>OY743170.1:28099361-32899361 GCA_963555705.1 Ligustrum vulgare | reverse complement strand
TGTGAACAATTATATTAGACACTGTGACCATCTATGACATTGTGTGACCATTGGACGAGGATGTGACCTCATATTACTGGACTGTGACCTTTGACCTAATTGCGCCTTTGTGTGACCGAACATAATCATGACCAAGAAAATAAGTCATTTAATTATTTGGTAATTATAACAAAAAAATATTGACCAACCATTTGACTAATTGTGACTTTATGTGACTTGTGATGAGTAGAATGTGACTATTCGATTTGTGTCAACCCTGACTTTGCGTGACTTTTCTAATCACAAATGTGATCAATTATATTAGAGATTATGACCAACTATGACTTTGTAATTATTGGACGTGACCCGTTGAATTAAATAATATGTTACAAACTTTATGTGACATAACTATGACCTTGTGTGATCAAATTGCGACCTTGTGCGAACGAACTGTGACTTTGTGTGACCATATGTGACCAAACTGCAATGTTGTGTGAACGAACTGTGACCTTGTGTGACCAACTGTGACTTTATGTGACCAAACTGTGACTTTGTGCGAACGAACTGTGACCTTGTGTGACCGCACACAAACTGTGGCTTTATGTGACCAACTGACACTTGTATGTATTGGGTTGCGATGAAATTTGTGATTAAATTTATAATTATGATTTGTGAATAAATTATGACTTTTCGGGTGGGGTGGGGTGGGATGGGATGGGACGGGACGGTGGGGTGGGTGGGTGGGTGGGGTGTGGAAAAGTAGAAGAAAAAAATCATTTTTGGGTGGAGTGGGTGGCGGAGTAGGGTCGGGTTGAGGTGTGAAAAATTAGAAGAAAAAAATTATTTTTGGGTGGGGTGGTGGATGGGGTTGGGTTGGGTGTGGAAAGTAGAACAAAAAAATCATTTTTAGGTGAAGTGGGTGGTGAGGTGGGTGGGGTGTAGGAAGTTAGAAGAAAAAATTTATTTTTGGGTGGGGTTGGGTCTGAGTGGGTGGGTGGGAAAAATTAGAAGAAAAAAAATTATTTTTGGGTGGGGGTGGGAGGCGACGGTAGGTCTGGGCGGGCCAGGTGTAGAAAAGTAGAAGAAAAAAATTATTTTTTGTGGGGTGGGGTGGGGTGGGGTGGGTGGGATCAGTTTGTTGGATGGGTGGCGAGGTATGGTCGGCGACGGGGTGGGTGGGTGGGTGGGGTGTGGAAAGTAGAACAAAAAAAAAATCATTTTTGGGTGAAGTGGGTGGCGGGGTGTAGAAAGTTAGATGAAAAAATTTGTTTTTGGGTGGGGTTGTGTCTGAGTAGGTTTGGAAAATTGGAAGAAAGAAAAATCATTTTTCGGTTGTGTTGGGTGGGGTGGGGTGGGATCTGTTTGTTGGATGGGTGGCAAGGTAGGGGTGGGTGGGGGTGTGGAAAATTTGAAAAAAGGGTTGGGGTGGGCTGTGGAGGCAGGGTCTGGGCGGAGTGTGGAAAAGTAGAAGAAGAAAAATCATTTTTAGGTGGAGTGGGTTGGATCGATTGGGTGAGTGGTTGGGTGGTAAGGTAGGGTCGGGGGAGGGGTCGGTGGGGGTGTGGAAAATTAGAAGAAAAAATTAATTTTGAGTTAGGTGGGGTGGGTGGCGGGGTAGGGTCTAGGCGAGTTGTGAAAACGTAGTAGAAAAAAATCATTTATGACGGCGTGGGGTAGGGTCTGTGACGGGGTAGGGTGGGATGAGGTGAGGAAAATTAGAAGAAAAAAATTAATTTTAGGTGGGGTGGAGTTGGGGTGGGTGGCAGGGTAGGGTTTGGACAAGTTGTAGAAAAGTAGTAGAAAAAAATCATTTTAGGTGAGGTGCGATGGGGAAGGGTGGGAAAACATCTCAAGGAAAAAAAAAACTTATTTTTGGGGTGGAGTGGGTCGTGGTGGGGGTGGTGGTGGGGGTGGGGTGGTGGGCGATGGCGGGGTGAGTGATGTGTGACGTCAAAATTTAATTTTTAATTTAATATTAGTTTTAATATAATATATAATAGATAATTATATTTATGTTATATATAATATTATATTTATTTTTAATTATTAAATATCTGATTTTTAAAATAATATGTTAAGCCCTTGTTTGAGCCCCATTATTTTCATTTATAAATTGAGTTTTGAAAAATTAATGGTTAAAAAGTGATTTGAAAAGTGAAAAGTTGTGGACTTGACTTTTTGGATGGTTGAGATTGATTACTGTAGAAAAAGTGGTAAATTTTGATGAGAAATAATGGGGCTCAAACAAGAGCTAATTTTTTTAATTTTAAAAAGTGAAATTCAAAGTCTTGTATTTATGTATTTTTTCCATTAATCCCTATATTGGCAGCTGGATCATTTTATAAAAAGCCGGCTCATGCATTGATCTCAAACCTACGAGCCTTTCCATACAACCCCAAGCCTTAGGTATCAGGCTCGAATTCAAGATTTTTGTTGAGTGCCCATATTTGATTCGGGGAAAAATTACGTAACTACCTAAATGTAATGTACTGTAATTAAAAAATATTCGATCTTCAAACTATTCATAATATTATTGGATTTTCTTGTCATAGCTTTAGAAAATACCAAATTTTGAAGAGAGAGAATATAATATTTGATTGACAAGATTAATCGAAAATCTTTTTATTAAGAAAAATTGTTACCAATTATTTATCTAATTAAATTATGAAATTTCAAATATTCTGAAATTTAGTCACAGGTTTCTTTTTTTGAAGACTACCTCTACCACCTTCTATATTTGTATACTGATTAATCTCTGTCATGTTTATGTAATATTAAATTGTTGCTACTAATATTACATATCGTGTAATGTATTGCAATACAAATTTTCATTACAGTGTATCTAGCATCACAAAATGACGATTTTTTAATTACATTACAGAGCTTATAATAGTAGATAAAGTGAAATTAAACTCATTGAAAGGTTATTGTGAATATAATTTTGGCTCATAGAGTGTTGTTATGTAGTATCACTGAATGTAATATTACAACGAATGTAATATATAGTACAAGTACTGGGGTTGCTCGTAATATTATATTCCATGCAATTACTTAATATTTGTAAAATATTACATTGAATGTAATTTAGAAGATGATATATGATTTTATCGATTGAATTTTATGTAACGTCAGTTCGAGGTATGGTAAATTGCATGTGATTTTAATTATCTTACATAACTCGTAATATCACATTCGATCTAGAAAATGATTTATCATATTATTAAACTAATTTAATAATTGTAATTTTCATATTATTAATTGATTTTAAATTAAATATAATTACACTCCTAATTTAATCTCCTAAATAAATGGTAACTACATCCCTAGATAATAAGTTTCATAATTAATGATGTCAATCAAATAATACACACTTTCTTATAGAATTTGATATTTTTTTAAATAATTTCTAAATAATATATATTTATTTAAGCAGGATCGAAAAAATTAGTGTAAAGTCTAATTAATCCTTAATTCCGAGAACCATGGTCCGTAGCCGAGTCCATAATATTTAGCCCACTTATGAGAAAGAGTAGAGAGATTCGAATTATAGTCATGAATGATCCTACGTGGCAGGACGCAATTAGTGAAAGTTAAGAGTACCGCGTGAGAACCGCGTAAAACTGCCTTTCCTCACTCAATCGTGGGCCACACAAACAAAAAAGAACAAATCCTGGATCAATTTCAACAATATTTTAATCTCAGATACAGTAATCAGTATTACTCCTTTATTTATTTACATTTCTAACCTTGATAAAGAAGAAGAAGAAAAAAAAAAAAAAAAAAAAAGGTGTAGAAAATTTATCGACTACAAATAAAGGGTTGTCTACTGTATGAAATGAAGCAAACGAGTCAGCATGTCCAGTTTAATTTATCAATAATTCTAATGAGACATTTTTTTGAGAAATTTTTAAGTGATATTGTGATATGTCACACGTTTATTGAGTGATAAAAATAAACACAATGAATGTGTGACATGATACAATATCATTTAAAAACGTCCCTAAAAAATATCTTCATATAATTACTCTTAATTTATTATGAATAGCTAAATAATGAGGTTTTGAATAGGAATAGACACTCTATGTTCAATAGTTTTTCTTTATTTATTTATTTATTTTTTTTCAGCCATTCGTACTGGATTCGACAAAAAAAAAAAAATAAATAAATAAATTAGTTAGACTTTTTTGCATCTTTTGAATTGCAACTCAAAAAATACAATTATTTTAATAAAATCCATTCTAACTGGAATTTTTTTATTGATTATATCTATCCGAACTAAACAAAATTTTTGGCTCCACCTCCACCACTAGTGACAGCCTATGTCCATATGAATTAAAATTAAATTTTTTGTCTAAGTCAAAAGTATTTTATTTTAATCATATAATTTTTGAATTCAGATCTTTTTAGTGTGTGTTTGATAAACATACTTTTTGAGATTTTTTTTTTTTTTTTTGAGAAACCGTGTGATTAAAAATTGGTTTAAAAAGTAAAAAATTGTGAACTTTACTATTTTGGATTGTTGAAATTAATTACTGTAGAAAAAATTGTATTTTTTATGAGAAAGATGATTTATCAAACAAGGGCTTAATAACAAACAACATCAATTTTTATTAAAATATTTTAAAATTTTAATCTTCATAAAACCGAGCTCAATCTGTTTTACATCTTTATCTTTATTTTAATAAAAAAAATAAAAGACTTTGTTTTGAGATAGGAAGGGCAGAGCTGGAAATTAGGAAGCACAAAAATAGATAAACCAATCATCTCCCGTATAGAACGCACACAGTACCTACACGCAGGACACACGACATCACAAAGACAAACATTTATTAATTTTTTCACCATTCTTGTTCGAAAGTGATCTCTCTGTCTGTCTATCCCTCTCCCCTCTCTATATATACAGATACATACATTCCGCGTAGATGTACTAGGCTAACTTCTTTTGTCAAGAGAGAGAACCCACCTCATTTCTTCCATAAATAAAAAAAATTAAGCAAAATTGTTCAAGGTCGATAGAAGAGAAGATTTTAAGGAGAAGAAATGGCAGATCAGTTGACAGATGATCAGATCTCTGAGTTCAAGGAGGCCTTCAGCCTATTTGACAAAGATGGCGATGGTTCGCTCCTTGTTTTTCTTTCCTTCTGTTGTTATATTTGCGTATCTTGATTGAATATGGGTTATTTGTTTCTGCATCAGATCTCGCATATTGTTGGCTGAACTTTTATCTAATTGTAGATAGATTTCATTATTTTAACGAATGTTAATTTTTCAGGCTGCATCACGACCAAGGAGCTTGGCACTGTGATGAGATCCTTGGGGCAGAATCCGACTGAGGCGGAGCTTCAGGACATGATAAACGAGGTTGATGCAGATGGTAATGGAACCATTGACTTCCCTGAGTTTTTGAACCTTATGGCCAGGAAAATGAAGGATACCGATTCTGAGGAGGAGCTCAAGGAGGCTTTCCGTGTTTTTGACAAGGATCAGAATGGTTTCATCTCTGCTGCTGAGCTGCGCCATGTGATGACCAATCTCGGCGAGAAGCTCACTGATGAGGAAGTAGACGAGATGATTAGGGAAGCTGATGTTGATGGCGATGGACAAATTAATTACGAAGAGTTTGTCAAGGTGATGATGGCAAAGTAATTAATGTCCCTAGAAAGATTTATGAATTACAAATAAGGGAAAAAAAAATAAAAATTGATGATTAGGGTCGAGTATTTATTTCATGTCTTTATGGTTTGTAATGCTTATGTAATATTTCTTTCTTAGGATAGTTATTTTTGCAATTTGTCAATTCCGCAATGGCCTAGACTAATCCAACAAAGTTGATTTGCATCATTATGTTGTCTTTACGAGCATCAAATGTTTGTTATATACTTCATCTATCTCACCAAGACAGTTCTTTTCTATTTTGTTCCACAAAAATAGACCATTTTTTTTTTAAAGTATATTAATGTCTTCACATTCTAATATACTCTTATTTAATATGCATTGTTATCAACAAATATGAACAACTTATTATTTAATGTATAGATATATTAAGTAGAATGCAGGTAAATTTATAATTCTAACATATATTAATTATATTTTCTTAATATGTATGAAAATCGAAGTAAGTCTATCTTTGTGGGACCAATGGAGTAGTTAGTTTTCAAATTGTAGCAACATAGTGTATAGCACGTAGAAACAAGTTATTCAAAGTTGGCCGATCATTTCCGGTTTTAGGGCCACCATTGTTATAGTTGTTGATACCAATACAGTTTCCGGTTTTAGGGCCACCATTGTTATAGTTGTTGATACCAATACAGTTTCCCTAGACATCTCGACTGGGAAGAGCTCTTTCTAGAGTGCATCAACTAATACTTCATTCTTCTGGTCGACATTCGGGGCTGCAGCGGCCTCGAAAATTCTTCCTGTTTTGAACTTCAACTTTGGCTCGAAAACATGTATTAGACGAAAAATTTGACAATGACACATTCATTATATCCAGTACATAATTGTGAAATTTTAACAAGATTCACCCCTGTACAAGTGTTCTGAACTCAATTTGGAACTTCAAAACTTAAGGGCCATTCTCTTTGTATTTCGATTTTGAGTTTTGAGTTTTGAGTTTTGTTTTGAGTTTCCTATTTTAGGTGTTTGTTTTGGGTTTGCTGAAAACATGTTCTTTTTGTGATTTTGAAAAACTGTTTTCAAAAATAGAAAACTGAAAAATGTATTTACTTTGTAATTTTCTGATATAATTATTTTGTGATATTTTATACGTACAAAAATGGTTGATTTGTTGACTTACATTAATTTTAATGTCAACATATCAGCCAGTTTTCTATTCAACAAACATTTTGTTACTCTAGTAATTAATAAAACTTGAAATATAAAATATATAATATACATTACTTCATATATTGAGAGTAGTTCAATTGTAACAACATCGAGCCATTGTCTATGGATTAAAAAATAACATACACCAGTAATACATAGAGGAAAAACATGAGAAGAAATTCATGAAATGGGCAAAACGAGCACAATTCGCTGATTATACAAAAAAAGTTAATTCAAAAAACAAAATATTTTAATGCATTTAAGCGCGTCTCCTGGAATACTCATTCCACATTTGCGTAGCTATGTTATCTCTGACTTGTACCATTTAACCTGTTTGACTAGCATCAAATTGTATAGCATCTTGAGCTTCACTAGACTCGGGCCCTTCTGGGAATATCATGTTCTCTACTGAGTACTCGGTGAACAATCTGTCTAGAGCATGCTCCTGGAGAATGAAATTATGTATTGCGCAGCATACGGTTGGAATTTGTCTTTGCCTTGTTAGCGGGTAATTGGTAAAATACTTCAAGATAGGAAATCTAGCCTATAAAACTCTAATGTAACGTTCAATAATGTTACGACATAAGGAGTATCTATAGTTGAAGAGTTCTTCCTTTCCACGTGGCCTTCCATGGCCTACATAATCACGGAGATGGTATCAACGTCCTCGATACAGAGCAAGAAAATCAGGCATATTAGGGTAACCGGAGTCCACAAGGTAAAAGTGGTCTGTCAAAAAAATGAAATGATTAAATATTTTTTGACAACGTAAAAACTATTTATAAAAGCAATGAAAATATGATGTCTTACCTCCTCAAGGCATTGGAAAGTTGTTTGAAGGTAGTGTTACCGCATCAATGAAAACCCACGAATCATTGGCAATACCTTCCCATCCAGCATAAACGAAAGTAAACTTCATATCAAAATCATAAGTCTACATCACCTTTTGTGTGACATTGATTTTCTTCCCACGAAATGATATCTGCCTCGAAGCTGGCGCATACGCTGCTACTTGCATTCCATCTTCACACCTATGCAATCTTTTAAGTATGGATATTTTTGTAAAATCTTCTCATGCACACTATTTCGGCTTATCTGGCATATTATCTCCATCCCAAATGCACAAACAACCCGTAACACACACTTAAACCATTTATGAATTGTATCCCCTATGATACTAAACCGTGTTGTATGCCTCCACAATCATAAGGAACATGGCCACCCGCTCCTTGACGATCACTTTTTTACCATCTAGTAGCAACCCCCTCTCCTTCAAAGTGTCACAAAAGTTTAAGAAGACATGTTTCTGCATGCTAAAAAATTGATGAAAAATATCTGGATGGCCGTTCAAGATTTTCATTATGTACATTTTACTAGTAAGCATAGATGTCCGAAATTGTCTCCTCCTGAGTAGAGTATTCTCACTGTCAATAAATATGTTCAACATCAGCAACTCCTCCATAACGACGTCGAACTCCTCTGTGAATATTTCATCATCGTCACTTGACTCTGAGTCATCGTTAATAGACATCCTGTATGGAACACATGATTATAATGACAATGAGAAAGTCATATTATGAACAAACAACAATGAACATACATTTCATTATATTACGCGCTTCACATATCAAACCAAACGATACCATCCAGTACTGCATAAAGAGAAACATTGGTAGTCCAACAACAGTATGTATATTTAATGAAAAGAACAATCCAACAATAAAATCCAACAATACATAAAGATAAGAGAATAACAACAGTCCAAAAAATACTCTCCACCCCGAACATTGAACTTAAACAAGTTCTAATACTGGTCCCCTCCTACATTCCAACATCTTCGCAAATAACATCCTGAAATCTGGATCCTTAAATTTGGTTATAGCTTTAGCGTACATCTGGTTGGACACAATGTCCATACCAGTTGAATAAGGATCGAGACTAGTTGCTTCACTATCTGATGGAATCCCCAGTTTTCCTTGTAACTTTGCGAGCTTTTCTTGCAGATATAGCTTTCCCAGTTCATTTTCTTCACTCCTCATGCTCATAGTAGAAGAAAATTGGGTCATGCACGCTTCAAGCTTATCAGACTTACTAACCTTTGGTTCCTTCCGTCGTCGTCCACCACTTGTTCCAATCTCTTCACGTCGACGAGTCTTAGTACTGTCATCTATGCCATCATCATTCCCCACATGGATATATACTCCTCCAGTCAAGAAAGCATCCTCCAATTCTCTTTCATCATCTGATGTTGGAGGAATTTGAGTGGAAGCATTGCTTAAGCCCCCAGTAGCTGTGGTCCCGCTAATAATTTCCCCTAGAGTCTCATAATGCTTTCATCCTTCCTTCCTAAAAATCCTATAGGTCTCCTTGTTAATCTACATGAGGATAAATATTTCAAAATGTGTACCATGTAAAAACCTACGAAATAATAGAATGCTAACATTTACAGTTGTAATTACAAAAGTTTACAGTGTAAAAGTGTATTTACACTTCCTCAGCAGCAATTACTTGATTGATATTGGGATCTCATGTTACCCCTGTATGACCCAGTAGGTCAGAGAACATTCGGTGAACAGACCGCAAGCGGTTCCACTTTCCCTTAAATCTATTAATGTCATAATCCATTTTTGTTTTTTCGATCATAGCTTGATTGATCCTACTCCATTCGTCTTTCGTGAAAGTGGACGTCTAGAGTAGCCATGACTTCTCACGATCATAAAGAACTGCGAAGAAGGCATGCTCATTCTCATGGGACCATGCCATTGGTTCCTTGGTTCTACCTCCATGACCTCCCATAGTTTATGTTTGTAGAGATTTTGAGGAAATAATCAGAATGATTCACATATAATGGTTAAGAGTTGAAAATCCCACCACCAGAAAGAGGAAAAAATATATCATAAGTTATCGAGCCAAGATAAACAAATGAACAGCAGTAGAAAGAAGGCCTGTTAAGAATTTGTTACAAGCTTGTCATAAGACTCACACCCACAATGGTAGAAATGAAGCCACATTTATCATCTATTTTATTCTTAGAATATTTTTGATTTGATGCATAATTTTTCACCATGATAGAAGATAAAAAGAAACAAAATGCCATGATAATCATAACCTTATTCGGACTATTGTTCTTGATTACGGTTTCCTTTCAAAAAACAATTACATAAATGAAAATTACTATCATAATTCTATTTTTAGTGCATTTACACTTAAATTTTTTATTACGGAACGCACTCAATCAATCGTTATTTCATAAAAAAAAAAATTATATAATAGTTCTATTTTTAGAGCGTCTCTTTCTCCACACAGTGATCTCCATCCCTGCTCATTGCCCCTTTCTTTCATCTCAAATCATGGCAAAAACAATCTTTTCATTCTCTTTCCAACAAAACCCCAGATTATACTCACTCTTCATTCTAACATAACCTTACCACTATGTCTACAGATTAAATCCTCAAAAATAAAGCAATCCAAGCACCGAAAGTCTCCCTTGTAAAAATGGCAAAATAGCTGATTCCTTTTCTTACCAGTGTTTAAGTCGTAAGCATAATAATTTAGGGAAGGTGAATTCTTTATTGAAACAAATTAGTGTAATATGTATATCACATAAATTGCCTCTGTCAACGTATTTTGACCAAGTTTTTTTATATATAAAAAAAGATTATTTAATTACCAATAAATGTGGGTTGAAAAGTCATTATCTAATTTCAGTTCTTTTCATCATATTCCATTCAATTAGTTTCCTACATGTATGCAAAACCTCCTATTTTTGCGTCAAGAGTTGACACAGCCCATCAACTTTTGGCATACCTCCACAAACATCTTCTACGCCTCTCCTTCTAACACCCACCATTTCCTCTTCTATTTGGTAGTTATAATCAGCCATGGGCTAGTAGTCTAAGGGAGTCAACATGGCCAGCCCTCCCCATTGTCATCGCTCGAGGAGGAAGTGATTCAACAAAATATTGTTACAAAAAAACTCAACTTCTTAAAAAGAGAACAAAATGTAGAAATCAGAATGAAATTAAAGAAAAAACGAAAGAAATCAAAACACAGGAAAGTCGTGGATGGAACTTAGTTAGCGGTGGGATGATCGGTAGGATGGACGGCCGAATGCGGAAGAGACGGAAGGTAGAGACCTTCAGCAATCGCAGCTTTGAGGCGGCATGAGAGAGATGGATGGAAGGAGGCGTGAGAGATGGATGGATTGTAAGATGTTTTGCAAAACTTTTTTCGATGAATACTCTTAAGTTTGATACAATTAATCAATTATGGACAATAAATAATTAGGAGCACTAAACTTATCAAGGTAATGAAACAGAACTTAGACAATATACCAAATGTTACTAAATAAAGATATTGCACAGTTATGAAATAATGAAATAAATACTAGTGCAATGGAAGTAAGTAAAAAGGGATAAGAGAGTACAAACGATGATTTTAGGAGGTTCAATCAACCAAAGTGATATACGTCCTCCATTTCCGAGTTCTCTATCACGAGCAATGTCAAATCTACTATATTGATAACTTACAATAAGGAGTATCGATTCCTTAAGTGACTTACAACAAGGAGCACTTATCCTTAGATGACTTTTCAACAAGGAGCACCTATCATTTACAATCGAGTTTTCACAAAGATCTCGAAACCATAAACAAAATACAAATGAGAATTTTACAATTGAATAAACTGTCTTAACAAATGATATGATCAATTCAAGTATCTTGAGAGTTTTAGGATAACACTTCAATAGATAGTAAATATTTAAAGCTCAAGTGTTCGTGAAAACTTTGATAAATGATATGAAATAGTTTTGCTTGAATCAAAGTTTTTCAACCAATGATCTCTCTTTTCAAATAATACTATTTAAGTATGAAGAGAGATATACACTTCAATATAAGTGTTTGGTAATGAAGAACCCAATCAAAGATCAAGAATAAAATGAGAGTAGTGAGTTTTCTTCAATGTTGAACTCTTGATAAAAATATGTAAATGATTTTGATCGATCAAAAATTACTTTAAAATAATAAAATCTAGTAAGCTCAATGATTTTTCAAGTGAATATTGCTCTCTTAATTGCTCTAGCGGTTAGTAAAATTGAATGCAAGAGATTGGCTATTTATAGATCAAGAAAATCAAGCTCCGGCACTTTCGGTCGACCGAAATATTGTAGCCTTTGAGAAATTTTAAACCGTTAGAATTTCGGCTAAGCAGATACTTTCGGTCGATCAGGATACTTTCGGTCAACTGAAATAGTAAATTTTGGAATTTTTATTTTTATATCAAAAAGTTCATTTTTCCAAAATTTATTTCACGTTGTGATTTTAAAAATCATTTTTATGCAAGTAATGATTTTATGAAAAATACTTTGAGCTTTATGAATTTCCTAAAAATTGAAGTCGATACCTTTACAAATGAGTTGAAATTTTTCAGTACAAATCTTCTAAAGCTTTAGTCTTCGGTCTTCGAAAATCTTGTTCACTTCAAATCTCTTTTTGATTGCTTTGTACTTCAATGGATGACGATTTAGGTCTCGAAATTTTCAAATGACATATATATGATAAAACTCAAGAATTGAAACCATTAGTAATACAAGATATTTTGTTTGTTATAATAAAAATATATATACATGAATAATCATATATCAACAGCCATTTTTTACGAAACAAAGTGTTTTGGTAATCCCCTCGTTTTGAACATTTTTTTACAGGAAACGTCCAAAATGAGAAAATCTCATTTTGGATTTCCTTTGTTATTTATTTATTTTGAAAAACTCGTTTTTTAAAATGGGTAAGTGAACACGTTTTTAATATTTTCAAAAACTAAAAACTAAAAATGACTCGAAAACGGCAAAGAGAATAGGGCCTAAGTAATTGGCTCATTCTCTCAAACAAAAAAAATCTCCAGCATGCTTGACCAAATGATGCACTATCACCACATGAAAGAGAAATATATTCAAAACCACAAGGATCAGGGGCATACTAAAAAATTTAGCACGTGTTCAACTGCGGTGATTATAATAAAAATTATAATCATTACAATTTTCAATACCATTTTTTTAACCACACATTTTTCGAAACCATCTCTTAACCACAAATTTTACCTAAAAAACACAAAACTTTAAAAATAATGGCGGCCCTTTGGCCACCGACCAAAGGCTTAAGCAAGGTCTAACAAAAGATGATGCAACAATACTCTGGCATGACTCACCTTCCATGTCTTGCATACTCATAATTTTAAAGCATCATCTTGCTAGCCTGCTTCTGGAAATGCATGCTTCAATCATCAAGCATCTGATCAGTTATCAATGAAGATTGAAGAAGATGAAATGGAAACATGAAAACTCACCCAATGAACAATGATGCACTTGCACGACTCTGTTATTTGTGAGAAAAAATTAAAAGCAAATTAAAAAAAGCCCAAATATATTACCATTACAAATTTTACTAATTACACCGCATTATATTATTACCAGTAATAAAATATAGTTTCTATAGGTACACCACAAGACATATACACATATACCCTTTATTTAATTATAAAAAGAAAGAATAATAGAGATATCAACCACAAACCTGATTTATTCTCTGGGCTGCCGGAAAAAGGTTAAGTACATAAATACAAAATTTTAAGGGGCTTATTTTTAAACATAAGCTATTTTAAAAATATGAAACATATTGCCAAAATCAGGTATCCGAAATTGACGCTTAGTCATCCACCACCATTGGAGTTTGCTTTCTTCACCAAGACAACCGTCATTGAATTTTGCTTTTCCACTCACATTGTGAAAGTTTCCATCTGTTAGATATATATGTATTGTTCAAAATAATTATTGATAAAAAGAAGGAATGGAATTGGAAAGAAATGAAAATGAGAAAAGGTGGCCAAAATTCTGGAATACCATGCGACTGCATGGTACATATTCCATGCGATCACACGGTCTTGAACCGCGCGGTCGCACAGTGCAATAATTTGACCGTTAAGTTGGTTTATTTGAATTTGATTTTGGTACCTTTTAGAGATTTAATGCATCTTTCCATGAAGAGTTGGTAGCAATTCATAATTGGTGCTTGGATATCTATAAATAGGTGATTATACTTCATTCCAAATCACCTTTTGAAACATTTTGAGTCAAGATTGATATCCAAATTATTCCTCTTTCATTCCTTATTCAAGTGTTCTTGTTTTAAGTTTCGAGTTCTTATTTTGCTTTATTTGAATTTGAAAAGGCTTGATTAATCCTACAAACCTATTTGATATAATCCCAAAAGCAAACTTGAATCCCGGTGGGAGCAAATCTAGTTTGAGGACAGCGTTCTACGTGTTTGAGCCTTCTTCTTTTCTTCATCTATTTTGTTGTTTTTTCTATTGTTTTCTTCATTCTCCTACATCACATTTTCAACAATCTCAAACTATATTTTTCCATGTTGAATGAAACAACTTTTGCAACTATCAAATTGATGAACTAAGATCTTGTGAGGCTCGGTAGATTTGATGGAACAAACTTCACGCGTTGGCAAGACAAGTTAAAATTCCTACTTACCGCATTGAAGATCTTCTACATTTTGGATCCGGATTTGGAACCTTTAGAGGAACCAGTGGAGAGGGACACGGAAGCAATAAGGGACGGAAGGAAGAAAAGACAAGAGGATGAATTAATATGTCGTGGACATATTTTGAATGCTTTGTCGGACCAGTTATACGATCTCTACATCAACACTTCTTCAGAAAGAGATATTTGGAACGAGTTGGAAAAAAAATACAAGGCGGAAGAAGAAGGTACCAAGAAATTTTTAATCATAAAATATTTTGATTTTAAATTTTTGGACAATATTCCTATTCTTCCTCAAGTACATGAATTACAAGTACTTGTCAACAAATTAAAAGCGGTCAAAATAGAACTCTTGAAATCCTTTCAAGTGGGGGCAATTATTGCCAAACTTCCAAGTGCTTGGAAAGGATACCGGAAGAAGATTCTTCATAACTCCTAAGGTTTTACTTTGGAACGACTACAAAAGCATCTACGCATTGAAGAAGAATCAAGAATGAGGAACAAGAATGAAAATTTTTATGATGCCAAATCAAAAACAAATGCTATTGAGAAGACCAAACACTCAAAGGATGGTGGTATGACACTTGTGCTATCATACATGTGTGTTATGATAAGTCTTTGTTTAAAACTTACCATGACTTGTAAGATGAACATGAAATACAAATGGGTAATTGATGTGATCCAAAATAGGCATCGAATGAGAATTCGATCTATTAGAAATATGACAGTGATCTACATGCAAAACAGAGCAAGTTCCATGTTGGAGTCGAGCTGAGAAGATGAACGGTTCAAACCGAGTCTTAAGTTTGGAGACCAGTAGAACTCTTACGGCCGTAATCATCGGTTCTAATGGTTGTAAGGCTCTCTCAAGCGAAAAAGAAGAATTCAGGGAAAACCATACTTACGACCGTAAGCAACTTCGTCACGGCCATAACCAGTATACAAAATCATACTTACGGCCGTAAGTATATCTTTTACGGCCGTAATTGACCGGTGGTCCAGATTTTTGCGAGTTTTCATTTAATTTCCATTTTTTTTATTTAATAATTATATTTGGAACCTTTTAGCGGCTAGGGTTAGGTTTAGCCCGTTTTTAGTTTATATTATCATTTTTCAATCATTGTAAACATTAACTTTGATATTATTGAATGAAATAGAGAGTGTTCTCTTTGAAATGTTGAGGATTCCCTTTGTGTGTTCTTCAAGAACAACCAATTGAACTTATCAAATATTGTGAGATATTTGTGGCGTTCCAACCAGAAACTTATCAAGGAAATTGACAAGTCCTTGTCGCGCTTCGAAAACTTTGGATCTTCAATCCGTATCGTCGAATCTTCGCGTCGTGATTGTCGGGTCAAGGTCCTATCGTTAATCCTACATTTTATTTATCATTTCATGTCTTGTTTCCTGTGTTTTGGCTGAATTTGGATCTTTCCTATTATTATGTCGTTTATTCCACGTTTTTTTGTCGTGATTCCCGAGTGGGATCGTGTTATTTGGTATCAGAACTTGGATCTAGATTCAGTTCTTGGTATTTATTGACTTTTTCTTGTTTCTCTTGATTTTTCTTGTTTTTCTTATTCTTCGTGCCAGTCTAGTTTCCCTTATTTTGATCCATTAAAAATCACACAAAAAATGCATACTTGTTTATTTTAGTCAATTCTTATCCGAATTCAGTTCCGTTTGTTTTGTTGTGTTCATAATCAAATTTCGGATTAAAAAATATATATCCGAAAATTACCCAAAAAAAATTTGAATATTCCGAAAATTTCTCAATTCCTGTTTTATTTGTGTCTTCCATAAAATTCCTTATCTGTAATCCTTGAAAAGTTCTTGGGTGATATTAAAAATGGGATTTTGAATGATACACGAGTGATAAATTTTGTGAGGAATTTTATCTCTTTTTCTTGCTATTAAAGATGTCTCATAGGGGAAAATATTCATCATCTTCATCAATGAGTTCCGAACAGAAAATTAAATTGATTAAATCAATGGAGGCACAATGGGATAAATTCTTGGCTAGGATGGATGAAAGAGAAGCAGGATGGCAAAAGGAGCAATCTCAAGTGGATTCTAGAGATAGGAGGGATAAGAGACGTGAATCCAATACTAGGGGAGGAGATGGGGTTGATGAAAGGCCATTGAGGAGAAAGGAGGCCAAAGCAGGGGAGTAGTGATCATACTCCAAAGAGGATGGTTGAACCAACAACCAAATGTAACTATAATTTCAAGTCCAAGCCTCTTAGGGATAGAAATGTTAAGTGTTTTAAATGTTTGGATTGGGGTCACATTACACTTGAATGTCCACATAAAAAAGTTAGATGGGATGTGAAAGATGTTTGTGATAATGATAAATTGAGAAATGTTGTGGATGAATCACTTTTTAATGGACGATCTCGTAGCCTTAAGTGTAAGGTGGATGTTGTGGATGATGTGGATGAACGGAGGGATAATATTTTTTGCACTAGATGCTTAGTGAATGATAAGGTTTGTAGTGATTGATGGGGGGAGTTGTACTAATGTAGTTAGTACAATGTTGGTGGAAAAATTGGGATCACCTTTATTGAAGCATCCAAAGCCATATAAATTGCAGTGGTTGACTGAGTCACATGAAATTAAGGTTAATAAACAAGGTTTGGTGACTTTTTCTCTTGGTAGATATTCTGATGAGGTACTGTGTGATGTAGTGCATATGCAGATTAGTCACATATTGTTGGGGAGACCATGGAAACATGAAAGGGAAGTGCTACATGATGGGTATACGAATAGATACAGTCTTATGAAAGGTGGGAAGAAGTTTACTCTAGTTCCACTATCTCCTGCGCAAGCCCTAGAGGACCAATTGAAAGTGAAAAGTGAGTTTGAGGGGAAAAATAAAAGAGTTGAGTCCACAACTTCAGAAAAAGGAGAGGGAGTGGAAATTAAAGAAAAGAGAGTTGAGGCCACGACTTCAGAAAAAGGAGAGGGAGTGAAAAATAACGAAAAGAGGGTTGAGATTTAAACCTCAGAAAAAGGGGAGATTGAGTGCAGAAAGGAAAAAAAAGGAGAGTCCACCATAAAAATGAGTTTATTTGCACTTACTCCCACTAACACACCCCTCCCTAGTTCTATTAAATCTGTTTTCCAGGAGCCTAAGTCAAATTATGAGCTTAAAATAGGGAAGAAATTCATTTGCACAATTGAGAAGCCCTAAGAGCTAACAAAACCAGAAGTTGCAAGAGGATTGAGCTAGTTCTAAATTCGAGGTCAAATCTTTTCCAAGAGAGGGGGGATGATATGATACAAAATAGGCATCGAAAGGAGAAGTTGATCTATCGACAATATGACAGTGATCTATGTGCGAAATGGAGCAAGTTTCATGTTGGAGTCGAGCAGAGAAGACGAACGATTCAAACCAAGTTGAAGGATCGAAGTTTGGAGACCAATAGAACTCTTACAGCCGTAATCAACGGTTCTCACGACCGTAAGTCTCTCTCAGCAAAAAAGAAGAATTCAGGGAAAACCATACTAACGGCCGTAAGCAACTTCGTCACGGCCATAACCAGCATACAAAATCATACTCACGGTCGTAAGTATATCTTTTACGGCCGTAATTGACCAGCGGTCCAGATTTTCGAGAGTTTTCATTTAATTTCCATTTTATTTATTTAATAATTATATTTGGAACCTTTTAGCGGCTAGGGTTAGGTTTAGTCCGTTTTTAGTTTATGTTATCATTTTTCAATCATTGTAAACATTGACTTTGATATTATTGAATGAAATAGAGAGTGTTCTCTTTGAAAGGTTGAGGATTTCCTTTGTGTGTTCTTCAAGAACAACCAATTGAACTTATAAAATATTGTGAGATATTTGTGGCTTTCCAACTAGAAACTTAACAAGGAAATTGACAAGTCCTTGTGGAGTTTCGAAAACTTTGGATCTTCAATCTGCATCGTCAAATCTTCGCGTCGTGATTGTCGGGTCCAGGTCCTATCGTCAATCCTATCTTTTATTTATCGTTTCATGTCTTGTTTCTTGTGTTTTGGCTGAATATGGATCTTTCCTATTATTGTGTCATTTATTCCGCATTTTTTTGTCGAGATTCCTGAGTGGGATCGCGTCAGTAATGAAGGCCGCTCCAAAGTGGTTGGAAAAGGAAGTATAGATATCATCTTCACATCTAGAAAAATCGTTGCTTTTACTAATGTATTCCATATTACGGACATGAATAGAAACTTAGTTAGTTGTGATTTTTTGGGAAAACCCGGAATCAAAAGTATTTATGAATCTGGTAAACTTGTATTATCACGTAATGGGATCTTTGTTGGAAATGGCTATTCTAGTGATGGAATGGTCAAATTATATATCGTTGACAATAATAATATGAATAAAGTAAATTCCACTTATATGTTTGACTCTTTTACTTTGTGACATGGTCGATTAGGACATATAGGCAATAATACTATGAAAACAATGAAAATGAGTGACTTAATATCTTATGATGAAAACAAAGTTTATAAATGCAAAACTTGTGTAGAATCTAAGATGATTAAGAAACATTTTCATAGTGTAACTAGAACAACTCATTTATTAGATCTTGTGCATACCGACATATGTGAATTAAATGGTATGTTAACAAGAGGAGGAAATAGATATTTCATAACATTTATTGATGATTGTTCTAGATTTACTTATGTTTATTTATTAAAACATAAGGATGAGGCTTGAAACTTTCAAAGCATATAAAAATGAAGTTGAAAATCACTTAAATAAGAAAATAAAAATTCTCTAGTGATTTTAACTTATTTTATGAACAACATGACATAATTCATCAACGTAGTGCACCTAGAACACCCGAACAAAATGGTTTGGCGGAAAGAAAAAATAGGACACTTGTTGAAATGATTAATGCAATGTTGTTATATTCTAAATTTCCATTTATTTGGGGTGAAGCATTACTTAGTGCATGTCATATATTAAATAGAGTTCCTTCTAAATTTACAAGAGTATCTCCATATGAATTATGGAAAGGAAGAAAACCAAATATTGGTTACTTCAAAGTGTGGGGGTGTCTTGCTTATTGCAAAAACACCGATCCAAAACGAACAAAACTTGGTCCAACAGGGATCAAATGTGTATTTGTTGGATATGCTTCAAATAGTAAAGCATATCGATTATTGAATTTGGAGGCCAATGTGATAATTGAGTCACGCGAAGTAGAGTTCTTTGAGGATTCTTTATCTTCGGATAATAATGTTGTGGAATCAAATAAAGTGATTCAAAATTCTACAAAAACATTTGGAGAAACATCCTCTAAAGATGTTGACGATCCTAATGAACTTCATAGAATCAAAAGAACTCGAAAAGAAAAAGTATTAGGACCGAACGAAACTGACTCTCAACTTTTTTCTCTTTATCTTATTGAAGGAGATACAAAGAGTTTCATAAGAATATTACCATATGTTCTTCAAACCGAAACGGATCCTAAAACTTATAAAGAGGCTATGTCATCAACAGATAGTAATTTTTGAAAAGATGAAATGAATTCAATAATGTCTAACAATACTTGAGAACTTGTTGATCTACAAAATGGCTCTAAACATATAGGATGTAAATGGGTATTTAGAAAGAAGTTCAACGCAGATGGTACTCTTAATACCTTTAAAGCCCGACTAGTAGCCAAAGGTTATCAACAAAAGGAAGGAATAGATTATTTTGATACATATGCACCCGTGGCATGCATTAAATCTATAAGAATAATGTTTTCCTTAGCTTCCATTCATAATTTGCACATACATCAAATGGATGTTAAAACAGCTTTCTTAAATGGGGACCTCGATGAGGAGGTTTATATGGAACAACCTGAAGATTTTTTTTTCCTCGGAAATGAAAAGAAAATATGCAAAATAGTTAAATCGTTATATGGTTTAAAACAGGTACCGAAAAAATGGCATGAGAAATTCGATTTTGAAATTATGTCATTTGGATTCAAATACAATAGTGTTGATAAGTGCTTATATTCGAAGGAACATGAAAAACATGTTGTGATTATATTCCTTTATGTGGATGATATGTTGATTAGAAGTAATCATATTAAAGGCATAAATGAAACAAAAAAGTTTCTATCTTCCACATTTAAAATGAAAGATAAGTGAATACCATATTAGGTATCAAGGTCGCAAGAGAGGATTTTATGCTTAATCAAACACATTAAATTGAGAATGTGATTGATAAGTTTAAACATTTGAACATTAAAGAAGCAAACACCCCATTTGATGCAAGTATTAAACTTGTAAAAAATGATGGAATATCAATAGCACAACTTGAATTTGCAAGTGCTATTGGATCTCTGATGTATGCGGTCCAATGCACTAGACCGGATATAGCATTTGTGGTTAGTAAACTTAGTAGGTTTACTAGTAACCCAAGTAAGGAACATTGGAAGGCAATTGGACGTGTTCTTGGTTATTTAAAGAAAACCAAAGATATAGGTCTCCAATATTCCCGGTTTCCGGCAATCCTAGAAGGATTTACCAATGCAAGTTGGATATCTAGTACAGGTGAGAATAAATCCACCTTAGGTTGGGTGTTTACTCTTGGAGGAGTAGCAATCTCATGGAGATCCGAGAAACAAACATGTATAACACACTCAACAATGGAATCCGAATTTGTAGCATTGGCAAAGGTCGGAAAAGAAGCTGAGTGGCTAAGGGATCTCTTGTATGAAATTCCAATAGGAGATAAGAATTTAAATTCTTGTATGAGATTCCAATAGGAGATAAAGATTTAAATTCTATTCCAATACTATGTGATAGTCAAACCACTTTAGCTAGAACATACACTGAAGTATTCAATAGAAAGTCTAGACATATAAGTCTAAGACACGACTATGTAAGGAAATTGATCAAAGATGGAACAATTTCAATCACTTATGTAAAATCAAATGATAATTTAGTGGATCCACTAACAAAACCACTTACTAAAGAATTAGTGAGGACCACTTCGAGTAGGATGGGGTTAAAACTTCTTACTTAAAGATCCATCAATGATGGCAACCCTACCTAAACTTACTAAAAAGTACATTTTAGGTTCAAAAGGTAAAAACAAATCATTCAATAAGTGGATAATATTCAACACTTATCAAGATAAGTGTTGGTTGTCACAGAAAGGAGGGCTAAGTTTATAACTTTTAATAAAGTTTAGATCGATAGGATCAAGTATCTGTAAATATGACATAGATACTGAAAGAACTTTACCTATATGAACTAAGAGATGTGTCGTCTCGATAGAGAGTTGAAGTTTATCTCTTAAAAGTTCATGAATTGGATGAGCACAAGGCCATAAAAGTGCTAAGTGAGTTGTAAACATAGAACACAATGATACTTGTGTGTGTGATCTCAATGGTTTCGTTACAAAGGAATAATAGGTTCAAAGCTTTTATGCTACCTAGGATTTCAAAGATACCATGTGATTGATCACGCTATGTATAGATTCAAATCGAAAGATATCTAATCCTTACGCATAAGTATTGAAAATTTTATCAAAATACATTTTGAACAGTGGAGGATTGTTAGATAGATATGTATTGTTCGTATATATGTATTGTTCAAAATAATTATTGATAAAATAAGGAATGAAATTGGAGAGAAATGGAAATGAGAAAAGGTGGCCAAAATTCGGAATACCATGCAACTGCATGGTACATATTCCATGCGATCACACGTCAATTTTTGATGTGTGATTAAATGCTATAACCACGCGACCGCATAGTTTTGAACCGCGCAATCGCACGGTGCAATAATTTGACCGTTAAGTTGGTTTATTTAAATTTGATTTTGGTACCTTTTACAGATTTAATGCATCTTTCCATGAAGAGTTGGCACCAATTCATAATTGGTGCTTGGATATCTATAAATATGTGATTATACTTCATTCCAATTCACCTTTTGAAACATTTTGAGTCAAGATTAATATCCAAATTATTCCGCTTTCATTCCATATTCAAGTGTTCTTGTTTTAAGGTTCAAGTTCTTATTTTGCTTTGTTTGAACTTGAAAAATGCTTGATTAATCCTACAAACCTATTTGCTATAATCCCAAAAGAAAACTTGAATCTCGGTGGGAGCAAATATAGTTTGAGGACAACGTTCTACGTGTTTGAACCTTCTTATTTTTTTCATCTATTTTGTTGTTTTTTCTATTGTTTTCTTCATTTTCCTACATCACATTTTCAACACCATCTAGAATCCTTTTCAGATTTTCCCCTTTCACTCAGCTACTCCCACTGCCCCAACATACACAATTATATGTGTGTGTGTGTATATATATATATATATATATATATATATATATATATATATATATATATATATATATACACACACACACACACCCAAGACTTGTGTAATGTAGTCGCAAAACAGAAGAAAAAAATGGAGGAAACGCCAACAGGGTTTCGATTTTACGCTACAAAAGAAGAGTGGTACTCCTGTGCTTGTGGTGAAATGATATGGATTGGTTATTGAGAATGTTTCTATGTTAGTGCCAAGTAAATTTTTGTTTCTTAAAGTAGGAGAATTTTGATGTGAAAACAATAGTGAAGCAATAATGTTTTATATCACTGAATTTTTGACTCCCGAGTGGTTCAAAATTTAGTAGTGGGAAGCAAATCTTTGGAAGTTCTTGAACCTAGTGGATGTTGGTGAATCGTGAGCAGTCAAGTGTTAAACACTTTGTAACTAGTTTTATTTCTCTTAATTGTTGTTGCCAAACCTAACAAATTTGTAAACTGAAGAAATAAACACATACGAGACTTACCAGACAGCTTGTATTCTATTCGACGCTTCATTATCTGTATCATAAATATAGAGCTGGGAAAACTTCGGTGGGCAACCTTCGGGAGGCAATAAACTTCCAATCATGTGATAATTTTGACCATGCATCCGAAATATAGGAGCTCATTTTCCTTTATTTATACTTAAATCAATCTTTCCCCCCCATGGACATAAAAGAAAACATTGTACTGTATAGTTGAATGTTCTCAAGGAAATGTTTGCTCTTTCGGCTTAAACCATGTAGTAAATCATTTAGGACCTATGGAGGATCATGCATCTTTGGTAGCTCTAATTTTCCTTGCATACCACACAAAGAGAACTTTTGGCTTCGATGTATTATAATGCTTTCTAGTTCTCTCCTTATACCAAAATGAAACGCCACAATATGCACAACTCTAGATTGGATCTCCAATATCCCAATAATCTGAATAAACTTATATATGTGAGTGAATAATGTTATGCCAAAATATGATTACAAATTCTAATAATTTCGTAAGTTCAAATTTTTGGAAGCCACTATGTGAGGAGATATAAGTTGGAAGTTATTTTATATTCACTTAAGGGTACAAATAATTAATCTTATGTTGGCGGTGTTGAAAATTGAAGACGTGATAGTTTTAATAAAACTTAAATTACCATTATTAGTTTTCTTAAAGGTTATAATTTGCAAATAAACTATGTTATGAATACATTATTTGATGGAGATTAATTACTTTCCTTACACTACGCTTCATGACAATAAATAAATTATCCAATTTTCTTGCGTTTCAATTTCACTAAATATTAATTGCATATCTACATCTTCTACATCTACATCTACAATCTATCTACATCTACATCTATAATCTTCTACAATTTATATTAAAAGTGTGGATAGGGGAGAAACACTTGATTTCATATTTTATCCTTATATTTCTCTCTTTATAGCCAATAATACCCTTTTGTACTTATTAATACCATACATATTAATCCCTTTTCATTAATTTACAAGAAATAAAAACTAAACTTTTACAATTAAGAGATGAGAAAGAAATTCTTAATGTTCCATTCACCTACAAGTTAATACACAAAAAATAAATAAATAAACTGAAATTTTATAATTAAGAAAAGAGAATTACGGAGCTCAAAAAATTCTCCATGTTAAATTATTACCCGTAGTCTCATTCATAAAATTATTTTGCTTACATCCTTGCTTAACCATCATTATCTATCATAAATAAAAGCGTTCTGGAATTGAAATATCCTCGGGGAGTTGAAAATAAGCTTAGATCCGGAGATTCCCGAATAGGGCAATCTTTCGAACTGCAGTTGAATCCATGGGTTGGCAAGAGATAACATGGCGAACTGAAACATCTTAGTAGCCAGAGGAAAAGAAAGATAAGAATGTGTTTGGCAAACATGTTTTTAAATATGTTTTTTTTCTACACAATTCCCCAAATCACTTTTTAACCACACATTTTACCTAGAAAACATAAAAAAAACATATTTTTTAACAAACAGAGGCTAAAGCGATTCCCGTAGCAGCGGCGAGCGAATAAGTTAATTTTTTAGAAGAATAGTGTTTTGGGAAGGATAAATTTGTGACAAATGAACAAGGACACTTACTTAAATAGTGATACGTTGTTTTAAGTAGATTTTATAATCTCCTCTCACCTCAAGATAACTTCAAGTTACCTATTCACGTGCAAATATAGGATAATAAGAAACTTTTGGTTCCAATGAGTTCTGTTAGTATTCTTCAACAAGTTGCTAAGGGAAATATGGTGACATTTTTGAACGATATAGGAGAGAATATTAGGATTTAACAGAGTCCTATTAATAGAATTACAAACACCAATTGATCAAAATTTTATTGATTTTACCTTTGTATCTCGTTTGATTATTAACAAATGCATTAGTAAGAAATGTGTAAAATTTAAAATAAAAAATTAAAGTTAAAAATTAATAATTGTGTTACAATAAAAGTACTAAAAGTATGAATGTTCTTTATTGTATAGGCGTTAGACTTATTTTATTTGAATATTGAAATATTGACAAATTTAATATAGTTTGGGGATTAAGTATGTAAATATTTTAAATTTACAATCTCAAGTAGAAAAATTTTAAGTTTCACCTCCAATATTTTTTCATCCTATTATTTTGATATTTCAAAATGTTGTAGGCCTTATAAATGTTGAGGAATTTATATGAATTAAACATTATCCTTATGATAATATAGATTTTAATTATTAATATAGTCTAGTTCAGTATTCTATGTGATAATAATATACATTATATATAGTCGTTTTTAATATATTTTGATAAAAGTTGTTGAAATGCATGATTGAAAAATGTACGTTAAACGTCAAGAGTGTCCATTATATTTTATCAATGATGAAATTTTGTCATTAATTATATATCTTCATAGAAGATTTTATCAAAACGTGTTTGTAGTTTAATAATTCAATTAATTAAATTTAAGAACAAATTGAGTTTGATAACAGAAATTGGGCACTAACTAATTTGGTATATATTGTGTCTTTTGAATGATCAATAGTGTATTGGGTAAATTTGAACAATTTTCATCCTATTTATCCAAACTATATATTTTTCAATAATAATAATAATAATAATAATAATAATAATAATAATAATAATAATAATAATAATAACGTCACAATGATGTTACAATATGACATGCAACGCACATTTTACGTACTATATCTTAAAAGTATAGATGAGTGAGAATATTTTGATTTCTTATTTTATCCTTACATTCTTTTCTTTTTTTCAATAATATCCTTAGTTCATGTATTGAAAATTATTTTACATTTATTTTAATTCTTATTTCAAAAAACATTAATTTATCTACGATGACTAAATCGAAAATTGGTTATGCAGTTAATATTAATTTAACGTCGTTACATTTTAATTTAGTTTTAGAATATTGTCCCATCAAATTTCATAGCCCGAGATAACTTCATTGAATAATTCAAATAATGCATTTATGCGTTTCATGAATTTTTTATCCTCACTTAAATTCTTATCAAAATCATCAATTAATTTATGTAAACAGAAAAATAATATTTTTAATTAAGAATATAAAATAAATAATTTTAGAACTCTTAGGAAAAGAAAAAAAATCAAAATTGAGATTTTAGTTTAAATTTATATAGCACTATTTGGTGATGATTAAAATCAGATTTTTAATAAATTTTGATAGAATTTAATAAAAATGTGATTGAAAAGTTGTGGGTCTAATGAAATGTGAGGTTAAAATTAATTGTTTACATTAACTTAGATTAAAATCTCACTAAACTAAACTTTTTTCGTTATAAAAATATGCTCACAAATTAATTTAATTTATCTATACACAGTTTTTTTCACATTTCGCGACTTATCATAAATATTTTATAAAGAAGTTATTGATTGCCTAACAATATCAATTACGTTAAAGATTTAAAAAAAAAAAATACAGTATTAGTACTTAAAAAATGTTACTTCAACATTCATCATACACATAAAACGTACAAAGTACGTGCTTGCTACTAGTATGATAAAACTAATCAGTAGCTACATTTAAATATTAAAAAGTATTTAATTTCAATTAGGATTATCGACATTAAAAGTATTAATGTTTGGGGTACTAATATTATTTCAAGCTTCTATTACAATTATTTACTTTTCTGTGCGATTTATTTGTTCAATCTAACGCATTGCAAATTATTGTTTGGTATTTAAATCATCATCTCCTTAATTTACCTTTTTAAGCAAAAATTATAATTATAATTTATAACATATATTACATATTTCTTTAAAAAATATAAATAGTATTTTTCCAGAAATCAATATAAATGATAAAAAAAAATACCTTAAATTAAATAATTATATAACAAATTAACACAACGAATTTCTTCATATGAATAAATTAGGTCATCAATATAAGAAATAAATTGCATTATAGTATTTACAATATCAAATAAAATGTATTGCAACAGAAGCCCTTTATCATAAAAGTCTAGTGGCAACATCTCAATGATCAACTGTGTTGAAATGTAAACAACCTCAACTTGTCGTAGCTAACCTTGTAGTATTCATTTCTATTTTTAAAAATGGATAGATGAATTGTTGACGCCTAAATAATTTGTAACATTATTTATAAACAATCATTAATAAATGATTTACAAAATAAAGGGTAAAAAATGTTCATAAAATCTGTTTGGAACCAAAATTAGACCAACAATAAATTGACAGTCACTATTTATATATTTATGTACATGTTTATAGACAATTAATTAAAAATCTAATTCTAATATTCAAGAAGGACAGCTGAAATTGTTTTCCCGCCCATTGAGTCTGCCTAAATTTGATAGTAGAAAAAAATAATGGGACCCACAGTGTACTTCCCATCTACATATTCTCGCTCAGGAAGTTAGTGGAAGAAAAGAAATAATTTTAAATTTAAAATCCCGCAACAGCACGTGGTCTCGCAGCTGTGATATTTTTCATTTCCCCAAATGGCCAAATATGTCAATGAAACCATTTCCAAAGCATCTGTTCTTTTTATTTTAAATTTCAAAAATGGAAGTCTTCCATTTTAACCCGGAGCAATTTCATTTGACGCCATAAATAAATGGAATTTTCAAGGAGTTTCTCCCTTCAATGATTCTTTTCCGGTACACTGTCATAGTGCCATTATGAGATTTTTTGGTTTGGGTTCGTGGCATTGAATTCATGGGCTTTGTTCACTGTAAGCTACTTTCGGGCAAGGTGAGGTGATTTCGATCCTTGCCCATGGTTATGCCTACTCGAGTTCTGCTTTGGGAAGCTAGAGTGTGGTGATTTGGTGTTCAACAAGGTGGGATTTTGGTTGTTTTTTCTTCACCTTTGTTCTTCCTGCTTCAGTCCGTATCCAACCAATCTAGCTCATTTGCGGTATTTGTTACATCAGGTACTGTTCTTTCATGATTTGCAATTATTTTCTGCATTGACACATCTTTTGGTTCATATTGCTGTTGGGTATGGTTCATATTGTTATTGGATATTGTGTCTTTCGATTGGTTTGTGGTAAAGGGAAGATGGTTTTCGTTGGCTTGAGTATTGTAGTTATTGTGGTACTTCTGGACTGCTGATTCCATCTCCCATTACAATGGGCAAATGAAGCACAATAATCAGCCCTTGGCAATCTTGAGCCGGGCAAGGATTTGCTTCTAACTTCAGTACGTTCGGGGAATATGGAAATAATATGTGTTTTTGTGAGTTTAAAGAACCTATTTGGTAATGGTGGTTTTGGAGAAATTTTAGATTTTTGGTTTCATGTTGATTGAGCAGCTAGAGGAGTAATGATTTTGGTAACTATCAAAGTTCTCATTGCTATGGTTGTTTTATTTTGTCAAAATTTGTAGTTATTAGACGTTGGGAACCTCTTCGTGTGGTAACAAGGGAATTCTTTCTGAACTTTAAACTTTTTTTTTCCTAGAATGCTTGGTTGCCAACTGAAAAATACACAATTTCGTGGCACATTTTGCAAAATGTTTTATGTAGGGGCCGATGAGCGAAAGGCTGCTAGAATGGACAATTTATTATCTTATATGGAGTTGCTTACGTTGACAGAAATGAACTGGAATGCAACTAATGAAGCAGATTCTTTAGCTGCTATTAATCAAGATTTGCAAGCATCATAATTTTCAGAGTAAGGAAACAGAAAATATTTTAAAAATCAACCAGTTATGTTACGAATTCCTTCAATTTTTTGCTGCCAAGGATATGAACTTTATTATGTGCACCAAACATAGATTTGGTAACATTATATTATCTTTAGAGTGTTTTATTTGAAACGGGTATATGTATGGTCATTGCAGAGAGAAAAAGGTAAGCAAATTATTTTGAAGTTGAACTTTAATGATGAAAATGAAGGAAAAGAAAGAAGAAAGGACAAAAAGGATAATCCAAGAAAGCATGAGAGGTCCAACATAGAGCCTATTGTTGAGGATCCAGATAATGAAGCTTTTGGTGAGTTGTATTTATTTAGCTTTAGGGTGTTTGTAACATTATTTCAAATAAATCATTTTTTTTTTGTCAAAATACACTTTCTATATTCTAAATAATATTTTGTAGAAAACCATCAAAGAAATACATTTAGATAGTGAAAGTTGATGGACATTTGTTTTGGTTTATGAATTTTGTGAATTTGAAATATTTATCCCTTTTCAATTTATAATTCATAAATATGTACATATCTATGAGGAATATTCCATATTTTAGAATTTAGTTTTTTCTTTGCAAGTTTAATTTTTTACATTTTACTTCAAATATTTTGTATATATCTAATACCGTGCCTCGCATGGGTGATAGAACTAGTCGATTGATAGTAACGCAATTATTACAATTTATAAATCAAATTTATAATGAACAAAATTCCCAACCCACTTTTCAACCACCAACATTTTTCCCACCTCTTATCAACCTCACATCTTATGTTGAGAACATAATTAATCCAACTTATAATTCCTACAATGTTACCAAACGGAACCTTAATTATGAAATTTTGTGTTTAATAAATTGGTTTATAAATTAGTTTATAAATTGCACACTTTTATAAACTAAAAAGTGTTACGAAACAAAGACTAAGCCTTGTTTACTCTATGAGTTTTGACACAACTTTCCATCAAAACTCATTTTATCAACAAGTTTTTGTGAAAATCCATCACTTTCACATTTTCTACTAAATATTCTCCAACAAATTCAATCATTTTTCAATTTATCCTATTTCAAATGGGCTCAATTTCATTGCTTGGTACACGTGTCCACCATCCTAAATTCGTTCCAGAGGCTTCTTGTCTCTTATCTCCAAAAAAAAAATCTTTTTGGCAAACCAATTAAAAACATGTTTTTAAATAGCACAATTCCCCAAATCACTTTTTAATTAAACATATTTTTTCTCTTCACTTTTAAATCACATTTTTTTTACCTCGAAAATATAAAAAAACATGTTTTTAAACAAGTTTTTTTTAACCAACACAATTCCCATCTCTAAATTAATTCCAGAAGACTTCCTTCCAAAGAAACCCTACAACTTTGCCATTTCCTCTGTTGTGTCACCATAGTTACGCGACTTAGATCTAACTTCCATCTCTCAAGAGTTTACGGCCAACCGTTTCCATTCGCAAACCATGAAATTTGTTAGTAAAGCTCCATCTTTATATCGCATAATGTTTGTTCGGACCTCGAAAATCAAATTTCGGTGGTGATTTCCGACGATCTGTTTTGAACATGGGTTGAAACGGTATATAAATGACTGAAGTTCGTTTTCGTTAGGCTTTTAACTCTTTCTTCCAGGAATTTAATTAGATCTAAGTTATGAAAAATAGGAAAACATTATTTGGGTATATTTTAATATATTTTGTTTTAAAGTTTCTTACCAAATCTGGTTAAGAACAGTTGGATCTGGAATTGAATGGAAAAAGGCGCAAGAGGAAAATAATTTCGAGTTGCTTCTTCATCCTACCGTAAATAAAAAAGTTAAGCTATTGTTGTCGAATTTACTGCTGTTTTCAATTTTTTGTTTAGAAACTTGCGTTCATTCTTGTCTCCATATGGTAGAAATCATACGTTGTTATATATTATTAGATTTTTCTTCCATCTCTTTGCAAGCACTGTAAAAACTTGCTAAGAAATGGTAGATGGTGTCTTGATAGAGTGTGTTTCCTAATCTTACAAAATAAATAAATAAATAAATAAAAATTAAGAGCTACTTACTATATTAGTGCTTTTTAGTTTATTAAAAAAAAAAAGTTTCTTTATTTCAAAAATACATCCATCTTATTATCAACTTATTCCAACTTTAATCAAATAATAAAATATAAGTTAATTTAAGCTTGGAAAAACATGCCACATGTTATTTGCATTCTATTTTACATTTATTGACAACATTGGAAAATGAACAAGATTAAGGGAAATAAGGCCCAGGTAGTAAAAGAAGCTGTAACGGAACTGGAACAGAGCATTCACATGGTCAAAGCTCCTGTTGCTCTTCGAAAAGAACCCTCACTCACATTGCCAAAGGTTTCTCAGAAACAAGCAAAGGACCAGATGGTAGAATAGTTGTATGGCCATGGTCTATTTCTATCGCTCTCTTCTCTCTTTACTCATTTCTTGGCTGACTATAATTTGGCTACAATTTTTCTACACTACCAGAAGATTTTTAATTATACAAACTACATTAGACAAATCTAACAATTTTTTTTCCCTTTACCATGTCTAGATCTTAATTACAACGGAACATTAATCCACAACTTAGGATAACCTATAAGACAGTTTTTTTTTTTTTTTTTCATTTCCTCGTGGCCAATAAAATGGTAACATCTCCAAGTATATTCTCTTTATCATGTTCATAATTGTTTCCAGATATTAAAAAATGTTCTAGTTCTATGTTATTATTATTTTCTGAAAATTATTTATTTGCTTCATAATAAATTGAGGTATATGCAGTTTAATAGTTTAAAGAGCAAATTGCATCCCATAACATATTTTGGATTTGCATCCCATTGAGCGTGTTTCCAAATCTAGCACTTTTTAACCTTTTTGTCCTTAAAAGAATTTTTTCCCACATGAGTCTTACTTAATATTGATTTGACTTGTCTTCAAAAATTATACAAAAAATCTCCTAAAAATCTACATTAGCTGTCACTTTGAATTGCAGGCATCAAGACTTGTGAAACAAAGAAAAAGAACCTCATTTATCTTTCCCACACTTCTTCTTCCCATATGTAACTGTTTCTCTCAAAAATCATTCGTGTCCGAAATCTGAACTTTCGATAGCTTATTGATCGACCAAAGAAACCATGTGAACAAAGGTATACAGAAAAAGAAACTACAGGAACACAAGATGAATGCTCTATTGGCTTTTACTTTGATTTTTTTTGGAAGAAAAAATAAATTGTATCGGGTTGTTATGTAATGTGTTTTTGTAAATGTTTCTATGTTCTCACTCATATTTTTTTAACAAATGAAATTCCCACTACACAATGTACTATCAATTAAAAAAAAAAAAAAGATTAGCCATTGAATTTCTTAAAAAATCGAAATGGGTTATTGTGTGATATTCATATGCAGATATATCTATGTTCTCACTTATCTTTGTTGAACAAATAAAATTTTCACTCAAAACTCTAGTGAAGAAGTGAAGAAAATGGAAAGGAGATAAAATGAACATTAAATTGAGATAGAATGAAGATATGCTATGGATAAATAATTGATAAAAGATTATTATTCAACACATCATTTAGTTTTGTGAAACTTTGGTTGAATAATTTAATTTCAATTTTACTTCACGTTCCAATCTTTTTCGACTCAAATGAATATTATGTGGTCATTTGAAATGGATGAACTTTATGTTTTGTTAGTATTTTTCTGTTCTCAAGCATGCATTTATCTGCTGAATTAATTTCCCAACAGTTTGCCAATCTATCGAGAAAAAATCTTCATTCGCAACAGATAAGTTTTGGAATTCTTGATAGTTCATCATATTTCTTTCAACCATTAGTCATTTGGTATCACTGTGTAGAATTGGAAAATGTCGTCCTTAGATGTTCTTGGAATTTGTTGTTTTTTGAAACTTACATCCTCAATGTTTTGCTCCGTAGATGATCTCATTTGTATTAAATAAGGAAAAGCAATGTCATGCTCATATTTCACAATGCAGCCAATTGAAGTAAGTGAAATTGGTGTTAGAAAAATTGGATAATTCTTAGAAACAAGAATTTCGCAATTCATGTTTCGGATTGATTTGCAGAGCTACAATTCTCTGCCCAGTTAATGCAGCAATTGATGTTCTACTTAGTCTTCTGTGTTTTGTGTTCATTTCCATGTAATTTTAATTGTGTTGTGATTATTAAACGATTTTTTTTTTTTTTTTTGTAGATCCACAAGATGTGCCTCCAACAAATGCATAGGATGTGGAGGTTGACAATTCAGGTACAAAGAAAAACGTCGTTCTACCCCCACTAGAGTACCATCGATCAATACCCGTATGCCTTTCACGAGGACTGGAAGAAAGCACTCAAAGAAGTGAATGGTCATATCACGTAATCCATTGCAAATTTATTTATTTTTTCTTATATTTTGGTTCATATGATTTAGTGAAAAACAATAATTTAGCTATTACATGTATTATCTAGTATGTGATTTTCGTGAACATGATAGTTACGTTTATGTAAACAATTGCCTTTTTCCTCTCTTGAACCAAAATATAATGTTAATGCCTAATGTAAAACACTTCATTATTACCAATTCCATTCATCATCTAAGTTCACTAAGTCTCTGTCATGCGAGATAATGAATCTCAAATTACCTCTTATTCCTTAGAAAATGCTATATGTATGTCAACAATTTACACTTTTGACATGATAGCTTTCATAACGAAAATAGACAATGTCGCATACATTCGTTTATAATAGTGTGGGCGTACTGGGTTAGTCGACAGTTCAAATGTCGAGTTCGACGTTTAAAAACTACATGAAAAAAAAATACATGATACTACACTCTTTTATGAAAATCATAAGACTTTGATACCATAAAATAATTTCTTTTTTATTTCCCGACTTTCTTAATTTAAATGTAAGTACCTATAGGCTGTGCTTTGTGAGATTCGATATTCTCTCCTACATTGAGGGAAAAAATACAACAAATTTGAAGAGTCTCTTGTATGAAAAATAATAAATATTTTGTTGCAAGTACTTTGTTTTCTTAGAGAATAATATAATTACCTCTATTTGAAAGAACATCAAATTCGACATCATTTCCTGCAAGATAAAAGTAAATATAGAAAAATATGAACATACTTTACCCATATAAAAAAATACTTAGGGGCCGTTCTCTTTGTATTTCTATTTTGAATTTTGAGTTTTTGATTTTGTTTTGGATTTTGAATTTTGTATGTTTGTTTTGGGATTGCTGAAAACATGTTCTCTTTATGATTTTGGAAAACTGTTTTAAAAAATTAGAAACTGAAAAATGCGTTTACTTTGTAATTTTCTGATATATTTATTTTGTAATATTTTATATGTAAAAAATGGTTGATTTGTTGAATTACATTAATTTTAATGTCAATAAATCAGTTAGTTCTCTATGTCAATAAATTCATCATTAATATTGTTTCAGCGAAACAAAAATCCAACCCCATACCAACAAAATCTTAACATGGATCTATATATAATGACAAAATAATATAAGAACTTCAAGTGAAGGAAGTGTTCACATTTACCAAAAAAAAAAATTACAAAAAAAATAAAATAAAATAAAATCTTATCATGGATCTATATATAATGAAAAAATAACATAAGAACTTCAAGTGAAGTAAGTGTCTCACATTAAAAAAAAAAAAAGTCCAAAATGCACGTTTTGGACTTTTTAACACAAAATATCCAAAACGCAATAAACTCATTTTGAGTTTTCTTTGTAATTTTTTTTTGTGTTTTGGAAAACAAATTTCTGAAAATGGACAAAGTGAACGAGTTTTCAATATTTCCAAAAATCGGAAACTCAAAACGGACTGAAAACAGCAAAAAGAACAAGGGCTTAGTTTTTAAATTTTTTTAATCAATGTAATAAGATTTTCTTTCTGATGATGTATTTAGTTGCTCAATTATGAGTTTTGATGTCGACTGGGAAGGTCCTTCAATTATACCATTATGTAACATATGTTTTCCAAAAGACAAAATAGGAAGCCTTTTATACGTATCGACGGATGCCATAGATTCAAATGTGTTCCGATTTTCTAATAACATAAATAGACAAACGTGTCAAAAAAACCCTGAGATTTGAAATATGGGATACGTTTTTTTACTGAATTATCATATTCATTGTCATTTTTTTCATACTGAAATAAGAATGTGTCTAGTAGTATATTTAATTTTACCATTTGTAACATTGCTCAATGGTGTTCTTGTGCAAATTGGAGAAAAGAATATGCGGCTCTCATCTTCAAGTTCAGGTTCAGTGTTTTTTGCTTGGAAATGACTTTTCTATTATTACAATATAGTTAGTAGCCATACTTCTTTGGCCATACCTGAAATAATAACCCAGCTCAAGTAACATAAATAATTGTTTATTTACTATTTAACATTCTTACCAGTCCTTAAGTTGACGGCTGTATCTCGTAACTTATATGTAATATTTCCCATGAGGCCAGAATCTTTGTTCATAGATCCTTGAGTAATCCTATTTATTTTGTGCCTTCCACTGGGCAAAACACTCAATGGTTTATGTGTGTTATCGGATCTATTATGATGATTTGTTGTAGGTGGAACTGAAAACATATGACATCAATAAAAAAATTTCTAGTCAATAAGGAGGATAACATAGGATAGTTCTTAACACAAATTGTTAATAAAATAATAGTAATAAGTAAATCATAAATGGTAACTCATCGTTTGTAATGTTGCTTAATTGCGTACTTGAGCAGTTAGTTGTATTTGTTGTCATATCTTGGTTGTGTATACCGCCATCTGTGTATTTTGAAACGTAGACAATTGAATGAAATGGGAAAAAAATTGTTCACAAAATATCTTGTGATGCGAGATACAACTGCAAGTGTACAGGTCATGAGAAATAATAAAGTGGACCTAAGAGTCCGGATTGTTGTCCTACAGAGACTGCTACTAAGTATCAAAATATGTTAGCTCTTAACCCTAGTTGAACGAATGAAAGAATTGTAATTTTTAAGACTAACTTAAGAATTAAAAATTACGAGATTGCTTTTGTTTTAAAAACGATTGTAAAATAGTTGGGAATCCCGATTTCACCTGGCCAATTAAATTAACTTCAATTCCATGTTTTATTTCCTAATTATGTACTCGGTCGAATTCACTTATTTATATTGAAATTCCTCTCTCGAGTTTAAATTAATTCTACCTAAATAAGTCAACCATGTATCTCTACAGCAGGTCCGAATATTCCTTATCTAGGTGCATTAAATACAAGAATTCACACACGACAGCAATAACAACAAAAGTATATCTCTATCTCTTATTCAAGTACCGGATTTATTACCACGTTCTAAGTTATTAACTCACCTCTCGAATTATAGAAAGAACTCAATATATCATGAATTGGTGATCAAGAAATTCAAGCATTAATAACAATAATAAATCAATACATGCAGCAAAACATTAAAACTATGGAACTTGGAATTAAAATAATATTACTAGGCTAAATCGTTCATCCCAACATGGAGTTTAGTTACACATCATTAATAAAGAACACGAACAACAATAATAAACGTTCATTGAAAATAATATAAAGAAAGAAACACTTGCACCAAGTTTTGATTCTCCAATTATCTTCAATTCACGCCCCTTTGCGATGCTTGATTCTCCAAGAATTTGATAATGAATTCACAATTGTGGCTCGTTCTTTGGAGAGGCAAAGGTTCAGAATTTTTGCCTCTCAAGTTGTATTTATCGGTATTGGAGAAACCTAGGTCAAAATAGAAGAGAACCAGATAAAAATCGTGGAAAAAGTCGAAGTCCCATCCCAGCAGAGAGCCACGTGATCGCGCGGCACAAGTGATCGCGTGGGCCTCAAAACTCTCGGGTGATTTTTAAACAGCTTCGTGCAATTGTGTGCTTTGATAGCCGGCGATCCGTGGTTAGGACTTTTGACGCAATTTCAATCTTTCCCGACTATTTAGTCCCCAGACTTTTAATTGCATCTTCAATCCTCAACTTCCAATTGTTGCGATTGAGTCACTAAACTTCAGAATCTTCTCAATTTGCTCGTTTTAACTTTCAACTCCTTCAATTAGGTCCTCTTACTTCTGATTTGCTCTCTTTGGCACATGCATGCTTCTTGGTTGACATCTTCAACTTCTCAAATGCTCAATTAAGCTCCAATTATTATCCAATTGTGCATTTTTTTGTTTCATTCTTCATCTTTTGGGATATTTTCTAAAAAGTAAACACATAAACACAAATTAAATAGCCTATATTCTTAAATGACAATAATTTATTCTAATTTTGACATATAAATAAGTGTAGAAAATACACTTATAAAATATCCCAAACTATAACTGTTGTTCGTCCTGGAACAATATAAACTAAACTAACAAGTTAAAATAACAGAAAGCAATTATTTTTGTTTTGTTAACATGTATACCATATGCCTCAATAGTCCAAATCAATTCATATTTCAGCAAGAGTCATGAACAACTTAGAAAAATAATTTCTAGTTATCTCATGCCAAATTTTCAAGTGTATGTGTGGATAGACAAAGTCATACTCCTACTCATGCAAAGGAGATACTTAACGTTTTCTAGCTTGTTATGCACAATCAATCCCGAATCCCATGTGCTCACCCTAAAGAATCTAATGATTTTCCTTGCATCGCTCATGGATGATCATAACTTACTGTTTTTCTCTTGTATCCCAAGTCCCTTCTATTCATGTGGTTTCTAAACATAAAAAATTTGCATTTTTCTACACCAAGTAGTCAGAATTAGCTAAGTCTGCCCAAACAATCAATGGTAAGCGATTCCTTAATCCATGCCTTTAGTATCCAAAGTCTCAATGAACAAGCTTATATCAATTTTTTTAAATATATATATATATATATATATATGGATGACTTTTTCTTTTTATAACCATGTCTTTTACCATCTTTGTGCAGAACTTTTCATACTTGCTTTCTATATAACCCCAGTAGTGAGCTTTAGGTTGGTAACTCCCAAGCCAGACGACTTTAGGGCACCAGGATTGAAAGACCCCTCATACTTAATTACTTGAGTCATAAAGGTTTAAACAGAAAAGTTAAAGATATTTTGTTGTCTTATGTATAAGTCAACTCTCCGTACTTGCTTTCTAATTGACCTCTATAGCGAACTTTAGGTCGATGACTCCCCAGCCAGACGACTTTAGGGCACCAGGTTTGAAAGATCACTCAGACTTAATTACTTGAGTCAAAAATACATTTGAAGAGTAGAATAAGACCTTCAGCATTTTTCTTTTTTATGCTAGTGATGATTTATACTCGTTGACCAAGACCTCTTCAACCAATGACATACATTTCAGGAACTACAGACCATTAAAAGTTCAAGCATACCTTCACCACTTCTTTCTACCCCAAACTGCTCTTGAGCAAGTTTAGATTCTAAGTTTTAAATGTTGGGATGTCTCTAGATCTCAGTTTAGGGATTAATAGTCATTCCTACGATAAAGGTGCATAATACTTGCCCCACACGTGTTAAATAAATCCATACACAAGTATTTATCCAATAATGGCTATGTGCATAATGGTGATGAAATCTAGTAAGTGATAACTAGTTCAAAAGAATTTCAAGTTTTCGTGTTGTCCACAATCCAAGCAAGATTTGATTCATACTACATTCTAAGCAATAAGCATGTCAACAAGGTTTTAAATTTTTTTATTTTTTTTATTTTTTTAACCCCAAAAGAAATTGAATGAAAACATAGAATGGATAGCATGAATGGCATGAACATGGAAGTTATGAAATGGTCCACCCCCAAACTAGAAAGAAACATTGCCCTCAATGTTTGTCAAAAATATTCAACAACGTAAAATAAGACAAGAAGAGAGAATGAGAACTTCCCATGTTCAATGGAGATGGTTTGTAGCCTTGAAACTTCCATTAGCAATGCATTTGGATGAATTTGACCCTAATCTTACTTTGCTCTTGATTTGAGGTGTTTTGATTGGTGTGTTCCTTACAAACAAAAGATAAATGACATTAAATATCACACACATCAATAAGAAAACAAAAGAAATTCAATACCACACCCCCAAACTAAAGTTGAAGCAATTTCATGAATTTTCAAGAATGATCAACCAAACATATTAGGTTACATGAGTTAGTTTTAGGTGTAATGGCCTGCAGTGGCCTTGGAATGGGGCTGTTATGGTGCTAAATTTTTTTTTCATGATTTCCATGCAATGAAATGAACTAACTCATGAACTAAATACACACAATCATTGAATAACATGTCATGAATATAAATTCTTGGAAGATTTTCTCAAATGGGAACAAAAATATCTTTGTGACATTTCATCGAACACGTAATGTACATTATCAAAATCCAAGAATATGCATAGAATTGAAAACTTGGTTTGAACCAAAGTTTTTTACCTAAATAAGAAAAATTCACAACCCCAATGACTACCCTAGGCCCATTCTCTAATTCTCTTTAATTCAAAATTCACAAATTTATAAAAAAAGGTTCACAATTTTGCACAACTTTGAAAGAAAAGAAGAATTCATACCTTTGATTTGTCTTTGAAGTGAAATGAGCAATGAATTTGATGCAACAAAGTGTTGATGATATGCACACAAGATGTAAGATCAAATATGGGCTAATTTGGGGAGAGAAAACGAGTTTATAATGTTTGAAATTGAAAGAATGAGGAAAAGCACTTAAACAGCCTAGACTGCTACAAGATTGACCTCTTTTGAGTTTCATCCTCGTTTTTAACCCCCTGATCATTTCATGATTTATGACTAGCTTTCCTAAACATTATCTTTATGTCCTACACTAATGTGTGTGTGAGTTGGGGATGACGTAGTAAAGACTAATTAAACAAAACATGCTAAATCTAAACTAACTTAACAAAAAAAAAAAAAAAAATCAAGAATAGTGATTCAAGCCTAAATGTTGTGACATGCAAACATGCAAAACACTTAAACATGCTACCTATCATGCAGATATCTCAAAACAAGTAGAGAAATTAATACTTAAAGCGTAGTAAATAAAAGGGAAGAAAAGTTGGGTTGCCTTCCAACAAGCGCTCTATTTTAAGTCTAAAGTTCGACTTTTTGCACTTCAAAATCATGGAGGCTTGAAAGAGGACTTTGATGCCTTGCATATCTTGCAATTCCCAACTTTGTATTTCTCCACCCGTTTTCTCACCTTATTGAAGTCCAAGGCCTCCTTTTCAACTTCCACTATTTGTTGAGGAAAATTAGGTTTTTCCTCCTTCTTCAAGTTATTCTCATCCTTCTTAGCCTTTATAAACTCATGATTTGTGATTGGAGTCTCCTCTAACTTAATCTATTGCTTTAATTTTCCTACTGGTTTCTGGATCACTTCCTCCACTTTAAAGCAACTTTCATTTTGGACTTGAGGATCATGTCTTAGTTTGATGCTAAAAGTGACTTGCTCGTTTTCCACCCTGAATATGATATCTCCTTTCTCAATGTGTATTAGGGCTCGTCCCGTACAAGAAATGGCCTTCCAAAGATAAGAGGCATTTGAGTGTCCTCTTCCATGTCCAGGATCACAAAGTTTACTGGAAAGAAAAATTTGTCCACTTTTACAATCACATTTTCAACAATCCCGTATAGATATTGTACCAACATGTTCGCCAGCTTCAAAGTGATATTTGTTGGTTTAGGTTCCTCCAAACCAAGTTTCACGTACACAGAAAGAGGCATTAAATTAAAAGTGCACTTTATTTTAAGGATACCACGTACAAATATAGTTTCTTTTTGAGATTTATCATTACATACCCTTCCCTATGTATTCCCATGTATTATGTTCATCCTGCCTTCTTGTTTATATAAGTTTTTACATAATAGTCTTATAGTTGAATGGAGTTATTATTTATTGATTATTGAATCTGATTCCTGAAGTAGAGGAATTTATTATTTGCATGATAAATATGCTCTTTTGAATTAACAACAGAACATATATGGTATCTTGAAATCACAAATTGTTAACACTCATTTATCGCATCCTCAAATTATCAAATGCAAATGGCAACATTAATGAAAATAAGATTGAGTTCTAACCTTTAGTATAACAACACCACATCTTCTGACGTTTTAAAGAACTTTCCTTCATTCCAACAATTTGTATTTCTTCTCCTATTCTCATGCCTGCTTCACAGCATTTCCATCTCCATTTGCCCCAAAAGAAACATATTAAGAGAACATTGAGTTTTATATCTGAAAATAAGTTCACATTTTCCAAGCTTGATATAAGTGAAATTATATTTCAAATTTATAATATAAGTGTGTACATAAAATCCGATGGTTGAGAACGGTGAGTCATCAACTGTCGAGATGCTTCTGATTTATCTGCATTCATTTAATGCAATGAGCCGTCAACTATCTGACATTACTCTGTTTTACAGTTCTTGTTTTGTATATTATATGTTTAATTAATTAACAATTTAAAAATTCGATGTAATACACAATAGCAAATCTGAAATTTGATGTTTTTGTGATTTATGACTTGCCTTGAAACATGTGACTATTAATTTATATATATATATATATTGTGTGTGTGTGTGTGTAATTTTAAATTTTATTTTTATTTACAAAAATTTACTGTATATATATCCTAAATATTTTATATTTCGACATTATTATATTTTATTATAATATCTTTATTATTATTATTATTATTATTATATTATATTATATTATATTCTGACATTACTCTATTTTGCAGTTCTTGTCTTGTATATTATATGTTTAATTAATGAACAACTTAAAAATTCGATGTAATACACAATAGCAAATCTGAAATTTGATGTTTTTGTGATTTATGACTTGCCTTGAGACCTGTGACTATTAATTTATATATATATAATTTAAAATTTTATTTTTATTTACAAAAATTTACTTATATATATCCTAAATATTTTATATTTCGACATTATTATATTTTATTATAATATCTTAATTATTATTATTATTATTATTATTATTATTATTATTATTATTATTATATTTTGCTATATATTATATTATATTGTATATTTTTTTTCTTTTAACATTTTTTAACATAATTATTTAACGTTAATTTTAATGGTGTGATATGAATTTCATTACAACTTTTCTTTTACCTATACTATACAATACAATATAATACAATACAATACAATACAATAGAAACTTAATTTTTATACTATGTGTGTGTGTATGTATGTATATAATATTATATAATATAATAATAATATAATATTACGAATAACAATATAAATTTTATCGAAGGATAAAGTAATTATTTTTTTTATAGCTAATATAAAAACATATATATATTTTAACTAATATGATTTTTATTAATTACAAAATTTCTTAATAACAAAATACTATATTCGTTGTGATTTATTATTAAACAGTAAACATGAATATGGTATAGTTTTATTAATGATTACTAATTCATATATGATTTTGAAAATTGTTATTATTACTAAATTACTAATTTTCACTTGATTAACAACATGTGTTTGAAAATGAGCTAGCATCACCCAAGGTGTCCATGAGCACCAAACTATAAGTGTGCAAAAGTTATAATAACATTCAACATTAATACTTATGTTCAAATCTTCTCCTGTTTCTTTTCATTATTGTTTCTTTTCATTATTAATGTTATTTAACATTAATACTTATGTTCAAGTCTTCTTATGTTCAATTGATTATTTTTTAATTAATTAAGTAAATACATCAAGTTGTATTGTGATTATGCAATTGAAAAACAATATATAATTTGATTGATTTATAATTTTTAACGTTTCATGTGCATTGAGGGTTTGTCATGAGAAATTGAAGAATGCCGGAGCCAATTGGTTAGATGATAATAAACCCCATAAGGTACTTTTATTTGCTATCTTCTTACTCTGTTTTGCAATCTTTCATTATTATAATTATTATTTTGGCTCTATGCATGTGATAAATACAATTTTCCTATATCATAATTCCTGCAATTTGTTAACAACATTTGAACATGCACTATAATCAAATACATAAATAGACGAACTTGTAATCTAGGTAATAGACAAAATTAAAATCCAAATTCCAAGTCATTACAATGACAATAAGATGACACTTCCACATCAACAACTACCACAATAACATAATACAACTGATGGTTTACAAAACAAAGTCCCAAACAGTGAATCACGGATAACATATTTGGTTCAATACATAACCAATATACATTACATAAAATTAATACTTCCATTCAAAGTTTCTCCTGTTTTATTACCTTCTTGTTCTTGCTGGTGGACATTTGTGTGGATGAGTTAATATCCAACATTCTCTTAGCATTCCTGTTGTTTTCATCCTCGTCTAAAGAAATCTATTTCTGGGGCGTCTTGCTAGGAGTGCTTGCCTCATTCTCAAACGTAGAATCTTGTGGACATAGCAAACATTAATCAAAAAAAATATTAACAACCAATTCATATTATCTACGAATTCATCAAAGGTATACCTTCAACTCGTCGATACAAATCTTGTCATTCTTCACAAATATCATAACCTACATAAGAAAAAAATGAATTAAGCAATTACATGACCGTGGTCTCAATGAAAGCAAAAGACATAATATATAATATAATTGAATGAATGTTGCACAGAATTTATTAACTAACTTGGCTTTCAAAACACTGAACCGTGACGTACTTAGAAACCAAAGCATCTTCAGTGGTCAACCTCATCATAGTAAATATATCACTTTGTTGTTGAACATTTTCTTGCTTAACTTGAACAGTATTTTTCTATCCACCAAACCTTCAATGTCGTTGGGGTACGACACATCATCTAGACTCTACTAGTAGAACAACATCGATAGTTACAACAAATGATATTAGTCTACTGTTATTTCATAAATTATAATATACCTTAACCGTCTCTTCTTTCAGTGTATAAGCACTCTTCCTAATCAATTGTGTGCACTCACAATCATAAAGCAGGAATGAAGTGCTATCGGTCCCGTCGATTACCCGCACTTGAAGCTTAAACCTATGGATTTAATTAATGGAATAAAGTTTATAATATGTCTTACCATTTGTTGTAAAAACCAAATATTGAATTTGATTAATACAAAGTTGAACATTTAATGATTAATCACCTTGGTGTACCAGCAGCATTAAAACGGTCACACTTCTCACAATAGAACATTTTTTTCCCTCGGGGTGCACCTTTTTAAGACACTTCTTACAAGAAAGGTACCACCAATCTTGATCACTCTCAATTGCCACAATAGTTGCGAAAACCCAGCAATTACTGACCTAATAATACTTCACCAATAATAATAATAATAACAATAAATAAGATATCCCTGATTCAACATAATCTTATTACAATGCATAACATGCATGCACATATTACCTCTAATGATTTGAATAGTCGATCAATTGTTTTCACCTTGCAAGTGCCACTTTCTAGGTCATTTGATATGTTGTAAATAGAAATTGTTGATATATGGCTTATCCTTTGGGACACAGTTTCATTTCCAGTAATCAGCCTTGAAACAAATATCAACCAATTTTTAATGTACATGTTAGAGATATACAAATTGGATTCATTGTATGTAAGAATATAATAAATAGATATATAATAAAATGGATTCTATTAAGCCATACTTGTTGCGGAACTCCTTAACTTCTTCAACTTCAACATTCACAGTAACTTTTTTAACTTGATACGTGTTACATACTCTGAATTCACCTACATTTGTATAGACATATAATAATCTCAAAAAATACAAAATATTCACGGTTGTTTTAGTATATAAAATACGATTATAAGTAACCTCTAAATTTTTTTTCCTGACACATCTAAAGAATATAACTACGGGCTCTAGATTATCTGATTCAAGGATTGTCCCAACTTCGTCCACGTAATCACCCAACAACATACATGACAATTGATTATGCCTTTTTACAGAAAAGGGTAACTTTATTGTACTAATCTAAAACAAACTCAATTAATCCAATATACATTACAAAAATAAAGATGAATATGGATAAACATACTCCAAATCTTCTAACATAAAATCAATCATTCTAGTAGTTCTTCCAGATATGTTCTTTGTTTGTACCGTATCCTTCGCAACAACCTCTCCAATTATATCTTAGCAGTAATGTCATCAAAAAATGTAATTTAATTTAAAATTAGTATGAACTTAAAGAAGCTAAAATTGAGAGAATGCAAGAAAAAATTAAACTGACAAAGCATATTACAAATTATATTAAACCACACAAGAAGGAATGCAAAAAATACTTACCAAAAAGCTCATTCTCGTCAGTTTCAGGAACACTGAGTAATTCATCAAAAAGCTTGAATTCATAAATCAGTGACAGGAATATGTTAGCAACTTCTCGAACCTCTGTCTTCATCATAAAATTAAGCTTGAATTTTTTATCTGTAGCCTTGTATTTAGAATTGTTGTGATCGATGATAAAATGACGCATCAAATATAAGACCCCTCACGAATGTAAGGCTTGAATGCCTTAATCAGGTTTCGTTTCATGGTAGCATGAATTCGTGTACCCTAGTAGTTACAGAAACACGCTTAGTGCTTGATTATAGAAACATATCAATAGGCTGATTAATATAACATACGCTAACACATGGATTTTGTTTTTGACTTATCTTACTTTTTGATATTCTATTTGACCCGTTTCAATGGACAGCTTAGTGTAGCACTTAACACATGTCATTCCTTGATATATCAATCTGTCGACCTCTTATGTGCGTATTATTACGTGTGTATTTGGACACAAACACAGCGTCATTATATGTGTATTATTTTGTTTGGAGACTGATATTTTATTCATGTTCATCAATATATACTTTCCATTTTGATATAACACAGTACACAGCTTACACATCTGTTGCTATCTTCATGTTCATTTATAGTGCAGCATTCATGTTATTTTATATTGTTGTCTTCATGTTCACTTAAATGCACCTCAGTTCTAGCATCAACTATTAGTATGACCTTTTTTTTTCAAAAAAAAATGTCACTTCTTCTATTGTTGTCTTCATGTTCATTTATATTGTAGCATTCATGTTCTTTTATATTGCTTTCTTCATGTTCACTTATATGCACCTCAATTCTAGTTTCAACTATTAGTATGGCCTTTATTTTCGAAAAGAAAAAATTGTCACTTATTCTATTTGATTCTGTATTTTCTCGATCTCCACGTTTTATATTTTGTACGACATAGTAAACTGTAATCGTGTTTATTATTCACCTTGAGCATGTAATGGATTTTATACTTTCATGAAGCTCCTAGACATGCTAGTAGTGAGGTTTGTTAACGTATCAATAGACAGCTTGGTGTAGCACTTAACATATATCATTCCTTGATTCTGTCGACTTATTATGTATGTATTATTACGTGTATTAGGATACAAACACAGCTTCATTATATGTGTATTAGTTTGTTTAGAGACTGATATTTTATTCATGTTCAGCAATATATATTTTTCATTTTTGTATAAAATTTGGATAGGATTCATCCATGTTTCGTGATAATTTTAGTTGGTCTCTGATTCTACAAACTGGAGAAAACTTGTTCCTGGAAAAAAATTTGGTGATTCATTTGGTATTTTACGTGGGTTTCTTATACAGATTTGAAGGGAAATTATCAACTGAGCTTATATTCTATAATTTTTTTTTCAAATATGTCATTACACTCTACCCTTCCCTCTTTATTTCCATCTATTTTGTTCATAGTCTTCTTGTGTCATTATACTCTACCCTTCCCTCTTTATTTCCATTTATTGAGTTCCAAAAAAAAAAAAAGATTAATGAACACTTTCTTAAAGAACTCAAAATGGTTATTTTCCTAGTTTTTAATTTTTGTACTGAATTAAAAAGAACTACATATATTAAGACAAACAGAATAGAACTACATACTCAAACCGTAAACAACAACTTATTACAAACCTTCCTGTCAATTAAACTCATCTTCAAGCTGTAAATGTCCCCATTGTCTTTAAAACTCGGGCTCTCCCGCAATCGTACGACGCGAACCTTAAATTCCCACTGCATGTTGGTTGGGTCGATGTCTACAAGCATGTCAATCACGGGTGCCATCTTGCTGCCACAAACAAACAGAAAAAGATGAGCAAAAATGTGCAAATATAAGTTTATTAACTTAGCAATATGAGATTCATTTAAGATTTAAGATAAAACGGAACAACAAATGTCTCTACCTTCATTGCATTTCTTCAAATGTAAGGGAAAAAAATGGTTTCTGCGTTTTTTCAAATGTGAATAAAAAAAATTGTGAAATGAAGGTTGCTTTCTTATATAGGCAAATATGAGTAACGTGTTTGAGGGAAGAAACTGATTTGTCAATCACTTCATATATCATAAATAAATTTTGAAAAAAGCTTTTAAAAAAAGATGTGTCCATCTAATGCAATGGTGAGCACAGGCGTAAATTCTTGGGTGGGGAAAATTACTTTTGCAAGGAAAGTAAACCTAAAATCTAGAATTTTGTACAATTGATGATGAGGCGGCCAGGGCTTCATTTTTGGGGGTAAACCTTTGGAGGGAAAACAAAACTAGCTATCTTCTTTGTAATAGTAATAAGATGTTTATACTTTGTGCCCTCCTTCAACCTTCTGGGCTATTAATTCTTGCTAATAAATTTCTTCCCATCTTTAAGTTTATGACCTAACTTGGGTACCTAAAAAATAGAATTTAAACAACTAGGGGAGGTTTTGTTAGTTTGGCTAAGTGCAAGGAACGTATATTTGTACATCAACATTTGTGCAAAGAAACTCATTTTGTAGGTAGTCTTTCTTTTCTTCTTCTCTTTCTCATTCTCTCCCTTTTTTTTTTTTTTTTTTTTTTTTTTGAGATCGTGACCCCAACTCTTTTATTTTAAATTTTCTCTGCCTCTCATTTTTCTGAGGTCATGACATCAACTCTCTTATTTTTCCCCTCAAACTCACCTTTCAATTTCAATCGATCTTCATGGACTCGCGTGGGTGATAATGGAACAAGATTGAACTTCCTCCCACCTTTCACAAAACTATATTGATTCTTAAACTCATCATGTACCACCCTCCTATCATCTTGTCATGGCCTCACCAACAATATATGCCCAACATGCATAGGCATCACGTTACAAACCACCTCATCATCATACCTACCAATAGAAAATTTTACCCATGCATTGTTTTTCACTTTAATTTTCTCAGACTCAGTCAACCATTGCAACTTATAAGGGATAAGGTGTTTCATCAAAGATAATCCCAGTTTCTCCACTAAGGCAGTACTAAATACATTGGTGCAACTTCCCTATCAATAGCCATACTTCAAAATTTATTACTCACCAAGCACCTAGCATGAAAAATATTATCCCTTTGTTCATCTACCTTATCAGCAGAAATTCTAATACTAAGAACATGCCTATTAACAAGAGATTCAACCACTACAGCATATGTTAACCCCCTCACTATCACTAGCATCCTCCAATTTAGTCATCCCTTCAAATTCATACTTCAGATACAGTTTCCTCGTTACGTATAACCATTACTCTTTTATTTGGACATTGAGAAGCAATGTGACCTGAACCTAAACATTTAAAACATTTTATATTTCTATCCTTAGTAGGTTGGAGATTAGAAATATTTTTATTGTTTGGGTGTTGGTTCCTCCCTCCCTCTTAGGACAACTTCATTATTTTCTCATTTTGATTGTAAAGTAGGATAAGAGCCCGAAGATTGCCTTCCTGTCCCATTTCGCTTCAATTGTCTTTCAACATTCATTACCTGTGCATCATCTCCTCCAACTCCGCATTGTGTTTCATCTCAATTACATTGGTTATTTCCCTATTTAATCCAATAAAAAACCTATCCATTGTAGCATATGTATCCTCCACAACATTTTCCCTAATCATAGAAACCTCCATATCTTTATGGTAATCCTATACACTCCTAGAACCCTAAGTAAGCCCCTACAACATGTAACACCTAGGCTAGGAAAGCTTAAAAGATTTAATAGGTACTACTCATACCAATAAGGTGCACCTTCTTTTAAGGAAGTCCATCATTAGAAACTCCCCAGTTAAGCGTGCTTGGCTTGGAGCAATTATATGATCACCTGGGAAGTTTTCTCGGGAAGCGTGTGAGTGAGGACAAAACATACTGAAAAGATTTAATGTTGGTACAGTGGGAACAGTACGTCGTCATCTAACGGTCGGGACAGCCCATTAAATGGGACCCGGGTTGTTACAAATGGTATCAGAACTTGCCTCCAGCAGGAAATCGGGAACTAAGTGCTATGGGGGACAAAGTGCTATGCCATAGGACATGAGCCACCTCTTGAACCCGTAGGAGCCACCTCTAGAATCCCAACGCCTGGCAACGGATCCTCAGATGGTTTAAGCCCGAAGAGGACGTTGCGAGTCTAACGGGGGGTGATTGTAACACCCAGGCCAGGAAAGCTTAAAAGATTTGATAGGTACTACTCATACCAAAAAGGCGCACCTTCTTTTATGGAAGTCCATCGTTAGAAACTCCACAGTTAAGCGTGCTTGGATTGGAGCAATTCTATGATGGGTGACCTCCAGGAAGTTTTCTCGAGGAGCGTATGAGTGAGGACAAAGTATGCTGAAAAAATTTAATGTTGGTACACTGGGGACAATACGTCGTCATCTAATGGATGGGACATCCCATTAAGTGGGACCCGAGTCGTTACACAACATTTGGTAAATATCCATTTAATAATGATTTGGGATAAATATCTTCCTCATTATTGCCTTCAATTCACCCCCATATTCCACGGGCTTCTCAAAGTTCCTTCTCCTACCCGTCACCAGTTGATCTCACCAAATGATGGCATAATCAATAAACTCTATAACATCTAGTTTCACCTTCTTCTCTTTCGAATAATTGTGGCAATCAAACATTAGTTCCACCTTCTTCTCCTAATCTAGATACACCTCACGATCAGTCCTCTCTTAAAAAGATGGTATGGTCATCTTTATATTTCCAAGGCTCTCATCTACTGCATCCTATCCCGGTGATGTCTCTTATGCCCCCTTCCATGCAAATCTTCTCTATACCTCCTTCCCACAATAGCCATGGAATATTCAACACTTTCTACCTCACTTCCTATCCCCTCATCATCAATCTTAACACCAAACTTAAGATTAGTTTCTCTCTTATAATCCCTCCTAACTCTAGGGTCCGTTTGAGATTACCTTCAAATTGCTGTTGCATGGCTTCCATCATATTAAACTACTTAGGTTGATGCTTGTTGCCTCCCACTAATTACGTTGCTGATGATCCTCTCCTATTAGATCTTTTGTTGTCACCTACTGATGAAGATGATGATTCCTTCATGTCAAACATGGTTAGTTATCAAAGAAAAATAAAGTTTCCCCATGTGTTTTTATGCTCGCGTATCACTCTATTTGACTTTTTTCTTGATATTGAAGTCATAACTCTTGTCTTTTACCTCTCTTTATCCCCTTTTCAAGTTCCCCAAAGAACTAATTCAGTAACTCAAGAAAAAAGACAATGGAAGGCACGAAGAAAAAATGAAATTAAGAAATTCTCGGAATTGATGTCTAATTTTCTGGAAATTTTTCGATTTTTTCCTAAAGAAAATCTGGCTACGAATATAGTAGAAAAAACAGAATTTAATTTTGATAAAAAAATGAACACAAAAAACACTTTTGAATTTTTTGAGGTATTTCTTTGGATCAAAGACTAAAGAATACGAAGAATACGAAAAAAAAACTCAAGAAAAACAAGAAACAAAATAAGAACCTCAATTTAGACCCAAACTTTGATACCAACTTATGCAATTCCTTATGGGGAAAACCGAAAAACACGTGGAATTAAAAAACTAAATTGAAAAGATCAAAATTCATATAAAAACAAAGAAAATAAACAATAGGATTCAAGCCAAAACCTCACGACGCAAGAACCCAAGCGATACGGAAGAAAGAACTAGAATTGTCGAACGCCACAATGATTGTCTAATTCCTTGATAAGTTCTTTGGTAGAACGCCACAAAGATTTTCAATCTTTAATAAGTTCTTAATGTTCTTGAAGAACAAGATAAAATGAACTCCTCAACCTTTTTAAAAGAGAAATGACTCCTAATTTTATTCAATAATCAAAAACTAATTACAATGAAAAAAATAGTTTAAATATGATGAAAAATGTAACTAAACCTAGTCGCTAATGAAATCTAAATTACGCAATTAATAACTTAAAAACGAAAGATAGAATAAAATTCGCAAAAACCCTACTTCAAAACAATAAGGCAGTCGTGTAGTTAAATCATACGCGGTCGCGCGATTAACCTCAAAACTTTCAGGTTAATTTTTTAACACTTAGTGCCGTCGCGACTCTTTTCCCTTGCACGGCCACGTGGCTTTTCTCGTATCTTCAATTTTCAATCTTTTGAGGTGATTTGATCCAACTTAATTCTTAACTCGAGCCCAACACCAAACTTTCTCCTTTGCCCATTGAGATTGTTGCTACATTGTCGGTAACTTCTCTCCTTTGATTTCCTACCTTAGGATCACATCAAGGGAATTTTGTACTTTCTTTGGTTATTACAAATTATCATATGCATTTAATTCGCATGCTTAATGTCAAATAAATGCAATGACATAAATGAATAAAAGCCACAATTTATTTATTTATTTATAAGATCATAATTTTACATTAGCAAAACTATATTATATAGTAGAAAACCCAACATCTTCTTTACACATCCACACACTTTAAACAGAGACATTTACAATATGATTGGATCTCTGGAAAACCTCTACTGCTCAACACTTCCAGCCTGCAGAAGACCCTCCCGAATCTGTGCAGCAACATCTTTTGCAGCACCTGGTCCATGTGGGATGAACACAGCGGACGACTTTGTTGATGCTCCAATTTCCATCATGGTATCGAAGTATTGTGTAACAAGAACCATGTCCATGACATCCTTAGCTGTTGTTCCAGGCACATTTTCCGAGAAGGCAAGAACACTGTCCCTTAGACCATCTACAATGGCTTGGCGCTGCCGAGCAATTCCAAGCCCTGACAAGTATTTAGATTCGGCTTCACCTTCGGCTTTCTTGATCTGCAATATCTTCTCGGCTTCAGCCTTCTCGTTCGCAGCAGCTCGGAGCCTGGCCGCTGTTGTAAAGACAAAAGTTCATTAGACAGATTACATTACCAGCGGTCAAGCAAAAGATGAAAGATGGCAAAATTACAGCCATAACTATAAAGAGATATATGAAAGGAGGACAGTAATATTAATTTCATAGCAGCGAGGAAAAAAATTACTTCATCCATATTCTCCTACAAAAGAGTGAAACGAAATCTCTTAATGCTATGCAGTAACATCACATTTTCAAGGTAAGACCATGGGAAATTAAGTTGCATCAGTGAAAATGTTCTAAGCATTGTGCACTGTACTTCAGTTATGGATAAAGTTGACGATGGAAAAACTAGCCTGCATTTATCTCGTTCATGGCTCTCTTAACCTGAGCATCTGGCTCAATGTCAACAATCAGGGTCTGCACTATTTCATATCCATAGGCAGACATGGCCTATGAAGGTAACAAGTGCACAAAATATTCAGTATGTTAAAATCAAGATAAAAGCTAAAGGTGAGATTTTGTTGTCAAAGAGAAATATTACCTTTTCAAGTTCATTTTCGACAGCTTTGGCTATGTCGTTCTTCTGTTCAAAGGTAGCATCCAAATCTAATCTTGGTATGCATGCCCTTATGACTAAAATATATTGAAGGAGAATCAGACTAATTTTACTTAAAATTCCATTCGTTAGTCGGCCAACATCAGCAGATACATCATATTCCTTCCATCTATGTTCATCTATTGGCAATTTGAGCTTTCAGCCTTCTCACATAAATCAATTTAAGCCAGTTTGAGCAATAAAGATTTCAAGTTTCACTAAACATAGAAATAATGTCTAGGATATGAAAATCGCATTGCTATGATGAGAGAGAAGACGGAAGTAACTGCAACAGACCAGAAGCATCCAAATGGAAAATCCAGAGAAAAATAATTCGATAGTAACACAAGATTACTTTAATACGAATCTGAAGATATATGATGCAATTTTTCTAAAAGGAAAACTTAGACTCAAACAATGAATCTAACTAGCATGACTTCATGCACAGATTGAGAGACCCAATGTTACTTATGCATGCAGTAAAAATGCTGAAAAATCACTCTCCTTTTTATTACCACATTATCTTTTAGTTCTGACAGGCAATAACTCATCGTCACGTGTTAGGGACAAAAATATCAAAGTTCATTCCTGGCATCAATTAGCTTCAACATTCCTCTTCCCAACTCTTTCTTGGTGGATTTGGTAAACAAAAATGAGTGCCAAGAGAATCAACAATCCCAACATGAGCAAGCATCTTAGATTTTCAAGTTCTCTAATAGGAATTGAAGGTAAGATAGTTCAGTCCATGCTACATACAACTCTTCTGTGCTGTGCAAGCACCAATAACTGGAAAACATAAGTTCACAACCATTTCAATGAAAACATGCTGCAAGATATCGATCCCCATTTAGGTCAATAATGTAGGACTACCAGTTCTAGATAATCCTGTTCTTCTATTTTGCCATACAAACATTTGTGGAAAATAAATTCCAACCATACCATCGAAAACATATGCTTGGATCTGCTCCTTTGTGTTAGATAGCTTGTAAAATGCATCAGCCGCATTTTTCGGCATGGCTCGATATTGGATTGACACAACCACAGTCACAAACACATTATCCTGAAATTCCAGTAGCTTTCTTAACATAACTAGCAGAATAATAAAGTCAAAGAGGAGATATCCAATTTGTGAGTCTCTGGTTTTACTTTTTTTTCTTTTCTTTTCCTTCATTAGGTAGGAGGATTTTAGATGAGAAAGGACACTTTTAGAAAATAAAATACGTGCATGATTATTGCCCTCTAATTGGAAGAGTAAGTGAAACTTCAAAAGATTGTTTTCCCACATAACTTTAATCATCAATTTTTAAAAAACAAGGATGCAATACATATTGATATATCACACGGCTTAATAAAATTTAAAGCAAAAGGTGATTAATTACACAAGATTACTCCACACATACACACATGTTCCCTATTTGATAAATAACTGGAGTAGTGTGTATAGAAATAAAATTTAGCTCTTTGAGTAACTCATACTTTTATTGTATTTCGTACAAATGACTACTTGCAGGTGTGATTAAATAAAATCTAGCAAGAACTAAGAATATATTGATGAAGACCCATAGTAATTACGTTGAGAGATTAGAAATCTTTGCACAAGTAAAATGGAGAAACACCTTAGTTTTTGTTTCACACCGCACATCAAGCTGTTGTACACGCAGTGATAGTGAACCGGCCAACTGGTACCCCACACACCAAGGCAAGCAATGGCATCCAGGCTCAAGCACAGTGTCGAACTTACCAAAGTGCTCCTTCACAGCAACTGTAGATTGATCTACTTGTACGCAACCCAGTGTTTGGCCCATTTTTCAATCTATACAAATTTCAATATTTTAACTGGAATCAGGGATAAGAATGAGAGAGCCAGATAAGTAACAAGAAAAAAAAATGTAAAAATTACACATATTGCATTAGAATTATCAATTACACTGTATTTGAAGAGCATTCAGCAATCTCTCAATACATTCAATTTGATGAACTTCCTTTAATAATCAGGTTGTCGAATGCAAGTGTCCAATTAATGGGGGTGACTACTTAAATTAGTCAGATTTTAAAGAATCATAGGAGCAATTAAATGCCTGCATGTATAACCAAGAACCTAATTGATACAACTTGGAATTCAGATCACCAGTTTGTGGAACTATATCAGAGTCACAAATACTAAAGAATTAGATAAGTGGCAAATTGAAAAGTTCATAAAACTTAAAGTCTATTACTATAAATAAAAAACAAAGAATCAGCAGAAAAAATTATGGAGTCCATCATATCTTAACACAGAGTTTGCCTATAAATTAACTGCCGTGAAGAATCAATACCTATACAGCTTCTCTGGTTCTATATGATGACATGGAATTGATCCCTTGTAATAATCAGGAAAACTTCCACTCAACTTAAATCGATTTTCTGGAAATAACAATTTCTATGCACAAAATAAGAAACTATTATATCTTCGTAAGAAATATGTATTCATCATTAATTTTCTTCCTTGCAGTTCAAAATGACAGAACTAAACTAGGGTATACCGTATACTTTTACATAAAATAAAGCATTCTCAGGTCACTGTTTTATATTCTCTGCAAAGGAAATAAACCAATTAAAGAAAAAAATATAAAAAATGAAAGCAGAGAGACAAAAAAGCCTCGTATTTTGTAATTAATTAAAAAACAAAACTCAGAAAGCCAAAGTAGAAATCAATAACAAACATATAAACATTTCATAATAACAGATAAAGTACTGTAACTTCAAACAATCTGTAAGGCAGACAATCAATTTCATCCCAAGAAAAAAGCAAAGCAAAGCAAATTCAGAGAACTGGGAGGAAAAACTTACAGTAGAGAGAGACAAAAAGGGATAGAAATTTCGCGCTGGAGTCTGGAGAAACACAGTGCTCCCACGGGACGGTATTTATCGTCGTCATTCCTCGTTCATCTTCATACATTGGATATGGATCAAACGCTCTCGGCATGTTCGCTTCCACTCCACTTACAGTGGACAATCGTCAATCTGATGGGACAGGATGCACTCGGAAAGTTCCGAGTCGTGCTGGCAACAACAATCTATATACGTACTAAAATTTTGATAAGTGTCGCCCAAGGGCACCCCCAATGGCGCCCAGGTGGTCCATGGGGTGCCTTGAAGTGCCCTAGAAAAGTGATACTTACTGAAAAAAAACAAAAAAGGTGTAACTCACATTTTGAAGGCTTCAATTCATCATGTTTTGATTCATTGATTGAGAAGATTAATTGCAGGTTACGTCTCCTAGAGTCATGGTGGAGGACTTGATGGTCAGTCTAAAGTTTGGATAACTCTCGCTGACGACAAGATACAAATTCAATATTTCAGAATTCGAACCATGCACAACGTTGCGCTGATCCTTACCAACTCTCCCATTTACCAATGGGAGATGTGCCCTGGGGGCAAGGCTTGATACTTACTGTATTACATCGTTAGTGAACAATTTATAAACAATACAATTTTTTAAACTACTTTTAACTACACATATTTTCTGTCTCCAATTTTCAACCACACATTTATCTAGAAACACCAAAATAAACAAAAAAATGGCAAATAAGGGCCGCCAAACACACCGATACATTTAAAAAGGGAAAAGTTTTGCCCAAGAAGTTGGCGTCTTTTACTATTTATTTTTTGCCGTTTTTTTTATTTCAAATGTAAAAGCGACTGACACATTTATTTATTTTTTAATTTATCTTATTATTCTTTTGTCTATTTGCCTTCATTTGGTTACACTATTTGGTTTATAAATTGGTTTATTTAATATTTTGAGGTAAAAAATAGTCGTTTAAAATTGAAGAGAAAATGTGTGTTTAAAAAGTGATTTGAAAAATTGTACAATTTATAAAAATGTTTATAAAACCATTTTTTTTTACTTTTACCAAACACATGCTTATTCTTTTTTTGTCTTACTGTGTACATTGGTTGGTTTATAAACTGGTTTATTTATGATATTTAGGTGAAAAGTAGTGGTGAAATTGGAGAGAAAAAATGTTTGTGATTAAAAAATAGTTTGAAAAATTGTGTAGTTTATAAACATGTTTATAAACCATTTTTTTACTTTTACCAAACACATGCAATTATTATTTTTTTGGTCATGCTATATATATTTTGTAATATGTTATTCTTATCTTTTATTTTGTCTTAATAATTTTTAATACACGTACAAGTATTAAATTTCGATCACGCATTTTGCAAAAAAATTACAAAATTATTTGAAACAGTGAGTTTTTCAGAATGTAAGGTTAAAATTAGATTTTATTTTTAAAAATTTGTCTGTAAATTATTTTGTTGGTAAAATGTGGCAGAAAATGAGTTTTGAAAAAAAAAATAATGTTTTGAATAAGTTTAGAGAAAATGTGTGATTAAAAAGTTGAGAGAAAATATGTGTAATAAAAAAGTAATTTGAGAAATTATGTTGTTTATAAATTAATTTATAAATTTAATGATTGCATTAAAAAACAGAATATTATATTTATCTAATTTATGCAATGTCTATTTTATTTTGATATTCATTATTCAAAATATCATTTATTACACATTCTACAAAAATTTACAAATCATATTATTTGAAATGACGGATATCAACATGGGGCTAATAATAACGTGACATATTATTTCAAGTAATGAGGTTTGAAATAGTAATTTTTTTCAAAATGTAAGGTTAAAAGTAGAGAATTTGTTTTAGTTTATTTGTAAATTATTTTATTGATAAAATGTGGTAAAAATGAGTTGTGAAAAAAAAATAATGATTTGAATAAATTGTGAGAAAACGTGTATGGGGGCAAAAGTAGATTAAGAAATTTTGTTGTTTATAACTTGATTTATAAATTATAATAATTGCATTAAAAACATAAGCATATATTTATCTAATTTATGCAATGTCTATTTCATCTTGATATTCATTATTCAAATTATCATTTACCATACATTCTACAAAAATTTTACAAATCACATTATTTGAAATGATGGGTCTCAAACAGGTGACTAATAATATTTCAAATAATGAGGTTTGAAATAGTAAATTTTTTCATAATGTAAAGTTAAGAGTAGAGAATTTTTTTTACTTTATCTGTAGATTATTTTAATGGTAAAATATGGCAAAAAATGGGTTTTAAAAAAAGGGTGTTTTGGATAAGTGGAGAGAATGTGGTTAAAAAGTGAAGAGAAAATGTGTGTAGTTAAAAAGTAATTTGAGAAATTATATTGTTTATAAATTGATTCATAAAATGTAATGATCGAATTAAAAAATAGAAGCTTATATGTCTATTTCATCTTGATATTCATTATTCAAAATATCATTTTTTTTATATAAAAATTCATTTTTAGCTCATTTTACACCAATAAAATAATCTACACGTAAACTAAAACGAATTCTCAACTTTTTTTTTTTGTTTGGAGAAATTATATGTTTTTTCTACAATGGAAATAAAAGAATTGTTCAGTTAAACTTTGTATATAAATTTATTAGTTTTATATTTGTAAATTATTGTTCTCTATAAATTTATAATTTTCTATTATGTTATCAATATTTTTTGAATACAATTAATATCCGATTTAAGTATATTATTTAGATTTAAGTATAAAGAACATATAATTAAATAAACGTTTATAATTATTGTGATTGATGTTTTTGAAAGAAGTTTAGAGAAAATATTAAATAAGAGAGGCAAATGCAAAAAAATGTGAATATTATGGTTAATAGTGAATTATATTTTTTTAATCATTCTTAATTTTAATAATTGCATAAATGTTATATGATATACGATTCTCAGTATTATTTTTTTACTCCAATATTGCATGTTGTCATATGATAATAATTGCTAGATTTATGTAATTATTGATTTTGACTATTTGATTTTATAAGTAAAAAAAATATAATTTTATTGGTTAAATACAAATATTCATGGGTTTAATTTAAGCACGCATTTATAATTATTGTGATTGATATTTTTGAATGAAAAATGGAAAAACTTAAATACGAAAGGAGAATGCAGAAATCATGAGAAATATATTGATGTCTTCTACAAAATTAATATTGTACCATAATATTACATCAAACATGATATATCATTAAATAAACTTCTACATTTATATTTTCTTTGAAATTAATAATAGCTCATAAAAATTATTGAAATTAACACTCATGTATTACTTAAATATATAAATTGACTTACTATTCAAATAAGCTATTATAATTTGAATTTGATATATTATTTATTAAATTTTAATTGTTATTTTGGTATAATATTATTTTTCATGCATTTTGAATTTGTGTTAATTATGTATAAGTGTCAAAGGGTTCAAATTTTAATTATGAATTTTTCGCCCCCTACAGCACTAAGATTCGATCTTAGCCAGCCTTCCAATACCAATTTTTTTGCAACTATGAAAGGAACAACTGATTTAAAGGAATCAAAACGAAATGCAACAAGCGACACAAAGCATACAGAAATCCTTCTCAACTTTTATTGCCTCAATAAAAGAACACTCACGTTTTTGCAAGGAACACAACAATGGCACTGTTTCTCTCTATGTGTCTTTGTGACTCTTGCCCTAAGATATACAAAATTCGTTTGCAGTTGACACCCCCCAACTGCTAGGGTCAGATTTCAAGTTTCCCACCAGAAAACCATCCAAAACTGCCCATGTAACTGCCATACATGTGCTGATCCGAATTTCCATGTCAAAGTCTTTGACATGTGCCAAGTAACTGCCACACTGGAACATGAAGTCAGCCAGCTCCAACTTGCTTCCTTCCTAGTGAATCCGAGTTTGCATGCAACCAAGAGTCGAGCCCAAGGTAAACACTGCAACTTGCCGAAGTATGCCGAGATCCTCCCATGCCATGCCTATCTGCCCAACGAACTTGCCATGCACAACAAGCTAATTCAATGCTCCCGAGTTACTCCCGCGCTGCCTTGAACTGTTCCCACGAAATGCACCCACCAAAGTACATTTCTACCAAGGCTACGACATGAGATCAAGGCAATGCCCATGTCTTAGCCAATCCGAGCATCAAGGTGCTAACAAACCACCCTCACTAGATGAATTCGACGCCCTCATCAAATGATCCTTCAAGTACTGCTCAATCTGCTTTTCATATTGCCAAAGGGTCACGTCACATTCCCAAGTAGTATCTGCCTCGCTACTGCCTTTCCACTAAATCAAGTACTCAATCCGTCTGTTCTTTTTACTCATTCCAAGAACCCTGCGATCCAAAATCCGAGCAATTTCCTTCTCAAACTGCGTTCGGACAACTGGAGTTGCTCTCCTCGCTTGCACCCGATCGACAGACTGATATTCATGAAAAGGTTTCAAATAGCTAACATGAAAAGTAGGATGCACTTTGAATCTTTCTGGCATATCCAACCGGTAAGCAACTTTCCCAACACGTTTCACAATTTCAAAAGGCCCATCATATCTAGGAACCAATCCTCGATGCACCACACTGCTCGAGATTTTCTTCCAAATTTGAGGTGTTAGTTTCAGCAACACCTTATCAACCTGGAAATCCAGATCCCTCCTGCCTTTATCAGCATACTTCTTCATCCGCCTCGATGCTTTAGCTAAGCTGTCATTCGCTTGTTCAAGCATATCCTATTTATCTTGAACAAAGCGATACGCTGCAGGACAAGCATTTCGACCAGCATGTTTCGAAACTCCATGGGGGAGTTCTTGGCTGCTGCCCCATTGCTAACTCAACCAGGCTCATTCCAGTAGACGAAGACCGATGAATGTTGTAACAAAACAGCACAGTGTCCAGCAACTAAACCCAGTTTTTCTGACTTACTGTCACATAATGCCTCAGAAATTCTTCCAGCAGTCCATTTATCTGTTCAATCTGACCATCTGTTTGAGGATGATTGGCTGTGGAAAATTTCAGTTCTGATCCCATCAGATTGAATAACGCTGTCCAAAACCTGCCAGTGAAATGGGTATCTCTATCACTTATGATATCTTCTGGTAACCTAAAGTACTTGATCACGTTTTTGAACATAAGTTCAGCTGCACGTTCTGCCTTGCATTTATGCGGTGCAGGCATGAAAACAGCATACGTAGAAAACAGATCCACCACGACCATGATGGACTTCATTTCCCAAATCTTAGGAAAGCCGCTAATGAAATCCATAGATAATGATTGCCATGGTCTATCCGGAGTAGGAAGTGGCTGCAACAAACCTGCTTCCTTTTTCCTTTCAGCTTTATCCAACTGACATATAAGACATGTCTAAACATACACGTCCACATCTTCAGCCATTTTCGGCCAGTAGTAAGACTTTCCCAACAATGCCAACATTCTTTCAACACCGGGCTATCCTGCCCATTGAGGATCATGTGTTTCCCGCATTAATTCCTGCCGAAGTCCCCCAACCAAAGGAACAAACAGCCTGCCACCACGTGTATAGATCAGATCATCATCAATCCAATACCGCCTAACAACTCCCGAACTGATTTCTTCCTTCAGTTTGTTGTAAGCAGCATCATTAGGATCATTCCCACGAATTCTTTCAAGGAGGGTTGACTGAACCAAACTCAAAGAAGCAAAATAAGACTTTTTACATCTTTTCGACTTAGAGCATCAGCAACCTAATTCTGGCTTCCTGATTTATGCAGCCAAATAAAATCATATTCGGCAAGAAATTCCTGCCATCGTGCCTGTCTTGGAGACAACTTTTTCTGCATTTTGAAGTAAGTATTTGCCACATTGTTCGTCAGCACACAAAACTTAGTTCCAAGCAAGTAGTGACGCCAAATTTCCAAACAATGTATAACCACAATCATTTCCTTCTCATGGGTCGAATATCGTTGCTCAGCATCTTTTAGTTTTCTGCTTTCAAAGGCCATGGGGTGCTCATCCTGCACCAATACCCCACCAATAGCTTTTTCTGAGGCATCAGTATGCACCTCAAGTGGTTTATCAAAATCCGACAGTGCCAACACAGGTTCAGTAGAGATAGCCTGGTTCAGTCTCCCAAAAGCTTTCGACATTCCTCCGACCACACCCACTTCTAATTTTTCTTCAACAAATCAATAAGGCAACTCACTTTCTTGTGATAGCCTTCTATAAAATGACGATAATAGTTGGCTAATCCAAGGAAAGATCGTAATTCCAAAACTTTAGTAGGAGCAGGCCAATCCATGATTGCCTTCACCTTCCTTTCATCCATCCGAATTCTGCCATGACTCAACCAATGGTCCAGAAATTGAACTTCCTCTCTACAAAATTCACATTTCTCATTTTTAACATACAACTGATATTCCCTCAGCCAAGAGAATACCTTTCTCAAATGCACCAAGTGATCATCTAGCGTCTCACTATAGATCACAATATCATCCAAATACACCACCACAAATCGATCTAGAAACTCATATAGAACACCATTCATCAAGTTACAAAATGTAGCGGGGGCGTTTGTAAGATCGAAAGGCATTACAAGACATTCAAAGGAACCGTACCTTGTAACTCAAGCAGTCTTCGGCTCATCACCAGCAGCTATTCTCACTTGCCAATAACCCACCCTGAAGTCCAGCTTTGTGAAGAAAGAAGCACGGGACAATCGATCAAACAAGTCTGCTGCATGAGGCACTGGGTACTTGTTCTTCACAGTCACCTTATTGAACGCACGATAATCCACACACATCCGAATCGAACCATCTTGCTTTCTTTGGAACAAAACAGGAGCACTGTAAGAGGCATTCGAAGGCTGTATGTAACCCGCATCCAACAACTCATTCAATTGCCTTCGAAGTTTTGCTAATTCTGCAGGAGCCATTCTATATGGAGCTTGAGCTGGAGGCTTCATTCCAAGCTCTAATTCGATTTTATGGTCAACTGCGCGACGTCGACAGGGAGGCAACACTTTTGAAGTTCTTGTGGCGTCACATCCGAAAATTCATCCAACACTGCAACAACTGAATCTGGCACTTCCAAAAACTGATCCGGCTTGATTTCAATCAAGGCTTCCAAATATGTAGATTCCCCTCTTTTTCCCGCCATCAACCTGTTTCACTGACTGCACCATCCCAGTCAATCTTATTTGCTAATTTCCAGAAACATTCATATCAAGAAAGACAGCAAAGACAAAGCAAGGATTTGCTTTGTCTGCAATAAGCATCCTACGCAAATAAGGCACCACTGAAGCCTTTGCCTTCATGAAGAATTCCACTCTGAGAATTAGATCAAAGTCATCAAGTGGAAGGGCCATCAAATTGCACTGTCCCTCCCAACTTCCCTTACGAACATCGCACTGAGCCATGCCCTTCAATGGTTGTTCCTCTGAATTTACTGCCTTAATCTGAGAAGTGGCCCGCACCAACTTCAAACCCAACATGTCTACCTTCTTCAAACTCACAAAGTTGTTTGTAGCCCCGCTATCCAACATTGCCATCACTGTCTATCCATTTATACTGATAGGAACATACATTAGTCCGCGCATAGGTACTTCCTTCTTCTTAGTAAGAGCACTCACGAGTTGCAGAGGATTGACTCTTGCACTGACTTCACCCTGCACAGTACTTTCCTCCTCAATCACCAAGGCACTAAGTTTCTCCCGCTTCGAACACTCACGAGCACGATGCGGCCCATTGCAAATAAAGCATCCACTGCTAGAGCTTTTACCTTTGCTTTGGGACGAATCGCCCTCTTTTGATTTAGAGTAGTCACTGGTTTTCCCCTTTTGGTCATGCTTTTTCCCACCTTTGGGACCAGATTTCTTCCCACCGTGCTCCTTCTTGTTGTCCTTGGCATAGGACGCACCAAGTTTGTAATCAATCAAACTATCAGCCACCACAATAGCAGATGCCAAGTCCTTAACACCTTGTCGCATTAACTCAGTTTGTGCCCACGATTGCAAACTCGAGATGAAGTTGAATAAATTGTCTTCATCGGACATATTCTCAATATCCAGCAGTAAAGACTGTATTCTTTCACATAATCACGTACCGAACCCGTCGGTTTCAGCATTTTCAGTGCTTCCCTTACAATCCAAGATGTATTGCAAGGAAGGAACTGATCCTTCAATTCCTTCGTCAACGTTTCCCACCCATTTCAATTCGAGGTCTTCCCATACTTTCATCCTTCAGCCTAGTATGCCACCAAAGCTTCGCATCTCCTGTTAAGTACATGGAAGCAAAGTTCACCTTCTCCAATTCCTTAGCATTCCGGACACCAGAAAAGGCTTTAGGCTCAGGGCACACGAATTTTTGAAGCCATCGGGTCCTTTGCACCAACCGGACTCGCCACATCCCGCTTGATCAAGTTTAATTTGCATTCCATGTCCTCAAAACGTAGTTTCATGTTGTCTGACACGTCCATCAGATCCTTCAACATGGACCAACGAAATCTTCCAACTTTCCCAGTCGAACACCCACATCCAGTTCTGCCATCTTTCACAACAACAACCCGTTCAACCCTGAACCAGGCTCTAATACCAATTGTCAACGGGTTCAAATTTTAATACTGAATTTTTCGCCCCCTACAGCACTAAGATCCGATCTTAGCCAGCCTTCCAATACCGATCTTAGCCAGCCTTCCAATATCGATTTGTTTGCAACTATGAAAGGAACAACAGATTTAAAGGAACCAAAACGAAATGCAACAAGCAACACAAAGCATATAGGAATCCTTCCCAACTTTTATTGCCTCAATAAAAGAATACTCACGTTTTTTCAAGGAACACAATAATGGCACTGTTCCTCCTTATGTGCCTTTGTGACTCTTTCCCTAAGATATACAAAATTCGTTTGCAGTTGACACCCTAAACTGCTAGGGTCAGATTTCAAGTTTCCCACCAAGAAAATCATCCAAAACTTCTCATGTAACTGCCATACATGTGCTCCGAATTTCCATGTCAAATCCTTTGACATGTGCCACGTAACTGCCACACTGGAACATGAAGTCAGCCAGCTCCAACTTGCTTCCTTCCTAGTGAATCCGAGTTTGCATGCAACCAAGAGTCGAGCCCAAGGTAAACACCGCAACCTGCCGAAGCATGCCGAGATCCTCCCGTGCCATGCCTATCTGCCCAATGAACTTGCCATGCACAACAAGCTAATTCAATGCTCCCAAGTTAATCCCGCGCTGCCTTGAACTGTTCCCACGAAATGCACCTGCCAAAGTACATTTCTACCAAGGCTTCGACATGAGATCAACGCAATGCCCATGTCTTAGCCAATCCGAGCATCAAGGTGCTAACAATAAGCATTAAAGTTTTACAAATACTTATTGAAATTGATATTTTTGAATTACTTCCGTGCATCGCACGGGAAAAATACTGGTGTTTCTAATTCTGGTATTCCACGTAGTACTCATCTTTCAAGGACACGTGGAACGTGGAGTTTAATGGTACAGTATCACGTTTTTCTTTTCCTTTTAATTTTTTTTTTTGGGGATCGTAATCGCGTTTTTCTTATTTTGGTGAAGTAACCATTTAAATCTCATTTATTCTAAAACTCATTTTAAATCGCACATTTTACCAATAAAATAATCTACACATAAATTTAGAAAGATTTATTACTTTTTAACCAAAAATTGTTCAAAAATTTATTATTACAAACAACATTATTTAAAATAACGAGTCTCAAGTAAAGAATGTCATTTCAAATTTGAATATTGAGAAATGAAAGGTAATAGACAATTATTTTTTCCAATCATGCTACATATTGTTTCGCGTGGAGTCTGGCTAATAATTAAAATGGGATTCAGATGATGTGTAAGGAATAACAACCTCTCGCAACAAAGTCCAAAAGAAGGGTGCTTTATTTCTGAAGATTGCAACGAAGTCAAAACGCCTCAAGGGGTGCAAGCACACAAGATAAACTAAAGTTTGACAAGGAAATTAAAATGAAATTAAATTGCGTATTTTCTGTTTGAGATTTGATTAATTGATCCCTTCCTCCATGCTCTCTTTTCTCTTTTATACGCCTTGAACAATTTCCCACTTCTATAACTGCTTGCAAACCGCTTCATCACCCTGTAACCATCCACTTTCTCCATAATGGATGACTTGTCAAGAAACTGTCGTGCTTAACCTCTACCCTTACTTCAAATATTCAGCTGAATTTCCTGGATCATCCGGATGTAATAAGGTTGCCCATTAACTTCCTAATAACTGCTATGATAAATCACTACATTTGCCCAAATCTTGGGCGTTCTCCAAGCTTGGGCAACATTGGGCCCTTCACTTTGTCGCCCTATATTCGAGCATTCTCATGAGTTTATCCGAACTTATCATTTAAACTCTTTGAATGGGCCCTATTCCTTGGATCACTTAATTTGGTCGCATGAATTGGATATTTTTATGTGTCAACAATTACCCCCAATATGGTACAATTAATATCAATTATTAATCTTGTGTCATATTCATCTTTTGTATTTTCTGCGATATTTGGAGTCCTAAAAGGATAAGAAACTCCAAGTTTTGTTTTGGTCACCACCTTTCGTATTTAAGGAAAACAACATTGCTCAAAACCCCTATAAACCCAAAAAACATGCCACTTCAACGCACCATTATACCCACGTTCTACTTATGTTACATCGCCCATGTCTATAAAGTGCATTGTTCATCTCCTTGCTTTACCACTCATACATCCATACTTCCGAAATTTTCAAAAGCTTGCACTTTGTGAAATGCCAACTTAAAAAATTCTTCTGATAACTTCATTAGCTTTGAAGACCTTCAAGAACTCTTTACTAAACCCTATGTAGATCGCGCATCTCTTTTACCCGCCAATCCTGACCTCCATTAGTTTTACCTTGGCCAGTGTTCAATGATGCGAACTCTGTTGGGCAAGCTCATGTAGCCCAATTATTTCCATTCACTCAAGACCCTCCTTTCTTATACCCCTTTTCTCTAAAGTCAATTCGTGATAAAAGCATTCGTACTTGGCCCAAAACCGATACTACTTTTCGCATATGGCATACTCTTATGATAAACCATGGCACCACTAAAGCACTTTTTGATAGGGCCAAGATTCCTGATTTGTTGGAAATCACTCTTCGTCCCCCGCTCTATGATTATCTGTTTTTTCCAACCGCCCTGAGTTTTTGATCTTCCGAATATAATACTTTCATTTATCCTCTTGGCCCAATATCTGTTACCTTACGGAATATTGGTGCTTTAGTAAATCTTCCACCTTTGGGCGGCACTATTTCTCTTGCTATTCTGATTTCTTCTATCGTCCCAAGATTTGACAAGAAGTTCACTGATTCCTATTCGGGAATGCAAGAACTTTATAACAATTTTAGTGCTGATGTAGAGCGTGTGGCCTTCCTTTAGTTCTAGCTTTGCAAGTATGTCCTTTGTGTGCCCCGTCTCCAGCCCTCTATGGCTTATTTGCCCATCGCGCATAAATTAGCGCATGTTAGAACTTTGAATCATTGTTCATTTTTCTTGGAAGCCTTTTATAGAGGCATGACTTCTCTCCAAACTTAGCTGAGGACTAATGCATCTCCTAGTGGTAGTGGGCCTCTCTTGCTCTCTCAATTGTGGTTGAAAACGTATTTCCCACAACTTGGTGCCCCATGGACCCCTCCTAGATTAGTTAGCTGTTATGGGGTGATTATTAATCTATTATAAGTCCAATTAACATGTCCAATAGGGATGTTTTCACATTCTTTTACACTTTAAACTCAATTCCCACATTTTTCCCTTTCTCAGTCCATCAATCTCCCATTTATGTGCAACCCCCTCCTACTTTGAACGAGGTTAGTACTGTTTTGCCCATTTGGGCTCAATATTTAGTTGGGCAAGAATTGTTCCATGATATCTTGATTGGAACAATCGCCAAAGCAAGAGTTAAAATTTATGCTCCTGATGGGTGCCGAATCCAACAAATAATAATGTTTTCTTGCTCTCATAAAAATAAATTGTTATAGTGGTGAGCAAGGTCGAATCCACTGAGGTTGGTTAGATTTAATTCCTCAAGAAAATTACAACAATAAATTAAAAACAAATGGGGGTTTTGAATTTCGAATGTAAAATCAAATTGTAAATAAAAAATTGCGGAATTAAATTAATGAAAATATCAAATTAAACAAATATCCAGTCCAAGGTATAATCTCAGTATTGATTCATGGAATTGATCACGGATGCAAAAATAAATTTTTTTACTCATTTTCTAAATTGGTTATGGTCATTGATACGATCTAACAACCTATCTCTCCTTACTATCTCGATAATCAAGAGACGCTCGTTGATTATTTCCCTAATCAATAAACAACCCTAAATACGATCTTATGATTTAATTTACCAATAGCATTAATCTCTAGAGACGACCAATTCTAACCAACAAATTCACATGTGTGATTCATTTAAGTTAGGTTATATATCATCATAACATGAGTAAAAAATCAGTCTATAATCAACTATGTTATTTGCCACTTGTATTAGAAAACCTAAACAATTATGGATTTAGATTCCTAATTGACTAAGTATCGTTTTGATAATTAAAACAACGTGCACTTTGTATTAATCAATCAAAACAACAACTTCAATGCAAACAAAAGATATATAAATAGAAAACAAATAAAAGAACATTTAAATTAATTAGATCTCACAATTCCTGTGGAATCAAAACTTCAATTATCCTTGAACTGGAATAATAATTTAGTTATCCATAATAATTGATAAGGAAAAATAAAACTAAGAGAAAATGTAATGATGGAAAACCTAAGACCCTGAACATGAAAAAGGGATAGAGAGTCCATATATGGAAAGACTCCTAGAGATAAGGAATGATCTAGTTTCCTTCCTTTTATCAAAATTTAATTATTCCCTAAAATAATAAAAATCTATTAATTACATAAATAATATCTCTAAATATTCATATCCCCTTAGAAAATAATTGTGGGTCCAATAATAATATTTTCCCCATCCAAAAATCGCATATATAAGTCAAGTCTTCATGAAACAGTAAGGCATGCCCACGCCTTATGCAAAGTCCTTCTCTGATTGTGCACCTTTTGATATTTCAACTTCTTCATTTCAATTTGTGATATTGAGTCCAATTTGATCTCAATTCTCCGCATAATCCACAAAACATAAAATATGATTAATATCCATAATTTAAGCATTTAAAATCAATGAAGTAAGAGGAAATATGACAAATTAAGTGACAATTACGTGCTCTATCAAAGCCCCCCACATTTAGACAATGCTTGTCCTCAAGCATAAAATAGATCAAATTTATCAATTATTCTCATCATCATTCATTCTTCTGCATCCACCTATCCGTCCCCAATCCAAGCCATCATGCCTTAAGGATTTAAATCTTAATACAAGTAAAAATAGAGTAAATCCCCATCTACCAACACAAGGCTAATCACTTCAACAATTTTTCGAAATCCACATGTAGTGGAATTTAATACCTCACATTAGGCTCACACAATACCCTCAAAGTGTTTAGGGTGTAAAGTATATATATACTCCCAAGTCAAAGCATAAAAAATTATTGCCATAAGCTTGCTAATATATCACATCGGAGCCACCAATGGTTTTGAATGCAAAGTAAGGGTCTTAACACTGGTTGTAATGGGGCTTGGGTAAGATAGGATAAAAAGGATATATTTTTGGTTTTTTTCATCGAAGGAATTATACAAACTTCTTCACAAGAGCTCACTTAGAATTCATGTATTTCAATCAAATCACTTCATAACTCAGTGTAGTTATATCATTTCACCTCTCGTAAGTATTCTCTCAACATCTATCAATGAATTACTACATGAGTGTTAGTTTCGATCAACTCGAAGTCACGGAATATAGACCAAGCAATTCAAACCACTCATAAGTACATGTAATGGGAGTTAACACCCTCACTAGGTATTTATCTCTTCGCACAAAGTGTATAAGGGTGATAATTTTCACTCAACTCACTGTATGGAGAATTCATTACCATAGACTGCTCAGATGTCATGACCGGAGCCAACAATAACACAAGTGGAAAGTAAAGGTCTTTACTTGGTTGTAATGGGGTTTCGGGTCAGGTAGGATAAAAGGAAAATATTTAGGCTAAGTTGAGAGGAGAGTTCACAAGCCGAATTGGTTCAACACGATCATCTCTTCCTCCGCCTTTCAATGTGATTTTCCACTATTTCCTACTATCCAATCGATTTAGTCCTTGATTCTTGTTATGCACTTGAGAGTTTATTATTTTCATCGGGGAATTTTCTTGATCCGATACCTTGAAATTTTTTTTTTTTTTTTCAAATGAATTTACTGCAGCTTGTTTTCTTTCGACCCCATTACCACCTAATCCTTGATTAGCATAAAGTGAAATCGTCCAACTTTTTGAAGCTTAGTTCGTCTCATACTTCTCAATCAATACAAGCTTGTGAACTTCCTTTCTTGTGGGTTCAAGATAGAGGTAGCATGAAAGGATGCGTATCCATGGCTTGTAGCATGGCACCAAAATTCCAAAGACAGGCTAAGGCTCAAAGGGGCTTCTAGGGGTATATGTATCATGGGAGGCCCTTTTAGAAGGTCAAATTGGGTTTCACCTAATGTCTTTACTATATTTTTGCACTTGAGTCAAGAAGTTACAACGTCATGCACAAGAGAGGACATCCAAGAACAAACTAACCATCCAGGACATGCATCAAAGAAATAAGAGTTTAATATAAAAGTAAAAGCAGCTCATAGGCTCAAAAGCTTACGAATTACGGTTTATATGTGTTTCTCCCATCCATTTATGAGATATAGGTCATTGCTCGGTCCTGATTTCGAACTCAAAATTTAGTGACCAAGGATTAATGCTAAAAAGAGTGGAGTTAGGTTAATCGGGGTAGTGTTACATCATATCAACTTTGGTTTGACTCTATTAGGTATAGATTACAACTCGACCACTTTATCCCTAACATTTCTTTCACATTACCACTTCTCAAAAGAAATAGGAGACTTACATCATAGGTCATTGATTCTCAATGTCTTTCAGTCTCAACCAAAATAAATTGAAGTTCAAGTGAATAAGCCTATATATTCCTTCAATGCAAGGTTCAAGAGAATGGAAGATTAGCAAAGAATAGGATTTCTCATTGCTTATATTGTGGTTAATTTTCAACAAAAGGCTATGGCTCAAAAGTGGCTTTCTATGGGGTATATTTCAAGGTAGGCATTTTAAGAAAGCTAAATTTGGCTTCACCTAAATGCCCTTACTTATTTAGTGCATCCAATTACCAAGAGGTATCTAAACATGCATAATAGAGCAAGTTCTAGAAGAGATCAACTGCACATGACAATCACACAATCAAATGTATAGAGCATGGCGTAATGTGTATAAATATAAATTCACAAGAGATTCAAAAGCTCACAAAATAGGGTTAATGTGCATCAAATCCCACACACCCTTCATTCAATCCACCATCAAGAGCAATCAATCACAGTGCGGCAAATGAAAACTCAACTACTCATTCCAATTCCTCACCGTGCCTCAATTCAACTCAATATTGCACAATATTTCGAATCATAAAGGGATCAAAAACTTGTTGGTGTGAATATCGCAAGTGTACGATATCGCTAACAAGTAGTAAAAGTGGACTTTTGAGTCCGGGTTGTCGATCCCACGAGGACTAATTATTTGTTATCGATTTACTTTGATTCAATAGAATTCCTAAACTAAAACAAAAACTAACTAAGAAAATAAAATACCAAACAATCCAAAAACGACAATAAAATTGAGAATAAATGAAATAAACAATGCAATTAAAATGAAAATAGAAAATTAAACTAAAAGCAATTAATAAAAGCAAGAAACAAAGTGATGGGATTTCTAGCAATTGAACGAATATCAGGACTAACGATTTCGAAATAACGTTCTAACTTAATTTCTCATCTCAAGTTGTTTTCTAAAATTGTATTTGGTCGAATTCACGCATATATCTAATTTACCTCTCTCGAGTTCAAATTAGGCCTATTTAACTAAGTCAACCATGTATCTCTACAGCGGGTCAGAGTTCTCCTTATTTAAATGCATGAAATTTCCTAAGAATTCATAAGTGAGCACAAGCAACCACAAATTCATATATCTATCTTTTTGTTGAAATTACCGGATTTTATTACGTGATCTAATTGTTAACTCACCTCTCGGATTATGAAAACAACTATTAATTCATGAATTGGTGATCAAGCAATTCAAGCATTAAACGCAATAATAAAATCAATACATGAAAATAAAGCACCAACTTTAGAATCAAAATCAAATTAAAAACATTAAATCTATATCGTTAATCTCGATTATAAAATTTAGCTACTCATGTTATTGAGAGAAAAATCAATAAATAATAACGTAAATAAAACCTGGAGTTTGAAGTGTTGAGAAATTAGCATCTCCTCCTTGTTTAATTTCTGGCGGCCGAGCACTACTCTTTTCTGTGCATCACCTTCTTCAATTAATCCCAGACAACTTTTCTATGTATTGCAGTCGAAATCCAGCCGAAATCCACCTGATGCCCAGCCACGAAGTATACTGCCTCTCGTCTTTGTGCTCCAAAATAATTTTCAGCCCACAGTTCTTCCACCATCCGCACTCCCTGTTGTATTATCTTCTGCCAATGAGTCCAGTCGTGAACTTTTCAATTGATAAACTCCCAACCTTCCTCCAAACCACTTGGCTACCACAAACCAACCAACTATATTTCCTCCACTAACTATCCTCCACAGCCTAAAGAATAATCTCTTCAAATATCACACAGCCAACTCCAAATTAATTCCTCCAGCAAACACCAACCAAGGAGCCAACTTTTCTCTCCAATTTTGTCCCCTGGCTGCGCACCCTTTTTCCATCTCTATGTTTATATATATATATACAATTTAGCCCTAAGCCCAAATCAAATAAATTATCATTTAAGCCTCTCAATTCTTTCAAATAAAATAAGTTGGTCCTTGAGTCTTCAATTGTGCAATTAAGCCCTTGAGTTTCAAAACGTCTTCAATTAACTCCACTTTGCATCCAATTATTATGTATTTGCTTCAATTCCTCACTTTTCTTGATTTTGAGATAAAAATCTGAAATAATGAAAAATAATAACAACTAAGTAGAATTTATTCAAGAAAAACATTATAATATCCTAATTTCGACAGATAAATAAGTGTATAAAATACACCCCCAAACTAGAATATTTGTTCATCCTCAAACAAAAAAAAAAAAACTAAACTATAAAAATAAAAATGCAAACAAAAAGTGTTTTTGTTTTTGTCAATTTATTTTCCATGTACTTCAATAATCTAAAATGACGATTCACTTTAAAGAAGAAATATGAACAACAAAAATTATTTTCATTCATCAAATGATCAACTTCATCGTGTGTGTGTGAATAACCAAAAATCGAATGCAAACTCATGTAAAAATATACTTGACACTGTGTGACTAGTCATACAGAAATAAGCCCGAATCCCATGTGGTCAACAATGATTTTCTTTTTATTTTCCTTACACTCTCATAGATGATCACAACCTTAATGCTTTTCTCTCATATCCCGAGGTCTTTCCTATTGATGTGGTTTCTAAACATGTATAAATTGCATTTTTCCATACAAGACAGTTAGGATTTGACAAGTATGCACGACAGACCAAGAATAATTCATCTCCAATCCCACACTCCAGTATTAGGGATTTTAATCAACAAAGCTTATACCATTTATATATCATTTTTTTCTTCATATGGACGACTTTTTCTTTTAATGTACTTGCCTTTTATCATCTTTGTGCAGAACTTTTCATACTGACTTTCTATATGACCCCTGTAGCGAGCTTTAGGTCGGCAGCTCCCAACTCAGTTGAGCTTAGGGTACCAGGTTCTGAGAACCCCTCCGACTTAATTACCCGAGTCATAAAGGCTTAAACAGAAAAGTTAAAGATATTTCTAGTTGACCCCTGTAGCGAGCTTTAGGTCGGTGACTCCCAAGCCAGACGACTTTAGGGCACCAGGTTTGAAAGACCCCTCGAACTTAATTACTCGAGTCAAAAAGGCTTTTGAAGAGCAGAATAAGACCTTCAGCATTTTTCTGTTTTTATGCTGGTCATGGTTTATACCCGTTGATTAAAACCCCTTACACTAAAGATGGATCATTAAAAACTTCAGATCCTCAATCTGTCAATGCCTACTTGTACTTGACCTTTCTACCCCTAAACTGCTTCTTGAGCAATTTGGTTCTACATTTCAGGTCAGGATCTAATTTCTTAAGGTTTGGGATTTTTCAGTCAATTCTATATTTAAAGTGTACAAGTTTATCCCATAAGTATCAAGCATCTCCCTACACAAGTTATTATTCAAAAGTGGCTATGTGCTCAAGTTTGATTAACGTCTTACATGGATGAATGTCAAGAAAAATTTTAGTTCACATGTTGTCCAAATTTTCTAACTAAAGTACAAAAGTCAATTCAAATCATGTCATAAGTAATAAATAAATCAAAAAAAAATTCAAAATTTTTCACCTTTTTTTTTTTTTATGAATCCCAAAAACAAGGTATCGAATGAACAAGATGAAGAAATGAGATACCCCCCCCCCCCCTCAAAAAACTAGAAAGTTACATTGTCCTCAATGTAAAAGAAATGATATATCAATTGATAACAATACATAAAAAAAATTAGGTACTTCCCAGGTTTAGAGGAGCGATGTGATAACGTGCAGCTTGGTTTTGAACTTGCTTGGACGATTTCGACCCGTTTCTTGTGTTTCCATGCTTGGTTGGAAGTGTTACAACTGGTATGTTCCTCGCAAATAAAAATAAATAAACAACATCAGAATCATACACACCATTGAGATAGATCAACACAAGCAATCCCAACTAAAACATAGCAAAAAATTGAATTTTCAAACACGATCAAAGTGTGCAAAATCATGCATATGATTTGTTTTTGATAAGATAAGAGTAATGACTTTGACACAATGTGAGGCAAAATTGTTGACTCATGGATCATGTATGAATTAAAATGAAGAGTGCAGTTGAAGATCAAATCAAAGAAGTTGGTGTTAGGGATGCTTACTTCAAAAACTCCAATAAAGAGAAAAAATGCAAGTACTACCTAAAAATTTAAATGCAAAGCTTTAAATAAAGTAAAATAAATGAAAAGGAAAGAAAATTGGGTTACCTCCCAATAAGCGCTCCGTTTATAGTCTAAAGCTCGACTTTTTGGAGACTTTCTTATGGTGGTTTAAATTATGCTCTTGATGCCCTGCACTCCTTGCAATTTCCCGCCTTGCATTTCTCAATCTTACTGCGCACTTTCTTGAATTCTTGATTGTTAATCTGAGAGTCACCTGGTTTTTCTTCTCGCTTTAAATTATGTCCATTGGCATGTACCATTTTCTCCACTTTGAAGCAACTTTCTTTTTGATAGTATTTATTAGGATATTGAGTGACACTGAAAGTCACTTGATCATCCCGAACCCTTAAGATCACCTCCCCCTTTTCAACATCTATTAAAGCTCGTCCCGTGGCTAGGAGAGGTCTACAAAAAATAAGTGGCATTTGACTGTCCTCTTCAATATCCAAAATCACGAAATCTACTGGAAAAATGAATTTATCCACTTTAACTAAAATGTCCTCAATGACACCATATGGATGCTTCACAGATCTGTCAGCCAACTGTAATGTTATTTTGTTTTGTTTAGGTTTTCCTAATCCAAGTTTCTTGTAAACTGAGAGAGGCATTAAATTGATACTTGCTCTCAAATCACACAAAACTCTATCAAATTTGAAATTTCCAATATCACAAGGGATAGAGAAACTCCCTGGATCTTTGAGTTTTGGAGGAAATTTATTTTGTAGAATTGCGCTGCACTCCTCAGTTAAGGATACAGTCTCAAATTCCCTCAACTTCCTCTTTTTAGAAATCATCTCTTTCATAAACTTGAGATAAGCTGGCATCTGAGCCAAAGCATCTGCAAATGGAATGTTAATATGCAATTTCTTGAATACTTCCAGAAATTTACTAAACTGCTTATCCATTTTGTGATTTTGCAGACGTTGGGGGAAAGGGACTGGTGGGACATAGGTCTTGATAGGAGATTGAGATTCTTCTTCTTTCTTTTGAGTTTCAGGTTTGGTTGACTGATTAGGTTTCTCAGATTTATTCTCTACTTCTCCAACCACTTGTTTGTCTTCCCTCTCAGGTCTTTCTTCATGTGTTTTGGGCAATTGAACACCATTTCTGGTATTGACAGCCTGAACATCCTTCTGTATCCTATTTCTTAGGAGTGTATGAGGGAAAGGGATTGGAGGTACATATCCATTTGGTGAAAAATATTCCTCTGTGGGAATGTATGATTCATCCTCAACAGCTACCTCAAAAGCTGGAGTATAGATTTTTCTCATCTCTACAACAGAGATCATGTTGACATGCTCCCTTGGATTTTTAACTGTGTTACTTGGGAGTGTTCCAGGTGCTCGCTCAGAAAGTTGTTGAGCGATTTGGCTTATCTGATTTTCAAGCCCTTTAAGTGTAGCAGAATGATTTTGTATGGTTGCTTGATGTAGTTCAAACATTTTATCAGTCTTCTGCATGTGTTGTTGAAACATTTCCCCCAAACTTGGTCTTCTCTCCTGCATTGGTTGGTTAAACTCATTTTGATTGTTAGACCATTTGAAGTTTGGGTGTTGTCTCCAACCAGGGTTGTAAGTAGAAGCATATGGGTCATTCTGTTGTTGATAATTGTTTTGCACAAAATTAACCTGCTCCTCTTTTGACGTCAACAAAATGCAATTTTCGGTTGAATGGTTCGCGCTACAATTTCACACACTACTGGTGATTGAATAGCGTGAACTCATTGATGATGTGAAAACAACATGTCAACCTTTTTTTGTTAGCGTAGCAAGTTGTAATCTTGTACTGGTCAGTGCATCTACATCATGCACTCCAGCAACTCTTTTGTACACTACTCTTTCAGACGGGAACATGGTGTGTGTTTTTGCAATGAGTTCCACCAAGTCCCATGCTTGGTTGACACTTTTATTGGTAATGGACCCACCAGCTGATGAGTCCACTATGAATTTGTATTGTGGTGACAACCCAGAGTAAAAGTATTGAACTTGAAGGCCTTTATTAAATCCATGATATGGGCATTTTCTAAGAAGATCCTTAAATCTACCCCAAGATTCATGAAAACTCTCACCGTCTAGTTGTTGAAAAGTAGATATCTCCAATTTTAGTTTAGCTACTTTAGCAGGTGAAAAATATATGTTACATAATTTTCTAGCTAAGTCATCCCATGTAACTATACTAAATTCAGGCTCAGAATCAAGCCACTCCAATGCACTATCTCTTAAAGTGTAAGGAAATAGTCTCAAACAAATGACATCATCGTTTATGCCTTGAAATTGAAAATTTTGGCACATTCTCCCAAATCTTGTAACATGAGCATTGGGATCCTCGTGTGCCTTTCCAAAAAATTGGAGATTATTACTGAAAAGGTTTATTAAATCTGCTTTTAATTGAAAGTCATTCCTTCCAAAAAGCGGATATAATATACTAGAACGGTTTGCAGTGGCAATAGGAGTCAAGAATTGACCCATAGGAAGGTCTCCTACATTGTCATCTTGTACATTTTGTTGTTTGTTTTGTAGTACTGCATTAGGAGCAAGAGCTCTTGCAGGGGCATTTAGCTCAAGTTCAATGTTTTCATTTGGATTAATAGGATTAACCATTTGGTTCAGATTTTGTTGTTCCCTACGTCGTTCTCTAAAGAATTGTTCAATTTCAGGTTCGAAAGGCAAAATATTTCCTTTTTCAGGACGGAGCATAAAAGGAAAGAATAGAATTTTAAAAAGTTTTTTTTTTTTTTTAATTATTTTTTTTTCCTTTTTTTTTTGTTTATTATGAATCCAAATGCTAAAAAATAAAAGTAAACTAAATCTAAAAGCTAAGAATGCTAAAAATCAAAATAAATAAATAACAAATTAAAATAGTCCCCGGCAACGGCACCAAAAACTGGTTGGTGTGAATATCGCAAGTGTACGATATCGCTAACAAGTAGTAAAAGTGGACTTTTGAGTCCGGGTTGTCGATCCCACGAGGACTAATTATTTGTTATCGATTTACTTTGATTCAATAGAATTCCTAAACTAAAACAAAAACTAACTAAGAAAATAAAATACCAAACAATCCAAAAACGACAATAAAATTGAAAATAAATTGATATGATCTGGACCAGGCATCGAAGAGCAAAGTTGAGCCATCTGCAGTATGATGGTGATCTACATGGAAAACGGAGCAAGTTCCATGTTGGAATCGAGCCGAAAAGGAGAAAGGATCAAGCCGAGCCGAGTAATCGAAATTATTTGTGTAGAAAGGTCATTACGGCTGTAATTGAGATCCTTCACGGCCGTAACGTATATAATCACGGCCGTAAAAGCTATTGTCACGGCCGTAATCAACTATCGAGGGAAAAGACATAATTTCAGCAGAACCAGGCTTACGACCGTAAGTCTGAAAGTTACGGTCGTAACTCATAAAACAGTTTTGGACCAAAGAAGGCTTTACGGCCGTAAATGTATTCTTCATGGCCGTAACTGAGGAGCGGGCCAGATTTTGCTGGAATTTCAATTATTTTGTTTCCTTTATAATTTTAAGTTATTTTCCTATTTTAGAATTTTAGTCTAATTAGAATTCTATTTCGAGTAAATTAGCGGCTAGGTTATTTTGCTTATTTATATTCATTTCCATTCATTGTAAAAAAAAATAGTTTAGTTAAGTTTGAGTTTGAGATTAATATTATTTGAGAGAGTTTTCTCCAATTGAAAGGTTGAGGAGTCCCTTTGGTGTTCTTCGAGAACAAATCAAACTTATCAAATATTGTGAAAATATCTGTGGCGTAAAACTTATCAAATATTCACAAGAATATTTGTGGCGTTTCCAACTAGAATCTTATTAAGGAAATTGACAAGTCCTTGTGATGTTTCGAAAACCTTGGATCTCGATTCCGCATCGTCAATTTCTTGCGTCGTGAATCTTGGGTCAAGGTCCTATCGTCAATTTTATCTTTCCAGTAGTTTAATTTTTGTTTAATTTCGTGTTTAAATCTGATCTAGATCTTTCCTAGGTTTTAAATTTCGTTATTCCGCGTTTTTGACGAGATTTCCCGACTGGGATCTCATCATCTGGTATCAGAGCTTGGATCTATTTTAAATTCTTGCGTTTCTTGAATTCTCTTGATTTTTTTTTTGTGTGTTCTTCGCGTTCTTCGTGTCAGTCATAATTTTCTTCAGTTTAATCCATAAGAGTCAGTCCCAAAAATTCAAAAGTGTTTTTCTTGTTCGTTTTTCGTCCAAATCCAGTTTCATTTTTTTTGCCATACTCGTAGTTCAATTCTCTGGCAGAAGATTAAAAAAAAATCAAAATTTTCATTTTTTTCCCATATTCCAAATTTCCATGTCTCGCGAGGAGAGATCTTCATCAATGGGTGACAACAAACGTCCCGAAAGAGGGAATAGGATATTGGAGCAGGGTGTTGAATTATTGGCAGAGATGCAAGCAAAATTTCAAAAGGTAATGTCTAGGATGGATAAAAGAGATGCGATGATTGCCCAATTGAAAAAGAAGCAATCGCGGGCGGACTCTATGGCTAGGAGGAGTAGTAAGAGTGAATGTCATGCTAGGTACGGAGATGGGATGGATGAAAGGCCATTGAAGCGAAAAGAGACATCGAAACGGGAGAGTAGTGATCATGTTCACAAAAGGAGGGAGGAACCGACAACCAAAGGTAAAAATAATTCTGATTCCAAGCCTCTTAAGGATAAAAATATTAAGTGCTTTAAATGCTTGGAACGGGGTCACATTGCACTTGATTGTCCACGTAAAAAGGTTAGGTGTGATAGTGAAGGGGTGAAAAGTGTTGTGGTGGATAAGTCATATTGATAGGCATGCTCTTAGCGTTAAGCGTAAAGCGAATGTTTTGGAAAATGTGGATGGGCAAAGGGATAATATTTTTCGCACTAGATGCTTAGTGGATGAAAAAGTTTGTAGCTTGGTGATTGACGGGGGAAGTTGTACTAATGTAATTAGTACAATGTTGGTGGAAAAATTAGGCTTACCTTTAACGAAACATCCAACGCCTTATAAATTACAATGGTTGACTGAGTCAGGGGAAGTTAAGGTGAAGAGACAGACTTTAGTGACATTTTCTTTTGGTGGGTATTCGGATGAGGTAATTTGTGACGTGGTGCCAATGCAAATTAGTCACATACTGTTGGGGAGACCTTGACAACATGAAAGGGCTGTGCTACATGATGGGTATACGAATAGATACAACTTGGTATAAGGGGGGGAAAAGGTTTACTCTAATGCCACTATCTCCAACTGAAGCCCTGAAAGATCAATTGAAAGTGAAAAGTGAGTTTGAGGGGAAAAATAAGAGAGTTGAGGCCACGACCTCAGAAAAAGGAGAGAGAGTGGAAATTGAAGAAAATAGAGTTGAGGCCACGACCTCAGAAAAAGGAGAGAGAGTGGAAATTGAAGAAAATAGAGTTGAGGCCACGACCTCAGAAAAAGGAGAGGGAGTGAAAAATAAAGAAAAGAAGGTTGAGGTACAAATATCAGAAAAAGGAGAGACTGAGTGCAAAAAGCAAAAGAAAAGAGAGTCTACCACAAAATGAGTCTATTTGCACTTACTCACGCTAACACACCCCTCCCCAGTTCTTTAAAATCTATTTTATAGGTACCGGAGTCAAATCATGAGCTTAACACAGGAAAAAAACTTGTTGGCACAAATGAGCAGCCCAAAAAGCCGAAAATTTTGAAGGAGAAAAATGGGCAGCCCAAAAGGTTGAAAGCAAGCACGAGGCATAAGCATGATCATCGAGCCCAAAAAAGCAGAAGGAGTTTGAAAAGCCGACCAAAATTGGATTCGAGGTCGAATCATTTTCAAGAGAGGGAGTATGATATGATCTGGACCAGGCATCGAAGAGCAAAGTCGAGCCATCGGAAGTATGATGGTGATCTATGTGGAAAACGGAGCAAGTTCCATGTTGGAATTGAGCCGAAAAGGCGAAAGGATCAAGCCAAGCCGAGTAATCGAAATTATTTGTGCAGAAAGGTCATTACGGCCGTAATGGAGATCCTTCACGGCCGTAACGCATATAATCACAGCCGTAAAAGCTATTACCACGGCCGTAATCAACTATCAAGGGAAAATGCATAATTTCAGAAGAACCAGGCTTACGGCCGTAAGTCTGAAAGTTACGGCCGTAACTCATAAAACAGTTTTGGACCAGAGAAGGCTTTACGGCCGTAAATGTATTCTTCACGACCGTAACTGAGGAGCGGGCCAGATTTTGCTGGAATTTCAATTATTTTGTTTCCTTTATAATTTTAAGTTATTTTCCTATTTTAGAATTTTAGTCTAATTAGAATTCTATTTCGAGTAAATTAGCGGCTAGGTTATTTTGCTTATTTATATTCCTTTCCATTCATTGTAAAAAAACAGTTTAATTAAGTTTGAGTTTGAGATTAATATTATTTGAGAGAGTTTTCTCCAATTGAAAGGTTGAGGAGTCCCTTTGGTGTTCTTCGAGAACAAATCAAACTTATCAAATATTGTGAAAATATTTGTGGCGTTGAACTTATCAAATATTCACGAGAATATTTGTGGCGTTTCCAACTAGAATCTTATCAAGGAAATTGACAAGTCCTTGTGGTGTTTCGAAAACCTTGGATCTCGATTCCGCATCGTCAATTTCTTGCGTCGTGAATCTTGGGTCAAGGTCCTATCGTCAATTTTATCTTTCCAGTAGTTTAATTCTTGTTTAATTTCTTGTTTAAATCTGATCTAAATCTTTCCTAGATTTTAAATTTCGTTATTTCGCGTTTTTGACGAGATTCCCCGACTGGGATCTCATCATCAATGAAATAAACAATGCAATTAAAATGAAAATAGAAAATTAAACTAAAAGCAATTAATAAAAGCAAGAAACAAAGTGGTGGGATTTCTAGCAATTGAACGAAAATCGGGACTAACGATTTCGAAATAACGTTCTAACTTAATTTCTCATCTCAAGTTGTTTTCAAAAATTGTATTTTGTCGAATTCACGCATATATCTAATTTACCTCTCTCGAGTTCAAATTAGGCCTATTTAACTAAGTCAACCATGTATCTCTACAGCGGGTCAGAATTCTCCTTATTTAAATGCATGAAATTTCCTAAGAATTCATAAGTGACCACAAGCAACCACAAATTCATATCTCTATCTTTTTGTTGAAATTACCGGATTTTATTACTCGATCTAATTGTTAACTCACATCTCGGATTATGAAAACAACTATTAATTCATGAATTGGTGATCAAGCAATTCAAGCATTAAACGCAATAATAAAATCAATACATGAAAATAAAGCACCAACTTTAGAATCAAAATCAAATTAAAAACATTAAATCTATATCGTTAATCTCGATTATAAAATTTAGCTACTCATGTTATTGAGAGAAAAATCAATAAATAATAACGTAAATAAAACCTGGAGTTTGAAGTGTTGAGAAATTAGCATCTCCTCCTTGTTTAATTTCTGGCTGCCGAGCACTACTCTTTTCTGTCCATCACCTTCTTCAATTAATCCCAGACAACTTTTCTATGTATTGCAGTCGAAATCCAGCCGAAATCCACCTGATGCCCAGCCACGAAGTATACTGCCTCTCGTCTTTGTGCTCCAAAATAATTTTCAGCCCACAGTTCTTCCACCATCCGCACTCCCTGTTGTATTATCTTCTGCCAATGAGTCCAGCCGTGAAATTTTCAATTGATAAACTCCCAACCTTCCTCCAAACCACTCGGCTACCACAAACCAACCAACTATATATCCTCCACTAACTATCCTCCACAGCCTAAAGAATAATCTCTTCAAATATCACACAGCCAACTCCAAATTAATTCCTCCAGCAAACACCAACCAAGGAGCCAACTTTTCTCTCCAATTTTGTCCCCTGGCTGCGCACCCTTTTTCCATCTCTATGTTTATATATATATACAATTTAGCCCTAAGCCCAAATCAAATAAATTATCATTTAAGCCTCTCAATTCTTTCAAATAAAATAAGTTGGTCCTTGAGTCTTCAATTGTGCAATTAAGCCCTTGAGTTTCAAAACGTCTTCAATTAACTCCACTTTTCATCCAATTATTATGTATTTGCTTCAATTCTTCACTTTTCTTGATTTTGAGATAAAAATCTGAAATAATGAAAAATAATAACAACTAAGTAGAATTTATTCAAGAAAAACATTATAATATCATAATTTCGAGAGATAAATAAATGTATAAAATGCACTTATCAGATAAGTATCGATAAAATCCAAATTTAGGAAAAGAATTTTAAAAAAATTTCTTTGAAAAAGAGTAAACATAGATTATAATAGAAATTGATGTGCACTAAGATGAATCAATTTTTACAAACTAAGCAAAGCACATCAAACCCCCCCCCCCTCTTAGTCCATACATTGTCTTCAATGTAACAAAATTGTAAAATGCAAAAACTAAAGATAATAAGAATAGAGGACTCCCCTAAAAGCTGTCTGATTCTCGTTTGCGTGCAGGTCGATGCTCAAGCCCAAGAATTCCAGCATGCAATTCATATCCAAAGTTATCTTGCAATGTGTAACCTGGGGATGGCTGACTGGTGAAGAAAGAAAGAAAGAGGGGAGCGGCAGTTTGAAATTGAGAAAGGAGGAGGTGCTGGCGTGTGTGAAGCAGGGGTGGGATCAAGTAGTGGCCGGAGTCTGGGATAAGGCTACGGCTGAGAAGAGCGGTGTGTTGGCTTCTATGAGAAGGAGAGACATGCAAGATTGGAAGTTCGGAGAGTGGCGTTGATGCAGGTTGTGGCGGGATGAAGGATTGGGCTGCTGTGGGTAGGTGGTTTTGGCTCTAGTAGTTTGCGTGAAGGTGAAGAGAAAGAGGGAGGTGGTGGTTGGTGAGAAGAAGAGGGAGGGGGCGGCCTATGTGCCGTGGTTTGAAAGTGATGAAGGTTAGAAAAAGAAATAAAGAAAGAGACCAGGAGGAAGAGGGAGGTGGTTGGTGATTTGTGTTTGAATAGGGTTTGATTTTGAATTTTTTTTTTTTTTTTAAATTCGAGATGCACTTTGGGTAAGGCGTGGGCATGCCTTATTCCAATATTTGAGCAAAGACCTTGTAACCCGAGATGCACTTTGGATAAGGCGTGGGCACGCCTTATTTCAAGATTCTTTCAATCCATCGTTTTCTTCATAGAGCGTGCCTACGTCCTAATTAAGATTCATATATGCCCAAAAATCAAAATAAGGTCAATTTCACTTCAAAGAAAATAATATGGATATCATGAAACAAATATTAGTAAATAAATGAAAACAAAAATAAAAATAAAAATAAAATTTATTGCTAAAACTAATGAAAATCTTGGGTTGCCTCCCGGAAGCGCCTTTCTTTTACGTCTTTGGCTAGACTCATTGTTTTCTTTCTTCAACCGTGATCAATTAGATTCCCAATGCTCAATTTTTTCACATTCTCCATCTGGTGACCTTCATAAAAAGTTTATGTCTACGACAATCAACTTTGCGTTGCTTGTTATTGTCAACTTTCAAACCATCATTTCCACCAAGTTGGAAAACATTATGTGCTAAGCAATCAACAACATCAATAAAATAGACAGAATTAACATCTTTATGACAATTTATGGCATCATAAATGTTAAACTTAATAATTTCACCATCAAATTCCATCGTGAGTGTACCATCATACATATCAATTTTTGTCCTAGATGTTTTCAAAAATAACCTTCCTAGAAGAATTGGTGTAGAATTAGAAGAAGAATCTTCGTTCATATTAAGTACATAAAAATCAGTAGGAAAAACCAATTCATTTACTTGTACTAAAACATCCTCTAAGACATCTTCAGGATATACATTAGATCTATCAACAAGTTGCAAAATTACACCCGTTTCTTTTAATAGACTAATATTCAAAGATGAATAAACAGACATGGGCATGATATTTATTGAAGCTCCTAGATCTAACATCGCTTTCTCAACTCTTACTTTACCGATTTTACAAGGGATGGTGAACATACCGGGGTCCTTGAATTTTGGAGGCAGTTTCTTTTGGAGGACAGCCGAAACATTTTCTCCCATACTTACATTTTCATTGCCTTTCAACTTCCTCTTGTTGGTGCACAACTCCTTGAGAAAATTAGCATAACGAGGTACTTGTTTAATTGCATCAAGTAAGGGAATATTTACCTCAATTTTGCGGAAATTTTCAAGGATTTCCTTCTCATCTTCCTCCTTCTTGGATCTAATCAATCTTGTAGGGAATGGAGGAGGTGTCACATAAAGTCTTTGTGGTTCTCTATTGAGTCTTTCAGAATGAGTTTGAGGAATGACTTCTGTAAGACCGCTTTTCATTTTTACGTGCAATTTTAAATTTCACGTAATATTCTTGTGAATGTTATTATAAATTATGGATTTTATGATCTTTAACATATATAATTGGAGTTATTTTGCAGTGGAAGAACTTGGACACCGGCTCGATCAATGTACCAATTTGAAAGATTATAAGTTGGTCATTTAAATTATTTACGTGCAATTCTAGGTGATTAATTGTTTTATTGCCTAAGCATGTTATTTTCTATTTTTATGCCAATTTGAAATTTGGGGGAAAAGTGTAGTGTCAATCGAGGGTAAATGGAACTTATAGACTTACTTAAACAAAAGAGAAGAGTTGAGGGACTGATTTGTAAATTCCAAAAGAAAAAAAAAACTAAACCTAACCTAATTATCCTCACTCTCACGGTCTCTCACTCTCTCACGCCCGACGTCTCTCTCTCTCGGCTCTCCCTCGCGTCGCCTCTCCCTCGGCACTCTCGGTCGCGACCTCCGCCCTCCCTTCGATCGCCGACCGCTGGAAGTAAGCCCCCTCCCCTCTTCCCCTTTCTCTTCACGATACACACACTCGAACCGCGCACACACACACGGTTTCACACAATTCCACACACACACATCCATAATTCGATATATATATATATGTGTATATATATATATATATATATATATTCTATGTAAATAACCTATGTATGCACCATATATGTATAAATTCAGATTTATGGGTTAATTTCAGATTTTTAAGTTTTGTTTAATTTCGGATTTTTACCTTAAATTAAGGATTTAATGGTGTTATGTGTGTGAGTATTAATGTATGGGAATGTGTATATTGTTATGTATGTATAGGTATATGTAAATATATAAATTTTAAATTTTTGGTGTGGGCATATGTATATATTCAAATTTTGGCGATAAAGATAAAATTTTCAGACTTGGGACTCATGAAATTTTGATTAATTGACGTGATATAATATCAAAATTGAGGCTGAATGTATGTATATATGATAAGATATGATATGTGGTGTTAATTGTGTTTGTTATATTATGAGTCACATAAAAGTCTCAACCTTATTTAAGAGTGTTAAATGTGGTTTTTCACTAAAAGCCATATTTTGTTAATGAATGGAAATTAATTAGGAGAAACGGTACATTGACGTCGCGGGCAACCAAGACTTCCACCTGCATATTAGGCAAAGTAACTACTGAGGACTACAGGTAAGTAAACTTCCCCTATTTTCATTGAAGTAAAATGTTTCAGGTGTAATTAATGGACTTAAGTTATATTCTTGAACTTTATTTACTTGTGGTGCCTTCTATGAACTTTATACATGTATGTGTTACTAAGAGAAGGTTTAAGCATACATGTTATCATGTCGTTACATCGTCCAGCATGCATTTTCATTGAGTTGGGGAAGTCAAATGATTTTAAAAGAAGAATGTGGTAAGTTTAAATTTCCTCAAAATGCATGTATCCCGAGTTTTAAGAATAAATTGATGTACTTCTATGCCATGAAAGGTGTGAGTGGGAAATGGGGCGCGGGAGACCGGCGTACCCGAATTAAATTGATGTAGCAGTGGCAAATATTAAACCGCTTTGCGGTGACGATTGCCTAACCGCTTGGCGGTGGCAAATATTAAACCGATTTGCGGTGACGATTGCCTAACCGCTTGGCGGTGGCAAATATTAAACCGCTTTGCGGTGACGATTGCTAAACTGCTTGGCGGTGGAAAATATTAAACCGCTTTGCGGTGACGATTGCTTAACCGATTGGCGGTGGCAAATATTAAACCGCTTTGCGGTGACGATTGCTAAACCGGTTGACGGTGGCAAATATTAAACCGTTATGCGGTGGAGAAATGATAATCTTGTCCTAAATAAGGAATATTGCCCACTGCATTATGATTGGCTAGAAGATACACTAAGTGAGTTCACGATAGAAATGAAGTTAAAGTTTTTTTTTATGTTTAAGTGAAAGGTTAGAAAGTATGAATATCTTGAAAAGTATAGTAAAAGAGGGTAATTACTTTGAATGGTTTAAGGAATTTCATGTCATAAGCATGCATTCATGCATAAAGTTTACTTATTGGGCTTTAGCTCACCCCAATCCCTCCCCATATTTCAGGTGATGAAAGTTAGATGATCAGAGGAGAGTACTTGGCGGCTGACTCAGACAGTACCCGTGGTCGCCTTATCTAATAAAGTTAAATTTATTCAAGTTATCATTTAAATTTATTCCTTCATTCATTATTATTGATAATGGTTTGGTTGAAGTTAGTTTTGACTAAGTATGGACAACGTATTAGAGGTTAAATTACCTCTTATTTCATTTGTCAATGTCTGTTGATATTTTGGAAAAATCTTATGCTTGAGAAGTTTGGGGAATGAATGAATTGTTTTGGCGATGATGAATGTGATTGAGATGTGATTGATTCTTTAAATTTTTAAAATGGTTTTGATGTCCCTCTACAGGTTGGCTATGTCCAATTTATAGAGGAGACTCTGTCGAAATTCCTGTAAAATTTATAATAGTTAATTGAATATTTTAATTGTGTAAACGATTTAAATTCCGCATTTAATGTGAATGGAAGTTAACACGCCTAGGTTTAAGGTTTTGAACTTGGGGTGTTACAACTTCATTCTCAATTTCTTCCCCTGAGTTTTCTTGCTTCATCTTGCTTGGTTCTTTCAATTCATTCCCATTTCTCAAGGTAATTGCACTAACATTTTGTTTTGGATTAACAATAATTTGTGAAGGCAATCTACCTTGAGATACCAGTCTCTCATAGTTGATGCCAATTGACTCACTTGAGTCTCCAAATTTTTAATGCCTGTCCTTGTCTCCGATTTAAATTGTTGTGTATTAATTGCAAGTAATTTAACAATTTCTTCTAAAGACGTACCTGAACTTGAAGAAGGTTGTTTTGGTTGAGGAGTAGGCTGTCTAGGCTGAAATTGTTGGAATTGCGGCCTTGTCTGATAACTGAAGTTAGGATGATCCCTCTATCCTGAGTTGTAAGTGTTTGAATAGGGATCATAATTCGCTTGATGTGGGCCTAGAAATCTTCCAACTGCATTAACCTGTTCAAAAGAATCTTCTTGAAGAGTAGGACACTTATCAGTTGGATGAGTAGTAGCAGCACAAATTCCACAAGTTTTAACTTGTTGCATGTTCCCTGCAGTCGTTTGTTGAACAAGAGAGGTTAGATTTGCTATTTGATTTTCAAGAGAAGATACATTTACCTCGTTCTCCCTTTTTACAGGAGTGTCTTTTCTGAATCCAAACTGCTGTGTGTTAGCGGCCATGATGGAGATCAAATCCCTAGCAGCAGTTGGGGTTTTATTCACTATAGCTCCTCCGCTAACTGCATCCATCATCTCCCTCTCCATTGGTAACAATCCCTCATAGAAGTATTGAATGAGTAATTGTTCAGAAATTCCATGTTGAGGACAGCTTGCGCACAGTTGTTTAAACCTTTCCCAATATTCATGCAAGGTTTCAGTATCTCTTTGTTTGATTCCACACACCTCTCTTCTGATATTTGCAGCTCTTGAAGCTGGGAAAAGTTTATCAAGGAGTAGTCTGACAATACTTGTCCATGTGGTTATAGAACTTGCAGGTAAGTAAAATAGTCAATCCTTTGCCCTGTCAGCTAATGAGAATGGAAAAGCCCGCAACTTGATTTGCTCTTCTGTCACTCCTTGTGGTTTCATGCTTGAACACACTATGTGGAATTCCTTTAGATGCTTGTGGGGGTCTTCATTCTCAAGATCGTGGAATTTAGGAACAAATGAATTAAGCCAGATTTTAGCTCAAAGTCCACCTCCAAAGCTGGGTATTGAATGCAAAGTAAATGTTGATTTTCTTTTGGTGCAGTTAATTCCCTTAATGTTCTTTCCCCGTAAGCCATTTTTTTATCTGTCTCAAAATCACTGAATGATGAATCAATTGAGCTTAAAAGGGATAAAAAAATAATAAAAATAAATAAATAAATAAAAACTAAAAAGAAATTAAATCTATTTAACACCAATCCCCAACAACGACGCCAAAATTTGATGGGTGTCGAATCCAACAAATAATAATGTTTTCTTGCTCTCATAAAAATAAATTGTTATAGTGGTGAGCAAGGTCGAATCCACAGAGATTGGTTAAATTTAATTCCTCAAGAAAATTAAAACAATAAATCAAAAACAAGGGGGATTTTGAATTTCGAATGTAAAATCAAATTGTAAATATACAATTGCAGAATTAAATTAATGAAAATATCCAATTAAACAAATATCCTGCCCAAGATATAATCCCAGTATTGATTCATGGAATTGATCACGGATGCAAAAATAAAATCTTTTACTCATTTTCTAAATTGGTTATGGTCATTGATAGGATCTAACAACCTATCTCTCCTTACTATCTCGATAATCAAGAGACGCTCGTTGATTATTTCCCTAATCAATAAACAACCCTAGATACGATCTTAGGATTTAATTTATCAATAGCATTAATCTCTATAGAGACTACCAATTCTAACCAACAAATTCACATGTGTGATTCATTTAAACTTGGTTATATATCTTCATAACATGAGTAAAATATCAGTCTATAATCAACTATGATATTTGCCACTTGTATTAGAAAATCTAAGCAATTACGGATTTAGATTCCTAATTGACTAAGTATCGTTTTGACAATTAAAACAACGTGCACTTTGTATTAATCAATCAAAACAACAACTTCAATGCAAACAAAAGATATATAAATAGAAAACAAATAAAAGAACATTTAAATTAATTAGATCTCACAATTCTTGTAGAATCAAAATTTCAATTATCCTTGAACTGGAATAATAATTTAGCTATCCATAATAATTGATAAGGAAAAATAAAACTAAGAGAAAATGGAATGATGGAAAACCTAAGATCCTGAACAAGAAAAAGGGATAGAGAGTCCTTGTATGGAAAGACTCCTAGAGATAAGGAAGGTCTAGTTTCCTTCCTTTTATCAAAATTTAATTATTCCCTAAAATAATAAAAATCTATTAATTACATAAATAATATCTCTAAATATTCATATCCTCTTAGAAAATAATTTTAGGTCCAATAATAATATTTTCCCAATCCAAAAATCGCACATATAAGTCAGGTCTTCATGAAACAGTAAGGCGTGCCCACGCCTTATGTAAAGTCCTTTTCTAATTGTGCACCTTTTGATATTTCAACTTTTTCTTTTCAAGTTGTGATATTGAGTCTAGTTTAATCTCAATTCTCCACGTAATCCACAAAATATAAAATATGATTAATATCCATAATTTAAGCATTTAAAATCAATAGAGTAAGAGGAAATATGACAAATTAAGTGGCAATTACGCGCTCTATCAGCTCCCCAATTTTTTGCTCGCCAACTTGGGTTCGGTTAAACCTTGCCAGTTCCACCTAGTTATTCTAAAAGCCTTAAAAAACGCTTCCATACCATCACCAAAGTAGAAGCAGAGACTATCAATGATTGTAATACTTACGAGTACATTGTGCAATATTTTATTTATTGTTAATAAAAGAAGGTAATGTTGTTTGGTTTATAAAATGATTTATTTATAATTTTGAGATAAATAGTTGTAGTTGAAAATTGGAAAGAGAAAATGTGTGTGGTTAAAAAGTAATTTTAAAAATTGTGTAATTTATAAATTGATTTATAAATCAATTTATTTTAATTACCAAATGTAGACTCATTTGCTAAAAAAGGCTCTCCATTGCATATAATAATTATAAGGACATGAGCAAAGAGAATTATTGTATCTATCTTCTACGTATAATAACAAAATACTTACCAAAAATAACACGCACATAGTTTTCCGCCTAAACTAAATTTGGAAGTCTATATAATAATAATAATAATAATAATAATAATAATAATAATAATAATAATAATAATAATAATAATAATAATAATAATAATAATAATAATAAACTATTTTTGTTTTGTTTTGTAATAGTTATTATTCTTTTGATAATTATTATATTATAGTGAAGTTGAAAAATATGTAATATGAGTATCAAATAAAAGATTTCAACGAGAAGTTTAATACAGGCTAACTAATGAAAGCAAACTGTAAACATATTGTCCACAAAATCGCCTCAAAGATCAAATGTAATTTTTTTTATATTTTTTTACTTTTCTTCAACATCCATTCATTTTAAATTATATTATTTAATAAGTTCTACAATACTACCTATATCTAATTTTTGTATTAATTATTATTCTTTTGATAATTATTATATTATTTTGAAGTCCAAAAAATATGTAATATAAGTCTCAAATCAAAGATCTCAAAGAGAAGTTTAATACAAGATGACAGTGAGAGCAAACTAAAAATATATGTTATCCGTAAAATCGTCTCAAAGTTCAAATATAAAAGTTTTTACTTTATATTTTTTACTTTTTCTCAAAACCTAAATCATTTTAAATTATATCATTTATGTTCTATAATACTATCTATAAACATTTTTTTTGTAATAATTATTATTCTTTTGATAATTATTGTATTATTTTAAAGTCGAGAAACATGTTATAATATAGGTGTCAAATTGAAGATCTCAACGAGAAGTTTAATACAGGATAATAAATGAAAGTAAACTAATAAGCACTTTATCCGTAAAAACATCACAAAGATCAAATGTAAAAGTTTATTTTATATTTTTTAATTTTCCTCAATATCTCATTCATTTTAAATTATATCATTTAATTTATATAATACTAAATATTCAGAAAACCTGAAATTAGATCGACTCAGAAAAGGCAATAGGTAAATGATCAGAAGGTTCTACCAGGTCGAACTGTTCAAACCGATTTTAATTAAAAAAGATTAAAAATTATTTCAAAAATTATAAAATTTTCTACAAAAATGTTATTTTACAAATAAAGCAACATTTACTCATTTGGAGAAAAAATTAAATTAAAAAAAATATAACAACAATATTTTTTAATTTCAAAATTATCAGTTCAAAGCAAATTTATGGTTGTTAATTTTATTTATTATATTATATTATATTATATTATATTATATTTCAAAATATTTTGACATATAAAAAAAGAATGTATGTGATTAAAAAATGGTTTTAGAAATTGTGTAGTTTATAAATCTATTTATAAACCAAAAAAGTAAGGTTAGTAAACAGAGGCTTACTTAGAAGAAGAAAGTTCAGTGAAAAAATAAATAATAAATAAAAATACTTTTTAAAATAAAAAACAATTTTAAAAAGAAAAACATATAAATATTAAGATTTCCTAATTTTGATTAGTTTTGTACATGTTACATTTCCTATTTTGATTAATTTTGTCTTTTTTAAAGTTTCTAATTCAATAATATTTTATATTAAAATATCATTGTACTATGTTTTTATTTGATATGATTGTATAATTAACATATTTTCATAAATTTTGATCGAAATTACTATTACAAATATATTCATGTGCATCGTACGAGTGAAAATAATAATTTTCATAAGGGTAATTGGCGCAATTCGTCTCTACCTTTCACACTTATTGCGGAATTCATCTCAACGTTTGATTTTTTGGCAAATTCACCCTTACCTTTACCTTTTTTGCTGAAAACGTCGTTGCCGTCTAATTTCATCCAAAAATTCGTTAGTTGACCCAAAAATCACATATTGATTATTTTAATGAAGGACAAATAAGTCATTTCATTTTATCTAATTTAAAATGATGTAAAAGAAAAAAAACCCAAAAACAAAAAGAAAAAGAAACAAAAACAAAAAATGTTTGACACTGTTCATCTTCTTCCCCACTCCATACACACTATCCAATTTATTTTGCTATGCAAAATATACCCACAAGTGTACTGATCGTGAAAAGTAATAAAGTGGACAAACGATTCCGAATTATCGTTCCCACAATGACTGATATTAAATATCGAAATATTTTTGTTTTTATCCTTATTTGAACAAATGAATGAGTTTTGGTGTTTTAAACTAAAACAAAGAAAATTAACTAAAGAATAAAGGAAAATATCTATATAAATTAGCGTTCATTGAAAATAACATAAAGAAAGGAAAGCTTGCCCCAAGATTCAATACTTTACGCGATTTTCAACTCTCTCCCATTTGCTATGATCTCCCAAGAATTGAATGTAAAATTTGAGTTTAAGTTTATTCTTAAGTAAGGCAAAGGTTTTATTTTCGTGCAAGACATGTTTCTTATATAGTTGGTGAAGAGACATAATTGAAGAAGGAAAGAAATTCGTCAAACCCGTGCGCGAGTCTTTTCTTGTATCTGCACAGCTTTCAGTCTTTCGACCATATATTTCTATTCCCTTATCTGATCGAGGTGATCCAAAGCGCGTTATAAATATAACTTAAAGGGCTACAATTCTTCTTGAATAGGATTCTCCCAATTCGAACGTTTACTTCCCAATATTAAGGTCTTAAAGTCCGACTAGAAATTTGCCCAAAATCTTGTGCGGTTGGAATAAATTTTATGGTAATATTCTTATCATATTCCATTCCTTTTTTACTTCTAATTGCTTCCAATTGACTCCTAAAAATCTTCAAAGTATATTCTTGTGATCTAAATCAATCATTGTATATCTGCAAGTTGGTCCCCGCATTTTAATTACAACTTCGGTCCTCCACTTTCAATTGAAGCAATTTGGTCCCCATACTTTGTAATCTTCTCAATTTTCTCGTTTTGACTCTCAAATCCTTTAATTGGGTCCTTCAACTTCTTATTTATGAAATTTAACTAGTATAGTAAACCGTATAATTCAAAACATGAAAATTCCCAATTTCATCAAGTATAAATCTGAAAATTTTGAAGTGAATAGGCACAGGTACATACACATATATACCTTTATACATACATGTATGAACATTACTCACATCCCAAAATTAGTATTTAAAATTCAAAATCTACATGAATTGGAAATCTGAAATTTTGAAAATCTTAACATATATACATACATTCAATTCATATATACATCAATATATACCTACAATTCCATATATACATACAACCATTCAATATGTGTGTTTTGTGTGTGTGTGTGTGTGTGTGTGTGTGTGAGTGGGTGCGTGCGGGCGGGCGTGACCGGGTAGGAGTTACCCACCGGCGCAACGACAAGGGGGAGGTGGTGGAGGTCGCGATCGTGGTGGTGATGGTGATGGTGGCCGGGGACCAAGGAAGAAGTCGAGAGAGAAGGAGAGATGAGGCGACTGAGAGAGGGAGGTGAGGGCGAGACCGAGAGAGAGAGAGGGGAGTGAGGGTTAGGTTAATATTAAGTTTTTAATCTTTCGAAAATTGCAAGTTGGTCCCGCAATTCCCCTCTTTAATGCAATTAAGTGAACAACTTTAAATTAAATATCAAGGTGCCACTAAACTTTACACCAATTTCAAACTAAATGTATTTTGGCCACTTGCTACTAAATAAAATATAAATTGACAAATAACAATTAAAATAAGCAATTAGACATATAATTATACGTAACCAATTTATAAATATTTTAATTGGCACATTGATCGAGACGGCGTCCAAGTCCTTCCACTGCAAAATAATTCAACTTATTATCAGTAATAGTTGTCAAATAAATTATTCATCATAAAAAATTGGGTGGTATTCAAGAAAGCACGTAAAACGAAAAGTGGTATTACAATTCCTTGCCTCCTAAAAGAAAATTCCGTCCTCGAAATTAAAATTTACCAAAACTTGTGGATACTTAGTACGCTTTTCGTCCTCACGTTTCCAAGTAGCCTCTTCTACTGCATGATTCCTCCAAAGAACTTTAACTAGAGTTATCTTCTTCCTTCTAAGTTCCTTGCCTGCTTTCATTATGATTCTCACAGGTGCTTCCTCATAAGTTAGATCCTCACGAAGATCAAGTGACTCATAGCTGAGAATATGAGAGGGATCCGAAATGTACTTTCTCAACAATAAGACGTAAAACTCCGTTTGTATTTCAGGTGGTTTTGGTAGCAATGCAATCAGATAAATTAGGTCACTCATCATTTCTAGCCTCTCAAAGGGCCAACAAAAAGGCTCAACCTTCTTTTCTTCCCGAACCTCATAATTCACTTCATTGGAGCTACCTTCAAGAGGATCATTAAGCTTGCGGCGAATTTCAGAGATTTCCTTCTTTTGTCCACATAGCTTTTCTGTCTACTCTGTGCATTTTTTATCCCCTGACGAATTATTTCAACAACTTTTGCTATTTGTTGTACTATTTCTGAACCCAATAACTTTCTTTCTCCTATCTCATCCCAATGAACTGGTGATCTACACTTCTTCCTGTATAGTGCCTCATACGTGACCGAAGTTTGATATTTATTGTTGTAGGAGACCATCAACCGACATTATCCCACTTATAAATTCATTCACTAACTCTCTATTTTCAGCCTTTCATAGGATCTATTCTAACGTCTAAACCTTAATATATATATTGATTGATCACATTCTTAAAACTAAAATCAATAAGATTGACCAAAATAAGACTTAATAATCCAGAATTAGTGAAATTTGACGTCCATACCAAAATATACAGTAGAAATACTAAAACTTTGACAGAATATTTCATGAAAGATTTACAAACAAAATCCTTTCTAAACATGCTGACATTTCTTTTAAAATCGGAGGATCAATCTTAAATCCTATAACCCATATTTATATATTGTAATCAAGTATTCAGTATCATACACTCATCTTAAAACTAAAGTCAAGGTACTAATTTAAGAATCCATGCTTTCAAAATCATCATAACAATACTCTAACCAAGTATTTTATAAATAAATTATTGACCTGTCACCAATGAATAAAACTTTTGCGATTCATATAAGATTCATCATCAAGTTTACTTAACTCAAAGATACAATTCCACGATAAGTAAAAGTTACACTAATGATCATTAGATTTTTAAACAATCCAAATTTATGCATATTCCATGGAGATCTCAAAATGGATAATATGCTTTACTCACATCTAATTCACAATGAGTAACCACAACTACATCACCAAAATTTTAAATAAATTCATCTATCTTGTCATAAACAAATGAAGTCTCCCGACTATAGGTAATATTTAGCAATAAACAAACCATTGATCAATATAAGATTAATTAGTTCAAACATATCATCACACTATTCTTCCATAGGACAATCATTCATTAAATATCTATTCACCATAACTTGTGGTAATCATGTGACATGTCACTTATCACCATACCATATGACCTCAACATTTAATCATATCAATCTCCTTAAGATCACAGTATAATATATATATATATATATATATATATATATATATATATATATATATATCACATGAACATTTCTACATCAATAAATCACTAAAATCTTATATATATATCAATCCTTCAATCTCAATAAATCTTAAATTTTTACAATTCTTTACTCCTTCAGTTGCCTAGAAGTGTAGGCCATCACCTTGTCATATTGCATAAGAACACAACCGAGCACTTTCAATTAAGAATTTATGTAAATGACGAACCTTTCATTTCCCTGTGGAATTGTTAGGATTATCACAGTTGTCCACCGTGTCTATCACTCTTCAAAGCACTACTCAATCTGAGCTCCATTGAAATTTTATATCATTTCTGGTTAACTTATCCAACGGTAAGGCAATCTTGAAAAATCCTTCCACAAATTTTCGATAGTAACCAGCTAATCCAAGGAACCTACTAACTTTCTTAACATTAGAATACATCGACCAGTTCCAAATTACCTCAATCTTACTCGGATCTACTTCAATATCTTCCCTTGATACAATATGCCCCTAGAATAACACTCTACCCAGCCAAAACTCTCACTTCTATAACTTAGCAAATAATTTTTCTTCTCTAAGCTTCTGAAGCACGATTCTCAAATGTCTTTCATGTTCTTCTTCAAACCTCGAATAGATCAATATGTCATCACTAAAGACTATGACAAATTGATTCAAGTATTCTTTAAAGATCCGATGCATCAAGTTCATAAATGCCGCAAGAGAATTCGTTAACCTAACCAGCATCACTAATAACTCATAACGCCCATATCTAGTATGGAAAGTTGTCTTTGGAATGTCCTCTTCTTTGATTCTCAATTGATGGTAACCAGATTGCAGATCGATCTTAGAAAAATACCCAACACCTCGAAGCCAATCAAACAGATCCTTAATTCTTGGCAATGCATATTTATTCTTTATTGTCACTTTGTTCAATTCTCTGTTTTCTACACAAAGTCTCGTAGAACCACCTCTCTTCTTTACGGATAACATAGGCGCACCCCATGGTGGAAAGCTACGTTGAACACAACACTTGTCCATAAGATCATGTAACTGCTCATTGAGCTCTTTAACTTCAGCAAGAGCCATTCGATATGGAGCCTTAGACATTGGGGTGGTTCCAGGCACTAAATCGATGCTAAAGTCAATCTCTATTTTATAAGATTTTCCAACCAATCATGCCCTCTCATTACTATTGGGCAGTCTCTCACACATAACTTGAGTTCAACAATTCTTCAAATGGTGTTGACAATCTAAACTTGGTCTCCCTTTACGGAGACGGATAACTCAATTTTCCTATGAACGTGAGACTACCAAAATTAGTGGGTAGTCCCAAAATCAACATGATAAGTGTCTAACACTAAGTTCGATGCCTTTCCAGCTTTCTGTTTAGATATTATATACATTCGTGCCGATGTAGTTTCCATGACTCAAAGCACTATTCGCATTCACTTCATAACTTTCACATAGGGACTTAAACATTACCCAAATTTTTAATAACCATTACTTTCTCACTTCCTCATTTACATAACCAAGATATACTCGTTATATTCACTGACAACATTCCTAACCTTTCACTTTACGACATTACACATTAACATGCAAAAATTTACAATACTGGAAACATTACCACGTATTTACTAACTTGAACATAAATTTAACTTACCAGATGATCGAGGGAGAAGCACTTGAGGCGTGACTCAGTACCCGAACCATTTTCCAATAAATTTTTAAAAGTCTACAGAATCGCTTTTAAAACTCTTAACTCTGATACCAAAAATGTAACACCCCAAGTTCGAAATCTTAAACTTAGGCGTGTTAACTTTTCTTTACTTAAATGCGGAAAAGAAATCATTTAAAACCTTAACATTTTCATTTCTATTATAAAATTTTATAGAAATTTCGACAGAGTATCCTCTATAAATTGGACTTAGCCAACCTGTAGAGAGACATCATAACCATTTTCAAACACACATCTCAACTCATTCAATCCCAAACATCATCAAATCCCATTACAAAAAGAATCCCAAACTCCACAACAATATAATTCCAAATAATAAACTTTAACAAATACAACAAGAGACAATTTAACCTCAAATACGATACACATACTTATTCGAAACTAACTCCAACCAAGCAATTATCAATTATAAATAAATTAAAGAATAATTAATGAGACATTGAAATAAATTTTAATTTGACTTTATTTATAAAGGTTGAAGCGAGTATATCCTGAGTCTGCCACCAAATGCTCTCATCGTCTCATCTAGCTTTCATCACCTGAAATATATTGGAAAGGGATTGGGGTGAGCTAAAGCTCAGTAAGTAAACTTTATGCACGGATGCATGCTCATTACATGAAATGCCTTAGACCATTCAAAGTAATTATCCCCATTTACTTTACTTTTCAAGACTTCAGACTTTCCAACTTTCACTTAAACATTTCCAAAACTTTAACTTCATTTCTATAGTGAGCTCAATTAGTGTATCTTCTAGCCAATCACAATGCAGTGGGCAATTTTTTCCTTATTTAGAACCAGGTTATCACTTTTCCACCGCATAGCGGTTTAAAATTTGCCACCGCCAAGCGGTTTAGCAATCATCACCGCAAAGCGATTTAATATTTGCCACCGCCAAGCGGTTTAGCAATCGTCACAGCCAAGCGGTTAAGCAATCGTCACCGCAAAGCTGTTTAATATTTACCACCGCCAAGCGGTTAAGCAATCGTCACCGCAAAGCGGTTTAATATTTGCCAACGTCAACCGGTTTAGCAATCGTCACCGCAAAGCGGTTTAATATTTGCCACCGCCAAGCGGTTAGGCAATCGTCACCGCAAGGCGGTTTAATATTCACCACTGCAACATCGATTTAATTCGGGTACGCCGGTCTCCCGCATCCCATTTCCCACTCACACCTTTCATGGCGTAGAAGTACATCAATTTATTCTTAAAACTTGGGATACATCATTTTTTAGGAAACTAAAACTTACCAAATTCTTCATTTAAAATCATTTGACTTCCCCAACTTAATGAAAATGCGTACTTGACGATACCACGACATGATAACATGTATGCTTAAACCTTCTCTTAATAACACATACATGTATAAAGTTCATAGAAAGCATCACAAGCAAATAAATTTCAAGAATATAATTTAAGCCCATTAATTACACCTTAAACATTTAACTTCAATGAAAATAGGGGAAGTTTACTTACTTGTTCACCTTAATATTTACCGTTTCTGAACTTGCAATTGGAAAAGTCTCGGATGCCCGTGACGTCAATGTGCCCAAAGATTCCTATTTATTTCCTCTCATTAATCAAATATGCTTTTAGTCCAAAATCACATTTAACACTCTTAATGAGGTTGAGACTTTCATGTAACTCACAATTCAACCGAATGCGATCTTAAACTATGTCACATATAGGTCATACTACATTCGGAATGAGATTAATTTAAATGGTAAAAATTGAATTCTACTTTTATAAATTACACAAAGGTCGAAGTTATGGGATATTCGTCACAACTTAAGTTTCATGAAGACAAATTTCAATTTATCCCAATATTAACGAATAGAAAATCAATTAAACTTCTAAGTTTCATAATCTTTGAAAACTGTGAATTTCATTTAAAGTTCCAATTTACCCTAAATCAAGCAAAATCAATTAAAACATTTAAACTTCCAATTTCTGAATTTTAAAATTTTTAATCCAAAATTACCCTAATCGTTAATTAATAGGTGAATCCCTACTTCCAAAAATATGAAATTTAACTAGTATAGTAAATCGTATAATTCAAAACATGAAAATTCCCAATTTCATCAAGTATAAATCTGAAAATCTTGAAGTGAATAGGCACAGGTACATACACATATATATCTTTATACATACATGTATGAACATTACTCACATCCCAAAATTAGTATTTAAAATTCGAAATCTACATGAATTGGAAATCTGAAATTTTGAAAATCTTAACATATATACATACATTCAATCCATATATACATCAATATATACCTACAATTCCATATATACATACAACCATTCAATGTGTGTGTTTTGTGTGTGTGTGTGTGTGTGTGTGTGTCTGTGAGTGGGTGCGTGCGTGCGTTCGGGCGTGACAGGGTAGGAGTTACCCACCGGTGCAGCGACAAGGGGGAGGTGGTGGAGGTCGCGGTCGTGGTGGTGATGGTGGCCGGCGACCAAGGAAGAATCCGAGAGAGACGGAGAGATGAGGCGACCGAGAGAGAGAGAGAGAGAGAGAGAGAGAGAGAGAGAGAGAGAGAGAGAGAGAGAGAGAGAGAGAGAGAGAGAGAGAGAGGTTAGGTTAATATTAAGTTTTTAATCTTTCGAAAATTGCATGTTGGTCCCTCAATTCCCCTCTTTAATGCAATTAAGTAAACAACTTTAAATTAAATATCAAGGTGCCACTAAACTTTACACAAATTTCAAACTAAATGTATTTTGGCCACTTGCTACTAAATAAAATATAAATTGGCAAATAACAATTAAAATAAGCAATTAGACATATAATTGTACGTAACCAATTTATAAATATTTTAATTGGCACATTGATCGAGACGGCGTCCAAGTCCTTCCACTACAAAATAATTCAACTTATTATCAGTAATAATTGTCAAATAAATTATTCATCATAAAAAATTGGGTGGTATTCAAGAAAGCACGTAAAACGAAAAGTGGTATTACAGTATGCATTTTGTTTGCATGTTATAATTCTGCATTAAGTAAATAAAAACAAGTACAACATGGAGACGGGGCAACCCGCCGTTGCTAGCAATGCCTTGCGCTGGCAATGCCCAACGCCGCTCGACGCTGCCGAGTCTTTTTCATCAGAGCCCAATTTTTGTGTCCCGCTCCATTTGTTATTTGGGTCAAATCCGTTTGGTCCATTTCGATGATACATGGGGCCCAATATCTGGATATATTAGGTTACATAAACATATGGGTTTGGCCTAGTAAATATGTTGGAGACTTGATGGGCATATTTGCAGATCATGGATCAAATGTAATGGGATCCCAAGATAACCAAGTGATGAAGATGAAGGATATTAAATTATTCAGGCATGAACCCGAAATTTTAATTTAATTTTTTTATCTTTAAGTTTAGTTGCAAACAATTGATTGTATGCTTTAATTTATTTATCGCATATGGATGCTATATTTGAATGAATGTCATACATTATTCATATAAATTTGAATTATTAACATCGGCCTAAGATTCTATATGTTTCATGCATTCACAAGGTACGTCATTTTATCAAATATATTTTGAATAAGAAAAGGAAGTATTAAATAATTAATCCATTTTTTAATATGATTAAATAATGGTCGATAATTATTTTAAAAGTCAAAACCCATTTTTCAAATAAAAATATTAAGTGGGAGCGGGTTTGTAACCATCGGTCTCCTTATATTGATACATCTAAAATAAAAACTATCTTACCTCGAGTCGACTTCATTGTTCGACCTCCCTAAAGGAATTAATGGGTAATTTGATTTTAGGAATGTATTCCTATTTGGACGGTTTGCACAAATATTGATTAAAATATTTGATCATCCTAAAAAGATGACAATATTTTGGAATCTACATATATTTGTGGATCTGGAAAGAGGTTACACACTTAAGATCATCTTAATAATAAACCTCCTAAAGAGGCTCTTCCTTTTAAGGTTGATGACCAAAAGGAAACGCTGTGAATTTTATGTTAAGGTTCTTGGTATTCGGTTAACAATAAAAGTAAGTGAAATTAAATTTTCAGCTTAATTGAGAAATTGTTGTGACCTTACCTAAAGCGAGGTAAGTGGTTAATTGGAATTAAGTCATCGTAGTATTTTTGTAGTTTAAATGGGTATTATTTATGCAGTCATAATTGGAAATGCAACTTAATGATCATACTTAATACTGATAACATTGAATTTGTGCTCAATGAAGAATGTCCTGAACAACCTACTACTAATGCCTTTAAATCCCAAAAGGACGGTTATGACAAGTGGATAAAAGCTGATAAGTTGGCATCCTACTACATTAAGGCATCTATAAATAATGTACTGTAATGGAAAGCCTTCAAAAGATTTTTGGGAAGAAAGGGAGACAAAATCGTTTTGAGGCAATATGTGACCTTCAGAACATACGCGAGAAACCAGGGACATCGGTTAAGGAACACATGATGACCATGATTGCACTATTTAACTAAGCAAAAGTCCTTAGGACTGAAATTGACAAAGAAACTTAACAAAATAAGGTTCTTAATTTTGTGACTGATATGTTCTCACAGGTCAAGATAGATTATCTTATGCACAAACTTGACATGTAGTTGAGTGAGTTAATGAATTAGCTGCATTGCGTGGAATAGCATTGGCAACGGGCGGATCGCCCTGGTCTGAATTCTCCCCGCTCAAAAATGGTGTGGATTTGACCCGCCTTCGAGATCTGCCATTTTCGAGGCGTATCGAAGGGGATCGGATCTCGAGGCGAGGCAGATCTCAACTGAAATCCGCCAGCTGATCCATCATTAATTTTTATTTTTTATTTTGTAGATTAACACACTGATTGTAAACCAACATCGATAATCAATCATCATATTCATTCCATGATCAATTCCAGAAAATTGAATCTAAGACAACCTATGCAATGAATACCTAAAACACTAACAAAAACAACAAAAAATTAAACCAAAATAAACAATATTATAAGGGATATGATACAAAATTCTTAAAAACTACAAATGCACAACATTAATCGAAGGCAAGACTCAAGAATCAAAAATAAAAGAAATCAACAAACACTAAAAGCAAGGATGAATCGGATGCTAGATCTAAATAAACAACAAACACTACAGTAGCATGAATTGATGCTAGAATCTAGATATGAAAATAATAATAAATAAATAAATAAAGGCTGAAAGCTACGCGACTAGAGTCTGCTTCTTCCTGCGACTGGGAGAGAAGAGGTGATGCAGGTGGCGGTGAAAGAGAGAAGACCTGATGCAGGAGGCGACGACGAAAATAGAGGGAGAATGGCGAGAGCGAAAAAAATTGAGGGCCGCTCAATTTTTAGGGTTCCTACCTGAGTAAGGTGTTGGGTTTAACTTTTAAATCTCTGTCTTTTTTTTTTTTTAATTTCCTCGGGTCCGGGCGGATTGGGTCACTTCTGACCCGAAACCGCCTCGAGATCCATTTCAGGGAAGATTCAATTTCCTTGACTGGCCTCCCTGATTAGCGGGGCAAAAAAGTTTCTGCTCCATTCGGGGCAAATATCCATTGGGTTCAAGCCAATTGGGTTTTTTTGTCATCTCTAGCATGGAATTGGCTTAGAAAGATAAAGGTGGTCAAGAAATGATTACTACAAGTGGTGTCTCTAATCCTAAAGTGAAAGCTAAGGGCAAGAAGAGAAAGTGCTCCACCAACACAGGTACTGACGCTGGAACGGATAAGCAGCCTAAGGGCAAGTGCTTCAACTGTGGCGATAAGAGACATTGGAAGAAAGATTGTACTAAGTCTAAAATGGCGCGCTCAGGTAAGTCTTTTGTTGTTGAGTCATGTTTAGTAGTTGATTCAAGATTATCCTGGGTTATAGATTCTGGAGTCACTAATCATATATGCAAAAGTGACTTTCAAATCACCGTTAGCATGGGAGATGTGGTTGCAGCATTAGCAGTAGGATCAATTTCTTTTAATTTTGGTAGTGAAGTGAACTTTGATTCCTGTTTCAAGACTTTATAAGCATGGACTTGCATTGATTCTACATCTTCTGAAGTTAATATTTTTCGTAATAATGTTCATATTTTCAAATCACTTTTGTCATAGGAGATGTGGTTGCAGCATTAGCAGTAGAATTTTCAAAAGTGATTTTCAGATCACCGTTGGCACGGGAGATGTGGTTAAAGCATTAGCAGTAGGATCAATTTCCTTTAATTTTGGTAGTGGTAGGACTTTGATTTTGCAAAACTAGTATTATATTCTGCAAGTGAAGCGAATTTTTTTTCTGTTTCAAGACTTTATGAGCATGGATATTGCATTGATTCTACATCTTCTGGAATTAATATTTGTCATAATAATGCTCATATTTTTGCTCGATATTTTTCTAATCATCTTTACATACTCAAAACTACTACACATGAAAATTATATAACTATCGCTGAAAAACAAACGTCACTTCAAATTAATAAAACCTAAACACATTAACCTAAACATGATTACAAGGTTGGTTAATGAACTAACTAGTTTAGAGGTCAATTCCTTAGAAACTTTTGAATCATGTTTGGAAGGTAAAATGACCAAGAGATCCTTTACTACAAAAGGACTTAGAGCTAAAGAAGTTAGAATTAGTCCATACCTTCGAGCAAAAGAAGTCGAAATTAGTCCATACCGATGTATGTGGTCCTATGAGCATGCCTGCTAGAAATGGTCATGAGTATTTTGTGACCTTCATAGATGACTACTCAAGATATGGCTATATTTATCTAATATCTCGAAAGTATGAAACTTTTGACAAATTCAATGAATTTCGGACTAAGGTCGAGAAACACTTTGGTAAATGTATTAAAACACTTCGATCAAATTGAGGTGGTGAATACCTATCATGAAATTTCGTTAAATACTTATTATATAATGGAATTGTATCTCAAATGAGCGCACCGTGGACGTCCCAGCAGAATGACATTTCAGAAAGGAGAAACGTGACTTTGTTAAATATTATACGATCAATAATGAGTTTCTCTACGCTACCTACTTCCTTCTGTGGATATGCACTTTAGACAACTATATATATTTCGAACTTAGTTCCATCTAAGTGGGTTTCCAAGACTCCCCTAGAGTTTTGGAATGGTCGTAAGCCTAACTTACACTACATTCGCGTTTGGGGTTGTCCAGCACACGTAATGAATGGAAAGACTGAAATATTGGAACCTAGAACTAGAAAAATGCATCTTCATAGATTATCCTAGGGGAACGAAAGGATATTATTTCGATAGTCTTCAGAACAGGAAGGCATTTTTTAAACAAATACAACTTTTTTGGAGGACAAGTACGTAGAAGAAAAAGAGTCGCAATGCAAGATTGTAGTTGAAGTAGGGATATCAGTAATACCCATGAACCCCAAATCCATTGGGTACCAAACATAAATGGGCAGAAATTACCCGAACCTATAGGTTTATGGGTAGGATATGGATGTAGATTTAGAAACCGACATGGGTTTAAGTCGGGAATGTGTATTGTGGAAAAACCTATACTCGACCCATATGCCCATTAATTTTTATATATAAAAAAAATTATTGTATTTAAATTTTAACAACTTATTTTTTTTAAAACAAAATAGTCTGCACTCTATAATCTGTAGACCAATAACCCAGTTGTCTCCAGACTCCAGTCCAATTCACCTACACTCCTACAGTCCTACTGCTCTCTGCTATGCTCTTTTCGACTTTTCCCTACCCAAGACCAATCGAAGTGACCAACTCAGCCGCAACTCATCCTCTCAACCAAAGGCTCTGCTGCAAAAGGCAGACCAAAACCCGCACCCAATGCCAAGAAAATAAAACTAAAAAAAATATTAAAATTAAAATAGGTAACGGGTTTTAAATGGGTATAAAAGCTTACCCATACCCTACCCACACCCAACCCGCCACTCTTAAGTGGGTATATGGCTAGGAATGAGTATTATAAATCTCTAGTGGGTATGATATGTGTTTTCCAAACTCGGCCCATACCCTACTCATTGCCATCTCAATTGGAAGAGATTGAGGAGTCTGCTCCTAGCTTCTTATCTAGTCCCGAGACACTTTCTAAGGTTCCAGATGAATATCCTAGAGGTAACATTCATAGGGTGCAACATTTGAGTGGAAGCAGTGGAGATCTACCTCTGCCCATAAATAGTGCATGAGACATGAATGAAGAGAATAGCCAGTAAGTATGGTATGTGTTTCGGGTCCAAAACATGAGGTAAAGTCTATGATCTCAATTGTATTGGTTACCTTCATTATGCAAGTACTAATTGTGTATTTTAATTGCTTGTAGATTTATTGGGAATCAATGTGGAGATTTTATGGATTTTGATACCTAACAAATCTAGGGCTATGAGGTAAAAGTCGGATAATGAACTCACAGGCTTCAACCGATGATTAATTAATTACCAACAACCAAATTCAAGTCCTACACCTGACCCATTTATATTACCTGTTGGATGACTTTGAATTTTGGCTCATTTAGCCTTGTTATTGGTCCAATTAAAAGTCTAACCTAATCCTACCTATAGAGTCTTCTACCCTAGCCGTTCCATGTGTGATTTGTGTGTGCAAGTGAAAAAAGTGTATGCCTCTTTGAGAGTGAGAAACCGACTACCTTTTGTGGTGCGAAAAGCAGGTGACTAACTTTGTGTTATTGTTCTCTTCTTGAGCCTATTTCATTGCTTTCTTCTAACCTTTATAGTCTACAAATTAACACCATTATCTTATCCTTCGTGGGTGAGATTGAGGAATATATTGGTTATGGTTTGGAGTCGTTTGAATTGGTTTTTTGGTATAGAAATGTAACGTGATATTGAGCCCGAAAAATCCACTTTCGACAACCCTTGAATCAAGCTTCCGCAACAACTAGGATTAAGATTTAGGAGCAATTCATTAAAGAACCCCATAAGAAAATGCATTTTTTAGAAGCAATTTAAGAAGAGACTTGGCAATGAACATTAAATTCAATGAAGATTCTATGATTTAGTTCCTCTACAAATATCTGATGCTCTGTTATGCGTAAATTCCACGGGATACATAATTTCATGTTGAAAATTCCATGCACTTCAGTTATTCGATAACAAATGTACTCATTATTATAAACTAAAGATTGATTGGGTAATGCGACTATTCAAATGCCATCTATACAAACAGATTGCAAGTAGCTTGGAGGATGCAATGGTGAGTATATATTCATCGTCCGAAAGATAAATATAGGATATAAATCATATTCATACGAACAATCAGTAAATCTGTGTCTCTAGTATAATACAGTTTCCTAACGAACTCTTAATGAAATCTGAACATGAAGAGAAAAAAAAGAAATGTAAGATAAAAGGGATGAACAACAAAGAACTAATGTATCAAACCTATGCATTTTCACTCTTTCAGGATTTCTCTCTCATTCTGCAAGATCATGTATAATTCTCAACAATTCACCCTCCAACTTTGGAACTTCGGCTACAGATTGTATCTAGAATTCTGAAGCCAGCAAGAATCTCATTCATCTACTAGTTTAAAAAACATGAAAACCTCTACATTTTGAGAGCTTCCCGCTACCAGATGTATCCACCTTCCTTCGCATGCATCCAAATCTTTAAGGGAGGCAAGGGTATTGATTTCTCTTTTGATCAAACCTGTCAAATGATATGTACTCCTGTTTTCAAATGAAATGAAAGTTACATACGAAATAATCGATAGCTTTGACTTATTGGCATCAATAGAGTCAAAAAATACAAGGATTGTTAACTACTACCATAGAAGTCATAACATGGAATTGTTACATATATTTTACTTTTGGATTCCATAATGTTTTTTTGACTGCATTGCTGGAACAAAATTTGTTTCGTTTGCTTCTCTAGTCATTTGCACCTTGATTTTTTGTTTCAGTTGTAAATCTTTACAGTAGTGCTGTATATTTTTTTTGTTCTTGAGTATAATCTTGGAGTCCTAACTATTCTCCTTGAGGCTCTGCTGGAGAGCCTTTAACTTGGGCTAATTATGTTCAGTCCAAGAATTGCTATTCTAATTTAAGTCAAGGCTAATATTGTTCTATACTAGGTTATTATAGGCACCCCTGTTTTTTGCAAATCTTAAATGGAAAAGCTAAAAATGGTTAAATATACAAAGTCTGATTATAAGAACATGTATTGGAGGTTATGGCAGAGAAAGGTTCATCCAGTTTGGTGGTGAACACAATCCTCGGATGGGATTAAAAATATGGAAAACAGGTGTAGCAGGTAGAGGAGAAGAATGAAAACTACCTATATTTTATGCTTAAACTGTTGCTGTGATTGTGTCTGATGTTGCTTCATCATGTTTGTCCTCTGCATTTCCACAACTTTGACTGGGGAGATAATTATAGACTCCAATTCTTGTTCAGCCGAAAAGAGAACCGGGCTGGAATCACTTTTGTCATTTTCAACCTGCTGTTTCATATCATTCTCCTCCGTATTTCCCCCAAGCTCCTGCAATTCTTGTTCAGCCGAAAAAAGAAATGGGCTGGAGTCATATCTTTCATTTTCTTCCTGCTGTTTCATATTATCCTCAACGTCTACAAATTCCAGATTTTGTAAGATCTCTGGAAGTGAAGCTCCGTTATCCTCAGCAAATTTATCTCCCATTTCAATATCAGTTTTTTCAATAGAGCTTGCAATACTTCCTGTTACTTCAATATCCATCTCTTCCATAACCATAATTTCCTCTTCCTGAGCATATGCTCTGAAATTAACCATCGAAGGTGGGATTTTAGAGAAAAATACTTCTTTCAGGTTTTTGATCGTCCCTCTGTTATATGGATTCTTCTTGCTGTCATATCGATACCTGAAGTTCTCATACGTAGTCTGCATATGAGATAGCATCACTTGTTTAGATAATGGATAGACTAAATATTAACAACCAGGATATGATAGATTCACCATCAATCAGCCTACGGAAACAATATAAATATGTCAGAAAGGTTTGTACACAAAAAGTTACTCTAAGGTCAACATTAAGATGAAGCATAGAAGACAAGGTGTTAATGGCATCTTTTCTTTGAATTCCAACATATTACACCATCTTTTTTAATGGCATATAAGTTAAATAGTAATCAATGCTCATGTACATTTTGTAATAATAGTCACCTGGTTTGTGCAAATCAGATAGAAGTGGAAAACTGTAAGGCCACCAACAAACCAAAAGGTGATGAAGCAGTACATGATGAGAAAAGCTGATCCAATATCACCTAACATGGCTTTCATGTTGCCTTTCCGGCGAAGAATGTTAACCAACGAGACCACAAAGACATGTATGCATAAGATCGTTGATGTAGATACAAACATGTAGAAAAATCGATAATTACGCTGCAAACACATCGCAAAAGAAGCCACAGTTACTTGAGCAAAAGAAGTATGAAGTACCATACAGGTAGTATGAAACCAAATGAGAAAATCATTTCGTGTACCATTAGTCTGATAATATCATCTTAATGCTTAAAAACTTGAAATACAGTATCTTATAAAAAAGTTCTCCATTTTCCAGTGATTTATTTAAAATGCTCACAGAAACAAGAAGCATACGACATAGATTGTGCAATCCATAAAACACTACACGGCCTATTTACTGCACAAGGGATTAGGTGACTTCCATGGGAAACAGAACCCTCATTTGCACACCACTCGAATAATTCCACCTATTCCATGTGGATGAGGAATCATAAACATGACGTAAGTTTACAGAAAGTTCGCACTAAATGTGATTCTGAATTCATATACATCTTTTGATTTTTAGCCCTGCTCTATTTCAACATCCAGATATATTAAAATCCAATTGAAATAAGAAATTACAGGTATGGCAAAGGAAGCCACAATATTTTGAGGCTACAGCTTGGAAATTGAAGCAGGGATATTGCTATGTGTGATTTTCCATTATAGACACCTGATTTTTAATATTAGTGGCTTGTTTGGCCCCATTATTTGGGAAATAATGTGGTTTTGAATAATATTTTTGGGAGAATAGGTGGTTAAAAAATGTTTGAAAAATCAAATATTGTGGGTTGGACTAAAATAGATGGTTAAGATTGAGTGTTTTAAAAACTAGGTTTTAAAAAAATGTTGGCCAAACAGGGGCAGGTGAGTGAATGGCATGTAATATGCTCTCCATCACAGGTCTTTATGTAAAACGAAAAAGAATCTTATGCAGGTATTTAGATACAGATGACATTGGTCCTCTACGAAGATCTGATGACATATATTCATAAGTACATATTGAAGACAAAATAATAATAGACTCTCTACTGAAACCATCAGCATTTTTTATGCATGCCAGAATACTTACTATACCAATGCATTGACCAAGCCATGGACAGTGGTGATCAAATCTCTGAACACAATTGTTACATATTGAGCAATGAGATGCACGGGGAGGACGGTACAGCAAACATGTGTCACAGTATTTCATTTTAACAGTGTTCCCATTCACAACCACATCCTTCGTCCGGGGAAGCTTCAAATGAGGAGTTCTTCCATTGACCCACTCCATTGAAGGGGTGTTTATTTCAACTGTTTCATCACATTCAGGCGGTGTTGTATTTCTACAGATGATCCCAGGATCTCTACTGGATGTAAGGAATAGAAACAGCATATCCTGCAAGGAGAAGTCAAGAGATTGGCAGGTTATCTTAGCTGAATAAGTGCTTTAAAAGATCTTCTATCAAGTTCTAGAAAGTATTCAGCAAAAACTCGGGGAAAATGTTTTCTTTGTGAGCGTCAAGGCTGGAATTCACCAATTATGGCATGTGTGGTATGAGTATTAGACAAGATTGGATAGTTCAGTGTACAAGATCTTAACTTATTTTTCATTTTTAATATTTTCATATCCAACTCACTCACCTGAACTTCACAATTTGAAGTGTTGGAAAAGAGTCGTGGTCAACTAATCCATGTGGCTGACCCGACCCTCAAGAATGGATCGGAGGGAACGGTTAGAAGTATGAACTCAAACATGTAACTTCCTCCAACCTTCCTCAACTCCCTATAACTCCCTTAACATGTCTTATGCAAAAGATAGGGAATGGCTGAAAATGGTGGAATCATGTGTGAAAATACACCAAAAACTGAAAGGGCTTACAACCATAGTTTTGTCTTGAAACCTCATAAAACTATGGACTCCTTTCATTGTGATTGAGATATGGACCATTGGAATGATCAAAATGCAGATTTGGAGTGTGTTCATTTGCATATTTTTGGAGCATGAGAAAGAAAGTGATTCAACCATGAAGATTTTGGAGAACTCTTTCTTTACAAGTAAGGAACTTAAATTAACGCCTACAATGCAATAAAATGCACTACCAACTAAAGAATTGATTATGATCTAGCACTTTCTTATAAAGAATTATGAGCAAAGAAAAGTAATTTCTGGAATGACAATTCATTCCCATATAGCAACTTCAAGTGTAGCATGCTTAATCATCATACTAATATATCTGACTCTTGAACACGATAGGAAAACACTTTTGACTTCTGCCATAATAAAGATTTGCTCACCAAAATAGTTAGTATGATTCCCACAGTAAGTATTGAATACCAAGGAATAACATCTTTGTTTTCTTTGATACGCTGTCTGATAATGAGCAAGATTTTTATACAAAATGCAATTGCGGGCACTGCAATAAGGGATGTGGATAAAAACAAAGATGCTATATCTGGACCGAAGATCAATCTTCCTCCACATAAGAATCTCTGGAAAATTCAATAGAAAGTCAGTTTCAATAAATGGCTGATGTCAAACTGCGCAATAAAATAAATGTATTTCTGTTCCAAAAGTATGTAAATTCATCATCACAAGGAATCTCAACAATAAATAAGCTAATATAAAAACAAGCAACTGAACATTATCCTCTCTCACTAAGAACTGAGTAAAGTACATAATTGTGTACAGCTAAACACACTCGCACATCCTTTGCATGAAATTGAGAATGTCTGGATATAGTTTAAAAATAATATTCCCTCATTCATAGTCCTAGATATCACAAATTTTCACCATTAACAAAGTTCTAGTATAGCAGTAAAATAGATAAAATTTTAGTATCTTAAATTGAAGAGGACATTTGGCACTCTAACTTTCCAATAATGAAATGCTTTCATCATAGTAAAATCTAAAAATTCAAAAGATATAATTGAGTAATCAACTAGCATGTATTCGTAACAATCTAAGTTTAAAACCTAGAATTAACTAATAACATCAAATATTTAAACATAAATGCACTGCAGCTAGATTAACATGAAAAGAAAAAGGAGTGGACTGAGCTTAAGCATGCAAAATCCCCTTATTCCAACAATCTAGTTTCTTGGTTTAATACAAGTACTTATACAAGAATCAAGAATCACCCTTCTCGTTAAAATGATCAATCACACTAAAAATAATCAAACATGATAAAAAAACGACTTACATTGCTTCCTTTCCAAACCTGATAAAGTCTATTTGGTTTGGGTTTTTCTTGGTCCATAGAAAAAAAGAAGAAAAAACAAAAACAAACAAACCCACCCAAACCTTAAATTCAGGTTGCTGTTAGTTTCCAATCACAAAACCCTTTTTATTGATTCCTTTACATCCGCCCACATGAGAAAATGACCTCGAAATTGAATCTTTTAATTCTTGATCAATCAAGTCCAAAACCATTCATTGTAGTTTATACTTTATATGAGTGGTTTTGTTTGAATATCGAAAAACGGTGAACGCTATTGTCTAGCGAGAAGATGATTTGTGATATGATCAAGAAAAACAGCAGCCTTTTAGCTCACCTCTTTCTGTCCCACGACGGATTTTCCCAGGAACAAAATTTGTTCTGTTTGTTCGTTTCCGTTTGCAATCTCTCCAACAAATAAATAGTTGACTCATTTTGAGATAAAATATATGAACGAAAAATGGTTTAAAAAAAATGTACATAAAAAGATATTTGAAAACTTATTTACAATAGTTTCTCTCTTTAGAGCATTTCTAATTGTGCCTTCTATCTTAAATGTTTAGTTGACGTAGAATTTGAATGATATAAGGGACGTCAATCTGTTGAGTTTGGAATAATTGCGCCTTCTATCTTAAATGTTTAGTTGACGAAGAATTTGAATGATATAAGGGACGTCAATCGGTTGAGTTTGGAAAGGGTCAGGATTGCCCCGTTCCGGACTTCCGAGGTGAGGCGGGTCGACCTTCCCTCCTAGTTTAGTGCCATGTTTATATTTTTTAATTATTGTTTATATTTTTTAATTATTTTTTTCTCTTTTAGTATGATAAAAATTAAAAAATTAAAAATTTAGTACAAGGTGGAGGACTCGCCTCAAACCTACCGCACGAACCCGATTTGAATTTTTTCGTCATCCCTAAATCAAATCGAATAAATTATATAAACAACTCATCATATAATAGCCCTATTTGATATGAATTAAAATTCAGATTTTAATATACGTCAAAATAAAAATAAAAAATTAATTTTAATTAAATATTTTATAAAATTCACAATTTTTAATCATATATTTCATCAAATTGTATCAAAATTTACTACATAATATATTCTATTCCACTGGAAGCAATGAGGCCTTCGTCTTCAGTTGTGACCTAAATAAACGATGTAAGCATAAATTTAAATATTCTCAAGCCAAGAAAGTAGAGAGTTTTTCTTGAAGTGCCAAATGGATATACATTGAGTTTAAAGCATATAAGTTATAATACATCTACTATAATAGAATAAATAAATACAATGTGTGCAGGCACACCACTTCTAATTTGCATTCTCATTATTAAAATTGAATTTCTTTGTTTTTATCCTCTTTCATTTCATTAGCGACATGGCTGAAACCTGAGGTGCAAGAAGGTCAAATGGTAAAGAACATAGCGAGACATTCTGAGGCTACGTACTCTATTGCTTTGTCTAGCTTTTGTGGAAGCTTTTACAACTTATGAATTGATTGTAACATTAACACTATTATGTACAAATTCTTTTGTTTAATCTTAGAAATATTAAAGAGAGAACTCTTTTAGTACCCTTGAAGGGCACTCTTTATTTGGGGCCCGGCCATTTGTGCCTTGAAGGCACCATATTCTTTTTCATATTAAATATACATATTTTTCATATTTTATTGCCTTGGAGGAAAGGCTAGCCGAAGTAGAGGTATTTATGGTAGGATGGGGAGATCAAGATAAGAATGCCATAACCTGTAGCATGCTCGAATAGGTCAACAATATTCAATGTATATATAATTATTATACATAGGGTAGGAACTGGAATAATTCCATGTTCTTTGTGCTATCTAGGATCAGGTTTAATCTTAACATTGATGACACCTACAAAACAAAGTGAAAACAAAACCTTAAAATACAAAGCAAAATCCAGTACTATCATCAACCACACGGTCTCCACTACTGAATTTTTCCTCTTGAGCAGTCAGCAAGAAACAAGGTCGAGGTTGATGTTTGTTACTGATCGCAAGTGTACGGATCACACAAGTAATAAAATAAATATGAGTCCAAATATCATTTTCATGAGGATTGAGTAAATTCTATTTTAGACTAATTACCTTAACTGGAACTAGAAAATACTTTGATTTGAGAATTTTTGTTGAAAACTAAATTAACAAGTAAACTAAAAACCAAGAAAATTTGTTTTGTGAGAACTATATATGAAAGAAACATGTTAGAATTATGAATCCACTTTAATCCTATCATCCATATTTTGATTTAAACATTTAACTACAATTTCCGGGCTCTTGAAAATTCGTGTTCCTAAAGTTATTTATATCCCCTTTCGAGATGCATAAAATCATTTTTCTAAACGAGATTTGACTATTTCTATGACAATTCCAAACATGTAAAAAAGCATTCTAGATTTATGAATATTTTTTAAGATTACACAAAGTATAGAAGTATATTTCTATCTCCTATCGAATTTCGCGGAAATTAATTTAAGTCTAATGCAATCCTAATCCTTCGATCTTAGAAAAACATCACAAACATCAATAATCATGTGTCCACAATTATAGATGAAAATAAATACACAATTAATTACATCAAACTCATAAATTGCATAAATTAAATATCAAGTCAAAATATGAAATCAAAATATTAAAGTATCATCACAATTATAACAATGAAGAGTCTAGCCTAGATACACGATTGAATATAAATCACAAGAAAAATGAAAAGAAGTTACCATGTTCATTTTCTGGATCTTTGGTCTTCAATCTTGTTATTGGCTTTGCATGGGTCCCTCTGCACTTTGACAGCTTTTTGGAATGAAAATATGACCATTGGGAGCCCTTAATGTGTTTTTGTTGTTCATCCTTTGTAGGAGCTAAAAATTGGTTGAAAATCACGTCCAAATTGGTTTTCAAAAGAGTTCCAACCGAATAAGGAAAGTTACCTTCACGGGAGATCTTTTTGTCTATGCACAACATTCAGTATTTTGATCATAACTTTTGCTTCTCTTATCTAATTGAAGTGATTCAAAATGATTTTTAAATATAACGTCAATGGGTAAATTTCTTCTTGAAATACAAATTTTCTAATTCGAACATTTACCACCACAAAATTAGGTCACAAAGTTCGACTAAAAATCTGTCAGAAATCTTATTTGATTGAAATCAATATATGGCAATATTTTTAGGGTTAATAGCACAAACGTCCCTACCTTTGACATGTATTGTGTAAAACGTTCCGACGTTGTGATTTTTGACGCTAAACGTCTCAATCTTTACATTTTCTTGTTGGAGACATCATTTCCGTCAAATTTAACCCCAACATTTAATACATGCAAGGGCATTTTCGTCAAAATCAAAATCAGCCCATTCATATTTGAGTAATTGGCAAAAAACATCCCTACGTTTGACATTCTTTGTAGAAAAACGTCCATACGTTCATTTTTTTGGCGAATAACGTTCCTACTTTTAGATTTTCTTGCTAATTAGTTCCCAAATTTTACTTTTCTTTTAATTTAGTCATTTCGTATTTGATTTAAAGGTCATTGTCTTTAAACGTGTATAACTTTTGATCTACAACTCCGAATTGCACTCCGTTTTTTGCGTTGAACTCCAAATTCAACCATCTTTCTTATGATGTATCATGTGCTCATTTGTTAAACATTTCGTTTTGACTTTTTTATAGTAGATACTTATTTTGTTAGGACATCATTGATTAACGTAAATTGATTTTTGTAAATTTTATTGAAACAATGAAATTTTAATTTTAATGTGTGTTCGGCGGCCAGCGAAATTTATAAATTTGATTTATTTGAGATTATAATAGGGCTCAAACATGGGCTAAACATACCAACTTTTAACTAAACATTTTACCTTAAAAAAATAAAAAAAGTCAAATAAATCCAATTTATAAATTCCCCTGGCCGCCGAACACACACTAAAATTAAAATTTCACTGTTTCAATAAAATTTACAAAAATCAATTTACGTTAATCAATGATGCCCTAACAAAATAAGTATCTACTATACAAAAGTCAAAACGAAATGTTTAATAAATAAGCACATGATACATCATAAGAAAGATGGTTGAATTTGGAGTTTAACGTAAAAAAACGGAGTGCAATTCGGAGTTGTAGATCAAAAGTTATACACGTTTAAAGACAATAACTTTTAAATCAAATACGGAATGACTAAATTAAAAGAAAAGTAAAATTTGGGGACTAATCAGCAAGAAAATCTAAAGGTAGGGACGTTATTCGCCAAAAAATGAACGTATGGACGTTATTCGCCAAAAAAATGAACGTATGGACGTTTTTCCACAATGAGCGTCAAACGTAGGGACGTTTTGTACCAATTACCCAAATATGAATGGACTGCTTTTGATTTTGACGAAAATGCCCTTGCATGTGTTAAATGTTGGGGTTAAATTTGACGGAAATGATGTCTCCAACAAGAAAATGTAAAGGTTGGGACGTTTAGCGTCAAAAATCATAACGTTGGGACGTTTTGCACAATACATGTCAAAGGTATGGACGTTTTGTGCTATTAACCCATATTTTTATCATATTCATCCTTTTTGACTTCTAATTGCATCCCATTGACTCCTGAAAATCTTCAAGTATCTTATCGTGATCTGAATCAATCATTGAATATTTGCAATTTAGTTCTTCTTCATTTTATTAGTACACTTTAGTCCTTGAGCTTCTAATTTTCTTCAATTTCTTTTCCAACTCTCAATAAACTTCAATTGAGTCCTTGAATTTATGATTTCTTCTACTTTTGATCCACATTAATGGTCAATTGACCTCTTCAACCACTAGTTTGCACAATTTAGCTTCATTTATCATCTAATTATTCCTTATTTGCTTCAACTGCATCATTTTCTCGACTTTGAGGTTATTTCTGAAATATCTATTTATTAATATATAATAGGAGAAGAGTTGGAAGTGAATTCCCGCCTAGCTTTTCCCGCCTTTGCCCAAGTGACAAAAAAAAAAAAAAAATTGCACAAAGAAGAAAAAAAAATGGGTGAAAATTTAAACATTGCGTAAAGAAATAGAAACAGGACAAACCCAGTCCAATATCTTCCTGTCTTCATGGCCAACAGTTGCAAACAATAAGATATGACAGTACAATATTTTTGGACAGAACATTAGCAATACAACCAAATATAGAAATAAATGGATTGACTTTTGCCCGTCTATTCAATATGGCACAATAACCTATGGGTACATTACATAAAGAACAAAAAAAAGGTATCAAGCAATACAAAATAGCTGTGTACACGACCAGCACTTGCAGCCAATATGAGAAGTCATTAATTACACTTTTGATAGTATATTACCAATAAAGCGAAAAATAAAAATAAATCATTGAAAGTCATTTCAATTTTGCACAGTATCCGATGGTGCATTTGCAGATTTCTGATGCACAGCAGTCGAAGAATATATGCAATTCAAAAACTCTCCTTTGGACAGCATATTACATACAAACCTGCAGTCCATTTTTCCCATTCTTCTTGCACACTGTAACCACACTCAAAAAATTGCAGAAACCATGGCCGACCAGCATAGTTGTGTCTGCGATATCAACTCAACAAAAATTGAGTGGAAGCTTTCAGTCCGTGTTGTAAGGCTTTGCGAAGTCCCTGATTTCTATCGCAAAGATCAGATTAATACATTAGAGATGGTGTTTGCTAACAAACATGTTAGTTTTTCTAATCTAAACTCTGATTTTTTATTCGTAGGAATAACAACAGTTGAATGCAATTTGTTGAAGTTGCTTTTCACAGTTTTATTAAGAGCTATGTTTTACAGATACATATTGCAGTTTATTAATGTTCCATTTAAGATATCATTAGGTTGTACAGAAAAGTATGTGTCACTACTATTCTACACTATTCATACTCATAAATAGTTTTGGAAGTGTGAAAAATAGTTAATAAAAACAAGATGAAAGTAACTTTGTATATGCAGAATTGAGAAGAATACAAATGCAGACGATGGTGATTTTTTTATTATTATTATTCTTTTAAAATACAACATGTTTTACCATTTCTAAAATGGTGACATCATTCAACCTTATAAATTAATGCTTGATAAAATTAATAGTATTACATTTTTTTTTGAATTCAGAAATAGGAGATATGAATGCAGAGGATTCTGAAATTTCAAATAATGAAGATGGTGAATGTGGTGGTATGTTACAATAACTTAGTTGTGTTAATAACATTGATGATTATGTATACATACAAAAAAATTTGCCCTATTTTTTCAGCAGAGTATGCAGAAACTGAAGACTCTTTTGGAAGAGGATGTCCATTTTGTTTCTTATTAAATTTAATTCTTCTAAAATGCATATGTAAACAAAAATGTGTCAGATTTTAAGCTACGTTTATTTTTGAATTTTTTGGAAGGCATTAAGTTGAAAATAGAAATGTTTTTGTGCTTTAAAAAAGATCAAATAGTATAGGTAAGTGGTTTGAACTTAATAAACAAAACCATAGATTGTAACAAACACACATGGTGAAGAAAAAAATACTAAACAATTACCAATAACTTAAACTTTCACCAAATATAGCACTCAAATTATCACGCAAGTACAAAAACCTGATGAATAACAAAGATTGTAATAACCGAAATAACACACATTTTTAACAAGCTACAATATATGTCAATAAAGCAATTTACCTTAGGTTGAGGACAGTCTCGGATCTTCAATGCAATTCTGTATGTAGGACCTCTCCGAAAGGATTTAACAAAAGAAAGAAAGATAAAATAGGAATGTTAGAGATGAACAAGTATGAGTTTTTTTTTTATATATATAAAAAAATCAATACCTTGAATCAAAAGATTTTAAGACACACGAATCTGAAAAGAAGTGTTCACTATATTCACTAGATCAAGAAAGGAAAAGGATATACATAAATTCTATCATACGATACAACAAAAGAAAAATGTACCGTCCAAAAAAAACTCGCTTTATAAGTTATCTACCTATTCAATTATCATAATTTAATTCCTATGTATTTATCATTTTATATTTTCACTGTTTCTAAAAAGAGAAAAAAATAATTAGATTGTTAATGCGAAAAAGACCAATGATATCTTGAGGGTTCTCAATAGCAACAATAACCCTTGCTGTCATCTGAAGCTTTCCCATGTTTTTCCTAGGTTGATTACGTAAATTCCTAGACAGCAAAACAGAATAATTTAAGAAATTTATGAGCTCCGTTTGGTAAACTTGATTATAAACAAGTATATAAAAAATACATTTTCTCAAATCACTTTTTAACCAACCACATACTTTACCACAAAGACATCACATTCTTTGTTAATAAACAAAATATACCAAACAGTTGCTAAATGAAATCCAAAATATCAAATATATGGCTTGGCATGTACATTCCTCGGAGATGTCACAGGCCCAAAGGGATGCATGACTCAGTCTGTAATTAGAATTTACTGAATATAGAAACCAAATGAATTAGAGGAAGAGATCAAAACTAACAATTTGGTTTAAATAGAATAAAGATCATTATTGATTAACCTTGAAAGTTGACTTAAATCAATTGAATAGCATGAATATGCACCCAAAACCTATTTTAGTTTCATTGAGTTTTGACAAAAAAAAAAAAAAAAACTATTGAAGATGAGTGATTAAATTTGCTAAAATCAATCATCTCAGGTTCATTGGATTCTTGCTAAACGTTGCTTCATCTTATCACATGCATAACAAAAGGATTAACCAATGCAATACACTACTCAATAAATTTAAGCACACAAAAATAAGAATGAACAAGTCTTATAACACAGAAAATATTAACCAGAAATTTAATGAGAAAAAGACCAAATTTTTTTGCAATATAACCGAAAGAAAGTTAAAATAGAAATGGGTAGTTATAAAAACTATGGAAATATTAAAAAAAAAAAAAAAAATTCAAACATACAAAGCAAAGAAATTTTGTGAGAGAACAGAGAACATAAAAATATGAATTTGGCAATACGCGCTCACTATCTTCACTAGATCTACATAAAAAAGGTATAAATTACTTCCATTATACGAAAAAACAAAAAAAAACTTCATTTAAAAAAGAAAAGTAAAAAAAGCTAAAGTTCTAACCGAACTACAGATTGAATGAGCATAAAACATCCTATTTCTAGCCTTTCATATTTTCACTAGATCTAAAAAGAAAAACAAATAAAATGCCATTTTGATTACGGAAATATATATATATATATTGCACATTAACTGAAAGAGACCAAGATCCTACCGATCTATTATAGATTTGTCGAAAGCAAATACACGTAACCGAAGATATATATATATTGCACATTAACTGAAAGAGACCAAGATACTACCGATCTATTATAGATTTTTCGAAAGAAAATACACGTAACCGAAGATTGAAAGGCGCACCTCAACTTCTTTAAAACTGGATATGTCGGAGAAACACAAGTACCAAGGGTCGGTTGGAAAAAAAATTGGTGAGTTGCAAAAAAAGGTGGACCAGATTCAATTCTACCACGGTGAAGAAGAAGAAATTGTTGAAGATGATGGATAGCGGCGATTTTCGTGCATAGCTAATTTAGGGTTTGGTTGGAAATGTGAAGGCGAGAGAGTGAGTTTGTTAAGACCTTTAGGGAAAAAAAATAATAATTGGAGCGAACGTTCTGAAGACCCCTTTTTTTAAGTCACCTCTGTGCTCTTTACGGCTTATTTTTTAACACAATTATTACAGTTTTAAATTCACTTTATGAACAATACAAATTTTCAAATTACTTTTAAATCACATTTGGTATTTTCAATTATTAACCACACATTAACTTAAAATCATAAGTAAGTCAATTTATAATTGTACAATTTCTTCGAAGAAAGCTTTTTTTTTTTTTTTTTTTTTTGATAAAGTTCTTTTTGATTATACTGTAACAATTATATATTAATTTATAATTTTTTTGAGGTAAATTTTGTGGTTCAAAGGTGATGAAAGAAAATGAGTTATATTACAAAGTAATTGGAAATTATGTTGTTCATAAAATGGCATGGACGTGGTAAATTGTATATAAATAAGTTTATAAACAACCATATTTTTTCAAACAAACTTTTTATTGTAAATAAGTTAATTACAATAACTTTTTCTGACCAATATTTAACTTCGAAAACGTCACATTCTTCATTTATATATATATATATATATATAACCTTTATCAAACAATGTGTTTATAAAATTTAATGATTGTATTAAAGAACATCGGTTAAGAGTAAGTTTCAAATTTATATTTCAAACTTTGAGTCGATCATTGTTGATTATATGTTATCAATTTATAACGAAACTAATTCTCTAATTAATTTTCAAATAAATAGATTTTATTTCACCATTTCTTATCCACACATTTCATATATTGGTACATTGTTACAAAAAAAGAGCATTCAAGTGGAGCAGTTGAAAAGTTTATTGAAATTGAAGAAAATTATCAATTATTATGTAGTTCAAATGTGGGTAAAAAAGTTTCAATTTAAATTTAAACTATACCAAACATAATTTTATAGTGATCGTAAAATATGAGTAACAATAAATATGGATTTTAAAAAACATATTATCTTTATTATTGGGGGAAAAAGAGGGAGAAGATGTACTATAGATCATAATCGGATGAGTAATATATATTAAAGCAATTCAAATCTATAAAAGTAGAAAGTCATGGTAACTTGGTAATTGGAAGGTTTTTTCTATTATGATTACTATATTTGGTGCATATATTTTTTAAAAATGTAGTGAGCATCCTTTTTAATTGTCAATTAATTTTAGTATTTAGTCAATTACAATGCTAATTGAATCATAACATTTCCAACATAACTATAAATATATAACTTTGCAAAGAAAGTCTTAGTGGAATTAAAATAAGAAATAAAAAAATTATGTGGGTAAAAGAATTTCATTTTTAAATGTAAATTATACCAAACATAGTTTAACAGTGAATGTAAAATATGTACTGGATTGAAGATACTAATTTGTGACAAAAATAGGCAACCAACAAATTCGACTACAAATGTAATTTTTAAAGAAGCTTTCCAGAAATTTGATTAATTTTGTTGAACTTTTAAAATTAAATTGACATTATTAATATTGTATGCAAATTATGTATGAGTTATTTATACTTAATTATTTTGATCACACGTGCCTCTGCAGAGAAACTCAAAGACCCTGATCGACTCATTGACTATGTTGAAACTTTTATCTTCGATTGTGATGGTATGATTCTCTTAAATTCTTGGTTTCTGTCAAAATTACGTTCCCTTTGTGTAAATGTACTGTGATGTTGATTCACTGAGTGTTGCAATTATGTCATGATCAACATTAATTATTTTTTTGTGAAAGATAATGTTGTTTGAGACTCATTAATATTGAGCTTTTGTTTGTTACCCATTAAGCCCAGTTTGAGACTCATTATTTGAGATAGTGTGTTTGTAATGGTAATTTTTAGGGGTCAAACTCATGTTTAGGTTTATGTGCAGATTATTTTTTTGTGTAGAATATGTAGTTGAAAATGAATGTTAGATTAATCACATGTTTTGACAATGAAGTATTTTACACATAAATCAAATTCTGTTTCATTTTCAACCACACAATATTCAATCCATCACTATATAAAAATCTATTTTTCTCAAATAAAAGGAACCAAACATAGGCTAAATTATTAATTGTTTTTAATATGTTATATATTTTTCTTATATTCATTTTGGTTTCGAGTTTGACAAACGAAACACATTATCAATGATCATTTTCCATTTAAATATTTTTCAATCAGTGGTATGTTCAGCGGCTGTGTGGTACGATTTTTTTGGTGTTTTATTATTGTTTAGTTTGATTTTGTCAACCTCCCAAATTTGTATATTTCTTTGTATTCATTAATTTATTATGTTACTTTGTTCGTTGACACTTTTCATTGCAAACAAATATAATGATAATGTCATCCGTGCATCGCACGGATATATACTAGTAAACAAATAATAACCAAATCAATAGCAAATATTCTAAAACGATGACAATAAATCTTACTTTTTGCATGGAAATAAGTGTATAAATTACACTTATAAATGTTACATCCTTTGTCCTTGATCAAATTTAATGGGTTTTTTTTATTAAGGTGAACACGATTTAGTTTTGACGGTCTTTGACAAAATTCAAAATCAAATCATTTAAATCGGGTTGAAATTTTTTCAACTCAAATTATTTTATTTTGTAAATCAAATCAAACCAAACATTTTTTATTAGTGAAATAAATTGACACATTCTAAATAAGTTTGAGCATATATATATATATATATATATATATATATATATATTTGTCTAGAACTTTCACTTAAAGCATTGATACAAGAAAAAGCAATGTATTATATCACTAATAGGTAGCAAAAAATTTAAAAGTTGGAGTATTAATTTGTCATTCTATTTCTTCGCAAACTACATCAAGTTTGAATGCTTTAGAATCAGTCTCTGAAAAACATAAATTGAGATTAAATTTTCCAAATTCTCTTTCTAGGTCCCAAATCATACTGGCAAATACAATCATTTACAACATTACCGTTGAGAGTGTTGGATCTCTAACACTCCAAACCGGGTTTAGTTAGCACTTTAAAACCAAGACCAATAACTCTACATTGGTTGCTTCGATATTACTGGTTGAGGGAGATGAATAATATCACAAAGTAAGAAAGAAAAAAGAAGACAACAATGGAAGGCTACAAAAAGCTCCAAGATGGCTGTGTAAGATTTCCATTTCTCAACTATTCAAATTCTAAGCCAAATGAATGTTGGAACGATTGCTTCAAACAAGTTCTAATTCTAATTGAATGCTTGTTCCATGCATGTGAAAAGAATCTCAATTAAGATTGATTTAGGGCTTTGAGGACTCCTATTGCAAAAATGAATTAAAACAAAAAGCTCCAAGATGGCTGTGCAAGATTTCCATTTCTCTACTATTCAAATTCTAAGCCAAATGAATGTTGGAACGATTGCTTCAAACAAGTTCTAATTCTAATTGAATGCTTGTTCCATGCGTGTGAAAAGAATCTCAATTAAGATTGATTTAGGGCTTTGAGGAGTCCTATTGCAAAAAGGAATTAAAATAAAGATTGTGTTTTTTTGGGATAAATCTTATGGTTTCCTTTTAGCTTTAGAAAATAGTTTCTTTTGCCTTTATTGAATTGGAATTAAACTCTTCTATGTAGTAATTTATCTTATAAATAGATAATGTTATTCATTATTTCAGAGCATGTGAATAGAGAGTTTCGTGAGGAAAATTTGTTGTCTAGCATCTTGGATATTTTTCCAACAATACTTGGGGGTTTGGTAAGTTAAATTTTATATGATTGTAACAATTTTTCATATTTGACAGTCCGTAAATTTTGCGTCATATCTTTATATATTTCTTTGTTTGCTATTTTTCTATGAACAATAAAAAGATCTTGTGGGTAAATTAAAAGGGGATTTTATTTGATTCTAAACAATGAAGACCAAAGGTGAGGTTATATAATGAATTTGGCTAGGTTAAATAAATGGTCCAACTCAACCAACCAAGACATAACCAACAACATGGACCAACAAACGAAGTCCAGAGACTAACGACATGACCACCACAGACTTCCGAGTGGGCTATGAGGAACTGCTCAATTAAGTTGCTTCAATTGCCCCTAGTCATTATCAAGTCTAGCTATTCATTTTTGTATTGATATAATCCCACAATTGCTTTAATATCATAGTCCGAATTTATTGTGTATCAAAAAACCCAAAAAATCTCTACCTCAATACTTAATCAATTTGCAAACAAACAACACGATATTTATATTTGTTCAATCAAGGTAACCAATAAAATTAGAATCTAGACCTTACCTCATGTCTCAAACTCGAAACACACATCATACCTACTGCATTTACTCATGGGGCTAAGATCAAGAATACCCAAGTAAAAGACAAATAATCACAGTAATCAATCAAGAATATATAAAACATGCGATGAAGATATAATCATACGATAATAAATAATCTTTTCAAATATGTTTATCAAAGAACATAAGACTAACTCTAAATTAATCAAACACAATAGTTAACATATACAACGCAATGCATAAATGATGACATGAAAAGATCTCACCAAAATTATCATATCCCATTCTGTGCAGCTTGCACTTTGAGTACACATTTCACACACTGCCACCCATGCTAACTAGATTGATCACTTCTTATGTCTAACTAACAAACAACAATAGATCTTAAGTTCATGGGATACTCATCTATCAATACCTCACTTCTCTCAACGTAATTGGATAATGAATTTCCACCTAATAGGAACGATCAAAGTGTCACTCTCACGCTTTACCCAATTGGATAATGAGTCTCCACCTAATTGTTCACCGCCACATCTGCAAACACTTATGGAGTTCGTGTGTGTCCAGTTTCTCAAAACTTCTCTTCCAACCATTATACGCAAAAATTGCACTATTTACTTGATTTATTAATATTTTTTTATAATATTATAATGTCTTAATTAATTACTAAAATCTTATTTAAAACCTAAATTTTGAATAGAAACAAGTTTGATGTTATATTTGAATTCGATACTTAAATTAGAGGGTTGCCTGTAATTTCCTCATAGCTTCTCCACGCTTTGCAGCCCGACCTCCTCCGCTTCTTGAGCGGCATGTTCTTCCATTTTGGACATATAACCAACGACGTTGATTATATATACTAGCATCAGCTCCATGACCATCTTCAGAAAACCATTCAAAAACAAAACTTTCCGTTCTCTCCCCCCAAAACAACAACCATCACCCAGGGCCGGACCTGTGCCATGCAAGGCCCTAAGCTAAACTCCAAAAAATGGCCCCTATAGTAACCATTTTTTAAAAATATTAATTTAATATATGGCTGAAAAATCAACAATAATACTAACTAATCAATAATAATAAAAAAAAAAAACAACTACTTAAAATGTCATTGGCTGCAAACCAATTGGCTTATCTACACAGAGACATGCAAAAAATTGCGATTTAAAAAATTTAGATTCACATTTCAATTAAATAACTAGTCATGTAATAACATATTAGTCATATAAAACCACATTTCAAGAATAATATAACAAATATTTTAATATCATAGTAAATGAGAATAATGGAACCAAATTGCAGTAAAACAATAAACATAACACACCACTCCTTCAAAAATGGCTTGCAACTGCTCAACAAAACATTAAAGTAACATTCAAAAGATAAACAAAAGGAGGAAAAAAATGAACTTGAATACTAAAACAAGAATGGGCTTCACACATAAAATAAAAAATAATAATAATCTGGGCCCCTGAAATTTTTGGGCCCTAAGCACATGCCTTCTGTGCCTATAGTCAGGTCCGGCTTTGCCATCACCACCACAGCCGCCGAAGTAATCCCTTTCCACCTTCCTTTCACAGCCATCATTCGTCGAATTCAAATTTAAGTTTCTCTCAATCTCAGAGGCATGCCCATTGGGTTTACCAAATTTAGTCCTCCTAGATTTTCTTTTGACATCAATTGACTCATCATTCTTATTGTCTTTTACCTAGAATTGAAAAAACACCCGTCGCCAATATGCCATCTTTGATGTTAATGTTTTGATTGTTATGATCTGGAGCTATTTTGTTAGTAACAATGAGGGGGCAGAACCCTTTATTTTCATAACCATCTCTATGAAAGGGGTAATTGGTCTTGTTGAGAAAAGATTAATTGTAATCATTTCTGTAAGTTACCTTTAATTCATATGAAGTTCCTGTTAACTTTTCCAACATCTTATGGAGCTATTTTGTTAGTAACAATGAGAAGCTCCGGTTAACTTTGCCAACAGCAGCCATAATACATTATTATATCAAGAAGAACAAGAATGATTTATAGAAAAATAAATTTAGAGAATATACTATTAGATATTGTGGTGTAGATAAAAGATAGTGAGTAAAATTAAACGGTTATTTAGGTTCTGTTTGTTAAAAAATTTGTATTTAAAAACGTGATTTTTTTTTATGTTTTAAAGATAGAATATATTATTGAAATGTAAAAAGAAAAAATGTGCTTAATTAAAAAGTATTTAGAAGAATTATGTTGTAAAAAATTTGTCCACCAAATAGAGGCTTATGTAACTTTATTTATGTCTATTTTGTAAATAAAGAAAATATTTAAAAATGTTGTGTTAAAAATAAATTTTATGATGGCAATATAACCAAATATTTTATTCTCAAAAATGTTTATTTTTCCACAGTTAAAAACCAAACTTTTAATTTTGTATAATATTTAACATTTTTCAAACTTGATATCAAAAAATTATATTTCTCGAATTTACAACTTGATATAAAAATATTATTTACTTCACCGCAAAATAAAATATATTAAAACCTAAAGAAAGGCCAATATAAGAGTAAAAGGGTGCCCAAGGGATAAAATCAAGAGAAGTCAAACAAGAACTCTGCCTCGTCCAGTTCATAACTATTAAGTCCCATGTCTACTGCCAAAACAAACTGGCTCATTTCAAAACCTACAATATTAAACATTAGAGTTTGAGACGAGCTCTTTCCTAACATCGAATTCTGAGCATCTGAAGAAATCAGCATTGCGAGAATCCACTTCCTTGGGTAAATTAATACACGCAACAACAAAAAAGAAGATACATTCACCTTGCCGATGTATTGTACCTGTACATAGAAAGTCTGCAAACACGTTCAATTAGCATGCAAAGTTTGATATTGACGCGCATCGATTAGAAAAGAGAATTCCAAACCAATCGAAATTTGAAAATGAGAAAAAGCAAGAAAAATTTAAGAAAACGAGTGTAGCTTTCTGCTCGAGTGTCAGAATTGTGCAAGTGAGTTATAATTCGATTATGGACATTTTTACCCATTACACAAGCATAAATTATAATTATAAATGTATAAAAGAAACAGTGTCAAGCATATGGTACATGATGCCTCAGCCAATATATCTAATGTTGACTATTTCTCTCTTCTAAGGTAGCAATACAATTAAGAGGAATTTAATTGGGATGATTTATCATTTAAGCAGACTTCAATATAACCACTGAATCCAAAAGCTTTGCCATCCATGTTCCACACAGGTCTGTTTCTTTCAAAAGAATCGACTTTCTTATGAATTTCAAAATACAAGTAGGCTTGGCTAGTGAAATTTTAAATTTTCAAATTAATAGATGAAAATAAAAATCTAAATAAAAAGTCCCACTTGAAAAAATCCACGAAAATCTAAAAATAAGAAAAAAAATCCAACTGAAATAAATAAAAACTTAGTAAAGGTAAGAACCAACCTTTTTTTTTTTTTTTACCAGAGGGATGAAGCACCAAGAAAATTCATTATTCATTGAAATTGACATTTTCAATTGAAGTACCCTCTGCATTTCACAGACCCGCACAAACACTTCTTTCTTCCACGGTCTCCCTTCTCAGGTGGGACCCTCCCATAATCATACGTTAGCTCTTGCATAGGAGGGATGTGTCGGATGGCAAAAAAAGCAATATGGAGGTACGAATTATTATCACTTTCACGCAGAACTGGAAGCCAGGTCACATTGGGTGAACAACTATGGTTCATGAAACGAGCTACATTTCCATTATTTTTTGCATTTATAAGAAGGGGAAACGGAACTTTTCTAGAACCATTACAATCTTCTTCATCCTGTATAGCCAACAATGGCTCGTAGGAGCGCGTAGCATCAAAAATATAATTATCTTCATTTTCATTCCCGAAATCACGCATAGTAGATGCATCTATGACATCCCCTGCATACTCGCAAATAAAACCTCCGGCACGGAAGGCATCCCAAGACCTAAGTCCCCAACCTCTGTTCTTTGTTTTAAAGACCTCCAGACGGACTTTCAAACCAGCTTGCGACATTCGATTCCGACAGTTTGGAGGACAAGCACAGGTCGTTCCGCATTCATGTATCAAGGACTTGTGAGCCATAAGAACCCCAAGTGATGAATAGAGAAGATAACCCCCATTTTTCTTATTGCAAGGGCAGTTGGTACCACCTGGTTGACATCCACCCATGCATTGACAGCCCAAAGAAGGTTTAGGTGTAGCAAAAGGTTTGAAGTAAATGAGACTGGAGACATAAGTGAAATAAGCAGGTCCCTTTTCATCATCAACATCATTCACAAGATACACGGGATACGTCTCTGCACCCGAAGTTAGATCGGGAAGGACAAGCCCGGGCCTTCTAACAATTCCGTCCTTCCATTGTCGGATTGATTTCCACAATGTAAAAGCTTCAGGCTGCCCGGGAACTCTAACCAACTTGTACTTAAAAACATTGCATCCAGAACTATTTTTTTCACCCCACGACTCGTGAACTTTGTAAAGACCATCATAAATGTATATCTTCGCATTTCCACCGGGAAACTCCGGTACCCCCCGTGTAACTCTTACTTCATTGCCACGATGTAGACTCTTTTCCAGGGCAAGGTTTCCCCTTTCAAGCTTCTGATCAGACATTTGTCCATCTTTCAATCCACCGTGGCCACTGTAAATCAAGACATCTCCATCTTCCCCCTCATCATCGTATCCTCCAGAAGAGACAATGCTGACTGCCACAGTTTCTTCATTCATGGTAGTTTTAATATAATCTATGCCTGCCATACTCGGAAAATGTAACCCCACGATACTAAGTTCCATCCTAAAGAAGAAAATGTCGCCAACTTTAACCCCAGGGACAGGCCCAATCCTCTTAGTGTTATTTATCCGAACTCCTTTGGTCATCATGAGTGCACCAGCTTTCAGGTCCGGTCGTCTAGCTACTCCAGAAGTCAAATCCTTAGCTTCTTCAAGCTGGGTTAGCCTTCTCCGAAACAAATCATAAGCCAACAGTGTAGTATCAACTGCCTCAGTGTCACCATTAGCTTTTCTGTAATCATCAAATTCCCTAAGCCTGAATGATGTCAAGAAGCTATTAACAAGAGATTCAAAATCTAATTCGTCACCACGATCAACTCTCTTCTTCCTTCCCCGACCCTTACGCTTCCCCAAATAACTGGCATCATCCAAATCAGCAGAATTCACACCAAACTCACCAGCATACTGGTCACTCTGGTAGTCACTGTAACTATCATCCTCCATGCCTAAAGATCCCGACCTTTGGCCTTTCGAAGCCCTCTTAGACTGGCCTGTGCCCCCATTGGCTTGGGACGTTGGTGTTCTAAATGAATTCAATGGAACAGGGGCAGGTATATCATTGCCAAAACTGAAATTCACCGGTTGGTTCGGGATCTGTTGAGAATCATTTGGAGCCATAAAAGGGTAAAATGGTCGGACGCCAGGTGGGAAGGGACCGGTTGGGGGCACACACACAAATGGCGTAGATTGAGGGGTTGAAGCGGAAGACGAGCCGGGTTGGGTTGGAAACATCGGGGCTAGACATCTTAATGGCCTCACATCAAAAACCCTAGACCTATCAACTGACCCGGGTGGAGAATTTGACTCCGAATCCAAACCTTGATCCATTTTACAGCTACACAACACTCTTTCTACAAGTTCTAAGCAACAGCACTATTTTCTCCGATTATATATTAACGAAACCCTCAGTCTAACTACAATAGCAACAACTTGATAAGTATAGTTACGTCAAGCTTACAAAGAAACCATAGCTCAAAGCACTTAAGGTCCCGAATTAAAGAAACTATTGTAACATCTTCTCCTACAAAACGAAAACAGATATAATCAGAATATTCACTGAAATCTAAGTAAAGAACAAATCTTTGAAGAAATGAACAACAAATCACTGTCTTCAGTTAAAGTTCAAAAGCCTCATTTGTAAAATTAGCAAGAAATTACATAAACGTGTATATTTTTCAAAGGGGCTAAAAAATATTGGTGAGTAAATGAAGAGTCAGAGGGTAAAAAAACTACTTCTAATTTGAAAAGGATGGGTAAGAAAAATTCGATTAAACAACAACTTCTTAAAAAGTAATATCTCAATATGGTACAGAAATCTTGAAAAGTAAGTGAAGAATCGATAAGATGAAAATTCATTACTATTTTCCTTCTACATCACCGACCAGAACTTTTCGATTAGCTAAAAGATGTAGATCTGGGAATGGAATTATTGAAAATGGAAAAATACCTCTTGAGGTTTAGAGAGAGGGGAACTTCTTTCCATGTGTAGGGCTCTTTTACTGTAAGGACCGTCAACTGTTGTAATAATTCTGTTCTCATTCCTAAAACGATGTCGTAAGCTGCATGAAAAAACTGTTAAATGATAAGGTGTCACAAGCTAATAATTTTGGGGGAAAAAATCTTTTTTTTTTCTTAAAAGCAACATTGTTGAATCGAATTTTTTTTTTTTTTTTTTTGTATCATGCTCTTATTATATTTAAAAAGTATACAAAAAATTATTTTAAAAATGTAATATATCAAAATTAATATAGAGATTGAAATTAGTTTAAATGGCGGAGTAATATTATTCATTACCTGTAATGTTTAATACACACTTTACTGTTGATGTACGTGATAATAAAAGTAAATTATTGATGACTTTAAAACATTAAGTCCTTATTTGATCTAGATTTTACCAAACTCCCGGAAAGTATTTTTTGATTGAATGGGCATGAATGAAAAAATACTAAAGCATTACATATTAAATCGAAGTCAACAATTGATTATAATCATGTATTTCATGTGTTCCATAACTTTTTAACCACACTTCTCATCAACTTTTCATCAAAGTATGCTAAAAATCTGATTCTACTCCCCATCAAATAGGGACTAAAAATAAACCATTTTCCCAAATTATTTGTCTTTAATATTCTTATCGTTTCCTCAATATATTTGATTAGGAATGCATTATAGTGTTTGAATTTTCAACTAGAAGATAAATAGTGGAGAATATTAAGATATACTAAAACGAGCTATCATGGATGTGGTAAAATTGATACAAGTTAAAGTTGGATGACCAACTTGCAATGTCGTGTTTCTTGGAAACACGCCTTACTAACATTTGAAGGCATGACTCGTGTGCTGAAATTATCCAAGTCATTGGATCCTGGCTAATTGATCATGGAGGTCTGCTTGGAGATATGATCTTGACCCTTGGATTAAGCTATATACTCTTAGGTTTTGTTTTGAGTCTTTCAGACTCCTCTTTTGGTTCACTTAAACGAAAACCCTAATACTCTCTATCACTATGCGCCGCTTCAACTCTTGGTTGATCTAATTTCTGATTATATATTTTCTTGGTGAAACCATTTGCAAACCTTTGATTTGCAAACGTTCTGAGTGGTAGTTGTAGAGTGTTAGTTAGTGCAGCGTGTTATCTTGGTGATTTAAGTCCTATTGAGGGTTTCTTCTATATGTTCTTGGGAGATTTGTTGAGATCCACAGTAATCGATCTCTACTCTGTAATTTCTTTGTGAATCCTAATAAAATCGAAGTCGTAATCCACTCAAAGCGGAGCTTCAACGAGACGTAGCCAGATGTAGGGCAAACTCGGGCCTTCGGGTACAAAAATTCAATGTGCTCTTTATTTCGTGTTGATTATTCTTTCTGCGCTTCCACTATTTTGCACTATCGTGAACCTTTGTTATTGTAACAAGTGGTATCAGAGCCCTATCGAATGGTTCTTGGTATATTTTGGCTCTCTGCTTAACGATCTGGCCTTCTTAAGAACGGATCTGAAGTTTCTGGTATTCTGGTATTCTTGCATTTGGAGTCGCATCTGAAGAACACTGGGTGTTCGCTCGGTGAAATCTAAACCTTAACCTCATTTTTCTATCAATTTTTTGTGACCTTGAATATTTCTTGTGTTTTTTTGTGAAATATACTTGACAAATATTGTGATTTACTTGCACGTTCTCTTAAGCCTTACTGTGTGATTGGTCATTCTGTAGTATTATCAGTTAATATTACCCTCGACCTGCCTGTTCTGTTGATATCCTTGACTTGAGAACAAGATTCTCATGGAAGGGTCACTAAATAGTGTATAAATTATTTGACCTTGAAATTGCTTAAGTGTACTACATGCATGTGTGTTCTCTTGTCTCAGTTGATGTGAACTTATTACTTGAACTAAGTAATATATTCTATGTGAACTTTACTTAGTTGAGTTCTACTTGTGCTCCTTATTACACCGCCTTGTTCTTTGTGACTGTTTGTGACAATATGAGGTCTAGTAAATTTGATCTTGAGACATTTGATGAGAGAAGTGACTTCTCCATTTGGAATAAAAAACTGAAAGCCCATTTAGTTCAATAAAAAGTGTCTAAGGCTATTGATGGAAATTCTCCAACTGAAATGATTGGTGCTGAAGAAAAAGAAATGGATGAGATGGCTTACAATTCTGTGATTTTTTATTTAGTTGATAATGTTTTGAGAAAAGTAAATGAATGTGAAACCACACATGAACTGTGGACTAAAATTAAAACTCTTTATGCTACAAAGTCTCTTCCAAACAAAATTTTTCTACTTAAAAGGTTTTTGGTTACAAAATGGATCAATCTGTTGATCTGGAAACCAATCTTGATCATTTTCAAAAACTTAATCAAGATCTGATTAGTTCTGGTGAGAAATTTTCATATGAGCCCCAAACTATTATCCTTCTAAATGTCTTACCTAACACTTATAGGGAAGTGAGAAATGCCATTGAGTATGGAAGGGATACACTCACCATTGAGATTGTGATTAACTCATTGAGAACCAAAAAATTAAATATCCAACAGCAAAACGGGTACTTTGATTTTTAGTCGATTTTATTAGCGTCAAATATAAGTTAATTCAAAGCATGAAATATAAGTTAATCCCAACTCAAAGTATCTGTTTGCTAAAATATTTTTATCTCGTGACTAAGCAAAATCATATGAGAATAATAATAATAAAATTTTTTTTCCCGTTTGTTAAAATATTTATATCTTATGACTAAACAAAATAATATGAGTATAATAAAAAAAAAATCTTTTTTTTTATTGATGTCAATCCAGATAAAAAGGAAAATAAATTTTGCTTTTTTTTTTTAATTGTTGTCAAACCAGATAATTGACTTTGAGGTGTGAAAATATCCAACAAAAAATGAATAGTATTCTTTGAAGATGTTATACCTCCTTTTTTTCACACTTAAAGTCAGGAACATGTTTCAGAGGCGGTGATAAAATATCTGTCATCATGTTCTCTCCACCAGAAAACACTATTTCTTCAGCTCTTTCTTCTGCTCAACAAAACTTCTTTGTTCTCTTTCCTCTGCTATTTTTTTTATCATACTATTTCATCCACCCTGTCCAGCATAAATTCCCCTTCATTTGTCCTTTGCCTCGCATCCTTTATACAAGGGAAAAGTTTTCACCCCTAAATCGATTACTCTGTCGACGAAAACCCTTTATCTCAGAGATATTTTGTTAGTTTTTGGTTTCGTGTTTCTGTTTATAACTTTGTATTCGTCTTGCTGAATCGAACATTCTCACTAAACTGAGAAGTTGATAGGGAACATTGGCAGCTAGCGAGAGTGGGGACTCTACTTCATCCCAATCAAACAGTAGTCGTGATCACGAGTCCTGCTTCAATTTCAGTTGGATGGTCTGGACCTTTATTGGTCAGTTTGGAGCTTATTCTGCTATGGTTATTATCTATTTGCATTCACACTTGTTTTTCGGTTTGATTGATGTATAGACGTGTAGTAGCACAGTTGTAGAAATCGTAAATTTATGTTTAAGCTCTGTTTATGAAGAATTATTGATTTTTCCTTCCGCTTGGCGGTCTTGATATTGGACATTGGCGTCATAGGGCATCACTCTTTAAGGTTGTAAGAGATTCCCCTTTTCCTTATGCTCATACCTTTCATTGTCCTCGACAAAAAGAATATTCCCAAGAGAAGCTTTAAGCTTTGCTCTTGATGAGGAAAAGTAAGTGAGGTGAGGAAAATATTCTTGTTTATTACTTCGCTTCTCATCATCCTCTTTTGTAACTTCAGGTGGCAGGATATCAAGGTGCACACAATGTTAGGCAACTCTTCTGATGAATAAAAATTTGGGGATTTCAAACCCTTGCTACTAGCTTCTTCGATTAGGTATTTCTTATAATTATACTTGGTATTTTGAGCTCAAAATAGAAGTTTTCTAGCCCTTTATATGTTAGTTCATTTTATGATTTGAGTGTATTGATAAACATCAAGTTTTAATATGTCTGATTTGGATACATTAGAACTATTTTATGTAATCGTGAATATGATTTTTATTTTTGACCCTGAAGGTTATGTATAGGTGGATGATCTTGAGCAAGTTCAACTTGTATATGGATCATGAATCCTTTACTTAATTTCTTTTCTTCCATTTCTTACTAATTTTTGATCGTTTTGAAGCTCCAATATTCCGATGACTTCTCAGCTAGGTTTCCGCCCATGTGAATGTTTTGAGCTCTGATTTTTTATTTTGAATAATCAGGAAGCACTTGCTTTTTCCACCATGGATGACTATTCTCTAGATGTCTTTATTGTTGATGGTTGGCCATATGAGGTATCTCCATCCTTAGTGCTATATTTCATACATTATGATTAGAGTGCTTTATTCTTTTTGGGAACCCAACCTGGTTTGATTACACTGCATTTTCCACTTCAGTTTTATTTTCATGAATCATTGTACTTCTTTTATGGAAAGTCGAAATCAACAAAACTGGAAGTGCTTTTAGTCATATAAATAAATAAATGTCACAAAATGTATGTGACCCTAACGATTAAAGTAGATTACAATTTTAATTGAAACTATTGTGCTGTGTTAACCATTCCTTGGTCTTGTTGAGCACATTGTCTGCTTTTATGCATCCTGAATCAACTAGGATTATTAAAATGAATAAATATAAAATGACTTTGTTCCACCTCAAATTCACATAAAAATCACAATGATTACTTGAGTTGTATTGAAATTTGTAAGCCAATGTTACTTGTCCCATATATATAAAAAGTTAGGCTTTCGATGTAAAATCTGATGAAGTTGATTTAGAAGTAACAAAATGGTTGTAAAATACACAAAAAGACTACAAACTTATTATTTTGGACCCTTTTTTCCTCGCATTATCTAAAATGCACTTAATCCTTAAAGGGAAAAGAGATATGAAATCGCCATCAAACATTTTGAAAGTCCGATGGCAATCTGGAGAACTTCGATTGACACTTATTTTTGTTGTCTCTTCAGGATGTTGAGCAACTCTGAGCTGCAGTGGATAAAGAAGTTTTGAAGCTTGAGGTACTTATCTGCTGCGTTTATAAATGTAATTAATTAGAAATTCTTATGTGATTTTCTGTGTATCGTTTATGTTATCTTGCAAGGTTAAATTTACTCTGACTAATGCTTAAATAAAACTACTTGTTATTTCATTTATGCACTATTGAAATGACTGATAGACCTACAGTCCGGTTTACATACCAGAGACGTAACAGAGGAGCAAGGGTAGAAAAGGAAAAGGATGAGAGAAATAAATTACATGCATCGGGTTCACATCAGCAGAATCAGTTGGAGGAAGGATCTAGAGACACAACAACAGAATAAAAGGAAGGAAAAGGGGAACAGAGAGGTGTGGAAGAATTGGGTATTAGTGGGGAGAGAGTGGACCTCTCGAAAGTCCATAACTATCTTTATTTCTGCTATTATTGTTATCAGAAGAGTCAGTTTGAGTCATTTCTTTTTTTATATCAATTTAGTCATCAAAATGTTACTTTAATGCATTATCAATTCAATATAAAACCTCCTTTTACTGATATTCATTCTTGAAATTGTCATTTTATCTTTAAATCCTGAGATTAAATATCAGAATCCTATCAATGACTTTATATGTTCTGTGTTTGTAGAGCTCTTGGCCGCATCAGCATACTTTGTCTCCACTCCATGATCATGACAAAGTAGAAATCAAATGTGAATTTGATCACCTGAGAATACCCAATGATCGTACTGATGTCTGGGAAATTGATCCTAAACTTCTGAAATTTGAGCACAAATTTGCATCGGGGTCATATGGCGATTTGTAAGTTTTGACACACTTAGTGCCCGTTTGGTAATGATAAAAATTTTATCTCAATTTTTCAAACTCAATCTCAACCATCCATTCTTAGTCAAGCCCACCATTTTTGACTTTTCAAACTTTTTTAAACCACACATCCATCAAAAAACCAAAAAAAATCGCAAAACTCAAAAATTTTCACATTACCAAACAAGCTCTAAGAATCAAAGCTTATGCTAGCAGTTGACTATTCAATTGACTTGAGAAATACTCAGATACAAAGGTACATACTGCAGCCAGGAAGTAGCAATCAAAATTTTCAAGGCCGAGCGTTTGAATACAGAACTACAAGAGTTTTCCCATGAAGTATATATGATGAGGTATGTAACATTGTAGTTATGAACTCACTGGATGCTAAGATGTGAATTAGTTAGCCTTTCCCAGCTTAACTTCTGAGTGGTGTACTATCAAAAATTTATTATCTTTTGTAAAAAACTGAGAAGCTGTTTAGACACAGAAAGATAGTACATGCAAGATATTTGTGTTTTCTATAAGTATTATTTTTGTCACTTATTATGTGTTCCTCAAAATCTATGCAATTCTTCTAATTCAAAATTGCGCCTTTCCTTCAAATTTAGTTTATTAATACCCATGTTGTTCACATGTACAGCGTGTTTTTATGAGCCAGTTCGTATATACGCTTGCTTTTGCACAAACCTTCCCTGTACAGTAGCATTCGTGCTTGTTCTACAGTTTTGCAATAATTTTTATTAATGTTGATGTAAATATTTTCACATTTTGTTGATATATTTGAATTTATATCAGCTCTAGGAGGATTATTCTTTACGTTTGTCTTTTAATAATCCTTGCTTACAAAAAAGCTCGACACAAAAATGTTGTCCAGTTCATCGGGGTGTGCACCAAACCCCCGAACTTGTGCATAGTGATAGGTATGACTCAACAGTACCTGTGTCTTGGTAAAATGTCTTAGACATCATGGTTTTTTTAATAAGAAATAAGAAATTGAAAGTTAGAGTTACTTTATTTTTATTTTTATTTTTTGACATTCTAGATGAGCTTTCATGCCATTACTTTATTTTTTATTTTTTATGACATTATAGCTGAGCTTTCATGCCATTTCAAACTTGTAAAGTCTAAATAATCCTTCAAGTGGTAATTCTAAAATGGTATGTTAAGATTTTGTTAAAAAAAAAATAGTGATCAAGGTACGAAGCTTTAATATTAGGTCATGAATTAGGATGTAAATGAAATCTAAAGTCACGTGTTCAATTGTTCAAAAACTAAAAAAAAATAAAATTCCATGGATGTATTGAAAATGAATGATAACAATTTGTTGATGCTAACTTTATAAACTTTCACAGGTTTGGGTATATGCAGTCATTCTTTCTGATGTGGATTTCTATTGTATTGTGTAGGAAGTAGAAAGCATTTCACATCCCAAATTAGGGGTTCATGAGGGCATTGCCAGTGTTAAGTGAGCTTCAGTACCAGTTGTTGGTTATGTCATTTTCACAATTTTTCATTCAGACGTGGAGAAATAAATAATATGGGGGTGCTGAGAAAAGATTTCTTTTTTCCTCTCTTCATTTGCTTTTCTTGAGTGAATACTTCAATTCCAAACCCGAGAAAGTAAAGTTTGGATGTGTATCATATGTGAATCCAACTATAATAATTTCGCCTAGATACTTTTCAAGTCGAAATGCATCACTTCTAACACTCAGAATATAGTGATAGTTTTATGGGTGGCTATATTGCCACCACAAAAATTATTTTCTACACCACAATTTTGAATATTTTCTTTATTTAAAAAATAAGCATAAATAAAATTACATAAATATCCTTCTAATTTTCTTTTACTAATTTTTATGTACACCACAATTCCATAAATAATCTTTTAACATTCTCTATAATTTTTATGGTAATAGTTTTGGAAATAAAACCCTAAACGTAAGTAATAAAAATCTTCTCCATGACTTCCCTTTCTTCAAACTCTCGTCCACCTCCTATTGCTTGGCTCATTTCCCTGCTTTCTTTTGCTCTTTTTATTGAAATTTATGGTGTTAAAAGGGGCCCTTTGCAAATTTTTTAATTAATCTTTGTCTATACTCCCTTATTTTATGGAAATAAGTTTCTTATCATGGATTTTAAAAAAAAAAAAGTTTTCTGATCATCGAGGTCTGATGGTTTATTATTACCAAGAATTGAAACTATATGTATGTAATTCATATGAAAAACTATATGTGTGTGTGTGTGTGTGTGTGTGTGTGAAGGGACTCTTTGCAAATTTGTTAATTATCTTTGTTTATACTCACTTTATTTCATAGCTTTGATCTTCAAGGCCCTCACATCTTTCAAGATATATTTATGTTTGAATTAACAAGATAGGAGAAAAACTATATATGTAATTCATATGAAAATTATGAAATGTTGATGACATAATAAAAATTAGATTTGAAACTAGAAGAAATATTATTACTAGTGGAAGAAACTATGAATGGAAATGATGAGGAAAATGAGGACTAATATTGGGATGATGAGTACACCACACACACAATAGTTTATTCTTTTTCAGTTTTTATAGGATTATGAGTATTTTTGTAATTTTGTTGTGGTGTATTTATTAAAAATATATTTTAATTGTGGTGTGATTATAATGTGGTGTAGTAAATAAATTTTGTAACGGTAATATAATTAACCTAGTTTTATACAATTAGAAGAATGTTTGGCTAAGCTTTAAATTTTTACTTAACAAGGTAAATAAGTATGCCTTAAAATAAATAATTTTTTCAGATCGACATGAAAAATAAGAACATCTCTTACTTTGGCGCAAGGTAAGAGTTAATATTGAAATAAGCAATTTATTTTACTTTTAAGAAAATATAAGTTGCCTAAAAATATTTTTTAGAAACAAACATTTACTTACTTTAACTTTACACGTGGAATATAGATGTATAGTGGAGGAAATACATGAAAATACCCTTAAAAACTTACCAATTTTTGAAAATACCCTAACAATTTTATATATGTTAAAAATAGCCTTAAACACTATAAACTACCACAAATATCCTTATATATCATATTTCAACTAAACCCATTAAGATTTAGAAAAGTTACAACCTAGTCCTTGAAAGTTTATTAATTTTGTTTATGATTTTATTTTATTTTTGTTCGCTCATAGTAGCACCCCTCACTTGGTATCAGAGACATATGGCAGATCTAAAAGATAAATATTATATGACAAAAAATAAAAATGAATACATAATATATACATCAAGATTTATAATTATGCATACATTAATACTACCCAATAATTATAAAATAAAAATCTTAAACACTTTAAAAGATTTAGATAAAGATGTAAGTAGAGAAATATATGATCTAATAAATTTCGATATAATAAAAGAAGATTTTATCATAAACGAAATATTAGATTTAATCCACAAAGATATACTAGAAGAGTTATATAAAGATTATAGAAATGGATTATCATAGAGGGGATCCTCAATTAATTATATATCTAGACATAGAAACAAATGAAAATTAGATTTAATAGTAGAACAAAGAAGAAATTTAATGGACCAAATAAGAGAAGAAAGAAATATAAAACTACAAGAAAAATTAAGATTAAAATTATTGGAGAAAAAGAAAGAATATTTTGATAAAATTTTAAAACAATTACCAAAAATTCAAACAATTTTAGAAAACAAAGAAAAAACTAGAAAAGAAAAATATGATAAAACAAACACATTGGAAGACTATCTAAAATATTATAGAATATATCATAGAAAATCAATGATTGGATCAATAGAAGAATATTGTGAATATCAAATAATGAATTATAAAGAAGCAAAATATGAAACAGAACTTATTCTAGAAATCAAACATATTAAAGGAAGAAATTAATGACAGAATTTCCAGAAATAAAATTTGAAAAACAAATAATAGAAAATATAAGACTTCCAGTTGGATCTTATCAAATAAAAGGAGCAAATATAACTATGTTTCAACCATTAAGCTCATGGGGAGAATCTGATGGATTTCTTAACATGCAATTAAATTAGATAAGTGCATTTTTATGGCAAACATATAAAAACATAAATTTACAAGATAAATTAGCTATCGAAGAATTACAACAATTAAATATACAGGACATGAATATCAAAAAAAAATTACAAAATATTCAAAATAAACTAACAATACAATTAAAAGAATTAAAAGAAATGATAGGAGAAGTTAAAAATATAGATGAAGAAATCTTAAAAGAATTTCAAAGAAAATCAGGAGAATTAATCAATCAAGATAAAATTGGAATAATTATAGAAAAAATAGATAGGTTAAATGAAAAAATAAGAAAGAATGAAAACGAAAAAATCATATCAATAGAAGAAACAATCAAAAAGCTAGAAATAAAAATAGATGATATGTATGACATACTATTTAAGGTACAAAAAACTCAAAAACCAAAAGTATAAAATGTCGATAAGTGAATATATTGAAGATCTAAAAATATTAATAAAAACATTAATAAGTGATGTACAAGAAGTAAAAAATGAATTAAAAGAAGTAAGAAATGATATAAATATACTAAAACTAGAGATTAGAGAATTCAAAGAAAATAACAAAAGCAAAGATAAGAAAATAGATAAAAAAAACTCATAGAAAAAGAAATACTTAGAATCGAAAAGAAGCATTTCGAACAAGAAAAAATTATAATAGAAGCAGGAAGTATGGATGATGAATTTAGAAGAAACATATTACCAAAAATACTAGAGGAAGAATTAGAATTACAAAAATCTATCGAAAAACTTTAGGAAAATTAAAAGCTGAAGAAAAATTTGAAGAAGAATAAGACAAAAATGAATGAAGAGTTATATTTGCTTATAGAAAATTTTGACCAGTTAAGTATAGAAAATTTTAATGAATACCAAGTCTTAATGAATACTGGAGGAGCACCTAACCCTGCTCCAATAGGAACTTCCAAACAAGAATTACCAGATCCAGATGAAAGTTATGCACCCTTATATAGTAAACCACACCGACAATATTATGATAGAGTCAGAAATAGACAACCACCTAGAGGGAATAAATATAAAGATAGGTTTGAAGAAAATGATAATTATGATAAACCTATTAATCATGGAGGAACAAAATTAGATTTAGATTGTAACATAGATACTAAAAAAGCCTTATTAACTTGGGCAGATTCAATGATACTATTCTTTTTATACAATAAAGATGATACATGGGAAAATACTGATAGAATGATAAATTTTTTAGTAACATCTTTTGAAGGACATGTTAGAAATTGGTGGGAAGGAATAAGCAGTTATACAAAAGCATTAATAAGAAGAAATGTACAGACATAACTAATAAAATCAGATAGAAAAGGAATAGAAAAGATAGTAGATTATATTGCGGATGAATTTTTAAGAGAAAATTGGATAAGTAATTCTGAAGCAGAATCAATAAGAGAAAAAGATAATGCAAGAATAAGATTAATAAATTTAACAATATGTGATATGTGTAAAATCAAAGAATACACTTGTGAATTTAAAGAATATTATTATGTCCAATTCTATAGTAATGAAAATCAAGAAGTATATAGAGATATGTATTACAATAAATTACCAGGTTCATGGGGAATATACTTTAAAATAGAATTTGAAAAATTTATTAGAGATAATCCTGGAACACCTAGAACATTAGGATCAAGGATAAAATTTATATTTGAAATATTAGCATATATATGTCAACAAAGACAATTATTAAAGAAATCAGGAAAACTAACTAGAATATGTTGTGAAGATATGGAAAAACCTACCCAATGAGGATGTAACCTTGAAAGAAGAAAAAATAATAAAAGAAAATATAAAAATAGAAAGTTTAAGAAATTCAGAAACTTCAGAAAAAAATATATAAAACCTAAGAGGAGATATTACAAAAGAAGATATAATCCAAACAAAAAAAACAGAAAAATAAAACTTATAAGAAAGATAAAAGCCAATGCAAATGTTGGAATTGTGGAGAAATGGGACATATAAGCCCTGATTGTAACAAAAAGAAAGTTAAAATATTACAAAATGAATATCTAGAAATAGAAAGGGAACTAAGTGAAATATCAGATATTGAAGAATACTATGATCAAGAAGTCTGTATAAGTGAAACAGATTCAGAAAGCAATGAATCAGAATAAAGAAATAGAAACAAATAAGAACATAGATAAACAAGAATATGAAGGAATAGAATGTTATGGATTAAAAGTAACTTTTGATAATAATAAGTTCAGAAAAATACAAAAATTATCTTTAGATTTGAAAATAGGAAGATGGGAAATATTAGACAGAATATGGAAAAGAGAAAAAGCAGCAATAAATGAATATCATAAAATTGAAAGGGCAATAGATGTTAGAACCACTCAAGGAACACACAAATTAAATCTTTTAACAAAAAATACAGTTACAGAATTATTAACAAAGATCAATAGAAAACAAAGTGAAAAGATTCAATATGTTTACTTAGCAGGTATCCAAATAATGTTTAAATCCCTGTTTAGAGAATGATTAAATTCGCCTTTGACTGTAAGTTTACATGATGGAAGAATTATGAATTTAAAATCCAGTCATTTAGGAACAGTAGAAGGAAATCTAGCATATAAGAAACTAATATTTACATGTTACCCAAAATATTGTATATCATTAAAAGATAGAAATTTTAATGAAGTTTTAGGACTACATTTCAAATTACATAAAGATGATATAATGGAACCAGGAGATAAAATTATGGCTATAGAATACAGGGCATTATACACATTTACTAATTCTAATTATGGAAACATTTATTATCAAAAACCATATATTGAAATTCATAAAGAATGTAAAGATTTTGGTAAAGCTATAGAACCAGATAAACAAATAAGTTTAGTTCCAAGAAACTATGAACTTACTATAACAAAAAATAAATCAGAAATCATAGAGTTACGAGAAGAAGAATACCCTAATAATAACATAACATTTGAAGATAAAAGATTAATTAGGAGATCAGCAAGTTTACCTAATAGAAAACAATTTGGAGAAACTAGTAATACAAAAGAAATAAAACTTAATAGAAATGCTGGAAATATGAAAATAGAAGGTGAAAATTTTAATGGAATAGAACATATAAAAGGATCAAATATATTAATTGACACAGGAGCTAGTGAATGTCATATAGCTTCAAATAGAAATAAAGGACTAATATCTCATAGAACTGATCCATATAGATATATAAATTTTGATGGACAAGTACATATGACTGAACTTGAAGTAAAAGTACCAATAAAAATAGGAGGAATAAATCTCCTAGTATCATGTCATGTAGATAGTAGTATGGTAAATTCTCATGTATTATTAGGAATGAGCTTTCTAGATGGACTAGAAGATTATAGTATAAAACGTGAAGGATTATATATAACTCATAATGGTCAAACTATACTATGCAGAAAAGCTGAATAAATGAATAACCAAATAAGTTTTCCATTAGCCGTTTATATACAAGTTACAATTGTTGAAACAAATATAACAACCTGTGCATTAATTGACACGGGAAGTGATATAACAATATTCAAAAGTTTCTTAATAAAATCATGGAATACTAATGGAAAGATAAAAATTACAGGAGTAAAAGGAGAAAGTACTCATATAATTAATAGTGTTGATAAAATTGACATAATACTTGGAAGTAAGCAAATAGTTGTAAATAAAATATAAAATTATAACAAATTGGAATGTGATATATTATTAGGAAATGACTTTATACAACAATTTCAATATTATAAACAAAATAATTACATGATAATGTTACAAACACCTTGTGCACATTTACTAAAAATACCAAGAGAATTTCGACCTTACAGAGTTCAGCCAACACAGCGTGGTGATAAATGAGAGAAAAAACCAATTACACAAAATGAAATAAAAAATAAAAGAATAATGTATAAAAAAGTCTTAAAAACGAATATACAAACTAACATGGAAAAAATCATTGATCAACTAGAAAAAATTTGTGGAGAGAATCCATTACTATTTTGGAAACCACATCATCCAAAAGCTAAAATAGAATTAACAGAAAATGTTATTATAAGAGTTAGACCAATGATGTATACCATACAAGATACACAAGAGTTTAAAACTTAGATAAAAGAATTACTTAACCCAAAATTAATCAGACCTAGTAATGGACCCCATAGTAGTCCAGCTTTTATGGTCATGAAACATTTTGAACAAAAAAGAGGAAAAGCTAGAATGGTGATAAATTATAAAGAATTAAACATATATACTAAATTTGATGGTTACTTTTTACCAAATAAAGAGGTACTAATAAATCTTGCAAAAGGAAAGCAATATTATTCCAAATTTGATTGCAAATCTGGATTTTGGCAAGTAAAAATGGAAGAAGATAGTATTCAATATACAACATTTAGTACACCCCAAGGTAAGTATGAATGGATGGTTATGCCATTTGGTTTAAAAAATGCACCACGAATATATCAAAGAAGAATGGATAACATATTTAGAAAATTTAATGAATTCTTAATTGTTTGTGTCGATGATATATTAATATGTTCTAATAATAGAGAAGAACATAGAAACCATTTAATTAAATTTATAAATGAATGCAAAAAAGAAGGAATTATTCTTTCAAAAAATAAAGTTATAATAGAAACACAAGAAATTGATTTTCTTGGATTATAGATAAAAGGGGGATAAAATTACAAACTCATATATCTAAGAAAATAAAAAGTTTTCCAGACAAATTAGAATCAAAAGAACAAATACAAAAACTTTTAGGATGTTTAAATTATGCAGAAGGATTTATTGAAAATCTATCAAAAAAGAGACATAAAATTCAAATTTTACTCAGGAAAACAAATACCAAAGGATGGAGTGATGAACACACAGAAATTGTCAAATCACTAAAAGAAGAATGTAAAAATTTGCCAAAATTAAGATTACCAGATGAAAAAGATAATCTGATAGTTAATAATGATACCTCGGATAAGTATTGTGCAGCAATATTAAAAACAGATCTTAATGAAATTTGTAGATACTTAAGTGGAACGTTTAATCAAGCAGAAATAAATGATACTACTCATGAGAAAGAACTGTTTACAATCATCAGAGGAATACAGAAGTTTTCATTGTTTTTATTATCTAAGAAATTCATTGTTGAAACTGATAATTCTCAAGTTGCAAGTTTAGTAAAAAATAAATTACCACCAGAACCTCAATATAGAAGGCTCCATAGATGGCAAGTCTATTTGGCATTTTATAATTTTGATATAGTTCATATTAAAGGTGTTAATAATTATCTTGCAGACTTTTTAAGCAGGAATATTGAATTTGCAGATGGATAATATCAAAAAATCCTTGATAGACGCCAAAAAGCGAATGAACTTCCTCATGGAGGAAGCTGAAGATATAAAGCTTGGAATTGAACAACTTGCAGAAACTCTCCAAGGAAGTTTCAAGCAATTGATGAAAATCTCAACATTTCATCACAATTATACTAAAGAATTGAGCGATAACATAATTGAGATTGAATCTCAGTTTGAATCGTTGATTATCAAACAGGTTATATCAAAAATACAAACAGGTACATCTTTTGGAAGTAGTGGTGGACCAATAATTAAAAGAGATGAACCAAGTCCCAAAAAAATTGTTATAAATGAAGCCAGTCCTCGAAAAATCACAACCAATACCAAAGATGAACATACAAGGGTAGTCAGGATTCGTGCTGAAGAGGAAGATGATTCCCCTTTTTACCAAAAGAAAACGAATATAAAACTACTGTTGAAGTAATATATGAACTTCAAGAATGTGATTGCTATTACATTTCGTCTGGAGACCATGTATATCCACGATTGATCGTTACTCAGGGAGGAGATCCCATCATGACAAAAATGGCAGCCGATTATGGATTCTTGGATCTTATCTATCCAGGAAAAGATCTGAAAGAAATCGAAAAATTTGATGATTTACTAAAAGGAGAAATTTCAAAGTTTGCTCAAGGAAGATCCATATATTTAAATTTTTATTCAATCAGTCCTGAAATTGATGGAATGATATATTATCCTGCTGAGCATATTATCACGATTGGGTATGTTGGTCGAAATTTTCAAATTGAAGTTGGAAAAAATACCAAGTCAGTACCAAACATTACAAGATCATGGTTTAGATCCCGAAGGGTGTTGGGAATTAAAGTTCTCTACAACATTTCCAAAAACCTGTATGAGAAAAAATTCAAATGCATATGCCAGTACAATGGATGGACCCTCCTCACTAATGGAGGAAAAGAAAAGTCAACAATCTTGCAAGAATACATCAATAAATTGATACTCATCAACTTCATGGAAGCTTTGCCACTTTGCAAGAGGCGTGCATAGCCAGGAACTGCCCCACATGCCAAAGGAATTGATGGACAGGTGGAAGCCACTTATGGATCTGCTTTATATGCCAACAAAATTGATGGACAGGTGGAAGCTGTTTAATAGATCTATTTTAATTCAACAATGCAGAACAATGTAGGGGCCATCTTAAGACCAAAAAATAGAAGAATAAGTGTCCCTATAATGTAAGAGTCATGTGATGTAATAAATAATAGAGGGACAGGTGTGTCCTTAGGTGAAAAAAGCTGTGAAATTGTTAGATCGATGATGTAAGCAGTGATGTAATTGTCTTCAATGTAGTATTATAAATAGAGGCCTCCGGGCTAGTTGAAAGACAGAACTCTCTTGAGCACTCAGTTTGTGAGAAAGCCAAAAATCTTCTGTCTTTGAAAAATTCTCATACCAATCATTTGTCAATCTTCATATTATCAATAAAATCCCAATTTACTTATCATATTATGATGAGTTTCTAAATTCTTGTCTTCTAAATCCTATTTCCAAAAAGAAGATATATTATTAAGAAAACTCCCTACACTCTGTCCTAAAATATTTTCCATCTAAAGAGTTATACAATGAATGCATCCAGGTTTAGCTAATAACCCGTGAAGGCAGGAAGTCATTGGAGGGTGTGGAGCAGAAACCTATAAGCCTGAAGGTCACTAACAATAGAAGGAAAATACAAATGTACTGAGAATAGGAAAATATGTTAGTATTCTTAATATATCTTTACGGAATTAGGAGGAAGAAGAGCTTTTAACATGACAGAATTCAGAATTGTTAAATTTAATTATCAAAACAGTCCTTATAATGATGAATATCATAGCATAATTGAACCTTTATTCATGTATAAACAGTTTACTAGACCAAATAATGAAATAAAAAAGTTATATCATGTCTATATGTCATGCTTGTTAGCTATCTTTCCAACATTAAAAAGAATATTAGGATTAGAAATTACAAAATCAATTATTTATTTTTGGCTTGATAGTGATAATACTGAAATAAATAATGAATTATATTTAGGATATGTGTTTAGTAGTGATAATGATTATGATCCTGTAATAGATTATGACAGTGATGGAAGAGATGAATCTTTCTTTACCAATTTCTGAAAATCTTAATATCATGAATAACAGTAATTATATCATGAAAAAACTCAGAACTAAAAGAGGTCCATATAAAGTTCAAAAACATATCAAAAGTAAAAAAGGCATTGAATATGAAAATGAAATAGATAAAATAGGATACCAAGAGCAACTCTCCTCATCACAAGAGATATTAAAAAGTTTTAAAGAAAATTTAATAGAAAACTTTGCTAGAGGAACTGTAAGATCTATAATGATACATGATATTCAAGATATAATTGATAAATTAGAAAAGAGAAAGAAAAATATTTCGAAATATAATATACCATTTGAACCAAGTATAGATATCATGGCTGACAGACATTATCAATTCTCAAACACTCATAGAATTTTAAAAATTACTTGAAACTTTATAAATTATTTATCCCTGTATTTATAATGTCTGGATATACTATTGAAGGATTAGACAATTTGTTAGAAAAAATAATGGAAAAAATAGATAACGTTATATCTCATTTAATAGATATGGATGAATCATCTGAACAATATTATATACTTTCAGAAAATCATGATCAATACATTATAGATTATTCTGACATATTAGAGATTAAAATAGATTTAGAAAATAAAATAATGACAAATACAATCTAAACCTAATGTCAGGATATACAATAGAAGGATTAGATAACCTTTTAGAAAAATTGAAAGATAAAATGGAAGATATTAAACATCAAATGGAAAATGAAAACATATCTTCTAAAGAATATAATAAACTTTTAGAAAAATACGAACAATATATTGCAGATTATTGTATTTTACTAGATCAAAGAATGGACTTATACTAGAGAATTTTGTATAATAATTTACCAACCCGATAATCTATGGATACTTCACAAGCATCAACTTCTAATAACTGTGATAATAAACTATATTTAGATAATAAAGAAATTTCATTTTTATTAGCTATTGCTGGAAAATCTAAAAATATACATTCTGTTGGACAATCTAAATTAAAAGAATTATACGAAGATATTGACTATGCTATCTTAAATAGAATAAAATTTAATTATTTTAAAACAGCAAAAGATATAAATACGGTTCATAAAATTATAGAAGAATACAAGGATATAGAAGATGAAGTTTCAGATGGAATAGCATTAGGATATATAACAAAGAAAGAATATCCTAAATCTTTTGAGAAATTATCACAATATAGAGTATTTTTAGAAGAACTTAAAAAATTAAAGAATATGAATATAATAGAAAATATTGAATTAAATCAACCTGACTAATTCAAGGATATATCTTGCAAATAAAATAATGCAATGCATTAAATATAATAAAGACATTTTACAAAAGAATGGATTTTGAAAAACTCCACATTTGAAAAGGCTCTTCCAACAAATCTCCCTCCCTCCTTCCCTCCCTGTATAGTGTAGTAAAGAATACTTACAAGGTTCAGTATTTTCCTTTCTAATTCTTTTGGACACAGGAACAAAAAATTGTTGATTGTACCAGGAAAGTTTAGAAGCTCCGAATTAGAGGTGGCGCTTATCTTACTCGGTAAGAATTCAGTCTGTGTGTCTTGTTGAGTTTGCAAACAGTGGTTTGGGAGCAATGGATTTTCTTTGTGTCTTGATAATTTTGGGAGCAGTGGTTTTTTTTGGGGGGGGGGGGGGGGGGGGATGAAAAGTTTGGGTTTCGAAGATCCCATTTTCATAAGTACAAATTCACCTATCACGAATATGGTCTTCATCTTCTCAGTTCCGATCGTCTTCTTCAAGTTCTATGCCACTTCAATCTCCAAACCCTGCTTTGTGTTGTATGCGACTGGATTCACGATAAGGTTAATACATTTCGCCTCTCTTTCGAACACACTTAAACATGATTTGCTATCTATTTTGCATGGGCTTTCATTGATTTATTATTTCTTTCCATAGATGTGCACTGATATTTTATTGTATTGTTTGTAGGTGTGCTATAAAACCAGATTTGGGGGAATGAATATCTAGGGCAGATCTTTGTAATACGTTGCATGATCATGTAGGTTGTTGTCGTTTCTAAAAAAAATGTGTAAATGAGTACTATCGCTTTGACTGAGCACTTCTGATTGTTAGAATTGTCGCGGTTGGAAAATATTCAAGACTAAGCATTTCCTATGAAAAAGTATAGGCATCCTAGACTAGACTAGTACAAAAATTATTAGAATATACCTTTATCTGGAGAGGGTTCACTGAAGGTAACTCAAATTGCGAATGTGTTAATTTTGATTCCAGATTATGTATGGGTTTTAATTTATTCCTTTAAATTAGATTTTTAGGGATGCAAGACAATGAGGAAAAGTGGAGAGTACTATGAGTTCCGATAGAACACGAAATCCATGAAATCAACCATCCTTCATTTTCAAGTAAGTCATATGTTTTCTTCGGATCCTTTCAAATGCTTCAAATTGAATTGTTAAATTCATACTCTTATTGTAATGTTGGATCTAATGTTATGAGTTTACATGTAAGGTTATTCTATACCTTCTTCTACCTCCCTACCGTTGCAACAGCCTGAGGCATAATAAATAAACCTAAATATTATTTTTAATCCTTTGTTTGTGTGTGTGTGTGTTTTACTGGGAAAGGGGGGCAGCTACTGCAGAAATTCACGTCTTCGATTATGTAATTGACACATTTCCTTCATTGTCTACTTTTGAGATCTATGATATGAAAATTTTGATGGAAAATACAATCCGGAGTAGATCTTATTGTTTTAACAAGGAGCTTCTCATATTATTCTGAATAGAGTTCACTTGCTGATGCAAATTTTATTACTAAGTGTTCGTGTGAATCCCGCAAACACACGGGATCATTGACAAGTAAAAATTGTGATGAATTGAGAGTATCGTTCCCACAAGGAATAAGTTTTAGTCTTAATTATCAGTTTATCGTCGATCCAATTACGTGAAATAATAAATAAAAAAATGGTTTGTTTGTCTATTCCAAAAATTGCAACGAATAAATAAAATAAATAAAAATGTTGGGGAGTAAATATGAATGGGGAGCATGTATTGGAATTTGAATCCACTTGTTATCATCTATCTCAATTCAACAATTTTGTAGATTAAATCATTCGTGCGTTGCTTGACAATCGATAATTCACATGCAAATAACTTTCTATTCCTAAACAAATTAAATCTATCATAAATATGAAACAAATCTATTCCTAGTCCGAATACGAATGTTTAGAATGCATTAAATCACACAATTGTCAATTAGATTGCACATGTCTGTTCACCGATATCTCGCAATACGAAATATCCCCGCAAGTGAACGGGTCGTGAAGAGTAGTTAAAATGGACCTAAGAGTCCGGATTATCGTTCCCACAAGGACCGTTTACTAAGTACCGAAATGTGTAAATTCTTATCCCTATTTGAACAAAGAAATGAATTTTTGATTGTTTGGAAACTAATGTTTATAACTATGACTAACAAATTAAAACTTTGCACAAAATTGAGGTTTCGCAATTGCTGATTGTTTTTAAGTATGATTGAAAGTGGTTGGGATTCACGAGTTCACCTAGTCAATTAAATCAATTCCTGTTCCAGATTTTATTTTCTAAATATGTGATCGATCAAGTTCACAAAATTAAGTTGAGATTCCTCTCTCGAGTTTAAATCAACTCTACCTAGATAAGTCAACCTTGTATCTCTACAGCGGGTCCGAATATTCCTTATCTAAGTGCATTACATGCAAGAACTTAAACATGATCGCACTAATCACGAAAGTATATCTCTATCTCTCGTTCAATTAATGGATTTATTACCTAGATCTATGTTATTAACTCACCTCTCGGATTATGGAAATAACACATAAAGTCATGAATAAGTGGCCAATTCATTCAAGCATTAAACTCAATAATAAACCAACACATGCATTACGGCGTTAAAACAAGAAACATGGAATTAAAGTAATATGACTAGGCTACGTCGTGATTCCCAACGTTAGGATTAGTTACACATAATAACTGAATAACAAAAACAATCTGAAATAAAATTAAACATGCTGGAATTTATGAGTTCAACGATGAGAAAAGAAGTCTTGCACCAAGATTTGCTTTCCCGTGTTTAGCTCCTAATCTCCTGTGCCTTTTTCTCTGCTCGAGTCTCCTCGTCAATTCGATGTTGAATAGCCAAGAATCCTCCAATATTTAGCTCTGCACAAAACTGCTCTTTTGTTCCTCACGCCTCTGTTCAAACTTAGGTTAATTTCCCGTGCTTTTGCCTCTTAAAATCGCGCACAAAAGCCCAGTACAGGCCCAGTCGGACACCCACGCGATCGCGTGGTTGGAACGTCAGCGATCGCGTGGGCGAGCCATTTTACGCTCTGCATGAATTTTATCGCCATGTCGCGATCGCTATCATGGGAATGTCGCGATCGCGACTCAACGTTTTTCCTCGCGATTCTCCATCTTTCCCTCGGCTTTCAATTCAGTCCTCCGGTTTTATTTGTGAAATGTATCCCTCACTATTGATTTGATCAATTTGACCCTAGAATTTCTGTTTCTCTTCAATTCTCCTTCTTTTGACCTTTATTTCTCGTAATTGCTTCCTTGTTCCTCTTTTTGACTATAATCTGAAATAACAACAATTAAATGCAATTTAGGTAGAATAAATTCATAAATCAACATGATAAATTCTCATTTTGGCATATTCCCAAGTGTATAAAATACACCTATCAATGTCATAGTGTTATTCTTAACATCTAGTGTTCATATGTTGATCATGCAATGTTCAAACATATTGTGACTTTTCCAAGACTACAACAAATAACAATATATTTAACTGATGGTCAATCAATCAAATAATAACAATAAAACATTCAAGATCAATTAAGACAACATAAAAAATTATTAAACTACTAGTTATCGAATTGAAATAAGTAAATAACAAGTTTCATCTTCATCCAATAGATAAGGGAGTTTAGCCTAACATGTTATTTGATAAATTAAACACAAAGAATTGGAAAAATTCACCCGGTTTAATCCCAAAATCTTTCCAACCGTGAAGTTCTTCTCTTTGTCCAATTCCAGCAGCTCCTCTGAATTTCTTCCACCAGCCGTTAACCTTGATTGCTTCCACTTTTTCTCCTCAAGTCTGCTCTATTAATTTTCCAAGAAATTTTCTCCACCTGCCGACCACTTCTTCCACTTGATGCACTAATGCCCAGCCTCCACTACACCTCTATATTAACTCCCTTGATTTGTGTAGTCTCCTGTGTATATATATGTATATAACTCCCAAGAATTCTCACCAATTAAAACCAGTACCCGACCACTTTTTTTGCTAATATTCTCCCCAATTAGGTCTCACTTTTTAATCCCCTATTCTACCTAGTTCTCTTGTTCCAAAAGGACTCCAATCAATTCCTCAGTCAAGTGGGTTTAAGGTCCAGTTACAATAGGTTGTAGGTTTTTTCTTTTAGTGGGCTTCAATTCTTCCAAATATTTTAAGTTGGTCCTTGACTCTTTCCAACTTTACAATTAAATTCTTGATATTTTAGTTCTTCATTTCATTGTCTGTCTCATCTATGAATTGTTTGCAATTTAGTCCTTTCACAATTTTAGTCCATTTCCTTCGTTTAGCTTCCAAACGCATCCAAAATTGAGTTTTTCTTAAAACAAAAAAAAAAAAAAATAATAATAATCTAGCAATATCACATCCTAAAATACTTACAATTGTCTAAATTTAATGCCAAGATAAGTACAAAAAACGCACTTATCAAACTCCCCAAAATTAAACTCTTGTTCGTCCTCGAATAAGATAGAATAAAACTAATGAATCAAAATAGCAAAGTACAAATATTTTTGTCATGTCAACATGGTTACCATATGCCTCAATAATCCAAATCAATTTATACTTCAGCAAGAGTTATGAACAATAAATCAAAATAATTCTACTTATCTCATGCTAGATTTTCAAGTGTGTGTGTGTGAATAACCAATATCAAACTCATACTCCTGCAACGATATACTTAAAACTGTGAAGCTCATGACTCGATGTTAAATCTACCCTCCAAGTATAAAGGGGTCAGGTTATAGCCTAGCAATAATCCAGGGTCATTCTTCCTAGGGATTTTATTGGTATCGTAATATTTGCTAAATTCAAGTCTTAAACTACGATTTTGAAATTGCTTAAATGATAAAAAAAGAATATAATTAAATTGCAATGAAAGGGAAAATTGAGTGAAGTTATTCTTTCGCTATCAATTGGGCTTTGCAAATAAATTTAGCATGAATTTCTTGAGATCGATAAAATTTGGAAATATTAGTACGAAAATTAATCAATTTATTCTACAGCATTTTGTCGAGCATGTTGTGTGCATATTCAATACATACCACATCAGCGACATTAATCCAAATAAAATAATCTGAAAATTTAAAACACTTTGTAAACCCTTATCAATAACAAGAATTCATCTATAGAAAATTAACGTTCACCCCTTGAAGCTAAGAATAACTCCCCTCAAATATAACTTAGCCGAACATAATTAAATTAAACGAAATTAAGTTCAAACAAACAATAACCATTCTAGAAAACGAAATTCAAGTCTGAAAATGAAAATTCAATAACTAACAATATCTAAAAATCAACTAATATCAATAATCTAAAATGATTTACTAATGATTAAAACAGCTAGAAAAATAAATAAAATGGGAATTAAACTAAAACAATCATCCAAAATATAAATAAAAACAAACTAACATCAATAATCCAGATTCATGAAAACTAGAAATTGAAACAATTCAACATGTAAGCAAAAATATGAAAATTGGAACCAATCACCGAAAACCACCAACTCCACTTCCAATCGATCGTCCGCTGTGAATGAAGAAGCTGGGAACGGTTGTGTGCTGGTGAAAGTGGAGGAGGAGGTTGGAGGGCTGTCTTCGCTGAGGCTACGGTTGAGAGGAGCAGACTTCCGGACTGTGAGAGGTGGAGGTTGGCGGGTTGTTGCGTGACTGCTGGAGCGAGGGAGCTGCTGGCGAGATTGCTGCTGGCGAGAGGGGGCTGCTGCAGCTGAACGAGGTTGAGGTGACGGGGTGTGAGGCTGTTGAGTGGATGGAGCCAGGTGTGGCGGCAGTGTGTGAGGTGAGAGAGGGGATGAGTGGCTTGCTGGTTGTGTTAGAGAAGAAGGAAGACAGAGCTGCGTGACAGGTGAGGGGCGAGGCTGCTGCTGGGAGTTCTGACCGGGGAAGCTGTTGAAGACTGCAGGCTGGAAGCTGAGAAGAAGATGACGGAAAGTGGCTGCGGCTTGTGCTGGTGGATGGTCTGTGGCGAGAGAAGAGCTACGGCTGGTAGTGGTGCAGCTGAGGGAGAAGGCTCTGTTGAGGCGTGAGGTTGAGGGTGTTGCGGCTGCTGTGTGTGTGAGGGAGAGGATAGCGAGAGAGAGAGAGAGGACCGAGAATTCAGAGAAGAGGCAGATGGTGAGAGAGAGGCATAGAGTGCTGTAGGTTATAGAAAAAAGGAAATTGTTTTGGGCTGGGTTTATGGGTTTTTTGTCCATTTTGGGCTTTTTCAGATCAATTAAATTAGGAATTTTTTTTTGAGTTGAAATTATCGAAAATGTACCTGCAATTAAATAAATGAAATTATTAGCAAATAATATCTATTTAGAGTTAAAGAAATAAAATTGAATCTTTTATAAATTTCACTCTAAATGACAAAATTTATATCCCAAAATTATATATTTTCATTTATTTATTTCTTTAAAATACGTAAAATTTAGATAGTCGAGCATAGCAACTTCGCAAAATCAAGAGATCAAGCATTATATCCAAATTAATCCATAAAAACTTTCCCAAAATTTTGTGTGTGTGTGTTTTAAGCCGATCCATCAAACCACTAACCCCAACACATACAGTGTCGAGTATTCACTCAAGCCAAGTATAAACTCCATATACTCATGGGTATGCGTATTTTGTTTCTGAACTGGTTAGGGGGTCACTCATGGAGTTTGAAAATTGATCACTCAAGCATTCAATAAACAAAGGCCATATATATTTGGATGACAGTAATGCAAATATTGACCTCATGAAAAACTCACAACCATTGGGACTCAACCGTTCTTACCACAAGCAATTTAAGATCAAAATGTCAATATCAATGTAAAGGTTATGATGGTGTTATCAAGGGAACTGATAATGAGTGGTGAAAGAAAAGGTTTACATGTTCCAATGATAATAGTAGAACAATAAATTTCATTGGAAGTATAAGATGCAATGGTAACAAATTTTTTTTTTTTTTGAATAGGATAAGGGAATAAAAGAAGTGGGTAGAAATCGAGAACTTTCAAAATATAAGCAAGGATAATAATTTTCACTTTTAATCACACTTCAAGCTTACTTTCTTCTTCACATCATTTACTTTCTCCCTTTTTTTTTTTTTTTGAAACTGAAATCTTCTCAAATAATTCTTCAACATTCTCCTCTAGTCTCAATGACTGTCAAGTACTTTCTAACTCCACTTTTCTTTCTTTTTCATGCACTGAACGTTTGTTTCTCAAATATGGAGCAAAAATAATCATCCTCACTTATACTTGAAAGTAGAAACAAGGTTATGTATTTATGGAAGCAATGTCTGGATGTCATGTCATTTTTAATGTGAAATAGATGAAAGGGCTTTGTGGCTATGAAGGAATTTTGTGGATATGAAAGGATTTGTGATGGGAAGAGAATATGATAATATTAGCTTCAAAGGATCAAATTTTTATTTGACATTGACCTTCATCGTTTCTCAAGTGTAAACCACCAACAATCCACAATCCGTGTAATGATGCCCAATGGAAGTAGCAATATCAAACAAGGGCAATATAAATAAACCACCAATCACTCAACTCTCATGATGAACAAATAAAATTACTTAAACTTGAGAGAGCTCTAGTTGTATGTGTTGACTATCCATCTTACCACAAGGCTTAAATTCGTGCATAAATTTTTTTTAGGAGGGAGGTCTTTACAGAATAACAAAGATATAACTCAAGACTCAAGATGTACTCAATTTTAATGCTCAACTATCACAAAAGAATTTATGCAAAATAAGTACATTTGAGTCACTCTCCCCCCAACTAAAATCAGACACTGTCCTCAATGACTCAAAGAGAAGAAAAATGAACGGTGAATAATAAACACGACTCAAAATTAAATCAAGCTAAAGGAGAAGAGTGTACCTGAGAGGAGGCTTATGCACATGAGCAATTATTCAAGAATGAAAAACTAAAAATTGAAGAAAAGAATAAAACTGCAAAAAGAAAATAAAATATATACATAATAATAAAGGTTAGTTCTAAGAAAATCAGCCGCTGGAAGCAGGGTCCAGTAGAGGTAGTTCATTAATATCAGCAGAAAAATTATCCAAAAATGATTTCAGACATTGTCCATTAACTTTAAAAACAGTACCAGTTTTTGGATCCAAGATTTCAACTGCTCCATAAGGGTAAACAGTTTGCACAATGTAAGGACCAATCCATTTAGTTCTCAACTTACCAGGAAAAAGATGAAGCTTAGAGTCATACAACAAAACTTTCTTAGAAGGGAAAAATGATTTTCTAAAAATTTTCTTATCGTGAAAAACTTTCATTTTCTCTTTTGAAATTTTTGCATTCTCATATGCTTCCAAACGCAATTCATCTAACTCATTCAATTTCAGTTTCCTAAATTCACCAGCTTGATCTAAGTCAAAGTTGAGTGTTTTGATTGCCCAATAAGCTTTATGTTCGATTTCAACCGGCAAATGACAAGGTTTTCCAAATACAATTCTATAAGGAGACATTCCAAGAATAGTTTTAAAAGCAGTCCTATATGCCCATAAAGCATCATCCAATTTTATAGCCCAATCTTTTCTATTTGGATTAACTGTTTTCGTCAAAATGCCTTTAATTTCTCGGTTGGCTAGCTCAGTTTGACCATTAGTTTGAGGGTGATAGGGGGTGGAAATCTTATGCCTAATGCCATATTTCTTTAACAAGGTTTCAAAAGGTTTATTACAAAAATGTGTTCCTCCATCGCTAATTATGGCCTTAGGCATACCAAACCTAGAAAAAATATGTTCTTTCAAAAATTTGAGCACAACTTTATAGTCATTTGTTCTATATGGAATAGCCTCTACCCATTTTGACACATTATCAACAGCAACCAATATATATAGATATCCAAAAGAAGGGGGAAAAGGGCCCATAAAATCTAATCCCCAACAATAAAAAATTTCAAGAACAAGGATTGGAGCTAATGGCATCATATTCCTATGGCTGATACTACCAAGTTTCTGACATGCTTCACAATTTTTACAAAAGGTATGAGCATCCTTAAATAAACTAGGCCAATAAAAACCACATTGAAGTACCTTAGCAGATGTTTTCTGCGAAGAGAAATGGCCTCCGCAAGCATGAGAATGACAGAAATTAAGAACTTGTTGTACCTCGTCATCAGGAACACATCTTCGGATGATCTGATCAGCACAATATTTGAATAAGTATGGATCATCATAGAAGAAGCTCCTTGCAATAGCTTTCATCCTCATTTTTCTTGGACACTCCAATTTGAGGGCATATGACCTGTAACAAGATAATTAACCAAGTCAGCAAACCATGGAACAATATTCAAGATAAATAACTGTTCATCGGGAAATGACTCATTTAAAGGGTGAGAAACTTTTGAATTTTCAGAATTTAATCTGGATAAATGATCAGCGAAAACATTTTCCACCCCTTTTTTATCCTTAATTGTGATGTCAAATTCCTGCAATAACAAAATCCATCGAATGAGTCTAGGTTTAGCATCTTTCTTTGTGAACAAATATTTAAGAGCAGAATGATCAGTAAAGATGATAACAGGAGTCCCAATAAGATAAATTCTAAAATTTTCCAGTGCAAAAACTATAGCTAGCAGCTCTTTTTCAGTAGTTGTATAATTTAATTGAGCTTGATTCAAAGTTCTGCTAGCATAGTGAATTACATAAGGTTCCTTACCTTTCCTCTGGCCAAGCACTGCTCCTACAACTATATCATTTGCATCACACATTAATTCAAAAGGTAGAGACCAATCAAGTGATCTAACTATGGGTGCAGTGGTGAGTGCCTTTTTTAAATGTTCAAAAGCTGCAGTGCACTCATTAGTCCAAACAAATTTTGTATCATGCATTGAAAGTGTAGTCAAAGGTTTTGCTATGGTACTAAAATCTTTTATGAATCTCCTATAAAAACCTGCATGGCCTAAAAATGATCGAACATCTTTTACAAATGAAGGAATGGGTAACCTAGAAATTGAATCTACTTTTGTCTTATCTACTTCCATGCCTTTAGCAGAAATTATATGACCTAAAACAATTCCTCGTGTTACCATGAAATGACATTTCTCCCAATTAAGGAGAAGTTGCTTATCTTCACACCTGCATAAAACAGCTTTCAAATTTGTTAGGCAATCATCAAATGAATTACCATACACAGAGAAATCATCCATAAAAACTTCCAAAAAGTTTTCTATCATGTCACTAAATATGCTAAGCATGCATCTTTGAAAGGTTGCTGGGGCATTACAAAGACCAAAAGGCATTCTTTTAAAAGCAGATGTCCCTAAAGGGCAAGTAAAAGTAGTTTTTTCTTGGTCTTCTAATGCTATTTCAATTTGATGATAGCCTGAAAAACCATCCAAGAAACAATAGAATGAATGTCCAGCAACTCTTTCTAACACTTGATCTAAAAATGGTAAAGGAAAGTGGTCTTTTCTGGTCATGGAATTCAATTTCCTATAATCTATGCACATTCTCCAACTAGTAGGTACCCTTTTAGTTATCATTTCCCCCTGTTCATTTTCAACAACGGTAACCCCAGTTTTCTTAGGAACTACTTGAGTAGGACTTACCCACTTGCTGTCTGCAATAGGATAAATAATACCTGCATCAAGTAATTTTAAAACTTCATTTTTAACAACCTCTTTCATTTAGGGTTTAGCCTTCTTTGAGATTCCCTAGAGGGATTAGCATTTTTTTCTAGAAAAATTCTATGGGTGCACACTAAAGGACTAATTCCCTTAATATCAGCTATAGTCCAACCTATTGCAGATCTATGATCATTCAACACTTTCAACAACAAATTTTCCTGATCACAAGTAAGAGTAGAAGAGATTACCACAGGGTATGATTCATTAGGTCCCAAGAATGCATACTTTAGTTCCGATGGAAGAGGTTTAAGCTCCAGAGTTGGCATCTTCTCTGCTGATGTTTGCATGGGTGTCTGGCTAACGTTTAGAGGCTCAATGTTTGGCTGCCAAGCTCTTACAACTGCTGTTGTGAAACCTTTTGAAGGGTCTTGAATGCCGTCCAATTCGAGATTCTGCTCAAGTTGCTCATCAGGATCTTCTAATTCAACTAGCAGCTCTTCCAGCATATTAACTTCCTGCACTTCATCAAAATCTTTTGGTTGCCTACAAGCATTGAAAATGTTAAGTTCCAAAGACATATTGCCAAAAGTCAACTTTAAAATACCACTCCTACAATTTATCAAAGCATTTGAAGTTGCAAGAAATGGTCTACCAAGAATAACAGGGATTTGAGGGGAAGTTTTAGGTGTACTTTGAACATCAATAACAACAAAATCAACTGGATAATAGAATTTATCTACTTGAACCAAAACATCCTCAATTATCCCTCTAGGCATCTTAACAGATCTATCTGCTAATTGTAAAATCATGGGGGTAGACTTAAGTTCACCTAGACCAAGTTGTGTATACACACTGAAGGGCAAAACATTCATACTTGAACCTAAATCTAGCAAGGCATGACTAATACGAGTGGTTCCTATCATACAAGCAATGGTTGGAGAACCAGGATCTTTAAATTTTTGAGGAGTTTGGCATTGTATGATAGAACTCACTTGTTCAGTTAAAAATGCTTTGTTCTTAACAGCTAGCTTCCTTTTCACTGTACACAAATCTTTAAGAAATTTAGCATAGGCAGGGACTTGTTGAATTGCATCTAATAGAAGAATATTTACCCTAACTTGCTTAAAAATCTCATGAATTTCTGTTTGATTTTTGGTCTTATTACCAGGTTGTAATCTTTGAGGAAAAGGGGCAGGGGGTGCACCTACTATTGGCCTAGGTGGTTCCTGAACATCAGATGGAGATTTTAATACAGTATCATCAACAGAAGGTTTAGCTTGCTTACCCACCAAGTCCTCTTTAGGTTCAGGAACTTGGATTTGCTTACCGTTTCTCAAGGTAGTTACTGCTTTCACATGTCTCAGATTGGATTCATCGACCCCATTGTATTGAGTTTGAGGATTTGGCATTGGTTGAGCTGGAAACTTACCTTTTTCTGTTGCACTTGCCTGGGTAGTCAATTTTGTAAGCTGAGATCGGATGTCATTAATGGCCTGAGAGTTTTGATTGTTGATGGCAGCTTGACTTTGCATGAATTGTTGGATTTGGTCTTCCAGACTTCTCTTCTGCGGTGGCATATAAGGTGTTGGTTGTGAGGGTCCAGCATTGTTGCCAACATTATTGTTTCCTCCTTGATCATTCCTCCAACTGAAATTTAGATGATTTCTCCAACCTGGATTATAAGTACTCGAATATGGATTAGAATAAGGTTTGGAAATCATATTAACAGCAACAGATTGATCAAAATACATCTCTTTTAGTTGGGGAAGTGCAGGACAATCAGAGGTTAAATGCTGTGCATCATCACAAATTGAACATTTTTCTAAAATAGTGGAAGAGGAATTGACTTCATTCACTTTTTGAGTTTCCAAGTTTTCAAGTTTTCGAGTGATGACAGCCAATCGGGCATTTATGTCATCATCAGCTCTAAGTGAATGAATTCCATTTCCAGATGCAATCTTTGGAAATTCAGTTTTTATTGCAACACCCCTATCAAACTCATCAATGTTATCCCAAGATTGGGCATTTTCAGCTAAATCATCAAAAAATGTAAAAACTTCATTCGGGTCTTTTGCAAAGAAATCACCATTACTCATGGTTTGCACAAATTGTCTCATTTCTGGTCTGAGCCCTTCATAAAAAAATTTAGTTAACATCCATTGCTCGTAACCACGATGGGGACAAGATAACAACAAATCTTTTAATCTTTCCCAACTAGTGTAAAAAATTTCATTATTCTTTTGAGAAAAATTCATGATTTGTCTTTGAATAGCAGTGGTTCTTTGTGGTGGAAAAAAAATTTTAATGAACTCTTTCCGCATATTTGCCCAATTTTTAATTGAACTAGGCCTCAAAAAGTTAAGCCACGACTTAGCTTTATCCTTTAGTGAAAAAGGGAAAAGCTTGAGTCGAATGACTTCCTCAGTGCAATTCCGTTCAAGAAAAGTAAAACAAACCCCTTCGAATTCCTGGATGTGGTGATATGGACTCTCTGATGGCATCCCATGGAAGCGTGGTAGATGATCAATCATTCCCGGTTTGAAGTTGAATACCGCTGCATTTGCAGGCATCACTATGCATGACGGAGTGCTTGCCATCGTTGGAAAAACGTAATCTCTAAGACTTCGAACGACTGGCGCCTCATTTGGATCTGCATTATTTGCCATTACTACCTGCTGATTTTCAAGAATTAAAAATTGGTTAGTGGATTCCGATCTTACTAATCGCTTAGTATTATCTCGGAACCAAACGGACATAAACAAAGAAAAACATCAAGAATAGTCGAGAAAAAAATAACAATAAAATAAAAAGAATTCAGCAAAAATCAATTAACACCAAATTAATCCACGGCAACGGCGCCAAAAACTTGACTCGATGTTAAATCTACCCTCCAAGTATAAAGGGGTCAGGTTATAGCCTAGCAATAATCCAGGGTCATTCTTCCTAGGGATTTTATTGGTATCGTAATATTTGCTAAATTCAAGTCTTAAACTACGATTTTGAAATTGCTTAAATGATAAAAAAAGAATATAATTAAATTGCAATGAAAGGGAAAATTGAGTGAAGTTATTCTTTCGCTATCAATTGGGCTTTGCAAATAAATTTAGCATGAATTTCTTGAGATCGATAAAATTTGAAAATATTAGTACGAAAATTAATCAATTTATTCTACAGCATTTTTTCGAGCATGTTGTGTGCATATTCAATACATACCACATCAGCGACATTAATCCAAATAAAATAATCTGAAAATTTAAAACACTTTGTAAAACCTTATCAATAACAAGAATTCATCTATAGAAAATTAACGTTCACCCCTTGAAGCTAAAAATAACTCCCCTCAAATATAACTTAGCCGAACATAATTAAATTAAACGAAATTAAGTTCAAACAAACAATAACCATTCTAGAAAACGAAATTCAAGTCTGAAAATGAAAATTCAATAACTAACAATATCTAAAAATCAACTAATATCAATAATCTAAAATTATTTACTAATGATTAAAACAGCTAGAAAAATAAATAAAACGGGAATTAAACTAAAACAATCATCCAAAATATAAATAAAAACAAACTAACATCAATAATCCAGATTCATGAAAACTAGAAATTGAAACAATTCAACATGTAAGCAAAAATATGAAAATTGGAACCAATCACCGAAAACCACCAACTCCACTTCCAATCGATCGTCCGCTGTGAATGAAGAAGCTGGGAACGGTTGTGTGCTGGTGAAAGTGGAGGAGGAGGTTGGAGGGCTGTCTTCGCTGAGGCTACGGTTGAGAGGAGCAGACTGCCGGACTGTGAGAGGTGGAGGTTGGCGGGTTGTTGCGTGACTGCTGGAGCGAGGGAGCTGCTGGCGAGAGGGGGCTGCTGCAGCTGAACGAGGTTGAGGTGACGGGGTGTGAGGCTGTTGAGTGGATGGAGCCAGGTTTGGCGGCAGTGTGTGAGGTGAGAGAGGGGATGAGTGGCTTGCTGGTTGTGTTAGAGAAGAAGGAAGACAGAGCTGCGTGACAGGTGAGGGGCGAGGCTGCTGCTGGGAGTTCTGATCGGGGAAGCTGTTGAAGACTGCAGGCTGGAAGCTGAGAAGAAGATGACGGAAAGTGGCTGCGGCTTGTGCTGGTGGATGGTCTGTAGCGAGAGAAGAGCTACGGCTGGTAGTGTTGCAGCTGAGGGAGAAGGCTCTGTTGAGGCGTGAGGTTGAGGGTGTTGCGGCTGCTGTGTGTGTGAGGGAGAGGATAGCGAGAGAGAGAGAGAGGACCGAGAATTCAGAGAAGAGGCAGATGGTGAGAGAGAGGCATAGAGTGCTGTAGGTTATAGAAAAAAGGAAATTGTTTTGGGCTGGGTTTATGGGTTTTTTGTCCATTTTGGGCTTTTTCAGATCAATTAAATTAGGGATTTTTTTGAGTTGAAATTATCGAAAATGTACCTGCAATTAAATAAATGAAATTATTAGCAAATAAAATCAATTTAGAGTTAAAGAAATAAAATTGAATCTTTTATAAGTTTCACTCTAAATGACAAAATTTATATCCCAAAATTATATATTTTCATTTATTTATTTCTTTAAAATACGTAAAATTGGACAATAATCAGCTCATTATGCAATATCAAGTTTGAATCCCATGTGGTCAACCCTATTTATCTAATGAATTTCCTTTTAATGCTCATGAATGATCACAACTTACTGTTTTTCTCTCACATCCCCTAGTTTTTACCTATGGTGATTTCTCAATATTTTCTTTGTTTTTTCCACACAAGATAGTCAGAATTAGAAATATACATGCACAACAAATTAAAAGTAAGCAATCCCCAATTTCACACCCTTTATTTCCACAGTTATAGTCAGCAAAGTTTATACCAAACAATTTTTTTTTTCTTTCTTTTCTATCATGTCATTGTCTCTTACCATCTTTGTGCAATACTTTTCTCATTTACTTTCTATGTGACCCCTGTAGCGAGCTTTAGGTCGGTAACTCTCAAGCCAGACTACTTTAGGGCACCAAGTTTGAAAGACCCCTCAGACTTAATTACTCGAGTCACACAGTTGACATCGATAAGTTAAAGGAGTTTGATTGTCTTATGTGTAAGTCCACTCTCCGTACTTGCTTTCTAATAGACCCCTGTAGCAAGCTTCAGGTCAGTAACTCCCAAGTTAGATGACTTTAGGGTATCAGATTTGAAAGACCCCTCATACTTAATTACTCGAGTCAAAAAGGCATTTGAAGAATAGAATAAGACCTTCAGTGTAAGACCGCTTTTCATTTTTACGTGCAATTTTAAATTTCACGTAATATTGTGATGAATGTTATTATAAATTATAAATTTATAATCTTTAATGTCTATAATTGAAATTATTTTGCAGTGGAAGGACTTGGACACCGTCTCGATCAATGTACCAATTCGAAAGTTTATAAATTGGTTATTTTAGTTATTTTCATACAATTCTATGTGATTAATTGTTTTATTGCCTAAGCATGTTATTTTCTATTTTATTATGCCAATTTGAAATTTGGGGGAAAAGTTTAGTGTCAGTCGAGGGTAAATAGAACTTATAAACTTACTTAAACAAAAGAGGAGAATTGAGGGACTGATTTGCAAATTTCTAAAGAAAAAAAAAAAACTTAACCCTAACTTAATATCCTCACTCACGCCTCTCCCTACTCGGTCTCTCCCTCTCCGCACCGCTCTCCCTCTCGTCGCCTCTCCCTCGGCACTCTCTCGATCGCGACCTCCCCTCACCTTCGGCCACCACCATCACCACCACCACCACCGTGCACCCCATCACGGTAATACTCCTTTTCCCCTTCCCCCTCTCACGCGCACACACACATGCACGAAACCGCTGCATGGTTTTTACACACACACGGTTTTTTTTTCACACACACACATACACAATTTTATATGTTGAATTTTATGCATATATTGGTGTATATAGGAATTAGAGTAAGTATATATGTAATTTCCTCACAATTTTCAAATTTCTGTTCTTGTTGATTTTCGAATTTTACCTTAAATTAAGGATTTAATGGTGTTATGTGTGTGAGTATTGATGTATGGGAATGTGTATATTGTTATGTATGTATAGGTATATGTAAATATATAAATCTTGAATTTTTGGTGTGGGCATATGTATATATTCAAATTTTGGCAATAAAGATAAAATTTTCAGACTTGGGACTCACGAAATTTTGACTTAATTGATGTGATATAATATCGAATTTGAGGCTGAATTTTTGTATATATGATCATGTATATGTATATGAATATTTAAACGACATGTGTAATTTTGAAACTTTGAGATAATAACGGCATGTGTAATTTTGAAACCTTGAGATAATAGTATAAAAGAGTTAACCTTAACATTTAAGGAACAAGTTAATTTAAATTGAAGTTATGTTCAAAGTCATAAATTTTTAGTTCAAGATCATTTTTGAATAAGTAATGCCTAGCTTTGATTTGTGAAATTGATAAGTAAGATTTCAAATTTGTCCCTGCACTTAGTGTATTACTTCGAATATGATACTATATGTGGTGTTAAATGTGTTTGTTATATTATGAGTCACATGAAAGTCTCAACCTCCTTTAAGAGTGTTAAATGTGGTTTTTCACTAAAAGCTATATTTTGTTAATGAATGAAAATTAATTAGGAGAAACGGTACATTGACGTCGCGGGCAACCAAGACTTCCACCTGCATATTAAGTAAAGTAACCACTGAGGACCACAGGTAAGTAAACTTCCCCTATTTTCATGAAAGTAGAAAGTCAATGTGAAATTAATATGCGTAAGTGATTTCGTGTTAATTACTTAATGTTGATGTATTTGATGTGTGATATGCAAGTATGTGTATTTAAGGAAATGTTCAAGCATGCACATTATCATGTCATTGCATCATTAAGCATGCGTTGACATCGAAATGGGAAAGTCAAATGTTTTAATGAAAGGAATGTGTCAAAGTGCAATTTTGTCAAAAAATTATGTATCCCAAGTTTTTAAGAATGAATGGGTGTACTTCTAGTTCATGAAAGTTGCGAGTGGGAAATAGGGTGCGGGGGACCAGCGTACCATAATTAAGTCGCTTCGCGACGGAATGTTCAACCATTTACGGTGGACTGTTAAATCGCTTTGCGATGGGAAAGTGAATGTTAAACCGCTTTGCGGTGGAAATGTGAATGTTAATCTGGTTCCAAATAAGAAATTGCCCACTGTTATCTGATTGACTAGAAGTTACATCAAGTGAGCTCACGATGGAAATGAAGTGAAAGTTTTGAAATGTTAAGTGAAAGTTTGAAAAGTTTGAATTTTCTGGAAAGTAAAGTAAATGGGGATACATATATGGAATTTTTAAAGCATTCATGTCATAAGCATGCATTCATGCATAAAGTTTACTTACTGAGTTTTATCTCACCCCATTCCCTCCCCAATATTTCAGGTGATGAAAGTTAGATGAGACGAGGAGAGCATTTGGTGGCAGACTCAGGCTATACCTGCTTTCAATTCTTGAAAATAAAGTTAAATTAAAATTTATTTAAGTTTTAAGTAATTATTTTCTTAATTCATTTAGTATTGTTAATTGTTTGGGTGAAATTAGTTTAAATAAGTTATGGTATTTCCCTGTGATTAGTTTTTATCATGTTTCATGAGTTTATAAATGTATACTTCAAGTTATTTTGTTGAGGAGTTTGGGGAATTGATGTTGAAGTTGAATTTTGAAATTGTGGTTGGATGTTGAATGTTGGATTTGAATGGGTTGAGAATTGCATATGTATTGTAGATATGATGTTTTTCTACAGGTTGGTTATGTCCAAATTTTTGTAAAATTTTAGAATAGAAAATGAAAATTTTGAAATTTTGAAATGATTTGTTTCCGCATTTTAATGTTTGACGATTTATTTCCGCATATAATGTGAATGGAAGTTAACACGCCTAGGTTTTAAATTTTTGAACTTGAGGTGTTACATTCAGCATTTTTCTGTTTTTATGTTGATTATGGTTTATACCTGTTGATCCAAATGCTTTAACTAAAATGCAAAATCAAGAACCACAAACCTTCAACCCATCAATACATGCATATTCTAACCATTCTATTCCCAAACTTGCTTTTTGAGCTATGTTTGGTTTTATTTTAGGGACGAGATGTCTAATGATCTAAGTTAAGGGATTATCAAGTCATTCCTAAGTTCACGTTGCATATATTTTCCCCACATGTTAAACAAATCCCTACACAAGTAATAATTCAACAATAGATGTGCGAGCGTGAAGATGAAATCTAGCAAATAATAACTAGTTCATAAAATTCATATTTTCATGTTATCCAAAATTCAAGCTAAAGCAAAATTTGATCCATACTATATCCTAGGCAATACAAATGTTAACAAAAATTTCAATCTCTCTCTCTCTCTCTCTCTCTCTCTCTCTCTCTCTCTCTCTCTCTCTCTCTCTCTCTCTCTCTCTCTCTCTCGGATGCATGCTGAATAAAAATGAAAATTTTAGTAGAAAAATTAACTACCCACCCTCAAACTTAAAATATACATTGTCCTTCATGTATCAGATAAGCAAATAAAAATATAACTTGAAGTAAGGTTAAAGGACTTCCCTGATCAATCCAAATGTAGAGGTGGAGATATACGATCCCAAAGTTCCTTGAGTTCTTCCTGCTACAAAATCAGTCCTATGAAGACAGAAATGAAATGTAGACATTAGAAGTGTTATTGGATGAAGATGCAAAAATAAAAATAAAAATAAAAAATACCAATGCATATAAAGCTGAATAAATAAAAGGGAAGAAAATTGGGTTGCCTCCCAACAAGAGCTTGTTTATAGTCGTTAGCTTGACTTTGATGTTTTGGCTACTCATGGTGGCTTGAAAAGCGAGTTTTCAGCCCTACTCTTTTTGCACATGCAGACATTCTCTTATTCATCCTTCAATCTCCACATTATTAGATTGTCATTTTTATCCCTTCCAATTAGTCCACCATATCCATTATCTCATTTCCTGTTCTTGTGACATTTCCAGTCTTCCTCTTCTTTGAGGTCAATCCTTTTGCATTTCTCGAGATATGAAGGTTGTTTGATTGCAGTATTCATGCTAAAATTTTGTTGTTTTTCCTCCACTCTCAGGATTATTTCACTCTTTTCAAAATCCATGAAAGCTCGTCCCATTGCTAGGAATGATCTTCCTAGGATCACTGAGATGTTCTGATCTTCCTCTATATCCAGAGCGATGAAATCAGTTAGAAAGATGAGATCTCCAACTTTGATGAGCATATTTTCAACCACTCCATAAGGGTGCTTAAGTGTCCTATCAGCTAACTGCAAGATTATTGAAGTTGCTTTAGGATCCCCCAATCCTAATTTCCTATAAATAGACAGTGGCATTAAGTTAATACTTGCTCCAGAATCAATTAAAGCATTTAAATTGTGTGAATTTCCTATGGAGCAAGGTAGAGTGAAACTCCCTGAATCTTTTAGTTTAGAATGGAGCTTGCTGTAGGATTGCACTGCATTCTTCTGTCAATGCCACTTCTTCATCTTGTGGCAACTTCCTCTTCTTTGTCAACATCTCCTTTAGAAACTTAGCATAATTTGGCATTTGCATTATGGCATCAATGAATGGAATGTTGATAAGCAGTTGTCTGAGGGCATCCAAAAAATTATTGAACTGCTTTTCCAACTTAGTATCCTGCAACCTTTGAGGAAATGGAACATGAGGTGTGTTTTGATTTACAGGAACGAGTACCTTACCTTGTGGAATCTCAGATTGTTCTTTTTTGATTTCATTTGTTGATTTTTTAGACTAAACCATTTGTTCTATGTCCATTTGAGTTACCTGATCCCCATCAGTTGCTTTCTTCTTCTTCATATTTATCTATGGCAACTGAACTCCACTCCTTTTATTAATGGCATGGAGTTGTTCATCCTTTGGCTGCTTTCGAAGCCTTCAGGGGAATGGAATACACGGTACATATGCTTTAACAAGTGGTGCATCTATAATTGAAGGTGTCTTAATAACTACATGATTCAGTGTTTCAACTGCGAATACCTGTTCCTTAGGATTTTTCTCTATGTTGCTTAGTAGAGTTCCTTGATTTTTGCTTTTTAATGCTACAACCATCCGTCCCATTTGATTTTCCAAATTTTTTATTGCTGCTTGTTGATTTTGGAAGTTAGCTTCTGTTTTTGCAAGAACTTGTTCAATCTTTGCCATGTACTGTGCAAACATATCTTCTAATGATGGCTTCCTTGGCTACTGTTGTTGCTGTGGTTGTTGATGTTGAAAACCTGGTGGTTTTGTTTGGAAATTTCCTTCATGGCCTAGATCTTGATTGTTAGACCAAGAGAAATTAGGATGATCTCTCCATCCTGGATTATGTGTATTAGAATAGGGGTCATTTTGATACTTTTGAAAATTCTGGGCGTAGCTGACCTCCTCATATTGCATTCCATGTGTTGAGGCTAAAGGACAACTAGCTGTAACATGATCTGCCCCCACATTTTTCGCAAACTGGTGTTGGTTGTTGCACCATGTGCAAAGATCGAGTTAAATTGTCCAGTTTTTTTTATAAAACTTCCATTTGAGCTGCCAATTTTGTAACTGCATCGACATTGTGGACACCAGATGTCTTTCTTGGAATTTCCCTTTCAATAGGCCACATCGTCTGCTTATCCACAATTCTCTCATATAGTTCATGTGCTCGGTCAATATCTAATCTCATTACTGATCCCCCTGCCGAAGCATCAATCATATTGAGGTATTCAGGATGCAATCCTAAATAAAAAATGTAGACCTGAGCATTTTTTGGTATGTCCAAATTTGGACACTTTCGAAAATAATCCTTAAATCTTGTCCATGCTTCAGGATAACTCTCAAGGTCACGTTGTTTGAAAGTGTGAATTTCATTTCTGATTTGGAGAACTCGAGAAAGAGGGAAAAGTTTCATGGTGAATTTTTGCACCATGTCATTCCAAGTTACAATGCTTCCTGGAGCTAATAAGCGTAGCCATTCCCGTGCATTATCTTTTTAAAGTGTGGGGAAACAAACGCATTCGAAAAGCGTCTGCTGACATCCTTTCATGACTGATTACATTGCATAGCATTAAAAATGCTTGAATGTGCTCATGCGGATTTTCAGTAGCCTTTCCAAAGAACTTGATGTCTTGATGATTTTGAGATAAGTTCATCAGTCTAAGGTGGTAATTTGTCTGCCCGAATGGTGGATAAACAATTGTTTTTTGTATAGGGACGGGCGCGAGATTTACATAATCCTCAAACAGAGCTTGAGCATTATCGAGAACTGCTCCTGGTTGATTTGCACTTCTTACTCGTGAGGAACAAGTGGCAATTGATTTTGATAATTTTCCATATCCCTATTTTCTCTTTGTTCTCTTCTAAATTGTCTAAAGGTTCTTTTTATTTCAAGATCTACTGGTAATAGTTTAGGCCCGTTAAAACCTAGCATATATTATTCAATGACCAATATGAAGAGAAAAAGAAGGAATTGTGAATAACCAAAATAAAAATAAAAACTAAAACTAAAAAAATTAAAATTTAATTGAATTAAAGGTAAACTAATAATTATACTAAATCTGTTATTCCCCGACAACTGCGCCAAAAACTTGTTCGTATGAATTCCGTAAGCGCACGAGATCGTTGACAAGTAATAATTGTGATGAATTGAGAGTATCGTTCCCACAAGGAATAAGTTTTAGTCTTAATTATCAGTTTATCGTCGATCCAATTAAGTGAAGCAATAAATAAAAAGATGGTTTGTTTGTCTATTCTAAAAATTGCAACGAATAAATAAAATAAATACAAATGTTGGGGAGTAAATATGAATGGGGAGCATGTATTGGAATTCGAATTTACTTGTTATCATCTATCTCAATTCAACAATTTTGTAGTTTAAATCATTCATTCGTTGCTTGACAATCGATAATTCACATGCAATTAACTTTCTATTTCTAGACAAATTAAATCTATCCTAAACTTGAAACGAATCTTTTCCTAATCCGAATACGAATGTTTAGAACGAATTAAATCACACAATTATCAATTAGATTGCACGTGTTATAGTATTATTCCTAACATCTAGTGTTCATGTGTTGATCATGCAATATTCAAACATATTGTGACTTTTTCAAGACTACAACAAGCAACAATATATTTAATTGGTGGTCAATCAGTCAAATAATAACAATAAAGCATGTAAGATCAATCAAGAGAACACAATAAATTATTAAACTACTAGTTATCGAATATAAATAAATAAATAACAAGTTTCATCTTCATCCAATACAAAAGGAAATTTAGTCTAACATATTAATTGATAAATTAAACACAAAGAATTGGAAAAACATAACTCAGATTAATCCTAAAATTTTTCCATCCGTGAAGTTTTCTCTGTGTCCAATTCCAGCAGCTCCTTTGAATTTCTTTCACCAGTCGTTAACCTTTATTACTTCCACTTTTTCTCCTCAAGTCTGCTCTATTAATTTTCCAAGAAATTTTCTCCACCTGCTGACCACTTCTTCCACTTGATGCACTAATGCCCAGCCTCTCCACTACACCTCTATATTAACTCCCTTGATTTGTGTAGTCTCCTGTGTGTATATATGTATGTAACTCCCAAGAATTCTCACCAATTAAAACTAGCACCCGACCACTTTTTTGCCAATATTCTCCCCAGTTAGGCCTCTCTTTTTAATCCCCTATTCTGCCTAGTTCTCTTGTTCCAAAAGGACTCCAATCAATTCCTCTTTCAAGTGAGTTTAAGGCCCAATTACAATAGGTTGTAGGATTTTTTCCTTTAGTCGGCTTCAATTCTTCCAAATATTTTAGGGAAATACCCATAAATAAACCTGTGAACATAAATATTTTGAGAAATAGACTTTGAAACTAAAACATTTGGTAAATAGCCTTTGATTATTCAAACTTCCTCAAACATCCTCATTTTCAAACAAAGTCATCTAACTATAAAATAACTTCAATTTAGTTCCCAAATAATTTTTGTTGGAAACTAAATAGTAAAATTAGTTTTTATCTAATTAAATTTATGCATGTTTACGACCCCCACATACTTGAAGAAAAATGGAAAGATTTAATTAGGAGTTTACTTAGAGAATATACAGAATTAGTTAGTATTGAACAAAAATCAAGTACCAGAGCTATAGAATTATATGAAGGACTAAAAAGATTAGTTAAACAACATATTGAATATTTGAGATTAATAGAAAGAAATGAAATAAGATAAGAAGAAATATTTTTGACAAGAATCATAAGACGATTGTAATTAATTCCGCATATAATTCCTCAAGAAAATAGAGTGTGCTCTGCGCACCCTCGTAAAATTGGTATCAGAGTCTGTTACGAACCAAAATATCATAATGAATTTATCAAAAGAAGAAAATATAATTGAAGAATTTCTAAAAAAATGTAGAAAAATATATTAAACCACGTTATCCTTATTTACCAAAAAATAATTTGAACGAAGGATTTGAAGAGATGAATAAGAAATTGGAAAATTTAGAATATAATTTACAAATAGGAAACGCTATATTAGATAAAAATCTAAAAAGAAAAGATAAAATCATAATTAATCCTCCTCAAGATTACAGAAGAAAAATTAAAGATAAAAATAAAGGAAATGAAAAAATACCTAAAATAAAACAATTTATGATAACAGATGTAGAAGAATTAGAAAGAAAATTCTTAGAATCTACAAGAGAAGAATATGATGAATATAAATATCAATTAGAAGAATTAGCAAAACAAGTAGAAAATACTAAAATGAATACAAACGCATCTACAAGTAACGCAAAAGAAGAATTTAGTAGTGATGAAGATATAAGCGATCCATATGGAACTTACATACCTAGAAAAGAAGGATTCCAAAAATATAGGAAAACCCAGAATATATATAATGGAAATATTAGAAAACAATCTATAAAAGAAGTTAATCCAACAAAATCATATAATGAACCAATCCACACAACATGAATATGGTTAGATTTAGATTGTATAGATACAAACAAAGCTATTGAAACACGGACATAAAGTACTGATTTAGCAATACAATTTAATAAATGGGACACATATACAGCCTTTGGATTTATAGAACATACATTTAGAGGTATAGTATCAGAATGGTGGGGAAAACTACATGTAAATATAAAAAGAAGAATAAAATATGGAGAAAACACAACTGATGCATTAGATAATAGAAATAATCTAAATGATAAAAGTATAAGAGATAAATTAAATAGGTTGGAAAGAGCCTTCAGAACATAATCCTTAGGAGATAGATACACAATTGATGAAAAAGATAGAAAACAAGATGAATGTAATGAATGAATGATTGCAATGGAAAATTTAAGAATATGCGATATGTGCGAATTAGAAAGACATACATGTAAATTCCAAGTATTATACTATACAATCAGCCAAGGAGATTATACAGATAATAAGCCAATCTTAATATCTTACTTCACAAAATTACCATTCCCATGGGGAACTAAGTTATTAAAAGAATATAATAAAATATTGCCTGAAGGAGATGAAAAAGGAATATATATATATATATATAGTCTTAGAAGTAGAATTGAATTAACCATAAGAATGATAAGTATTTGGTGCAGAGAAGCACTAGAAAATTAAAAAAAACATATAAGATAAAGAAGAACTCTTTATGTTGTTACAAAGATATAGGTCAAAACAGAACAATTTAGATGTCATAAGAAGAGATATAAGCCATATAAAAAAACACAAAAGAAGATTCAAAAACTTTAAAAAGTTTAAGAAAAGAAACTTCAAGCCATATAAAAAATATTTCAAGAAAAGATATATATATATATATATATATATGAATGAAATTCAAGAAGTACAAGGATTAGATATTGAAACAACCGAGGAAGTAGAATACTCAATAAAAGGAATTTGTTAAGAAATTACATTTGATAGCAAAAGATATAAGGAGATAATTAAAAGAATCTTAGACTTACAAGAAAAAGATGTATTTCATCAAGGATTCTTAGGAATACTCCCTAGGATGAAAAAAACAATTGTAAGTATGAATTATAAAGAAATCCCAATTAACATTAAAGATGTAGTGGGAAAAACCAGAATCCCAATAATTACTAAAGAATGAGTAAAACAAAAATTATCAAATATCCTAGAAAATATTAGGAAGAAGTTAAAATGTATTGAAATTGGAGGAGTCCAAGTTATGATTAAAGGATTCTTTAGAGAATGTATGAATATACCAATTGAAATTTATTGCATGGATAACAGAATTCTACAAGATCCTATAGATGCTCTATTAGGAACTGTTGTAGGAAATCTAGTTTATCAGAAAATAATATTTACAGTAAAAGCAAATTATGCAATCTCAATAACAGATGAAAATATATACCAAAGTTTCAATCTCTATTATAGAATTGGAAACTTGAAAATGTTACGTAAAAGTAAGGCTATTAGTAAAAGCATATAATCAATATTTGCTTTTAGTACTAGCCATCATAGCAATTTTAGGAAAATAACATATAACATAATAATATACAAAGATTTTGATGAATTGGCACAATATATTCCGCCTAAAAAATATAAGGAACATGAAATTATAATACCAGAACAAATAATGCTTGATTTTCACAAACAAGCTAAAGAAATTAATTCTGAGCGAAGAATAATAAGAAAATGTAGTGTGAGGCTACAAGGAGAAAATATTATTGCAAGATTCCCACCTAGAGGTAATATAAAATGACTTAAAAACCAAAATATTGATGAACCAACAAGCTCACAGTATTATATCAAGACTAGATATATCAACCAAGAAGTGATCAAGAATGATCTTCTTGTCCTTATAGATACAGGAGCAATAAAAATCATGTAGATGCTAAATTTGTTATATACCTACAAGATTATGAGTTACCACAAAAATATATCTTTAAAGATTGCTTAGGACATAACCTTGAAATAAAAAGATACCTGAGTTTCACTCTTATAATTATAGGAGAAAATCAAGGTGAACATAAAACGAAAATAATCTTATATAAGGATGATAATTATGGACTTAGCCAAACACCCATATTACTAAGAATGAGCTTTATTGGGAAAGTAAGCCCTTACAAGATATGTCATGGATATATAAAAATAACACTTGAAGGAAATCCAATTATTATACCAAGGATAGATGAAAATATGAGATCATTGTTACCATGGAGAGCATAATAAATACCAATCCCATGAGTCCATATATTGAAGTTATACTCAATTTTAAAAATTATTTTAAAATAAAATTTCATGATTATTTAGATACATGAAGTACAATAAGCATTTGCTTACCAAATGTAATACCATCAGAATATTGGAAATGTGACTCAAAGAAAGTTGTAACTGCTACAACAACAGGAGGAAACAAGATAATATATAGCAAATATGCTACACAAATACCTTTTCTAATATCTCTTAGAGAAGTATTTGTTGATAATATATATATCAACTAAAATTGGATGTGATATTTTATTAGGACAAAATTTCCTATTAAAATATGCACCTTTTACTCAATTTATTGATAAATATATGTTTACAACACCTTGTGCACATAAGATATTTACACCTAAAATCACAAGAGCCGTAAGCATAGCTTAGAAAGAAATTAATCATCAGAGCCCCTCAACCCAACGTGGTGGATGTTGGAGTACAGAAAAATTTAAACGTTTCAATGTACTAAAAATGACAATAGAAGATAAGTTAGAAAAACTTAGAAAAGAAATTTTTGAAACTTATTCTGAAAACACATTAGAAAAATGGGATACAGATAAGGTTAAAGCCAAGATAGAGCTTATAAAACCAGATACTGTAGTAAGAGTTAAACCGATGAGATAAAGTGGTGAAGACCAAGAAGAATTTAAAATTCAAATAAAAATGAAAAACTAAAGTTGTCTAATTTTTAACTAAGACACAACTGACTGTCACAGATTTGTCTAGAAAGTTATGAATTATCAGTAAAACGTGAAGATTTCTTTTAGCGCAAGACCAAATGAATCTTGCTGATGCAGATTCGTCTGGATTATAAAACGTGAACATACCAGTATAAACGATGCAGAAATGTAAATAGACAAAAACGAAATATTTGAGCTTTACGTGGAAAAAACCCTAATAGGGAAAACCCACGTCCCCACACCCTGAGGATAAAAATCAATCACTATATAAGAAATTTTTTACACAGATCAATATAAGCTATAAGATAAAACTACGCATAAACTTATCAAACACCCAAGAAATAAATCACTCCCTGATTCTTCTATGGCGCGTAATATGAGCTGGCGTCCCACCACTCTTCAGTAGCTTTCTTTGAAACTGCAACGATCTTCAGCAAACTCGAACTTCCGTTCGATCTCAATCCAAACCTCTTATTTGATCTTCTGGCTGAAAGTCTTTTCTTCTCATAGTGATTGAAAATCTTCTCCCAAAGAACCAAAGTCTCAAGAATGTAGAAGTCTTGTATGTTTTAGTACACCACACGAATTTTGGCTTCCTGTACATCTAGGAAAATCGTCCAAGTCTCCCTTATTTAAGTGCAATCGGATTGCTTGTCCATCAAGAATCCTAGTTGCACAAAATCTCTATTACCTACAATTAAATCAAGAATAATTAGAGATAAGGTAAGATAATCATAAGTTAAAGAATCTTACCATAAGTGAAGATAAGGTAAGATAATCAAAGTTAGTTATGAAATAAAAGATCTTACCATAAGTGATAAAATCAAACTTGGACACCAAGACTTGGAACAAGATTTTTGGCCAATCAAGATATTCTTTATCTTGAATCCTTATCAAGAGTGATAAGTGATAGAATTTTGGCTCAAGAATACCATTATCACAATACTTATCTGATGATGCTAAAAATCGCACCTGGAATATTCCGAGTTTGGACAGTAAACAGGCACGATCTAGATCTCCGAATACCTGCAATAAAGGCGAGGAGGTGTGTCTTCGTAGCCCCTCCGATGCTTAAGTCAGTAAAGAGGAAGGAGAAAATTTATGCAAGAGGCTATAAATTGTAGAGATAATTGTGTACCTGAATTGTGATTGAGAGGCGAGTATTTATAGAGGTGTGTAATTGAATCCTTGTATGACTAAGGTGCTTGAAACTAGGCATGAGTCCTTTGAGGAATCATCTTCCTAATTATTAGGGATAAGTTTGTAAGTCCCATATAGGGTTCTGTTGGAAGATGAGTTCTATTGAGATTAGGAGGTTGTGGACTCCACGTGTCAGATCAAGTCCTACCCGATCAACGAGAGGCATGACCCGAGCATCATGTACCCCGAGCACATCATGCACCTTTTTGGTTAGATATATCTCCTCGAGGTATTCTATCCTCGGGGTATTATGAGTGGTCGGGGCAATGTTTTCACCATGGGCGTTTTGAGTGTGATCCGGGTTATATTCTCCTAGGGGTTGTTCATGTCCTCGGGGTTCTCAATACGGAGTGTGGTGTAATATTCAAGTGCTCGGCCTCGAGGATTCATATGTTGCTCAGGGATACCAAGATATGACGTGGTTAAATATTTAAGTGCTCGGGAATGAGGCAAAGGATATGCTTGAGGTATAAATGATTGTCGGGGTTGAGGACATTCTCGGGGGTATCAAGATGTAATATGGGATAATATTCATGTGTTCGGGCTCGAGGTCATTCTCAGGTTTATGGTGGTCGAGGTTGAGGTCTTCCTCGGGAATAAAAAATATAATATAGGGTGATATTCATGTGGTCGGGGTTGAGAGCCTCCTCGGGTTCATGGTGGTCCTCGGGGTAACACATTTTGCTTAGGAGATTATGTTTTGTCAAAGAGCTCAGGCTTGAGGCTTTTGTGAAGGCTCGGGTATGAATAAAATTTATACTCATCATTATCAAACAAGATAAGTCTCCAAACGTTATCAATTATCATGAGACAGTTATTCCAAAATATAGGAGATAAACATACTTAATAGTCCAAGAAAGAATCGAGTAATTTAATTAAACTCAATGAATTACTAAACACACGTGTATAGTAATTAAATTAAATTTACTTAAATTACACTATGTAGAAAAATAGAAATTGTCAACCTAAATAAGTTAACAAAAAGAATTACTAGAAGCCAAACTAATTATGCCCAGTAAAAGTCCCCATAGTAGTCCAGCATTTATGGTAAGGAAACATAGTGAAATAAAAAGAGGAAAAGTCAAAATGGTGATTAACTATAAAAGGCTAAACGAAGTTACAAAATTTGATGGATATTACATGTCAAATAAGGACATCCTTATTAAACAAGTACAGAACAAGAAGACATTTTCAAAGTTCGATTGTAAATCAGGGTTTTGGCAAATTATGCTCATAGAAGATAGCAAACCTTTAACTGCATTTAGCACTTCTAATCCTTTAGGCCAATTTGAATGGAATGTAATGTCATTTGGATTGAAAAATGCACCACAGATATTCTAAAGAAGAATGGATGAGATAATAAAACCTATCACTCATTTTTGTATTGTCTACATACATGATTTATTTATTTATTCAAAAGATATGAACAAACATATTGAACATCTTGAAAAGTTTTGTTATATCTTGAAAAACATGATATTACATTTTCTCAAAAGAAAGCTGAGATAGCAAAAACAGAGATAGAATTTCTTGGATTATTTATAAAAGAAGGAGAATTGCAACTACAATCTCATATTGGTGAAAAACTTCAAGATTTTCCTGAAGAAATCAAAGATAAAAAATATTTACAAAGTTTCCTCGGTATATTAAATTATGCTGAAGGATTTATTGAAAATTGTGCCAAGTTAAAAAATTATTTTCTTCCAAAATTAAGGAAAAAAGTAATGCGGACAAGATGGCAAAAACATCAGGAAGGTAAAAGATGAATTAAAAAATCTACCAAAACTTGTTATCCCACAAGAATAAGATTTCTTTATCCTTGAAACCGACACTTCAGATAACTACGGGGAGCAGTACTTAAGGTAAAAAAGAATCATAAAGAATATAAATGTAAAAAGAATTATTCTTGTCCTGAAATACTTGTAGGATATACATCAGGATCATTCAAAGAAGTTGAAACGGGGTATGAAACAAATAGAAAAGAACTCATTGCTGTGAAACGAGGAGTACAAAAATATGAAGATTTCTTGTTACCAAAAAAGTTCTTGATTAGAACTGATAATACACAAGTTAAAGCATTTTTGAAAAATAATGTTGATCCATCTATTGCCAATAGATACATTATCAGAATCCAAATATGATTTTCATATTTCAAGTTTGATATTGAATATATTAAAGGACAGTCTAACTTTCTTCCTGATTATCTTAGCAGAGATGGAGCTGAAGGAATTAAAGACAAAAGTCCAGTTACTTGAACTTAAAGTATCTTGCTTGGAGATGCAAATTCAAAATATGCAAGAAAGACTTCTAGGCAATACCAAGATAGCCCCTTCAACAGAAAATACTTGTACAAAGTCTAGTAACCTTTCACCGGGTCTTATGAATACTAGCGCTCTTCCCGAGGATAAAGGAAAAGATAAAATAATATTAGGAACCCCCTCACAGGGAAAAATTAATCCTAATGTTTGTACTAAAAATATGGAGACGGATACAAATCCTTCATTCAAGAAGGATAATCTAGATACCAAGAAGGTTATGGAAACCTCTTCACAGAGGAATGAAATTGATTCCAAAAACCCGTATTGAGAAAATAAATCCAAAAGATGTGGTAAAAATTTGCCATGAACAAAAATTACCAAACAAAGATAACTATGAGGAAACTCTCTTCTTTATTGTTATTTTCAATATACTATCAGATTGGAATCTCGAAGTAGGGAAATGGATGAAGACCCTACACTGTGTAAAATACAACAAGATAAATTTCTATCTAGGAGCGCCAACTAATTGGGTTCAAAATTGCTTTAAATTAGGGAATGTACTCTGCATTTATCCAAGCAAATATCTACGGGAAATTTCAAAACTTCCCATAGATGTTAAAAAGGCAATCCGAAGATTTACTCAAATTATCTAAAGTACGAACATATATATCCGATTCTTTTCAGCTACAATGGAATGGGATAAATATGAAGAAACAATGATCCCATCATTTCATTGTATCAAGATAAGGATCACAAACCAACACTTCTTACCAACTAGCCAAAAAGTTGTTAAAATTATATATGAAGATATTTTTAACATGATTTCTTACAGAAGAGCTAAAGGATATAAAGAAATATTTGATAATTTAAGTCAAGTTATTTCTGAAAAAGAAAAAATTGGTTATATCCTTCAAATAATCATGTAATCTACTCCAATGTAAGATTGCCATCTAAAGAACCAGATATTTGTGAATTTGACAAAATTATTATCAATGAAGTAAGTGGAAGTGAAACTATGCGCAAAGAGCTATGCAAGATAATGTGGGACCATCTAGAGCATAGGTGTGAACAGTGTCTTGTTGAAGATATGTGCCATGCATCACTCGATAGTACAGAATTCCCAGCAGAGTTCTTTAACTCGAGGATGGAAAAATAATGCTGCCAAATAGTGACCCTTTATCACTACTTTAATAAAGTCATTTATTAAAGAAAAACTATGGTCACTAAACAACAAGAAGATAATGAAAGGTAGCTACCATGACAAAGACTTTTCACTCACTACTTTAATAAAGTCTCTTTATTAAAGAAAAGATATGGTGTTTTGTCACAATCCAGAAGATAACTTGTCAAGAGTTATTGAAGCCAGCCAGCTAGCAAGAAAGAAAGATAAATGCACCGAAAAAAGTGGTTGATGACTACTCAACAAGAAATTTATTGCAGAAGAGATAATAGTCATTTCTTGTCACCAAAAAGGATAGAAGGAAAATAATCCAGGACCTCTATAAAAGGGGGAAGAGATTCAGTGAAGATGCATCCTGAAATATCTTATTCAAGAACTTGTACTCTTTTATTATTATTAAAAACTTGTTTACATCACTTGTATTCAAGAAAAATATTGATGGATAATCTGAAGATATCAAAGCTTGTAATAAGGTAATCACTTATGGAGTTCTAAACTTCATAAGGTGAGTACCAAAGGTGTCTGTATGTAGTTTGCAGTATGTACAATGTCAATCTATGAATGAAATGATGTTTGAGTTTTTGTCAAAACTTTCTTAAAAGGGTTTTCGTTAAGTTTCTCATGACCCACAGCAATATTGATATTTTCCAAAATGAATTTTCTTCTTTGAAGAATTTGTCACTCAGCAGAAATTCCATCAGCTTTTTGATGTGTTGTGAAGTTTTGGGATAATATTTGAGCTTTGTTTCAGTTTTAAAACTTGTAATTTTGGAAAAGTTCTAAGTAAGGTCTTCCTGAAAGGAGTCGAGATAGGGGTGAAAATAGAGACTCTGAATACTGTGAGATAGCGTCTGTAGAAACACGACTAGTTCTCTAGAGTGAGAAGTGCAACCTTGATTGAAATTTTTTTTTGCGGAAGCAGTTGTGGACCCAATTTATTAAAAAATATCAAATATTCATTTGATTAAAAGGATTGATTGAGTACATGCAAGGCAGCTATAGGAAGACACTAGAGGGAAAGCTGCTTATTTCTATTTGATTACTGTAAGCTTACTTACTACCATTTGCATACTTTGATTACATGCTTTTAATCATATGCTTCCACATTCTTGTTATTTTTAATTATGAACAATGATGATAGAGAAGATATTGAGAGACTTAGAATAGGTAAAGATAATACCTTTGATTTAAGATCCAGAGAGATGGAGAAATTTCTCAGATAATTAAAATAAGAAAATAATCAAGAAAAGTGGGAAAAAAATACTAAATACTATCAGATATCATTAGTACGAACAACAACAACATCTAATTTGGTTACAAGAAAATACTGAAATTAGATTCCCAAGTGTAGTTTTAAGAACCTTAGATCAAGAAAATAGAATAGTTAGACATAATCCTGATCAACTTGATCATTTGAATTTATGAACACTTCACAAGCATCCACTTCTACTGATTGTGATAAACTGTATTTGGATGATAAAGATATTTCATTTTTATTAACTATTACTGAAAAATATCAAGGCATATATTCTGTTAAAGATATTGATTACGCTTGCATAAATAATATAAGATTCAACTCTGTTGAAACTGCCAAAAATATAAATATAGTTTATAATATATCACTCGAACATAAGGATATAGAAGAAGTTTCAGAAGGAATAATATTAGGATATATAACTAAGTAAGATCATCCCAAAGCCCTTGAAAAATTATCAAAATACAAAGAGTATTTAGAACTATTGAAGAAGTTACAAAAGGTCCAAATAATTAGTCTTGAGTTAAATCAATCAGAATAAAGAAAGGATATACCTTGCAATTTATTCATTAAGGGTAATTTTGAATTTTCAATAGAGAGGTCCCTTGACTCTTTTCAACTTTGCAATTAAATTCTTGACATTTTAGTTCTTCATTTCGTCGTTCGTCTTATCTATGAATTGTTTGCAAATAGTCCTTCTTGCGCGATTTTAGTCTAGTTCCTTCGTTTAGCTTCCAAACGCATCCAAAATTGAGTTTTTCCTAAAACAAACAAAATAAACAATAATTTATCAATATCACATCCTAAAACACTTACAATTGTCTAAATTTAAAACCAAGATAAGTACGAAAAACGTACTTATCAGTAAGACATGTTAGACCTGTATTTAAAGAAACAATGGCATCCACGAAGCTTTGATCTTTATAGTACGATGCTTAATATCTAGGCAGTGACAATATGAATTAATATGTCAGCGAAAACCTGATACAGAAATCTATGTAAATATGCTAGACATTATTAATTGGTGTATACATCATCATTGCTATACGTTAGATATGATATATAATATATTGGTTGTAACTAATTATTACAACACAATTTTCAAAAATGCTTTTCAAACTCAGTAATTACGTTAGATATGATATATAATATATTGGTTGTAATTAATTATTACAACACAATTTTCAAAAATGCTTTTCAAACTCAGTAATTTGCAAAAAACTCTCTTTACATTATATTAGAATAACGTTAATAAATTCGACTGTAAAACAATTTTTGTACAACGTACAAGTTCTCCACTAGTTATATTTAAAAAGTATACAAAAAATTATTTTAAAAATGTAATATATCAAAATTAGTATAAAGATTGAAATTAGTTTAAATGGCGGAGTAATATCATTCATCACCCGTAATGTTTAATACACACTTTACTATTGATGTACTTGATAATAAAAGTAAATTATTGATGACTTTACCGAAAGTATTTTTTGATTGAATGGGGATGAATGAAAAAAATACTAAATCGTCACATATTAAATCGAAGTCAATAATTGATTACAATCATGTATTTCATGGGTCCCACAACTATTTAACCACACTTCTCATGAACTTTTCATCAAAGTCTGCTAAAAAATTGATTCTAGTCCCCATCAAATAGGGACTAAAAATAAACCATTTTCCCAAATTATTTGTCTTTAATATTCTTATCGTTTCCTCAATATATTTTTGATTAAGAATGCACTATAGTGTTTGAATTTTCAACTAGAAGATAAATAGTTGAGAATATTAAAAACCTAGCTATCATTAAGATATACTAAAACGAGCTATCATGGACAAAATAAATTGTGTGCTGGTTGTCTATTTTATGATTGTGCGAGATTTAAAGCATTTTTAGAGCGATGCCCAGAGTTAATTCCCATGCTGTCTCATTTAATGCGTTTATAATGTGCTAGCATTGTTATCTTGAAATATTCTTAAAGTATTGATTGGTACTAGGGATGGACATTGGGTTGGTTTTGAGCCTAACCCAAACCAACCTTTTTAACAATACAACCGACTCGAACCAATTCAAGTCGAGTTGAGCCGGTTTGGGTTGTGGTTTAGGCAAGGGGTAAGCTAGGGTTTGTCACTTCCAACATCTCCAATCTGTTCCATTTTATGAAGAAATCATGTGACAGCCATTGAGGCTCAACAAGATCTATCTTGGTTGCATAGGCCACATGTACCACGGATTTTGTATATGCTAAATGATGCTACGGTATGTTTTGGAGCTATGCCTACCCGTAACATCATAAATGTGCATTTTTATCTATATTTTAAAAAAAATAAGATGTCAATGAAATCAAATATTTCATAAAGAAAGTTAATATATGAAGCATTGAAAATTGAAATTCTTTAAAATCATTTAGCCTCTGTTGTGTTCAGATTAAAATCTGATTTTGATTTCAAGTCAACTTTAACAATTAATTTTAACCACATATTTTTATGACAACCTTTCCATATGAAGTTGGTCTCTCTGATGAACTTTTAGTGAGGGGAGGATTTTATTAATCGCACAAAATGTCGAAGAGCAGAATCACAAACCCCCTATGCCAACTTTCCACGATTTCAATATAGAAGTCAGATCATGTCACAAGTTGTCTAGAACCAAATTCACCACAATAGCAACAAAAATCATCTCTAGTTGGATTTGCGGAGGAAACATAAAACATCAGACACCAATAAGTGAATATGTATCTGTGTATTATATAGTAGATTCTTAGGTCACATGGTGTTGTTCTGCACTTTTAACTTCACGTACACATCGAATAGGAGAGCACAAATAATGAATCATTGTTTTAACCTCTATTCATCAGGCAAAGAAATTTTTATTGCCCAATAGATATTTCATTAATACATTGAGGTTACATAAGGTAATCTGTTATCTGTGCTATTGTGATATGATCGTATTATTTGTATTATCGTTTGTGACCTTTATGTATATTGGAAAACTGAATCTAGTTTTCTATTTCCGTAATTAATATGACCTTGTGCTCTTGTGTAGTTTGTGACCTTGCAGTCAAACATCATGAAGTTGAATTTTGCTTACGTGAAGCCAGATTTTATGACTTGCCATGATTGGATTCATGTAATGAATGCATTAAATGTCAATGAAATGTCTTATGGGTATTCTTTGTGACCTCATTGTATTTGTAAACATTGAAAAATTGTATGTTGTCTCTTTTCCGAAATTCAAGTGAACTTTTGACCTTGTTTAATTTTTTACAGTGAAATGATCTATAATTCAGTGACCTGATGCAATGGAATTCCTTTACTGAATGATGTGTTTGTGGTCTGATTGTATTATTTCAGTTTATATTCGTAACCTAGATGTATATATATTTAACAATTGAAAAGCTTTTGTAACTGTAAATTCTAAAAAAAAAATGTCTGTTACCTTCCATAATATATTCCATTTGGAATGTTCGGATAATTTTGTCACGTATCAATAACCTACAAATCAGTTTTGCAAGGTCATCAGTACCAAATGACTCGGGAAACTGTAGTCTATTGATATAAAAATATGACCTGAATGAGGTGACTAATGTAAACAAGTGACCTGAATAACTCAACAAGTGACCTTGATACTTTAACATGTGACCTGGGAGGCTGAACATGCCTGAAAACTTGTGGTATGTTTATGTAGAACGTAATATGTATGAGGTGACACCATGAAAATGTGACCTGCACAATATAACATGTGACCTGAATAAAAACAAGTCATCAAATGGTTCTACCCTTAGATTATATGACATGTGACCTTAATAAGAAACACTCAACAAATGGTTATATCAGAAAGCTTGAAGGATAAACTCTTGAGACAAAATTACAGGAAACAATGCAGTGTGTACATAAATGAAAAAAGATATGTATTTCACAAAATCATTTTAATTCCAAATACAACTTTCAGTTCGAATATTAAATATAAAAGGCAATATACAATATTCTGTGATTTAGGTCATCAATTTACTGTTTGGCTCTAATTATATTTTTAATTTCATCAAAATTTACAATCATCTAAGTATTTGGCAATTATGATTTCTCTAAGAAAATTTACATCTTCTTTTTTGATATTATATTCTAAAAAGTGAAGTAGGAAAGGTTAAAAACTAAATGCTATGAAAAAATATTACTCGGATCAATAAAGCCGACTTTCGACTAGCCCCCTTACGGTTTCCATTCGTCTTGATGATAACTTTGCGTACTTAAATTACCTTTTTGGAGGCTTATTTCCCTTAGAAACTGCCTATCTCAGACTATCCCTTGACTCGTAAATTTTGAAAAAATTAAGAATTCTAGCTTTAAAACAGTGGTCAAATTCCCACATAATAGATTACATTTGGCACTAGAATTTATCATCCTGAAAGTTATCCTCTTCTAGAGGCTAGAGTTATTTTATATTCTATATTTTTGTTGATTTTTATAATTGATTATTTGCATACATCTAAATAGTTTGAAGTAGAAAGTAGAATTTCTTCAATACATTAATAACCTACCGTTAAGCTGAAGGGAACACTTGATGATACTTAGTGGCAATATAGAATTCTGTAACTTGTTGTCTTTGCTCATATTGTAAAGAATTTCACGCACTCAATAAGAATGATATTTAAACATCAAGCGGAACTTTAAAATACAAGGCCCATTTATTTACTTAAAAACCTACCTATACATTTCGAAACTGAGCCCCAAAATAGTATTTAACTTTTAAATACTAGAAGAATAAGAATTTCATTTCAAAATGGTTTTAAGTACCAAAAGGGCTTAATCTTTCCTTTCTTTTGATTACCAATAAGTACTCTTCATTCTCGGTCTGCAATCTCCATAGGGAATCCACACTACAAAAATTAACGCTCCATTTCCTATGAAAAGATATATAAAACAACTATGAACCACATGTTCCAGTGAATAAATCTTGATACATGTAATAAGAGGTTAATTTCAACATAAAGTATATAAGGTTATAAAACCTTCTTTCATTCTCAATATTTTCTTATCAAAATTTAACTTACTTAGAAATGAATATAAATCATACACTTTACCTCTTAACTTTGACATTATTTCTCATATACGTGACTGAAATTTTAATCACTTTAACATATCATTTGATAATTAACTCATATCTCATTCAATATGTCTAGTTCCATATGTATTTTACCAACACAATACTCATCTAGTATATTGGCTTCAAAGCATACTTAAACCATTTGACTTCATGCTTATCATCATCATATCAAAATTGCCAAGTAACAATGGAAATCATTATGAAAATTTTGTCATTTTTTTTACTACATTTGACAATTCATTTCTTGTCTATATATAGATAAGAATCAAATCTTACATAACAAATTCATAGCATCAACATCAAAACATTTACCAAATTAATAAACATGGTAATGGAAATGTATTGCATGCTATGATATGAATAAGTGATATGATTTTCATTTCTTTTCAATCTTTTTTTTCTCGTCTTTCTTTCTTTCTTTTCTTTGAGAAGTAACATGAATGATATGACTTTTCACTCTTTGCATTTCTTTCACGTCTTTTACTTTAAGAGTCCTTCCCATATTAGGGTTTTACATCACGCGCAAAAGTGTTTTCTTAATAGCACAAGGTCACTAGAGTATTCTCTTACACTCACGAGTACGCTAACTCGAATCTTCTTTAGAGCACTTTGATCACAAGCTTACTAGCTAGAATGGTACTTACTCCCAAGGGTATCTAATAATCCATGACCTCAAATAGGGACTTACTCCCTAGGTGTACAACCTAAATAGGGACTTCTTAGTTGTTCATGAACATTTCTTGAAAACATAATTTTTCTCTTTAATGCTTAAATGATCACAAATGTTTATGATGTTATGATTCACATGAAACATCAATAATCATGAAAGTATTGCTTGAAATATCGTGCACATAATTATTCATTCAAACATGACATAACAATTTGCACACGTTCTCCATTTAAGACATCAATACCGTACTGTCATCACATGAAAGTTCTTCACATGACCATAACACTAGTATATAATGTTTGTCTCATATTAACATGCTTTTCATCATATATGTTAGACATATAACATATCTTAAACTTCCAACAAGATCTAGTTATCAAGGTCAACATCATTTAGTCTCAAATTCCCTTTTTATTTGAGTAATTCCATCAGTCTTTTTAAACTCAATTTGATGCTTATTAACAAACTTCTAATCATGTGTATTAAACACAAAACATCACTTAAGCTAATAACAAGTTTCAGACATAAAATCCAACACCCTTAAATCTCAAAATCTAGTTTTGAAAACTTGCAAAGCGACATTTTTAGTTGAGTATTTCCAACAGATTTTTAAAGCATGTTTATGACATTTTAACACACTTTTAATCTTGTGTATTGAACTTAGAATGTAACTTAAACTAATAAAAAGTTTTAGCCATAAAGTTCAACAACTTTTAATATAAAAATCTAGCTTTAAACACTTGCAAAGTGATCATTTCAAACCAATAGTTCCAACATATTTTTAATGCATGTTTCTTGCCTTATAACACATTTCAAATCTTGTATATTGATCATAAAACATTGCTTAACTTATAACAGATTTTAGTCATAAGATCAAACACTTTTTAGACTCAAAACTCAAATAAAACCTCATTCAATATTGCTTTAAATCTCATATTTCATACTTCAATAAAATCAATTCAAAATCAAGTTTTGAACATATGCAAAGTAACTTTTCAAAGTATACACTCCAACAGATTTTATACTAGTTCAAATCCTTTGAGCATGCCATGAATCATGTAAAATATATAGTAAAAGAGTTTAGATTAACAATAAGGTCTAAGTATAAGAATTGAGATACTTTCTAGTATGAAACTAATTTCAAACACTTTCGTAAGAACAAGAATGATAACCTCAATAATCTTTAGTCTTTACATCAACCTAAATCTGGAATTTTATACATGAAGCCTATAAACAAACTTAAGCCATAAGGTATAACATGATTTAGTGTCCAAAATCAATTTAATTAATGTTTTAATACTCCTCTACAAAAATTAAGTCTCAAATCTTAGTAAATTCAGCTCAAAGTAACAATTTAAGGGCATTCAAATTAGCAACTTAATTTTTCCCTTCAAATCTGAATTCTAATACATGTAGCTTCATACCCAAGCTTAAACCACGAAATAAAGCACCTTTAATCCTAATTCAACATCCCTACTTAAAAATCAACTTTAAGATATGAATAACTCTAGTTTAAAGTGGTGTTTTAGGCTCATTATTCATAAGGACGGCAACTTATTTTCAAACAAGTTTTGAAATAAGTCGTTAAAACACATCTTATTTACTCATACCTTCCATCAAACACTTAGATGGTGGTTTTTAGTTCTAACGTAAATCTTGATATATGGATTATCAAATCAACACTCATTTATAAGAAATACATCAAATAGTATAATCATGTAAAAATCTTCTACACCATATGAGAAACTAACTCAATTAAAACATAAACCAAGTTTTACTCACCTTCTAACTTATAAATGAAGATTTTGAGCATTTATCCCTACAATTAATTAATCAAGTGTTAGGGTAACTTCAATATACTAAAAATCTTACTTCTTAATATAAGAATTACCAAGAAAATTAGCCCAAAATTAAGAATTTCGTAATTTTGAAGAATATATCCAGAACCGAAAATGCTACCAGTAACTCTTTTTGCCTCTGCCGATGCTACTAGTATCCCGGTACAACGGAATTTCCTTTCTTCCATTTTCACCATTGATTTTTCTCATTTTTCCTCTCATTTTTCGTCCCTTTCTCTCCTCTTTGGTTGTAGCCCACGAAATGAAGAAGAAATGGGGGCTAAAATTGTACCTTATAGATACATATATGATATTTTTGCAAAATGACCCCATACTTTCATGTTTTCACTAGTTATTCCTTATATAATTGAAAACTAAGTCCTCAAAACTTTCCTTTTGTCATCCAATTCCTATAAATTTTGATAAATAATTACTTCTAACCAAAATAAGTTGAGGTGCCAAACATACCCTTAAGATTAGATGTGACAAGTGTCTTTTCCTCTAATATTTTAATACTAAAAATTCTAATTTTTTTTATTTTAAGGTGTCACCTTCGAATCAACATTTGAAGGTCAAGATGAAGTCCATTTAGGTCACTCTTTATACCATTGTAAAGTTCACACTTCAACCTTCGCAACGATTACACATGCAAAGAAAACTGATCATTATGCCGCCCATGTCGTTCATCCAAAAATGGTTGCTCGAATAGTTTCAACGCTTAGCCAAATTTTTAGCATTCTTACCATTTTGTGTATACATCTTCAACTTGATATTTGAAGCACTTCCCGACCTCGATTGTGCTTGAACTTGATACCAATATGTACATCTTATTGTGAAATATGAGGTAGTATAACATGCAAAGACACCGGATTAATATATTGTTCGTATGATCCTCTCAAACATGGTTGTTCATCCACCAATTTATACCTAGAAATTTTTTGATGAATTTCAACATTCCAACTATTTCTCACATGCAACTTTAGCTTGATTTTTGAATTACTTCTCGAATTCAAATGTATCCAAATTTGATATAAATGCTTAGATCTCATCAATGCTTAGATTTCATCTTAAGCTATAAAATGGTATAACTTGCAATGGTTAAAGATCACTACATAATCCACAAAATAATCCCAAAGTCACGTTCATCAAAATGGAAAAAAATGTAATTAATAGGAGTTTCTAAAATTTCCAGCTTAGTCCTCAACTATGAAATTCAATCCGTGAGTTCAAACATCATATATAACATTTTTTTACGCCAACTTAGTCTCCAAAATTACAAATAATGTTAATTTCTTTCCTTTTCTTATAATTTCTATACTATCTCATCATGCAAAACGTGAAATCGGCTATTTTTTCAGAAAATACTTGAATCCAACTTCCTAAATAAACCAACTAGGGTACGAAATTTTCGGATCATTAGAAACAGATATGTATTAAATAATTATGAAAAATTAAGGAAAACATAAAACATATCGATGTATTTCTATCCCCCGTTGAATTTTATGGAAATTAAATCATGTCTAATGTGATCTTAATCTTTGAACTTAAGAAAATGCTACAAAACTCATATAATTACTATACACATATATATAATTATAGAAGCAAGAAAGATCGAAATAATTGCTCAAACTCATAGATTATATTAAGTTAAACAATAATCAAAACATAAAATCTGGAAATTAAAGCTTCATCATGATTATAACATATAATACTAGAAACGTGATTAAAGATAAATAACAAGAAGATATATTGGAGTTCATCACTGTATATTGTTCTTGTTGTAGAAATCTTCAATCTCTCTTTATGTGACAATTGGTAATTAGGTAGAGTGTTTGTATGAATATAGGGAATAAGGAACAAGGAGGGGACCTAATTCGTGCAATCTGACGAGTATATATAGGAAGAGGGAAGAAACTTAGTTGAATTGAAAGAAATATGTCAAAATTAGATTTCAAGGAGAAACTTTCGACCCAGTCGAATATCCACGCTACCGTGTCAGCAAAGAAGCCACAATCACAAGCTTTTGTCAATTTCGGCTCTGCTTATTTTGTTGACGATCACGCAATCGCACTCTTGATTGAGGGGCAATCGCGTGGTAGTGCAGTTGGCCTACAATTTTCATCTTTCAACTCTGACAAGTTAGTCAATCTTCTTTAATTTCACGACAAGTCCTTCAACTTCTAATTTATTCAATTGAGTCACCGAACTTTTGATTTTCTTCCTTTTGACTTTGGATTCTTTCTTTCTTCACTTTAGCTCCGAATCGGATCCTTGATTGGCTTTTTCAACTTCCATCTTGCACATTTTAGCTGTAATTATCACCCAATTGACCTTTATTCACTTCAAATCTTTCATTTTCTCGAATTTTGGATAATTTATGAAATAACAACAAAGTAATGAATTTATTCTAAATTGCTAATAAAATATTCTAATTTTAGCATGTAAATAAATACACTTATTTACACTTATCAAACACTCCCAAACTAGAATTGTTATTTGTCCTTGAACAAAATAGAACTAAAATATAAAACTACACAGCAAATTCAATAATTTTTTTAACTATCAATTCACTTGCCATATGCCTCAGATTCAAATAAAAAATTACAATTTATAAAAGAAAGTTGAACGACATAGTTAAAATTATTTCTACTTATCCAATGCTCGAATTTTCATGTGTGCTTGTGAATAGCAAAAGTAAAGTGTGGCTCATATACAGTAAAACTCGAATCTTACATGATCAAACAATGATTTTCCTTTTATTTTCCTTACATCTCTCATGTATGATCACTCCTTATACTTTTCTCTCAAATTCAGAAGTTCCTTCTATTTATGTGATTTCTAAATGTCAAAATATTATATATTTTTTTCACAAAAGCAATCAGAATTAGATAAATATGCATAAACGATTGATTGTAATCAGTTCCCTATTCCACACCTTTAGTCTCCAAAGTTCCATAAAAGATCGAAGGTACCCCTACACGATCTAGTGGGCATTCAGACCAGTATCTAGAAATTTTTTGTGTTATGCCTAATCCATTTTCAACCTCAATTGATCTCACGATGCACCATATGCTTCCAAACACTGTTCTCATGTTCTTGACTCAAAATTTATGCTAGTGATCGTGATGATGCGTTATGAACTTAATGTAAAATTGATACTAAATACTTAAGAGTAAACTTAAATTTCAATAATATATGGAATTTGGGGAACTTACAAACTATTGAAATTAAAGTAAAGAACCTGAAATCAATTTCAATTCATTCACATAAATATAGAGTTAAAATAGAAATCTTATAACTAATCCAAGAAACTGAAAATAATTTAAACTACTCCAACAACCTCATTCCAAAATCTGAAATAACTTAAAAATACACAAATAACATAAATTAAGAGATTGTTTGGTGTAGGAGTTTTTTTGGATGAATTTTGAATTTTTAGGAGAATGTATGGTTGAAAATTGTGAAAAGTGATGGGTCCCACAGAAATGTGTGGTTGAAAATGAATTTGAGAAAAAATTTTGAAAAATTTAATTTTACCAAGTTGGCTTTAAATGCTACTAATGTCAAGAATGCTAAACAAGGAATGAATGTAATCCTAACTCCTAGTGTAAAGCAAATAAACAGAAAATGTAAATAAAGCATGATAAATAAAAGGGTTTTGGAATTGGGTTGCCTCCCAAGAAGGACTCCATTTATGGTCTTAAGCTCGAATTTTTAGCAGAAATCCTCAAGGTGACATGAAACAAGATGTTGAGGTGTTATCACATGCTCTGACCCTGTGCTAAAGATTTTCACCTTAACAATGATGTGGGTCAACCTCTATTTTGGAGAAGTTTTCAAGGAGTGGATTTGAACTTTCGAGCTGAGTCATGCTGAGGATTACTTGTTCATTTTCCACTCTAAATGCTACCTCTCCTTTGTCAACATAGATTGAAGCTCTTCCCATTGCAAGAAAAGGTCAACCTAATATTAATGACATCTTATTGTCTTTCTCCATGTCTAAAATCACAAAGTCAAATGGAAAAATAAATTTATCTAATTTTACCATAACAACCTCAATGATCCCATATAGATATCTGATTGCGCAATTGGCCAGTTGAAAAACAAGTGACGTGGGTTTGGGATCTCCCAATTCTAGCTTTCTGTAGACAGATAAGGGCATTAAATCTATACTTGCACAAAGATCACATAAAATTTTATTAAATTTTAAATCACTAAGTATTGAAAACTTCTTGGATCTTAAGTCATCATGGTGGCAACTTCTTCTGCAATATTTGCACTCCTCAGTTAAGGATACTGTCTTGAGCTCTTGAAGCTTTCTCTTTTTGGAGATCATCTCCTTCAAGAATTTTGAGTAGCTTGTAATCTTCCTTATTGCAATGAAAGGTATATTGATGTGCATTTTTCTAAAAATTTCTAAGAATTTGTTGAACTAATAAACCTCATTATTTTCTTTAACCAATGTAGGAATGGAACAAGTTCTCAATAAGGCTTAATTATTGATTTAACCTTGCATGTTTCACTCATTATTCAATGTACCTTTTTAGTTGCTTCAACCTGTTTTTCCTCCTTTTCAACCACTTTTTTCTGGAACAGTAGTTGGTTTCTTGACATGGATTTTAGGCACTTGGATGTTTGCTAACCGCAAGTTCACAGATCGCAGAAGTAATAAAGTTGACAATGAGTCCATGTATCTTACCCATAGGGACTGAGTAAATTGTGCTTTAGATTAAATGCCTTAACCGGAGCTAGAAAATTGATTTGAAGTTGAATTTTGAATTAAATTAACAAATGAAAATAAACAATTTGAATAATTAAAATAATTAGAAAACATGCTAGAATTGAGAATCCACTTTACTTCCATCATTCATGCCTTGATTTAAATGTCCAACTACAGTTCATGGGATTTTAAATATCAATGCTACTAATTTTATAAAAACCCTATTTCGAACGGGGAATTAAAATTTTTTCCTATTTGTGATCAGACTATATTTCTATGATGAATACAAACATATAAGAAACCATTAACGTTTTATGAACACTTTGTAAGACAACATAAAGCAGGGTATATTTATATCCTCTATCGAACTTCATGACAATTAAAACTAATCTAATGAATTTCTAATCTTTCGAACTTAAGAAATCACCACAATATTCATGCAATAATTAGCTAGAAAATTGTAGAAACAAGAAATACGGAATTAATTGCTCAAGCCCATAAATTTCATTAATTAAACGTAAACAAAAAAATGAAATCCAAAATGTAAAGCTTCATCACACTTCTAACATAAAAATCTAGCCTAGAAACATAATTGAAGAAAATTCACAAGAATAATAATTTGAGTTCATCATCCGAATCATAGTCTTGATTTTTGGTCTTCAATCTTCAATCTGGTGTAGTGTGGTTCCTTGAGAATTCGACAGCATTTTGTATGAATTTAGGCTAATTGGGAACTCCTAAAAACATGCAAGGCATCTAGTATTTATAGATTTAGGTCAAACCTTGGGGAGAAGGGACAAAAGCGCAGCAATCAGCCTAGCCAGACTACTGCACGACTGCGAGGTTCTATTTCATGCAGCCGCGCAGCTCATTGTTTTAGCTACTGTTTATTCTTGTCCTACACGCGATCACGCAGTTACAACTATTCCGTGCAATTTCCATCTTTTATTCTGCGTAAGTTGGTCATCTTTCTTTTATTGCACCTCAAGTTCTTAATCTTCTGATTAGAGCAATTTTGTCCTTGAACTTTTGATTTCTTCCAATCGACTTCTTTTTTCTCTTGATTTGTTTAATTAAGCTCTCGATTTTCTTCCTTCCTCAACTTTAACTCCACTTTGCACCTCTTGTGATTCCATGATCTTCTCATGTGTATACTTTAGCTCATTTATCATCCAAATTTTCAAGTATTTGCTTCAATTCCTTCATTTTCTTGACTAGGAGATATTTTCTACAATATAAATAAATAATAACAAAATAAATAACAAATATTCTGAAATGAAAACAATAAATCATACTTTTAGCATGTAAATAAGTGTATAAAATACACTTATCAACACCTCAAATTAGAATTATTGTTTGTCCTCAAACAAAGTAGAACTAAACTATAACAAAATGCAAATAACAAATATTTTTGTAACTGTCAATTCGCTTGCTACATACCTCAGGTTCAAATAAAAAATTTACTTTCAGAAAAGAAAGATGAAAAACACTTCAAAATTATTTCTACTTATCCGATGCTTGACTTTTCATGTGTGTGTGAATAGTCAAAGTCAAATGCATACTTAGATGAAAACATACTCAACATAGTGTGGCTTATTGATGCATTAAAAACCCAAAACACATGTGGTCAAACAATGATTTTCTATTTATTTTTCTCACATCTTTCTTGTATGATCAAAACCTTATGCTTTTCTCTCCATTCCCGATGTTCCTTCTATCTATGTGGTTTCTAAATATCAATAATTGTATTTTTTCACACAAGGCAGTCAAAATAAGACTAGTATGTATAAAAGATCTATAGTAATCAGTTCCCCAATCTATAACCTCAGTCTCTAAAGTTCTAGTCTCAAAGTTTATACCAAGCACTTTTATTTTTCTATTTTTTTTCTCTTCTTTTATGCAATACTTTTCTTATTTTCTTTCTAAGTAACCCTTGTAGCTAGCTTTAAGTTAGTAAGTTCCAAATTAGATGACTTTAGGGCACCAGATTTTGAAAACCTTAAAAACATAATTACATGAATCCCTAAGGCTACAAAGAAAAGTAAAAGATATTTTGTGTCTTGCGTGTAAGTCCTCTCTTTTAAGCTTTCTAATTGACCCATGTCATGAGCTTTGTGCTGATAACTTCCAATTGAGTTGAATTTAGGGTACCAAGTTTTAACACCCTTGAAATCTTAATTACTCGAGTAAAAGAGACTACGAAGAGAAGATAAGACTATTTTTATGCTATTGGTACTGGTTTATACTCATTGACTGAGAACCTCTTTGACCAAATGCATATTTCAAGATCACGCCCTCAAACGTTCATGCATCCCTATTCTAATCTTTCCACCCCAAACTACTTTTAAGAATGTTTGGTTCTAATATTAGGGTCAAGATCTATCAACTTAAGGTTAGAGATTGTAAAGTCGATCTTATGTTCAATTGCATAAAAATTGCCCCACATAATTCAAGCATATTCTCACACAAGTTATTCAACATTGGCTATGTGCTTAAATTTATAAAGTCTAACATGAATAAGAAAGTTTGGAAAATAAAGTTTAGATGACGTCCATTATTCAGACTAAAGCAAAACATTTAACTTGAACAATATCATAGGCAGCAAACAAATCAACAGAATTTTTGAAATTTTCGATTTTTTATACCCCAAAAATCAAATGAATGAGCATGTATAACATGTATGATAGCGAATGAATGAGATACCCACCCCCAAATTAAGAAGATTACATTGCCCTCAATGTATATGAAAATAGATATCAATTAAGCACAAGATAACTAAGAGGGCTCGAGTACTTCAGGAGTTTAGAGGTGCATTTTCATGAGTTGAAGCTTTCCCTTTTTGATGTTGCTTAGATCCATTGGATAATTCGACCTTGTTCAATGCTATGACCCTTCCATTGGAAAATATCAATTTTTGGCCGCGATGTCTGGCGCTGAATATCACTATTCACACAATTCTAAATTTATTTTTTTTTTTCCAAAATTCTTAGTTTGAAGGGGGTGGAATTACTGTGTTATGGAAACATTTATAAGGAATTCTATGATATTTAACATTGAATTCATTTCTTATGTGTAAGAAAATGCCACAGAAGGACTGGTGAAGTGTTTTTGGGCTAAAGAATTGGGCCAAAAATGTGGGTTGGAAATTGAAGTGGATATAAAAAATTGTCCATTGTATTTCTGCAATTAAATAAATGAAATCAATAGTAAATATAATCAATTTAGAGTTTAAGAATTAAAATTAAATCTTTTATAAGTTTTACTCTAAATTACAAAATTTAAATCCCAAAAATTGTATTTTTCATTTATTTTCCTATTTAAAATATGTAAAATTGGACAATAATCACACTCTCCAACTAGCTTTTTGCTAGTCTCTAGCAATTCAAGCAAATTAAAAACATGACTAGCTCAATGAAAAACTTCAATTGTAAATTCAAGAATGAATTTAGATAGTCGAGCACATCAACTTCGCAAAATCAAGAGATCAAGCATTATATCCAAATTAATCCATAAAAACATTCCCAAAATTTTGTGTGTGTGTGTTTTAAGCCGATCCATCAAACCACTAACACCAACACATACAGTGTCGAGTATTCACTCAAGCCAAGTATAAACTCCATATACTCACGGGTATGTGTATTTTGTTTTTGAACTGGTTAGGGGATCACTCATGGAGTTTGAAAATTGATCACTCAAGCATTCAAGAAATGCTATATATATGTGGATGACAGCAATGCAAATATTGACCTCATGAAAAGCTCACGACCATTGGAACTCAACCGTTCTTACCACAAGCAACTTAAGATCAAAATGTCATTGATATCAATGTAAAGGTTATGATGGTGTTATCGAGGGAATTGATAAGGAGTGGTGGAAGAAAAGGTTTACATGTTCCAATGATAATAGTAGAATAATAAATTCCAATGGAAGTATAAGTCGCAATGGTAGCATTTTTTTTTTTTTTTGGATAGGATAAGGAAATAAAAGAAGTGAGTAGAATTTGAGGACTTTCAAAATATAAGCAAGGATAATAATTTCCACATTTAATCACACTTCAAGCTTACTTTCTTATTCACATCCTTTACTTTCTTTTCAATATGTCTCCCTTTTCTTTCTCTTTTTCTCATCTTTTTTTTTTTTTGAAATCCTCTCAAATAATTCTTCAACATTCTCCTCTAGTCTCAATGACTGTCAAATACTTTCTAACTCCACTTTTCTTTCTTTTCATGCACTGAACACTTTTTTTTTCTTCAAATATGGAGCAAAAATAATCATCCACACTTATACTTGAAAGTAGAAACAAGGTTATGTATTTATGGAAGCAATGTCTGGATGTAATGTCATCTTTAATGTGAAATAAATGAAAGAGATTTGTGGCTATGAGGGAATTTGTGGATATGAAGGGATTTGTGATGGGAAGAGAAGATGATAAGGTTAGCGTCAAAGGATCAAAATTTTTATTTGACATTGACCTTCAACGTTTCTTAAGTATAAACCACCAACAATCCACAATCCGTGTAATGATGCCCAATGGAAGTAGCAATATCAAACAAGGCAATATAAGAAAACCACCAATCACTCAACTCTCATGATGAACAAATAAAATTACTTAAACTTGAGAGAGCTCTAGTTGTATGTGTTGACTATCCATCTTACCACAATGCTTAAATTCGTGCATGAAAATAAATTTAGAAGGGAGGTCTTTACAAAATAACAAAGATATAATTCAAGACTCGAGATGTACTCAATTTTATGCTCAACGATCACAAAGAATTAATGCAACAAGTACATTTGAGTTACTCTCCCCCCAACTAAAATCAGGCATTGTCCTCAATGACTCAAAGAGAAGAAAAATGAACAATGATTAATAGACACGACTCAAAATTAAATCAAGCTAAAGGAGAAGAGTGTACCTGAGAGGAGGCCTATGCACATGAGCAATTATTCAAGAATGAAAAACTAAAAAATGAAGAAAAGAAGAAAACCTGCAAAAAGAAAAGAAAATATATACATAATAGTAAAAGTTAGTTCCAAGAAAATCAGCCGCTGGAAACAGGATCCAGCAGAGGTAGTTCATTAACTTCAGCAGAAAAATTATCCAAAAATGGTTTCAGACGTTGTCCATTAACTTTAAAAACAGTACCAGTTTTTGGATCCAATATTTCAACTGCTCCATAAGGGTAAACAGTTTGCACAATGTAAGGACCAATCCATTTAGTTCTCAACTTACCAGGAAAGAGATGAAGCTTAGAGTCATACAACAAAACTTTCTGAGAAGGAAAAAATAATTTTCTAAAAATTTTCTTATCGTGAAAAACTTTCATTTTCTCTTTTGAAATTTTTGCATTCTCATACACTTTCAAACGCAATTCATCTAACTCATTCAATTTCAATTTCCTAAATTCACCAGCTTGATCTAAGTCAAAGTTGAGTTTTTGATTGCCCAATAAGCTTTATGTTCAATTTCAACCGGAAAGTGACAAGGTTTACCAAATACAATTCTATAAGGAGACATTCCAAGAACAGTTTTAAAAGCAATCCTATAGGCCCATAAAGCATCATCCAATTTTATAGCCCAATCTTTTCTATTTGGATTCACTGTTTTTATCAAAATGCCTTTAATTTCCCGATTGGCTAGCTCAGTTTGACCATTAGTTTGAGGGTGATAGCGAGTGGAAATTTTATGCCTAATGCCATACTTCTTTAACAAAGTTTCAAAAGGTTTATTACAAAAATGTGTTCCTCCATCACTAATTATGGCCTTAGGCATACCAAACCTAGAAAAAATATGTTATTTCAAAATTTTGAGCACAACTTTATGGTCATTTGTTCTACATGGAATAGCCTCTACCCATTTTGACACATAATCAACAGCAACCAATATATAAAGATATCCAAAAGAAGGGGGAAAAGGACCCATAAAATCTAATCCCCAACAATCAAAAATTTCAAGAACAAGGATTGGAGCTAATGGCATCATATTCCTATGGCCGAGACTACCAAGTTTCTGACATGCTTCACAATTTTTACAAAATGTATGAGCATCCTTAAAAACCACATTGAAGTACCTTAGCAGCTGTTTTCTGCGAAGAAAAATGGCCTCCGCAAGCATGAGAATGACAGAAAGTAAGAATTTGTTGTACCTCATCATCAGGAACACATCTTCGGATAATTTGATCAGCACAATATTTGAATAAGTATGGATCATCATAGAAGAAGTTCCTTGCAATAGCTTTCATCCTCATTTTGTCTTGGACACTCCAAATTGAGAGCATATGACATGTAACCAGATAATTAACCAAGTCAGCAAACCATGGAACAATATTTAAGCTAAATAACTGTTCATCGGGAAATGAATCATTTAAAGGGTGAGAAACTTTTGAATTTTCAGAATTTAATCTGGATAAATGATCAGCGACAACATTTTCCACCCCTTTTTATCCTTAATTGTAATGTCAAATTCCTGCAATAACAAAATCCATCGAATGAGTCTAGGTTTAGCATCTTTCTTTGTGAACAAATATTTAAGAGTAGAGTGATCAGTAAAGATGGTAACAGGGGTCCCAATAAGATAAGTTCGAAATTTTTCTAGTGCAAAAATAATAGCTAGCAGTTCTTTTTCAGTAGTTGTGTAATTCCATTGAGCTTGATTCAAAGTTCTGCTAGCATAATAGATTACATAAAGTTCCTTACCTTTCCTCTGGCCAAGCACCGCCCCTACAGCTATATCACTTGCATCACACATTAATTCAAAAGGTAGAGACCAATCAGGTGATCTAACTATGAGTGCAATGGTGAGTGCCTTTTTTAAATGTTCAAAAGCTGCAGTGCATTCATTAGTCCAAACAAATTTTGTATCATGCATCAAAAGTGTAGTCAAAGGTTTTGCTATGACACTAAAATCTTTTATGAACCTCCTATAAAAACCTGCATGGCCTAAAAATGATCGAACGTCTTTTACAGTTAAAGGAATAGGTAACCTAGAAATTGAATCTACTTTTGCCTTATCTACTTCCATGCCTTTAGCATAAATTATATGACCTAAAACAATTCCTCTTGTTACCATGAAATGACATTTCTCCCAATTAAGGAGAAGTTGCTTATCTTCACACCTGCATAAAACAGCTTTCAAATTTGTTAGGAAATCATCAAATGAATCACCATACATAGAGAAATCATCCATAAATGCTTCCAAAAAGTTTTCTATCATGTCACTGAACATGCTAAGCATGCATCTTTGAAAAGTTGCTGGGGCATTACAAAGACCAAAAGGCATTCTTTTAAAAGCAAACGTCCCAAAAGGACAAGTAAAAGTAGTTTTTTCTTGGTCTTCTAATGCTATTTCAATTTGATGATAGCCTGAAAAACCATCCAAGAAACAATAGAATGAATGACCAGCAACTCTTTCTAGCACTTGGTCTAAAAATGGTAAAGGGAAATGGTCTTTTCTGGTCATGGAATTCAATTTTCTATAATCTATACACATTCTCCAACTAGTGGGTACCCTTTTAGTTATCATTTCTCCCTGTTCATTTTCAACAACAGTAACCCCAGTTTTCTTAGGAACTACTTGAGTAGGACTTACCCACTTGCTGTCTGCAATAGGATAAATAATACCCGCATCAAGTAATTTTAAAACTTCTTTTTTAACAACCTCTTTCACATTAGGATTTAGCCTTCTTTGAGATTCCCTTGAAGGATTAGCATTCTCTTCTAGAAAAATTCTATGAGTGCACAATAAAGGACTAATTCCCTTAATATCTGCTATAGTCAAACCTACTGCAGATCTATGATCATTCAACACTTTCAACAACATATTTTCCTGATCACAAGTAAGAGTAGAAGAGATTACCACGGGGTATGATTCATTAGGTCCCAAGAACGCATACTTTAGTTCCGATGGAAGAGGTTTAAGCTCCAGAGTTGGCATCTTTTCTGCTGATGTTTGCATGGGTGTCTGGCTAACATTTAGAGGCTCAATGTTTGATTGCCAAGCTCTTACAGCTGCTGTTGTTACAATTTTTGAAGAGTCTTGAATGCTCTCCAATTCGAGATTCTGCTCAAGTTGCTCATTAGGATCTTCTAACTCAACTAGCAGCTTTTCCATCATATTAACTTCCTGCACTTCATCAAAATCTTTTGGTTACCTACAAGCATTGAAAATGTTAAGTTCCAAAGACATATTTCCAAAAGTCAAATTTAAAATACCACTCCTACAATTTATCAAAGCATTTGAGGTTGCAAGAAATGGTCTACCAAGAATAACAGGGATTTGAGGAGAAGTTTTAGGTGTACTTTGAACATCAATAACAACAAAATCAACTGGATAGTAGAATTTATCAACTTGAACCAAAACATCCTCAATTATCCCTCTAGGCATCTTAACAGATCTATCTGCTAATTGTAAAATCATGGGGGTAGGCTTAAGTTCACCTAGACCAAGCTGTGTATACACACTGAAGGGCAAAAGATTTACACTTGAACCTAAATCTAGCAAGGCATGACCAATACGAGTGGTTCCTATCATACAAGCAATGGTTGGAGAACCGGGATCTTTAAATTTTTGAGGAGTTTGGCATTGTATGATAGAACTCACTTGTTCAGTTAAAAAGGCTTTGTTCTTAACAGCTAGCTTCCTTTTCACTGTACATAAATCCTTAAGAAATTTAGCATAAGCAGGGACTTGTTGAATTGCATCTAACAGATGAATATTTACCCTAACTTGCTTAAAGATCTCATGAATTTCTGTTTGATTTTTGGTCTTATTACCAGGTTGTAATCTTTGAGGAAAAGGGGCAGGGGGTGCGCCTACTATTAGCTTAGGTGGTTCCTGAACATCAGATAGAGATTTTAACACAGTATCATCAACAGGAGGTTTAGCCTGCTTACCCACCAAGTTCTCTTTAGGTTCAGGAACTTGGATTTGCTTACCACTTCTCAAGGTAGTTACTGCTTTCACATGTCTTAGATTGGACTCATCGACCCCATTGTATTGAGTTTGAGGATTTGGCATTGGTTGAGCTGGAAACTTACCTTTTTCTTGTGCACTTGCCTAGGTAGTCAATTTTGTAAGATGAGATCGGATGTCATTAATGGCCTGAGAATTTTGATTGTTGATCGCAGCTTGACTTTGCATGAATTGTTGGATTTGGTCTTCCAGACTTCTCTTCTGCGGTGGCATATATGGTGTTGGTTGTGAAGGTCCAGCATTGTTGCCAACTTTATTGCTTCCTCCTTGATCATTCCTCCAACTGAAATTTGGATGATTTCTCCAACCTGGATTAAAAGTACTCGAATATGGATTAGAATAAGGCTTGGAAATCATATTAACAGCAACAGATTGATCAAAATACATCTCTTTTAGTTGGGGAAGTGCAAGACAATCAGAGGTTAAATGTTGTACATCATCACAAATTGAACATTTTTCTAAAATAGTGGAAGAGGAATTGACTTCATTCACTTTTTGAGTTTCCAAATTTTCAAGTTTTCGAGTAATGACAACCAATCGGACATTTATGTCATCATCTGCTCTAAGTGAATGAATTCCATTTCCAAATGCAATCTTTGGAAATTCAGTTTTTATTGTAACACCCCATCAAACTCATCAATGTTATCTCAAGATTGGGCATTTTCAGCTAAATCATCAAAAAATGTAAAAACTTCATTAGGGTCTTTTGCAAAGAAATCACCATTACTCATGGTTTGCACAAATTGCCTCATTTCTGGTCTGAGCCCTTTATAAAAAAATTTAATTAACATCCATTGCTCATAACCATGATGGGGACAAGATAACAACAAATCCTTGAATCTTTCCCAACTAGTGTAAAAAATTTCATTATTCTTTTGGGAAAAATTCATGATTTTTCTTTGAATAGCGGTGGTTCTTTGTGGTGGAAAAAACTTCTTAATGAACTCTGTCTGCATATTCGCCCAATTTGTAATTGAACCAGGCCTTAAAGAGTTAAACCATGACTTAGCTTTATCCTTTAGTGAAAAAGGGAAAAGCTTGAGTCGAATGACTTCCTCGGTGCAATTTCTTTCAAGAAATGTAAAACAAACCCCTTCGAATTCCTGGATGTGGTGATATGTACTCTCCGATGGCATCCCATGGAAGCGTGGTAGATGATCAATCATTCCCGGTTTAAAGTTGAAGACCGCTGCATTTGCAGGAATCACTATGCATGACAGAGTGCTTGCCATCGTTGGAAAAATGTAGTCTCTAAGACTTCGAACGACTGGCGCCTCATTTGGATCTGCATTATTTGCCATTACTACCTACTGATTTTCAAGAAGTAAAAACTGGTTAGTGGATTCCGATCTTACTAATCGCTTAGTATTATCTCGGAACCAAACGGACATAAACAATGGACAATATCAAGAATAGTAGTCGAAAATAATAATAATGATAAAATAGCAGAATTCAGCAAAAATCAGTTAACACCAAATTAATCCCGAGCAACGGCGCCAAAAACTTGACTCGATGTTAAATCTACCCTCCAAGTATAAAGGGGCCAAGTTATAGCCTAGCAATAATCCAGGGTCATTCTTCCTAGGGATTTTATTGGTATAATAATATTTGCTAAATTCAAGTCTTAAACTATGATTTCAAAATTACTTAAACGATAAAAAGATGATATAATTAAATTGCAATGAAAGAGAAATTTGAGTGGAGTTATTCTTTTGCTATCAATTGGGCTTTTCAAATAAGATTAGTGTGAATTTCTTGAGATCGATAAGATGTCAGAATATTAGTAAGGAAATCAGTCAATTTATCTTACGGCATTTAGTCGAGCATGTTGTGTGCATATTCAATACATACCACATCAACGACATCAATCGAAGTAAAATAATTTGAAAATTTAAAAAAATTTGTAAACGCTTATCAATAACACGAATTCATTCATAACAAATTAAAACATACCCATTGAAACTAAGATTAACTCCTCTCAAATATAACTTAGCCGAACATAATTGAATTAACCAAAATAAAATTCAACCAAACAAAAATCATTAATAGAAAACGAGATTCAAATTTAAAAATGAAAATTCAATAACTAAAAATATTTAAAACTAAACAAATGTCAATAATCTGAAAATTCTATAACCAACATTATAACTCAAACTAAACTAATGTCAATAATCAGAAATTAGAGAAATTAACATAAAACAATCAACAATCTAAGCAAAATATGAATAAAAACTGGAATGAATAACCTGAAATGCCACTTTGTATTTCTCCTCAACCAACTTCCGGGAGAGAAATGGCTGTTGAGTTCCCTTTTGAAGTGAGGTGCGGCGGCTTCAGGTTCTGACTGCTGGTGCCTACTGGGAAGAAGAGTCGCTGGCTGAGTGAGAGGTTCGGTCGGGAATGGAGGCTGGGGACGGTTTCTGTTGGTGAGAAGGCTGAGGCGTGAAAGGGTTGGCAGCTGGAAGAGAGAAAGAGAATGGGTTGCGGCTGCTGGTTTAGTGACTGCGGATGTGTGTGTAGTGGGCGGCTGGTGGGTGTGGGAGTTGAGAGAAGACTGGTTGTAGCTGGAAACGGATGGAAGGAGGTTGGTAATGGTAGAGGTGAGCGGCTGATGAAGAGGCTGAGTGGTGTGTGAGAATGGTGAATTGGAGTGCTGGCCGTGAGAGAGAAGTGAGAGACGAGGCAGAGAGTTTGGTTGCGTATGTGAGGGAGATGAACTGCTGGGGAGTCGGGGCTGTAGAAGATGAGAGAAGACAGAGGCAGAGAAGAGTGGCGCTGTAGGTTTTTGGAAGAGAAGTGGCTGGCCGGTTTTTGAGGGAAAGAGACAGAATGCGTGTGTACTGAAGGTTCAAAGTGTAGACAGAGAGGAGCTGGACTGGTGAAGTGTTTTTGGGCTAAAGAATTGGGCCAAAAATGTGGGTTGGAAATTGAAGTGGATATAAAAAATTGTCCATTGTATTTCTGCAATTAAATAAATGAAATCAATAGTAAATATAATCAATTTAGAGTTTAAGAATTAAAATTAAATCTTTTATAAGTTTTACTCTAAATTACAAAATTTAAATCCCCAAAATTGTATTTTTCATTTATTTTCCTATCTAAAATACGTAAAATTGGACAATAATCAATATACTTTGCATATGTAGGGTATTTTCATTTTTGACCTAGGATTGACCTTATAATTCATAACCTTAAGTTTATAGACATCGTGAAATGTAACTTATAAACCAAAATTGCTCAAGAGCAGTTTAGGGGTGGAAAAATTAGTATAGGTGGGCATGAACGTTTGAGGGTCGGGAGTTCTTGAAACATGTCTATGGTTGAAGGGTTTTAGGTGTATAAGCCAGCACTAACTATGCAATAATAGTCATATTCTTCTCTTCATATCCTTTTTTATTTGAGCAATTAAACTTTTAAGGGTGTTAAAACTTGGTACCCTAAATTCATCTGATTTGGGAGTTATCAGCCTAAAGCTCGCTATATGGGTCACTTAGAAAGCTTAAGGGAGAAAAAAATTACAATTAAGACACACAAAAAAAATCGTTACAAGAGTCACTTAGAAAGCTTGACGAGAAGAGTATTGCACAAAAGATGAAAAAAGAAAGAAAGAAAGAAAGAAAGAAAGAAGATTTAGAGTAAAATAAAGTACTTGGTATGAAATTTGAGACTGGAACTTTTAAAACGGAGGGTGTGGAATAGGCAACTACTTACCACCGAACTTTTAAGCGAACTTATCTAATTCTGACCTCTTTGTGTGAAAAAATACAATTTACTGATAGTTAAAAACCACTTAGGTAGAAAGAATCTTCGAATTTGAGAGAGAAGTATAAGGAAGTTATCATACGTGAGAGATGAAAGAAAAATAGAAATAATAGCATTGTTTGACCACATGAGATCTAATTATATGCATTTTTAGCCATTTTAAGTTAGGTATATTTTTATATGAGAATGTGTTTCGTTTTGGCTATTCACAGTCATGAAACGTTAAACATCAGATAAGTAACAAATGATTTTATAGTGTTGTCTGGTTTTCTCTTTTCAAGTATATTTTTTATACGAACCTAAGGCATATAGTAAGCAAATTAACGGTAGAGTCAATTTTATTATTGAGTCTTACTTTGAGTCATATTTAAGTTCTATTTTGTTCGAGGATGAACTATTATTCTAGTTTGGGGGTGTTTGATAAGTGAATACTATATATTTATTTAGATGCTAAAATTAGGATATTATATTGTCGTTTAAGAATGAATTCTACTGATTTCGTTGTTATGTGTTATTATTTCGGTTTTTGTCCCAAAGTTACGTGAACGAAGTGATTGAGGAAAATAAAGGTCAATTAGAGGGCAATTTTGGCAAAATATGTAAATTCAGAAGTTGATGAGGTCAATCAAGAATCAAACTAAAGGTATAGTGGAAGAAGTCAAAAGATCAAGGCTGCAATTGAAGAATTCGGGAGTTGGAACTCGTAAATGATGGAATTCAGAAGTTCAATGGCTAAAATTGACTAAATAGGAAGATAAAGATGTGCAAGCAATTTCAGAATAGGGACCAACTTAAATGGCATGAAATTGAAAATCGAAGGAAAAATGTAACACCACGTGATCGCGAGTTATACACGTACACAATCGCGAGGTTGCACTTCGAATGTTCAGAACTTCATTTTGTCCTTGCGTTATTACCACTTCTTCTATCATACAATCGTGCGACTTTTAGGGTGAACGGAAGTTTCCTTATTCAACAAGGTTTCTACACTTATTAAACCTAATATACTGAAACAGATTGAGAGCCGTAATACATATACATAAACACACAAAATTAGGCTCTCTCTCTCTCTACACACACACACACACACACACACATTATTCTACATGGATTCGAGAGGCGAGAAGAAGATGAAAAAGAGAAGACAAGGCAAGAGATTTCAAAGGAGAATAAATTCTTGGTGCAAGATCACTTTTATTCTTCGTTGATTTGAGAAACGCTTTCATGTTTTCTTACTTTTATTGCAATTTACATTTCTTTGTGAGCAACTAAATTCTTTAATTGAGACAAACGATGTAGCCTAGCTTTAGTTATTAAGTTCAGAACTCAAGTTTTATGTATTTCTTGTCATGTATTGATTTTAATATCGGGTTTAATGTCCGAATTAATTAGCCCCTAATTCATAGATTTTGTGGGTTTTTTCAATCTGGGAGGTGACTTAATAACCTAGACCGTGGAATAAAATTCAATAATTGAATAGAAGGTAGAGTTACACTTTTGTTATTATTGCAGTTAGTATTTGAATTCTTTTGTTCTTATTGCAGTTAGTATTTAAATTCTTATGTTTTAAAAATAAATATTTATCACATAAATTATCATTCAATTTAGCCCCCATTTGATAAACTATTTATAAACATGTTTTTAAACAACACGAGTTAAGGCTCTATTTGATACCCATTGTTTAAAACCTCAATTTTTCAAAATTCATTTTCAACCACATATCTCACCAATAAAATAATCTACATATAAATATAAAAAGATTCTCTATTTTTTAATCACATATTCTCCAAAAAGTTACTATCACAAAAAATATTATTTGAAAATAATGGGTCTCAGACTGGGGCTAAATTCCTCAAATGCCACTGCACTTGGCCACATGTTTCTAAATATTACTAAACTTTAAATTTTTCTTGGGATGCCATTAAACTTTGAAAAGTATGTCACGATTGCCACTCAGTTCATTTCCTTTAGAAGAGTTAACGAAATTGTAATTAACGCGCACTAATCCTTGATTCTATATGATTTTTAACATAAAAAGTTGTTAGAATGAATTAAAAAAATAATAATACTAGACTAAAAAAAGACATATCATCCCCACCTTATTTTTGGAAGATGCTATTGGTTTGGAGGGGGAATTTCCAAACCACCCAAGTCAAGCAAGCAAAACAACAAAATACCCTAAGTTTTTCTAAATTCACCACAATCGAATTCTTCGTGTTCATTATTAGGTATATCCTTCATGATTAAAGTTACAGAAAAAGGTGTAGTATCATTTTTTTTGTTCAGTTCAATTAACCAAATAATTTTCTCTAAGTAACTTTTACAGGTGCAAGAGATGTTGAAGAATTCTAGTTACACAGAAAGCCCAAATTCATATCATATTAAGATGGATCAACATTGAGTTTTTCTTGTAATCCGCTGCACAAGTTTGTAAATGAAGTACTTGGTCTTATCGAAATTGTAGAAATACCCCTTTCATCACTTGTCCATTTCTACGACCATCCTTCAGTTTCGTCCATTTCAAATTCACCAAAAATAACAAATTGGGACAAATAATGAACTTGAATCCATACCTGCATTAAGAATGACAAAAATGTTACATGAGTAATAATTTTAAAAAATTGACATGGTCTGTGGACGAATCGGATGATCCTTACACGAACGGTCCACAAATTGTCAGATCCGTGGATGGACTCTATCCAAACTCTGATGACTAATCCTGACTAATTTTTCACTATTCGTCATATTAATTTTCATTTTCATTTTTTTTCCCTAATAAATTTATAGATCAGTCGAATAAATTTGATTTGATTTAATTTGTTATTGAGTTAACAAGTCAAAATAATAAACTAAAAAATATTAATAACAGATGAATTTTTCTATATTTTTTTGCTTACTAAATTATATATATGTTTAATAAGTTTAACCAACAAATATGTTTAACCACATGCATTTCTCCAAACCACTTTTTAACCATATATTTTACCTTAAAAATATCATACTCTTTATTCATAAACAAGAACTTTTACCAAACAGAGAACATAAACAATCACAAGATATTTTGCGTAACTTTTTTAGTTTACTTAAATTTGTAGACTCAAAATTAAACATCAATTTCAATCACCTCAATTTTATCATAAATTATCACAAGAAAATCACAATCTTTATTTATAATATAAACAATTTTTTTCATCAAACAGAGGCTTAAGCATAAAAAATCATAAGATAATAAAATTTTTTTTAGCTAACTTGAATATGTAGACGCAAATTTAAACATCAATTTCAATTGGCTCAATTTAATCATAAATTATCACAAAAAAATTGCGTAAAATATGTGGTTGAAAAGTTATTTGGAGAAATATCTATGGCTAAAAAGTTATTTGGTAGAATGTATTGTTTATAAATATGTTACCAAATGGAGGCTAAATTAAATGATAATTTATATGTGACATATTTATTTTTAAAATAATAAAAATTTATATATTAATATTGCGCTCATCTCATTAAATCTTATAATATGAAATCAACGATTTTTTTTAATTGATGGATTTTACAAAATTTAAAAAGAAAGAAGACCAAAAAAAAGTGTAAAACAAGGGATGGGGTAAGTGTTGAGAGTGGGTGTTGTGGGGGGATGATTTACGGTGGCTCCATTTCATTAGACCACCACTGAGGATAGGAGATGATTGTTTATTGATTAAATACTTGGATAATTTATTTATTTTTCAAACTTCTTTTCAATCGTATATTTTATCTCGAAAAATAATAAATTTATCGTTTATCTAGACCTATCTAGAATCCTATCCTATTCCTACCATATATATATATATATATATATATATATATATATATATTATAAGAGTTGCTTTTGAATCACTATTCATAAGACGTTGAAGTCGTTTTTTAGCCGTTTAAGCTATCTAAAGTTTTATAGTCTTTGCCCTTTCCACTGTTTTATTTTCTATTTTTCTATCTCCCTATACATGAAGCCGATTTTGAGCCGTTTTAGCCGGTTATGGTAGACTTCTCTTGCATAGTATTCATAAGCCATTTTGATACAAAAGCCAAGCCATATAAGCCATATTTCTCAGCAGCTATTTTCTATTACTTTTTTATTTATGGCCTCTGACATAGCACTTCCCTCTTTTCTCATTCTCCATTCTTCAAGCAACCAGACATACCTCTGTAATCCTCTTCCATTCCTCTCACTCAACCAGCCATACCTATTTCTCCATTTTTCCACGCTACCACCGTATCTCTTTAATCCTCCTTCATTTCTGAGTCTTCTCTTGTTTTGTTCGAGATTCTTCTTTGTCTAGGGTTCTCCAACTTCGGCAGAAAACTCACGACCTCCAGCGCCTCGAAGGCCAAAGCAATGATCGAGTTCTCTCCTTCCTCTACTCCTGTCTCTCGAAGTATCTTCCAATTGTACTTTGTAGAATCTACCTTTCATTTTCATCTCTCATAACCTCAATCTCTCTCCGACGATTTTTCCTTTGTACATATCCGTTGCAACTTTGTGTCTTCTTCGTCGCCGTCCTGCCATGGTCGATTTCCGTCGACCTGTGTTTCCTTTTTCGTTTTCATATCCTTCGACGCTTCCACAGCATCTTTTCGGTGAGTTATCACGTTCGAGAGTTTATAGTGCTTTTTTGTAGCTTCCTTCGTCGTCATCCTTTCATTCGCCAGTTGCACAAGCTCCGACCGGTGAGATTCTTTAATATTTTTTCCCCATTTCAGTTTTTCAAGTATTAAATAGTTAAGATTGGTTTTTATTCTCTTTGCCCGTTATAACAGTCATGTTATTTTCCTTCTTTACTTCCAATTTTTCTTTTTCCCCTGGCCTCTTCATCTCTCTGTCCTCCTTTATGTTTGAAAATGGAAATGATATACCTGCAGATTATTTTTTTGTCATCTTACAGTGTTTTAATGGATTTACTTTGGCTCATATGTATTTACACTTTGTTTCTTTCAGTATTGTTTTGTAAATTTGTGCTCTTGCTGTCTTTATTTTTTTACTACTTATATGATATGAACATCCACGAATGTCCACTTAAGTTCTATCCTTTATATCCAACATTGAACTAAGATATTTGCATATTGTTTCAAACATTTTTTCATCCATTTTCTAGACTTTTGGTTTTTGTGATTTCGAATTGGCTTCTCTCTTCATTTTTGTGTTATCCTTAACTAAATGTGCCATCAGTTGTTTTTAGCTCCTGGTTTATGTTGTTTCATTTAAAGAACATTTTACTTGAATTTATATTCATGCGTTTAATTTTTTATGCATTCACATATTTTTCAGAAGCGAAGTTGAAGCCAATGCTTGATTTGGTGAATCCCCAACATAGATTAGTTCTAAAGTCTAAAAACATAGCATGAGTTTGTGACCTTGAAAGCTTTATTTTTGTTTAATAAAATTATTTATATTCTTTCATAATTATTAGTAGCCATGAAGAGTTCTGTGGACTTATATCTCTGCATCAGTACTTTATTTATGGGTACAAATTTGTAAGTTAACTGTACCAATATAGCCAAAATAAAAAAAAAATTGTCAAAGCCGCCATCATCGAGGCTTGGGAAGTGAAAACAACATTCAAGCGGCCATCATCAAGGCATGTAAGGATCAATGTGAAATACTCCACTGTTTCGCAAAATCGTAGTGTGTCATGGATTAAACAACTCTATATGGTGGAGTTCAATACTAGAAAAGTAAATTGGATGTTTCATTTTCTCTCATTTTTAGAGAAGGGAACATAGTAGCTAATTAGCTTGCTAATAATGGGTACAAAGAGAAATCCTTCAAAATGATATAAGGGACTTCAATAGAACACCTATAGGCTTACTAGGCTGGATAAATAGAGAGTTCCAAATTTTCATTTTCAATTGTAAACCTCAAATTTAGATTTTGTAATATTTGTCTGCGTAATTCCTTGGAGCTAAGGTTGTTCAATGTTCCTCTCCAAATAAAAATGTTCATATCAATATATTAGGGTGTAGGGGAAATGCCAAACTATCTATTCGACGTTAGATGAGTGGTATAAAAACCTCTCGTCTAAGCTTGAATGGCCTTTACCACAAAAAAGAAAAAAGAAAAAAGAAATTGATATCCAATATTAAAAAAGTACATTGCATCAATTTAATAACATGTATATTAGCACGAACCCAACAAGCTAAATTAAACAGAAATCTTGCAATTATTACAAATTATGATAAATGAAAATAATGTTCATGAAAGTGAGAGGTGAAGTTAATGCTGATCTTAGTGGAAGAACTAGACTCAAACAGAAACAAGAAGCATTTAAACTACTTTGTATATGGTATGAATAGTGAATTATGTTACCTTCACTTTTCATTTGAGAGCAAAGCACCCCAAAAGAAGGCTGTAGTCAAATTTTGATGGAGATAAAAGTGTTTAATTGAACAACTTCTTGCTCGTTTTATTTTGCTTTGTAACTAGCATTTTTGCTTTTGTTATTTTTTTCGTATTTCATTGCATATTGGACTCACCATGTGTAATGTTTTTTGTTCGCCTTTTTTTGTTCCAGAAAATCCTAGGATGTTCCATTGTCATCTACTGCACAGTCTAGAGTTGTAAAATGTATTATATTTATGAATTACGTAAAATTTTCGAGCTTTATTATTCACTTATTACTTAATAGTTTAGAGAAGTTTTACAGTTTGGTTAAAACTTCATTTCTTGTAGGATATATGTGTTGTTAAATTGCTATGTGTTATGAACATTTGATTATTTTTTTTCCAAACTGAATGATATAAAGGGAATATCTAATAGAAATGATGGAAATATGTGTATTTATTTACAAGCAGAAATTTTTTGATTGTCATTGTTTGCATCCTTAAGCACACTATTTACGTCCTATTTATTTATTTATTTTTGGTTAGTGACTTTGTTAAATGAAAAAAATTAATCATCTCCTGCCTATTAATACAAGTGTGTACTGAGATTACCGATATCTTTTGATCGTGATTGATTGCATTCTTATGCATACTATTTACAACCTATTTATTTATTTTTGGTTAGTGACTTTGTTGAATACACAAATTAATCCACTCTTGCCTATTAATACAAGTTTGTATCGGGATTACTTGATGGTCTTATTATTCATTTTTCCTCACCTTTTGGACTTCAATTTTTTCTCCAGGTTTTAATTGAAAGATAAATAGGGAATGTTTATGCTGAATAATAAAATAAAGTTTTTTATCTAAATTTGAATCATCCATATTTGACTTTATTATTTTGTGTCTCTTTTAAATGTGAAAATCTTTCTTTGTACTTTTTATTGTTAAACATAAACAAATGTGTAGTTGCTTCATAGATGGTGTTTATTTGTTCCTTGTTATAGTATATAGATATAGATTTAATTTACCTTAGTTAGATGAGTGAAAATGTTAGTTTATATATATATATATTAAAGGCATAAGAGAGTATAGAGAATTATACACTTTTTTCTAGACAAACAAGGTACATAAATCTAATATGCAATCTATTTGCAGTGTTTGACAATAGAGAAAAATATTGGTATGAAAATTATTTAAATACATAAATTATATAATGTTACATATATAATCTGTCTTTCAAATTAGATTTTGGCTTTGTAAAATCAATCTCTAGAATTATTACTTGGACGTATAAATTTTACAGATGAGAAATTACAGTATGATGTATCAGTTAATTGTTCACCATCAATTAGACAATCGACTGAACAACCCAAAAGGAGGCCAACAAATGCAACGTGCATCATGAAATTTAGGCGACATAAATCTAGAAGGACTTTGTGTGTGTGTGTGTGTGTGTGGACATTTTAGAAGGTGACTTATTTCTTCTAAATTTTTATTTATGTGTTTGCAGTTGAAGACATTAGTGGACAAGTCAATGAACTTCAATTAAGGTGAGTTTTAGGTTATTATTGTGTTCTATGTTTTTATTTTGTTTTGAAACCACAGCATTAATTTTTTTTCTCATCTACATTTGTACAAGACTAGCAATCTAAAATGAAATAAAAGCAGCCATGCGTGTGCAGTGTGCCAATATATTAAGACCATGTTCACAGATTGAATAATTGGTAATTGATAGATTTTACCTTGATGATATGTGAGACATCTAGAACTCCATGATATCTGTATAATCACAACACTAGCACAAAACACTTGTTTTTCTAAGTTAAAGAGAGTACATTTTATAAATTTACTCACTTATTATTCTTCATTATTTATGTAAATACTAAGTTTCAAATATAACATTCACCAACCAAGAACATTCTTATATACCCTACAAAAATATCTAATACATTTACACTCTATTACATACTCAACAGTTATACGATACGTGCATTGCATGTGCTTCTAACTAGTATATAATAAAAGAGTACTCTATGATGACACTATTCATAAGCAATTTTAGCCATTGAAGTCCGGAATGTGTCTGGAGCCGGTTATAAACCAGGAAGCCTGGTTTGTTGAGCTAGGATTGTGAGCCGTTTTGAAATGGGCTAGGATTGACCCAGCCCATTTGTTCAGAATGTTGTAGAAGGTAAGCCCTTGTTCTCTTTGCTATTTTGAGGTCGTTTTCTGTTTTTATTTTCGAAAACGTTAAAAACGCGTTCTCTTTACCATTTTCGAAAACGCATTTTGGAAAACAAAAAAAAAAATTTGTACACAAAACGGAAAACGCCTCAAACATCGTTTTGGGCGTTTTGAGTGTATTTCGACAAAAAATGTCCAAAACGCGGAAAACGCGTTTTGGGAATTTTTTTTTTTTTATTATCTTAACTTAGAACTAAGCTTAATATAAAATTTTTATTTTTTTTATTTTTTTATTATTTTTTTTTAGAATTATCCTAGCTTGGAACTAAGCCTAAATAAAGAATTTTTTTTTTTTGAGAATTATCCTAACTTGGAACTTAATTTAAATAAAGTTTTATTGAATTCAATATCAACATTACAAAAAAAAAAAATTAAATGAGAATTCTTGTTGTTATATTTCAAAAAATACAATGATAAATGGACTCTGGTGGTTTTGAAAGAACTTGCATTTTCTGGATTTTAATAGAAGTAGAGCTTTCTCAAGTCCCGAACCTGACCAAGCTGTGTTAATATAGACTCTTAATGCTCACATTAGTGTGTTGCATGTAACCTTATTTTTAGTGTATTGTGAAAGGAAATTTGAGTTGGAGTTAGTAGTATTCTGCAAGCAAATTAATTAAAAATAGTTTAAATAGTGTTTTGCAAAATTTCAAACAGAACGTGTTTTCCAGCTTTTCATTTTCAAAAACAGTTTTCAGAAATGACAAATCAAACGCGTTTTCAGCAAATTTGAAAACAAAAATAAAAACACAAAATACAAAATATTTTCAAAAATGAAAATACAAAATAAAATACAAACAGAACGCCACCTAATTATTTCTAGTTTAGATTCCTTCTCTCTTTCTCTCACACCGCATCGACGCTCCTCTCTTTAAACCCAAATTTCTCTCAGCCTACATTGACGCAGGTACCCTCCAGCGATCTGCGAGTTCCGTTCGTGGTCGACTTCTCCTCCGCTTTTTTCACAAGATCTCTTAGGCGAGCCACAAAATCCATGAGTATTTAGTGCCCTTTTCCTTTCACTTTGTTTTTTATTTTTTTCCTGCCTTTTTTGCTGTTTTTTTTCCTGTTCTTTGTGGGTTTTTTGCAACTCTTCGCCGTCTTCGTTACCTAAGTCCGATGTGCAAGATTTGTTCAGTGAGCGGTAATTTTTTGTCCCTTACTTACAGTTACAGTTGTTTTGTGGCCTTGTATTTTATTTTTATATGTTCTTTTCTTTACGTTTTAGCCGTTGTGAAAGTTTTCCCTTTTCTATGTTGCGTTGTCTCTTCCTTTTCCTTGTTGGTATGAAAATTATTGAGATGACATATATAATTGAGCTACATGCACTACTTCTTCATCAGAAAACAACGATCAAGCCCCTATTGTTAGTGCTAAAAGATTAACCATGAGTAAGATGTAGGTCTCTGCACTGTGTCTTTAGCTGGGCCTTAGGACAAGTTCAAATATAATTTTTAGATACTTAGTTGGATTTTTTGTTTATAAGGTTTAGAAAATTATCAAGTGTCGGAAATCAAAAAATATGGGGAATTAATGATCAATCAATTGAATGAAAGTAGAAGTTGTTTTGTAATAACATCTTTAAGTTGGGAATGTGGCATGCATTATTTATTTTGTTGAATATGTATAGCTTCTTCTGTTGTTTATTTAAAAATAGAAGCTTTACATAAAAAGAAACGAATGTCCCATGTAAAGAAAATTGTTGCTTGGCTTGCACTTGGCTTTTCACAGATGAAAATGATTTTATTGTTATTGCACTTTCTATTTTTATTAATAAAAGATTTCTTAAATTGCAGTAGCTTATATTTGGTTGATGTCCTTTAAGCAGTTCACCAATCAGATATTGTAACGAAAACAAGCAAACTGTGCTGACACCCTTTCTTATTTTTATGTTTGAGTAAAAGATATAAAATTCCCCATTCTCTTCCTCTCTACTAACAATTTCAGAAGGCATATTATAAATATTGTGAAGAATCTTATCAAAGAAAAAGCTAAAAATCTTTGCCCAAGACTTGGTTTTATGCTCAAAAATAATCGCTGCCCAATATATTCCTGTTATTATTTGAGATATTCTCCAAGCCATCATTTAATATAAGCTTATGAAGTTTTCTATTCTTTACTTGTCCAATATAATCCAAATTCAAGTTTTAGTGCTGATATAAGCTTGGGAAATATATATAATTGATTAAAATTCACCATTGGTTACCTTCCCAGTAGCTTAATAAGTTCCTCTCCTCCTGATCTTCAACAATTATGGGTTCTTAAGGCATTAGATCAACACGTGAAGCTTTTTGAAATGATAATCGTGAATCAAAGTGTTCAAGTCTATATTAAAATAAAGATTAATTTGATCTGGTTGCCATTCAAATAAGGTGACTTTACATTAGTTTTAGAAATTGAGTGGAGTTTAGAATTCGTCCACCTTAATATCGCATTATCGTGACTCTTTGAGGTTTTCTTCTACCCATTAGCAGTTTAGCACTAATATCTGGATGCAACTTTCATATAGAGAATATTATGGTGTCCACCTTAATTTTTATGGATTAAACTTAAGAATATAACTTAGTTTTTTGGTGTTAATCCTGCGTTTCTGTAGTGTCTTCTTGCTTGTTAATTAAAATATGTATTGATCAAACTATTAGAAATTTAAAAAAAAAAAAAAGAAGAAGACTTCTTATCATCCTTTGATCATAGAAAGACTTTACCTTTTTTTGGGATAACTTAACCATACTTCACTTGAAGAATTCACTTTTTGACTCTGACATAGTGTCTGACAATAACTATTGGAAATCTACTTATCTTGATCCTGATTACAAAGTAGTTTAGGAGGATAACCTTTTGAAGTTTGAATCTACTGGGCAAAATCCAAGTATTGTGCAGTGTCAAATTTTGATTCTTTATATTGCATTTTATTAATTTTCCAATAGATGCTGAGTTTTTCCTTACACATTTCTTTTCATATAAAATTTCACTTACAAGTTGTAAGTCAGTGTAATCAATGTAACCAACGTGATAATGCATTTGGGAATTTATATAATTTTCTTTATCACTCAAAAAAATGTAATTGTTCTATTGCTTTTTATGGTCATCAATCATTATAAATTAATCGATTAGCTGATAAGTTACTTGATTGTTTGTATTGAAAGAGATAAAGTTCTTTGTGTGTGCTACAATTGGCTTCATGGTATGCATTTTGTGGGGGTGGTTTGGGATTTGGTACTTAATACTGTTTTGTCTTCTCCCTTTTTATTTAGAGAAGTTCATCTTTTCTTTGCCCATGGACATAGGCTAAAGTCGAGACCCACGCATATTGCTTGTACTATGTCTCCCTTATACATTTTGTCTAAGACTTTATGTTGGACGTCCATAGAATAATCTAGGTTTCAAAGTTTTATAATTTCGTCATGTTAAATTACATCACCTAAAAAGCTTAAACTTTTAGAAAAGTAATTGTCTTCATCAACATGCACCACGTTAATTTTTCTTCGAAGGCGGAGATTTTTTGAAATATGGTTGATGTTGCTGCTTGAAGATCTATGTATATGCAAGATGAACTAATTTCTACGCTATTCCATTGAAAATTTTCAAGATCTCACAGGGGATTTTGTTCGAGTTCTTAGTAATGAAAAACCAAGCAAGCAAATATTTAACGTCTCAAGTGAGAAATATGTTTTTTTTTTAAAATTATTTTTTATAGTCTTTCTCCCTACGATCGTCTTTCAAATTGGTTAGCTTTGCATTTTTGGGGGGTATTATCCCTTTTTATTATTTTTTTTCAGGAGTTACACAAGTTGTTTATTGTATTTTTTCGTTGTTTAACTTTTTCGTTTGATGACAGCTTCAACATTCAGGTATATTGCTGTTTTCCTTTCTTACTTTTTATTCATGTCATTATAGTTAATATTCAGTTTTGGTTGTATGTTACTTTGGTGTAGTTTTGATGGTTTCAGAATTCAGTGGACAGTTTTTGTGATTTTGTTATGTGAAATTTCATTTTTTTTATAATTAAAATTCATTTTAGTTCTATTGTGTTTATTTTCTATAAATCAGATTGTTTCAATAATCACGTGTCTGTCTCCGAGTTTATGGAAGATGAAATTTTAATATAGAGCTTTGTGCTTGTGAAGTTTAGTTCTTTTCTTCTTTGTTTGTTTGGATACATATGTTGGAGTAATTATTGATAAATTATCTTAGTTGTAATAAATGGGTAAGAGAATAGTTGGGATCCATAGATATCTGTTGAGCCCTCCATTGTCTCATGTTGCTTGATTCAGCAGACATTAGCCAGTATTTTTGAAAGATTTTGTGGTTGAGGAGCCTGTGGCAATGCTACTTTTATCTTAATACTTTTTTATGGCGTTAGCTGAATGAAATTACTAAAACTAGATTTAATTATTTATTAATTAGGACATTTGAACCCATCCGAACAAATATTATGGTGTGCCATAGGTTAAGAGTCCATATAGAAACAATGGAAGACAAAACAATTTTTTTCCTTTCTTTTTAGTGTTTGGCGAATTTGCAGGTCACACAACAAATGCAGATTCCTCTATCATATGCTGATGTTGTAAATGGTATAGCGGGTGCGAATAAGCCATATTAGGCGGGTTGGTGGTGCTACAGTTATTATACAGGAAACAAGGGGAGTTTCTTGAGATTAGTCAAATTGCTTCTCAAGTCCAAACAGCTCAGCAATTGGTTCAGGTAATATTGTTAACCTGGGCTTTGGATTGATTATTCAAATGCTCACATCTACTTATAAGTTAATTTTTTTAAGTTTGGCCCTTGTAGAATTTGTTACATAATTTATTGTCTGACTATTCCTTTCAGAATTTACTTCAACATCATGTAGCTTTATTCGATCATTGCTTTAGTGCATCCAGTATGCTCAAATGGTTTCTGTATCATCAAATCATTTTACGGGTTTTGTATTGCAGAATTTCATGCAGATGCTGCAAAAGTCAATAAATTTTAGACTATATTGATCTAGATCTGTCAAAAGCAAAACATCGTTGTTCGAATGAGTGACATTCCCACTCAGGCCTTGAGATATATATGGATATTTGGGATGATTTATATGTACTATCATCCAACAACAATATTTCTTTCATATTTGTGTTACCTATCATTATTGATACACACGCTACTTTGAATTTGTACTTCAAACACATGGTGTTGATCTTTATTTCTTCTCTCACTTTTTAAAAATGAACAAACACGTCTAAATTCGATTTATATACCATCTTGTCATGTTCTTTCAAGCACTTACCAACATATGCTTAAATTTGATGTAGTTATTGATTATAACAAATATTTTTTTATGGATATATTAAATAATGCACGTGTGTCTAACTAGTATATATATTGAAAGAGAGAAGGTGTTTCTTACTGTTCACTTTCGATTTTCGCTCAGCAACGCATTTCGATTTCATCTCCCACACCTGCTCTTGATTTCCAACCGCACCACCATGATCATCCTTTGCAACTGCCAGTGAATCGTTGGAACTGTAGCAATCCAAACTCACCTTCCCCACTGGCACTGCTGATTCTTCATCTTCCATAGCCTTTCACGTTGGTAGAAACCTAGGTTTCCCAAGTTTCACTCCGGTGTTCAACGAGCTCTACATTTCGTTCATATTTTTTAAAGATTTTAATTTCATTTTCTGTGATTTAGGGTATTGATTTGGTTACTGGAGTTAAAGAACAAGACAACCAAGCGCTTAACCCCGAAATCCGATGATATTTACCTCAAACTCCTCGTGAAGGTTTTTTGATCCTTTTTAATTTATTTATTTCACTGCTTAATGCTTGTTTCCCCTTATTGCAAACTATTTTTCTTTATGTGCTCGATTTGTTTCTTTATTTGGGATCTCATGGTTTTATTTTTATGTGTGGAGTTAGTCGTCCTCCATCTGTTTGATTAAGTGTTTGTAGCGAAACATTTTTCCCTGGAAATAATTGATCACTTGACCGGTGAAGCAACCTAGGGCGTGAATTCGGTACTACCTAATTAATGAGTTTCTCAATGAGTTCATTTTGTGTAATCATGTGAAGGATTTCCCAAAGCTATTTTAAGAATGGGCTACACTCATTTTAAGCATGAAATGGATGGTCAGGTTAATATTCTTATAGTTTATGTTGATGATAATCCTAATTGGTGATGTCTCAGTTGACATAGATGGACTGATGACGTCTCTTGTTTAAACATTGTTCTATTAGTTACTACTTGGAGAATAATGTGCAAGTTCAACCGATTTGGGGTTGAATCAAGTTCTATACCAGCATAATATGAGAAATCCTTCTCATCCTAAATGGTTATTTTAGTGTCCTCTTTTTTAATTTTTGGCCTATTAGAGTGCAAAACTTTAATTTTCCTTTTAGATATGTTTTCACAAATTGAGACACTTCCAAATAATTTCCTCCATCGAGTTCGAACGTATCGAACAAATTTTGAAAATTCCATATGATCGCAGCAGCTCAAAATCTAAAGAAGGTATCATTTTCATTCGTTTCACTTTTCATTGCACATTGACTTTCATTGTTATTTAAAGATGGGATAAATCTTTTGCTTTTGGAACTATGTTGTTGCAGAAAATGGTTCAATTTTGGTAGTGCAACATCCAATAAATGTTATTGATATAGAGAAAAAATCTTATTCTCTCAAGGATGAAATTCACAAAGACACAAAAAATCCCAATAAAGAAAGTAACTTTCAATGACGGTACTGTACCTCCTTGTTTTCTGTTTTCATCTTGAATCAAAACTCGTTATTACTAGCGAGGTCCTCAAATTAGCATTCCAATGTGTTAGTTGAATGCAAACTAAATGTTGATGTGTGACCTCTAATTCATCTATTTATTTGGTGTATGCATTAAATTTTTTAATGTACTAGCCCTGAATGATCAAGTTTCTTCAATAATTTGAATGTTGTTTGGAGCAAAACCTCCTCGATGGTTTATTACATCTCCAAAAGTTGCCAGAGACTACACAATAGCTTTCTCTAATGAGACCATAAAGTCTAATAAGGTTTTAAATGTAAAGGACTATTCTCTACTCCTTTTACAGTTATAATATCAAATTTCAATTGCATTTTTTATTTCAGGAGATGCATTGCATGCCAAGTGCGTAAGTGGTTGTTTATGAGGCTTAAAATATGACTGGTCGACAATCTATGGTCATAACTTTTTCTGCCTACTCCAAGGATTAGATCATCACAATTCTTAAGCAGAGACTAATGATTATTCTTTAACTTCAATATCATATATATATATATATATATATATAATTCCCTTTGTCTGTGCAGTATTTGTCATTACAAAAAATAATCCATTCCTCTTCCAATGGTTGAAGACATTAGGCTGGGTGAAGCTCACAAAAGGAAAGTTTACATGATTAAATCAACTAAAAATAAATATACTCCAAACATTTAATTAAACAATTTGGTTATGGGGAAAAAAATCAAACCACGGCTCTTTATGGCCAAGTGTGGAGTTTAGTCACTGATAAGTTATTTAATATCATATTTAGTCTAATTGATTCTCGTGTACTTTTCTTTGTCTATCAGTGATTTGAAAAAATAGATTCACTAATTAGTTTAATCTAACTACACATTCAACAGGCACTTCTTTACATTGTTTTTCAAACACAAGCACTGGAGCATTGTGCTAGAGTGATTTAATCTCTACTATTCCTGATGTTTTCAATTTATGTGGTTTCCCTTGCTCTTCTTGTAGATTCGTACTTGTGGCTATGATTTCCAGTGCTAGCTAAATTTGGAAGCACTGTTTTCATGCTTCAGTATGTGACATAAAGCAAGAGTCAGTTTAATGTTTGGCCATATTGAAATCATGCTTTGTTCCTTTACCTTCATTGATTTTAGAGTTTTCTTAGTATATGGATAACAGGTTTCTTTTGCAGCTATTGTAATCAGTATGTTGACAAAGATGATTTGCTCTACCTCATTTTGGCAAATACTTTCAAGTGACATCAGGTTGGACAATGGATTTTATGAATATATCATGTTCGTGTTCTAAATAAACCAAATTTACAAAAAGTTTTAAAGAAGCTGTTGCGTCGATCTTTGTCTACTTTCGACGACCTCTCCAATTCATAAAGTCTACACTGATCCAATGATTTTTCTAATCTGTTTTTTTTTTAATTTATTTAATGAAGTGAAATTAAATGATATTTTGATTTTTGTTATTTAATTAGCATTTATTAGTGAGAGGTGGTGTCTTCTTCAGTGGGTTCTCTGTCTCTGCTCTAGTGGAAACTTTCTCATATCTTTGGAGAGCGCGTTGCAGGTGAAGAAATACAAGATGGTAAAGAATGTGCTTAATTAAATGGATAACTGAAATAAATTTTTTAAAACTTGTGATTAGGGCCAGGTTTTGTGAATTACACATGTTTTGATTGATAATTTTTTGTGGAACACCATTTAATATGTGGGCTTAAGTTAGGGATTTTCAGCAAAAGGGAGTAATAGGTGAATTTAATTGAGTCCAATGTTAGTATCACTTTGTTGTTTCAGACTTTACTCCCTAAATTTGGTGTTCAAAATTTTTTTGGTTATGCTTTAGCGCCGGATCTTTGTAATGGTGTATGTTGTGCACATGAACTTGTTTTACTTCAATTGGAAGAATAAAAAATATTTGATTTCATTAAATTTCTTCAATTTAACTCTTAAATTTATTTGGAGGGATGCTTCAAAAATTATGCCACTTCGATTCATCTAACATGTCTTGGTTTTCCAGTAGATTAGGAATAAGATAAAACAATGATTTTTAGATTTCTTAATTTAATTTCCAATTTTGCAGCTCCCAAGATATTGTTCTTCAATGATTTTGAAAGAGAATCCATAGATTACTGGATTTGATTATTTATTTATATATGTTTTCACTTTTGTTTTGGATTCTTTTTGCGATTTCACTTTTTCAGTGTTTACAATTGCAGCCAATTGTTGTGAATAATTAATTTGAATTTTTCTTTGTATGTTGTTTGCTGAGTTATTAGTGATTTCCTGGTTTGTCTTGCAATTATATGTTCCGTATTTTGAGGTGGATGTTGATTAGGGGTTAAGTCTTTTTGGCAACTGGTTGAAGCAATTTGGATACTTTTGGTGGAGAATTTGACAACTAGAAGCGTCGAGTGCAGTTATAGATTTAGAAGTTCAAGGGATATTAATGGGTATGTCGAAATTGTTTTTGAATTGTTTCATTTTCGAGTATCATGCTACTGAATCAATTGATTTCAAACATTATATCAATATCATTGTGGATGAAATTCTCATTTTTTTCTTTCTCCATGGAGAATTTTACTTTCTCGTCAAACCAACTTATGCAAATGATCACATTCCCATAATTGCATCCGTATGTGAACATCAAGAGGCAGCATGGTCTTCTTTCATGTTGATTTTCGTATACTGCTTCTCTTTTTCCAGCTGATTTGTATTTCTGTTCCTTATTTTGAGGCACCCAAGTTTTCTATTTTATTAATAGTGCTTGTATGTGAATGTAGTTGTCCAATTGAAATAAAATAATCGATTTGCTTTTGTTGTAATGCCTTAGCACGATTCATCTTTATAAACTATTTCTTTTTTTGTTATTTTCTTTTATAGAAGAGAAATATTTTAACGGCACTAATATCTCGAAACTTTTCTACATGCTCTTTAGTTGACAGAAAACTTGTGTCATTCTCATTCGGATACCTACCTTCTTCCTATTCTTTGTTAGGGTAACTTTTAATTAAACAAAACTATAGCACTTCATTTACCATATCATGGACAAAGATGAGCCTTAAATTATTTTTAATAAGAAAAAATGTTCATGCAATTTATCGCAATGATTTTTCTTTTTTGTTTTCTTAAATCTTCAGTTGCATGTCTGGAGAAAAAAATGTGGTCGATTTTATTGGTTTCTCTAGCAAATAATAGATTCGATTTCTGAAGAGAACCTCTTTTGAGATTCTGGCTATTTGCTTTCCTATGTGTCAGACATTTAGGCATAAATAAATCACCATTTTTGGGATGCAGTTTCCCTTTTGTTTCTCAGATTTTCATTTTTTCCTTAGGTATGATATACATGTCAGCTTCCAACAAAATCGACGATGTCAATAGTCTATGCAATTAGATTTATGATAGTTTATAGAGGAGACAGAAGTCTGAATAAGAATCTTTAAATTTGTCCCAGCTTTTGTAGAACCATAATATTGCTTAACATCAATTACAAAAGATATTTCAAAGAAACTCAGTGAATGAATCTTACCAATGAAATTTAAATGTCTCGGAGGCAGCAGACAAAATAATAGTTAGTAATATGAGTTTTTTACATTATATATTGAGAATTTTTCATATTTACTATTTATTGTTTTTGGATCTTAGAGCATGTTGTTGTAGCTCAGGAGCTTCATGTGAAATACTAATCAAAGATCTATTCTTTCTTTCAAGTACATGGGTTACATAGATACTTGGTCATCTCCTTAGTGATCCATCACACATTTCCTATTTTTATATTCTCTTCTAAAGAAGCCATTGAAAAACTTTATTTGTCACTAATTGATTTAAGTCCAGCTTAGTAGTCCTACTTCCAGTATGAAGATTGGTTCTTAGCATAATGATTGAAAAGGTTACTGCATTGTCCATCATGCATAATTTGTGTTTATGTCATGTTGGGCAATTTCCTCCGAAATTTGACATGGATAAATTTAAGTACCGATGTGCAGGCGAAACTTACACTAAATGATCATTCTTGCAACGAACGTTTAAAATTTATATATTAAAAGTGTGGATGAATGAGAATCTTTTTGTTTCCCATTTTGTCATGGCATTTTTTTCTTTTCTCAATAATATCTTAATTAATTTATTGAAACTTAATTTACTTTTATTTTAACTTTTATTTCTAAAACAATAATTTATTCATGTTGACTAAATCTAAATTAATTATTTAATTAATATTTATTTAACGTTATTAGTTTTGATTTACGGCCCCCCCAAAATTTCACTTCATATGGTAACTTCATCATTGAATAATTAAAAGAGTACGTTTATGCATTTAATTGATTTATTTTTTTCAATTTCTAAATCAATCATTATGTTTTAGCCCTTAGTTTGACAATAATATTTCATTTATTTATAAAAACAAATTTTGAACGATTCAAAGAATATGTTTATACTTTTAATGAATTTTAAATCAAACAAATATATTAGAAAATTATTTAAAATATCAGCTAAATCTTGTGTGATATATTAAGAAGTAATCTGATATCATAAAATATTAGACAAGTTGATAATTGCTTTGTAAAATACTTATGATAAGTCACGAAAAAATGTAAAAAAAAAATTTGTGAAAAGATAAATTAAATTAGTTTATGAGCATATTTTTATATTGAAAAAAAAGGTTAAATATTATGCACCTGTTTGGGATAAATTAAAATAAGTTAATTTTAACTACACATTCTTCTGACCCACAATTTTCAATCATATTTTATTAATTTCTATAAAAGTATATTAAAAAAATCTAATTTTATTTTTCATTAAACAATGATTATATAAATTTAAACTAAAATTTCAATTTCAATTTTTTTTTTCTTTTCCAATGAGTTTTAAAATTATTTATTTGATATTCCTAATTAGAAAATAATTAAAAAATATTTTTATTTTTATAAATTAATTGATGGTTTTGATAAGAATTTAAGTGTGTTTAAAAATAAAAAGTTTCATGGTCACCCTAATTTTTTTTATTTTTTTAAACAAAAAATCTATTTTTATCGGTAACTAAAACATAATTGTTTGAATTAAAAATAGGGAAAAAAACATTAAAAGCATAATATGTTTTTTGAATTGTTCAAAGAGTGTTTAAAAACTTAATAATATTGCCCAAAAGAGTGCTAACATATTATTGTTTGAATTAAAAATCTAATAAAAACATTAACGCTCTCTTTGAATTGTTCAATAGAGTTATCACATGAAATGAAATTTCATGGGATAATATTCTAAACTAAATTAAAAAATAATGACTATAAATTAATAGTAATTCAATAAACAATTTTGATTTAGTCAACGTGGATAAATTAAAGTTTTTGAAATAAGAATTAAAATAAACATAAAATAAGTTTCAATAAATTATCTAAGGGTATTATTGAGAAAAAGAAAAAAAAAAGTGAGGATAATGAGAAATTAAAAGATTTTCATTCATCCACACATTTAAGATATGTAAATATAGATAGCTAAATAGATAAATAGACAGACGTAAAATTTATAATAATTATGAAATAGGAAATAATCTCTAATGATTAATGAAAAATATTTGACTTGGTATGTGAAGGGACGTTTGTACTATACTGAATTAATAAGGTAGAGCATTTGAGACGCTAACATTGTTGAATTCATTTTTTCATTTTTTGATTGGGAGAGAACAAAATCATTGTCTTGGTCAAATTAGAATTTTTAAAGGAAAAATGTGAGTTGACAAGTCCACACGATAATGTTTAGTACAATAATAGGTGGACCAACGTAACTTCAATAACACAAAATATTAGCTGGAGAGTTAAATAAATATAATTTCGATATAATAGTACAACATTACTTGATATTAAGGTGATATTCAAATAACTCAAATTGGTAATCCCGCATTCAAATAATCAATATGGGTACTACGTTTCTCGTGTGTTACTTTTATCTACATTTTTTGATATCCAAATAAATAAAAATATTCATTTTAAAATTTTTTAGTATGATATCTTCTTATATGATGAGACAGATGTGTATAACTTAGTTAAAAATGACGACGCAATCTTCCAATCCCTAGGAATTTTGTCGCAGTTCCTTCTTTTCAATTTATGACTTCTACGTTCTTCCTTTTCCTTTAACAATTTTTATGCAGCCTCCCATTTTTTATTTTTTATTTTTCATTTTGTTGCAATGAATTTATGACTTTTACTTGCTTTTCCTCATTTCCCATTTCCCTGTCATTTTGTTGTAATTCTTTCATTGAATTTATGACTTTTATGTTCCTCCTTTTTCTTTCCCCATTTCCAGGTAACCTCCCTTTGCAATCCTTCCGTTGAATTTATGACTTTTACGTTCTTCCTTTTTCTTTCCCCATTTCCCTGTCATTTTGTTGCAATCGCTTCTTTGAATTATGACTTTTCCATTCTTCATTTTCCTCTACCTCCCTTCTTTTCAATTTCCAACTTTTGCTTTCTTCCTATTCCTTCCCCACCTAGTATAGTATTTTCTCACCTTCTAATTTGAACTAGAATGATAGCAAATTATCTTTAACAGACTCCCTAAATATACAATACTCTTATTTTAAAGAGTCGATGCTTGAAAATAAGCTTCATTGGACTCTCTATTTTAATTTTTTAAATTTAAATATAGAGTGTGTTTTGGGCATCTAAAGTCAAAAATTATGGAGTCCAACTCACTCTCATTTTTATTTTAAAATAATTATGATGAGTTACAAATTTCAACAGTACTCTATTTTGAAATTATTCCAATCGTATTTGAATTGATTGGTCATTAACATATAAAGTATATATATATATATTTGGGCAGAAATCAACAAATATTTCAGAAAAAAATAAAAAGAAGAGTCTAAATAGAGAACTTCATTAGAGCGTAATAAAGTAAATTTAAAAATTCTTTTAACTATACATAAAATATTGTCTATAAACTGGGATTTGAAGAAGCTCTCAAGATTTAGTAACTCCAATTCTCTGGTCAGTTGGTTGAACAACATCACAAAAGGCAATATCAAATCAATAATTCTATGAAGATATTTTTTGGGGACATTTTTAAGTGACATTGTGACATATTATATATTTATTAGATGGTAAAAATAACTTTTTCACCACTTACTTTTTCATCACCTAATGAACGTGTGATATGTATCAATGTCACTTAAAAATGTTTCTAAAGAATGTTTCTTTAGAATTACTCATATTAAATACTCGGCAACCAAAAATTTTAATGTGAGACTTGTACATCTTCATTTTTGGACAATGGGAAAAAAGAAATATTATCCATTCAAAACTTACATCTTAAAACATTTCGGATACGTTTGATAGAAGATGGAAAAGGAAAATGAATTATTTTCCACCTCCGTCCATGAAAAAATATTTTCTTAAAAATTGGCCAAAACAAATTTTAAATAGTTGTAGCTAGAAAAGATTTTTCATATCAAAGTTCACAATTAAACACCAAAGCCAGAAAAGATTTTTTCTGATTTAATATTTTTCATGGAAAACCTTCTCAATCAATTTTGATAGAGTGGAAAATGTTTTTCACCCAAAATTTTCAACTTGTTGTGTTTGAATTTTTTTTTCTTTTCTTTCTTTTTATTTTTATTTTTAAAAGAGATGTAATTTTTTTCAAACTTGCCTTGTAATTCACGCTTTTCCTTGTTGAAAATACTTTCCACCCAAATTCCTGACTTCTTTGTTTGATTGGTTTTTTATGAAATGAAAAAAAATAAAATTCATGGAGTAAATATAAAAAATTCCAACTTGCCTCTAAATCCTTGCTTTTCCTTTTTTAAAGGAATATATTTTTCTTGAGGGTTAGAACATATTTTTTACATTTACCACACTTTCAAATATAAATTCCACATGCAATAAAAAACACCATATCCTTGAATTTATTTTCAGGAAATTAAGTTCTTGACAATTCAATTCCTTGAAACTTATTTTTTTTCCACCCAAATTTCGTGCTTGTAATCAAACGCAACCATATTCCTTGAATTTATTTTCCATTAAAATATTAACTTCTTGACACCTCAATTCTCTAAAATTTAATTTATTTCCACCAAAATCTCATACTTGTAATCAAACGCATCCTTAGAAACTCATTTGTAACAGCTTATAAGAAATGTTGCCCTTTTCACCACATGAAATTTTTTTCTAATGTCTAGAAAATCGAAACCGACCAGCCTAAAAATCGGTCCGGTTCACCTAAAAAATCGGCCAGAAAACACGATTTTCAATCGAGAAAATCGAGAACTGGCCGGTTTCTCAACTAGGTTTTCATTTTTTTCTCTAATTATTTTAAGCTACTTTATGTATAATTTTATTTTCTAAATGAGTAATATTAGTTTATTTGTAAAATAACTTGTGTTTTAGAAAAAAATTGTGATTTTTTGAATAATTTTTGATATTTTAATTGAAATTGGTTCGATTTCGTTCGACCAGGTCAAACATTTTGACCCTTGACCTATTGCCTTTTCTGGTTCGAATCGTTTTCCGATTTTCTAAACACTGCATTTTTCTTGTCATTCACAAGAACGTTTGAAACTCTATAGACCAAAAAAAAAATGAAATTGAAGGATTTTTACAATGAAAGAGAAATATTAGTTTTTTTAATCGAAAGGCTTGAAGAATTTCAGCTGTTATTTGGTACAAATTAAAATATGATTTTAATCTAAGTCAAAAGTTAACAATCAATCCAAGTCACATATTTTATAGGACCTACAACTTTTCAACCGTATATCTCATTAACTTTTATCAAAATCCGCTAAAATTTTGATTTTAATCTTCACTTAACAAGGGCTTAATAAGAAAATTAGCCTCTGTTTGAGAAAAGGGGCATTTGCACAAATACCCATCTTTTTGTATCATAATTGAAATTTACTTCATTTTAAAAAAAATTAAAAAACACTTCATTTTTATTTTGGAAAAATACTGTTTTCTGAAGTATTATATTGTGATACTTTAAAAGTATCTTATGACACTTTACAAGTATCACAACATGATACTTTACAAATATATTATGATACTTTGCAAATTTCACAACATCATACTTAAGGTATCAAAAGATACTTGTAAAGTATCACAATATGATAGTTGTGTTACTTTCAAATTTTGGTATCATAATATGAAACTTCATCAAAGTTTTATGATACTTTGAACGAAATTGTAGTATCACAGTTAGAAACTTTAAACTTTTTTATGATACTTTGTCTCAAACAAACATGAAATCAAATTTATCAAACTCAATTATCTGATTCAAACTCTGCACTTGCATACATGAATTCAACCAGAGAAGTAGTGGGCCCCACCTTTCACACACAAATAATTTTTCTTCAACAAAAATCACTTAACATGTGAAGCTTCCAGGCATCAATAAAAAAGACAAGAACTGAGAAATACGTCTTGAAAAAATTGATCTTAAAGTGTTATGGAAAACCGTTTTAATGGCGACGGCGATGTGGTTGCAAGAAATTTACGGTCTTTTGTTGACATTTTTCCTCCTTTTGACACAAATACTAGCACCGCCTTCAAATCCACAGGTAATTCCTTTCCTTTGTCCTTCCTGTGTGTGTATAGCAATATATGATTTTGTTTTTTGTTGTGACCCAGGTTGATGAGAACCAAGGAGGTCAACCACGAATCCAGGAAGTCAACGCTCGATTCATATTCCAGTAGGGCCCATGACGAGGTCAAGGGCCAGTAAGGCCCAGGAGTCGTTGGCGGGACTCATTTGCAAGCTTCAAAATCAAATTCAATTCGAAGAGGGCAATATTGAAGTCAATTACATAAAGGTGGATGTTCAGGAACTTTTGGTCGACCGAAAGTTCCCTTGGTCGACCGAAAGTCTGCAGGATTCTTAAGGATAGCCTCAGGCGGGTTCAGATGATCCCCGTTCGACCGAAAGTGTCACTTCGGTCGACCGGGTGATCGACCGAAATTGTTTCGGTCGACCGAAACACACTGAATCTAAAAACGCGGGGTTTTTGTGCAATTATCCAATTTTTGACCTTTGCCCAAATGTTGTAATATATTAACATTTCCTCTTGTGTCAAGAACCCTAGTTTTAAAGCATTGAATGAGGATTGAGTCAAGAACACTTTGGGTAAGTTAATTCTTCCCTTCATCTTGTAAATTCTTGGAAGTTATTCAACTTCTAATTGTATTCTTGTGATGTTGATGATTTCCACCACCTTGAATTTGTTTAATCTTTATCCATTGGGCTTGGTTCTTTAACCTATGAATTTTTGGTGGGATTTAAACTTGGGTTAAGGTGTCTTTTATATCGATTTTAGCTTTCTTGGTCGATTCCAATTAATGTGGGTATTTTTGGTCAATATACCAAGGGGGTTCACGTCATTTGGTATCAGAGCTTGGCTCTAAAATTGATATATCTATCTTTAACTTCTTGTTGTTGTTGTTGTTCCAAAAAAAAAAAAAACGAAAATTACACAATATTTGATATTATCTTGGGCTTTGGTTGATCCCTCCCCATTGGGTCATTGTTGTGTCATATTCGATTGATTAGGGTACATTTGGACAAACACTTTCCAAAAAAAAAAAAAAATTCCTATGCTACTCAATGTGTGTATGCAAAGTGTTTGATAAAATGTCCCAAAGGAAAACTTCATGTTAAGTCTTGTTTGCAAATATTGAATTGCTCCTAATTTGGCAACTTGTTCCATTACCAATTACATTGTGATCCAACCCTTGAAAACCTTGTCACATAAATCCAGTTCTCTTCTCATATCCCATGTATAGCAGCAAGCAAAGAAATTCCACTTGCTATTGAGTCTAGTCACTTTAAAATCCCTTCTTATTCGGTGGTGGATTATTCTTTGACGTCGTAAGGATTAATTGTCTCGATCTAGTTGGTTACCTTCCTTGGAAACACTTGATAAGGGAACTTGTGAGTGGAAAAAGGCAAGAGTGGTGAGTTCAATTGAGGGTTAAAGCCTATTTGGAGTGAAACACGAGAGAAAATTATCTTGTGAGGACACTTGCACCCTTGCACCTTATGGCTAATGCACACACTTCAAGTGGGCAAGATTCTAATGCCCAGACTCAAGAAATGCGGGATACATTACAAACCCTTTCCGTTGGCATGAATAGACAAGCGGAGGCGACTGCTATAATGATGAGGAAAATGGAGGCAATAGGAGGGAGATTGGAACGGTTAGAGGCAAGGGGCGGATCCACCTCCTAGGGGTAATGTTGAAAGGAGGGGAAACATGAGAGGAGTTAGGGATGAGGATGTGGATGAGGTTGAAAGTGACGGGGGCAATGACCAAAATTGGAACATGGGTAGGAATAGAGGAGGGCGCCATTATCGAGAATTTGATCGGGAATATCCAAGGGAGCATAGAGGTAGAGACGGGGTAGATGACAATATTGGTAGTATCAAGTTGAAGATCCCTTCATTTCATGGGCAAAGTGATCCCAATGCATACTTGGAGTGGGAAAGGAAGATGGAGTTAATTCTTGAATGTCATAGGTACTCCGAGGAGAAGAAGGTGAAGCTAGCGGTGGTAGAATTTACCGATTACGCGCTAGCTTGGTGGGATAACTTATTGCTCACAAGGAGGAGGAACTTTGAGGGAGGTGTGAACACATGGGGTGAGTTGAAGAGCCTCATGAAGAAGAGGTTCGTGCCCAATCATTACTATAGAGGGCTATATCAAAGGTTGCAAACTCTTAAGCAAGGGACTAGGAGTGTGGAGGATTATTATAAAGAATTGGAGAAGGCCCTAATGAGAGCAAATATAGAGGAAGATAGGGAGGCCACTATGGCTCGATTTCTTAGTGGGTTGAATAGAGAGATAGCCAATGTCGTGGAATTGCACCATTATGTGGAGATGGAGGAGTTGGTGCACATAGCTATCAAAGTGGAGAATCAATTGAGGAAGAATGATCAATTCAAGAAAAAGGGGCAAGAAAAATACACCGGGGGGCTCTAGTTCCACTTGGAAATCTCGATGGGGCAATGAAAGGAGTGATAGGACACCTCCTATGGAAAAGAATGGGCCACCCAAGGGGAAGAAAATTGTGGTCCATAAGGACAAGCCCAATGTCAGTTCCACCCCCTCGAGAAGTAGGGATGTTGAATGCTTCAAGTGTCGGGGTAGGGGGCATTATGCTCATGATTGTCCAAATAATAGAGTGATGGTCGTTCGAAACGGGGAGTGGTATTCCGAAGATGAGAGTGAGGAAGGGCAAAATTTGGTGGTAAATGAGGGTGATAGTGATGAAATGGAAGGGATAGTTAGCCCACCTAAGTCCTTGGTTATCATAAGGGCTCTCAATGCCCAACCCAAAATTGGTGAGGTAGAAAAGCAAAGAGAAAATATCTTTTATACCCGGTGCCTCGTTAACGGTATAGCATGTAGTATTATTATTGATGGGGGGAGTTGTACAAATGTGGCTAGTGCTAGCATGGTGGAGAGGTTGAAGTTATCAACGAAGAAACACCCAAGCCCCTACAAGCTACAATGGTTGAGCGACTATGGGGAGGTGAGGGTGACTAAACAAGTCCTTCTTACCTTTCACATTGGCACTTATAGTGACCAAGTACTTTGTGATGTTGTGCCCATGCAAGCTACTCACATTCTCTTGGGAAGACCATGGAAATATGATCGAAGGGTGATTCATGATGGGCGAAAAAATATGTATAGCTTCCAAGTGGATGGGAAGCCAGTGGTCTTATTTCCCTTGAGTCCGGAGGAGGTATATAAAGATCAAATGAAACTCAAGAGGGAGGTTGAAGAGAGAGAAAAAAGAGAGTTAATTAACCCGAGCGGTTGGAAAGAGGGGGAAGAAAAAGGAGAGGGGGAGAGTGATAAAAAAAATGAGGCGGAGAGAGGGAGAAAAAAAAGGGTGAATTTCTATGCCAGTAAGGGAGATGTCGAAAAAGCTTTAAAAAGAAATCAACAAGTGCTCTTGTTAGTGTACAAGGAATCTCTCTTTACACTTGACGAATCTCACAATTCCCTCCTCGATTTAGTTGTTTCCTTGTTGCAGGAATTTCAAGATATTTTTCCGGAGGAGATGCCTAGTGGTCTTCCACCCATTAGAGGCATCGAGCATCAAATTGATCTCATCCCTGGTGCAGTCATCCCAAATAGGCCCGCCTATCGAAGCAACCCGGAGGAAACTAAGGAGCTCCAAAAACAAATTGAGGAGTTGATGAGCAAGGGGTACGTTCGAGAGAGTATGAGCCCCTGTGCCGTCCCCGTGCTCCTAGTGCCCAAGAAGGATGGGACCTACATGATGTGTGTTGATTGTAGAGCCGTCAAAAACATAACGGTAAAATATCGTCATCCCATCCCCAAGTTAGATGACATGTTAGATGAGTTGCATGGGTCTCGCATGTTTAGCAAAATTGATTTAAGGAGTGGGTACCATCAAATTAGGATGAGGGAAGGGGATGAATGGAAGACCGCATTTAAGACTAAACATGGTTTGTATGAATGGTTGGTCATGCCATTTGGACTCACTAATGCACCAAGCACTTTCATGAGGTTAATGAATCATATCTTGCGTGCATTTATTGGAAAATTTGTGGTTGTTTATTTTGATGATATTCTAATTTATAGCAAGAATTTTAAAGATCATGTAGAACACCTGAGGTGTGTGCTTTCGATTTTGAAAGAAGAAAAATTATATGCCAATCTCATCAAGTGTCATTTTTGCATGGAAAACGTCATTTTTCTTGGGTTTGTTGTTAGCACCAAGGGAGTAGAAGTTGATGAGGAAAAGGTTAGAGCCCTTAGGGAATGGCCAACTCCCAAGAGTGTTACGGAGGTAAGAAGTTTTCATGGCTTGGCTAGTTTCTATCGGCGCTTTGTTAAATATTTTAGCACCTTAGCCTCGCCACTTACCGAAGTTGTTAAAAAAAAATGTTGGGTTCCATTGGGGGGTAGCCCAAGAAAATGCATTTAATTTTATTAAGGAAAGATTATGCACTGCACCTGTCTTAGCATTGCCTAACTTTGACAAAACTTTCGAGATTGAGTGTGTGCTTTAGGAATAGGTATTGGAGCGGTATTGATGCAAGAGAAGAGGCCAATTGCCTATATTTTAGTGAGAAGCTCAACGGAGCCACTTTGAATTACCCAACCTATGACAATGAGCTCTACGCGTTGGTGCGAGCATTGGAGACATGGAGTCATTACCTGTGGTCGAGGGAGTTTGTCATCCACACAGACCATGAGTCGTTGAAACACTTGAAGGGGCAAGGTAAATTAAGCAAAAGACATGCTAAGTGGATGGAGTACGTAGAGACCTTCCCCTACGTCATCAAGTACAAACAAGGTAAGGATAATGTGGTAGCCGACGCCCTCTCTCGAAGGTATGCCCTTATCTCTACTATGAGTGCTAAATTATTGGGTTTTGAAATTATTAAGGAATTATATGTGCATGATGTCGATTTTTCTAGTGTATTTGAGACCTGTGAAAATATTGCCTGTGACAGATTTTATCGGCATGATGGATTTTTGTTTCGTGAGAACAAACTATGTGTACCTAATTGCTCCCTTAGAGAATTGTTGGTTAGGGAGGCACATGGGGGTGGTTTAATGGGCCATTTTGGGGTAAAGAGGACATTTGAAGTCTTACAAGAGCATTTCTTTTGGTCGAAGATGCGTAGAGATGTTGAGAGGATTTGTTCTAGGTGTGTGACCTGTAAGAAGGCCAAGTCCAAGGTAGCCCCCGCATGGACTGTATACTCCCCTACCTGTTCCTAGTGAACCTTGGACAGAAATTTCCATGGACTTCATTTTGGGATTGCCTAGGTCCAAAAAGGGTAGTGATTCTATCTTTGTGGTTGTAGATAGGTTTAGTAAAATGGCACATTTTTCTTGCTTGCCATAAAACTGATGATGCCATTCATATAGCCGACCTATTCTTTAGGGAAATAGTGCGACTCCATGGGGTCCCTAGGAGCATTGTGTCGGATAGGGACGTTAAATTCCTTAGTCACTTTTGGAAGGTATTATGGGGAAAATTGGGAACTAAAATTTTGTTTTCGACCACTTATCATCCCCAAACCGACGGTCAAACCGAGGTGGTTAATAGAACCTTAACACAACTCCTCGTGCCATTATCAAAAGCAATCTAAAGAATTGGGAGGAATGTTTACCTTTTGTTGAATTTGCTTATAATCGTAGTGTTCATTCTACTACCTCCTTTTCTCCATTTGAAACTGTATATGGTTTTAACCCGTTGACTCCTTTAGATTTGATACCCTTGCCCATGGATGAAAGAAGTAGTCTGGATGGGAAAAGAAAGGCCGAGTTGGTCAAATCTCTTCATGAGAAGGTCAAACTCCAGATTGAAAAGAAGAATGAACAATATGCATCCAGTGCTAACAGGGGCAGGAAAATGGTGACATTTGAGCCCGGTGATTGGGTATGGTTGCATTTGAGGAAAGAGCGATTCCCCACGCAAAGAAAATCCAAACTGCAGCCGCGCGGTGATGGACCTTTCCAAATTCTTGAGAAAATCAATGACAATGCCTACAAGCTTGATCTCCCTGGTGAATATAATGTATCGGATTCTTTTAATGTTTCTGATTTATCCCCTTTTAATGCAGGAGAAGATTCGAGGACGAATCATTTTCAAGAGGGAGGGGATGATGAGAACCAAGGAGGTCAACCCACGAATCCAGGAAGTCAACGCTCGATTCATATTCCAGTAGGGCCCATGACGAGGTCAAGGGCCAGTAAGGCCCAGGATTCATTGGCGGGACTCATTTGCAAGCTTCAAAATCAAATCCAATTCGAAGAGGGCAAGATTGAAGTCAATTACATAAATGTGGATGTTCAGGAACTTTCGGTCGACTAAAAGTTCCCTTGGTCGACCGAAAGTCTGCAGGATTCTTAAGGATAGCCTCAGGCGGGTTCGGATGATCCCCGTTCGACCGAAAGTGTCACTTCGGTCGACCAGGTGATCGACCGAAATTGTTTCGGTCGACCGTGTTGGTCGACCGAAACACACTGAATCTAAAAACGCGGGGTTTTTGTGCAATTATCCAATTTTTGACCTTTGCCCAAATGTTGTAATATATTAACATTTCCTCTTGTGTCAAGAACCCTAGTTTTAAAGCATTGAATGAGGATTGTGTCAAGAACACTTTGGGTAAGTTAATTCTTCCCTTCATCTTGTAAATTCTTGGAAGTTATTCAACTTCTAATTGTATTCTTGTGATGTTGATGATTTCCACCACCTTGAAATTTGTTTAATCTTTATCCATTGGGCTTGGTTCTTTAACCTATGAATTTCGGGTGGGATTTAAACTTGGGTTAAGGTGTCTTTTATATCGATTTTAGCTTTCTTGGTCGATTCCAATTAATGTGGGAATTTTTGGTCAATATACCAAGGGGGTTCACGTCACAGGTGGAAATGGGATGACTTTGTTTGTGTCATAAAATCAAACACATATTATGCACTATTCAGTACGCCCACCATCAAACTGAAGACAACCACCACCATCAGTTGAAGAACTGAAGAACACTTTTTATGGGTTGATTATTTGTTGTCTACAGAAAATCGCTACCATCAGTTGAAGAACTGTGGGGAAGAAGAGCGGCGAGTCGGGGTCGGGGAAGAAGTGTAGTGAAATTGGAGAAGACAGTATTTGTTATCAAAAATGAACTTACCTTGAGAGGTTGGGGACGAAATCATCTAATGCTACTTGAAGAATCACAAGCCAAAACACATGGAATCATCCACTTGAAATCATGATATGAATGGAATAATGCCGAATTATGGAATCAAACGAGAGGCTTGAACACGTGATTACACGTTTTCCTAAAAGTACATTTGCTCCCTCTCGTTCGAGATGCTTAAAGGGTTAGATAGCAAATGCTTTAGCGGATTAATCAAGCCTTCAAACCATGTATTTATTAAGCACTAATAATCCATGGAAAAGGAACAAAAAATAATTGAAAAAATGAGAATTGACTTTGGTGGAAAATGACTTCTATATTTTATGGATGTTCTCCCTCATATTTCATATATTGAATTGATCAATATAACATCATTTATATAGAGATTAATCCACCTTTTATGAAAGCACACACCTTTAGACAAAATGACACCTTTTGGTGCAAAAAACCAACTTAGGCACCAAAAGGTGCCTTTCGGAAACCACCACGCGATCGCGCGGTACAAGGCTCATGCGATCGCATGAAGCCTCTTTATTTTGAACAGATTCAAATCCGTTGAACCACGCAATTGCGTGGTTCATATTTTGGCCTCTTATGTTCCTGTTTTTCTCATTCTTTTGTCTTCCTTATCAATACCTCTTTGTATTGATTTAATTGTGTACTTTATTTTATCATCTTTAAATATTTGAACAACCATTTGAAAACACAATTTTCCAACAGTATTTCCCAATTCCCTTCCATTGAGAACGTATTCTTCAGTTTAGGATGAAAAAAACAGTGTGGAATGCAATTAACCCTTTAGAAAATGTTATATATAATTTTTTTTTATAAATAACAACTTGACAATATTTTATTGGACAAATTTTTTTAAAGTTAACAGTTTTGGCTAATCAAAGATTTTCACCCATCATATTTGACTTTTCAGAAATTTATAAACAACATGTAGACTCTGTTCGACAAGACTGTAGTAATTATAAATTTATTTATTTATGTTTTTGAGGTAAAATATATAGTTAAAAAATAAAAAGATAAAATATGTGTGGTTAAAAAATAGTTTGAGAAATTATGTTATATATAAATTGATTTATAAGAGCATCTCTAATCACTATGTAGATTGAGGATGACGCAACAATTAAATAGATGAACATTTAGATTTTAAAATTACTCTCCAATTGTTCATTCTACATTTAAATAATGGTAATTATTCAACATTTTTTTTAAAATTTAAAATTAATAACTCATTCACAAGATTTTCCAATGTAGACCTATATGCTTATGGAGTAAGAATCAGCCAAAAATCACCTAGCAAAAACTTGAAGTATTCTATTAGTCTTTCTGCATGTCCAATGTGTTTCCTTCGAAGGTATCTTTGATGGTTCCTAATATCCCGCTTAACGTAGCCAATCAAAGATGGACCATCAGCATCTATCTCCATAAGTCTGATTTGTTGGCAAATTGGAATACTTTTCTTTGAAAATTGCTCTGTAAGTGCTTTTCATGGCTGAAACTTCGCGGTGCGATCATAGTAGGTGAACCTTGTTCGGTGTTGAAAGTGAGTGATTATGATCCTTGAGAAGATAGCTTACAACTCAAGAATTTTGTTTTTGCTTTTTTAGAACTGTTAACTTGGCGGTGCAGCCACAATGGGAGTCTCTGCGCTGTCTTTCTCCTGGATGAGCCACAAAATTCTTGAATTTAATTTGGTATGTTTCATCTTTCTGGCCTTGCTTAGAACAAACATATGACTTCCAGACAACTTCTTTCGTTTGTGGATTCTTTCGGCTACTACCAATATGTGCATTGAACCCAACTAATTTTGCATACTTAATGTGAAAGTTGTACACATTGTCTGATGTTTCAAACTCTTGCCCGATTTGCGGATCCTTGCCTACTATCACTTATGGTACAAATACATTATCGTCATTTTCCATTCCTAAAATGTAGTTGCTGAAGGAAAAAAATTGGAATAAAACTTATAGTGAAAGAAAGAATTTTTTTTTGAGAAACTATTGTAGACAGGGTCGGCCCTAAGATTTTGGGTGCTATGTGCGACAATTTGAAATGGTAATTTATAAAAAAAATTTGTACCCTATATTCAATTTTTTTCATTATATGTCCTACAATAATTTTTTTTTGGTGCCCCTATAATGTTGAGGTCCACTGCGATTGTACATCTCACACACCTTTAGGGCCACCTCTGATTGTAGAAGAATTAAATGGTTTGATTGCTAGTATAGTTGAGAAGATGAGAATATATAGAAAAAGATTGACTAACAATTCAGCTGAAAAAACAAAAAAACATATTGGATAGACAACTCAATAAAAAAAAATACATAAAAAAAGATTGAATAAACAAGTTAGGTAAAAAAAAAAAAGATTAACGTAATAATTCATAATTCAATTTAAAAAAATGGCAAAAACAAAATGAATAGACAACTTAAAAAATACATTAAAAACAAAATTGAAGAAACGAGTAAGATAAGAAAAAATATTGATGTGATAATTCTGCTCAAATAATTACAAAAGCAGATTGAATAGACAACTCAATAAAAAGATACAATAAAAAGAGATTGAAGAGACATGTCAAGTAATGAATACCAAAAACAAGATTGACGTGAAAATTTAGCTGAAAAAATTATAAAAATTATGAATACCATCTGAAACTTCATCTTCTATATCTTCGTATTCTTCTATAATTTTATGAACCGTATTTATATTTTTTGCTGTTTCAACAGAATTAAATTCCATTCTATTTAAGATAACATAATCTATATCTTCGTATATTTCTTTTAATTTAGATTGTCCAACAGAATGTATATTTTTAGATTTTTCAGCAATAGCTAATAAAAATGAAATTTCTTTATTATCTAAATATAATTTATGATCATAGTTATTAGAAGTTGATGTTTGTGAAGTATCCATAGATTATTGGGTTGGTAAATTATTATACAAAATTCTCTGGTATAAGTTCATTCTTTGATCTAGTAAAATACAATAATCTGCAATATATTGTTCGTATTTTTCCAAGAGTTTATTATATTCTTCAGAAGATATGTTTTCATTTTCCATTTGACGTTTAATATCTTCCATTTTATCTTTTAATTTTTTTAAAAGGTTATCTAGCCCTTCTATTGTATATCCTGGCATTATGTTTGGACTGTGTTTGTCATTATTTTATTTTCTAAATCTATTTTAATCTCTAATTTGTCAGAATAATCTATAATGTATTGATCATGATTTTCTGAAAGTATATATTATTGTTCAGATGATTCATCCATATCTATTAAATGAGATATAATGTTGTCTATTTTTTCCATTATTTTTTCTAACAAATTGTCTAATCCTTTAATAGTATATCCAGGCATTATAAATACAGAGATAAATAATTTATAAAGTTTCAAGTAATTTTTCAAATTCTATGAGTGTTTGAGAATTGATAATATCTATGTCAGCCATGATATCTATACTTGGTTCAAATGGTATATTATATTTTGAAATATTTTTCTTTCTCTTTTCTAATTTATCAATTATATCTTGAATATCATGTATCATTATAGATCTTACAGTTCCTCTAGCAAAGTTTTCTATTAAATTTTCTTTAAGATTTTTTAATATCTCTTGTGATGCGTAGAGTTGTTCTTGGTATCCGATTTTATCAATTTCATTTTCATATTCAATTCCTTTTTTACTTTTAATATACTTTTGAACTTTATATGGACCTCTTTTAGTTCTGGGTTTTTTCATGATATAATTACTGTTATTCATGATATTAAGATTTTCAAAAACTGGTAAAGAAAGATTCATCTCTTCCATCACTGTCATAATCTATTACAGGATCATAATCATTATCACTACTAAACACATATCCTAAATATAATTCATTATTTATTTCAATATTATCACTATCAAGCCAAAAATAAATAATCGATTTTGTAATTTCTAATCATAATATTCCTTTTAATGTTGGAAAAATAGCTAACAAGCATGGCATATAGACATGATATAACTTTTTTATTTCATTATTTGGTCTAGTAAACTGTTTATGCATGAATAAGTGTTCAATTATGTTATGATATTCATCATTATAAGGACTGTTTTGATAATTAAATTTAACAATTCTGAATTCTGTTGTTTTAAAAGCTCTTCTTCCTCCTAATTCCGTAAAGATAGATATATTAAGAATACTAACCTCTTTTCCTGTTCTCAATACCTTTGTATTTTCCTTCTATTGTTAGTGACCTTCAGGCTTATAGGTTTCTGCTCCACACCCTCCAATGGCTTCCTGCCTTCACGGGTTATTAGCTAAACCTGGATGCCTTCACTGTATAACTCTTTAGATGGAAAATATTTTAGGACAGAGTGTAGGGAGTTTTCTTAATAATATATATTCTTTTTGGAAATAGGATTTTGAAGACAAGAATTTAGAAACTCATCATAATATGATAAGTAAATTGGGATTTTATTGATAATATGAAGATTGATAAAAGATTGGTATGAGAATTTTTTCAAAGGCAAAATTTTTTTTGGCTTTCTCACAAACTGAGTGCTCAAGAGAGTTCTGCATTTTCTCTAATCAGAAGACTCTTATTTATACAACTTTACGAGGTATTACTATACAACCTCTTACATCATTGCTTATGGAATAGATACAATAATTTGAATTTTACAAGGTCCTACAAGGACACACCTGTCCATCTATTCTTTATTACAAGGATACAGCTCTCCCTTTTATTCTTCACATGGCTACATTATAGGGACACCTATCCCTCTATTTTCAGTCTTCTCATGGCCCTTACATTGTGCTGTCTTGTTCCACTAAATCAGATTTATCAATTGGCTTCCATCTGTCCATCACTTCTGTTGGTATGTAAAGCAGACTTATCAAATGGCTTCCACCTGTCCATCAATTCCTTTGGCATGTGGGGGGCAATTCCTAACTATGCACGCCTCTTGCAAAGTGCCAAAACTTCCATAGATTTGATGAGTATCAAATTTATTGATGTATTCTTGCAAGATTGTTGACTTTTCTTTTCCTCCATTAGTGAGTAAGGTCCATCCATTGTACTGACATATGCATTTGAATTTTTTCTCATACAGATTTTTGGCAATGTTGTAGAGAACTTTAATTCCCAACACCCTTCGGGATCTAAACCATGATCTTGTAATGTTTGGTACTGACTTGGTATTTTTTCCAACTTCAATTTGAAAATTTCGAACAACATACCCAATCGTGATAATATGTTCAGCAGGATAATATATCCTTCCATCAATTTCAGGACTGATCGAATAAAATTTTAAATATATGGATCTTCCTTGAGAATTTTGAAATTTCTCCTTTTAGTAAATCATCAAATTTTTCGATTTCTTTCAGATCTTTTCCTGGATAGATAAGATCCAAGAATCCATAATCAGCTGTCATTTTTGTCATGACGGGATCTCCTCCCAGAGTAACGATCAATCGTGGGTATACATGGTCTCTAGACGAAATGTAATAGCAATCACATTCTTGAAGTTCATATATAACTTCAACAGTGGTTTTATATTCGTTTTCTTTTGGTAAAAAAGGGGAATCATCTTCTTCTTCAGTACGAATTCTGACTACCCTTGTATGTTCATCTTTGGCATTGATTGTGATTTTTCGAGGACTAGCTTCATTTATAACAACTTTTTTGGGACTTGGTTCATCTCTTTTAATTATTGGTCCACCACTGCTTCCAGAAGATGTACCTGTTTGTATTTTTGATATAACCTGTTTGGTATCAGCCTGTTTGGTAATCAACGATTCAAACGGAGATTCAATCTCAATTATGTTATCGCTCAATTCTTTAGTATAATTGTGATGAAATGTTGAGTTTTCCATCAATTGCTTAAAACTTCCTTGGAGAGTTTCTGCAAGTTGTTCAATTCCAAGCTTTATATCTTCAGCTTCCTCCATGAGGAAGTTCATTCGCTTTTTGGCGTCTATCAGAGATCTTCTAATATTATCCATTTGCAAATTCAATATTCCTGCTTAAAAAGTCCGCAAGATAATTATTAATACCTTTAATATGAACTATATCAAAATTATAAAATGCCAAATAGGCTTGCCATCTATGGAGCCTTCTATATTGAGGTTCTGGTGGTAATTTATTTTTTACTAAACCTACAACTTGAGAATTATCAGTTTCAACAATGAATTTCTTAGATAATAAAAACAATGAAAACTTCTTTATTCCTCTGATGATTGCTAACAGTTCTTTCTCATGAGTAGTATAATTTATTTCTGCTTGATTAAACATTCCACTTGAGTATCTACAAATCTCATTAAGATCTGTTTTTAATGTTGCTGCCCAATACTTATCCGAGGCATCAGTATTAACTATCAGATTATCTTTTTCATCTGGTAATCTTAATTTTGGCAAATTTTTACATTCTTCTTTTAGTGATTTGACAATTTCTGTATGTTCATCATTCCATCATTTGGTATTTGTTTTCCTGAGTAAAATTTGAATTTTCTAAATATGTTACCCATTCTTCTTTGATATATTTGTGGTGCATTTTTTAAACCAAATGGCATAACCATCCATTCATACTTACCTTGGGGTGTACTAAATGTTGTATATTGAATACTATCTTCTTCCATTTTTACTTGCCAAAATCCTGATTTGCAATCAAATTTAGAATAATATTGCTTTCCTTTTGCAAGATTTATCAGTACCTCTTTATTTGGTAAAAAGTATCCATCAAATTTAGTATATTTGTTTAATTCTTTATAATTTATCACCATTCTAGCTTTTCCTCTTTTTTGTTCAGAATGTTTCATGACCATAAAAGCTGGACTACTATGAGGTCCATTACTAGGTCTGATTAATTTTTGATTAAGTAATTCTTTTATCTGAGTTTTAAACTCTTGTGTATCTTGTATGGTATACATCATTGGTCTAACTCTTATAATAACATTTTCTGTTAATTCTATTTTAGCTTTTGGATGATGTGGTTTCCAAAATAATAATGGATTTTCTCTCCAAATTTTTTCTAGTTGATCAATGATTTTTTTCATATTTGTTTGTATGTTTGTTTTTAAGGTTTTTTTATACATTATTCTTTTATTTTTTATTTCATTTTGTATAATTGGTTTTTTCTCTCATTTATCACCACGCTGTGTTGGCTGAACTCTGTAAGGTCTAAATTCTCTTGGTATTTTTAGTAAATGTGCACAAGGTGTTTGTAACATTATCATATAATTATTTTGTTTATAATATTGAAATTGTTGTATAAAGTCATTTCCTAGTAATATATCACATTCTAATTTGTTATAATTATATACTTTATTTACAACTATTTGTTTACTCCCAAGTATTATATCAATTTTATCAGCACTATTAATTATATGAGTACTTTCTCCTGTTACTTCTGTAATTTTTATCTTTCCATTAGTCTTCCATGATCTTATTAAGAAACTTTTGAATATTGTTATATCACTTCCCGTGTCAATTAATGCACATGTTGTTAGATTTGTTTCAACAATTGTAACTTGTATATAAACGGTTAATGGAAAAATTATTTGGTTATTCATTTATTCAGCTTTTCTGCATAGTATAGTTTGACCATTATGAGTTATATATAATCCTTCACGTTTTATACTATAATCTTATAGTCCATCTAGAAAGCTCATTCCTAATAATACACGAGGATTTACCATACTACTATCTACATGACATGGTACTAGGAGATTTATTCCTCCTATTTTTATTGGTACTTTTACTTCAAGTTCAGTCATATGTACTTGTCCATCAAAATTTATATATCTATATGGATCAGTTCTATGAGATATTAGTCCTTTATTTCTATTTGAAGCTATATGACATTCACTAACTCCTGTGTCAATTAATATATTTGATCATTTTATATGTTCTATTCCATTAAAATATTCACCTTCTATTTTCAAATTTCCAGCATTTCTATTAAGTTTTATTTCTTTTGTATTACTAGTTTCTCCTAATTGTTTTCTATTAGGTAAACTTGCTGATCTCCTAATTAATCTGCCATCTTCAAATGTTATGTTATTATTAGGGTATTCTTCTTCTCGTAACTTTATGATTTCTGGTTTATTTTTTGTTATAGTAAGTTCATAGTTTCTTGGAATTAAACTTATTTGTTTATCTGGTTCACTGCTTTACCAAAATCTTTACATTCTTTATGAATTTCAATATATGGTTTTTTAGAATAAATGTTTCCATAATTAGAATTAGTAAATGTGTATAATGCCCTGTATTCTATAATCATAATTTTATCTCCTGGTTCCATTATATCATCCTTATGTAATTTGAAATGTAATCCTAAAACTTCATTAAAATTTCTATCTTTTAATGATATACAATATTTTGGGTAACATGTAAATATTAGTTTCTTATATGCTAGATTTCCTTCTACTGTTCCTAAATGACTGGATTTTAAATTCATAATTCTTCCATCATGTAAACTTACAGTCAAATGCGAATCTAATCCTTCTCTAAACAGGGATTTAAACATTATTTGGATACCTGCTAAGTAAACATATTGAATCTTTTCACTTTGCTTTCTATTGATCTTTGTTAATAATTCTGGAACTGCATTTTTTGTTAAAAGATTTAATTTGTGTGTTCCTTGAGTGGTTCTAACATCTATTGCCCTTTCAATTTTATGATATTCATTTATTGCTACTTTTTCTCTTTTCCATATTCTGTCTAATATTTCCCATTTTCCTATTTTCAAATCTAAAGATAATTTTTGTATCTTTCTAAACTTATTATTATCAAAAGTTACCTTTAATCCATAACCTTCTATTCCTTCATATTCTTGTTTATCTATGTTCTTATTTGTTTCTATTTTTTCTATTTCTTTATTCTGATTCTGATTCATTACTTTCTGAATTTGTTTCACTTATATAGACTTCTTGATCATAGTATTCTTCAATATCTGATATTTCACTTAGTTCACTTTCTATTTCTAGATATTCATTTTGTAATATTTTAACTTTCTTTTTGTTACAATCAGGGCTTATATGTCCAATTTCTCCACAATTCCAACATTTGTATTGGCTTTTATCTTTCTTATAAGTTTTATTTTTCTGTTTTTTATTTGGATTATATCTTCTTTTGTAATATCTCCTCTTAGGTTTTATATATCTTTTTCTGAAGTTTTTGAATTTTTTAAACTTTCTATTTTTATATTTTCTTTTATTATTTTTTCTTCTTTCAGGGTTACATCCCCATTGGGTAGGTTTTTCCATATCTTCACAACATATTCTAGTTAGTTTTCCTGATTTCTTTAGTAATTGTCTTTGTTGACATATATATGCTAATATTTCAAATAGGAATTTTATCCTTGATCTTAATGTTCTAGGTGTTCCAGGGTTTTCTCTAATAAATTTTTCAAATTCTATTTTAAAGTATATTCCCCATGAACCTAGTAATTTATTGTAATACATATCTCTATATACTTCTTGATTTTCATTACTATAGAATTTGACATAATAATATTCTTTAAATTCACAAGTATATTCTTTGATTTTACACATATCACATATTGTTAAATTTATTAATCTTATTCTCGCATTATCTTTTTCTCTTATTGATTTTGCTTCAGAATTACTTATCCAATTTTCTCCTAAAAATTCATTCGCAATATAATCTACTAACTTTTCTATTCCTTTTCTATATGATTTTATTAGTTCTGTCTATACATTTCTTCTTATTAATGATTTTGTATCACTACTTATTCATTCCCACCAATTTCTAACATGTCCTTCAAAAGAGGCTATTAAAAATTTTATTATTCTATCAGTATTTTCCCATGTATCATCTTTATTGTATAAAAAGAATATTATCATTGAATCTGCCCAAGTTAATAAGGCTTTTTTAGTGTCTATTTTACAATCAAGATCTAATTTTGTTCCTCCATGATTAATAGGTTTATCATAATTATTATTTGGTTCAAATCTATCTTTATATTTATTTCCTCTAGGTGGTTGTCTATCTCTAATTCTATCATAATATTGTAGGTGTGGTTTGCTATATAAGGGTGCATAACTTTCATCTGGATCTGATAATTTTTGTTTAGAAGTTCCTATTGGAGCAGGGTTAGGTGCTCCTCCAATATTCATTAAAACTTGGTATTCATCAAAATTTTCTATACTTAACTAGTCAAAATTTTCTATAAGCAAATCTAATTCTTCATTCATTTTTGTCTTGTTTTTCTTTAGCTTTTAATTTTCTTAAAGTTTTTCTATAGATTTTTGTAATTCTAATTCTTCCTCTAGTATTTTTGGTAATATGTTTCTTCTAAATTCATCATCCATACTTCCTGCTTCTATTATAATTTTTTCTTGTTCGAAATGCTTCTTTCCTATTCTAAGTATTTCTTTTTCTATGAGTTTTTTGTCTATTTTCTTATCTTTGCTTTTATTATTTTCTTTGAATTCTCTAATATCTAGTTTTAGTATATTTATATAATTTCTTACTTCTTTTAATTCATTTTTTACTTCTTGTACATCACTTATTAATGTTCTTATTAATATTTTTAGATCTTCAATATATTCACTTATCGACATTTTATACTATTGGTTTTTGAGTTTTTTGTACCTTAAATAGTTTGTCATACATATCATCTATTTTTATTTCTAGCTTTTTGATTCTTTCTTCTATTGATATGATTTTTTCATTTTCATTCTTTCTTATTTTTTCATTTAACCTATCTATTTTTTCTATAATTGTTCCAATTTTATCTTGATTAATTAATTCTCCTGATTTTCTTTGAAATTCTTTTAAGATTTCTTCATCTATATTTTTAACTTCTCCTATCATTTCTTTTAATTCTTTAAATTGTATTGTTAGTTTATTTTGAATATTTCGTAATTTTTCTTTGATATTCATGTCCTGTATATTTAATTGTTGTAATTCTTCGATAGCTAATTTATCTTGTAAATTTATGTTTTTATATGTTTGCCATAAAAATGCACTTATCCAATTTAATTGCATGTTAAGAAATCCATCAGATTCTCCCCATGAGCTTAATTGTTGAAACATAGTTGTATTTGCTCCTTTTATTTGATAAGATCCAACTGGAAGTCTTAGCCCCTGTTCTCTTTGCTGTTTTGAGGTCGTTTTCTGTTTTTATTTTCGAAAACGCTAAAAACGCGTTCTCTTTACCATTTTCGAAAACGCATTTTGGAAAACAAAAAAAAAATTTGTACACAAAACGGAAAACGCCGGAAACATCGTTTTGGGCGTTTTGTGTGTATTTCGACAAAAAATGTCCAAAACGCGGAAAACGCGTTTTGGGAAAAAAAAAATTTTTAATAGAATTATCTTAACTTAGAACTAAGCTTAATATAAAGTTTTTATTTTTTTTATTTTTTTATTATTTTTTTTAGAATTATCCTAGCTTGGAACTAAACCTAAATAAAGATTTTTTTTTTTTTTTTTTTTTTGAGAATTATCCTAACTTGGAACTTAGTTTAAATAAAGTTTTATTGAATTCAATATCAACATTATAAAAAAAAATTAAATGAGAATTCTTGTTGTATTTCAAAAAATGCAATGATAAATGGACTCTGGTGGTTTTGAAAGAACTTGCATTTTCTGGATTTTAATATAAGTAGAGCTTTCTCAAGTCCTGGACCTGACCAAGCTGTGTTAATATAGACTCTTAATGCTCACGTTAGTGTGTTGCATGTAACCATATTTTTAATGTATTGTGAAAGGAAATTTGAGTTGGAGTTAGTAGTATTCTGCAAGCAAATTAATTAAAAATAGTTTAAATAGTGTTCTGCAAAATTTCAAACGGAACGTGTTTTCCAGCTTTTCATTTTCAAAAACAGTTTTCAGAAATGACAAACCAAACGCGTTTTCAGCAAATTTGAAAACAAAAATGAAAATACAAAACACAAAACATTTTCGAAAATGAAAATACAAAATAAAATACAAACAGAACGCCACCTTATATTTTCTATTATTTGTTTTTCAAATTTTATTTCTGAAAATTCTGTCATTAATTTCTTCCTTTAATATGTTCGATTTCTAGAATAAGTTCTGTTTCATATTGTGCTTCTTTATAATTCATTATTTGATATTCACAATATTCTTCTATTGATCAAATCATTGACTTTCTATGATATATTCTATAATATTTTAGATAATCTTCCAATGTGTTTGTTTTATCATATTTCTCTTTTCTAGTTTTTTCTTTGTCTTCTAAAATCGTTTGAATTTTTGGTATTTGTTTTAAGATTTTATCAAAATATTCTCTCTTTCTCTAATAATTCTAATCTTAATTTTTCTTGTCGTTTTATATTTCTTTCTTCTCTTATTTGGTCCATTAAATTTCTTCTTTGTTCTACTATTAAATCTAATTTTTCATTTGTTTCTATGTCTAGATATCTAATTAATTGAGGATCCGCTCTATAATAATCCATTTCTATAATCTTTATATAACTCTTCTAGTATATCTTTGTGGATTAAATCTAATATTTCGTTTATGATAAAATATTCTTTTATTATATCGAAATTTATTAGATCATATATTTCTCTTCTTACATATTTATCTAAATCTTTTAAAGTGTTCAAGATTTTTATTTTATAATTATCGGGTAGTATTAATGTATACATAATTATAAATCTTGATGTATATATTATATATTCATTTTTATTTTTTGTCATATAATATTTATCTTTTAGATCTGCCATATGGCTCTGATACCAATGAGGGGTGCTACTATGAGCGAACAAAAATCAAATAAAATCATAAACAAAAGTAATAAAATTTCAAGGACTAGGTTGTAACTTTTCTAAATCTTAATGGATTTAATTGAAATATGATATATAAGGGTATTTGTGGTAGTTTATAGTATTTAAGGCTATTTTTAAAAAATATAAAATTGTTAGGGTATTTTAAAAAATTGATAAAATTTTTAGGGTATTTTCATGTATTTCGTCCAGGACTATTCTTGTTGTACCACAGGGCGGTACCGCCCCTCACATACATGGGGGTGGGGCCCCTTTTTTTGGGCCCCACCACCTTTTTTTTTCTCTCTGATCGGTACCCCTGCAGTACAGCAGGGATACTGCAGGGATACAACCAGTATTATTCATTTCGTCCAAATTGGGACTGCATATTTGCCTGACGGAGTTTGTACCGCAGGCGGTAAAAATGCCTGCGGTACAACCCGCTTTTTCCATCTTTGCCAAACCAACGTGGCTATATAACTGCCACGACCTCATCTTTCATTTCGTCATCTTCTCTGTGAGATTTTTCTCCCACAGAGTCACAGTCACATAGTGAACTTGACTTTTCTGGGTGATCATTTGCAGGTAATACAGAAAAAAAAACTTTGATTACTTCTGTTCTTATGTGATCATATCTCTATTATATATGCATTATGAATAATGAAGAAGAAAATTTTATTCTTCAATCATTCTCAATTAGTATTCTGTTATTATTATTTTTTTCTGGGTCTCTTGTAATTCTTGCATTCCCCACTCCGTTACTTACCACACATACTGGAAAATTACTGGATAAAGTTTTCATCTGTGAATAAATATGACTGCATATTATATTTTGCATCCGAACATATCTGTGTTTAACTTCAAAATTTAGTAAAGGAATCTCTGAGAATGTAAAATGCATATTCTGATTTTTTTTTTTTTTTTTTTTTAATGTTATTCTTTTCCCCAACTTCTGTAGTTTTTTTTTGAAGCAAAGCAGTCTGATAAATTGATAATAGTCGGCCAAGCTGGTTTTCTGCAATTGAAATGGGTTCCAATAGTGCCTTACGCAGCATCCTTGTTTTCCTTTTCATCGTGCTGAATTCTGTTTATCGATCTTCTGCAATTGAAATTGAAGCAAGCGAGACAGCATTGCTTTTTGTTAATACTTCTGAAGCATCAGCGAAGGAAATACCTAAAACCTTGTTTGGCGTATTCTTTGAGGTGAGATACGTAATTTATGATGAAATTCTACCTCAACTTCATCTTCCATGTTATTATTTATTTAAATTTTAGCATAAAGCAGATACAGCCAGGTATTTTTCTTATGCAAATAACGTTTTTCACGATCCTGTCACTTGATATGTTATAAGTAAGGACCATGCTACAGTCACCTCGGAGCTTACCTCCGAGGTGACCGCCCCCTCACATGGGGGTGGAGCCCAATTGTCGAAAGTGGGCTCCACCCCCTCCATGTGAGGAGGGGGTCACCTTGGGGGTAAACTCCGAGGTGCATTTAGCATTATTCTATAAGTAAGTACTTGGTTCCATAGATACTGTCCATGTGTGCATTGTCGTTGAATTTTTAGAGTTTTTAAGTTATATTATTTCCCCCCTTGTTTAGCCCCTGCTTGATGTAGAGTTTATTTGGAGTTTTGTGATTTTTCGAAGAATGTATGGTTTAAAATTGTTTCAAAAGTCAAATACCGTGGACTTGACTAAGAATGGAGGGTGAAATTGAGTGTTTGTAATAGTTGTTTCACAAAAAATGGGGCTCTTCTTCTTCTTCTTCTTCTTATTATTATTATTATTAGGGATAATTGTATAGATTACTTACTTTAGATAATAAAACTGATTTTTACTATCCAAATAAAAAAAAAATTGAAAAATACTTCATTGTTACTAAAAAAAAATTGAAAAATACTTCATTGTGATACTAACATATTTGAGAAGTATCAAAAGTATCAGATTGTGATACTTCACGTGATTATGAAGTATTTTTCAGTTTTTATGATTTTATTATAAGTAATTTTCAATTTTTATAAAATTCAAATAAATTTCAATTTGATCCCTAAAAATAATATAATTATGTGAATAACCCTTATTATTATTCATTTATTTACTATTAAGAAAAGAAGAAAAATTACTTCATCATTTGATAAATATTATTATGACTATAATACATTAATATAATACTCAAAAATTGACATACAAAATTTTTAAAACTAAATTGTCTACTCAAATTTCATAGTTTACATTGTATATATTATAAATGTAATAAGCATATTGACCTCAATCCATAATATTACAGTTTCATTTAAGTCATGATTTTTATTTTCATAGGTTACATGGAAAAATATTTTAATATTTTGAACTCACATTTACCTTTCTTTTATCTATTATTGGGTGCTAGTGTTGGTAATGGGCGAGCTGACCTGGCTCTACCCTTTGAGCCCATTTCTTGACTCGTGCCTCTTTGAGCTCGCGACTCGTGGGCCGAGCTGAGCTAGGCCCACAAGCCATATTTTTTTATTGTTATTTTTTAATTTTTTACATTTTTCTTCAAAAAATGAATTTTTGATAAAAGAATTACGAGCCCACTAGCCAAGCTCATGGGCTCGGCTCGTGGCTTGGTGCCACGAGCCGTCCTCCTTTTCACGAGTCGAGCAGTGCCCAACTCAGTTTTCTGTTTCTTGTTTCTTTATTTGGCTCGTGTCCGAGCTCGTAACAAGTACGAGTCGAGCTACTCGTGGCTTGTGTGCCCGTTTGCCATCTCTATTGGGTGCTCTTCTCAATAATTTTTCAAATTTTGTGCTAATTTATTATTATTGTTTTTTTTTTTAAGAAAAATAAAGTTATAATTTTTACTCCGTCATTTAATAAATATTATTATGACTACAAAATACTAATATAAAACTCAAAATTTTACATTCAAAAATTGGATTCTTCTACTCAAATTCCATAATTGTGTATATTATGAATGTAATAACTACGTGGCCTTCAATCCAAAATGTTACTGTTTCATTAATTCATGACTTCTTTTCATAGGTGACATGGAGAATATATATATATATATATATATTTCAATTCACATTTAGATACAATACAATTACATTACATTAATGTAGATTAATTTTTGAATTAATATTTATGACATTTTACACGTACTATTTCATTGATATTCATATTCAATCAATATACGACAATTATAATCAATATCCTAAACTCTTACCCAATACCATCACTATTAATTAATAACATTAATAACATAATTCATTACATTAACTTTTTGTCTAATAATTTACAATGTTATATAATTTCGTATTATTACATGTAGCTTCTTCTGGTTTTATTATACAACAATATGAAATTATTTTAACAAAAATGAGTATGTTGACCATCTCAATGACAAATTGATTGAGTTATTTCCCAAAAAAATAAATAAAGAATTTGTTAGCTTTGACAAGGTAATAGATGATACAAATCAATTTTAGCAATAGGAGACCCTAAATATATTGTTACCAAATAGTATCCTACCATATAAGTTAATCTTGAAAAGAAATTATCTACTTAATTGTTGAACATGTTAAAAACAAGTTTTTCTTTGGCGCACCCCATTAACTCCAGCAAATGATAAATGATATTCATTCAAATGCTAGAGAAACAATTTTCAATACGTCTGTACCTTGCAATGACCATTAACAAAGCTCAAATATAAATATTACCTATGGTTGGAATATCATTGCCAGAATATGTTTATCATAAGGAAAACTATAAATAACACTTTCTCACGGATTTTAAATGCAAACAATAAAAATCTTGATAAAAATAGAAAATAAAAATAAAAAGTTGTGAAACGTTAAATAGTATCAGTATTTCAAAAACATTGTGCGTATCATTTATCTTACACATAAGACGTGCAAGACACGTATTTACTACTAGTTATTAGAAACATTTCATAATTTTTTCTTTGTATATGTATGAGAAACACACAAAAATGTTATTATATATGGGTTTGGAGATTGACAGTCTTAGGCTTTTTTGGGTTTACGATGATTGTTATGCTGAATGAAACCAGTCCTTTGACATCTAAATGAGTATTAATGCTCTTCATATATACGTTACCTGTTAAATAAAGAGAATGAAGTCTAATATTCTTTGAAATATCTTTAGGAGATTAGCCATGCTGGAGCTGGAGGATTGTGGGCTGAACTTGTCTGCAACCGAGGTTAGCTAGAATTTCCTTGAGCCGTTCTTAAAGAGAAAAACATTAAAAAAAAAAATGCATTATAACTTCTTACATCGTTTTTGTTGTTAAAATTTTAACTTTTTCATTGGCATATTCTTTAGTTATTTGAATAGGACAAAAATGTTAAGCTTTCATCTTTTCCTTCCTATCTTTCTTGATTCATAAATGATATTCAGGAACTCGTGCTTGTGTTCAATATCCCCTTGTATGATTTTGATAATTTGTATACAGTCTTCCCTTGTATTTTATGGCAATTTATTACATAGCATTCTATGATGAAGTGGCAAATGATTTCCCTGCCCCAATTGATCATTGACAATAGAACAGAGAAATTGTGCAATTTTTCGTTCTTCTTATGTAAGTTTTAATTTAATCCTTTCTCCTTGTAAACGTTCTACCGTATTTCCTTTTGAAACATTTTCTAGAAGCACCCTCATTTTTCTTTTGTTCTTTTCTTTCTCCCCTCTTTCTAAATATTGAAAACTACCTATCTTACCAATACATACTAATAATCAAACTGTATGTAGTCAACTCGACCTATCTATTCTAATTTACAATACAACCTAAATGCATTATATAGTTTGAAAAGATTATTTCACTTACTTTTGTTATAGTTGCAGACGATTAGGAGTCTCAAATAATGTTAATTTCAGGTTTTGAAGCTGGGGGCCTCAATAATCCTTCAAACATAGATCCCTGGTCTATTATTGGGGATGAATCATTATTAATTGTATCAACAGAAAGTTCATCATGTTTTCCTCGAAATAAAATTGCTCTGCGAATGGAGGTGCTATGTGACAATGAAGGCACAAGTATCTGTCCACCTGGAGGAGTTGGTATTTATAACCCTGGGTTTTGGGGCATGGTAAGAGTTAACACCTTTTCAAAGAGCCAGACAGACCAGTAATATGCCCAATTCTGTTTTTTGACCAATAATTAATGTAACATCTGGATTTTTTTGATTCTTCTGTGGCTTTTAATACTATGATGATTCCAAACTTTAAATATTAAAGTTTTACTTTCCTAATCATATAGGATATGTTTGGTGTGCAGTATTAGATCGACAAACTATGAAACAATTTTTGATTTGTTTTTCTTCTTTGATACGTTTGGTAATGCGCACAATTTTTCAAATAACGTTGAAGTTTGTTTGATTTTAAAGCTTTTTTGTTGTAAACGTGTTGAACTTCATTCCATAGGTCTTCTTCTGTAGATCTGTATAAGTATCTTTTTAATCTGCCAACTGGAATGTGATATGCTTCTCTTGCAGAATATTGAACAAGGGAAAACCTATAAATTGGTGCTCTATGTCCAGTCAGAAGGATCAATTGATTTGTCTGCGTCCTTGAAGGGTTCAACAGGATTGCAGACATTGGCGATTGCTAACATTAAGTCAGTATCGGTGACTCATTACAATATGACATGGAGTTCAAATGTTATCTATTATACTATTACTACTATTACTACAATATGACACTGCATACAAAACATGCACTAAATGTTTGGACCTAGGTTACTTTTTGATATTTTAAATTTAATGTTGATGCAGAGCTTCTCATGTATCGAACTGGACAAAGTTGGAGGTTTTATTGCAAGCACAAGGAACTGATGCAAAATCAAGACTTCAGCTCACTACGGCCAAGAAAGGTGTTATTTGGTTTGATCAAGTATCATTGATGCCTATAAATACATTCAAGGTGAAAATATACTCCAGATCAACTTTTAATCCATGAAGAGAGTGTGAAATACTTTAATTAGATTGCTTTCTAGCAATGATGCACGGAAACTCCTACTAGGACAGCACTGACACTCAAGGACATGTATTCAACATGCCACGTGTCCTTGTCCCATTTATTATATATTTTAGATTACCGATGCTCAAGGGATACTTCATAGAGACATAGAAACCCCCGGGCAAGTGTCCGACATGTCATGTGTTGTGTTATGTTTTATATAAAACTTATAAAAATAAAAATATAATATATGAATTTAAAAATATTAAAATGTTTAAATTTGATGTGTCTTGAACGTGTCTTTGTCCTATATGTGCAGCTTAGCTCTCTAGCTTCCTGAATTGTCGGGTGCAACTACCTTGATGCTCCCAAAACAACTGAATGAGAATTTTAGATCCGATCAAATTTCCCACTACTATGCCTAACAAAAGTAATTTAAATAATACAGTGATCAAACTAATTCTGAAATTTACTATACTATCTATGCCACTGTAAGGTCGAGATCTCTTACGTCATATATATATATATATATATATATATATATATATATATATATATACGTTCCTTATTACTATCTCTTGGCACAGGGTCACGGTTTTCGCAATGATCTTTTTGAAATGGTAAAAGATTTGAGACCAGGATTTATCAGATTTCCAGGTAGTCCTAATATTTTCATAATTTTTTCCCAATTTTCTTTTTTCAATTTTGTTATCACATTCGATTCAAGGAGATGAAGATTGTGCCTTTAACTTCTGAGAAGTGGATTCAAACTACGGGTACGCAACCCTACTAATAGCTAATAGAAGGCGAGAAGACCAGCAATTTTCTTAACAGCACACGAGATATATCTTCGCGTCCATGAGAATCAACGACAAAAGTGAGAAACAATTCATCCCGAGAGCCCATCATGTTTGTTGGAAAACTACCAACAAAAGTTCTCTATACTTCTTCACTACTCACTACTCGTATAGGCTTGACCAAGTTAAGCTGTCTAGAAGGAATAATTTCTTCTTTTTCCACATTTATGTGGATAATAGTACTAGTTTTCTTTGGGAATTTTCACATTTATAGACCTCCTCAAGGCCTTGTAATATATAGTTGTATTACGACAGCATCATTTTCTTGCTACCCATGTTGTAGGTGGTTGTTTTGTCGAAGGTGAATGGTTAAGAAATGCATTTCGCTGGAAAGAAACTGTTGGACCATGGGAAGAGAGGCCTGGGCATTTTGGTGATGTTTGGCATTACTGGACTGATGATGGTCTTGGTCATTTTGAGTTTCTCCTGGTGAATATTATGTTTGACATTTTTTTATTTTCTTAAAATTATTCAACTATCATCTTCTTCATTGTTTTTACTCTTTCAATTTCACTTCTTTTGCAGCTTGCTGAGGACTTGGGTGCAGCACCAGTATGGGTGTTCAACAACGGTACTCTTTCACACTAATGTTATGGTGATAATGACGATAAATAGAGCATGTTTAACTAAGCTTAAAAAGTTTACTTATAAGTACACAAGTAAAGTAAATTCTAAAATAAATAATTTTTTAATTGGTCAAAATAAGAAATAATTAAGTTGGTTATTTTGACCATAAATTTATATTAAGTTGTTTGGACGTGCTTGAAGACTAAATGTAACTTTACCTTTTCTTAAGCTTAGCTAAACATGCTCAAGTTGGACTCTTGAGTTTCTTTTCTTTTCTCTTATTGTGTTTCACGTCCAATAATTCTCAGGCGTGAGTCACAACGATCAAGTTAACACTTCCAGCATCTTACCTTTTGTACAAGTAGGTCTCTAGGGTTCAATTCAAATATTATGCACGAACATTTAATTCTTAGCACCTCACCCTTGAGTTGTAGCTTTGAACTAGCCCTGCAAGGAGCAGTATCATGTCAGTGTTCTATGTTTTAATGTATTTCACTCTTTGGAAATCAACTATAGGAAATCCTAGACGGTATTGAGTTTGCAAGAGGCGATCCTCAATCAAAATGGGGTTCTCTACGAGCTGCTATGGGACACCAGGAACCTTTTGATTTGAAATATGTTGCAGTTGGGAATGAGGATTGTGGGAAGACAAATTATATTGGTAAGATGTAAACATTTCTTTTTCTTTTTTCATTTTACTAGCATATAATGATTGAGATGAACCAGCATGTAATATAAAACTAATTAACATCCTCGATGCATTTATATTTCACATAAAAAGGTCATTTCCTTTGTCAATAAAAGATAAAGAAGCTTCAATGCCATCCTGATAAGGAATAATGATAAAGGTCTAGCGATCGACCTCAAACTCGATGCATAAATTATTTTTCACAAGCTGAAATAAAACTCACATGTCCACTGAAATATACATATTTTATTTGCCTTCAACTGATGAATTTTTACTATTACAAAGCTTAAATTTTTTTTACAATTGGCTGATTAAGTTACACCACGTATAATGTATTGGAATCATCTAGATCAGATTTATTTTTCCGTCAACATAATTCCTATTTTCTTATTATTCAGGAAACTACCTCAAGTTCTATACTGCTATAAAAAAAGCATATCCTGACATCAAAATGATCTCAAACTGTGATGGTTCCTCGACACCATTGGATCACCCAGCTGATATGTATGATTATCATGTAAGTACTTCATCATTCATTCACACATTTAAAATATATTTGATTATTTGAAACATGGATGGTACTTAGTCATGTATGGTTTCCTTGCTAGATTTATACTGATGCAAATAATATGTTTTCCTCCGCATCGAAGTTTGACCAAGTCTCACGCAATGGTCCAAAGGTTTGTAGCAGTTCACTTTGATAATATGAGTAATACACAAGTTACTTAGTTTGTTAATTTCTCCAATGTCCAACTTTATTAGTTATAATAAACTCAGCTGGTTAATTAGTTGCTAAGTCAGTTTATAAAGGTCTGGCTCATTGGCCACCTATGGTGATGAATACAGATTTTTAAAATAATTCAGATAATCCTTTCCTTACTTTTGTTCTAGTAGTGTATGTGTTTATGGATAAAGCTACTTTGCCCGAAAAATCTGACCGAAAAATTGTGGGCAGTTGATTTTAGAGTTGATGTGATGGGTAAATAAATAGATTGTTGCTATGTGTGTAGGTGTAAAACTTTATGTTTCTGTAGCATGATTGATGGGTTTATGCTTTGGTTGATGTGATTTGGTGTGTAGGCTTTTGTCAGTGAATATGCTGTGGCTGGAAATGATGCTGGAAAAGGCAGTCTTTTAGCAGCTCTTGCGGAAGCTGGATTTCTTCTTGGGCTTGAAAGGAATTGGTATCGTAACAAATTTCAAAGCCTTTTCTTGATTCAAAATTTTCTATAGATTTTGCTTTGCTTATTTATATTATTATATACAATTTATTTTATATGTTACTTACTCGGTTTACACATATGTGATGTTTTTGCTTATGCTATGATATTTTAACAATGACATGAAGATTTATATTTCCTCCTTCAATGCAGTGATGCTGTTGAAATGGCAAGTTATGCACCTTTATTTGTTAATATCAACGATAAAAAGTATGTTAAATTTCTTTTTACTCAATACCACATTTACCATCTCCAACTGCTTTTTTATGAATTTCTAAGAGAAAATTCCTTGGATTCAGGCCGGAGCATGATGCAATTGTCTTCGACTCATCACAGACGTATGGAACTCCTAGCTATTGGATGCAGCATTTTTTCAGGGAGTCAAACGGTGCGACTCTTTTGAGTTCTACTCTTCAGGCCAACTCTTCAACTTCTCTTATTGCTTCAGCAATTTTTTGGCAAAATTCAGAGGATAACAAGAAATACCTTAGAATAAAGGTTTCTCTACTTTCCAATCATAAGTTTTCGAGTGAAAGTAAAATATCCAAATGTTTCATTTCTACGTTCAACTTCATTTCATCGTTAGGGATATTAGAATTGTAATCTTTAACTTGGCAAATGTGTTCTCCAGGTTGTGAATTTTGGAAGCAACAATGTGACTCTTAAAATATTTATTGATGGAATGGAGCTGAAGTCCGTACCATCCTCCGGATTGACAAAGATTGAATTAACATCTAGTAATCTAATGGATGAGAATTCTTTCCAAGCACCCAAGAAGGTACATATGAACCCCACCTTGCTAACAAATACTGAATTACCGTCTCTCTCTTTGTCCTTCGTTGCATCTGAGTATTGCACTAGCGAAGAAGCCTGGCTTAGAGGCGCAGACTGTTGGATTTTTGACCCAAAATATTATGGAATAAAGAATTCTTGTTTGAGAAGAAAATAAAAAGTGGTCAAATTAGATTGAGATTATTTTCTTTATATATATAACAATACCAATTGGAAAATGAATAAAATATTTTTGGTATTATTATACAAGGAAAATAAGAAAAGAATCCAATTGTAATTAGGTCAGGTTTTTGGCATAATTTATTCTTATATATGTTCCCAGTTGTGTGAGAGGGAAGAGTAGCCAAAAAGATTGATGTGGAAGAGAGAAAACAAGCAAGAGAGAAAAAGGAGAGGGAAAAAGAAGACGTGTGCCTTCGGGCACGCGCGTTGGTGAGTGATGATGTTTTGTTAAAGTTGCGTTTGAGCGTTGTGGTGGAGTACACATGGGTAGAGAATGTGATTCGTTTACCATGGTATTGTTGGCACACGACAGAGAATTCAAAGAGACTGTTGGGGTGCATGGTGCATATTGCGTGTTATGTTTAGTGTTCTCGAGATGGGTTGCACATGGGCAGTAATTGAGAGTTGACTGTCGTGGTGAATTCATTGTCGAATGGTGAAAGTTGACGTGGTGAATTAGAAGAAAACGGTACGAGTGGAGGTATTGCGTGCATTGTTATTCTAGTTTCTAGTTTTATGTAGGGAGAAGTTGTGAAAATGAGAAAAAAAATTGTATGAGTGAGTTTCTTTCATTATCAATAAAAGTGTTTTTCTCCCGTAGTTTTCAGCGGTCAGTTGAGCCATATTAAATTCTTATTCTTTTTCTCTTTGTCTATTATTTTGGTTTATGTTATTTCGCTGCGTGATATGTTTGGGAAATTGATTATTGTCCCAACAATTGGTATCAGAGATGTGGGTGGAAAAATTGACATTTTTCCCAACACAGACTTGTGCAAAATATCCATTTATATAAGTTATTTCATCCTGTGAATATCCATGAAATATATTCCTTCTTCCTCGAAAGAAATTCGTAGGTTTTTTCCTGACGAGGCATAAATTCTGAAGTTCCCTCTCTTTGGTTCTATGTAGGTGGTGCCAGTTCAAAGTTCAATGGAGGGTGCTGGAAGGAAAATGGACATCTTGCTTTCTCCACATTCTTTTACTTCATTTGACTTTCTAATGTAATCAAACAAAACAATATCCGGATGGTAGGATCTGATAATAATGCTGATATATTCTTCATACGAACCATATTGATAAAATGAGAAATGAATATTGGTAATAAAGGTTTTTTAAATGCTATAATTGTTTTGTACTTGTTGAAGCTGCTTTCTTCATTGACTCTTCATTCCCCTAGTCGTAGTTCCTGAGTTGGACTATATATCGTCTATAGAGATCATCTTACTGCTGTAAGTCTTAATTCAAGATCAAAACAAGTCAGTTAATCGAACGTAGGGGTTTCTTGAAGTGTTTTTGAGCAAATTGTTGTGAAAATTATTGCAAGTACACAATATTTGCGAACAAGTAATAAAGTGACCGGAAGAGTCTGAATATTGTTTCCAAAAAGACAATTTTATACAAATATTATCTTTGATTAATCAAGACCCGATATAGGAAAAACACAAAGATTTGTTGTTCAATTTACTAAAATTTAAAAATAAACAACTCTGAAATCAACTCAATATGCAAGGATAAAAATTTTGAGCTTTCTCGTAAAGAGAAGATGTTGGAACTCATGATTAAACCATAGTTATCACACTTAATTTCTCATCTCATAAAATAGTGTTTGATCGAATTTACTATTATACCTAATTTTTCTTTGTCGAGTTTAACTCAACCACATCTCTATATTAAGTAGAATAAACTCTAAATAGATACATTCAATAACAAAAATTTATGCAACAACCATAAATATGTATCTCTACCGTTCTATTAAATTGTTTGAATTTATTATGTGGTCTAGATATATAACTCACCCCTTGACTCGTTACAATACACAAATTGGTGAATTAGTAACTAGTTAATTCATGCATTCACTACATTAAATCAAAGTACAAAACATGAGAATTAAAAATAAATAATTAAACTAGATTTATATCGTTCGCCCATCATTAATAAATTTAGTTACATATGATAATTGAAGAAAAACAAAGATTAAATTTAATCACATCACCGAATTTGAAGTTGGATGCAGAGAATATGACTATTATTGCACCAAGATCATCTTCTTGCCCAAACTTTCTTCCAAACCCTAGTTCTTGATTCTTTGTTCTTCAACTTTTTCTATGAGTTTCTATCTAATTCTCAAGTTTATCTTCATCTTTTCTTATTTCCATCATGTATTTATACATTATTACACTTTTAATAGGAGTTCTACAAATTGTCCAATTTAGTGAACCATTTTGATAAGTGCATTTTATAAACTTATTTATATGTCTATTACATTATATTATTGTCATTATTGAATAATTACTATTTAATTGCTTTATATTTGTTTACATTGTAGGAATTTTTTCAAAGTCATGGGAATGAAGCACTAAAGTGGAAAAATGGACATTTGGATGTCATTTGAAGCTTAAAGGAGCAAAATCGATGATAGAATCGTCAAATGGAAATACAAAGGAAAGCTAAGTGAAAGAATCAAGGTTTGAGAGATTAAATTGACGATGGATTGAGTTTGGAAGAAGATTTGAAGAGTTTTGAAAGTTCATGGACCTAGTGTCACAATCAAAAGATGAAGGACTCGCGTGCAAATAAAGCTCAGGCGCTAACTTAAACGTACCAGAAAGATGGAAATTGCACTAAAGGTTTTGAACTGCGTGGCCAAGGACCCGAGACTTAGAGGCCTCGCAGTAGTCCGGCCCAGCGAGAGAAAAGTCCATGCGCGGATTTCAGCATTCTTTGACCTAGGTTTCGTGAGGGAATCTTTTTAAGCAACATATCATGCAAATAATAGAGACCTTTGCGTACATACTCTAGAGGCATAATTTACCGTCAAAGTTTGGAGATTTTGGAGGCTCAATTTGAGGTGGCAAGAAGATTTGGAGATCAATTTGTAAAAGACAATTCTTGGTGTAAGAGTTCTTTTACTTTCTCATCAAATTATTCATGATGTGTAGTTTGGATTATTATTGCGTTCTTATTATTTTCATTATGAATAACAAAATTATTTGTTGGGATCAAACGATGTAGTGTAGTTTTACGCTTTTAATTTCATTATTCAAGTTTTATGATTTGATTGCATGTTTATGATTTTATTTTGTGTTCAATGCGTGAATTAACTTGACACTAATTCATTGATTAATTGGATCGTTTTCATAATCCGAGAGGTGAGCTAATAATCCAGACCTAGGAATAAAACCTGGTAATTGAATGAGTGATACAGATATACGGTCGTTGTTATTGCGGTCTTATTTGAGTTCTTGTATTCCATGCACCTAATCATTACTACCAGTTGTTCGTTAACAAGGGTGACTAATTAGGTAGAGTTGATTTAAACCCGAGAGGGGAATTTTATGTGCATAAGTGAGCCCGACGAATTACATTAGGAGATTAAAACTTGAGTGGCAAGGTTAAAGGTATTGACTACGTGAAATCCAAATTCTACATCAATTGATTTAAAAACATATTTTTATTCATTGTTTATTGTTTTTAGTTTAATAATCTTTAGAATCATTTGTTTTTCAAATAAATTGAGAATTAAAACAACTTTGGTAATTAATCCAAATCCTCGTGGGTACGATATCTCGAACTCTTAAAGTCCACTATATTACTTGTCACGACCCGTACACTTGCGGTGTTATTTTAGTGAACAAGTTTTTGGCGCCGTTATCGGGGATACGTGATTAATATATATTTCTTTTGATTTTTGCTTTAATTTGAATTTTATTTTTAGTTATTTTTATTTTTATGCTTAGAGTATCTAAGAGTTGTGATTTACTTCCTTTTGATTCAGAAATCGAGTGTACTCTGAGAAGACAGCATAAACAACAGTTGAAAGCAGCTTCGCAACCAGACAGGAGAATGGCAGCAGACAGGGTTCCTAATAACCCCTTAATTCTTAACAATCCATTGGTTCATCACGATCAACCAAATGAGGCACTTAGTCAGCAGCCTCAAGCTTGAGGAGGACGACCATTGAAGGAGTACATGATCCCGCCTGTGGGGAAACATCATGACACGTGTCGTGCCACCAGCCATCCCTGCCAATAACTATGAGATAAAAACTTCATTGATCTTGTTGATCCAACAGTCGGCTGTATTCAATGGGCTACCTTCGGAAGATCCCCAGAAGCACCTGAGAGCTTTCCAAGAATTTTGTGACATGCAACGTATGAATGGAGTTTCAGTAGAAGTTGTCAAAATGAAGCTATTCTTGTTCTCTCTCGCAGACAAGGTGAAGGTTGGTATTACTCTCTACCATCCAACTTAATTACTTCCTGGGCTATCTTGAGTCAGAAGTTTGTGGATAAGTTCTTTTCCACCAGGTAGAATGTCAAAGCTGAGAAGAGAAGAAGCTGTCAAAATGAAGCTATTCTTGTTCTCTCTCGCAGACAAGGCGAAGGTTGGTATTACTCTCTACCAGCTAACTTAATTACTTCCTGGGCTATCTTGAGTCAGAAGTTTGTGGATAAGTTCTTTTCCACCAGGTAGAATGTCGAAGCTGAGAAGAGAAATATTGGCCTTCAGTTACAGCAAGGAGAATCAATTTTCTAAGCGTGGAAGAGGTTCAATGAATTATTTAGGAAGTGTCCCACGCATGGCATATCTGATTAGATACTAGTTCAGCAATTCTACAATGGTTTGAACTATGAAAACAAGAGGCATGCAGACTCAGCTGGAGGTGGATCATTGATGGATCTAACTTATGAGAAGGCATCAACAATCTTTGAGAAGATAGCAGCGAATAGTTACCAATGGTACTCAGATCGAGCTATGCAAAAGACTGCAGGACTGTTGGAAGTGGATGGGATCACTAAGTTAAATGCTAAGGTTGATGCTTTAGTGAAGAAATTTGACAGTTTGGGGAAGCAGCCAGTGCATTTCGTTCATCCAAATCAAATTTGTGACAATTTTTTTGAACATCATGGGGTCCATGAACGTCCTACTAAACTTCAAGATCAAATAGTTGCTGAGCAGGTTAACTACATGGGAAATAATCAACAGCAAAAGGGCCTTATTCCTAGACTTAAAATCCTGAGTGGAGAAAGCATCCAAACTTCTCTTGGTTAAATAATCAAAATGTTCATAATCCCCCTGGTTTTCATCAACAACAAAAGCAAGTTCAGATGACTCTTAAGGAGAATATGGATATGATTGTGCAGCTGGTGAAAAGTCAGCAAGACATGTTGTAAACTCAACAAGCAGAAATAAAAGAGCTGAAGAATCAAGTTAGTCAATTGCAGTGAAAAGGACAGAGAGATAGCCTGGTCAGTTGCCTCGCAATATTGAGACGAACCCAAGGGAGAATGTTTGTGCAATCACTACAAAAAGTGGGGTTCAGCTGAAAGAGATCCAAGTTGAGAAATTTGACCACGTTGTTGAGGAAAAGAAAGACAAGAGTTCAAATGAAAAAGTTCAGTCTGAAGAAAGAAAGGGGACAACAATTGAGGACAAGAAAACAAGGCCACAAGTGAAAAGCTTACATTCCACCTATTACATATCCTCAGAGGGCCAGAAAAATCATTGAAGATCATCAATTCTCAAAATTTCTTGAAATGTCGAAGAAGTTACATATCAACATCCCTTTAATAGAAGCAATCAAGGAGATCCCGAGTTATTCAAGGGTTTTACGAGAATTGATGGCTAAAAAGAAAATACTTGAATATTGCGAGATGATAGCTTTAAATGAAGAGTTTGGTGCAATCATTCAAAACAAACTACCACCGAAGTTAAAAGATCTAGGGAGTTTCCTAATTCCTTGTTTAATTGGTGATTTAAAATTTCATAAATTTTTATGTGATGTGGGGTTTAGCATTAACTTAATGTCCCTTTATGTTTATAGGAAATTGAACTTGGGGGACCCAACACCAAAGACTATCATGTTACAGCTGGCTGATAAATCAATTAGGTGTATCCCACACCCTGAGGGCTTGAACCGACCACGCCCAAGGCTATTGGTTCGAGATTGTAAATCCAGGTTATTCCTCCCAGGGATTAGGGTGGAGGAGATTATGTAAGCATGAGCATCCCTCAATAACTCCCGCTTGCAACAAAGCCAATTCCACCTTGCGGGGAATCGAACTCTGCACACTGTCGCGCTGAGCACTTACCACCCCTCCCCTTTGCCACTGGGAGATTTTCCCTGGGAGCATAAATCAATCAGGTACTCTTATGGGGTGATAGAGGATGTGCTAGTTAAAACTGACAAGTTTGTGTTTTCCGCAAATTTTGTGATCTTGGATATGGAAGATGATGAAAAGATTCCATTGATCTTGTGATGAGAATCAAGGGAGTCAATCAAGTCAAAGTCAAACAAGTCAACCATAGATAAGAATACCGGTGGGGCGTATGACAAGATTCAAGGCCAAAGAGGTCCAAGAGTCGATGGCGGGACTCATTTTCAAGCTCCAAAACCAAGTTCACATGGAAGAGAGCAAGATTGAGGTCAATTGCCCAATTTTGGAAGCTCGGGACATTTCGATCGACCGAAAGTCACTCCCGTCGACCGAAACTCTGCAGGGATTTTAGAGGTAGCTTCAGTCGGGTTCGACTGAGCGGTGTACGACCTAAAGTTCAATTTCGATCGACCGAAATATGTTCGGTCGACCGAAAGTCCCCGAATTCAAAACGCGGGGTTTTTTGTGCAATTTCTCAAACTTTTTGTTTTAAACTTTGTATACATATTGTAAAGCTCTAAAACCCTAGCTTAATTTTTGGTACATCAAGACACTCCTTGGAGAGCTTAGAGAGGTAAATTCCTTTCTTTCCTTTGTAACTATTCTTGGAATTTTCTTCAACTTATATATTGAGAATTTATCTTGTATATTTGTTGTTGTTCATTCCACACAATCTTGATATTTGTCTTAATCTTTCCATTGGGCTAGGGTTCACTTTCCTTAGAATTTTGGTTGGGTTAAACTTGGGTCAATATTCTTCATTTATTATCCTTTTTAGCTTTTTTGGGTTGATACAAAAATTGTTGTGAGAATTTTTGGTCCAAACACCAAAGGGGTTTGCATCATTTGGTATCAGAGCTTGACTCTAAAAATTGGTAGTTCTATCTTTACATTTCTCGTTGTTGTTCTTGTTATTCAAAAAAAAAAAAAAAAAAAACGAAAATTGAAAAAAAATTGGAAATTGTGTATGCTCATGAGTATTTCATGATTCCTACATATTGGGCATTGTTGTTATTATCAATTTGAAAAGTTTTTTTGGTTACATTTGAACAAAAACTTGAAAATCCTAAACTATTCAAGTTTGCATCCTAAGTGTTTGACAAAATGTTTCAAAGAGTGTTTTCATATTGAATCCTACCTTTCATTTAACAAACACATTCCTAGTTGAATTCGTTGTGTCTTACATCAAGTTTATTGTGACTATAGCCTTGAAAATCTTGTTGATCAAGTTCAATTCCTTACTTCCTTGTATAATAGTAAGCAACTAAATTCTACTTGCTATTGTGTCAATCCTTCCTTTGCTTCCTTTGTTGTTTGTGGAATTTGTACTACACAAGAATTGAATTCTCAATTTAGTTGAATTACGTTCCTTGAAAAGTTTGGGTAAGAAAGTGAGGAGTGGTAAAATGTAAGAGCGGTGAGCTCATTAGAGGGAAAAAGCCCAATTGAGTGAAACACGAGCAAAAATATTTTGTGAGGACACTTGCACACTCACACTCCATGGCTAATACACATACTTCAAGTGGACAAGATTCTAATGCACAAACTCAAGAGAGTTGAGGGATATGATACAAGCTCTCACGGTTACCATGGCGGATATGGGGGGAAGATTGGAGAGGAGATTAGCGAGGTTGGAGACTAAGAGGGAAGCTCCATCCCCAAGGGATGATAATGTTAGGAGGGGTGATAGGAGAAGGCCTGGAGATGAGTATGAGGATGATGATGAATTGGAGAGTGAAGGGGGTAGTGACCAAAATTGGAACATGGGTAGGAATAGAGGAGGTAGGAATGTGAGGGAATTTGGTCGAGGTCATGGGAGGAACCCTAGGGCTAGGGATGGAGTGGATGGTAATCTTGGAAGCATAAAGATGAAAACTCCTTCTTTCCATGGGAAGAGTCATCCGGATGCCTACTTAGAATGGGAAAGGAAAATGGAATTAATTTTTGAATGTCATAGGTACTCCGAGGATAAAAAGGTTAAGTTAGCGGTAGTGGAGTTTACCGACTATGCCTTAGCTTGGTGGGATAATTTATTGCTCACTAGGAGAAGGAATCTAGAAGATAGTGTGGATACTTGAGATGAATTGAAGAGTCTTATGAGGAAAAGATTTGTACCAAGTCACTACTATAAGGAGCTCTATCAAAGACTACAAACTCTTACTCAAGGAACTAAAGGGGTTGAAGATTATTACAAAGAGTTGGAGAAGGCCTTAATGAGGGCCAACATAAAGGAGGATAGAGAAGCCACTATGGCTCGATTTATGAGTGGATTGAATAGGAAGATAGCCAATGTGGTGGAATTACACCATTATGTGGAGATGGAGGAGTTGGTACACATGACTATTAAAGTGGATGCTTAATTGAAAAAGAAGGGACAAGAAAATTTTTTAGGGGGTCCTAGTTCCAATTGGAAGTCTAAGTGGGGGAGTAAAAATGTTGATAAAACACCACTTAAAGACAATATTGAAACCTCCAAGGGGAAGGAAGTTGGTTTCCTCAAGGATAAACCAAAGGTTGTTACTATAACTTCTAGGAGTCGGGATATTGAATGCTTCAAATGTAGAGGACGGGGGCATTATTCTCGAGAGTGCCCTAACAATAGGGTGATGTTTATTGAAAATGGGGAGTGGTACTCAGAAGATGAAGAGGACGAAGAGAGAGTGCAATGTGAAGAAGATAGTGATGGCGAGGAAGAAGAGGTGGAGGGAGTTGTTAGGCCACCCAAGTCTTTAGTCACTATTATATCTCTCAACACCCAAACCAAGGTGGATGAAGCGGCTAAGCAAAGGGAAAATATTTTCCACACTAGGTATCTTGTAAGGGACAAGCTTGTAGTCTCATCATTGATGGGGGAAGTTGCACCGATGTAGCTAGCACTAGTATGGTAGAGAGGTTGGGATTACCTTTAATGCCACACCCTAGTCCTTATAAGTTACAATGGTTGAGTGATTATGGTGAGTTGAAGGTAAGCAAGCAAGTACTACTTACTTTCAACATTGGGACATATGAAGATCAAATACTTTGTGATGTGGTTCCCATGCAAGCTACACATATATTATTGGGTAGGCCATGGCAATATGATAGGAGAGTATTGCATGATGGTAGGAAAAATAGGTATAACTTCCAAATGAATGGGAAGCCCGTAACATTCCTACCTTTGAGTCCAGAAGAAGTTTATAAAGACCAATTGAAACTTAAGAGGGAGGAGGAGGAGGAAAAAGAAAGAAGAAAAAAAAGATGGAGTTGAGTGGGGCACAAAAAGAAAGTGAAAAAAAAGAGGGGAGAAAAGTAGTGAAAAAAATGAGGGGTGAAAGAAAAAAGAAAGAGGGCAAAAGATGTTGAAAAAAAATGAATTTTTATGCTAGTAAAGGTGATGTGGAGAGAGCCTTAAAAGAAAACCATTTCATTCTTTTGATGGTGTATAAAGAGTCTCGCCTTACACTTGATGAACCTCACACTTCCCTCCCCACTTTAGCTACTTCTTTGTTGCAGGAGTTTGAAGATTTCTTCCTTGAGGAGATGCCTAGTAGACTTCCATCCATTAGGGGCATCGAGCACCAAATTGATTTCATTCCCGGAGTCGTCATTCCAAATAGATCGGCGTACCGAAGCAATCTGGAAGAGACCAACGAACTCCAAAAAGAAGTCGAGGAGTTGATGAGCAAATGATATGTTCGTGAAAGCATGAGTCCTTGTGCTGTTCCCGTGCTACTAGTGCCCAAGAAGGATGGAACCTTTAGAATGTGCGTCGATTGCCGAGCCATTAACAACATAACGGTAAAGTATTGACAGCCCATTCCTAGGTTAGATGATATGCTAGATGAATTGCATGGTTCTTGCATTTTAGTAAAATTGATTTGAGGAGTGGATATCACCAAATTAGGATGAGAGAAGGAGGTGAATGGAAAACCTCTTTTAAAACTACATATGGTTTATATGAGTGTTTGGTTATGCCCTTCGGTCTCACTAATGCACCAAGCACTTTTATAAGATTAATGAACTATGTTTTGCGTGCATTCATTGGGAAATTTGTGGTAATTTACTTCGATGATATTTTGATTTATAGGAAGAATTTGAATGAGCATATTGAGGACTTGAGAAGTGTACTTTTGGTTTTAAAAGAAGAAAAATTGTATGCTAACCTCAAAAAATGTAATTTTTGCATGGAGAGTGTGGTCTTTCTTGAATTTGTAGTTAGTACTAAAGGGATAGAGGTCGATGAGGAGAAGATCAAAGCCATTAAGGAATGGCCCACTCCCACAAGTGTCATCGAGGTAAGAAGATTTCACGGGTTAGCTAGTTTTTACAGTCGTTTTGTCAAGGATTTTAGCACACTAGCTTCACCACTTACCGAGGTTGTCAAGAAGCATGTTGGGTTTAAATGGGGGGAGGCACAAGAAAATGCATTTAATGAAATAAAGAACAAATTGTGCACCGCCCCGGTTTTATCCTTCCTAATTTTGACAAAACTTTTGAGATTGAATGTGATGCTTCAGGTACAGATATTGGAGCAGTTTTGATGCAGGAAAAAAGGTCGATTGCCTACTTTAGCGAGAAGCTCAGTGGAGCCGTCCTGAACTACCCCACCTATGACAAGGAGATCTATGGGTTGGTGAGAGCATTAGAGACATGGCACCACTACTTATAGCCTAGAGAGTTCGTCATCTACACCGACCATGAGTCATTGAAGCACTTGTAGGGGCAAGGAAAGTTGAGCAAGAGGCATGCCAAATGATTGGAGTACGTGGAAACTTTTCCATATGTCATCAAATACAAACAAGGTAAGGAGAATGTGGTAGCCGATGCCTTTTCTCGAAGGTATGCTCTTATTACTACCTTGAGTGCTAAGTTGTTGGGTTTTGAGAGTATTAAGGACTTGTATGCGCATGATGCGGATTTTTCTAGTATATTTGTGTCATGTGAGAGGGTTGCATTTGATAAATATTATAGGCATGAGGGTTTTTATTTCGTGAAGGTAAACTTTGTGTGCCAAATTGCTCATTGAGGGAGTTGATGGTAAGAGAGGCCCATGGAGGGGGATTGATGGGTCACTTTGGGGTGAGGAGGACCTTGGAAATCTTGCAAGAACATTTCTTTTGGCCTAAAATGAGGAGGGACTTTGGGAGAATTTTTTCTAGGTGCATAACTTGTAGGAAGGACAAGTCCAAGGTAGAACCACATGGATTATATACGCCCCTACCCGTTCCTAGTGAACCGTGGACCGACTTTTCTATGAATTTTATCTTAGGTCTACCTAGGTCCAAGAAGGGGAGCGATTCCATCTTTGTGATAGTTGATCGATTTAGTAAAATGCCACACTTCCTTGCTTGTCATAAAACCAATGACACCACTCACATAACCGACCTATTCTTTAAAGAAGTAGTGAGACTCCACGGGATTCCTAGGAGCATAGTGTCAGATAGAGATGTCAAATTTCTTAGCCACTTTTGGAAGGTTTTGTGGGGAAAATTGGGGACTAAACTTTTATTTTCCACGACGTATCACCCTCAAACTGATGGTCAAACCAAAGTGGTTAATAGAACTTTAACACAACTTCTTCGACTATCCTTAAAGGCAATCTGAAGAATTGGAAAGAGTGTTTACCTTTTGTTGAATTTGCATATAATCGAAGTGTTCATTCTACTACTTCTTTTTCTACATTCGAGATTGTTTATGGTTTTAACCCTTTAACTCCTTTGGATTTGATTATGTTGCCTATTGATGAAAGAAGTAGTTTAGATGGGAAGAGAAAGGCGGAGTTAGTAAAATCTCTCCACGAGAAAGTCAAACTCCAAATCGAGAAGAAGAATGAACAATATGCCTCCAGTGCCAACAAAGGTAGAAATCGATCGTCATTCGAGCTCGGTGATTGGGTATGGTTACATTTGAGCAAGGAGCGGTTCCCGAATCAAAGAAAATCAAAATTGCAACCACGTGGTGATGGCCCCTTTCAAATCATTGAGAAAATTAATGACAATGCCTACAAGCTTGACCTCCCTGGTGAGTACAATGTATCGGCTTCTTTTAATGTCTCTGACTTGTCCCCTTTTGATGCAGGTGAAGATTTGAGGTCAAATCCTTTTCAAGAGGAAGTGGATGATGAGAATCAAGGGAGTCAATGAAGTCAAAGTCAAACAAGTCAACCCTCGATAGGAATACTGGTGGGGCCTATGACAAGATCAAAGGCCAAAGAGGTCCAAGAGTCGATGGTGGGACTCATTTTCAAGCTCCAAAATGAAGTCCACATGGAAGAGAGCAAGATTGAGGTCAATTGCCTAATTTTGGAAGCTCAGGACATTTTGGTGGACCGAAAGTCACTCCCGTCGACCGAAACTCTGCAGGGATTTTAGAGGTAGCCTCAGTCGGGTTCGACTGAGCGGTGTACGACCTAAAGTTCAATTTCGATCGACCAGGTGATCGACCGAAATATGTTCGGTCGACTGAAAGTCCCCGAATTCAAAACGCGGGGTTTTTTGTGCAATTTCTCAAACTTTTTGTTTTGAACTTTGTATACATATTGTAAAGCTCTAAAGCCCTAGCTTAGTTTTTGGTACATTGAGACACTCCTTGGAGAGCTTAGAGAGGTAAATTCCTTTCTTTCCTTTGTAACTATTCTTGGAATTTTCTTCAACTTATATATTGAGAATTTATCTTGTATATTTGTTGTTGTTCATTCCACACAATCTTGATATTTGTCTTAATCTTTCCATTGGGCTAGGGTTCACTTTCCTTAGAATTTTGGTTGGGTTAAACTTGGTTCAAAATTCTTCATTTATTACCATTTTTATCTTTCTTGGATTGATACAAAAATTGTTGTGGAAATTTTTGGTCCAAACACCAAAGGAGTTCGCATCATCTTGGGTAGGCCATTCTTAGCAACCACTGGAGAATTGATAGATGTTGAGAAGAGGGAAGTTATCTTTAGAATGGAGGAAGAAAATGTGACATTCAACCTTATACAAATGGAGAACCACAATCCCGAAATCGAAAATTGCTCAAGGATAGAAGTGGAGTCCACATTGAAGAAAAAAGGGAAGCAAAAACAAGATGTCTCGGGGTGTATGAAGAGCAATTCCAAAAAGAGAGAAATTGTTTCAACTCCGACCCGTGAGCCACCTTGAAGATCTCTAACAAAAGTCAAGCTTTACACTCTAAACAGAACGCTTGTTGGGAGGCAACCCAACCCGTATCCTCTATTTATTTATTTATGTTTAATTTTATGCTTTATGAATAAGTTAGGATTTATATTCTTTAGTAAAGTTTTTGTTGACATCATTGAGTTTTGCTTTTGCCCTTCATCTTTGTTTCACATTAGGAAGTAACCATGAACATGTACCTTATGTTAAGAGTGTTGACATCAATACCATTATAAGTATATAGCCTTAGAAATGAAATTAAAACTTGTTCATCTCATAACATTAGTTGGTTTACATTGCATGATTAAGTCATAAATTCATGCATGGAACCTTAGTTCATAGAAGGAAGCAAAGTTGGGTGAAGGTGTTTTGGGGTGAGAAATTGGAGTTGAAATTCAAAATTGGCATAAAATTTATTTCAGCCCGAGAATCACGCGGCCACGCCAATGCACGTTGGTGGCCGCGCATTATCATTCACATTAGCATAACCTTACAGCATGTAATCACGTGGCCACCAAAATTCCTTCTATGTGGCCACGTAGTTACCTGTGAAGCAATTTCGACAGATTTTTATGCACTTTGGAAAATCATTCATATTCATAACTTTGAACTCCGTTTTCTCTCCCAAAAATCACCCCAACATAACACATCACCTAAATTGCATTTTTACACGTGGGATTGAGCATTACACATACATACATCACATCACAATCTTCAAAACATATATGAATTTCTCCCTTACTATACAAATTTCGCAAATCTTGGGGATTTTCTTACTTTTCTTGAGATGTGAAATTTATGGATTGTTGTGTTATGAGATAGACTAGGAATTTGTTGATGATTTGATTGCAAAACATAGGTGAGAATTTTGGAATAACTTCTTGTCTCCAAGATCTTGATTTTTATTCATACTCATGAATATGCACAAGGTATTTGTTAAAATGTTTCAATGAATCTTTCAATTTTTTGCGAAATCTTTTGACCAACATTCATCACTTCATATTGAAGATTGATTTTGTGTAGTCCTTTCATAAACTGCATCGATCATCATAAGTGCACAAATCTTGGTTTGAAATCATAGGCACACTTAGGAATAACATCGAGGTCAGTGCAAGCCTTTGGTACAATTTTTAGCTTGGGTATCCACTTTTGCCACATCATCTCACAACCCTAATGCACTTGAAATGACCTGAATTTTTGATATGTTATAGATCTCAATACATACTTTCATGTGTTCGAATATGACTAGGAAAAATGTAAATTTCTCATAGCAATGTCGGGGGCTGAACACGGGTAGTTGACAACTTTCAAAACAAATACAGATTTAAGTTTTGCTTTAGTTTGGGGGTTGTGGATATGGTTGCCTATATTTTCTTTTAAATTTGATGCTTCTAATGTACCTGTTTCACTTTTGCAAGGTACACACCATTTGAGACACACAAAATGCAATGGAATATACATGAAACATCCAAGTTGATACTCAATAAGATGCTCCAAATTGGAAACTTTGCATCCTCAAACCCGGGAAGTACTTGAGCCCCTCCTTGTTATGATTATAGTGTTTAAATTGTCACATCTTCATGACATACATTGAGGGCAATGTATAGCTTTAGTTTTGGGGTGGAAACATTAATTCATGTTAAATGCTTCATGTGTTTCATTTGTTCTTATGTTCTTTTACGGTTTAAAAAAATTGAAAAGTTGAAAATTGTGTTGATATGTTTATTGCCTAGGATATAATATGGATCAATTTTTGTTTTGGCATGAATAATTGGACAACACTAAAACATGAATTTCATTAATTAGTCATGACTTGCTTGATTTCATCTTCACGCGCACATAGCCTTTGTTGAACTATCACTTGTGTAGGGACGTATTTAATACATATGGGGCATATTTATGCAACTTGAACTAAGGAATGACTTAAAAATCTCTAAACTTAGAACTTTAGACACATCGTCCCATAAATAGATCCAAATGGCTTAAAAAGGTAGTTTGAGGTTAGAATGGTTAGAATGTGCGTGTTTGATGGGTTGGAGGTTTGTAATTCTTGGTTTTTCACTTTAGTTAAAACAATTTGGTTAACGGGTATTAACCATAACTAGCATAAAAATAAAAAAATGCTGAAGGTCTTATTCTACTCTTCAAATACCTTTTTGACTCGAACAAGTAAGCTTTAAGAGTCTTTAAAACCAGGTACCCTAAACTCAACTGAGTTGGGAGCTATCAAATTAAAGCTCGTTATAGGGGTCAATTACAAAGCAAGTACGGAGAGTAGACTTACACATAAGACAATCAAACTTCTACTGCATCACTCAAGTAATTAAGTCTGAGGGGTCTTTCAAACTTGGTGCCCTAAAGTCGTCTGGCTTGGGAGTCACCGACCTAAAGCTCGTTACATGGGTTACATAGAAAGCAAACGAGGAAAGTATTGCACAATGATGGTAAAAGACAAGGACAATGATAGAAAAAGTCATCTATACAAAAAAAAAAAAAAAAAAAAAAAATTGCATGGTATAAGCCTTGTTGACTAAAATTATGGATATTGAAGTTGTAAAATTGGAGATTGCCTACTTTTGACTTATTTTGCATGCGTACTTTTAATCCTGACTATCTTGTGTGGAAAAATGCAGTGATGAATGTTTAAAAACCACAATAGAGGGAACATGGAATTTGAGAGGAAAGCAGTAAGTTGTGATCTTCCATGAGAGATGTAACCAAAATGTTTAGAACTTCATAGGTTGACCACACGAGATTAGGACTTGATTTTGCATAATGAACTACACAGTTTTAAGTGCATTTTTGTATAAGTAGGCGTTCGACATTGACTACACATACACACACACACTTGAAAATTGAGCATGACTTGACTAAAACTATTTGTACTTTGTTGTTCAAAAACTCTTTGTCAAAGACATGATTTGAGTTGTATTATTGAGGCTTATGGCGAACATGTTGACAAATCAAAAATATTTTGCTACTTTGTTCTTTTGATTTGGTTTTTAGTTTAGTTTTACATTGTTCGAGGACGAACAATATTTCTAGTTTGGGGGTATTTGATAAGTGCATTTTATACACTTATTTATATGTCAAAATTAGATTATATTATTGTCATTCTTGAATAATTACTACTTAATTGCTTTATATTTGTTTACATTATAGGAATTTTCACAAAGTTATGGGAATGAAGCACTAAAGTGGAAAAATAGACATTTGGATGTCATTTGAGGTTTAAAGGAGAAAAATTGATGATGGAATCGTCAACCGGAATTCCCAAGCAAAGCTAAGTGAAAGAATCAAGGTTCGAGAGCTTAAATTGAAGATGAATTGAAGTTTGGAAGAAGATTTGAAGAGTTTTGAAAGTTCAGGGACATAGTTGTCATAATCAAAAGATAAGGGCTAACTTAAACGTACCAGAAAAGATGGAAATCGCACTACAGGTTTTGAACTGCACGGCCACGAACCCGAGACTTAGTGGTCGCGCTAAAGTCTTCAAATTAATAGAACCTATTTTTAGTCTACTGCGTGGCCACCACAAGTTAGCCTGCGCGACTGCGGAGTAGTCTGGCCCAGCGAGAGAAAAAGCCTATGCAAGGATTTCAGCATTCTTTGACCTAGGTTTCGTGGGGAATTTATTTAAGTAACATATCATGCACATAAAAGAGACCTTTGCGCACACACTCTAGAGACATAATTCACCATCAAAACTTGGAGATTTTGGAGGCTCAATTTGAGGCAAAGGACAAGAAGATTTGGAGATCAATTTGTAGTAGATAATTCTTGGTGCAAGAGTTCTTTTACTTTCTCTTCAAATTACTCATGATGTGTAGTTTGAATTATTATTGCGTTCTTATTATTTTCATTATGAATAACTAAACTATTTGTTAGGATCAAACAATGTAGCATAGTTCTACGCTTTTAATTTCATTACTCAAGTTTTACGGTTTGACTGCGTGTGTATGGTTTTATTTTGTGTTCAATGCGTGAATTAACTGGCCACTAATTTGTTGATTAATTGGATCGTTGTCATAATTCGAGAGGTGAGCTAATGATCTAAACCAAGGAATAAAACTCAGAAATTGAATGAGCGATAGAGATATATGTTCGTTGTTATTGCGGTCTTATTTGAGTTCTTGTATTTCATTTACCTAATCATTCAATGCACCTAATCATTACAGCCAGCTGTTCGTTAACATGGTTGACTAATTAGGTAGAGTTAATTTAAATTCGAGAGGGGAATTTCATATGCATAAGTGAGCTCGACCAATCACATTAGGAGATTAAAACTTGAGTGGTGTGGTTAAAGGTATTGACTACGTGAAATTCGTGAAATCCTAACTCTATATCAATTGATTTAAAAACATACTTTTATTCATTTTTTATTGTTTTTAGCTTAATCTTTAGAATCATCACATCTTCAATTATTTGTTGTTCAAATAAAGTGAGAATTAAAATAACATAGGTAATTAATCCAAATCCTCGTGGGTACGATAACTTGGACTCTTAAAGTCTACTATATTACTTGTCACGACCCGTTCACTTGCGGTGTTATTTTAGTGAACACATTTACATAAGTGGAGCTGAGCGAGACATGTCGGGTTTCATAAACTAAGCTATTTCTTACTGCTTCAAAACAAAATCAAGAGTTTTGTGTGCGCACACACAAAAATTGGAGCGGCCGAGAATTTTTAAATAAAATAAAATTGTTTTTCTCGAAAAACGTATCGCTAAATTTTAACCCCAATTTTATTTTTTAAAGTGAAAGCGTGTTCGTCAAGCCATTGTAAAATAAATATAAATCTATTCCAAATCGAGTCAAATTCAAATATTTTAAATTAAAAAATTCCTTATCATTTTTAAATCCAAATTTTATAAGGGGGAATTTTGACTGATACCACCTAATGAAACCTCTTAATGAAATTTACTACATAAATATTTTAACAATGAAAAATGCCAAATTCTATAATATGATTTGTGAAAATATCCTTTTAACAAACCATGAGATAAATTAGGAGATATAATCAAAGAAATGCATGTCAGTTACAAACATTTTGAAAATTGAAAAACACACGCCATTCCAAATAAAGAGGATGTTACCATATCAAGAATTCATCCCATTTCATCCTTCTCGTAGCTTACTAGAAAACATCAAATATCAATTATATTTCTAAATTCTGTTCTGTGTTTTGTATATATCTGTATTCTTGGAAATTGAAAAAACACACCATTCCAAATAAAGAGAAGGTTACCACTTACCATATCAAGAATTCATCCCATTTCATCCTTCTCGTGTCTTACGAGAAAACATCAATATCCATTATAATTGTAACAAATTATATTCTAAATTATGGGTTTCGTGATTTGCGTATATTTGTATTTCTTCATATCATGCAGACAATGTTCTTTCCAAGTCATGTAATTAGCAATCATATATTTTTAATATTTTCCTTACCATGATTGCATTCAGTAATTATGGTTGTTTCAATTATGTGATTTTAGGATGCATTTTTGTAAGTCCAATTGTACAATTTTCTTCAGTTGATTATGGAATTTCCATATAAAAATAAAAATTCAACAATTGTTGTGTAATAAAATAAACACTAGTATGATCTGCTACTGCGTCAGATGAATCTTAAAGGTAGATACACTCATGATAGCATGCATGCATATCATTGTGGGTAGCCTGATACTAGCTTCAACATTACTGGAGATGATACCTCAAACCACCCGTGTGTTTTCTCCTGACAATTAGTCCCATTTTAGAAATATCAGACCGTGTGATGATAAGTGTATTAGCTGGATAACCAAAACACATATGCAATGATTTAGATACATATTCGTATATGTCAAGGAAACGGCCAAAACATGTGGACCTAAAGAAATTTTTTTGCTCATCCATGAGACGCTGCTTCAAAGTAGTGACAACGAGATCGATGACTTGACATTCATTTTCGCAAGAACCAATCATCATGCATCAGCTTAAATTCCCATTCCTGCATGTAACATGAAAGTATGATTTCAATACCACGAAGTATGTCGACTGATTATAAATTTATTTATATGAATAAAAACATAGCATTATTAAATTATTATACAAAGAGTGGAGCAAATACTTCTAGATTCAAACACGGATAATAATCTTCATCCATTAGATGTATACTTTTGTAATATGGGGATAATCATTGGCAACACTGGATTTTGCATAAACAGACTCAATGAATAATTAAAAACTCAAACAAGACCTAGAATGCGTCTCTCCCCTATATATTTATTTTTGGATTGAAGCTTGTTACTAGGAATATTCCTAGTTGCATTGTAATGGTTTTATTAATCAAAACTCAATAATAATTCTTTCAAGATTAATAATATGAGCTAATGTTACTCTGATCATCTCATTATTCAATCTTTCAATATTTTTATGAAAAGTCACGAGCTACTGATTAGTACCAGGAGTTGGTATATCTGGTAGTGAGTAACTATAATTCTGAAATCTGCCATCATCGCATAAAACTTCACATTGAATCTTTGTAGATAAAAGGAAAACTGTGATTCTGTAAATTCATTTTGTCGCTTAAAACTTTAGAATGAAATTCTGTAATGCCCCTCGTGACATAAAACATCATAATGAAACTTGACAGATAAAAGGATCGTAGGTACCGTAACAAGCTCGTGAAACTTTCCTTGTTTTGTATTGGAACCTCTTTTATGATCTTCTTCTTCTTTGTATTGGAACCTCTTTATGATCTTCATTCTTGCACATATAAATTTGACTGTGAATCCATTTAATTTGTACAACAATGGAAGCTCTGGCATTTGATTGATCTCAAACAGATACAATACTTGTATGTGGTTGCAATTGGATCTTTGTGTTTCAATTGAGATTTTGAAATAGGTAATTTGTTTTGGTTATGTATTCCTGTCACAAATGATATGAATTCGGCCGATGGTGTATTGAATTTTGAAGTGAACAAAATTACATAATTTAATACTGGAGAAAAATCAGGAACCGTTTTGATATGGGCGAGATTCATGAAGATAATTAAAATCCATTTTTTAATTAAAAAAATGTTTTATGTTGACTAAGGTGGTATTTTACTGAACACTATTTTAGAGAAGGTAATATTCATTTAGGGTTTTGATCTAAAATCCATTGTGGATTTCTTACGAAATCCACACCCCACTCTCCTATGGTGGGTGGGCAGTGGGGCCCATCCACCATTATCCAACCTCCATCCGTCACATGACGGATGAGTTTTATAACTAGTGTCCATCATGGACATTTGATCATAATGATCATTTCCCTATTCATTTAATATATTTTACGTTGGTAAATATCATTTTCAAAACTATTAAGATGGTTTTGAAGCCAATTTTCTCATTTTATAATTATTTTGAGTTCAATATTTTATTATTTTGGGTCCAAAAATTATATTGTCCAAATTTTGATTATTTTCAGCCCAATTAAGTAATTCTTTTGATCTAAATTGGCCCACTAAAAATCCTAGAAAATCGTGCCCTAAATGACACTGTTCAGATGACTCCCAATCCTCACTCCTCAGCATCCTCACCACACACGCAGCCAAACGCAGCCAGGTAACATTTTCTTCCACCGCAACTCCAAATCGCCATAGCCATATTTCCAACTGCAAACTGAACCATCATTTCGAACTACATCACAGTTTTCATCCCAAACACAATCTGTAAACTGAAAACTTTACACACAGGCCAAACCGAGCACATATTTCCGACTTCAACCACAGCACAGCCAACCTCCATCATCCAATTGAACACCGCACCACAAGAAATCGAACTTCATACACCATAGCTATCTTCACTCAACCACCAGCCTCAAGCCCAGCCGAAACACAATCGAACCACCATTACCAACTACAAACACACACACAATCTGCAAGCGCACTCAGGACATCCCTGAAACCAGTTCAAACATCATAACCTTCGTCCACCAACCACCGCACCGCCGGAAAACTCAACCCCAAGAACCGCAGTTCATTACCTCCACCATCGGACACCGATCGATAGCCTGCTCTTTTTGGATTTCCCCATTTTTGACACCCAATTAAAAACCCAAACCCAAGAAGAAACCAAGGAAATTATTCACTTACCTTGACCTGATTTTGGCCGGAAAATCACCGCAGTTCGCCTCGATTTTTCGTACCCAAGCCACCAAAAGACTCCTTTTTTCCACTCACCCACACCGACGGAGGTTCCATCGCCGGATTTCGCCCAGCGACGTGAACTGCAGAGATGGGTAGAGTCCCCTCCCCCGCCGCTCCCCTCTCTCTCTCTCAGCTGAAAATGGAGAGAGAGAATGAGTTTTTGTTATTTTATTTTTTTTAAGTCTTGAAATTTGCTTTTTAGTCCCCAATTATTTTAAATCCTTTAATTCAGTCTCTATTTCAGTTTTAAAGTTAAACATCTCAGCCCCTATTTTTTTAAATTGAGTTATTTCAGTCTCTGATTTTAAAATATTTTATTCAGCCCCTGCAGATTTAAAATGTTTCTCAACAAAGTGACTTCACGCATTCATACACAAAAATAGTCCCAATTTTGATATGAATCTAGACAAATTGAAATTTCTCTCTCTCAACAAAGTGGAATCCAAATTTCCTAACATACGAACAAACATGAAGAAGAAAGAAGAATTACCCACTTAAGATTTTTGCACATAAGACCTACCATTGATTGAGCCACCTCTACATCACTTGCTCAATGGAAAATTTCAGAGACATCAATTTTATCTCAAAGCCTACCTCATTTTTTTAAAAAAATAAAATAAAATTGAAAAACGGGGCGGAGCCGATCGGGGTGTGGGAAAACCGTCCCAACCCCGCCTAGATTAGGTCAGAGTTTTCTTACCTCGGATCCGCCCCATTTATAAGGGGCGGTTCTGCTCCTAATGAGGTCGAGCTCCACGAGTCTCAGTTTTTGCAGTTCGTTTTGTCATCTCTATGTCTACCTGCGGCCGCATCTTTCAGTTTTGCAACCGAATATCAAATGTTCATTACTTTTTATACAACTCCGAATTGTACTCTGTTTTCTGCATTTGATTCGACCCTAACTAAGAAGGAAATCAAAGGAGTGATCAAGTTACCAATGATGCATCAACAATCTTAATGGAAAAATGAGCAGGTTTCGTGTTGAACTTGAGCTAAGAATCAAGTTGGATCATATCACTTCAAAAGATCGAAAAATGAGGCCACTGGAAAAGCCACACGACCCAGTGCTTCAAATGACTGTTAATTGCCTGACATGTTAAAATTCAAGCGGAATGTTTTGAGGCCCTCCACGTGGATCACTGGGATTAACATTGCGCGATTGCACATTTATTTGGAATAGGTTTTTCGCAGATTTTATTCTATTTCCCGTTTTAATTTATTAATTTCACAAATTAGAGGTCTTCCCTGCTAGGATTCTTGAATTACATTTTTTTTTTTTTTTTGCATTATTTTATTTGTTTTCATCATTGTAAAATAATTGTTTTTTTGATTATTATTGAATTGAATTTAGTGATTTACCTTTTATAAGTGATGAATCTTTTTTTCCATTGTTCTTGACGCGGGACGGAAGCAAGGAATTCAAGCAAAATCCTTAAAAGAAATATAAACTTGGAATCCACCAAGCGAATTGAGAAGAAATCTCAAGAATTTTATTAATAATCTGAATGAATAAAATAATGAATTATCCCTCTATATATATAGGGTCATAAAAAGAAGAAACATGTTCTAAATCAACTAAAAAAACATAAAATCTATTCTAGATTAACTAAATAAACCAAAGAAATATATTCTAAATTATCTAGGAAAGTATAAAACCTAAAATAAAAAGAATTCAAGATAAACTAAATAACAAAAATAACATTAAATTACTAAAACACTATTTTCGCTACCTAAACGATCTCGTATGTCCAAAATCCATCATATGTCACAAAAAAGCAGTGAGTCCAATTCGTCTATATCCCTCTATATATATAGGGTCATAAAAAGAAGAAACATGTTCTAAATCAACTAAAAAAAACATAAAATCTATTCTAGATTAACTAAATAAACCAAAGAAATATATTCTAAATTATCTAGGAAAGTATAAAACCTAAAATAAAAAGAATTCAAGATAAACTAAATAACAAAAATAACATTAAATTACTAAAACACTATTTTCGCTACCTAAACGATCTCGTATGTCCAAAATCCATCATATGTCACAAAAAGCAGTGAGTCCAATTCGTCTTGTCGAGCTACCCAAAATAAACATATTATGGACCCTAAACGGAGGTCGGACGCCAAATTTGCATATTTCAGCTACGTCCCTTTTCAGTCTAATTTTTCCTCGATTATATCCTATATTAGACCCTTCACCTCCAAATAACTCGACCCCAAGTTATAATTTGAACTCGAAAATTTCCAAGCTATTAGCCATTGGAGATGTCTTGCTCCTTTGAATTTAAATGTTTCAAACTCGAGGATTAGCATTCCAATAAATTGTGGTTTCATGAATGAATCATCATTACTACCAGATTGTTCCTTTGAGACATAATAGCTAACATGTTTAGCATATAAGCAAGCCAACAAAATTGTTTATTCGGTTTTTAACTTTTCAATTTTATCCTTTACAACACAATCTTCTACTTTTTCAATGACGTATTCTTTGATTTTATCCACATTTTTCTCTTGAACGTTCTCCCTACCATTAACGATCACATCTCCCGTCTCATTACAAGTAACACCCTCTTTTTCCTCAAATTTGAACCACTCAGTTGATTCTTCTTGGGTTTGGAATGGTTCAGCCAAGTGGGCTTGAGTTGGGTCAACAAAAATCCGAGTTTCAGCTGGGACAGCAAAATGGGCTTTATCTAAGAAAACATCTTCACCTACATAGATGATTTCTTTTGGTTCAACTTTATTCATGCATCCCTTGTCTTCTAAATACTCTTCTTCTAAGGAAATACCTCCATCTTTATAGATAACTTCTTTTGATTCTTGGATGTTAATATGAGTATCAAGTTCTTGAAGATTGATAGTGAATTCTTGTACAACTTGATAAGATTGCTGAAAATCTTGATTTTGAATGCAAAATTGTTGTACATAGTTTAGAGGAAGAAAACGTTTGATCATTAATTTCTTCATTCGCCTCCATGATCGCACGGGAGCCTTGCCTTGGCGTCTCCTATCCATTTGTAATTTTTCCCACCAAACAGCAGCGCCGCCCCTCAATTTATACGACACCAGTTTCACTTGCCTCTCTTTTGCGACCTCAGTAAATTCAAAGAACCTTTCAACTTCATCTAGCCAATTGACAAAATTTTTAACTCCCAAGTTGCCAGGGAAGTAGGGAATATTTGCCTTAATATGATACTCCTCGCCATACTGCACATCCCCAGCGGCCCTAGGGTTACGTCCTCCTCCAGGACGGCCAATGGAAACTCCCTCAATTCCATCTCGGTTGGCAGGGGTAGGGGCGTTAACAACGGGTGCATTGGGGTTGGGTTGACGCCCCAACAGTTGTTGTAGCATGCCCTCCAACCTCTCCAGCGTTTGCCGCCGCTCGTCAATTGCTGCCCATATATCTGCATCACCTTCCCTGCGACCAGCGTCGCGAGGGACTCTTTCGGCTTTGTTGTTGGCCATTGAACAAGGCAAATCCTCGCTCTGATACCAATTGACGCATGACGAAAGTAAGGAATTCAAGCAAAATCCTTAAAAGAAATATAAACTTAGAATCCACCAAGCAACTTGGAATCCACCAAGCGAATTGAGAAGAAATCTCAAGAATTCTATTAATAATCTGAATGAATAAAACAATGAATTAATCCTTTATATATATATATATATATATATATATATATATATATATATATATATGGCCATAAAAAGAAGAAACATGTTCTAAATCAACTAGAAAAACATAAAACCCATTTTAGATTAACTAAATAAACCAAAGAAACATATCCTAAATTATCTAGGAAAGTATAAAACCTAAAATAAAAAGAATTCAAGATAAATTAAATAACAAAAATAATATTAAAATACTAAAACATTATTTTCGCTGCCTAAACGATCTCGTATGTTCAAAATCCATCATATGTTACAGAAAAGCAATGAGTCACATTCGCCTCGTCGAGCTACCCAAAATAGACATATTATGGACCCTAAATGGAGGTCGGACACCAAATTTGCAAATTTCAGCTATGTCCCTTTTCAGTCTAATTTTACCTCGATTCTGTCCTACATCAGTTCTTCATAGAACATCAATAATTTATCAAAGAATCATAGTCTTTGTGGCGTTTTACCTAGTACTTATCATGAAATTAGGCAATCCTTGTGTCATTTGACTATTTCAGTTCTTTCTTTCGTATCGTTTGGGTTCTTGCATCGTGAGATTTAGGTTGAAATCCTATCGTCTATTTTATCGTTTTATTTGAATTTTAGATCTTTTCAATCTTCAATTTTAATTTCATGTGTTTCTTCGAGTTTTCTAAAAGAAATCGCATCAGCTGGTATTAGAGTTTGGATCTAAATTCAGGTTATTGTTTTTATTGATTTTCTTGTATTTTTCATATTTTTTCAGTCTTTCATCCAAAAAAAATACTCTAAAAAAAATTCAAAAGTGTTTTTTTTGTTCGTTCTTCATCCAAATTAAATTCCATTTCTTCTGTTATATTTGTAGTCGATTTTTTTTTTTTTGCAAAAAAAAATCAAAATTTGCAGAAATTTAGACATCATTTCCAAGAAATTCTCAACTTCAATTTTTTTTTTTCGTATCTTCAGTTGTCTTTTTTCTTGAGTCCTTGAATTAGTTTTTTGGAGAATGTGAAATTGGAAATAAGAGAGGAAAAAGGCAAGAGTGACTATTTCAATATCGGGAAAAAGCAAAATAAGTAATACATGAGCGCAAAGAAATAAGTGAGGATACTTTATTTTTTTTAATAACTAACCATATTTGATAGGAACGAGTCATCGTCATAATCGATGGGTGACAACAAACGATTTGACAGGTGAGGATCATCAGCTTCATTTGTAGGTGACCACAAGCAACCTAAATAATTCAACATGATGGAAGACCTAGGACAATTTGAGAAGGTAATGAATATGGAGGGAGAGAGTTGAAGAAGTTTAACATTCTTGATTCTAATTTAATGGATTAAATGTAAATTTTTGTGTGGAAATCAAAATGAACAGATTAAATAAGAACAAAAATGGAAACAAGAATACTCTATTGGCACTCAATTTTCCATTCTGTTTGGGTAACAATAAATTTATGAGCAGGTGTGTGTACAACGTAACATTTCACTTGGTCATTAAACATTTTTTTAAATTGGTTCTTAGATTTAAATTTTGTTTCAATGTAGTCATTGAACTAAACACTCGCTACAATTTGACCATTTTACAAGAGTTCATTAGCTTGGTAATAGAAAATTGACACGTTGATGTAGTTAGCAAAAATCTAGACCAACACGTTGGAACCTTTTGATATTTTCCATTAGGGGTCCGACAACCTTTCTTGACCGTCGCATCCTTACCATTCTATAGTCATTCGGTCTAAACATAAGAACATAAGCAATATGAAAGAGCAGGAAGACTTAGTATGTAGAAGATCATAGTGATTAGAAAAAAATTGAATTCATATCTAACCACCAATGTGGTAAGTAATTTACGATGTATATGAGGTCCATCTATTTAGATATCATCATTTACGTCCAAATTTATGTATACATTGGAAGAAGTTTGTACAACTTGGGAAGGGATTTTGATCGATAATAAAGAATAATCTACTTTAATCGATATACCTTTAAGCACAACTATATAAGATATATAAATTATACTTGGAAATGGTGGACAATTAGGCTGCGTTCTCTTTGGCGTTTTCCAGCCGTTTTCCGTTTTTCATTTTCAAAACGCGAAAAACGCGTTATCTTGTGCCGTTTTCGGAAAAAAATTTCGAAAACGTTTTCAAAATTTATAAAAGAAATGGAAAACGTGAAAATCACGTTTTCCGCGTTTTTCAAAATTTTTGCCTTGTATGTGGAAAATGTGGAAAACGCGCGTTTTCCACTTAAAAAAAAAATTAAAATAATCAAAAAAATTTGAAATTTGTCAAAATTTATCATTTTTAATTATATTATTGGTTCCTGATTTTCAAAACTTGTCATTTTAATTCTCAAATTTTGAAATTTCTTTCGAAAATATCCTAATTTATTTGCAACTTAAGTCCCTCAACTTCAGATTTTGTTGCACATTAGTTCACAAATTTTACTTTTCTTTCAATTTAGTCCTTTTCATATTTGCTTTATAGGTCATTGTCTTCAAACATGTATAACTTTTGATGTACAACTCCGAATTGCACTCTATTTTTTGCGTAGAACTCCAAATTCAACCATCTTTCTGATGATGTATCATGTGCTTAATTATTAAACATTTCTTTTTTACTTTTATATTGTAGACACTTATTTTGTAAGCGCATAATTAATTAACGTAAATTGATTTTTGCAAATTTTATTGAAACTTAAATTTGAAACGTTATGAGTGCTTACTAGAAGGATGTATCTATATAAAGTATTAAATGAAACGATTACTTTAGAAGGGAAAATTACTACTCAAATGTTGAACGATTACTTTAGAAGGGTAACATGAATTTTTGAACTTTTTTGGTATAACCAAATTGTGTGATAGGGGTTATTTCATTTATTTTTGTTGTGTAACTCAAAATATGATATCTTTATTTCATTTATATTCACAAACAATATGAAATAATTTTCTTCAAAATTTTAAACAGAACGCATTTTCCAGCTTTTCATTTTCGAAAACAGTTTTTAGAAATAACAAACAAAAAGCGTTTTCAGCAATTTCGAAAAAGTCACAGAAAATGGAAAACAGAAAATATTTTCGAAAATGAAAACAGGAAACTGAAATACAAAGAGAACGCAGCCTTAGTTTCTCCAACCTACCGTTTGTTGCATCCCCAAACTTTTAATATAAATAACCATGTCACGCCCTTGCCAATGGAATTGAAATAGATCATGTGACACAACATTGTACTAAAAAAGGTTAAAAAATTTCAAACATAATTTATTAATTGTAATTTATTCATTACAACGTTCATTTACAAGTTCAAATTGGGCAAAATTCCTTAATGTTCATGAAACCTATCTCGTTACTTCGATCCATACCAAGAGCATCATATGACTATTTAGCTTTTAAATAATGTTTTGTGTCAGTTGGGGACATTTGATGTAAAATTTTGAAACATTGAAAACACGAGTACAATAAATGGTAAGTTGAAGATATGGTGCCATAAGAGGAAATTTTATGGAGCAATTGCACGTCCGACTTGTCGAGACCACCTTTTTATTCACCTCACTTAAGGGTCACCTCCAACATCCAGAGCTTGATACAATAACCAATTGGTTCCCTCATGTCTTGATCCTTCTTGTATCTACTCACCCCCTCATTACCACCACTCTGGTAGATGTCCTATGTGTAGACCCCTCTGCTAGCCAATCTCCCTCCCTCTACATGGCCGACCAAGCACTACTTTCCAATCGACCAGATGTCTCTCTGGCTGACCCCACCGGTCCTCTAGAAAACCCTTTCCGCTCAACTAACATTGCTACTTCACTACTTATCAAACAACACTATCAAATCCAACCACATACTTAACCTCATTGCCACCCTCACCACCCTGCTGACTTTGGAACCTAAAACTCCTACCCAAGCCCTTAGTGGTCCTAAATGGTGTCAAGCCATGTCCAATGAGTATGATGACCTTATTCACAATGGTACTTGGGAGCTCATTCCTGTGATTACTACCCATAATGTTGTGAGGTGTAAGTGGATTTTTTGTACTAAGTGCCAACCTGATGGTTCCTTTGACAATTCCAAAGCATGCTTAGTGGAAAGGGCTTCTATCAATGCCTTGGAGTTTATTACCATGACACATTCAGTCTAGTCATCAAGCACACCACTGTTCACCTTGTACTGAGTTTTGTTACATGTTGTAGCTAGTCGCTACGTAGGTTAGATGTCACAATGCCTTCTTCAAAGGTATGTATCTAAGGATATATTTATGAACCAACCACCAGAATTCATTGATCATTTGTAAACTCGCAGCGAGCGAGCGCTGGTCTGGGTTGTATTTCAAAATTTGTGGACCAATTCATACTCGCCCGTAAACCTGCAGCGGGTTGACTTTTTTCACGCTGATCATTATAGAGTTTGTTACGACCATGACTAATTGGACATGACACGTCATCTATATGGGCCCACCAGGGGAGCCACAAAACATCCAGTCACCTAATCATGACCTACAGGCCAAAACTGTGGATACCAATTTGGCTGGATTCTTTTATGCCGAGGTGACCCTATACCGAGGTGATGCTATGCCGAGGTAACCTATGCCGGGGTGATACTGAGCCGAGGTAACCTATGTCGGGGTGATGCTGTGCCAAGGTACCCTTATGTCGAGGTACTCCTAATCCGAGGGGAGTACCCTGAAAAGGTGACAAGACAGCTTGATGTGACAACATCTGTAAAGGGATTTGATGGTTGCTTTAACCCATGCCATGTAGTAATGATTATAACCAAAGAAATTGTTTACCTCATGAAGGGTTAGGATCTTACCATATGTAAAGCATAACACATGTCACAATCTAAGATGATTACACCTTCTATAAATAGAGCACACTTGCCTCCAAGGAAAGGGTTAGCAATTTCTCACTCTAAACGATACATTTCTCTCACTCCCTTTTCTCTCTTTTACACATTTATATTTCCCGGACCCAATATATATATTTGTCTAAAATGAGCACTGACTTAGGCATCGGAGTGCAAACGGGAGCCATCTCGGCCCCCTTTGCAAGCTGATTGTTTGTCTTAGTGCGCAGAAGATCCACGTGTTCAAGAGGGAGGAGCTGAGACGTGTTGGTCCAAGGTCCAGCCGGATTTTGTGGTCAACATTTTGGCGCCGTCTGTGGGAAGCCATACTGCTAACCACGAAAACACATGGTAAAAAACCACACATAGAAAGGTAGTCCTGAAAAAGGAAGAAGAACCCTTTACAAAGGAGCGGATAACTGCAAGAGCTTTGAAAGATAAGCTGGTTGGCCTTGAAAAAAGGCAAGAGCTTTGAAAGATAAGCTGGTTGGCTTTGAAAAAGGTAAGAGCTTTGAAAGATAAGCTGGTTGGCCTTGAAAAAGGCAAGAAGCTTTGAAAGATAAGCTGGTTGACCTTGAAAAAGGCAAGAGCTTTGAAAGATAAGCTGGTTGGCCTTGAAAAAGGCTTAAGACTTTGAAATACAAGTGTATTCACCTTGAAAAAAAAGAGGAGAAATACTACATAAAACCTTGAAAAAGGGCTGATAACCTCTTGAAAAAGATTGAGAACCACAAAAACCTTGAAAAAAGGTGAAGAACCTCTTGAAAAAAAGAGGAGAAATACTACATAAAACCTTGAAAAGGGCTGATAACCTCTTGAAAAAGAGTGAGAACCACAAAAACCTTGAAAGAAGGTGAAGAACCTCTTGAAAAATAGAGGAGAAATACTACATAAAACCCTTGAAAAAGGAAGGAAACATTTTGAAAAAGATTGGTAACAAATGCCTTGAAGGCCTCCCCGAAATAGGGACTCTCCCTCTTATTGCCTAAGTGGCATGGCCGAAGTGGTTCCCCTCATATTGCCTAAGTGGCATGGCCGAAGTGGTTCCCTTCATATTGCCTAAGTGGCATGGCCGAAGTGGTTCCCTTCATATTGTCTAAGTGGCATGCCGAAGTGGCTTCCCTCTTATTGCCTAAGTGGCATGCCGAAGTGGCTTCCCTCTTATTGCCTAAGTGGCATGCCGAAGTGGCTTCCCTCTTATTGCCTAAGTGGCATGCCGAAGTGGCTTCCCTCTTATTGCCTAAGTGGCATGCCAAAGTGGCTCCCCTCTTATTGCCTAAGTGGCATGGCCGAAGTGGCTTCCCTCTTATTGCCTAAAGTGTCATGGCCGAAGTGGTTCCCCTCATATTGCCTAAGTGGCATGCCAAAGTGGCTCCCCTCTTATTGCCTAAGTGGCATGGCCGAAGTGGTTCCCCTCTTATTGCCTAAGTGGCATGGCCGAAGTGGTTCCCCTCATATTGCCTAAGTGGCATGGCCAAAGTGGCTCCCCTCTTATTGCCTAAGTGGCATGGCCGAAGTGGCTCCCCTCTTATTTCCTAAGCGGCATGGCCGAAGTGGTTCCCCTCATATTGCCTAAGTGGCATGGCCGAAGTGGTTCCCCTCATATTGCCTAAGTGGCATGCCGAAGTGACTTCCCTCTTATTGCCTAAGTGGCATGCCGAAGTGGTTCCCTTCATATTTCCTAAGTGGCATGCCGAAGTGGTTCCCTTCTTATTGCCTAAGTGGCATGCTGAAGTGGTTCCCTTCATATTTCCTAAGTGGCATGCCGAAGTGGCTTCCCCTCATATTGCCTAAGTGGCATGGCCGAAGTGGTTCCCTTCATATTGCCTAAGTGGCATGCCGAAGTGGCTTCCCTCATATTGCCTAAGTGGCATGGCCGAAGTGGCTCCCCTCATATTGCCTAAGTGGCATGCCGAAGGACCTATTCCATGGACTCCTTCCGAAGCACCTCTTCCGAAGGACCTCTTCCATGGACTCCTTCCGAAGCACCTCTCTCGAAGGACCTCTTCCATGGACTCCTTCCGAAGCACCTCTTCAGAAGGACCTCTTTCATGGACTCCTTCCGAAGCACCTCTCTCGAAGGAACTCTTCCATGGATTCCTTCCGAAGCACCTCTTCCGAAGGACCTCTTCCATGAACTCCTTCTGAAGCACCTCTTCCGAAGGACCTCTTCCATGGACTCCTTCCGAAGCACCTCTTCCGAAGGACCTCTTCCATGGACTCCTTCCGAAGCACCTTTTCCGTAGGACCTCTTCCATGGACTCCTTCCGAAGCACCTCTTCCGAAGGACCTCTTCCATGGACTCCTTCCGAAGTACCTCTCCTAAGGTCGTCTTCCATAGACTTCTTCCGAAGTACCTCTCTTAAAGGACGTCTTCCATGAACTCCTTCCGAAATACCTCTTCCATTAACTCCCTCCAAGTGAGGGACCCCTTCAAAGAGAAGGACTCCTACAAGGGACTTCTTCCAAGAGAAGAACTACATCGATTGACTCCCTCCAAATGAGGAACCCCTCTTCCTAAGGAATCCTTCCAAGAGAAGGACTTCTTCAACGAACTCCTTTTACAAAGGACTCTTTCATTGGTCGATTTCACTCTAGGAAAAATATCCGAAAGCTATAAATTCGAACCTCATCCATGAATGTCTGGGACATCCAAATTTGAGGGACTAGAGAGCATATACATGCATGTCAACACGAGAAACAATGTATATATACTTTGTTTCATATTCTCCAAATATACACATGTCAAAACGAGACAGGCTTGTAAGCCCTCCAGTCGCTTGAATTAAGCGTATTCTTTCTGCTATCCAGACGGGCTATTAGCCCTCACACATCTAGGAGTAAGATCTTCAATGTTATTGAAGACAACCTTATAATTCCCCTCCTATTTGAGGCATGCTTGGGATATTGCTATGAGCCTATATGTCTTCGTAAGTTCAGAACACACTCCATCATCTTCGATCCCTTATATTTTCAAGTCCGGTTCGCACATAAATGAACCAACCAGACTTGAGGGACTAGTGTTACGACCATGACTAATTGGACATGACACGTCATCTATATGGGCCCACCGGGGAGCCACAAAACATCCAGTCACCTAATCATGACCTACATGCCAAAACTGTGGATACCAATTTGGCTGGATTCTTTTATGCCGAGGTGACCCTATGCCGGGGTGATACTGAGCCGAGGTAACCTATGCCGGGGTGATGCTGTGCCAAGGTACCCTTATGTCGAGGTACTCCTAATCCGAGGGGAGTACCCTGAAAAGGTGACAAGACAGCTTGATGTGACAACATCTGTAAAGGGATTTGATGGTTGCTTTAACCCATGCCATGTAGTAATGATTATAACCAAAGAAATGGTTTACCTCATGAAGGGTTAGGATCTTACCATATGTAAAGCATAACACATGTCACAATCTAAGATGATTACACCTTCTATAAATAGAGCACACTTGCCTCCAAGGAAGGGGTTAGCAATTTCTCACTCTAAACGATACATTTCTCTCACTCCCTTTTCTCTCTTTTACACATTTATATTTCCCGGACCCAATATATATATTTGTCTAAAATGAGCACTGACTTAGGCATCGGAGTGCAAACGGGAGCCATCTCGGCCCCCTTTGCAAGCTGATTGTTTGTCTTAGTGCGCAGGAGATCCACGTGTTCAAGAGGGAGGAGCTGAGACGTGTTGGTCCAAGGTCCAGCCGAATTTTGTGGTCAACAGAGTTTATATATTAGTGGGTCGATCCGATCCAGATTACTCGGATTGACATATCTATTGGACCGTGCCAGGTTATACATAGCCCTTGTTTAATGTAGAGTTTTGTGGAGTTTTTATGATTTTATTGAAAAAATGTGATTTAAAATTGTTTAAAAAGTTAAATATTATGAATTTAATTAAAAATGTATAATTGTAAATGAGTATTACTAATAGTTATTTTTCAAAATGAGGTCAAACAATGGCATAGAATTATCTTAGGATAGATGATAATTTTATGGTAATTATATATCGCAATAATTGGTCAAATTCAAGAAAATAGTGCTTAGCAGAGCAGCAATGATTGATTACAAGGAAAGGGCTCAACAATGAAACTTTCAAGAAAGAATTCCGAAAACTTGTGCTGCTTGAAGGGATGAGCCTTCTTACGTTGAAGCAAAGATAATTAGACCCAGAAGGAGACAGCAAAACACCACTTGTATGCTGCCCTTCATTACTGGCTGCTCGTTTTGAATCTTGAATGTTACTGGGTATTGATTAAATTCATGATACAAAAATAGGTACTTTTTCCTATCCAAACTCAAAAATCCGATCTTTTTCTCCCATTTTTCGTTCCTTGATTCTCCTGTAAATTGACTTGTTGACGTTATAATTTGGGGCCGATGCTTTTCTTATCTTTGTCAATAAGCAGTTGACAAGTTGTGATTCTGTTTAACCTTTACCACTTTTCTATCGTTCAAATGACCAAAAAGATAACTGAATTAGCTTATTTTCTGTTACCACTTGTTGCTTATAAGTGATAACAATAACAATAGGAGCTTGTAATTTTGGCTTACATAGGCTACTGAGACGTCGAATGTTGTAAGAGATGGATTCAAATCATTGGACTTGCGGATTTCTGCTTTTCTTTTTCATTGGATTGTATGCATCCTTTCAATGCTGTGCGACTGAGGTTGGTGCAAACCAGACAGCATGGTTGTTTGTACATGCTTCTCAAATTTCAGCAACTAAGATACCACAGACAATGTTTGGAATATCTTTCGAGGTGAGTTCGCACTCTCGGATGAAACTACATTCGGTTCTTCAAAATATGTTATTTTCATCTCGTTTTAAGTTTTTCTTTGAATGTTTTGTTTTTTTCTTGCATATGAAACTTTTAGTTCCTCTAATGTCAATATATTTGCAAAAATGTTATTCAGGAGATTAATCATTCTGGGGCTGGAGGGCTGTGGGCAGAGCTTGTCAATAACAGAGGCGAGTTTGAATTTGATTCACGTATTCAGAAATCTGCAAATTTGAGATTAAATATCTATTAGAAACTAAGGGATTCCGAATTACTCAAATTTTAATCTATTTCTCATGGATCTTTAAGAAAATTTGGGATGAATGTCCAAGGATTTATGCCTTCATGGAACTACTAGGATCTGGCGCTTATGTAAAATGAAATAATCTCTGTATACTCACAGTTACGAGATTTTTCCTGGTCCCTTCCTTTCTGGGACTGCATGATGTGTTTTCCTAGTTAGCAACAAACGTTATAGTACTTGTAAATTTCTGGATGTTTTCAAGTAATAAGATATCTCCAGGTTTTGAAGCCGGGGGTCAGAACACTCCATCAAATATTGATCCTTGGTCCATCCTCGGGGACGAGTCATTGTTAACTGTATCCACAGAGCGTGCTTCGTGCTTTGACAGAAATGAAGTCGCACTTCGGATGGAGGTGCTCTGTGATAAGGATGGTGACAATATTTGTCCTGCCGGTGGAGTTGGTGTTTATAACCCTGGATTCTGGGGCATGGTAAGAGAATATTTTCCCTACTTCCCAGATTTGTGTTGATAAATAACAAATCTCTATACGTGTACAAAAAAGAAAAAAACTTGATAAAAAGGAAAACTATAAAAAAGTCTTTTTTCTTCAGCATGTGGCAGATTCAGATGGACTAATTCATTGATTTAGTAAGGAGAATTCAGCATGAATCAATCAAAGTTTTGGTATATTCAGATCATTGTTGATGTCTTGACATTTAGCAAAAGTTTCCTCAGCCTCCAAGATATAACCATAAGTAGAGGGTGTTTATTTTATAAACTTATTTGATTAATCTACACAACTTAACGCACTGTGTGCGATTTTCTACAATTCACTTCCCCGCCTCATAATTGCAAAAGCATACTACCTGATGTTATTGAAGTATTTGTATTTGTCTATTAAGTTTTACAGATGGTGTAGATGAATACTCTAACCTTGTGTTTTCTGACTCCGAGAGAATGTTTCCCCAAGTTTTAGAAATTCACTTAAAAGTACATAAAAAAAAAAAATAATAATTCTTGTTGTGTCTAAGTTAGAAAAATTAAGTTGCTTCTTTTGACTACAGGTAAAAGTAACTTTTAAAAAATGTGCATCTTCTTCTACTTAGAAGTAAGGAAATATTTATCCAAATGATTGAAAATGAACTATTTTTTTCTCAAGCTTAGCCGAACTAATGTTTTATTGCAAGTCTTGGTAATCTTCTACATCTTTTTCTTGCAGAATATTGAACAAGGAAAGAAATATAAAGTTATCTTTTATGTTCGTTCCTTGAATCCCCTCGATATATCTGTTTCATTTATTGGTTCAAATGGACAGCAGATACTTGCCATAGCCAACATCATGTGAGCATAACCCATAATTTCTGCTCCTCTGATGTTGGAATATCTGATGTTATGAATTCCATCTTATACTCATAATTTGCTCTACAGAGAAGCTGATGTTTCAAACTGGACAAAGGTGGAAGTTTTATTGGAAGCAAAAGGAACAGATAACAAATCAAGATTGCAGATAACAACGGCAAAAAAAGGAGTTATATGGCTTGATCAAGTATCAGCAATGCCTTTGGACACATACAAGGTGTTTAAACTCAATAAAGATGCTATGTTATGCTATGATTGATCTTGGTATTTGAAGTTTTTTTGTTGGTTTTAACTTCTAAATATTCCAAAGTGTAACCCCATTCTGAGTTCTGATTTGACTGAGTAAGTATTTCGTTAACTAACTCTATGTTAACTTCATTTGATTTCTTGGCATAGGGACATGGTTTTCGAAAGGATCTTTTCAACATGATTGCAGATTTGAAGCCAGGATTTATCAGATTCCCAGGTACTTAAAATTTTAGTTTGCAACTTCCAATGTCTTATGTAGTATATAACATGTCTGCACAACGATGTTTAAACTAATAAAACACAGTTTCTGAAAAGTTCGTTTGTCTTTTGCTTTTTTTGGCAGGCGGCTCTTTCGTTGAAGGAGAATGGCTGGTGAATGCATTTCGATGGAAACAAACAGTTGGACCATGGGAAGAGAGACCTGGACATTTCGGTGATGTTTGGCAATATTGGACCGACGATGGACTTGGTTATTTTGAGTATCTTCAAGTAATGTGTGACAACAAAATTTTCAAGAATTTCTGATGTATTCTTCTCATTTCATATGTATGTTAATATTCATCTTTCTACAGCTTGCAGAGGACTTAGGCGCATCGCCAGTTTGGGTATTCAATAATGGTATAAACATGTCCAATTTAATTACTATCTTTTTGTTGTTTTCCAGTAATATAATTGTCTTTCATACATCGTTGATTTTCAGGAATCAGTCATAATGATCAAGTCGATACTTCCATCATTTTGCCTTTCGTGCAAGTAAGCCATTACAGGAAGTTACTTGGCATGCTTTTGAATAGTACAATAATCATGATTTTAGCTTCTTTTTTCTTTAATGCTATCCGGTATTGCTCAGTCGACCTTTCAAAATAAACAAACATGCCATGCAAGTGATTCGATGCTCAAATAGCATTGTGATGCTTACAGAAATTTACAACTTATCTTGAAATATTGGTTGTTTTTACTGTAGAACATTCTTGATTCTATTGAGTTTGCTCGAGGAGATGCTGCCTCTACATGGGGTTCTGTTCGAGCTACAATGGGACACCCAGAACCCTTTGATTTGAGATACGTTGCAATTGGGAATCAGGATTGTGGGAAGAAAAATTATCGTGGTAAGAAGAATTTTCCTTCAAATTCATGATTTTTGCTTGGTTATTCAATCTTTACACGTTAGAAGAGGGAGAGATTAACAAAATACTAACTCATATTTTCACATGAATCAGGAAATTACCTCAAGTTTTACACTGCAATAAAACGCGTCTATCCTGATATCAAAATAATCTCTAACTGTGATGGGTCTTCTAAACAATTGGATCACCCTGCTGATTTATATGATTTTCATGTAAGGCTTTCAACTTCAGCATACTAAATCATTCTCAAAATTCACATACTCTTTGGATGTCGTAAAATTTGGTTCTGTTCTGTTGTTAGGTTTATACAGACGCAAAATCTATGTTTTCCATGGCTCACAACTTTGATCATACATCGCGTATTGGTCCGAAGGTGCTCTGAGGTGTCTCTCGACTTTTTATGGATTTTTTCGGGGTAATGGTTCTTACAAGTCTGCTGAATTACAGGCTTTTGTGAGCGAGTACGCTGTAACTGGACAAGATGCTGGTAGAGGAAGTCTTTTGAAAGCAATTGCAGAAGCTGGATTCCTTATCGGGCTAGAGAGGAATAGGTATTTCGATTTTCCATTGTACTGTACTACTCCTTCCTCCAATGGTTGCATTTCTGCATTGACATAATGATAATTGATTTCCTGTGTAGTGATGCTGTTGAAATGGCGAGTAATGCACCTTTATTTGTGAATGCCAATGATAGGAGGTAAAATTAATTTCTCCGCGTAGCTGAATATTGGTCTATAATGAGTTTCCTTAAAAATAAGAGATTTTGTTTCAAATTCAGGTTCAATGCAGATGCAATTGTTTTCAACTCTTCACAGAGATATGGAACTCCTAGTTACTGGATGCAGCATTTCTTCAGAGAGTCGAATGGTGCAATTCTTCTCAATTCCACGCTGCAAGCTAATCTCTCAAATTCTCTTATTTCATCTGCTATTTCTTGGCAAAATGCAAAGGATAACAAGAACTATTTGCGGATTAAGGTTAGAATACTATCTTGATTCACAAGATACTTTAAAATTTTGCTTATGTTGATACTTCGCCCGTTTGGGACCGTGTTTTGTGAGAAATTTTTGCCAAATTTTCAGTTTCGTATAGTGTGAAGCAGTCAAAGTTGGTAGGCGCTAGAGAGCAAAAATGTTGTGGTTCCCCTGGAAGTAAAAAAAAACTGTTCCAAAAATTGGTAAAAACATGGTCCCAGATGGGCTTCATAATATGAGAATTCGTAAGGCATCCGTGGTACCACTGGGAGCGTCCATTGTCACTTTTACTTTGTGTTCATATGCTAAGTATCTTGTCCAGGTCGTGAATTTTGGGAGCGACGGAGTAACTCTTCAGATTTCTATTGACGGGCTGGAGGGGAACGCCATACAGAAAACTGGCTCTGCAAAGACTATATTGACATCTACTAATGTGAAAGATGAAAACTCTTTCAATCAGCCAAAAAAGGTATGATCCATCTTTAAATTTGGGAACAGTCAGTTGATTCTCATACTTTATACCAAGTACTTGTAAGTTGAGGAAGAGACATTTCCTTCTAACTGATGAACCGCCTCGTCTATAAGCAGATTTCATGTATTTTAATTGAAGGGCTTGCTGGCTCGAAGTTTTTCTGTATTCCCCTTGTAAAAAGTTTCTTCTTTTTATTGTTAAATGCAGGTGGCACCAGTTACAAGCCCACTAGAAATGGCTGGCAACAACATGAATGTTATACTTGCTCCATATTCTATAACTTCCCTAGATTTGTTGAGAAACTCTAAAATCAGCCAGGTTGCAGGATCTAATTCTGCCCACCAAGCATAGTAATTATCGTTTAGTAAATTATTGATAGTATTTATCTAAATATCACTCATTATTAAGTTGCAGTTGACACTAATAGTGCTCCGGTACTTTATACATTATGAGAATAAGCGCCTGTTTGAAACTTATTATAAATAAAACACATTTTCCTCTTCTTCTCAACTACACTTATATTTATTTTAACAATAAAATAATATTACACATAAGCTCATAAATGATTCCCTATTTTTTAATCACATTCTCTTAAAAATTATTATTCAAAAACCTATTTCTTTAAATAACCTTTTTAAAATGAGGTTGAAACAGGGGCTAAATATCACTCGTCTATATGTATGTACTTAATTTATACATTATAAGAATGATTTGCTTATTGTGACAACAAGTATGATCGAGTTAATAGAACACATGACGCAGGATGAAAATGTGAATAATAATAATTAGGTCTTATTCTTAACACATGAACGAGTGTGGCTCGAATTTCGTTCGAGCAAATGTTATAATTTATATATATAACAAGAGATCCAGTCACAGTATATTCTATTCCCTCACCATCACTAGGATTCTCTAATTTAGATATTCCTTCATATTTATCCTCAGACACAACTTTCCCATTACATAATCATCACCATTTTTATTTAGACATTGTGAAGTAATGTGCTTCAAACCCAAACATCAAAAACATTTAATATTTCTATCCTTATTAGTTTGGGAATCAGAATTATGTTTACCTTTAGATGTTGACCCATCTCTTCACTTATATGGTTGGAACTTCCCATTGAGACAAGATCGTCATTGTCTTCCCTTTCTTGTTGTAAAGAAGGATAAAAGCTCAGAGAATGCCTTGTTTCCCCCTTTCGTTTCAACTGCTTCTCAACCTTCATAGTCATATGTACCATCTCCTCCAACTCCATACAATGTTGTATTTTAATCACATTAGTTATGTCACTATTCAACCCACTCAAAAATCTGGACATTGTAGCCTCCATATTCTCCAAAAAATTAGCCCTAACATCACGACCTCCATATCCTTATGATAATCCTACACGCTTTTATAACCCTGAGAAAGATTTTGTAGTCTTTGGTAAATGTCCCTATAGTAGTAATTTGGAATAAACCTTCAATTGATCCCAATTCTCCATAAGCCTCTCATAGTTCCTCCCCCTACCCGTTATCAATAGATCCCACCAAATGATGGCATAATCGGTGAACTCTATCACAACTAATCTCACCTTCTTCTCCTTCGAGTAATTGTGGCAATCAAAATTCAATTTCACCATCTTCTCCCAATCTAAATAACCTTGGGATCATTTTCTCCTTCGAAAGATGGTATTGCCATCTTAATATTCCCAATGTTCTCATTCACTTCATCCCTATCTCCATGATTTCTTTTGTACCCCATTTCAATATTTCATGCCTCTCTCCTCTATCACTCATTCCCACACTAGCCTTGGAAGATTGAATAATGTCCCTTTCATTTCCTACTCCCTCATCATCAACCCCAACTCCATACATAGGATTATATTACCGCCTATTCTCCTTCCTAACTTTAGGGGTTGTTTGATATTGATCCATACATAAGTCAAGAATATTCGCTTCTTGTCTATTCATCCTAATCATAAGTTCCCAGAACTACTTTTGCATGATTGTCATCACATCAGGTTGCTTATTGCCACCCACTGATGATGATGGTGATGGTGATGATGATGATCTTACATGGTTGGTTAGGAAGAAAATTAAATAAAGTTTCCTCAAGTATTTTTACGCTCGTGTATGACTTTATTTGACTTTTTCCTGATAATAATTTCACAAATCTTGCATTTTTCCTCTTTTTATCCCTTTTTCCAAGTTCCCCAAAAAACCAATCAAAGGACTCAAGACACAAGGCAATGAAAGACACTAGAAAAATTGGATTTATGAATTTTCAAGAATTTTCAAGAAAGTGGTTCTTTGAATTTTTCTTTGTACTAAAAAATCATACAACTATCGCTACTGGCAATTTTTGAAATATAATATTTTTTCTTGAAATTCATAATTTTTTCCTCGAAAATTCGACTACGAGACCAGCAAAACAAATGAAATTTGATTCGGAAATGAAACGAACACAATAACGACTTTTGAGATTTTTTTCTGAATCAAAGACTAAAAAAAAAAAAAAACCAAGAAGAACACAAAAACAAGGACTCAAAAATCTAATTGGAATTAAAATTAAGAAAACATAAGAACAAAAAGAAGAACTTGAATTTAGATCTAAGCTCTTATACTAACTGATGTGATTCCTTGCGGGAAACACAACGAACTTGCGGAATAATGATTTAGACGCCGAAGAGTTCTAAATTTTAGATAACAATAGACGACAGGATTTTGACCTAAGCCTCATCCGCAAGAAATTGAGATATAGAAATCTTAAATCTGTTATGATGCGAAAAACAAGTTAAAAGGGAATCCTAACATTTTGATTCAAAATACTCTCAATAATGTCTAACTTAATGTTAACAATGAATGAAAATACTTAAATATAAGGTAAAATTTGACTAAACTCTACTGGCTGCACATATGGGCCAAAAAACGAAATTAAATATTAAAAAAAAAAATCCAAAACCCTATTTCAGTTAAACCAAGTGATCGCTTGGTTCTGAACCTGCCAATCACTTGGTTCAGTTCTTCCACTCTCGAGTTGTGAAATTGAACTTCACGTGATCGACCCTTAAATACCTCCAAGCAATCGCTTGGAGGACCTTTTGGCTTGTTCTTTAAATTTTGTCATTTGACTTGAATTTTGACTTCCACCTATTAGCACTGGTCTTAGGCCTTTTTTTATCACTCGATGCTTGATCTTTGGAGTCACATAAGTTGTGCTTGAGCCTTGATTCTTTGTAATTTGATCTCTCGTTCGTTGTCCTACCTTGGGGTCACATCATATATTTCTAATGTATGATACATTTTTTAAAGAAAAAATCCCTCGTCAAATTCTTTTCTGTTATCACTTAGAATAGTTTCTATTTTTGTTTCAAAATGTGTTTGTACCATATTGTAGAAACTCTTTAAGTACCACTTGCTTCCAATTTTAATTTCAACATGTATAAGTCCAAATGCACCTACTAAAGTCATCTATATTTAATAGTCAAGAAGTATTGACAACCATCATGGCTGATCTCATTACAAAGACCTCAAAAGGAAGTTAACAATGCACGTTTTCTATTGAATTTGGTCAAAAGGAAGTTAACAACGCAGGCAAAGAGTCGCTTAAAGTTACTTTTAAAGTGCAATCGAGATTGGATCCTACAAGCTGCAAAGTACAATCAACTTCTGGATTTCTTGTAATTTTATGTCATGCAACAAGTCAGGGAAGCAAGATATCAAGGTTAGGAATACTAAACCAATTCAAAACAAAGAGGAGTTTAAAAGGGGAAATGAAAAGAATCAGTTAGTTGTACACCTGTAGTATTAGTCATTAACATCAATTAGTTTGTTAGTTAACCTGTATTATAAGTACCAGACTACAATGTATTTTCAGCTATGAAAAGTTGAATAAGGAATTCATTTTTCCAGCTACTCTTTCTTCTTTTCATTTTCTCAATATGGTATCCGAGAATATTGATAATCCGCTGTAATTTTCCATTGATAATCACTCTCTATAATTCCTTGCAATTCAGATTCATCAACTGAGAAATCTTCTTCAGCAATAGATAACAATTCAGCTCGTGTACAGAATGTCACCAACAAATCAGCCATGGATGATCCATCCATCACAATGATAATCCTGGAGTCGTTCTTGTATCACAACCTCTCATTGGAGATAACTATGCCTCCTGGAGTAGAGCTATGAAAATCGCACTTTCTATGAAGATCAAACTAGGGTTCATCGATGGTTTAATTAAAAGACATGCAGATGCTGAAACTGATTTACTTACTCTATGGACTAGAAATAATAACATCGTTATTTCTTGGATCTTGAACTTTGCTTTGAAGGACATCTCAGCGAGTATAATCTTTGCTGAATCTGCACACGACATTTGAATTGATCTTCAAGACAGATTTCAACAAAGTAACAAGCCTCGCATCTTTCAAATGCGTCATGCCTTGATGAATTTAACCCGAGGGCAAGACTCAGTATATATTTCACCAGAATGAAGTATATGGGAAGAGCTGAGTAACTATAGACCTGGTTGTACGTGAGGAAGATGTTCATGTGGAGGCATGAAGAATCTAAATTCACATCATCAAATGGAGTACGTAATGTCGTTTCTAATGGGTCTGAATGATTCTTCTCCCAAGTCCGAGGGAAATTACTACTCATGGATCCATTACCCCCTATAAATAAAGTTTCAAGAAGAACATCAAAGGAAGATTGGTTTCTAGAATAATGAAAATTCTGATCCATGAAGCATCATGGCCTTTGCTGCTAAGGCAACTGAAAATCAACCAATGGGAACCACCTCTGGAGTTCACAGAAATCAGAAAAGGGAGAGGCCTTTTTGCACATATTGAGAGGTACACGGTCATACTATTAATAAGTGCTTCAAGATACATGGTTACCCACCTGGGTTCAAGCTTAAATCCAGAGCCAACACAGCCTACTCTGCCAATCATATTGCTGTCAATCAGGTCTCCAATCAGCCTACTTGACAAACTAAGATGAATAATGATCAAAACGTATCTGGGAATTTCTTTCAAAACCTCAGCACAAATCACTTATCTAATTTAATTGCATGTTGAGAAATTCATCAAATTTTCCCCATGAACTTAATGGTTGGAATATAGGTGTATTAGCTTCTCTTAGTTGATAAAATCCATCAGATTTTCCCCATGAACTTAGGCTGCGTTTGATAGCGAGGGTGAAATTTGAGTAGAAAGAAAATGAATTCTAGGAAATTGAATTTTAGGAAATTGAATTCCTGGGAATTGAAAATTTAATGTGTTTGATTGGTTTAATTTTCTAGGTGAAAAAAGTGGAGAATTTTTTAACTTTTGTTGTTTGATTGACATTACTTTTTATGAAAAATAAAGTAAAATTTAGCTATTATAATATTTTTCATTTTTTATTTTTTAACAACTTTGTACTTAGTAATAATAATGTTAATTTTTGGGAAAAAATAAATCAATTAACAACAAAAAAAATGATCAAACGTAATGAAAAGCAATAAAACTCATTTCCTTGAAATCAAGGAACACTCGCGCGTGCATGAAAAGCAAGAAAACTCATTTCCATGGAAAAAAAATCAACCAAACAATGTAAGATTGAAAATAAACATGGAATTGGACATTTTCCATGGAAAATCAACTAAATCAAACGCACCCTTAGTGGTTGGAATATAGGTGTATTAGCTTCTCTTATTTGATAAAATCCTATTGGGAGTCCAAAATTTTCTATTACTTGCTTTTCACATTTTATTTATGGTAAATCCATTATTCTTTTCTAATTCCTTTTATTGCTTCTGTATAATAATATGATGTGTATATATTATCTTTATTTTATTCATTTTCTTATTTTAGGTGTTCTATTAAATTTATTATTTGTTTTCTTTTCCAGAGGAATATGTGCATTTAAAAGATCTTTGACATTGTGTCCAATCCCGAAATTCGTTCAATACATATGACCAGCAACAAGAAAAATAAATGTAATAGCTAGATGATGATGAGGAATATCGGTCAGCCATAAACTTTGTATTTTTGGATGGAATCCCCCGAGAAGAGTTAGAATGGTAGTTCCTGCTCCTTGGGAGATCCTAAATAAATGACTACTTGAATCAGGGTTTTGAGCATAAAGATTCCAATGACCTATAAAAAATGGGCCTAACCCTTGGGAATGTGGTAATTAATTTCAAGATATAAGGCTTTCCTATTAGAACAGGTTGTTCAAAAGGATTTTCTGACCTTCCATCAAATATTTTGTTTTTTCTTGGATACTCGGGTTCAAATACCCATGGATTCGCTGTTTGCATACTGGCTCCATATAATTCAGAAAACACTAGTTTTCTCGAAGCTTCTTGTTCACATCTCTCATCAAAAGGTGTTATTCGATAATGTCTGGACGTTCCCAAAATGGGTACTATCAGGTCGGGTGAATTCAATAATAGACACCTCTTGGCATTGGGAATTCGTTTCTTATCATTCAATGAGCATCTTGTATTTCATAAAAATTGAGGGCAATATAATCCTTGCATAAGGGCCATCCTATCCAACTTTCAGCTATTAAGATACGTTTCAAGCATGGATGATTATCATAAGAAATTCCCAACATATCATAAGATTCTCGTTCTTGAAAATCCACACTTTTCCAAACCCAGAAAACGGACGGAATTCTAGGATTCAATCATTAGCTCCCAACCATGGGGTGAATGGAATATGATACATAAATCCGTTAATAAAAGAATTAAAAAAGCTTTTACTATGTCGCTTAAGTTATATCTAAGGTTAGCTTCTTCTTTCTCTATGTAATTATCTAAGACTTTAATAGCTATATTTTCTATATGTCTTATAATTTTTTCATAATAATTTCTTTTTGACATCAATTATTTTCCTTTTAATTCATATATAATTTGTTTCTCTTACAAACTTGTTCTGTTTGTAACCATATATCTGTTAAATGTCTTATTAAACTTTCTCTATTTCTTAAATTTTTATCTAATTGTATTGTAATATCTTCTGGTAAGTATCTACTTAATAGAGGCCAATTTTTATGATAATTCATAGGGAAAAATGCATAAATAAGGTGATTATAAATGTCAATTTTAAAATTAAGATGAAACATCTATAGTTTCAAAAATCAGGTTGTATTAAGATTAATTAAATAATTATAAATATTTTATTAATTATAAATATTAAGGTCACAACATTATAAAATCTCAGGTCACAAAATACAAATCTTTAAGTCACAAATATCATGATTAGATCACCGTAAGAATAACAAGTCACAACTACCATTTTTTTCGATCACAACATATCAACCACAATTTTTAAGGTCACAACCAACGCGTCTAAGCTTTTTTTTAAGGTCACCACCACCTTTTTTTAAGACCATGTAAGACTTATTTTAAGGTCACAAGGTAAAAAATGGTAGGTCACATTCTTACTTCAAGTCACAACCATATCTCCTCCAACCACAAAGTCCATGACCCCACCATCACAGCAACCACAACAACAACAACAACAACTGACCAGCTTGACCCCACCCTCATCGCTACCAGCCTGCACCCCCACCTACATCGTGTTCCCGTCAATAGAAAGAAGATAACAAAACCATTATCACCTCCTCCTCATCGCTAGTAGCAGGCAGTAGCGATTCTACAACATCGAATCACTCCATCTCGAATTCTCGATGCAATAGTGACACCGCTGTGATGGAAGCAGGCACATCGTCTACCTGACCCAAAACCAAACACAACCATCGCACTTTCAAACTAATACAACCTGACCCTACAATCGTCGCATGCACCTTGCAACCACCGCACTCTGCAGTGCACGACCACCGTAACCACAACATGCACTAGACATACACCACCACAGGCCACAGCACCTAAATCATCGTCTCCAATCACAGCACCTGCACCAAAAAAATACCACTGCAACACCTGAAATCACCGTCTCCAATAACCACCATTACACTAACACCACCATAGATTCACACTACGATTGCCGCATATAACTGTCACCACAATAGCTAAACTACCCACTCCTTGTCAATAAGATAATCTGCAAGTAGGAAGCACTCACAAAAGGCACATAAGTAGATATTCTACTGATCTCCACATTGCTTAGTGCAAGCACTATCATGACGTTGCATCTGCGCTACACCGGGCATGATTGCTTCAGCGGTTGCACACGACGTTTCCATGTCGAATCGACGGTGATGTAGAATGAGCAGCGACGGTCTTTATTGTTGCTGGTTGGGCATTTTCGTTGAAGTGGGCGAGGAATGGTAAGGTGAAGATTGGGGACAATGGGTAATTGATTCTCAGACGGGTTGCGTGGGTGGGTGAGTGTGGTAGGTTATAGATTAAATATTTTGTAGTTATAATAATTAGAATTAGGGTTTAGGATAGTTTAATTTAATTTAATAATCGCTAAAATTTAAAATATTTTATTAAAATTAAAATTTATAATTGACATGATTTTGGAGTTATTTAATTTTGATCTTATTTATGAATTTGATTCTTTAGGGTAGGGTGTAATTTCCACTAATTCATAAGTATTTGTATAATAGTTTTTCCAATCATCAATATCTAATAAATCCCTAATCTTTTTGCGGGGCGCGCGCGACATGTACATTTGTCAATTTCTTTTTTCTAAATATGGGATTTTTCGTTTATCCAATTTTTAAAATTTTTATAATCCTTTTTTATTTATTTATATCTATTTATAATTGCCATTTTATCTAGAACTATGACTATGATACCAAAAGAGGGTGCTACTACGAGCAAACAAAAATCAAAATAAAACCATATATCAAATAAAAGCATTTCAAATAAAATCTTAAACATGCTTATTATCTTTATCTTTATATTAAATACCAAAAAGGGGGTGCTACTATGAACGAACAAAAATCAAATAAAATTATATATCAAATAGGAACATTTCGAAAAAAATCTTAAACATGAATAATATTTTTATAATTATAAATTTAATAATTTAATATAATGATAAATATATTTTTGCTATTTCAAGTGTAGATATTTTTATAATATTATGTGCAAAACTTAATGATATGTAAGATAAGGTTAAGTAATTGTTGTGATATCCAAAGGGTATAATAGGAATTAATTTATGTTTGTACACTGGTTTGTAGGATTTGTTAATACAAGTAGAATACAATAATTTTTGGGAGACATTTTTTTAGGATATTTTTAAGTAATATCGTGATATGTTACACATTTATTAGATGATGAAAAAGTAAGTTGTGGGGTAGTTATTTTCATCACCCAATAAAAGTGTAATATGTCACTTAAAAATATCCCTAAAAAATGTTTCCCTAAAATTACTGGAATTCATATATTGGTGGGTCCACTGAGAAATCTAGCATCCTAAACTTCTGGTATATATATATGTGTTTATATTCAGCAATAACTTAAATTGAAGGTATTGCATGCGCATTTGGGATTTTGTAATCCAATAAAATAATAACATTTAAAATCCTTAGAATAGATTGAAATGACACTACAACAAAAACAGCCTACGACAACGCGCAAAAAATGTTGCAAAAGACCTTTTGCAACGTTCATGTGCATGTTGCAAATCGCAGTGTTTCCGTAGAGGGAAATGATACGGCAACGTTCATTGCGTGTTGCAAAAGGATGGATTGCGTGTTGCGGTAAACCTTTGGCAAGGTTCACTGCGCGTTGTGGTAGAGTTTTGGCAGCATTCATTGCGCGTTACCGTTGATACTTTTGGAAACATTCATTGCGTGTTGCGGTAGACCTTTAGCAACGTTCTTTGCATGTTGCGGTAGATACTTTTGGCAACACTCATTGCGCGTTGCCGTTGATATTTTTAGCAACACTCGTTGCGCGTTGCCGTTGATACTTTTGGCAACACTCTTTGCACGTTGCTGTTGATACTTTTGGCAACACTCATTGCGTGTTGCCGTTGATACTTTTGGCAACACTCGTTGCGCGTTGCTGTTGATACTTTTAGCAACACTCTTTGCGCGTTGCTGTTGATAATTTTGGCAACACTCATTGCGTGTTGCCGTTGATCTTTAACAATTTTTTTTTAAGATTTTTTTTTAAATCAATATAGATAATTCCACTGATAACCAACAAATTTCTCAAACATATATGTAATATGTAAAATATGAAACACATGTGCTATAAAAATAAATTAACTATTCACAATAAAATGCAAGCATTTTAAAGAAAATCATACCACATATTTTAATACTTAACAAAAATTACGGTACTTTGTTTTCCAACATTAAAACAAAATCTGCAATATAGATTTTTCATCTATTTGATTGCACATCTAAAGTTTGACATTTACTATCCCTCTAAATTACAACAATATCTCTAACAGACCAGTAGCCATACAAAAAGGAGCTACTATCACCATTTTCAACACGAATCATCATTAAAGATGAGTACTTCCCTGGCTTCTGAAGTCTAGCTTGAACTATGCCCATGACAAACCATCTTATGAGAGAACTGCAAAATTGACTTTTACCTGCAAAGACATTATAAAAGTTTAATCATCAGGACTCCAACTACACTGAATGCAAAAATGTAGAAATAAATCATACTAAATATTAAAATTATCATTTTCGATTGTAAAACTTTACAAAAATTTGGACAGAGCCTCCCCTATAAATTGGACTTAACCAACCTGTAGAGGGATATCACAACCACCATAATACTTTAAAACATCAACCTAAAAACTCATTCATCATTAAACTACAATCAAATCAATCAAAAATTCATCCCCAACTCCAGGCCAACAATAATGTAGAATCAATACTCATCACAACCAAATTATTTCAAAACTTAATCCGCAACAATAGAAATTGAAATTCATCTGTAAATAAGTTTTACCTTCATCAAATAAGTCTAATACAGCTTTTAGGCCAAGCAACAGTACTTCCCATGGCTTCACTAAGCAATCGAAATTCATCTGTAGGTCTGTATAATGCCAAATGACTCATGTACACTTCTTCGACCCAAACCTTCCAACAATCTCGTCCAAGTGGCATGTGATGCACCTTTGCAATTGGGTCTGTTGTTGCAATCTTCCCTTCGGCAACAATTTCTTCCTCATCATACTTGTACCAATGCAAGAGTTGACACCTTGCATTCTCCATATATGTACCTCCTTGAACACCACTTCCTTGATGTGACTACAAATTTACAGTTAAATGAAGAAATTCCTTTTGAAATTAAGAAACTGCAATAATAATTTATATTTAACATAAACAATTAAAATTTCGAAATACAATAACCTGAGGCGTATACACATGTGAACCCCTATCTTCGACATTCTGTAAAATGACACAAACATTAAAAAAGTTGTTCACATTAAACATGTTATCATATTAATATAATGTAAATTGTTATACCTGTTGACATAGCCTGATTAATGCTTCAACCTTTTCTTCTAGTGATTCCATTTTTTCTGACTGAGTTTGTAATTTTTCTGACTGAGACTGTAGTTTTTGTGACTGAGTTTGCAATTGATTCTCAAGTTCTTTCACTCTTCCAGTACTTTGAAATTGTATATCAAATTTTGATGGTGCAACTCCAAATCCAAGTCCCCTAACTCTTCCACGATTTTCAGGACCTAAAACTCGAGCAACAGCATCATCTCGGATGGAATCTTCTGCCGGTGTATCAGAAATAGATTGTGCACAATATTCTATCTTTTTCTGCACTTATGAACCTCATTTTTTATGCTAAAATAATGTAAATTTATTATTAAAAGAATGTACATAGATTTCTAACATACCAGAGTTTCGGCAATTGCTTCATTTATTGGAGTTCCGTCCTTTCTTAGATGTCCTTGAGTCCATACTTTGGTTCTTATCCCTTTTATATCTGGGTTATTTTTCCTCTGCAATAAAAATCCAACAATTATATGTATTAGCATGTGACAATGTGACAATTCAAGTAAAAATTAAAGATATGTTTGTAATTGTACCATTTCATGAGCCACACGTGGATAGCCCTTTCGTCCCATAGTGTGGAGAAGTTTTTGATTATTTCTCATTCCGATGAACTTGGAACTTATTTCCTATTCACAAAATAAAAAGTTATAAACAACAATAAAAATTAAATAAAAATGAACATTAGTATGTAAATATTACTTACGTTAAAGTTATTGGAAATAGTATCTTCAACAAATTTTTTCCATTCTTCTTGAGAGAGCACATTCTTTGGTCTAAGAAGGTTAGTAGTACGTGTCCTATTCAAAGAAGATTTGACCTGACCTCGAATTTGCTTTCTAAGTCTGCATTTGTACGTCCTCCAATACTTTCCCATACATTGAAATGTTATTTTTTTATGACAATCACCCACATTGAACCTTTGCTGTATTTTTACACAAATATAATTTTACAACTTATTTGTACCAAAAATAATCTTAAAATTCAATTAAGAATCATACCTGTACGATACTCCAAAGTTCCTTTTTTTTTCTTCTCATCCACCGAATGCCAATCTGTAAGTATAACAGGCACATGTTCTCGTACCATAGCTCCAACTATACTAGCAAATTTATCTGAGTTATTTCCAACCACTTTCCCGAATTCATTGAATTCAAGATCCATCTTCTGATAATTATTTCCCGTAATTATTTTCACTTGAGTTGGACCTCTCCTTTTTTTGGGAACATTTGCAGTAGTTGATGGCGTGCTTTGTTCATTTACTATTGGAATCGATACAGCATTTTCTTGCTAACTAGAAATTCTTACTCTTTCACTTGTCTCTTGAATTGCTGCTGCAGCAATAGCAGCTCTTCGTCGTTTAGAGATCTTGGCAGCTTGTTTAGTTGACTTTAAGAATGCAACATGAAAACAAAATACAAATATGTTTATTTTCGAAAATCAACAAATATAAAAGCAAAAGAAAACACAATTACCTCAGCTTTGTCCATCATTTTAAATAATAAGCTTCCTACTCTCAACTAGTTCGAAAGTTTGGAATGAAAATCTGCAACATCAAAAGAAATTAAGGTTAGAGATCTTAACAAAATTTAAATATTCAACATTTCATCACGATGTAAAAACTTCCAAATATCGGACTATAAAAAGTACATTATGTACAAATATAGGTTAAGAAGATAACTTTTAAAACTATTATCAAATTACTCTATGTGTCACATAATACGCCTTCGACATCTATCCTTGCATAGTTCTCATCATCATCATCATGGGTGTCTTCAAGTTGTGATATATCTACTGGAATAGTTGGCTCATCAGTATCTTCTTCCACATGTAATGCATACAAGTCTCTTGATGGTGCTTGCAAAACAACATGCCAACTAGAAGTTTCATTCTCCCTAGAATAAAACACTTGTTTCGCTTGTGTTGCTAAAATGAATGGATCATTTTCAAATTGTCCGTGTCCTTCGTTAAGGTTAACCAAAGTGAACTCATCTTCCTTTTTTATTCCATTCGTGATATTTGCCCAATCACACTTGAATATTGGAACGTGAAATGTATTGTAATCAAGCAATATAACATCGCGCAAAACTTCATAATAATGAACTTTCCCAACTTGAGGTGCATTATCTTTTGCACTCGATCTACAGATGGTTGTTGCTTCAACTAAAATGCCACTATTTTGACGAGATTTCTCAGCATCTTTAGTGTGAAAGCGCAAACCATTTATGACAAAACTAGAATATGACATGGATTGGCATCTAGGACCACGTGCAAGCCACTTTAAAGTGTTTGAAACATTGTCAATCAAACAGTGAGCTCTAATCTGTTATTATTTTAAACATGTTAAGAGTAAAATAATAAATAGCACAACTAGACAAAAACTTTCTTCATTTATGTTGAACCTTATCATCCAACCAGGCAGCAAAAGAGTCAATGTGCTTTTTATGTAATAAAACCTCATTTCTTTCCAGTCGTTTGTCAAAACTCTTGAGTTCATCCATATGCATCCTAAGGTAAAAACAATATATCAAATGAATATATGGTCGAATAAGTTAAAATTTTTCGAAGTATATTTTTAATAAACATACTTTATGTATGGTTGAACTTCTGCACTGTTTAGCAACACATAACGATGGGAAACTTTCAACATCTCATCAGATAGAACGAGTGACGTCCCTTTAGAAATTGTACGCCCTACAACTAAGAAATCACTCTCATATTCTTCATTGCGTGCATGCTTGGAACCTATTTTAGATGCTTGTTTTATGTATTTGCTACAGAACATTGCATTTTCTTCAACAATATACCGTTCAGCTATGCACCCTTCAGGTCGTGCACGATTCATAACATACCCTTTTAACACTTTCATATACCTATACGAATGAAAAAATGTAAAAATATTTAAATCCAATTTGATAATAAATTTAAATTTTGAGAATAGCTTAAATAAAGATTACCTCTCAAATGGATACATCCAACGATATTGTACTGGTCCACATATACGTATTTCTCTCCCCAAGTGAATTGTCAAATGTACCATTACATCAAAAAATGAAGGCGGAAAATACCTTTCCAACGTGCATAATGTTTCAACAACATCTTCTTCTAATTTTTCGACCTTATTCCTATCAACAACTCCTTGGCATATCTCATTGAAAAATGAACACAATTTAAAAATAGAGTTCCTGGGTCCCTTAGGTAAAAGTCCTCTTAAGGCAACTGATAATAATTGTTGCATTAATATATGACAATCATGAGACTTGAGACCACTGATCTTACATTCTTCCACTGAAATGCAATTTTCAATATTTGATCCATAACTATCGAGTAATCTCAAGCTAGCAAGCCTTTTGCAAAAAATTTGTTTTTCTGCTTTTGATAAAGTGTGAGGAGCAGCGGGTAAGTAGAATTTATTTCCTCTACTCTCAAGATGTAAATCATGCCTAATGTTCATAGCTTCCAAGTCCTTACGAGAGTTAATGCCATCTTTGGATTTTCCTTTCACATCTAAAAGTGTATTAATGACGCTCTCACAAATATTCTTTTCCACATGCATCACATCCAAATTATGACGTATGAGCAAGGTCTACAAATCAAACAACAATGGTTTAATGATATATTACAAGTAACTACAAGATTAAAATATGAATGATAGAAATATCAAAGCATTTACCTTCCAATATGGTAGGTTGAAAAATATTGACTTTTTCTTCCAAGTTACATTAGATTGAGTTGTATTCTTATTCCTCTTTCGTTTACCACTTTTTCCCCAATCATTTACAATTTTATCAACTTCAATAAAATCTTCTTCACCACTTTTTATCTTCGACCTAATACTTTTTTCAACATGTCCATTAAACCAACTCTTTTTCATGCGAAATGGATGATCCATTGCAAGAAATCTTCTATGTCCCATGTATGCAAATTTCCTACCATGTGACAACCATAGTGAACATGTATTTTCACGACAAATAGGGCATGCAATTTTTCCCTTCACAGGCCATCCAGATATATTTCCATATGCCGGAAAGTCATGTATTGTCCACATCAAAATAGCTTTTAAATTGAATGTAGACTTTGTAACTGCATCATACATCTCAACCCCATGACTCCATAACAACATTAAGTCATCTACAAGTGGTGCCAAATAAACATCTATATCATTACCTGGCTGTTTTGGCCCCGGGATCAATAAACTCAACATCAAACTTTCCTTTGACATGCATAATGAGGGAGGCAAGTTATATATAGTTAAGATCACTGGCCAACAACTGTATTTAGAGCTTAGATCTTTGAAAGGATTAAATCCATCAGTGCCAAGACCTAATCTAATATTTCGAGGATCTGATGCAAAATCTGGCCACCTTCTGTTTATCATTTCCCAACCCAATGAATCAACTGGATGCCTCATTTTACCATCTAAAATTTTATTACTTGAGTGACATCTAAGTTGCGTTGACATCTCATCTATTCCAAACATCCTCTTAAGTCTTGGTATTATAGGAAAATAACGCAAGACTTTTGCTGGAATTTTTTTCTGAATTTTCTTAGTTCGTTGGTTAACTTTCCATCTTGAGCAACCACATTTTGGACATATTATAGCATGCTCAAGCTCTTTCCTATATAGGCAACAATCATTTATGCAAACATGTATCTTCTCATAGACAAGATCAAATATATTGACAAGTTTTTTCATCTCATAAAGTGATTTAGGAAGTGTATTATTCTCTGGCAGCATGTCTTGAATAAGATTAATAAGATCATCAAAACCACTATCCGATAAACCATGTGTAGCTTTATGCTTAAACATAGCAATCGAAGCTGACATCTTCGTGAACGCCCTACAACCAGGATATAATGGAGTTTCAGCATCATCAACTAAACTTTCAATCTCATCTTCTCTTCCATCAATAGGGTTTTCAGGATCCACATCAAGTTGTGCATAGAAGTCCCTAAACATCATATGCGATTCAGGTATTTCTACATCGACCAAATTTGGTTCACTTGGTTGTTCTCCATGACATACCCAAACGACATATGTAGGATCCATAACCTTAATAACCAAATGTTCATACACCGTATCATAATGGTGATGCTTTAGAATCCTACACTTAATACAAGGGCATACTATCATTTCTGAATTTATATAGTCACGAGCTAGCTCCACAAATTTTTGTACTCCATCTCTATATTGTTCTGACAATCTACAAGTAAAATTTACTATGAGTACATTTTTTTTTTTGTAACTAGATTAATAGATAATCTAATTTCAGATGATAACCTTGATAATTGCAGCCATGCTTTGTCCATCATATACAAAGATATTATCCAATACTGAACAACTGAAAGATATTATCCTTGTAGACTTGTAGTTGTACAGTCGTACTGGAGTCTAGGAGTCAAGTTCAACTCAATAATTTATCAAGCTTAAGCTACCCGTTTTGCAAGTTATCCGACGCAAAATAGAATTTCTAGGTTTACAAACGTAAAGCTAATCGATAAAGAATTATAATTCACAAGAAAATAATAGCCTCCAAATTTGAATAATCTTATTTAGAAACAAAACAACATTTAAATAGTTTTTGAATCCCTAATGTAAGCAAAAAGACCAAATTAGACATCAACGAAATTAAAGGAATTAAAACAGAAATTCTAAAAAAAACTTTGACTCCTCGGTAACATGTCTTAAAGTAAGAATTTGAGATTTGAAACGACCTCAACCAGGTGAAAACTCAGAATGGCCTGAAACTAGTAAAAATTATGGTCTCTACAAAAATTTTGGCAGAGTCTCCTCTATAAATTGGACTTAACCAACCTGTAGAGGAATCTCAAAATATTTTAAATCATCAAACACAACTCATTCAACATCCAACCTTCTACAATAATCCAAGATTTATCCCAAACTCCTCAACATAATTAAATTCAAACCATGTTCTCCATTTAACTAAATGGAGAATTGCTAAACTACTAACGAGATAAATAACTTATCAAAATTAAATTCAATAAGCAATTAAGAGAATGAACTAATAAAAATAACCAAAGAAAACATTTATGAAATTTCAATAAAGATTAAATTCATATTCACATAAAACAAACTATACAAATTCACCATAAAATTGCAAAAAATAGCAGAGGTAGTTCATTAACTTTAGGAGGCATTGTTTACTATTATACAAAAAATAGCATTATATCAATGATTAATAAATATTTCAAAACTCTACAAGCATCACAATTCGCCAATCACCAATTCACAGGCAAATCCCAATTTACAACCTAAAAATCAATAATCACAATTCATAAACAAATCAAATATTCACCAAATCCCAATTTACAACCTAAAAGTCAAATATCTCAATTCATAAACAGCTGCGTTATCAACAGGGATAAGTAACATTTAGACACATAAGGTAAACTTGAAATCAACAGGGATAAGTTATTTTGAAGATAAGATTATCTGTTCATACAGCAAAAGGCTTGTACAGTTTGATCATACAAGAATGATGCAAGGCTCAAATACTTCAGTTTTGGTCACATCAGGTAAAATGATTTATTTCATAAAAATAAATAAGAAATAAGGGAAATCTGGTATGGTATGAAGTGAAGCTAGACCCTGTGAAAGTCCATAAGGAGAGGCTTGTTGAAAATGTGGCTAATCGGTATTTTGATCTTGCAAACTTGAATTGTATATGAAGTTATCATATATCAATGGTTGAATCATTAGACAATGCAAGACACCTTCTGGATTCTAGGCCAAGACAAGTTCTCTTTTCTTGTCTTTGAATTTCTCAATTGCGAGATGGTAAACTCAAACCATACACATTTTACATATGACTGCAGTCTGCTACTAATTGGATTTAATAATCCCAGTTTTATATTACACAAGTCACATAGGATGAAAACCAACTGCTTTGTATCCACACTTCAAATCAGTCAAAGTCCCTACTCCTCACTCCCTCTACATATTCTTCCACATTTTTGACAATAAGGAACCATCCAGCAGGGGGGCAAAAAAAAAAAAAAACAAACTAATTGAGAGTGGATTTGACAATTTTTGACAATTTTAAGTAATGCAACGTATTTTTTGTATCTAAACTTTAGTTTTTAGTATGTTAACTTTTGAACTCTTTGTTAAATAAACATGTATCAATGCTCGAAGCATTTTCAACTGAATGCTACTATACAAGTAAAAGCAATGTGGAGGACATGGCCTCAATCTCTTACCAAATCATTCCCATGCTAAGTTTTGCAAGTTGATTATATACTAATCAAGCTAATCGAACAAAATGCAAAGTTGTATTGAAACTAACTTTTTTACTACCAAACTGAGTAGATTCTTTTAATTACAAATAAAGAAACCTATTTGGCTATTCAAACGTGCATGGAATCTCTCTCTCTCTCTCTCTCTCTCTCTCTCTCTCTCTCTCTCTCTCTCTCACACACACACACACACACACACACACACACACACACACACACACAGAGACAGATTTACATGGAAATAGCCCTCGATCGACGATAAGCCTTCTTCTTCCCCATTTTTTTGTGTTTTCAAAGTAGTTGTCTATATTGTCTGTAAGATTTACTCAAATTAGTTTTTGGGAAAATATCTGAGCTTTGACAGTAGCAATGTCTAGTAATATGATGGATTAATTTTTGGAGGTTAAAATGATGGATTAATTCTTCAATTCTTCAACTCTGAGGGGCAGGGGTAGCCCTTTGGAGGTTAATTTTTCTGTGTTAATTATAATTTTTTTTTTGTGAATTTACAGATTTATGATTTTTTATTTAAATGTAGAATAATGATTGGCTGCATTTGATATGATGTAGTTTGTCATAAATGCCTACCAAGTAGCAATGTTTATTTGGAAATGTGTATTCACTGATGTTCCTTTTTCCCAAGGAGAACAAAAGATATAAGCTATTTTACAATTTTTACCCAATAAAGAAATATGGATGAGTTTTATCTAATGTCAGTTAGGTTTAATAGTTATAATTTGTTGAAGATATTTGATAGGAATGTTTATTTGGAAATGTGTATTCACTAATTGATGGAAATGCTCCTACCATTTGCTTGAATTTTAGCATAGTGAAGAAATTAAGCTCTCATTGAGTTATCTCTCTAGTAGATTCTGGGAGTGAGAAATTGTACTTTACCCCTTTCCACTTTGTTGTTCTTTATTAAGTTCTTTATGGAAGTTATCCTTTAGGTTGATAAGTCTTCTCCGGATGCTATGATTAATAATGCAGAAGTTGATCTATAACTCTTAGAAGCATGGATTTAGGAGAGATTTTACTGATCTGCTGTCTTGCAACTGTAGTTGAATTAGATTTTCAACAGCCCATTTCAGAGAAATTTGGCTTCCTTTACCCCAACCCAGATGAACAACAACAGCAACTCCAAATCCTAAGGAACAAAATATGATTGATCACCACATTAATTAATTCCTCGCACTTTACAGGAAAAAATTGAAAATTCCACTCTCAATTAATAGATAAAAAGAAGATTTCTACCAAATCCTCTCTTATCCTAAATGGACAATCAGATTCACACAAAGTAGAAATATTAAAATACAATATATACAGACAAAATAAATGTCGATGTAAAACTAATAAACAAACACACGCATAAATATGGTACCTTGGACGAGGGCATTGCGAAGGGAAAGCCCACGGAGGTTGCGAAGAGAGAGAGTAACCTGTGGGCGCTGTGGAGTGGTGGGATACAGGTTGAAGCTCGGAAGTTGGAGTCGCTGGTGGCTGGCCTGGACTTGCACCGTCGCCGTCGCCCGGTAGCGCTTTTAGTAAGGTCGCCCGGTAGCGCTTGCAGCAAGGTCGCCCGATAGTGCTGTGGAGTAGCTGGATTCTTGGACTGATTTTTGGACCTGGATTCTTGGACTGATTCACAGGTCGACGAGGACGAGATTGAGAGGTGGGTACTGGGTAGGTTTGGGAAATGTAGAGAATCGGTGTGGAGGGAAATTAATTCAGATTTTTTCATTTTGGTGTAAAATAGGTTTATGTTTAGAGGATTGAGATTTGCAATTAAGTCCCAACATTTGTTAAATGTAAAAATTTAGCCCGAAAATCATATTGCAACGCGCACCGCACGTTGCGATAGGCAAAAGCCCAAGCTTTTGCAACGCGCATTGCGCGTTGCCAAAGCCTAAGCCTTTGCAACGCGCGCTGCGCGTTGCCAATGCCTAAACTTATTGCAACATTTTTATGAATGTTGCAAAAGGTTATTATTAGCAACACTTATTTGTTGAATGTTGCTAAAACTCGATTTAATGAATCAAATGCAACATGCAACAAGTGAATGTTGCTATAAACCCCTTTTAGCAACATGTAATTGATGAATGTTATCGTTTGCATGTTGCAAAAGGGCCTTTTTGTTGTAGTGTGATGATAATGAACAAAGTTCAGAGCACATGATCCACAGAAAAATAAGCTCAAGAGTAGACAACCCCAAAAGTGAAACACGAGTATTTGGTAATAAGACCAAGCGGGATCCAACCGCAAGCTATTACAATATTTTACGAATGTTTATAATCCAATATATTTAGCAGACTCAAAGAATCATCCTAAATAAACACAAATAAATCCGTATTTCAGTAGCTCCTCGTCTATATATATATAATAGTAAGGAAGTTGTTTGATGTGAACGTATGTTGTGAGTAAGTGGTTTAGTGTGAACGCATGTTTTCAATTAATGACATTTATTATTTTTGATAATATTTCCGTCTACTTGATTGTATATGTATAAAAAGGATTATTGAACTTACTATTTAACATGGATTTAGGTAGAAATTTTTTTTGGGAAATTGTATTAACGCCGAGTTAGCATCCGTTTGCTAAATAAAATAATTTGATTTATGAACCAGTTTATAAACTATACAATTTTTTAAACTATTTTTTAAACAAACATATTTTCTCTCTCTAATTTTTCAATGTGGATTTTGGTAGAAAAAATTATGGAGAATTGTATTAACGTCGCATTTCGTTTAGCATCCGTTTGGAAAATAAAATAAATTGTTTTATGAACTAGTTTATAAACTACACAATTTTTCAAACTACTTTTAACCAAACATATTTTTTCTCTCTAATTTTTCAACATGGATTTGGTTAGAAAAAAATTGTGAGAAATTGTATTACCGCCGCATCTCGTTTAGCATCCGTTTGGTAAATAAAATAAATTGATTTATAAACCAGTATATAAACTACACAATTTTTAAACTACTTTTTAACTACACAAATTTCTCTCTCTAATTTTCAATCACTATTTTTTACTCAAAATCATAAATAAACCAGTTTATAAATCAAATTACTCTTTTTATTTTCCCTATTTTTATGGTCTTTTTCTCTTCAACATTTTATTAATTATTACATAAATATTTTTTCTTCAAAAATAGAAAATGAAAGAGAACAAAATAAGAGCGTTCTTCAATCTATTTTTTCTTTTCTTTTATTTTAATAAAATTCTGAGTGTATGTAATAAATATATCTATTTTTTCACTTATTAAGAATTCTATGTAAATGTGATTTTGTTTTCTTACTTAAAGCTTTAAGTCAATTTAAATTACAATGTTTAATTTCCTAGAAGGTAAACATACAAAAAAAAAAAAAAAAAAAAAATTAAGGTATGTGTAAATGTACATTTTTTGTAATTAATTGTCCTTCCTTCGTTTCTCATTTTTAATTAAATATTCATTTCATATGTTAACATATGAAAATTAATTATAATTTTTTTAAATTCGTAATTTTTTTAGGGGAGGGTGGACTTCTATTGAACTCAAAGCACCAAGCTAAACGAACTAAATTATTAATCTTAGAATTAACAGCTCATAACGTTATAAATTTAAGGGGGCATTTCAAAAATACCTAACTTTTTGTATCATAATTGAAATTTACTTCATTTTTAGAAAAAATGAAAAAACTTCATTTTTTTTTTTTTTTTGAAAAAATACTGGTTAATAACATGGAACTTTCTCAAACGTTTATGATACTTAGGACGTAATTTTAGTATTACACTTTAATACTTTACAAAAATTTTATGATACTTTGGGTGAGGCATAAAATCAAACACTATTATCACATTATCAGGTATAATTCACAACTCACCTACCACCGTAGAAAGGGCGCCTGCTAGAACTCTCAAACTGCGAGAGACGGATAGCTCCAAACTGAAAAAGTGCATGAAGGCAGCTACAAAAATAGTGAAGCCAGCAAGAAAAGAAGCACATTGTGAAGAAGAAGAAGCTAAAACTCGACAGAATCTAGAAGTGTTGACCGTAGTGAAGTCAGTGGAGAGAGAGAGAGAGAGAGAGAGAGAGAGGCTCCTACCAGTAAGAAAAAGGGTCACTTACCATTTTCTCAAAAGCTCCATTTTCGACCAACGAGATGGCAGTCAAAGATCGCCATTAGAACCGCACAGTGGAGTAGTCCACTCAACTAGAAGCTGTACAAGACCGAGCGGCGGCTGAGGGCCTTCAACGTTCTAGAGGTGGGGGTGGTGGTTCCGTGCGGGTGGTGGATTGACGAGGAAGAAGAAGACTGTTCAGCGCGGGAAGGAGGTCTGTTGCAGTAATGTATTCTTCAAAAATTTTTGTTTGGAACGTATTATTGAGTTTAGCGTTAATTTAACAGTGTGAGGTGAAATTATCCCTATATTTATTGACTTGATGCGTATATAGATTTGCTTAACTATGGTTCTTGATAAGGATTTGGAATGACATGATTTCGGGAAGGTATATTACGCAACTACCTTGGTGTAACATCTCGTAATTGAAAAATATAAGTTTTTAAATTATTCGTAATATTACTGGATTTCTTATCATAATTTTAAGAAAAATGTCAGATTCTCATGAGAGAGAAAGTAATACTTGATTGACATCAAGCTATTAATTAGGAAATAATTACCATTTGTGTAGGGATTAATTTAGGTAGTTACAATTTTCGAAAAAATCTCCCAACTCACCTTCTCTCTCTTCCCAGATTGTCATCTTCAAACTCCCTGGTCATCATATTTTCAGAGGCCATTAGAGGTAAAATAGTACCAGATTTTCTAACGATTACATTATGTAATGTCATGTAATGTTACAGTCATGTAATGTTACATATTACAGTCATTAATTAATAGCTATCGTTTTGTAATGTTACGTAACGTGTTATAATTTATGACCACAATTATGTAATATTCATTACTATTATTTTTCTTCGTGTTGGTTCAAATTGAAGCAGTGATACAGTCATTGTAATGTTGTGCAATTGTATTTTATGTAATATTACAATCCCTGTAATATTGTGTCGTAATATTCAGTAATACTTTGTAATGCCTTGTAATGTTGATAAAAATTTCAGTACAAAGACCTAATGCAATTTCAACTAAGAACAACCAGAAATTACAACCAAATCAACACTTCAAACAGGGAAATTGACTTCTAAAACCTGCTATAATGATCTGTTATATTACAAAATACCAACACAAAATCCAAACACAAAATAACACTTCAAAAACATTGAAATATTCTTTTTCCATTTGAAGGAGTATTTGTTGGAGCTTCATTGGTGACTGTTCTGGCTCTCACCTGTATTAAGAGAAACTCTAGATCTTTGAAGAGTCAATTGAGTGCAAAGCGTTTGATTTTTGAAGCTACCGGTAGCACCAATGTCCCATGCGTTCCAAAAATTCCTTGCGTTCCTGCCTAGATAAGCCATTCGAGAATCATCCCAAAGAGTTATACCCAACCCCACAACTTTCAACGAGGAGTCAGTCCTTCACGCATAGCAAGAGCTTTGGCATCTTCGGGAGAAAAACCCATGTTTGTGGATTGCTCCAACTACTAAAACCATTCGAGAATCATCTTGAAAAATCATCTGAGGTTGGAGGCTCTAATTTTTATGGTCCGAAACACACAGACTGGGGATTTTCAAAAAAATTGAAATCTTTGTTCATCGATTTACAAGTCTCTTGTCGATTTAAGCTCAACTTACAGCTTTTGGAGAAGACCAGCAATCAAAACAGGGCAGAAGACCAACAATCGAACAACAAGGGGTTAAAAAATGAGGGTTTCGATTTTCTTAGAAATTTATGCATGAGATTATAGATTTATGAGAGATGGGGAGAGATATAGGAAAGATTCAATTTGGAGATGAGAGAGAACAAGAGAGTACAGATTTATGAGAGATAGACATTTATGAATGATTCAATTTGGAGATGAAAGAGAATATATTATGCTGATTTTTAGGGATAGCGATGAGAGAGAGAGAGAGAGAGAGAGAGAGAGAGATAGAGAGAGAGAGAGAGAGAGAGAGAGAGAGATTCTAAATTGTTTGGAAAACACATAATTTTATAAACTCAATGATAAAATATAATGTAGAGCCTAATTAATCCTTTCGGGAATTTCCTGTCGAGATATGCTAAGCACGATTTTAATTAGGTTGTATCTGTCTAGTGGGGGTAGGAATGACAAAGGGTCGAGCCAGGTTAGCACGAGCCTTAAACCCATGAGCTCCGCTCGTCCAAGGGACAAACCGAGCTCGTGGCTCGTTGCTCAAGGGCTAAGCTTGGCTTGGCCTTTAAGTTCGTGGGCAACAAGTTGAGCTAAGCTTGGCCCATGAGCGACCCATTTTTATTTTATTTTTTTATAATTTAGAAGGAAAAAAAAAACTATTTTAGTCATAAAATTAAATGAGCTCGTGGACATGAGTGACTCGGGACGAGCCGAGTTTGAACCTCAAGCACGGCCCCAGGTCAGGCTCATCTCATGACAAGCCTGAGCAGCTTGTGAGCTGAGCTTCGACGAGCTGCTCGGCTCATTTGCCACTACTAAATGGGGGTGTTTGGTGCAATTTTAGCCCTTGTTTGATAAATGGTTTAAAAACATGTTTTTAAACAATACGATTCTTCAAATCACTTTTTAACAACATACATTTTCTTTCTCCATTTTCCAATCATTGAAAACATAAAAAAACACGTTTTTATACAAAAATTTTAACAAAAAAAGCCTTATATATGGGCCCGAATAAAATTAGTATACCGCTTCTCGTGGTGGATCCGACTGTACTCCGTAATATCTATTTCAACAATTGCAGCAAGTACCACATTGGAAGGTTGTGGCCCTATATTTATTTGATGGTTTCATTTTGCAGTTTTATTTCTTCGATCTCAACATGAAAATAAGGTTATGTAAGAGTGTAGGTGAGAGAATATAGAGAAAATCGACCAGGAAATAAGAGAAGTAGCTGAGAAGGAGTGAAGTAGGAGGATATCAGAGAGGTATCCAGGGTGAAGGCAGACAACAAAACATACAGATGTACACGAGTACTTTTTACGATGAGTAACGGAGAAACTCCTAATGGTCATGACAAGTAAATTCAGTGTGTATTTGAGACCTGATTTTCCCAAAAAAAATAGTGTTCTCTACATTAGTTTTATTATTTAAAACTGACACCAAGTGAAAAAGGTTTGGGCCCGAATTAGTTTTCTCTTTGGTCAAATGGTAAAGCACGTGCCCAAAAGACTCACTTTTCAGGTGCTATTTTGTATACCGAATATACCCTTCCAAATTCCTTCCAGAGTCGTGTGAAATTAAAAGGGAGGGGCAAAACAGTAAAACAGATCTTTAACGCCTTTAATGCAATAATGACACGGTTCAAATGAGATCATTTGGTGTGATTTTTTTAATAATAAATCACTGTAGAAAATTGAGAGAACACAATTTTTTTTTGAGAAAATCAGGTCTCAAACAAACACTCATTAAGCTTTCGATAATAAGTAAGTTTATGTTTGGTCTATTTAAATAATTTAAGTTATGCCAAATATGCATTGTATGGATTCCGACTTGATCACCATTTTTTGAGAATAGGTTAGACAAAACGTGATTTATCATTTTTTGAAAAAAAAAAAAAAATGTGTTTCAAAAATAGTAAGGGACTATGGAAAGTTGTGACAATATAACGATGGCTACCATTGACGACTGGAAATTGTGAAGAATTCATTCTGTATGACACTTATGCATAAAAAACACACTGAAAATAGTATACACAATTGCTTTGCCAAGATGTTTCATTAATTGGTTCCTTTCTCTAGATGATTTCAATCTCATTCTTATCTATTCATGAAAATAACGAAAGAGATGGTGGATCAACATGCTTTAGCTTTGGGTTGGGATCGAATTTTACCAGAAATGGTTTCTTATTGGTTAGAATTTCAAATCAGTTGTTAAAAAATCCCATATCAGAAAGTCAATCTTGAACAACAGCTCGACTCTCAAGCTTTCTCACCACTTGAGACATTGTTGGTTATAGAGTTTGAGACACGTTGGTACATAAGTTTGAAAGGGAACATCCTCCATTGTCTTGTACCATTTAACGGCACTATCTGTTTAGGGGGGTTGATTTTAGATGTGCTTTTGATTTTCGATATTGTTATCACAACCAAATTCTTTTGATTTAAACAACTAATTCTTTGTATACTAGCTCAAGATGCCAGTGCAGTAGTTATTATTATATGAGATGTTTATATATTGATAATATCCATTGCAATATGGTATACTTGGCATGTGGCCCTCAAAATTTTTAGTATAAATTTTTCATTTGTTTTTTGAATCACAATACATTTGAATTTGATAAAAACCATGATTTTCTGTTGCCGCATGTATCGATACATTTATCGATACTTATTGAATCTTACAACCATGTTGTGATGCTGCAAATTCTCAGATTATAATACCTCACCTAATTTATGCTAATATAAGACTAGAGTATGATATATAAATAGCTAATGATGAAATAATTTAATCTAGTACTGGATGTATCGATATATGTATCGATACTTATTAAAGAATAACATAACTGATATTCTATTATTTCCAGTTTTATTTTTATTTTAAAAAACTAAGGTAAACATATATCAATCCATTAAGTCTCCATTTTAAGAAACTGAAAATTTATTAAATTTCTCTATATGTATCGATACATGGTATTGATACATGGCAATTAATTATTAACCGTTAGTATTTGAAAATTAGGGCTAAAGTTCGTTGAACATAAATATACACAAGTATCGATATATTTATAAAAAAAAAACTTATAAAAGCACAAATAATTTACATATTTATTTATTAAGGCCTTGTACAGGGTTTCTACAGTGATCAAAATTAAACCCCGTATTATAACTAACTACATATTTATAAAAGTAAAAACATCAGTATACACTAGTTTCAAAGTATGCAAATCATAGTATTCTACTTTCATTTTTGTATATTCATATCGAGACAAGGTTAAATATTTTGGAGGGTAACTCCATATCTCCGTTTCCGTAATATACATGTAAGTCAATCCATCCTCAGAAGTTATCCACCCATGCAAGACTGCTTAGACAGTAGCATGATCAAGTATTTGCAATTTTTTTAAAACATGAAAAACGTGAATACAAAAGTATTCAGCAAGTAACATACTTTTCTTTTAAAAATATGAATTTCATGAGGGCCTGTATAACAAGTTACGTGTCATCCCGTGCGTGCAAGAATTCAAGCAGAATTTTAGAAATCCTGATACAAGCGTATTATTTTACATGTATTTAAAGCAGGAAAGAACTTTCCGTAATTCAAGTATATCAAATCAAGTTCTATAAGCCATAATATCAAGCGGGATAACATAATGATTGTAATAATGTAAGAAAAATACTTTAACAAGACAAGAAAAATGTAAATTATCAAGTAAATTTGCACAAAGTGCAATTACAAAGTTGCAGTGTTACTTACCTTGTTTAGAACCTGAAATAAAAATCAAAAATCAAACTTCTATTTTATTCTGAAAAATAATGAATGTATCGATACATATTCAGATCTTGGTTCTTCATAGTATCGATACATGATGAATTGCTATTGCAGTTTGATCTCTGATTTCAACAAAATATCTCGTTTCTCTTTTATTTATAACTTCAAGATCATTGCAGAATTTCTCAGTATCATGAACATGATTTTGTAACATACAAAACTGTGGATAAAAAATAAAACTACCTTGAAAGTTGGAAAAAACTTTAAGAATTAAACTCTCGCTTTCTCTCGTGATTTTGACTATGTATTTCAGTTGTTTATTTGTATTTCAAAACGCATGAATTAATCCCTATTTATAGCACAGATTTTGGGTTGAAATCATATGACTTCTAACTTAGAAAAATAATTCCTAGCCTAATGACTACCTAATCTAGGCTTGAGGATTCACCTTAAGGTACAAGCAGGTGTTGTTTTGCTTAATGAAAATGACCTGCTCATGTATCACAAGTGGCAAAATTTATTTATTACAGTAAATCACAACTCGGCCACGTGTAAACCCTATCTGGGTTTTCGCATGTATCGATACATGGATTAAAAATTCAGAATTTTAATTTTCTTAAAATTGGGAAAATAGTGGATGTTACATGGCAGCTGAATATTTGGTTAACATATTATGTCTCTCTAATTTCTTTTATTAGCCCATATTTAGTATAGATTAAAATCATATTTTCACCAGATTTTTATAAAAGTTGATGAAATGTGAGATTGAAAAATTGTATGTCTCATAAAATATGTGGTTAAAATTAATTATTGACATTATATTAAAATCTGAACTAGAACACTTACCTAACAACGGCTTAGTAATAATAATATAGTTGATATATATTGATAATAGTAATTGCATATGGTCTACTGGGTTGCTGAATATCTGGTTAGGATAAAATGACTTTTTTTGTCTTATAATTAGTAATACAATTGATTTATCATACTCTTTTTCATGTCAAGTCTAATAACATAAAGCATAATAAGTAGTTATATCAATATATACACAATTGATTTAGAACAATCATAATTATTTTTTCTCTGATCCTGGAATTTCTACAAGTAAAATCTTGTGAATTCTTATGAGGGGTTTTTAGGAGACTAATTGGCCTTGTAGGTTCGTGATGCAGACAATCTACTGACTAGGGTAAGCTTCATTCTTCCTTGGAGTTGACATCGACGAACACACAATGAGATATGATAGTGGCACGTAGTATGTCTTAATGCTTACAGTTGAAATGCTTAAATCATGACAATGTCATACCTATTTGATTTTTTAGCTGAAATTCCCATAAAAAAGAATCGGTCCAGATCTGAACCCAGAAAACACAAAACTCAAGAACTTGATGAAAATTAAAAGATCGAACATAAAAGATTTTTTTGGGTTGAAGCCCTAGAGATTCGGTATAAACCTAATCCCCTATTGAGCATCCACTGAAAGTGGACAAATGCTTGATATTGCACTATAAGGTCAAATAATGGCAAACAAGACACAAATGTTTTAGATTATAGAAAAAATCAAAGCGAAGACTTATCTTTCTAGCCTTCAAATGACTTCACCGAGTTACTATTCACACAAGAACACCACAACCCACAATCCAACCAACATCAACAATCAATGATTATATATCGCTTGATCTTCACAAAGAAATCAAAAAGAAGAAAGGTATAGAAGCCAAATACAATGGTCACAGAACTACCAAATGTCACAATTCTAGCATGCCTCTGACTTAAAAGACATGCATTTCACAAAACATGACTTAGGCGGATTTGGTAGAACACCTTGCACACGTGCACAGTTTAATCCAACAATCGCCACCTTCTATCAACAATTAGCCTACAAATAGTGCATATCAAGCTCCACCAGCACTTACGGTTTCATGCGCTAAGTGTGACTTATCATTTAAACAGTATCAATTGATAACATCTTTAAGCAATTTTTGAATTTACTTAAAGGAATCGCTTTTATTCCCAAATCAAAAGGGTTGTGTTGAGTGAGAATTTTACCACTATCCAAATTTCTTTTGATGTAACATCTCTAATAAAATGATATTTGATATCAATGTGTTTAGTTCTATCATGAAACACATGATTTTTACTTAAATGAATTGCACTTTGGTTGGATTTGCATTTTTATCACCAAAACCAATTTCATTTAACAAACCACTCAACCATAAACTTTCTTTTATAACATCAATTGAAGCAATATATTCAGCTTCAGTAAAAGAAAGGGAAACAAATTTCCATAATTGAGATTTTCAGCTAATAACAATTTCATACAGAGTAAAGAAATATGCAGATGTGGATTTCATATTGTCCTGTGCCCAACAAAGTCTGAGTGAGTATAACTAGGTAGAGTTATATCACATTCTTTCCTTCTAAACCCTAATCTCTTAGATGTGCCTTCAAGAAATTCTATTAACCATTTTAAGGCTTCCCAGGGTTCCTCCTCAGGGTTTCCCATAAATCTACTAATAATTGCTAATACTATTTGCAAGATCAAGTCTAGTGCATAACATCAAATACATAACTAAACAAATCAGATTTGCATAAGGTATTTTAGATATTCTATCAAATTCTTCTTTAGTTTTAGGGAAAAAATAGAGGATAGTTTGAAATGACTTGCAATAGATAAAGAAACAGCTTTGCAGTCTAACATGCCAGATTTATTTTCAGAATCGTATTCACATGATTTTTTTGTTTTAGAAATAAAGTACCATTTTCCTTATCTCTCACAATCTGCATACCAAGAATCTTCTTGGCTGAGCCAAGATTTTTCATTTCAAATTCAGATTTGAGTGTTTCTACTGGCAAGAAGCAAATCATAAACATATAAAAGCAAGTATAAGGCATTTAAACTAATATTTTTTTTAAAGTATAAACATGTATCATATTTGCTTCTTTCAAAATCAAGTTGCAAGACAAAACAATCAAATCTCTCTAAGACCATACAAGGATTTTTTAAGCAAGCAAAGAAGTTTATCAGAATCACCAGTAATGTAACCTAAAGGCCGTGTCATGTAAATTTTCTCTTCTAAATCACTATATAAAAAAGTAATTTTAGCATCTAATTGATCAAGTTCCCAAGTGAAATGAGTTATTAAGGAAAGAATGGCTCTAATGGTATTGTATTTGACTACATGTGAAAAAATCTCATTATAGTCAATACCCTTTCATTACCCTCTTTTTGTGTAAACCCCTTAGTATCTAACGTGACCTTATATCTCACGTTGTTCTTCTCTCATTCCCCTTCTTTTATTTTGAATATCCACTTGCAGTCAACTAGCTTTTATCTATTGGTTTGTTAACAAAAACCCATGTTTCATTTTTAATCAGAGAAGGCAATTCATCTTCCATAGCTTCTACCCATTTGGTAGCATTTTCATAAGTGCTAGGTTCATTTGATAGGTACATAGTGAAACAAAGTCATCATGTCTGGCTAGGGGTCTGATATGCCTCATTTCCCTATCTCTTGTGAGTTGATACCCATCAAGGGATAAGGTTGTAGATTCAAATTGGTCATCAGAATCTATGTTTTGATTGGTTTCAATGCCTACTAAAGGCTCACTACTTCTCTAAAAAGTTTCCCCATGTTCATTATGAGTATTATCATGTTCTATATAAGGAGTCTCAACCTTAATTTGAATATCTTTTTCAGTTAAGTTTCTGTCAATTCCCTTCAAACAAGACATCACATATTCATTAAAGATTGCATCGGTCTGGGTATTTCAATACCCGGAACTACCCATTATACTTCGGGTATTTCAAAATCAGAACCATTCAGGTCCTTGTAATTGTTGGAACCAAACCAAAATTGAACCTTCGCTTTCGATTCGGCTTCAGTTCTTCCCATAATATTTACTTTATATACACATAAAATAATTATTTTCATATAAGTCCTTTCGATACGTATACCGAACACGTTACTACTTGACAATATTTGTACAAGGGATAAAATTAAGCTAAGAAACTCAATTACTTGGCTCAATAGTAGAGACTATTATATTTAAGTAGAGAACAATGAACTCTAGATAATAAAAAATGCACACTACAGTCCAAACTATTAATATATCAACAAATGTGACTATCAATGTTATGTAAAATGTGGTTTTCCAAAATTTTTAATACTCTTGATAACAGAATGCTTATTATTATTATTTAAATTGTCACTGAATTTTCGTAGTTTTTGCTGCTTTTTTCAATTGTATTTTTTCTGTAATTTAGTTTTTGTTAATGGAATATATCAGTGCATCGTACAAGTGTGAAACTAGTTAGTTATTAGACAGCACTTCTAAACAATTGCAAAAATACCTTATGCAATCCCAATAGGACACGCAAGTGGAGAGCAAGTGATTTACTTCCTTTATGATTTCGTAAGTGTTCCAGTAGTTGAATTACAAAACTTATTGTCGTATTACAATTAAAATCCTTCAATTTTTTGTCAAGGAAAATTGAAAATTCATTTTCTATCTTATCTCAATTTTTAGGCTTTTCCTTTTAAACAAAGACAATGTTTTCATTGGGTTTAGTTGAGAATTCATTTTCAACCTTTATCATACTTTCAAATGTCAATTTCAATTAAATACATCCAAATTCCTTGAATTTATTTTTCATGAAAATTGAGTCCTTGACCATTCAACTCCTTCTTACTTATTTTATGGGGAAAACACATAAATAAGGGTTTTAAAAATACAAAATTCACAAATAAGATCAAACTTGTATAATTTCAAAAATCAAGTTATAATTAAATTAAATAGTTAAAAGTATTTTATTAATTATACACATTAAGGTCACAAAATTATAAATTTTCAAGTCACAAAATACAAATCTTTGAATTCACAAATTGATTTCAAGGTTACAAATTATTTAAATTTCAAGTTACAATTAGATCATGATAGAATCACCGCCATTTTCGATCACAACCACTAATTTTAAGGTCACAAAAACTTATTTCAAGGTCAAAAGGAGAGAACCACCATTATTTCCGTCACCACAACCATTATTAAGGTCATAAGGGCTTATTTTAAGTTCATAAAGAATAGAATTTGTAACTCACGGATTTATTTCAAGTCACAGTCGTCTCCACCTCCTCTGACCGTTGCTGCCGCAACCGCAACCACAAGCAACTCCACCCCTACCACCAAGTCTCGGGTTATAGTTAGGTCAAAGAACCACCATTATTTTCAGTCCCAACCACCAGTTTTAAGGTCATAAGAACCACTCCCTCACTACCGTCACTGTTGCCGCCGCTTCGCGCTGGCGTCACCACCAATATAGATCTGTTTAGCTTCCCAAACCGTATTTTTAGGCTGGCGTCATAGTTTTTGTCATAATTCTCACTATATATACCCATTTTCCTATACTAGTAGTAAGCACATGCGTTGCACGACTTATGTATACGATGACTCAGGGTAATGTTTTTGAAGTACTAAGACTATTTTTAAAAGTAGTTGAAGTATTAAATATTATTAGAATAAAAAATTTAAATTGTTAAAAAGTTACATATGAATTATTTTATTTTTAATGAAATTATGTATATAATGTGAAAATTTTGAATAAATCGAAATGTAATGTTTTGATTATAATAACACTTCTTTGTACATAATATTTTTTGTCAACTTTTTACATTTTTTCTTATTTTATTTTCTAATTTTACCATGACTTTAATGTATTGATTATAATAACACTTCTTTGTACATAATATTTTTTTGTCGGGCTCTCACATTTTTTCTTATTTTTATTTTCTAATTTTACCAAGACTTTAATAGTTTGTATTGAAATTTTGCTAGAAAGTTCTATATATAGTTGATCATGAGAGAATACATGATCTCGAATGTATATTCCAACAGTAATCATTATTTATCCTTAAATCTTATTAATAGTCATTTCAAAGTATAGACATATTGAAAATTGTTCATCTTGAATTTGAATTAATATACTCCATAATTTACTAGAATTAATAAGATACATGAAAGAAAAACTTATTTTTCATCATTTTATTCAATGATTATTTCTGCATGGAATGTATGTCTTTTTAAATCACAATTAATCATTCATGTTTCATTACAAAGATCGTTGAATGAGTCTAGATTCCTTAAAAGTATCATTGGAGAATTTATTTTCAAGATTAACTTGTTTGGTGGGATATCATTTGGCAACAATGTATTTAGGAGTTGTAAAACTTGTTTGGTGGGATATCATTTGGCAAAAATGTATTTAGGAGTTTTAAACTATCAGACAATCCAATTTTTGAAATTTTGGATATGATATTTTGATTATTATATTAATATTTTATAATCATAATAGTATTTATTAACTGAAGAAGTAAAGATTATAACATGATTTTTCTTAAGCCTCCGTGTGACAAACTTGTTTAAAAACAAGTGTTTTACAACACAATTCCTCAGATTATTTTTTAATCACACATATTTTCTCTTTCCACTTTTTAACCACACATCTTATCTCGAAAACATAAAAAAAACATGTTTTTAAACACAAAAGTTTTAACAAACAAAGGCTAAAAAATTTAAAGAAAAAACTATAATAATAATAAACCAGTACAAAATTTTAAAAATATTGAGAATAATACCCAAATGATAAAAGAACAAAAGAAAGATAAATGTGAATTAAAGTTTTTAAAATATTTTTTTTATGCAACCTATGAAGCAAAAGTCACAGATTAATGGAATTGTAGCATTTTGAATTGAAGTTCACGTATGTGAATATTATATTCATAATTTAATATATATATATATATATATATATATATATATATATATATATATATATACAATATAAATTATGAAATTTGAGTAGACTATTCAATTTTTTAAAACTTTGGATGTAATATTTTAAATATTATATTAATATATTATATTCTAATGATATTTATTAAAGGACGAAGTAGTTTTTCTCCTTTTTTAATACTAAATAAATAAAAAGTGTAATAATAATAATAATAATATGAAATATTATTACAACATTGTAAAATGTTGATAGTAAGTGAATTTAATACCAAATAAATGAAATAAAATAATAATATGAAATTATATTTTAACAATGTAATTCCTAAAAATAAATTAATTAATGTAATAAATTATTTAATGTTATTAAATAGGGGTAAGGGTAGATTAGGCATATAGCTAAATATTAAAGAATAAAATTGATATTCAAAAGATTCTCCTCCATCCATCATTTTTAAATATATTGTAGATATGCACACCAGTTCTTGATCAGCCTCTCAATTCCATAACCTTCGTAGCCTCTTCAAATGAAAACGCCCACTGTTTTGTTCAAAGAAAAATATAATTTCAATAAATAACCCACCAAATGAAATCAAGAATCAAAGATGGCACTGACTAGAGAAATCATGGTCTCTTCTTTAATGGAGAAATCTTCAGTTCTCGTAAATCGATAACACAACCACTAACTAGAGAAATCATGGGTTCTTCTTTAATGGATAAATCTACAATTCTTCGTTCAACTGATTGTTGAAAAATTTTCAATTCTCTATTCAACTGATTGAGAGTGTGGCCATGGGGTGAGGGTGCCGCCGGTAGTGTGTATGGAGCATAGAGAGAGCATATATTATAATTAGGGTTTGAAGTAGTGTATGAATGAGATGTGGTTGAATAATTAATTAAATTTTAAATTATTCTAATTTATTAATTAGTTATAATTTTTTTAATTATAACCTGATATTTGTATTTATGTAGATTTCAACTTCCATTTGAATTTGGTTCTTTCAAAGTATCGGTGGGAGTAATTTCCTCTTATTTTATTTTCACCTAAATTTCATACTTGCAATCAAAATTAATTATTAATTGCGCGGCAGAACCAATAACGCACTAAAACAAATAGGCTGAGAACCAAACTGCCAAGAAACTTACATTTAGGACAACGTGCGACGAAAAGTATAGATTGATTACTATTAATGAAAATTTTCCTACGATAAATCCAATACTTTATTTTTATAAGCTAAAAAAACTTCATCATGAAAATATACTGGTAATCCCCACACCCATCTCATGATTATATCTTAAGAATATAGTTTGGGATCAGAACCCTTATAATTAGGGTAGGTGTTCGGTTTTCGATTCGGTTATTGAAGGAATCATAATTGAATCGAATCGAAAATTTCATCTCGATTTCGATTCCGGTTCTCAAAACTCAATAACCAAATGATTCCATTTCTGATTCGATTTTGGTTATTTTTTGGTTCTTTTATTAAAAAATTCAACTTTGAGCAAACGTAAAAATGTGTACAAAAAACAAATAAGTGTTTATTCAAAATTTTCCAAACGAATCCACCCATGTGTAAAATATTCAGGTTCTAAAGGTACTAAATACAGTTATAATACTTTGTATATTTCCAGTAGCAATTAAAAATGTAGGATTTTCATTTTCTTTTGTTATATCTACTGCTTATGCTAGAATTCACGGATCATCCGCGTTAAAAAAATGATAATGATGACATATAGACACCTTTACCATAATATAAAATCATTTAGGTCATTTGAACATAGGTATACTTCGAAGATAACAAACAATTTCTAATGAACTCTTATCTCAGACTCCAATGTAAAACCACAATTCACTAATGCACCTCCACAAATGTCACATACATGTCAAACCACACATCCTTACTAAAATTAGTTCAGTACATATCAACACAACAACCATTGCCTTAATTTGTAATTACTACACCAAAAAAATGCACTGAACCAGTGCGAGTGAGAGACAAAACATTCAATCTTCTAAAATTGGTGTAAAGAATTTCATGTAAGATGCAACACGATATGAATAATTCAACAATTATCATAATACATCTAAATAAGCTGGATTTGTACGCTCTATCATGTAAAACAATACAGAAAATGTCAAAAGTGTCAACTGGACTTAATTTTTAAATTAAAATTGCTCGGTTCTCAATTCGGTTTTATGTTTTCAAATAGGAACCGATCGATTTTCGGTTCTCCATTTTCGATTTCGATTTGGTTTCGGTTCTTACTTTTCCCATAAAGAACTGACTAGTTTTGATTTTTTTTTTCCGGTTCTGGTTCGGTTCTCTCGGTTCCCATTTTTTTTTTTTGTCCACCCCTAGTTATAACAATGAATAAGTGAAAATTACACACACCCCTACTTTTAAATATCCAAATTCAAATATGAGACTAAATATGTATAACTTCAAATATCAAGTTATAATTAAAATCTCAAAATTAATTAAATAATTAAAATAATGATATTTTGAAATTGAATTAATTACCCAAATCTTATCACAATCTCACACCATACCACTCCACATCAAACCCTAGTTATTCTCTCTCTTCCATACGTTCACTCTCAACCCACGCCGCACTCCATGGCTGCCACATGATGTCCCTTCATCCCGCCCACACACCATGTCTACCGCACTCCAGCCCATGTCTCAAACGAAGACTTCCATTCACAAAAGCAGCAAAGAGAGAAGAGAGAAGAAGCACCAGAGAGAAGAAGCAAAATCAAAGCTGAGGAGAAACACTATCGCCTGCCTAAGATTCTCCACAACTCGCACCAAAAAAACCATCGCATCTGAACCACCACAACAATCACTCGATCGCCAACACACCACCTAATACACTACCACCACAAAGAAATAAACCACACACCGTCAACATATCCGTGCAAGGCAGCCAAAGGTGGTGCTATACGCGCGCGCACCAACGAATTCGTCGTGCAGATCTGAGATTACGGCATTGTCATCCGGAAGATCTACAATGGTGGTATCGTCATCGTCATGCAGACGTGCGGTGCCTACTCTCGCTCCTGTAGTGGGTGTCATCATCGTTGCCTCCGTCGGGGAGAGTGAATATCGGTGGTCGGTGGTTGTTTTGTAGATAAATTGGTGATGGATAGGCATCGATCTATGTTCTGTATGCAATGATTATAATGACTTAAAAATGTCTGACCTAATAAGTTGTGACCTAGAAATCAAATAATTATAACCTAATAATTTGATAATTGGCACTTAAAAGATTCATGATCTAATAGTTTATAAGTTGTGACATAAAATACATTAAAGTTGTGACTTAAAAATAAGTCCGTGACCTTTAAAATTGACTTGTGACTTAAAATAAATCCGTGACTTAAAAGATTGGTCTCTTGTAACTTGAAATTATACAATATTGTGACTTTAATATATATATTTATTAAAACATTTTTATTTCTATAATTTAATTAATTAACTCTAATTATAACTTGATTTTTGAAATTATACAAGTTTGACCTCATTTTTTAAATTTATATTTTAAGCATTTGTTTGGTAACATTGTTTGATTTATAAATTTGTTTATTTATGATTTTGAGTTAAAAAAGTAATTGTTGAAAATTTGAAAAAGAAAATATGTATGGTTAAAAAGTAATTTAAATTTTTTTTATTTATAAAATGATTTATAAATGAATTTATTTTGAGTACCAAATGGAGGCTAAAACACCTTTATTTATGCATTTTTTCCAATGAATAATGTTGAAAATGATAAAAGGCCCATCACATGACCCACGTGCAGCCCAATCCTGCCTCCATTCTGCAACAAATTACAGACTAGGACAGCACTCTCTCACTCTAATTATAATCCAATTTTTTTACTAAAAGGCACATCATTAGCTCAACTAACGAGCACACTGCACTCACTCTCGTGTAATTTTGCTGCAAGTTTCCTATTTCAACAGAGTTATCCATCTGGGTCTTTTTATACCTTTGTCTATTTATCCACTGCCTCAAAGGTATGAACACTCTAGCTTATTTTCTCTTTCACTTTTCTACTTTCTTTAATCTTCTTTTCCTTTGGAATAATTTTTCTTGTATTTCTGGAACTTAAGCTTAATTTGAATGTGTTTTCTTTGATTTGATTCAATGGGTTCAGGAATTATTATAGTGATAACTGATAAGTAAATTCTTGATGCGTTATTTTTGTGTTTCTATGAAATCTTTTAGAGGCAGAATATAAACTGTGATGTTCATTAATTTAATGGAAAGTTGAATGAATTTTTTAGGGACCAAATGAATTAATAATATGAAGACTTTTGATCCAGATTCTCGAAATCTTGATCCATCAACAGTTTTTTGGTTGATTTGTTACTTCCAATGTCCAACGTTTACTGGAGAACATTTCTGCTGTTGATTCCCCAAATGTATTGACTTGCATTTCAAATCTTGTATTTCTTCATAAGAAATTTGTGGGAGGAATCAATGGAGTTATGGTAGTAGGAATCAAGTTACAATCTTAATAGGGTTAAGACTTGGATGTATCCTGGAAGGAAGATCGAGGAATCCATTTTATTTCGTTTTTGAGTGTGCTATTTAATGGTTTGTTTGGTACAGAGAATTAAATCGGGATTTTAACGTTATTAAATTAAAGAAGAAAAAGAAGGCTAAATCTTGTTTTATTTCAAAGTTGCACTGAATTTACTTTAGGTGTTGTGAGCGAGGAAAGAATTAGAGAGAACGAAGATGTCAAGCAACAGAGGCACGCATTGGTGTTATAGTTGCAGGGAACCCGTAACTCTTCAGAGACGATCACTGTGCCCCAACTGTGATGGGGGTTTTGTTCAGGAACTTGAAGATATGTTGAGCACGACCGCTGAAAATCATGACCAAAGACCGAGGTTTATGGAAGCTGTCACGAATTTTCTCAGACAACAAGTGACTCTTAGAAGCAACGCGACTGATGGCCGAGGGAGATCTGAAGGGGGTCCTCCTCTGAATGGTAACTCTTGGAATTCGCTCCTAGTTTTCAGTGGTGATATGCCAGTAAGGATGCCTGGCAGTGGTGGGCTCTTAGAGTTTCTGAATGACGCTCTTGGATTTAGACGAGACAATGGTGGCGATTACTTTATTGGCCCTGGAGTTGAAGAATTTTTCGAGCACATTACAAGCAGCAGTCAAAATGTTCCTCCTCCAGCTTCAAGATCCTACATTGACTCCCTACCGACAATCAAGATTTCGAAGAAGCACGTCCGTTCTGATTCGACCTGTGCTGTTTGCAAAGAAAAATTCGAATTAAAATCAAGAGTGATGAAATTACCGTGCAAGCATCTATATCACATGGAATGCATTGTTCCGTGGCTACAACAACGCAGTTCGTGCCCAGTTTGTCGCCAGGAGCTAACTCCTCAGCAATCAAGCAACGAGCGCAATAATTACCATTCTAGGGAGCAAAACAGAAGCTGGAGCAGGAGATTTGGTAGTCGAGAGGACAGAAATGAGAATCCAGGCAGGAGGAGAAGATGGTCTTTCTTGTGGCCTTTTGGATCCTCTCGCTCCGGCTCTAGCCATAATGAAACAGCAGAACCTAGTTCAGTCGTCTACCATGAGCACAACCAACATTCTGATGACTCGTATTGGCCTTTTGAATATTAATGTCACTCAATTTCAAGAATTTCCTGTACTTTTATTCTTTGTAATAATAATGTTGCACCTCTAGTTGAACAACTAGAACTGCTATGGGAATAGTAAGCTTTCCATTTACTGACTGGAATTTGTCTCTCATAATGGTGACGTGCTGTGCATTTTCTGTTTGTAAAGATATGTAAGTACATGTAATGCTGATACATGCTGATAGAATAGGATGGAATGCTGATAGATATGGATACAACCTAATAGAATTCCATAAATGCGGATAAAGCCATATTTCACATAAACACACATTTTCAGTTTACTACTTTTATTTTACACCAAGTTTGTTAGTTTTTTTGGATTCTTCTAGTTTGAATTCTCTATATATAGCTCTAAGCTTGTATTCCTTTCATTAAGCTTTCAATGAATAAAATTATATAGTTTCAGTTTCTATTTTGTTCATGGTATCAGAGCAGTTTTAGATCTTGACCTAGGGTTCTAAGTATTCCTGTCTCCGACGAGCGGCGGCACAGTTGCTCATCCGGCCAATTTTTTTTTTTTTTTTTAGGTTTGGTTTCATTTTTTGCCAAAATGTTTTGTTTCCTTATTTTGTTGATCTGGATCATTTGCCTCCATCAAAAATTAATTGCCCTTCTACAAATTCTCGACTAGAGTCCTAAACTCTTCTTACCTACAAAACAACACAGAATTACTTTGGTTAATAGACTGATCGATAGAAGCCAGAAATCCGGTGCATCATCCACTTACACCATGAGCGACAATCCTTGATGACTTTCTAGTCGTCATCGAACAATGCAGTTCCTTCACTTAAGGATCTAGATCTGGAATCCATAAAGCTAAGTAGCGAACATCACATAATGTCGATGGAGGCACTGGATCCGAACTTGGATCGTTGTTGCTTGTGAGGATTGCAGTTGATTATGGTGGTTTCTTCTTTGACTACATCTCTGCGATTTGATGGAGCTCTGAATATGGATGTGAATGAGTTTTAGACTAACTTGGTTCCCTACCCAAGGATGTCAATGATGTAGTTGCAACATTCAAAACTAAGAGGACCATTCCGTTTGTGGACTAGTCCCTATCTAGTTTCAAATGTGGAATCAACTATTAGCCACCTATTGTTGTTCACGTTGTTGACGGCAATGGCAATGAGTAAGATTTGGGTAATAAGTTCTTTTTTTTTTTTCCTCTTATTTTGGGTTAGATTTGCTATTGGGCTTTATTTGAGTTTAGATTAGCTAGCTTGGGTGATGGTATTGGAGATTGAGCGTTGGATTACTTGGAAAAGAAGGATCATTGGAGTTGGAATTTTTTTTAAAAAATGGGCATAGAATTTACACACAGACTCGGTTGGCTCAAAATATGTTTTCGAAAAGCTCTCGACGAGACAAACTGGACCAGCGGCTTTGTCGCTACTAATGATGGATTTTGGGCCATTGAAAACATCTAATTATTTTAAAATTGCTTTCTTTAAATTGTCATGTCTATTTTCTTCTTTTAAACTTTAATTACGCCTCTAGGTTTAGTATTTAAACACTTTTGTTTTGCGTTGTTGTGCAGTTTTTAATAATACAATTCCGACATTCTTGATTTCTACCCAATTTTCGTATTTTTCATTGAAATTCGACTTTGAATACCTAATTCATGGAAATCTTAAGATTTAGCATGAAATTAAAAGATCGCTTACTGGAAATATGTGTTATTCAACAATTTGTGATATATGATCTTTTTTCATAGCTTCCGCTACATCAGTTGGTATCAGAGCTGAATTGATCCTTGGTAAAGATGTCACCTAGAAGAGGACAACAGCACCAACAACATGTTGAGGAAATCTACAAGGGTGACAACGAAATTCAGTGGGAGCAGCAAATTAGTCAGATTGTAGGTCAGTGAATGGAACAATTGACACAAAGAATGATGACCCTTTTAGGAAACAAAGATGGGAGGAGCGGACAGAGGGGTTTAGATGAGGAGTCTATGGGAGATGACAATGAATACTATGAGAAAATCTCGCAAGTTCGTCGTAGGCAGCCGAGGGCTCCAGTAGTAGATGACATGAGACGCTGGGAAGCTGGTATGAGGACTGAAATTCCAAAATCTCATGTTGGCCTACAAGTAGAGGATTTTCTTGATTGATTAGTCATGGTCGAAGAGATCTTAGAATTCAAAGGGGTGCCAGAAGACAAATGTGTGCCTTTGGTGGAGACTAGATTACGGGGAAGGGTGTTCGTGTGGTGGCAGCAGTTGAAACTAACAAGTAACAGGGTGGGCAAGTCAAATATTACTTCTTGGGAGAAGATGGAGAAATAGATGCGGGCTGCATTCCCGCCTTACAATTTTCAAAGGTTGGTGTACTAGAGATTGCAAAATTTGAAGCAGGGAATCATGTCCATGGATGAATATACCACTGAATTTTACCAACTAGTTTCCGGAAACAAGATTTAAGAAACTTAGTATTAATTGGCGACGAGTTATATTGGTGGATTGAGGGTCCAGATTTAGAATACTGTCAATATGTTTGATCATATCTCTGTTTCTGCGGCACATTAGAGGACCTTGGTGTTTGAAAGGCACGCATGATGCACTAGCGTTGGTGATTCTGGTAATTCTTTTGGTGCAGGCAACAATACCAGTGCTGGTGATGGTGCTAGTCGTGCTAGAGGCGGTGGATACAAGTAGGCTTGAATATTGTGAATAAGGGAGCAAGAAGTAGTAATTTGAAGTGTTTTGCATGAGGTGAGGTTGGACATAGGCAATCAGACTACAAGAAGGCAGGCAAGAAGGCTTTGTTTACAGATACAGATGATGGTGATGAGGAGGGTGCAGAGATTACTAGCCAACTATTTTTTTATGAAGAAGAAGCAGTTGATGAAGAGGTTGTATAGGGAGATGTTGGGGCTGTTTTGGTTGTTAGGAGGTCATACTTGATGCCAAAAACTGCATATGATGATGACTGGTTGAGAAACAATATCTTCGACTCTACCTGTACCATTTTGGGCAAAGTGTGTCGTTTTGTGATTGTTGCAGGAAGCTGTGAGAACATCATCTTAGAATAGGCAGTATAGAAGATGAACATTAAGACAAAATAGCATCATAAATCGTACAAGCTAGCCTGACATAAAAGGGGCGGTGAGGTAACCAGGTCAAAATGTGCTCTAGTTTTGTTTTCCATTTGTATGAAATATAAATATGCTGCTTAGTGTGATGTGGTGACCATGAATGCATGTTAGTTGCTATTGGGATGGAAGACCTTGGCAGTATGATAGGAGAGTTGTTCATGATGGACGATTGAATAATTGCAGCTTTATGTTTGATGGTGTCAAAATTGTACTGGTTCTTAACAAACCAGTTGAGAAATCTTTAACTGCAGGGACTAGTACTAATCTGTTATCATTGGCTCAATTTAGTGAGGATTTACAGGAGTCTGAGACAGTCTATGTATTGATTGCGAAGGAGGTTGCAAAACCTACTGCTGTTCCAGAGACAGTACTTCCATTGCTGGAAGAATTTAATGATGTATTTCCTGACGAGTTACTAGATGGTTTACCACCTCTGCGTGACATACACATCACATCGATCTAGAACCAAGTGTAGTTTTACGTAACAAACCGGATTACAGGATGAACCCTAGGGAACACGAGGAGTTACGTTGGCAGGTCGAGTAGTTACTGTGTAAGGAGCATATCAGGGAGAGTATGAGCCCATGCACGGTACCAACCCTTTTGACACCCAAGAAAGACGCTTCCTGGCGTATGTGTGCGAATAGTAGAGCCGTTAATAAAATTACTGTCAAGTACAGATTTCCTATTCCTCGCCTAGATGATTTACTTGATCACATTAGTGGTACAACTATGTTTACTAAATTGGGTTTGAAAAGTGGATATTATCAAATTCGTATGAGGTCTAGGGATGAGTGAAAAACTGTGTTTAAAACGTACAAGGGTTGTATGAATGGTTGGTGATTCCTTTTGGGTTATTCAACGCCCCTAGCACGTTTATGCGTGTTATGAATCAGTTGTTAAGACCTTTCATTGGCAAATTTGTTGTTGTGTACTTTGACGATATTTTGATCTATAGTGCTAACCCTGAAGAGCACCTTCAGCATGTGAGGGAGGTTTATGATGAGCTTAGCAGGGAAAAATTTTATGCAACGACGAAGAAGTGTGTGTTCATGACTCCTAAGGTGTTTTTTTTAGGATATGTGGTTTCTGGAGATGGATTACATGTGGATGAGGCTAAGGTTGAAGTCGTGCAGCAGTGGCCTAGACTAAAGGTCATCAATGAAATAGGGAGTTTTCATGGTCTTGCTTATTTTTATAGGCATTTCATACCTCATTTCAGTTGCATTATAGCACCTATCAATGACTGTATGAGGGGTAGTAGATTCAAATGGATAAATGAAGCAGATTCAACGTTTTAGTTGATTAAGGAACGACTGATGACAAGTGTATTTTATACACTTATTTCTATCCAAAAAGTATGATTTTATATGTTTGTTTTAGAATATTTGCTATTCATTTTGTTATTATTTGTTTAAATTTAAAAAATGTCTCAAAGTCGAGAAAACAAAGGAATTGAGGTAAAAAAAAAAAAAAAAAAAGTCAATTGGATGATAAAAGTGCTAAACTATGCAAATTAAGAGTTGGTGATGTCAATAGAGAGGCAAATTGGAAGAAAAGTCGAAATAGAATCAAATTAGAAGAAATCAATTAAATTGCTCAAATTAGAAGATGAAGGACCTTGACTCCAATTAAATCATGAGAACCAACTTATAGCACGTCAAAAGATGGAAATTACACTCAGTCGTTGAACCATGCGCTCGCATGATACTAAAGGCGCGCACAATTGTAGGCTTGTCACTTAAATGGAAAAAATCCTTTTACGATAACTACACGATCGTATGAATTCTACCATGCAATCGCATGGTTATCCGCTAGGCCGAATGAAGGGCTTTATGCTCGATTTTTAGCATCTTTCTCTTCCAATTAACCTAGCCTTTGACCAAAGTTATAAACACCAAACATAAGGTACATTTTTGGGGGTTCCCAACTTGTTGAATTCATGCCAAAATGTTGTCCAATTGTTGAGAAATCCATGCAAAGCCAAAAGCACAATTGAAGACCAAGGATCAAGAATATGAACGGGGTGACATCCTTTTATTTTTCTCGTGATTTATATTCAGTTATGTTTCTAGGCTAGGTTTTTCATTGTTAGAATTGTCATGATACTTTGATCTTTTGATTCCATATTTTGACTTAATATTTAATTTATGCAATTAATTGTGTATTTATTTTCATGTATGATTGTGGACGCATAATTATTGATGTTTGTAAAAAAATTCTATGTTTGAAAGAGTAGGAAATTATTAGACTTTGATTAATTGCCACAAAGTTCGATGCAGGATAGAAATATACCCCTATGAGTGTTCATAAATCCATAATGCTTTTCTACATATTTGAAATTGTCATAGAAATATATAGTCAAATCCCGTGTAGGAAAATGTTTTAATTCACCGTTCAGAAAGAGGGTTTTAATAACTATAGGAACACAGATTTTCATTACCCCGTATATTGTCGTTAAATGTTTAAGTCAAAATATGGTTGATAGGATTAAAGTGGATTCATAATTCTAACATGTTTCTTTCATAGTTTTCACAAATCAAATCTCATGTCTTTTTATTTTAATTTTTACTTTAATTTTCAAACAAAAAATTCTCAAATCAAAGCATTTTCTAGTTCTGGTCAAAGTTTTTAATCTAAAATACAATTTACACAATCCTCATGGGAACGATATTCGAACTCATATCTACTTTATTACTTGTGCGATCCTTACACTTGCAGTCAACAACAACTAACCACTGCACCAATTTTATTTCTGCCAGATCTTTCACATCCTTTTGAGTTGCATACAGATGCATCAAAGTTGGGGGTTGGAGCAATGTTGAGTAAAAATGGTAAACATGTGGCGTTCTTCAATGAGAAATTGTTAGGTGCTAAGCTCAACTTATGATGTTAAATTTTATGCAGTAATGCAAGCCGTGAAGCATTACTAACCATGATTCTTCGAGGCATTTACACGGGCAGGATAAGGTGTCCCCTAGACAAGCGTGATGGGTTGCTTTATTTGGAGAGATTTACTTAAGTGGTGAAATGATGAGTGCTAATTGCAAGTGTACGATGTCGTATTCAAGTAATAAAGTGGACAAAAAGTTCGAATTATCGTCCCACAAGGATTATGATTAATTAACGGAAGTATTCTAATTATCACTTTATTTGAACAATTAAAGAGTGAGATTTGGTAAACTAAATGATTTTACCAGAAGCAAGTAAACAATAAAACAAATGTGTTTTTGTAATCAATGAATGAAAAGTTGGGATTTCACATAGTCAATACTTTTAATTCCACCGTTCAAGTTTTAACTCTACCCAATTAGTCGATTGTATTTTTAGACAGCATGTTGTAATGATTAGGTGCATGGAATACGAGAAATCAATTTAAGTTCGCAATAACAACAAACATATATCTCTATTGCTCATTCAATTACTAGGTTTTATTTCTAGATTTAGGTCATTAGCTCACCTATCGAATTATGAATACAACCCATTAAATCAATGAATTGGTGGCTAGTTAATTCATGGATTAATCACAAAATAAAAACATCACATATAATCAATACGTAAAACTCGAACAAAGTAATTCAAATCGAAAAACTACGCTACATTGTTAATCCCAATAAATAGTTTAGTTGTTCATCATGAAAATAATAAAAACAATGTAATAGTCAAAACTAAGCATCATAAGTAAATAAAATTAACAAAGAAGAGAACTCTTGCAACAAGAAGTTGTTCCCCGTTACTAATCCTCTATGCTTATGCCTTTGCCTCCAATTATGCCTCCAAAAGATCTTGATGAGAGAAACTTGAATTATGCCTCTTGAATATGTGTACAAAGGTCCTTTACTCGTGCATAAAAAGTCTAATATATAGGTTTTCCACGAAACCTAGGCAAAACACAACTTGAAAACGTGAATTGGCCTTATTCGAGCTAGGCCAGATAACTACGCGGCCGCGTAGTACAAAAGTTGGTGGTCATGCAGTTGACCCAAAACTGGTTCTGTTAAAATGGTATATAGCGCAGGCACCTGGTGAAAAGGTCTTGGATGAGCAGTTTAAATTCTTCAGTGCAATTTTCAACTTTCCACTGAGTTTAAGTAGGTCCCTGCTCTTTATTTGCACGTGAGTCCTTCATCTTCTAATTGCAACGATTTAGTCTTGAACTTCTAAATCACTTCAATTCTTCTTCCAAACTTTAATCCATCTTCAATTAATCACTCGAATTTTGATTTCGTTTACTTAGCTCCTTTTGGAATTCCCGGTTGATGACATTGACATCCATTTTGTCCGTTTTAGCTCCAAATGTCTTCCAAATGTATATTATTCCACTTCATTGCTTTATTCTCATGACTTTGAGAATATTTCTGAAATGTTAACAAATATAAAACAATTGTGTAAAGTTTATTCAAGAAAGACAATAAATTATCCTAATTTAGTTATACAAGTAAGTGTATAACATACACTTATCATGAAACATAAAGCATGAGTCACTAATCGAGTTGTAGATGCATTGAGTCGCATGCACAGTTTGCTGGTTAACATTAAGGCTGAGGTACTTGGCTTTGACTATTTTCGTGATTTACTTGCTACTGATCCGTACTTCTTTGTGGTCCTACAAGATATAAAGACTGGAAAGAAAACAGATTCCTTGTTGCATAATGGATTTCTATTTATGGAGATTCAACTTTGTATTCTAGATTGTAGCTTGCATTTGTAAACAATCAAGGAGTTGCATGGTGAAGGACATGTGGAAAGAGACATGACCTTGCAGCTGGTTCAGGCCTCTTACTTTTGGCCTAGTGTTCGCAAGGAAGTTGAGAGGTATGTGAAGAGGTGCAGAATTTGCTAAGTGTCAAAAGGGGCAACAAATAATGCCGGACAACACAGACCTTTACCAGTCCCTTCTCAGCCTTCAACATATATTTTGTGCAGTGGTTGCCACGTACTCCATCTTTGTTGTGGTTGATCGGTTTTCTAAGATGGTTCATTTTATCCCTTGCAAGAAAACTACAAATGCTGTAAATGTGGCGCAACTTTTCTTTCGTGATGTATACCATCTATATATGTTTCCTTCATCTATATTTTTTTTTTTTTTTTTGAAAGAGACACTAGGTTCCTTAGTCATTTCTGGCCCAGCTTATGGAAGATGGTCAATACGCAATTGAACTTCAGTAGTGCTTATCACCCTAAGATGGATGGGCAAACTGAGGTTGTTAGCAAGTCTGTAGGGAATTTGCTTCGGTGTTTGGTTGGGGATCATACTAAGAGTTGGGATTAGAAGTTGTGTCAGGAAGAGTTTAGTTACAATCATGCAGTTAATTGCAATACAGGTTTAAGTCATTTTCAGGTGGTTTATTCAATTCAGGCCAGACGACCACTTAACTTGATAGCTTTGTCAAGCTCGATAAAGATTCACGAGAATATAGCAAATTTCGTGGGCAGTTTGTAGGATGTCCATAAGGTAGTGTATATAAATATTTCCTCAGCTAATGCGCCATACAAGCAACATGTAGATCAGAAACGCATGCATTTAGAGTTTGACGTGGGTGTTTGTGTAAGTAGTGCTAGCCAAGGATCATTTCTCAGTTGGGGATTATAATAAACTGGCAGCAAAGAAGATTGGTCATGTGGAGATTACTGAGAAAATCAACCCTTATGCTTACCGCCTGAAACATCCTAGTCACATTCGTACCTCAGACATCTTCAACGTCAAACACTTGGTTCCTTATGCTGGTGACAGTTCTTTTAATGATGGCGTTTCATGTTCGAGGACGAATTTTCTCTACCCCCGGGAGAATGATGGTGTTAAAGACCGGTCGTTGGATTACTTGGACAAGCAGGATCGTTCAGGTTCGAAGTTTTTAAAGAAATGGGCACATAATTCGAATACAGACTCGGAATTTGGACTGTAATATGTTTTCAAAAATCTCTCGACGAGATAGAATGGACCATTTGCTTTGCCACTGCTAACTAATGATGGATTTTGGGCCTTTGAAAATGTCTAATTAGTTTAAAACTACTTTCTTTAAATTGTTATGTCTATTTTCGTCTTTTATACTTTAATTACGCATCTAGGTTTAGGGTTTAGTATTTAAACTCTTTTGTTTGCGTTGTTGGGAAGTTTTTAATAATACAATTAGACATTCTTGATTTCTTCCCAATTTTCGTATTTTTCATTGAAATTTGACTTTGGATGCCTAATTCCTGTCAATCTTAAGATTCAACAAGTAATTGGAAGATCACTTACTGGAAATCATTTGTAATTCAACAATTTGTGATATTTGTTCTTGTTTTCATAGCTTTTGCTACTTCATTGGGCAAATAGTATTGATCTGTTGGGTTAATTTTGGGTTGGTTGGAACCATTATCTAAATAAATGGAAACTAGGGAAGTTGCAGTTTACCCTTTTTAGTGGCTGTATGGTTACTATGGTATTTGCCTATTTTGTAATGTTTTTCAACGGCTTTACCTTGCGGTAGTGGTTATGAAATGATGTTGGCTGCTACAAGAAATTTTAGCTTCGAGCACCTTAGGCCCCGTTCTCTTTGCCATTTTCCATTTTCTGTCTCCGAAAACGCGGAAAACGTGTTCTGGTATGACGTTTTCGAAAAAAAAAATCAGAAAATCTTTTCCAAATTTACAAAGGAACTGGAAAACGTGGATATCTCATTTTCCACGTTTTCCTTGTAAAATTTGAAAAATGTGAAAACCGCGTTTTCCACATTTAAAAAAAATAAAATAAAACAAAAGAAGACAACCATAATCAGACACTGCATCCATCTCTCGACTCTCCCTCGCTGCGTTATCTCTGTCTACCTCACTGGAAGCCGACAGCCATCGTCCACCGCCCCAACTGTCGCCCTCCACCACCGGCCACAACCACCGGCAGCGGTAAAGCTTTTTATTTTGCTAATTTGTTTCTTCAATAGATAGAGGAAATAGATGGTTGAATGAGCCAACAAACAAACGAAAAAAAAAATGATAATCACCCCTCATTCCCCTTTATCACTACCACAGACAACGGATTTAGCACCATGTTTACCATATTTCTCTGTAGCTGTCACTGATTTTGAACAATATAGCTCAACTCTCTTTCGGGCTACTGTTTCGGATTTTGCCCTTTTTTCCCCCATATTTGGATTAATTTTCTCAATGTAAATATATGAAATATTGTGTATTTGTGCTATTGCTGAGGCGTCCCCCCCCCCCCCCTAATTAATTTTATTTTTTTTGTCAAGTTAGATATATGAATTATTGTGGAGATTCTACTTAGTTAATTAATTATTGGCATTGTGGAAGAGAGGTCATTACTGCACTACCCAGTTTTCATAGCTTAGATGTTGATCGAAGAATAAAATTTACTTTAATTTGTTACTTAATTTTGTTTTAGCTATTTTGTTACACAATCCTATAGTGATGGGAAGTCTATATGAATGTGGGATTGGTTAAAATTCTTACCTAATCCATAGACTTAGAGCAAGGGAAAGGCAAGCTGTGCAACAAGAGTTTTCAGTTTTAATTGGGACATTCTTTATCATGAGTTGGGGTGAGTTTCATTACTTATGGTAAAAACTCTCTTCCTATTTTCTAAGTATTATTGCTCATGAGAGTATAGCATGATAGAGTATGAAGAATTCAGTTATTTGAGGAATGAATAGTATATATTATTGATGCACACTGAATTGGTATTTATACAAGAGATCCTATGCTATAATTTAGGTAATGCTATCATAGAGAATATCATGATTGATATCAAGATATACATGCATTAACAATATTACATTAATTGATATCCGCAAGTAACAACCAAATCATGACCCACATTCTTCATCTCCTACGGTAACTGATCTCTCCTTCGATCTCTCCTTAACATGTACAACATAGGGTATGAGTTTTACAATGAGTAGAAATCAGAACTTAGTACAACTAGGATTGATGGGATTCTAACTGAATTATGGTAGAATTATATATATACAGTTATGGTCCCAAATCAATTACACAATTGTTGTTTTCTTCTATTCCGTCTTAAACAGAGTTCCCATTGAGCATTAGAAATGTGATTCAATCTTGAAAAAGCCAAGTATGCAGTGTGACACATCTACATTTCTTTTACTTCCCTTCTCGATTGCGTATTTTTGTGAACTCATGAACTAGTTATCTTATTCACTTTTGTTTAATTTTGGCAGTCAAGTTATGTGACAATAGTTATTAAAATTGTTTTTGCAATGTGATTTGGGAATGACACTTAGTGTGTTATTGTGGTTGTCCATGATGAAATTATTTGCTAATAATTGTCTTTAATTTCGTTCTCTGTTTGGTTTGACTGCTGGCACTATAATTTGTTTGATAGACACCCCTCTTTGATGTAAAGAGGTTACTTCTTCTATTAGGTACACTTTGATTATTGAATAATATTACAAGATTCCCACTAAATTTCCTTGTACAATTTAGTTAAATGATGAAGTCTTCAAAGTGTATATTGGCGTAGATGCAATTAATTTAATATGTGTTTCTTTACTGTAATTTTTGGCTTATTCCCATATTTTGTTACTTTATTTAGGGGGTAATATTAAACCATACTTTGGTTACTTAATGCAATTTGAATATTCCTCTAAATATATCAATCCTCTTTTAGACTAGTAAACTAGTAATACCATGGTTCAAAGGTTCTTGTTAAGGGGATTAGCGCATGTTATCAAGTCTTATCTATTTGTGAAACAATGAATACTAGTATGAATCAATATAAAGTTTCAACTGAAGTTAAACCTTCTTTATAGACAATATGGGCGGTCAAAGAAATGCTAGGGAAACCACTATGACGTGGACTAATCAAAAAAAGACTGCCTTTATCCAAATATGCTACGATTATGTGAAAGCTGGTAAATTACAGTGTTCAACATTTAAGGAAGAGTGTTGGGGGAAGATTAGTGAAGATTTGAAACGCGTCATAAATGAGGACTGTGACATTGCTCAATTAAAGGGTAAATGGAACCGTCTGGGCAGCCTTCATCGGTCATTTTCTGAACTTATTAAGCACACAGGAGTCACATGGGATTCAGATACATGCACAGTAAGTGCTCCTGAAGAAGTTTGGCAAGCATTTTTTGCAGTAAATTTTCCTTCGCATAATATTATTTTTATCATTTACCTTTATTGTTTATCAATTTATATTACTTCTTTTTTAATATGTACATATTATTTCATGTTACTTCTTCTTAGTATGTACATATTATTTCATGTATCTGTCTTTTTTAATGCAGAAAAATGCAAAGATTTACAAGAAATTCAAGAAAGATGGGTGCCCACATTATAAGATGCTTGGAGAACTCTTTGGTGGAACCACGGCGACTGGAGGATTTGGCACCCCCTCAACTCAGCTTCCACCCTCTTTAGATGATGAACGACAGATGGAGGACGATTTTCTAACAAAGGGCGTTCATGTACGGGTAAATAATGTCGATGAATCGGAGATTGAAAAGCCTCCCCGTCATCGCAAAGCACCTAAGATCAGTAAATCAGAGAAGATAGATGAGGCCCTGGCGCGTTGGGAGTCCACTATGAATAAAAGAGAGGAGGAAAGTGAACTTCCACAAACTTACTTGAAGGAGAAGATTGCAAAAATGCAAGGGAAATCATCTCTCGGTACCAGTGGGAGTGAAGCAACTAGCCAAGACCCTTTTACGTAAGCGAAGTGCATGGCCATATTAAAAAGTATGGAAGCATTGACTGATGAGATATTCGCTAAGCTATGAAGGCACTCAGAGATCCAGAATTTAAGGTGCAATTTGTGTTGATGCCAGAGAGTAGGAGGATGAATGTGTTGAAATTCCTTTAAGTGATTTCCTATCGTGTAGCTTTATTTGACCATGTTGCTATATTTGTACTTGTTCTATGGATGATGTTTGTTTGATGTTGTATTGTAGTATGGATTGCATAATTGTGTTGATGTTCGGTATTATCAGTACGTTGAGACTAGATGTGGAGTTGGCTAGGTTTCTATGTATGAACTTGTTGTATTGTAGTATGGATTGCATAATTGTGTTGATGTTCTGTATTATCAGTACGTTGTGACTAGATGTGGATTTAGAAAGGTTTCTATGTATGAACTTGTTGTATTGGACTATGGATTGCATAATTGTGTTGATGTTCTGTATTATCAGTACGTTGTGACTAGATGTGGATTTGACAAGGTTTCTATATATGAACTTGTCGTGTTGTGGTCTTTCCGAAATGTAGTGGAGAAATTAACAACGTTGCAATTTTACACGGACTAAATCTTAGTGATATGCATTTGTGCAGGAAATGTCATCTTCAGGTCAAATTTCACCCGATGAATCAAGTGACGAAGATTTGTTCCTCATAGATGACGAACATGATGCATCCGTAGATATGATGGGATTGTAGATTGTACAATCTGCATATGAAGGGATCAGTAGGACGCCACGAAGAACTTCACTGCTTACTGGAAGGATGTATATATATGAGGTATTAAATGGACATCCAGATGTGTGTCATGATAATCTTCACATGCAGAAACATGTATTTGAGAAATTTTGTAGCACTTTGAAAGAAAAAGGTTTATTGAGAGATGGAAAAAAAGTTAGCGTCGAGGAAGGGGTCGCAATGTTTTTGATGATCGTTGGGCACAGTACACGGTATAGAATTATAGATGATAGATTCCAACATGGAAATCACACAATACACAAATGGTTTAAGAAAGTCCTACGTGCTGTTCGTGAGTTAGGCATTGAGCTAATACGCCCAACGAACCGAGGTGTTGTACATGAGCGTATCTTGCACATATACCCGTACTTCAAGGATTGTATTGGTGAAATTGATGGAACACATGTGGCAGCTTGGACGCCAGCTTCGAGACAAACAGCTTTTCAAGGACGAAAAACAACTATAACACAAAATGTAATGGTAGTCTGTGATTTTGATATGAAGGTCACATATGTGCATGCTGGATGAGAAGGGTCAGCCAATGATTCGCGGGTATTCATTGAAGCTTTTAATACCGACGCAAACGGATTTCCAATGCCATGTGGAGGTATATTGCATTATTTTTTTATTTTTCGAGTAAAACTCCTTTGACACATAAGTTTAGACTATGTTATTTTATGCGCAGATGAATTTTACTTGGTTGATGCTGGATATCCAAACATACCCGGGCTTCTTGCCCCTTATCGAGGACGTCGATATCATCTGCATGATTACGTAGGAGGAGGAGGAGGACTGCGTGAAAAATAAAAGTTGTTCAATTACAGACATTCCTCATGCCGCAATGTGATCGAGCAATGCATTGGAGTTATAAAGGCCATATTTCCTATTTTGAAGTTTATCAGTAATTTTCCTCTTACTATACAAAGACACATACCTGTTGCGTGCTGCACAAACATAACTTCATTCTCAAAGAGCACGCATTGGATAAGTTGTTTACAGAATATTCTCAATAAAATATGATATTTGATGAAGAACCTGTGCACGTGAACCCATTCAATTTGATTCCAACCAGACGGCTCAGATGGCACAAGTGCGAGAACAAATTGTTACCCAAATGTGGAACGATTACTCTAGAAGGGCAACATGAATTTTTAACTTTTTGGCAGCAACAAATTGTGTGATTGGGGCTAATCTATTTTTATGTTGTTCCAAACTCAAGTATGGCCGCTCTATTTCGGTTATATATATATATATATTCACCAGAAATTTAATTACAACTACACAAAGTTTGTGTTTGATATTATTTAAAAATATTTTTTTAAAATTAATAGTAATTTTTAGGAGAATTGATGATTCATATTTAGTTGAAAAGTCAAATATTGTGGATTTCACTTTTAATGAGAATCAAATAAGGACAAAATAGTTTTCCGCAAAAAAACTCAAACAGAACGTGTTTTCCAACTTTTCATTTTCGAAAACAGTTTTCAGAAATAACAAACCAAACGCGTTTTCAGCAATTTTGAAAATATTATCAGAAAACGGAAAATGGAAAACATTTTCGAAAATGAAAATAGAAAACGGAAACATAAAGAGAACGGGGCCTTAGTCTCCAATCTCCACTAGGACGGGGATTACTTAGAAGGCAATATTACTAGATGGATTAGCTCTTGGTAGTGTTACCAGATGGACCAGCTCTTGCAATTAAGTGGCTTAGTACATGTAAGATGGAGGGAAAAGTAGTTTTGAATGTAGATGAATAGGTTAAGGTAGCTAAGGCATCCAAATTTGGTTCCACCTCTGCCAAAGAATTTTTGGAACAATTCCATCACAGAAGATGAGAAATATTGAAGACTAGAGATAGCTCCTTTACTTGAAATATTGGAGATGGCTGGGAATAGGGCTGTAAGCAAAAATCGTCAAACTGGAAAATCGAACCGAAAATCGCATTTTAGAAATCATCGGATTGGTGCCATACGGACCTGTCAACGAAATGGTTTTGAACCGAACCAAACCAAATCGGTTAAGAATGGTTTGGTTTATGTTTGAAATTTTTAATTGCAATTTGAAACCAAACCGAATCGGTGAAAAAATATATAAAAAAAATAAAAAAAGTAAAATTTTCAAAAACTCGTCTAATTTGTCAAATTCACTAGTTATATTGGTATTTTGTTAATTTTTATTACATTTATTATCCAACTAGAAAATTACCATACTTCAAAATTTAAATAAATCCAATAATCTTCATCTAAATATTCGATAAATGGTTTGAGTTCGTAACAACTGACAATGATAAGCTTATGTAATTGTTATATTGATTATGTACTCTCTATCTAATCAATAAATATTTTTTTATTGTGGCAGGTTATATTCTCTATCTAATCAATAAATCTCTTTTTTCTAGATATGATGATCATGGAGATCTTATTAGGCATCATGTTATTATTTAGCCTTATAGACTTGTACTATAACGTTATCGTAACTTTTATCTGTAACATCTTAGTTTAAAAAGACCGAGAAAATATATTGTAATTTTATCGTGATTTCATTTTGATTTAGTTAGTATTTTAATTTATAATAGATTTATTTAGTTTGTTTAGATTTACTATCAATAAAGTATACAAATATATCGAAATCAATAATCTAGCGGCATAAAAAATATACGATGAAATAGGCGGTTTAAAACCGGACCAAACCGTTAGTCTTAAACTGTTTTCAAACCGTTTTAAATGGTTTAGTTTAGGTTTGAGTTTTTCACAAACTGATTTAAAGGGTTTGGTTTCAAAATATGTCAAAAATCGATAAAAGCGGACCGATTACACCCCTAACTAGGAATGATGTTACAGCTAAAGTTGCTCCCAATTTAGATGCCTAAATTTCTACCGAAGAGTATCATTAAATTGAATTTGTTTTGATAAAGTGCTTTTGCATTGCTCACATATGAAGTGGGTTTGATTCAGAATGAATCAAGATTGAAGCAGATGAATGAGTTCATCTAAACATTGAAAATGTTCCAGTAATTTGGAATAGAAAAATTTTCTTCGGATTTGAGTTGATGCAGTTAATATGTAATTAAAAAAATCATTCCTTCTATATCTGGAATTAATAAATGAATTTCATTTGGCTGAGTTCAAAGTTTGTAGATGTTTGGACAATGAAGGAAATGCAATTGAATTTGGAAATCTTGCATTGCTGTGAATGTGATTGAAAAGATGATGGAGTTAAGAAACTTCTATCAACTAAGGAATGACTGGTTGCAATGTTGCAATTCCATTTTTTTTTTATTTTTTATTTGGTGATAGCTCTCAGAAGAGCATAATAGTTGCTTGTGGATTTCACTAACCAAGGGAAAGAAATTGGTTTTAGGGAATCTTGAAATTGACGGTCTAAGGGAAGTTGATGTGAAGTCGAGTCTTCCAACCACTACCAGCACATAGAGATTAGAACTTCTGATGATGAAAAGCACATACTTAGTTTCCCTTTTTTTTCTTTTTGGTGTTGATATCCAAGTTGGGTTTGGCCAAATTTCACCAAGCTCCAACTTGAGGGGGGATGTAAAGATATGTAAGCACATGTGATACATGTTGATGGAATGGGACAGAATGCTGATAGATATGGATACAACCTAATAGAATCCTATAAATGCGTATAAAACCATATTTCACATAAACACATTTTCAGTTTACTACTTTAATTTTACACCAAGTTTGTTAGTGGAGGACTCCGGAAGGGCACCAAAGCACTAGAATCCAGAACTGAAGGCTTAGAGATAAGGCTGGCTTTGATCTGGATAACCTCCGAAACCATTGTCAGCTCCACTTTTTTCGAGACATCAGACAGAGAAACCATTGACGGCTCTGCAACCTTAGGCAAATCCAAAGGCAAAGCAGAAAAATCACTCAAATGAACATCAGGAGCACGGGAAGAATCTCCTTTGCCCCTCTTTAATCTCTCCATAATGGATTGCTCATCTTTTGTGACCTTTATAAAATCATCATCACCATCTCCCCCAACCGAAACCTGCTTAGGTTTCTTCTCTTCCTTCCTCTTCGTCCTCTTTTCCTTCACCTTGTCCAAAGCTAGCTTGGATCCATGATCCTTATTTATAGCAAGGATATGTTGAGTGGACAGGGCTAAAGCAGGAGGAGCTAAAGACTTGAAGGCGCCGAAGTCAACCTGAATGGAGGCCGCTATTAAGTGCATTTTTATACACTTTTTATGTCTTTAAATTAGTATTTTTGGAATATCTTGAGCAAATATCTACTAATTTATACATATTTTACGTTTAAATAGGTTAATATCCAAGTTTGAGGCCAAAAATCACAAAAGGAGTGCAAACTATGCTGAAATTGGAAGTTTGGAGACTATTTTGTTACTTCCGGGAAGTTCTGGACGAGCTGTGCAATTAGTCGAGGGACCAAATTGCAAGATTTCAAAATTTGAAGGACCTAAAGTGCAATTTTAGAATGAAATATTTGAAAGAAATCTGAGAATTTGGAGACTAAATTGATCAGCACTAAAAGATGGAGGACTAGATTGGAATTACAAAAAGGGCTAAGCTGGAAAATCACCCTCCAGCTGAACCACGTGAACGCGTGGCTCGGACCAAGGCGGGAACGCGACTCAAGCCACAAAACGGAATCGAGAAACATGGCTCACCGAAGTATGCAACGCGAGATCGCGCGCCTTTATTTAAAAAAAAAAATTCCGGGCCAACCTGATTTGGCCCAGTTTGCAGTGTTACGCAGATTTGTGCATTTTTTAGGGTTTTTGGTTGATTTTTTGGATGATATAAATACTCAACTTCCTCACTTTGCTAGGGTATGTTAGTCTTGCCTCTTTTCATTTTTTCTTTGTATTTTTCTTTGTATTTTGCTCTCTACTTTGTTTCTTTTAATGCATTTAAAATTTTAAATTATTGTGCTTTTACTTGCTTTGTTTAATTTCAAGCTTCCTATTGTTGTTTAAGTTTCATTATTAATCTTTTAAGTTAGTTTGTTATTAAAATGATTTTGTTAGTTGTTAAATGTTGTTATTACTTTATTATCATTTTGTTTATGGGATAAATAGTATTTTGTTAGGATGATTGTTGTTACTTAACTTCACTTAGTTATTTTAAGCTTTTTTATGTATTTTGAGTTATTTACTTTCAAGCTTTTGAATTTATGATTATTGTCTTTTAATATTGTTTATTTTAATTTATGTTTATTTCCTTGCATTTGTCTATCTTAGGTAGTTAATTTTATTTACAAAATTGCAAATTAATTATGTGTTGTTCAAGTGAAATCATGAATCCCAACTTTTTAATATTTCATTTTCTTTATTATTGTTAGAATTTAAAGTTAGTTTGTTTATATTTTATTTTCATTAAAAAAAATTCAAAAAACTTATTGTGTGACTTCGTTGTTAAAATTAAAATAACTATAATATGCAATTGAGTATACATTCCTCGTGGGATCATAAAGTCCACTTTACTACTTGAACGTGACCCGTGTGCTCGCCGTACACGATTTTAGCGAACGGCCGCCTCAACAGCTCTCTTAGAAGCCTCTACTTGAAAACCAGTAAGGACGATTTTTTGCTTCCTTTCTTCTTCGCTGCCAACCTTCAGTATCAGAGGGATTTTCTTATCCCTAAGCCCTTTCAACGAAATCTTAGGAAATTCTTTCTAACCTACAATCAACACAAATAATCATGCCCAAAATCAAAAGGCGTGACCAATTGATGAAGAGGAGGGTACGTGATAATAAAAAGGGTAAGGAACTCTCCCATCAAACTGTGCTTAACAAAGAGTTTTTTTTGGAAGAGATGACCCTTTGTAAAGTATCTCGGTAAGCAAATAATTTATTAACCATGGCCAGGTCCTCTTTTGGCAGCAAGTTGGCGTATGCTTGACCTGTAAAATCAAAGGTAAACCCGCATGAGTGACGAAAACACATACAAATTTATGCACCCCATACATTCTCATAAAAAAAGGCAAAGACTCAAAAGGGCAAGAAAGTGTCAGGGAGTTGTTATCTCCGAAGCAAGAGAAAGCGAGGAACTCTTCCAATTGCCAACAATCCAAAACCACTGTGTCATCCAATTCTTAATGGACTGAGGATGCCCGGTGATGACAAGGGGTGTTGTCCCCTTGGAGTGAGGTAATACCAATCCTTCACATCCGGTCTAGTGTCTTTCTCCCTCCTTGCAACTTTCTTCAAAGTGTACAATGTGTGTATGATTTACAAGGAGATTGGATAATCTAGAATGACTTCCTTCCATACCAACCAAGTGCCTACTACCTAAGTCCAGAACTTTGGGCCCACTTAATATGGGAACTGGTTATAACTCCAGAGAAGGGCTCTAAAGAATAGATGGATCGGTAGATGAATCCCACACTCTAATGCATCAAGGAGCACCGCCACCTAGACTTCAAGGGGCAACAAGGTCTACATGAGGGACTGAGGGGTATTACTCGAATTTCCCTTGGCATTCGATACGTAGAAGAGGCACCGGCAATACCATTACCCCTAACATCAATTTCCATCTCATTGGATTCTTACGACTTCAGACAAGGCTCCTGATCAATATGATACTCAGAAGCCTTATTTACATAATCCACCCAATCTTCTACTTGGACAATCTCCTCCGCATTCGGTCCCAATACTTCCCTATGTGCCCTAAAGGGGGCCCTAGCATCTAAACTAGGTTCTCACACCTCTGATGAAGAACTCACCGCTTCTTCTCCCCTTATCTCCCTGCTTCGTTTATCCAGAAGCTCCTGCAATGATGTCTCTTCTTCCACTGATAACTTAACCATGTAGGTTTGGTTCTTTTTTTCGTTGTCAAAATCCTCCAAATATATTATACTAGAGAATTTCCTACTTCGCTTCTTCTTAAGCTCTTTAAAATAATGGGAACTAAAAACTAAATGGGACCAAGGGCAGAAGCCTCTAAGAGGATCCGCCATAACCACCAAATCTTTCAGATCTGCTTTCCCAATTTCTTCCATGTTTTCCGAAACCGAACTTACCACCCGGAGACGCAAAAGGAACACACTCAACAGACACTCAAAAAGAAAACAAAACTTTAAAAAGCAACGAACACACACAAAGGAAAAAGAAATTACCTGTAAAATGAAGGTGAATGGTTTCTTGACAAGCAAAGGACAACGTAGGGAAGACTTTTGTACGCCGAAAATGGGTCGCTAACTAGAATCTGCAGAGATTGTGGTAATTTTCTCAATGGAAAAACAAGGGAAAATCTATAAGGGAATGATGGAATTGTAAAAAGTCGAAATGGTAAGTGGAGGATATTTTATAGAGGAGTACTACTGTTCTAGATTGTTAATTCTCAAAATAAGGGTTGATCTAGGCCATCCACGTGTCATACTAAAGGTTGCAACGGCTTAATGAGTGGAAATCTGGAAAGAATGCAACGATTTAACCACATGGGTGTACTACACGTGCATGGAAAGGCGCGCTACCTTGAAACGTCCCTTGGAAATCGCAAATCATCATTTCCTTGCAATAAATGCGCTTTAGGAAGCGTGTAAATACATGTAACGACTATCTTAAAAAGGAGATAAGTCCAAAGGTCTTTTCTAGAGGCAACAGAGACTCCGTTACAAGTGCTTCATCTTTAAAACCCCATTACATCACATCTGCAGAACCCATTTTGAATTTATGAAAATTGCATAAATCTTCACATTGTTCTAAGATAATAACACTCACTTCATTATGAGCCTTCCAACAAGCCCATTTACAGTCTTTGTCAATCCTAGTCCGCACATGAATGAACCCACCAGACTTGAGGGAGTAGTGTTACGACCATGTCTAAATGGACTTGACGCGTCACCCTAAAGACCCACGCAGGGCCCACATGCCCGCACATGAATGAACCCACCAGACTTGAGGGAGTAGTGTTACGACCATGTCTAAATGGACTTGACGCGTCACCCTAAAGACCCACGCAGGGCCCACATGCATCCAACAACACTCTGGACTGTATAGCCAGGAGCCTATTGGTCCGGACTCACTCACAAGGATCATCACCATAGATAGTTGGACTCCTTAAGACGAACTAGTATTGTCTAGAGTCCATGCTCCGAAAATGTGAAAAAGACTAGTTAGTGTGTCAAAAAGATGTGACTTGCCTACAAGTGGGGGCTTGATGTGACAGCATCTTCAAGGGGATGTGACAGCAGCCGTAACTCTATGATATGTAGTAATGATTTTGACCAAAGAAATGGTTTACTTCATGAGGGTTAAGAGTTTGCCACTTGTAAACTATAACACATGTCGCGATCTAATATGACAAATCCTATAAATAGATCGCACTTGCCTCCAAGAAAAATGTTAGTAACTCGATACTTACTTTATACAAATCGCACTCCACTTTCTCTCTTTTACACTTATATTTCCCGCATTCAAATAATATTTACTCATAATGAGTCCTGACATGACCGTCAGAGTGCAAACGAGAGCTGCCCGACCCCCATTGTATACTGACTGTTTGTCGAAGTGCGTATGAGATCTATGTGTTTAAGAGGGGAGAGCTGAGACGTGCTGATGCAAGGTCTCACCAGATTTTGTGATCATCATGTGTAATGAAGTGTAATTCCTTTAAAACTGCATAATTATATTACATTTAGTTACATGGTATGTAATGTGTCATATAATTAAAGTTACACAATATGAATGTACTTTGTAATATTTCATTATCGACCATTACAATCTGTGTAATGCAATGTCATTCCAAGAGAAACTATAATTTATGTCATAGGATTATATGACAGGCTTAAGTTACAAGATTTGTAATGTCTCATTTAGTAATGAAATACATAACATTACCATATCTGTAATGCTTAGTATTAACTTCAAATTTGTAAAATCTTATGTAGTAAAGTTTTTATTTAATTGTAACTTTCATAATTGTTAGTTTATTTTAAATGTAAACCACATCCATAAAATTAAGGTTACCATAATTAATTATTAATTACCTTCTCTCTCCAACATCCTTGGATATAAGGTTTCCATAATTAATCAAATTAATTACAAAAAATAAAAAAATACTCTCTCTCTCTCTCTCTCTCTCTCTCTCTCTCTCTCTCTCTCTCTCTCTCTCTCTCTCTCTCTCCCGAAATGAAATCAGGTAGTTAGGAAATGATATTATATAATATTACAAATAATATTAATATTACGTATTTTTCAATTACTACTCATTACAATCAGGTAGTTACGTAAATTTCCCTTATTCAATTGGCCCGTACCTATCCCTAATTTCTAACGATTTATGGGATAACAATGAACATGCGCCATTGAAATTTATCTGTGACTTCATCATTGTGAGATCATCGACTGCCTTGGTGGTGACTGCGAACTTGCGAAGTATTCCACTTACCGCCTACCTTAACGCCTTTAACCTCCACCTCCACCTACGACTTTGGACTTCTAGTTCTTCTGTGTTTCCTTCTTTCGAGTGTTTTAGTGCTAATTTTGGTTTTACTCATTTTGGAATATGACTTTTTGTTGGATGATAATGGATGGTAGACTAATAGTATGATTTATTAATGATAATTTGAAATTTGAAAATAAATAAATAAATAATTATTATTTAATTAAATAAAATATCTCATAATTGCAACCATTGTCAATCATAGGTCATCGATTGCCCTCACTCACCAACAATCCTGAATACGCCCAATGTTTTCCAGATTCAATTTTCCCTCTTCGAATCAAGCACCGAGGAACAGAGGAAAAAACTGACATGATAAAACACATAAATAGCAAACAACATTCGAATATAGCACATTTGAACAAGCAAGAACCTAAAAATGAAAAGAAAAGAAAAACCACAGCATTTTGTATATCGATAATTCATAATCACAAGCACATTAATATGAAAAAAGTTACTCTCAACTGCAAACTCGATATACGTAACGTGAAGCCCTAACAAAGGTAAATAAGATGTATGTATAGTTTTTCTAGTTTGTGAGCTCCATGATAGCAGAGACAATGTCTCCATCAGCATCCTTGAGAGCTTTGACAGCACGAGTTCTAGAAACCCCAGCTTGAGTCATCACCAGCTCTATATCCTTTGGTTCAACACCAGTCTCATCCACATCTACATCTTCATCATCCTGAGCAACTGTCACTGGTTCAGGCTTTGGAGCAATATTGCTGATATTAGGAGCCTTGAACTGCTCAGCAGCTTGAGTCTGCAACTGTGAATTCAAATCCTCAATCTTTGCCTCGCCAAAGATGATGTATGTGTCTGAATTGGGGCTCTTGAAAACATCTGGCTGTGAGATGACAAACAGGATCTGAAACACGAGTATCGGGAAAACAGAAGTCTCAGTTGACAATTAAGGTTATGTTCAGGGCCAGGTATATTCGAAAAGTCAATTAGAAAATAACTATCAAAGAGAACCAGTGAAAAGACAGACGTTCTTGCTCTTCTTAACAGTGACACGGCTGACCCCTGGGATGGGCTTCATTCCTAGTTTTAGCATAGCCTTGCGACTCTTTTTCTCGCTTCGGCTCTGCTTTGACCTACTACTGGCATCTCCTTGTCCTGTCAAGAGTTACAAATATTATATTTCATTAATCAAACACAAAACTGTGCCTCTAATTTTAAGACAGACTAAAAGCACAATGAATATTTGAGGTTTATCCATATGCATCGTTCAAACTAATCAAACCAGGGTATTATCTTGGAAATGCAATAACATGTTTAGAATGTTTACTCAAATGCTGCATTTTGATATCTAGTTTTGTGCCTGCAAAATGAATCCAATCATGACTTTTAACAAAGTGCAAATTGAGTTTATACTGGCTTTGCATGCATTCGAAATTGGTTCGAGAATGTTTGAGCTCTCTTTATGCCCTTTTGAGCAAGAACACTTACAGTTGCAAAGCATTCAGTTTAACAGCAAAGTTTTACCTTTCAAACCAGTTGTTTAATATATTTCATTTTAACTAGACTGCCTTACCAAAACAAGAGAATTACCAAACTGGACACTGAAAACCAATTGCAAAACCCAAGCTATGCACCAATTAGTTAAATCCACTCATTAGAAACCATTTTTTTTTTCCATGAGAAGAAATAAAATATAAGAATAGGATACAGTCAGGAAACTAAAAAGAAGAAAAAGCTTGATGCTTTTATTGGTATATGAAATCAGAGATTATACAAATAAAGTTTAAATAGCATAATGAATCTTCAAGAATGTTCCCCTATAAATAACTCGCAAGCATTAAAGAGTTCAGAGCATATGATTTCCACGAATCCATGACGGACGCTGAAACCATTAACCAAATAATGTTTTCTTTGAGTGGTATGTATCCAACCAACCAACCACACTAATGTTCCACAACGTCGACTTACATCCATTGAGCTACAGTAATATAATGCAAGTGATAGATCTATAAAACAAGAATTTGCAGTATCAGGACCATGGAGTCACATTCATTAGTCATGGTTGTAAACATACCTTCAACACCTTCTTCATGATCATCATCTTCATCATCTTCTTCTTCATCGTCGTCGTCATCCTCAATTATTGGCTCCTCCTGTTGCAACAATAAGTGTAACTCCATAAAAATAAAAAATAAAAAAGGGCTTTTTTTGCTGCATGTGTCCCTTCTGTGTATATTTAGAGGGAGTGAGAAGCTAGACTTAATTGTATCACACAATACAGGCAAACACTTGAAGGCAATCAAATGAGAGGTCTCCACTGTTCCAACATTAGTACCTTTCACTCCCCAGGGGCATGCATAGGAGCGTAAATAAAGTGGTCCTTACACTCTATATATAGCATTGAATTCTTTCCTTCGAACCATTTTTAGCATGCAATATGTGTCATGCATAGAACAATATGAGCACCACTCCTATCTATCATATATGAATGCACGTAAATTGTTTCACGGCATTAGGCATGCTTTTGAGGTGAAACCTTTTCTAATCTAGATTATTTTACTAATCCAAACACGCCATTGCAATTGGATCAGTGCGCTAAAATGCTAAATTTGGTTTTCATAAGCCTATTTGTTAGAATACACTTGAAAAAAGAAAAAAGAAAAAAAATCAGGGTGTGCATTGGACATTAAACAGATACTAGCAGCTGTAAGAGTGCCATTGTAGCAGAACACACATGTAATATGAAAATTGCAATAAAATGTTGCATAATATTCTTTCATGTGAATTAACTTACCCTATTGAGCAATTATTGTCTCTTTTCTGATCAGCGTGATTCTACAACAGAGTGAAAGTTCAATAATGCCATATTGATTTCAAACTATAGAAGTTCTTTAGTTTTTAATCTTCTGATAAGGGCATACATGTTACCAATGCAAATGTTAAATATGAGTAACAGTAAATGGCTCCATCCATTAAAAAAATTGTCATATCATTTACATATTCATATTTACTACGTTGAAAATTCATTAGGAAAAGAGACGAATAACAAGAAATCATGTGACGATAATATTATATACCTAACTTGCACAATCTGTGATGTTCTTAAGACTTGATGCATACTAAATTGGTAATGTAAGATATTAGGTAATTGATTTATGTAGTGTATTCCATCTTGACAAAAATAGATGAAAACTTCTGGCCAATCATAGAGCTCCAGGGAGCTTCAATATTTATAATACAGAATTTTTCAAATCTAAAATTGGAATGGTATATAACCAAAATATAATCATTTCTCAGTCGGCCCCTTGTACAATACTTATGCTTCCTGGAATCTTTCGATTTTTCTTTAAATTCAACGAATTGCAAAACCATTGACAAATCCACTCTCTCTTTGTTTCCTGTACCTTCAGTTTAATTCAAAACTAAAATTTAACCTTCTATTACATAAAACAAGACTTTCAACTGTTTTACATTCGTCTAAGCTTGCAAGCTTTTATCTGACTCAAATCAGCTGTTTATTTTTTGGCAAAATTAAAAATAAGCAACTGAAATTGAAACCGAAAATAAAAATAAAAAAGAATATATCAAAAAAATCTAACAGTCCAAGCCCCATGAGATTCGAAGCTTCATACAAAATCAGTGTCTTTGAGTGTGTATTATAGACTGGGAAAGAGAGATTTACATCGAGCTTTTGTTGTTCTAGCTGAGCGGCCATGATTTCCTCTTCTGATTGAGCTGTCATGATTGATTATCTGAAAGCGATGGGGACAGAGTTTGACCGGAGAAGACAACGATATGCTTAAAACCCTAGAGAGTTAATAACAGGGTCAGGAAAGAATTCAATTCCATATTAGGTTAGTAAAGGTGAAATTTAAGAAACCGAATTTCAAGGATTTGAAGTATAGTTAATTGAATTTTTGAGAATTGAAATTTCAATGTGTTTGATTTGTTTAATATTTTAGGTGAAAAAAGTAAAGAATTATTCAAGTTTTGTTATTTGATTGAAATTATTTTTCATGACAAATAAATAAAATTTTGCTATTTTAATAAAAATATATATATATATTTTTTTTTTTACTTTTTACAAATTTGTATTTAATAATAATAATAATGTTAATTTCGTACAAAAAAAAAAAGTTAATTAACAACAAAAATGATCAAACGCGACATTTATGATTTGCAAGAAACCAATTTGTTAGCCCAAGACTAAACTAACCAAGAGGGGGGTGAATTGGTTTATAAAACTTTTTCGATAAATAATCTCAAACTTAAAAATCAATGGTACAAGTATGAGCACTTAGTGTTGCAAGTAACTTAACTATCAATTTAGTGTGCTATAAATGTGTAAACATAATTGATAAAGCAAGTATAGCACTTAGATATAGTGTTGCACAATGTAAATTGATAGAATAAAGTAAGTGCAATGTAAGTAAGTAAAAGAGATAAGAGAATGCAAACGCGATTTATGGAGGTTCAATCAACCAACGTGATCTACGTCCCCCGTTACCGAGCTCTCCGTCACGAGTAAGGCCAAATGATGTGATCCGGATCCTCGACAATAGGAGTCATAGCAGGCTTGACGGGAAAATTTAAATATTCAAGCCAAAACAAGAATTCAGCAGGTTCGACGAGCTTTGAAGATCAAACCGTGTCGAAAAGAACCAAAAAGTAAATCACGGCCATGGATGGAATTGGTCACGGCCGTAACTATGAAGCTCACGGCCGTAACCTGCTCTCTGTATATTTCATAAACCGGATAAAAGGGACTTACGGCCGTAGCCAAATCCTCACGGCTGTAACATATTTCAATTACAAAATTACGGCCGTAAATGAAGACTAGAGATGGCAAAAAAACCCGACCCGACCCGAACCCGACGGGTACCCGCCCCTAATGGGTGGAAAAAAACCCGCCCCGCGGGTTGGCGGGGCGGGTTCGGGTTAAGCTTTAGCGACCCGAGCGGGTCGCGGGGCGGGTACGGGTTTTGACCGCCCCGACCCGAACCCGCCCCGATTATATTATTTTAAATAATATATTAAAGAAAAACAATAAAAAAATGTAGAAAAAATAAAAAATAAATAAAAAAAATTAAACGGATCGGTAAACGGGGCGGCAGAGCCGACCCGCCCCGACCCGAAACTCGCGGGTCACGGGGCGGGTTTGGGTTTAATAAAATCTGACGGGGCGGGGCGCGGGTCGGGGAGACCCGACCCGAACCCGACCCGTTGCCATCACTAATGAAGACCTCACGGCTGTAAGACTGCTTCTGGACGTGCGCCGCTGTGGGGTTTAAAGATTTCGAAATATTTTATTTCCTTATCAGTTTTTAGCTATTTTAGGTTAGTTAGAATTCTATTTTGAGTACATTAGCGATTAGGATTTTATTTTACTTATTTATACGCCTTTTTTGATTCATTGTAAATTAAGACTTTGATGATTAAATAAAAGAGATTGAATGTTTTTCAATTGTTTAATATGTGGATTCACATTACAAATCCAAACTTATCAAGATTGATTATCTTGTGGCGTTCATCCAGAACTTATCAAATATTTGCTAGAATATTTGTGGCGTTCAAATCAGAGACTTATCAAGGAGATTGGGCAAATCCTTGTGGCGTTTCGAAAGTCGTGGTTCTTTATTCCGCATCGTCGAGCCATCGCGTCGTGAATATCGGGTCATGATTCATCCGTCCAACCACAACCTGAGTTCGGAACTTTCCGGCGTTTATTCCGCGCATCTTCGAACCTCATCATCTGGTATCAGAGCTGGACTCTGAATTCAGGTTTTTCTATCCAGTTTGATTTTTATGTTTATCATCGAGTCCCATAAAAATCATCCATATCTTGTTGTTGAGTCTTTCTTTTCCTGATTTTTCTTGTTCTTCGTGCCAGTAAATTTTTTCTTTGTTTGATCCATATAAAAATCCAACAAAATTCAAAAGTGTTTGTTTTGCTTAATTCTTATCCGAATTAAGTTCCGTTTGTTTTGTTATGTTCGTTGTCGAATTTTCGGATTTATAAAAAAAAATTATTTTTTATATTATTTTATTTATTCCGAAAATTCATCCTAAAATTCAAAAAAAAAAAAAAAAAAAAAGAGTCCATTCAAGAACCACTTTCTTGAATTTCTTGATCCTTTGTTTTCATTATTCTTTTTCTGTGTCCTTCCACAAAAAAATATTCACAATGTCCAATTCCGATGAAAACGCCAAAGATCGTATGTGGAGATTTTTGAATGAAGCTTTGGTTAGGTTGGATAAATTAGATAAAAGGGAAGGGAAATTGAAAAATGGGCGATCTCAAGCAAATCGTAGTGATTATAGGCGTGATCCTAAACCTAGGGATGGAATCGGGGTTAAGAGAGGAGCTAAGATTGATCCAAAAGCAATTTTGAAATTTCAAAAAGAAATTTATGAGGAAAAATTGAGGTGTGAACGGGAGGCAGAAAGAAAATATTTGGCTAAATTGCGAAAGAAGGAGGGAAAACGAAAGGCGGTGATTAAATGGCTAGAGGAGAGTGAAATAAATGTTATAGTTGAGCCTCGGGATATGAATGTTGAAAAGAAGGAGGGAGGCTTGAAACATGAATTAGAAGTAGTTGAAGAGACCCCGAACTTTGTGGTAGAAGTTGAAAACGTGGAGTTGTGTGAACAAACTCCGAAATATGATGAGGAATTAAAAGTTGGGGTAGAAGTTCAAATTTTGAGCTTTGAATTGGAAGATCCACATTTTGGTAGTGATGAGATAGTACATGAACATGGTGATTCAAATGTGGAGGTAGGAGATGTGGTTGAGTTTGAAGATAAAAAAATCGAACAAGAAATTGCAAAGGAGGAAAGAGGCGAAGAGAAGAGCCTCGTGGTTCAAGAAGTGGAGTTGGTGGTGGTTTGTCATGAATACAAGGATCCATACCTTGTACCTCATGAAGCTAACATGTCCCTCCCCATTTTGTTTAAATTTTTTTGCAGGTTAATTATGACTGGAAGCTTCAACCACACTACGAATGGCAAAGGAAGTTCAAGCTCCATTTCTTCCGTGTTAGCAAATCAGAGGATTCCAATCTATTGAACTCATGGCATGGAAGCAGAAATTTTCCGTTTGATCCAGGAGGTGAAGTGAAACACCAGGAACAAAGCTATGATTCGAGACGAATCATCCTAAAGAAGGAGGGTATGATGTGATCCGGACCCTCGACAATAGGAGTCATAGCAGGCTTGACGGGAAAATTTAAATATTCAAGCCAAAACAAGAATTCAGCAGGTTCGACGAGCTTTGAAGATCAAACCCTGTCGAAAAGAACCAAAAAGTAAATCACGGCCATGGATGGAATTGGTCACGGCCGTAACTATGAAGCTCACGGCCGTAACCTGCTCTCTGTATATTTCATAAATCGGATAAAAGGGACTTACGGCCGTAGCCAAATCCTCACGGCCGTAACATATTTCAATTACAAAATTACGGCCGTAAATGAAGACCTCACGGCCGTAAGACTGCTTCTGGACGTGCGCCGCTGTGGGGTTTAAAGATTTCGAAATATTTTATTTCCTTATCAGTTTTTAGCTATTTTAGGTTAGTTAGAATTCTATTTTGAGTACATTAGCGATTAGGATTTTATTTTACTTATTTATACGCCTTTTTTGATTCATTGTAAATTAAGACTTTGATGATTAAATAAAAGAGATTGAATGTTTTTCAATTGTTTAATGTGTGGATTCACATTACAAATCCAAACTTATCAAGATTGATTATCTTGTGGCGTTCATCCAGAACTTATCAAATATTTGCTAGAATATTTGTGGCGTTCAAATCAGAGACTTATCAAGGAGATTGGGCAAATCCTTGTGGCGTTTCGAAAGTCGTGGTTCTTTATTCCGCATCGTAGAGCCATCGCGTCGTGAATATCGGGTAATGATTCATCCGTCCAACCACAACCTGAGTTCGGAACTTTCCGGCGTTTATTCCGCGCATCTTCGAACCTCATCACCAAATCCACTATATTGGTAACTTACAACAAGGAGTACCAAATCCTTAGGCGACTTACAACAAGGAGCACCTACCCTTAACCAACAATCGAGTTTTCACAAGGCTCTCGAAATCACAAGATATAATGAATTGAATTTACAATTGAAATAACTCTCTTGACAAATGATATACTCAAATTAAGTACCGAGAGAGTTAGACTAACACTTCAATAGATAGCAATGAATTAAGCTCGAGTGTTAGAGAAAAACTTTGATGCAAATGATAATGAAAAGTTCAATGCAATCAAACAAAGTTTTTCAAATAATCTCTTGTTAAAATACTGACTCAAATTAAGTACCAAGAGATGCCACACTTGAATAATTAACAATAAGTTAAGCTCAAAGTGTTTAGGCAATGGAACTTTGATGAATCAAATGATAATGAAAATTGTAGCACAAATAATCAAAGTTCCTTAATTGGAATTTCTCTCTTTTAAAAGATTAAAGCAAGTTTAGAACAAAGAGAGACTTACACTTTAATTCCAATATGGTGTGAAGATGTTGAAGAAGTTTAAACAATATAAAACCAAGAATCTTCACAAAAACTTTCTTTCAAAAATTTTGATGAATTTTGATAAAACAAAGTTTGGATCAATCAAAGTTTTCTAATAAAGATAAAATATAAATCAAGAATAATGAATTTTTCACAAGAAAGCTTTTCTAAAATCTTCTCTTAGTTTTTAAAAATGAATGCAAGAGAGAAGGCTATTTATAGAGCAAATTTCGCACATACTGTCTTTTGCGGTCGACCTATCCTACCATGCGGTCGACCTCAATATAGCCGTTGAGAGAAAATAGTCATTGGAGTTCAAAAATAGGCAGTGCGGTCGACCTGAAAAAATTTGCGGTCGACCTGAAAAATCAAGATTTCAAGATTTTGATTTTTCAAGGTTTTCTGATCAAAGTTGATTTTGAAAAAGATATTTTAATGACTTTAAAAAATGTTACTTGAACTTTATGAATTGCATTGCCAACTATTGATGCATTAACCTTACATAAGATTGAAAAGCAATTTGTAAATGCTCAATTCTTTGTAGGCTCCATTGCTTGATCTTCAGGCTTTTCGACTTGAAATTTGATCTTAAATATCTTCGATTCTTTCTTGATCTTCTTTGCGTCTCGTGTGCTTGATCACATAGTTTTGATAGATGATTTGAAAATTGAATGCTTCGAATATTTATCATTATATGAAACACTTAAAGCACACTTGTTAGTAACACAATATATTCTTGTTTGTTATGATCAAAAACAATAAGGTCAAGTTAACCATAGGTCAACACAATTATCACCAAGGCTATGTTTGATTGGTTAAATTTTTCATGAAAAATATTTTCCAACAATGTATTTGATTTTAACAATTGGCACGGAAAACATTTTTCATGTACAATCCTTTGAAGCACAAATTAGATTATTTGCCAAAAAAAAAAAAATCTTTCCAATTCTCACCATTTTGGTGAGAAAATATTTTCTCACTTACTTAGAAAATAGTTTATTTTCCATATCGTGTATCAAATACACCCCATACGCTTAAGAATTCAATTGCCACCAAAAGAAGGAATCGTACTATCGTGTTTAGAAAGTTTGAAATGGTTTTTCCATGCGAAATGAACAAATCAAACAACACTAAAAGCCAAAAGTTGGAAAATCAATTTCAATTCCATGACAAAGACACCATTTCAAACACTACCTTATAACTTTATAGGTGGAAAGCGATAAGAAAATGGAGAATTTTGTCGATCAAATCTACGTCTACGTCTACATCTACATCTATATATATATATATTTATATATACATGTAGATCTACAATCTCTTATATTTTCTACATCTACAATCTATCTACATCTATATCTATATCTATATCTACATCTACAATCTACAATATCTTTAATAACAATAAATAATTTATTACATTAATTAACTTATTGTTAAGAATTACATTGTTATAATGTAATTTCATATTATTGTACTACTATTTCATTTATTTAGTATTAAATTAACTTACTATCAACATTTTACAATGTTATAATAAAATTTCATATTATTAGTCTCACATTAATACACTTTTTATTTATTTAGTAAAAAGAAAAAAAACTACTCCGTCTTTTAATAAATATTATTAGAATATAATATATTAATATAATATTTAAAATATTACATCCAAAATTTTAAAAATTGAATCGTCTACTCAAATTTCATAATTTATATTGTATATGTACTATATTATGAATATAATAACCATGTATGTGAACTTAAATTCAAAATGCTACAATTTCATTAACTCGTGACTTTTATTTCATAGGGTACATTAAAAAAAAAATTAAAAACTTTAATTTACATTTTCCTTTCTTTTGTCCTTTTATTATTTGGGTATTCTTCTCAATATTTTTCAAGTTTTGTAGTGATTTATTATTATAGTTTTTCTTTAAATTTTTTAAGAAAGATTATGGTATATATTTTTTCTTTGTCATTTAATAAATATTATTATGGTTAAAAAGTATTAATATAATAATAAAAATAAAAATATTACATTCAAAATTTCTAAAATTGGATGGTCTAGTTTATAATATATATTATAAATGTAACATTACATTCAATCTAAAAAGTGACAACTTCATTAATTCATAACTTTAATTTTCATAGGTTACATGAAAAATAGTTTACAAATTTTAATTCACATTTACATACAATATAATTACTAATACAATTATCTTGCACTACATTGAAATAAATTAATTTTTGAATTAATATGCATAATAAAATTTTATAAATTTTGCTTCATTGACTTACATAGTAAATCAATAAATAACAATGAGATACTCTAAATCTTTACACAATATCATCAATATCAATTAATAATATTAATTACATAGTTCATTCATTAATTTATTACCTAATAACATACAATGTATATTATAATTTAATATTATTATATATGCAACTCCTTTTAATTTTGTGGTTCAAGATGAATTTCTCAACAAAATAAGAGTATGTTGACTACCTCAATAGCAAACTAATTGAGTTATTTCATATAGAAAGTGTAGAATTTGTTAATTTCAATGAAGTAATAGATGATACAGATTAATTTTACATAGAGGAGCTCCTAAAGACATTGTTGCCAAATGATATCCCAATTCCCATCAAACAAGTTAATCTTGAAAATAAATTCTTCAATGATACTCTTAAGGAATTTAGACTCATACAACGATCTTTGCAATGAGAAAAGCATGACTTCTCGTAATTTCAAAAGAAATATAATCCATGCAGAAATAATCATCGGATACCTACCGAAAAATAAGTGTTTCTTTCACGTATCTTATTAATTCCAATAAATGATGGAATACATTAATTCAAATTCAAGATGAATAATTTTCAATATGTCTATACTTTATAATGACTATTAACAAGGCTTAAGGATAAATAATGCTTACTGTTAGAATATAAATTCATGAAAATACATTCCAACTATATATAGCACGTTCTCGCGCAATTTCAATACAAACTATTAAAGTCTTAGTAAAATCAGAAAATAAAAGAAAAAAATTGTGACGAGTTGACAAAAAATATTATGAACAAATAAGTGTTATTATAATCAAAACATTACACTTGGGTTTATTCAAAATTTTCACATTATATATATATATATATATATATATATATATATATATATATATATATATATATAACTTTTTTAACAATTTTGCTTTTTTTTCTTTTAATAATATTTAATACATCAACTACTTTTAAAAAGAGTATTAGTACTTCAAAAATATTACGCATCTTAGTCATCTTATACATAAGTCGTGCAACACACGTGTTTACTACTAGTCTGAGAAAAATTAACAAATAATCAACAAATTTTGAAATTGCTTTAGCCTTTGAAACTCATTATTTCAAATAATATATTTTATAATAACAAATTTTTGGAAAATGTGACTAAAAAGAGTAAGAAATATTTCTGAATTTTTGTGTTGATTATAGTATTTGTAGAATGCTTGGTTGAAAATAAATTTTAAAAAAATGAAGTTTTTAATAATGAGTCCAAAACAAGGGCTTACTCATCTTCAGCTTTTCATTTTCAAAAACAGTTTTCAAGAATGACAAATCAAATGTTTTTTCAATAAATTTGAAAATAAAAATAAAAACAGAAAATATAAAACATTTTCAAAAATGAAAATAAAAAATAAAATACAAACAGAACGCCACCCAGGATAGTCCTTGGGAAGCCCTGAAAATTTGAGGCATTTATGCGAAATTTTAAATGAGACATTGATAAAAGAAAATTCTAAATAAAATCATTCAAAATTACAACAATAATAATAAATTATTGTGTTTTTTCCTTATTAAATTGATTTCCAAATATTTACTGATTTGTGAGTTGTTGAGAAATGCAGAGAATTCGTGACATAATCATGCTTTTTTGTGTCTATGAGTTGTACAAAGGTGGTTTCAGTGTGTTTTCAGTGTTGTTGCGAAAACTGCAGTACCAGTAGTTCCAATCACTCTTATAGGGACGGGTAAGATTATGTGAAATGGAATGAAGGGTCAATTGGGTCCTTTGGGAGGTATGACTTGCTGATATGGCCACACTTCAATTTAATATGGTGCCATGGGTGATCCAGTTTGCCACATGGAAAATTATGTTGGATTTTACAGATGGAAATGTATGTGGTGATGGACGGTGGACACACGATAGGAATTTTAGTGTGTGTTCGTTTCCAATTCGACATTTTAAATTAGATTTGCCAAGCGCAATTGTTTCATTAGAGACTAAATGTCATAAACAGAATTTATCAAACTCGTCATTAAAATATCAACTACAAAACATATGAACGCAATCTTAGAGTTAAAATGGTAAACACACAACTAGATGGGTGCACTGGCAGATCTGCAATTGGGGCAGCGAGATCAGCTCTCCCGACAGTCACTTTTCAAACTTTTATTGGCAAATTAAATAAATCTTATTTGTGGGATTTTCTCCCATAATTAAAAACTTTGTACTTCAAAATATTAGAACCAAAAGATAATATAGTATTTCACTATTTTGACCATGACAAAAAGTTTTAGTACTTGTACTATAACTTTCCCCCACTCCAACTATTGGAGATGACAATAGGTTGAATATGTGGCAAGGCGGGGCAGGCCCCATCCACGAGCACCACATGGGCCACGGGGCGACCTTCTAGCTCGTTATTGTCCCTGTTTATAGTTTTTAATTATTTTTAATAAGGAGGAAAGGAAAAAATAAATAAATTTTATAAAAAAATTGCAGGTACGCAGGCGGGCCCTAGGAGAGAGCAGAGTGGAGGATCCATCCATCAAACTCGATTACTTGAATTGGGACGCCTCTAATGGGATCGAGTTACAGTGTTTCTCGTGTTTGCCATATTTTTTTGCTATCTCTATCAATATATCCACCTTTCAAGACTTGCATTATACTAATATTATTTATTTTGTCTTCTACATAGTTTGAGTATTTTTGTTTGATGTTGACTTCTATTAAATATTCTTGTATTTTTGATGGTACAATTATTTAAGAAACTAAATTATGGGTAGAGTAACTAGGCCTTTGTTTGGATCTGGCCTAACGGTTTTAAATCAGTTTTTTTCGGATCTCGAGGTAAGATGCGTGATGAAAAATTGGAAAGAGAAAATATGTGTGGTTAAAAAATGATTCAAGAAATTATGTAGATTATAAATTGGTTTATAATCTAAAAACGGCAACTTACAGAACGGAGGCTAGATGAATTTAATAGTACGGTATTACCTTGTTGAGTTTTAGATTAGAAGAAATTTTTGCCTAACTGCACTTAGTTTTCTTTGGAAACTTACTACTAAAAAGGTTTAAAATTTTCTCTTTTAACATGTATCCAGTATCCACTAATCAACAACAATGTTTCTCTATTTTTATTGAGTTTCTCTCACTATCTCTTAAATATTGTACATATTTGAGAAAATTCATCCTAGACCATTAAACTATGCAGCTCTTCTTATCGGAGCAACCAAACTATTACTTATTTTTCTTTCAAAACTTACTACTAAAATGGTTTTATATTTTCTCTTTTTACATGTATCCGCTAATCAAAAACAACGTTTCTCTCATTATTCTACATAGTTGGGAAAATTCATGCTAGACCATTATTAAAGCATGCAGCTCTTCTTATCGGAGCAACCAAACTACTTGTTGGAATTATATATGCCCATAGAGTATAATTCACGACATTTAAAAGTAAAATATTAATTGATTGTATTAATATGATGTTGTGTTTGTCCACGGGTCGATTTGATATTACAAATTGAGTGTTTAAGTTGTTAAACACAGAAAGATTCAATTTGTGATTCGATCTAAAATTAACGTTCACGATCAGTAAATAAATATGGACAATTTATTTTGATAAGATCGTCTCGATTTTATTAAAGTCTGTCTTTGACTTTGGTAATAAAATTGAGAGTACGTTTGGAACGTATTGGACGGGACCACGTGAAATTAATTTGTGACATTGACCATACAAATTTAATTTCACTTGATTATCGTACGTGGGACCTTAATCCTAATAGGATAATGGACTTCGATTACTAACTTGAAGTTCTTTGAGGTATCAATGGGTGAGATCAAATTGCTGATCAATATCTCGGTACTTTGGGAATTAAAGTGAACTAACGAGGAACATATATTCGTATTATGGAATCCGTCACCTTTTAGGTATGATCATAATCTCACTAGTTCTTCTAGTGGACAGTTGAATCTGAGCTCAGTAATTCGACAGTGACTGTTGAGTTCTATGATGTGATGTGATCACATCGAACTGTCAGATAGAAGATGAGAGTTGAGAATTTATGAATATTCGGATAAGGGCATTTTGGTCATTTTAACTTGCTCCGAATATTCGAGTTGATCGACGGGGGTAACATGTAAGAACGATAAGTCAGAGGATATAATTATTGATTAATTGTTTCAGTAATTTCAATTTTACTAAGAGTGCAATCTCGTTCTTTTAGTGGAATAGAACGTGATTAATAAATTAATTTTGACTGATCAAGAGTTGATCGGGTCATAATTAATTTATTGGAGCTTAGTTTAATTGGGTCCGATCAGGTTCCCTCGGTGGCTTCATTATAATGGGTTTATACAGGCTTATTACCTGTATTGAGTTGTGCAGAAATGGGCCTGGGTTATGGTACTGGGCCTAGTAGGGTTTTGGAGTGTAAAGAGATTACAAATAGTTTCCCAAGACTATTTTTCTTAACCTAATTGGAAAAGTGGCGAGACACACACTAAAGTGTGTAGTGTGTGTTTCCTCTTTACAAAGAAACCCTAATCCTAGTTTAACCTAGATCTTGAGAAAGGTGACCACACACCTGCACAACTGCCATTGGAGAACACCGAGGAAAGCTTGAGGGTTTGAAGCTTTGGTGAAATCAAGAAGCAGCGAAAAGAGATTATTGTAAAGCACGCTACAAGGGTAATATCTCTTTCTTTTTTGTGTGCACAAAATTATTTATTCCAAGTTAAATACATAGAACAGAAAATCCTGTAACGGGATGATCTATCACAAGAAATCAATTTTTGTGATTAGAGCAACCCGGGTTCCCAACAATTGGTATCAGAGCGTCAGGTTTTTGATACTGTTTTGTGTATTTAGGAATAAATATTTTTGTCTATGCATGTGTTAGTTGAGCGGTGTTAGGTTTTATGTGATTTGATTGTTATTGGATGAATGCTATTTTTTATTGAACAAATTTATGGCCTTAGATTTTTGTCGTGAAATCTTGTATTTGTATTATCGAGTCTTGTAATAAAAGGGGTGGATTACGACTCCATGTTTCCCTTTTGATTTTGATTTATTGTAAAATAGAATTAGAATTAGTTTTGCAATTATATTTTTGTTGTAATCAAAATCATGAGGACCGGATCCATCACTGCTGAAACATGGAGGACCAGGTAATTCAATTTCAGATTGAGGGACTATTGCTGCAAAATTCGGATGACCTCTGCAGCAATTTCGAAATAAGGATTTGACTTCACCATCTTCAACACTTCAAGGACTTGGCTTGCAATTACTGGAAATCCACCATGAACGGCATGCAGGCAGTCGGCGGGACTCGTGGGTGCTACCAATGTGCTCGGCGGTCAATGGTGGCGCTTTTGGCGTTGCTATTTTGGCTCGATCGCGACGGTAGTGGAACCCACATATCCCGCTGCACGCAGTCGACAGCACTTGGGTGCTGCCGTTGTGATCTGTGGATGATCGCGCCGCTGTTGGCGCTGTGACCCCACGTAGATAGCGGCGGCAGCGGCACCACAGGTGCCACTGCGATGCAGGTTCGAAAGTCGCAGCGCCGCAGCAGGTTCGAAAAGGCAGCGCCGCAGCAGGTTCGAAAAAGGCAGCGTCCATGGCACTGCTGCTGCTGTTGCGGCGACTCAACCCAGGCGATGGCGGCTGCGATACATGGGGCATCTGTTGTGGTCTCAATGGTTGTGACAGTTTCCGACGATGGCATTTCGGTAGGCAGCGGCTGAAACTTCCTCTCGGTTGGGTTACTGTAAATGCAGCAAAGGAAGAGATGATTTATTTGGGCTGCAACTTCCATTTGGGCCTTGACTTCTTATTGGGCCGGATGGATAAAAATTGCAGATTGGACCATTTTGAAGTTGGGCCAGATAATTATTATTTGAAGAGTTCGAGTAATGGGCTGGACACTTGCAAATGGAAATTGAAGAATCGGGCCGGGCTGTGGCTCAATGTAATCTTTAATTAATTTGTAATTTTGTGTCTAGGTTTTGGCCATAAATCATGTTCTAGTTTATTTTATTATTGCATTTATTTATTGCTTTAATTAAATTGTGGATGAATGTCATTTAATAACATGTCATGTAGATCGCATTAACACCGCTCTAGGTACTATACTGTCATGCATTGTTTTATATTTTATTTTCTTTTCTAAATGTTAGATTAGAAAATAAATATATTTATTAATAATTAAATTTATTTTAAGAGTTAAAATTGATTGGACAATTATTAATTAAAACCCAAGAGTTCAAAATATTAAGTGAGCGAGGGTGCAATTTTTGAACCCACGGCCTCCCCTGTTAGTCCATTAGTAAAAATTTGTGTATGCCTCGTGCTAATCTAATTAGTCTCCCTATAGGAGAGCTGCACTGTTTTGGTTACTGGATTGGGCCCAATTAGGTGATAATTTTTTTAAGTGTGAATTAATCATGATTACCCTATAGGTGACATAATTAATTTGGTACTTGAAATATTATTAATATAGGGGTTAGACACTTAAATCAATGACATCGTGGGGACTTCCTATAGAATATCCAAACGATGTCAATGATGGCCAAATTTTAACGACTATAAATTAAATATTGCATGAGATGCTAGATATATTTAATTTAGTGGGAGGGTCCCAGCCTAGCCATAAATCACATTTATTTCTCCTATAGAGAAATGTGTTTAAGATTTTGGGGTTTTAGGTTGTCGTCATATTATAGTAGTTTTGGGTCTACTTGTGCATAATTTTTTATTCATGCATCATATATGAAAGTATTCATCATTTATACAACTCGTGTTTAATACATTTATTTTATTTGAATGTCGTATTTCCACAACTAGTTATATATTTAGACATCACCAACTAATTTGCGAAAAATGTAACATGTCTCGTTATAATTCTTTCCACTTATGACATTTGTTCGTGCTAGAAGATCCTTGTTCAAAAATAATTATAAATCTTCCAATGAAAATGGTTTTATTTTGATGAGATGGTTTATTGCATAGTTTTGATTCTCACGTCAAGTACTTCGCAATAAAAACATCAAAATAGGATACCATATTTATTTTCTCAATGGAAGGGTATTTATGATAATTTGAACATTTTAATTATGGAGTTATACAAAATATGTTATCAAGCTATAATATATCTCTATGAACCGATCACGATTTTTACAAGAGACCATTTGGTAAAACATGATTGGTCACTTTAACGTGGTGGAGGTTCCACTTGTAAACATTGATTCATGTGACATAATGCTTGAGAAATCTTTTAAGATGATCTCTTGCGGTTCAGTGTGGACTATATTCACCAGGATGAACGTGTCCCTGAAAGGTTCAATGTAAGCTATTCGTAATGAAGAGATTATTTTAAAACAACGGATAGTATGGTAGGCCCTCTAACCTTTTTGCTTTTGAGCAAAGATAGGATTAATGAGGAAGTAGCCTTTCTTGGAAACTCTATAATGGAGTACGACTCTATTCATTGTGTTATGGTTAGTAATTGAGTCTATCTTGATTATAGATTCTAGAGTAACTAATCACTATTGCAAGTTGTTGCAATATGGTCCTAGGTGACCAAATGACACAATGAGATAGAGTATACTATAAGGATAAGCACGGGTACGGTAATATGGAAAGAGCCGTTGGGCTTTTATGTTTGCGAAACAATTTAATTGTTATTTTGTCTCTTTATTATTTAAGCGGAATTATTTAGCACTTAATTTCCAGTTATTAGTTGGAATTAAGTTAAATAATGCTCTTATTATTGCGAGACAAATGATTAACAATCTCAAAGCCTTGTAAATGGTTCTAAGTGTAATATTACTACAAATGATAAGGGATAGATGATTCCTTGTATTAATGAGCTCTTTGATAAGATCTTAAGATAATCATATTTATTTAAATAAGATTGAAAGACTAGTAAAGATAGCCTCTAAGTATTTTGGAGGTGGAATCTATGTGGGCTTTTGAATTTTATTTAGAGGGTAAAATGATTAAGATCTTAGGCTTGGTCACATTTATCCAAAACTCGATTCTAATACTAGTAAGGGATGGGCCTCAAAAGGATCTGAGGTGGAATCTATATTGTTTTCTGAATCTTGTTTAGAGGATTAGATAACCAAGAGTCCTTATACATTATATGGACTTAAGAGTTTGAGGATTAATACACTTCGATATGAATGGATTCTTTTGTGCTCAAGATACGAGAGAGTACGAGTAATTCATCACTTTTATTGATGATCACTCCAGATCTCGATTATATACTTAATATCTCATTAATCCGAAATGTTGAAGAAATTCTAGAATTTTGGATAGAAGTTGAGAAGTAATTAAGAGAATCGAAATACTTCGATTTGATTGAGGTTTGTGTATCTCTCATATGAGTTTAGGAACCATTTATCGGAAAAGGAGAACAAGGTAATATCAAATCAATGATGAGTTATCCTCGTTACTAGTTTCATTTGGGAAGGTATACCGGAGATAGTCAGGTTCCTTCATAGCCTAGTACCATTGATTCGTTTCCTGAAATACCCCTAGAGTTGTGGCATGGGTGCAAGCTCAGTTTACACCACATTCGGATTTGGGGACTTTTGGCACACAAGCTGAAAGCTAGGATTGACGAGATGGAGGCAACAATGAAGGTTTGATTATAAGGTATGCAGCAAAACTAGAAATTATTTCTTCTATAGTCCTCTGGTCAAGAAAGTATTTGTTCAGTACAAATGTAACTTTCTTAGAGGATAAGGCATATAGAAGAATACAAATCCACAAGTAAAATTCTATTGGATAAGATGTTAGAACGTGGTTCAAACAACTTGATTCCAGGTTTCCGCATAGAATTAATCTTGATGATTTGGGACTTCCTACGGAACCGATGGTTGCTGATCCTAGTGGGAGAAATAAGCAAGTGGTTCAACCACTATTTTTGCCCGGTGAACCCAATGGACAGGGAAAAACCAAAGGTTGTAGTCGAAGTTGTTCTCACTGTTCTGCCTCTTCTTTATGTTCATAAAGAGGTAGTGAAGAGGTTGATCCCAATTAGGGATATAACCAAGTAGTGGGAGGAGAGGAAGGGACTCTGTTTGGACATAATGGAAATACACTTCCAGCGACTAATTGGAGTGGGAGGGTTGTAAGACCACCTTCTTGACGCTTATTCTACGGAGAGTCTTTTTAGATAGTCTCTACTGAAATAAGAGAAGGACTCCTCATTTAGGGAAGTGGTAGAAGTTATGGAATTGAAATCATGGAAGGTGAACGAGAACTCGAAATTGGATCCCTTGTACTACACTAGGTTTTGGATATTTGTAGACACACCTAATGGGGTCAAACCTATAGGGTGTGATGATTTTTAATATGATAGGAGAATGGTAGATGAGAAGGTTGATGCCTTCAGCGCAAGGCTTATGGTTGTGGGTTTGTGAAACCCTTCTTGCCAATTTCCATGCGAATATTTACCTGGATCTTTTATCCATTGTCGTTCATTGTGAAAATGAGGTACGACATATGGATGTCAAGAAGTTGTTTCTTGAATGCATCTTGAGGAAATCATTTACAAAGTGTAATCTGATGAGTTCATATTAAAAACCATGAAAGTAAAATTCATGACTTACAAGTTTCCAACTTTGGATTTGGGTATTTGTTCAAAATATATGGAATACAGAATTTGATCGAATGATTGTGATACATGTTCTTGATCAAAATCTTGATATATCTTAAGTATACTCGAGTATACAGAAAGATGAGTCAGTTTTCGCGACTATTTATTTGAATGACACTCTACTAATGTGTGAGAATATTTTCATTAAATAGTAATTGGCACCAGCAATTAGACTTGAAGGACTTGTAGATGACTGTCTATTTTTTCTAGACATCCGTACTTTTCGGAGTGGGAGAAAAATGAAATAGAAAGTCTCAAGTTTCATGTAATAATAAGATACTATCTACATTTGCAATATTGAAGTCTTGAAAGGAATGATGTTCTTTGTGGACTTTATCTATCTTATGAGTATTCTCCTAAGACTCATGGTAAGATAGAGAAGGTTCCTTATGCTCCGGCTATAGGAAGCCTTACTTTGCACTAGATAGGTCATATCTTATGCTGGAGATATTGTTGGTGATTATTAGTTTGATCCAGAATCAGATCATTGAATAGAGGTACAGCATATACTGAAGCGTTTTTGAAAAAATGAGTAAATATTTGCTTATCTATTCAGTTGGTGATCTGATGGATTAAAACTAATTAAGATCTGATTTGACTAGGATTCTCGAGAGTCGTCAAAATTGGAATATAACTGGGAGATAATGTGGTTAATTGGTTGGGAATAACACAATCTTGGATTGTTTGTTATACAACCGTGACTTACATCGAAATGAGTTACTATCTTGGTTGAGAACATAATCATTAGTGTAATGACGATGTTGAAAGATGGATGATTCGATGTTTCATATATACTCTAAGGGCAAGTGGGAGATTGTTGGAATTATATATGCCCATAGAGTATAATTCACGACATTTAAAAGTAAAATATTAATTGATTGTATTAATATGATGTTGTGTTTGTCCACGGGTCGATTTGATATTACAAATTAAGTGTTTAAGTTGTTAAACACAGAAAGATTCAATTTGTGATTCGATCTAAAATTAACGTTCACGATCAGTAAATAAATATGGACAATTTATTTTGATAAGATCGTCTCGATTTTATTAAAGTCTGTCTTTGACTTTGGTAATAAAATTGAGAGTACGTTTGGAACGTATTGGACGGGACCACGTGAAATTAATTTGTGACATTGACCATACAAATTTAATTTCACTTGATTATCGTACGTGGGACCTTAATCCTAATAGGATAATGGACTTCGATTACTAACTTGAAGTTCTTTGAGGTATCAATGGGTGAGATCAAATTGCTGATCAATATCTCGGTACTTTGGGAATTAAAGTGAACTAACGAGGAACATATATTCGTATTATGGAATCCGTCACCTTTTAGGTATGATCATAATCTCACTAGTTCTTCTAGTGGACAGTTGAATCTGAGCTCAGTAATTCGACAGTGACTGTTGAATTCTATGATGTGATGTGATCACATCGAACTGTCAGATAGAAGATGAGAGTTGAGAATTTATGAATATTCGGATAAGGGCATTTTGGTCATTTTAACTTGCTCCGAATATTCGAGTTGATCGACGGGGGTAACATGTAAGAACGATAAGTCAGAGGATATAATTATTGATTAATTGTTTCAGTAATTTCAATTTTACTAAGAGTGCAATCTCGTTCTTTTAGTGGAATAGAACGTGATTAATAAATTAATTTTGACTGATCAAGAGTTGATCGGGTCATAATTAATTTATTGGAGCTTAGTTTAATTGGGTCCGATCAGGTTCCCTCGGTGGCTTCATTATAATGGGTTTATACAGGCTTATTACCTGTATTGAGTTGTGCAGAAATGGGCCTGGGTTATGGTACTGGGCCTGGTAGGGTTTTGGAGTGTAAAGAGATTACAAATAGTTTCCCAAGACTATTTTTCTTAACCTAATTGGAAAAGTGGCGAGACACACACTAAAGTGTGTAGTGTGTGTTTCCTCTTTACAAAGAAACCCTAATCCTAGTTTAACCTAGATCTTGAGAAAGGTGACCACACACCTGCACAACTGCCATTGGAGAACACCGAGGAAAGCTTGAGGGTTTGAAGCTTTGGTGAAATCAAGAAGCAGCGAAAAGAGATTATTGTAAAGCACGCTACAAGGGTAATATCTCTTTCTTTTTTGTGTGCACAAAATTATTTATTCCAAGTTAAATACATAGAACAGAAAATCCTGTAACGGGATGATCTATCACAAGAAATCAATTTTTGTGATTAGAGCAACCCGGGTTCCCAACACTACTATCTGACAAGCGGAGGACCTGTCCTCACTAAATTACATTCGTGACTCCACATGGACGGGTGGATTGTATTTGATATGGAATAGATGGTTCAATATCCCGATCTTTGGGTGTTGGCCTAACATGTGAAAATACATAGAAAAAATTAACACCACCCTAAGGTTTACATTACATTTTAAGAAGCAACAAAATTGCAAAATTCAAGTCATAAATTTATAAAATTGTTATTTAGAAAGAAAATGAGAGAAAAATAAAAAGATAAGTGAACTTGTATTTTATTAAGAGTCGAAGTCCCATATATATAGGCGAGAATTAGGGGTATACAAGTTAATAATAGATATGGCTATAGGGATAAAAATTTCATTCACTAATACATATAATATTTACAACACTCTCTCTTGAATGACATACTACAAAATATCTTTCTTTAAAATCATGTTTGATAAAAATTCAATGGGACAAAAATATCAAATGAAGGAAAAATAGTACAGTTATTTTGGAGTATTAAAATAAGTGTTGCCTTATTAAAACATTGTCAAGAAAACAAATGGGAAAAACCCAGACTAAGGAAAAATAGTACAGCCATTCTCCCTAATTTTGATTATTTTAAATCATTGAGTTGACGCGTCATAATCTCATGAACCAATTTCTTAAATATAGATGTTGGTACTAATTTTTTGAATAAATCAACTACATTGTCACTTAGCAAATTTGTTGAAGATTTTGGAGTAATTTGATGCTACCTTATTAAAACCTTCTCAGAAAAACTCAGTGTAACAAAATCAATCTATATGCTAAATGGAACCTCCTTTAAGGACTAGAAAGAGAATGTTGGATCTGGACCTTTCATTAAGGACTAAACAGCATGCTGCTCTTACGGATAATGTAAGGATTTTAATCAATCGTGTGGGCTTATATGTGAATTAATGTTCTATCGAATAAAAGGCTATCAAATTTGGTTAAGCCCATTTAAAGTGATCTAATAAAGATTTTATGTATATCGGGCTTTTATGCATCTAATTAATATATGGGCTTTTATGTGTAGATACCAGATCATTACCTAATTCATGATGGGCCGAATTAGGTTAATAGGCAATTCAGTATATAAAGTCGGTTATGGTCCCTGAATCGTACGTACTGTTCATTCTGTCTGACATCCCATCATCAGAGAGAAAATGAGGACTACGTATTAATTTAGAAGATCCATCCAACCAAATCGTTCATTGTGAATCATATTTGATTAAGGTACGCTTCCGCTTCAGTTATTTAATTCTTGATAATTCGGCATGATGATTTTGGATCGTAGATAAACAATTATCAGTGATGTATTTTCTAACAAGTAGTATCAGAGCCACCTTCATGTTGAATTATCAGATCTTTAAATATGCGCATATGAAATATATTTTCTGCTGAATTTTATATTTCTGTACAATTTCCGAAGATTGAATTGGAGAGTCAACCGAATATTGATGTATATACATATCTGTATGTTTTCTCATAATGGATTCGATTGGTTGATTTTGAATATGTAAAATCTGATTTTGGTTGTTGAAATTTCGAATCTAGTTTTGTGATATAGTATATGCATTTGAATGAAGTGGGTTTGAGTTTGGTGATGAGTTTTGGGATTAAGATTCAGATTCGTTGTTGGATGAATTCGAGTCGGGTATATTGACTGAAAAACTTGTTTTTGAATCTATTGTGTGGTTGAGATCGGTGTGTGGATCCGGTTGGGGATGAAGCGCCGCGCACTGCGCGTTGCTAGCGGCGGATTTTAGCCGCGTCGCAGGAGGTGGTCGCGCGACGCTGTGCTTCTGGATTGCAGCGTTGCGGAGGAACGTCGGAAGTGGTGTCGCTTCTCCGGGTTGGGCGGCTGCGGCGGTTAGGGTTTCAAAACCCTAGCTGCAAATCGATTTGAGGCAGGGACTTACGTTGGAAATTTGATGATTTCGGGGACTAAATGTGCAATTTCAGATTTTTGGGTTTATTGCACAATTAGGTCCCCTTATCTTATTAAGAAATTAAAGTTGATCCCTGAAAGTTATGATAATTATGACCTAAGCCTCTAAAGTTATGAAATTATTCAAGGTTGCCCTTAAAGTTCTGAAATTTATAACTTTAGCCCCTAAAATTACAAAATTATTTAAGTTGGGATTTCAAAAGTTCTGGATTTTATAATTCAGTCCTTAAAGTCTGAAAATTTTCAAAATTGGTACCTTTAAGGTTAAGTGTATGATATTTCAGCCCCTAAGGTTTGAGAATTTTCCAATTTAATCCATAAAGTTCTGAAATTTTCTAATTTGGTCCTTAATGTTTGAAAAATTCTCATATTTAGTCGCTAAAGTTTGAAAATTTTCTAATTCAATCACTAAAGTTTGGAAATTTTCAAAATTGGTCTTTAAAGTTTGAATTTTTTTTTTTAAATTTAAGTCCCTAAAGTTTGGAAATTTTCTAAATTGGCTCCTAAAGTTTGAAAATTTTCAAAATCAACCTTTAAAGATTGAAAACTTCCTATTTTGGCCCTCTAAAGTTTGTTTTTCTTTCAAATTGGGACCTAAAATTTGGAATTTCTCTAAATTGGCCAATAAGGTTTTGGAAAAATTGTAATTTAAGCCCTTCAAGCTTAAAATTTCACATAATTGGCCACATAAGGTTTAAGAATATTGCAATTGACTCTCCTAACTTAAGGATTAATTTATTCTAAAGTTTTAAATTCTATAATTCAAATCCTAAAGTCAAATACATATGCAAATCAGCAGATTTCAATTACAAATATTGGTACATCGGACTCTTTTGAGAGATATAATAATCGAAAGTAAGTTAGTTGAAGCAACATCTCTTGCGGATATTAATTAATTTTGAATATTAGAAGGTATTTGTGTGTGTGTGTTATTCATTGCGGATATTGATCGGCCCAAAGGAAGGTCAATATTTGGCTCAAATTTCACATGCACCTGTGGTGATGAATACGTGGCAATTATTTGGTTTAACGTGTGATCAATAAATCGGTCCAAAGAAAGGTTTATTGGTTAACATGTCTTATTATCAGTGTTTGATCACTACACTAAGGGAAAATTAGGTGTTTGTATGTTATTTCATGCAGATATTGATCGGCCCAAAGGAAGGTCAATATTTGGCTCGAATTTCACATGAACTTGTGGTGATAAATACGTGGTGGTTATTTGGTTTTACGTGTGATCAATAAATCGGTCCAAAGAAATGTTTGTTGGTTGATATGTTTTACTGTCAGTGTTTAATTACTACACCAAAAGTACCACTTACAAGTTAATATTTCTGTCCAAAGACTAAATATTGATGTTGTGCTAGGTATCTTGTGATGGGCCCTACCATTGTTTGAAAGTATGATTTGTATAATAAGGTACTTATGTGAGCTATTTTGTTTAAGTGTTCTCTATTCGGTTTCAGATTCTGCTAGTAGTATATCTACAAGCTCAAATTTAATCCCTGTATTTATAGAACAAACCTCAAGGATCAAAACAAGAACATTAACTTTTCGTTGGCTGCCTGGATCTAGACCGTGTACTAAGGATTGAGCAACCTGCTACTCTTACGGATGAAAGTTCATCTAATCAAATGAGGAACTTTGAGAAGTGGGATTGCTTAAATTACGTGAGTCTCATGATCATTAAGTGCGGAATTCCGGAAGCCTTTAATGGCATAGTATCTGAGGAGGTAAATGATGCCAATGAATTCCTCGCCGAAATTAAGAAACGTTTTGCGAAAAACGATAAAGCTGAAATAAGCACGCTTATGCAAAGCTTGATTTCAATAAAGTATAAAGGAAATGGAAAAATAAGGGAGTACATCATGTAGATGTCTCACACTGCTTCAAAACTTAAGGAACTAAAACTCGACTTGTCTAATAACTTGCTCGTGCATTTGGTATTGATATCGCTTCCTGCACAATATAATTAATTTAAGGTTAGTTATAACTGTCAAAGTAGAAATTGACTCTCAATGAGCTCATTTCATAGTGTGCAAGCCTCTTGCACAATTCAGTCAATTTAAGGTCAGTTGTAACTATTAAAGGGAGAAATGAGCTCATTCTATTTTGTGTGCAAAAGGAAGAAAAGTTGAAGCAGGACAGAACTGAAAGTGTTCACTTGGCAAATACCTCTAAAAATAAGGGCAAGAAAACAAATAAAGAAAATAAAGTTTTTAAGGGTTCATAACAAAAGAAACCACATAAAGACATTAAGGATTGTTTTTTTTTTTTGCCATAACTCTGGACATCTGAATAAAGATCATACATAATACCAACTAAAGCAGCTGCTAAAATACCTTAAGAGCTTTTGACAGGCAGAAAAACCTAGTCTAAAGTATTTTCACATTTGGGGATGTCCAGCTAAGGTTAGGCTTTATATGCCACATAAAGAAATTGGACTCTAAAACAATCAGTAGCTACGGCCCCATTCTCTTTACTGTTTTCAGCCCGTTTTGAGTTTTCGATTTTTGGAAATATCGAAAACGCGTTCACTTTGCCCATTTTTAGAAACGCGTTTTCCAAAATACCAAAAAAAAAAAATACATAGGAAACTCAAAACGAGTTTATAGCGTTTTGGATATTTTGTGTTAAAAAGTCCAAAACTACCAAAACGCGCGTTTTGGATTTATTTTTTTTGGTAAATGTGAGACACTTTCTTCACTTGAAATTCTTATATTATTTTGTCATTATATATAGATCCATATTAAATTTTTTTATTTTGGTAATTTTTTATTATTATTTTTTTAAATGTGAGACATTTCCTTCAGTTGAAATTCTTATGTTATTTTGTCATTATATATAGATTCATGTTAAGATTTTTTTTTTTTTGTAAATTATTATTATTTTGTAAAAGTGAGATACTTTCTTCACTTTAAGTTCTTATGTTATTTTGTCATTATATATATAGATCCATGTTAAGATTTTTTTTTTTTTTTTTTTTTTTTTTTTTTTTTTTTTTTTTTTTTTTTTGTAAAAGTGAGACACTTTATTCACTTGAAGTTTTTTATGTTATTTTGCCATTATATATAGATCCATTTTAAGATTTTTTTTTTTTTTTTTTTTTTTTTTTTTTTTTTTACTTTGTAAAAGTGAAACGCTTCCTTCACTTGAAGTTCTTATATTATTTTGTCATTATATAAAGAACATGTTAAGATTTTTTTTATTTTATTTTATTTTTTTTTTGTAATTTTTTTTTATTATTTTTTTTTTTGTAAATGTGAGATGTAAATTTTTTTTTATTTATTATTTTATTTATTTTGTAAAAGTGAGATACTTCCTTCACTTGAAGTTCTTATGTTATTTTGTCATTATATAGATCCATGTTAAGATTTTTTATTTTTTATTTTTGTAATTTTTTATTATTATTATTTTTTATTTTTGTAAATGTGAGACACTTCCTTCACTTGAAGTTCTTATGTTATTTTGCCATTATATATATATCCATGTTAAGATTTTGTTGGTATGGTGTTAAATTTTTGTTTAGCTGAAACAATATTAATGATGAATTTATTGACATAGAGAACTAACTGATTTATTAACATTAAAATTAATGTAATTCAACAAATCAACCATTTTTTACATATAAAATATCACAAAATAAATATATCAAAAAATTACAAAGTAAACACATTTTTCAGTTTCCTATTTTTGAAAACAATTTTCCAAAATCACAAAGAGAACATGTTTTCAGCAATCCCAAAACAAACAACCAAAATCCAAAATTCAAAATTCAAAATCCAAAATCGAAACACAAAGAGAACGACCCCTACTTTATTGGTTATTCTGAGCGTTTAAGGGGCTATTAATTTTATGATCCCACACTTAAGTCAACTTTTGAAATGGGAAATGCAACATTTTTTGAGGATGTTGAGTTTGGGGGAGAAATAAGGTTAGAGATATTGTTTTTAAGGAAAAAGTTGAGGAAGAACCAGTTTCGATTCCTATTGTTGTTTTTGACAATGTGCAAGTTTTTATATATGTCATTGCTCAACAAGCATATTCGGAACCTCAATTCGACAATATTGAAGAACCTCCCATCCAAAATAAGGTATATTTCAGAAGTACAAACTCAACAACCTGAATAACTAAAGCCATTAAGGAGATGCACGAGAGAAAGGGAAAAATGCTATTCCGGATAATTTAAATAGTATTTTTCCAAGAACATAAGGAAATAATGGAATGGGGGAAGATGGTCCGATCATTTCCATCAGGCCATGCAGGGTTCTAACTCTCAGAAGTGGATTGATGCCATAAATAAGGAGTATAAGCATATGCAAGACAATAAAGTTTGGAATCTTGTCCCATTACCAGAAGGTGCGAAGCCCATTAGTCTTAAATGGATTTTTAAACCAAGAGGGATTCGAAAGGTAATGTGGAAAGATATAAGGTTCGTCTTGTATCTAAGGGCTTTACACAGAATGATGGCATTGATTATAAAGAGACTTTCTCTTCGGTTTCAATGAAAGACTCTTTCAGGAAAGTTAGGTTGTTGCACATTTTGACCTCGAGTTACATCAAATGGATGTTAAGACGACGTTTCTCAATGGAGACATTGATGAGACGGTTTGCAAATTAAAGAAATTCATTTATGTGCTCAAGCCAGTTTCCGTTAAGGGTAATACAAATTTCATCAAGTAATTGTCTCATTTGGTCTTGAAATTAATGTTGTTGATGGTTGTGTGTATTATAAGTTCAGTGGGAGTAAGTGTATTTTCCTGATTTTATATGTTGATTATTGCTTTCCACTAACGATATAGGCATGTCACATAAAATTATGAGATTTTTGTCACGGAATTTTGCGATTAAAAATCTTGGTGACGTCTCTTTTGTATTAGTGATTCAGATACACCGGGATTGTTCTCGAGGTATTCTTGGATTGTCACAAAAGGGCTATCGATAAAGTACTTAAGAGGTTTGGCATGCGAGACAGTAAATCAAGGAACACCCTTATCGTTAAGGGAGACAAATTTAGTCTCAACCAATGCCCAAAAAGTGATCCTGAAGTTAAAAAAATGCAGAAGATCTCATATAGTTAAGCTATAGAAAATCTGATGTATGCTCAAATTTGTATGCGTTCGAATATTGCATACATTATTGGGATACTAATGAGATATTTAAGTAAACCTGTGATGGATCATTTGGAAAGCGTCCAAACATGGGTTATATGGTATTTAAAGAGAACAAAAGATTACATGCTCACATACAGAAAATCGGATCAGTTGGAGATCATATGGTATTATGATTCCGATTTTACTAGATGTCAAGAAAGTAAAAGATCCATATCAGGCTACATTTATCTGCTGGTTGGAGGAGCTATTTCCGGAAGGAGTGCTTAACAAATACTTTAGCTTCTTTCACTTGACAGCACAGTTTGTAGCAATTTTGGAGGCATCTAATTATGGAATATAGCTGCGAAATTTTATCACTGGGCTGCGTATTCTGTACGGTATAGAAAGACCACTAAAGTTATATTGTGACAATAACTCAGCAGATTTATATTCCAGTAACAACAGGAGCTCAACTAAGTCAAAATACATTGACATAAGTTCCTGGTTGTGAAGGATACAGTTCAGAGTGGACACGTGTCAATAAGAGCACATTGGGACAAACTCCATAATTGTGGATCCGCTTACTAAGGTATTACCACCCAAGGTCTTTCATGAGCACATTACTCATATGGGTGTTGTATTTCTTAAGGATATTTGGTTTTAGTGGGAGTTTGTATTTTGGGTGCATTAGACGCATTTACTGTCCTTTTGGATACAGTTTAAAGTTAAAGTTATTTACAACTGTAAGGTTTCAGGTTTATTATCTCTGAACTCGTTTGAGGATGATCTCACTAAAGTTGAACCAGTTTGAAATAGGCATGTTGAAGATCACATTACATGTAATTTTCATGCTCACATCCATACTTGATCCATGTCATTCAGTTATGTCGATATACGTGACCATTGATAAGTTTAGTTACGATTAATGTAGCGAAAGCCGCTTTGATCCTATGTTGATATAATTGATGGACCGGATTGTTTGGGGATGCATTCAGTAATGATAGAAAAATTCTGAGTACTCATAAGGTTATGATTGATACACAATTGTAAGGTTACACATATAGCCCAAGTGGGAGATTGTAAGGATTTTAATCAATCGTGTGGGCTTATATGTGGATTATTGTGTATTGAATAAAAGGCTATCAAATTTGGTTAAGCCCATTTAAAGTGATTTTATAAAGATTTTATGTATATCGGGCTTTAATGAATCTAATTAATGTATGGGCTTTTATGTGTAGATACCACGTCATTACCTAATTCATGATGTGTCGAATTAGGTTAATAGGAAATTCAGTATATAAAGTCGGTTATGGTCTCTGAATCGTACGTACTGTTCTTTCTGTCTGACATCCTATCATCAGAGAGAAAATAAGGACTACGTATTGATTTAAAAGATCAAACCAACCGAATCGTTCATCGTGAATCATATTTGATTAAGGTACGCTTCCGCTTCAGTTATTTAATTCTTGATAATTCAGTATGATGATTTTGGATCATAGATAAACAATTTTCTGTGATGTATTTTCTAACATATAAAACTTTTGTTTAGGAAAAAAGGACTTTGATTAGTGGGACTTTTTAAATTGCATGAGTCTTATGATCATGAAGTGTAAACCTTTTGGGGTGCTTTATCCGAAAAGGTTAGTATTGTGTACGAGTTCTTTAAAGAAATTGAAAAACACTTTGCAAAAAATGATAAGGTTAAAACAAATATGTCTAATAAATTTGGCTTCATCAAGGTATAAGATTAAAGGAAACATAAGGGAGTACATCATGATATGTCTCATCTTGCTTCAAAACTAAAGACACTAATGCTGGAGTTGTCTAAGGAATTACTGATACATTTAGTTTTGATTTCTCTTCCTTCATTATTCAGCCAATTAAGGTTAGTTATAACTATCAAAAGGAGAAATAGTCTTTCAATGAGTTCATTTCTTATTGTGTACAAAAAGATGAAAGTTGAAGCAAGAGAGGACCGAAAGTGATCATTAGGAAAGTAATTATAAGGACAAGAACAAGAAAATAAAGAAAAATAAGGAAGCTGTAACTTGTCTAATTCAAATGAAACAACAAAATCCTGGAAAGCATATGAAGTGTCGAGCTGATACTTTTATGGAAATCCTTAACACATGAAGATAGACTATATCAAATACCACGCTTGACGTATAAAACGTTATGTTTTTCACTCTGATTTGTTATGAGGTTAAGTTAGTTTCAATATCAAGATAGACATGGTGGATAGATTCTTCTACTACTCACATAAGTGTGTCTAAGTAGGAGTTTTTCGAATAGCCTAAAGCAAGAAGATGCTAAAATATTCGTATGTGGGTGATGGAAAATCATTTGAAATTGATATTATATTAACTTTTAGGTTATTATTAAAGACTAGATATTATTTTGTTTTGAAAGTGACAATTGCAGCAATGTCTTTTAGACAGAATTTCGGTCTCACTTCCATATTAGACAAATTCGATCATTCTTATTCATTTGAAAATAATCACTTTAGACTTTTTCGGAATTCAAATATTGTGGGTATTGGTTTTCTATCTGTTTATGATTACATATATTTACTTAATATGGTTTCATTTAATGAAACATTGTATGTAAGTTCATGTGATATTAAACAAAAATTAATTGATGAGAATTTTGCTTATTATGGCACATATGCTTAGGTCACATCTCCCAAAATAGAATTGAAAAGCTTATGACTGATGGAATTCTTAATCCTCTTAATTTTTTAGGAGATTAGGTGACTATGACTTCAGACATCATAGAACTAACACATACGAATATTTGTGGGTCATTCCCATTGGCTTATTGGAATGGTCAATAGTATTTTTTTCACGTTAATAAATAATTTTTCATGTTATGCTACATGTATCTCAACCATGAAAAGACCCATTTGTTGGACATGTTCAAGGCTTACAAGGCTATGGTTGAAAATCAACTTTGTAAAAGAACCAAACACGCCAGTCTGCCCATGATGGTGAATATTATGGCAGATATGATGGATAAAGTGAACAATGTTCTAAATCTTTTGCTAAATACTTAGAGGAATGTAGAATAGTCCCACAATATACAATGCCAGAATTCCTAGCACGAATGATATTGCTGAGAGATGAAATAGATTACTTGTAGATATAGTAAAGAGTATTATTAGTCATTCCACCTTACCAGTATCTCTCTTTAGAAAAGCACTAAAGAGGCGAATTACATTGTCAGTTGAGTTCCAAATAAAACAATTGCTAAAATACCTTATGAGCTTTGGACACGAAAGAAGCTTAGTTTGAAGTGCTTACACATCTGGGTCAGTCTTTGAAATTGGAAATGATTGGTTATTAAGTTTTCAAGGGAGACAAGGTTAGAGTTTTTGTCTTCAAGGAGGAATATGTAAATATTCCTTCAATTTGTATTGATCATGGTCATGACTAGGTAAAATTCATGTTCTAAATCTTTGTCAAGAAGCAATTTTAGATCAAGTTAATATTCAAGAACCCCTTATTCATGATCAAAAGATTTTTCCAGAAGAATAAACTCAACAATCCCAAGAACAAATGCGATTGAGGAGATCCACTAGAAAAAAAGAAAAATAAAATATTCGACGACTTTATAGTCTTTCTCCAAGAACGTGTTGATAGCATTGGATTGGTGGAAGAATATCCAATCACTTTCATCATGCTATGCAAAGTACTAATTCTCAAAAGTGGATTGATGTCATGAATGAAGAGATAAAGTTCATGAAAGACAATAACATTTGGGAACTCGTCCAATTACCTAAATGTGCAAAGCTCATTGCTTGTAAATGGATATTTAAAACCAAAGGGATTCGAAGAGATATAAGACTCATCTTGTTACAGAAGGATCTACTCAAAAGGAAGACATTGATTTCAAAGAGACATTCTCTCTTATTTCTATGATAGACTCTTTCAACGCTATTACAGAACTTGTAGCACATTTTAATCTTCAGTTACATCATATGGGTATAAAACCATTTTTCTTAATGGTGATATTGATGAGATGATTTATAAGGCATGAAAGAAAAACTTTGTGTTAGGAGATAGCTTGCAAATTAAATAAATCCATCAATTGGGCTTAAGCATTCTTTCTGTCAATGGTATTACAATTTTATCAAGTAATTGTCTCGATTAGTTTTCATATAAACAGATATGATAGTTGTGTATACTACAAGTTTAGCTGGAGTAAGCATATATTCCAGAAATAATATGAGCTTATTGCACAAAACTAAGACATATCTAAGTAATTTGAAATGAAAGATCTTGGTGATGCCTCTTTTGTATTAGGGATATAGATACACCGAAACCGTTCTCGATTATTCTTGGATTGTCAAAAAAGAGCTATACTAAAAAGTTTCTTAAGAGGCTCAGTATGCAGTATCTTAAACAAGGTGATATCCTTATTACTACCGGAGACAAGTTCAATCTCAATCAGTGCCTTAAGAATGACCTTGGAGATAAAGAAATGCAAAAAACTCCCTATGCGTCAGCAATTGAGAGTCTAATGTATGCTCATATTTGTGTGCATCCGAATATAGCATTCATTGTTGGAATACTAGATAAATATCTGAGTAACCCTAGGGTGGATCATTGAAATGCAACCAACGATTTATAGGCTATATGTAGAGAACAAAGAATTACATGACAACATATAGAACAAATGGACAAATTAGAAATCATTGGATAGTTTGATTTTGTTAGATGTCAAGGCAGTCAAAGATCCACATTGAGCTATGTCTACTTTCTTTTTAATGATTGAAAAATTTGACGTTAAAAAATAATATAAATTATATTAGTAAGAAAAAGACATGTTAAATGTGAATTTTAAAAATAGTTAGTTATTGAAATATTAGAAATGTTAGTTTCAAACGTCCTACTTTGATAAGCCATGACTTCGATATAATTGGCCATTTTATGCGTTGTAAAAATCATTGGAAACTGAACTTGGAGAGCTTCAAAATGGTACTAAAAATCTCTATGGAAACTAGGGTTCGTCCCATGCTCAAATCCCTCCAAATTTGTAGGCCCCTCTACGTCACGATAAACATCTCACTTTCCTTCCAAGTTGACTTCTTGAGTTGGTTCCACCTCCCACCTACTCTCACATAACTTATGTACCCTATTATTGCCTGACCTAAGATCCGATTGGGGTGTTTGTACATCAACGTCTCCTTTGATAAATCAACTCGTTCTTAAACCAATAATTGTATTATAACTTGGCCATAAAGTAATTTATTCTTTCTATTATGTGAAGATGGACAATATGTCTTTCATTACCAGTTTGGCCAAATCAATTGTCACAAAAAACCACAAGTCTTCAAAATTCAATATGGTAAACTTTCTCGTCCCTGGTCCAATCACATGTACATAAATTAAGTTCAATAAACACGCACTCAATGGTAAAGCCATAACATTATGGATGGAATGGCCATGGAAGGATCCATAAACACAACTTGACAAGCCTGTAATTTTCTGAAATTCGAGTCATAAACTAAGCTCCCCTATGGTATATGAAAAAACCGGCTGTTTTATCCTCTTCACCAAACAAGTAAGTTTTCCCCTTCACATGAGCTTGCATAAGGTCTAAAATATCATTTGGGTCACATCTAAAATACTATTTGAAGCATCTGTATTTGTATAAAACAATCTAATAAGTCGTATACTCAATCTTATATTCAAACTAATAAACTTCATCTAAACATTCCTATCAAAATACTCCATAAACTCAAAACCCAATGATGAACTTTTAAAGAATGAAAATTCAATTACACGGTTGGGAATTACCTATCTTTTCACCATTTTTCATACTTGGTGCATGATATGGCATTGACAAAGTAGAAACTTGGATAGTGTGCCCCTTGCTTCTCATTCGTGGACTCCATGCCTTTCTCTTGCTCTGAAGCCTCTCTGGTAGTCTTTATTTTTCCTCTATCCTTCCTTTTGGGACTTCCTTGGTGAAGTGCTTATTGAAGACTACATGAGTTAGCCTCCCGAACCTTCACCATCAGTTAGATTTTGGCCAGACGTCTTAGTTCGACCACCACCAGCATCGGCGATGCTAGATGAGCATCAAAGAGGGTCTAATAGTGGCACTTTGTTGCCACTACTCACTTCTCCTTCCACGATGATTTACTTTGCACTGGGACCCCATTTTACACTTCTTTTTATATTTGGGTTGCATGATTTAAGAATAAATTGAAAGATCTTGGGATGAAATTGGAGAAACTAGTTGAGTGAGAAGATGACTAGGGTTTGAAAAGAGAGAAATGTGTGGAATAAATGGGCGAAGACTGTGAATATGTGTGTTCAAAAATCTAGGTAGAATAGGCTACTGCCTACCATGTGTCTACCTACCCTTAAAAGTTCGGCAACTGGGGTTCAACAATTGCAAATAAAATCTAAAAAAATTCGACTTTTTGAAATAGTTGACTTCATCCACCCTCCATGTCAGCCCTTATTATTTACGTGTTAACATTTTGATTATTAATGTTAAAAATATGAATTTTTGGTATGTTGTACAAGTTATAACCCTTCATTTAGTTAGGCCACCTTTCCTCGAGCAAATGCAAATGATAATTCCACTCTATCGGTTGACTCGTCTAGTAAACCACCAAGCTCATCAAATTAATTAATTAATTAATCATTCCTTGAATGGTGAATCATCTCAAAAAAATAAAGATAAAGGTATGTCTTTCAATAGATTTAATTCAAAAATTTTGACCTTTTGAAATAGTTGACTTCATCCACCCTCCGTGTTAGCCTTTATTATTTACGTGTTAACATCTTGAATACTAAATGTTAAAAATATGAATTTTTGGCATGTTGTACAAGTTATAACCTTCGTTTAGTTAGGCCACCTTGCCTCGAGCAAATGCAAATGATAAACCCACTCTATTGGTTGACTCGTCTAGTAAAACACCAAGCTCATCAAATTAATTAATCATTCCTCGAATGGTGAATCATCTCATAAATAGAGAGAGAAAGATATATCTTTAAATTTAATCATTTTGAACTCACCGAGTTTTGAGTAAGCCAAAGATCCAATTGAAGCCTAGAATTGGCTTATAACTATTGAACAAGTGTTTGCTTACGCAAACATTCCAAAGCAAGAGAAAGTCATATGTCTTCTTTCATGTTAAGATGTAGCGCTGGATATATTGGTAGGACATGTTAGTCAGAGAGATACTAAAGATCTCATTTTGAAAAAAAATTGCGAGAAATTCCGCAATAAGTACTTTTCATCATCCGCTAAGAATCAAAAGCTGAACGAGTTCATCCAATTCAGGCAACAATAGATATCAATATCAGATTATATAAAGAAATTTGAGTAATTGTCCGGATTTGCAACTCACATGATAGAAACCAACTAATTGAAGACAAATAGATTCATTGAAGGCATAAAATTTGAGTTAAGTAGGGATGTGCAAATAGATGGAACACAAGGTTTAACTTTTTTTCTTCATTATTGGAACACGCCTTGATAGTAGAGAAAGCTGAAGCAAAGATTGTTAAGGTTAATGAATTTTGAACACATAATTCACGTGGACCCCGAGTAATAGATATTGGAATCAAACTAGGAAAAGATGGTATACTAGTAGATCAATTTCAAACTTTTCTAGATTTTGACCTTCGATGAAAAAGAATCAGATCGGTAATTGACCAAAAGAAGCAATAATGACAAATTGTTCTTCTTGTGGAAAACAACATAGTGGACTAAGCCGAACTAAGTTTAGGTTTATGTTATTAGTATGGAAAAGAAGCTCGGCAAGTCAAGTATTCCCCTAACATTCCTAACAATAAGAACAATTTGAAAATGGTTCATCCATTTGGTAGAGTTTATGCAATGGTACGTATAGAAACTATGGATGGCACTAATCTCATCACAAGTACGACTTACCTCCAATCTAAACCTGCTTTACTCTATTTGATTTTGGTGCTATGCATTCTTTTATATTTGAACACTTTGTAAATGATGTAGACATAAAGCCTATTTCCTTGTCATTTGTTATAAATATTGTTACACCTTTGGGATAAACTCATTGTGCTATACTCTATATTTCTAACAATATTATACATTTTAAGGATGAAAGTTGCTAATCTAATTTAACAATATTCGATATATCCCATTAGACTTCTCTTTAGGAAAGGATGGATCAATTCAACCTAAACATGATATTGAAGGATGGGGCCTTTTCTTGAAAAATTCCACAATAAGAGTTGAAATCCTTTGAACTAATTGGTTATCCAGTCATGAGGTGACACTCGATTGTAGATTTAACATATTAATGTTTCCTGGGCTTTTCCTTTCAATAGAAAATTTCAGAAATAATCATTTCTTCTATTAAAGCCACTAAGCCAATTACTCAAGGACACTCTGATTTCTAGGTTAGCTTACACTATATTAATGTTGAAAACCCAGTAACCAGTTCTTCATTACCTATAATTCAAGAATTCTCAGATGATTTGCTCGAGAAATTACCTAGATTACCACCTAATAGGGAAATTGAGTTCTGCATCGAGGTAGTTCTGGGTACACAACCAATTTCAAAACTTCGTACATAACGGAACCTCCGGAATTGAAGGAATTGAGAGCCCAATTGGATGAGTTGATAAATAAGGGATTTATTCAACCTAGTGTATCACTTTGGGGTGCACATGTACTTTTTGTAAAGAAGAAAGAGGGTTCTATATGACTTTTTATTGATTATCATGAGCTAAAAAAGGTGACCATAAAGAATAAATATCATCTCCCAAGGATAGACGATATGCTAGATCAGTTACAAGGATCAATTATTGATAAGTGCTTTATTAGCACGTATTTAATTCACTTATTATCTTATTTTGTTATTGGTTTGATCCTATTGAAGTATCGTTTAATGCACTTTCATTTATTGTGCTATGTAAGGTCAAAAAGAAGAAAAGAAAGGAAACAGGACAAAAGAAATACAAAAAATCAAGAAGTGAGGTTCAAGGACATATTCAAAGAGCTCCAAATCAATAATGTCATGTGGGAAGAAGATTAGATGCAAAAATTATGGTCAAAGAAGGTTTGGGTTGAAGTTGGAAATCAAAAACCCGCAAGGATTGTGATCATGAATTTTAATTATAAATTGAAGCTCAATTTAGTCATAGAATACTTTCGAATTTGGGAAGAGATATTTCACAAATAATTGTATATATTTGAGTTTTCTTTCCAACGCAACTTGAATCACCACAATCAGACTTCGGGAGAGAAAGTTATGACCAAAACATCGAGCACAAGCACTTCTCGACAGAAATGCACTTACGACCGTAAATGATAAAATTACGACCGTAACTTCCAAATTCCGAAAATTTTCAGTAGCTCACTTACGACCGTAAATGACAAAGTTACGGCCCTAACTTTCTCGAGAATTAATTTCCTAATCTGATTCAAGGTCTATCTTTGGTATATCTTGTGGGTAAAGCTAGGGTACGATTTTGGAAGTATAAAATGAGCAAAATCACCACAAAAAGGAGACTGGACATTGAGGAAAATTGAGAGCAAAATATAGGGTATTCTTGAGAGATTTTCAAGCGCAAGAATATCAACAACAATGAAATTCATGAAGCAACTTAAAGAATTTACCACAACCATGTTAGGCTAGATTTTATGTCTTGTTTAAAGGGGAAGTTAAGTCAATTTAATTATGTTATTTTCTTTTCCTACAAATTAGTAGCGTGAATTTATTCATTTATTTCAATTGTTGGATTATTATGTTTTGAATGTTCAATTGAGTTTATTTGATTAATAGTTTAATTTGGCCAATTGGATTATTGATCTTTGGATTCATGAATATGCTATGTTTAGATTCTTGATCCGTAATTGTCATTGAATCTTTACTTTAGTAGCAAATAAATCTCGTGCAGATTTAGTAATAATTCAACTTGGATTGATTAATTCGAGCTTGTGAAATTAATGATCCAATTTAATCTATTCTTCTAGATTTTCATACTAGTCATGCATTAAATCCTAAGAGCTTATTTAGGATTGTCCATGGCTAGAATTGGTTCGAAGAGCTTGTTTTGAATCAATACACATAAGGAAAAATTTAGATAATCAGAGCTTGTTGATTATTTATGATTGATAATTGAATAGGGATATAAACATGTTACAAGGAAAAGTATAACATTAATTGAGGGTACAACCGAACCTGAGAACAAGATTTCTTCTCATATTATTTCTCTAGTCATATTTAATTGTTTATTTTTATGCATATTTTTTATTCAAGCAATTTCTAACAACAAACCCCCCCATTCCATTCTAATTGATCGAACAACTAAAATTAGTTTCCGTTCCTCGTGGGATCGACTCTTACTCTCGCTACTACATTATTAATTAATATTTGACAAGTAAGGAATTATTTATTATTTTGGTGCGTTGCCGGGAAACGGTTAACCAATTTATTGTTTAATCAATTAAAATTTTATTTCTTTTCTGCATTTTTATTTATTTATTTTATTTTCACTTTATTTCTATAATTCTTCAAAAAAAAAAAAAAATTGCCTGTCTACTTCTTTGCTTATATGCGTAGAGCTCGATCAACTAATTTTGAATTTTTTTGATTTTGACCCAGAAGTCGAGAGAACTTTTCGACAGTAAAGAAGAGCAGCAGAAAAAATGGCAGCAACTAACAATAATCTGACTCTCAAGCAATTAGCTACACCGGATGTTGCTCAACAACCACTATGCATCACTTTTCCGGCAGTGGAAGAAGGCAGAACTTTTGAGCTCAAATCCGGACTGATCCATCTTCTGCCAACTTTCAGAGGACATCCTAGTGAGTACCCATACAGACATCTGAAGGAGTTCCATATCATTTGTGATGGCATGAGACCCACGGGTATTACTGAGGAACAAATCAAGATGAGGGCCTTTCCATTCTCGCTGAAGGATGCTGCTACTGACTGGTTATACTGTCTACCATCTGGATCAGTCACCACCTGGAATGACATGAAGAGGCTATTCCTAGAAAAGTACTTTCCTGCATCGAGAGCTGGGACGATCAGAAAGGAAATATGTGGAGTGCACCAAAACAATGGTGAATCATTATATGAGTATTGGGAGCGCTTCAAAAAGCTCATCTCTAACTGCCCCCATCATCAGATCAGTGAGCAACACTTGGTGCAATATTTTTATGAAGGTCGGCACCGATGGATGGAAGCATGATAGATACCGCAAGCGGAGGTGCATTGATGGAAAAGAAACCGGAAGAAGCACGAGCTTTAATCTCCAATATGGCTGAAAACACTCAGCAGTTCAACTCCAACAGGGATATGCAAGTTTGGCGCGTATATGAGGTGAGTTGTTCTAATATTGAAAGTAAACTTTCTGAACTAACAAATCTTGTAAAACAACTTGCTATAGGGAAGTTACAGCAAGTCAAGACCTGTGGATATGCGCAAATCTTGGGCATCCAACAGACGCGTGTCCGGTGTTGCAAGAGGGAAATGGTGAACAAACAAATGCTGCAAAGGGTTTTTCGTTCCAAAGACAGCAGTACAATCTGTACTCTAATACCTACAATCCAGGATGGAGGGATCACCCCAACCTAAGCTACAGAATTAACAAGCCCCCGGGTTTCATTTCCAACAAACCTCAAGGGAAATTTCAGCAACAAGGAACCTTCCAACAACATGGGCAATATCAGCAAAAATCTCAAGGCTCAGGTATGTCTCTTGAAGACATGGTAAAAACACTAGCAACTAATACATTAAAATTTCAACAGGATGTAAAGTCCAACATTCAAAATCTGGAGAACCAAATGGGTCAAATGGCTACTGCCATCAACATACTTGAGGCACAAATCGAAGGAAAGCTACCATCTCAACCCGAAGTGAATCCAAAGAATGTGAGTGCAATTACTCTCCGAGGTGGAAAAGAGCTTGAAGAACCGCAACTGAAACCTCCCGCAATCGAAGAGAAGGAAGTTGAGGGAAGGGAAGTCAGGAAGAACGACAGTACCTCAAAAAGCTCGCAGGTAAAAACAGATTCCACTTTAAATGTTAAATTGACTCCACCTCCTTTTCCTAGCAGGCTAGCAAAGGCGAACAAGGAAAGCAAGGAGAAAGAAATCCTGGAGTTGTTCAGAAAAGTGAAAGTCAACATTCCACTGTTGGATGTAATCAAGCAAGTACCCCGATATGCAAAGTTTTTGAAGGAGCTGTGCACCAACAAACATAAATTGAAGGGGAATGAGAAAGTGATGATGGGAGAAAATGTTCTACATTATTTCAAAGGAAATTACCTCTAAAATGCAAGGATCCTGGTATGTTTACAATCCCTTGTATAATAGGTGAAACTAAATTTGAGAAGGCCTTGATAGATTTGGGAGCATTAATTAATGTAATGCCTCTTTAAAATTGGTCAATTTAACTGAAACGAATGTCATAATTCAATTGGCTGATCGCTCTAACGCCTATTCGGATGGGGTAGTTGAGGATGTGCTAGTGCAAGTAGGAGGGTTAGTGTTCCCAGCTGAATTTTATGTGTTAGACATGAATAATGATCACTCTCCCAACTCCACTCCTATTTTGTTAGGTAGACCATTTTTTAAAACATCTAAGACCAAGATAAATGTCAGTAGTGGCACACTCACCATGGAATTTGATGGTAAAATGATTTAGTTTAATATTTATAATTTCTTGAACTACCTTGATGATGATAATCCTGTTCATTCTGTTAATGATATTGATTCTTCAGGACATGAAACTTTCAAACTTGGTGGAAATGGTGAAAAGCCAGGTAAGATCTCGTGTATTACACTGCCAACTTCTGATGACATGCTTTTGCCCCCTGTCTTGCAGGCCCTAATGTAAAATATGAAAAAGAAGTTGAGCTTTGGAAATCCACCTAATCCCGGTTGAAGGAGGAAATAACAAGTCTAGCCAAGGACAATAAAAAAGGGCGTTGCTCAGGAGGCAACCCGAGAGGGGAGTTTCTTTACTCCCTCAAATTGTTTTTTTATTTTTATTTTTATTTTTGTCATTTTTCTTATTAGTTAATTTTATTCACAAAAAGAAAAAAAAATTCAATGGCCAAGTTAAAACTTTACGGCCGTAACTCTACTCCATCGAATTTATCCAGATGCCTAATTACGGCCATAACTATATTATTTACGACCGTAGTTGATTCTTTCAATTTTTTTCAGATTGTTACTTACGGCCATAATTAATATCTTCACGACCGTAAGTTTCGCAGACTTTTAAAATTCCATCTATTCTTCTGATTCCATTCACATTCCCCTCTTTTGTTTTGTATTGTCACGCTCCACATTGAGGACAATGTGGAATTCAAGTGTGGGGGGTGATTTGTCTTTTATCTTCTATTTTGTTTCTTTCTGGTTATCCGTTCAGTTTTGGTTGTGTGTGTTCAGACCTACAGTTAGGTTTAATAGGAAGCGGCCCCACTTATGATAATTTTTGAACCACCAACTTCCTAAATTGCATAATCGGACAAACAATGAGCACATAGAGATGAGTTTTCCAATAATTTTTGAATTAGTTTGAAAATGGGGATACATTGAAAAATTTCTGCAACCTAATAGAGTCAAACCAAAATTAATATGATAAAATACCACCTCGAGTAACTTCATTCTATCCTTATCCACTAGATTTTGAGTTCGGAACCAAGACTAAGCAATGACCTATATTCATAATTGGATGGGAGGAATACATATAAACCATAATTTTTGAGCTTTTGAGCTTATAAGGTGCTTTTACTCTTTATATTAAGCTCTATTTTTTATGTGTGTCCTGTATGGTTGGTTTGTTCTTGGATATGCTTTCTTGTGCATGCCGTTGTAACTTCTTGGCTAAAGTGCAAAATATAGTAGAGGCATTAGGTTAAACCAAATTTGACCTGTTAAAAGGGCCTACCATGATACATGTACCATTAGAAGCCCTTTTGAGCCTTAGCCTTTCTTTGAATTTTTTATGCCACGCTACAAGCCACGAATACCCTTTCTTTTGCATTGTCTCTGTTTTGAACCACAGAGAAGGGATTCGCAAGCTTTTTTTGATTAAAGATTGTGCTGTGGTCTAAGTCTAAGAAGTTACAATGGTTATCTTGTGTTGGGTGACGGTTGTGTGATGGACTGAATTCAAGGAAATGTAATTCTATCTTGTGCCAATTGGTGACTGCGTGATGATTTGAATAAAAGAGAAAAAGTTGCAGTCTGTACTCAAAAAAGAAGAGAGAAAAAGTAATGAAAATGAAGTTTAGTCAAGAAAATTAGTAGTTGAGGAAGTCAAACACTCAACTTGTGAAAAGGAAGAAAAAAAAATCAAGTGTTAACTAAGTTGGGTAGTAGGAAACAATGAAGTTCATAGTGAGAGTGAAGGAAGTATTGTCATTTTGAATTTACTTAGCTTGCAAAATTCCTTCTCGACTCAGCCTAAATATACCCTTTTATCCTACCTGACCCGAAGCCCCGTTACAATAAAATAAAGACATTTACTTTGCACTTGTGTTATTGTTGGCTCCGGTTATGACATTTGAGCAGTCTGTAGTAATAGATTCTCCATGCAGTGAGTTGAGTGAAAATTTTCACCCTTATACACTTTGTGAAGAGAGAAATATCTAGTGAGGGTGTTAACTCCCATTACATATGCTTATGAGTGGTTTGAATTGCTTGGTCTATATTCTATGCTTTTGAGTTAGTCGAAACTAACACCCTTGTAGTGAATTGATATACGTTACGAGAGAACTCACGAGAGATGGGAGGATACAAGCCACATTGGGAAATGAATTGGGCCGGGGGTATTGATTTTCAATTCTGTTCAGAGGATATTGAATTATGCATCTCTTACACACACTAACACACTCCGGTTATGCAATTGAATTTTCATGCTAAAAGAGAAGTGGACTGTAACCTTGAATTTCCGATTGTAGGTCTATCTTTTTGTTTGAGTTATGTTTCTTTTCTTTCACATCATTATTCGAGGACGAACAATGGTTTAAGTGTAGGGGGATTTGATAAGTTCTTTATTAGCACGTATTTAATTCACTTATTATCTTATTTTTTTATTGGTTTGATCCTATTGAAGTATCGTTTAATGCACTTTCATTTATTGTGCTATGTAAGGTCAAAAAGAAGAAAAGAAAGGAAACAAGACAAAAGAAATACAAAAAATCAAGAAGTGAGGTTCAAGGGCATATTCAAAGAGCTCCAAATCAATAATGCCATGTGGAAAGAAGATTAGATGCAAAAATTATGGTCAAAGAAGGTTTGAGGTGAAGTTGGAAATCAAAAACCCGCAAGAATTGTGATCATGAATTTTAGTCATAAATTGAAGCTCAATTTGGTCATAGAATACTTTCGAATTTTGGAAGAGATATTTCACAAAGAATTGTATATATTTGAGTTTTATTTCCAACGCAACTTGAATCACCACAATCAGACTTCGGGAGAGAAAGTTATGACCAAAACATCGAGCACAAGCACTTCTCGACAGAAATGCACTTACGACCGTAAATGATAAAATTACGACCGTAACTTCCAAATTCCGAAAATTTTCAGTAGCTCACTTACGACCGTAAATGACAAAGTTACGGCCCTAACTTTCTCGAGAATTAATTTCCTAATCTGATTCAAGGTCTATCTTTGGTATATCTTGTGGGTAAAGCTAGGGTACGATTTTGGAAGTATTAAATGAGCAAAATCACCACAAAAAGGAGGCTGGACATTGAGGAAAATTGAGAGCAAAATATAGAGCATTCTTGGGAGATTTTCAAGTGCAAGAATATTAACAACAATGGAATTCATGAAGCAACTTGAAAAATCTACCACAACCATGCTAGGCTAAATTTTATGTCTTGTTCAAAGGGGAAGTTATATCAATTTAATTATGTTATTTTCTTTTCCTACAAATTAGTAGCGTGAATTTATTCCTTTATTTCAATTGTTGGATTATTATGTTTTGAATGTTCAATTGAGTTTATTTGATTAATAATTTAATTTGGCCAATTGGATTATTGATCTTTGGATTCATGAATATGCTATGTTTAGATTCTTGATCCATAATTGTCATTGAATCTTTACTTTAGTAGCAAATAAATCTCGTGCAGGTTTAGTAATAATTCAACTTGGATTGATTAATTCGAGCTTGTGAAATTAATGATCCAATTTAATCTATTCTTCTAGATTTTCATACTAATCGTGCATTAAATCCTAATACCTTGTTTAGGATTGTCCGTGGCTAGAATTGGTTCGAAGAGCTTGTTTTGAATCAATACACATAAGAAAGAATTTAGATAATCAGAGTTTGTTGATTATTTATGATTGATACTTGAATAGAGATATAAACACGTTACAAGGAAAAGTATAACATTAATTGAGGGCACAACCGAACCTGAGAACAAGATTTCTTCTCATTTTATTTCTCTAGTCATATTTAATTGTTTATTTTTATACATATTTTTTATTCAAGCAATTTCTAACAACAAACCCCCCCATTCCATTCTAATTGATCGAACAACTAAAATTAGTTTCCGTTCCTCGTGGGATCGACTCTTACTCTCGCTACTACATTATTAATTAATATTTGACGAGTAAGGATTTATTTATTATTTTGGTACATTGCGACACGCATCAATTATCTTCTCTAAGATTGATTTATGATTAAGATACCATCAGTTAAAGGTTAAAGAAGAAGATATCCTAAAGTCCACCTTTAGTACTCATTATGGACACTTTGAATTCTTAGTGATGCCCTTTGGATTAACAAACCTCCATTTGATAAAGTAATGTGCAGTTACCTCTAATGGCCCTAGTGTTGAGTAGTACAAATGAAATACCACTTTTCATTTTACGAGCTTTCTTGAATTTCACGTAATTTTAAGTTAATTCAATTATAAATTATGCACTTGATTATTATTACTAGTATCATAATCATGCATTGCACGAAAGAACAATATGAAATGATTTTACTGTAAATATCATTTGGAAAACCTCTTTAAATAATACATTATTTGTACAATTTGTAATTGTTCGCACCCATGTGATACATGAAAGTTACTATAGACAAAATATATTTAAACAATTGTTCAAAATTAAATTAAATAATACAATTTTTCAAATATATTTTGCATAGAATAAATAAAAAAATTTCATCCAAATATTTTTGACTAACGTGAATAAAAATAATAATCCTTAAAATATTATAATTTACATAAACTAAAGTAATTGTAACAAATTAAAAATATGTAGTCCTATATATAAATAAATGTAAAAAATTAAGCAATATTGGCGATGCACAAAAGTAAAATCAACCTCAAGATTTGTGGTGCACAAACGTGAAATTCAATTCAAGATATCCTTCGCATGATTAATAATTTTAAATTTTTAAGTGCAATGCATTCAATTGAATATAATTAAATGCATATTTAATTATATGTCAATAAAAAAATTATTAATGAAAATATAAATAAAATATATATAGTGAGTTTTTTGTCTATATATATTAATAAAATTAAGAAATAAAGTTTCACCATTTTTTACAGCATTTAATTATTTTTTTAATATTTTAATAAAATTGTAAACCGTTGAATTGTTTTATCTCTTTACGAGAAAACAGACTATGAATTAAGTGTTTTATAGATTGTACCGTGAACATATAAACTACATTTCTAAAATTAACGTTAAATAAATGAAATTTTCTTTTTTAAAAAAAAACTTTTGAGTTACAAAATTAGGCTCATACAATACATGTGCAAAACTCAACCTACATATTCTTCTTAAGATCGATGCTTTTTCTTTTCATATATTGTTCTTCATCATATTTTTTCCAAAAAGAGGTGTAGGATAGACTTTTTTGGTATAATTTGATTTTTTAAGTATTAATTATTAATTTCAAGTGGTTTTCTAGAAAAATAATCATTAATTTTAATAAATATTGTTACATTAATTGATTCTTTTTTTTTTCGTACTGACAATTTCTTTACTCATATTGTTACATTGTTATTTTAATAAAAAATACTGATCGATCAATTGTTTAATAGAAATTATATAAATTAATTGTTAAAATCTGTAATATATTTTTACATATTTTAGTTATTTAAATTTGTAATAAAAAATAGAAAAATGAACAGAATCAGTAAATAAATAAAAATAATGGGGAAATGATGAATGAATTGAAGAAATCTTAAATTTTTAAAATTAACCCAACTTAATTGGACTTGCCTTAAAAAATTCGTATAGTTATTATTTTTTTTAACTATATCCTTATCCATGCGATGCATGGACATATTAGAATTTCAAAAAATACTTTAATAAAGTATAAGTAGTGGAAAAATGTAGCAAAAATGAAAAAAATTCATTGTGACTGCACATAATAATAAGAATATAGTATTACAAATTCTGGAAAACTTCCTTGTACACAACATTTTTTGAATATAGTTTAAGAATAGTCAAATATAGAAAGATTATTGTCAATTTTAAACGTAGATTTCACGTAATGAATTTGGATCTCAAATCTTCACTTTTCCCCCTATTTTAATTCCAAATTATTAATGAAACTAATCAAGACATACACGCTAATTGCTAAACAAATGGGATTGAAGAAACATATGTTAATTGTATAATCAAATTCAAATTTCCAAACTTGTTATAAAAATGTGGTCCAAAAAATACAGATCCCAAAAGTGAAGCCTAAAGTTGGTACCCACCCTCCTTTCGCGAGTAATATTCTCGTGCAATTCTGTGTTAAATGAACTTCTTGCTACTGAGAAAATTTTGACAATAAACTCAGTCAAGAGAATGCTTCAATTTCACAAAGAAAGTGTTCAAATAATAATAATAACAAAGATAAACTAATACAGAGTCAAATTTTGGATTACTTAAAAGTACAGCTACATGATCCAGAAAAAAGTAGGTGTTGCATCCAAAAACTCTATTACTACAAGTTGATAGAAAAAAAAATAAACAAATAAAATAGAGAGCCACCTCATTTTCTTCCTCCTTTTTCACGTCCACAGCCTCGACATTTTTCGTGCAATGCTTTGTTGATAGTGTTTTATCTGCATGTTTTCTAGTAGAGGTAGTATATGATCCACACACTCTGAAGCTGAAATCATCAATAGATTCATCCTCCTTTATGAGGAAGAAGCATCGACTTTTAAACTGATGACGTTATTGGACTTCAAATGCTTTAATCCTATTACCAATCTTCTTCTCAGGCTCCAAATGACTCTTCTTGATCAATTCCAACAACACCACGTGCTTGTACTGTCGGAAAAATCATAAAGAACTCAAAGATCAGGCCAATTTCATACTAAAAACTTAGAATCACTTATTATAGAATTTAAATAATGTTTGGAATATATTGCTGAAAACTACAAAAATAACACCAAAATCGAAAATTCAGTTTTGGGCTTATTTATGATACTGGAAAACTACCTCTAAAATATCAACATCTGATGATCGGAAATTGATGATGATTTTTTTTTTCTTTTTGATAAAAGAGGAGAGAAAATCATAATACTTATAGGCATTGATAAATCCAGATCTAAAATTGACAGTAAAGTCAATTCTCAAAGTCTTCTCTTGCATATCTGAGAAAGGAAGGAAAATTAGATACCATTCCTCATTAAGTTGTCATTATTAAATTAAAATGAGTGTGCATGACCCTAAAGAAATTTCAAATGAATGATCATCTGATCAAATGCTGTGAGATAAAAAGTTTACACTTGTTAATGCTATTCTAAGCCCCTAAGATAATTCAATTCCACAAGAGCAGTTTGCTCCATGTATCAAACCCATCTGGAAGTAGAATCAATTCCCAAAAAACGACTCAAAGAAAGCAAAATGTACCAATACCAACCAATACAAAAGTCAGAGATATATTTTAGGTTGGAGAGTTGCATAAATGAAGGGTTTCAGTTAATTGACAATGAACATATAGGAAAAATTAATGCGCGCAAATGACATCATTAACTAATTTGGAAAACACCATATATAAAAAGCAACAGTTAACATGAACTTCAAATATCTGCATCCCACCTATGTCCAATCACGAAGCGGATTAAAATGCCCTTTTCTTCCTCGAGCTTTTTGCGATTATCACCTACTTATTCCAACAAATAAGAATATTCATTATAGTAAGCATAGAAAAAATTCCTGGAGGAGACAGATGTATTATACGCACCTCGTGGCATCCAAGTAGCACAATTAGAATCTCTCCTCTTTCAACTGCTAAAAGTAGTGTTTATACCTACTCCCATCAAATATTTTCTTTTTGTGATTAATTCCTGAATCTTGATGTCTTTAGATATGGGGGAACCACTAAGTAAGGAATCTTGCACATAAATTAAAGCATTTACACTTGCAGCCTTATCGCCACCAAAATTCAGTATAAATATTAGTTCAATTTGAGAAATAAAAATAAAAGTGAATAAATACCGGCGTCTCATGGAAACACAACATTCTTGCTTGTAAATGCGATTGGTCGGTTCAAGAATCCGGACCCGTAAGAGGTACTATCGGAGTAGATACAATTGTTCAAGGAAAAATAAAAAATATTAGAAGATTTCAACAGGAAAAGGGTGAAAAAAACTGAATCCTCAATGAATTTCATCATCAATTTAGATAAATTAGAGATTAGGAATCTCTAAAATGGTAGCCAAAAAAAGGACACGGGAAGACCCAAAAGGAGAGACAGAAGACACACATTGCTTGTTGAAAATTGAAAAATCAATGGAGATGTTACACCTGTACCCAATGTTGGGACTATTTTCTTAGAATTGAAATTTTGAGGACTAAATTAAGTATTAATTCAACTTAGGGACCTTGCTGCAATTTTCTATAAACTTGAATATATGGCACACGCTTTTTTCTTGTAAATAAATGCTCGGTCTAATTCCTTGATTTATGCTTTTGCCATTTATGACAATAATAAAATAATTCTTTATTGATCAATTCAGGGTAGGCATATATTTAAGGTAGGTATATATGGAAGTATGTATATAGGTTATTCATGCCAAAGAAGGAATCTTCAATTCCTACACTAATTTCAAGGCAAATTGACCCCCTTTCAATGCTAGAATTAATGGTCTACCCCCATCATGGCTAATCCCTATTAATGCATGACCCCTACCATGTCCTATATAAGACACTTCTCCAACATGCATATGAACACCATTGTCAATTTATACACACACACACACACAAAACTATTGAAGAGAAAATTCTAGGAGGGTTCACGTATCTTCACTTCGTCTTTTTCTACATTCTTTTCGGTAAGTATGCTATCTATGTTAGGATCATTACTATGAAATCAATTTCAAGAAATTATTATGGGTTCCATATGATATGATATGCTTATGATTATGTTAAGGGGATCAGAATTTAGTAGCGCTACACATAAGAATTCTTACCACTTATGTTCGGTAAATTCTTGTGCCTACCGATGTCGATTATGATCCTTATGTTATTCATGATAATTATTTTTGGCATGCTTATTGAGGTTTTATAAATCTCATTCCATGGTACTTCTCCCTTTCAGAAAATTGATGTTTCGAGGTGGTCAACATGGAGGTGGCAAAAGTGGCTAAGATTGATGAGATTATTGAATTGAACGACTTTCAAATTTCTATGTTTTGATTTTATGCAAAAACAATATTCACTATTTTAATTTTGCAATTAAATTATGAATTTTAAAGTCGCGCTCTATTTATTCGGTTGTGAAATAATTTTTTATTATAATTGCTATTTAAGTCTCGATAATATGATTTGAATCTTTATTTAGTGGCACTCAAATGGCCAAGAATTCGGGTCGTCACAGTTGGTATCAGAGCAAAGGTATGCTTTCCTGTATACTCTTTAAATCATTTCAATATTTAGCGACCGAGAATTTTTACGCAATTTAATAATTATTTCAAAGTTTCGAAAAACGTGCCGCTGCGATCTCACCCATTTTTACGTTAACATCGCGACGCGTTCGTCTAGTCAAGTCGAGAAATGTAAAGTCAATTCGATTTCAATTAAATTCCAAGTTTCCAAAATTTTATTATTTTAATTATTTATTTAAATTATTATTTTCAAAATCATTTTAAATCTCAAATTACGTCAATCTTATTTTATCAGTTTCATTCTCCCGACCAGTTGAATTCCCGTGCGAATTTTCCTCGAACTACGTGCATTGCTTGTCAAGATGTCACACCACCAACCCCCATCCATCCCATCAATCCCATACCCTATCTATTCTCATACTCTACATCACCAACCCACTTCATTATTCATCCAACCCATACTCCACCAATTCAATCCTCACACTCCCTATACATCCTCCCTCAACACTATTTCCATGGCAGCCATGTTCAACCACATCACCACTGCCTCCTCCAAAATTCACACACCACCATCACCATCCTGCAACACCTCAACCACGGCCAAACCCCCACTGCCCAGCCACCTCCTCCAACTTCAACCTTACAACCCAAACACCAATCATCACCATCATCACCACGGCATCTCCACCACCGTGCAACCACCACCAATTCCAGTTCAGTTCACAACCAACCAACGTTTTCAGCACCTGCACCTTCACCGCCGGAAATCACCCTGTCTTGACACCCCAGTAGCCAAGGCCGCGACCCCAGCCACCGTCCGCCATCCACCAAACCACCACACGCAGACACCATCATCATCACCACCAGCACCGCCATCAACATCCACAACCTTCCAGCCACCATTGTCGAGCATCCATCACGCACATCACCACCCATTTCCACCTCAACCACCGTTCGAAACCGCCACAATCCCGCCGCGACACCACCACACACACCCATCATCATCACTGCCCAATCCCAACCAAAATCAAACCAAAAACCCAAGGAAAAGAGCCCATAACCCCAGAAATCCCTTTTTCTTACCTCAATCGCCGGTAAGCTCGCCGAAAAAACCACGAATTCAAGCCTCGGTTATTCTCGGTTTTTCGCACCAACCTTGCTATTTTGTCACCGCCTCCTCCGTATCACCGCCACGCGACGGCGATGATACCGCCTGCAGTTGGCGCCGGCAGAGCTCCCTCGCGCCTCCTCCCTCCCTGCTCTGGACGGTAATGAGAGAGAGAGATGAGTAGAGAATGGTTTTATTAAATTTTGATTTTTCAAAATTGCAGCTTGGTCCCTGAAGTTTTAAATTGTTTCAAATCAGTCCTCAAGTTTTAAAATAATCTAAAACAATCCCTACAGCTTAAATGTTTTAAATCTTACTTTAAATTTCAAAGTTTGTTATTTTAGTCCCAAGGTTTATGAACTGTTTATCTCAGTCCCTGCCGATTTAATTTATTTGATTATAAATCCCAAGTTTCAAAAATATTCATTTTAGTCCCTCAACTTTCAAATTATTCATTTTAACCCCTCAATTTTCAAAATAGTCATTTTAGTCCCTCAACTTTCAAAATAGTCATTTTAGTCCCCCAACTTTCAAAATAGTCATCTTAGTCCCTTAACTTTCAAAGTATTCATTTTAGTCCTCCAACTTTCAAAATCAGCGATTTCAGTCCCTAAATTGTAATTTATCATTTTAACTATAAATTTCAAAAGACTAATTCGACTTAATCTTCTAATTGGCTAGACGAAGCGTACGGAGAATTAAAGAATTGAAATCGTTTCCCGCTCAACTTTGCACTCGTCAAGTTTAAGGTAGACTCGCCCCTATTAATTGATTTAAATTATGATTGCATGTGAATGTGTATGTTATGTGACTTATGTGAAAGTCATTTTTATGAAAAGAGACAAGAATGTATTTCTTCGAAAATAATTATGTTGTTATGCTTGTCATAACTTATATGCTTTTATGCATGAGAAAGAAAGAAGAGAATGTCTTGCAAGATAAATGATGATGTTATGCATACCTTATGTGTCTTATGTGCACGAGAAGAAAGAGCAACCAACACCCTATGATTTCTAAAGAGTCTATGATTTTTCAGAAAGAAGCCAAGTGCTTAAATGCACAAGAAGAGCAACCAACACCCTATGTTTTCTAAAGAGCCTGCATTTATGTGTTCAATTATATTGTAGATTAATTAATTGGTGATGAGTCTACTGAGTATTTCATTCGAAATGCTCAACCCGTTATTTTAACAGTTTTGCAGATTTCGGAGACGGTGGCAAGTGATGGATGAGGGTGGCAATAATCGTTAAATGGTTGAAAGTTTGACTTATTTCCGTATTTTCCAAACATTGAATAATTTTGAGAACTTCAGTTATTTGAGAAGTTATGACATTGTCAATTTCTGTACAATATTAATGGTTCGATTTACTATTTCAAATTGTTTCATAAATGTTTTCAATTTTATCGACCATTACAGTTTATTTAATGTTGCCAAAAATGAATTTCAATTATTTCTTCCGCTAAAATATTATTTTAAAAGTTAAATCAGACAATGACGTGGTGAACCGAGTATTTAGAACTCGGGGCGCTACACAATATATTTCTACAAGAAACGTTATTGCAATTAATATATTTTTAATTGTAGTTAAAGTAATTAATTTTCTTTATATTTTACATAAATTCTATTTTGATTACCCAAATTATTTTATTTGGTAATTGGGCTCAATCATGTATGAAAATTTTAATTGGGCTAAGTTAATTATTATATAATTTGTGCCAATCTCATGTAAAGATGCGAAATGGTTAATGATTATTTTCTAAGAAATAGACCATTCTTTAATTACGAAATATTTTAACTCATCAGTCCACTATGCCACTTTCCACGTCTTGACTCCTCGAACCAGGTATGTTATATGCTTTGCTAGTCATTTACAATTTTATTGAGACATGTTAAATATGAAAATTTGTACACTGAGACTTTACATGTTATATATGATTTGTAGTGTGTATGATAAAAATTGATAGAAGCCTCAATTTTAGATTTATTATTATTCCCAACGTAGAATCATGAGACATAGAAGATACATATAGGAATTTTGGTGCATTTTTAAGCTTAGTAAGATTGACCCAATTAGATATTAAGTTGGTTGGTAATTTTTAAAAAAAATTGATTTAATGAATTTGTACTATAATTAATCCCTTTATCACTACCTTTGTGTAAAAACAAGGGAAAAACTGTGGATGGTTATTAGTACTTCCTCTTCAAGCTTACATCCTCTTAATCCGTAGGATAATTCATCCCTTTATCACAACCTTTGTATAAAAACAAGGGAAAAATTGTGGATGGCTATTAGTACTTCTTCTTCAAGCTTACTTCCTCTTCAAGTTCCAACTAGCGGTTCAATAATTTATCCCTTTATCACTACCTTTTCGTTAAAGAAAGGAAAAACTGTGGATAATTATTTGCACCACTCTTCAAGTTTCAAATTTTGAAAATTTCACTCCTCAAAATTTATAATTATTCTAACGAAACTATATATTTTTGGAAAGTCTCTTTTTGAAAGAAAAGTAATTATGCTCCTTAGTTTTTTGCTAGATGGTGAGTGGACAAGGCCAAACAACTTGGACTGAGAGGCGCAATCATTTTACTTGGTTGCATAGAAATTACAAGAGAAACCCTAACCGTGGTTTGCCACAACACTTGGATGCCATGGAAAAGATTTACCGAGGGGCAAGGGAAAATGGATACCAATTTCATCGAGACGAAATTGTGCATCACCTTGATCGAACTCTCACTCCTTATTGGAGGAAATTCATGACGAGACGAAATTTTGTATCATCTTGATCGAACTCTCACTCCTTATTGGAGGAAATTCATGAAAAGAATTGAAGAGACATTCGACTACCAAACCTCTCCAGATGTGTTACTACAATGCATGAAGGAAAGGTGGAGGTTAAATCATGAAGACCTTTATGACAACAATAGGGCGCCAGGCTACGAACAAAATCCAACCAATATCCTACCAATACCTGAAGTTAATTACGAGGGACAATATGTTGAAGATGAACCAAGTGAGGAGTACAGCCTAGCGTCGTATTTCGCAATTGACCCAAGGCCAAACCCTGAGGGAAATCAACATGAGGGTGCTGATGGGAACTATTAGTTGACGACTAGTTTTTTTTTCCTTATGTTTAAATTTATGTCTTTTAAATTATGAACCTCATTAGGTTTTAGTATGTTTGGACACTGGGTATGCCTGGTGGTCCATTATTTATGTTAACTTATGAATGTTTATGAATAAAACATGTTATTTCTTTAAGTTCTTGCTTTCAAGTTGATTTCTTTCTAAATAGTCACCATTATTTAATTAAGGCCATGGCACCATCAAGATGCGAAAGGAATAACAACAGCAATAACCAAACCCAAGAGCCCCCACAACCTATTCAACCACAGCCTATTGCAGTTGACCCACAGTTTGCCAAGCAATTTCTCGCTATGATGCAAACTTTTGTGCAAGCTACTGCACCACCACCACCACCTCCTCAACAACCAACACCAACGACACCACCTTCTCCCCTGCTTCCTCAACCAGAGAAACAACAGGAAGTTCTACCCGACACTAGTACCACTGTCGCTGTTGTTGAGCAATTCAGGAAACAACAACCCCCTATCTTCTATGGTAGTACGGATCTCTTGGAAGTGGAGGACTGGCTAGTAGGAATGGAGAGGATTTTCGAACTCATTGATTGCCCGAACCCTAGAAGGGTGATCTATGTAACCTTTACACTACGTAAAGGAGCTAGGCATTGGTGGGACACCACTGCTAGATCGAGGGCTCTTGGTCATGTTTGGATGTGGGATGAATCCAAGGAGGTATTTTTGAAAAAATACTACCCCAGAAACATCCAAAATCGGAAGGAAGTTGAATTTCTCACTTTGACTCAGGGATCGATGTCCTTAATCGAGTACGAGCAGAAGTTTGATGAGTTGGCTCATTATGCTCCTGAATTTGTGGATACAGAAGAGAAAAAGGCAAGATGTTTCGAGCAAGGTTTGAGGGATGACTTGAAACGGACTGTTATTGTGCCCAGCTTGAAAGTTACCATGATGTGTTGGCATGGGCACAACTGGCAGATTTCAAAAATTGTACTAGCGGGGAAGATAAGCAGCATGGTGAACATCTAAAGAAGCAAAAGTGGGTGGATAACAAACAGCCACAGAAGCGAAAGTGGATGGATAACAAGGGTAAAGGAAAACAAAATTTTTCCAAGAAAGGAAGAGGAGATTTGACACAAGGTAGCAACAAGAGCTACCCACACTGTGAAAAATGCCGGAAGCACCATCAGGGAGCTTGTCTTATGGGGACGAATTTATGTTTTTGGTGTGGAGAACAAGGACACATGGCTCAATATTGTCCTAAGTATGGTCAACCAGGAAACAACCATCAAAAGCCATAGGATAACAATTAGCAGAGATCGCATGGAAAGAATCAACAAAGAAATAATCAGAATAAACAAGGCAATGCACCTGGAGGACAGGCTAGGGTTTATGTATTGGGAGGACAAGATGAGGATCAGAATCAAAATGTCCTGGCAGGTAAAGTCCTCATATCCAACTTACAAGCCTATGTATTAACTGATTCGAGTGCTACTCACTCATTTATATCCCCTAAGTTTGTAAGTAAATTGAATGTTATGGTTGAACACACATAATTCCCTTTAGAAGTGATGATGCCCAATAGAGATGTGTTGAATACTAATTGCATAACTAGAGTGGCTAAGGTAGAAATTGATGGTAGATCACTGGAGATGGAGCTATATTTACTAGATATAGACGAATTCGATTTAATTCTTGGAATGGACTGGCTATCCAAGAACCACGCATTAATTCGTTACTTTGAGAAAGAAGTAATTTTCCAAAGACCAGGGGAAGAAGAATTTTGACCATCTGTAGCTGGATGTGAACCGTTATCTCGCGTCGTTTATGCATTGAAAGCACGACAAGCCTTATCATTAAAAGACACGACGGGTTTTCTAATGTCTGTAATAAGTAAGGACGAGAATAATAGACCAACAATTAGCAATGTTAAAGTTGTGTGCCAATATCCGAAAGTCTTCCCCGTGGAATTACCTGACATACCGCCAGAACGAGAGGTAGGATTCACGATTGACCTCATTCCTGACGCAGCACCAATCTCCAAAGCCCTGCATAGAATGGCGCCTAAAGAATTACAAGAACTGAAGGCGCAGATAGAAGGACTATTGGAGATGGGTTTAATTCGGCACAATGTATCACCATGGGGAGCGCCAGTGTTATTTGTTAAGAAAAAGGATGGATTGATGAGAATGTGTATTGATTACAGAGAATTGAACTGATCACTATCAAGAATAAGTATCCCCTTCCCAGGATTGAAGATTTACTTGATCAGCTCCGAGGTGCAACGGTATTTTCCAAAATTGACTTAAGGTCTGGTTACCATAAGTTGAGAGTCAAAGCTAGTGATGTCTCCAAGATAGCATTTAAAACTCGGTATGGACACTACGAGTTCTTGGTTATGCCTTTTGAGCTAACTAATGCTCCTGGGGTCTTTATGGATTTAACGAACAACATTTTCCATGATTACCTGGATCAATTTTTTTATCGTGTTCATCGACGATATCCTGATCCATTCAAGAAGTAAAGAAGATCATGAGGATCACTTAAAGATCGAGTTAGGGATTTTGCAGAGGGAGAAAATCTACGCCAAATTCAAAAAATGTGAGTTTTGGCTAGAACGAGTAGCATTCCTTGAACATGTTGTTACAACACGAGGGATAGAGGTGGATCCTAGTAAAGTAGAGGCAGTGTTGAATTGGCCAAGACCAACCAATGTAGGAGAAATTCGTAGTTTCTTGGATTTAGCAGGATACTATCGGAGGTTTATTGAGGGATTCTCCAAAATATCGGGACCTCTTACACAACTAATGCGCAAGAATGCGACGGTCGATTGGACAGAGGATTGAGCTAAGTTTCGAAAAGTTAAAACACAAGTTGGTGAATGCGCCAGTACTAACCATACCCACTGGGTCAGATGGTTTTGTGATTTATAGTGATGCTTCAAAGCAAAGTCTGGGATGTGTCTTAATGCAACACGGTAAAGTGGTCGCCTATGCATCAAGACAATTAAAGATACATGAAAAGAACTACCCCACGCATGACCTAGAACTTGCCACCGTGGTCTATGAACTAAAGATTTGGAGACACTACCTTTATGGAGGCAAGTGTGATATTTATACGGACCATAAAGCCTCAAATATATCTTCACCCAAAAGGAGTTGAACATGAGGCAAAGAAGATGGCTAGAGTTAGTTAAAGACTATGATTGTGAAATTCATTATCACCCTAGCAAAGCAAATGTAGTGGTTGAAACCTTGAGTCGTAAAGTTACAAGTCAGTTAGCCATGTAGACAATGCAAGAACCATTATGGAGAGAATTTGAGAAATTGAATCTTGAAGTTGTCACCACTCAGCCAGGTGTGGTCGCTCAAGTAGCAGCTATGTCGATCCGACCCACACTTCGTGACAGAGTTAAGGGCCATAAAAAGGGTGATCAGTCCTTTGAGCATATCAAGTCTGAGATTAACTCAAATAAATGGAGGGATTTCACTATTTCTAAAGATAAAGAATTATACTACCAAGGACGCCTATGTGTATCTAATTTTGAGGAACTAAAAAGAGAGATTCTAGAAGAGGCTCGCTCATCTCCTTATTCAGTACACCCTGAGGGCACAAAGATGTATAAGGGCTTGAAGGCAGTATTTTGGTGGGAAGGTATGAAGAGGGATATAGCTGAATACGTTAGAAAGTGTTTAGAGTGTCAGCAAGTGAAAGCCGAACACCAACAACCATCAGGGTTACTTCAACCATTGGAAGTCCCAGAATGGAAGTGGGAGCACATAACGATGGACTTTGTGATTGGTTTTCCAAGATCAGTGAAAGGCAACAAAGCAATTTGGATCATAGTAGATCGACTCACTAGATTCGTTCATTTCCTGCCAGTTCGGATGACGTTCACTGTGGATCAATTTGCGCAACTTTATGTGAATGAAATAGTAAGGTTACATGGTGTACCCGTTTCTATAGTATCTAATAGAGATTCAAGGTCCACATCAAACTTTTGAAAAATTTTACACAAATCTATGGGAACTAAGCTAAAGTTTAGCACGGCTTTCCACCCTCAAACAGATGGTCAATCTAAGTGAACAATCTAGACACTAGAGGATATGTTTTGAACATGTATCCTTAAGTTTGGTGGACAATGGGAGAAGCATCTACCTTTAGTTGAGTTTTCATACAACAATAGTTATCACACTTCAATTGGCATGGCGCCATATGAGGCATTGTGTGGGAGGAAGTGTAGATCACCGGTTCATTAGGATGAACTTGGTGAGAGAAAGATTTTGGGGCTAGAGATTATTGAGCGGACAATGTATGCAGTTGAGAAAATTTGCGCTAGCATAAAAATTGCTCAAGATAGACAAAAGAGTTATGCAGAAAAAAGAGAAAATGTTTGAAATTTTCAGTTGACGATAAAGTGTTCCTCAAAGTAGCACCGATGAAAGGAGTGCTACGATTTGGAAAGAATGGTAAATTATGACCAAGATTTATTTGCCCGTTCAAGATCTTGCAACGTATTGGAAATGTTGCTTATCAATTGGCATTACCTCCAGAACTCTCAGCTGTACATGACGAATTTCATGTGTCAATGCTTAGGACGTACGTCCCTGACCCAAGCCATGTCATCAACCACCAGTCTATTGAATTACAGCGAGGTTTGAGCTATGAAGAAGTACGAATAAAAATTGTCGAACAGATATATCAAGCTCTCAGAAACAAGGTAATCCCACTAGTAAAAGTACAATGGCAAAATCACTCTGTTGAAGAGGCCACGTGGGAGCGAGAGGTTGAAATGCAAAACAAGTATCCACAACTCTTCGATGAGTTCTAAGGTAAATTTCGAGGACGAAATTTATTTTTAGGAGGGTAGATTGTTACACCCGTACCCAATGTTGGGACTATTTTCTTAGAACTGAAATTTTGAGGACTAAATTAAGTATTAATTCAACTTAGGGACCTTGCTGCAATTTTCTATATACTTGAATATATGGCACACGTTTTTTTTTCTTGCAAATAAATGCTTGGTCCAATTCCTTGATTTAAGTTATTACCCTTTAAGACAATAATAATTCCTTATTGACCATCATAGGGTAGGCATATATGGAAGTATGTATATAGGTTATTCATGCAAGAGAAGAAATCTTCAATTCCTACACTAATTTCAAGGCAAATTGACCCCCTTTTAATGCTAGAATTAATGGTCTACCCCCATCATGACTAATCCCTATTAATGCATGACCCCTATCATGTCCTATATAAGACACTTCTCCCACATGCATAGGCACACCATTGTCAATTTATATACACACACACACGTAAAACTATTGGAAGAGAAAATTCTAGGATGATTCACGTATCTTCACTTCACTTCGTCTTTTTCTACATTCTTTTCGGTAAGTATGCTATCTATGTTAGGATCATTACTATGAAATCAATTTCAAGAAATTATTATGGGTCCCATATGATATGATATGTTGATGATTATACTAAGGGGACCGGAGTTTAGTAGCGCTACACATAAGAAATCTTACCATTTATGTTCGGTAAAATTCTTGTGTCTCCCGATGTCGATTATGATCCTTATGTTATTCATGATAATTATTTTTGGCATGCTTACTAAGGTTTTATAAATCTCATTCTACGATATTTCTTTCAGAAAATTGATGTTTCGAGGCGGTCAACATGGAGGTGGCAAAAGTGGCTAAGATTGATGAGTTTATTGGATTGAACGACTTTCGAATTTCCTATGTTTTGATTTTATGCAGAAACAATATTCATTATTTTAATTCCGCAATTAAATTATGAATTTTAAAGTTGCACTCTATTTATTTGGTTGTGAAATAAATTTTTATTATAATTGCTATTTAAGTGTCGATAATATGATTTGGATCTTTATTTAGTGGCACTCAAATGACCAAGAATTCGGGTCGTCACAGGAGATGCCCAGATTCTACAAAGGTAGAATGATAAATGAAGTTAGTAAATGAGCGATAAAATCAACACCCAACATTAACTTGGGTCACAAAACCAGCAATATGTTTGTTGATACTCGATTCTCCATTTGACTGAATGGTTTACAATGTCCGGACATGTTCAATTGACAAAGAATAAATTATAGAAAAAGTACAATTGGGAAAAAAAGAAAAAAATAAAAAAAATTCAGTGCCAATCAATAATAATAATCATCACCTCACTTTTACATCTCAATATACATCCCGATGGACCTAAACCAAATTTGTTTAAAACTTGTAATGTTGATTAATTTTTTAATTTGCACAAATATTATTGGTCATAAATTTCTTAATTTATTTTAGGCAGAATCTATTAACATTTAAATTACGAACAAATCGGTGTAAAAATTATGAAATTTGGTTAAGAAATTAAAAAGGTATTTTTAATGTTATTATTATTATTTTTTTTAAAGAGGGCAAATTGCCCAGCACTTTATATATGGGGATATATGGTATATCCCCATATTAGAAATGAATAGAAAAGTATCCAGTATTTACCCAAGGAAGAAAGCTACTATAGAGATTCCAATGCATGGATAAGAATTCGAATCAAGGCCAGGTAAAAACAATCTTTCATGTACTTTTAAAAAAAACATTCACTCACTTATCCATTGCTCTTAGAAGGAAAATGATCAGGTGCACGTAGGTGCACGTGAGACGTGCATCGGATCAGTTCTGGCTACTAGAAAGGCCAATAGGAAATGTATAAAACCCCCACTTTCACACAAACGAAGCATGGCTAATTTCAAATAGAATCACGTTCCGTAAGTGTTAAAAAATAAAACCCAGATAACATAAGAGCAATTAAAACAATCCAAACACAAATAAGATAATGTTCTGACCAACAACAAATTAGAAAGCGGAAAATTCCAGAATAAATAATATAGGCATGTTTAATTGTTTATTGACAATATCAATTTAAGCATGAATGTGACCTCTCTGTTGGAGAATTCCGAGTATGGAGAAACCAAGTTGACAGTTACCTTCGAAGTAATGTCCGCTGCAGAAATTGAGGACGACTGCGGCCGATTGAAAACCAAGGGAGTCTTGGGTGGGTCCAAATTTGGCATTATTCTCTTCCAAGCCATCATGAATAGCTCGTCCGCCCTGGATATTCGGTAGAGGAGAAGTGGCGACACTGATCTCCGGCCACGATGCATCGGGAGAGTAGGCCGGTGGCGAAGAATTGAGAGAGAGAGAGAGGAGAGGGGTAAAGATTAACCTCTCATCCCACTAATAATTTTTACACAATAACCGTCTACTGTGTATAAAAATAGTATTTTCACCCGTGCGATGGACGGAAATATAGTAGTGATAGTGATTTTAATCGAAATTTATGAAAATATATTAATTATACAATCATGTCAAATAAAAATATAGTACAATAATATTTTAATACAAAATATTATCAAGTTCAAAATTAAAATAAAAAAAAAGAGTAATCAAAATAAGAAATGCAACATTTACAAAACTAAGAAAAAAATAAGAAGTTATGATCATTATTAAAAAAAATATATATATTTTATTTTTAAAATTGTTTGCCTTTTTTAAAAATAATATTTTTATTTACTTGTTTGTTAAACTTTCTTTTTTTAAATAAGATATTTTTATCATTTTATTATATATTAAATTATTTTGAAATAAAATTTAATATATAAAATTAACAAAGATAAATCTATATTTGCTTTCAATTGGTAAATAATATTGTGGTTATATTTTTTGTTTATTTAATTTTACTCCAAATGAGTAAATGTCGTTTTATTTGTAAACTAATTTTTTTTTAGAAAATTTTCTTATCTTTGAAATAATTATTTATTTTTTTAATTAAAATCGATTCGACCCGGTTCAATTCGATTCAATATTTTGACCCCTGACCTATTGCCTCTTTCAGGTCGAACCATTTAATGTTTTCTGAACACGGAGCATTATATAACTCAAATGATATAATTTAAAATAAAGTAAAAATATAAAGTAAAATTTTGACATTTGAATATTTGGATGATTTTACGAATAATTTTTTTATAGTTTGCTCTCACTTGTTGTATTGTATTAAACTTCTTGTTGAGATCTTCGATTTGACGCCTATATTACATATTTTTCGACTTCAAAATAATACAATAATATTTATGGTTAAAAAAATTGTTTGAGAAATTGTGTGATTTATAAAATAGTTTATAAACCATTTTTGCTAAGTTTATCGAACACATGCTTAAAGATAATTTTAATACTAATAATTACCAATAGAATTTTTCGAATACATTCCAACATGTGAGATTGATTACTTCTAACTCTTGTCAATTGTCATTACATATGAAGAAAAATTATATTCAATCAAATATTAAATTATTCGATTTGAGAGAAAATTTTTGGATTAGTCATTTAATTTATTTTTTTTATATAATCTAATTGGAAAACTTATAAAAGAAATATAAGGAATGTTCTTAAGTTCTTTAAACTAAAACATAATTCGTTCTTTAAACAAAATCATTTTCGGGTTATTTAAATGTTTTTCAACACATTTTATGATATAATTTTATATCTTTATAAATAATTTAACGTTACTTTACCAACTTAGTTACACTATGATTAAGCAAAATATTTTTGAATAATTTTTTTTTTTAAATTAATTAACATAATTTCGAATTTACGAATCTTGAATACTTTTTTATAACAATAGAGAATTATTTATTTATTTTTTAAATTAGACTTATGAATGCTTTTGATGTAATTTTTTTCACATTTTTCACAAAAAAACAAAAAAAAAAAAGAAGTTATGATACACAATAAGATTAATAGTTATATTAAAATCAATCATCCTATTAAGTAAAAACAAATTTGTTAAAAAAAAAAATTAAATTGTCCTTTTTTGGAATTGGAACGAAGCATCTTTATTTGACAAAATATTTTTAAACAACAGACTTTTAAACTACTTTTTAACTACACATACTTTTTCTCTCTTCTTTTCAATTACTAATTTTTACATTGAAAACATCACATTCTTTGTTTTTAAAAAAAAAAATTTAACTACCATTATTTTTTATATAATTTAAAAGTGCTCAAAACAATTTTTTTTTTTTTGAAAAAATACACGCAGTGCTCAAAAGTGTAATTCAATTTGCAATTATTACACTTTCTAAAAAGCAATCATTATTTATTTATTTTTTAATTCTTGTATTTTTTACAAAATCTTTCAAAATTTAGTAAGTTCATTTTGGTGAGAAAGTGGGTGTGTGTTTATTTTTGGTAAAGACTTTGTTTATATATTTATATATATATATATATATATAAAAAAAAAATTTTGTTTAAAAACAAAGAATGTGATGTTTTCAATGTAAAAATTAGTAATTGAAAAGTGGAGAGAAAAAGTATGTGTAATTAAAAAATAGTTTAAAAGCATGTTATTTATTATATATATATATATATATATATATATATATATATATATATATATATATATATATATATATATATATATATAAACAACATGCTTTTAAACTATATATATATATATATATATAAACAACATGCTTTTAAACTATTTTTTAATTACACATACTTTTTCTCTCCACTTTTCAATTACTAATTTTTACATTGAAAACATCACATTCTTTGTTTTTAAACAAAAAATTTTAACTATCATTATTTTTTATATAATTAAAAGTGCTCAAAACGATTTTTCACTACTATATATAAATGGCACTTCAAATATTACTATTCATAAGTACCAAATACGACTTCACCTGTAAGGACCAAAAAAAACGTGTTTCGCATCCCAATAATGAAAAGAAAAGAAGTATCGGTAGGCGGGTAGCGTTAATTTCCATTTCATCATCATCATCTATGTTCCAGACTCTTCCATTTCTCTTCCACTTCGTCTCGTGCTCTCTTCGTCGTCGTTTTGTTTTCTTCGCCACTCCACTTCTGCTCTCTTCACCCCAACGTAATCGCTGTCCACTTGTGTACGTATTTCTTCTTAGTTTGTTTTCCCTCCAATCTTCTCGGTTTGTTTCTTCTTCAGGTTCGACTAATAACGGGGTCTCCGTTTGATGCGCAGAGGTGCAGAAGCAGCTGCTGCCATTGGATATGCAAAGGGCTGAATCACCAAGATAGCACGTGAGAGCTCTTAATACCCAATTTGCAAGGTCCATTTTTTTTTTCTCGAGCGTCTTTTTTGCTTCGTTGGTAGTTTTTTTTACTCAATAATTGCTAATAATGGTCGAAAAATGTACAAAGCATTCTTGATTAAGCTTAGAAAGTTTACTTATATAAGTTCTAGATTAATTTTTTATGAGAGTTTGGATAACTGGGTTAATTTACTTTAACAAAAGTAAAATTTGTAATTAAAAAAGGTTATCTAAATATATTTGGATGCTAAGGGTACCTGAAAGTAACTTTACATTTTTTCATTAATTTTAGAATCTTACCTTGAAGTTTGAAGCAGAAAGCCTTGTATTAAAGTTTGTACTTCGTGAACTTTAATGTATCATAAAGGAAATTGTGCAAGATTCAAGATTTCCCAACAAGAAGTGAAAGCAATGTTTTGGGTTGTACCTTGCAACAGTGCTATGGGCATTGGCTGCACAGTGCAGAGAGTAGTAAATACACGTTCAATTTATTTATTTATTGTTCTTTTCCTTTGAACAGCAGGATAAACTTCTCTATGATATCTAATAATTTTTCCTTGGTTCATCTAGCTAGCTCAAAAGGTTTGTGAATCATGACCGCATGTTTGCGTTTTATTTGCTGTGAAATTTTTGATGTCCTTAAATATACTATTTTGTAATGCCTTATAATGCACATTCCTTAGAAATCGTCTTAATTTTGAGCAGCTGGATACAAGCTCAGTTACAAGACCATCCAGATGAGCTGCGTGATAATGGTGTGCAGGACTATCGAAATCATGCTAAAAACATTGTGGTAATTTTTTCATTTTCTTTAAAATGGATCCTAGGGTCCTTCATAACTTTTGAAGACTTGAACTGTAATATGCACGGTTAATTTAGATAAATAGTCTTTTTGGGTGCCTTCTGGTAGTGATTAATTGCACAGTCGAGCTGGCATGTACAAGTGCAACTTACAAATATTAATGAGACCGTTACGAGAAATCCAGGTTAGCCTAATTTACGGTTTAATTGTTAGAATCTTTTGGTATCCAAGCACAATCTTTCACCACTAACCACCTTTTGCAGCCAGATAACTTGGAAATGGTAAGGTTGTTTTTCTTGGTCGGTATATGTTTGATTTCACTGCATTTTTTAGTATTTAAAAGGTGTTTTCATTTTCTTTCATTCCTATAGTTATTTGGATTGGATGGATTGGGCATGTCCAAAAGCAGAGAAATTGTTCAGTCGATTTTTGCCAACACCATGGAAGAAAAGTTGATAGAGCTGCTCCATTGCTGGCTCGTGGTGGGAAATAAAGGTAAGACTCCAATGATGTTTTAGATAGAATTTTTACTTACATTTTGATTTCTATATTTGTCTAGATTGATTAGAATTTTTTAAATATCTCATCAAACTTTTCATTTGATTTTCTCTTCTTTTTCTTATAGATAGGACACATGATTTCATTTTATGGACCATGTTATTATTTATGATTGAATATTGATTAATTCTCTCCCCAAAGTTATTATTCTATTCTTCAATATGTCCCCTCCTACTTTTTATGTGTTACATCCTACATCAGCTCATTAAAACTACCATTTATTTTGCTTCTTTATTTTAGTGTCGATTCAAAAGAGGGAGCTTTGTTTTTCAAATGGAAATATCCAGATTGATGTTCAATATCGATTATCAACCAAGATACTGAACTAAATAAAATATGTTTCCAAGGAATTAAAATATCTCATCTTTGACCGTTCTTTCATCTGTGATCAAGTTAAAATACAGAAATGATAGAGGGGTTCTTCCAGGAGAGTCAATGGAGCGATAATGATATTGGATTTATAATGTTCCCTTCAGATTCACCCAAGAAGCTAGGTACTTTATAGCTAATTTTTCCCCTCATTTGCTAAAAATTTTAATTTTTTCGTAGTTTGGGCCTAATCAAATTTAGTCATTTTGGCTCCCTCTATTGTTAGATTATACAGCTATGATACAGAAATTAGTTTCATTAATTATGTACCAATTTTGGGGTCTAAAATTGGAGTTGCAAAATCTAATACAATGTAATAGAGGGATAATAGTTTCATGTGAGGTCTTACTGCCTTTGACATCGAAATCTCCAACGGGTTGTTTCGAAAGTGCAAAGTTGCTCTGCAGTTGTTTATGGTATCACATAATCATTTGCTTTGTCGGAAATGTAAACTATATGTTTATGCATTTTGTTTAGTTTGTAATTGGTTTAAGAAATTTTGTTATTCTATATGCCTCATCGTTGCTTGCTTTAAAAATCATTTTTTTGAAAGTACGGCTCCAAATGCTGTGTTTCATGAACATGTATACTCATCAATTATTTCCCAATGTAGAGTTAACGCATTGAAAAAAAAAAAAATTCATAATTTAATTGAATTGTGTGTTTGATTTTAAAGAGGAAACCCTTACTAATATTAACCCTGCAATTTTATGGCTAACGAGATTCTGAAAAGCAGGACACAGGTTTCCCTTTGACAGAAAGAGACCGGCTGGGGATACGTGGTCTCCTCCCACCTCGTGTGATATCATTTGAACAACAATATGTTCGTTATAGTGAGTCTGATAACTTTTAAGAGCCATTTTGATTGCATAAGTTTTCCTGTCATTTATTATTTGGTCACCAGCACTCTAAATGTTGATTACCTGTCAATGTTTCCTGCAGGAAATAATAAAAGGTTGACAACCATTTTTTCCCTGTTGGAATAAGTGCTGACTGCACTAGATATCTTTTTTTTTCCCCCTCTTTTTTTATTATTATTCTTCATTTTATATATCTAATCATAATTAATAGGAATTCGAAAATATATGATGTGATTCAAGGAAAGGAATATATGATCGTCCATTAAAATTGTACATTCAATTAATATTCTGTATGTGCATATTGTTTCGTCTCTTGTATCTTTTAGGTTGCAAGTTCTTTCAATCTATCTTTCAGCATATATCTGTCTGATAACTGTTGTAGGTTAAATATAGCTTTTAAGGTTATGAAATTAATGCTGACAATTCAACTATTTGTATTGTTAGTGGAGTCATATCGGTCACTGGAAAAGAATACTCAATGCCAACATGATAATTTTGTATCATTAGCAAAATGGAGGATTTTGAATCGACTGCACGACCGGAATGAGACATTATACTACCGAGTAAGTTTGGTGGGCATGGCTCTTCTAAGGGATAACTATCCATTAAATTGATGTAAGATAACTATCTTCGCAGGTCCTGATTGATAACATCAAGGATTTTGCTCCAATAATATATACTCCAACAGTAGGATTGGTATGCCAAAACTATTCTGGATTGTTTAGACGTTCACGTGGAATGTATTTCAGTGCCAAAGATAAGGGAGAGATGATGTCTATGATCTATAATTGGCCTGCTCAAGAGGTATCATATGAAACTTGGATGCATGTTCATTATTTTTAACCTTTCCTTCTGGTAGTTTATGAATTGTGTAGAGATCTATGATTTTTTTGGGTTTGGGGTCCGACATCGAAATCTCCAACGGGTTGTTTCGAAATATTTTTTTCTTCAGTGTATAGTATGTTTTCTGGGTATTGAAAATGAGTGAAATCTATTGTTTCACTTTTTGGCCAAATCATTATATTGTGTTTTGAGGAATCATTGGTCGATGAAAACCACTACCTTAATTTTTTTTTATTTGTAGAATTGAATTGTGTTTTATTCAAAGTTATATTAAAAATGCATAGTTTCATTTTGAGCAAAATGAATTTGTTGCAAAATTGAATGAACTGTGATTTCTTTGTTGTGCAGAGAAGCACTTTTTGGAATTCACGAAAGGTATATTATCTCTCTTTTGTTTTTTCTTTCTCCAAAAAAATTTATCAACCCCTAAACAACTATTTTCCAAAATATAGGATTGTGGTATTGCATATTCTCAATTCAGATGCTTGGACTATTATTGGTTATATTTCTAAGGTTTACTTTCTTTTCATTCTTTGTACATGAGCTATCAAATTATAGTCTTTAAGATTAACTATTCTATGTGGATTACTCTTATTTAGAAAACTGCATTTGAGTAGATCTTGGATAGTATAGACGTATTATGAATATTTCTGAATGATGAATATTGTAAACTTTGCAGGGAAAACAGAAATCACTTGCAGAAAAATTTGAGTATGTCATACACGGACTACAACAGAAGATGTCAGAAGATAAAAATAAAAATAAAAATGATGGAACCAACATTGTTTAAAGTGTAAGATTTATATGCCCTATCTTCAAAGAAATGTATTTTCCTTATATTGTCTAATCCTTTCTTACAAATATGGTATCTAGGATGATAGGGTCTCATTCTATGTTGACTTGATTATACTTTTTATGGTGTCTTATTGCTCTATATTTTTTTTCTAGAATTATAATATCTTTATTTCTTGTTCAACTGATTTTTAGTTTCTCTTCCTTTTATCTTTATGGTGATAAGGTAGTAAATATTTCATGAGCAGTGTACATAACAGCGTTGAAACTGTAAATACTGCAGCAATTGCCATAGTCACTATTGAAACTAGAGTCCAACCATCTACCGTACATGTATTTAAATACACGATGATAATTATATATAAAATACCACGTCCTTTGAATATGTAAAGGACAGTCCAAAATGTTTTGTTCAAGCATATTTTCATATGTGTGTACATGGTAGCTTTCTTTACCACAATTTGTTGGATGTGAAATACTGATTATTGTAAATTTTCTTGATTTATAGTTATTAAATTGATTATTTTCTTGGAGCACATAAAATTGAGATATGATGAGATTGTCATATTGATTTGGTATGTTGTCATTTGAATTAGATGAAATAATTAAAATGGAAAAGTGAAAGAATTAAGCTTTATCTTTTATAAATTATTTTAATATTATGCTACAACTAAAAGATAAAGTTGTGGATTTATTGTGTTTGGTATGGAAAAATAGCTTATTTTCCAGAAGGAAGATGCTTGGTTTGGACAACGGTCGCAAAGCTCCTTCTTCCACTTGCTTTTCTCTCTCTCTGAAGAACTTCGTTTGGTACGAAACTGCTTTCGACATTACATTTTGTTACTTTATCTTTAAATTCATGTCCACAGTTGTTTTGCTTGAGATGATGTTCAGTAGAAGATATATTTCATGATGATTTGTATTTGAGGTTGCAGACGAAATGCCAATTTATGCCAATTCTGAGGAAAGGATTGTTGAATTACAAGGGGAAGCTTTCAAGGTTCTTAAAGCCTTGGAAGCAGTGATGTGGTAGTAGAGAAATTTTTTTGTAGATCAGGGTGTTCTTCCCTTATATTTGAGAAAAGTGTAATTTGGTTCTCGCTTAGTTTCCCAATACATGATTACTGGACTCTAACCAAGATGTTGTTCTACAGTATAATGCACCACCAGTTACTCAGGAACAACAATTGATGACTTGGTCTGACAAGACATTGATTCCTAGGACTTCATTTGGGAATGATTGTCCTCTTCAAGTGAAGAGGGATTCTTTATTTCTTAATCATGAAAGCTAAACTGAAGCACATTTTCCTTCATTTATATTCTCTCTGTATGGATCAGATCATGGACTAGGAAATCATTTTTCGGCAGGGATAGGACGTACTGGTGGACCAATTGTAACTCGGGTTTGTAGTTTTAACAATTCGCATATTTACTTGCATCTTTTTATATAAACTTCTCGTGTAAAGCTCTCTTAGTTTCATCATGCCATCTCAATTTGACAATTAGAATTTTCTGTAGTAGAATCTCATTTTCCAAATTTTTCTTCAAATTCAATTTCAACCACATATTTCTATGAGACTCGCCATTTTTTACACTTTTCAACCATACATTTGAAAATGTCTAAAACAAGCAGGCTTTAATGTTCCAGCTGATGGTTAGACTTAGTTTGATGTTTGTATTTGTCACATTTGTTGATTGTCGATTTTAGTTTTTTTCTTTTGATATATCATTTGTTGGGTTTTAAATTTGTATATACCGAACTTGCTAGAGAATCGGGTAAAAGTGACAATATATGTGTACTTTTTTATTTTTTTTCCTCATAATTAAAATAAAAATAAATTAATTAATCTTCATACACAATCAGATATATGTATGTTGAATTAAAATTTTGTATTGATATTCCGTCAAATTTGTGGATAGTGAATTTTTAGTTTGTTTTGACATCATTTAATATGTTTTAATTTTGTATACAGTGACTTGCTGGAGAACTGGGTAAAAGGGGCACTGTAGTTATTTCAGATGTCGAGAATGTAATATCGAGAAGTAAAACTTTCTTCCCTGAAACATTAGCTAATAACTTAAGTAATTACATTTTTTACAGGACTCTTGACGTAGATTTTCTTCTTATGGCTATAAATTTAGATGATCGTTCACTCCGAAGTGTTCAGGATGTTTGATTTTATTCATGTTGTTACTACTGACCATAAAACTGTCACAAAAATTACGACTCCGAAGGTATATATGTTACTATATACTATATATAAATCTCACTTCAAGGTTACTATTTCTAACGACCAAAAATAGCACTTTTAGAGTACAGGTGAGACACGCGTTTTGATATTTTCCCTTTGGTTTCTACCAAAAAAAAAAAAAAAAAAAACGTTTTCTTTACTTCATATTTCATATATAATAGTTAAAAAAAACAAAATAAAAGACACTGTCATTTATCTTTTGCTTTCACCACTCTCACCGTTTCCAGAAACTTCAGAGTAGGCTTATGGTGTTTTCCAGCTTTCGTCATCGCTGGTCAGTTTCTTCAAATTTACTTCATTTTGGGTTTTATTACTGCAATTTTTTTGATTTCGATGGATTTGTGTGTCATTTGTTGTCGATATCGTGAGCGATTCTTGTTATCTTGTTTGTCTTTTGTTGTATTCGAGTTTCCCTTTCATCATTTGTGGTTCTTTGTTTCAGATTTTATTAAAAGGTGCTGCGATGTCTTTGATTTTGTGAATGATTTTTGTGATTTTATTTTTTCGCTACATTCAAGTTTCCTTCTTGACGAATCTGTGTTGAAGTACACTAATTGGAACCGTAGTTCCTTGTTACTAATATGGATGATTATTGGCTTAGGTATATGGCTTCACGTCCTCCTCCGCCTTATCATCCATATGGGGGTTTTGTCATTCATCCAGTCCCAATTCATCTAGAATGAGATTTTTCAGTGTAATGCTGGATTTACATGGGTAAGAAATATTATTTTATATTCTAGAAGATGATGATTTAAATCAGTAAAGTGTACCAAGTTTGAATGTTAGAGTATCACAATGTATTTGTTTGACAATTGTTAATTTTTACAAATAGTAAACATTTAATCAGATACAATTTTTTTCTTGTGTATGACAAGTTTGAAGTTACTTCAAAAGTGTAAATTCTAATAATCATTCAATATATAAGCAGAAAGTTTATTATTGTATATTATCAAACTTACTGAATGTGCCAACTCCTAAAATATTTTTTTGCGACGCCTAATTAGTTAATAATTATTTCTTTTAATATGTTTTTTCGTTCTAATCTACCTTCAAATTTAGCAGAGAGTTGAAGAACAGATCGAGTCTTGTGCAAGCTACTGAATCCCATGTCAAAATTTCAAAATTCTGAATTCAACAGATAAGTTGTAGTCAGTTTAAAATGAGTTTATCAAGTTTAACATATATGCGATGACCTTAATTCTTGCAATTTAATTTACAATTTACTATTCAATTAATTTTTCTATTTTATGTTCTTTTTCTTTCTACGAAAAAAAAGTTATTTGCCTTTATCATGTTTAGGTCTTTGGTTCAACTTCCTAGCCAAAATATTTATATGACCTGGTGATCTTCCCATAGTTTTAGAAGATCTAGAGGGCTATAATTGAACCATTTTTGCATGTGCACATATAGGGACGGGAAAGACTAAAAACATTGTAGAAGTCAACCATCTCTCCAAAAAACATCTATTCTTGATTTTAATTACATTACTACCCCTGCGGAGTTATTTGAAAGAGAAGAAATAGGTAGGTATTAATTATTTAAAAATATTACAAATAGTAGAATTTAAATATCTTTACTTTTTTCATTTATAAGTTTATGTTTTTTAAAAATACTGTTGTTTTATAAAGTAACATTATTTTTTTCTTTTAAACATACTAAACACATTTTATAGTTATATATACAATCTAATCTCCTAGCAGTGCATATCCGACACTTCTCGAACAAACTTAAAAATCGGATAAATTGTCTTCCCATAAGTACAAGCTCGAGAATAAGTGTGAGTATACATGAAGTACTTCTATACGTATAAATGTATACTTACACTAAATTTGTTTACTTTTTAAGATTTTTTACCATGATGTTTTGAACAAGTTTGTCTACAGAATATTTTACATCACAGGCCACCTACTGTACTGTTGCAGCTCTCCAACTAATGGGATTTATTTATAAAGATATATTGTCCAAGAATGCATCCACTTGCACTATAAACATGCCATTGCAGCTTGCAGGTTTGTTTCTAATTTGTTGTGGAGAACAATGACTAAGCTTCACCTTAGTTTATGGAAAATGAAGGATAGCCAAAACTCTCTGTGGACATTTATTTTATTAATCAATACTTGCAAAATTCACCTCTTTTCTCGTGATATTAATGTGTTCCTTGCTATCTTTAGAATTGGTGTTTTGATAAACAACTCTCTATCTATTTTGAATTGGTTGTTCCTATTCCACATGTAGTTTCAATTTGTTTACTTTACACTTTCAGAAAGTAAAGATGACAAGTATTCTTTCAGTCTAAAGCAAAATAATTGATGTTTTAAGGGATAATTGAGTTAGAATGAAGACAAGAACATATAAAGGAGATCTTGCAAAGGTAATTATTTCGTCACTGAATTCTTTCCCTTTCTATTGTCTTATTGACACCTATTTCTTTGTTTCAAGGTTTTTGATGTTGATCATTGCAAACAAATCAGGTTTAGCGATAAATTTTAAATTGTCATTGTCCATTTTAACTTTGCTAATTCCCAAAGAGAGTTTAACCAATAAAAAGAATTATTTTACTATAAGCCTTTTATAGTTTGCATTGTTCTTAAGTTATTATGTTTTTCTATAGCTATTCCGTATGAAGCTTAGCTTCTTGTTTCTGAGCTTTATGTAGTGACCTACTATAATACACTGTTTCTCTTATATAATTTTCATCGATCTTTTTTGTTCCTTTTTTTCACATATTTTTTGGATGTGAGAGGCTTGATATGAGCAAAAATAAATAAATCATTTCTTTTGACTTTTTCTATGGTTTTGATTTCTTTTGAGTGGATTAGTAGGAACAAAAATAAATAAATACATTAGTATGAACAAAATAAATAAAATCATTTCTATTAACTTTTTCTATGATTTATTTAAGCCGTTAATCTAATGAATGACCACTCAACTTTGTCCTTATATCTATTCAGCTTGTATATAGTACATATGCCCTTTTGTATAGTTTTCTTTTAAATTGATTATATATTTTTGATATGATTTTTATGTTTCTTGATTTTCAGGACCCAAAAGGGACTCAAAATTTGAAATGTGCTTCCCACCATTATAAGTAACTTATTCTGGCATAAAAAATATACTTACAAAAATATGTGTTGCATGTATGGGATAGTTTGAGTAATATTTAATTTTATAAGTTATTCTGACATTTAAAAATATACTTACAAAAATGTGTGTTGCATGTGTGAGATAATTGGAGTATTATTTGAGTTTTATTTAATAACCTTGTCATCAAAAGATTGCCTCAAGCGAATTTGGTTTTCTCTTGCCATACCAGGTATTGTATAGGAGAGAGCCGACTCTTCCACATTTCAATGTATTTGGGTATGGTTGTTTGTGATTTCTCACAGCGTTATGAGATTGACTACGACGAGACGTTTGGCACTGTTATTGTCTTATTAAAGTAGAATGTAGTCACTATGTTTTTGTATTGGTAGTGTCTTTTAGGCCTTTTTGTTTCAATCTTGCATATGCTTTCTTGCTGGTCAAAGCCACTTGATACTTGGTGCTTTTATATTTTAAAGGTCTTGCTCTTACATGTTAAAATATGTAATTTTGTAAGTGACTTTTTTTTTTTTTGGTGTACTGGTTGATCAATAATATTTTTTATTTTCACAACTAGGGTAAAAAGTAGTAGAAGGTGATAAAATGGCAAATGAGGAAGCTTGGTTGCCTGATGAACAGATAAAGATGGTAGCTAAAATCTACAAAAAATAAAGTTTACCTTCATACTCTTCTAACTTTGACATTTAGATAGTATCATGTTGGATTCATATTAATTCCATGGATTCTATTTTTACTCTCGATGATAGTTTAAATCACAATAAAAGATACTTGACATTGTAGATGTGATGTAATGTTCAAAGGTTTAACATTCCAGAATTATCTTCTACTATTCAATCGCTGATTGAAACTTCTTTTGGTTCATTGAAGCATGGTTGCAAAGTTGCTTGGTTGCTAGCCTCTAATAATTGTGCAGCTCCTCAATTTTCTTATTTTTTACCAGAATACTCCATTAGTTTGTCATTTTGTATTATGTAACAGAAACTATCAACTCATCCTTTTTTTGGATAATTATTCAGTTTTATTTTTTCCTATAGTTTGGTTCGATTTTCTTTCCTCTGTTGTTTGATTAGAATTTGAATTTTCAAATGTACCTAATTATAACATATATTTTTGACATATTTTCTAGATTGCTGTGGTTATGAATATTTGTATAGAATTATTTTTCTTTAAATATGACTTGAAAGCTATGTTATATAATTGACATGGTTTGACTTAACAATTAACATATGAAAACATAGGCAAAAGTGTACTACATTATGATAGTTTAAAATAATAAAATCCTGAATTGTCTCTTTGTGATTCTATTGATTGCATTATATTCCCTATTCCTTCAATTTAACATTTTCATTAATTATTTATGCTCCAATTGAACTATTTATTATAATGCCAGTTGTATTCTTTTAGTGTTAGATTATATTGCAATCTCATTTGAATGCAGCTTCAGTGACCTGCTGGTAATGAAAACCAAATTAAAACGTTCAGTGGCCAAATTATTAATTCTGTTTAGTTCTCTTTATCTTTTTTTTTTTGACACATATTTTTATTTTTCAGGAACTTCGAGTAAGAGTGCTTGCTGCATAGGTAAATTTATTATCTTGCATTTTATTGATTTTCTCTTCATAATAATCTTCGGCCTGTTGCTTCTACTTGTTGCTTCTACTGCTTCTACTATACTTTCAAATCAGTATTTGTGTACTTTTGAAACCTTTTGGAGTGGATTCTATTGAATATTGTTGTGAAGTTCACTTATGTCATTTATTAATTGAAGATTGCTGATGTATCTTTCTTGTTTGCAGGAATTTAAAAGTGAAGGTGGTTGATGTATGAGGTAAATTTATTCTTCTGCAATTTATCAATTCATTCTTACTAAAATCTACACAATATTAGTTTTATTGCGCTTTGAAATCTGTCTGTTTATTCGTGAGACACGAGAAGAAGGGTTTGGCAATTTGTACTTTTGGTGAGAAGTATTGCTCCTCTCTTTTTATTCCTAAATCTGTCATAGTTATGGACCATTGGATGTGAATATATTATAGGGCATCCCGCATCGGTTACAAATTTGTTAACAAAAAAGAATATAATTTTTTCTGTCCATTAATTTGTTGGTTTAGTTCAATATGAATGACCATTTCTATTTTTTGATCTGCTTGTGGACTTTCATTTGTTGTTTGTATATAGGCAATGTATATACGAATGTGATGTTCATCAGAATTTTTTCACTTACATTTGATTTTTGTGTGATTATTTTTATAAGCGCCTTTATGTGTATATAAAATCTGATGTTCTCGTCCTAAATCAAGAAGCTATTTCATACATGATGAGCCTATGCCAAATGGTTTCTTTGTTGATTAGCTTCATGACAAATTCGTGTTAAATATGCCTCGTTTCAGGGGAAAGAAAACCCTTTTGAGGGCATTGAAGTAACAAGGGAGCAAGCCAACAAGCTCACGCTATGTTTTTTGATAATCAATTCAAAGTCGACTATCAAGGTCCCTGAATTTGAACTTGAAGTTAAATGTTCCTATTAAAATGCTTCTTGATTGTTGTCACTAATCTATTCATCATTTTAGTAACCTCAATAATCATGAGGAACCAGGACTATCATTGTGGGCTTAATTTTGAAGTGATGATCTTTTTATTTTTAATTTGATTACACTGTATTTGACATTCATTTTATATTATGCTTCATTTCCAATTACACGCGAATAAACACAAAAATAAAACGTTTCGTGCAACGCACGTATCTTCTACTAGTTTTAAAAAAAATACATGTAGTGCTCAAAAGTGTAATTCTATTTGCAATCATTACATTTTCTAAAATGCAATCATTATTTATTTATTTTTTAATTCTTGTGTTTTTTACAAAATCTTTCAAAATTTAGTAAGTTGATTTTGGCGGGAAAGTATGTGTATTTATTTTTGGTAAAGACTTTGTTTATATATATATATATATAGATTTAAAAGTGCTCAAAACAAATTTTTTTTTTTGAAAAAATACACGTAGTGCTCAAAAGTGTAATTCAATTTGCAATTATTACATTTTCAAAAAAGCAATCATTATTTATTTATTTTTTAATTCTTGTATTTTTTACAAAATCTTTCAAAATTTAGTAAGTTCATTTTGGTGAGAAAGTGGGTGTGTGTTTATTTTTGGTAAAGACTTTGTATATATATATAAAAATAACATGCTTTTAAACTACTTTTTAATTACACATATTTTTTCTCTCCACTTTTCAATTACTAATTTTTACATTGAAAACATCACATTCTTTGTTTTTAAACAAAAAATTTTAACTATCATTATTTTTTATATAATTAAAAGTGCTCAAAACGATTTTTTTAAAAAAAAAAATACATATAGTGCTCAAAACTGTAATTCTATTTGCAATCATTACATTTTCTAAAATGCAATCATTTTTTATTTATTTTTTAATTCTTGTGTTTTTTACAAAATCTTTCAAAATTTAGTAAGTTCATTTTGGCGGGAAAGTGTGTGTATTTATTTTTGGTAAAGACTTTATTTATATATATATATATATATATATATATATATATATAGAATAGATATAGATAGATACCCCATTGTTAAATAACTTCTAGAAAACTGTCCAAAAAAATTAAAAAGAAAAATATTAAAATTGGTTGCCAAAAAATTCTATTCGCATTACAGATTCTGTATCAAATTGAAAATTGAATTGAAGATTCTCAGAATATCTTCTGCTTTTATTAATATATATATATAGAATAGATAGATATAGATATAGATTTGATGAGGAAAAATCAGAACAGAACTAAAATGAATTTAGTTAATTAATTATAAATAATATTATAGGACTTAAATGATATATAATTTAAAATGAATTAGATATTGAAGAAAAATAAAAAATAAAAAATAAAACTTTACCTTTAATTTTTGATATGATTTTACGGATAATATATTTACAATTTGCTCTCACTTGTTAGCTTGCATTAAACTTCTTACTGTGATTTTTAATTTGACACAAATATTACATATTTTTCGATTTCAAAATAATACAATAATTATTAAAATAGCAATAATAACATTTAAAAAAATAACATTTTTGATATTATTAATAGCATAGCATGGATGCCAATGCAATTAATGACACATGTAAAATAATAATAGCTAAAATATTTAATATACTATTTTTAGTAAAAAAATTTCAAATTTCGAAAGTTTTTTTTGACTGGAAACTAAGTGTATATTTTGGTGACTGCTATTCTACTTTTATATAGATTAAATTAATATAGATTAAATTATTATAAGATAAGATTAAGATAAGAGTACCCATAATTTGAATTATTTTACAGTGGAAGGACTTGAACGTCATCCGATTAACGTGTCAAGTAGAAAGTTTATAAATTGTTTGCTTGTAATTTTATGTGATTATTTGTTTTATTAACTAAGCATGCTATTTGTTATTTAATTAAGATGTAATTGGCCTAGATTGTATTAAATTAAAATTGGGGAAAGTTTATTAGGATTTTTGAAATTTAATGTAGAAGTTTTGGGATTAATTTTCACTTTGTCTACAGTTGGGGACTTAAATTACACTTTATGAGAATTGGGGGGCTGAATTGCAAATTTCCAAAGTCAAAATTTAAACCTAACCTATCCTAAGCTCACAACCGACTCTCCGTGGTATCTCTCTCTCGACGCCCTTCGCACCCGCCTCCTTCCCTCACTCGGCCTTCCTCTCGGCCGGGCCTCCTCGCCGTCGGAACACCACCTCGCCGGCTCTCCACCACTACAACCACCACCGGGTAACCCCTCCGCACACAACAACACACATCCGAATACATACATTTACACACGCGCTCGCGCGCGCGCGCACACAAATATATATGTTAGAAGCAGATTTCTGAATTTCGAAATTTTGATTCATGAACTTTGTTAAATATTTGGGTTATTTATGAAGTTAAATGTTAGATTATGGTGATATTATTTGTGTGAATATATATGTGTGTGTGTGTGTGTTCAACTGTGTATATATGTGTGAATTTTCAGATTTGAATAGTTAGTTTAAATTTCAAGTTTTATAAGTTAATTTTGAATTCGAGACTTTTATGATATATACTAGTATATATATAGATGCTTTTATCCTGATTTCGAAATTTATGTAATTTGTGGATTAGTTAATTTTTTTGATTAACTGTTGATTTACGATGGTATATTTTAAGATTTGAATTTCATAGGTTTAGATGGTTCAATTGAAATTTTTAATTTAAATTTCGAATTATAAATGTTTATTTTTAGCTTTTGAGATTAAGATCTTGAGGTTATGTTTGATTCTAGATTTAATTAACAACCATGTTTGAGTATTTTCAAATTCTAAATAACTGAAAATTGTAATTGAGAAATTTTGTTATGTTAGGTTAAGTTATGCAATTCTTGAGATCGAAATAAATAATTTGTAAAATTTCTTTAGTTTGTATGTAATTGATCTTTGGTTGCGAAATGGTATGTTGACTTAGCTTAAGGTCCCGTTTGGGTTAAATTATAAATCACGTTGAGGTTTTAACCTCAATGAATAGTGAATGTTCTTGGAACTAAAATTTATATCTTATGAATGAATGGATATAATTAGGATTGTTGGACACATTGACTTTACGGGCAACCAAGATACTTCCACCCGCAATTTAAGACGGTACATACTAAGGGCTTCAGGTAAGTAAACTTTTCTTATTTTCATCAAAGTTGAATTAAACATCAAAGTTGAATGTTTAATGTGTGGAACTAATGTGCTTAAATGATATTCTTGCAATTTACCTACTCATGATGCTTTTCATCGACTTTATACATGTATGGGTTATTATTAAGGAAATGTTCAAACATGCATGTTATCATGTCATTGCATCATCATCAAGCATGCATTGTCATTGAATTTGGAAAATAAAAATGTTTCTAAGGGTCCGTTTGATTCGCCAAATTTTCCCTGGAAAATATGATTTTCCATGTGAATTTTCAACTTTGCACTGTTTGGTTGCCTAAATTTTCCATGGAATTCATTTTTTCACTTGCCTCGAAATTCGGTATTTTCCTTGTTTTGAATGAATTCATTTTCCAAGGGGAGGAGGAGGTTTTATTTTCCAGGGAAAATCTTATACTAGTTTCGTTACGTTTGATCATTTTTGTTATTGTTAATTGATTTATTTTTTTCTAAAAATTAATATTATTATTATCAAGTACAAATGTATGAAAAAATTAAAAAAAATTTATTTTTTTTATTAAAATAGATCAATTTTACTTTATTTTCCATGGAAAATAATGTCAATCAAACAACAAAAGTTGGAAAATTCCCTACTTTTTTCACCTAGAAAATTAAACCAATCAAACACATTAAACTTCTAATTCCCAGGAATTCAATTTCCTGGAATTCATTTCATTTCCACCCAAATTCAACCATCGCTATTAAACGCACCCTAAATGAATTATGTGAATAAATGAAAGTTTTCTCAAAAGATATGTATCTCATGTTTTAAGAAAGAAAATGAGTGTATTTCTATGTCATGAAAGAAGTGATTTGGAAATGGGGTGCAGGGAACCCACGTACCCGAATTAAGTTGCGTTGCGGCGGAATGTTCAACCGCTTTGCGATGGACAGTTAAACTGCTTTGCGATGGGAAAGTGAATGTTAAACAGCTTTGCGGTGGAAATGTGAATCTTAACCACTCTGCGGTATTATCGGTAAATGTGATCTGGTTCCAAATAAGAATTGCCCACTGCTCTTTGATTGGCTAGAATAAGTAATGAAATGAAGTTTTGAAATGTTAAAGTGAAAGTTTGGAAGTTTGAAAGTGTTGAAAAGTTAAAGTGATTGGAAATACATATTTCGAAGTGCTTAAAGCATATCAAGTCATGTGCATGCATCACAACATGCATAAGGTTTACTTACTGGATTTTAGCTCACCTCAATCTTCCCAACATTTCAAATGATGAAAGTTAAGTGATCTGAGGAGAGCGCCCGGGGGTCAGACTCAGATAGTACCTGCTTTCATTCTTTTTAAATAAAAGTTAAACTATATTTACTTAAGTTCATTAATTATTTCTTCATTCTTTTGTTCTTAAAAGTTTTGATGAAACTTAGCTTTAAAGAAGTTACGGTACTTCTAATAATGTTGAGATTAGATTATCGCTTATTTCATTTATTCAAGTTTATTGATGAGAATTTATTATGTTCAGGAGTTTAGGATTGATTCTTGGAATAGTGCGATGATATCGAAGTTTGATTTTTTTTTTTGCTTAATATTGGATGTTGAAAATGGAATATTTAATGAGTTGAGATTTATGTTTTAAAATTGTTGTGATATCCCTCTACATGTTGGCTAAGTCCAATTTATAAGGGAGATATTTTCGAAATTCCTTCAGAATATTTCAATAGAAAAATGAAAATTTTAGTGTTTAAAATTTTATTTTCGTATTTAAAGTAAAGGGAAGTTAACACGTCTGGGTTTAAGATTTTAAACCTGGGGTGTTGTGCTTTAGATCTTAATCATCTCATTCATTGACACAATATTGACACTTTTTAGAAGTTATTCTAAAGTGCCATGGCTACCACAAGGTACCAAAATCGTCACTAGTGACAACAATTAGGCCTATTTTGGATGATGGTTATGCAAGCAATTGCGATATATAACACCATCCAACGTTAGAATCAACAACTTCCTAGAGCCCCACATAGAAATTGGAATTCAGAAAGAGAAATGATACTGATAAGGATGTTCGATAGTAATGATAGAATCTGCCATGATCTACTTGGGATGAAAATAGCCTCATTTCAATGGTTATGTGCACGTTTGAGAACGTATGGTTTAGTTGACAGTGGATCTGTCAAAGTAGAAGAACAAGTGGCTATATTTCTTAATACCGTTGGGCATGACCACCATAATCGAACCGGAGGTTTTACGTTATTTAGATCTTGTCAAATAGTGAGTTATTATTTCCATAGAGTTTTACAGTTTTGTCTTGGGTTGTATAGAGATGTTGTCAACAACGCTACTATCCATAACTCGCCATATGAGAAGGATAATGTGAAACAATGGTTCCAATATTTTCAGGTTAGGTGTTAAAGTTTAACTTTGTTAATTTCTCCTTCACAATGACTTGTCATTTTTTAACCAAACTTTTCCATTTTTGTATTAGGATGCAGTGGGGGCAATCGATGGAATTCATATTCCTGCATATGTTCGTGTAGTTGAACAAGGGAAGTATCGCAATAAGAAGCAAATGATAACTCAAAATGTTTTGGTCGCTTGCACATTTGATATGAAATTTACCTACGTGCTTGCCGGTTGGGAGGGATCTGCCCATGACAATTGGTTTTTACAGAGTGTAATCTTATGACAAGGTCATAATCTCACAGTTCCTTGTGGTAAGATCTACCTCTGGTTCAATTATTTTTCTTTGACATATTTTAATAAAGAATGATAGCTTATCCAAAATTTTGAATAGGTAAATATTATCTTGTCGATGCAGGATTTCCATTGGTTTCGGGATTTCTATCACCTTACTGTCGAACTCAGTATCATCGTAGAGACATTGAGGGGCGTTGCCCAGAAAGTGATAAAGAGTTATTTAACTTTTGACATTCATCTCTACGAAATGTTGTGGAGAGGATTATTGGTCTCCTTACTCGCATATTTGAGGCATCAACCATTCCACGACATTGATACACAAGCACGGATTGTCCTTGCATGTGGTGTTGTTCACAACTTCTTAAGAATTTATGATACAGAGAATCTTTGTGACGAGACTATTATACTAGTGATGATGAGGTTAATCCTAGACATGTCAATGTACCCGAGGATGACACACCAAATGCTCCCATATCTTTCACTGTAGAACCTACATGGTCCAATAATAGGCATTCATTGCTCATGACATGTGGGTCGCTTGCCATCCAAGTCAAGATGCTGGAATTGATTTCAATTGAAACTATTATGTTGGATTTCATTGTTTGTGTTTCTCTGTAAACATTGTGTTTCGTGTGACATTGCTATCTAGATTGTCTTCAATACTTGTTATGTTGTAATGTGTTGGATGATTTAATTACCATCTACTTTTGCATTTGCATTTATTATTTCAAATTAATTTGACATAGTTTATATCTTTCATAGAATCTTATCATCCAGTACTCATATTCCTTGCTGTGCTAATATTGACATTTATTTGCAGTGTGTGACAACTTCATGACACAGAATCGACTAACCTCTACGGCCTCTTTTCGAGTTCCAAGACCGACCACCCCTTTGGAAGGGAATGATACCGACTTCGGTAGGACACAAGTGGATCCTAATACTAGGACTCGTCACGTACGTTGGAGTGATGAAATGGATGGTTTATTGATTACTTCTCTTGTTCAACAAGTGTTGGCTGGGCACAGAAGAATTGACAATGGCTTCACTTCGTTTCAAGTGTCAAAGGCAATTGAGTGTGTGTTGAATGGATGCGGGGTAGTGGTCTCTAATAAGAATGTGAGGTCACGGCTGAAGACTCTTAAAAAAGATTATATTGAAGTTCGCCAATTACTAAGTATGAGTGGATTTGAGTTGGATCTCGAATCTGGACGCATTGTAGCTGACACCGTTGCTTGGGGGGAGTTAATTAAGGTATGAAATACAGAATGTCAGATTTTAAGTTGTTGCTACAACTAATTACTGGAATTAATGATGTATTATTATTGTTCAGTTACAATACACATACATTTGCATTTTTTAGGGAAAGCCAGATTTTGGAAAGTGGAAGATCAAACTTTGTCCAAGATATGATGATTTGAAGACTATATTTGGCAATGATGGTGCAACTGGAGATCGCGCTGTATCTGGATTCGACCAATTCTCCCCAATAAATGGTATGAAATATATTTTTCAATACGATAAATTTCGTGTTTGGATGTATAAGTTGTTAACATTCTTTTATCCATTTTATCTAGTAACTGATGAAAGTGTGAATGAGGTAGATATGGAAAACGAGGAGACAAATCCTAGTCCAGTTCAGGCTCGCAAGCGTACAGCCAAAGAAGGGACAAACAAAGTCACGCGTCAACGTGTACAACCGGTGGATGAGAGTACTATTGCCTTGTCTAGGATTGCTGACTCATTTACAAAAATTGCTAATGCCATGGAAATACAAGCAAAGCTAGAGACACTTAACCATGTAAACTGGCAAGTGATTGTAGAGAAATTAGAGGCCATGAACTTAGACATGCCTGACATGATTCAGGTAATCAAAGCCTTTCGATCCGATGATGGTTTGGCTAAGGTATTTATGAACTTGACGAGTTCAAAATATATGCGTGCTTTGGTGTTTGACAAGCTTGGACGTGATCCGCCTCCACTACCTTAGGAGTATGAATGTTTTATTCACTGTACAGGATTATGTATTTTTTTTTGTAATGCACACGATTACATGTCAAGGGAGAATATGTATTTTGCTTTTCATGTTTTGCGTTGTAAGCTAACTGTTGTGAACATTTGTACATCCTAATGTTGGTAAGGTTTAGTGCTTTTATAAATATATCATTTAATGTCTAAATGGAATATTAAGGACTTTAAAGTTTGCCTATAGTTTTTGGAATACTATGTATGTTAAAATTATATGTTGTCCCCAGAGGGCACCATATAATTATAAAGTGCCCATTGGGGGCACATGACACTTCCTATTGGGATGTGTTAGCGCCTGACACCCATTGCCCACGCTTCCATGGGGCATCATAAAACCTCTCATTGTGTGTGTGATGGAGTTACTATTCTTAGATTGTGAAAATAATGCGGACACAAGCAAAAATCAATTCACGTATAAATTGTTGTCTAAGCATATCAAGATGAATTTATTCATAAACTTGCAATGTTGTCAAATGGCAGCGAGGTTAGAGATTCTTTGATGAACCATAAGATCATTGTTGCTCTAGTCCTTGTAAAACTCAACAAAAATAACGAAGGGTGGTTATCTGGTGAACTATGCCAAATTTCTTATTAGGTTCGTAAGATTCAAGGTAATTGATGTTGTGTGAAAGGTTGGCTACATGAGTCCTTTTACCACTAATATATATGTCGAATTATGTGTACATATTTATGAAATATATGGTTAAAAAGTCGTGACACATGAAATTGTAGTCAAAATTATTTTTTTAACAAATGGAAGAAAAAAACACAAGTTTGATTTTCAATTTTCCTAACTAATTTTCATGCCAAATTAATACAAATTCCATAAAAAGTATAGACTATCAAACACCACTAGTTGGAAAATAGTAGAATTTCAATGAAAAACAAAGCCAATTAAACACTAAAAGATAAAAATTTCACCATTGAACGGTGGCAAATTTTACCAATCAAAAGCATTTCATTTTCAATTTTCAAGAATTCAATACTAGGAATTTGTTTTCTTTCTCAAATTCCACCTTTGCAATCAAATGGACCCTTAAGTTCTACAAGTTTTGACACATGATCTATCCGGTCTAGACACTATAGATACCGAGACTTCCATCTCATTAGCGTCGACACTTGGATTCCCTAGTGTTTACGTATGAAAAAAAGTTTGCATTTTCTTTTATATTGGAGCTTGTTCCATCGACGAACATCCTCCCTAGATATCACATTTATCATAAATATTAATACCGTATTTTATCTTTTAGGATCTAAACTTTCTGAGTAGAACTGCCATTGCATGCATAATTGAAGATAAAAATCAAATACAAATACAAATCCGTATACCAAATCAATTATCAATTTGAAAATTCTTGTAATCTCACAATTAAATCAAGTATAATAAGTAATCATTTACTTTATTAGTGGTTCTTCTACTGATGACTTGACATATATGTGCTCTAAGAATTCTACAGAATCTAAAAACCAAATGCTCTGATGTCACTTCTGTCATGACTCCAAAATCACGTGAATATTTTTATTCAGTGACGTAAATGATGTCACATATATGGGTTTTCAAAAGAATTTCACTTAAAATAAAATCCATTTATTTAAAAATTAATGATATTAATTTTTAAAACATTTATGTAAAGATCTCGAGTTCAACTAAAGTGTGGAAGTTCAAACACAATAGTTCTTATTCGGTGGCGTCCACAACTCACATGTCATAATTTAGCACAGCACTATCTGTCTCGTCTTCAGAAGCTCTACATCAATCCTTTTTATTTCTAAAACTACTTGAAAAGTTAAAATTCGTGGAATGAGCACAAGCAAGCCCGGTGAGCAAAATATGGTGCACGTGTGTTATTGCACATTGAAATATAATTCAGCAATATGAGTAGTCGATGCACATGCATGTTTCTTTGAAAATCATGCTTCCATGACCTGATTATATATTATCTTCTCTACCCCAAAGCGCTTAACATTTCCATAAATCGGATATCAAAAAAATGGCTACAACACATTAGATTACATAGGACTATTTCATCCTCTAGGGACTTCTACATCCTTATCATATTTCACCTTAGTAGACTCCAACAAGGCTACTAGATTCCCACAAGTCGTTCTTCGGTACCTTGGAGTCGCAAGGTACTCACGATACAAATCAATACACATCAGATCACACAGGACTATTTCATATCTGGGACTATTGCATCCCTGTCATCTTTCACTTATTCGACTCAACCACGACTACTAGATCCCCACAAGTCATTCCTCGGTACCTTGGAGTCACAAGGCCCTTATGATCAACATCGATATCTCAAACAACACATTGATTATCGAAGGGGCTAGAGTTCAAATCTATAATTCTCATGCAAAAACCTTTCTTTTATGCATAAAACTTCCTTTATGATTCATCATCTGTCAAATGACATTGCATTCAAATCACGTTTAACATAATAAGCTATATATATAATGGTATCTCAAATACTCGCTTATAATGAACTGAGAGTCTTTCAACTGACTATGAGCAAAGTATGTGGAGTAACAAGTACATAACTCCTAGTATATAAATCTCCACGAGTTTAATAATATGTCATTGAAAGGATCATTTAATTTGGAGATCAACGGACTTTACAAATCGTAAATCGGAGTTATAGAACAAAAATTATGGCTGAATAAAGTTAGACTGTCGAGCTTTTCGGTTGGTGTCGACCCCAACCATTTTGGTATCGACCCCGAAGTATTAGAAAGTCATTTTTCATCGTTTTGAGCTAAAGTATTGAATCAAAACCAGTTGGTATCGACACCATGTGTAGCGACCAAGAAAATTTTCAATTATTAAATAATTATTTAAATTATTAAAAACGTGTCCCTGAAATCTCACCCATGTTAATTTAAAGTTGAAACATGGTCGTCTAGCCATATATAGTATTTCAAGTCAAAGATATAAAATCAAGTCCAATTCGATTTTAAACCAATTTCGAGTTTCTAAAATTATTTAAAATCAAAAATCGTTTTTAATTTCAAATTTTATTTTTATTATAATCCGAATTATTTTAATTCAATCTTAATTTTAGAAAAGTCATATTTTGGTACGGTATTCTACTCATATTAAACTATTCTCACATCCAAAATTTTCACAATCCTATTCTAGATCTAACATTTCTCATATCCAACATTTCACAATTTTATTGTAACTACAACACTTTCCATACCAATTTACAAATCACAAAAACACTTTTCAAAGTTCAATTTCCCGTCTTGGTAAGTTTTTTGCCTTCAATTGAGCAACACTACGATCATGCAGCCTTCAATTCATCCAATCATCTCCTTCAAACCAAAAACCCAACCGGCCGACACAGCAACCTTCACCATCAACATCAAACCACAATATGCAGACTCCAACTGAACTCCATTGACATCACAAACTCAAACACAACCCGAGCCTCACCGAGCCTTCCACTGCACATCACCGCAACCATGCTAAAAAAAAAACTACACGGTAGAAACCGGCCACCAATGCCACCGTCGACGTACCACTGTCAATAACCGGGCAACACCACCACCAACTACCTCAAAAACCGCACAGCCACAATCAAACCGACTGAACCTTCATCGGCTACTGCATTCCGCACAAACCCACAATTTCCAGAATTGCCACCTCCGACCAAACCCAAGAAAAAACCAAAACTTCAATCCCCAATCAAAGTCCAAAGCAACCAAGAAAATAAGTTAACCCAAACACTTACCTCGAACCCCAATCCGTTCGACTGGATTTTTTCCGAAGAAATCTCAATTCCAAAAATCGAATCCACCTTGGTTTACCTTCGTTTTTTCACCCAAACTAGCCCCAAGTTCTGCCCTTTTCCCACCATCATATACCCTCCCTCACTGCTACTTGACGGCGACATACAGACCGCCAGGGAATGGCACCGGCAGCGCCACATGGAGAAGGGCCGTCTCACAACCTTCTCCCTTAGATTCCCACAGAGAGAGAGAGAGAGAGAGAGAGAGAGAGAGAGAGAGAGAGAGTCTTTATTAAAATTTGATTTTATAAATTGCCTCCTAGTCCCCCATCTTTTAAATTGTTTAGTTCAGCCTATTTTTTTAGGAATGGCAACGGGGCGGGGAATACCCGAACCCGATGGGGACGAGGCGGGGAATCCCCGACAAAGACGGGGATGGGACGGGGACGGGGATGAAAAAGCATCCCCGAACAGGGGGCGGGGCGGGGCGGGGAAGGGGATGACCGTCTTATCCCCTCCCCCGCCCAGTCCCCGATCCCCATCCCCAATTAACAAGTTGCATTAAAATTTAAAAAGACAAAAAAAAAAAAGAGTTCTATATTATCTGTACAAAAGTCCTGTAATATCAAAATTTATTGCACCAAAAATTTATTACTTATCAAGTCATAAACTTTAAATATTTATTTTGAAAAAGTTACTGATTATTAGTTATTAAGCTTATCGAGTTGTCTTTTCTCATGTAATCAAATATTAAATAAAAATACAAACAAATATGAATATATATTTGATGTCCAAATAATATGTAAAGATTATTAGATTTAGAAAATGTTAGGGTTGTTCCTAAATGTTTCCTTAAATGGGGATTTTCTTATCCCCGCCCCGCCCCGCCCCGTCCCGCCCCGTCCCCGATTAAATGGGGATGGGACGGGGACGGGGATGATAAATCATTAATGGGGCGTTCCATTCCTAATTGTTTGTTTTAAAAGAGCTTTATTAATCAGCCATCAAGTTTTCAAAGTCTTTTAATTTGGTCCCTATTGATTTAAAATATTTTTAATTTCAGTCCGAAAGTTTTCTGATCTTTATTTCAATCCTTTGATTCTAAAAGTATTTATTTTAGCCACTGCAGTGTTTAAAGATATTTAATGTTCATCCCTTTAGATTTTAAACATGTTATTTCGGTCCCCAAATTATTTTAAGTAGTGCTTAATTTTAGTCCCTGAACTTTTGGAAAATAATTTAGCTAGCACCTTAGTTTTTAAAAATTCTAATTTAGCCCCAAAATTTTGAAATTGATTATTTTATATTTTCAATTTAGTCACTAAGCTTTTAACTTTGTTTTAAAACTTTAAATACCAAAACTCTAATTTAAGATTTATTTTCTTTTGACTAGGTGAAGCGTTCAGAGATTTAGAAGAGTAAAGTGATTTTTCCCGCTCAACTTTCAAACTCGTGAATTAAGGTAGACTCACCCCTATTAATTTATTTACATTATGATTGCATGTAAATGTGTATCTTATGTGGCTTATGTGCATTTATTGTATGAGATGAGAAGAGAACATATTTTTTATGAAATATTTATAATGTTATGAAGCATGCCACAACATATATGCATTTTATTGCATGAGAAGAGACTAGGCGAGACTATTTTCATTTGTGTTCACTTTGTGGCACTTATTATTTATTTGATGTTGTCACAATATAATTTTCATGTTTATTTGTTCAATTATTATGTAGATTAATTAATTGGCGATGAGTCTACTGAGTATTTCTATGAAATGCTCATTCCTTTTTTTAACAAATATTTTCAAAAGTCAGTGATGGTGGCGAGTGATGGACGTGGTGGCAATAATAATTAAATAATAGAAATTTTGTTTTATTCATGTTGTTCATGTTTAACTTTTGGAACTTTTAGAACACTAGAAATTTTATATCTTTGTTAAATGATTTCTTTATTTAGAAAACAATGAACGATTTAAATTGTTATTTGAAGTAGTTTTCAAAAAAAAAAATTGTATTTTATCGATTGTTTGTTTATTTTATTAAATGTTTCCAAATTAGAAATGTAATTTTTCTTCCACTAAAACATTATTCTTAAAGTTAGACGAGACGATGGCTGGCGAATTGGGTATTTAGAACTCGAGGCGTTACACCAAGCATATTTTAAGAATCTGAAACTTTATTTTCTTGATTGCTTTTATCCAAACTCATTTGTTTTGATAAAAGACTTTAAGAAAACATGTTTGGTGACCAAAAAAAAAAAAGAAGACTTGGAACGGATTCAAAACAAGATTTTGACATAATTTCCTTATCTAGGATTTTGAAAGGAAGAAGCTATTGTTTCAATGTTTCTGCTTTGATTTTTAGAAAGTCATTTTTTTCGTCATTTCAGAATCTAAAACGTCGTTTTCTTTATTGCTTTGATCCACACTCATTTGTTTTTATAAAGGACTTTACGAAAACATGTTTGGTGATAATAAAAGAAGAATTCGAACAGATTCAAATCAAGATTTTGACATAATTTTTTTTTATCTAGGATTTTGGAAGGAAGAAGCTATTCTTTTTGTATTCCTTCTTTGGTCTTTAGTTGTGATTTTTATGTTTCAAAAGCTTACATATACATAGGACGAAGTAGATGTAGGGAATTGAAGTAAGACCTTGTCCATAGAAGATTCCAACTTGGGTTGATGACTAAGAAGTCATTGAGGGATGCTATCAATATAATGATTATAAGCTGGAGGTAGAGTTGAATTAACATGCAAGTAGGAGGTGTAAGTTATGATTTAGGTGAGTATTGTAAGCTAGGGAGTAGCGGTAGAAGTCTATAAGCCTCCTCATGCCAAAATCCTTGAAAAAATCCAGTTTCATGGAGATAGATTTGAGCTCAGTTTCGAAGTTGTAAATGCAAGGTTTTCGGTCATACATGCACAGCAAAAAAGACTTGAAACCATAAGCCCGGATCAACCTTGCACTTAGATAGAATCTGTGATAAGATGGTACATTTGATGAATCTCGTGGATATGAATTCTAGTGCCTGATGTAGAAATCTCGTCATCACCAGCTGTCCAATTGTCCAACCTCTAATAGAAATCCCCACAGTGAGTTGAATCAGGAACTCCATCAATCTCCAACAGTTGGAATGAATTTGAGAGAATATTAGTTTTTTCTTTGTGCTGACAAGAGAAAAACAATGCGCTAGAATATTACTAAAATGTGACTCTCTCTTTTCATTTTTCTACAATAGTGCACTTATTAAATATGTACACCTAAAAACCTTAACCATATTCATAATAGGGCCATCAATGATCCTAGATTAATTAATCTACTTGTAAAGTTCAGCCCAACTAATTGGGCTTGTACATTAATTCTAACAATCTCCCGCTTAGACAAGATCCAATTTCAGATACTAAATTCTTGCCTTTTTTGTGTGATCCATTAGGTTCCAATCATGATGGCAAACACCGTGTTATTATTATTATTCCAATCCGATTGGAATAAGATGAATTGAAATCTTTGTTTATAATTCATCCTCGACTCACCAAGATTAATTAATTCACATCGCCGTCCAAGATTGACATATACTAATGTGTCAAGGCAATCAATGAGAAAAGAAAAGTCATGTGGCATGACAAGACCTATTTATCTACGGTTACTGTGAAAATATAATCCCTTCATCACTATATTCCAATTGATTAAGAGATATGGATAGCGTCAATCTCATTTCAATCAATTGTTATTCACCATTTCTCTTAGTTGATCTTATTATGATTGAAAACACATTTTCAACTCATAACTTTACCTTGACCGAGGAATTTACACCAACTTAAGTGAGGGAAATATAGGTTAAATCTCCTACTACCTAGGAGTGACGAATCCTAATGTTGGACATACACAACCTTCATATGAATCTCACTATACCCGTACGACATCACCAGATGACTCCCTCTCAAGAGCCAGCATCAACGCTCACCAAAGTATAGCAATCTATGATGTCCTCAGGTCAAATGACCAAATCCACAAACACGCATTAGAGATTCATTACTGACGCTTGGATAGTTATCCATGTGGATTCTCTAGGCAGGTCATCCAATACGTTGTTCGTCTAACAACGCATCTACGTGTTCATCCGAATGTCCCTCTACATTCTAGCTTGTGAGATAAGCTACTTACTTCATAAGAAAGAAATACAATACATGATAGTCCAACTGCAACAAAAATATTCGTATCTTGTTGTTACATTGACTATGGATAATTTTAGAATAAGTTATTAATGACTTGTATCTCACAGTCACAACGCCTTGTGACTTACAAGTTAATTAAACTTACTCTACTGACTCTATTATTTAAGTGATGAGTTAAACTCTGTGTGATAATAGATCTGCCTTTATTTAAAAAAGCATAATATGTGTTATGCTATCTCAACGATTGGATTTAGAGCATAATATCGATATACTCCCACTAGATCCAATAATTCATATACCCCATAAGTTTATATGAAAATCACATTCCTGCTTTTATAGTGGTTTTACATGTGGATCTCTGATATGTAATTCTTCACATGTTCAACCTTCTCAAGGTTAATGAGAATGAATTCTATTTTTTTACAACCTTCGAATGAGATAGTAGTTCCTCAATACATTCTCAGATCATCGATGAGACCCAGTTCCTATGCTTGCGTGATGACTGTATTGTTGTCACAAGACTCACAACTCATTACTAGAGTTACAGTGCTAGAAACACTTATAGCTCACTAATGAACTTAATGATCGAGATTGCTTCACAAGCACCTATGTATTTGGTTCGGTTGTATAGCTAACGATCTTTCTTGTTTGAACTATTTCAAATTAACCACACCACTACTATGAGTTAATTCACAATCAGACTGAATATTTCCTTCATCCCTTATCAGACTGAAGGTTGGTATCTCTATACCCAAAGACTGTAAGTCCACATTTCTCCTCATGTCTATCATATTCTTAGTGCTTCACAAGTACTCAAAAATACAAAAAGTATCGTATATAGTGTCGCGTTCAAGAAGATCTTATTGTCAAACAATCAAATATCTTCTCTACATCATTCCCTCTCAATCTATGATCTAAACACCATTTTAAGAATATTAAATCTATGACTTTTGGGATCGAATCCTACATTGGATTCTTTTATGCTAACCACATTAGCATTACATCTATGTACGTGGATTGAGAAATCGAACAACCTTCCAGATCTATCTCTATAGATTCTGATTTCCAAAGTGAAGGTCTTATTTCTCAAATCCATCATGAAGAAATTTTAAATAATTGCACTTTCACTTTCAAGGTTAGAAATTCAACTTCTGATCAATAATATGTCATCTACATATTATATAAGAAATATTGAACACTCCCATTAACCTTTTACATACACACATGATTCATCTACAATTTTTATTAATCAAACTGTTTGTTTAACTCATCAAAATTAAAATTCTAGCTCCGTAAGACTTTCTTTAATCCATAATTAGATCTTTGTAACTAGTATACTATGTTTAGATATTTAAGGATTCAAAACATTCGGATTGTGTCATACACAAATCTATTTTCAAGATTCCCGTCAAGGAATACAGTTTTGACATCCATTTTTTAAAATTCCATAATCACAGTATATTGCTATCGTAAGCAGAATCCGAATTGATTCAGAGTAAATGCATTTACATTCTATGGGTCTTGCCCATTTCAGGCGGATCAAACAAGTTCCAAAACTTGTTTTCATCTCGGATTCCATGGCTTCCTGCCATCTCATTTAGTCAACATTTAAATTAGCTTATATATAAAAATAGGCTAATTATCCTTGATAACTAATACAATATTAACAATCATCGATGGAATATAGAAATAATAGCCAACTATCTTTAGATGGAGCTAGTGTGTTCTTAATGGAGTACACACGATCCTAATATTTTTAGATGGAGCTAGTGTGTTCTCAATTGTCACTATGTCCTGAGTAGCGATCGCATCCCAAGCATCGATCAGTGCCTCATCCAATGCAAGCACATATTCTAGCTCATTTAATCGGTCAAGTATATATGTGTAATCACGAACTCTTTCATGTTCTACTTTTACTCCCACTGTCTTCTCTTAGATGAACTATTTCTTCAAGATATTGACAAAATTCGAGATATGCTTTCTTTCTCGATAGAATATAGAAATAATAGCCAACTATCTTTTGGATATCCCATAAATATGTATTTGGACTAAGGCTCTAGCTTATCCAAATTTAGTATACTTTTGATAATTATTAAGGTCTCAAATCTTAATGTGAGGAAGATTTGGCAATTGAAACCCATATCTTATATGGACCAACCGATTCTTGTGGAACATGACTAAGTGTGTAACATAAAGTGTTCAGTGTAAAGCTTCAAAATGATTTTGGAGATTTTATATGACTTCATCAATTTTGGCATCAATTACAATCTTTCTCCTTTCAGATACGCCAATGTGCCGAGACGTATGCGAAAGAGTTATCTATGCGAAAATTATGTTCTCATAACATAATCTTAAAGTCAATCACTTTTAAATCTTCATTTTGATCAGATCTAAGTGATTTATTTTTCTCATTTTGACCTTCTACTTTATATCTGCGTTACTTTAACTTTTCAAACTCCTAGATTTAAGTTTCATTACAAATAACAATGACTACCAAGGTTATCTAATGACTAAAGACCACTCTAACATATGCCCCTTACATCCGAATGTAATAGGCTCAGTCGATCAACTATCCCACTTTTCCCTTTTTAGTCAAGTGCTAGATTTAAGTGTGACTTCTTCTATACCTTATCAATATTCAGAATGTAGACTATTTGTTATTTATCTGACTTCCATACCATCTAAATTACCAAATAACTATTATTCTCATTTAAAGAAGAATTGCTTCATGTCCAAACATGAAATGGAAGTGTTGTTCTTCATAAGAACTATAATTAACAATTTGTCTAATTTCAAACTGAATGAGAAGGCAAAGATAGGTGATAGCTTCTTAAGCTGTTCAAACAGCATTTGATTTATTACCTACAAATAAGTATATCACTCTTTTTCGCAATTATTTTACTTTTAGCCATTGTATATTATCGGTATCTAATACTCGATTGGCTAGATAGATTATTTAACCTCTATCGAATAGAAAATTGAAGTAGAAGATTTACCAAACTTCTCACTTCTTTAGTTCGGTTAAGAAAACATTGAAATTATTAATTTAATGTCTATTTTTTGCATGTTCGAGAAGAGTATTCTCGATCATATTGTGTTTGAGATTAGTTCTCAAAGGAGGATGCCAATTCAAAAACCTTAGTCCAATGAACTTGCTCAGTGTCAATTACACTGTATAAGTTCAAGTAATAACTCAAATTTTAAAACTCATACAACAACAATAATAAATTAAAAATAGAATCACGTATTATCATGCATAAATTAATTTAATAAGGTCTTCAATTAAATCGATTACTCCTACTGTTTACCGAAATTAATGATCCTCAACATTAATCTCATGGAATCATGTTAGATTCACATTGGTCTAGGACCCCTTTTGTTCTATTAGAACCTTGAGTGACCCAACAAGCCCTAATAAAACATCCAGTTAGATACTCCTATCAATCACATCTCCTTGAGTAACTCAACAAAAGATAGATTTCGATTAAATTCTACTCATGGTTCATAAACATCTTATGTTTCTTAGTGATAAACACACCTTCCCACTCACAACCTTGAGTGGATCTACAAGCCGACATCGAGGGCCGATTCTGGTTTATTCACTATAACAATGGAGGGTACTTTGTATTAACCAATTAATACAAATTTGACGAATTGCTTCCAAAAATTATATCCCTTTTGATTTACTCAATAAAAGATTTGGTTTTGATTAAGTCCAACACGTTGTTGAAAACTGTCTGATACTTCATAGTAAGAAACATATCTACCGACGAGTAGCCTTAAGTGACTCAACAAGCTAACATGATAGTAAACTCTGGTTTTTCATTATAACAATGGAAACTATATGACTTAATATAATTTTAAAGTGAGGGATTTGGTCTCATCAGTCCTATATATATTAACTAACATCAACCATGCAATTAATCACACATATAATATTACTATGGATGATTAAGGACAATATCTATCTATTTTTCTCGAGCCATGAAGAAGACTAATTGGTTAATTCCTAGGGGACGTTGCATTCGTTCATCGAATGCTAAATGCAATAATTTCCATCTGCTGCTGCAACCTGTATCCTAAACTAGTTGTCTTCTTGTGGCGAGCTGCAACTTGTATCATATACTAGTTGGCATGCAGACCTGTAGCAAATGGACATGCAAGCCCATATATACAAACTAGAGCTCGTAGGCCCAAATAAATTAAATAATGGGCACATGGACCCAATTAAATAATAATATGATCACAGCCCAACCAACAAAAGCAAAATAAATTAACCATGCATCTAACCAATCATATAGGTCGAGTCCATAACCATCCACTAAATACACATTCATCATATAAATGTATAACAATATAATATCTAATATTATATAAACAAATTTCAAGTTTCTAGAAATCTAGGTCATCTAAACTAATTTAGATAAAACGGATCGGAACAATAATTAATTAATCGAATTGACTAACTTAATTAGTGGGTCTTATTCAATTAAAGTCATATATTAATCAAATATCAAATTACAGTCCAACTCTAATTTCAAAATAGAAAATTTGAATTAACATCTTAATTTAGGATAAAAACTCCTAAAATAAAATAAAACTCAATTTAGTAATTAATTAATCAATTACTTAATAGACAGATTTATTTAATTAAAATCAAATTTTAATTAAATACTAAATTAGAGTCCAACTTCAATTTCAAGATTCTAGGACTAATCGAATTTAGAATCAAATGCTAAATAAGACTAATTTAATAATCAAATTAACTAATTATTGAATTTAATTAAATTTTAATTAATCACCAAATTAGAGTTCAAACTCTAATTCTAATATTAGGAAAATTGAATTAACATTTTAATTTAGGATAATAATCCTAAATAAAATAAAATTCAATTTAGGGTCAAACTTATACATTTTGTTAAAATCCAATTTTAACAATAATGTAAAAGTCGTGAATTTTAAAATAAAGTTTTGAACTGGGTCAAAATTAATTTTTTATCAAAGTTTTTAAATTGGTCAAACCAATTTGAAAATTTAATTTAAAACATATTTTAAAAATGGCAATTTGACCCCTTAAACGAATTTGCTGAAAGTGGTTTGCAATTTCATAAATTGCAGTAGCAGCCCCTGTCTAAATTCAAAACCCTAAAAATAATTGCAAACAGGTTCTTGCAATTACGAAAATTGCAAAGGCACTCGCCCCAAAAACACTCCCAACCGGAAATCTCTCTTACCCTATGGCGGCACGGCGCGGTGTTGGCAACATCCGGCGCCCCTTTCAATTACTGCGATGGGAATTTCCGCTATATAGCGACGACATCCCGTCGATTGTAGCAGCAACGCTGCATGCTGTTGTGTGAAGCAGTGCCTAGTCGGTTACACAGCAGTGTCACATGCTGTTGTGTCCACTCCGGCGTAGCAGCAATACCTTGCTGTTGCGCTGCCACCTTCGGCGATCATGCTTCTTCCAATCCGTTTTTTATCCATTTTTCAATCCAAAATTAATTTTCTTCTCTAAATCAGATCTAGAACAAGAAAAAATATTTTTTCTCAAAAGCTATAAAAATGAAAAATTACTTCAATCACATTGAATTCTTTAAAGTATTTAACAAATTCTAACAAGTAATAAGGTAAACTCTGATACCACTGTAAGGTTTTGGGTCATGTATGCACAGTGGAAATTAAAAGATTCAAAACTATAAGGCTGGATCAACCTTGCACTTGATAGAATTTGTGATAAGATAGTACCTTTGATGAATTTCGTGGATCTGAATTCTGCTACAGGATGTAGAAATCGCGTCACCACTAGCTATCCAATTGTCTAGTTTCTAAAGAAATCTACATAGCGAGTTGAATCTGGAACTTCATCAATCTCCAATAGTTGGAATGGATTTGAGAGAATATTTTTTCTGTTTGTGCTAGCAAGAGAAAAATCCACAATAGTGCACTTATTAATATGTGCACCTAAAAACCCTAACCCTATTCATAATAGGGCCATCAATGGGCCTAGATTAATTATTCATATTAATTAATCTACTTGTAAAGTTTGACCCAACTAGTTGGGCTAGTACATTAATTCTAACAGTAAATAATAGCGAAATTTAGAGTTCTTAATACCATTTCGAAGTACTCATAGCTTAATTTCACATGCAATTTACCATGCAAGACTGAGGAGGTAGTAATGGCTTGCTAAAGTAAGCTACCCAAAACTATTTTTCTTTACCATTTGGAAGTACAAACTTTTAATATTCACCAGTTACAATCCATTGATCAACACAAGAACGGATTTCATATTCTAGAATTTCTCTTCAAACACTTATCTATGCATATATCATATGCCTTCAATGGATGTTGAAAGTGATCAAATGAGTCTCTTAAAGAGAAGAGTTTAAAAACATTCTTGTTGTAACTTTTTATTTTAATAATATTTCCATTTTTCTTTCTTTAAATTCCCTAAAAATCAAATAAAATCTAGAAATAACTTCTTACGTCATAATGGGTTATTAAGGACTTCATAATTTTTCGGGGCATTACAATCAACTCCCCATAAAAGAATTTTGTCCTAAAAATTTGCCGAAGAGAATACTTTTGGTCACACATACTTCATTAATGAAGTATGCCTTCAGAATTCAAAATATCATTCTGATGAAGTGATGAAATGTAACTCCTCGAGTTCTAAACACCCAGAAGTCACTTCATCGTCTCAAACTAACTTCCAAAATAGGACATGTGGCATCTCAATGTCCTAATAGGCGAGTGATACTTGTGAGGAAGGATGGAGCCATGGAGAGTGATAGTGAGGAAGAGGATTATAGCAATATGCCGGCGTTGGAGGAAGTATGTGATGATGAGGATGTGTTATCCGGGGAGCATGGCGAATTATTAGTGGCAAGGAGAGCTCTTAGTGCCCAAATCAACACGGATGATTTGGAACAACAACGGGAGAACATATTCCATACACGATGTCGCATAAATAACAAGGTATGTAGTATGATTATTGATGGTGGTAGTTGCACTAACGTCGCTAGTACTATACTTGTTGAAAAATTAGGATTACCTTTGTTAAAACATCCTAAACCTTATAGGCTTCAATGGTTAAATGATAGTGGAGAAATTAAGGTGAATAGGAGGGTGTTGGTGAATTTTTCTATTGGTAGCTATGTGGATGAAGTTATGTGCGATGTGGTACCTATGCATGCCGGGCACATTTTGTTGGGTAGGCCTTGGCAATATGATAGGAAGGTCACGCATGATGGGTATAAAAATAGGTATAGCTTTACCAAAGGGAGAAAAACCATTACACTTGCACCATTGACACCATCACAAGTGTATGAAGATCAAATAAAACTGAAAAATGATGAAGAAAAAAGAGTGAAGGAAAATGAGAGAAAGAGAGTTGATGCCACGACCTCAGAAAAAGGAGAGGAAAAGAGAGTTGGAGCCACGACTCCAGAAAAAGGAGAGGCGAGAGAAAAAAAGAGTGTTGGGGTACATGCCTCAGAAAAAGGAGAGGGAGCGAAGAGTGCCAGAAAAGAAAGAAAAATGAGTTTCTACGCAAAAAGGAGTGAAATCAAAAAGGCATTCATGGAAGAACGACCGATGGTTCTTCTGTTGTACAAGGAATCATTCCTTGCATTTGATGAAACTAACAAATCCCTCCCTAGTTTGGCTATTTCTTTATTGCAGGAATTCGAGGATGTGTTTCCAGATGACATACCTAGTGGGTTACCACCCATTTGAGGTATTGAACATCAAATTGATTTTATACCTGGAGCAGTCATTCCAAACCGTCCAGCTTATAGGAGTAATCCCGAGGAGACGAAGGAGCTTCAAAAGTAAGTGGAGGAATTCATGAGTAAGGGGTACATAAGGGAAAGCATGAGTCTATGTGCCGTACCCGTGTTACTTGTGCCGAAGAAGGACGGGACGTGGAGAATGTGTGTTGATTGTAGAGCCATCAACAACATAACGGTAAAGTATCGTCATCCTATTCCTAGGTTAGATGATATGTTGGATGAATTGCATGACTCTAGCATATTTAGTAAAATTGACCTTAAGAGTGGTTATCATCAAATTCGAATGAAAGAAGGAGATGAGTGGAAAACTGCTTTTAAAACTAAGTATGGACTGTATGAATGGTTAGTAATGCCTTTTGGACTTACTAATGCACCGAGCACATTTATGCGTTTAATGAATCATGTTTTACGTGCATTTATAGGTAAATTCGTTGTAGTTTACTTCGATGATATCTTGATATATAGTAAAACTTTGAATGAGCATGTGGAGCATGTTAGGTGTGTGCTTGTGGTTTTAAGACAAGAGCAACTTTTTGCTAATTTTAAAAAGTGTGATTTTTGCATGGAAAAAGTTGTGTTTCTTGGTTATGTGGTTAGTGCTAAAGGAATAGAAATAGATGAAGAAAAAGTCAAAGCTATTAAAGAATGGCCAACACCTAAAAGCATAACTGAGGTTAGGAGTTTTCATGGTTTGGCTAGTTTTTATAGGCGCTTTGTTAAAACTTTTAGCACGATTGCCGCACCACTCACAGAAATCGTCAAAAAAAGTGTAGGTTTTAAATGGGGAGTAGAACAGGAACATGCATTTGAAACAATCAAAAATATGTTGTGTAAAGTACCAGTTTTATCACTTCCTAACTTTGACAAGGCTTTTGAGATTGAATGTGATGCCTCGGGGCTAGGCATTGGAGCTGTTTTAATGCAGGATCAAAGGCCAATCGCCTATTTTAGTGAAAAACTAAAAGGGGCTGCACTTAATTACCCCACATATGACAAGGAGTTATACTCACTTGTGCGCGCTTTGGAGACATGGCAACATTACTTGTGGCCACGGGAGTTCATGATACACACTAATCATGAATCCTTGAAGCATTTGAGGGGTCAAGCTAAGTTGAGTAAGAGACATGCAATGTGGGTAGAGTTCATCGAAACATTTCCCTACGTCATCCGGTACAAACAAGGTAAGGAAAATGTGGTGGCAGATGCATTGTTTCGAAGGTATGTTCTTTTAAATTCTTTAAACTCTAAATTGCTTGGATTTGAATACATTAAGGACATGTATGCTAATGACCTGGACTTTTCTAATATTTACGAATCATGTGGTAAGGGGGCTGTGGATAAATTCTTTAAACATGATGATTATTTATTCCGAGAAAATAAATTGTGTGTCCCTAGGTGTTCAATGAGGGAGTTACTTGTGAGAGAGGCCCATAGTGGAGGTCTAATGGGCCATTTTGGAATTAAAAAGACCATCGAAATCCTAAGTGTACATTTCTATTGGCCTAAGATGAAAATTGATGTGGTTCGGGTTTGTAGTAGATGCATTACTTGCAAGAAGGCAAAATCTAGGATTAAACCTCATGGATTATATATGCCTTTATCCGTCCCTAGTGAACCTTGGGTCGATATCTCTATGGATTTTTTTTGGGATTACCTAGGACTAAGAAGGGAAGAGATTCAATTTTTGTGATAGTAGATCGCTTTAGTAAAATGGCACATTTCATACCATGCACAAAACTGATGATGCTACTAACATAGCTGAAATTTTCTTTCGGGAAGTCGTACGCTTACATGGGGTTCCTAAAAGTATTGTCTCGGATAGGGATATTAAGTTCCTTAGTCATTTTTAGAGGGTCTTGTGGAACAAATTAGGTACAAAACTACTTTTCTCTACAACTTGTCACCCACAGACCGATGGACAAACCGAGGTAGTAAATAGGACAATGATTCAATTGTTGCGCACGATAATCAATAAAAATTTGAAAAATTGGGAAGAGTGTTTACCATTTATTGAATGTGCATATAACAGGGCTATACATTCTACTACTTCGTGTTCACCATTTGAAATTGTTTATGGTTTTAATCCGCTAACACCATTGGATTTAATTCCTTTACCTGTGAATGAACGTAGTAGTTTAGATGGAAAGAAAAAGGCTGAGATAGTTAAAGCACTCCACGACAAGGTGAGGTTGGTGATTGAAAATAAAAATGAACATTATGCTTCGCAGGCTAACAAAGGAAGAAAATGCGTCATATTTGAACCCGGTGATTGGGTTTGGTTACATTTGAGAAAGGAGCGGTTTCCAGAACAGCGCAAGTCAAAGTTACAACCGCGAGGAGATGGTCCATTCCAAGTGATCGAAAGTATCAACAATAATGCCTATAAACTCGATCTTCCTGGTGAGTATAATGTTTTGGCATCATTTAATGTTTCTGATCTATCTCCGTTTGATGCAGGTACAGATTCGAGGTCGAATCCTTTCGAAGAGGGAGGGGATGATGTGATCCAGACCACGGATACAAGCCCGCACAAAGATCCGTTGAAGATCCGAGGAGGGCCGATGACTCGATTGCAGACAAAGAGGGCCAAGGAAGCAATGGACAAGTTAGTTCAAGAAACAATGGCCAAAACAATGTTCGTGTCATCGAAAGAAGCAAGTCCCATGTTGGGACCGAGCCAAAACGACGAATGGATCAACCTCATTCAAGCCGTCGAAGAAGATTTCCAAATTTCAAGAATTAAGGCCGTAATTCATAATTCTCACGGCCGTAACCAACTTGCTGCTGAAAGCTGAATTTTTGAAGAAATTGGACTTACGGCCGTAACTAATATTAATCACGGCCCTAACATTGTCTCGGATCAAAAATAGGAATTTCAGAATTAAGGCTTACGGCCGTAAAAAGAGTCTCACGGCCGTAACGGTGAAACATAATGAGTTTTACGGCCGTAAGGAAACTAGTCACGGCCGTAATTCACCATACGCGTAAATTAGGGTTTTTAATTATTTCCTTAATTTTAGTTATTTGTTTCCTTGTTTAATTAGAACTCTTAAACCTAGTTTTGACCCTATTTATAGGGATGTAATTTTCATTATTCATTACACACAACCTTGATATTAATATTGAGAGGCAAATTGCTTTCACAATCTTTATTCTTCATTGAATAAAATTCGAACTTGCGAGTTTAATTCTTGTTTGTTCAAATCTTGGGTGAGATTTATTTTCATTGTGATCAAGAGGTCAACATATCAATTGATTGTGTTGGTTGCTTGGTTCAATTAATTTGAATCAATCTCTAAATCGTGATTCTTTGGCGTTCTTGGGTCGATTTCAATATTTTGTAGGTTGCGTAGCTACAATTGCTACGTGGTTTGCATCAGTTTTAAAGATATTGATGAATTGCTGGGAGTTATTATTGGAATTATTAAAATCAGAAATGGGGTTAAATTAAAGATGATCAATAATTTGGACTCAAAATATATCAAATTTGAAATAAATAAAATTTCGGGCTAAAAAGGAAAAATAATGATTTTGGAGAAATTTAAAATCACAAATTGTGCTTAAAGATTTACAAGAATTTAAATTTCTTTCTTAAATTCTTAAACAATTGACCTGGCTAGACGAACACGTTTTCATTAGCAATTGGGTGAAATCATAGCGGCACATATTAATAAATTTAAATTTTATTATAATAAAATTTCTCGGTCACTACATGAAAGATGTAGATGTAAATTCTAAGATATTGTTTCTAAAAAGGGGTATGTATATGATTTGTGTTTAATGATATTAAGACTCCATTTCATTCGAGAAATTTGTATTTTTAAAATGAAGAGAGATGAGTATCGAATTCGTATATAATAGAATCGAAATTTAAACTTTTGATATCCTAAAAAGTGGATAATTTAGAGTTTCAACAAACTGACGCTTCCGCTGCAAACTCTCATACTATTTGGAATGGCAATATTGAGATTTAATGCATAATTGAAGATAAAAACCAAATAAAATCAATATACCAAATAAATTATCAATTTACAGATTCAAGTAATCTCACAATTAAATCAAGTATAACAAATAATAACTTAGGCCCTGTTTGATTGGCAAGATTTGCCATGGAAAATGACAAATATTTTCCAACTTTTTTCACTTTGCATTGTTTGACAACCCAAGTTCATCCTAGAAATTTTTTCCCCTGATTTTCCTCGCACACCTCATTTACATTGGAATTGAGGAAATCATTTTCCTCGGTTATTGGTGAGAAAACATTTGCCATGTCACATGGCAAAATACTTTTGGCATGTTTATTCATTTTTATTGTTGTTAATTGACTTTCCCCCCCAAAAAGTAACATATTATTATCAAGTACAAATGCGTTAAAAAAATAAAAATCGATAAAATGGCTAAATTTTATTTTATTTGTCATGAAAAAATAATGTCAATCAAACAATAAAACTTGAAAATTTTCCACTTTTTCCACCTAGAAAATCAATTCAATCAAACCCTTCCAATTGAAATTTTTCAAGAAAATAATTTCGAGGCAAAGCAATTCCCTGGAAAATATTTTCTGCAACTCATTTTTCATCTTTCCAATCAAACACTCCTTTATTTTATTGGAAGTTCTTCAGATGATGATCTGACATATATGTGCACTAAGCATTCTACAGAATCTAAAAATCAAATGCTCTGATGCCACTCTTGTCACTACTCCAAAATCACGGGAATATTTTTATTCGATGAAGTAAATAACATCACATATCTAGGTTTTCAAAATCATTTCACTTAAAATAAAAACCATTTATTTAAAAAGTAACGATATTATTTTTTAAAACATGCCTATAACGGTCTCGAGTTTAAAAAAAACTCCGCATCAATCCTTTTTATTTCTATAAATACTTAACTTGGATTTCGTGGGATGAGGACAAACATTCCCAGTGAGCAGAATAGGGTGCATATGTGTTTTTGAAAATTTAAATGATTCAGCAAGATGACTAGTCGTTGCACATGCATGTTCTTTTCAAAAACCACGCTTTCAAGGCTCAAATATAGATTATATTCTTTACCCAAAAGCATTTAACATTTTCATAAACTGGATAACAATAAAAGCATAACACACCAAATTACATAGGACTTTTTCATCCTCTAGGGCTTCTACATCACTTTCATCTTTCACCTTATTCGACTACAACAATGCTACTAGATCCACACAAGTCGTTCTTCGATACCTTGGAGTCGCAAGGTCTTCATGATACAAATCAATACAAATCAGATCACATATGACTATTTCATCTATAGGGCTTTTACATCCATGTCATAATTCACCTTATTCGACTCCAACACGGCTACTAGATCCCCACAAGTCATTTTTCTGTACCTTGGATTCGGAAAGCCCTCACAATCAACGTCGATACCCCAAACAACACATTGATTACCGAATGGGATAGAGTTCAAATCTATAATCCTCATGCAAAAAAATTTCTTTTATACATAAACTTTCCTTTATGACTCATCATCCATCGAATGCCATTGCATTCAAAACATGTTAACACAATATGACATATATAAGGGAGTCTCAAATGCTCGCTTATAATGAATCCCACAATTCTTATAAACATATCCAACTCATTTAATGGATCATATAATTCATACAAACATATCCTACTCTACCAATATAACATACTCTGCTACCTTGTAATAAAATCATATAATTCAAGTAAATATATCCAGAAAAAATAAACACGTCCCACTTACAGTTTAATGGATGAATAGATCCATGAATAGTTTCTAAAATGGCTTCATGCTAAATGAGAGTGTTTTAACTGACTATTAGCAAAGTATGTGGAGTAACAAGTACATAAATCTCTACCAGTTGACGCGATCCCAATCGGGAAACACGTCGAAAATTGCGGAATAACAAAAAAATAAAACCCTAGGAAAGATTTAAGACAGATTAAACACAAGAACAAGAATAAAATAACGAAAATTAAAAGATAGATTGACGATAAAACCTTGACCCAATATTCACGACGCAGGAATCGATGCGGAATAAAGAATCAAGATTGGTGAACACCACAAGGGTCGTCAATTCCTTGATAAGTTCGTTGGGTGAACGCCACAAAGATCGGATCTTTGTTAAGTTCAAGAAAAAGGGAAAACTCAACATTTCACAAGAGAATCCTCTCTCAATTTTATTAATCAACTCAAAACTGCTGTTCAATAATGAAAAATAAGATAATATAATGTAAAACGCGCCTAACCTAGCCCTAGTCGCAATTAGGGTTCAGAATATGAAATATACATAATTAAAACGGAAATTAAATAAAAAACGCAGAAATTCTGGTCTCCGGTTAACCGTGTGATCGCTTGGGCATATTGGTCGCGATCGTGTGGTTGAGATCCAAAACTTCTGCCTCGATTTTGATGCGATGGCGCGATCACTCCAGTCGTTTCACCACGCAATTGCGTGGTTGGTCCAGCGGCACCAATCTTCGTCCCTTCGAAGCAACTTGATTCGGTTTGATTCTCGACTCAAGCCCAACACGTAAGTTGCTTGTTTTTATTTGTAGATTGTGATGGAATCGTCTGTGGCTTGTTTTCTTCGTTGATGTCCTTCCTCGGATCACCTTGTTCCCCCTCTCTTAAAAAGGATAAGACCTCGAATCTCGAATTTGTCTAATCCTCTTGCAACTCCTAGGTTTGTTGTCCTTTGGATTATGTTTATGCCTTTTAGGTTGCTCCTTTGTACCAATGAATTTCTTCCTTATTTCAGGATCATGGTTTGATCGAGGCACCTGCAAAACAGATTTTATAGAGCTGGGGAGGGGTTTATTAGATTGGTTAAGTGCATGGCAAGGATCCTTGTACCTCAACCTGTGTGCAAAAAAATTCATTTTTGTGGTGGACTCTCTTTTCTTTTTCTTTTCGCTCTCAAGCTCACCTTTTTCTGAGGTCGTGGCCTCACTCTCTTATTTTCAACTTTCACACCCTCTCCTTTTTCGTAGGTCGTGGCCTCAACTCTCGTGTTTTTCCCCTCAAACTCACTTTTTATTTTCTTTTGATCCTCTTGGACCTCTTTAGGTGATAGAGGAGCAAAAGTAATCTTTTTTCCATCTTTCACAAAGGAATATTGATTTTTAAACCCATATTGTACCACCCTTCTTTCATGTTTCCAAGGCCTACCCAATAAAACATGACCAACATGCATAGGCACTATATCACATATAACTTCATCCTTATAACCCCCCAATTGAAAAATTGACCCTAGCCTGCTTATTCACCTTAATTTCTCCCGACTCGGTTAGCCATTGCAATTTATAAGGGTTTGGATGTTTTATCAAGCTCAAGCCCAATTTCTCAACCAACATTTTACTAACCACATTAGTACAACTCCCCCCGTCAATCACCATACCACACGCCTTTTTACCCACTAAGCATCTAGTATGAAAGAGATTATCCCTTTGCTCACTGATTTCATCCACCCTGACTCTAGTACTAAGGACACGCCGATTAACAAGTGAACCTTTAACAGCATAAGTCAACCCTTCCTCATCACTGCTACTAGCCCCAACATTCACTAACTTAGGCATTCCATTGAATTCATCCTCGGAACTAATTTCACCATTATCACGCAAAATCATTACCCTCTTATTTGGACACTAGGATGCTATATGACCCGAACTCAAACATTTAAGATACTTAATATTTCTATCCCGAGTAGTTTGAGAATCAGAAATATTTTTACCTTTCGTTGTAGGTTCATCCTTCCCTTTCAGATCATGTTCATCATTGTGTTCCCGCTTCGGTTGTGATGTAGGATAAGAACCCGATGAGTGTCTTGCTACCCCCTTTCGCCTTAGCTGTCTTTCCACCTTCATTTCCATATGCACCATATCCTCTAGCTCCACATAATGTTGCAGCTCAATGACGTTGGCAATATCTCTATTCAGTCCACTCAGAAACCTAGCCGTTGTAGCTTCCCGATCCTCCACCACATTAGCTTGAATCATCGCCACCTCTATATCCTTATGATAATCCTCTACACTTCTCGACCCCTGAGTCAGACCCTATAGCCTATGGTAAATGTCTCTATTATAATGAGTTGGCACAAACTGCTTCCTCATTATGGTCTTTAATTCACCCCAAGTCTCCACCGGCTCCTCAAGGTTCCTCCTCCTACTCGTCACTAGTTGATCCCACCAAATATTTTCATAATCGGTAAATTCAATCACAGCTAATTTCACCTTCTTTTTTTCTGAATAATTATGACAATCAAATAGCCGTTCAACCTTGGTTTCCCAATCGAAGTACGCCTCCGGATCACTCCTACCTTGGAACGATGGTATTTTCATTTTAATTTTCCCAATGTCGTCATCCACAACATCTCTACCCCCATGATGCCTCCTAGCATCACGACGCTCCCTATCATACCTCCTCTCATACCTGTCTCCTCTATCCCTCCTTCGCATATTTCCCACCAAAGATATACTTTCACTTTAACTACCCATGCCCTCATCATCCATACCAACCTCACGCACATTACCTCTCCTAACCCGAGAACCATCATGAGATTGATCCCGAGGTCTTTGTTCACGTCCTGCACCTCGATTCTCCATCTGAGACATAAACCTCTCAAATTGTGCCCTCATTGCTGCAATATCATTATTACCCTGTTCATCCTTTCTATTCACTCCCCTGAGTTGTTTCTCGTCACCCACAGAAGATGAAGATGTGGAACCCTCTCTATAAGACATTTTTTAATATCAAAATAAATTTCTCTTCACGTGTATTTTCGCTCGTGTATCACTCTTCTATCCCTTCAAATTTCACCCAAGAACTAATCAAGGATTAACAATCAAGGAATTAATGGAAGATACGAAAGAGTAACAAAAATTGAGAAATTCTCAGAGTTTTTTTTTGAATTACTAGAGAATTTGACTACGAGAATGGCAGAAAAAAGGGAATTGAATTGGACGAAAAACGAACTCGAAAAACACTTTTGAATTTTTTTTGTAGGATTTTTTATGGATCAAAAGCTGAAATTTTTTTTACTGGCACGAAGAACACAAGAATCAAGGAAAATCAAGAAACGCAAGAATCTGAAATAGATCCAAGCTCTGATACCAGATGATGTGATCCCAATCAGGAAACACGTCGAAAAACGCGGAATAACAAAAAAATAAAACCCTAGGAAAGATCTAAGACAGATTAAACACAAGAACAAGAATAAAATAACGGAAATTAAAAGATAGATTGACGATAAAACCTTGACCCAATATTCACGACGCAAAAATCGATGCGGAATAAAGAACCAAGATTGGTGAACGCCCAAGGGTTGCCAATTTCTTGATAAGTTCGTTGGGTGAATGCCACAAAGATCGAATCTTTGATAAGTTCAACAAAAAGGGAAAACTCAACCTTTCACAAGAGAATCCTCTCTCAATTTTATTAATCAACTCAAAACTGCTGTTCAATAATGAAAAACAAGATAATATAATGTAAAACGCGCCTAACCTAGCCCTAGCCACAATTAGGGTCCAGAATACGAAATATACATAATTAAAACGAAAATTAAATAAAAAAAGTGGAAATTCTGGTCTCCGGTTAACCACGCGATTGCTTGGGTATATTGGTCGCGATCGCATGGTCGAGCTCCAAAACTTCCACCTCGATTTTGATACGATGGCGCGATCGCTCCAGTCGTTTCACCACGCGATCGCGTGGTTGGTCCGGCGACACCAATCTTCGTCCCTTCGAAGCAACTTGATTCGGTTTGATTCTCGACTCAAGCCCAACACGTAAGTTGCTTGTTTTTCTTTATAGATTGTGATGGAATCGTCTGTGGCTTGTTTACTTCGTTGATGTCCTTCCTAGGATCACATCACCAGTTCTATAAAATATCATAGAAAATATCATCGAATCTATAGTTCAACAGACTTTATGGATTGTAAATCAGAGTTATAGAAGTTGTTGCTGAATACAGTTAGACTATCGGACTGTAAAATTGGTGTCGACACCAAAGTGTTAAAAAGTCATTTTTCATTATTTGAGCCCAGGTGTCGCATAAAACCAGTAGGTATCATCACCAAGCATATTTTAAGAATCTGAAATTTTATTTTCTTTATTTCTTTAATCCAAACTCATATGTTTTTACAAAGGATTTTAAGAAAACATGTTTGGTGATAAAAAAGAAGACTTGGAACGGACTCAAAACAAGATTTTGACATAATTTCCTTATCTAGGATTTTAGAAGGAAGAAGCTATTCTTTCCGTATTTCTCTTTGGTTTTCAGTCGTGATTTTTATGTTTCTAGAGCTTACATATATATAGGACTAAGTAGATATAGGGAATTGAAGTAAGACCTTGATCGTAGAAGATTTCAACTTGGGTTGATGACTAAGAAGTCATTAAGGGATGTTATCAATGTAATGATTATAAGCTGGAGGTGGAGGTGAATTAACATGCAAGTAGGAGGTGTAAGTTATGGTTTAGGTGAGTATTGTAAGCTAGGGAGCAGCGGTGGAAGTCTATAAGCCACCTCATGCCAAAATCGATCAAAAACTCTAGTTTCATGGAGGTAGATTTGAGCTCATATTCTTGAAATTCGCTCCTAGAACTTGTCTATGCATATATCATATGCCTTCAATGGACGTCAGAAGTGATCAAACGAGTCTCTTAAATAGAGGCCTTTAAACACGTTCTTGTCGTAACTTTTCATTTTAATAAGATTTCCATTTATCTTTCTTTCAATTCCATAAAAATCAAATAAATTCTAGAAATAACTTCGTGTGTCATAACGGAAAACTAAGGATGTCATAATGTTTTGGTGCGTTGCAATCAACTCCTGTTAAAAGAATCTTGTCCCAAAATTTGCCGAAGAGAATACTTTCGGTCACATATACTTCATTAACAAATGAAGTAGGTCTTTAGAATTCGAACGATAATTCAAATGAAGTGATGGAAGATGTAGATATAAATTCTAATATCTAGTTTCTCACAAGAGGTATGTATATAATTTGAGTTTTATGATATTAAGACTCTATTTCCATCGAATAATTTTACGTTTTTCAAATGAAAAGAGATGATTATTGTAGCGAACGAGAAAATTTTCAATTATTAAATAATTATTTAAAAACTTGTCGCTGCAGTTTCACCTATTTTTAGTTAAAGCGTGTTCGTCTAGCTTTGTCAAATATTATTTTTGAGTCAATAAAATGATTTAAGTCCAAATTGATTCAATTCCAAAATTCTATTTATTTTAAACTTAAATTACTTTTAATCCCAATTTTAAATTTATGCTCATCCAAATTTTATCTTTTAAACAATTATTTTTTTATAAGGTGTTTCATTCGTGTTGATATTCTTGTATCCCAAGTTTTCACAATCCTATTCAAAATCAAATATTCTCCATATCCAACCTTATCACAATTTCATTCTAAGTTCTAACTACAACACTCTCCATACCAATCTATATATACACATATTCCATTAGTCCAATTCACACACAAAATCACAACAACAATTTTCAAAGTTCAAATTCTCTTCTCTGTCATTAAGCGTGCCTCACCAAGATCAATTTGACAACCATAATCGGCTGCCTTTCCACAATCAAACCACCCAAAATGGAAGCCATCACCACTGCCTAAAACCTCCATTGCCGACCAAACTGCACCACGACTTCACCTTCATCAACAACCACAAACATCACCATAAAATCTCAGACCGTCCCTCTAATAAAGCCCAACAACATAACCGAGCACCTTACCCGGCACCCATCAAGCCACTGCTGAGCCTTCCAACCAAAACTAGTGAACCTCCATCACCAAATTCATACATCCCACAAAACATAAGAAATTTGCAGTCAGCCTCACCAAAATTGCTGAGACACCACCTCGACCTCACCTACACTTCGAACTGCCTACTGCCCAACACAAAATTCCTCATCCAAAATCAAATCTGAACAACCCAAATCCCAAGAATATAGATTTAATCGATACTTACTTTCGTTACCGGATTAATCACCAGAAAACTTCTAAATCCAAACCTCAAGCCTCAGTTCTTGCACAAAATTGAGCCACACTTCATTTTTCCATGTACCTACACTACTCCCATCCTTGTCGCCTCACGTAGGCAGTGACATTGCCAGCATAACCGTCGGAAATCAGAGAACAGTGAGGCTTCGCCCACTTCCTCCCTCTTTCTCTCTCAGTTCGAAGAGAGAGAGAGAGAGAGAGAGAGAGAGAGAGAGAGAGAGAGAGAGAGAGAGAGAGAGAGGCGGCGTTCTGTTTGTATTTTATTTTGTATTTTCATTTTCGAAAATGTTTTGTGTTTTGTGTTTTCATTTTTGTTTTCAAATTTGCTGAAAACGCGTTTGGTTTGTCATTTCTGAAAACTGTTTTTGAAAATGAAAAGCTGGAAAACATGTTCTGTTTGAAATTTTGCAAAACACTATTTAAACTATTTTTAATTAATTTGCTTGCAGAATACTACTAACTCCAACTCAAATTTCCTTTCACAATACACTAAAAATATGGTTACGCATACACACTAATGTGAGCATTAAGAGTCTATATTAACACAGCTTGATCAGGTTCGGGACTTGAGAAAGCTCTACTTCTATTAAAATCCAGAAAATGCAAGTTCTTTCAAAACCACCAGAGTCCATTTATCATTGCATTTTTTGAAATATAACAACAAGAATTCTCATTTTTTTTTTTTTTTTTGTAATGTTGATATTGAATTCAATAAAACTTTATTTAAACTAAGTTCCAAGTTAGGATAATTCTCAAAAAAAAAAAAAAAAAAATCTTTATTTAGGCTTAGTTTCAAGCTAGGATAATTCTAAAAAAAATAATAAAAAAATAAAAAAAATAAAAACTTTATATTAATCTTAGTTCTAAGTTAAGATAATTCTATAAAAAAAAAAAAAAAAAAAAAAATTCCCAAAACGTGTTTTCCGCGTTTTGGACATTTTTTGTCGAAATACACACAAAGCGCCCAAAACGATGTTTCGGGCGTTTTTCGTTTTGTGTACAAATTTTTTTTTTGTTTTTCAAAATGTGTTTTCGAAAATGGTAAAGAGAACGCGTTTTTAACGTTTTCGAAAATAAAAACAGAAAACGACCTCAAAACAACAAAGAGAACAGGGGCTAAATGTTTTATTTTGAAGTTTTGATTTTGCAAAAACTTCCCTTTGGCCCTTCGATTTTATAAAGTATTTAGTTCGGTCCCCCCAAGTTTCAAAACCCATTTATCTCAATCTCAAACTTTCAATTGAGTATAATTTGACCCCGAATTTCCACTAAAATTACAATTTGGCCAAATACTTTCCGAGTTTCTTAAAGAAATCCCTAATTCCAGCTATTTGCTTGAACTAGTCCCTGATTCTTCCAATTTCACTATTTAGTCCCTAAAACTTCTCGAAACATTATTTTTACACAATTCCACTTTCCAAGACTTGATTAGTCAAAACGTCTGATTCTAAATTATTTATTTTATAGGGCTAGATGAGATGCGAGAACACTATAAAGTTTTATTTCACTTCGCTCAAAACTCCAGAAATAAGGTAGACTCCTACCTACAAACTTATTTTTACAAAATGCGCATAAATAATTATTTTTATTATAGATCATGCATGTATGATTGTGTTCATGAGAATTATTTATCTTCGGACATAAGAATACTTGCCTCTGGGCATGACAATTACTTGTCTTCAAACATGAGACTACTTGCCTCCGGCATGACAACTACTTGTCTTCGGACATGAGACTACTTGCCTCCGGACATGACAATTACATGCTTGTTTAAGCATGATGTTACGAGAATTTACTTGCTTGTTTAAGCATGACTTTATTTACTTGCTTGTTTAAGTATGATATTAGGAGAATTTACTTGCTTAAGTGCAAGATACTTGAACTTGTATTTATACTTGTTCATGAGACTATTTGAATATCATGATTATGTGCTTTATTTGTAATACAAATTATTATTATATGCTGAGTCTACTGAGTATTTCTATGAAATGCTCACCCTTTCTTTAAACTTACAAATTTTCAGATTACGGAGTTGGCGATGGAGCGCACGATGGTGGCTATTGAAGAATTTTTATATATGTTTTGAAATTTTTTTGATATTTCGAATTTCAAATTATTATCTAAGTTATTTTTAAATGGTTGAACTTTTGATCATTGAATTTTAAATGAAGTTGAATGTTTAGTTGCTTTCGTTCAGTTTTTATTTCAAAATTAAAGTGACGACCGTTGGAATCATTTTTATAAAATAACGCGATTGAATTTCAATTATCTTCCTTAAAACCATTATTCTCGAAAACCAGTTTGAAAGGACGACATGGCATTCCGGGTGCCTAGTACTCGGGGTGTTACAGATGGTATCAGAGCTAAGAGTTTTAAAAGTGTTTCTGTTGACTTTAAAACTTATTTATTTTCTTGAAATTTGAAAAAAAAATGTTTTGAACTTCATTTAAAGAATTAGATATGCCACCTGCCATCACCCGCTTCATTGACTCCGAGGTAAAGAAAGTGTTTTTAGTAGTGATAAATTATTTTTGGATACATGAGATTGTTTTTTTGAGAATTTATTAGAGAAGAAAGAAAGAGCTTGTATCCAACCAGAAAATGAGTTTGTACATAATTTGAAATAGATTAAAGAATTTATTTTTTCGTCCTCATAATTTAGCTTAGAGAAATCAAAAAACCCCATAATTGGACTTCGCATAATTGGTTTAGGAACATGTCACGACGCGTAAACATAAATGCCCCAAACTAGATCAACCATGATCAGACTACTCCAAGGCAAGATCCCACGACCCAGGCCACTATCATTAGGGATTTAGGCGGTTCAGGACTTAAGGTAAGCCCCAGCGGTACCTTGGTACCGATAATTGAACAATTTAGGAGATACCGTCCTCCCACTTTTGATGGTGGAAATGATCCATTAGCTATTGAGGAATGGCTTCAAATCGTTGAGAAGATTTTTAGGCATATATCTTACCCTGAGAACATGAAGGTTATGTATGCTGAATTCATGTTGGTTAGTAGGGCTGGTTTCTGGTGGGAATCTGCATCACGGACCAGGACTGAAGAGTAGCAAGTGGCTCTAACCTGGAACGAATTTAAGGATGAGATAAGGGATATTTTTTCCCACAAGCCCTCAGAGATCACAAGGAGTCCGAGTTTTTGCACTTGGTTCAGGGTGATATGGATATAACCGATTATGAAAGGAAGTTTGAGGAACTATCATGCTATGCTCCACATCTGTGGAGACTGAATCTAAGATGACACGTTGTTTTGAGAAAGGCCTACGTTTAGATATTAGATAGATTGTCAGTTCACATGAGTTACCCACTTACAGGGAAGTAGTGAAGAAGGCTCAAGTTGTAGCATATGCTGGTATAAAGTATAGAGGACAGTCTGAGAATGAACGGGGTAAGAGGAAATGACAAAATTAGGACTCAAACGGGTACAATGCACCTAACAAGAAACCAAACAAAGGGCAGTTGGAGGACAGACATTGGGTAATATTCCTTCTTACCCCAAGTGTCAAAACGTTCATCATGGGGAGTGTCTCTTGGGTAAGGGTGTATGCTACAGGCATGGGAAGCCGGGCCACATGATATCAGAATGTCGCTCCGGGTCAACTGGGAATAACTAGCAGACTAGGAAAATCGATCAAGTGAAAAAGGGAAATACCAGAATATTCTCCATGACCCATGAGGACCCCAGTAGAGACTCAGATATGAGCACAGGTATGCTATCTCTAGCATTACTGTGCCTGTTTTAATTGACCTTAATGCAACATAACCCTTATTATCTGTTGCATGCCTAACTAGAATGGAACTATTTAATAGAGAAATGGTAGTACACAAGAGGTGCCAGTGTATATCTTAGACAGAAAAGTTCATGTCCTTAGAAACCACGATGTTAAATTAGTCAAAGTCCAATGGGGTAAACGAGGTAGTGATGAAGTAAGTTTAAATTTCGTGGACGAAATTATTTTAAAGAGGTAAGGTTGTAGCGACCGAGAAAATTTTCAATTATTAAATAATTTTTTAAAAACGTGTCACTGCCGAGCCTTCCTACAATATAACAGAGCCTGACACCCATCAATCCACTGCTGAGCCTTCCTACAAAAACCAATTGAACCTCCATCACCAAATTCATACATCCCACGAGCTATAAGAAATCTACAGTCAGCCTCACCAAAATTTCCGAGACACGACCCCGAACGCACCCACACTTCGAACTGCCTACTGCCCAACACAACAGTCCCCATCCAAAATCAAATTCAAACAACCCAAATCCCAAGAATATAGATTTAACCGATACTTACTTTCGTTACCGGATTAATCACCGGAAAACTTCTAAATCCGAATCTCAAGCCTTAGTTCTTGCACAAAATTGAGCCACACATCACTTTTCCACACACCTACACTGCCCCCTCCCTGTTGCCTCGCACCGACAGTGACATTGCTGGCATAACCTTTGGCGGTCAGAGAACAGTGAAGGGCGAAGTCCCTTCCCTCCCTTCCTTCCTCCCTCTTTCTCTCTCTGTTCAAAATAAGGGAGAGAGAGAGAGAGAGAAGGGTTAAATGTTATATTTTAATGTTTTGATTTTGCAAAATTTCCCCTTGGCCCTCCAATTTTATAAAGTATTTAATTCAATCCCCCAAGTTTCAAAATCCATTTGTCTCAGTCCCAAACTTTCAATTGAGTGTAATTTGATCTCGAGTTTCTAATGAAATTACAATTTGGCCAAATGCTTTCTGAGTTTCTTAAAACAATCCCTAATTCCTGCTATTTGCTTGAACAAGTCCCTGATTCTTCCAATTTCACTATTTAGTCCCTAAAACTTCTCGAAACATTATTTTTACACAATTCCACTTTCCAAGACTTGATTAGTCAAAATGTCGGATTCAAAATTATTTATTTTATAGGGCTAGACAAGACTCGAGAACACTAGAAAGTTTTATTCCACTTCGCTCAAAACTCCAGAATTAAGTTAGACTTCTACCTACAAACTTATTTTTACAAAATGCGCATAAATAATTATGTATTATAGATCTTGCATGAATGATTGTGTTCATGAGAATTACTTTCCTTAAGACATGTGACTACTTGTCTTCGGGAATGACAATTACTTGCTTGCTTAAGCGTGATGTTACACGAATTTAATTGCTTATTTAAGCATGATGTTACGAGAATTTACTTAAGTGCATGAGAATATAACTTCTATTTATTACTTGTTCATGAGACTACTTGAATATCATGATTATGTGCTTTATTTGTTATACTAATTATTATTATGCACTGAGTATGCTGATTATTTCTCTGAAATGCTCACCCTTTCTTTAAACTTACAAATTTTAAGATTATGGAGTTGGCGAAGGAGCGCGCGATGGTGGCTATTGAAGAATTTTTAAATATATTTTGAAATAATTTTGATATTTCGAATTTCAAATTATTATCTGAGTTAATTTTGAACAGTTGAACATTTGATCATCGAGTTTTGAATGAAGTTGAATTTTTAGTTGCTTCCGTTCAATTTTTATTTCAGAATTGAAGTGATGACCGTTGGAGTCATTTTTATAAAATAACGCGATTGAATTTCAGTTATCTTTCGCAAAATCATTATTCTCGAAAACCAGTTTGAAAGGACGACATGGCGTTCCGAGTGCTAAGAACTCGGGGCGTTACAAATATCGAATTCATATAGAAAATAATCAAAATTTAAAACTTTCGATATCCTAAAAAGGGCTTCAATAAACTGGCGCTTCCACTGCAATTTCTGATACTATTTGGAATGGCATTATCTAGATTTAATCTTTGATTAATTGATATATAATGTGTTGATAAACTCCTCAAAAAAATTATTTTCAAAAAAAATGTCTAAAGTTATCTAGGTTTTGACACAAAGAATGTCTTTGAGTGTCGACATCATGGTGTTCTACATTTAAGTATATTACTTTTGAGTTCTATTAGTGTTGATACGTGATCTATTCGGTCTAGACACTACAGATATCAGGACTTCTATCTCATTAGTGTTGACATCTAAAAAAAATTCGTATTTTCTTTTACATGTGAGCTTGTTCCATCGGCGAACATCTTCCCAAGATATTACATTTAAGTATATTACTTTTGAGTTCTATTAGTGTTGATACGTGATCTATTCGGTCTAGACACTACAGATATCAGGACTTCTGTCTCATTAGCGTTGACATCTGAAAAGAATTCGTATTTTCTTTTACACGTGAGCATGTTCCATCGGCGAACATCTTCCCAAGATATCACATTTATCATAAATATTAATACTATATTTTATCTTTAGGCTCTAAATTTTTTTAGTTGAACTGTCATTTCATGTATATCTGAAGATTTAAATCAAATACAAATACTAATCTATATACCCAATCAATTATCAATTTGAAAATTCAGATAATTTCACAATTAAATCAAGCTCAACCTATGATGAACTTCATTTAGAGCCTGAAGATCAATCCTCTTTTCAGTAATAGCCAGCATTATATAATTTAGGATAGGGTTCTTTGTAGAAATAATAATATTATAACGATCCACTTATCGAATGACTTATTTGTAATCTTTGAACTCTCTTTGAACTCGTGATTACTATTTTAGTAATGACAGGTAAACTTGTCGTCGTTGGTGAATCTTTTTAATTTAGGAATTTCAACCCCATCCTACTCGATAAAGAAATTACTAAATTTCGATTAAGAGGCTTAGTTAGTTAAAGGATCCTCCAGATTCATATTAGACTTAATGTAAATTTAAGAAATTATTCCACTCTTGATTAATTTTCTTACGTATTCATGTCTTAGACTTATATGTATAGACTTTTCATTATATAATTTATTGTATGCTTTATGTAATGTGCCTTGATTATCACAAGATAGATATTGAAGATGTATTCTTCCGTCTCAAAAGTATCTCATATAGAAGATCCTTAAACCACTCAAATACTTTCTTGATGCTGGAAAATGCCACGAATTTAGACTCCATGATTGAATGTGTTATGCATGTTTGTTTCTTAAACGTCCAAGAAATTGCACATCCTTCAAGAGTAAATAACCAAATTGAAGTAGATTTACTTTCATTAGTGCTAGATATCCAACTAGCATATATAAATACTTCTAATATAGCTAAAAATTTAAAATATTTTAGCCATAGGGTTTTTGTATTCTTTAAGTAAGAACTCTCCAAATCGTCTTCCAATGTTCCTCACTCAGATTACTAGTAACCTACTAAGTTTACTAATTATAAATGCTATCTCTGGTGCATTGAGTTGCATCACGTGGGCTATATTCCATGCTTATGTATGGCACCTTTTTAGGGAACTGAGACCAAATGTTTTAAAATATTAGCCATTACAGTTGTTATTCATGTTGATTTTTTGATAACTTCAAGAAGAAATCTAAATTTTCATGAATGGTTTGCATTATTTCGTGAGTTATGAATTTAACATAATAAATAGGTGAGAGTTTTCAATTCCAAAACACTACAACCAATAATAAAAAAATCATTTATAGTGCATTTGATCCCATCATTTCATACATTAAAATTAATAAGAATCATGACAGGCTTGACAGAAAGATCTACAATTAAATCCAAACAAAGCTTCAAGCTTGTTCGAAGAGCTTCAAAGATCAAGCATGGTGTGAATGAAGAAGGTTCAAAGCTAGTACAAGCCATTTGAACCAAGGACCAAGTTGGAAATCTAGGAAATCATGAAGTGCCAAATTTACACCCACGTGGCTGTTCAAAAGAAACATGGGCGCGACCGAGCATAACACTGTCTCAACTAGTAGATTCACGTGGCCACGTCAATTTCAACCATGCGGTCACATGGTTCTACTTAAAGATGGCAATGGGGTGGGTACCCTCGCCTCATGACCCGCCCCGTGAGAAGAATATCGAAACCATACCTGCCCCATTCCCCGTTAAATTAAAACGGGACGGGACGGGGCATGGAGGGTATCGAAAATGGGGCATCCCATACCCGCCCCGACCATATTTTTATTTTTTTAAACATGGTTTTCTTCAAATTTCTAACTTTTTTCCCACTAAAAAAAAAAAGTCAAAAGAATCAAGCACCCAATTCATCATAGAATTAAAGATGTTATCATAAACAAGAAATCTATATATATCTAATGACAACTGAGATTCTGCTCAATTAATTTTGACCAGATTCTCAATTGTCAATAGATTCTTAATTTCAACTGATTCTATTATTTTCACATTAAATATAGTTTTTTTCCCTTATCCATGTCTATTGAAATGAGGGGTTTTATTAGTGGGTAGTTAATTTATTTATGAAAATAATATATTTATTAGGATAAAACCGCAATTTTAGTCTAGCACATCCTCCCCGCCCAATCAGATATTTAGAAGGTGAAAGGTGGTTTAAGATCAAAAAAAAAAAAAAGAAAAAAAAAAAAAAAAAAAAAAAAAAAAAAAGGAAGGATATTCGGAAGGTGGAATCTGTTTTCTCTCTATCTGTCTCTCTCAACTTTCAGAAAAAAAGACACCATTGACCATACCTCTCTCTTTTTCACCCATGCAGAGATGCTAACCCATACCATTTCTCTCTAAATTTGTAAACTCCTCTTCCCAAGCAATAATCTTGATGGCACTCTGGCTCTCACACCACTCGACCCCCCATTACAACGACCAATGCTAACATCGCACCTTCAGGATCCGACGGGTTGAGAAACAACGAGAAGCTAAGTTGCGAAAAATCCAAGGTCTCAAGAACTAACTTTTTCTTTTTAGAATTTAATCGGTTGTTTGGTTAATTCTTTTACATTCTATATTTCTATTTTAACATTAAAATCGTGCTTTTTTTTTTTTCTACCGATTTCCTACGGATTCGAGTTATGTTCATTGTTTGTAAGGACTTCGTAAATATTTTCTTTGCCCGAATCTATTTTTATTATTAACGAGTTATGCATATTATTCTGGGCGTGCATTTGGAGGCTTGGTTTTTTATTTACTTATTGAATCAGATATTTGGAGGCTCGATTTTCATAATTTTTTACTTGCTTTATCACTCTTCAGTGCTATAGAGCATAGAGACCTAAAGAGGAACACTTACGTTTTTCATTCACATTTTTGTTAGGAGTCTTCTTTTGATGTCAAAAATGAAAAGTGTATGATTTCGCAAAGAGATGAGGTATGGTGCAGGCGACTTCTTTTTTTAAAATTAAATTTATTTGAAATTTTTCCCTTTTTGGCTATTAACGAGGTAATTGATATTCATGGCATGATATTACTGCATTTTCTTGATTGATGCATGTTATAGACAGATTGATATTCACATAATCACATCTTTACTGTGACGATTTGAATAGAAATTGGAAGGATTCTGCTACTTCACTTTTGAACATCAGTTCGCAGAAACCTTTTCCTTACTTCAGTCACAACCTTTCAAAATTAAACTTATTGCATCTCAATTTATGCCACTTCACTTGATATATGAAAGACCATGGCAGAAAATTTGTTGGAGAACTAAATTTAGTGGTTTACATGAAAAGATTCCTCATTGAACCATTTTAATATATGCTTTTCTTCCTTGCACAGTTTGAAATGGGTCAATCCACTACTGTTATAGCCTCGGTTTCCAATGATAGATCAAAAGAAAAAGGCCTCGAACAGAAGGTCATCCCTTTAAACTAATCTTTATTTCTTTAAGCTTTTTTGACTTTTTTGTGAAGTTAAAGTACTATTTTGAAGGTTTTAGTTTCTAATATATGATAGGAGTTTCAGGTTTATGTAGCCCTTCTCGTGATAGATTACTTGCAATAGTTCGGAATGCTTTGCAAACTGTAGTATGTAGCTATGTTCTTTCTTGGTTATTATTTATTTTCCATCTGCGAATTTTATTTGAGTGACTGCTCATTTTTCACAAAAAATATATCTGGCTCATTTTTCTGGCTGGCTTATGCATGGTCAATGTCCAGTGCCTGGACAACCAAGCTAACTATGCCTGGTCGTTGGATTGATTCTCCTTGTGGGTCTGAGGTTGCTATTATGTTTTCTTTGACTGAGCTTAAAAAAGGTTCTTTCATATCTACAGTGAAAATCCTCGAATGAACTTGCCATGCAATCTGTGATGAACACTTCTTAAAGGTCAATATCTTCTGCTTATTTGATTCTTTTTTCAATATGGGTTTGTGAGAATTCTAAATATTACCCACAATGTATTTCTTTCATAATTAAGAAAAACAATTGGAATTGTTCATTGGTTTTTTGGTTCATTTCATTATTTTCCTATTGAACAATTTTTTGATTTCTTATTTAGAAATTTCTTGCCTATATATTGGTGGTGAAGCTTAAATTCTACAAATTTTTCTAGTAGTTCTAAAAACATAATGACACTATTAGGTAATTTTGGTCTTTTGTTATTGTAGGTTTGAAACGACTACCAACGATCAATTCTGGCAATTTTTATTGTCCCCTTTGCTCAATTTTAAACATGGAGCTTGGTTTTGGAAGTTACGGAATAATTTTGAAGAAGGGTATGGAGGCACAATATATAAAGATACCATAGGCACCAGCAAAGGGATCATCAGTGTTCTTCTTCTATTGTCAAGCACATCAAAGCACCCGTTGATATTGAGTCTCTCTAATTGTATGTGCGTGTGTGTTTTTTTCCTTTTCAAATTTGTGTATTTATAGTTTTTTTTTCTTTTTTTAGGGATTTTTAATTTGTTTATAGTTCTTTTATTTATAGATTTCATATGAGATTTTGCCTTTCCTCTTGCATTTTAGCAATTTTGGTATCTTCTTGAAGTACTATGCATTATTTGATGACGAAATATGGGGGAGCTTTTATTTATTGAAAAATACAATTATTTCTCGAAATTATTTTGTATTTATTGGTTTGAATTCTATAAATAGGCTTTTACTAATATTCATTTTCTTTTGGTACTTTGTTTGGATCCATGTTAACATAATTTAGTGGTTTCTGATTAATTTGATTTGAAATGCTCTAACCTTTGATTGTAATGTTAATAGGTTATCTATTTCTCTTTAATGGGTACCTTTGATTAGTGCTGCATCATAGATTACTCCTAAAATATTGGTTCATGTTTAGCTTCTAGGATTATACATACTTAGGGTGAAATCCTTGTATGGATTTAATGGCTTTGGTGTATCAGTGAAAGTCAATAGTTATATTGAGATCAAAGGCATCAGTAGAACTGATTATGTGATAGCAATTTAAAGTGCTTTCATAATTGTCTAAAAAAATTTCACTTTTGAATTTTTTATCGGAGGATTTTTTGGGGTTTTAATAGATTCTTATTGGATAGTTCTTTCATATTTAGCCATTCAACTATTTTGAGTATTTTTAGTTATTGATGAATGAGAAAGTTTCCAGGGCACAGTAGCGACGAATGTGAGAATGCCTCAAAAGGAGGCACAAGGGTTTGCAGGGAAGAGAGAAGGAAGGAGAGGGCTAGGTGATTGGTTCAAGTGATGCTGGTCATTTTTGTGCTTTCCTGTCCATCTATGGGATTGGTGGTGAGGCATTTGCTCGCCTTTGAGAACTTGAATTTGAAGTCAGTTTCTGTACCAAACTAAGTGATATAATCTCAAGTGAGATAGGGAATGTTATGTTTGGTACTAAGGCAATGTTGAACAGGACAAACAAGATTATTACTTTTTTCTTTCTTAATTATTGGTACTCGTTGTTACGTTTTATTGATTTACTTGCCATTGTTCTGCGTCTGTACATTACACTTTGTCAATGGAATGTCCGTACATCGCACGGGGTGTGAAACTAGTTGTATTTTGAAAGTTTGATGTTTGCATTTTTTGAATTAATTTTTTTTTAATGTAAATTGCGGCGGGGCGGGTCAACCAAAACCCGCCCCGCCCCGCCCCATACACGTTTCAGGTAATTGATATTAAACCCAAACCCACCCCATCGACTCGCGGGGCGGTTTCTTTCCGCCCATTAAAGTCGGGCCCCATCGGGTTCGGGTCGAAACAGAGTTTTTTGCCATCCCTAGTTCTACTGTGTTAGGGTTTTTCATGTTTTTTTATGTTTTCAAGTCCGTTTTAGGCCCATTGTTAGTACGGCTACCGTAGTTTATTCTATTTTTCATACTCTATATTCTAGTTTTTTTGAATTGTAAGAAGACTTTGATTATTTAATCTTTTTTATTGAGTGATTCAATATTAAAAGTGAGGATTTACTTTACAAAGCGAACTTATTAGGATTTAATTATCTTGTGGTGTTCAACCCAAACTTATCAAAGATTAACAAACTTTGCGACGTTTGAAAATTGAACTTATTAAAGGATCTGGACAACTTTTGTGGTGTTCAATCCCATGTCGGTTCTTTTTTTTGCATCGTAACAGATCTAAGTTTTAATATACCTTAGGTTATTATGTCGTGAGGCTTAGGTCTCCATGTTAGCATCCATCCAAACCTAAATTTGGAACTTTCCAGGTGTTTCAATTGCAATTACACAAGCATCCCGAATGAGTTCAGGTCAAAGACTTTTAAAGTGTTCTTTAGTTTTTAGGAAAAAATAACAAGTACTTAAGTTATTTTCTTATTCAATGCTTGATCACTCCTACAAATCATTTGTCAGAAAGTACCGTTGAGCACTCAAATTAATGTAGAGGGGATAAATATAGTTTGTGGACAGTGATCCTGCATTTAAGTCTTTTTGCTTCCAATTTTGGCGCTCTTGTTTATTTTTGTTAGTAATTATCTTCTCAATTCTCTTTCAACAAAACTCGTCCTTTAGTAGGTGATTTATGACCCGTTTAGTTGAGTTTTTCTTTCTTATAGAAGAGTTTGAAAGACATAACACTTTCACAAAATAATTCGTACATTAAAGTTGTCTAATTTTGATTGGAATAACAATTAGCTCACAATTAATTAGATTAAACTTTACTATTTTCAATAGTGTTATTAGTTAGATGAATCTGGCTATCACAGTTTTGTCAGAACAGTAAAGTATAAACAGATGTATGTGAAGTCTTGTTATAAATAGAATGAAACTGACTGTCAGAGATTTATCTGAAAAGAAAATGTGAAGTTTTTTTTAGCGCAGATCCAGATGAATCTTGTTATCTCAGATCCGTATGGATTATAGATCGTGAACAGAACAATTTAAGTGATGCAGAATTTATAAAGTGATTTGAACACAATATTTGAGCTTAACGTGGGAAAAACCCTAACAGAGAAAACCCACGTGCCCGCACCCTGCGGAAAAAAAATCAATCACTATTTTAAAAATAGTTTTTTACACAGTTCAATCTAAGCTATAAGATAAATTTACGCATAAATCTATCAAACACCCAAGAAATAAGTCATTCCCTGATTCTTCTATGGTGTGTAATATGAGCTGGCGTCCCACCACTCTTCAGTAGCTTTCTTTGACACTGCAACTTTCTTTAGCAACCCCGAACTCCCGTTCGAACACGATCCAAACCTCCCGTTTGATCTTTAGGCTGAAAGTCTTTTCTTCTTGTAGTGATCGATAAACTCCTCCCGGAGAACCACAATTTGTAGTTTACTAATCGATTTTTAGCATGAATGAATAAGCTCTATATCTCTAGAATATTCATGCACATCAAGAAGTCACACAAGGAAGAAGTCGTATATGTATTTTGTACCACACGAATTTATTAGCTTCTATGACTTCTTAAGGAAAACATTCCCAGTCTCTCTTATTTAAGTGCAATCAGATTGCTTGTCCATCAAAAATCCTAGTTGCACAAAATCTCTATTACCTGTAATTAAATCAAGGATAATTAGAGATAAGGTAAAATAATCATAAATTAAATAATCTTACCATAAGGAAGATAAGGTAAGATAATCATAAATTAAACAATCTTACCATAAGTGACGATAAGGTAAGATAATCATAAATCCAAGAATCTTACCATAAGTTATAGAATCAAATTTGGACACCAAGAATAGGACCAAGATCTTCGGACATCAAGATTTTCGGCCAATCGATATATTCTCAAATGTTGAATCCTTATCAAGATGATAAGTGATAGATTTCTAGCCCAAGAATATAATTATCTCAATTCTTATCAAACAAGATAAGTCTCCAAACATAATCAATTATCAAGAGATAATTATTCCAACAATGTAGGAGATAATTATACTTAATAGTCCAAGAAAGAATCGTGTAATTTAATTAAACTCAATGAATTACTAAACACATGTGTATAGTAATTAAATTAAATTACAACATGTAGAAAAATAGAAAACGCCAATAATAAATAAGTTAACAATCTACAATCTACAGAAATTGAAAATGGCACTACAAGAAAAGAGGCATTTTGCAACGTGCAAATTGCAACATTCGTTGATTACATGCTGCTAAATGGAGTCTACCACAACATTCAGTGGTTGCATGTTGCCATTGGTATGAATATTTGAGTTTGAGCAATATTCAGCACATGGATATTGCTAAAGATATTCTTTTACAATGCACAAAGTTCAACCTTTGCAACGCACAATGCGCACTGCAAAATATAAGTCTTTTGCAGCATGCATTGTGCATTGCAAAAGAGTTTTTTAAAATGCGCAAAAGATAAGCCTTTTGCAGCATGCATTGTACGTTGCAAAAGACCCCTATTACAACATTCATAAAACATTGCAAAAAAAAGATGGTATTTTGCAATGTTCCTAGAACGTTGCAAAAGGGGATTAAAAATTAATCAATTCAAAACTTAAAGTCACGACATTTCTCCTCCTAACTTAAAGTCACGACATCTTCTCTCCTACTTTCTCTCCACAAAGAACCAATCCATGCTCTATTTTTTCTCTCTGTGAACAACAGCTGTGCTCTATTTTCTTCCTGATTCAAGTTCAAAAACCCTACAAAAATTCAGTTTTCAGTATTCTTTTGAACGATCGACAACCACAATCGAAAAAGGAATTACAAATTCTAGATTCAAGTTCAAAACCCTACAAAAATTCGAATCCCGGATCGACAACCACAGTCGAAGCAGAAATTACAAAATCAACGAAATCACATATTGTTACAAATGCTAAACAAAGTTAGTTCTCTACTTCAAAACAAATTCGTACATTGAGTTATTGTTATGGGTTTGGGTTAATAATTGCAGATGATTTTGTTATTAAAATCTCGTACTCTTCCTCTTGTTGTTCATTCTTTTTTTTTTTTTGGGAGAGTTGATTTGAACCACAACAAAGCAAGAATTACAAAATCAATGGAATCACAGATTGCTGCTAAATACTGGTGAGTTCTCTACTTCAAAACAAATTTATACATTGAGTTATTGTTATGGGATTGGGTTAATAATTGCAGATGATTTGTAATGATTTTCGTACTCTTCTTCTTATTGTTCATCATTTTTGGTGTTTCTATTTTTTTTTTAAATCTTTTTTTTTGTGTGAGAGTGATTTGAAGACTGGAACTCGAGATGCAAAGAATACGAAGGTAAGGTGTTCAAATTGCATACCGTTAAGACTTTATGAAATTTTATCTTTTGATTAAAGTCATTTATTATTTATGTCTTCATTAAGTTTACAACTGCAATTCTCCATTAAGTTCAATTATAGCTTCATTTATAGATGTTATATGTGAAATCCTATATAAATCGGATCAAATCTCGTCATTTTTTTTTATAAGAAAGTGGTAGCTTCCAATTAATAAAAAGAAGTTTTCTTTCTTCAATTTGCTGGTTTTCATCTTCTCACTTGAGTTTTTTATTACTTCCACACACACACACACACACACACACACACATATATATATATATTTACAACAGTGGTATCAGAGCCTTAGATTTAAAATGGCTGTGATTTTGTTTCAGAAGAGAATCCCAATTTTGCATTTTTACAATGTCTTCTATGTTTGGTGTTTCCACCCTCCCACCATTTAATGGTGAAAACTACCAATTTTGGGTTGTCAAAATGCAATCCTATCTAAAATCTCTTGGTCTTTGGGAATCAATTTTAAGTGATGATGATCCCACACCATTGGGACTAAATCCAACCTTAAATCAAATAAGGCAGCATGAAGAAGAAATGTTAAAGAAACCTAAGGCCTTATCTTGCATTCATGAAACTTTATCATATCCTATTTTTACTAGGATATTGATTGTGACATGGCTAAGAAAGCTTGGGATAAGTTAAAGGAGGAGTTTGAAGGAAGCACGAGGGTGATGGTTGTTAAACTAATAACTCTCTTGAGATGCTGAAGATGAAAGATTCTGACTTAGTGAGGGAGTACACTACCAAAGTAATGACTATTGTGAACCAAATCAGATTAGTTAGTGAAGATTTTCCCGATCAAAGGGTTGTGGAAAAAATAATGGTTAGTTTCCCCGATAAATTTGAACCAAAGGTCTCAACCATAAAGGAGTCATGTGATATGACTACTCTCTCCATAGTCGAGTTAATGAGCAAATTACAAGCTCAATAGCAAAGGGATTCATTCCATACTGGGGAACATGTTGAAGGTGCATTTCATGCCAAGTAAAAAGGCAAGAAACTTGATGCAAAATATGATAAGAAGACAATCCAATATCATGGCAGCAATGAAAAAGGAGGAGCATCCAAGAAAGGAAAATTTCCTCCTTGTCGTTTTTGTAAAAAAAAAACTAACCATGAGGAAAAAATTGCTGGTCCAAAAAACAAGCAAGTCTATCAATGTTATTATTGTGATAAAGATGGCATACTGAGAGATTTTGTAATGTTAAAACGGGCAAACATCTCAACAACCCCCTCATCAAGCAAATCATGCAGATGATCAAAAGCAAGAACAACTTTCTTGTTTATGGCTTCTCATGTTGATACAAATTTAAACTCATAGCTAATTGACAATGGCTACACCATCCACATGGCTGAAGGTATAAGTCTTTTTAGCCATATTGATAAAACTACAAGGACAAAGGTGGTCCTAGGATGTGGAGTGACGGTACTAGTTGAAGGTAAAGGCACCTCCATCATACATATTAAGCAAGGTGAAACGAAAATCTCAGATGTTTTATTTGTTTAGAGATTATCTCAAAACTTGCATAGTATTGCTCAATTGTTGCATAGCAAATATTCTGTATTTTTCAAAGATTATTTCTGTACTATTTATGACCCACAAGGAGTGGAGATTGCAGTGGTCAATATAGTTGACGATGCTTTTTCTTTGAACCGTGACTCTTTATGTCATCATGCTCTAAATGTCAAAGTGGAAGAAAGCAAAAAGTGTCATCAACGATTTGGCCACTACAACTATAAATCTTTGAATTTTTTGCAATCTTCTAACATGGTTGAAGATTTTCCTAGTTTTGACTCCTTTGTTGATATTTGTGAAAGTTTCCAAGAAGGGAAGATGCACAGGCTACCTTTTCCAAAAAGGTAGTGGTTTGAGAGCTAAAGAGAAGCTTGAATTGGTGCATAGTGATGTTTCTGGTCCTATGTGTACCACCTCATTTGGAGATAGTAAATATTTATCATTTTTATTGATGATTTGACAAGGATGACTTGGATTTATTTTTTGAGCGAGAAAGCTCAAGTTTTTATATCTTTAAAAAGTTTGTGAATTAAGCTTAAAACTTTGAGATCTGATAATGGCAAGGAATATACTTCCAAGAAATTTGACAAGTTCTATGAAGATTTGGGAATTCAATACCAACTATCCATCGTCCACACACCACAACAAAATGGTGTATCAAAAAGGAAGAACAGAACCGTGATGGAGATGGCAATATGTTTACTTTTTGGAAAGAAATTGCAAAAGATTTCTAGACAGAAGCTGTTTGTACTGCTATATACTTGCCTAAGAGACTACCCATAAGAGCCGTAGAGGGAAAGACTCCTTATGAAGCTTGGTCAGGTATAAAACCTTTGGTAAAAAATTTAAATTTTTTTGGATCTGTTGCTTCTCTTTTGTACCTTTTGTAAAGAAATCCAAACTTGATGAGAAGGCGATTAAAGGAATCTTTATTGGTTATGCTCCTAATTCAAAGGGATATAGAATTTTTGATTTGAAGAATGAAGAAGTTATCTTGAGTCGTGATGTTATCATCGATGAAGACTCTTATTGGAATTTTGTGAAGCAGAAAATTGAGCAAGACTCTCCCACCAAAGATTTGAGATTTATTTTGAGTCTTCTTTTGACTCAAGTGAACTCAAGTGATATATAGTGATTCTAATATCCAAGAATCTCCCTTGGATGATGCCTTAGTTGAAGCCATTGGTGATGCTTCAAATTATAAGGTAAAATCTCTTGCTGGTGTATATGAAAGATGCAGTTTTTTTTTTTTTTTTTGGTTGAACCAAACAACTATCATGAAGCTTCAAAATCTCACGACTGGATTGCTGTTATGGAATCAGAAATGCAAATGATAAATAAAAATAATACATGGGAGCTTGTAGTTCAACCTTAGGGCAAGAACATCATTGGCGTGAAATGGGTGTTCATGGTGAAGTATAACTCTAATGCAGAATATATTTTAGCGGTAGCAGCTGCTGGCTTCGAGCTGCTAATCAAGCAATATGGCTTCGAAAATTGCTTGGTGATTTGGGATATGAACAAGAAGAACATATAGAATTGTTTTGTGATAACAAGTTTGCTATAACTATAGCTTCCAACCCTGTACAACATGGCAGAACAAAACACATTAAGTCAAGTTTCATTTGTTGAGAGAAACAGAGAAAGAAGACAAGATCAAGCTCATTCATTGTAATTCAGAATTGCAACTCGCTGACATCCTCACAAAAGCTCTACTGTGTGGATAATTTTAATTTTTGCACACAAGTTGGGTTTGACTAAGAAAAATCTCAAGGAGGAGTGTTAAGACTTTATGAGATTTTATCTTTTGATTAAAGTCATTTATTATTTATGTTTGTCTTTATTTATGTCTTCATTAAGTTTACAATTGCAATTCCAAGCATCCCAATTATTAATGACGCTTCCAAACATCAGAATATTTAGTGATATTGTAAAGTGTTAATTACAAATCTAAGCTACGCTAACAAGCGTCACAAATTATTTTCTGACACGCTAGATATACATGCTTCTTGAAGCCGTCACAATTTTTTTTATGACACTTATAAGTCTCACAATATTACTAAATACTTTTCACTAGTAGACCCTTTCTTTGTAGTGTCTCCATTAAGTTCATTTTTATCTTCATTTTTAGATGTTATATGTGAAATTTTATATAAATAGGATCAAATCTCGTCATTTTTTGTAAGAAAGTGGTAGCTTCCAATTAATAAAAAGAACTTTTCTTTCTTCAATTTTCTGGTTTTCATCTTCTCACTTGAGTTTATTATTACTTCCGCTATACTTATATTTTTTTTACAACACATACAAAAATGTTTGTACAGTCTATTCAAACGTTTGTTCCTCTAACATCAATTTCTTTGATCCCAGCAATTTTTTTTGGCAAATAATCTGATGGGGTCAGTTCTTAGGAAAAACTTGGAAATATTGGTTCCTCCTTCGAGGTAGATAAATTTTAGCCTTTTAAGTAATTTGGAACTTTATTGGTTTTCTTTTTTGGGACATCTGAGATTTTTTTCGGTGAGTATTGGGGTTTTAACTTTCGACTTTGATTTTAGTTGATAATACTACAATAAGTTTGGCTAAAATCCAAGGTTTCTCAAGGACTGGTTTTCACTTTTCAGTTTAGATCATATGATATTTTTGTGGCAGATTAATTAATAGTTTAACAGGCAGTTCTATTATTTTATCTGTCTTCTGGCAGAATAATCAATACCTCTGATAATTTTGGACCATCACATTTACAATGGCATAAGCACTCTTTGTAAGTAGAGGATGTCCGACAGCCCAGCCTATAGTAAATCCACAGGTTCCATAACCGAAGTAAGGCTGGTTCAAGTTGAAGCCAAGTACCTTGAATAGTTATCCTGGCTGTTCTCAAGTGATGGCATAATTTTCGTCAATGATGTCGATTGTACCATTTGCTTTAATTTGTGGCTCGTGGGGGCAAGAATGATCTTCTTCTGGTGCCTAAACCTAATACTGATGCTAATGAATTATTGGACCATCCTTCATTCCGAAGGACATAACATATTAGACCCCACAGCCAAATGCCGTGCCTTCGAAAGTAGAAGCGGCTTTTTTATTACATGGGATATAAAAGGTTTATGTCCCAACATTTCCTTCTCTGCTACCATAAGTGTATCTAGCATCTCAGCTTCATATTTAGAAAGCTCGAGAACCTTGTCTTCTAAACTCAGATTTTTGAGAAGAGCTATTTTTCATTCAAGCCTAGCGAAATAAGTTTGATGCTAAAACCATACGATTTGAAGGGCATGAGATGTAGAAAAATGGAAATTAATTTATCAACATTATGAGAATGGGAAATGCAATTTTTATATATATAAAGCAATAAAGATGCAAATTAACTAGCCTATAAGTATGCTCCATGAAGATTTTGATTGACTAAGTAATGTTAAGAGGCACCACGATAAGTTCGGTTATAAGTAGAAGTAGTGTAAACATGTTGTCCTCTATGTTATAACTTCGTTTGATGTGTGGTTTGTAATGGGGTATGTTGAGTGCAGTGGACCACTTAAGTTCAAGGAAGCGGCTAAAGATATATTTAGGAGAAGGGGAGAATGCTCCGTGGAATGCAGTTTTTTTATGCGTCTATGGACAATGCTAGTCGACCCTAGAAGCGAGTTATATATCGTTTATATTGCAACCCACTTCTAATTTGACAAGTCAAATATTTATTTAGTCAAATCAATATTTATTTGACCAAATTTGTTCAAGTTGGGACTAATTTAAATTAGTAGAATTTTTGTGGATCATTTACATTTTACTATAAGTTGAGGGTTTAACTTATTATTATTTATAGTTAGGGATTTATTTGGACATATAATGGAAGGACCAAGCAAGCAATTTACATATATTTTTAACTTCGATTTTGGGGGACAAAACACACAAGACACATATACAAACAGAGGCAACGAATGAGAGAGCACGCAGAGAGGAAAGAAGAAGAAGAAGAAGAAAAAAAAAAAAAAAAACAGAGAAGAAGAAAGAAAAAGAAAAGGAGGATTTTCACTCAAATTTCATATTCTACTCCTAGTATTCTTCAATTTCAAGAGGTAAGCAAAAACCCATTTATATTGAGATATGACTTTAATTTTATTGTTTTGCTTATTGAGTTAAATGTTAGATTTTTGGATGGATTTATAATTGATTTAAAGATATTGAACTAAATATTCAAGTTGGTTGAGGACATTGTGGTTACATTCTAGGGTTTGCATAAATAGTGGATTAAATCCAAGGTTTGAGTATGGTTAAATTATTTGGAGCCCATTCATGTTTAAATACTTAGTTGGTGAAGTTTATTTGTAGTTTAAATTACCCACCCAATTAAGTTCAAATACTAGTTTCTTTGGAAAGAGGTTTTGGTATCATTAAGCATTCCTTTGAAGTATTGGTCAAATGGAGAATATATTAGCCATAATAAGACTATATTTCACATAAGAGAGTTGGTTGGATGTATTGTTGGAGGTATATGAGATTTATGGATATTGTGTAGGATGTTATTTCATTTCGGACATTTGTTAGATAATTTTAATTATTAAAGTTAATCCAAACTTTCATCTATATTTCAGGAGGTGACATTGAAATAGGAAAAGCTTACCAGTCAACCTAGCTATAATTCCTAACTCTGTGAGTGGAAAACTTTATTTTTCTGAAAATAGTTATTAATTTCAGTTCCAAGGTTTATATAAATAATTGTTTATTGCAGTTCTTATAGTAAATTATATAAGTTGTAAAGTTACTTATCAGTTCAGTTAAATCAAGTTTTGGCAAATATTACATCAGTAGTAGATATTCCAATTTTTGTAAAGTTATTTTAAAAACCAGCAGAAAGTACCCAGGTGATCTTACCTGCCCTGCATTGATGTGAATTCGTTTCCACAGTGTATGACCAGATATGGTGATTTTACCCACTCTGATTTGATGTGAATTCATTTCCACGGTGTATGACCAGATATGGTGATTTTACCCACTTTGCACGGATGTAAATCCATTTTCGCAGTATTTGACTAGATATGATGATTTTACTCGCTCTGTACTGTTGTGAATTCATTTCCATAGTGTATGGTCAGATATGTAACTTTACCCGCTCTGCACTACTAGTGTGAATTCATTTCTACAGTGTATGACCAGATTATCAGAGGTCTTTGGGACCCACCCTGTACACATATAGGCTTTGGGCCATGTACCCGGGTGCTTAGCCTTTAGGGTAGCTCTGCGTGCATATGACCAGATTATCAGATCATCAGACTCAGTTTATCAATTATCAGATTTGAATGGCTTTGTCTTGTACATGAGATTACTCTGTACATGAATGAGGTTGTTCATTGGGTACATTTTGGTGTGACTTTCAATATTACTTCAGTTATTCAGACTTCAGATAAAAGACTTCAGTTTATTAAATTTCAGATAACATAATCCGGTTTATCCAGTTTACCGAATTAAGAATTCAGCTTATAGTATGGTGAAATGATAGTTATGATTTTTGTTGATATCAGATTACTTATTATTCTTATGCTCGACTTATATCATTTAGAATTGAGAATGAATGATTTTATGATTCCAGTATGTTCAATAATAAAGGTAAATATCAGAATTTAAATTTCTATAAAGTTATAACCGAGTAAATAAGATTTTCAGGAATATGTATAAATGAGAAAAGTATACTTATTTTCGAACTCTCCACTCACTGAGTTTGTAAACTCATATATCTTATAATTTTTATATTTAGGACACATTGTGTTTTGAGCAGCCTTTTGAAAGATACCGCAGTGAACAGAACCCGAGACACGTGACCTAGTAGTCTGTATGATTCTATTTATTAAATAAGTCCTCGTTATTCACAGGTCACATGTTGAATATTTTGTATATGTATTTTTGCATCGCATGTGACATGTCGTCCCTTTTTGTTGGGCTCATACACATTCGGGTCGTTTTTGAAAATGATACTAATCATGTTGCATTTTTTTCATGCATCTTTTGGGACAAGTGGGTCCCAATTGATATTATATATATATATGCTTTGTTTGGGAGTTTGTTGCTTTTCAAGTTGGATTAGTCAAAGTTATAAGGAAAACTCTGTCAATTTTTTTTAGAAATTCTTGTGGTCAGAAACAGGTCAAATTGCCTTGGTGGTGGATCTTGTGTCTACTGGCATCCATCATCGACACACGTCACGTCACGTCTCGGGTCCACTAGGGTGATTCAGGACGGGTCATGACAATTGGTATCAGAGCATGGTCATGGGTTTATAGGCTTGCATTGCATACACCATAAACTTGTTGAAAACCATGTTATACTTCATATAGGTCATGGCTCGTGGTGGAAAGAAACGCAGACTTCCAAGTAGATTGCCTCAGACTCGTAATGCTCCTGATAGAGTAGATGATAGAGAAACTAGTAGAGTTGAGGTGTCAATTCGGACTACTCAGAATCCAGGACCTAGAAATAAGGTTGAGAATGATCCTTATACTGAGAGATTTGTTGCTACTCTTGATACCTTATTGCAAAGGCGGCAAGACACAGATAAATACAGTATTGAGTGGGTAACAAAATTGGGAGCAAAAGTTTTCAATGGTAAGGGTAACCCCGCAGATGCAGACTGGGAAGCACGGACACGTTCTTGTCGCCGACGAGTCTGTGTCCGACACGGATACGACCTGACACGCCGGCGACATGAGTCCGACACTCCATTTTTCTTGTTGGAAAATGGAGCACTTATTCTACGTGTTGGACACGTCCAGGCCTGCAACCAAAAAAGAAAAGAAAAAAATAGAGGGAGAAGGGGATACGCTTCATACCTGTGTTATTGTGTATCGAGAGGATTTTGCCCTAATCTTCTGTTTGCAGGTAGAATCGAAGCTGGAACGTGAGAATATTGAACCTCCATTATCTGTTGAAGAAACAGAAATGAACGCCGGATCGAGTTGCAGACTTGCGCAGTGCAGGGAAGAAGAAAGCAAGACGCCAAGACGTTCCTTTTTCTTTTCTTTTCTTTTTTTATTCGTTTTTTTTTGTGAAATGTACATATGTAATTGTAAATGTCGATTTCTTTCCAATACAATAAAATAATAATTAAATTGTAAAGACTTCTCCACCAATGTCGGTTCCTTAATTTGAATTCTGAAAGTACAAAGACAAAACATAAATAAAAGGCAAAACAAAGTAAAAGGCACTCTGCACTCGTTCCTGTCTGTTGCCGCTGTTGAAAAAGAAAAAACCAAAAAACTCCCACACTAATTTCAACCCATTTGTTTATTTTTGGAATCTCAATATCAAGAATCATTTGCAAGATCAAGAAGATACTTCTACTAAAAAATATCGGGTAATATCGTTGTCTATTACTTTATTATTTGGTATATTTTATTGGTTTGAAGTCATGAGTACTAGTAACATGAATGAAGATTTAACCAAGCCTATTTGGAAATATGTTACAAAATTTGATAAACTAAATGAAGGAGGTGGAAATATTTCTTGGCAATGCAACTTTTGTAATAAAACCAAAAAAAGTTCATATACTAGGGTTAGAGCACATTTGATGAAATTTCCGGGTAGTGGTATTGGAGCTTGTCCAAAAGTAACTCAAAGAGACATAAATGAAATGCAAAAATTGGAAGAAGAAGTGAAAATGAGGAGTAAAGAGCCGAAATGGGTCCCATTGCCAATGGAAAACATGAGTTCGGTTGGTAAGTAAACATTAGAGGAAAGGAAAAGAAAGGGTAGTTCAATTCAAAATGCCTTTAACATCACATCATGTGATCAATTGGATTCAAAAATTGCTAGAATGTTTTATTCAAGTAGTTTACCCTTTCACCTTGCAAGGAATTCTTATTACATGTCTTCTTATACCCTAGCTGCGAATAGTCCATTGTCAGGATATAAGCCTCCTGATTATAATAAGTTGAGAACTACCCTACTTCAAAAAGAGAAAATAAATGTGGAACGATTACTACAACCAATTAAAAGCACATGGGGCAAAAGGAGTAACTATTGTTAGTGATGGTTGGAGTGATCTACAAAGAAGGCCACTAATTAATTTTATGGCCATAACCGAAAGTGGAGCAATGTTTTTGCGGGAGGTTGATTGCTCGGGTGAGGTCAAAGAAAAATATTTTATTGCTAACTTGATGAAGGAAGTTATAGAAGAAGTTGGCCCCGAAAAGGTTGTTCAAGTTATTACCGATAACGCGGCTAATTGTAAGGGTGCAGGGAAAATAATTGAAGTGCAATATCCTCATATTTTTTGGACACCGTGTGTTGTACACACACTTAATCCTGCATTCAAAAATATTTATGCGGCAAAGAATGTTGAGGATAATTTGATTACATATGAGTAATGTAATTGGATAACTTGTCTTCATGAAGATATAATGACCATTAAACATTTTATCACAAACCATTCTATGAGAAGAGCAATGTTTAATGAATTTGTGACGTTGAAGTTGTTAGCAGTAGCGGAAACACGATTTGCTTCTATTATAGTCATGATGAAAAGGTTTAAGCTTATCAAACGTGGGCTTCAAAACATGGTGATTGATGAGAAATGGTCAACTTATCGAGAAGATGATGTGCAAAAGGCAAGTTTTTTGAAGATGGAATTACTTGATGATATTTTGTGGGACTCTACAGACTATGTTATTTCTTTCACTAGTCCTATATATGACATGTTTCGATTTTGTGATACGGATAAACCTTGTCTTCACTTGGTTTATGATATGTGGGATACAATGATAGAGAAAGTCAAAGCAATCATTTATAGGCATGAAGGAAAGCATCACGATGTTGTTTCATCATTTTTCGATGTCATTCACAAAATACTTGTTGATCGTTGGAACAAGAATAACACACCTCTTCATTTCTTGGCTCACTCATTGAATCCAAGGTAATTTTTCTAATTTATATATTTATTATTTATTTAAATTGTTCATTGTTCAAATCTCTATTATTCATAATTAGTTACTAACTATAATTTGTTTTTCCTTTCATTAGGTACTATAGTGACGAGTGGCTTAATGAAGATTCCAATCGCAAACCTCCGCATCGAGATGTCGAGGTTTCTCGAGAAAGGTTAAAGTATTACAAAAGATACATGCTATCAAATGAGGAGCGAACTAAAGTGAATTTGGAGTATTCAAAATTCTCAACAATGGAAGAAGATTTTGGTGATGTTGATTCCATTCATGATCGTTACCACTTGGATCAAAAGACTTGGTGGGTCATTCATGGCTCTAGTGCACCTAACCTTCAACCATTTGCATTGAAAATATTAGCACAACCATCTTCTTCATCGTGTTGTGAACAAAATTGGAGTATTTATTCCTTTGTGCACTCTATTAAAAGGAATAAGTTAACTCCAAAACGTGCCGAAAGTATTTGTTCATAGCAATCTTCGTCTCTTGTCAAGGAGGAGCCCACAATATTTACAAGGAAAGTCTAAGATGTGGGATCTCGGTGGTTATGCATTTGACTCTTTTGAAGATGTTGGTACACTTGAAGTTGCTACTTTGTCTCTTGATGATCTGGAGTTGGAGGCTATGATAATTTCCGATGATGAAAATGAAGATGTTGAAGATTTAACTAGAGATGAATAATAATATTTATGTCATCTTTTGTTTTTGCCTTTTGGTTGAACTCAAATTATGAGAAAATATGTATGAAATGTTAAGTTTGATATATTTATATATATATATATATATATATATATATATATATATATATATATGCGTATTAATTTTCTATACAACATGTACAAAAAAAAAATTCTATAAAAAAAATTAAAAATTTTAAAAAATTAATGTGTCGTGTCCCAAATTTTTTCGAAAATCACGTGTCGGCGTGTCCGACACGTGTCGTGTCAGACACTCGTGTCCATGCTTCATAGGATGCAGATAATTGGATGACCAAATTGGAAAGAGTTTTCAATGTCATGGAGTGTCTTGACGAAAAGAAATTGCACTTGGCTACCTTCTTGTTGGAAGAAGGGGCATATGATTTAAGGTTGACAATTCAGAGCAGATATATAGATCCGAGTGTTATTACATGGGAAGACTTCAACAGTGCTTTCAATAAATCCTACTACCCTCAAGCTTACAAGAATGCCAAACAAGAAGAATTTTTGTGTTTAGTACAGTGGTCCATGACGGTTGCTAACTATCAGAAAAATCTCGTGGAGCTATCCACGAACTTTGAGGGTGGTTTGAGGAGAGAGATTAAAACAGTTTCGATAGCTAATGAAGACGACATGTGTAGAAGATTTGAGGGTGGTTTGAGGAGAGAGATTAAAACAGTAGTGACATCTTTTGATCATAGGGACTTTGGCAAACTAGTGGAAGCTGCTTTGAGGGTTGAGCAATATATTTCAGAATCAGGGGGTCACAGGGATCAGACTCCAGTCAGAGACAAACGGATAGCTTGGGACAGGGACTTCTAGAGGCACATCATCTCAGAAAAATAGACATGGATTTTGGCCTCGTGTGGCCAATGAAGCTAGCTTCAAGAGAAAAACTAAAGGTAGTCAGGGATCTAGGTTCAGTTAGGACTTAGAGTTCAGTTCAGCGGCCAATGCGCCATCGCCCTCATACTCAGAGTTCTTCCAAAGACCAGTTATTTCTACACCAAGTGGGAGTTCCAGTCATACTAGATTTCCACAATGTCAGTTGTGTGGAAGATTCCATCCTGGAGAGTGCCTCAGAGGAGCTGGTGTGTGTTACCAATGCGGCCAGGTCGGGCATATGAAGAGGGACAGTCCAAATCAATCTTAGGAAAGTGTTGCACATCAGCCAAATGTTAGTGGTAGTAGACAGAATCAGAATCAGGGTCCTTTAACAAGAAAGGTGGGTGCATCTAGTGAAGCACATATGAATTTTTCCAGTAGTGGTGGTACTCAACCGAAGATCCGGGTAGGACGTCCCAAGTCTCAGGGAGAGTTTTTGCGATGACTCAGCATGATGCCGAGGAGTCACCAGATGTAGTCGTGGGTATGTTATCTATTTTTGGTAAAAATGCTTGTTCGCTCTTTCATTCAAGTGCTACCCATTCATTTATTTCATATGGTCTTTCTATTCATGTGGATTGTGCATTGGAACCAGTGATCTAGTTGTGGGGACCCCAGTAGGAGATTCACTTTGAGCTAACAACGTATACAGAGACTCTTTGATTAGAATGAATGATCAGGAGTTGAAAGCTAATCTAATTTCACTTGACATTAATGATTTTGATGTTATTTTGGGCATGGATTTCCTAGCTGCAAATCATGCTTCAGTTGACTATTTTCGTAAAGAAGTCGTGTTCAGAAAGCCAGGAGAACTTGAAATTTATCTTTATGGTGGGCGAAGGATTTTTCCTTCTTGTGTAATAACTGCACTTGATGCTAGAAGATTTATTAAAAAGGGGTGTCATGCATATTTAGCCCATGTGATTGATACTCAAATCACTAAGTTGAGACTTAAAGACATATCTGTTGTGAGAGAATTTTCAGATGTATTTCCAGAAGATCTTCCAGGGCTACCACCAGATAGGGACATTGAGTTTACTATTGACTTAGTGATGTGATCCAGACCACGGATACAAGCCCGTACAAAGATCCGTTGAAGATCCGAGGAGGGCCGATGACTCGATTGCAGACAAAGAGGGCCAAGGAAGCAATGGACAAGTTAGTTCAAGAAACAATGGCCAAAACAATGTTCGTGTCATCGAAAGAAGCAAGTTCCATGTTGGGACCTTTGTTAAAACATCCTAAACCTTATAGGCTTCAATGGTTAAATGATAGTGGAGAAATTAAGGTGAATAGGAGGGTGTTGGTGAATTTTTCTATTGGTAGCTATGTGGATGAAGTTATGTGCGATGTGGCACCTATGCATGCAGGGCACATTTTTTTGGGTAGGCCTTGGCAATATGATAGGAAGGTCACGCATGATGGGTATAAAAATAGGTATAGCTTTACCAAAGGGGGAAAAACCATTACACTTGCACCATTGACACCATCACAAGTGTATGAAGATCAAATAAAACTGAAAAATGATGAAGAAAAAAGAGTGAAGGAAAATGAGAGAAAGAGAGTTGAGGCCACGACCTCAGAAAAAGGAGAGGAAAAGAGAGTTGGAGTCACGACTCCAGAAAAAGGAGAGGCGAGAGAAAAAAAGAGTGTTGGGGTACATGCCTCAGAAAAAGGAGAGGGAGCGAAGAGTGCCAGAAAAGAAAGAAAAATGAGTTTCTACTCAAAAAGGAGTGAAATCAAGAAAGCATTCATGGAAGAACGGCCAATGGTCCTTCTGCTATACAAGGAATCATTCATTGCATTTGATGAAACTAACAAATCCCTCCCTAGTTTGGCTATTTCTCTCTTGCAGGAATTTGACGATATATTTCCCGATGACATACCTAGTGGGTTACCACCCATTCGAGGTATTGAACATCAAATTGATTTTGTACCTGGAGCAGTCATTCCGAACCGCCCCGCTTATCGAAGTAACCCCGAGGAGACGAAGGAGCTCCAAAGGCAAGTGGAGGACTTGATGAACAAAGGGTATATAAGGGAAAGTATGAGTCCATGTGCCGTCCCCGTGTTACTTGTGCCCAAAAAGGACGAGACTTGGAGAATGTGTGTCGATTGTAGGGCCATCAACAACATAACGGTAAAGTATCGTCATCCTATTCCTAGGTTAGATGATATGTTGGATGAATTGTATGGCTCTAGCATATTTAGTAAAATTGATCTTAAGAGTGGTTATCATCAAATTCGAATGAAAGAAGGAGATGAGTGGAAAACTGCTTTTCAAACTAAGTATGGCCTGTATGAATGGTTAGTAATGCCTTTTGGGCTTACTAATGCACCTAGCACATTTATGCGTTTAATGAATCATGTTTTACGTGCATTTATAGGTAAATTTGTTATAGTTTACTTCGATGATATCTTGATATATAGTAAAACTTTGAATGAGCATGTGGAGCATGTTAGGTGTGTGCTTGTGGTTTTAAGACAAGAGCAACTTTTTGCTAATTTTAAAAAGTGTGATTTTTGCATGGAAAAAGTTGTGTTTCTTGGCTATGTGGTTAGTGCTAAAGGAATAGAAGTAGATGAAGAAAAAATAAAAGCTATTAAAGAATGGCCAACACCTAAAAGCATAACTGAGATTAGGAGTTTTCATGGCTTGACTAGTTTTTATAGGCGCTTTGTTAAAATTTTTAGCACGATTGCCGTACCACTCACAGAAATTGTCAAAAAAAAGTGTAGGTTTTAAATGGGGGGTAGAACAGGAACATGCATTTGAAACAATCAAAAATATGTTGTGTGAAGCACCGGTTTTATCACTTCCTAACTTTGACAAGGCTTTTGAGATTGAATGTGATGCCTCAGGACTAGGCATTGGAGCTGTTTTAATGCAGGATCAAAGGAAAATTGCCTATTTTAGTGAAAAACTAAAAGGGGCTGCACTTAATTACCCCACATATGACAAGGAGTTATACTCACTTGTGCGCGCTTTGGAGACATGGCAACATTACTTGTGGCCACGGGAGTTCATGATACACACTGATCATGAATCCTTGAAGCATTTGAGGGGTCAAGCTAAGCTGAGTAAGAGACATGCAAGGTGGGTAGAATTCATCGAAACATTTCCCTATGTCATCCGATACAAACAAGGTAAGGAAAATGTGGTGGCAGATGCATTGTCTCGAAGGTATGTTCTTTTAAATTCTTTAAATTCTAAATTACTTGGATTTGAATACATTAAGGACATGTATGTTAGTGATCCGGACTTTTCTAGTATTTATGATTCATGTGGAAAAGGGGCTGTGGATAAATTCTTTAAACATGATGATTATTTATTCCGAGAAAATAAATTGTGTGTCCCTAGGTGCTCAATGAGGGATTTACTTGTGAGAGAGGCCCATAGTGGAGGTCTAATGGGTCATTTTGGAATTAAAAAGACCATCGAAATCCTAAGTGAACATTTCTATTGGCCTAAGATGAAAATTGATGTGGTTCAGGTTTGTAGTAGATGCATTACTTGCAAGAAGGCAAAATCTAGGATTAAACCTCATGGATTATATATGCCTTTACCCGTACCTAGTGAACCTTGGGTCGATATCTCTATGGATTTTGTTTTGGGATTACCTAGGACTAAGAAGGGAAGAGATTCAATTTTTGTGGTAGTAGATCGCTTTAGTAAAATGGCACATTTCATACCATGCCACAAAACTGATGATGCTACTAACATAGCTGAAATTTTCTTTCGAGAAGTCGTACGCTTACATGGGGTTCCTAAAAGTATTGTCTCGGATAGGGATGTTAAGTTCCTTAGTCATTTTTGGAGGGTCTTGTGGAACAAATTAGGTACAAAACTACTCTTCTCTACAACTTGTCACCCAAAGACCGATGGACAAATCGAGGTAGTAAATAGGACAATGATTCAATTATTGCGCACGATAATCAATAAAAATCTGAAAAATTGGGAAGAGTGTTTACCATTTATTGAATTTGCATATAATAGGGCTATACATTCTACTACTTCTTATTCACCATTTGAAATTATTTATGGTTTTAATCCGCTAACACCATTGGATTTAATTCCTTTACCTGTGAATGAACGTAGTAGTTTAGATGAAAAGAAAAAGGCTGAGATGGTTAAAGCACTCCACGACAAGGTGAGGTTGGCGAATGAATAGAAAAATGAGCATTATGCTTCGCAGGCTAACAAAGGAAGAAAGGGCGTCATATTTGAACCCGGTGATTGGGTTTGGGTACATTTGAGAAAGGAGCGGTTTCCAGAACAACGCAAGTCAAAGTTACAACCGCGAGGAGATGGTCCATTCCAAGTGATTGAAAGGATCAAAAACAATGCCTATAAATTAGATCTTCCTGGTGAGTATAATGTTTCGGCTTCATTTAATGTTTTTGATCTATCTCCGTTTGATGCAGGTACAGATTCGAGGTCAAATCCTTTCGAAGAGGGAGGGGATGATGTGATCCAGACCACGGATACAAGCCCGTACAAAGATCCGTTGAAGATCCGAGGAGGGCCGATGACTCGATTGCATACAAATAGGGCCAAGGAAGCAATGGACAAGTTAGTTCAAGAAACAATGGCAAAAACAATGTTCGTGTCATCGAAAGAAGCAAGTTCCATGTTGGGACCGAGCCAAAACGACGAGTGGATCAACCTCATTCAAGCCATCGAAGAAGATTGCCAAATTTCAAGAATTACGACCGTAATTCATAATTCTCACGTCCGTAACCAACTTGCTGCTGAAAACTGAATTTTTGAAGAAATTGTACTTACGACCGTAACTAATATTAATCACGGCCGTAACATTGCCTCGGATCAAAAACAGAAATTTCAGAATTAAGGCTTACGGCCGTAAAAGGAGTCTCACGGCCGTAACGGTGAAACAGAATAAGTCTTACGGCCGTAAGGAAATTAGTCACGGACGTAAATTCATAAACGAGTGATTTTAGGGTTTTAATTATTTCCTTAATTTTAGTTATTTGTTTCCTTGTTTAATTAGAACTCTTAAACCTAGTTTTGACCCTATTTATAGGGATGTAATTTTCATTATTCATGACACACAACTTTGATAATACAATTGAGAGGCTAATTTGCTTTCATAACCTTATTCTTCATTGAATAAAATTCGAACTTGCGAGTTATTCTTGTTTGTTCAAATCTCGGTGAGAATTAATATTGCTTGTGATCAAGAGGTCAATATATCCTTGTGATTGTATTGGTTGCTTGGTTCAATTAATTTTAATTGGATCCATAAATCGTGGTTTCTTGGCGTTCTTGGGTCGATTCAATATTTTGTGGGTTGCGTAGCTAGAATTGCTACGTGGTTTGCATCACTTAGTTCCAGGGACCGCTCCTATCTCACAAGCACCTTGCAGAATGGCTCCAATGGAGTTGAAAGAGTTGAAAGTATAGTTGCAAGAATTAGTAGATAAGGGTTTCATTAGTCCTAGTACATCTCCATAGGGAGCACCAGTCCTATTTGTGAAAAAGAAAGATGACACAATGAGATTATGTATAGACTACAGACAATCGAACAAAGTGACAATCCATAACAAGTGTCCTTTGCCTCGTATTGATGATTTGTTTGATCAACTTCGGGGTGCCATTGTATTCTCTAAGATTGACTTGCATCGAGGAATCATCAGCTCAAGATCAGAGATTCTGATGTATCGAAAACTACATTCAGGTCTCGATATAGCCATTATGAGTTACTGTGATGTCATTTGGGTTAACTAATGCCCCAGCATTATTTATGGATTTGATGAATAGAGTATTTCAACGTATCTAGACAGATTCGCTATTGTCTTTATAGATGATATACTAATTTGTTCTCGTAATCATGAAGAGCATCCTGAGCACGTGAAGACTATTTTGCAAATTTTACGAGATAAGCAATTATATGCTAAGTTTAGAAAATGATGGCTAGACAAAGTGGTATTCTAGGGACATGTTATCTTGGCTGAAGGCATTTACATAGATCCAATCAAGAATAAAGCAGTGATGAACTGGGAACATCCTACAAATGTGACAAAAGTAAGGAGTTTTCTGGGACTAGAAGGTTACTACCGTCGATTTGTAGAGGGGTTCTCGAAAATTGCTCTTCCTTTGACTAGTTTGACTAAAAGAACTCTAAATTAGTGTGGACTGAAGAATAGATTACTTTCTGCCCCAGTACTTACTCTTCCATCTCCAGGTGAAGAGTACGTGATTTATAGTGATGCTTCACGTCAGGGCCTAGGTTGTGTTTCGATGCAGAATGGGAGAGTTATAGCTTATACTTCAAGAAAATTGAAAAAACATGAGTTAAACTACCCAACACATGACTTAGAGTTGGTTGCAATGGTTTTGACATTGAAGATTTGGAGGTATTATTTGTATGGTGAAAAATGACAGATATTCACGGATCACAAAAGCTTGAAGTATATTTTTGATTAGAAAGAATTGAATATGAGGAAAAGGAGATTGCTAGTGTTGATTAAAGATTATGACTGCATAATTGATTATCATCCAGGGAAGGCTAATGTTGCCGTAGGCGCTCTTAGCCGAAAGACTAGTAGTTCTTCATCTTAACTTAGTGCAATATGTGCTTCGTTGATTTGCGAGTTTAAGAACTTGCGTGTTCAGTTTCCAGTGACTACTACATGAGCACTACTGGCTAATTTTTAGGTATGACCTACCTTGATTGACAATGTTAGAGAAGCTCAATCTCAAGATTTAACATTGAGGATTTTGAAGGCCGAAGTCGATGTTGGTTTACGATCATACATGAAATCCGAGATGGTGTATTAGTTACAGGGAGTAGATTGTGTGTTCCTGATATGCCAAAATTGAAACAAGAGATTTTAGAAGAGGCACACAGTTCAACCTATGCTATAGGCACCCGGGAAGTACCAAGTTGTATAATACTTTGAAAGAGCATTATTGGTGGCTTGGTATGAAAAGAGAGATAGCAGATTTTGTATCTAAGTGCCTTACTCTTCAGCGATTAAAGCTAGTTCGTCAGAAGACAACTGGGCCTCTACATCTGTTGTCTATTCCAGAGTGGAAATGAGAACATATTACTATGGATTTTGTATTTGTTCTTTCTCCCACTCAGAGTGGTCATGATGGTGTTTGGGTGATTATTGACTGTTTGACCAAGACAACAAGGTTTTTACCAATCAAATCTACTTTTTCCTTAAATAAATTGGCAAAGTTATATGTGGATGAGATAGTCAGTTTGTACGGGACTCCAGTATCCATTGTGTCTAATAGGGATCCTAGATTTACTTCTAGGTTTTGGCCTAGTGATAAGTGTAATTTATACACTTATTTGCATGTCTAAATTAGGTTTAATTATTGTCGTTTTAGAATATATGCTCCTTAATTTGTGTTTATTTGTATACTTTTCAGAAAATGTCCCAATCGAAGAAGAATGAAGCAATAAATGGGAAAAACGCATAATTGGATTGCTAATTGGAGCTAAATTGGACAAGTGAGGAGTTTGTGACAACAACCGGGAAACATGCTTGGTGCAAAAGTGACTAAATCAGAGGTTGGAGGACCTAATTCAATGAATTAAGAGCTTGAATGGGCAAATTGAGAAGAAGATAAGGTTTGGGGACTAAATCGCAACAATTGAAAGTGGAGGACTAAGGCTGCAATTAAAGGACGGGGACTAACTTGTACAGCCGAGAAAAGAGCGACGTCGCGATCGCTGGTTACATACCAAGCGATCGCGAGAAGGTGTTAAATTATAACCCGAGAGTTTTTGGGTCTTCCACGCGATCGCCGGCCTTACGCTTGAGCGATCGCGTGCTTATTCGACTGGGCCGCAGATCAGATTTTTCTCGCGATTTTTAATAGGCTTTGGGCTTTTTGACCTAGGTTTTCTCCAAAACCTATATATACAACACATGAGGCACGAAAATCAGACCTTTGCCTCTCCATAGAACGAGCCACAACAAATATTTTAATTCAAATTCTTGGAGATTCAAGCATCGCAGAGGGGCGTGAATTGAAGATACTTGAAGAATTGATAATTTGTGCAATCTTTCCATTCTTCTTTGTTATTTTCAATGAACCTCATTATATTTTGTTTTTGCTATTTAAATATGATGTGTAGCTAAATTTGATGTTGGGATGAACGATGTAGCTTAATTAATTATTTTAATTCCATATTCCTTGTTTTAACGCTTTAATGCATGTGTTGATTTATTATTGCGTTTAATGCGTGAATGAACTGGCCACTTATTCATGATTTCATGTGTTATTTCCAAAATCCAAGAGGTGAGTTAATAACATAGATCTAGGTAATAAATCCGGTAATTGAACGAGAGATAGAGATATACTCTTGTAATTATTGCGATCGTGTGTGAATTCTTGAATGTAATGCATCTAGATAAGGAATATTCAGACCCGCTGTAGAGATACATGGTTGACTTATTTAGGTAGAGTTGATTTAAACTCGAGAGAGGAATTTCAATTTAAATTAGTGAATTCGACCGAATACATATTTAGGAAATAAAACTGGAATTGGAGTTAATTTAATTGGTTAGGTGAAATCGTAAATCCCAACTACTTTACAATCGTATTTGAAAACAAAACAATTATCCAATTTTAAATTCTTTAGTTTAATTCTTTAGTTTTAGTTTAAAACCGCAAATTCATTTGTTCGTTCAAATAAAGTGTAGAACTAAAATATTTCGGTAATTAATAGTAGTCCTTGTGGGACGATAATCCGGACTTCTAGGTCCACTTTATTACTTCTCACGACCTGTGCACTTGCGGGGGTATTTCGCATCGCGAGATATCAGTGAACAAGTTTTTGGCGCCATTGTCGGGGACTGTTAATTAATATCGATACCCATTAGTTCTTACTTACTTTGAACTTTATTTTGTTTTATTTTTATCTTTATTTTCAGTTTTTGTTTTTAATTAGTGTTTTATTTAATTTATGTTAAGAAGGACTAAGTCATTTGATTTGCTTCCTTTTGATACAAAAATTGAACGCACCTTTCGTCAGAGGCGTAGACAACAGTTGGAAATGAATCAACAAACAGACTTGGCCATGGCAGATGACGTAATTCAGGATAATCAGGAAAATCAACAAAATCTTCCAGCAGTTGTGAATGGATAACAACCGAATCATGGAAGGCGCATATTGAGAGACTACATGGTTCCTCCTGTGGGGAACATTGGAACTTGCATAGTGCCTCCTGCTATCCCTACTAATAACTTTGCGATCAAGACTTCTTTAATCTCTCTGATCCAAAATTCTTCCGTATTCCACGGGTTGCTTTCTGAAGATCCACATGCACACTTACGGACGTTCCAAGAACTCTGTGATATGCAGTGCATGAATGGAGTTCCGGGTGATGCCGTGAAGCTGAAACTGTTCTCATTCTCATTGGCAGACAAAGCTAAAGCTTGGTTCTATTCTTTACCTCTCCACACTATCACCACCTTTCAAATCCTGAGCCAAAAATTCGTAGATAAATTTTTTCCACCTGGCCGGATGTCAAAGCTTAGGTGTGAAATTCTGTCCTTTAGTCAACAGCCAAAGGAATCCATTTTTGAAGCTTGGGAAAGGTTCAATGAGCTTATTAGACAGTGTCCTACCCATGGAATCGCAGATTGGATCTTAGTTCAGACATTCTATAATGGGTTTGACAAATGAAAATAAGAAGCACGCAGACTCAGCAGCTGGGGGTTCAGTAATGGATATGACTTATGAAGAAGCTTCTGAGATTTTCGAGAAGATGGCTTCAAATAGTTACCAATGGTATTCAGAGAGGTCCGCACCTAAGTTCGGGGGAGTAATTTCCGTTAATGAGATTACATCATTAAATGCTAAATTAGATGCGTTGACGAAGAAAATTGACAGTATGGGTGTGCAGACAGTCAACTCAGTTCAAACAGCGCTATGTGATTTTTGTTTTGAAAATCATACTGTGAATTTCTGTCCCATGCAACAGAGTCAATCAAATCCAGAACAAGTTAATTTCGTGGGCAACAGGCAACATGGTGGTCCTTATTCACAAACCTACAACCCAGAATGGAAGAACCATCCCAACTTCTTCTGGTCTAATAATCAGAATATTCAGCGTCCACCTGGTTTTCAACAACAGCAACAACAACAATCTCATAAAACCATGGCAGAAAACATGGAGATGTTAATCCATCTAGTTAGGACTCAGAATGGTGAAATTATGAATCAAGCAGCTGAGATTAAGAATTTGAAGAGACAAATGGGAGAGCTGGCAGCTAGCAGTTCAACAAGACAGCCTGGACAGTTACCAAGCAACACCGAAATGAACCCTCGTGAGCATGTTAATGCAATAACAACGAGGAGCGGGGTTCATTTATTTGAAGTGACTACAGAAGAATATGAAAAGCAGAAGAGCCAAAAGAAAAATGTGGTGGAAGAGCAGAAAAGAGAAAAAGAACAGGGGTCGACTCCTGAAGTTGAAGAAAAGGGTGAAGAAGAAGTTTGAGTTAGACCGCCAGTCAAGGCTTATGTGCCTCCAGTTCCATACCCACAAAGGCTGAGAAAGCAAAATCTGGAGCTGCAATTTGGGAAATTTTTGGAGATTTTCAAGAAACTACATATAAACATCCCTTTCGCTGAAGCATTGGCTCAAATGTCCCTCTACTTAAAGTTTATGAAGGAGATGCTCTCAAACAAAAGAAAGTTGGTTGATTTTAAGACTGTAGCACTGAGTGAGGAGTGCAGCGTCATACTTCAAAAAAAATTACCACAAAAATTGACCGATCCAGGGAGTTTCTCTATCCCTTGCACTATTGGTAATTTTACTTTTGATAATGTATTGTGTGATCTTGGTGCCAGTGTCAATTTAATGCCTTTGGCTGTGTACAGAAAACTTGGTTTGGGGGAGCCTAAACAAACAAATATCACACTGAAACTGGCCAACAGATCCATTCAGTACCCGTACGGTATTGTTGAGAACGTGATAGTAAAAGTAGACAAATTTTTCTTTCCAGTTGACTTTGTGATCTTAGACATGGAGGAGGACACTCAGATGCCCCTCATTTTTGGAAGACCTTTCCTGGCTACTGGAAGAGCCTTAATTGACATTGAAAAGGGAGAAATCATTTTTAGGGTTGAGAAGGAACAAGCCACTTTCAGTATCAAGCCAAGGCAGGAACTTAAGGTTCAAAATGAAAGTTGCTTCAATGTGGATGGGGTGGTCCAGAAACCAGAAGTAAAGATGAAGCAAGTTATTAAGTTGGAAGAGTTTCCAATCACAAAATATGAGTTTGTGAAGGTAAAAGATGAAAGAAGGACAAAAAGGAAGAAAAGCCTAACATCCCTCAACAATTGGGTAAAAACGAGGCTTTGCAATTAAAGAAAGTGAGAAAACGGGTGGAGAACTGCAAGGCTGGAAATTGCAAGATATGCAAGGCTATGAGATCATCTTTCAAGCCTCCATGATGTTGATGTGCTAAAGTCGGGCTTAAGACTTAAAACGGAGCGCTAGTTGGGAGGCAACCCAACCTTTCTTCCCTTTTATTTACTATGTTTTAATTATTTGTTTATCTGCTAAATTTTAGGTATATGCATGGTAAGATGTGTTTGAGTGTTTTGCATGTTTCATGTTAAGAATACTTGTGCATAATAGTCTATTATTGCATATTTAGGTATATTTTTATTTTTGCATATTTTTATTAAACTAGGCTTTTAATTGTTATCCCACACGTTTAACACACTAGTAGATCATGAAGCTAATACTTGGAAAATCATTTGTATAGATCATGAAGTGATTAAGAGACTAAACACGATTTTGAAAATCAAAAATAGGAAAAATTTTCATTACTGCCGTGAACTAAGCGATCGCGGGCCTATATGCTCTAGTGATCGCGAGTTTGCATTTAAAAATCAACAGGTTTTAAAACCTTGAGCCACACGATCGCTGGCATTCCAGCCAGGCGATCGCGTGGCTAATCTGATACCAAATTCGGCAGTTTAAGTGCTTCACTTAATTCTTTCAATTTTAAACAAGATGAATTTGTTCTCTCCCAAAAATCACCCCAAAAGTGATCTTTCATCTATCATGCTTGTCATCAACATTGCATTGCACTAAATTCATTGCTATTTTCACATCCAAAAATAATCAAAGGTATGAATTCTTTTTCTTTCTCCAAAAAGTATAAAAATTCTTATAATCTTGTGATTTCTGAATTAAAGAGGATTGGAGAATGGACTTAGGGTAGTCATTGGAGTTGTGAATTGTGCTAAATATGATGAAAATTTTGGGTCAACCCATGTATCCAAACCTATGCATACTCTTTGATTCTTGCAATGCATGCCATGTATTTGATGAAATGCTACAAAGAGAGTTTTGTGCTAATTTTATAAATCCATCCGAGCATTTATCTTCATGACATGTTTATCAATGTTTATGTGTGTGGGGGTGCATGAGTTAGTTCACATCTTGGCATTAAAACTATTAAAACCATGTTTACATCATGGCAGCCCCATTGCAAGGCCACTGCAGGACATTGCACCCAGAAACTGTCTCACGTCACCTACTTCTCGACATTGTTTCATGACCCTATTGATATTTAAATGAGCTGAATTTTTAATATATTGTCGATCATGCTGTGAACTTTAATGTATCAAAAGATGGCTCAGGAAAATTTATGTTTTTCTAGGCGATGTCAAGGCTTGAATGTGTGTGGTCGACAAATTTTGAAAATTCAACATTTTGCTTTAACTTTAGTTTGGGGGTGTGGTACTGAACTTCCATTATTTCTTATTGGTGTTTATGACTTCTAATGTTAATTATTTCTTATTTCCAGGGAAAACACCAGTCAAAACACGCCAACCCAATTTGAACAATATAAACAAAGGGTCGATTCATCCAATGCAGTGCTACAGGAAGCTTCAAAGAAATACATCCTCTACACTTGGAAAGTTCTCGTTCTCTTTTCTTTGTCTCGTTTTACATTGTTGAATCTTTTTGACAAACATTGAATACAATGTTCATTTCAAGTTTGGGGGTGAAGATTCATTACATTCTTCATTCATTTTATATTCATTCGATTTTATTGGGATTTAAAAAAAAAAAAAAAAGACATTGAAAAAGTGTTAATATGTTTATTGCCTAGGATATAGTATGAATCAAATTGTGATTAGGTTTGAAAATTGGGCAACATGAAAGCTTGAACTTATTTTTGAACTAGTTATGTTTTGCTAAATTCATACTTATTGCGCACATAGCCAGTGTTGGATAATTGCTTGTGTGAGGGATTTTTGTTTAATACATGTGGGGCAAAGTTTTATGCAATTCGAACTTAGGAATGACTTGAAAATCCCTGAACTTAGATCGTTAGACATCTCACTCCTAAATTAAGACCAATCATGCTAAAAGGCAAGTTTGGGGGTAAAATGGTTGGAATTTGTGTGTATTGATGGGTTGGAGGTCTGTGGTTCTTGGTTTTTCACTTTAGTCATTACAGTTTGGTCAACGGGTATAAACCATTTCCAGCATAAAAACAAAAAAGTGCTGAAGGTCTTATTCTGCTCTTCAAATGCCTTTTTGACTCGAGTAAGTAAGTCCGAGGGGTCCTTCAAACCTGGTGCCCTAAAGCCAACTGGCTTGGGAGTCATCGACCTAAAGCTCGTTACAGGCGTCAATTAGAAAGCAAGTATGGAGAGCGAACTTACACATAAGACATTATAACATCTTTAACTTTTCTGTTTAAGCCTTTATGACTCGGGCAAGTATGTCTGAGGGGTTCTTTGAACCTGGTACCCTAAAGCCAACTGGTTTGGGAGTTGCCGATCTGAAAGCCCGCTACAGGGGTCATATAGAAAGTCAGTATGAAAAGTTATGCACAAAGATGGTAAAAGACAGGGACATTAAAAGAAAAAATCGTCCAATAAAAAAAAATATATATTATTATTGCATGGTATAAGCTTTGTTGACTGAGCTGTGATGGTTGAGGTTGTAGAATTGGGAACTGCTTTCTTTTGATTTGTTGTGCACACTTATTTCTGATTCGGACTACCTTGTGTGGAAAAAGTAAAGAATATTTTTAGAACCCACATAGATAAAAACTCGGGATGCGAGAGAAAAAACAGAAAGTGGTGATCATCCATGAGCGTTGAAAGGAATTTTATTAGAAATCATAGATTGACCACATGGGATTTGGGCTTGATTATGCATAACGAGCCACACAGTGTTGAGTATATCTTTTGCATAAGTATGCGTTTGACATTGGCTATTCACACACACACATACTTGAAAATCTGGCAGATATAACTAGAAATTATTTTGCATTGTTGTTCATAACTCGTGAATAAGGCTTGAATTGATTTGGATTATTGAGGCATTTGGTGAACACGTTGACACAACAAAAACAATTGCATGCGGTTATTTTAATTTGTTAGTTTAGTTTACATTGTTCGAGGACGAACAATAATTCTAGTTTGGGGTTATTTGATAAGTGTATTTTATACACTTATTTGTATGTCTAAATTAGGTTTAATTATTGTCGTTTTAGAATATATGCTCCTTAATTTGTGTTTATTTGTATACTTTTCAGAAAATGTCCCAATCGAAGAAGAATGAAGCAATAAATGGGAAAAACGCATAATTGAATTGGTAATTTGAGCTAAATTGGACAAGTGAGGAGTTTGTGACAACAACCGGGAAACATGCTTGGTGCCAAAGTGACTAAATCAGAGGTTGGAGGACCTAATTGAATGAATTAAGAGCTTGAATGGGCAAATCGAGAAGAAGATAAGGTTTGGGGACTAAATTGTAACAATTGAAAGTGGAGGACTAAGGCTGCAATTAAAGGACGAGGACTAACTTGTACAGCCGAGAAAAGAGCGAAGTCGCGATCGCTGGTTACATACCAAGCGATCACGAGAAGGTGTTAAATTATAACCCGAGAGTTTTAAGGTCTTCCACGCAATCGCCGGCCTTACGCTTGAGCAATCGCATGCTTATTCGACTGGGCCACAGATCAGATTTTTCTCGCTATTTTTAATAGGCTTTGGGCTTTTTGACCTAGGTTTTCTCCAAAACCTATATATACAACACATGAGGCACGGAAATCAGACATTTGCCTCTCCATAGAACGAGCCACAACAAATATTTTAATTCAAATTCTTGGAGATTCAAGCATCGCGAAGGGGCGTGAATTGAAGATACTTGAAGAATTGATAATTGGTGCAATCTTTCCATTCTTCGTTGTTATTTTCAATGAACCTCATTATATTATTTTTTTTTGCTATTTAAATATGATGTGTAGCTAAATTTGATGTTGGGATGAACGATGTAGCCTAGTTAATTATTTTAATTCCATATTCCTTGTTTTAACGCTTTAATGCATGTGTTGATTTATTACTGCGTTTAATGCGTAAATGAACTGGTCACTTATTCATGGTTTCATGTGTTATTTCCAAAATCTGAGAGGTGAGTTAATAACATAGATCTAGGTAATAAATCCGGTAATTGAACGAGAGATAGAGATATACTCTTGTAATTATTGCTATCGTGTGTGAATTCTTGAATGTAATGCCTCTAGATAAGGAATATTCAGACCCGCTGTAGAGATATATGATTGACTTATTTAGGTAGAGTTGATTTAAACTCGAGAGAGGAATCTCAATTTAAATTAGTGAATTCGACCGAATGCATATTTAGGAAATAAAACTAGAATTGGAGTTAATTTAATTGGTTAGGTGAAATCGTAAATCCCAACTACTTTACAATCGTATTTGAACAATTCTCCAATTTTAAATTCTTTAGTTTAATTCTTTAGTTTTAGTTTAAAACCACAAATTCATTTGTTCGTTCAAATAAAGTGTAGAACTAAAATATTTCAGTAATTAATAGCAGTCCTCGTGGGACGATAATCCAGACTCCTAGGTCCACTTTATTACTTCTCACGACCCGTGCACTTGTGGGGGTATTTCGCATCGCGAGATATCAGTGAACACCTAGCCTACAGAGTGCTATGGGTACTAAGCTTCATTTCAGTAGTGCTTTTCACCCACAGATAGATGGTCAATTGAAGAGAACTATACAAACTTTAGAGGATATGTTGTGAGCTTGTGTTCAAGAGTTCAAAAGTAGTTGGGATTCTCATTTGCGCTTGATGGAGTTTGCATATAATAACAGTTATCACTCGAGTATATAGATGGCTCCTTTTGAAGCACTTTTTGGCAGAAAATGTAGAACACCAGTTTGTTAGAGTGAAGTCAGTGAGAGAAAATTAGCTGGCCCTGAAATTGCCCAGATTGCAACAGAACAAGTGAAAGTGATTCGGGATAAGCTAAAGGTAGCATAAGACAGACAAAGATTTTATTTAGATAGACGCAGAAAATATCTAAAAATTGAAGTGGGAGACAAAGTTTTTCTTAAATTGTCTCCTTGGAAATGTGTGTTAAGATTTAGCAAGCGAGGAAAATTGATCGAGATATATTGAACCGTATGAGATTGTTGAATGAATTGGTCTAGTAGCTTATCATCTAGCCTTGACAACTGAGTTATCTAGGATTCATGATGTATTCCATGTTTCGATGCTTCGCAAGTACATTCCAAATCCATTTCATATTCTCGAACCATAGCCAGTTGAACTCAAGGAGAATTTGACATACGAGGAGGAACCAGAAAGAACACTTGATTGAAAAGAACAAATTGAGCACAACAAGATTATTCCATTAGTCAAAGTTCTTTAGAAGAATCATCAAATAGACAAAACTACATGGAAAAATGAAGATCAAATCCGAGCCAAGTATCCTGACCTTCTTAGATTATAGTCGACTGAATTTCGAGGACGAAATTCTTTAAGGAGGTAAGATTGTTACAAGCCACTTCTAATTTGGTAAGTGAAATATTTATTTAGTCAAGTCAACACTTATTTGACCAATTTCGTCGAAGTTGGTACTAATTTAATTTAGTAGAATTTTTGGGGATCATTTAAATTTTACTATAAGTTGAGGGTTTAACTTATTATTATGTATAGTTAGGGATTTATTTGGACATATAATGGAAGAACCAAGCATGCAATTTACATTAGATATTTTTAACTTGGATTTTGGGGGACAAAACACACAAGACACATTCACAAACAGAGGCAAAGACAGAGAGAGCACACAGAGAGGAAAGAAAAATCAGTAGAAAGAAGAAGAAGAAGGAAAAAAAAAAGAGAGAGAGAGAGAAGAAAAAAGAAAAAGAAAAGGGGGATTTTCACTCAACTTTCATCTTCTATTCCTAGTATTCTTCAATTTCAAGAGGTAAGCAAAAACTCATTTATATTGAGATATGATTTTAATTTTATGGTTTTGCTTATTGAGTTAAATGTTAAATTTTTGGATGAATTTATAGTTGATTTAAAGATATTGAACTAATTTTTTTTTTTTTGGGTTGTTCACAGTTTATCCTTATGCGGGCCAGGAGCTAACATTAATAGTAGATAGTACATGAAAGGAGGGGGACATAAACCTAACCTCCAAGAAAGCAAATGAAGTAGTAAATGCATGAGTTCAGCTCCCTAACAATAAAAGCAATGAAAAGTACAAGTAAATATAAAGCCTAAGCTATAGCCCTCTGTAGCTAGGTAGGCCATATCTGTTGATCTGTACAAGTGCCCTGAGTCTGCGAGGTAGATCATGCGGTCCATACTCCTGATAGTGTCTCTGATCCCAACCCTCTGATTACCCTCACGGTAGATATGGGAAATAGTATCACTGTCAAATTGAAGGATGTCTCTGATCTGTCTAAGGATGCCCTGAATCCTCCAAGGTCCACCTCCTCGGATGATACAATGGATAGCCACTAAAGAATCAGCCTTAACCCAAATAACTATAATCCCCGATCTGCAAGCAAGAAGAATGCCATCCAGGATAGCCCGCAGCTCGGTGTTGAGAATAAGGTAGTCCCCATAAAATGTAGAAAAAAGCCCATAAACAGTGCCCCCCATGATCCCTAATAATACCCCCTCCACTAGTTGCACCGTCCTTAGCGCATACATTAGTGTTAAGCTTGAAGGCTCCCACCGAGGGAGTACGCCAAAGTACCAAATTAAGGGGAGAGGGTGTAGAGGGAGCAAAACTAATACCAAATAAAGAGGCAACAGCTGTGTCTCGGTGCCAATGCTGTGATCTAAGGAGTTGCCCTGTATGTAAGAATGAGAGCATCCGGTATACTCTCCAAATAATCCTCCTCGGATCCATCCGAATGCCCCTGTGCTTCGCATCATTCCTCTCGATCCATAGGAACCAAAATATGACAAGGGGGATAATGGTGCGAATATGGCCCAGTCGAACATAGCTTCCAGAATACCTCCGTCCCTGGAACCTCTGCATGACATCCTCACTCAAAATCATGGGAACCTGGAAAATATCTCCAAAGTGGTTCCAAACATGATCTGAAATAGTGCTTCCTATGAAAATATTCGTAATCGTCTCAATCTGTGAGCAACACTGACATCTGGATGCTAAGTGGCATCCAATACACCTATGAATAACTAAGTCAACGGGGATGAGCTCCTGCCATAACCTCCAAGTGAAGAAAGAGACCGTAACAGGTAGGGTAGAACTCCACATCAGACGATAGGAATCCTAGGTCTGATGAGCTTCCCGAACCAAATGCCAAGCTGACTTGGTAGCAAATTTACCATCAGCAGTATCCCTCCAAACAATCCGATCAAGAGTGTCAAGACATAACGGAATCGCCCCTATCTGTGCAGCTACAATAGGTGGAAGGACCTGAATAAGACGGTCAATATCCCATCCAGTGTCATCAAAAAAATCCTGCACACTCGCCGATGAGTGATGTCTGTCTGGGAATAAAGCTGCCAAGGTAGTATCACCCATCCAACAATCATACCAGAAAAATATCTGTCTTACGCCAAGATGCCATGCAATGTGTGGCTCAGTAAGTGGTCCAACCCTCTCAGCCTCTTCCAAGCAGGAGAAGCCGAGTGTGGAATAATAACAAGTGTAGGATGAGTCCCCATACAATATTTTCCCAACATGAACTAAGCCCAAAACGATCTCTGCGATCTAAAAAGCCACCATAGCTTCATTGAGAAAGTATCAACCATATCCTGTAGGCGTCTGAAGCCAAGACCACCCTCATCAGTAGGAAGGCATAAATCCTTCCGTCTCCTCCAATGCAAGCGATGAGTACCCTCCTTGGAATCCCAAAGGAAGCGTGCAAAGATGCTCTCTAGCTTCTTCAGTATAGCCTTAGGAGGCTGCAGGAACTAAAGAAAGTGTAGTAGGAGAGAGATGAGGACTGATCTAAGTAAAGTAATACGTCCTCCTGGGGAAAGCAACCGAGATTCCCAACCAGAAATCCTATTCCTGATCTCCTGGATGAGCTCATCATAAAGAAACGTCCGCTTGGCCCCCTTGTATAAGGGAACCCCCAGATAAGTGTAAGGCTGCTGTTGATGTTAGAATCATGTTAAATGCTCAAGCCGTCTAATTTGACTGATGGAGGCCCGTCTAGGAAGAATGAGTCCACTCTTGTCTTTGTTCACCATCTGTCCAGAAACCCCTTCATAGTGCTCCAAGCACTCAAGTACTCTCCTAACTGACTGTTTCTGGCCATTGGCAAAAATGATCATGTCATTAGCAAAAGATAAGTGAGAGACTAGAGAATTACCCCATGTCGAAATGCCATACTGGGATACCTCTCAAACTGCGCTGTGCGTAGGCGTGAAAAGTAATTCGCAGCGATGATGAAAAGAGATGGCGATATAGAATCTCTCTGCCTGAGCCCTCTCGAGGAAGGAAAGAAGCCATATGGGTGCCCATTAAGGAGCACCGAGGACATACACCCAGAAACACATCTCCTGATCCTATCAATCCACAACTAGTCAAAACCAAACCTCTCCAGTACCGAGTAGAGAAAACCCCAATCCATGCGATCATATGCTTTAGCCATTTCAAGATTTAGCATAGTATTCCCCCCTCTTACTTTATCATCTAAAGTATAGAGAAGCTCCTGAGTTAACAAAACATTATCCTCAATAAGCCTACCAGGGATAAAGCCACTCTGCTGAGGAGAGATAATACGAGGCAACAACAAACTGAGTCTGTTGTTCAAAAGCTTAGTGATGAGCTTGTTGAACACCATGCACAAGTTGATAGCCCTGAAATCAGTCCACCTGTAGGCTCTATCCCTCTTAGGGACTAGAAAAATAGAAGTAGCAGCAAAACCCCTAGGCGGAACTCCAGCCTCAAAGAAATCCAAAACTGCATTGACAACATCATCCTGAATAATATCCCAACACTGCTGAAAGAACAAGGATGAGAAACCATCTGGACCAGCGACACTGTCAGAATCAATGCTGAAGACCGCCTTCCGTATCTTATCAATTGAAGGGGGCGGTTTAGTGCCATATTGTCTTCATGCGTTGCAAGCCTAGGAATAATATTAGCTCTGACAGGCTCCAAAGGCTGTGACTGAGAAGACAGGAGATCTTGGAAGAAAGCAATAGCTAAAGACTGAATATCAGCAGCAGTAGATAACACATCCCCTGAATTGGTCGTAATAGACCTGATGCGTGATTTATTCCGTTGTCCCTGAACCATAACATGAAAGTAGCGAGTGTTATGGTCCCCCTCACACACCCATCGTGAACCAGCTTTTTGCTTCCAATAACCCTCCTCAATAGCCAAGGTCCGATTCAGATCAGCCTGAGCTTGATGTAGGGAGTCACAGTACTCCGGGGTAGGGTCCAAGTCATACTCAATCTCCAACTTATCCACCCTACGTTCAGTATCCCGCACCCTCTGAAAAATGTCCCCGAATACATGTCGGTTCCACCAATGTAGACCTTGCTTTAGCCTAAAGAACTTCTCCCAGAGAGCAGCCATCCCCGTAAGATGTGTAGGGTATGACAACTTCTGAGAGATGAAAGCTGAGAAGTCATGGTGCTTGGTTCAAACGTTGAGGAATCGAACAAGTCTAGGCCCCAAATCATCCTCATCATTCCAGTGAAGTAGAAGATGTGCATGATCAGATGAAGTTTGATTAAGTGCCATAGTGAGCTGTCGACAGAAAGCAGCAACTACAGAATTAATTAGGATCCTATCAATCTCTTCCAAACCCGACCATTGGTCAAAGTGTACCGGCTACCAGTGAACCCCGCGTACTCCAAACCACAATCAAGAATCATGTTAGAGAAAGCTAATGTACCTCTATCCCTGGTGTAATGGCCCGTGCGCTCACCATCATGAGCAATAAGATTAAAGTCTCCCCCAACTATCCAGGGACCGTCCACATTGAGGGAGATGTGGTGAAAACCCTCCCACAAGTCCCTCCTACCAGATGCCGTGCAAGCAGCATAGACAGAAGTCAAGAAAATATGCCATGACAGTCTGGGATCCTTAACTCTAATGTGCAGATACTGAGAGTGATCAACCAATGTAGTAACAAAAGTCACAGAATTCCAGAATGACCAAATCTTTCCTGATGAATTTTGCATCCCAGTATTGAAACGAAGCAACTGTCTAATGTAATCAAATCTCCTGAAGAACGAAGGGCTCCAAGATAACCAAAAAATAAACCTAATGAAGCTGAATCAACCTCTTCAGTCGCCTACGAGTAGCTGCATTAGCTACGCCCCTAACATTCCATACAATGACACTCATCAAGACTGGGAACGAGAGGTATCCAATGACCGACTTCTACTCGTCATCTGAGTAGGTGGAAATCTAGTATCAGTGACACGCGGTTTTTTTTTCCGAGTAACCGGAATAAAACATCATCCTCAGTACGCTGAGCCAAACCAACCAAGTCATCAGTCGAAGATCTTCGGAAAGGACCCTGCTGGTGAACCTCCAACTGGTTAATGGTCTCAGTGTCAGAATGAATACCAGAATCAGAAGGGACGGAAGCCTCCACATTCTGATGGAAGATGGGAGGAGTATCATAAGGAACCACTGTTAAGGTACCAGAGGAATGATCCACACCCTCATCAGAGGCCTGCTGCCTCAAAAGAATATCATCAACCAACGGGTCAGAGAAAGGAGCTGGGGAAATACTAAAAATTTAAACAGGCATGAGAGGTGGTGTCATGATGAAAGATCGTTGCTGCTGTAATGTCTGAACCACTGGTGGAATAGTAGCTGCAGGAAGAAGCTACTGAGTAACTGTTGGGACTAAAAGCTGAGCAATGATTGACTGGGATGAAGCTGTCACTGTGGTGACTGAATGACAGAATGCAAAACAACTAGTGGATGTGGAGAAGTAGCAGTAATGGTAAAGGCATGAGCGGTGACAAGTGAAGCAGTCACTGCAGGTAAATCGCGCTGAATAGAAGATCCAGAAGAACTGGGACCATGCTGTGTGCTAGAAACTCTAGGCCTCGGCACCCACTACCTGGATGGATCCTCAATCGAAATTCCCTTACCCTTATCCTTAACCTTATCAATAGGCTTCTGAGGAGGGGCAAGAGTAGCAATAACAGGAGCAGGAGGAGCAGAAGAGGAAGATGGAGGTGCAGAAATAGCAGTAGACTGAGCATATGTCAAAACAGCAGGCCTACCAATCAAACACTTATCAACAGTATGTCCCAAATGTCTACACCGAATTCAAAATACCGGCTTCTTATCATAGACAACAGGCTGCCAATAACTCGAATATTTCTGACGCTGAATCCAAATGCGGCCAGGTAAAGCAAACGATAAATCAACCTCTACACATACCCTGGCCTCACTAGGCCTCCTCAAATCAGTAGTGGCTTCATCAATGCGCAAAGGGGTCCCAATGGCCCTAGCTAAAGAAAACAAGGCAGCCTCCGCACTGAAGTGTATAGGTAAAAGAGGAAAAGAAACCCAGACTGGGACTATGGGGCTCTCATGAGCAGGATTAAAACCAGGTGTTCACTTGACGGCTCGCATAAGGCATCCATCAATAAGACCAATAGTAAAATCATCACAAAAACCAAATTTAAGGAAGCTCTCACGTACCTTATTGATAGGAGGCTTCCTATTCATAAATTTGACAACAAGTGTGAACTTGTACAGATTAGCAAAATATTGCTCATCCACATCATCAAAAAATAACAGCAGGTTCATTCAAGTGTAATGAGGGGGTCTTAGTAGCGAACCTGTGGAGAAATGAATCCGGGGGGTGCCTGCGTGACTGATGCAAAGGACTTATTCTGGTTCCTCTCAGTCTAAGTGATAGTAGGTTTTCCATCCAAGGAAACTGCACAAGATATTTTCCCATGAACTGTAGCAGATGCCTCACTAGCATGATGTGGAGCTGTATTACCTCGCAGGGCAGCACGTTGTGGTGGGGGTTGCCTACGAACAGGAGGTGACGTGCATCCCGAGGTGGAGGAGCCTTAGCCAAGGGAGCATTATCCTTCTCCAAATTATTCAAAAGAGGTGTGTCAAGAGGCTGAGAGGCTACTAAACCAGTAGGAGCATGTTTGGAAACAGTGGTAAAGGTAGGAGTAACTGATATAGCAGCCTCGTTTTGCGTGCTCAAAGGCACGCATTCCAATGTAGTGGAACCAGGAGGACTTGAAACCAAGAAGGTGTCCCCAGGGTTGAATGATGTTCTGGAGCTAGTGGAACTGGTCTCGTGATCATATTAGGAGCAGAAAGTATAGAAATGCTGCCTCGATTCGTGTGCTAGATGGCACGCGACCTAATGTATAACAACCAATAGTATTAGAGGAGGCGGGGACTAAACTTTGGTAATATGGGTTACCTGAGATCATTGGTCTGCTGGATGGTCAATATTCTGCCCAGAAACTGCAGAAAACGCTACCTCGTTATGTGTACCACTTTGCACGTTTCCCAATGCACCAACATTCCCAACATTTTGTGGGATGGATAAGCTTTCCGTGGTTTCCAATTACTCCTGAACTTCTAGTAATGCTGGTATGCCCAAATTCTGCACAAAAATCCCAGAATTGGCTGCCTCTTTATGTGTGCCACTATGCACAAATCCCAATGCAACACTATTCACCAAATTTTGCGGGGATAATGTCATTTCCAAGGTTTTCAGATGCTCTGGATCTGCTGGTGAAGGTTTCAGGCCAAAAATCGGACCAGACCTAACTACCTCGAAATTCGTTCCCAAATGCACATTTTTCAATGTAGAATCCAACGCATAATGAGTGGAATATAACTTATTGGATATCAATTCCATGCTTCTTTGATGCTCCGAAGCCAATGGTAGTGATTGTAGACCAAAATTTGCAACAGAACCCGCTGCCTCGGAATGCATGCCAAATTGCACGTTTCCCAATGTTGAATTACGCTCAAAAGTTATGGAATCCGGGTCTACCCCGGGGTAATGTGGGGCCTCTGAACCAATGACACATGTCCCATATATTCAAGTTTGGTTGAGGACATTGTGGTTACGTTCTAGGGTTTGTATAAATAGTGGATTAAATCCAAGGTTTGAGTATGGTTAAATTATATGGAGCCCATTTCATATTTAAATACTTAGTTGGTGAAGCTTATTTGGAGTTTAAATTACCCGTGCAATTAAGTTCAAGATTTAGTCAAGTAATAGTTTCTTTGGAAAGGGGTTTTGGTGTTATTAAGCATTCCTTTGAAGTATTGGTTAAATGGAAAATATATTAGCCATAATAAGACTATATTTCACATAAGAGAAAGTTGGTTGGTTGTATTGTTGGAGGTCTATGAGATTTATGGATATTGTGTAGGATGTTATTTCATTTCGGGCATTTGTTAGATAATTTCAATAATTAAAGTTAATCCAAACTTTCATCTATATTTCAGGAGGTGACATTGAAATAGGAAAAGCTTACCAGTTAACCTAACTACAATTCCTAACTCTGTGCGTGGAAAACTTTATTTTTTAGAAAATAAGTATTTTTGTTATTTATTTCGGTTCCAAGGTTTATATAAATAATTGTTTATTACAGTTCTTATAGTAAATTATATAAGTTGCAAATTTACTTATCAGTTCAGTTAAATCATGTTTTAGAAAATGTTACATAAGTAGTAGATATTCCAACTTTTGTAAAGTTATTTTAAAAACCACCAGAAAGTATCCAGGTGATCTTATCCGCTTTGCACTGATGTGAATTCGTTTCCGCAGTGTATGACCAGATATGGTGATTTTACCCGCTTTGCACTGATGTGAATTCGTTTCCACAGTGTATAACAAGATATGATGATTTTACTCGCTCTGCACTGTTGTGAATCCATTTCCACAGTGTATGACCAAATATGTTATTTTACCCGCTCTGAGCTAGTGTGAAATTGTTTCTACAGTGTATGACCAGATTATCAGAGGTCTTTAGGAGCCACCCTGTACACGTATAGGCCTTGGGCCATGTATCAGGGTGCTTAGCCTTTGGGGTAGCTCTGCTCGCGTGTGACTAGATTATCAGATCATCAGACTCAGTTTAGCGGTTATTAGATTTGAATGGTTTTGTCTTGTACATAAATGAGGCTTGTCATTGGGTACATTTTGGTGTCATTTTCAATATTGCTTCAGTTATTCAGACTTCAGATAATAGACTTCAGTTTATTAGATTTCAAATTGCAGAATTCAGTTTATCCAATTTACCGAATTAAGAATTCAGCTTATAGTATGGTGAAATTACAGTTATGATTTTTGTTGATATCAGATTACTTATTATCCTTATGCTCGACTTATATCATTTAGAATTGAGAATGAATGATTTTATGATTCCAGTATGTTCAATAATGAAGGTAAATATCAGAATTTAAATTTCTATAAAGTTATAACCGAGTAAATAAGATTTTCAGGAATATGTATAAATGAGAAAAGTATACTTATTTTCAAACTTTCCACTCACTGAGTTTGTAAACTCATATATCTTATAATTTTTCTATTTAGGACACATTGTGTTTTGAGCAACCTTTTGGAAGATACCGCAGTGAACAGAACCAGAGACACGTGACCTAGTACTCTGTATGATTCCATTAATTAAACAAGTCTTCGTTATTCACAGGTCACATGTCGAATATTTTGTATATGTATTTTTGCATCACATGTGACATGTCGTAGTTTATGGGCTTGTTGTCCCTTTTTGTTGGGCTCATACGCATTCGGGTCGTTTTTGTAAATGATACTAATCAGGTTGCTACATTTTATTTTGTTTATGCATATTTTGGGACAAGTGGGTCCCAATTGATATTATATATATGTTTTGTTTTGGAGTTTGTTGCTTTTCAGGTTAGGTTAGTCAAAGTTATCTTGTGGTCAGAAATAGGTCAAATTGCCTTGGTGGTGGATCTGGTGTCTAGGTGGCATTCATCATCGGTACACATCACGTCTCGGGTCCACTAGGGTGATTCGGGACGGGTCGTGACAGTTTCAGAGAGTTGTATACATAGGAGAAGGGAAAGATAGGACGAGGAGGGAGAGTTAGTGTTGCAAATGTGCTCCATTTTTTGGAGAGGAGAAGATTACTATAGCAACCATATCAGGAAGAAAGTGTAAAAAGAACATGTTTTTGAAGTTCAAATGCTTAGAGGATCAAACTGATGGACAATTAGGACTTAGTTGAACTCATAATAAGTTTGTATTTTTTTTTTTTTAGAAAGCACTTCATACAATTTTTTATAGATAATGTAGTTAAATCTTTTCATAACCTTCATTTTTCCTTTTATGTTAAGTTGGTTTTTTATTTTTATTTAATTATAATTTGACTCATCGATAGAATAAAGTAATCTCATAAATTTTGCTGCTGAACTTCAGGATCAGGGTACTTCTACAGATTGACAGACGTTGACTTCCCAACTTCAGAGGATTATAGTCTAGTTTTTATCTTTTATTCTTTTGATGTACGGGGCATGTTTTTCCCCTTTTATTTCTTCCACTTCGTTTTTTATCAGTTGCTACATTTCCTTTATCTTGTAGGTCAGGTCTATGTCCCCCTCCTTCCATGTACTATTTAATTTTAGTGTTAGCTCCTTACCCGCACGAGGATAAACTGTGAACGACTCAACCTAATAATAAAAAAATTGCAAATTCTTTCAAGCGTTGCCTCAATTGGACATGCTACTCCATAGATTCTGTGTTTCTAAATTATTTTGGGTTTGTTCTTTGGTTTTTATATTTGGGAATATCCCATGTATTTGAATCTTATCGTCCTTTTTTTGTGGGAATTCAGGGACAAGGTTGGTTACCATTGGCTCACATGCTGCTCTTGCATTGACAAAATATCAAAATTTGATGTTGAGGTGTTGAAGGTTTTGTCCAGGGTGTTGGGAAAGGATTGATAGAAGGGCAAACAAATAAATATAGTGATAGATTGATAGGACTTTTCTTTTTCCGTTCGAATGTTATGCTACTTTGAGATATTTTGTTTTGGTGTCGACAACTGAATTATATGAATTGTAAAATTCATTGGCATATTGAACGTTAAAATTGATGTGTATTTATTTTTCTATATATATTAAAAAATTTATTATTTTGATTTTTCAATTGTGAATATTAGATTAGTAGTATATTAAATTGCATGATTTATATGTCCAAAGGAAGACAACAACCCAAAAATAAAAAAAAAATTAAAAAAAAAAATGTAGGCGTTGCAAAAGGCCGGTTTTTTGCAACATGCAATGCCCATTGCAAAAGACTTTTTGGGAACATGCATTAACTCTTTGCAACGCGCAATGCACGTTGCAAAAGACTGGCCTTCTAGACAACACTGAGTTTTGCAGCGTTTTTGAATTTTGCGAAAGACCTATTTTGTTGTAGTGAGGGGATGAATGGAAAAGTTTTGATTTGTCATTTTACTCTTTTGTAGCGTTTTTTGAATTTTGCCAAAGACCTATTTTGTTGTAGTGTGGGGATGAATGGAAAACTTTTGATTTGTCATTTTACCTTTAAAATGTTATATTTTTTGTTAATATTACTCTTTAGCCCTTATTTGAAGCCCATTATTTCCAAAGATCATTTTCAACTATGAATTCTTTTAATTTTACACGTAGAGTGAAAACTTTTTCCCACTTTTTTAACCACATATTTTCCTAAACCCATTATTACGAAATGCATTTTCTTCAAATAATGGGTCTTAAACAATGACTTAATTTATTTTAATTAATTACAATTATTATTAATTGTTAATATTATTCTACTATACATTTAAATATTTTTTTTCTTTTGTCAATAATACCCTTAAATTGTTATATTTTTCGTCGATGTTAACCTTAATATTTAATTTAATTTCATTAAATATATTTATAATTAATTATTAATACTCATATACAATACATATTGTAGTTTTCTCGTTGGTCAAAAACACCCTCAAATTCTTATTAAATTTATTAATTCATTTAAAAAACGTTTTTTTTTTGGTATTCTAACAAAAATATAAAATAAATAATTTCAAAACTCTTTCGAAAAATAAAATTAAAAAATAATTTTTTGTTTAAATTTACATAATATTAACATTATTTCATTATAAAAATATGTTCATTAATTAATTTGATTTTCCTATACACATTTTTTCATATTTTTCTACAACGTATCATAAATATTTTAAAAATCAAAATTATATTTACCTAATATTCTTTGTTGTTGGATTACTTCTTGATATATCATACTGATTCCTTTATTAAGTTGTCATTTTAAATAATTGTCTAATATATATTTTGAAGAATTCGATGAAAATTTTCTATAAAATATTTATTTATTAAAATTGCAGCTAATTTAAAATCTTAATTTTTTCCTTTGACAATGTCATTTACCTCAACTATTTTACAAAACATTATTAGTATTTAAAAAATATTACTCATTATCATTCATCATGTACTTAAGACGTGTTTATCCTACCACAAGTAATAAAGTGGATAGTGAGTCTAAGTATCGTTCCCACAGAAATTGTAATAAATCCTTTTCAAGAATCTAGCCTTGATTGAAACACGTAAATTCATGAAAGGATTTTGATAAATAGAGTTCAACTATATTAATAAAATTGCTATGAGCGAGTTTTAGACCAACTAACAATCGTTTTGAAAGAAAGTTGTGATTATGTATGAAAAGTAGAACTAAGACCTAGAATCCACTTTTATTAATAAGTTCTTATTAATTTTGGGTTATTGAATTGGCAACAATTTCTTGATAATGAAGATCAATATTTCCAATTTATTTAACAATCTCTCTCGAGTAGAATTAAACATATTCTTATATATGATTCGTCTATATTTCTATGACGAATGCGAATGCAAAAGAAAAAGCATCAAATAATTCATGAACAATTAACTCTTGGTTCTAAAAAAAGACACAATAGTTCAAACAATCATCGATGATGCAATTGTAGAGCGAGTGAGAAATAATATTAATTCTCAAGAAAATCAAGAAACAATTTTTAATGAAAATTCAAAACCCTAGAATAAAAAGAAAATAAAAAAGAAATTATTTAAGGCCTAGCACAATTTATACCTAACGTGATGTTGGAAAGAAAATGAAATAAAGATGTTGAATTCATCACCCGAAAAAACTAAATCTTGAATTGAATCTTCGTCTCAATCTTCGTCAGATAAAATCTTGATATGAATTGTCTTATTTTCTTCATCTTGAATCAATTATTGGACCCCCTTCTATGTAGAGTTCATTTCTCTATTAATACGCCTCTTGAGAAGTCTAAAATAGTGTAAAAGTCACAGTCTAAAAATGTATCTCACTTGAAATAAGATTATGAAAATAACAGAAAATTCGTCCAGATTTTTTCCTATGCTGCCGCCCAAGCTTAGCTTCCAGCCTCTGTTTGAATTTCAGACCTTCAGGCAATCACCTGAATTTTACCTGGGCAATCGTCTGTTTCGTGAGACTCAACAGTCTTTCTTTATACGCACATAATATTTAATTTACAACTCCAAACTGCGATCCATTTTCTAGTTGAACTCGGAATTTAATTATCTTTTCAATGATAATTCGCATATTCTGCAAATTTTTTTAAAAGGGCTTTTGGTACTTGATACATCTCCTCCTTCCAATGTTTTTTGTTAGAGAACGGTGAGCTGAATTTCGTTTGACCTGGTCCGAAAATTTCGCGCTGCGACCTTTGTTGTGAAACTAAATTATGAGAAAAAAAAAGGGGGTCTATGGTGGTAGTGGAGGGATGGGGTATGGACCTGTCCTATTTTCGGCTCATATATAATTTAGGGTTTCTATATTGTTATAAATAAGATTCATCAGGATACAGTCTCTTGTACTATTATATTTTCATAAAAGTGAATTACTCTACGTAAAATCTGTTTGTTCTTTATTTTCATTGCTATTCTTGCATTTGTATCATAACACTTTTGATACCTTTTCTTAATGTATATGTCTTGATATTCGAATATTTCATCTTTCAATGTTAACAAACTAGTCCTCACAGTTCTCAATCAATCACAAATCAATTCAAAATCCTTCCAATTACTTCAAGTTGCATCCAAAATTGAAATAAACATAATTTATAACGAATTAAGCAGAAAATATGTAAAATGACAAAACGATTGTTTAGTTTAGAGCCCAAATAAGTGCAGCGAATACACTTACAATGTTCAGAACACGTGATTACTACATGTGTCCAAAATAACTTCTTAATTTAAAAGGTGTTATGGGAAGAGATCAACCACCAGTTGGTAATGGGAGCTCTCATTCGCAGCCTTATGAAGAAAATACGATAATATTGGTATTTGAATGCCAAATTTATGTTTAGGCATTTCTAGCTAGTTCATATTTGACCCTAACATGTATTGTGTTGCTACACGCATGATGCAACTAGTAATTGACGGCTTTCTCGCGTACATATTGTATTTAGACTTTTACACATACCACAAGCTGTAATAACTAATTAATAAGAATTGAATGAGACGTTTGCTTATTTCGATATTATGTTGAACCAATTTATTTATTATAAAATATATGCAAATTTTTATTTGAAGTTTATCTTCAACAATTTGATGAATTTGTTAGGCAGATTCTGGTCACATCCTAAGCTCAAATCATAGAAATTGGACATTTTCATGTGCGTTGGTTTAGACATGGCAATATGTAACATGTACTTTAATTTTTCATGCAAGTGTCTTTGTCACTTTTATGTCTAATAAATTGGGTGAATGTTTATGGATGACAATTTTTCTTTTTCTTTTTATTCTCAATATTCACTGTCCGGGAAGAAAATATCATGAAAAAGTAATATCGAGATTCCGAAGAGAGAGTAAAACAAAATGCTAAATACGCATAAAGTTTGATTCCCTTCCTCATTTGATGTTGACCTAACAGTTAACTTACTGTCCTTACGCAGATAGGTCAACAATCGTAGTTCAAATTAGAGGTGTCATTTCGGGTGGTTCGGGTCGGGTCCACCCGCCAATAAAAAGTCCGGTAACGGCCCGCTTGAAAAAAAGTCCGCTCGCTGCGGGTTACGGGCAGGTTACGGGTCAGCCCGCAAATTTTGAACTACAACCCAGGTCCGCCCACTGGCCCATGCGGGTCGAGCCCATGCGGGTCACGATTTGTTCTGATTTGGCCCGTATGAATAAAAACATAGATTTTTTCATATTTATAGCAAATTTTTTGTCAAGTTTCTAAATACAAAATGATTAAAATGATAAATTTATATTTATACCATAAAATATTTACATAGAATTTAAAATTATAGTTTATGTTATATGAATTACTTCTAAATTTGCAAATTTAAATAAAATATAAACAAATAACAATTAAATGATAAATGTATTTCTAATTACTATTGTCAAAAAACATTATTTTTTTAGCTATTAGGGAGAAAAAAATAAGATTTTACTTTAAAAGTTGTATTAGAGTTTCTAGAAGAAAAGAGATTTTCAATGTTACCATATTTAATAAAAACAGTTTTTTTTTTTTTTACGGGCCAACTGGTTAACCGCGACCCGCGAAGGTTTGAACCGCAAAACCCACGGTTCACAACTTCTTGACCCGTGAACCGCCCGCACGGGTCATGGGTCGGCCCGCGGTCCCGGTTCAATCCGGACCGATTTTCACGGGTCTGGTCGGCCTGTCCGTCTTGACACCTCTAGTTCAAATATTGATATCAATCCTTCAAGGCAAAAAATCTCCAATTATTCCAAATTCTTGATTTTAATTTAACCATTTTGTTTATATATTTCAATTTAAATAATTTATTTACATACGTTATAGGTAAATTGATTTTTTTTTTTTTTAATCAAATACTAACTTTTGAGAAGCCAATGGCTACTTTTGAGATCCAAAAACTAGTTTTGATCCATTTGAACATTTATTTATTTATTTATTTTAAAAGTGCTTCCATCAATAAGAAGATAATTTTTTAAATGAAGTTGATCCAGTATAACTTCCTTCGAAAGTACTTTCGCAGTATGAAATGTTTTTTAGAAATTAATTTTCAAATAGAAATTAAGGTAGTGGTTTTTAGGAAATATTTATACATGAAGCAAAAGCTAAATCATAAGTCGTACCAGATAGGCCCTTAGATATTTTTAATTTTGATATGTAGGTGACAATGAGACAAATTAACTATCTTATAATATTTGAAGTGGTAATTACATGAAGCACTACATTTTAACTACACAATTCAAAATTGAGATTTATATTTTCTTATTCTAAAATCAAGTGTTAAATAATTTTTTAATTCTAAAACTAATAATATGAAATTATTATAAATTCATCCAACAACATTCCACTTGTACTCCAAACTCTGATTTCTCTCATTACCAAAACACACACACACACACACACACTCTCTCTTCCCACTCAACCTGATGCTATGCGTAGGCGATCGTCGCCTCTGCACACGACCTGTGTCCCAGAAGCAACAACTACTCCGTGTGGTGCCTTCCTTCGGAAATTGGTTGCCTTATTTTTTTCCAGCGGCATCTTTTCTACCTTTCAGTTTGTTTTTAGAGATTTTTTTTTTTTTGTTGGTGGAGGTGATGGTGAAGTTATGCAAGCGTTTGTAGTGGTTATGGTGATGTGCCGTTAGAGGTGGTTGTGCGTGAAGTGGATGTGGTGGTTCGTTGGTGGTGGTGGCATAATGGTTTGTTAGAGGTGGTAGTGGTAGTGATTTATCTATTGTAAGGTGGGATGTGATGTGGTGTGGTGTGGTGTGGTGGTGTGGATATAAGTTGTGATTTATATAATTTTTGTGACCTATAAGATTTGAGATTGTGACTGAGAAATAAATTGCGAACTATAAAATTCATGATTTGTGACAAAAAAAAATGGTGACCTGGCATTTTTATAAATTATGGCTGAAAAATAAGTTGTGACCAGTATTTTCAAACTTTGTGATCGAAGAATAAATGGTGACGTAACTTCAGAATTTATGACCTATAAAGACGTCGTGACCTATAAATTTTGTAAAATGTGACTAAAAAATTAGTCATGGCCGATTATTTTCACGATTTGTGACCAAGAAAAAATCGTAATTTGTGAGTTGTAATTGAAAAATCTTTCGTGGTCTATAATATTTGTGATATGTGACTGATTAAAAAATTGTGATCGAAAAACAAGTTGTAACATATAAATTTATAATCTGTAACCAGAAAACAACTCGTGATATTTACAACACTTGTGTCTTTTATTTTGAATTAGAGCCCCATATATATAGGGGAGAATAGGATATACAAAGTAATAATATCTAGGCTTACAAGGGTACAATTGTCATTCACCAATACAAGGTAATATTTACAACACTCCCCATTGAATGACGTATTATAAAATATCTACATCGTTAAAACCTTGTTTGATAAAAACTCAATGGGACAAAAATATAAAACGAATGGAAAAGAGTACAGTTATTCTTGGAGTATTAAGATAAATGCTACATCATTAAAACCTTGTAAGGAAAATCCAAAGGGACAAAACCTTGACTAAGGAAAATGAGTACAACTACTCCCCCTAATGTTGATCACTGTAAATCATTGAGTCGTCGCATCCCAATCTTGTGAACAAATTTCTTGAATGTAGATGTTGGCGTGTTTTTGTGAATAAATCAGCTACATTGTCACTTGAGTGAATTTGTTGAAAAGTTTGGAGTATTTTGATGATGCCTCGTTAAAACCTTGTCAGAAAAACATAGTGGGACAAAAAGAGTACATCTACCCCCATCTGATTTAATCTGTATTGAATCATTCATATAGCTACTCTCCCTGATTCAATCTCTATTGAATCATTCATATCTTGATCTCTTTAGGAATCTCGTATCAGAGAGTATATTAATAGACATTGATAACATCTACCTCATTAAAAACCATGCCGGGAAAACCCTGTGGGACAAAATCTCGGCTAAGGAAAAAAGAGTGTAGCGCATATTACCTCTCCCTCAGGGAACATTACAATTATATTGATATTGCATATAATTATTTCAACGATTAATCGGTGCAATATCAAATATGTTCACCAATCATATATAAATGGCACATATCTCAAATTATTTGTTCTTCGAATATAAATTCAATTATTCCTTTGAACTCGAAAAACTATAAAATATTTCTAATCATTTGAACGTGCTATATTGAGCCATGTTCTAATAATCAATATTCATCAATGCAATTAATGTAGTTCTCAAATTTGGAAGAGACTAATTCACTTCAATGAACAATTAACTTATTCACTTCAGGTGAATAATTAACCATGAATTTGAATCTTAAAAATCAATTGCCACGATTTTCAAATAATATTCACAATAATGGTACATCTCAGTTTCAACACATTGTCATATAGAGTCATTTGTACCATTCTTCATGTAATCTAGTTTTATACTATCAATCACATTTCATTACAAATTGAATCTTTTCAAGGCATGTTAAATATTTAGATCGCAAAATAACTGTATAATTTGATCAAACAAATTTCTTAAAAACTTGAACTATATATTTCAGATATATTTAATCCTCCAAGGATTATATTGTATACTTCAGACATCGTATATATTTCACGTTGCAATTGTCAAATTGCTACCACCAAATTTAAGCTATGAAATTTTAGATAGGTAACGACTCCTATATTTCAAATAGATCTTCTCTAATCATTTCACCGCAATCCCAAAGTACCAAGGTATTGATTACCCTTTTTAATCTCACTCATTGGTACTTCAAAGAATACTCCCAATGTATCGAGTTGATGATTATACATTTTGATATCACTCATTGGTACATCAAAGAGCGCAAGTTAGTAATTAGAGTCAATCATCTTTTGGTATTTACATTTCTAATAATTATATACTTATTGGCACTTATTATGCATTTGTCAGGAAAATAAAATATTGCATCTGTACCAGATCATTGAAACATTCCTTGTGAAACAAGTCGAGTATTACAACTATACCTATAGGTATTTTACTGTCTTTACACTTTTAAGTGTTTGGACTTAAGGTCCCCAAAACTTCAGGTTTTGTAGTAATTTTAATTTAGCCTGAATGCATACTTTTGCCAACTATGTTTATGTCGATTTTTTCGACATATTTTCTTTTATTATCCTCGCTATCATTCGTACTATAATGCTGCCAACTTCGGAGTTTGCTTTTGCTTTTGCATAAGTATTTTATAAAGTGTGTCGACACAATTATCATCTCAATTCAATTTCTTTCCCGACAAGACAAAACTATAGAGATCTCAATATTTCAATATTTCAGGTAATTAAGCATCTTTTGGAAATTTAAACATTTAGTTTTATCAATATATACTCTCTTATAATTATATGCCTCCTTTATAAGATCATCATAATAATTTACTCTATTTTTGTTTATTTGGGGATCTTTGCTCAAATTAGATTTCGCTACGCTTCAAGTGTGCCGTATATCAATATAAGATAGAGCATCTGTAGCTAGTATATGAGATTTTGTTAATCTTTTATTAATTTCCAATGCATCTTATAATTATGTTATCTTTTGAACATTTCGTTCGTATTTTCAATCGAACTCACTAGTACAAATTAGTCCCAAAAAAAAAGTAATTTGAGTAACTTTTATAAAAAATCAACGCGTGAAAAATGGAGGTACCAATTTTGTAAATATAAAATCACATTATGCATCGGTTTCATCCATGAAACCGATTCAGGAATTGTGCATATACAAAATGCATCGATTCTTAAAAAAGAACCGACACAAAAAATTCAGTAATATGCGTCGGTTTCTACGCTGAAATCGACGCATATAATTATTTTTACCAAATGCATCGGTTCCTAATCAAGAACCGACACATATACTACTTCTTATTTTTAACCCTTCAGCATGAGCTCTCTCTCATTTTTCTCACTTTCTCACACAAAAGGCTGCCGATCTCTCTTTCACTCCTAGATTCGCCGTCGTCGCCACCACTAAAGGTTCCACCGCAGTCACCACCACCATTCACGCCTACATTACTCTCGCTTCCTACTACATTTCATGTTCTAGATCTCTCTCTCCATAGATCTTCCGCGAGCCTTCACCGCCCCCCTCCGCCGCTCATCGTGTGTGTGTGTGTATTATATATATATATATATATTTGTGTGTGTTGTGTATATATAAATAAACACACACACAGACACATATTAATTGGTTTCAATGAACTTTTTTTTAGTTTAATTTGAATGTTAATTTTGAGTCAGTAGATGGATATATTGAAATTTTTCAATTGTTGTAATTTTAATGATATTTTAGAATGTTATTTTTTATTGAATATACAATTGATTATAGACTTTTGATCGATGTTGTACAACCGACGCATTTAGTCATGCTATATGTGTCAGTTGTACACTACAACCGATGCATATTATACAACCTATGCATATAGTAATAATTTTTGCGTCGAAAAACAACCGACACATATTCCCTTTACCTTACACGTCCGCGCCAAATGCGTCACTTCCACAACCGACGCATATTGTCTTTTACAACCGACATAAATGACTAAGACTTTAATAGTGACTTCTAGTTCATATTTTCAATCACGAACATATAGATAACATAATATGATGCATTTGTATGATATTCAGCTACTAATCACCCCTAATGCTGAGAAAATTGTCCAATCAAATTGACAATAATTTTTTCAGCGTTATAAAATATCACCAATTAGGTACGTTTAAATTAAGCATTTATTCTTAGCATTCTTTATTTTCCATCTTAGTGCATTGTGTTGGATATTGGTTAATAAATCGAGAATTGAAAATCGATTAAAGTGACTTTGTGTCGACTTCGGCCTAATACTCAAAAGCTTGACTCAATCCGTTTAGGCAAAATTGTTTGCCACTTCGCCCTTCGGGGCGCACAAATGGGGATCGACCTGTGTCGAAAGAGAATTTTGATTTCTCTGCATGTGTTGAAGGGTATATTTGGCATTTCGAAAACCAATATCGGATGAATGAAAAATTACGGAAAAGGACGAAAATCAGGTCAAAATGTTTGACCGTGCGACCGCACGGTTAGTAAACCGTGCGATCACATGTCAAACTAATATCCGGTTTTTTGAATAAAACAGTGCGACCGCACGACCGTGCGGCAGCACGGTTGTCCGGACAGAAGGTACCTTTTCGTAAAGGTGCATTATTTGGAAATGGTGCATGGTTTGGGCCTCAACCACTTCGTCCACACCCTTTCATGTTGGGTGTCCTATTCCTCACATTTTTGATATGCAAAAACATCTCTCATCCTCACTTCTCTCCTAAATCAAAATCATTTCATTTATTTTGATTTTCCTTCATTGCATCCTTTGGAGTACATAAGCCTATATTTTGTTCGTTGTACTTGTGTTTTGGAGTGCTACAAACACAAGTGAAGCTGTTGTATCTTGGGAGTCGATTTTCGAAATCCGTCGGCACCGTTGCGGGGCAAATTCGACTTAAGGACAAAGAGTCCAACTCTTGCCTCGGCTTTGTCCCTTCTTCTCTTATTCTTTTTGTTTGTGTTTTTCTTTGCCGTTACTTTGTCCAATATTCGGCAAGGATTTACAATATTCGGAAAGGATTTACAAAACCATCATTATATTTATTTGGCGTCACTATTCACAAAATCCACCCAACACATTGTGGTTGATCAATTCCACTATAAAAAAATTGATGGAAAAACTAGGCTCTAACCATAAGCCAACTATAACAGGGAGAACTATGATGTTGACATGATGTGTAATAGAATTTCCTAAACAAAAAGGAAGTACTTTGTTCTCCATTAAATTAATTGGAGGCGTTTAACAAGCAATAATTTTAAACCATTTATCAACATCTCAACTAACACTTGTTGAAATTTATGTCCACTAGCATTAACAAGACACAATCTTGATTATATAATTAGAAAATTATGTTCATAATTTAAAATCTGAGCAGTAATTTCGCAAACTTTAGGTTTCGAATACCATGCAATCATCTAGTATATGTATCAAATCTATTAGATGCATATAATATTTAGATGATCAATGTAGAGGATGATGGGACCCCATTTATCACAATAATTAATTTTCAGAAATATAGGAAATTTAATTCCTATTTTAGCTAGCGATAGTTAATGAAAAAGATTTCATGAAAGAGAACAAACACCGTATAGGATTGAATTGAAGAATCTTCTGGTTCTTCATTGAGTATCAATTTTAATTTCGCATCATTATTGATTCAGTGATGGTCCAACTGGTCATGCTAAATAATAAAATCAAATTGAACTTCTGGATCAATATAAGATATATAATTTAATGATTACACATTATATATATGACACTAGTTATATATTTTCCTTCAGGGATAAACATGACCTCAAATGATATGTTCTTCGAAACATGTGCTACTTCGAAAGCACATTTTTATTACTCAATCAAAATCATTATATCAATATTCTTCTGGAATATTGAAATGTAACATCATACTTTTCAAGAGCTGTTAATATTATTTTATAATTATTATGCTTCTTCAAGAGCAAAGACAAATATTCTTCTAGAATGTTTTATTAAATAAATCAAATGAGATATTTCTAATGCTACAATATTCTGCTAGAATGTCGATTTATATGAATATTCTTCTGGAATATTAATTTAGATTGTTTCTTTTTCTAGAATAGTGGTACAATATTCTTCTAGAATATTGTATTATATTATTGAATGTAAAGCATACATTCAAACAAATATTTATTGTAAGTTGGTATAATCAAAACAATAGGATAAGATCGAATAACTATACCACTTTGTATGGAAATTCAAAGTTAATAGAATACTAACATTTACTTTGAGCAGAAAAAGAAACTATGTTATTCATGAACAAATAACATAATAAATTGAAATATTTATCATAAAATGAAGTTGTTATTCTTCAGGAGTAACAACAATTTTTTTTCTTCAGAATATCAAATTAATAACATATCTCATAATATTGTGTTCTTCGAGAGTAAATTATATTCCATTATAATAATTAATATGAGAAAAAATTATGATCCTTTAGGAATCATCACAACAATATATTATCACTAGTACAGAAACTGGAATGCGCTTCGGTTGAAAAATGGAATCTGCATCGGTTGTAGCGGAGACGCCTATGACGCAGACGCCTAAACTCAACTTTAGGCGTCGGTTGTAAGTACAAACCGACGCCTAAAGTCAAAAAAAAAAATCAACTTTGGGCATCGGTTCTAAATTTAGAACCGACGCCCAAAGTTGATTTTTTTTTTTTTTTTTGCAGTAAAAATAATTCTCATTATATGACCTGAAATGACCCAAGCCACTGCACGTCGTGGCCTGCAATGACCCAGGCCACTGCAAGTTGTGGCCTGCAGTGACCTGGACTTGACCTGCAATGACCCAGGTCACTGTACGTCGTGGCCTGCAGTCACCTGGATGTGGCCTGCAATGATCCAGGCCACTGTACGTCGTGGCCTGCAGTGACCTGGACGTGACCTGCAATGAACCAGGCCACTGCATGTCGTGGCCTGCAGTGACCTGGACGTGGCCTGCAATGACCCAGACCACTGCACGTCGTGGCCTGCAATCACCTGGACGTGGCCTGCAATGACCTATGCCACTGTACGTCGTGGCCATCGGTGACCTGAACATGCGCATTACCAAATACATATATATATAAACGACATATACGTAATAAAATTAAATTAACAACAATTATTCTTACAAAATTGTTAATTTAAGATACAAATTAAATATATATGTAAATGCAAGTTTGATTACGCTTCGATTTACACAAACCTATGAACAAAGTATTTTGCCCATAAGTTTTGAATCTCGATTACTTCCTCCGTTGAATAATATTCTTTAAATGCCTACAAACAATCAAAATGAATTATTAGTTATTTTTACATATACCCATATAAAGTCATTAATTCTCATTTTCAATGACTTATACATTTTCTAACAAAGTAAGTTGAAAGTGTTCTGTGACTATCTCATACATATTTCTCATAACGTAGTAGCCACACTTAGACCCTCCAGGTTGTTGAGGACACTGAAATATTCACATTGAAAACTAACAATATTAGTAATCAAACTAAATAAAATATAGAAATAATTCAAAGATCTGTGATAAAGTTTAAATCCGTGTTTTCATACTTTTACGTTTTTTCACGTTGTATTGGATTTTGTCCTCATGCCTCCAACAGTCCAATACGTTTTGAAAGCCCTAAAATTTCAATAAATTATATCAACAAGCTACAAAAAAATAATAAGACTCAAATTACCTACAGAAATTTTGGCAGAGTCTCTCCTATAAATTGAACTTATCCAACCTGTAGGGGGACCCTGCTATTCAAAACTATCAACTTCTTAACAATCACAACATAAATGCATCAATTTCACCACAACTCCACAATTATTTCATGAAAAGTTTCCTAACTTACATGTTCAATATCGGCTTGATATCCAAGTCACGCTTAGATGCAGCAGCTGAATCCAAGAAGTACACCGTATTCTTCTTAGGAGAAATAACTAGCAACATCCAGTAATTCCTACGTATTATGAACGTGTAAATACAACTTTAAATATCATATCATTCAAATTAGGTTAAAAAAAGAGAATATCAATGGTCTTACTCCTGAAAATACGGTGCTAGAATGAATTTTTTAGTTTTCATTACCTTCATGGTGCTGGCCAAGTAATTTATAACAGAATTTGCATTTGTTCTTACTGAAACCGATGCAATGTGTGTCAGAGACATGAATCCAATCGATTCAATACCGAGTTCCTGGCACAACTCATGGAGGTACCTAAAAAATAATAATACAATAAATAGAAATAAAATAATGATTTAAATTGAAGTTATAATTTTTTATCAGAAGTCTTACAATGAAAACACTTGTAAGATAGATGTATCCAACCATTGCATCGTAAGCAAGTCGGTGATGTCTCCGACTGTAACATAAAAATCATCCTCGAATGCACAATTGAACACGGTGGCATCAACGGGCACCTGGTAGAAGTCATCACTAATAGGAAATTGAAGGACCATAGTGTGTAACATTTTACAATTATCACCCAGACGTTGCAACGTCTCATCGTCAACAATCGCAGGTCGCTGGGTAGATGACATTTCTAAACTATGAGGGGTGTTTTTCCTTCGTTCAATTTTTTTGCCTGTTGTGGTACCTCTTCCTGCAACAAGATAATTTTTATCATCTTAAGTTGTTATAAAAATTTAAAAGAAATTAATATTGACAGAAACATTTATATAACTAAATGTTTGGACCTCTTCAAAAATCACCAACTCCTTAAGCCATTGCAAGAAGCTTCCAATAGCTTCCCCTACTGTGGTGTGGTGTTGAGATGGCACTGGAATACAAAACGCTTCTACACCATCGAAAATATGGTCAATGGACACCTTAGCATGATCAGGCCAAAGAGGTTGATGATGCACCACCGTGTCGGGTCCGACTGGATAAACCATCCCGCTCGCTACTATTTGTTTCTCACCATTAAGACTTATGGCGAGACGACAAGGAGTCGACTTCTATTGTACAACATCATTGAACATATATGTTATCAACTTCCAGTTGAAAAAACATAATTAATGTTAAAAAATTCTAAATAACTTAACATTAAATACCTGAAGTCCATGAAATGGATTTGGATCCATGGAGTGGCAACTGCTGCGAGTTGGTGGTCGGGGCTGTGGAGTTACGTCCACCTCGGCCTCAACATTTAAGCCCAGACACTGGAGGATAGCATCATATTTAGTTTGCATACTATGGTACTCCCTCTGCATAGTATCGAATTTACTCTGCATCTTCGACATGGTCTAATGCCTGACCCGCTAGGCAATACTATCCTCCATCTCTGACCTGATCATCTCCTTAATATCGTCTACTGAGACGACCCCACATGAACGTCTAATGTTGTAATACCGCCTTTCATTTTCATACCCTTTAAAATTTCACGTCATATTTATGTTAATGTTATTTGAAATTTGAAATTTAATTAATTTTACGTCAATGGTTTGAAATTTGTTTTGCAGTGGAAGGACTTGGACACCGTATCGCTCAATGTGCCAATTAGAAAATTATAAATTTTTCACGTGCAATTTTATGTAATTAATTAATTTTATTGCCTAGGCATGCTAATTTCTATTTATTGTGTTAAGTTGAAACTTTATTGGCGATTGGAAAGTAAATAGGACTTATGGACTAAATTATGTCCTTAGAGAGAATTGAGGGACCAATTTGCAAATCACCAAAATTTTATATCTAACCCTACCCTAAGATCCTCATTCACGCTCTCTCTATTCAGTCTCTCTCTCTCTCTCTCTCACCGATCCCATCTCACTCTCAATCCCTGTCTCTCGTCTCTCGTTCCCTGCCTCGCTCTCTCGGTCTCGTGTCTCTCTCGACTCACGCACGCTCGCCGTCGACAGCACCGCCCCGCTACCACCCCGGTAATCCTCCCCCTTCCCTCGTTCCTTTCACCAGAAGCGCAAAAAACCCGAACACACACGGACACACTGCGCACAAATCGTGATTTTACACACACCACACGACCACTATGTATTGATGTGTGTATATAAGTTCAGTGTATGTAAATACATGATGTTTCTCATGTTTTCAGATTTAGGCTTAGTTTGATTTCGAACTATACTGTTAAAATTGGAAATATGTAATATTATATATGTTAATTTTAATGTGATTTATAAATGTGAATTTGAGGTTTGGGTAATGTAAATATATATGTATAATTTTAGGAATTTGGGGAAAATCTGTAAATGTAGGAATTTAGTATTATAACTTACATGTATAGTTATTTTCAGAATTCAGATTTGATGGGGTTATGAAATTAGTTAATTGTTTGGTAATGTTTGAGTTATAATGTGAAATTTGGATTTAGGAAATTATTTACAAATTTCAGAGTTTTGCAATGTTAATTTTAACAACGTTGACCTGTAATGGTAAATCCTCAGTTTTAGGTTGAATTAGCAACAATGTTTGAGAATTTTCAGATTATGGATAATTAGAATTTTATTGAGAAATTTTATAAAGCTAGGTCAAGCTATGTAATGTTGTAATTTAATTTGAATTAAAAGGTAAGAAAAAGCGTTCTAAAGTACATTGAAATTGACATCTTGTTTCGAATATGGTGTTGTGTGTTGGACCTAGCGTAAGGTCACGTTTGGGATTAAATTGTGAATGAAATAGAAGTTTTAAACCTTACTTAGAGTTTAAAATGTGATTTTTAACTAAAAGTATATTTTATTAAACGAATGGGTACAACTAAGATTTTGGTGCATTGACGTCACGGGCAGCCGATGTCCCTCCACTTGCAAATCCAGATAACGGTAAATACTAAGGATGTCAAGTAAGTAAACTTCCCCTATTTTCATAGAAGTTAAATGTAAATGTGAAAGGTGTAAATGGTTGTTTGCAACTTACTTGCTTTGATGAATTTCATTTACTTTATGAAAGTATATGTATTAAGAAGAATGTTCAAGCATGCACATTATCATGTCATTGCATCATCAAGCATGCATTGGCATTGGCATCGAAATTGGAAAGTCAAATGATTTTAAATGAAGAATGTGGTAAGTTTAAGTTTTCTCAAAATGCATGTATCCCAAGTTTTAAGAAAGAATGTGTGTACTTCTATGCCATGAAAGGTGTGAGTGGGAAATGGGGCGTGGGAGATCGGCGTACCCGAATTAAACCGCTATTGCGGTTGTGAATATTAAACCGCTTTGCGGTGACGATTGCTAAACCACTTGGCGGTGGCAAATACTAAACCGCTTTGCGGTGACGATTGCTAAACCGATTGGCGGTGGCAAATATTAAACCGCTTTGCGGTGACGATTGCTGAACCGCTTGGCGGTGGAAAATATTAAACCGCTTTGCGGTGACGATTGCTGAACTGCTTGGCGGTGGCAAATATTAAACCGCTTTGCGGTGACGATTGCTGAACCGCTTGGCGATGGCAAAGCAATCGTCACAGCTTGGCGGTGGCAAATATTAAACTGCTTTGCGGTGACGATTGCTAAAACGCTCGGCGGTGGCAAATATTAAACCTCTTTGCGGTGACGATTGCTAAACCGGTTGATGGTGGCAAATATTAAACCGCTTTGCGGTGACGATTGCTAAACCGCTTGGCGGTGGCAAATATTAAACCGCTTTGCGGTGACGATTGCTAAACCGGTTGACGGTGGCAAATATTAAACCGCTATGCGGTGGAAAAATGATAATCTGGTCCTAAATAAGGAATATTGCCCACTGCATTGTGATTGGCTAGAAGATACACTAAGTGAGTTCACGATAGAAATGAAGTTAAAGTTTTTGGAAACGTTTAAATGAAAGTCTTGAAAGGAAGTGAAAGTCTTGAAATGAAGTGAAAGTCTTTATATGAAAGTCTTGAAAGGAAGTGAAAGTCTTGAAATGAAGTGAAAGTCTTGAAATGAAAGTCTTGAAATGAAGTGAAAGTCTTGAAATGAAATGAAAGCCTTGAAATGAAAGTCTTGAAATGGAGTTAAAGTTTTAGAAATGTTTAAGTGAAAGTTTGGAAGGTATGAATGTCTTGAAAAGTAAAGTAAATGAGGGTAATTACTTTGAATGGTTTAAGGAATTTCATGTCACGAGCATGCATCACGTGCATAAAGTTTACTTACTGAGCTTTAGCTCACCCCAATCCCTCCCCAACATTTCAGGTGATGAAAGTTAGGTGATCCGAGGAGAGCACTCGACAGCTGACTTAGGCTATCCCCGCTTCAACCCTTTTAAAATAAAGTTAAATTAGAATTTATTTCAATTTCTCATTATTTATTCTTTAATTCATGTATTATTGAGGTTAAATTTCCTCTTATTTCATTTGCTAAAGTTTATTTACTTGAAATTATATTGTTGAGGAGTTTGGGACTTATTGTAATGGTTTGGATGATGTTTGGGATTGAATGAGTTGCGATGTGTATTTTAGAAATGGGTTTGATGTCCCTCTACAGGTTGGCTATGTCCAATTTACAGAGGAGAATCTGTCGAAATTTTTGTAAAATTTTTATAATAGTAAATGAAAAGTTTAAGTGTTTTAAACGATTATTTCCGCATTTAATGTGAATGGAAGTTAACACGCCTAGGTTTTAGATTTTAAACTTGGGGTGTTACAAATGTAATCATCAGGCCTGCCGTAAACACCCATCGTGGTCACGTAGACGCCATACCCCCTCACCCTACCAGGGTGATCTGGCTTACCAAGGGGTTCACTTAAAATATCATGATGTCTACTTGCCACAAATGTCCCCTGCGTGGCCTGCTCAGTTTTTTCAACCTATTAACATAAAAATGAAACGTAAATATAAGTATACATTTAAGTAAATTTGAATTTAAATTATGAAAAAATAATGATGATATACTTACAATTTTGTCAAACACCCCCCTCGTTTTCTCGTTGGGGATGTAATAACTTCCATCTTCTTTCTTCTTGGATCTAGCTCGGATCCAATCTAAACTTCAATCCTCACTTACAATTGACGAGCTAATCATGTCGCGTGAAGAACTAGAAGATAGTGGGTCACTAACTTGCCATTGTGGCTTCATTCCCCCATAACCAGCCGAGCCCATATAATGTGGATGCTCGTTTCGCAATTGAGCATCCCTGGCCTTCTTACTTTTTCCCTAAAAAATGTCACATCAAGTATTTAGTTTTCAACTCAATAAATTACATGCAGACATTTAAATATATATACCTTAAATTTCTCCATCTGGCATTCTTTCTTGAACGACTCCCATTTCTCTTCAGTTATAAAATCATAAAGCTGCATAGGAGATGTATATTTCGGGTGGTCATGTGTAATATAATCATGAACCAGCCGAGTCTTAAAATCTTTCCATCGCATCCCTGCAACTTTCAATACCCTTTTTTTGGCCGAGTCATCAGGGATGTTGAACTCCCTTCGAAAGACGAATATAATATGCGATGTTATAAAAAAATTACGAAACGTTATCAATTAACCATGTATGAAGTGATAGTACCTTTATTTCTTCCCACATCATGTCCTTAAGGCCGGGGTCAACCTTGTGCCAATCGCTGATGTTTATGTCAATGTGAATACGGACCAAACACCCGACATAATTTCGGAAGTTCCCCTTGTCTGGTCCGATTGGCCTATGTTCTTCATCGAACTCGATGACATTCACTTCCCCCGCCTTCTTCATGTTTTTGCACATTGTTGGCCCTCTAGTCCTTTTTGTGCTGGTAGTATGATGATAATCTGAAGATGATGAAGACTAGGCCATTATATTGAGACCACAGTGAATGTACCTGCACATATAACAATATATATATATATCAAATTATTGTTATCAAAATCACAAATGAAATTATTAACAGCGTATAGAGCATATATAAAAAATAAAAGAAAGTTATAAGCAAGAATATGTAAATAAACTCACACAATTAATAATCAGGAACGATGGTCAATCCATAATCCTTCTTCATGATCCCAACGCATATAATTTGATTCAATGTTATATTCTCCTAAAGTTACACTCCCTTGTATACCGATAGAAAATGGAGGGGTTTCATCAAAGTGATCATAATCTTCTTCATCTACTACATCACCAATCCCAACAATGCGTCTCTTGCCTTGAAGGACGACTGACCACTTAGTATCGGTAGGATCAAGAACATAAAATACTTGTTTGGCTTGTGATGCAAGTATGAATGGCTTGTCTAGATAACCCAACCGTCTGAAATCCACCATAGTGAATCCTAATTCATCCACCTGAACACCTCGTCGGTTATCAACCCATTTACATTGGAAGAGAGGAAACTTGAACTCCCTGTAATCAAGTTCCCAAATATCTTCAATGATACCATAATAGGACATCGAGGCATCTACTGGCATGTATCTTTAGCATTTGAAAAATCTCTTGATAGTGCTACTTGTGTCACTCTACTGTTTTGCACCGCACTCTTATCATCTTGACGTTTAGTGTAAAACGTATACCCATTAATGTCATATGCTTCATATGACCTCACAATCGTGCTAGGACCATAAGCTAACCACTTTACCGTTTCAACAATGGTATTCAGTGTTTGTGACAATTCTGTCATGACTTTATCTTTGAACCATTTTGCAAATGAACGATTATGTTCATTAGTAACTCACCTTTCAACTTTTGAAGGATTCTACTGCCTTATGATGGACATATGCTCATCCAAATATGGATGAACTTCAGGAAGATGTTATAATACAAGGAGGTGTGCTTTATCTCGCAATTCAACATTGGGGACTATTAACTTGCATCCAATAGTACCTTTACCTTCAAGTCTTCCATCATGCCGAGATTTAGGAACACCAATAGTCTCAACGCCATCCAAGTAATCAGTACAAAACTAAATAGCCTCCTCAGAAGCATAACCTTCAATGATACCGCCTTCAGGTCGAAATCAATTTCTTACATATCCTTTCAATATACCCATGTATCTCTCAAATGGATACATATACCTCAAGAATACTGGACCACAGATTTTAATTTCTCTCACCAAGTGAACAAGTAAGTGCACCATAACGTCAAAAAATGATGGCGGAAAATACATTTCAAAATGACATAGAGTGATAAAAATATCGGCCTGCAAATCATCCAACGCCTCTGGGTCAACAACTTTGCTGCAAATTGCATTGAAGAAAAAACAAAGATTTATAATGACTTGTCTAACATGTTTTGGAGGAATGCTTCGAATTGCAACTGGTAACAATTGTTGGATTAAGACATGACAATCATGACACTTCATACCAACCAATTTTAAGTCCTTCATCAGTACAAGACTTTTAATGTTTGATGAGTACCCAGATGGAACCTTAATAATATGCAGGCACTCACAAAAACTTGTTTTCTCTTTTCTAGACAAAGTATAGCAAGTTGGGGGTAAATAAGTACGTTTTTCCGACTCTTGCGGTGCTAATAGATCCCGTATCCCCATTTCTACCATGTCCTTCCTGACTTTAATACCATCTTTTGTCTTTCCTGGAATGTTCAACAATGTCCCAATGATGCTATCACAAACATATTTCTCCACGTGCATTACATCAAGACAATGCCTTACAGATAAGTGTTGCCAATAAGGTAGATCCCAGAATATGGACCTTTTCTTCCAAAGACTCTTCTGAGGAGGCTTAAAAGTTTTTCCAAACGAAACATCAAAATTTTTAATTCGTTCATATACCTCACCTCCTGTTAACGGTAAGCGAGCTGCTCGAGCCTCGATTTTTCCATTGAATGACTTTTTCTTCTTACGATAAGGGTGGTCAGTAGGGAGGAATCTTCTGTGACTCATAAAGACATTTTTCTTGCAGTTTTTCAACCAAAGATCAATCGTGTCTTCTTCAAAAATGGGACATGCTTTAGGTCCTTTGTTAGTGTAACCCGACAAGTTACCATAAGCTGGAAAATCATTTACGGTGCAAAATATCATAGCACGTAAGGTGAAATTCATCTGAGTATGTGCATCAAACACCGACACGCCTTCATCCCACAACAGTTTTAAATCTTCAATTAGTGGGGCTAGGTAAAAATCTATGTCATTCCCCCGTTGTTTAGGCCCTGATATTAACAAAGATAACATGATATAATTGTGGTTCATACATAATCAAGAAGGAAGATTGTAAATCGTCAAAAGAACTGGCCAAGTGCTATGTCGACTACTCATATTACCGTGTGGGTTCATCCCATCTGTACATAGTCCTAGCCTAAGATTTCTATCTTCGCCCCCAAATTCAGGAAACAGTCTGTTAATGTTCCTCCATTGAGGAGAATCGGCCACGTGTCTTAGTTTTCCATCTTCTTTTCTCCCATCGGCATGCCACCGCAAGTTCTTTGCATCCTTTGCATTGGCAAACAAACGTTTAAATCTTGGTATTACAGGTAAATACCATAACACCTTTGCCGGAGGGCTTTTCTTATCGCCACAATTATCATTCACGTTCTTTCGCTTATACTGTGATGCCCCACACTTTGGACATAGACGCAAGTCCTTGTAATCATTTCGATACAGTAAACAATCATTTAGACATGCATGTATACTCTCAATCTCCATACCCCTCGGGCACAACAATTTCTTTGCCTCGTAGATTGAACTAGGAAGTTCGTTATCTTCTGGAAGCATCTCTCGTAACAGTACCAATAATGCTGTGAAACTCTTATCACTCCACCTATTGCTTGCTTTCAAGTTATACAATTTCAGTACATCAAACAATTTAGTGAATTTATTACAACCAGAAAACAAAGGCTTCTCAGAATCATTGAACAAGCTATCTAATACATGAGGCTTTTCAATGTATTCCCCTTGTATATCACGCATCATTTCATCTATCATATCATTCTCACCAATATTGCTCGAATTATTCTCCTGCTGATCACCAAAATCGTCACCAGTGCTAGTCCTGGGAAGCATACTCTCACCATGCCATATCCATCGTGTATAACCTTCCTTAAACCCACGACGAATCAAACGACTCTTCACTTGATCAAAACTACAAAACTTTCGCAAATTCTTACAATCATAACAAGGACACAAAATCATTGCTTCACCTTTCTTTCTCTTGTTTTCATCCGCACATTTCATAAACTCTTCAACACCTTTTACATATTCATGTCTATTACGTCTGCCATACATCCAACCCCGATCCATATCAATGACCTATATGTGAAGATATAATTAAAAAAATTTATTAGTTTTGAGTTAATATTTTTCATGATAAACCTTAAACCAACTATATATTAATATTTGAAATCAAATACGATACTTTTTTAGGTTGGAAACTTCGTAATTTTATTAGAATGATTATGTTCTATGTAATTATTTATTTAGTATGGTCAATTCTGTAATAGTGAAAATCACTTTAAATTATAATTTTCATTTTTTATTTACAAAATCCTACAAAAATTTCGACAGAACCTCCCCTATAAATTGGACTTAGCCAACCTGTAGGAATAATCAAAATGCCACAATAAATCAAAATGTTCAACCTCGACATATTCAAAAATCAAATACAACTCAATTCAAACTTCAACATCATCAACTACTCCAAGTTTAATCCAAAATCCATTCCCAATTCCTAAAAAGTCAAGCTAAGATTTCGTAACTTAATATCTCATAATTTCAACTCCAATAATTAAAATATTAAAATGTATCTATCTACTAACTTAAAATCAACAATATAAATTTAACACCCAAATTTATATATATTAAAATTTAATTAACACATTTATACATATTAACATGTAATTAATAAATTTATATATATATATATATATATATAGGAGGTAGCGGGGGTGGAGGTGTGCCGAGCGGTGGAGGTCCGACTTGGGTGGCGGTGGTGGAGAGTGGAAGAAGAGAAAACCCAAAAGGAGAGAGAGAGATAGAGAGAGAGATGCGCGAGAGTGAAGATATGAAATGATCCCGGAAAATTAATAAGGAATACGCATCGGTTTGTCATAAGAACCGACGCGCAAAGTCGGCCGGTTCGACTTTGCGCGTTGGTTCTTATGACAAACTGACGCGTATTCCAAAAATAAAATTATGAAAATGCCACCGTCCTTTTTTACACGTCGATTTTTTGAAAAACCGACGTGTATTCCCCTTTTTTTTATGCTTTTTTGTACTAGTGTATTCTACATCATAATAATCTTTTGGATTATTAATAAATTCAAAAATTTGAATTTCTTTGAGAACAAGAGTGCAATATTTATCACATAAGCAATACAAAATATTCTTCTAAAATACTGAAACATAGCAATAACGTAATATATGTAGAATATTGATTCGAAGCTCATTTAATTATAACAATAATTAATATCTATTGTGATAGTTAGGAGCAAAAAATGAATTATTCTTCTGGAATAATTATATTTCTAAAATTGTGATTAATATTCTTCTAGAATATTGACAAATTATGCTCTCCAGGAGCAAATAATATTCTTCTAGAATATTGACATTAACGATTTGTTCTAACTTACAAACTAACAATATTTGTACTCTACACGAGTGACGATAAAATATTCTTCTGGAATATTTATCTAATGTGGATTGTGTTTCTTCGAGAACACCAATACCATATTCGTTTAAAATATACTTTAAATTATACTTCTTCAGGAGCCTTGAGTCAATATTCTTCTAGAATATTGAAATTGTAATATTTTTCTAGAATATCAATAATGTTGTCCTACTTCATGAACAACAACATGATACATTATCAATTCAAGATTTATGAATGAACATTTACAAATATTTAATTAGCTTAAAGAATATTAATTTCATTATATAAACATGATATGAATTTATAAATAAAAATTAATTACCAAACATACATCAGGAAAAAGAATATCCATATATAGAAGTTAACAAGATTGACTAAATCTTTTACTGGCTAAATAATTTACCAACACGCAAAAGATACTAAACATGCACATTAATTCTATTTATAAAAATTAGAGGTATAACTAATATGTGGTAGAATCAAAAGGCATAAATTTAAATAATTTATGTTGGAATATTTATAAAATGTAAAACCAAAAGTCTTCACAAAAATTTTCTTTCAAAAACTTTGATGAATTTTATAAAACAAAGTTTGTATCAATTAGAGTTTTCTAATGAATAAAAACCAAGTAAGAATAATGAATTTTCACAAGAAAGTTTCTCTAAAATCTCTTCTATATTTGTTAAAATTGAAAGCTAATGACATGACTGTTTATAGATCCAGAAAAATGAAATCAGCAACTTACAGTTGAGTTAATCGGACATTTTGGTCAACCGAAAGATAATATAGCTGTTACACATTTTCAACCATTGGACTTTCGGTTGATCAAATCTATCGTTTCGGTTAACCAAACTTTCGATCGACCGGAAACTTTCGGTTGACCGAAATAATTGTATTTTGGAAATACATATTATGGGTCAAAGATATTTTTATGCAAGTGATGAAATTTTCAAGTAAGTGTCTTGATGTATAAAAATCATTTTCGAGCTCGTTGGATTTCATCACTAAATATTGAGAGTCTTATACCTTAACATAGGTTAAATCAACTCTTGAACTTAAACTCTAATCTTGTATACTTGAATTCTTGATCTTCATTTATGCTTTCCGACTTGAATCTTGATCTTGAATATCTTCGATTCTTTCTTGATCTTCTTTGCTTCTCATGTGCTTGATCACATAGTCTTGATTTATATCTTTAAGAGACGATTTGAACATTGAATGCTTTGAATATTTATCATTACATGAAACACTTGAAGCATGCTTGTTAACAACACAATATATTCTTGTTTGTTATGATCGAAACGATAAGGTTAAGTTAATCATAGGTCAATAGGAAAGCCTCTTTGTACTCCTCCTTCCTTTTTTGAAGTTTTTATTGTATGAGTTTTTACCTTTGTCTCGAGCCTTTTTGCAGGCATGGCCTTCGCGAGGATAAGGCATGGGTGGTAGCGGTAGAGACCAAGAGAATAGAGGACAAAATAGTTTGTAGAAAGCCCAACAAAAGGGCATGAGCTACGTCCTTGGGACCGGGAGAGACCTCCTGGTGTAATGAAGAGGCTCCTCAAGAAGTTGATCATAGGTCTACTACTCGAGTTCCTCCAAGGTCTAAGCCTACGTCCGAGGACCAACCAGAAGGACCTTCTTTGGCCAATTGTTAGAGGAAAATGAATGAGGTATTACAAATATAAGGTCAGCCTCGAGCAGGGGTCGAATATTCATGAGTGTAACCTTGCAGGTAAGATATCCAACTTATTCTATCTTGAATTTGAGTTTTCACTTTGGTGAAAATCCTAACTCCTTTTACTATTTTGTAGTTCCTTAGCATCAGGCAATGACTTGTGCTCCAAGGTTTAGAAAAGGGTGAGATGGTAGGTCAACTACTTCACTTTGTGCAGTATGAGAATACCAGGGTAAATACTGTGAGGAAAATGTTAAGAACGTTGAAGCCAATGTTGCTACAGCCACCCAGGAAAGTGTCCTTGCTCGAGGAGAGGTTGCCAAACTATCCGAAGAGCTCAAACATGTGTGGGAGCATGAAAAGCAGATGAGGTCGGAGGCATTGAGGCCTTCAAGGGTTTGGATGACTACAAGTTCATGCTGGAAACGTATGCACTAGTGTCTTATGGTCAAGCCTTGAAGCAAGAATGAGCTTGATGCCTCCTCAACGCTCATGATCTTGACACAAGTCTCATACCTCAATTCCCTATGGGAACATAAGAGCAGGATTTGGCTCCTTTTGAGGTCGAGGAAGACGATGGATCAGAGGAGGAAGTCAAGGATGCTGATACCTTCAACTTCAGAACTAGGTAGTTTTGCATTTTTCTCCTCCCTTTTTTGTAACCCTGAATTTATACTCAGAGATGATTTGTAAACTTTTACTAAAATTAGATAATGGGTGTGCATACTCGAATTACAGAAAGTAAATAATGGGTGCATAGACTCGATCTGACTTTATGGAAGCAAGGGCATGTTTCTTGAATGGTACGACATGGTGTTGGCCCCCCGAACCTACTCTGTTGAATATCTTAATCAAGTTCCAACCATATTCCTTAGGTACTTTAGGAAGATCTTTCTTAATGGTGAGTTAATTTTCTTTAGAGACCGCAGTCCCCCGAAGTTCTTTAGCAGGGACAAATATGCATTTTTTGATCAATAGTCTAATCGCTATAAAATCCATTCTTCCTTTAATGTGTGCAAACGTTGATTTGTGTGGGAGTTTTACTGCCAAGTGGTACAAAGACACAACTACTTTAATGTTGTTAAGGAAAAGTTTTCCTAGAATGTCATTGTTGGATATTTGAGTTCTTACCACTTGGAAAGGTGTCATCCTTGTGGCTTGTTTTTTTGTTGATCCCAAGGAAGTAGGTAGATCTATAAGGCCATCAGGTTTGATAGATCCTCCTCCGAATCCTGCTAACGAGGTGATAATCAGTTGAAGCCAATCTTTAGTAATACGAGTCATAGTGGGTTTGATGGAAAGTTAAATATTCAAGCCAAACAAAAATGCAATCCAGTCAACCATATCAGAATTTGATGCATAATATGTGTTTTTTTTAGTAGAAACGGGTCACTAAGCAAAACTCATTGTCAGAAGCCCTTGAGCCCACAAATTTTATGGCCAAATTCCATCATTTGGGGCTTCAAATAGTAAGTCAATTATGCCAATGGGAATTAGGGTTTTTGCGCATTTTTATGTTATTTTTCATTTTTTATTATTTTTATTAGGGTTTTTTGTGCCTCTATAATGGCTACCCTAGTTGTTAGGTCATTTTTTTCTTATTTATATGCTATTTCTTCATTGTAATAGTTAGACTTAATTTTTAATAAAAATTGTTATTGAGGATTCAATGAATTAAAGGTGGATTCTTTTATTTTCCTAGAATTTATCAAGATTGATTCTTATGGCGTTCAATCGAACTTATCAAATATTTATGAATATTTGTGGCGTTCAAAAAGCAGAAACTTATAAAGGAAATTGGACAACTCCTTGTGGCGTTTCGAAAATCTTGGTTCTCTCTTCCGTATCGTCAATTCTCGCGTCGTGAAGTTTGGGTCAAGATTCCTCCATCTACAAACAAACCTGGGTTTGGAACTCTTCGGTGATTAATTCTGCACTTCTTTTAACATCATTTAGGGACTCGCATTTGGCTAAAGGCATTAAGAGAAAGAACATTAACTTCACTTCCATTATCATTGAATATCATTTTTACATCAAAGTAGCAATTATGGCTGAGACCATCACATCGTCATCACGTGGGTAAGAAATTCCATCCATGTCAGTGCTATAAAAAGTTATTTTGGACAAGAGATCGGGCTCTCGAATGGAACTTTGATTCTTTGATTTCACAATTCTCAGACATAATTTTTCCTAGCGTTGCTCGATTCCCTACCTGTAGCTATTCCTCCTACAATGAAATTGATTGTGCCATTGATCGGTCTTTCTCTTGGTCTTTATTCTCAGGGTGAAGCCCGTTCTTGTCACCCTTCCTTACACATTAGCCTAGGTGACCTCTTTTGATGAGGGCTTCTACTTCCTCTTGAAGATTTTTACAGTCATTAGTGGTATGTACCCAACTTTTATGAAATCCCCAATACTTATTACGATTGGTGTCAATGATTCTTCCTTTCACGAGTTTAGGCCACCATAAGTTTTTTTGGTCTTAGATGTCCAGGGCAACGAAAGATTGGGGCGTGTTCAGCTGTATCAGATCTCAAATTTAATAATTGTTCCCTTTTGTGTCATGTCAGTTATAGGTTCGACCTCTCCCATCATTAGGTATTGAACGTTTGTTGCTCTGTTTCGAGGATTATGATGAAGCTGTAGTCATCATAGCTTGGGTCTGAGCTTGTACTTTTATTGAGGATAATGTATCTTCCATATTTATATATTTCTCTACCCTTTTGAGGAGGAGGGTCAATGTGTCAGATGGAGTTTTCTATAAGGACATCCTATATTTTGGACTCTTTAATGCCCTAATATGGCGACAGTAATGTGAAGATCGGGAATCTGTATTTTCTCGTTGTTGAAACAAGTTATGACTTCATTAGTGTATTTGCTAGATTTTTGCCTTCTTAACTGCATGAGAGAGGTGATGGTTTTCTTTCTTTGTTTGCTACTGGCGAAGAAGGAAGTGAATTTATCAACGAGGTCCCCAAAAGAAGATATTGATCTTGGCGGTATGGTGTAGAACCAATCTCGAGCTGCACTAGTTAAGGTCTGAGGGTATGCCTTGCATAGGATCTGATCCGGAGCATTATGCATATCCATGACATCAGTATAAGCATTCATATAGTTGTTCGTGTTTGAGGTCCCGTTATATGCCTTTATTCGGGGGTATTTGAATCGGTCTGGGAATGGAAAGTTGTTATGTTAGAAGTGAAGGTTACTACGCATGTAAGTAGCTTGATCTCGTGTGCTTTGCGTGATTCTGTCTACTATCCCTTCTTGGATGAGCCTAGAGATTTCCTGTTGTGTTATGTTTGTCAACCCCTTTGCGAAAGGGTACATTTCTAATTTCTAGAGAGCTCATATCAACGGGATTGGGCTAAACATGCCCTCATTACGGGGATGACTTCTAGTGTTCTTGTTTCTAGGATGACACGGGGAATGACTTGTTGCTGGAGGTTCTAACGAAGGTCGTTCAATTGCTGTTGAAATTCATTGAAAGCTTCTCGGCTTTCTTTTCCAGTCTTAGGGGGAGCTTCCTAAATATCTTCAAGACAGGGAAGATTGTCTTCTTCGACTAGTGAGTTGATCGGGATGGTGATTTTTTCGAGTATTAACCATTGCTATTTGTATCGTTCCCATAGACGGCACCAATTGATGCTGCAATTTTTCCGACCTTGACTTGGCAAGACCAGGAGCTGCTATTTTGTTGAAGAAGATGATACAAGCTTATATATAATCTACATAAAAGGTTGTGATGGTATCCCTGGTTGCCCCTTCGGTGTAAGAATTAGTTCAATGGAAAAAGGAAAAATATTAGAGAGAATATACTAAAAATTTAGATGAATGTGTGCCTTAGATTATGAATAAAAGAATCCTATTTATAAGGTCCATAAGGAGTTCCAGTCATCCTAAAAGGAAAAAAATCCTTATTGAAAGAAGTTACCTTATAGAGAAACATTCCTTATATGATTTGGACTCTTTTTTATGTAAGTAGAGTTCAATTAGGAAACTATATTAACTTTGTTCAAGATGCAGGACCAAAAAATATAGCAAACTAATGTGTGTAAGAGAAGTGAATGGATCAGCCCAACATTTAGACCATGTCCGATCTATAGGCAGGCCGATCTAAGGGACGGGCCTAGCCCAAGTTATAACGAATTCTAGAGGATAGGTCGGGCAGCATGGCCAACCTCTACCGAAGGCGACAGACCGGTCCTAAGCACAATCTTACTATTGATCTCAATTTAAAATCATAAAGGTCAAGATTTATCCTGATTAGTTACTGTCAAGTAATGTGCATAGTAACGCCTCTTACCTTTAGCAAGTGACACTCATATCCATAATCATGTCGAATATATCCACTTAAATGAATTTCTACGAGACTTGTGATTTTGGACTAAAAGTGAAAACCTCTGTTTGATGTTTTGTTTTGTTTTTTGTTTTTTTTTTTTTTTTGTTTATAAACAAAGAATTTAAGTTTTTTTAAGGCACAATGTGTGATTGAAAAGTCGTTTTGAAAATTGTGCATGAATAAAAAATGGTTTAAGAAAATGTAAAAAAACTTGTCTATAAATAAGTTGAACAAACACTTGCTAAAATTGTCCAAAAAATTATTTCTTCATTTTTAAATGGAAAAAGAAATTTTGAAGATTTTCTAATTTGCTCAATGATATTATCTATTGGTAAATAAGTTTTTAAGTTGTGATGTACGTGTAGCATAATCGATTCATTTATGATCAAATGATATATTAAAAAAAAAAAAAAGAACATTTCAAAACATGAGTCAAGTTGTGATGTGAAACGATACGATACACATGTGTGTGTGTGTGTGTGGTACTCATTTCAAAATTTCATTTTTTTCAAAACTTATTTTTATTCATACATTCTTCCAATAAAATAATTTACAAATAAATACAAAAAATTCTCTATATTGTAACCACATATTCTCCAAAAATTTACTATTATGGCTATGTTTGACAACACTGTTATATTATAAATTGATTTATTTATGTTTTTTTGAGGTAAAATATGTGGTTAAAAAGCGGAGAGAAAATGTGTGTAGTTAAAAAGTAATTTGAGAAATTAGCTTAATTATAAATTTGTTTATAAATTATAATGATTGTATTAAAGAAGAGATGCTATAAATCATATTATTTGAAATAATGAGTATCAAACAGAGACTATATTAATGTTGAAAGGGCGCATACGTGATAATGTCCCTGTTTGAGCCCCGCTTTTCAAAATCCAACATTTTTTCAAATTCAATCTCAGTCATCTATTCTTAGTCAAGTCTATAATATATGATTTTTCAAACAATTTTAAACACATTCTTTAAAAATCCTCGAAAACTCCACAAAACTTTACATCAAACAAGTGATGGCAACGAAGTGAATCGGGCTGAATTTCACCCCAATCCGCCCCGCCAATTTATAGAGACAATCCGATCTGCCCCATGATCTGCTCCTTTAAGGTGGATCGGGGCAGGGTGGATCTCAATACGGATCCGCCTGTTAATCCGTCATTTTTTTGTTGTTGTAAAGACACACTGATTAGTGATCTTCAATGGATTGTAAAAAATTTATGCAGCACAATCCCTCAAACATTACAACTATGTAATCTCTTAAACTAAACCAACTAATTTCAGCAAGACAACAGTTCACTAGTACAGAAATCACCAAAAAAAAATGAGGAATATACGTCGGTTTTTAGTAAAATCGACGCCTGTAAAAGGACGGTGGCATTTTTGTAAATATAATTGAAGAATAGGCGTCAGTTGTAATATTACAACTGACGCGTAAAGTTTAAACCTAAAGAATACGCGTCGGTTCCTCAAGAACCGACGCGTAAAATTGAAGAATACGCGTCATTTCTTGAAGAACCGACGTGTAGCGACCGAGAATTTTCCGTGACTTATTTAAATATTATTTAAAATGTGTCGCTACGACTTTGCCCATTTATTTTTAAACACATTTTCGTCTAGCTATTTTAAGTGAAAATAAATTAGTTTGAAATAAATATTAGTCAAATTACTATTTTAAGTGGATAACATGTTATTAGGTATATTACACGGAAGAATATTCATGTGATTTCTAATGTTATAATTGATTTTGGGTTATTCGTTATAAGAGGTTTGAGAAGAATGAGGATAGACTTCATAATGATTGATTATTATGGTGCGATATGATTTCTTAAAGAAATAGTAGAGATTAGTAAAGAGAAAGAAGTCTGGCTTAATACCCAAATATATTTAGATCAAGAAAGTTTAAAATTTCGAGGACGAAATTATTTTAAGTGGAGAAGGTTGTAGCGATCGAGAAATTTTCAAACTTAAAAGACTTGTTTTACCAAACTTGTCGCTACGACTCTCCAACCTCAACGATTTTTATTCAAAACCAGCGCTCTTGTCTAGTCATATTAATTATTTTAAGATTTTAAGAAAGAAGAAACGTTGAAGTATCCAATTATTTTAAATCTAGAAAATTTTTAAATTTCGAGGACGAAATTACTTTAAGGTGGTAGGGTTGTAGCGATCGAGAATTTTCCGTGACTTATTTAAATATTATTTAAAATGTGTCGCTACGACTTTGCCCATTTATTTTTAAACACATTTTCGTCTAGCTATTTTAAGTGAAAATAAATTAGTTTGAAATAAATATTAGTCAAATTACAATTTTTATTAAATAATATCCCAAGTCTATTTTATATTTTTAAAGTCCAATTTTTAATCTATGTGGATTCAATCTATTATTATTATTATAATCCCCAATTCACGTTCATTCAAATTTAAACCCTAAATTCCCTCCCCAACTTCCATTTTCATATTCAGCACATTTTTTTCCCGTCCCCTCAATTTACGACCCATTGTTTCCTTTCCAAATTTGAATCCAAATTCAATCGTAAGGTATATTCCCTCACCCTTCAATACACATTTATGCCTTGAGAAAGTTTAGCTTCTTCCCCAATATTCTCAAGAAAAATTACAGCTTCCTTTTTCTTCCCCCATGATCACTCTTCAATTCCTTCCCCAGCTCCCTCAATTCTTCCCCTGTTTGGCCCTCAACCTTGCACCCAAATTATCAGCATTTCCTACAATTCTTCTCTATCCCTTTCAATCAGCCGATCAACTCAAATTAATCCCAAATCCCTCCCAAGATTCAGTCCCTTGCTGACTTACCAAAGTTTAGTCCAGACACCTGCCTTTAACTCCTCTCCTCTCACCACCCTCATCACTCACACGCCATTTATGCACCCCTAATCTCTCCCTCAATCCCCCCCATTCAGCCAATATTTCTCTACATTTCCCTCAACATTTCCTAAACCAAAGGCTGCCACACATTAATCAAAGTGATATAATCCCCTCTCCCCAGCCTCATTCACGTACCCAAAGAAACAACTGCAAGGTATCTCCTTTCTTTTTCCAATTGTCATTATCCCACAGCCAAAATACCACAGTAACACTGCCTACTTCACAACACATATATGCTACCACACATCCTAACTCACGGCTCCAGACTGTAGGAAATTTCTCAGCATCACGACCACAAACCACCACCGTCCACATCATCATCATCACCATCATCAAATTCATCTGGATCAAAATCTGCAATAGCCACCAATACCTCCAACAAACCGCCCCAACACCATTTCAGTGTTACCTCCACCACCGGACATCACCACAATCAACCTCACTGTGCCCTTCACAATCGAGCACCACCACTGCACAACCACAATACACAAACGAACATCAATCCACCGTTTGCAACCCCTTCACGGAACCACTGCCGAACCAATTAGCCTCCACCACCGTTATCACCAACGCCACCAACCACATCACCACCGTTATCATCACTGCCAAACCAACCTCCCTTCACCGCCACCTGGACCACCAGCCATCACTCGAACGAGTTTCTGCTCAACACAAAACCACAACCCAGTCACCAAACCCGCACCAAATCAACCCCAAATCAAAACCCAAAAACCCAAGAATAAGTTACCCAAACACTTACCTACAACCGCCGGCAATTTGGACCGGATTTTGTCACTGGAAAATCTCCCCTTTGAGCCTCAATCGGTCTTCACACTCGCACCACAAAAACCTACCAAAACTCAAACTCAGGCCTCACCCACACTCCCGACCGCACCACCGTCACTCGATGGCTGTATCGCCGTCGGTCGCCGCCGGCGACGTGGGTCGCAGCCCTCTCTCACGCTCTCCTCCCTGTTTCACGCAAATAAGAGAGAGAGATGGGTTATATATATATATAAGTGTTATATTTTAATGGTTTTGAAAAATTAAATCTTTAAGCCCCAACTTTTGAAATCATTCAATTCAGTTCTTACAAGTTTTAAAAAGTTTTGTTTCAGTCCCTACAGTTTTAAATGTTTAAAATGTTTTAAGTTTAGCCCACATTTTTAAAAGTTATTTATTTTAGTCCTTATTGATTTAAAAGATATATATCTTTAGCCTAAATTTTAAAAGTTATTATTTTATGCCACAAGATTTATGAACCGTTTATTTCAATCTCTGCGGATTTAATTCATTTAATTATAAATCCCAAGTTTCAAAGTATTCATTTTAGTCCTCCAAGTTTTAAAATAATCATTTCAGTCCCTAAAGTTCAAAGTCATTTAAATCAATTTTAAAGTATTAAATTGGACTTATTATTTTAAGTTATGCTGGACGAGGCGCTTGGACATTTAGAAGAACAACATGAATTTTCTTGCTCAACTTTCGGACTCGTGATTTGAGGTAGACTCGCCCCCACTAATTAGTTTAAATTATAATTGCATGTCTTATGTGAAATTACGTGATTTACATGCTTTGATGCATGAGACGAGAAAAGAATATCTCTTATGAGATAAGATGAGAAATGATGATGTTATGCATAACTTATGTGCACAAGACGAGACTACCCACACCCTATGATTTTTAAAGAGCCTTGATTTTGAAAGTAAAGTAGCCCAAGAATATGAGAATGATGTCATTGTATGATTGCATAATTACGTGTTCAATTATTCTGTAAATTAATTATTGGCGATGAGTCTACTGAGTATTTCTTTCGAAATGCTCATTCCAATTTTAACAGCTTTTGCAGATCTCGGAAATGGCGGCGAATGAAAGTGGCAGCGCTGGCAAATTGAATAAATGACGATGATATGAGAAAATTTTATGAATGTTACTCTTTAAATTAATTATCGCTAATTTCATTTAAATAATTGAGATTAAATTTTTATGAATTGTTCTATTTTTAAATTAATAAAGTTTCCGCTGAAATTTTCAAAGGATGAATGTGATGCTTTGAATTAAATTTATTTTCCGCAATAAAGTCAGTTTTAAAGGACGAAGTGGCGTCCCGGGCTCCGCGGAATCCGGGGCGTTACACGACGCGTAAAACCGGAGAATACGCGTCGGTTCCTCAAGAATCGACATGTAAAACCGGAGAATACGGATCGATTCTTCAAGAACCGACGCGTATTCTTTAGATTTAAACTTTACGCGTCGGTTGTAATATTACAACCGACGCCTATCGACCCGTATTCCTTTATTTACTTATCAGCAAAACACGTAGATCATCTCTATTTTTTTCACTACTCGATCTCTTCCCGCCTCTCTCTTTATTTTTCTCTCACCTGAACCACCGCACTACGCCGCCGCCGCCACCACCACTACCACCATTCCTCCATTTCCCGGCAACGTTCATCACCACATTCCTCCCCTCGCTCTTTATCTCTTTCTCTCCCCGAACCACCGGACTCGCACCTCCGCCACCACCGCGCCTCCACCATCTCGTAAGAGACTCACCTCCCTCTTTATATACATGTGTTTTTATCTATATGTATATGTATATATATAATGTATGTAAATTTTTGTAATAATATTTATGTATGTATAATGTATGTAAATAATATGTAAATATATGTATTATATATAATGTATATAAATCTATATATGTTTATATACTCTCTCTCTCTCTCTCTCTCTCTCTATATATATATATATATATATATGGGTATTTATATTATAGATGTGTTTGTATATATGTATGGGTGTTTCAACTAGTTATTGATTTAATTTTGTATCGTTGATTTTTAGTTATTAGATGGATAAATTGCAATATTTGAATTATTGAATTTCTTTTGCAGCGGAATGGATGAAAGAAATGTGGTGCTTTCCCAACAAAAAAAAAAAAAAAAAAATTTTAAGTGTCGGTTGTAATATTATAACCGATGCCTAAAGTCTTTTTTACGACCGACGCCTAAAGTCGAAAAAAAAAAGACTTTAGGCATCGGTTGTAATATTACAACCGACGCCTAAAGTAAAAAAAAAAAAAAAAAGACTTTAGGCGTCGGTTGTAATATTACAACCGACGCCTAAAGTCGACTTTAGGCGTCAACCGACGTATAAAGTCAAGACTTTATGCGTCTGCGTCATATACATCGCATCTACAACCGACGCATATTGCCTATTACAACCAACGCGAATGAGTCATTCTGTACTAGTGATTGTAAACAAGCATCGAAAAAAATGACACATTACAAGAAAATTGGGCTAAAGAAATGTATTTGGATATGTTTGTTGCCAACAAAGTTCCTAGTGATAAAGCTATCACTTGTGCATTTGGGTCTAAAAAACAATAAGGGAAAATAACGTAAATTCTCAATATTCTTCAACTGCTTCATCTTCTTGATTAAAAAATTGGTATGATAATTGAGAACTTTTCTTTGCTAGGCATTCCATGATGATTCCTTCGTTTCTTCCTGTGGTTGTGTGGAAAGAACTGATTCGGGCGAATGAAAGAGAGAAAAACTAATGCGGGTGACAACGATAGAGAGGGAGAATGGTGAGAGAAAAAAAAAATTAGTGTTCCTTCATGTGACTTGTGAGCTACAAGAGCATCTTTAATGGTTATGTGAAAGTCAAGGTCAATTGGATAAGACAAAAAGAGAGAAATATACTATTTTAAAATTAAATTATGGAGAGGAGGTAGATGTTGAAAGTACAAAAAAGAGAAGGAAAAATGAAAAAAGAAGAGAGAAATTGATACAAATTCAAATATATTAATAAAAAAATAGAGGAAGGGTGTACAAGGTCCAACAGGAACAAAGTGGAGAAAATAGGGAGAAAGTGAAAGAGAGAAGAAAAAAGAGATATTAGAGTGGGATCCGCGAGTTTTTTGTATCTCTCTCTCACAGTCACTAAACATCGTGACTGACCCAACCATTAAAGATGCTCTAAGGTGTAAACCATTTTTAATTCTCTTTCTTTCCGTCTTTTTTTTTTTCTTTTTATTTCTTCACGGTGGGCCGGGTTACTTTCCACCCGAAGCTCCTCCAAATCCACTTCGAGGCAGATTCAATTGCCCCGATCCGCCCTTGTGATCTGCAAGGCGAAAATTTTATGTTCCATTCGGGGTGGATATTCATTGGGTTTGGATCGAATCTAATTTTTTTGTTATCTTTACACCAAGGGGGGCGGAAATGTTCTGCTCCATTTGAGATGAATATCCGTTGAGCTTGGATCGAGTCAAATTTTTTTTTTTTTTTTTTTTTTTGTCATCTCTACAAGGGCTATGTTGAAGATACGAATTTCACTTTCGCAAGAGATCCTCGGAAAAGTCTACCCAAAAAATAAGAAATAAAAATAGTGGGCACGTGTATGCACGCGTGAGTGATCACGGTTATTGGAGTTAATTGTTTCAGTGGCCACCGAACTTTATATGCTGTCACAATTTAGCCACCCAACTTCAATATGCTTTCAAGTGTCCATCGAACATTACATGCTGTCATGGTTTAGCCACCCCACTTCTGTATGCTTCCAAGTGCCCCCCGAACTTTACATGCTGTCACGGTTTATCCACCCAACTTCAGTATGCCTCCAAGTGGCCACTGAAGTTTCAAATTCTAGTTTTGGAGATACATGTTCAAGTTTAATTTTGAGGTACTAAACGAGGTCGAAACATTAAGTTCTTTGTACCATTTCGAAGTACTCACAGTATACTTTGGCGTACAATTTACCACACAATAAATAGTTAACTGAGGAGAAAGTTATGACTTGTCAAAATAAGCAACTTAAAACTATTTTTTTGAAACTTTCTATAAAGTGGCTTACTTTGTCAAGTCATAATTTGCTCATCGGTTAACTATTTATTGAGTGGTAAATTGTACGCAAAAGTATGCTGTGAGTACTTCGAAATGGTACCAAGAACTTGATGTTTTGACCTCGTTTGGTACCTCGAAATTAAACTTGAACATGTCTCTCAAAAACTAGAATTTGAAACTTCAGTAGCCACTTGGAAGAATATTGAAGTTGTGTGGCTAAACTGTGACAGCATGTAAAGTTCGGTGGGCACTTGAAAGCATACAGAAGTTGGGTGGCTAAACCGTGACAGCATGTAAAGTTCGATGGGCACTTGAAAACATATTAAAATTGGATGGCTAAATCGTGACAGCATATAAAGTTCGGTGACTACTGAAATAATTAACTCTGGTTATTGGTCCAACTGTCTCTCTCGTGAAAGCATCAAATATGGCATTGAGTTCACTTTTTTTCGTCATTAGTATCTCCGGTGTTCACTTTATAAAATATAATATAATATCCTACGTCCACCTCCATCCCCGATCCCCCGCCGACTCCCAATATCTTCTCTATCCCAGACATATTCTATTAGTATGCGATACATATATACTTTTGATTGCTCTTGAAGATAAAAAAGGGCTACCCCTTTTTTCAGTTGTACTCTCTTCATCATCCTCCCGATAAGCCTTTATAGCCAATATTCTGGGACAGGTAACTGATACTCAACGGGCACATTCAGATTTTAACTCACATCTTGGTGGGTTTCTGTGATCATAACTAATGCATCTCATTGCTTAGTGCTTTAGGTATAGCATTGTAATTCTATCTGAACTATATCAATAACCAATATTTTTGGGCCAACTTTTCTGGGGTCTTTATTCCCATTATATGCACACACACAAAAAAAAAAAAAAAAAAAGGTCAAAATTTTGAGTGCTCTGTAATTCAGGACAGTGAATTTCTGGGCCAAGACTGTATTCTTTTGCATTGGTTTTTTACACGAGTACCCCCCCAAAAATATATATATATATATATATATATATATATATATATATGTATGCGTACTAATTGGGTCAAGATGATTCACATTTGTCTTGTTTACTTTATGTTTTTTCGAGTAAGATGTTGTTAATGCTTCTGCTATCAATAAAAATACGGCTTTCATGATTTTATGCTTCAATACTGAGCAGTGGGTATTTCAAATTTTTTTCATTTGTTAATGCATAAAATCTGACTCAAACAATTGTTTTTTTGCCAGATTTCAGGAAACTCATTCTTGTTCAATTCAATTCTTGGTGAAAAATGTTGAATCTGGGGTTGATTCATGGGAGCAAGACTTCAAATTCAGTTATTGTGAGCTTTAAAATACCTTATTATACCCACTGGGGGCAACACATTCTGGTCTGCGGTTCAGAACCAGTGCTTGGGTCATGGAATGTGAAGAAAGGCCTTCTTTTGAAGCCTGTTCATCTAGGGGATGAACTCATTTGGTCTGGGAGTCTGCCTGTTCCAAATGGGTTTGGATGTGAGTACAGCTATTATGTTGTGGATGATGACAGGAACATTCTAAGATGGGAGGCTGGAAAGAAGAGAAAACTGATATTACCTAATGGTGTTCAGGATGGGGAGTCTGTGGAACTTCATGACCTTTGGCAGGTACTTATTTTTGCTTCACTCTATCAGTCTTTCTTTGTGTGTGTGGATGTGGGTGTATTAAGTTTCATTTTATGATTCCTTTAATTACTGCACAGGTATTCTTTTTGTTTCTGATGTTGTGGAGATACTAATGAAAACTTAATGTTTGCGTTAACACGGGGATAATTTATTCTTGAATATGCCCGAGTCAGAGAATGATCTATATTTATTAACTTTCTCATGGTATGATTCAAGAAACTATAAGAGTAATAATTTTTCGGAGTATCTAATGTGGTTACTACTATTAGGTGTGTCTGCTAAATGTTTCTCAAGACGATCAGATCAATAAAGATAACTTACGCCTGAAAAGAATACTTTTAGAAGCACCCTGGCTTTGAAGTCTATTTCTTTTTTCCTTCTACAGGAAGTAGGGATGACCATATTCGATGGTGAGTTATTTTCCTTAACATTCTACAACTATGACCTTCGATCTCAGTCTTGCAGCATCAATGACGATTAAATTTGCAGTCAAAATCTTAATGCTATCAATTTAGATTATGTTGTCATCATAGTCACCTTGTTTCCAGCAATTTGATCTGACTATTGATAAACAGCATTGTTTTTAATTGTAAGAAAACCTCGTTTGGAAAGGGAAAAAGGGTGGTAAGCATAGATAGAAAGAATAATTATTTTATGCTTTTCTCTTGTTTAGTGTACTTAGTCATTTCTCATGATAAGAACCTGACCTATAAAAGGTTACCCTTTCCCCCCAAAAATATATATAATTGAACTGTTCCAAGTTAATAGCTTGTGATTGACATGGTGGAATGAACCACAAAAATGATAAGTTCATCTTTTTGCAATCAGATGTCAGTTAGAGTATGTATTTCCTGCAATTTTGAATTTTTACCATATTTCTTAAATTCTTATTTAATTTAAAACTCTCGGGGAATGATGATTGCAATGACATTAACAGTTGGTGCTTAAATTTATCTCTTGTTTGCTGTTATCTTGTTTATCCATAATAAGAAGCTGCTGACTGAATTTATGTTGTAATCATGCAGACTGGTTCTGATGATCTCTCTTTCAAAAGTGCATTCAAAAATGCAATCTTCCGCAGGAGTTGGAATTTAGAAGTGGAGAAACCCCTGGCTGAAATTCAGAATCAATTGAATCAGGAAGGTAATTTTGTTCTTATAATTTCCAAATATCTTTCATCTTTCAGATATGATTGTATTAGAAATGAGAACACATTCTAGACATTTACTTTGTAGACACATGTGATAAACAGATTCAGTCATTGTACAGTTCAGAATTTGCTGCCCAAATATTGAAGAAAAAACATCAGTAAGATCTTGTCGACCTTCAGTTGTATTTTCAGTATTTGCTTCTTTATGTCCAACTGAATCATGTCAATTTTTATGAAATTATGCAGATTTGTGTGATTGGTAGTCCTTTGAACTTGGGGCAATGGAAAATCCAGGGTCGACTTAAACTCAATTACATTGGTGAATCTATTTGGCAAGCAGAATGCGTGATGCGGAAGGAAGACTTCCCTATAAAATATCCTTTTTAGTGCATGGCTTTAAGCATAATGCTTGTTGTTGCTCGATTCTTGATTATTAGTTCTCTCTATATCTGTGAGTATATGAGTGAAAGGGCATCTCTCTCTCTCTCTCTCTGCCCTTAACAAATATTTACATACAGGTATGGTAAATATGGAAACGCCAAAAATTTTTCTATGGAAACAGGTCCAAATCGGGAGCTTTTTGTTGACTTCACAACTAGTCAACCAAAGTATATAGTCCTTTCAGATGACTTGATGCGAGTGAGGCACTGAAAATAATTTGAGTTTTAAGTGTTTTACTTTTATTTCTTGATTTGAAGTTTGAACTAAAAATTTGCACAATTCATCAATTTGTTTGTCAGGAAATGCCATGGAGGGGTGCTGGTGTAGCAATCCCTATGTTCTCTATCAGATCCGATGCTGATCTAGGAGTTGGGGAGTTTCTTGATTTGAAGTTACTAGTAGACTGGTCAGTGCAGTCCGGCTTCCATTTGGTTCAGCTCTTGCCAATAAATGATACATCAGTTCACGGAATGTGGTGGGATTCATATCCTTACAGGTAAATGATTAGGTTTGAGGTTGCACAGTTAAAACATAAACTTATGTGGTTGGATATTGCTGTTTTTGTTTTTGTTTTTCATTCTCTATTTAGCCAGTGTGATGGGTACTAAAGGTTTACGATATAAGTTGTTATCGTTTTTCATTTATTTATCTGATTTTACCTCTTTATGTTCCGAGTAATACTGTAATATTTATTTTTAAAAAATTTCATGATGCCACGTGCGCATAATAATAGGAATATTTCCAAAAAGGAAGTTTGTCATGACGAACACTGGCAGTCCCTCTATTAACTTGATCCATAATATCTTTTTGTTATTACTTCTCAATGCAGTTCCCCTTTTGTAAATTCTTCAGATAATACTTTTCAATTGAATTTTGTTAGACTAAAGTTTTCTATTTTCCTCTCGACCATGCCATGCAGCTCACTTTCAGTATTTGCATTGCATCCATTATACCTGAGGGTCCAGAATCTCTCTGAAAAAATCACTGAGGATATCAAGGTGTAGTTTTCTTTCTACTAGATTGTTAACATATAAAATAGTTTGTTAGTCTGGTATACATTCTGAATCAATTTTGTGGCAATCATACAATGGATTACTTTTCTTTCTCATACTGACTGTTCTTTCTGCAGCAAGAGATACAACGTGCCAGAGTACAGCTGGATGCGAAGGTATTCATTCCTTTTCAATCAATTTTGTTTAAACTGTTCATAATCCCATGACACTTGATAGTGTCTTAAACATTAGGTTTCTTGCTCTTTATGAAGTTCTTATTTTGCATCCTTGTTGATATCACTGTTACTATTGAACTCACCAATGTAGATTTACCAACATAACCATCATAACATCTTTTTGTTCCATTCTCTTCCATTTCCTTACAACTGCTACTTGAATTTCACATGAAATAAATGCTATCTGTATTATGTACTTGAAGAAGCACTAAATACATGCACACACAATTTATCTTAACTCACACAATCAGGTCCGTACAAAGGAGAGATTCTAGTAAAGATGTATGTTTTTTGTCTTTCCCTTTATTTAGGTTGTGTTTGGCAAACATGTTTTTTCCTACACAATTCCCCAAATCACTTTTTAACCACACACATTCTCTCTCCATTTTTCAACCACACATTTTACCTAGAAAACATAAAAACATGTTTTTAAGCAAAAAAACTTTTAACAAACAGAGGCTTATGTTCTTTCTGGTACATTTTTAATAATTACTTGAACTGTACATATATTACATCTAGTCACGTTTGCTGTAATTTACTTGGAACATTACATTTAGTGCTTTAAACCAGGTGTTAATTCGTTGATTATTGGGGTTTTCCACTTTTAATATTATAGCATGTTTTGAATACTGTTCATTCAATGTTATTGTGGTGAGTCTGGTGACATGGCATCAAAAATAAAAAATTAACATAATAGTGTTGTGAACCAAGGGCTCTACGTCGATTAGCAAAGAGTCGCAGCTGACTGTTCAAGATGTCTAATTTTGGTCTGTTTACCAGTTTGTCTTGTACGGATTGATCAATGATTCCAATGTTTTAGGCCATTTGCCTTTGATATTACCTTCAAAATCGTTTTTTTTTTTTTTAAATTTTCTTTTTTATTATATTCTGTGAACCTTAATGTTGGAATTGGATGTAATCTACATGGGTTCACATGTCACCATTGCTTGTCTATTTAGCTGTTTGAAATGGCCACACATTGAAATTCTGTAAAATTGTCTAATGAATGGACAACATGCATGAAAACTCATTCAGATTTTAACCTGCATAATGTTTTCCCTTTATCCTTGCAGGATGTGGATTATGAGGCAACCATGACTGCAAAACTTTCGATTGCCAAGAAAATATATTCTCAGGAGAAGGAAGTGATACTAAGTTCAACTTCCTTTCAGAAATTTTTTGCAGAGAATAAAGTAATTATATTTTAGCATAAAGCGATTTCTGTATTTATAATTCTGGTCAATTGGAGTTTTTAAATACAACCACCATTCTATATCACTGAGAAAGAAAAGACATTACTAGGCAATTAGTTTTATTCAAGATAGTCATTAATTCCTCACATCATACTTATTTTGCAGCATCTCTTTTTATTGGCAGGATTGGTTGAGACCCTATGCAGCCTTTTGTTTTTTACGTGACTTCTTTGAAACATCAGATCACAGCCAGTGGGGTCGATTTTCTCTTTTCTCACAAGATAAGGTATCTGCATTTTTTCTCTTGGTCATTTCTTTATTATTCTTTAATGGGATCAGGATCTTCAGTTTGAAAGGTCCACATTTATTCTTAACATTTACGTGTCGAGTACTGACAGTTATCTTGCCATATTTTCAGATTGAGAAGCTTGTCTCGAAAGATAGCTTACACTATGATATAGTTTGCTTTCATTACTATATCCAGTACCATTTACACATGCAAGTAAGTAATAACTCTTACCAGATGTGTTTTCTCTTTTTCCAAGTCGTTAAAACACTTGGTAATCATGTTGATCAACAGTTATCAGAAGCTTCTGAATATGCGAGAAAGAAAGGAGTAGTTCTGAAGGGGGATCTGCCCATTGGAGTTGACCAAAATAGTGTGGATACTTGGGTGTATCCAAGTCTTTTTCGCATGAACACCTCTACTGGGGCACCTCCAGACTATTTTGATAAAAATGGACAAAATTGGGGATTCCCTACTTATAATTGGGAAGAAATGTCCAAAGACAATTATGCTTGGTGGCGTGCTCGTTTAACACAGGTTGGTCGGTAACTTGATGATGTCTCTTTGTTTTTCTCTTTCAAAATTTCTATATCTCTAGGAAATTTTATAATTCTAAATTAACTGGCCTTAGATTTGATTTACAGATGGCCAAGTACTTCACGGCTTACAGAATTGATCATATATTGGGTTTCTTCCGAATCTGGGAGCTCCCAGATCATGCAATGACTGGCCTTTGTGGAAAATTTCGACCATCTATTCCTCTAAGCCAGGTATGCCCCTTGTCTTATGCCTCAATTTACGTGTCTTTTGTTTTTCTTTAGTTATTGATGATATATGTTTAGCCCAAAATGCAATCATACACACTTCATATGTATTAAACTAATTGTTATTGTAGGAAGAACTTGAAAGAGAAGGAATATGGGACTTTGATCGCTTGAGTCGACCCTACATTAGGCAGAAGTTTTTAGTGGTAATGAGTTTTTCCATGCTCCTTTTTGTGCTGATTTTCCTGAGTTCATTCCCTTGTAAAGAAATTTTAAAGTCCTTGTTTCTGTGGCTGCTCATGTTTCAGGAGAAGTTTGGAGCTTCCTGGCCTATAATAGCTTCTAACTTTCTGAATGAATATCAGAAAGATCATTACGAGGTGATATATGATTTGGGAAGAAGCATATTTTATTTTTATTTCTTGACTTTGCTTCTGATGTATGAATCATCTCACGGTACTGTCCAAAAACTTAATTCGGCAATATCTTAAATAATGCATACAATGGCCTTGTGTAGGAGCTTAATCATTATTTTATGCGTTTCCCAGTAAATAGCGTGTTCCTATATTATATTAGAAGTTTTGGCAGAATTAGATGTCAAGTATCTAAAGGTTGTCATGGATGTTCCAATATCTGTGTGGCCACAGTGGCTCAATTGCTGAGTTACTTGCAAAACTGTTTAAAAGACCTTTACTTCTTTTATAAAAATATTCAACATCAATTATAAGTCGATTGTTATCCTTCCTGAGTTAACTCTTAGATAGACACTCATACTTCCCAAATTTGTCCATAAACAAAAATTCTAGTTTAGGAGCAAATCAAGCTTTCTCGTGATCATAATTTTCTTGCTGCGTAGTTAAAATTGAGAAGAGGTAGAACAAGCACTTTGACTATCAAGCTGAATACTTACTTCATGTGATTTATGTAGTTCAAGGAGGACTGCAATACCGAAAAGAAAATTGCGTCCAAGCTGAAGTCATGCATAGAAAGATCCATGTTGTTAGAGAGTGAAGCACTTCTCCGGGGCACCCTCTTTGATCTTGTGAAGGCAAGTGTAAATCTAGAAAAATTCTTTAAGATTCATCTTGGCTGACTTGAATGTGTGCAATGGGTTTTTACCTACATAAAGATAGTTGCCAGAATAATTAATGGAACTTTTCATGTATTAATAGTAATTAAGGATATTGGACGAAAAAGAAAAAAAATACGGAACCTCAATTGCTAGTGCCATGACCTCTGAAGTAATTTTTTTTTATTTTTTCTCTTTTTTTCCAAATTATATGAGAATGCTCGTCAGTGTACTTCAGTTGTTTTTTTCCCATGGCAGAATATAGTCCTCATCAGAGATCCAGAAGATTCAAAAAGTTTTTACCCCCGTTTCAATCTTGAGGATACGTCAAGCTTTAGTGATTTAGATGAGCACAGGTACCTAACATATTCATATTTTTCGGATATCAAAATGTGTGCATTTGTTAGAGAAAATAATGTGACAACATGCATTAAATATTGTTTCTTTATATTAAATATATAGTGGTTAAGATTGTTCCGTTTTCTTCCCCCCCCCCCCCCCCCCCCCATAATTTCTCTACTTTCTATGTAAAAGATCTGCTTTGAATATCCAATATCCGCCCAATTTTCCATTTATCATTGCTGTCCATTGATGCAGCAAAAATGTTCTGAAGAGACTATATTATGATTACTACTTCCATCGCCAAGAGACTCTGTGGCGTCAAAATGCTCTAAAGACATTACCTGTTCTCTTGAACTCCTCAGATATGTTGGCATGTGGAGAAGATCTCGGGATGATTCCTTCCTGTGTTCATCCTGTATGACATTAATACTGTTTTTTTTTTTTTTTTTTTGTACGACATTACTACGGTTTTACATTACATTCATGCCATTGATAATTTCAAGTGGATTTCTAAGGTTGTCTTGGGTTGGGTTGACACAGGTCATGCAAGAGCTTGGTTTAATAGGATTACGCATTCAACGTATGCCAAATGAACCTGGTCTGGAATTCGGTATTCCTTCTCATTATAGTTATATGACGGTAAACCATTTATTCTAATTTGTCTCTGTTCATGTCATCTTTGTGCTTTATATCCTTTTGAATAAAGAACCTTCCACTCAAGAATCTCAGATACAAATAATGAGAACCATAGTCAATGATGCGAAAGGTCCTCAATGAAATTATCGTTCGTGCTTAATCTATTCCAGGTATGTGCTCCATCATGTCACGACTGTTCCACCCTTCGTGCTTGGTGGGAAGAAGATGAAGAGAGAAGACGTAGATATTTTAAGAATGTGGTGGGATCTGATTTGTTGCCACCTGATCAATGCACTCCTGAAATTGTGCACTTCATTTTGCGGCAGCACTTTGAAGCTCCATCAATGTGGGCGATTTTCCCACTCCAGGTACCCAAATATACAAAATGTGCTTCTGTGCCGCGTGTTAATTTAACTTCTACTTCATCGCATGTTTGGCTAAGCTTCAAAAGCTTACTTAGAAGTCGTTACGATTTTCTGGCAATCTTGTAGCGTACCCTGTAACCCACGTATTGTTAAGAAAAAGCTACTTTCATGTTCAAAACATACATATTATGCATCAATATGCCTGTTTAGTGTACCCATGGATGTTAAAGGATTTAACACGTTTTAATTCAACAAACAGGATCTGTTAGCACTGAAAGAGGAATACACAACGCGCACTGCTGCAGAGGAGACAATTAACGACCCAACAAATCCAAAACACTATTGGCGATATCGTACGTGCATGCTACTTGTTCATACTGTATTAACTTAATGTTGCATGTTTATATTTGTTTCCCATTTTAGATTATACCAATTTTATTTTGATCCCTTTTCCATTTTTAATGGTTGCTTCCCTATTACTCAGGGGTACACGTGACTGTGGAGTCCTTGCTCAATGATAAAGATCTTATAACCGAAATCAAAGATCTAGTTCGTGGAAGTGGAAGATCCTACCCTCCTTTAGACAAAGTTGGAGCAATAACTGATCTGGAGAAGCAGAAAGTTCCCTTGGTAAATTAGCGAAAATGATTTCCTAACGAGGAAGCAATAACAGTTTCAGATTATTCATCTTTGGATTTCCGCCGAATGGGGCATTTCACCAGTCGAATTTCCTTGTTATTCGATTGGGATTTCAAGATCAATATATTTACCGTCTTGTAATAAGCTCTCTCTAGAGAAGTTGGAATCATTTTATTTCTTACAGCCAAAAAATAAATAAATCATATGCATCAATAAATTACAGTTCAATATATGCTGAAAATTATTATCATTTGGGTTTTGAAGTTAAACATTCAACTTTCTTTTTGAATCGTTCGATTGATTTGAGTATTGGTGACTTTTAGGAAGACAAAAGTTGATAATATTTGCCATTGAAATATAAAATGTCTTGCTATTAAAGGAAAAAGGGGGTATAAAAATGAACTTCAACATAATCCACTATGAGATACCACTTTTTAAAAGGAAGAAAAAGGCGGTTAATGAGAACTAGTGAATTACCAGTGCGATATACGGGAAGAAACGTTTGGATAAAAATAATTCAATATGAAATTAGATGAATTTTTTAGATAAAATAAATAAATTTGGCAAATAAGAGATTAGATCATCGTTTATTGGTTTCATGAGTAAAAATTTTGGAATGCTTCTTTGTACACTATTTTTTGTTGATTTTGTTGGTCTTCTATTCTTATTACAAATCAATATATTTAATTAGGAATGATTTGTCACCCTAGAAATAGCAACATAAAGTTGTCCATGTATAAACACTAGTAATTTAAGAAGCAGTCTCACATGCGAGAATGATTGTCCTTGACTCTTATTGATAGTCAGGCATAGGACACCATCAATGAAAATTGTTTTCTTTGAAATCTAATAGGTATCGTAGAATCAGAAGGGTTCACGACGTCCATTGAATAAAGAACTTGTGTTCTGCATTGCTACCAAAAAGAATTTGACCTTCTAGTACATGGTCGCCAAGTTTTTTAACTGTCAACCTTATTCCATTGCACAATCTCTGTGTATGATCAATACTTCTCAGAAAGAGCAATGGATACTGCAAAGGCAAATAAAGATGATGCATTTCGCTTATCCGCTGCAACAATCCACCACGTGGCACAATAATGATATTCCTATGTCCGGTTGTTTATCAAAATCCACCGACAATCAATCCGGCAATTTCATTGACAACAGGCAAATCATATCCCCTATCATCAGTCGCCCACCGACCAATAAGAATAAGTCTTACATTTGAAGTGTTTTCCTCAATCCTCTTTTCTCTAACAAACCTAAACCGCCTTACCAATTTATTGTATTTGTCTAGCATATCCTTCAAACCAGAAACTATAAAATCATGCAACATTGAATCGCATGATTCACTCCTACTAGGAGATATTAAAAGACATAAATTAAATTTTAGACTATCACAACAAAATTATCTGTGTAATTTTGGAGCTAAACCGTCATTAGGCAACAGATTCTCAATCTTATGGTAATTTTGACCCTGTTATTTGAAGATGGGATATCCTCTACCATCATTCAGCATATTATCTATTCCCTCCCCCCATAGAAGTGAACGAAAATATCATATTATATATCCAAGTGTTCTCAACGAAATTCTTAATCCTGTCATCCCTGCCATATAACAAATCTTTTAAAATTAGATGATGATCTTCATAAGAGGAATCTTCACTTTCCCTTGCATACAACAAAGTAGGGTTGAGCAAATAAACCACAAAATCGAACTAAACCACAACAAAGGGTTTGGTTTCAAATATGAAATAGTTTGATTCAGTTTGGAAAATTTTCAAATTGCCTTAAACGATTTGGTTTATGTTTCAATTGTCAAAATCGCGGTTTTCAAACAGCAACCTGCCAAATTTTAAAAATAAAAATAAAGGCAAACGTTCAATGTTAAAAAATGCAACACAGTTTTTATTATCAACAAATCAAAATTAAGGAGTCAAAGATTAATTTGTTCAAATCCACAACCATTTAGAAATAATTCTTGCTCCTACATTTTATAATCATCATCCAAGACATTTTCTTAAAATAAAATTTTTAATTTAAGAACCAACTACATTTTATTTAAGAAAAACTTAAATGTTTGCTTGCTTCTATATAATTAGTTTGTTTATCAACATGAATTGATTCGCAATAAAGCACTCAATTAGAAACTGAATACTATTATTGAGCTAGTTTCAACTCAAAATTTTAGACGAATTTGTGTCTTTCAGCTTTCTTTGAAATATACTAATTCATTAGTTGGCAATCCGTGGTTTCAAACCGCACCAAACCGTAAAAAATGGTTTACTTTGGTTTTGTTTAGAAAATAAAATGTTTTAGTTTGGTTTGGAAAAATTTTAAATTGTTTTAAATGGTTTGGTTTTAAATATTACTACAAACCGGCTAAACCAAACCATGTTCATCACCCCTACAACAAAGTGAGAACTTCAGATTATGACATATTTTATAACGCTTATCCACTCTCTCCTCGAAAAAAAAATTTCTTTGTAAAATGAACACTTAAATATAGGATCTCCAATGTCCATGTACTCTAAACAATCAACTGTTTTGACATTTGACAATGGAAAACAACACGTATAACAAACGCATTTGATAATCATAAAAATCGAAATAAAACTAAAATTGTGAGATTAACAAAAAAATGTGATATGAGATTTTCTGGAATAAAAATTTTAATAATAATTAAACGTAATTGTAAATAAAATTATTTTGATAAATAATCTTGTTACGACCACGTCTAAAATAAGCTTGACTCGTCACCCATGGGAGCCCACGTGACACTCATTGGTGGCCAGTTACGTTTAGAACCTCACAAACTACTAAATAGCCGAGGTGAAATGTTGTCCGAAGTACTTGTAGCCGAACTGCTTTCTCTGAGCTGGTGCTGTCCGAGGTGAGTGCCCCGGACCAGTGACAAGCTTGGTCAGTGTGTTAGAGAGATTAGACTTCCCTGCACGTTATAGGTTGATGGGATAGCGTCTTTTCAGAGGATGTAATGGCTGTCGCAGCCCTACCATAAGTAGTAATCATTATGACCAAATGTTTGGTTTACCTCATAAACAGCTAGAAGCTTGACACGTGTAAAGTGCTACACGTGTTACCATCCTAGATGATTGTCTCACACTACAAATAGATCACTGGTGTCTTCAAGTAAAAGGTTATAAATTCAATACTTGAACTAAACATACTACTCTCACTCCCTTTTCTCTCTTTTACACACTTATATTTTCCACATTTAACATATAATTACTCCAAATGGGTCCTGACTCGAGCGTCGGAGTGCAAACGGGAGCCACCCCTGACCCCAAGATGATGTTTTGTCTTAATGCGTATGAAGTCCACGTGTTCAAAAGGGAGGAGCTAAGGCGTGTTGATCCAATGTCCTACAGATTTTGTGGTCAACATTTTGGCGCCGTCTATAGGAGACCACACCTAAAACCATGAAAATCACGTGGTGAAAAACAACTAGAAACCTTGAAAAAGGTGAAAGACCTCTTGAAAAAGAGTAAAGAAGAACCATAAAACCTTGGAAAATGCTTAAAACTTTGAAATATAAATTTATCAACCTTGAAAAAGCTTAAAACTTTGAAATATAAGTTTATCAACCTTGAAAAAGGCTTGAAACTTTGACATATAAGTTTATCACCCTTGAAAAAGGCATATAATTTTGGAGTACAAGTTTCTTCACCTTTAAAAAGGACAACAACTGAATCACTACGACAATGAGTGAGAGTGATAATGATGCCAACCCTCGAAGAAGTAGAGAGGAACAATACGACAATGGGGAAACGCACCCAACTGGCCAACTTGAAAATGCCAACAAGAAGGTTCCACAGCCTAATCCTCCTTGCCGGCACCAAAGTAGATGCATGTTGTCAGACATGCATGCATGGCTGCTCAAATGTTGGAGATACAAAAATAACAAATTGAGCAAACTGTGGCTATGAATGCCTACATGACGAGGGGTTATACGACGAATGAACCGATAGAACCACCGCTCTACCCTCAACCTCATTATTCACCATCTGATGCAGGAACAGGCATAACCTCGTACTATTATAACGCACCGCCTATATACGTTGAGGTGGATTCGTACCCCTCCACGAGGAAGACCCTGTGTATGAAATACCGGAAGAACATAGCCCACCTCCCGAATATCATAGAGAAGCGGCTCCCTCAAGGTTCGGAAGTGTCTTTAGCCGGATAGGGGGATTATTATGAGGCAAACGGGGAAGCAGGGCTGAAGAACCCCGCAACAAGCACAAGCACCTAAAAATAGATATGAGCGAAGGGCCAAAGAGGCCCTTTCGTAGGGACACATGCCCGAAAATAGGCATGGAACAGGGGTAGAGGTGAACCCCCCGCCCCATGTGCCTAGAAATAGGCGAGAGCAGAGAGCTGCAGAAGCTCACTCCTAAACCCAAGGAGATCACCCGAATTACCAAAGACCAAATCATGGCTAGGCGTTATCACCCCGCGGGTTGAACCAGTCACAGCAGCCTTATGACCAATACCATGGTACTATGAAATCAGACCATAACGAAAATAACGATGAACTCTCGTCATGAGTCCCTTCTCTGAGAGCATTTGGAGGTGTCCAGTACCTACCGACTTTGAAATTCCGAAGATAACAAAGTAATTTGGGTGATGTGATCCGGATGACCACCTACTGAACTACCGAGCCAGTACGGAGATAGTTGGGGCTACTCCTACGATAAAATGCATGGTCTTTGCCTTAACACTCGAAGAGAGCGCCATAGGGTGGTATAAAAAACTCCGAGACCTAAAAACACCTTTAAAAATGGGTTCGTCTCATCAAGGCCAGGTCAACTCCCTCTCTAACGCCTGCAAGATCTGAGGTAGGGAAGAAATGAATCTCTGAAAGACTACTTAGCTCGATTCACAGAGGAGATGCACAATTGTGAAAACATCACAGAAGCAGAAATGTTCTCCTCCTAGAAAGGGGGACTAAACATGACCAGTAAGTTTTGGAAAGATGTCCGAAGTAGAAAATCAAGGGATTACAACGCCTTTGTAGATCTGATGAAGGAGGAAATCATCTCGAAAGAGATGGAAAAGGCTCTATAGCCATCCTCAAGAGTGATATAACACTGGATACTAGTTTGGAGCGAATCCAAGAACTGGAAGTGATAAAAACTAGTCTGAAAACCGTCGCAGAGGTGGTTCACGCCCATTTCCAAGGTCCGGATCCAGCTATGTAGCTGAAATCACGGAGGCTATTCCCAACTTGCACTTCATGCTGCCTGCAATGGCCCCCGCTACCACTCCGGAAGGAGCAGGTGGAAGCCAAGGTGGCAAGCAACCCATGACTAGTCCATACTGCGCGTACCACCGATTTTATGGACATGCTACAGAGGATTGTAGAGACATGCAAATGCTGGCGGAATGAAAGGCCATCGAGAGAAGGGGAGGAAATAGTACCCTGAACATGGGAAGGTCGAACATGCCTAATAACCAAAGGTTCAACCAAATCGAACAAAGAGAAAACAAACGATACCCCCCCAGGGTAGGAAGCAATAATCGCCGTAGGGAGCAGAGCCACGACATAAACAAAGCTTCGGTACCTGATAGAAATACCAGGGATGTACTTTCGCCCCCTAATGATCCTCCAATCCGTGAAATTGACACCATTTTTGGGGGACCACACCCCGGGGGAAATACCAACAATTCCCAAAAGAGGTACATAAGAGAGGCCAAAGAACCCTCCAATGCGAATTATCATATAAATTCCCACCCTGCAGGGATTTCCTAAATAGAGCCCATCACATTTACGTTGGAAGATGCAGTCGGGGTACATTTTCTGCACAATGATGCGCTGGTAGTCTGGATGATAGTTGCCAGGAATGGCTTGTCTCGGATGTTGGTAGATGATGGTGCCTCAGTAAACGTGATTTACGGGGTCACCTATGACAAGATGAGAGTTGACACACCACTAACCCCTGCTTTGGATCCCATTTACAATTTCACTGGGGACTGCATAGTTCCAAGAGGATCAATAATCCTCATGACAGAGGTGAGGCAGGAACCCACCATTTCCTGGATTCCAATGGAATTCTTGATAGTGGACAAAAGCTCATCATATCATGGCTCCATAGGAAGGCCAGGTCTCATCGATCTTGGCACCATCACCTATACGAAATACATATACATGAAATTCCCAACAGTGAATGGGGTGGCAACTGTCAGAGGTAGTCAAACCGAGTCTAGGTTGTGTGACACCAATGCTATTAGAAAGTTACAAGATTGAATTGTCTGTATGATTAGCGATATAGCTATGACCGACGTGGCTCTAGACCCTGAAAATATAGGTATCAAGCCTAGGGGAGAAGCGGACACCTCGATGACAGAAAGGGAGGATTTATTGGAGTTGGATCCTAGGATGATGGGAGTAGATTGTCGTATCCCCCCTCGATTGAAAATTTAGAATGCATCATTGTTGATCCATCTGACCCCCATGAAAGAATTGTAAATTGGTCAAGATTCCACTCGCGAGTTTAAAGAGCAGCATAAAGGTTTCCTCCTTCAAAACCTCAATGTGTTTGCATGGAAGCATGAAAGATATGGTGGGAATAGACCCAAAAGTGGCTTGATATAGACTTCAGATTGATCCAAATCACCCAGGGCAAAGGTAAAAATGAAGGCCCATGAGCCTAGAGAAATGCGAGGCCTTGAAAGAAGAGGCATCGAAGCTGTTCAAAAATGGCTTTATCAGGGAATCTCGGTATCCAAAGTGGGTCTCTAACCCAGTGTTGGTCCCCAAAACAAAGTGGGAAGTTGCGAGTGTGCATTGATTTTTCAAATTTGAATCAAGCTTGTCCGAAGGACAGTTTTCCCCTACCTCGGATTGATCAACTGGTTGATTCCACTGTATGGTATAAATTTTTAAGCTTAATGGACACATATTCAGGGTACAATCAAATTCCAAAGAACAAATCCGATGAAGAACACACCTCCTTCATCACGGATAGAGGCCTCTACTGCTATAGGGCCATGCCCTTCGGATTGAAAAATGCAGGTGCAACCTACCAACGATTGATAAATCAGATGTTCGTAAAACAACTTTGAAATACCATGGAGGTCTAAGTGGACGACACGTTAGTTAAAATCATGAAAATCTCAGAACATGTCAAGCACTTAGCGGAGTCCTTCGACATATTGAGAGTATAGAATGAAGCTCAACCCCTTGAAGTGTGCCATTGGGGTTGGGTCTGGAAAATTTCTTGGGTTCATGGTGAACAGTAGGGGTATCGAAGCCAACCCAGATAAAATTAAGCCCTTGCTTGAAATTTGATCACCTCGGAATCCCAAAGAAGTTCAAATCCTAATTATGAAAGTTGCGGCCCTGAGCAGATTCGTATCCAAATCCACTAACAAATGTTTGCCATTTTTCCAGTGGATGCCGAAATGCGAGCAAGCCTTTGACAAGCTGAAAGAGTTTTTGGGGCGAGCTCCCCTACTGTCAAATCCAAAGGCCGGAGAGCCTCGGTTCCTCTACCTGGATGTTTCCAAAGAAGCAGTGAGCTTTGTCTTAATTAGAGAAGAAAGCGGGAGTCAACTTTCGGTGTACTATATAAGCAAAGCCCTGTTGGACGCAGAAACACATTATCTTAACATGGAGAAACTCGCTTTAGCATTAGTCACAGCGACCCGTAGGCTCCAGCCCTACTTCCAGTCACACTCCATCCAGGTGCTCACTAACTTCCCCATAAGACAAGTTTTAAAGAAACTAGACGCATCGGGAAGGCTTATGAAATGGGCCACTGAAATCACCCAATATGACGTACATTTTTTGCTTCGGACGAAAGTAAAAGGTCAAGAACTTATGAATTTCATAGCCGAGTTTACGCACCCACCCAAGGTGGATATGGTTGAGAATATTGGGGGATACCAAGAATGGAGACTGTTTGTAGATGGATCCTCTACTGAAGGGAGAGCCAAAGTAGGTGTAATACTTGTAAGCCCGGAAGGGCATAAGCTACATAGCGCGGTTCGCTTAAGTTTGAGGGCTTCAAATAAGTAGCAGAATATGAAGCACTTTTGCAGGGTTAAAGCTAGCAATAGCTTTAAAATTCAAAGGGCTGACAACGAATAGTGACTCCCAGCTAGTCGTGAGCCAAGTTAATGGGCATTTTGCTATCGAGGAGCACAGTGTGATGGATTATTTGAAAAGAGTAAAAGGCTTGACCACCTTCTTTGAAAAGTTTGAACTAGCCCACATACCCTGGTAAAAAAATGCAAATGCAAATGCATTGTCAAAACTTACGAGCAGTAAAGATGTCGAGCTACTTAACATAGCACCTATCGAACATTTGTTTGTACCTTCGATTGATCAAAGGGTGGAAGTGCTATCCATAGACAACAAAGATTTATGGATAACTCCAATCCTACTTGAAGCACCAAATGTTGCCAGACAATGTAGAATCAGCTTGGAAATTACAAAGGTATGCAGCTCATTTCATCTTAAAGGATGGGGTGCTACAGAAACAAAGCTACGCAGAACCTTTATTACATTGTGTTGGCCCGAAAGATGGCAAGAACAATATGTCGAGATCCATGAGGGAATTTGTGGAAATTATTCTGGAGCACTATCCTTAGAAAGGAAAGCCCTAAAACAGGGGTATTTTTGGCCCACGATGAGGAAAGATGCGCATGACTTCGTTCGTAAGTGCGACAAATGTCAGCGACATGCCACCATACCACACCTGTCACATCACGAGTTGAGGGTAGTAACAAGCCCATGGCCATTTGCAAAGTGGGGCATCGATATTATTGGTCTCATGCCAAGAGGATGTGGAAATCACTACTTCGCCATTGTGGCAATAGATTATTTCACCAAATGGGTGGAGGTTGAGCCACTGATGAAGATAATGGAGACAAACACTTTCAAGTTTATCTGGAAAAACATCATTTGCAAGTTTGGAATCTCACACTATTTGGTAACTGACAACGCGAAGCAATTCAAAAATAGGAAGGTGGATGAGTTGTGTGATGACTTGGGCATTAATAAGCTATTCTCTTCACCACACCATCCTCAGGAAAGTGGGCAGGTTGAGGCGATCAACAAGACTATAAAGAACATGCTGAAAAGAAAGTTTGAATCCAAAAAGGGCGCTTGGGGGGATGAACTCCCCCAAATCTTATGGGCGATCCGAACTACCTCTCACACCACCACAAGTGAAACCCCCTTCTCAATGGCTTACGGGTACGAAGCAGTATGTCCAATGGAAATCGTTGTGCCTTCGCCTTGTCAGATTCATTTTAACAAAGCCGTTAATGAAGAAGCCTTGAGGTCAGACTTAGATTTCCTCCTTGAAAAAAGGAACGAATCACAGATTGTGTTAGCACGTTAACAAGAAAAAATGGCCCATTATTATAACAAGAAAGTGAAGAGAAGGTTTTTTAGAGTCAGGGACTTGGTTTTGAAGAAAGTACTTCTCTCAAGCCAAGAACCAGGGGTAGGGACTCTATGCTCTAATTGGGAAGGACCTTATAGGGTCACAACTGAGGTAGTACCAGGGACTTACATGATAGAGGATCTCTTCGGAATACCTTTACCTAATCCATGGAACACTGATCTTCACCGATATTATCAATGAAGTTAATTTCCGTATGCGCTTGCTATTTTGTGAGGGCTATGCGATGCAAGTTTTCTGATGTAGGCGCACCTACGAAAACCCGCACGATGATTGAATTCAAAGACACACGGATAACAACTCACGAGAAAACACGCAATGTTTATTCAAAAGTCGAAATCCCTTCATAACAGCAGTAAGACAACCTTAAATACTGAAAACCTAATGCCCATGGGCCATTACACGGACTGGGCTTATTAAAATAAAACACGAACATAAAAATTAAATAAATAAAGATAGAAAAGTGACGTTTTGAGGCTCTAAACGACCTCAAACGACTAAAAACCATCATACCTCAGAGAAAAGCGGTGATTCTTGTCCGGCTCGTCGAGACCTTTCCGAAAAGTACTTATGGGCCCAAAACAGACACCGTATGACAAAGTTAAGGCCGTTTGAAGCTGCGAAGCCCAACACCTCATGCGCGCCGATCCCAACGATCCAAAAACGCTAGGGCTTGATCCTGTACGCCATCATTTTCCTTATGCAATATTACATTAAGTTCGGAATTATTATGGCAAGCATAACCAATGAAGTACTGATTATTGTCCAATTTTACGTATTTTAGATAGGCAAATAAATGAAAAATACAATTTTGGGATATAAATTTTGTTATTTAGAGTAAGATTTATTAAAGACTTAATTTTATTTGTTAAACTCTAAATCGATTTTATTTGCTAATAATTTCATTTATTTAATTGCAGGTACATTTTGGACAATTTTATCTCAAAAATAACCCCTAACTTGATTAACCTAAAAAAGCCCAAAAATCAATTATGGAGCCCACTTTCATCTTCAACTCTCAACATCAGCCGTTTCCTTAGCCTCTGTCATCTCTCCCTCACAAAAAAAAAAAAAAAAAAAAACAGCCAACCTCCCTCTCTGCCTGTGTCTTCTCCATCTTCATCCTCCCAGCCGTCATCTTCATCCTCCCAGCCGTCTTCTTCTCCAGAAAACCAGCCGTCCTCTCTCATCTTCTCCATCCTCCGTCTGTCTTTCTCTCCTTCTCAGCCGCACCAGCACCTTCAACCTACAGCCGCAAGCAACAAAATTCCCTCTACCTCACGTCTCTCTCACCTTCAACCCACTCAGCCCCTCCACTGCCAGCCGCAACCTTTCTCTCAACTCTCCTCAGCCTCTGTCTTCCCTCCTCACTCCCGGCAGCAACTTATTTTCCAACCAGCAGCCTCGCTGTCTTCTCTCCCTCACACAGCCAGCAGGTCTCTCTGTCTGTCTTCTCTCTCAGCAGCAAACTCTCCAGCAGGCCCCGGTTCATCATACAGCGGGCCTCGGTTTTGGGTTATTGGTTCTAGTTTTATTCCTATTTTGTTTAGTCTTCTAGTTGTTTTATCATCGGTTTAAATAATTTTATATTATTGATGTTAGTTGATTTTTAGATATATATTTCATTTATTGAATTTTTTAATTTATAAACTTGAATTTAATTTTTAGTAATGGTTATTGTTTGTTTGAATTTTATTTCGTTTAATTTAATTATGTCCGGCTAGATTATATTTGAGAGGAGTTATTCTTAGCGTCAATGGGTGAATGTTTTAATTCGTTATGGATGAATTCTTGTGATTGATGATAATTAACGAGTGTTTAAATTTTTCAAATTATTTTACTTCGATTGATGTCGTTGATGTGGTATGTATTGATTATGCACACAACATGCTCGACTAAATGCCGTAAAATAAATTGATTAATTCTCGTACTAATATTTCCAAATTTTATCGATCTCAAGAAATTCATGCTAAATTTATTTGCAAAACCCAATTGATAGCGAAAGAATAACTTCACTCAAATTTCCCTTTCATTACAATTTAATTTTATTCTCTCCAATTTCATTTTAGCACAATTGAAATCATAGTTTAGGTTTCGAATTTAGCAAATATTACGATACCAATAAAATCCCTAGGAAGAATGACCCTAGATTATTGCTAGGCTACAACTTGACCCCTTTATACTTGGAGGGTAGATTTAACATCGAGTCAAGTTTTTGGCGCCGTTGCCGGGGATTATTTTGGTGTTAACTGATTTTTGCTGAATTCTTTTTATTTTATTGTTATTTTTTTCTCGACTACTATTCTCGATATTGTTCTTTGTTTATGTCCGTTTGGTTTCGAGATAATTCTAAGCGATTAGTAAGATCGGAACCTACTAACCAATTTTTAATTCTTGAAAATCAGCAGGTAGTAATGGCAAATAATGCAGATCCAAATGAGGCGCCAGTCGTTCGAAGTCTTAGAGATTATATTTTTCTAACAATGGCAAGCACTCCATCATGCATTGTAGTTCCTGCAAATGCAGCGGTTTTCAACTTCAAACCGGGAATGATTGATCATCTACCACGCTTCCATGGGATGCCATCAGAGAGTCCATATCACCACATTCAGGAATTAGAAGGGGTTTGTTTTACTTTTCTTGAACGAAATTGCACTGAGGAAGTCATTCGACTCAAGCTTTTCCCTTTTTCACTAAAGGATAAAGCTAAGTCGTGGCTTAACTCTTTAAGGCCTAATTCAATTACAAATTGGGCAAATATGCGGAAAGAGTTCATTAAAAAAAAAATTCCACCACAAAGAACCACCACTATTCAAAGACAAATCATGAATTTTTCCCAAAAGAATAATGAAAATTTTTACACTAGTTGGGAAAGATTTAAGGATTTGTTATTATCTTGTCCCCATCATGGTTATGAGCAATGGAAGTTAACTAAATTTTTTTATGAAAGGCTCAAACCAGAAATGAGACAATTTGTGCAAACCATGAGTAATGGTGATTTCTTTGCAAAAGACCCGAATGAAGTTTTTACATTTTTTGATGATTTAGCTGAAAATGCCCAATCTTGGGATAACATTGATGAGTTTGATAGGGGTGTTACAATAAAAACTGAATTTCCAAAGATTGCATCTGGAAATGGAATTTATTCACTTAGAGCAGATGATGACATAAATGCCCGATTGGCTGTCATCACTCGAAAACTTGAAAACTTGGAAACTCAAAAAGTGAATGAAGTCAATTCCTCTTCCACTATTTTAGAAAAATGTTCAATTTGTGATGATGCACAGCATTTAACCTCTGATTGTCCTTCACTTCCCCAACTAAAAGAGATGTATTTTGATCAATCTGTTGCTGTTAATATGATTTCCAAACCTTATTCTAATCCATATTCGAGTACTTATAATCCAGGTTTGAGAAATCATCCAAATTTCAGTTGGAGGAATGATCAAGGAGGAAACAATAATGTTGGCAACAATGCTGGACCTTCACAACCAACACCTTATATGCCACCGCAGAAGAGAAGTCTGGAAGACCAAATCCAACAATTCATGCAAAGCCAAGCTGCCATCAACAATCAAAACTCTCAGGCCATTAATGACATTCGATCTCAGCTTACAAAGCTGACTACTCAGGCAAGTGCATCAGAAAAAGGTAAGTTTCCAGCGCAACCAATGCCTAATCCTCAAACTCAATACAATGGGGTCGATGAATCCAATCTGAGACATGTGAAAGCAGTAACTACCTTGAGAAGTGGTAAGCAAATCCAAGTTCCTGAACCTAAAGAGAACTTGGTGGGTAAGCAAGCTGAACCTCCTGTTGATGATACTGTATTAAAATCTCTATCTGATGTTCAGGAACCACCTAGGAAAATAGTAGGTGCACCCCTTCCCCTTTTCCTCAAAGATTACAACATGGTAATAAGACCAAAAATCAAACAGAAATTCATGAGATTTTTAAGCAAGTTAGGGTAAATATTCCTCTGTTAGATGCAATTCAACAAGTCCCTGCTTATGCTAAATTTCTTAAGGATTTGTGTACAGTGAAGAGGAAGTTAGCTATTAAGAATAAGGCCTTTTTAACTGAACAAGTGAGTTCTATCATACAATGTCAAACTCCTCAAAAATTTAAAGATCCTGGTTCTCCAACCATTGCTTGTATGATAGGAACCACTCGTATTGGTCATGCCTTGCTAGATTTAGGTTCAAGTGTGAATCTTTTGCCCTTCAGTGTGTATACACAGCTTGGTTTAGGTGAACTTAAGTCCACTCCCATGATTTTACAATTAGCAAATAGATCTGTTAAGATGCCTAGAGGGATAATTGAGGATGTTTTGGTTCAAGTCGATAAATTCTATTACCCAGTTGATTTTGTTGTTATTGATGTTCAAAGTACACCTAAAACTTCTCCTCAAATCCCTGTTATTCTTGGTAGACCATTTCTTGCAACTTCAAATGCTTTGATAAATTGTAGGAGTGGTATTTTAAAGTTGACTTTTGGAAATATGTCTTTGGAACTTAACATTTTCAATGCTTGTAGACAACCAAAAGATTTTGATGAAGTACAGGAAGTTAATATGCTGGAAGAGCTGCTAGTTGAGTTAGAAGATCCTGATGAGCAACTTGAGCAAAATCTCGAATTGGACAGCATTCAAGACTCTTCAAAAAGTGTAACAACAGCAGCTGTAAAAGCTTGGCAGCCAAACATTGAGCCTATAAATGTCAGTCAAACACCCATGCAAACATCAGCAGAAAAGATGCCAACTCTGGAGCTTAAACCTCTTCCATCGGAACCAAAGTATGCATTCTTGGGACCTAATGAATCATACCCTGTGGTAATCTCTTCTACTCTTACTTGTGATCAGGAAAATATGTTGTTGAAAGTGTTGAATGATCATAGATCTGCAATAGGTTGGACTATAGCGGATATTAAGGGAATTAGTCCTCTAGTGTGCACTCATAGAATTTTCCTAGAAGAAAATGCTAATCCTTCAAGGGAATCGCAAAGAAGGCTAAACCCTAACATGAAAGAGGTTGTTAAAAATGAAGTTTTAAAATTACTTGATGCAGGTATTATTTATCCTATTGCAGACAGCAAGTGGGTAAGTCCTACTCAAGTAGTTCCTAAGAAAACTGGGTTACCGTTGTTGAAAATGAACAGGGGGAAATGATAACTAAAAGGGTACCCACTAGTTGGAGAATGTGCATAGATTATAGGAAATTGAATTCCATGACCAGAAAAGACCATTTTCCTTTACCATTTTTAGATCAAGTGCTAGAAAGAGTTGCTGGACATTCATTCTATTGTTTTTTGGATGGTTTTTCAGGCTATCATCAAATTGAAATAGCATTAGAAGACCAAGAAAAAACTACTTTTACTTGCCCTTTTGGGAAGTTTGCTTTTAAAAGAATGTCTTTTGGTCTTTGTAATGCCCCAACAACCTTTCAAAGATGCATGCTTAGCATATTCAGTGACATGATAGAAAACTTTTTGGAAGTTTTTATGGATGATTTCTCTGTGTATGGTAATTCATTTGATGATTGCCTAACAAATTTGAAAGCTGTTTTATGCAGGTGTGAAGATAAGCAACTTCTCCTTAATTGGGAGAAATGTCATTTCATGGTAACACGAGGAATTGTTTTAGGTCATATAATTTCTGCTAAAGGCATGGAAGTAGATAAGGCAAAAGTAGATTCAATTTCTAGGTTACCTATTCCTTCAACTGTAAAAGATGTTCGATCATTTTTAGGACATGCAGGTTTTTATAGGAGATTCATAAAAGATTTTAGTATCATAGCAAAACCTTTAACTACACTTTTGATGCATGATACAAAATTTGTTTGGACTAATGAATGCACTGCAGCTTTTGAACATTTAAAAAAGGCACTCACCACTGCACCCATAGTTAGATCACCTGATTGGTCTCTACCTTTTGAATTAATGTGTGATGCAAGTGATATAGCTGTAGGGGTGGTGCTTGGCCAGAGGAAAGGTAAGGAACCTTATGTAATCTACTATGATAGCAGAACTTTGAATCAAGCTCAATTAAATTATACAACTACTGAAAAAGAGCTGCTGGCTATAGTTTTTGCACTGGAAAAATTTAGAACTTATCTTATTGGGACTCCTGTTACCATCTTTACTGATCACTCTGCCCTTAAATATTTGTTCACCAAGAAAGATGCTAAACCTAAACTCATTCGATGGATTCTGTTATTGCAGGAATTTGACATCACAATTAAGGATAAAAAAGGGGTGAAAAATGTTGTCGCTGATCATTTATCCAGATTAAATTCTGAAAATTCAAAAGTTTCTCACCCTTTAAATGATTCATTTCCCGATGAACAATTATTCAGTTTGAACATTGTTCCATGGTTCGCTGACTTGGTTAATTATCTTGTTACAGGTCATATGCCCTCAAATTGGAGTGTCCAAGACAAAATGAGGATGAAAGCTATTGCAAGGAACTTCTTCTATGATGATCCATACTTATTCAAATATTGTGCTGATCAGATCATTCGAAGATGTGTTCCCGATGATGAGGTACAACAAGTTCTTACTTTCTGTCATTCTCATGCTTGCGGAGGCCATTTATCTTCGCAGAAAACAGCTGCTAAGGTACTTCAATGTGGTTTTTATTGGTCTAGTTTATTTAAGGATGCCCATACATTTTGTAAAAATTGTGAAGCATGTCAGAAACTTGGTAGTCTCAGCCATAGGAATATGATGCCATTAGTTCCAATCCTTGTTCTTGAAATTTTTGATTGTTGGGGATTAGACTTTATGGGTCCTTTTCCCCCTTCTTTTGGATATCTATATATATTGGTTGCTGTTGATTATGTGTCAAAATGGGTAGAGGCTATTCCATGTAGAACAAATGACCATAAAGTTGTGCTCAAATTTTTGAAAGAACATATTTTTTCTAGGTTTGGTATGCCTAAGGCCATAATTAGCGATGGAGGAACACATTTTTGTAATAAACCTTTTGAAACTCTGTTAAAGAAATATGGCATTAGGCATAAGATTTCCACTCCCTATCACCCTCAAACTAATGGTCAAACTGAATTAGCCAACCAGGAAATAAAAGGCATTTTGACAAAAACAGTGAATCCAAATAGAAAAGATTGGGCTATAAAATTGGATGATGCTTTATGGGCCTATAGGACTGCTTTTAAAACTGTTCTTGGAATGTCTCCTTATAGAATTGTATTTGGTAAACCTTGTCACTTTCCGGTTGAAATTGAACATAAAGCTTATTGGGCAATCAAAACACTCAACTTTGATTTAGATCAAGCTGGTGAATTTAGGAAACTGAAATTGAATGAGTTAGATGAATTACGTTTGGAAGCATATGAGAATGCAAAAATTTCAAATGAGAAAATGAAAGTTTTTCATGATAAGAAAATTTTTAGAAAATCATTTTTCCCTTCTCAAAAAGTATTGCTATATGACTCTAAACTTCATCTGTTTCCTGGTAAGTTGAGAACTAAATGGATTGGTCCTTACATTGTGCAAACTGTTTACCCTTATGGAGCAGTTGAAATCTTGGATCCAAAAATTGGTACTGTTTTTAAAGTTAATGGACAACGTCTGAAACCATTTTTGGATAATTTTTTTGCTGATATTAATGAACTACCTCTGCTGGACCCTGCTTCCAGCAGCTGATTTTCTTGGAACTAACTTTTATTATTATGTATATATTTTCTTTTCCTTTTGCAGATTTTATTCTTTTCTTCATTTTTTAGTTTTTCATTCTTGAATAATTGCTCATGTGCATAAGTCTCCTCTCAGGTACACTCTTCTCCTTTAGCTTGATTTAATTTTGAGTCGTGTTTATTATTCACCGTTCATTTTTCTTCTCTTTGAGTCATTGAGGACAATGTCTGATTTTAGTTGGGGGGGGGGGAGTGACTAAAATGTACTTGTTTTGCATAAATTCTTTTGTGATAGTTGAGCATTAAAATTGAGTACATCTTGAGTCTTGAGTTATATCTTTGTTATTCTGTAAAGACCTCCCTCCTAAAAAAATTTATGCACGAATTTAAGCCTTGTGGTAAGATGGATAGTCAACACATACAACTAGAGCTCTCTCAAGTTTGAGTAATTTTATTTGTTCATCATGAGAGTTGAGTGATTGGTGATTTTCTTATATTGCCCTTGTTTGATATTGCTACTTCCATTGGGCATCATTACACGGATTGTGGATTGTTGGTGGTTTACACTTGAGAAACGATGAAGGTCAATGTCAAATAAAAGTTTGATCCTTTGAAGCTAATATTATCATATTCTCTTCCCATCACAAATCCCTTCATATCCACAAAATTCCTTCATAACCACAAAGCCCTTTCATCTATTTCACATTGAAAATGACATTACATCCATACATTGCTTCCATAAATACATAACCTTATTTCTACTTTCAAGTATAAGTGAGGATGATTATTTTTGCTCCATATTTGAGAAACAAACGTTCAGTGCATGAAAAAGAAAGAAAAGTGGAGTTAGAAAGTACTTGACAGTCATTGAGACTAGAGGAGAATGTTGAAGAATTATTTGAGAAGATTTCAGTTTCAAAAAAAAAAAAAAGAAAGAAAGAAAGAAAAGGTAGACGTATTGAAGAGAAAGTAAATGATGGGAAGAAGAAAGTAAGCTTGAAGTGTGATTAAAAGTGAAAATTATTATCCTTGCTTATATTTTGAAAGTTCTCGATTTCTACCCACTTCTTTTATTCCCTTATCCTATTCAAAAAAAAAAAAAATTTGTTACCATTGCATCTTATACTTCCATTGGAATTTATTGTTCTACTATTATCATTGGAACATGTAAACATTTTCTTTCACCACTCCTTATCAGTTCCCTTGATAACACCATCATAACCTTTACATTGACATTGACATTTTGATCTTAAGTAGGCTTGTGGTAAGAATGGTTGAGTCCCAATGGTAGTAAGTTTTTCATGAGGTCAATAATTGCATTTCTACCATCCACATATATATGGCCTTTCTTGAATGCTTGAGTGATCAATTTTCAAACTCCATGAGTGACCCCCTAACCAATTCATAAACAAAATACACATACCCGTGAGTATATGGAGTTTATACTTGGCTTGAGTGAATACTTGACACTGTATGTGTTGGGGTTAGTGGTTTGATGGATCAGCTTAAAACACACACACACAAAATTTTGGGAAAGTTTTTATGGATTAATTTGGATATAATGCTTGATCTCTTGATTTTGCGAAGTTGCTATGCTCGAGTATCTAAATTCATTCTCAATTGAAGTTTTTCATGGAGGTAGACATGTTTTTAATTCGGTTGAATTGCTAGAGACTAGCAAAAAGCTAGTTGGGGAGTGTGATTATTGTCCAATTTTACGTATTTTAGATAGGCAAATAAATGAAAAATACAATTTTGGGATATAAATTTTGTTATTTAGAGTAAGATTTATTAAAGACTTAATTTTATTTGTTAAACTCTAAATCGATTTTATTTGCTAATAATTTCATTTATTTAATTGCAGGTGCATTTTGGACAATTTTATCTCAAAAATAACCCCCAACTTGATTAACCTAAAAAAGCCCAAAAATCAATGATGGAGCCCACTTTCATCTTCAACTCTAAGCATTAGCCGTTTCCTTAGCCTCTGTCATCTCTCCCTCACAAAAAAAAACAGCCAACCTCCCTCTCTGCCTGTGTCTTCTCCATCTTCATCCTCCCAGCCGTCTTCTTCTCCAGAAAACCAGCTGTCCTCTCTCATCTTCTCCATCCTCCGTCTGTCTTTCTCTCCTTCTCAGCCGCACCAGCACCTTCAACCTACAGCCGCAAGCAACAAAATTCCCTCTACCTCACGTCTCTCTCACCTTCAACCCACTCAGCCCCTCTACTGCCAGCCGCAACCTTTCTCTCAACTCTCCTCAGCCTCTGTCTTCCCTCCTCACTCCCGGCAGCAACTTATTTTCCAACCAGTAGCCTCGCTGTCTTCTCTCCCTCACACAACTAGCAGGTCTCTCTGTCTGTCTTCTCTCTCAGCAGCAAACTCTCCAGCAGGCCCCGGTTCATCATACAGCGGGCCTCGGTTTTGGGTTATTGGTTCTAGTTTTATTCCTATTTTGTTTAGTATTCTAGTTGTTTTTATCATCGGTTTAAATAATTTTATATTATTGATGTTAGTTGATTTTTAGATATATATTTCGGTTATTGAATTTTTTAATTTCTAAACTTGAATTTAATTTTTAGTAATGGTTATTGTTTGTTTGAATTTTATTTCGTTTAATTTAATTATGTCCGGCTAGATTATATTTGAGAGGAGTTATTCTTAGCGTCAATGGGTGAATGTTTTAATTCGTTATGGATGAATTCTTGTGATTGATGATAATTAACGAGTGTTTTAATTTTTCAAATTATTTTACTTCGATTGATGTCGTTGATGTGGTATGTATTGATTATGCACACAACATGCTCGACTAAATGCCGTAAAATAAATTGATTAATTCTCGTACTAATATTTCCAAATTTTATCGATCTCAAGAAATTCATGCTAAATTTATTTGCAAAACCCAATTGATAGCGAAAGAATAACTCCACTCAAATTTTCCTTTCATTACAATTTAATTATATTCTCTCCAATTTCATTTTAGCACAATTGAAATCATAGTTTAGGTTTCGAATTTAGCAAATATTACGATACCAATAAAATTCCTAGGAAGAATGACCCTAGATTATTGCTAGGCTACAACTTGACCCCTTTATACTTGGAGGGTAGATTTAACATCGAGTCAAGTACTAATAACGCCCCCAGGTTAATTTCTACATTGACAAAATGTAAAACGATCCCCTAAAAAAGGGACTTCAACAACTCACGTTATGCTAAGCAGAATCACCTCGAAAAATATGACTTCTTAGCATGCAAGTTACCCCCAATTTATCAATCTTGAACCTCGTTGTTCTCTAGACAATTATATCACCATTATCATCACATATAAGTGTTTAGTGTGCGAAACTGTTCATCCAAAACAAACTACAAAAACTGTTCATCCACATCACGTGTCGATCTACCTTACCGCTTTAGCTTATTCAAAGATGGCCCAATATTGCTGTTAAGCGTATTTTTTCCTAAAAAAAAAAGATGAAGAAAGCGTGACATTGTCAGCATGTATGAAAACAGCATCAGTCATCATACATCCATTTTAGCCAAGTTATGACAAAAAATGTAAAAATTTACTTACGACATTCAAGAAAACAATAAAGAAGTCATTACAAAATCAAGGGGCAGGAGAAGGCTTCGGATAAGAGGACTCTATCTTGGAAAGATCCAAGTCTGGAAAACTCTCTTTCACATCCTTCATAGCCATCTAAGCTCCAATATTTCCAAAAACCCTCTGCATGGCCTCATATTCCGGGTATCTTCGAAGGTGTCCTTAAAACTCTAGACTTCTTCAGCTACCCTAACATCGGAGATCTCCTTCACCCTAACCTTGATGCTCTTCTCCAGAACCTCCTTCATCCTGGACTCCACGTGCATCTCCAAAGAAGTATGGTCTTCATCTACCTTCTTATGGACCTCGACCTCTCTTTCCAATCGGCTGATCACCTCTATCACTTCGACTACTAGTTTTCTATTCATATCATTGGCTCCTTGAAGGGTCTCGGAAGTGTCAGCTTGGGCTTCGATTAGTGTCTTCAAGTTTTTTGCACAAAACCGCTACATCAGCCTTAGAAGCATGAAGGTCGTGCCCCAATTTCTCATTGGCTTCTTGGAGACGCTTGGTAAGGGCTCTATCCTCTGATGAGGATTTGTGAGCTATGGACAGGTGGGCCTTAAGGTCATTAATATCCCCTAGCATCTTATCAGCATGGAGAAGTGTTGCCTCAACATCCCTGTGGTTGCGTTGCATTTTTAGAATAGAGGACTCTACCTCATCAATCAAAGCTAGGGCCCTAACATTCATGGCCTTAGCTGCAACCAGCTTCTTAATAAAGGTGGCACTGGAGGAAAAGGTGGACCAGCCCTCAGTCCAGAATTGTTCCATAGCAAGGGAGGCTCTAGCAGACGGAGAGTCCTGGGAGTCAAACAAGCTCGAATTGAATACAACGTCCCTAGGAATGATGCTGGTCCTGATGTGCTTCAGACATCGACCACAGATGGAATCACATCGTGGTCAACCCTAGGGACGGAGATGTAGAGGTCGTCTTATTTTTGGTGACTCAGGTGGAGGAGGAGGAATCAAGGAACCATCCTTACCCCTTCTTAACCTCTTTAGAAAGGTGGGGTAACTGTCAGAATCTACCTCCACAACGTCATTCGAAGAAGGATCCATAGGAAGATCTCTCTCTTACCCCTTCTCTTTCTTCTCACCACCTCGCTCCAATCTCTTCCCTTTTCCCTTGGCCTGAAGCTATTTGGCACCAACCTCCTTCTTCACTTCTATTAGTTATTGCCCAGTGGGTAGTATAGGTGGTGGAGGCAAAATAGCTGGGGCAAGATCCTCCAGTCAGACCTTAGAAGCCTTGGTAATCTCCTTAACCACATCTACTTGAAGGCCCACAAGAGCCTCCTTCTGACTTTTCTCCTCATCACTGCCATAACGCAGTGATGGGGGAGCCTTCATAGACATAAGGCCCTTTAAAGAAATCTTGGGGAAACTTTTTGAACCTAGTCACCACACAAATAGACAACCATCAAGAATATAGTTCCATATTTGAAGAGAAACAAGAAGTGGTAGGAAGTGACTTACTCATAGCTTGCGCAAGCCCGTTTCTGACAAAAAAGTTTGTTTGATTAGATCACATCTTGGAAAGTGCCCTTGAAAGCAAAAAGTTTCCTCACGAAAAACAAATCCTTTTCTGGGAGTAAGTAAGCAGGAATTTTCCCTACGGAAAGGAGAGGTAAAATAATTAAACACATGAGAAGAAAAAGGACCTAAGAAACCACACAATCACACAAGATGGTAAAAACAAAACAAGAACTCATGAGGCAAGGAAAATGTTCGGGGAACTGTGATCTCAAGAGCAGGGTCAATAGGCGAACTCTACCACTCCCCGAAACCCAGAACCATTGACTCCTCTAATTCTTTATGGATGTAGGATGTCTAGTGATGACAGGGGAAAAAGTCCCTCAAGGAGCCAAATAGTACCAGTCCTTTACGTCAGGCCTCACGACTTTTCTCCTCCTTACTGACTTCTTCAGAATATAAAGAGTGTGGAAGACATGGAGGGAGATAGGGAAACTTGGACTAACTTCTTGCCATACTAGCCATGTACCCACTGCATGGGTCCAAAAATTAGGGGCTAGCAGATAAGGGCATAAATTGTAACTCCGAAGCAGCGCCCAGAAGAAGGGATGGAGGGGGGGTCTCATTCCACACACCAAGGCATCATAGAAAATTGCGACTTGATTTGGGGAAAGACTGCAAGGTCGGCAAGTTGAAGTAGGGTGTATCATTCGGATTTCTTCTGGTAACCTCAATTTTGAGGGGGCGACCACCAAATCAATCCCCCTAATTTCAAATTTGAACTCATTACTTTCCTACAACACCGAATTGGGTTCAGGATCGATGTGATACCCTGATATCTTAATAACATAATCAACTCTACCTTTTACTTAGGAGATTTCCTCCTCGAACAATCCCAACTCCTCTCTATGGGCCCTAAAAGGCACACTAACACCCAAGTTAGGTGATAAGTGCTTTGCACACTTTTTTTGGTCTTAAATTGACATTTTAATTGAAAAATTGAGTGAATTTCTACTTATATATTGTGTTTATCTTGTATAATTACGTACAACCTCAATTGGAAAGAAAATGGACAAAATCGAAGAGAAATTGAGCTAAAAGAAGAGCAAGTTTGATGTCCAAGGACCTAATTAAAAGAAATCAAAAGTTTCAATACGCAATTGCAACATCTCAAAATGTTGGAGGACCTACTGGTGCAAATATTTCAGGGACAAAAACCCAAAAGAAAGAGAATATGTCAAAAGGGAGTGAAAAGAGACCAAAAGAATACAAAAACGTGAAGTTGGGGACCAAAGTTGAGGGACTTGGCAGCAATTTAAAATCTGTTTCTTGTTTTTTTTCCAGATAATTATGGTGTTGGGCACGTGAAATTAGAGAAAAAAGGTTTTTGGAGACCATTTTGCTTAACTTCAAAAATCCAAGGACCAAGGGTGCAATTTTCTAGGTTTTAAATGACAAAAACATGATTCACTTGGACGGCTAGATGTCTTCCTTCTTCTGCCGAGGGTGCTATCTTCTTCTTCCTTTTTTTTCTGGTTTGATTTTCTTTTGTCTTCCTTTTCAACTAGTTGATAATCCTTTGGGGGAACAAATCAAGAGCACACAGAGAATACATTTAATAGCGGAGCAATATTTGGGGAAATCATAGTCAAGCTTCAAAAGGAATTTTATCTATAACTTTGTATTTTCTCAATTGTTTTGCCATATTTGTAATGTATTGTTATAAATATTCTCCTTTGTATTATTTATATAACATGGGCTAATTTATTGTGTTGGAATTTATGGTAGTAATTTAACCTAGCTTGGATTAATTTTAATATTTGCTCTTTGATGATTAAATACTTAATTTCATATGTATTTGTTATTGAGATTATTCCATATGTTTGTTTGATCACCAAATATGTGGTTTGTGAAGTGTATGATGATCGAGAGATATTATACATTTTAGACCACATAACAAATGCCCTAGGTAATAATTTAGGATATAGAGATATACTCATATCCCTAGGTGATCAATTGAACCAATTTCAAAAAGAGTTAATGCAATTGATTACATTTTAATCGACATAGAGATATAGTAGGTTAAATCAAATTATTAGGGTTAGTTTTACTCGAGAGAGGTAATTAGCTAAACTTGAAAACTCGGGTCTATCATTGTGAATGAGTACTTTATTAATTTTCATGTTGAGAAATTAATTAGGCGACAGTTAAATGATACCATGAATTCCAACCACGTTTTCCTCCAAGATTTTCAAGTATTATTTTATATTTCCTTTTTTTAATAGATTTTTAGTTATTTTCCAAAACCAACTTTTAATTGTGCATTTTATTTGTTAAGATTAAATTAACTAGAGTATAATAGAGTATACATTCCTCGTGGGATCGATAATCCGAATTCAAAAAGCCCTCTTTATTACTTGTACGCGACCCGTGTGCTTGCATTATACACTTTAGCGAACATTAGGCTCATGTGCCCCGGAAGAGGATCCTGCCACCTCTTCCTCCCTCAAATCCCTAACCCTTTTTATTCAGACTTCTTGTAGTGATGCCTCCTACTTGGCTGATAGCTGAGTCAGATAGGCTTGGTTCTTTTTTCTTCTTTGCTGTCAAAATCATCCAAACATATTATAATGCTACATTTCATATTCCTCCTCCTCACACGCTCCCTAAAAAAGCGAGAACTAAATACTGATTGGGACAAGGGACATAAACCTCTGATAGGAATGGTCATTGCCACCAACTCCTGAGAAATTTTCGAAGGTTGCGATGAGATTCTTTACAAAAGAAATTAGGAAGCTAACTCTCACAGTGGGAAAGAAAAAATTGAAGGATGAAGGAAGCTTTTTAGATAGGCCCTGTCAATTTAAACCCTTCATCCTTAAATTGAAAGATTAATCCAGGAAGTACATGTGTTTTAATTGAGAGTAAGTTGAAGCGCCAACAATTTGAAATTCGGAAAGAAAAATAACCATTCCACTGCTAGATTGTATCCCACGAGCGCTAAAGCATGTCTCTTGAAAGCATTTCTTGAAAATTGAAGTTAATCATTCCTTTGCCATAAATGTGCCCCCAAGAAAACGCGTTGGCACCCATAACGGCTGAGTTAAAGGGAAAATATGCCCAAAAGCCCCTTTTATGAGGACACATCATAATCAACCATTGGAGACTCCAAAATTTGAAATATTGTAAACATGGCCCCAATCAGACTCACCTCAGAATTGCAAAGAAACACGATTTTTGATAAATCTGACCCTGCATTGCTTCATGGGTAGACATTACCTCGCCCATGTAAATCCCCTAACTGAGTCAATCTGGTTGGTCTGTTTCAAATTCGATTCGCCCCATGAATGGACCCATCAAACTTGAGGGACTAATACTACGACCATGCCTAAAAAAAGCTTGACTCGTCACCAATGGGAGCCCACGTGGGGCTCATTGGTGGCCAATTATGTTCAGAACCTCACAAACTACTGAATAGCTAAGGTGAAATGTTGTCCGAAGTACTTGTAACTAAACTGCTTTCTTCGAGCTGGTGCTATCCAATGCGAGTGCCCCAGACCAGTGACAAGACTGGTCAGTGTGTTAGAGAGATTTGACTTCCCTGCACATTACAGGTTGATCGGACAACACCTTTTCGGAGGATGTGATGGCTACTGCAACCCGACCATAGGTAGTAATCATTATGACCAAATGTTTGGTTTACCTCATAAACGACTAGGAGCTTGACACGTGTAAAGTGATACATGTGTCACCATTCGAGACGATTGTTTCACACTATAAATAGATCACCGGTGTCTTCAAGTAAAATGTTAGAAATTTAATACTTAAACCAAACATACTGCTCTCAATCCCTTTTCTCTTTTTTACACACTTATATTTCCTGCATTCAAAGAAAAATATTTATGTGATATTGACAATTTTTTTTTTTACCATTTAAAAAAAAATTGTAATTGTTGACCACAAAATCCGGCTGGACATTGGACCAACACGTCTCAGCTCCTCCCTCTTGAACACGTGGATCTCCTGCGCACCGTGACAAACAATCAGCTTGCAAAGAGGGCCGAGGTGGCTCCCATTTGCACTCCGATGCCAAAGTCAGTACTCATTTTAGGTGAATTTATATATAGATTGGGTGCGGGAGAAGTGAATGTGTAGAAGAGAGAAAAGGGAGTGAGAGATATCTATTTTTGGTTAAGAGTATGAAAGTACTAACCCCTTTCTTGGAGACAAGCATGTTCTATTTATGGTTGAAGTTATTTTCTCGGATCATGACACGTGGCATACTTTACACTTGTCTTCACCCTAGCTCTTGGACGTGACAACCTTGCTTTTTGATTGTAATCATTGCTACATTTCGTAGGGGATGAGAGCCTGTCACATCTTGGTAATGGCAGTGTCCCATCACTGACTCCATCTCTCTTCTGGTCAACGCCATAAATCGCCCCGGCTGAGTATGAAGCACATCGGCCCGTCGTTAACCAGGTCGGCTAAAGAGGTTGTCTTGACGTACCACCTCGGCATTCGTCCCAAGGTAATATTTTAGGCCTTAGCCGCGGGTCAAGGTCCATTGAGCCTCTATTGGGCCCTTGCTGGCGGATCTCTGTACCTTTCTTTGGGCCTGGATTCAACACTAGTCCCTCAAATCCGAAGGGATCATTCATGGTCGTGTAGGATTTTCCATGATTTCGCAGCAGTAGCTTTTGACCTAGTTCCGTTTCCTGCTACACCTAACATCTCGTAATCGCCTCTCCATCCTCTAAATAGGAGCCGCTACGTAGCGCAGAAACCTTTCAGCGGGTCAATAATGTCATTCCTTATGTAAGGTTCGGATCCATATTATAGCCGACCTTCTGCCTCGGATTTTTCCCTCCTAAATGGGACTGGGATCGTACTAGCGCGTTTCTTAGGCGGCACATTTAATACAAAGGGGCTACTGGTATCTGTTTCCAAGAACAATGAGGAGTATAGAGGAGAACACATCACCGCGCGTGGTAAACACTTTGGCAGCTGAAGGGTTTCTCTCTTTCTTTCTGCAGATGGTGCCGTAATTAACCCTCCCCCCAAGAGACGTGGGTTGTCAAATTAATCATGAGGCTCAAAGATCAAGGATTTGAGACTATTGGGTTCTTTATAAAGCCTCCTTCATTCCTGCATTTCTCCTTTACCCGCTTCTCAGAATTTTCGCAGTACCTTATTTCACAAGAGATAGCAGCATTCTATCTTCTACTTGTTTTTTGTCTCCCAGCGCTTCCTTAGAATTATTCACCCGGCAAATTGTTTCCATTACCCAACATTTTCCCTTGGCGTGTTTCCCCTTTCGAGTGCACAACCTCGAACATCCAGTTTTCGAAGGTAAATTTCTTTTCCTTTGTATGCGCTAAGCTTTTCTATTTTTAGTTTCTCACTGTGGGTTTCAGAATTTTATTCTGCGTTTTTCTTTTATCTTTTTGATGAGTCTGACCCGTCTTTAAAAAAAAAGAAAAATGGAAAGAGTTGGGGGAACGGGTTCACAGGAAATGTTAGCAATGACGGTTCCCGTCAGAGGTTTCTGCCTTATCTCTTTATCGATCTTTAGTTCCCGCTTCTTTAGGGAGCAGATTAAAAGGAGGAATAGGAAAACTAGCGGTATAATTTATTTGAGTGATTCTGAAAGCGAAGAAGAAAGAAACCAGAACTACATGGCCCATCTGTCGTCTGAAGAGGAATCCGCGCTAAGAGAACTCCGAAACAAATGTGATAGAGACATGGGGAGAGAGGGAGCAACGGGTTCTTCTTCTGGCCCACATGATATTGATTTGGGCACCATGGCCCCTTTCCGGTCGCATAGAGAAGAGTTGGGGCTCTCAGAGGAGGAGATAGCCCAGGTCGAAGGTTGGGTGGACCTGGTAAACAAAATATCAGGATATCATGTGGACCCTAACCTAAACCCGGATTTTTGGGAGAGCAGCGAGGTCGCTACTGAAATCCGAGGAGTTGATTTGGCTGGGGCCTCGGCGAAGTTCAGGATGCCAGATGGGGTCCGTTTAGTGCAACCTACGCCTTCTTGCCGACCATGCAGCCCTCCCTCAGGCCAAGCGGCCATATGTTACAATGCTCTGTCCTGCGGTATGAAGCTACCTCTGCACCCCTTCTTCAAGGCCTTGCTTAGGAGCTATAATTTGTGCCCCTACCAGTTGGCACCTAACTCCTGTCATTACTGGACAACCTACCTCTATAAAGAACTGGAGGAATCAATGGTTCTGGGTGGCTGGGGAGTGGCAGAGTTCTCCTGTGTACCCTTGTCCAGAAATTTCAGTTCCCCGATCTCTTTCCCTTCCTAGTGAGTCTTGTGTTTCCTTTAGTGTCCTTAAGTGTCATATGTCACTTGTTTTTATTTTCAAGTCACCTTTCTTTGTTGGTTTTTAACATGTTTTCGATTTGTGACAGGGGACACTTTTGTCCGCCTACTCCCTGACGCGGATTTAGCAGCCGTTAGGCGTCTGTTCGCTTACAAGGGCACCTTTCAGGGGGTTATTCAACAAAACAAACTATTCGTCAAACACGGTCTTATGCGAGCCATGGGTGAGTTTTCTTTGTTACTGCTTTTATAACTCATGTCCCCGTTGTTTATAGCCTCATTTTACTCCTTTTTGGTTAGGTTCCAACGAGTTCCCGAAGATTTCTCTGAAGGGTCTTATGGGCAAAAAGATCCCTCCTGCCCTTCGCCACGGCAGTGAAATCGAAAGAAAGCAGAAAGTGGCCCTAGCCAACCTGCAGGTTGGGGTGGCAAAGGAAGTGTCTGAGGCGTCTACAGCCCAGCTCAAGGGCCCTCTTCCAGCACTGCTGCCACCACCTAACCTGCTGCCAGTGGGTCCCCAGCAGCCCAGCAGGGAAAAGGAGGCAGATCCTGAAAGAGGCATTTCCAAAGGGAAGGGGAAAAGGTCGGAGAGAGGCGGATCCAAGAGGGATAGGGAGACTAAGGATGCCCCGGTGCCGCCTTCTTTTCCAGAGGACGTATCTGAACATGCACCTGAGGAGGAGCCCGCCCCATTGAAGAGGCTAAAAAGGGGTAAGGGCAAGAAGTCCACTTCTGCGCCTCCGCCACCAACGATTGAAGATCTGGAAGACGAGCCAACTGTCCCCATTCCAGGACTGGCTTACGAAGTGACCCTGGAGGGGGCGGAAGAACTCAAACATATTAAAACCAGTATTCTCCCTAAAGATGTCACTTTCAGCCCTTCACTATTTCACTCCCCCAGTTCTCCTCCAGCCCAGGCCGCCTTTATTACTAAGCAATTTTGGACGGAGGGCTGGTCCACTTTTTCCTCTAGTGTCAGTCCGTCCCAGAAGTTGCTCTCCGCCAAGGCCATGAATGCCAGGGCGCTGGCTCTCATTGACGAGGTGGAATCGTCCGTGGACGAGGTGCAACGGGACAAGAAGAATGCCGAAACTGCCCTCCGGCATGTAGACAACATGCTAAAGGAGATAAATGATCTGAAGACCCAGCTGGACATAGCCCCGAAGTCTTCCTCAGAAGAGAGGGCTAATGCAAAGCGCCTCCAGGAGGACAATGAAAAACTGAAGCATGAGCTCCGGTCCTTTGAATCAGACTTGGCGGTTCTGTGCAAAAAATTAGATGACTCCAACCGCGCACAGTCCATCGCATCTAAGGCTCTGACTGCTGCTAATGCAGCCAAGTCCAGGCTGGAAGTCAAGGTGGCAGCAGTTAATGAGAAACTGGGGAGGGAGCTGGAGGCTAAGGCGAAAGTAGAAGAGGACCTCGCCTCTTTGGAAAAGCATATGCAAACGAGGATCACTGAAGTCCTGGAGCAGACTGTCATGACACGGGTGGAGAATGCTTTAAATACCAGAGTGTCGGAGGCTGTCCAGAACTTCAAAGACACCTTTGAAGAGACCCCTGAGTACGAGGCTATTTAGCGGGTTTTTGGGAACTTATGGGCCAGGATGGCTTTGGGGGACGTGAAGGAAGCTTTTCCAACTTTGGACATGTCCACCATTGAAGCATTCTACCCCGAGCTTCAGGATACTCCTGCGGATCCTTTAGATGCATCCGAAAAAGGCTCTCCAGAAGGCGTCCCTCCACAATGATTCTCTTCTATCTTTCCCTTATTGTTAGTTGGTTAGTGTAGTTTTTTTATTTTTATTTTTTTGTGGTGCCAACGGCGTTTTATACTGTAAATGTAACATTTTATATTGTAAATGTCTTGATTTCATGAATGAAATGACTTATTCATAATTTTCCTGTAAATGTAGCATTACGGACTGTTTACGCATGAATGCTTCCCAGCGTGGATGCCTTATAATTGTATGATGATGTAAAACGCACTTAAATTGTATGATAATATGTGGAAAACTGTAAATGTCTAGTCCCTCAGATCTGAGTGGTTTGAGGCATTTATGTTTACCAGTTAGATCTGATTTTGACAAAAATTTGAACGTATACAAGAGTCCCTTGTTTTTAAAAATTTTCATGCATAGCGTGGACGTATGGTGTTATGACCAAAAATGATTTTAGAAATTGGCATAATCTTCAATGTAGCCCACCCATGATTTTATGAAATCACGTGATAATGCTACAATCATAGAGGAGGAATTTGGTTTATCGAAAATAACGGCGAAGGTGGTCCGTGTTCCAAGGATTACATATAGGTACTCCTGATAAGTCCCCAATCATGTACGTTCTGGGTACCACCTCGGAAAAGATTTTGTAAGGGCCTTCCCAGTTAGGACCTAGAGTCCCTACTCCTGGTTCCTGTGTTGAAGGAAGAACCTTTTTGAGGACCAAGTCCCCAATATTGAAGCGTCGACTCTTCACTCTTTTGTCGTAGTATCGAGCCATCTTTTTCTAGTACCTGGCCATTACCACTTGGGAATCACTCCGTTTTTCCATGAGGAAGTCTAAACCGTCCCTTTACGCTTCCTCATTCCTAACTTCGTCATAATGAATTTGACGAAGCGAAGGGATCCCAATTTCAACGAGGCATACCGCCTCGGCTCCATATGCCAATGAGAAAGGTGTTTCACCAGTAGCGGTGTGCGAGGTGGTTCGAAGCGCCTATAGCACCTATGGGAGTTCGTCTACCCATGCGCCCTTTTTGAATTCCAACTTCCTTTTCAGGGTATTTTTTATGGTCTTGTTCACAGCTTCGACCTGTCCGTTGGCCTGCGGGTGATGTGGAGATGAGAACAGTTTCTTAATTCCCAAATCGTCGCATAACTCATCGACGCTTCTGTTTTTGAACTGTTTCGCATTGTCACTAACCAGCGAGTGTGGCATCTCGAACCGGCATATGATATTTTTCCAAATGAACTTGGTGGTGTTGGCCTCGGTGATCCTCATCAAAGGTTCCGCTTCGACCCACTTGGTAAAGTAGTCAATTGCTACTATCGCAAAGCAATTGTTACCAGCATCTCTAGGCATAGGACCAATAATGTCAACCCCCCACTTCGCAAAAGGCCAAGGGCTAGTCACCACGGTTAGCTCGTGATGCGGCTGATGTGGTATGGTCGCGTGTCTTTGGCATTTATCACTTACGCACGAAGTCATGGGAGTCTTTTCGCATAGTAGGCCAAAAAATATCCCTGTTTGAGGGCTTTTCGAGCCAGAGATAACGCCCCGGCATGGTTACCGCATATGCCCTCATGGATTTCTCTCATTACGTACCGTCATTCGTCTGCCCCCACACATCTCAGTAAAGGGGAGGTGTAGCTCCGCTTATAAAGTAGGTCATCCACGAGTACGAAATTCGCATAGTATTTTTGCAATTTCCGGGCTGCCTCTGGCTCGTTTGGCACTGTCTGATGCTTCAAATAGGCGATCAGGGGATTCATCCAGGATTCCTCCTCTTCTATCGCCAAAATCTCCGGTCCCGGCTCAATAGAAGAGGTCAGCATGTGCTCAACTGGGATCAAATTGTGGAGCTCTGAATCACTGCTGCTTGCTAGTTTGGATAAAGTATCGGCGTCAGAATTTTCTGCTCTGGGGATGTGCTGTAACTCCATTTTTCCAAAGTGCACAACCAAATCTCTCACTTTCTTCAAGTAACCGATCATGGAAGGTTCTTTGGCAGAAAATTTCCCATTGAATTAACTCACTACGAGCTGTGAATCGCTGTTCGCTACTACAGACTTAATTTTCAAAGCTTTTGCAAGTCTTAGCCCAGCTAACAACGCCTCATATTCAGAAACATTGTTTGAGGCTTTGAATTCAAATCGGATCACACTGTGTAATTTAAACCCCTCTGGGCTTACTAATAATATCCCCGCACCGGATCGTCCATCAGTCGAGGACCCGTCAACGAACAATTTTCACTCTTGGCTGTCATCTGTGTTATCTACCATTTCGACCTCAGGTGGATGGGTGAATTCGACTATGAAGTTCGCCAGTGCTTGGCCCTTTACAGCGGTCCGAGGCGCATAATGTAGGTCGAACTGGCTTATTTCTATCGCCCATTTCAGTAACCTCCCAGATACGTCTGGCTTCTGAAACACTTGTCTCATGGGAAAGTTGGTGAGCACGCATATGGAGTGTGCCTGGAAGTAGGGGCTAAGTTTGCGAGAGGCCGTTATTAACGAGAGAGCAAGTTTCTCCATATCTGGGTAGCGTATCTCGGCATCTAGCATTACTTAGCTCACATAATATACTGGGAACTGATTCTCATCCTCCTCTCTGACCAACACCGAGCTAGCAGCCTCTTTCGATACGGCCAAATACAGGTAGAGAGGCTCGCCAGCCATTGGCTTTGATAGCAATGGGTGCCGTCCCAAAGATGCTTTCAGGTCGGAAAAAGCCTGTTCACACTCCGGTGTTCATTGGAATTGCTTTCCCTCCTTTAGGACCTTGAAAAATGGCAAGCATTTGTCAGTGGATTTTGAGACGAATCGATTCAAGGCCGCAATTCTCCCGGTTAAGCTTTGCACTTCTTTTGGATTTCGAGGCGACTGCATGTTTAACAAAGCATTGATTTTGCCCGGATTGGCTACGATTCCCCTCTTGTTCACCATGAATCCAAGGAATTTCCCTGATGCTACCCCAAAAGCACACTTCGTCGGGTTGATTTTCATCTGATATTTCCTCAAAACATCGAATGCCTTCGAAAAATGGATGATATGGTCCGCAGCAACCATGCTTTTGACTAGCATGTCATCAACGTATACCTCCATGGTGCTTCCCAATTGTTTCGAAAACATGCGATTTACCAGCCTCTGATAGGTAGCTCCCACATTTTTCAAGCCAAATGGCATGGCTTTGTAGCAATAGAGTCCTCTATCTGTGATAAATGAAGTATGCTCCTCGTCCGATTCGCACATGGGGATCTGATTGTAACCGGAGTAGGCATCCATGAAGCTTAGTAGCTCATGTCCTGCCGTGGAGTCGACTAACTGATCGATCCGAGGCAGTGGAAAGCTGTCTTTGGGACATCCCTGGTTCAAGTTGGAAAAATCAATACACACCCTCAGTTTCCCATTGTGTTTCGGTACCAAAACAGGATTTGATACCCACTTCGGATAGGGGGACTCTCTGATGAAGCCATTTTTCAATAGTTTTGTAATCTCATCTTTCAAGGCCTCATACTTGTCTGAATTCATGGGCCTTCTCTTTTGCCTATGCCCAGGGCTCCGGGGATCCAGCTGGAGTCTGTGGAAGGCCTCCCTAGGGTCGATCCCAACCATGTCACCATGCTTCCATGCGAATACATCGAGGTTTTGAAGTAAGAAGCTCTTCAATTGACTCTTGTATTCGGTCGGTGAGTCCAGTCCGATCTGCAATTCCTTGATTGGATCAAGAGGGTTTACGCTGAAGCATTCTAACCTTTCGGCTGGGGTGGGACAATTGTCACCTGCCATTCTTGGATCTAGATCTGCTAAACCCTCCTCCAATCTCATCGTAACATCCTTATTTCCAGAAGGCCCTTCACCCAATCTTTCAGGGTCTGGAGCAGCCATTGCTACATCACTTATCATGTTCAAGCTCCGATCTTGAAACTTTCGGATTGCGTTCGTGTAGCAGGCCCGCGACTCAGTTTGGCTCCCCCTTACAGTTGCAACGCCATGCTCTGTGGGGAACTTCATGCAAATGTATTTCGTATGCGTCACAGCTCCCAAGTCGATGAGACCTGGCCTTCCAATTGAACCATGATAGGAGGAGATTTTGTCAACCACCAAGAATTCCATCGGGATTCTTGAGAGGGTTGGTGCTTACCATATTTCGGTCATAAGGGTTATGGACCCTCTGGGGGTTATGCTGTCCCCCGTGAATCTGTATATTGGATCTGGGACTGGAATGAGAGGAGTGATGATCCCCATTTTATCAAAAGTTACCCCGTAAATCACATTTATCGAGGCACCATCATCCACTATCATCCGTGATAGCCCATTCCGAGCCACCACTACTCTGATAACCAATGCGTCGTTGTGAGGGAAGTGCACTCCAACGGCATCGTCTTGGGTGAATGTGATAGATTCCGTCCTAGGCATCCCAACAGGATGTGAATGGATATGATAATTCACGTTGGCGGGCTGCTTGGCCTCTCTTATATACCTTTTTTGGGAGTTGTTTGTGCTCCCACCTGGGTGAGGGTCTCCCAGTATTGTGTCAATTTCACGAATAGGGAGGTCAGCCACAGGCACAGGTGGTTCCAGTGTATCTTTAGCATGCGCCGAGGCGGTTTCCTGGCCCTTACTCTTGTCTCTTTGACGATTGTCAATTCTTTCCTTGGTTGAGTTCTTCCACTGAGCTCTCCTATCAGCTCGGTTGACCTTCTGTCCGCCAGATTTTTCAGTTCTCCCTATGTCGGGGGAGAAGTCACCTCCCCTGCAATCTTCTGTTGCGTGACCGTAATATCTGTGGTAGGCTCAGTAAGCCCCGATCATGGGCTGTTTTCCACTTCGTCCACTGTCCACTCTCCCTTGGGCCGTGGGAGGATTTTGAGAAGGGGTGTTGGAGTGCAAGTGGGGGATAGCTTCGGTGATTTCTGCCGCAAAGCTAGATCCTGTCCCCGGAAACGGACGCGGCGCTCCACCTCGGTTTCCGTAGATCCTATCCTTGTTTCCTCCTTTCTTGAGGTTTGCCTCATTAGAATACCCAAGATTGTATCTTCCTTGGGGGTGGTTGTCCCTGACCCTTTCCATTTCTTCTGATACAATCTCTTCCTTCATCAGGTCCACGAGGGCATTGTAATCCCTTGGTTTCCTGCTTCGGACGTCTCTCCAGAACATGCTGGTCATATCCAGCCCTCCTTTCAAATCGGAAATCATCTCTGCCTCAGTGATGTTTTCACAAATGTGCATCTCTTCTGTAAACCGGGCTAGGTTAATTTTCAGAGATTCGTCCCTTCCTTGCCTCAGATCCTGAAGGCGTTGGAGCGGGAGCTGGCCAGGCCGAGAGGAAACAAAGCCATTTTTAAAGGCCGTTTTCAAATATCTCCAACTGTGGATGCTGCCAGGAGGGAGTTTTTTATACCATCGTATCGCACTCCCCTCAAGGGTTAAAGCAAAGGCTTTACATTTCAGTGCCGGCGTAGCCCCTGCTATTTCCATGCTAGCACGGTAGTTTAACAGGTGATCGTCAGGGTCACCTCGACCAGAATATTTTGCAATTTCAGGCATTTCGAAGTCGTGGGGCACTGGGCACCTACGAAGGCCCTCTATGAAAGGGCTCATTTCCTCGTCGTCATCCAACTCATATGACGGCAGCTCGCTGTTCTCGTCATGACCAGAATACACTGGATCACGGTATTGGTCATAGAGTGGCGGAGCATACTCCTGCCTTTGTGGTGGTAAAACGCGGCTGTAGTTTGGCCTTTCATGGCTCAGTAATTCGTTGCGAGGATTGGTCCGAACTGCTTCGGCTCTCCTTTCTTGCCTATTCCTAGGCTCATGGGTGGGGGTGAACCTTTCTCCCCTCGTACCTTGTTGGTCCCTATACATTCGACTCTGCGACAAGGCTTCTTCAGCGCGTCACTCCCGCCTATTTCTAGGCTCAGATGCATTGTTTCGACCCCCTTGCCTGCCTCTAAATAACCCTCCTATCCGGCTGAAGACAATGCCAGATTTTTCGGGCGAGGCCTCCCTGTGTCTAGCTGGGAGTGGGGCTTGTTCTTCACGCGCTTCATGTTCCAGGCCTCCCTCGCAGAAGGGCTCGGATTCCACCTCGGCATAAGCCGGAGCATCTTGATAATAATACGAGGCGGTGGCCGCGTCGGACGGTGAGTAATGTGGTTGTGGGTATTGTGGGGGCATCATGGGTTCATTCACTACATACCCTCTAGCCATATAGGCATTCATCGCAGCAAACTGTTCTATATGATGCTCCTGCATCTCTAGCATTTGGGCTGCCATGCGAGTCATGTCTCGTAACATGCAGTGATTACGGTGTCGGTGGGGTGGGTTAGATTGTGCCCCTCCCTCATTGGCGTTCTCATGAGGTCCTTGAGGAGCCCCCTCTTCACTGTGCTGGCCATTTCTTCCCCTACGGGGGTTAACATCACCATCGCTTTCATTCATATTTCAAAGAGATTTCTTGGTTTTAAATTATCTTTCAAGGACAAACAGATTCTTATCCCAACGCTCCGAGCCTTTTTTCAAGGTTGTTAAACTTATGTTTCAAAGTTTTAAGCCTTTTTCAAGGTGAATAAACTTTTGTTTCAAAGCTTTCTACCTTTTTTCAAGGTCACCGAACTTATGTTTCAAAGCCCTTTACCTTTTTCAAGGGTGAATAAACTTATGTTTCAAAGCTTTTTTACCTTTTTTCAAGGTTATCACACTTATGTTTCAAAGCTCTTTACCTTTTTCAAGGTTACTAAACTTATATTTCAAAGCTTCATGCCTTTTTCAAGGGTACTGAACTTATATTTCAAAGTCCTTTACCTTTTTCAAGGTTATTGTTGAATCCAGGCCCAAAGAAAGGTACATAGATCCGCCAGCAAGGGCCCAATAGAGGCCCAATGGACCTTGACCCGCGGCTAAGGCCTAAAATATCACCTTGGGACGAATTTCGAGGTGGTACGTCAAGCAAACCTCTTTAGCCGACCTATCATGACACGTGGCATGCTTTACACTTGTCTTCACCCTAGCTCTTGGACGTGACAACCTTGCTTTTTGATTGTAATCATTGCTACATTTCGTAGGGGATGGACGCCTGTCACATCTTGGTAAAGGCAGTGTCCCATCACCGACTCCATCTCTCTTCTGGTCAACGCCATAAAGCGCCCCGGCTGAGTATGAAGCACATCGGCCCGTCGTTAACCAGGTTGGCTAAAGAGGTTTGCTTGACGTACCACCTCGGCATTCGTCCCAAGGTGATATTTTAGGCCTTAGCCGCGGGTCAAGGTCCATTGGGCCTCTATTGGGCCCTTGCTAGCAGATCTCTGTACCTTTCTTTGGGCCTGAATTCAACAGTAATTAATTTTCAAGAGTGGAAGGCGGACCAAGAAACTTAGGGACTTGGAAAAAATGGCTATTTAAAAATTTAAATTCAACTAGATTATTTTAAATCTGAAATTTGTCCAAAATGAATAATATATAGTTAATTAATACTACTTACCATTTTAGGAAATATATTTTGGCGAAAAAATTGGTCAATACCGGTTCGTGTTCTTCCTTTATGTATTTTGTTTTTCTCTTGTAAATATATTTAGTCCTTGTTTAAGCCCTCATTATATATAAAATGAGTTTTTTAATAGTAATTTTTTGAAGAACATGTACTTAAGCCCCTGTTTGAGACCCATTATTTCAAATAATGTTGTTTTTAACTATAAATTTTTGGAGAATGAGTTTTTAAAAAGTAGGAATTTCTTGAAGTTATACGAAGATTATTTTATTAATAGAATGTTAGTTGAAAATGAGTTTTAGAAAAATGAGGCTTTTATTTAGATGTACTTAGTATGAGCAAAATTTTTTACCAAGTGGCTATAATTGTCATAATTTGGAACTTGAATGACTTACTATAAAAAAAAAATTAAAAAATAATGACCATTTGCATAACTATTCAATTTTAATGATTATTCACATAATTAATCTTTCCAAAATATAATTTCTAGATTATCAAAATTAAATTTATCTCTACCCGAATAACAGAATAGCACTATTAGAATTTGTACTAACTATGTGTAAATGAATGTAACAAATTAAGCAAGCTGAATTGATCGAAATATGAAGTAGAAAAAATTATTCGGACTTAATTAAATTACATAAAAGTTTGGATATTTATTATTTGTTTTGATTTGATAAGAGAAGTAACTTGAATTGAAATTAATTATATATGACAAAATTAAATCTAGTAAGAAATTATAAGTATCATTATAGGACTTAAATAAAATAATTTTGAAATAGATGGGCATTGAGAAAAAGTAAAATGTATAAAATAATTTTTTTTACCTTTAATCTTTGATGTGATTTTAAGGACGACATGTTTACAGTTGACTCTAACATGTGAATTCTATTAAAGTTCTCATTGAGATCTTCGATTTGATACCCATACTGCATATTTTCGATTTCAAAAGAATAGCATAATTGTCAAAAGTATTCTCATTCATTGAAATGCTTCAATTTTAAAAAAGACACTTTAGGCGGGAAAAGTTTCAAAACAAGTTTTTGAGAAGTATCTTACTTTTATACATTAACATTTAACATAAAGAATATAGATATATAGATATTAAAATAGTGAAATAAAATAAAAGGAAGGCCTTGTCCTTTTATTGCAATTGAGTTCATTCTTTATTTGGGTACAAATCTTTAAAACAAATCAAACAGGAATTCTAGTTAAAAATATATACATAGGTGGTGTTTTGTTATCACTGCTCACGTTTGTTGGGATTAAAATCAAATTTTAGTAGATTTTAATAAATGAAATATGTTGTTAAAAAGCTACTAGTCTCATAAAATATGTTTTTGATATTAATTTTATATTGACTTTATATTAGATTAAAATTTAGACTGTAATCCTTACCAAAGAGACCGGCCGGTAGAAATTTTATCAGATGTCTTCTCAGATCCTATAATGTCCATTTAACATATTTCAAATGAATAATTCTATATAGCACCACTAATATTATAACGTCAATGTAGGTATCTTTAAGTGATAGATTATCTTAAATGTTATTTTAGAGGTATACGATCAACCTATGACAATTAAGGGAGGCGGTCCATCAATAATGTATGTTCTTGTTGTCAAGAATAAAGAGCAAGAGAGAAAACAGAGAATGAAGAATTGTATATTTTATTAAACTGTATAAAACTATACAAGGGTCCGTCCCTTTTTAAAAGAGGAGAACGGGGCTACCTACCATATATACAGATTACAGAATATACGCTATATTATAAATATAATATACAGAATATATAGAATATATGGTATAATATACTCTAATGTATTAAAACACCCCCCTCAAACTGAAGATGGGAGCGAAGATGCCAGCTTAAGTTTGCAAACCAATTCAAGATGACGTCCAAGGGGATGTGCCTTGGTAAACATGTCAGCAAGCTGATTATCAGAAGAAACATAACGCAACTGAAGAGTACCTTGCCTAAGATGATGACGAATGAAATGACAATCTATCTCAATGTGCTTCGTGCGCTCATAAAAGACATCATTATGGGCAATTTGTATAGTACTAGTATTGTCACAATAGAGAGAAGAGCTTTCAGTAAAGAAAACACCCATATCTTTGAGTAACCATCGAATCCACAACAATTCAGAGGTGGTGTCAGCCAGAGCCCGGTAATCGGATTTCGTACTAGAATGAGAGACAACTGACTGTTTCTTACTTCTCCAAGAGATAAGAGATGTTCCAAGAAGGAGACAGTAGCCAGTAGTAGAGCGACTTTCGATAGGATCTCCTTCCTAATCAGCGTCAAAATATGCCAGGAGAGTCAATGGTGAGTGGGAAGAAAAGTGAATCCCATGAAATAGAGTCTGATAAGTGCTTTATTAGCACATATTTAATTCACTTATTATCTTATTTTGTTATTGTTTTGATCCTATTGAAGCATCGTTTAATGCATTTTCATTTATTGTGCTATGTAAGGTCAAAAAGAAAAAAAAAAAGGAAACATGACCAAAGAAATACAAAAAAATCAAGAAGTGAGGTTCAAGGGCATATTCAAAGAGCTCCAAATCAATAATGGCATGTGGGAAGAAGATTAGATGCAAAAATTATGGTCAAAGAAGGTTTGGGGTGAAGTTAGAAATCAAAAACCCGCAAGAATTGTGATCACGAATTTTAGTCATAGATTGAAGCTCAATTTTTTCATAGAATACTTTCGAATTTAGGAAGAGCTATTTCACAAAAAATTGTAGATATTTGAGTTTTCTTTCTAACGCAACTTGAATCACCATAATCGGACTTCAGGAGAGAAAGTTATGACCAAAACATTGAACACAGGCGCTTTTCGGCAGAAATACAATCACGGCCGTAAATGGTAAAGTTACGGCCGTAACTTCTAAATTTCGAAAATTTTCAGAAGCTTGATTACGGCCGTAATAATGAAAGTTACGGCCGTAACTTTCTCGCGAAGAAATTTCCTTATCTGATTCAAGGTCTATCTTTGGTATATCTTTGGGGTAAAGTTAGGGCACGATTTTGTGAATATTAAAGGAGCAAAATAGCCACAAAAAGGAGGCTGGACATTGAGGAAAATTGAGAGAAAAATATAGAGCATTCTTGGGAGATTTTCAAGCGCAAGAATATCTATAACGGTGGAATTCATGAAGCAACTTGAAGAATCTACCAAAACAATGCTAGGCTAAATTCCATATCTTGTTCAAAGGGGAAGTTGTGTTAACTTGATTATGTTATTTTCTTTTCCTACAAATTAGTAGCGTGAATTTATTCTTTTATTTCAATTGTTGGATTATTATGTTTTGAATGTTCAATTGAGTTTATTTGATTAATAGTTTAATTTGGCCAATTGGATTATTGATCTTTGGATTCATGAATATGCTCTGTTTAGATTCTTGATCCGTAATTGTCATTGAATCTTTATTTTAGTAGCAAATAAATCTCGTGCAGGTTTAGTAGTAATTCATCTTGGATTGATTAATTCGAGCTTCTGTAATTAACGATCCAATTCAATCTATTCTTCTAAATTTTCATACTAGTCGTGCATTAAATCCTAAGAGCTTGTTTAGGATTGTCCATGGCTAGAATTGATTCAAAGAACTTATTTTGAATCAATACACATAAGGAAGAATTTAGATAATCAGTGCTCGTTGATTATTTATGATTGATAATTGAATTAGGGATAGAAACACGTTACAAGGAAAGGTATAACATTAATTGAGGGCACAACCGAACCCGAGAACAAGATTTCGTCTCATATTAATTCTCTAGTCATATTTAATTATTTATTTTATGGGTAGTTTTCATTCAAACAATTCAAACAACAAAATCCCCCCATTCCATTATAATTGATCGAACAACTAAAATTAGTTTCTGTTCCTCGTGGGATCGACACTTACTCTCACTCCTACATTATTAATTAATATTTAGCGAGTAAGGAATTATTTATTATTTTGGTGCATTGCGACACGCATCAAATTTTTTGCGCCGTTTCCGGGGAACGGTCAACCAATTTAGTTGTTTAGTTAATTAGAATTTTATTTTTTTCTGCATTTTATTTTAATAATTTTATTTTCACTTCATTTCTATAATTCTTCAAAAAAAAAAAAAAAAAAATTCTTGCATGTCTACTTCTTTGCTTATATGCATAAAACTCGATCAACTAATTTTGATTTTTTTGATTTTGACCCAGAAATCGAGAGAACTTTTCAACAGCAAAGAAGAGCTGCACAACCAATGGTAGTAGCTAACAATAATCTGACTCTCAAGCAACTAGCTACTCCAAATGTTGCTCAACAACCGCTATGTATCACTTTCCTGGCAGTGGAAGAAGGCAGGACTTTTGAGCTAAAATCCGGACTAATCCATCTTTTGCCAACCTTTCGAGGACATCCCGGTGAGGACCCATACAGACACCTTGATGTGATCCGGAAAAGGCGTCAAAAATGAGAAATCAAGATACGACCAATTCAACAATATTCTACATGGGAAAATGAACAAGTTTCATGTTGGGCTCGAGTCGAGATTCAAATCACATCAACGGATCAGAAAATCAGAAAATTGGGCAGAAGTTGCGTTACGGCCGTAACTTATGGATTTCAAGGCCGCATCACATTCCTCACGGCCGTAAATGAAAATTGGTATTTTTGTTCAGAAGGAGATTTACGGCCGTAACATCAATCTTCACGGCCGTAACTAATATGGTGACATTTTGATCAGAGAAGGACTTACGGCCGTAAGTCCGACTTTTACGGCCGTAAGCGATGCAAATCAGATTTTTCGGGATTTTAGTATTTCAGTTGATTTGTATTTCCTTTATTGGTTTTTAATTCTTTTTCTAATTTTGGTAATTTTGGTTATTTTAGTTATTTTAGCTTAATTAGAATTCTATTAAGAGTCAGTTAGCGATTAGGGTTTATTTTGCCTATTTATATGCTTTTCCATTCAATGTAAAAATAGAATACTTTTGATGAATAAAATTATTGAGTGTTTTTACTCTCTCCAATGGTGAGGATTTTCCCTTTAAACATCGAACTTATCAAGATTGAAATCTTGTGGCGTTCAAATCAATTGAACTTATCAAGGATCTGGACATTCCTTGTGGCGTTCCCCCTTTGTGGTTCTTATCTCCGCATCGTAACGGGTCTCGGGTTTAATATACCCCTGGTTCTTGCGTCGTGAGGTCGGGGTTGCATTGTTATCGTCCGTTCCAACCTGGATTCGGAACTTTCCAAGCGTTATTCCGCGAGCTACGACGAGGACCCCCTCCCGGGTTCTCATCATATGGTATCAGAGCTGGACTCTGAATTCAGGTTCTTGTGTTTTTTTCTATCCAGTTTGATTTTTATGTTTATCATCGAGTCCCATAAAAATCATCCATATCCTATTTTTGTTATTTGAGTCTTTGTTTTCAATTTTTCTTGTTCTTCTTGCCAGTAAATTTTTTTCTAGTTTGATCCATAAGAGTCGTCCTAAAAAAATCAAAAGTGTTTTTCTTATTCGATTGTTTTCCAAATCCTGTCCCGTTTGTTTTGTTGCGTTCGTATCGAATTTTCGGATTTTATTAAAAAAAAAATTTATTTTTTTTTATTTTTATTAATTCCGAAAATTCATCGTAATTCACAAAAAAAAAAAAAAAAAAAAAAAAAAGTCACTCAGAAATTCAAGAACCACTTTCTTGAATTTCCTTAAATAATTGATATTCCTTGCCTTCCAAGTCAAAATTAAAATTCATTATTAGTCCTTGTGTCAAACTATTATTCCATTCCATTCCACAATATCCAAATTTCACGAAATTTCATCATCTAGGAAAGATCACCATCAATCTTCTCTGCTTGTCATGATGGAGAAACGGTTTGAGGAGTTATTTGCAAAATTGGAAGCGAATTTTGATGCGAAATTAGATGCGAAGTTTGGGAAGGTTAAGAACTCAGTAGATACGCATAGTGCAGAACTTGCTCAACGGCGTGAAAGGGAATATAGGCGTAACCATAAACCTAGGGTTGGGATTGGAGTTGATTGGGATGAAGAGATTAATGCGAGGGCGCTTTGGAAGAGTCGAACAGAAATTTTTGAGGAAAGGATGAGGTATGAACGGAAGGCTAGAAAAGAAGCTAAGTTAAGAAAGAGGGAGAGTGAAAGGGAGGATGAAGCTAAATTACAACAGGGTGAAAGTGAGATTGGAGGGGATTTAAAATTGGAGTCTCAAGATATGGATGTTGAAAAGAAGGAGGGAGACTTGAAACATGAATTAGAAGTAGTTGAAGAAACCCCGAATTTTGTGGTAGGAGATGAAAAGGTGGAGTTAGGTGATCAAATTCCAATAATTGATGAGGAAAAATTGGAAGTTGGGGATGAAGAATTAGAAGAGGTGGTAGAGTCCAAAAATTTGGAAGAGGAGGTTGTGCGTGAGAACGTGGAGCTAGAAGAATTGGTTGAGTTTGGGAGTAAAAAGATAGAAGAGGTTGAGCAAGAAATTGCAAAGAAGGAAGGAGGTGAAGAGCGGAATTTTGTTGTTGGGAAAAATGAATCGGAAATAATTCATCATGAATACAAGGATCCATACCTTGTGCATGGAGACGCTAACATTTCCCTCCCCATTTTTGTTAAATCTTTCTTGCAGGTTTATTGTGCGTGGAAGTTTGATTTACATCAACCTTGGTCAATTCCCCTCGTATTTCAATACCTTCTTGTCTACAAATTGGAGGAGCATCATTTATTGAATACATGTCAGGGAGTCAAAAATTTTCCGTTTGATCCAGGAGGTGCAGTTTAATTTTTCAAGAACAACACCATGATTCGGGACGAATCATCCTAAAGAAGGAGGGAATGGTACGAATCAGGGTGGGCTTGACGGGAAAATCTATAATTCAAGCCAAAACAAGAAGTCAAGCAGGTTCGGAGAACATCAGATCAAACATTGCTTGTACGAAGAAGGTTCGAGGCTAAACCAAGTGAGCAAGCCAAGAACAATTTTATGATTCGGGACGAATCATCTTAAAGGAAGAGGGGATGATGTGATCCGGAAAAGGCGTCAAAAATGAGAAATCAAGATACGAGCAATTCAACAATATTCTACATGGGAAAATGAACAAGTTTCATGTTGGGCTCGAGTCGAGATTCAAATCACATCAACGGATCAGAAAATCAGAAAATTGGGCAGAAGTTGCGTTACGGCCGTAACATTGTTTCTCACGGCCGTAACTTATGGATTTCAAGGCCGCATCACATTCCTCACGGCCGTAAATGAAAATTGGTATTTTTGTTCAGAAGGAGATTTACGGCTGTAACATCAATCTTCACGGCCGTAACTAATATGGTGACATTTTGATCAGAGAAGGACTTACGGCCGTAAGTCCGACTTTTACGGCCGTAAGCGATGCAAATCAGATTTTTCGGGATTTTAGTATTTCAGTTGATTTGTATTTCCTTTATTGGTTTTTAATTCTTTTTCTAATTTTGGTTATTTTAGTTATTTTAGCTTAATTAGAATTCTATTAAGAGTCAGTTAGCGATTAGGGTTTATTTTGCCTATTTATATGCTTTTCCAGTCAATGTAAAAATAGAATACTTTTGATGAATAAAATTATTGAGTGTTTTTACTCTCTCTAAATGTGAGGATTTTCCCTTTAAACATCGAACTTATCAAGATTGAAATCTTGTGGCGTTCAAATCAATTGAACTTATCAAGGATCTGGACATTCCTTGTGGCGTTCCCCCTTTGTGGTTCTTATCTCCGCATCGTAACGGGTCTCAGGTTTAATATACCCCTGGTTCTTGCGTCGTGAGGTCGGGGTTGCATTGTTATCGTCCGTTCCAACCTGGATTCGGAACTTTCCAAGCGTTATTCCGCGAGCTACGAATCAGGTGGGCTTGACGGGAAAATCTATAATTCAAGCCAAAACAAGAGGTCAAGCAGGTTCGGAGAACATCAGATCAAACATTGCTTGTACGAAGAAGGTTCGAGGCTAAACCAAGTGAGCAAGCCAAGAACAGTTTTATGATTCGGGACGAATCATCTTAAAGGAAGAGGGGATGATGTGATCCGGAAAAGGCGTCCAAAATGAGAAATCAAGATACGAGCAATTAAACAATATTCTACATGGGAAAATGAACAAGTTTCATGTTGGGCTCGAGTCGAGATTCAAATCACATCAACGGATCAGAAAATCAGAAAATTGGGCAGAAGTTGCGTTACGGCCGTAACATTGTTTCTCACGGCCGTAACTTATGGATTTCAAGGCCGCATTACATTCCTCACGGCCGTAAATGAAAATTGGTATTTTTGTTCAGAAGGAGATTTACGGCCGTAACATCAATCTTCACGGCCGTAACTAATATGGTGACATTTTGATCAGAGAAGGACTTACGGACGTAAGTCCGACTTTTACGGCCGTAAGCGATGCAAATCAGATTTTTCGGGATTTTAGTATTTCAGTTGATTTGTATTTCCTTTATTGGTTTTTAATTCTTTTTCTAATTTTGGTTATTTTAGTTATTTTAGCTTAATTAGAATTCTATTAAGAGTCAGTTAGCGATTAGGGTTTATTTTGCCTATTTATATGCTTTTCCATTCATTGTAAAAATAGAATACTTTTGATGAATAAGATTATTGAGTATTTTTACTCTCTCTAAATGTGAGGATTTTCCCTTTAAACATCGAACTTATCAAGATTGAAATCTTGTGGCGTTCAAATCAATTGAACTTATGAAGGATCTGGACATTCCTTGTGGCGTTCCCCCTTTGTGGTTCTTATCTCCGCATCGTAACGGGTCTCGGGTTTAATATACCCCTGGTTCTTGCGTCGTGAGGTCGGGGTTGCATTGTTATCGTCCGTTCCAACCTGGATTCGGAACTTTCCAAGCGTTATTCCGCGAGCTACGACGAGGACCCCCTCCTGGGTTCTCATCACACCTTAAAGAATTTCATGTGGTATGCGACAGTATGAGGCCAACGGGCATTACCGAGGAGCAAATAAAAATGAGAGCTTTCCCATTCTCATTGAAGGATGCGGCCGCAGACTGGCTTTATTGTCTACCATCTGGAACAATCACTACTTGGAATGACATGAAAAGGCTTTTCTTAGAGAAATACTTCCCCGCATCTAGAGTTGGTACCATCAGAAAGGAAATATGTGGGGTGCGCCAGAACAATAACGAAACATTGTACGAGTATTGGGAGCGTTTCAAGAAGCTCATCTCAAGCTGTCCCCATCATCAGATCTGTGAGCAACTCTTGGTGCAATATTTTTATGAAGGACTGCTGCCGATGGACAGGAGTATGATAGATGCCGCAAGTGGAGGTGCGCTAATGGACAAAACATCGGAAGAGGCGAGAGCCCTGATTTCTAATATGGCTGAGAACACTCAACAGTTCAACTCCAACAGGGATATGCAAGTTCGGCGCGTGAATGAGGTAAGTAGTTCCAATATTGAAAGTCAATTGTTTGAACTAACAAATCTCGTTAAACAACTTGCAGTAGGAAAGTTACAACAAGCCAAAACCTTTGGCATATGCGCGAATTTTGGACATCCAACAGATACTTGTCCAGTGTTGCAAGAGGGAAATGGTGAACAGGTAAATGCTGCAGAAGGTTTCCCGTTCCAAAGACAGCAGTACAATCCGTACTCTAATACCTACAATCCAGGATGGAGGGATCACCCCAACCTAAGCTACGGAATTAACAAGCCCCCGGGTTTCATTTCCAACAAACCTCAAGGGCAATTTCAGCAACAAGGAACCTTCCAACAACAGGGGCAATATCAGCTAAAACCTCAAGGCTCAGGTACTTCTCTTGAAGACATGGTAAAAGCCTTGGCATCTAATACAACTCAATTTCAACAGGACACCAAGTCTAGCATTCAAAATCTGGAGAACCAAATGGGTCAAATGGCTACAGCCATCAATAGGTTGGAATCACAATCCAGAGGCAAATTGCTATCTCAACTCAAGATAAATCCTAAAAACGTGAGTCCCATAACCCTGCGGAGTGGAAAAGTGATTGAAGGTTCGCGAAAGCAGGCCCCAGTAAATGAAGAGGAAGAGGAGAAGGAAATTGAAAAGGAAGTTACAACTTCGCAAAACCCGCAGGTAAAATCCAACTCTAACTCAATTGTTAAACTAACTCCACCTCCTTTTCCCAGCAGGTTAGCAAAAGTGACTAAGGAGGGCAAGGAAAAGGATATACTGGAGATATTCAGGAAGGTGGAGATCAACATCCAACTATTGGATGCGATCAAGCAAGTACGCCGGTATGCAAAGTTTTTGAAGGAGTTGTGCACCAACAAACGAAAACTGATGGGGAATGAAAAGGTAAGAATGGGAGAGAATGTGTCGGCGCTCTTTCAGAGGAAACTACCTCGCAAGTGCAAGGATCCAGGTATGTTTACCATACCTTGTCAAATAGGCAATAAGAAAATAAATCGTGCTTTAATAGACTTATGAGCATCTATCAATGTAATGCCTAGGTCCACTTACACCGCATTAAAACTTGCCAAACTGACTGAAACTAATGTTATAATTCAACTAGCCGATCGTTCTAATGCTTATCCTGACGGGGTAGTTGAAGACATTCTAGTGCAAGTAGGCGGGTTAGTATTTCCTGCAGATTTTTATGTATTGGACATGAATGATGACCATTCCCCCAACTCTACTCCTATTTTGTTAGGTAGACCATTTCTAAAGACATCTAAGACCAAGATAGATGTCAGTAGTGGCACACTCACCATGGAATTTGATGGTGAAATGATTCAGTTTAATATTTATGATTCCGTGAACTACCTTGATGATGATAATCCTGTTCATTATGTTAATGTTATTGATTCTTCAGTACAGAAAACTTTCAAACTTGGTGGAAATGGTGAAAAGCCAGGTAAAATCTCGTGTATTACATTGCCAACTTCTGATGACATGCTTTTGCCCCCTGTCTTGCAGGCCCTAATGAAAAATATGAAAAAGAAGTTGAGCATTGGAAATCCACCTAATCCCGGTTGAAGAAGGAAACAACCTGTCGAGCCAACGACAGTAAACAAAGGCGCTGCTCGGGAGGCAACCCGAGAGGGGAGTTTCTTTACTTCCTCAAATTGTTATTTTTTTTTTTTTCATTTTTTTCATTTTTCTTATTAGTTAATTTCATTCACAAAAAAAAATAATAATAATAAAAAAAAAAAAAATCAGTGGCCTTGTTACGGCCGTAAGTTAAAACTTTACGACCGTAACTCTACTCCATCGAATTTATCCAGAGGCCTAATTACGGCCGTAACTATATTGTTTACGGCCGTAGTTGATACTTTCAATTTTTTTCAGATTGTTACTTACGGCCGTAATTAATATCTTCACGCCCGTAATTATTAAAAAAAAAATGTCCCTTCCTTTGATTCCATTCACATTCCCCTATTTTATTTTGTATTGTCACGCTCCACATTGAGGACAATGTGGAATTCAAGTGTGGGGGGGATGATTATCTATTATCGTTTGTTATCCCTATTTTATTCATCTTCATTCAGTTTTTTTTAGTTAGCTTTAATTGTGCTTAGACCCACATTTTGGTATAATAGGAAGCGGCCTCACTTATGATTATTTTTGAACCACCAACTTCCTAAATTGCATAATTGGATAAACAATGAGCACATAGAGATGAGTTTTCCAATAATTTCTGAATTAGTTTGAAAATGGGGACAAATTGAAAAATTTCTGCAACCTAATTGAGTCAAACCAAAATTGATATGATAAAATACCGCCCCGAGTAACTTCATTCTATCCTTATTCCCTAGATTTTGAGTTCGGAATGAAGACTGAGCAATGACCTATAACTCATAATTGGATGGGAGAAGCACATATAAACCATAATTTGTGAGGTTTTGAGCCTATGATCTAGTTTTACTCTTTATATTAAGCTCTACTTTTTGATGTGTGTCCTGTATGGTTGGTTTGTGCTTGGATGTGCTTTCTTGTGCATACCGTTGTAGCTTCTTGACTCAAGTGCAAAATATAGTAGAGGCATTAGGTTAAACCAAATTTGACATGCTAAAAAGGCCTACCATGATACATGTACCATTAGAAGCCCTTTTGAGCCTTAGCCTTTCCTTGAAATTTTGATGCCACGCTACAAGCCAAGAAATACCCTTTCTTTCGCATTGTCTCTGTTTTGAACCCATAGAGAAGGGATTCGCAAGCTTTTGTTGATTAAGGATCGTGCTGTGGTCTAAGTCTAAGAAGTTGCAATGGTTATCTTGTGTTGGACGATGGTTGTGTAATGGACTGAATTCAGGGGAATGTAATTCTATCTCAAGCCAATTGGTGACTGCGTAATGATTTGAATAAAAGAGAAAAAGTTGCAGTCTGTACTCGAAAAAAAACTTGAAAGAGAAAAAGCAATGAAAAGGAAGTTTAGTCATGAAAATTAGTAGTTGAGGATGTCAAACACTCAACTTGTGGAAAAAAAGAAGAAGAGATTCAAGTGTGAACAAAGTTGGGTAGCGGGAAACAATGAAGTTCATATTAAGGGGTGAAGGAAGTAATGTCATTGTGAATTGACTTAGTTTGCGAAATTCCTTCTCGACTCAGCCTAAATATGTCATTTTATCCTACCTGACCCGAAGCCCCGTTACAACCAAATAAAGACCTTTACTTTGCACTTGTGTTATTGTTGGCTCCGGTTATGACATTTGAGCAGTCTGTGGTAATAGATTCTCCGTGCAGTGAGTTGAGTGAAAATTCTCACCCTTATACACTTTGTGCGAAGAGAGAAATATCTAGTGAGGGTGTTAACTCCCATTACATATGCTTATGATTGGTTTGAATTGCTTGGTCTATATTCTGTGCTTTCAAGTTGGCCAAAAACTAACATCCATTTAGTAAATCATTGATAGAGGTTAAGAGAGAACTCACGAGAGGTGGGAGGATACAAGCCACATTGAGAAATGAATTGGGCCGGGAGTATTGATTTTCATTTCTGTTCAGAGGATATTGGATGATGCATCTCTTGCACACACTAACACACCCCGGTTATGCAATTGAGTTTTCATGCTAAAAGAGAAGTGGGTTGTAACCTTGACTTTCCGATTGTAGGTCTATCTTTTTGTTTGAGTTATGTTTCTTTTCTTTCACATCAGAGTCCCTTTTACATATCAAAGGATCCTAAAAACAGCAGCGTAATGAGTGCAACGATGAGAATGTATAAACTGACTAACCAAGGAAACTGCATAAGAGATATCAAGACGAGTCATCGTTAGGTAAATTAGACTACCAACCAACTACCGATAAAGAGTGGTATCAGGGAAGAGTGTTCTGTCACCAGGAAGAAGCTTGACATTTGTCCCTAAAGGGCTATTATTGAAAGATAAAGCTTTTTGTTTTCCCAATTGACAGGAGACACAATCAAAAGTATCAAAACTAACATTGTCTAGATGACCATTAGACACTAACAACTTAACACGGGACAAAGATGTATGACCAAGGCGAGAATGCCAAAGATTGGAAGAAAAAGCAGCTGTAAAAGGTGGGATAGAACGTGAACCGGGGATTTGCAAGGATGAAAGCTCAAATAGACGACCAACTTTACGCCCTGTCCCAACCAGTCGACACTTCTTCTGATCCTGCACATCACACCCTTTATTAGAAAATGTTAAGATAAATCCAAGTTCAACAAGTTGTCCAACAGAAAGAAGATTGAGTGATAGTTTTGGCACAAGAAATGTATTGGGAATAGAATGAGGAGAAGTAGAGATGTAACCAATATGACTAACAGCCATATGGGAACCATCAGCAGTGTAAATGGCTGGGACATTACTTAAAGATTTCTTCTCGAAAAATAAAGAGGAGTTAGGAGTCATGTGGTTATAACAAGTTGAGTTAATAAACCAAGAAGAAGATATACCTGAAGGGACGATCAAGGCAGTGGAGGTACAGGACAAAACTTGGTGAACCAGCGCCTCTAGGTCAACTGGAGTAAGAGATGTAGTGGGTACATGAGAAGATTCAGAAGTTGGTGAACTGGTCGATACTACAGCACACTTAGGGGTAGAGGCCTTTGCCTTTTGAGCATCTCTCGCGTCCTTAACCTTTTTCTTGAGACAATCGGAAATTTGATGACATTCTTCCTTACAATAATAACATTGACCAACAAACCATCATGGCCTGAAAGAAGAGACAACTGCTACTAGAGGAGCAGTACTAGGTGTGACGACATAACCAGATCAGTAGACTGAGCTCGACGAGTTTGTTACCGTATCTCCTTAGATATTAGCTCAGTAAGGGCAACGTTGAGAGTTGGCAGTGGAGAGCGATGAAGTAACGAGGCTCTGTTATTTTCAAACTCATCTCGGATATGCATCATGAAGTGAATGAACTATCTACGATCCCGATAATTGGAGAAGAGTTTGGCAGAATCAGCATTCGAAAAAGATGGATCAGCTTGAGACACTTGATCCTAGAGAATGCTGACCTGAGAGTGAAAATCAACAATAGATTGACTAGGCTCTTGATGCATCTGATACAACTTGGACTCCAACTGAAATTGCAGGGCGACATCACTAGAGCAATTGTATTGATTTCTGAAAAAATCCCAAGCAAGTTTGGCATTTCGAACCACGACAAGATTTTACTGTGAGTGGCCTCCCATACTTCAAGACGTTCATCAAACTCTGACTGAGATTCGCTTTTCTCTTTCGTTGGTTCAGTTTTCTTCCCAATCACAAAATTCCACAACCGACGACCAATAAGAAAGATAGACATCTGTTGAGACCAGATATTGTAGTTGGTGCCGTCCAAAACAACATCAATGGGACGAGTGATATTAATATCCTTAGCAGATGCTATGGGTGAAGAAGAAAAGACACAAACAAGACAAAACTCACAAGATGAAGAACACGACGAATTTGCCCGGAATAACAGAATACTGTACAGAATTCCAAAATTCAAACCAACCACATTGGAATTTTCGAAAATTTTGAATTTTCTTCAAAATTTTGAACTCAAAATTGATTTTCCACAGCTAATATACAAAATTCGAGAGCTCTGATACCATGTCAAGAATAAAGAGCTAGAGAGAAAACAGAGAATGAAGAATTGTATATTAAACTATATAAAACTATACAAGGGTACGTCCATTTTTATAGGAGGAGAATGGTGCTAGCTACCATATATACATACTAGTAATCGCACCCGTGCGATGCACGAAATATATAATTAAAAATTATTTATTGAATAAGTTGTAAAAATATAATGCCCGATAAAAACAACACAATAAAAAAAATAATAATAACTTGCATGCACAATTTGTGAATAATTTGTAATTTCATTTCTCCATATAAGATTTCTTACTTTAATGTATAATTGCGTATTCAATATACAATCCCAAAAAAAAAAAAAAAAAAAAAAAAAAAAAAAAAAAGTTATGAATTGCAGTTTTTTAAAAGTTAATTGTTCATTCTCTAATTTTCTTAGTTTAATTATTTATATAGAATTGATTATTCAAAAATAATTTTTTTTAATGTTCATTCACAACCACATATTATTTAAAAACTAATTTTTCACAATTGCACATACTACTTTTTAACCACACATTCTAAAAAAAGAAAATCAATTTTCAACCACTCAATTTATTGATTTGACAATTATTTTATTTTTTATACTACCTTCTTTCACTTTCAATCACACATTTAAAACTATTTCTATAGCCTATATCAATATCAAACTTACTCCTATTCAATGATTCAAATACAATGTGACATTTTATTTTTCACCAAGTATTAAAAATGGTCATGTTACACACACACACACACACACACACACACAAACTATTTTTTGTACCTGTTAAATAAATGTATTAACCATATTTTTATTTTTAAATAGAATAAGTTTGATAAAACCTTATATTTTTTATTTTCTATAGAACTCAATGAATTAATTGTTAAAGTCTATAGTATATATTTTACAAATTGACATTTTTTTAAATTTATAAAATTAAAAAATAGATAAATGAACAAAATGAGTAAATTTATAAAATTAATTTCAAAATTACCAAAAAATTTATCGAAATCTAAAGTTGTAAAAATTAAAATATTTTAATTGAATTTACTTAGAAAGATTGGATATCTATTATTTCTTTTAATTTGATAAGAAAAAATATATGAAATTAATTATTTATGTCAAATTGAAGTTATGTAAGAAAAGATAGATATCATTTTATGATTTAAATGAGATAAATTAAAAAGATTGGATATTGAAAAAAGTAAAAAGTATTAATTAAGCTTTTACCTTTATTATTTGAGACAATTTTACGAATGATATATTTAGAGTTTGTTTTCATTTATTAGCTTGTATTAAACTTCTCATTAAGATCTTGAATTTGACACCCATATTGCATATTTTTTTACTTCAAAATATTACAATAATTATCAAAAGAATAAAAATAATATACAATTTGATCTATTTATAGATTTTTTATTTTTTACAAATCAATAAGTCATTTATTATATGTCACCTATAATTAATTTTGCATTAATTGAAGTTTCCTAATTCAATTATTATAATAATTAATAAAATTATAAAGTTTCCTAAAATAGAAAGTAAAAATGGGGGGAAACTATGTGCGGATTTATGTGACGGCTATATTGTTATTATATATATAATATTAAGATTACGGAATATACGCTATACTATAAATATAATATATAGAATATATGGTATAATATATATTGTAACACTTGTCAAACAATATTTGTAATATCTGATAGATATTATCGATCGATTTATTTGGATCGAGCTCCCTTTCGCTAAAAAACAAGGGGCAACCTCTTAGGCAATCTCCTCCCCTATATCTATCAGGTTTAATACCATATAGGCTAATGTTTAGTACCGGACTCCAAATGTGATCCTCCTTGTTACTTAAAATGAAAAAAAGAATGCTCATTTCCACTTGAGCATAATAACGAAAGTGGATTTTGTAGGAGAAAGTTACCTTTGTCGATAAACCTAGGTGTTAAAGTGTAACCTTTAACTCCACGAGAAATTTTTTAGTAGTCCAAATGTGGCGTGGAATATTTCTAAGAGATTAATTGCAGTTAAATTTTTTATATCTAAAATAAGTCGAAATGGAAGTATAATTTGATTTCTTCTAGTTCAGCACTCAATTACTTTTTCAAGACAATATTACTATATTTGATTTTCTATTCAAAATTAATGTGAACCTTTATAAAGTAGTTACGAATTTGATTTTCTAACTCGATTTAATGGATCAATTGAATTGATATAGAAATTCTCTCTTTCTATTCAAACAAAAAGTTTTGTATTATCTTAACTTGTGAATTATTTATTCGATATGATTATATCGTTTTGGCTCTACCAATTTATGATATATAAGTATTTATTATTGTTCTTAAAAAAAAAGGAATAATTTAAATTAATATTGCAGAAGAATGTTGTATTATAATTCTTAAAAGAAAGATAATTTAAATCAATATTGCATAAGAATATTGTATTATGATTCTTGAAAGGGAAATAATCTAAATGAATATTACAGAAGAATATTGTTTTATATTTCTTGAAAATGAAATAATTAAATTAATATTTTATAAGAATATTGTATTGTAATTCTTAAAACAAGAAATAAGTTAAATCAATATTTCAGAAGAATATTGTTGCGTCATTTGAAAATGAATATTATGTTTGAATTCTTTGTTGCTCTAAAAGAAGCAAAAGTTCACATCTAAAAATATTTGAAAATAATATTGTATTATTACTTTTAAAAAATATAATATGTGAGCATTTATATCCTCGACGCATTTCATGTCAATGTTATAGTAAAATATGATGATTTTATTTGAACAATATTCCAGATAAATATTGTATTGATACTCATTAAAAAGTATAACCTTATACGTCTTGAAATTCTAAAGAATATTCTATTGTTGCTTTCTAAATAAAATTATGGGTTTATATAAATCAATATTCTAGAAGAAGATATTTGTGAAAAAATGACTATATATTATATAGAATTTTATTATTATATCGGAATTAACAGTACAGAAATTCACATGATTTGGACAGCCCACAAAAGTTATGATCAAATGTTAATATCTCAGCAACTCATGATCTGATCACCATGATAAAATAGAAAATTGGATTCATGCAACAAAAATTGGATTCATGTAACATAAGAAAGATTTCTCATTCCTTATCTGAAAAGATATGTTTCCTTTGATATACCAATAAGTTAGATCAAAATTGTTGATCCTTATCTTGATGTTTTGAGAGAATTCTTTGATGTTCAGTTGATCGCAGTACGTTGAGATTTCAAGTGAAATGATTACAAATTATATTTGTGAGAAATAATATGTATTTAAATGATTGATTATACTCCAATTCACTGGAAATTTATGATATAAAAGATGTCTGGAATATACAAGTATAATTATTGAAGACTTAATATGTACCTGAATTGAATCGATTTGGAATTGAATGTGATCGAGCGTTTAAAATGAAATCACATGAAGAATTGTACAAATAATTTAATAAGATAATATGTTAGAAATCAAAATTAAGCTGTACCATTATTGTTAATTATATTTGAGAATTTTGGTAGTTGATTTTCAAGATTTAAATTCATGGTTAATTATTCACCTGAAGTGAATAAATTAATTGTTTACCTAAATTGAATAAGTCACTTCCTGATTTGAAAACTGTACTAAATGCAGTGATGAATAATGATTATAGAATATAACTTGATGCAACATGTTCAAATGATTGAAAATACGATATAATTCTTCAAGTTCAAAAGAAGAATTGAATTTATACTTGGAGAACAAATAATATGAGATATGAGTCTTTTATATATTCTTGGTGAACATATTCAATATTATGTCAATTAATAGTTAAAATAATGATATGCAATATTATTATAATTGAAACAATGATATTATAATGCATTGATGAATATTGATTATATAATTTTTGTTTTAGCAATATCATTTACTTCAACTAATTTCAAAAATTAATATCAATATTTTAAAGACATTATGAATATCATTCATCCTGTAGAAGTGCAAAGTACGTCCACAATAATAGTAAAACACATATACATATATCAGTTTTGCTCTATTGTCTACCATGAACAACATAACAATTGTCAACGTCCAATAAAAAATGGTAAGTGTTGAATTTTAAATCTTTATATATATATATATATATATATATATATATATGTATATGTTTAAAGGTAAAGTAGTGGTTTAGTAAGAATACATGGTGTGAATACAATATGGTTAACTATATAGGCAAATAGTTGTTTGATTAATTAATGCATGTTTGACTACAATATAGTTAACAATTTGATTAACATTTATTTTGTTAATGCATGTTTGATTACTTAAGTTTGCATTTGGATTATATTCGAACCACTATTAAATTTACCTGGGTTTATTATTATTATTATTATTATTATTATTATTATTATTATTATTATTATTATTATTATTATTATTATTATTATTATTTTACTTTTTTTAACGTTCAAATTAAATAGTTAGTGTAATTTTTATTGCAACAGTTTTCTGGATATATATTTTTAAATTTATTTTCCTTTTTTTTATAAATACAAACAAAGATTATTTTTAGACTTATTATATAATTGATTACATCTTTATCTTAATTTAATTTACAACATTTTCGCTTAAATATTCTATTTGACTATTATTTGTACTTTGTATCATTTTTACCAAGACATTTTAATTTTAAACGAATTATGAGTTTATGTATGATTATTGCATTTAGATTCTATTACATGTTGTTTATATTGTATATTCGACCCCTGATAAGTGCTTTATTAGCATGTATTTAATTCATTTATTATCTTATTTTGTTATTGGTTTGATCCTATTGAAGCATCGTTTAATGTATTTTCACTTATTGTGCTATGTAAAGTCAAAAAGAAGAAAAAGAAAGGAAACGTGATCAAAGAAATACAAAAAAATCAAGAACTGAGGTTCAAGGGCATATTCAAAGAGCTCCAAATCAATAATGGCATGTGAGAAGAAGATTAGATGCAAAAATTATGGTCAAAGAAGGTTTGAGGTGAAGTTAGAAATCAAAAACCCGCAAGGATTATGATCATGAATTTTAGTCATAGATTGAAGCTCAATTTTGTCATAGAAAACATTTGAGTTTTGGAAGATCCATTTCACGAATAATTGTAGATATTTGAGTTTTCTTTCCAACTCAACTTGAATCACCACAATCGGACTTCGGAAGAGAAAGTTATTATCAAAACATCGAACACAGGCGCTTCTCGGCAGAAATGCACTTACGGCCGTAAATGGTAAAGTTACGGCCGTAACTTCAAAATTTCGAAAATTTTCAGTAGCTTACTTACGGTCGTAATAAGGAAAGTTACGTCCACAACTTTCTCGCGAAGAAATTTCCTTATCTGATTCAAGGTCTATTTTTGGTATATCTTTGAGGTAAAACTAGGGCACGATTTTGGGAGTATTAAAAGAGCAAAATCACCACAAAAAGGAGGCTGAACATTGAGGAAATTTGAGAGAAAAATATAGAGCATTCTTGGGAGATTTTCAAGGGCAAGAATATCAACAACAATGAAATTCATGAAGCAACTTGAAGAATCTACCACAACCATGCTAGGCTAAATTCCATATCTTGTTCAAAGGGGAAGTTGTGTCAATTTAATTATGTTATTTTCTTTTCCTACAAATTAGTAGCGTGAATTTATTCCTTTATTTCAATTGTTGGATTATTATGTTTTGAATTTTCAATTGAGTTTATTTGATTAATATTTTAATTTGGTCAATTGGATTATTGATCTTTGAATTCATGAATATGCTATGTTTAGATTCTTGATCCGTAATTGTCATTGAATCTTTACTTTAGTAGCAAATAAATCTTGTACAGGTTTAGTAATAATTCAACTTGGATTGATTAATTCGAGCTTGTGAAGTTAACGATTCAATTCAATCTATTCTTCTAGATTTTCATACTAGTCGTGTATTAAATCCTAAGAGCTTGTTTAGGATTGTCCGTAGCTAGAATTGGTTCGAAGAACTTGTTTTGAATCAATATACATAAGGAAGAATTTAGATAATTAGACCTTATTGATTATTTATGATTGATAATTGAATAGGGATATAAACACGTTACAAGGAAAAGTATAACATTAATTGAGGGTACAACCGAACCCGGGAACAAGATTTCTTCTTATATTATTTCTCTAGTCATATTGAATTGTTTATTTTTATGCATATTTTTTATTCAAGCAATTTCAAACAACAAACCCCCACAATTCCATTTTAATTGATCGAACAACTAAAATTAGTTTTCGTTCCTCGTGGGATCGACCCTTACTCTCGCTACTACATTATTAATTAATATTTAGCGAGTAAGGAATTATTTATTATTTTGGTGCATTGTGATATGCATCAAATTTTTGGCGCCGTTGTCGGGGAACGGTTAAACAATTTTGTATTTAATCAATTAGAATTTTTGTTTCTGCATTTTTTTTATTTTCACTTTATTTCTATAATTTTTTAAAAAAAAAAAAAATTCTTGCTTGTCTACTTCTTTGCTTATTTGCGTAAAACTCGATAAACTAATTTTGAATTTTTTTATTTTGATTCAGAAATCGAGAGAATATTTCAACAACAAAGAAGAGCTGCACAACCAATGGCAGTAACTAACAATAATCTGACTCTCAAGCAACTAGCTACCCCGAATGTTGCTCAACAACTGCTATGCATCACTTTTCCGGCAGTGGAAGAAGGCAGAACTTTTGAGCTAAAATCCGGACTGATACATTTTCTGCCAACTTTCAGAGGACATCCCGGTGAGGACCCATACAGACATCTGAAGGAGTTCCATGTCATTTGTGATAGCATGAGACCCACGGGTATTACTGAGGAACAAATAAAAATGAGAGCTTTTCCATTCTCATTAAAGGATTCCGCCACCGACTGTCTTTATTGTCTACCATCGGGAACAGTTACTACTTGGAACGACATGAAAAGACTTTTATTGGAAAAATACTTCCCTGCATCGAGAGCTGGTACAATCAGAAAGGAGATATGTGGGGTACGCCAGAACAACAACGAAACATTGTACGAGTATTGGGAGCGCTTCAAAAACCTCATCTCGAGCTGCCCCCATCATCAGATCAGTGAGCAACTCTTGGTGCAATATTTTTATGAAGGTCTGGCACCGATGGATAGAAGCATGATAGATGCCGCAAGCGGAGGTGCATTGATGGACAAGACACCGGAATAAGCACGAGCTTTAATCTCCAATATGGCTGAGAACACTTAGCAGTTCAACTCCAACAGGGATATGCAAGTTCGGCGCGTGAATGAGGTAAGTAGTTCCAATATTGAAAGTCAATTGTTTGAACTAACAAATCTCGTTAAATAACTTACTGTAGGGAAGGCACAACAGGTCAAAGCTTGTGGGATATGTGCAAACTTCGGACATCCAACGGATACTTGTCCGATGTTGCAAGAGGGAAATGGTGAACAGGTAAGTGCTGCAGAGAATTTTCCGTTCCAAAGACAACAGTACAATCCGTACTCTAATACCTACAATCCAGGATGGAGGGATCACCCCAACCTAAGCTATGTAATTAACAATCCCCCAGGTTTCATTTCAAACAAACCTCAAGGGAAATTTCAACAACAAGGAACCTTCCAACAACAGGGGCAGTATCAGCAAAAACCTCAAGGCTCAGGTATGTCTCTTGAAGACATGGTAAAAACACTAGCAACTAACACATTACAATTTCAACAGGATGCAAAGTCTAGCATTCAAAATTTGGAGAACCAGATGAGCCAAATGGCCACCGCCATCAACAGGTTGGAAGCACAATCCAGAGGTAAACTACCATCTCAGCCTGAGGTGAATCCTAAAAATCTTAGTTTCATCACTCTCCGGAATGGAAAAGAGGTTGAGGGGCCACAAATGAAACCTGTTGCAGCTGAAGAGGAGGAAGTTGAAGAAGAAGAAGTTGGGAAGAACTACAGCACCTCAAAAAGCTCGCAGGTAAAAACAGATTCCACTTTAGATGTTAAATTGACTCCACCTCCTTTTCCTAGCAGGCTAGCAAAGGCGAACAAGGAAAGCAAGGGGAAAGAAATCCTGGAGATGTTCAGGAAAGTGGAAGTCAACATTCCACTGTTGGATGCAATCAAGCAAGTACCCCGATACGCAAAGTTCTTGAAGGAGCTATGCACCAACAAACGGAAATTGTAGGGGAATGAGAAGGTGATGATGGGAGAAAATGTCTCTGCACTATTTCAAAGGAAATTACCTTCAAAATGCAAGGATCCTGGTATGTTTACAATCCCTTGTATAATAGGTGAAACTAAATTTGAGAAGGCCTTGATAGATTTGGGAGCGTCAATTAACGTAATGCCTAGTTCCACATACGCATCTTTAAAACTTTCGAATTTAACTGAAACGAATGTCATAATTCAATTAGCTGATCACTCTAAGGCCTATCCGGATGGGGTAGTTGAGGATGTGCTAGTGCAAGTAGGAGGGTTAGTGTTCCCGGCTGACTTTTATGTGTTAGACATGAATAATGATCACTCTCCCAACTCCACTCCTATTTTGTTAGGTAGACCATTTCTAAAGACATCTAAGACCAAGATAGATGTCAGTAGTGGCACACTCACCATAGAATTTGATGGTGAAATGATTCAGTTTAATATTTATGATTCCCTGAGCTACGTTGATGATGTTAATCCTGTTCATTCTGTTAATGTTATTGATTCTTCAGTACAGGAAACTTTCAAACTTGGTGGAAATGGTGAAAAGCCAGGTAAAATCTCGTGTATTACATTGCCAACTTCTGATGACATGCTTTTGCCCCTGTCTTGCAGGCCCTAATGAAAAATATGAAAAAGAAGTTGAGCTTTGGAAATCCACCTAATCCCGGTTGAACGAGGAAACAACAGTCTAGCCAAAGACAATAAACAAATGCGCTACTCGGGAGGCAACCCGAGAGGGGAATTTCTTTACTCCCTCAAATTGTTATTTTTTTTATTTTCATTTTTGTCATTTTTCTTATTAGTTAATTTCATTCGAAAAAAAAAAACTCCATCTCTTCCTTTGGTTCCATTCACATTCCCCTCTTTTGTTTTGTATTGTCACACTCCACATTGAGGACAATGTGGAATTCAAGTGTGGGGGGGATGATTATCTATTATCTTTTGTTATCCCTATTTTATTCATCTTCATTCAATTTTTTTTGTTAGTTAGCTTTAATTGTGCTTAGACCCACATTTCGGTTTAATAGGAAGCAGCCCCACTTATGATTATTTTTGAACCACCAACTTCCTAAATTGCATAATCGGATAAACAATGAGCACATAGAGATGAGTTTTCCAATAATTTCTGAATTTGTTTGAAAATTGGGACAAATTGAAAAATTTCTGCAACCTAATTGAGTCAAACCAAAATTGATATGATAAAATACCACCCCGAGTAACTTCATTCTATCCTTATGCCCTAGATTTTGAGTTCGGAATGAAGACTGAGCAATGACCTATAACTCATAATTGGATGGGAGAAGCACATATAAACCATAATTTGTGAGCTTTTGAGCATATGAACTACTTTTACTCTTTATATTAAGCTCTATTTTTTGATGTGTGTTCTGTATGGTTGGTTTGTGCTTGGATGTGTTTTCTTGTGCATACCTTTGTAGCTTCTTGACTCAAGTGCAAAATATAGTAGAGGCATTAGGTTAAATCAAATTTGACCTGCTAAAAGGGCCTACCATGATACATGTACCAATAGAAGCCCTTTTGAGCCTTAGCCTTTCCTTGAAATTTTGATGTCACGCTACAAGCCAAGAAATACCCTTTCTTTCGCATTGTCTCTGTTTTGAACCCATAGAGAAGGGATTCGCAAGCTTTTGTTAATTAAGGATCGTGCTGTAGTCTAAGTCTAAGAAGTTGAAACGGTTATCTTGTGTTGGACGATGGTTGTGTAATGGACTGAATTCAGGGGAATGTAATTCTATCTCAAGCCATTTGGTGACTGCGTAATGATTTGAACAAAAGAGAAAAAGTTGCAGTCTGTACTCAGAAAAAAAATTTGAAAGAGAAAAAGCAATGAAAAGGAAGTTTAGTCATGAAAATTAATAGTTGAGGATGTCAAGCACTCAACTTGTGAAAAAAAAAGAGAAGAGATTCAAGTGTGAACAAAATTGGGTAGCGGGAAACAATGAAGTTCATATTAAGGGGTGAAGGAAGTAATGTCATTGTGAATTGACTTAGTTTGCGAAATTCCTTCTCGACTCAGCCTAAATATGTCATTTTATCCTACCTGGCCCGAAGCCCCGTTACAACCAAATAAAGACCTTTACTTTTCACTTGTGTTATTGTTGACTCCGGTTATGACATTTGAGCAGTCTGTGGTAATAGATTCTCCATGCAGTGAGTTGAGTGAAAATTCTCGCCCTTATACACTTTGTGCGAAGAGATAAATATCTAGTGAGGGTGTTAACTCCCATTACATATACTTATGAGTGATTTGAATTGCTTGGTCTATATTCTGTACTTTCAAGTTGGCCAAAAAAACTAACACCCATGTAGTAAATCATTGATAGAGGTTAAGAGAGAACTCACGAGAGGTGGGAGGATACAAGCCACATTGGGAAATGAATTGGGCCGGGGGTATTGATTTTCATTTCTGTTTAGAGGATATTGGATGGTGCATCTATTGCACACACTAACACACTCCGGTTATGCAATTGAATTTTCATGCTAAAAGAGAAGTGGGCTGTAACCTTGACTTTCCGATTGTAGGTCTATCTTTTTGTTTGAGTTATGTTTCTTTTCTTTCACATCATTATTCGAGGACGAACAATGGTTTAAGTGTGGGGGGATTTGATAAGTGCTTTATTAGCATGTATTTAATTCACTTATTATCTTATTTTGTTATTGGTTTGATCCTATTGAAGCATCATTTAATGCATTTTCACTTATTGTGCTATGTAAGGTCAAAAAAAAGAAAAAGAAAGGAAACAGGACCAAAGAAATACAAAAGAATCAAGAAGTGAGGTTCAAGGACATATTCAAAGAGCTCCAAATCAATAATGGCATGTGGGAAGAAGATTAGATGCAAAAATTATGGTCAAAGAAGGTTTGGGGTGAAGTTAGAAATCAAAAACCCGTAAGGATTGTGATCATGAATTTTAGTCATAGATTGAAGCTCAATTTTGTCATAGAAGACATTTGAATTTTGGAAGATCTATTTCACAAAATAATTGTAGATATTTGAGTTTTCTTTCCAACTCAACTTGAATCACCACAATCGGACTTCGGAAGAGAAAGTTATTATCAAAACATCGAACACAGGCCCTTCTTCGCAGAAATGCACTTACGGCCGTAAATTGTAAAGTTACGGCTGTAACTTCCAAATTTCGAAAATTTTCAGTAGCTTACTTACGGTCGTAAATTTCTCGCGAAGAAATTTCCTTATCTGATTCAAGGTCTATCTTTGGTATATCTTTGGGGTATAGCTAGGACAGGATTTTGGGAGTATTAAAAGAGCAAAATCACCATAAAAAGGAGGCTGAACATTGAGGAAAATTGAGAGAAAAATATAGAGCATTCTTGAGAGATTTTCAAGCGCAAGAATATTAACAACAATGAAATTCATGAAGCAACTTGAAGAATCTACCACAACCATGCTAGGCTAAATTCCATATCTTGTTCAAAGGGGAAGTTGAGTCAATTTAATTATGTTATTTTCTTTTCCTACAAATTAGTAGCGTGTATTTATTCCTTTATTTCAATTGTTGGATTATTATGTTTTGAATTTTCAATTGAGTTTATTTGATTAATATTTTAATTTGGCCAATTGGATTATTGATCTTTGAATTCATGAATATGCTATGTTTAGATTCTTGATCCGTAATTGTCATTGAATCTTTACTTTAGTAGCAAATAAATCTTGTGCAGGTTTAGTAATAATTCAACATGGATTGATTAATTCGAGCTTGTGAAATTAACGATCCAATTCAATCTATTCTTCTAGATTTTCATACTAGTCGTGTATTAAATCTTAAGAACTTGTTTAGGATTGTCCGTGGCTAGAATTGGTTCGAAGAACTTGTTTTGAATCAATATACATAAGGAAGAATTTAGATAATCAGACATTGTTGATTATTTATGATTGATAATTGAATAGGGATATAAACACGTTACAAGGAAAAGTATAACATTAATTGAGGGCACAACCGAACCCGAGAACAAGATTTCTTCTTATATTATTTCTCTAGTCATATTGAATTGTTTATTTTTATGCATATTTTTTATTCAAGCAATTTCAAACAACAAACCCCCCATTCCATTTTAATTGATCGAACAACTAAAATTAGTTTTCGTTCCTCGTGGGATCGACCCTTACTCTCGCTACTACATTATTAATTAATATTTAGCGAGTAAGGAATTATTTATTATTTTGGTGCATTGCGACACGCATCAACCCTTACTATATTTTTCTATGTTTACGTTTATTAATTTTTATCTCTGGATGTATGTTTTTTAATTTATTTCCCCATGTTTGTATAAATACAAACAAAAATTATTTCAAATTATTCTCAATTTCTTTGGAATAGTGGTTTGTTCTATATTCTTTATTTATTTGTTTCATTATTTTAAAGTTGAAATACTTAAGTTTTCAATGCATTGTGATCAAAACATGGACTTTTTGGATTCCTTATTTTAATTATTAGAATCTTCTTATTATTAAGTTATTTAATTAATTTAGTTACATCTATTCCTTGAAATTTCAACTGAATTAAATAAATCAACAGTATTTGTGATAAAAAAATTATTTCTATAAGGTAATTTTAAGGTCTTTTCATACTGGATGATATATCTATCTATATATCTATCTATCTATATATCACTTCTAAAAAGGAGAAATTTTGTTGGACGTTTCTACCCTTGCAACTTTTTTATAATTTCCTATTTACCCCTAGTGTCAATTAATGAATTATTATTTTAATTATTTTAATATTATTTTCTTTCATTCTATCAGCAATGTCATTAATTTCAAAACACTAAATTCACTTTTTTAATTAATTATAATATATTTTCATTGTTAAGGAAGTTGTTAGAAATATGAGTAATATATTTTTTGAATTATATTTTTAATATTTTATTATTTTTTCATTTGTCAAAAATGTCATTAATTCAATAAGAATATCTACGACCCCATTCTATAACCAAAATCACATGCACTATAACATTCATTCCAATACATTTACAAAGTTATATAGAACTCCCAATTTATAATTTTAATTAACATGTTTATAATTCCACGAACTCTTTTCATGTGTGTTTTTACACTAAATGATATGTTTCTATGAAATCTGATCGTGCATGACGAAGATTGAAGTATAAAAATTTCTAATATTTGTATATTTTTCATTGAAACATATATGTATTTCAAAACTTTATTTTGAATTTTTGTTAATTATTAATGAAGATGTGATATTTCTTGTCTATCTTTATTTTAATAAAATTTTGATATTAAACAAATATGTTGTCTTTTTAATACTCACAGGGTACCAGATTATTGCTACACTATTTTGGGCCAATATTTAAAATTTCACTCCCACGCTTCAGAAAGAGAAAATATATCGACATTATCATAAAAAATTAGATCAATTGTAATTATACATTTTCAAATGTGTAAACTGAAATTGAAATCAACTTCATGACAAACAACAAGATTGAAAATATTGAAAATGAGAGCTCAACGAAATTATCCAGTTTTTGCATTGTTAAATTCTCACAAGTCCCAAACTTTGTTATAAAGGAAAAATATCAAGTGTTAAATTTTCATTGACATTTTTTTTTCTTTTTATAATATTTCAAATATTATATAAATAAAAACTATAAAATATTCCCAAATATTATCAATGTTGTTCTCAACTTGAATTTTATATTTGCTTTCATCAAATAAGTGAGTCTAGCCAAGATTTTGTTTTGGAGAGTAAAATATAGTCTTAAAAACTTTGTTTAAATGTTAAAAATTATTCGATTTTGTTAATTATATTTGCCTTGCATTTCTGCTAATTTTCTTGAGAAAAAAATTGGAAATTTTTGCCAAACATAATTTCTAAAAATTACTACATATGGATAATTAATGTACAAAGCATATTTAGACAACAAGTAACAATAAAAGATATTTCAAATAGTCATTTTTGAGTTGTAAACCTTTATTCAAGGGCTGTCATTCACGTAAAACAAGAAACTAAACAATCAAAAGTATTATAGCACTAAAAATAACACTCGAACAAACTGTAATTACAAATAATTCAATTTCAATTGTATCTAAAGTTCAAGCTGCTTGATCTATGAAATTTGGTAGTTCGCATATATGGTTATTTTTGTGGTGCTTTATTTATCATTCTTTTTACAAAAATGTTAGATGATTATCATATATATATATATATATATATATATATATATATATATATATATTTTATACAATGAATGTTCTAAAATAAAATTTCGAATGATCTTCAATTACTCGAGTTATTATTTTTCATTTAAATACTATGCATTAGTTGATTATTTTTTAAATTATCCTTTTATTATTTTCTTATTTATTTCATCATATACATATGTTTGACATATAATAAAAAAAAATTTAAAATATTGAAGCGACAATTATATGTTTCGACATAATTTCGTACATTGCAGGGGTAAAACACTAGTATTATGGACACTTAACTATTTTACATTGGAGATAGACAACTGTTAGAACATTTTCGATACATATATATGCACTAAGAATCATCTCCAATGAGACATTGTCAAGTTACAATGTCTATTTATTTTTTTGACAAATGACAAAAAATGCTTATGTGGCATATTTAATGCTAGACATTGTCTAACACAACTTGACAATGTCTACCATTAATTGGGTAATTATTTCATAAAATACCATTCAAGTTTCAATAAAATTTCAAATATGTCATTAAAGTGTCATCATTAAACAATCTACTATTCAAGTTTCAATTTGTTACTCTAAATACCATTTTGTTGAGTTTTATATCCAAAAATAAACGTAAATAGTCCCTAATGTTTGGAAAAATCATTATAATGGTCCATAATGTTTATATTTTGATGCAAAACCTTAATTTCTTTTGTCTAAATTAACAAAATGGTCCTTTTTTATTTAAACGACAAATATATTCTTATTTTTTTAATAGAAAACTTTACAATTGAGTCATAACATTTGCAAAAGTACAATTAGGTTTATTCGTAACATTTTTTTTATATTTAATTAACTAAAATTAGTAGATTACTTTTTTTTTTTCCATCAGAATTTTATTGATCAAATGGTTAATGTGCATATAAATTTATTTGTATAATCTAGAAAATACTGTGAAATAAATTAAATTAAATTAAACTGTATAAATTTTTTATATATATATTATCCATTTAATCAATAAAATGATAATGAAGAAAAGTAATATATTAATTTTAATTAATTAAATATAAAAAACAAAGTTATTAACTGACCCAATTGTAGTTTTGTAAATGTTATGACTCAATTATAAAGTTTTCTATCAAAAATGCGAATATATTGATAATTTAAATAAAAATAAATGACCATTTTTTTTTTTTTTTTTTGCTTTAGACAAAAACTAAGGGCTTTTACATCAAAATAAAACATTAAAAACTATTATAGCGGTTTTTCTAAATATTAGGGACTATTTGCGTCAATTCTTGGATAAGAAAGTAAATAAAATGACATTTTCAGTAATCAATGGGAACATGAGTGACAGATTGTTTAACGATTAAACTTTAGTGGTATATTTGAAAAATCACTGAAACTTGAGTGATATTTTGTGAAATTAATACACCATTAATTTAATAATTTCTACCCAATTAATGCATTTCTCTCTTTCATTTTTCTAGAAAAAAATAATAATTTGTAACATTTGCATATTAAACATTGTTGTATTGGAATTTTTTTTTGAAATAATCTCAATATATTTGGCCCATGTTTGGCTCTCATTATTTGTGAAATAATATAGTTTTGAATAATATTTTTAAAGAATGTGTGATTAAAAATTATTTTAAAATTAAAAAATGATAAATTTAATTAAGATGAATGGTTGATATTGAATTTTGAATAAATTTGATTTTAGAAAAATGAGGAACAAATAGGTAGGCATAATCCCATTAGCCGTCAACGAGTCTGTTCGGAATCTTTTTTTCTTGCAAAATAAATGGAATATTTGTTGTCAAATCAAAGAATTTAAATTATTTGTTGATTTATTTGTATTTTCGAGATAAGATGTGATGTTAAAAATTAGAGAGAGAAAATGTAAATGATTAAAAATGATATGAAAAATTGTGTAAATTAAATCAAAATAATAATTACAAATTAAATGGTTGCGGAACGGTGACTCAATAATTGATGCTTGTACACACGGCGGAGCAATAAGTGTACCCTCTCGTTTCTTTTGCTCTCTCAAAATACACACCGCGGAGCAATGGCGATCACCATTCAGGACTACCGGTTACAGCACGACACCCACAATCTCTACGACGTCAACTTCTTCGGTGACATCATCCAAACACTCGTAACTCACGACCCTACCATGGTTTCACAGTGGCTGTCCGACATTGAATCCATCAACAATCAAAGCCGCCACCGACTGGTTATCGGCCTCGACGTGGAGTGGCGCCCCAATAACCGGCGCTATAAGAACCCTGTTGCCACCCTCCAGCTATGCGTCGGTGGCCGTTGTCTAATCTACCAACTCATTCATTCCCCTCATGTTCCGTCCGCCCTCGTTGACTTTCTCTCGAACCAGAATTACAATTTTGTCGGCATTGGAATTGAGTCTGACTTGAAGAAACTTGAAGAGGACTATGGATTTGGGTACAATGCGAATACTGTGGATTTAAGGAAGCTCGCAGCGGACACGTATCAGATGAAGGAGTTGAAGAATGCGGGGCTGAAGAGTTTGGCCAAATTTGTGCTTGATAAAGAAGTGGAAAAGCCGCAAAGAGTGACCTTGAGTAGGTGGGATTACCCGTGGTTGACGCCGGTTCAAGTTCAGTATGCTTGTGTTGATGCTTTTGTTTCTTATGAGATTGGCAGGGTCTTGAATGCTGCTGGATAAATTGATCGGTAAAAAACTTGCTCTATATATAATAAAATAAATTGGGTCTATATTTTTATATTATTGATTGATGCTCAATTGGTTTCAAAATTTATACTTGTTTTTGTGAATGGATCTTAAGGATGATGGTTTATGCCATCAACGGTGGTTTTGTTTGTTTTGATTTTAAGACCGGTTCTTCTTGACTTGAAGAAATCCTTTTTATCGTGAGATTGGATTTTCTAATGATGTTACTTGTCGTCAAAACTAGTGCTGGAAAAGAAACTCTGTTTAAATCTTGAATAATTGATCTAACTGATGAAAATTTGTTGGTTATTGTGTTCTTGCGTTCTTGCGAGGCGTACAGGCTCTGGCGGATCCAGGACCATAATTCAGCTAGAGTGATAGATGGTCCACGACGATCGCAATATCGAGATTTTTTTATTTAATTAAATAATATTAAAAATTAATCAATTCATATACGTTGTAATGAAATATGAAAATATAATGCAATACAAATCAAAATAATAAGAGACAAAATACATAATCTGAAACAAAAATTAAAATATTCATATATATATGCAGTTTCCCCAAAATTCATGATCGGATCAAGAAATTTAATATTACAAAAAATAATCACGCCATCTTAAACAAATTTTATACATAATTTCCCTTCAACTGTAAATGTAAATATAACTGCTACTATTTCAAATTAATCCAAAAACATGCTCTCAATTATTGATAATCAACAATGAACACTCAAAAAAAATATCAGAAAATAAATGGCCCAAACCATTTAAAATAATAAAGGAGGAAAGAATGGCTCATTTAAAAGAAAAAAAGGCCTACATAAAATCTAAGAATCCAAAATTTGAGCCCAAATCCAAGTATTGCTTCTTCTTCACCCCTCCATAACTCCATTGTCATTTGCCTGAGGCCCAGAGTTACTATCATGTTGTGCATCGCCAACCGACACTTGAGTTGCTGTCTGCTGATGAATCCACAGGTTTGAAACAAGATAGAGTGACAATCACGGATAAAAGACAGAGACCTATGGCTTATGAGTTAAAAAAAAAATTCCAAACTTGGAGTTGCCGGCAGATCCAGCTAGCGCGGTCGCGCTAGCTCGCCGACGGCTGGATCCAACACTGCGTATAGGTGTAACGGAACTTTTAGTAGCTTGCAAGTGATCTGTACAATATTGGATAATATTAGGTTTCGTTTATAGGGTTATATTCCAGGGAAAATATACATTTTCAACCATTTTTTTCCTTCTTGGTGTGTTTGACAGGTCTCATTTGGCATGAAAAATGATTTCTCACTTTTCACTTCGGGCGCCCTTATTCCTTGTAAATGAGGAAAATGAATTCTTGCCTAATACATGATTTTATTTTTCACCTTACTTGGAAAATGAATTTGGCCGCGTTTGATTCGTTTTGTTGTTTTTAATTGATTTATTTTTTTCCAAAAAAATAACATTATTATTATCAAGTACAAATATGTGAAAAAATAATATTTTTTTAATTAAAATAGCTAAATTTTACTTTATTTGCCATAAAAAATAATGATAATCAAACAACGAAAGTTGAAATTTTTTTTCACTTTTTATACCTAGAAAACTAAATTAATCAAATACATTAAACATCTAATTTCCAGAAATTCAATTACTTGAAATTCATTTTCTATCTATCCAAAATTCATCATCGCTATCAAACGCAGCTTTAATGAAAACCAAAAAAGAAATCTCGTTATTTGTGAGGCATGCCCTAACGGAAATGTCGAAAAACTTCATTGGGAAAGCCTTGGAGTTTGATAGTCATTGTTCTATATATGATAATTTGTTGAAAGAAAATCTATTGGTATTGCATCTTATTAGAACTTCCACATCTTTATTCTCTTAGGCCATTTTCAACTCAGAACTTGAAAATGCAATCAACTTTACATTAAAATGCAGTTTCTCATACTTTATCCTTATAATTCATCTCTAACCTAAAACTTTAAATTTCACACCAAATAAATATAATATTTTTATTTTACTTTTTAACATACTTTTTATTACTATTATATTATTTTATTTTATTTGAAATATTTATTTCATCATTAAATTTAAACAAGAAATACACAAAATATATTTATTTCAATAATTTAATTCTCGGAATTTGTATATTGTTTTCACAAATGTTCAATGAAAGCATTTCAGAGTGCAATCTGACGGTGACGAGCGAGGAACTCCTGAAAATAGGCATTTTAATCTACAACCATCTCAACCTGTGGGCTCCCCCCTTTTACCCACTCTCGAATAGGCACTTTAACATCACGTTCATCCTCTATGATCATGTTGTGTATAATGATGCATGCAATCAAGATATCGTGTAAGATGCATTTTTTTTCCGAAATCATGACGATCCCGTAACAATTGCGAACCTAGATTGTAGAACCACAAATGCTTGTTCAACGTCTTTTTTACAATCTTCTTGTTTCATTGCGAAATATTTTTTTGGGCCCACGTGGCTCGTGAATTGTTTGTACAAGAGTGTCCTAGTTCGAATATATACCATCAGCTAAATAGTAACTCATATTGTATTCGCGTCCCTGTATGACGTAATTAGCGGAGGAAGCAATACCTTTAGCGATGTTGGAAATTAGATGGGAGGCCTCTAAAACATTGATGTTGTTATTTAAACCTGACATGCAGTATGTGTATCATATCCAAAGATCATAATTCACTACGGCCTCCAAGACAATGATTGGTGATCCACTCCTACTTGCGTATTGGCCTGTCCATGAGGTTGCACAATTTTTCCACTTCTAGTGCATAGAGTCAAGACTACCCAGCATTCAGGGAAAATCACGTTGTTGACCAACGTGAAAAAGCCGTCCAATGTCACTAGCGTTGGGTGATCGCAAATAACGGGTTCCATATACCTCCACGACTGCACGGAAAAACCTTTTAAAACTTTCAATAGCTGTTGACTCACTAATCTTAGCGTACTCATCAGTTGCATCCGTCGCAACGCCATACACTAGCATCCGAAATACGACATTTATCTTTTGAAGAGAGGATAAACCTAGTCTGCCCAATCCATCCTTTTTTTTTTTGTTTGTAGGAAGTACCTATCAAGAGATTTCATAGCCTAAACTATAAGTAAAATAAATTTCTTGACATGCAAAAATGTCGTTGAAACAACCTTTTGTTGTAACGTGGATTCATTGCAAAGTAGTCGATTATCGGTATTAATCAATCAAAAGATTAATTTTGGAGCTAAGTTGAGTTAGAGTATAACAGTTCACTACCACCCATTATAGATCCGACCTTTGAGATCCTTGCAATTCCGTTACACATTGATAAATGTAGCCATTAGCAAACTACAAGGATGCATACGCCAAGTGGAAAATTTAAATTCAAGTGGGCATCCGAACAAGACACTGTAAGTACATTTACTGCAAAATATTTTCTGATATGTTATAATTCACTTAATGTAACAAATTTATTCATATAAATTTGCAGATAAATCGAGCCAAAATATTGTTATGCCAAGAAGAGAAATTCAAGAAATGGTTTAAATTTGATCAAGTGTGGCCTATCCTTAAGGTTAGTGAAAAATTTGGAAAAGATGTTGAAGTGGAGTTAACGAACTTTCATAGATAGAAAACATGTTCTAGATCAGCAGACGTGGATTCTCCAATTTTTGATTCTCTATCATCAGCATATCATGGATTTTCTTCATTTTCTTTAGATATTAATAAAGACAATGTCACTGACAGTCGAAGTCAACGACCCATTGGTATTAAAAAAAAAAAAAGCTAAGGAGAAAAGGAAAAATGAAAAAGATTCCTCAAAACTCATTGCAAGTATCATAGAAGAGCAACGAGAACTTGCGCAAGTCATTCGCAAGGGGAATGAGGACAGGCTGAAAAACGACAATACCATTCTAGCCAAAGATTTGAACTTCATTTCAGATTTGGAGCTACGAATTTTTTTCTAAATGAACAAAAAAGAATCATGGTGAAAAGAAGTGAGGATGCGAATAGAGATCATCAAAGTTCATTAGCTCCATACGGTCTTTTTTTATGATCTGGATCCGATTTACCTGATTATTAGATCGTTATCTTTTAGTCATCTCATACCATATTTTAAATTTCAATGTCGATGTCATCGTACCAATCGTGTTTCCAAATTTCTAATATTGTTACGTAATTTATTTTATTGTCATTAAATTTTAATGTCTTGATTTAAAATGATTTAATTATGAGATAAAAATAATGGTCAAATTAGAAAAACAAATTCAATAAACTTCAATGTCATGGTTTCTATTAAAAAAATAAATTAAAATGCAGTTTCTAAATAATTTTTTTGGAGCAAAATTAAATCGTATTCATCAAATAACTATGTTTTCTAAATAGAAAAAATAAAATAACTAAAAAATAGGACAAAACTGGAATTAAAATCATTTTCTGGGGTCAAAATTGAATTAAAACAAACTTTAGGGAAAAATTGGGCAACCAAAAAGTTGCTCCAAACAAAATAGAATCTGGTACAGTAGGATGCCGTAGTCGTTTGCATTGGAGCTAAGGCTGGATGGCAAAATGGTGTCTGCTCGGTTAGAGATGACATTATAATGAGCTGTAATAGACCTCTCTCAGAAGTTGAAGGGAGTTTATTTATGTAAAACATATTGCAAATTAATTATTAATTACCGTCGTTTAGTTTATACTAAAACATCTGTGACATGCATGTCCCATCAATTAATTGGTGAATAAGTTCATGGAAAATTCCAATAAACTAATTCACTATTTAATTTATGTGTTATGTCATAATTGCTTTGCTTAATTACTAGATTATTTCTCATATAATTCAAAAAATCATTATTACTGTTATAAAATCATCGAAATCATAAGAACAACATAGAGAGAGAAATGGAGAGAGTTTAGATGAGAGAATTTCTCTTCAAGAATTGGTGTAATAAATTGGTAAGTATAGGCTCCTATTTATAGGAGTGGACAATGGCACAATCGTAATATTGTAAAGTTTACAGGGATATAATGGTAATGTCATTCACATATATACATTATTTATAACACTCCCCCTTGAATGACATATTACGCAATTGTCTGCCTCGTTAAAACCTTGCTAAGAAAACCCAATGGGATAAAACTTGAGCGAAGGAAAAAGAGTACAGTTGCTCCCCCTGATATTGGCCATCGTCAATCGTTGAGTCTTAATGTTCAAGTAGAACAAATCATGTATTGAATCTTTGAAGTTCTTCAGTGCTTCAGTGCTGCCTCGTTAAAACCTTGTCAGTAAAACCCAATGGGACAAAATCTGAACGAAGGAAAAAGAGTACAGCCGCTGCCTCGTTAAAACCTTGTCAGGAAAACCCTGTGGGACAAAACCTGGACGAAGGAAAAAGAGTACAGCATGACAGCATGATTCTCCCCCTGAAGTGTGCAATCAAGTATTCATGAACCTTTTGAATAATGATATCATCTTTCTTCTGGAATATATATGAAAATCTTCTTGTGTGTAGTCGATATCATAACATTCTTCATAAGATGTGTATGATTTTCTTCATTTGTTGATATCATTCCAGTATAACAATGTGTTGCTGAATTATAGCTTGTTGATAGCTATGATGATGCCTCAAAAACCTTGCTAGGAAAACCCTGTGGGACAAAACCTCAGCGAAGGGAAAAAGAGTGCATTATTCTCATTAATTTTCATCAATACGCCTCAACTGTTGCCTCATTAAAAAACTTGCTATGAAAACCCTGTGGGACAAAACCTCAGCTAAGGGAAAAAGAGTGCAACGCGTATTTATTCCTTTCATGGAATATTACATGTATATTGGTGCAATCACGAATCTTTTCATTGTATTCTTCACTTCTGGTGAATAATCAAATTTAGAATTCACTTCTGGTGAATAATCAAATCTATAATTCACTTTCATAGATTGCATCTTTCACTTCTAGTGAATAATTAAATATTCATTTTCAAATTCACTTCTAGTGAATAATCAATTTCAAATTCACTTCTGGTGAATATTCATTTTCGTATTCACTTCTAGTGAATAATCAATTTCCCAGATGTCATAAATAGTACACTCCAATTTCACTTTCAACATATTATATCATGGAGTCATTTGTATCATTCTATAGTGATACTAATCTGGGCATATTGAATCTTTCAATGATTTATACATGTATGTTCTTGCACTTTATAAACTGCAATTTCTAATTTTGCAGGAGCATAATCAATCATTGAAATAGATATCAATTTCGATATATAATCTACAATCATTTTACTTGAAATCCCAACGTACCGCGATCAACTGGTACATCAAAGAATACTCCCAAAGTACCGAGATGAGAATCATACATTTTGATCTCACTCATTGGTATATCAAGGAGCTCAAGCTAGTGATTTAGACTATAGTCTATCCACCATATGTCATGCCAGTTCTATGAAAAATCTCGCGCGCAACTAGTCGTCTTTTACGACTGTGAAATATTTTTCATTTGTACATATAATTACTGGCTTTACACATTTAAGCATTTGGACTTCAGGTCCTTGAACAATAATCCCTACATTAGGGTTTCATACTTGGCCAAAGAATTATGATTTCATCAATCTTATTTCATAAGAGGGTATGCAGTTGACTTATTTATCGATTCCATCTCAATATAACGTGGAGAGATCTCTTTATATGTTCTATCATCAGGTACCTGAATATCTCATCATTTGACTATGTCCCTTTTACTTACTTTGAGTATTTAGCCTCAAAGGAATCATTTCAATCATTCAAGAGATATTTATTTTTGGAATCGATAGTCATTATGCTTCAGGCATAATTACGCTTCAGGCGTGTTTTCACCATAATGTTCTCAAATATTATCAATCGGCTAAAATGCCATAACACATGTCATTCTTTTAGGGATGTAATTTCAATCATATATCTCAGTGCGCTTTGGTGGAGTGTATGCATATCGCACTTTTACAAATAATAAAGCTTCTTGAGCTATTCCCTGTTTGACATAGAATATTGTTGTATGATAAACAATTTCTGAATAAGTTATTCTCATAGAAAATAATTTGGAACTTTTGATAATCTAACCGTTTATTATAGAACTTCTGGTTCTATACGGTTTTATTTCATTTCTATGTATGAATATTTGATTCAATACAATATCGCTAAACTTCTGGTTCAATACAATGTATATTTCATTTATGAGCTTCTGGTTCATACTATATACATATTTCACTTGTACGTATGAACTTCTGGTTCAATAAGATATTTCACTTGTACATATGTATGAACTTCTGGTTCAATACAACATTTATTTCATCAGTATTCTATATAGTTCAAATCAGTATACCTTTATTACTTTTAGTATACCGAAAAATCAGGTACAATATCCAAGGAAATATCTCATAATCTCAATCTTGTCGCCAAATCTTCCCTTATATCGAAAAAGGTAATGGCATATTATCTCACCTTTTCAATAATTTATTCCATTATTTCTTGATGGAATCCATATCACTGACACGCGGAGCCGCCGCTCTTTTACGCGTTGAATAATGCATTTAAATAGATGATTTGGGAAGAAGGCTAGATCCATCAAAAATGGATATCATACTTTCAAATATTCGCAAATATTATTCCAATCTTCCAGTAAATGATTTGAGAAAAATTTATCGAATTAGGCTCGAAAGATTGAGGTTGCTGATGGATCATGGCATGCCAGAAGATGTTCGCTGGTTGATCGAAGCAAAAGTTCGATTAGCTGGTGAATTACCAGATTCATTTTCTAAGCACAAGCCTGGCTTAGGTAAGAGTACTTTTGCAAAGAAGCGAAGAGCAAAAAGATTAAATAGTTGCTACAAATGTGCTCGATGGACATGTGATACCCGTTGTAAATCAATAGGATATTCATCCATAAATCGAGATGATAAGATAGACTTCATTAAGGGTGGACTGAGTAAGGAGTCATTGGATGATATCCGATTGACTCTTGAGACGCACCCTAGTGGATATGTGCAACGTGAGCTACTATCTTTATGGGCTAAGTTCATCAGCGATAAAGAGAGATATAGTCTCAAAAATATAATAGCAAAAGATCCTGTTTGCCATGCTGTTATAAACAATGATGCTTTGGCTATGCAGCATTAATACAAGGTAAATCATTTGATATATATGCACATATAAAATATTTTTTCTGTTTCCTTTCACGAGTTTTGATAAAGGCTGGTTAAAAAATATTAAATCGCCGAAAGGTGAGTAGGATGATTTTGTCAAAAGTAAATCTTCACTTTTTCGAAAAACGACCAGTAAATAGTGAAGTTTTTCGGTTTTAAATAGCCAAACATTTTTCATAGTTCATGCATCCCAAAATAACATTTTCCTTCTTTACTTTCAAAAATGGAAGGACCAAAATTTCGACAGATCAAAACTATCTGTGTATTTTGTGGATCAAAAGTGGGAAAAGGTTTTGGGTATCTAGAAGCAGCCGTGGATTTAGGAAAGAAATTGGGAGAGAAAGGTATCACTCTCGTGTATGGAGGAGGTAGCAGTGGATTGATGGGTTGTGTTTCACAATCCGCTCTAGTAGAGAAAGCAAGAGTGATAGGTGTTATACCTACTCCTTTAGCTGATATTGCAGGCAAAACACGAGGGCATGAAGTACAAACCTTATCTATCCATGAACGCATAACTTGCATGTTATATGGTTCTGATGCCTTCATAGCCCTGCCTGGAGGTTTTGGTACTTTAGAAGAAATCTTTAATATTACTTCATGGGCTCAACTAGATCTCCATACTAAGCCTATAGGGCTTTTAAATGTAAACAATTTCTTTGATGGTTTGCTAACATTTCTTGATTATGCTGTGGAACAGGGATTCATATCTCCATTTTCTAGGAGAATCCTTATTTCTGCTCCTACTATCGAGGAACTGCTGGATAAGTTGCAATCATATATTCCAATACAAGATCCAGCAGGAGTAAAGATAGATTGGTCGCAAGGAAGGGGAATCAAGCGAAAATGGAGTCCGGTTAATGTAAATTTATCTTTGTGAACTCTAGAATAGGTGGTGGTAGAGTACGGAGTATTCTCACTCTTGAGACACACCATAAATTTCTAGGATTTTATCAATGTATTAATCTTGTGTACCTCAAAGATTTAAAGTGGTAGAGTATGGAGTATTTCTTACTCTAGAAACACACTTTTTTCTTTATTTCCTCAAAAGGTCAGAGGTGGTAGGATACGGCTACTCCCGAAACACATCTCTAATTTTGAGGATCATAAATGTTTTCCCCTTTTGCATTTTGCATGTATGTCTCGTTTATGCTTCTTCAGGAGCAATAATAATATCATTTCAGTATGTTTAGATGATAATTTTTACTTCTTCTGGAGTAAATATGTACTTCTTCTGGAATATATAAGTGCTCGTGCAAGAACTTTTCCAGGCACTTATCATCTAACATTCATCTCATAATACTGATGAGATTATTTTCACATTAGCTATATCCGTGCTATCATGTGATATTATCTTATCATACATCAACATTCTCTTGTTGAATAATTTTCATCCACCCCTTCAAATTCAGATATTGGTAACTTCTGGTACCATTGGATAAAACATTTTATTAATATTTATCAACCTTTTGGTAATGATAACTTCTGGTATCATTTGATAAAATATTTTCTAACTTTAGTATTGATAACTTCTGGTATCATTTAATGAAGTATCAAATAACAATAATATTGTATATATATATTAACAATAACGATACTGGGGTTATACCACCAAGTATATATGTTGACAACAACCCTCTAATATGTTAGAATTAACCAACAACTGAGGTGTTTATATGTATTCAATTGATATACCGACCATATAGGCGGTGTCAACGTGATGAAATAATTAAACCAGCCATATAGACGGTATCAACGAGATGAAACAATTAAACCGGCCATATAGGCGGAATCGACATAATGAAATAATTAAACCGGGTAAAGCCAACCATGTAGGTGGTAAAACCAACCATGTAGGTGGCAGCATAATATAATTCAATTGATCACATATTAATCGTTAATTTACGATTATTATACTTGTATGTATTATTAAGGGCAAAATCGTCCATATTTTAATATATTGCTCATATGAATAAATTGAAACCGTCAATAGGTTTAAAATTTAATTTAGAACAAACTTACTTTTGGTCCGAAGTTCAAAATCTCGTCAGGATTGCTCCAAAAACAGTTTTTAAGAAAACCGCCATGTTCGACCGCCGGAATATTTTAAAAACTGCACAAAACAGAAAAATAAGATCATAGAAAAATCCAATTCATCAAAACGGACAAACTGCCTTTCGTCATCGCCGGATCCGCCACGTGTCGCCGCCGCCGGCCGCCACGCGCCGGTGATCGGAAAAATTAACCCATCACCATAATATGTGCCTCGGCGTCCTGAACATGCCGGTGGTCTCCGATTTTCCAAAAGATCAACCGTTTGGCCGGAATCATCATTTTTCAGTCCGCCAGCATCTTCTTCTCCGGACAATAACTTCCGTTTTAACCGTTGGATTTGCGCCAAATTTCAGTCGAGTCTTCTCCTAGAAAAACCCGTTGATATGCCGCTGGCCGATCGTCGATCGGAGTTCAGAATCGTCCGGAATAAGCATTTCAATTTTCGGTCAGATATCTGTTTTTGCACAGTTTTTCAGATTTTCTTCTTCGGTCGATATCTTTTGTTTCAGCCGTTGGTTCTGCGCCAAATTTTAGGCGAGTCTTCTCCTTGACAAGCCCGTTCTGATGGCGGTGGCCGATCGTCGATCGGATATCTGGATCGGCCAGAATCATTCTTTTTCAGTTTGAGAGAAAAGGAAACATTGGTTAGTAATAATCAGGTTTCTGATACAGAGGCTCATCATTTAGATGCAACTGTAGAGCATACTCCCGTTATTACTCAATTGGTTAGAGACTCGTGCTGATAACGTGTTATAAAATCATCGAAATCATAAGAACAACATAGAGAGAGAAATGGAGAGAGTTTAGAGGAGAGAATTTCTCTTCAAGAATTGGTGTAATAAATTGGTAAGTATAGGCTCCTATTTATAGGAGTGGACAATGACACAATCGTAATATTGTAAAGTTTACAGGGATATAATGGTAATGTCATTCACATATATACATTATTTATAACAATTACCTAAGTTTTCATACTCAGAAAATAATTCATTTACTAAACTCATATATTGATTCCTTGTTTGAAGTTAAAGCATTCAACTTTATTTTTAATATTATAAATGAAAATAATGCACCATAATTAACTTTATAAAAGTCATAGACCATACCAATCATACATGAATACGAGTTGACAGTGATTCCCAGTAACAAAAATAATAAAAAAAGTCAGGTTAATAAAAAAAGATTGAATGTGAACCTTTGACGTCCCAATTGTTCCTGCCTTGAGGATTGATGAAGGATATAAATTACAAGTTATATTGCAAGCTGATCAGAATTTAGGTACCACTCACTGAACGATAAAGTATCTAACAAATTCGAACTTCTGAAAATTAGATACTGTAATATCTGTGCTGTCAGTATTTTTGAATCCTTAACTTATGCCAGTTGAAATGTGCCCTAGGGGACAAGTCAGGGTAATAAAGGTATAAAAGTGTACACAGTCATGGTCCATAAAGGAAATGAATCTCAAAATTTTTAATTCCAAATATTTTGAACGTTCTGAACCTAAAAAAGTAAAGGAGAAAATAATACAGAATGTCATAAAAATTAATGTCCCATTTTGATAAATTATTTATAAACAAATTTACAAATACATTTTTTCAAATTACTTTTTAACTATAAATATTTTTTAAATTATTTTTCAACCACATGTTTTATCTATAAAATATCCGAGGTTTTATTTTTTTAGCCATATGAAAAATACAATTTTTAAGAATGGCCACTTTTTGTAATTTGTCCATATTACCCTTAATGAAGTTGACTATTTAATTTGCAAGTTATGTCCCTGAATTTAATCTGGTTGATTTAATTCAATACTTCTTGTTATATTCATATTTTTTAATCTTTTAAGTTCTTCTAAAAATGTTCCATATTGTGATAATTTTTCAAAAGATTTGGGATGTTCTTTTTTAATTATATATCCTAATGTTATTCCTTCTGAAACTTCTTTTTCTATATCTTCGTATTCTTCTATAATTTTATGAACTGTATTTATATTCTTAGCTGTTTCAACAGAATTGAATTCTATTTTATTTAGGATAGCATAATCAATATCTTCGTATATTTCTTTTAATATAGATTGTCCAACAAAGTGTATATTTTTAGATTTTTCAACGATAGCTAATAAAAATGAAATTTCTTTATTATTTAAATATAGTTTATGGTCACAGTTATTAGATGTTGATGTTTGTGAAATATTCATAGATTATTGGGTTGGTAAATTATTATACAAAATTTTATGGTATAAATCAATTCTTTGATCTAGTAAAAAACAATAATCTGCAACATATTGTTTGTATTTTTCTAAAATTTTATTATATTCTTCAGAAGATATGTTTTCATTTTCCATTTATTGTTTAATATCTTCCATTTTATCTTTTAATTTTTCTAAAAGATTATCTAGTCCTTCTATTGTATATCCTGGCATTTAGGTTTGAACTGTGTTTGTTAATATTTTATTTTCTAAATCTATTTTAAGTTGTAATATATCAGAATGATCTATAATGTATTGATCATGATTTTCTAAAAGTATATAATATTGTTCAGATGATTCATCCATATCTATTAATTGAGATATAATGTTATCTATTTTTTCCATTATCCTATCTAACAAATTGTCTAATCCTTCAATAGTATATCCAGGCATTATAAACACAAAGATAAATAATTTATAAAATTTCAAGTAATTTTTCAAACTCTATCAGTGTTTGGGAATTGATAATATCTATATCAGCCATAATATCTATGCTTGGTTCAAATGGTATATTATATTTTGAAATGCTTTTCTTTCTCTTTTCTAATTTATCAATTATATCTTGAATATCTTGTATCATTATAGATTTTACAGTACATCTAGCAAAATTTTCTATCAGATTTTCTTTAAAACTTTTTAATATCTCTTGTGATGCATAAAGTTGCTCTTGATATCCTATTTTATCAATTTCATTTTCATATTCAATACCTTTTTTTTACTTTTGATATGCTTTTGAACTTTATATGGACCTCTTTTAGTTCTGGGTTTTTTCATGATATAATTACTATTATTCATGATATTAAGATTTTCAAAAACTAGTAAAGAAAGATTCATCCCTTCCATCACTGTCATAATCTATTACAGGATCATAATCATTATCACTACTAAACACATATCCTAAATATAATTCATTATTTATTTCAGTATTATCACTATCAAGCCAAAAATAAATAATCGATTTTGTAATTTCTAATCCTAATATTCTTTTTAATGTTGGAAAAATAGCTAACAAACATGACATATAGACATGATATAACTTTTTTATTTCATTATTTGGTCTAGTAAACTGTTTATGCATGAATAAAGGTTCAATTATGCTATGACATTCATCATTATAAGGACTGTTTTGATAATTGAATTTAACAATTCTGGATTCTGTCATGTTAAAAGCTCTTCTTCCTCCTAATTCCGTAAAGATAGATATATTAAGAATACTAACCTATTTTCCTATTCTCAGTACCTTTGTATTTTCCTTCTATTGTTAGTGACCTTCAGGCTTATAGGTTTCTGCTCCACACCCTCCAATGGCTTCCTGCCTTCACGGGTTATTAGCTAAACCTGGATGCCTTCACTATATAACTCTTCAGATGGAAAATATTTTAGGACAGAGTGTAGGGAGTTTTCTTAATAATATATCTTCTTTTTGGAAATAGGATTTAGAAGACAAGAATTTAGAAACTCATCATAATATGATAAGTAAATTGGAATTTTATTGATAATATGAAGATTGACAAAGGATTGGTATGAGAATTTTTCAAAGACAGAAGATTTTTGGCTTTCTCACAAACTGAGTGCTTAAGAGTGTTCTGTCTTTCAACTTGCCCGGAGGCCTCTATTTATAATACTACATTGGACACAATTACATCATTTCTTACATCATCGTCCTAACAATTTTACAGCTTTTTTCACCTAAGGACACACCTGTCCCTCTATTATTTATTACATCACATGACCCTTACATTATAAGGACACTTATCCTTCTCTTTTTTGGTCTTGATATGGCCCCTACATTGTCCTGCATTGTTGAATTAAAGTAGATCTATTAAATAGCTTCCACTTGTCCATCAATTTTGTTGGCACGGGAAGCAGATCCATCAAGTGGCTTCCACCTGTCCATCAATTCCTTTGGCATGTGGGGCAGTTTCTGGCTATGCACGCCTCTTGCAAAGTGGCAAAGTTTCCATGGATTTGATGAGTGTCAAATTTATTGATGTATTCTTGCAAGATTGTTGATTTTTCTTTTCCTCCATTAGTGAGTAGGGTCCATCCATTGTACTGGCATATGCATTTGAATTTTTTCTCATACAGGTTCTTGGCAATGTTGTAGAGAACTTTAATTCCCAACACCCTTCGGGATCTAAACCATGATCTTGTAATGTTTGGTACTGGCTTGGTATTTTTTCCAACTTCAATTTGAAAATTTCGAGCAACATACCCAATCGTGATAATATGCTCAGCAGGATAATATATCCTTCCATCAATTTCAGGACTGATTGAATAAAATTTTAAATATATGGGTCTTCCTTGGGCAAACTTTGAAATTTCTCCTTTTAGTAAATCATCAAATTTTTCGATTTCTTTCAAATCTTTTCCTGGATAGATAAGATCCAAAAATCCATAATCAGCTGCCATTTTTGTCATAACGGGATCTCCTCCCTGGGTAACGATCAATCTTGGGTATACATGGTCTCCAGACAAAATGTAATAACAATCACATTCTTGAAGCTCATATATAACTTCAACAGTAGTTTTATATTCGTTTTCTTTTGGTAAAAAAGGGGAATCATCTTCCTCTTCAGCACGAATTCTGACTACCCTTGTGTATTCATCTTTGGCATTGATTGTGATTTTTTGAGGACTGGTTTCATTTATAACAACTTTTTTGGGACTTGGTTCATCTCTTTTGATCGTTGGTCCACCACTGCTTCCAGAAGAAGTACATGTTTGTATTTTTGATATAACCTGTTTGGTATCAGCCTGATTAGTAATCAACGATTCAAACTGAGATTCAATCTCAATTATGTTATCGCTCAATTCTTTAGTATAATTGTGATGAAATGTTGAGATTTCCATCAATTGTTTGAAACTTCCTTGGAAAGTTTCTGCAAGTTGTTCAATTCCAAGCTTTATATCTTCAGCTTCCTCCATGAGGAAGTTCATTCGCTTTTTGGCGTCTATCAGAGATTGTTTAATATTATCCATCTGAAAATTCAATATTCCTGCTTAAAAAGTCCGCAAGATAATTATAAACACCTTTAATATGAACTATATCAAATTCATAAAATGCCAAATAGGCTCGCCATCTATGGAGCCTTCTATATTGAGGTTCTGATGGTAATTTATTTTTTACTAAACCTGCAACTTGAGAATTATCAGTTTCAGAAAAAAAATTTATTCCTCTGATGATTGCTAACAGTTCTTTCTCATGAGTAGTATAATTTATTTCTGCTTGATTAAACGTTCCACTTGAGTATCTACAAATTTCATTAAGATCTGTTTTTAATATTGCTGTCCAATACTTATCTGAGGCATCAGTATTAACTATTAGATTATCTCTTTCATCTGGTAATCTTAATTTTGGCAAATATTTACATTCTTCTTTTAGTGATTTGACAATTTCTGTATGTTCATCACTCCATCCTTTGGTATTTGTTTTTTGAGTAAAATCTGAATTTTATGTCTCTTTTTTGATAGATTTTCAATAAATCCTTCTGCATAATTTAAACATCCTAAAATTTTTTGTATTTGTTCTTTTGATCCTAATTTGTCTGGAAAACTTTCTATCTTTTTAGATATGTGGGTTTGTAATTTTATCCCCCTTTTATCTATTGATAATCCAAGAAAATCAATTTCTTGTTTTTCTATTATAGCTTTATTTTTTGAAAGAACAATTCCTTCTTTTTTGCATTCATTTATAAATTTAATTAAATGGTTTCTATGTTCTTCTCTATTATTAGAACATATTAATATATCATCGACATAGACAATTAAGAATTCATTAAATTTTCTAAATATGTTATCCATTTTTCTTTGATATATTTGTGGTGCATTTTTTAAACCAAATAGCATAACCATCCATTCATACTTACCTTGTGGTGTACTAAATGCTGTGTATTGAATACTATCTTCTTCCATTTTTACTTGCCAAAATCCTGATTTGCAATCAAATTTAAAATAATATTGTTTTCCTTTTGCAAGATTTATTAGTACCTCTTTATTTGGTAAAAAGTATCCATCAAATTTAGTATATTTGTTTAACTCTTTATAATTTATCACCATTCTAGCTTTTCTTCTTTTTTGCTCAGAATGTTTCATAACCATAAAAGCTGGACTACTATGGGGTCCATTACTAGGTCTGATTAATTTTTGGTTAAGTAATTCTTTTATCTGAGTTTTAAATTCTTGTGTATCTTGTATGGTATACATCATTGGTCTAACTCTAATAATAACATTTTCTGTTAATTCTATTTTAGCTTTTGGATGATGTGGTTTCCAAAATAATAATGGATTTTCTCCACAAATTTTTTCTAGTTGATCAATGATTTTTTCCACGTTTGTTTTTAAGATTTTTTTATACATTATTTTTTTATTTTTTATTTCATTTTGTGTAATTGGTTTTTTCTCCCATTTATCACCACGCTGTGTTGGCTGAACTCTGTAAGGTCTAAATTCTCTTGGTATTTTTAATAAATGTGCACAAGGTGTTTGCAACATTATCATGTAATTATTTTGTTTATAATATTGAAATTGTTGTATAAAGTCATTTCCTAGTAATATTGATGCGAACCCCTTCGGTGCGTTGACCGAAAATTTCCACAACAATTTTAATACCAACCCAAGAAAGTTAAAGTGGTAAATAAATGGATAAACACCTTAACCCAAGTTTAATTCTAACCCAAAATTCAAGGATTAACAAACCCTAGCCCAATGGGGGTCACTTAAACAAATTCCAAGGTGGCGGAAAATAAACAACAACACAAGAATAACAATACTCAAGCAAAGTTGATTAAATTCCAAGAAGGTAACAAGAACAAAGGAGGTTTTAACCTTACCTCAAAGGGGGTCTTCAAGACCTAGCTCTCAAGAGCAATTTTCATGACATGCCAAGTTATCCTTACAAATGAAAAGGAAAGTGTATAAAAGGTAGAAAAAGGACAAAATGTGCAATTTCGGTATTTACAAGAAAAATCCCGTTTTTTGAAAACCGGAGTGTTTCGGTCGACAGAAAATAGTTCGGTCGATCACAGGGTCGACCGAAAGGGGACTTTCGGTCGACCGCCACTCAGCCGAAAGTGACTGAGGCTGGATCAAATTTCCTCTGCAGAAGTTCGGTCGACCGGAAGAAAGTTCCGTCGACCGAAAGTGGCTGAAACTCCAATTTTGGCTCCAACTTGATCCTTGGCTTCTTTTCTTGATTTATTCAAGTTGTTTAGCCTCGAATCTTGAACCTCTTCAACTTCGGATCTCGTCATGGGTCCCACGGGCACGTGCATCGAGGTTTGACTTTCCCGATTCTCATCATCCCCTCCCTTTTGAAAAGGATTCGATCTCGAATCTTGCTTGAATGCACTGTCGTGAAACTCCTTGAACTTTGATCTTGCAACATTGTGGATCACAGGTTCATGCAATGAAGTTGGACCCTCGTGATTTTCATCATCTCCTCCATCTCGAAAGAGATTCGACCACGAATCGACACCTACAATAAAAATAGAAAATTCAGACACAATAAATGTAACTGAAATTTCATACTCACCGTGTAAAATCAATTTGTAGGCGTTGTGAAGAACTTGAGAGGTGCCAACATCGCAGGGTAGCATTTTGGATTTTATTCGATCGGGAACCCGTTCTCCCCTTGAAAAGAACCATTTCCAACCACCCGGATAAAAAACGAATCGCCTCCTACCATGGTTGGCATGGGACATACATTGTATGCCAATCCCCTCAGATGGAGGCACGGGCCTCCTACGAAGGGGCTTAACCAGATTTGCTTTGTTATGCCCACCTATACTAACACTTCCATCAATAAATAAGTACATCAAGCTCAAAAGAGTTAGTAGGCTAGGGCCATAAGCAACAGCAAGTGGAGAAAATTTGCTAATAGGATAAACACTTTTATTGCAAGCAAATTTAACAACCACAAATTGAGCATCATTTATATGCAAATGCACCACTCCCCCAAAGAAAAGATTCATCATGTTGATAGCAATGCGGGTTTCATGACATGTAGTAAAATGTGAAAGTTTAATACCCCTACCAACATCCACAAAATTAGCATCATTTCTTTTCTTTAGTCTAAGTAAACCCAACACAAAATCCATAGAATGATTAATCCAATGTTTATGTGTATAAAACTTGAGGTAAAAACTTAGATTTAGCCATTTTGAACGTTTGGCCTTTACCACAAGTGCAAACATGTTTGTCACCAATTTTCCAATGAGGCCAATAAAAGTGATCACAAAATATCTCCACGGCCCCCTTGGTTTCAAAGTGCCCAATTAAACAACCATCATGTGTCTTACTCATTAGAAATTCGCACATGGCACATTTAAAAACAAACAATCCAACTTTCCAAAACAAATAGTTATCATGCCCATAAAATCCATCAAAATATTGCTCATAGCACGATTCAAAAATGTTTAACAAATTCGGATTAGTAACATGGATGCCCTTAACATGCTTAATACAAAATGAGTTGGCACTTAGACAATTAGGTACACATAAAAATTTGAATTTACAAATGAGGAATTTATCATGCCAAGGACCTTCATTACATGCAACATTTCCACATGACAAAATTTCATTTGTCAAGTCCACATCAATGTCATACAATCCTTTGATGTATTCCAAATATAATAACCTTGCTCTCGAAGAAGTGTTAGGAGCGTACCTCTGATTGAGGTGAGGGTCGCCCGCCTCGTACGGAAGCATTCGTTCCTAACGCTATTCCTAGATGTTGCATCGGTTACCACATTTTCTTTACCTTGATTGTATTTGCTGTGGTAGGAAAATATCTCCATAAAGTTCTTCCACTCGGCATGAATTTTGAGTTCTTGGTTGCTTTGATAAGTCGGTCTCACGATCTCCTGCAACAAAGAAGTAACCAAGCTAGGGAGGGCATTGTTAGAAAATTCAAGAGTAAAGAACATTTTTGTGTGATCTCTCCTCTCAATTTTCTTTGTGTCACTCATCACTCCCTCACCTTTTTCTGAGGTAGTAACCTCAACTCTCGGTGCTTCTATCGCCTCTCCTTTTTCTGGAGTCGTGGCTCCAACTCTCATTGTCTCTCCTTTTTCTAGGGACGTGGCCCCAACTCTCTTACCCTCATTTTTATGTTCTTCAATTCTCTCAATTGAATCTTCATTTTCAATTTCTTTCTCCTTTTTCTTTTCTTCTTCATTTTCACCTTCCTTGTCTTTCTTTTTCTCCTCTTCTTCCTCCCACTCCTTATTGAGTTTCATTTGATCTTTATGAACTTCCTCCAAACTCAAAGATAGGATCACAACCCTTTTTCCATTCATTTGGAAGCTACAACGGTTCTTCCTTCTGTCATGTGTCACACTCCTATCACTTTGCCAAGGTCGCCCCAAAATTATGTGTGTAGTGTGCATGAGGACTACATCACATATCACTTGGTCACAATAGGATCCAATGTTGAAGGCAAGAAGAACTTGTTCACTCACTCTCACTCCCCCATCATCACCCAACCTTTGCAATACATAGGGATTAGGATGCTTCATAACCGGTAACCCCAATTTCTCCACCCTACTAGTACTCACCAAATTCATGTCACTCTCCCCATCTATAATGAGACTACATGCCCTATTCCCCACAAGGCATCTAATGTAGAAAATATTTTCTCCATCCTTCTCCTTCTCATTATCATGGGCCAAAGATGTTGGTGGCCTAGCATTCATTTCCAACACTCCCTTCTCATTATCACACCTCCTATGGAATGATGGACTTTTCATTTTTGCCCTATCAATAATATCATCAATTCCATCTCCACTCCTATCTACCCATTCTCTTCTCCTCCTATTCATACTCCATTCTTCTTCCACTTCTCCACTTCTACCCATTCCATGGAGTGATGATTTTTGCATTCTCGCACTATCAATATTTTCATCAACTCCATCTCTCCTACCTTCTAACCAGTCTCTTCTTTTCCTACTCAAACTCCCATTTTGTTCACCATCCCTTTCATCATCCCAATCATCCCTTCTAACTTTCCTATTCAACTTCCCATTTGGTTTTCTACTTCCATCCCTATACACAATATTCTCAAATTTATCCCTCAACCTTCTCCTACCATCCCTATTTTCTTCACCCATACTAGTTGATGTACTCTCCCCTCTTGTTCCTAAATTTTCCAACTCACCCCCAATCTTATCCATTTGTCTAGCCATGGTGGTTGAAAGATTTTGTAACAAGTACTTCAAATCTTGAGTTTGAGCATTGGAATTTGACATGGTGTGCAAGTGTTAAAGTGTTCTCACAAGAATAATTTTCACTCGTGTTTCACTCAATTTAGGCTTTTACCCTCTAATGAGCTCACCACTCTCGCCTTTTTCCACTCAAAATCTTCTTTCTCAAGTTCTCCAAGGAAGGTAATCAACTAAACCACAAAGTATAATTCTTGTGAAGTCAAGGAAATCACAAACCAAGGAAGAAGGAATTTATAACAAGTAGATACAAATAGCAAGTAGAATTTATGTGCTTGCTAAACTCAAAAGGAATAATATTTATGTGGGATAAGATGCTAGGATCACAATTTCAACAATGAGATTGAATAACCACAAGTATGGGATAAGGCATATATGAAGAGCAAATAAGTACAAGAGTGTAAATTTCAATGAAGCAATTTAGTAAACAGTTTGTACTCAATTTTTGAATGACCTTGAATGGATATAATGTGGATATATGAATAAATCCCCAACAACCCAAATGTAGTAAGGAATGAATGATCAACAATTTTCCAATGTATGGAGCAAGTGATATATGGAATAAAATGTTGATAACACAATCTCAATTATGGGAATTGGATAGCCCCAAGTAATTAGCAATATATGGGTATTGAACAATAAAACACTAAGGGAGTAATTTTCATTGGGATGTTTATCAAACACTTTGAATACACAATTTGGAAAGTGTAGGTTTTGTAGTGAATGAATATGAAATTCCCCCAACAAACTAACAATCAATATACCCAATACATAGAATCAACAATACACATGAGCATATCAATTTTTCCCAAATTTTTTCAATTTTCGTTTTTTTTTCACAATGCCAAGAACAACAACAAGAAAGTAAAGATAGGTTTACCAAATTAGAGCCAAGCTCTGATACCAAATGATGCGAACCCCTTCGGTGCGTTGACCGAAAATTCCCACAACAATTTTAACACCAACCCAAGAAATCTAAAGTGGTAAATAAATGGATAAACACCTTAACCCAAGTTTAATTTTAATCCAAAATTCAAGGATTAACAAACCCTAGCCCAATGGGGGTCACTTAAACAAATTCCAAGGTGGCGGAAAATAAACAACAACACAAGAATAACAATACTCAAGCAAAGTTGATTAAATTCCAAGAAGGTAACAAGAACAAAGGAGGTTTTAACCTTACCTCAAAGGGGGTCTTCAAGACCTAGCTCTCAAGAGCAATTTTCATGACATGCCAAGTTATCCTTACAAATGAAAAGGAAAGTGTATAAAAGGTAGAAAAAGGGCAAAATGTGTAATTTTGGTATTTACAAGAAAAACCCCGTTTTTTGAAAACCGGAGTGTTTCGGTCGACCGGCTGGTCGACCGAAAATAGTTCGGTCGATCACAGGGTCGACCGAAAGGGGACTTTCGGTTGACCGCCACTCAGCCAAAAGTGACTGAGGCTGGATCAAATTTCCTCTGCAGAAGTTCGGTCGACCGAAAGTGGCTGAAACTCCAATTTTGGCTCCAACTTGATCCTTGGCTTCTTTTCTTGATTTATTCACGTTGTTTAGCCTCGAATCTTGAACCTCTGCAACTTCGGATCTCGTCATGGGTCCCACGGGCACGTGCATCGAGGTTTGACTTTCCCGATTCTCATCAAATATATCACATTCTAAGTTGTTATAATTATATATTTTATTTACAACTATTTGTTTACTCCCAAGTATTATATCAATTTTATTAGCACTATTAATTATATGAGTACTTTCTCCTGTTACTCCTGTAATTTTTATCTTTCCATTAGTATTCCATGATTTTATTTAGAAACTTTTGAATATTGTTATATCACTTCCCGTGTCAATTAATGCACAGGTTGTTATATTTGTTTCAACAATTGTAACTTGTATATAAACGGCTAATGAAAAACTTATTTGGTTATTCATTTATTCAGCTTTTCTGCATAGTATAGTTTGACTATTATGAGTTATATATAATCCTTCACGTTTTATACTATAATCTTCTAGTCCATCTAGAAAGCTCATTCCTAATAATACATGAGGGTTTACCATACTGCTATCTACATGACATGGTACTAGGAGATTTATTCCTCCTATTTTTATTGATACTTTTACTTCAAGTTCAGTCATATGTACTTGTCCATCAAAATTTATATATCTATATGGATCAGTTCTATGAGATATTAGTCCTTTATTTCTATTTGAAGCTATATGACATTCACTAGCTCCTGTGTCAATTAATATATTTGATCCTTTTATATGTTCTATTCCATTAAAATATTCACCTTCTATTTTCATATTTCCAGCATTTCTATTAAGTTTTATTTCTTTTGTATTACTAGTTTCTCCTAATTGTTTTCTATTAGGTAAACTTGCTAATCTTCTAATTAATCTGCCATCTTCAAATGTTATGTTATTATTAGGGTATTCTTCTTCTCGTAACTCTATGATTTCTGGTTTATTTTTTGTTATAGTAAGTTCATAATTTCTTGGAACTAAACTTATTTGTTTATCTGGTTCTACAGCTTTACCAAAATCTTTACATTCTTTATGAATTTCAATATATGGTTTTTTAGAATAAATGTTTCCATAATTAGAATTAGTAAATGTGTATAATGCCCTGTATTCTATAGTCATAATTTTATCTCCTGGTTCCATTATATCATCTTTATGTAATTTGAAATGTAATCCTAAAATTTCATTAAAATTTCTATCTTTTAATGATATACAATATTTTGGGTAACATGTAAATATTAGTTTCTTAAATGCTAGATTTCCTTCTACTGTTCCTAAATGACTGTCTTTTAAATTTATAATTCTTCCATCATGTAAACTTATGGTCAAAGGCAAATCTAGTCATTCTCTAAACAGGAATTTAAACATTATTTGGATACCTGCTAAGTAAACATATTGAATCTTTTCACTTTGTTTTCTATTGATCTTTGTTAATAATTCTGCAACTGTATTCTTTGTTAAAAGATTTAATTTGTGTGTTCCTTGAGTAGTTCTGACATCTATTGCCCTTTCAATTTTATGATATTCATTTATTGCTACTTTTTCTCTTTTCCATATTCTATCTAATATTTTCCATTTTCCTATTTTCAAATCTAAAGATAATTTTTGTATCTTTCTGAACTTATTATTATCAAAAGTTACCTTTAATTCATAACCTTCTATTCCTTCATATTCTTGTTTATCTATGTTCTTATTTGCTTCTATTTCTTTATTCTGATTCTGATTCATTACTTTCTGAATCTGTTTCACTTATATAAACTTCTTGATCATAGTATTCTTCAATGTCTGATATTTCACTTAGTTCACTTTCTATTTCTAGATATTCTTTTTGTAATATTTTAACCTTCTTTTTATTACAATCAGGGCTTATATGTCTCATTTCTCCACAATTCCAACATTTACATTGGCTTTTGTCTTTTTTATAAGTTTTATTTTTCTTCCTTTTATTTGGATTATATTTTCTTTTGTAATATCTTCTCTTAGGTTTTATATATTTTTTCCTGAAGTTTCTGAATTTTTTAAACTTTCTATTTTTATATTTTCTTTTATTATTATTTCTTCTTCTTTCAGGGTTACATCCCCATTGAGTAGATTTTTCCATATCTTCACAATATATTCTGGTTAATTTTCCTGATTTCTTTAATAATTGTCTTTGTTGACATATATATGCTAATCTTTCAAATAGGAATTTTATTCTTAATCCTAATGTTCTAGGTGTTCCAGGGTTATCTCTAATAAATTTTTCAAATTCTATTTTAAAGTATATTCCCCATGAACCGGTAATTTATTGTAATACATATCTCTATATACTTCTTGATTTTCATTACTATAGAATTGGACATAATAGTATTCTTTAAACTCACAAGTATATTCTTTAATTTTACACATGTCACATATTGTTAAATTTATTAATCTTACTCTTGCATTATCCTTTTCTCTTATTGATTATGCTTCAGAATTACTTATCCAATTTTCTCCTAAAAATTCATCCGCAATATAATCTACTAACTTTTCTATTCCCTTTCTATCTGATTTTATCAGTTCTGTCTGTACATTTCTTCTTATTAATGCTTTTGTATCACTACTTATTCCTTCCCACCAATTTCTAACATGCCCTTCAAAAGATGCTACTAAAAAACTTATCATTCTATCAGTATTTTCCCATGTATCATCTTTATTGTATAAAAAGAATAGTATCATTGAATCTGCCCAAGTTAATAAGGCTTTTTTAGTGTCTATTTTACAATCCAAATCTAATTTTGTTCCTCCATGATTAATAGGTTTATCATAATTATTATTTGGTTCAAACCTATCTTTATATTTATTTCCCCTAGGTGGTTGTCTATCTCTAATTCTATCATAATATTGCCGGTGTGGTTTACTATATAAGGGTGCATAACTTTCATCTGGATCTGGTAATTCTTGTTTAGAAGTTCCTATAGGAGCAGGTTTAGGTGCTCCTCCAGTATTCATTAAAACTTGGTATTCATCAAAATTTTCTATGCTTAACTGGTCAAAGTTTTCTATAAGTAAATCTAATTCTTCATTCATTTTTGTCTCGGTCTTCTTCAATTTTTTCTTTAGCTTTTAATTTTCCTAAAGTTTTTTCTATAGATTTTTGTAATTCTAATTCTTCCTCTAATATTTTTGGTAATATGTTTCTCCTGAATTCATCATCCATATGTCCTGCTTCTATTATAATTTTTTCTTGTTCGAAATGCTTTTTTCCTATTCTAAGTATTTCTTTTTCTATGAATTTTTTATCTATTTTCTTATCTTTGGTTTTATTATTTTCTTTGAATTCTCTAATTTCTAGTTTTAGTATATTTATATCATTTCTTACTTCTTTTAATTCATTTTTTACTTCTTGAACATCACCTATCAATGATTTTATTAATATTTTTAGATCTTCAATATATTCGCTTATTGACATTTTATACTCTTGGTTTTTGAGTTTTTTGTACCTTAAATAGTCTGTCATACATATCATCTATTTTTATTTCTATATTTTTGATTTTTTCTTCTATTAATATAATTTTTTCGTTTTCATTCTTTCTTATATTCTCATTTAGTTTATCTATTTTTTCTATAATTATTCCAATTTTATCTTGATTAATTAATTCTCCTGACTTTCTTTGAAATTCTTTTAAGATTTCTTCATCTATATTTTTAACTTCTCCTATCATTTCTTTTAATTCCTTGAATTGTATTGTTAGTTTATTTTGAATATTTTGTAATTTTTCTTTGATATTCATATCCTGTATATTTAATTGTTGTAATTCTTCAATGGCTAGTTTATCTTGTAAATTTATGTTTTTATATGTTTGTCATAAAAATGCCCTTATCCAATTTAATTGCATATTAAGAAATCCATCGGATTCTCCCCATGAGCTTAATGGTTGAAACATAGTTGTATTGACTCCTTTTATTTGGTAATATCCTACTGGTAGATTAATATTTTCTATTATTTGTTTTTCAAATTTTATTTCTGAAAATTCTGTCATTAAATTTTTCCTTTGGTATGCTCAACTTCTAATCTTAATTCTGTATCATATTTTACTTCTTTACATATCATTATATTATATATTCACAAAATTCTTCAATTGATCTTAACATCGTTTTTCTTTGTTGTGCTTTATAACTTTTTATGTAATATTTTATTTCTCCAGTTATATCATATTTTTCCATATTGATTTTTTCTTTGTTATTTATGATCATAAGTTTATTAGGTAATTGTTTTAGAATTATATTAAAGTATTTTATTTTACTTTCTAATGATTTTAGTCTTATAAATCCTTTTCTTTTTATATTTCTTTCTTCTATCATTTGGTCTAATATATTCCCTCTTTGTTCTATTATTGAATCTAATTTCTCATTTGTTTTCATATCTAGATATTTGATTAATAAGGGTTCTCCTCTATGATAATCCATTTCTATAATATTTGTATAATTCTTCTAGTATATCTTTGTGGATTAAATCTAATATTTCGTTTATAATAAAATCCTCTTTTATTATGTCAAAATTTATTAGATCATAAATGTATTTTCTTATATCTTTGTTTAAGTCTCTTAAAGTTCTCAAGATTTCTATTTTATAATTATCGGGTAATATTAATGTATGCATAATCATAAATATTGATGTATATATTATATATTTATTTTTAATTTGTGTTATATAATATTTATTTTTTAGATCTGCCATATGGTTCTGATACCAAAGTGAGGGGGTGCTACTATGAGCGAACAAAAATCAAATAAATCTTAAAAATATGTAAAGTTTTAAGGACTAAGTTGTAACTTTTCTAAAATCTAAGAGGCTTGGTTGAAATATGATATTTAAGGGTATTTGAGGTAATTTATAGTATTTAAGGCTATTTTGATGAATTGATAAAATTTTTGGCTATTTTTCCAAAGGGCCATTTTCATGTGGCTATTTTCATGGTATACCACATAAAATATCACATTCTTTATTTATAAATATTCTTACTTTTATTTTTTTTAATAAAAATTTTCTACCAAAAAGAGGCTAGAGGAACAAGAAAAATAAAGAAAAGAATTAGCTGAGTTGACACTCGAGTGTGTCTAATTTTAGTATAACATTTGACTCATATTTAGGGTTCAAACGAATAAAATAAACTCTTGTATAATAGATATGACTTATATAAGTATCCCGGTAAGATCAAGCCCCTGTTTGATGCATATTTTAAAGATAAAGTAATCTTTTATAGAGTGATTTTTGAAAACGTAGGGAAAATTTTTAGATTTACATGTAATATATTTTATTGTGTGAATGTATGATTGAAAATTTTTATGAGAAAAAAGAGGTTGGAAATAGGGGGAATCAAACAGGAACTAAATATATGTAACAATCCAAAAATTTCGTACCTCAATTTTTATTTATTTAGAAAATTAAACTCAATTGTTTTATTAGAAAGTTGCCAATCTATGAGATGATCATGCTTTATAAGAAAGTGGAGGAAAAAGTTCCATGAATTGTGATACTAAGAGGCTAAATTGGCATAAAATGAATTTATGATTGATGTTTGAGCTTAATTGAGCTACATTTTATAAATGAGGGGTAAGTTGAAAATTTTAAGAAAGTTCAGCTTATTTACAGTTTTGTCATTGTGATGAACATGATTTTGGGACTATTTTTGGGCAATAGGTGGTGATCTTTAGCCATCACATGTTATACCATCTCATAGTGTATATTGAGATCTAAGTATTGGTATCAAGTTTGATCATATTTGAAGTTGGGAAGTGCTTCAAAAACCTAGCTAAAATTGTATATGAGAAATAGTTGGAATGCTTAGAATTTTGAAAATATGTGTAAAATGGTAGTTAAGTAGCCATGTTTGAAAGGATCGTACGAAAAACATGGTAATCCATTGATTTTGCATGTTATACTACCTTATAGTTCACAATGAGATGTACATATTGGTATCAAGTCCGAGCACAATTGAAGTCGGGAAGTACTTCAAATATCGAGTTGAAGTTGTATACTTGAAATTTTATAAGTGCTGAGAAAATTCAGAAAATCGGCCAAGTATGAAAACCCAGTCGACTAGCCATCTTTGGACAAATGGTACAGACTATAGAATGGTCCATTTTCGATTCATGTGTAGTCGTTGCAAAGCTTGAAGTATGAACTTTCTAACGGTATAAAGAGTGACATAAATGGTCCTCATCTTGACCTTCAAATATTGACCCAAGATGGCACCTTGAAATAGGAAATTTGAAAATTTTTAGTATTAGAATAATATATAGAAGAAGACACTTGTCATTTGTCTACTCTTAACTTGAGGGTATGTTGGTACCTCAACTTATTTTAGTTAGAAGTAATTATTTACCAAAAGTTATAGGGCTCGGATGATAGAAAGAAAGTCTTGAGGACTTAGTTTCCAATTACATAAGGACCAACTAGTGCAAACCCATCATATATGTATCTATATAGCACGAAATTTTGGTCCATTTCTTGTCCTTCATCGGCCAAAAACAGATAGGAGAGGAGAGAAACCCAGAAGGAGAGGAAGGAAGGAGGAGAAGAAAAAAAGAGAAGGAAAAGGAAGGAGAAACTTTACTTGAATACCTTCTTCAATTTCTAAAGGTAAGTAAGAGAAAGTTTCTTGATGTTTGAGGTTTAAATCGAGATTTTTAGATTGATTACTCAAGTTTGAAGTTAGTAAAACTGAAAGTTGATTGTAGGAACTTGGGTGATTGTTTGAAGGGAAGAAAAACTGATTTTATGATGAAATTCCAGCATCTATATCACCAAAAAAATGGCAAATTTTTGTGGTTAAAGAGCTCAAAAATCTTCTTATATAGGTGTAAAGGTGAGTAAGACTTGATTGTATATTTTTTATGTTAATTTCCCATACAATGGTGAACTCTATGAAGTAGTTTATGCGATTTTAGTTAGTTTTGATAATGGGTATTGATTGGATGAATATTATGTCAAGATTAATGTTAGAATTGCAAATGCTTTCTAAGTGTTTGATGAAATGTGTGAATGAAGCATGTCTTTACAAGTACTCATGGAATCTTATATATAAGTTGTATGCTTAAAGGAGTATGAATATGTAAAGATGAGAAATTGTAGGAGGCCCTAAGTTGATGATTGAGATTTAAAGTGACTAAAATGATTGTTCCATATTGGATTTGTTATGCATTAAAATCTGAATTTTTTGTGGAAAATATTAATTTAGTTGGGATTTGAATACTAGATTGTGTTCTATTTCATGATTGAATCATTTTTTTTTTTTTTATGTTATACCCATATCAAAATCTTAATTTTTGGAGTTGGACACAAAGTTAAAGTTTCAAAGTAGCAAGAAAAAGGATTTAAAATTAATTTTGGAAACTTACTGATATTTTGTTTTTATAAGTAAAACTTATTGTTAGTAAAAATCTTGCCTTCTTGCTAAATCACATGATTTAGATGGGATAAGAAGTTTCAAAAGGGTCCTATAGACCTAATGGAGTTACACACTTGAAAGACCACTTTATATGTGTTGAAACTTAAGATTTTGATACTAGTTGATATTGGTTTTGACATCGAAAACTTGTGATTAGCTTAAGGGTATTTTATGTTCAATACAAAAGAGTAAAAGTGTGATAAGATATCCTCAAAATGCTTTAAAAATTCGCTGGAGCTATCCACTTAAAAAGTTCACTTTGCAAGTATTTAAAGCTAGATTTTAGGATTATAAGATGTTGAATTTTATGTCTAAACCATGTTATTAGCTTAAGTTACAGTCTAAGTTCAATGCACAAGAATAAATGTGTGTTAAGATGTAGAGATCAAGAAATTTTCACGTAATAAATAATTATTTTAAATTATGAAAAGCGTGCCGCTGCGATCTCACCCATTTATAAGTTAAAGTTATGATGTATTCGTCTAGTCGAGTCGAGAAATATCGAGTTCAAATCAATTTTAAAATAAGCTCCGAGTTTCTAAAATTATATTATTTTGTTTATTTATTTATTTATTTTATTATTTTCAAAATCGTTTTAAATTCCAAATTTCGTTAAGCTCATTTTATCAGATCCATTTTTCCTACTCAGTTGATGCACGCGTATTATTTCCTCGAATTTCGTGTCTTGCTTGTCAAGATTTCCATAATATCCCATCAACTCATCCTTCCACCAACTACATCAATCCCATACCTTATCAATTCTCATACTCTACATCACCACCACACTCCACAACCCATTCTTCACAAACCCACTCTCACATCACCCGCTTCTTCCTCTGCACGCCCATCTTCAGCAACCAAGCTTCAAGGTAAGGACTTTCCCTAGCCCTCGACAGCCATCTTCCTCACGTAGCCAAATGCAGCAACCACCACCACTCACTGCCAAAACCTCCACCTCCATCTCCTTTGCCCAATCGAACCTCACCGCCAACCACCATAATAGGATGCCTTCAACATTCATCACACGCATCACAACCAAAATCGACCACAACCTACTGCAAACTCACAAACCGGTCTCCTCCATAGCCACGACCAATCCACCATGAACACCACCACAACACCACCACATCATCATCATCCTCATCACCTCGACCACCCATGGCCAGCCTCCATCTTCAACACCACAATTGATACCCAAGCTCCACTGCACCAAACTTCAGCCTCCATAGAACCGGCCCCCATTCACCAACCACCACCCATTCCAAACCGCCACTATCGACGGCCACAACCTCCCCAAACTCAGTCCAAAAATCAAACCAAAACCCAAGAAGATCAAGAAAGTATCCATTACCTAACTCAACCGCTGGTTCTTCGCCGAAAAACCCAACTCCAAGCCTCGTTTTTGGCCTCGGTTTCGCACCCAATCTCGACCAAAATCCCTCAAAACCTGAACCCCTCCCTTTTCGCCGCTCATCCGCCACCTGCCGACGACGTTTCGTTGGCACATCGCCGGCTGCAGACCGGCTTGCGCAGAGGGCAGCTCCGGTCGCGAACTCCTCTCTCTCTCTCTTGTCGCTGATCTGAATGGGAAGGAAAGAGAGAAATTTGGTTTTTAACATTTCTGATTTTTTTGGAAATTGCAGCCTAGTCTCCCAAGTTTTAAAGTTATGTATTTCAGTCCTTTCAGTTTTGAAATTAATCATTTCATCCCCTTTAGTTTTTAAATAGTTTTAAACAGTCCCTTCATTTTAAAATCAATTATTTCAATCCCTGCAGTTTAATATCCGTTTTGAGTTGCAACCCAAGTTTTGAAAATTTATATTTTAGTCCCCAAAGTTTCAAATGTTTCATTTCGGCCCATGATTTCAAATATTTAAAGTTCTATTCCTTAATTTTAAAAATCTGTCATTTTAGCCAGAAAATTTTAATAGCATTTTTAAATGAATCCTTAAATTTTCAAAAAACTCCATTTTAGTCCCCAAGTTTTAAAAGTATTCATTTTAGTCCTTCAACTTTCAAAATCATCAATTCCTCAAATTGTAATTTATCATTCTTAAACAATATAAATTTCAAAAGACTAATTTAATTTATTTTTCTAATTGGCTAGACGAGGCGTATAGAGATTTAAAAGATTGAAGTCATTCCCGCTCAACCACACTCGTTAAGTTTTAAGGTAGACTCGCCCCTATTAATTGATTTAAATTATGATTGCATGTGAATGTGTATGTTACGTGACTTATGTGAAATTTATTTCATGAAATGAGATGAGAATTTTTTTCTTATGAAATATTTATGTTGTTATGCTTGTCATAACTTATATGCTTTTATGCATGAGAAAGAAAGAAGCAAATGTCTTGCAAGATAAATGATGGTGTTATGCATAACTTATGTGCCTTATGTGCACGAGAAGAAAGAGCAACCCATACCCTATGATTTTAAAGAGCCTATTATTTTTCAAAGAGAAGTCATGTGCTTTAATGCACGAGAAGAGCAACACACACCCTATGATTTCTAAAGAACCTGTATTTATGTGTTCAATTATAATGTAGATTAATTAATTGGCGATGAGTCTACTGAGTATTTCTATGAAATGCTCATGTCTATTTTTAACAACATTTGCAGATTTCGGAGAGGATGGCAAGGGATGGATGATTGTGGCAATAGTCGTTAAATAGTTGAAAATCTTATTTTGATGATCCATATTTCCAAACATTGGATATTTTTGAGATTTTCAATTATTTGAGAAATTATGGCATTGCCGAATGTTCTGTATTATTAATGGCTAGATTCATTATTTTGAATTGTTTCATAAATGTTTTCAAGTTTTATCGACCATTACAGTATATTTAATGTTGCCAAAAAAATGAATTTCAGTTATCGCTAGAATATTATTTTAAAATTTAGACCAGAAAATGATGTGGTGAACCGGGTATTTAGAACTCGGGGCGCTATATAAGATGTCATAAACATGCTTTGAAAATCTGTTGGGAATCCTCATTCAAAGTTATCACTTTGAAAGTGATTAAAACTAGATTTTGAGGTCAAGTGGTGCTGAATTTCATGTATTATGATCTTGATTTGGAGATGATTATTATTAATGTAAGAATCTGATTTTGATTTAATTTTATGAAAGTATTGAAGTCTTAGGACATTAGATTTTGATATATTAAGGTTTAAACATATTTTTGAGGTTGTATGTATAAGAAATTTAGATTTGGAAATGATTATTTATGATAAGAATCTGAATTTATAAAAGCATTATAAGATGAAGTTTTTTTGAAGTTTTGAGGAATGAATTATGACTTGATGTTATATCTAAAGCTTATAAGTTAATGTGCTATATGTTAGAATTAATCCATATGATTTAAGGTGTTCAAACATGCATATGTATGGATTAAAAATTTGCTGGGATTGAATGTGTTAATTATGACAATAAGGATATTTATAATTGGATTTTTGGAGACTTAATGATATCAAACTTATGGCAACATTTGGGTTGTAGGTTTAGATTGTATTTTTATGTTATTACACATGATGGAAGGAGTAATAAGATGTGAGATAAGTAAATGTAAAAAACTGCTTGGGTTACTTTCTTGATTATGTTATCTTTTACATGTATGAATCAAGATTTTGATGAAGTTAAGGATAAAATTTAGCTTTTAGGATGAAACTCAAAGGTTGGGATTCTACGTATTAAACATAGGGAAATTTTATTCTATAGTGAAAGACTTTATTATTAACCTTTTGTGTTAAGATAATGAAAAGATAGTATGTTTTCATATGTGAATGAATGATGATATGTAAAGTCTTTTACATAATATTTGATTTGATGATTAGTATTTCATCTCATCTTCACAAATATGCATGATCATTTCACATGAAAGAGCAAAGTATGTATTTTCAAATGTCAAGAAATGATTATGTATAAGATCTTTCAAGTGATGATAGTATGATAATTGATGTCCAATGTTTACATCATAACATCATATGCATTCATGATCATTAAGATTTTAAAAGAGAAAGTATGTTTAAAGTAATGATCATGAAGAATTAAGAATGTTCCTATTTAGGTTGTACACCTAGGGAATAGTCCCTAAACGAATGGAGGTCACGGAGAAAAGGTGTCCATAAGGTCTTAAGTATCTTTCGAGATCGATGTCTCACGGCCATGGGGATGAACCTTATCGAGCTTGATGAGTTACGAGCTTTAGCTCAAAAGAATGGAGCTTCGGCTCAAATATGAGTTAACTCGGGAGTGCAAGCACTCTTGTAACCTCGTGCTTTGCAAAACACAATGTATGGTGAGCACTGTACGACCCTAATATGGGAAGGGCCCTAAAGTAAAAGACAAAGAAAGTATGAGGAAAATGAAGCATCTTTATCTTTCATGCATACCACTTTTCAAAGAAGAAAGAAAGAAAGCACGAGAAAAGTGAGAAATGTTTCCACTCATGCATATCACTTCATGCATTACATTCATACCATAAATATTATTTTGATTATTTGAATGTGATTATACGACATTAAGTATTGTGAAAGTGATGTAGGTTGATTATTAAATAGTAGCCTGATGTGTTCCGAACCCTCGATAATCGGAGTCATAGCAGGCTTGACGGGAAAATTTAAATATTCAAGCCAAAACAAGAATTCAACAGGTTCGACGAGCTTTGAAGATCAAACCGTGTCGAAAAGAACCAGAAAATTAAGCAGCAGGCCTTTTACGGCCGTAACATTTGGAATTACGGCCGTAACACAGCTATCGCAATTTTTGGGCAGAACGTGACTTACGGCCGTAATCAAATTCGTCACGGTCGTAACAGCAGTATTAGTTTTGGACCAGAGCGGGGCTTACGACCGTAAGCCCGGTATTTACGGCTGTAACTGAGTAGCAGTCAGATTTATTGAGGATTTTTAATTATTTTGTTTCCTTTTTGGTTTTTAAGTTATTTGCCTATTTTAGTATTTTAGCTTAATTAGGATTCTATTTTGAGTCAATTAGCGACTAGGGTTTTTGTTACGTCTTTTTTCATTATTTATATGCTCTTTCATTCAATGTAACATTCAGATTTTATTTGATTAAAAAACAGTTTTATTGATGATTCAATAAAAGTTATAGGTGGATTCCTATATTTCATAGAACTTATCAAGATTACCATCTTGTGACGTTCATCTCGAACTTATCAAATATTCGCGAGAATATTTGTGGCGTTCAAAACCAGAAACTTATCAAGGAAGCTGGACAGATCCTTGTGGCGTTTCACAAATCTTGGTTCTTTATTCCGCATCGTCGAGCCATCGCGTCGTGAATATTGGGTCACGATTCATCCGTCCAACCACAAACTTAGTTCAGAACCTTCCGGCATTTCTTCCGCGCTTCGAACCTTATCATCTGGTATAAGAGCTGGACTCTGAATTCAGGTTTTTCTATTTAGTTTGATTTTTATGTTTATCATCGAGTCCCATAAAAATCATCCATATCTTGTTGAGTGTTTTGTTTTCACTTTTTTGCGTTCTTCTTGTTCTTGAGTTTGTTGAGTCTTTAATCCAGAAAATCGTTCCAAAAAAATTCAAAAGTGTTTGTTTTGCTTAATTCTTATCAGAATTAAGTTCCGTTTGTTTTTTTCGTGTTCGTTGTCGAATTTTCAGATTTATAAAAAAAATTAAAATTTTTTTATTTTATTTATTCCGAAAATTCATCCAAAATTCAAAAAAAAAAAAAAAAAAAAAAAAAAAATAAAAAAATAAATAAAGAGAGTCCATTCAAGAACCACTTTCTTGAATTTCTTGATCATTTGTTTATTGTTCTTTTCCATTCCGTTCTACATAAATTCTATAATGTCCAATTTTCAAGAAAAATATCCATCTAGAAGGGGGAATGATAATGATAAAGATCGTATGTGGAGATTTTTGAATTATGCTTTGATGAAGTTGGATAAACTAGATGAAAGGAAAGGGAAATTAAAAAAAGGGCGATTTCAAGTAAACCGTAGTGATGAGAGTCATTATAGGCGTGATCCTAAACCTAGGGATGGAATCGGGGTTAAGAGAGGAGCCGAGATTGATCCAAAAGTAATTTTGAAAATTAAAAAAGAAATTTATGAGGAAAGATTGAGATGTGAAAGGGAGGCAGAAAGAAAATATTTGGCTAAATTGCGAAAGAGGGAGGAGAAACGAAAGGCGGTGATTAAATGGTTAGAAGAGAGTAAAAATCATGTTGAGTCTCGGGATATGAAAGTTGAAAGGAAGGAGGGAGGCTTGAGACATGAATTAGTTGAAGAGACCCCGAACTTTGTGGCAGGAGTTGAAAATGTGGAGTTAGGTGAACAAACTCCAAAATTTGATGAGGAATTGGAAGTTGGGGTAGAAGTTCAAAATTTGGGCTTTGAATTGGTAGATCCACATTTGAATACTGTTGAGGGAGTGCATGAAATTAGTGATAAAAATCTGGAGGTAGAAGATGTGGTTGAATTTGAAAGTAAAAATTTTGAAAATGTGGTTGAAGATGCAAAGGAGGAACGAGGTGAAGAGGAGGGCCTCGTGGTTCTTAAAGAAGAAGTGGAGATGGTGATTAATCATGGATACAAGGATCCATACCTTGTACCTCATGAAGCTAACATGTCCCTCCCCGTTCTATTTAATTCTTTCTTGCAGGTTTATGGTACGTGGAAATTTGGAAAACACCACCAATGTCCAAAGGTGTTTCAACTTCAAGTCATTCACGTGACCCCCGTTGCAGAATATTTTTGGTTGATCATGTGGAATGGAAGGAGAAATTTTCTGTTTGATCCAGGGGGTGAAGTGAAACAACAGGAACAAAGCTATGATTTGGGACGAATCATCCTAAAGAAGGAGGGTATGATGTTTTCCGGACCCTCGACAATCGGAGTCATAGCAGGCCTGACGGGAAAATTTAAATATTCAAGCCAAAACAAGAATTCAACAGGTTCGACAAGCTTTGAAGATCAAACCGTGTCGAAAAGAACCAGAAAATTAAGCAGCAGGCCTTTTACGGCCGTAACATTTGGAATTACGGCCGTAACACAGCTATCGCAATTTTTGGGCAGAACGTGACTTACGGTCGTAACTGCGGTATTAGTTTTGGACCAGAGAGGGGCTTACGGCCGTAAGCCCGGTATTTACGACCGTAATTGAGTAGCGGTCAGATTTATTGAGGATTTTTAATTATTTTGTTTCCTTTTTGGTTTTTAAGTTATTTGCCTATTTTAGTATTTTAGCTTAATTAGGATTCTATTTTGAGTCAATTAGCGACTAGGGTTTTTGTTATGTCTTTTTTCATTATTTATATGCTCTTTCATTCAATGTAACATTCAGATTTTATTTGATTAAAAACAGTTTTATTGAGGATTCAATAAAATTTATAGGTGGATTCCTATATTTCATAAAACTTATCAAGATTACCATCTTGTGGCGTTCATCTCGAACTTATCAAATATTCGCGAGAATATTTGTGGCGTTCAAAACCAGAAACTTATCAAGGAAGCTGGACAGATCCTTGTGGCGTTTCACAAATCTTGGTTCTTTATTCCGCATCGTCGAGCCATCGCGTCGTGAATATTGGCTCATGATTCATCCGTCCAACCACAACCTGAGTTCGGAACTTTCCGGCGTTTCTTCCGCGTTTCGAATCTCATCATAGCCTTTAAGTAATTATAACTTATTTGACCATCAATGGAACTAAGTATTGTGAATAGGATATAAAATGATTATTAAATCATAGACGTTGAGTGAAATTTATCCTATTTACTTACATGGGAGATGAAGATCAAAGTCGAAAACTAAAGTGTATGATGTCTTATGGAATAACCTTATTGATGGATATTTGTCTTGAAATACGGTTCTTGAGGTTATTCCTTTATAAGTTTAGAAATCTTGAATTCAATGAGTTAATGATAGAAATCTTATGAGATATTGAGGCTAATTGATGAGGTATAAAATAGAAGATATTTAAGATTTAAAGCATGTTAAGTATTGACAAGAGAATGTTGCGGATGATACATGTATTAATGATTTTCATACACTTTAAGTTAAAATTAACATCTCATTATATTTATCAAGTTTTATTCACTTGACCATGTGGTTCATAGTTGTTTCATGTCACTTTTTATAGGCAATGAAGCATTTATTTCATGGGTATGTGGATTCCCTATGAGAATGCCTGTAAGACCGCTTTTCATTCTCGTGCAATTTTAAATTTCACGTAATATTGTGATGAATGTTAATATAAATTATAATTTTATGATCTTTAATGTCTATGATTGGATTTAATTTGCAGTGGAAGGACTTGGACGTCGTCTCGACCAATGTACTGATTCGAAAGTTTATAAATTGATTATTTTAATTATTTACGTGCAATTCTATGTGATTAATTGTTTTATTGCCTAGGCATGTTATTTTCTATTTTATTATGCCAATTTGAAATGTGGGGAAAAAGTTTGGTGTCATTCGAGTTCAAATAGAACTTATAGGCTTACTTAAACAAAAGAGGAGAATTGAGGTACTGACTTGCAAATTTCAAAAGATTTAAAAACCTAACCCTAACCAAATTAATCCCTCACACTCACGGTCTCTCCCTCTCTCACACCGATGTCTCTCACCTCGCTCACTCGGCCTCGCCTCGCTCTCCCTCCCCCCCGTTGGCGCAACGCCGACCGCCGGTCATCACCACCGCCGACAGTAAGTTCCCTTCCCCTTTTCCCCTTTTCTCCTCACGAAACACACGCACACACCCAAACCGCGCACACACACGCACGGCTTCACACCACTTCACGCAAACACACATACATAATTCAATATACACATGTATGCATATATATATTCTATGTAAATAACGTATGTATGCAACTTATATGTATAAATTCAAATTTATGGGTTAAATTTTCAGATTTGAGTTCTTATTGATTTTCGAATTTTAGCATAAATTAAGGATTTGGGATGTTTAGGTATGTGAGTATTGATGTATATGAATGTGTATATTATTATGTATGTATAGATGTGTGTAAATATATATATTTTGGATGTGGGCATAGGTATGCACTCAGATTTTGGTTATGATGAAAATAGAATTTCTCAGACTGGGGACTCATGAACTTTTGATTAATTGATGTGCTATAATATCAAATTTGAGGTGTGAATGTATGTATATATGATCATGAATATGTATATGACTATTTAAACAAACATGTGTGATTTTGGAATTTTGGGATAATGGTATAGGAGAGTAAACTTTAACCTTTTAAGAACAAGTTAGTTTAAGTTGAAATTATGTTCAAAGTTATAAAATTTTAATTCAAGATCATTTTTGATAAGTAATGCTTGGCTTTGATTTGTGGAATTGATAAGTAAGATTTCAAAATTCCTTGAACTTAATGTATTACTTCGAATATGTGGTGTTAAATGTGTTTGTTATATTATGAGTTACATGATAGTCTCGACCTCAGTTAAGAGTGTTGAAGGTAGTTTTCACTAAAAGCCATATTTTTATTAATGGATGGAAATTAATTAGGAGAAACGGTACATTGACGTCGCGGGCAACCAAGACTTCCACCTGCATATTAAGCAAACTACAGGTAAGTAAACTTCCCCTATTTTCATAGAAGTAAAATGTAAATGTGAAACGTGTAAATGGCTGTTTGCAACTTACTTGCTTTGATGAATTTCATTTACTTTATGAAAGTATATGTATTAAGAAGAATGTTCAAGCATGCACATTATCATGTCATTGCATCATCAAGCATGCATTAGCATTGGCATCGAAATTGGAAAGTCAAATGATTTTAAATGAAGAATGTGGTAAGTTTAAGTTTTCTCAAAATGCATGTATCCCAAGTTTTAAGAAAGAATGAGTGTACTTCTATGCCATGAAAGGTGAGTGGGAAATGGGGCGCGTGAGATCGGCGTAACCGAATTAAACTGCTGTTGCGGTGGTGAATACTAAACCGCTTTGCGGTGACGATTGCTAAACCGCTTGGCGGTGGCAAATATTAAACCGCTTTGCGGTGACGATTGCTAAACCGTTTGGCGGTGGAAAATATTAAACCGCTTTTCGGTGACGATTTCTAAACCGGTTGACGGTGGCAAATATTAAACCGCTCTGCGGTGATGATTGCTAAACCGGTTGATGGTGGCAAATATTAAACCGCTCTGCGGTGACGATTTCTAAACCGGTTGACGGTGGTAAATATTAAACCGCTCTGCTGTGACGATTGCTAAACCGGTTGACGGTGGCAAATATTAAACCGCTCTGCGGTGACGATTGCTAAACCGGTTGACGGTGGCAAATATTAAACCGCTCTGCGGTGACGATTGCTAAACCGGTTGATGGTGGCAAATATTAAACCGCTATGCGGTGGAAAAATGATAATCTGGTCCTAAATAAGGGATATTGCCCACTGCATTGTAATTGGCTAGAAGATACACTAATTGAGTTCACGATAGAAATGAAGTTAAAGTTTTTGGAAACATCTAAGTGAAAGTCTTGAAACGAAAGTCTTGAAATGAAGTGAAAGTCTTGAAATGAAATGAAAGTCTTGAAATGAAGTGAAAGTCTTGAAATGAAGTGAAAGTTTTGAAATGAAATGAAAGATTTGAAATGAAAGTCTTGAAATGAAGTTAAAAGTTTTTAGAAATGGTTAAGTGGAAGTTTGGAAGGTATGAATGTCTTGAAAAGTAAAGTAAATGAGGGTAATTACTTTGAATGGTTTAAAGAATTTCATGTCATGAGCATGCATCACGTGCATAAAGTTTACTTACTGAGCTTTAGCTCACCCCAATCCCTCCCCAACATTTCAGGTGATGAAAGTTAGGTGACCGAGGAGAGCACACGACAGCTGACTCAGGCTATCCCTGCTTCAACCCTTTTAAAATAAAGTTAAATTAGAATTTATTTCAATTTCTCATTATTCATTCTTTAATTCACGTATTATTGAGGTTAAATTTCCTCTTATTTCATTTGCTAAAGTTTATTTACTTGGAATTATACTGTTGAGGAGTTTGGGACTTATTGTAATGGTTTGGATGATGTTTGGGATTGAATGAGTTGCGATGTGTATTTTTAAAAATGGTTTTGATGTCCCTCTACAGGTTGGCTATGTCCAATTTACAGAGAGACTCTATCGAAATTTTTGTAAAATTTTTATAATAGTAAATGAAAAGTTTAAATGTTTTAAACGATTATTTCCGCATATAATGTGAATGGAAGTTAACACGCCTAGGTTTTAGATTTTAAACTTGGGGTGTTACAATGCCGGTGAGAATGAAGAGTACTTATTGGTAACCAAAAGAAATGAAGGATTAAGCCCTTTTGCACTTAGAACGATTTTGGGACAAAAATTTTATTCTTCTTCTTCTAGTATTTAAAAGTTAAATACCATTTGAGGCTCGATTTTGAAACGTATAGGTAGATTTTTACGTAAAGAAATGAGCCTTGTATTTTAAAGTTCATCATGATGTTTAATTATTAGTCTTATGAAGTATTAAGATTTTTTTGACTGGGTTGGTATTAAAATGTTAAACTCAAAGTAAGATGATGGTCCTAAAAGTGTAATAGAATAAACTCATTGTTTGTGACATTTAATATTGTTTTAAACAAGTTCAAAATGTGGAGAGAGAAAAGATATATGGTTAAAAAAGTGATTTTCGGAAGTTGTGATATTTATACATTTATTTATAAATTGGTTTATAAGGTGTAATGATTTTTTTCAAGATTTGGATGGGTTGTTGGATGAGATTCATAGACAGATCACGAATTTAATACATTTCATGATGTTTTGCATTCAAAAGTGTCAAGTACAGATTGATAGGTCCTACCCCGTTTTTCAAAAGTGGTATTTTGAACCATTTACAAAAATACCTTTAAAAAATTTTTAGAAAGTAAAAATACTTTTTCAATTTTGGGTGCCAATTTTTTCACATTTTTGTAACTTTTTAAATAATTTTGTCACTTATTTTTAAAAAGACACAATGTCACTTATTTTTAAAAAAGTGATATGTATGTTCAAACATAAATTAAAACTTTAGAATAAATTCATGACTTATTAATTTTATTCAAAATACTAGAATAATTGTGCAACTTTTTTTTTTAAAATAAAAAGTGACACAATGCCATATCCTTTTTTTTTTTTTTTTTTTAACTAAAAGTTATACTTTGTCACTTTTTTTTTTTTTCATACTTGAAACCAATTTTTTTTTTCTTTTAATTAAAAAGTGACACGATGTCGCTTTTTAGTGAAAACGTGACACACCACTGTTTAAGATCCATTATTTGAGAATAATATGATTTGTAATAGTAAAATTTTGAAGAATTTGTGGTTAAAATTAAAGTAGAGAATCTTTTGAGGTTTATGTGTAGATTTCTTTATTGTCAAAATGTGTAGATAAAAATGAATTTTGAAAAAATGAGGTTTTCAATAATGAGTACCAAACAAGAGCTTATGTCAATAAGTTGATCCATTCATCATGCATAAGCACACCATGCGGAAGCAATAAGATCACGGACACATCATATGAAAGCAATAAAATTATAGGCCCGTCAATTGTACTTTTACATTTTCAATAAGTTGATCCTTTAGAAACAAAACATAAAATCAAGGGAAAATGTACAATAACATAAAGTTTCCTATTCCTCATTGCTTTTGTTGGAAAAATTGGTTTTGAACAATTTATGTAATTATTTAAGTGGAACAATTAGTTGATGAATGGAAAATTAAGTCACTTAAAATTGTGACAATATTGAAAAATTAGTAGAATATTGTAAAATATTCTAGAATTAATTTAAATGAAAAGATGTGTCTTTTCATATAAAAGTTTGTGACTTTTGAAATTATTATTTTTCAATAGTTGTGTCTCTTCAATTAGAGACAATTTGAAAAAACGTGTCTCTTGAAAGAGTTGTATCTTTTGAGACACAACTTTCCAACATCTATAAATAGACCCTATATGCTTGGATTTTTCATTCCTTCATCAAGTCATCATTTATTTATATTTCATGATTGCATTATCATACTAATACATATTCACTTCGAAATATTTTGCATTTATTTGGAGTCGAGTTTCAAATGAAGAGAGTTCAAAGTATAAGTAAGGTTCGTTGGTTTTCGTAATTTGTAGTGCTCCTATTGCAGGACGTGATCGTTGTATCTTGGGAGACGAATGCCGAAAAACCATTAGCACTCGTTGGGAGCATTATCATTTTAAGGACAAAGAGTCCAACTCTTGCTTCTACCACATTCTTATTCATGCATTTTTGATTTTCTACTTCATATATTCGATTTTGGTAAGTCAGAATTTTATCCAACTTTATGCATGTAAAATGTGCGTTATTAGAATATAATTATGCACGTTATCTTTTTACCAACAATCTTAAGATGATAATTACGTGCATTTTATATTTTACGATATTAAGTTATGTATTTTGATCATTAATCTGTTTTCATTAATGTAGTAATTAAAGTTGCACTCTTAGTAGTTTTGTTTGGATTTTATTCCATTGACGGGAATGTTATTATAATTATGCATATAATTTGTGATTAAATTTGGATAACATGGCCCATGTAAAAATCACTAAGTTGTGATTTATTATAGTTGGTGCTTCTCACATTTATATGCACTGGAAAAATATAATTTTTGGACTTTCATTTGTATTTATGGTTTTTATGAAAGTGCATGGACTTAAATCTTTCACGTAAATTGCATCTACTATCCTTGGGTAAACCAATTTCTTTTTCCATTGAAGTCCTGGTAATTGTAAACCCAAGTACTTTGGTTTATGGTGGTAATTCTTGTGTGGTCATTGCTTGAGGAAAAATGAGATTATTTATCAAGTTTGTTGTAGATAAAACTTTATTCTCTTTGTAGCAAGCCTGTTTTCCATTGATAATGGACAAGGTGCTTGAGAATTATTCAGAAATCGTTCATGATATATGGATCACATATGTGCTATTCTGGTAAAGTATTTGGCTATGTTACCCTTGGAAGGATACTAACTTGTTTGAAAGAAAGTGTGTACTTTCCAAATTTTGATTCTATGAAAGTTGTCAATATCTAGATTGAAACTTACTGGAATATTCGGCAAAAGCATTTTTACATGATTTTGGAACTCAACAAAGAGCATAGGCATGGCATGGCATGCAAACCTTGAAAAAGAAGAGTGGATAGATAACCGCCATTATTTTGAAAGAATATGGCCTTTGATAATCGCATCAAAGTTTGTGCAGAATTGGTTACATATGGAAGTTTGTGGACTTTCACGAGATATTAACATTCCTAGTCATATTATATGTCGACTAGAGATTGAATAAATTATTTATTCAATAAATGTGATTAATGATATGGTCATCGAATATTAAAAGAGTTGATGAACTCTAAGTTCGAGCCTAACCCAAGATTTGTGGGGGTAATGTTAAGTCATAGAAAAATGTTCTATGAAGATTGAAAGGTAGAACTCCCTTATACCAATTTTAGAAGTATAAGGATGGTTCATAATAACCAAAAATGGTTGAAATTGGAACAAGATTGTTTATTGCATGTATATCGATATGCAATAATTAATAATAAGTATTGAATATTTGAAGAATATTCGTAAGTTGTAATGATAATGATTCAATGACTTAAATTGAATATCATTACCAAAGATTGGAGAATTACATGGTTAAGAAACCTTGTTGATTTAATGAAAAGGACTTGTAATTGGAAATTAAATAGGCCTAGGGACTTGGTTGCAATTTTACTCTAAACATTTAATTGCATATTGAGTACTCAAGGTCTTCGAATTTGCAACTTTGGCCTTAAAAGTTTTCCAAAATTATTGATCTAGTCCTTCGAGTTCTGGACTTCTAAGTCCTTAAGGTTCTTGTTTTTAAGATTTAATCCATTTGGTGTTGGATTTCAAATATTATCTCGATCATGTCGAGTTGTTGTCTGAGTATATATGAAAACTTGAACTTGGGACTACCCGTGATGTGTGGGGGTGGCCTTGCTTTATTCAAATTATAATAATGAGATTTTGAACATTGTTGAACTGCATTATTCCTGGGAAAATTTGTTGGTACCATATTGTGACATAGACATCCATTGCAAGGTTTATATCCACTAGTAAATGTGTGCTAGTGCGGTATTTGAAAATGTTCGAAATCATTATGAATTTGAAGATGAATTTTTGGAACTGGAGCTTTAGACAAAGTGAGAAATAAGTATTTTATTTCAAGAAAATTTGGAAGCTTATTTATTCGATATCCTACACTTGTGGGGGTTACGGATAACTTTAATGAAGCTTCAACTAAAGCGAGAGAAGCATGTTGGCTTCAGAGTCAGATGGCATTATTTTGTGGATCTACTATATCAAAAAGCTTACCAAGAGATCATTAAACTACTGATCGAAGGGGATGGGATTAAAGTCTACTACGCATGTAATCCTTGTAATGATAACTCAACCATGCTGACTGGAGATCCCAAGAACTTGGTTCAATGAGACAACTAAGTTACGAAGATTCAGTTAAGCACTTAGGATTAAATTCCTTCTCATTCTTATGAGACAACTAAGTTACGAAGATTCAGTTAGGCACTTAGGATTAAATTCCTTTTCATTCTTATGGTCAAACCAAAGTGCTTTTTGCAGAGTGTCTAGGTTAATCTTAGCTTGTAATGATTCCTATATCTTGGATAAACAAAGTGGGGTAGGCAGACTACTCCTAATAGGAGATCGCCTATATAAGTGAGAACTGGGGCCGCTTCTGTGAGAATGTTTCAAAGCTTGAATTCTTGACAAGTGTATTTTATACACTTATCTGTATGTCTAAATTAGAAGAAATTATTGTCATTTTTGAATATATGCTCTTTAATGTTTGTTTAATTGTTACTTCGTAGAAAATATCCCAAAAGATGAAGAATGAAGCAATTAATGGAAAAATGGTACAATTGGATGTTAATTGGAGCTTAATTGAAGAAGTGAGAGATATGTGACAACAACCGGGAAATGTTTATGGTGCCAAAGTGAATGAATCAAAGGTAGGAGGACCCAATTGAAGGAATTGAGAGCTGAAACGAGCAAATTGAGAAGATTCCGAAGTTTGGGACTAAATCGCAACAATCCAAAGTTGAGGACTGAATGTGCAATAAAAAGTAAGGGACCAACTTACACAGCGAGAAAAGAGGGAAATCGTGATCGCTGGATTCATACCACGCGATCGTACGAAGGTGTAAAATTATTACCTGAGCATAAACCACCTTACCACGCGATCGCCGGCTTTAAGCCTGCGCTATCACTCGGTTATACGACTGGGCTACATATCAGATTTTTCTCGCTATTTTTAATAGGCTTTGGGCCTTTTGACCTAGGTTTTCTCCATAACCTATAAATACAACTTATGATGCACGAAATCGGAACCTTTGCCCCTCCAAAGAACGAGCTACAATCGAGAAATCAACATCAAATTCTTGGGGAATCAAGCATTGCAAAGGAGCATGAATTGAAGATAATTGAAGAATTGAGACTTGATGCATGCTTTCCTTTCTTATTATTGTTTTCAATGAACGTTTTATTTTATTGTTTTTGCTTTTTAATCTAGATGTGTAACTAAATTTAATGTTGGGATGAACGATGTAGCCTAGTTGATTATTTTAATTTCATATTCTTTTGTTTCAGTAATTTGTTGCATGTATTGATTTATAATTATTCTTAATGCGTGAATGAATTGGCCACTTATTCATGATTTATTGAGTTATTTCCATAATCCGAAAGGTGAGTTAATAACTTAGAACGTGGTAATAAATTCGGTAATTGAATGAGAGATAGAGATATACTCTTGTTATTATTGCGGTCGTGAGTGAATTCTTGTGTTTATTGCATTTAGATAAGGAATATTCAGACCCACTGTAGAGATATATGGTTGACTTATTTATGTAGAATTGATTTAAACTCGAGAGAGGAATTTCAATTTAAATTAGTGAATTCGACTGAGTACATAATTAGGAAATAAAACTGGAATTGGAATTGATTTAATTGACTAAGTGAAATCGTGAATCTCAACTACTTTACAATCGCTTTTTAAAAATAAAACAAATTTCGCAATTTTAATTCTTTAAGTATTGTCTTAGTTTTAGTTTAAAATCTCAAATTATTTCGTCAGCTCAAATAAGGTTTAGAACTAACATATTTAGGTAATTAATAGCAGTCTCCATAAGACGATAATCCGGACTCCTAGGTCCACTTTATTACTTCTCACGACCCGTACACTTGCAGGGATATTTCGTATCGCGAGATATCAGTGAACAATTCTCTAAAACACTTATGATACCAAGAGTTGTTCAGGGCTAAAATGAACACAACCATGAAAAGTGAAAGTGTTAGGGAAGATATTGTGTGAGTATTATTATCTTGGTTTACACCAATGGCTGAACAGCTCAAGACATTATGTTCACTGATTAGAAATGTAAATCCGAAAGTATTTCACTAAGGAAGGTTCAAAGCTAGAAGCTACCTCTCCTAATGCAATAGTTTTCTGCTTTTACTCTCTTCAATGTCTGTATATTATTTGCATTGATTTTCATTCATGTGGGGGATTGTTGGAAAAATTGATTTTGTGATTATTTAAGTGGAACAATTAGTTGATGAATGGAAAATTAAGCCACTTAAAATTGTGACAATATTGGAAAATTAGTAGAATATTATAAAATATTCTAGAATTAATTTGAATGAAGAGGTGTGTCTTTTCATATAAAAGATTGTGACTTTTGAAATTATTATTTTCCAATAGCTGTGTCTCTTCAATTAGAGACAATTTGAAAAGATATGTCTCTTGAAAGAGTTGTATTTTTTGAGACACAACTTTCCAACATCTATAAATAGACCCTATATGCTTATATTTTTCATTTCTTCATCAATTCATCATTTATTTATTTTTCATGATTGCATTATCATACTAATGCATATTCACTTCAAAATATTTTGCATTTATTTGGAGTCGAGTTTCAAATGAAGAGAGTTCAAAGCATAAATAAGTTCTGTTTGTCTTCGTAATTTGGAGTGCTCCTATTTCCGGACATGGTCGTTGTATCTTGGAAGACGAATGCCGGAAAACTGTTAGCACCTGTGCGGGGCATTATTGTCTTATGGACAAAGAGTCCAACTCTTGCCTAAACCAAATTCTTATTCATGCATTTTTGGTTTTCTACTTCATATATTCGATTTTGGTAAGTTGGAATTCTGTCCAACTTTATACATGTAAAATGTACGTTATTTGAATATAATTATGCACATTAACTTTTTACCAACATCTTTTACCTTCAACATCTGCACCCCTGCAACTTGTGCTACCTTCTTTACAGCCTTTTTCTTGAAGTGCCTGTGCATCCCTATATCTATAAAACACATATAATAAAGGTGAACAGTAACAAAGATATAACAAAATCAGACCACTTTATTATGTACACTACCTACCTAGAATCCATATGTTTATATGGGAGTTAGTGAATTATTGCATCTTGAAAAACTTGAAGAGAAAGTCATGATAACCCAAGACTAACAATTCAAGAGGGGCGTGAATTAATTTTATAAAACTTTTTCGATAAATAATCCAATGTTTAAAATAATGAATCAATTATTAATTCTTAATGTTGGAAACAACTTAATTATCAACATAAAGTGATAAGAAAAAGTAAACTTAAACAAATAAGCAAACATCACTTAATGAAAGTATTGCACAATATGAAATAATGAGACAAAGTGAACGCAATGAAAGTAACTAAAAATGGATAAGAGAGTGCAAATGATGATTTAAAGAGTTTCAATCAACCAACGTGATCTACGTCCTCTATTACCGAGCCCTCTGTCATGAGTAAGGCCAAATCCACTATAATGGTAACTTACAACAAGGAGTATCAAATCCTTAAGTTACTTATAACAAGAATCTTTGTAATAAATGAAATAGAATATAAAAATAAATAGGCTCAATGATTTTCAAGTGAATATACTCTCTTAGCAGCTCTTGTAAGTTGTTGGAATTGAATGCAAGAGAGATGTGTATTTATAGAACAAGAAAATTCAACTCTAGCACTTTCGATTGATCAATTCAAGATTTCGGTCGACCGAAATGTTTAAAATAACCGTTATAAAAATTGTACCATTGAACTTTCGGTTGATAAAAACAGTCATTTCGGTAGAACAGACTTTCGGTCGATCATAGTATTTCGATCGACTTTGGAATTTTAATTTTTATATCAAAATATTCATTTTTCCATAATCCATTTCATATTACGAGTAAAAATATTTTTATTTAATTGATGTCTTTATAAAAATGATTTGAGCTTCATGTACTTGCTAAACATTGATGTGTCGATACATTTACATATAGTTTGAAGTTTCAACATAAAAACTTTTAAACTCTAGTCTTCGACATTCTTGTTCACTTCGAGTCTCTTTTGATTGCTTGTACTTCAATGGATAATGATTCAAGTCTTTGAAAGCTATAAGAAAAACTCAAGAATTGAAACTTTGTTAGAAATACAAGTAACTTTGTTTGTTATAATCAAAATAATGACTGTGAATATTCATAGGGCAACAAGTCAGAATGTAATTTAAACATTACATTCACGTAGTTAGGAAATTTTGAAACATGTAAATGATTTATACTTGCAAACATTTATTCTATCAATTCATAAATTTTCTACTTAATACACTTTAAATTGTGATTATTCCAAATAATACCTGCGAATTGGATACATTGGATGGATATGGGAGTGAATTGCAGCTAAGCATTACGGGCTTAATTTAATGAATAAAAGCTGAAGGATTCAATTGAATGGGATTAGAAGAAGAAGGACGAGCTGTGGAAATAAAGAACAATGACTGAATTGAAATAAAGGAAAGAGGCAAGGCGACTGAGACAAGACCGTGAGCCTACAGCGTTTAGTCTCGCCTGAATCATGCTTGGGCGGCTGCCCAGTTGCTTTTTTTTTTTTTTTGCGAGAAATTTGTTCCGGCCCGACTTGCATTTTTGGTATAAAACCTAATTGGGATGCAATTTCTACACGAATTTTGACCTATTTGAGATGCTTATAAATATGAAAGTGTATTCTACATTGAGGGGTGACCAATTATAACTTGAAGCGGCAAGGAAACAAGTAAAGAACATCAAGATCTCATTAGGCGATAATTAATGTGAAGATCCAAATCAAGAACTTATATTTTCAGGTGATGAATTCAACAATATTATTCTATTTTCTTCCTGAAAACATGCTAAGCTAAATCTGAAAGCGAGTTTGTCTTATATTAATTTCCATAAAGTCCGAATGGGATAGAAATATACCGTTATGCTTTATGTGATATTTAATTGTTCATGAGTCCTTTAATTATTTCTTGTATGTTTGCATTCATCATAAAGATATAGGCATGATACATATAGGAATGAGTTTAATTCTACTTGAGAGAAGCTCTTAAAGAAATTAGGATCATTGATCTTCATCATTGAGAAATAATTGCAAATTTAACAACTCGGATTTAATAAGGAATAAATAGAAGTGGATTTTAAGTCTTAGCACTATAATCACTTATAATATAAATCAAATCACTCTTACAAATTGTTTTGAACTAGTTAGATTCTCCTTCATAGCTATTTTAATTGTTTAGTTTATTTTTGTTCTATAACTCTTAAATTTAATATTACGTGTTTTGGTTAAGGCAAGTAATTTAGAAAACAATTTATCACAGTCTATGTGGGTACGATACTTGAACTGAAAAATCGTTATATTACTTGTGCGATCCGTATACTTATACGGTAGAGAAAACAAGCACCAGCAACAAAATAGAAAACTTGAGAATTGAAATTATGTAATCAAACTATTCGTCCCAACAACGGATTGTACGTCCCCAATAACCCATTAAATCATACTCAAGTACAGTCCCAAAAGAAGTTGGAGCAGTATTTTGTTCCAAATAGAATTATGAAGTTTTCTGTGCATGTTAAGCCTTTGCGATCGCATGGCACGAACCTTTGAAATCCTACTCAACTTTTCAGCATCCTTGTGATTGCATTAGGTAATGGTTTGGCCATATTGGCTGTCTGGTCGTCTTTTATTGACATTTAGTCTTTCTACTTTCTATTTTCTTCAATCGAGTTCCTGGGTTTTCACTAACCTTTCAATTAGGTCCTTCAACTACTTCATCAAAAGTCCTCTATCTTTTAGTATATTTTTAAATTGATCCCTACTTCATATTTTTGTACAATTTCTTGTCATTCTTATCTGTTTTATTACCAAACGCACATAATTCGAGTTTAATCCAAAACAATCAACATAAATTACAAACAATTAATTACATATTGAGTTCAAAGCCCTCCCAATTATCTAATTTTGATGGTGAAGATATATTGTACTTATCAGCTTTCCATGCTAATTCAGTTGGAAATGATATCTCTATGTATTTTTCCAAAGTTACAACTTTCACTTCTCCTGGCTCTTGAATTTGAAGAAAATCCCTTAAACTAGCTAGATACTGATGAAACATCATTCTCGCTCTAATTGTTGCTTTGCAGTTAAAATTGAACGTGCAAAAAGTTTATCCCTTAATTGTCACGCGATTTATACGTACAAGCACAGAAGCACTGTCCATAACAAAGAATCTTTCTCCATCATATGAATCTCTTGGTCCTTCTATTGCTTCATTTTTGCTACAGTTAAGTTTACATGGAACTTTGATGCTTCATATCCTTGCTCAATCACTTCCCAGAGTCACAGACCATCTGCCATCAAGAAAGTCTTCAATCTAGACGGTCAAAAATCATAATTTTCTCCGGTAAATATTGTTGGTACTGGAATTGTGATTTATTACTTCTTGCCATTTTACCTTATTTCTCCAAAAAAAGGAGAAGCCCTCCTTGGGGCCTCCATCTGTCATCCTGAACCTTGATGCAGGATGTAAATTGTGGGATAAGCTTCAATTGACCAGGTACTAAGAGTTTGGCCACTGATAAAATCTAAAGGGAAGCCAAGTACAAAGCGTTGCTGTCAGGACTCGAACTTCCCACCCTGTCGATTGCCAGCAGAAATGTTTCTCACGTTCCTTTTAGATCAATGATAGCTATAATACCAAATGTTAGTTTTTGTTGCTAAAAGAACAGATAAATCTGCTCTAAAACTTTCAAAAAGCAAAAATTAACAAACAATTTTTTTTAGAAAAGAGAGTGGGATTTTCGTCGGACCGAGAGTAGAGGATGGGATCCCCCAATGCATATTTTCCAGTGGAAAAGGGGTTGGCCGATAACATGCTTAGGGCGGTCGGGTGCGGGGTTCGAATCCTGATGGCTGAATAATGGATTTGTGTCCTGTGATAAGCGGGAGTTACCTTGCTCAACGAGTCGTTATTGAGTGCCATCCACCTTGGCTCTGGGAAGCACATTGTGACGCCTCGGGTTCTAATCACCCGACTCGTCACGTCATCGTCTCGTCTAATTTTGAAATAATATTAAGCAGAAGAAAATAACATTTCTAATTGGCAAGATTTATTTAAATAAATTCAAAAACTGATAAATTTCAAATATTCTCCAATTTGCTGAAATAATATTTGCTAAGACATTTCAAATAAAAGATAACTGTTCAAAATCTCAAAATTTCTCAAAATATGATTATTCAATTGAAACAATAGTGAAATCTAATTATTCAAATATTAATGCCATAGTCTACCCATCATTCGCCTCCATCTCCGATATCTGTAATTGTTGTTAAAAAGGGGTGAGCATTTTATTGAAATACTCAGTAAACTCATCGTCGATTAATAAATTTACATTAAAATTTAACACATAATCATGCAATCATATAGTGACAACTTCTTCATAATATAAGGCTTTCGTAACATAGGGCGTGAGTAGTCTCATCTCAAGAAATAAATGCACATAAGTTATGTCAAGCATAACAAAATTATAATCTCGTCTCGTCTCATGCATTAAAATGTATATAAGTTATGGCATGCTCATAACACAAATATTTCATAAGAAATATAAATTCTCGTCTCATCTTATGCAATAAATGCACATAAGTCACATGAAGCATATAATTACGTGCAATTAAAATGTAAACAAATTAATGGGGGCGAGTCTACATTAATTCTTTACGAGTGTGGTTGAGCGAGAAAATATATATTTCAGTTCTCTAGGTCTCCGTACGCCTCGTCTTGCCAAAATAAAATAAAATTTAAATTATTCTCATGAAATTTAAAGTTTTGATATAAACTAAAGTTTGGGATTAAAATGAATAGTTTTTTTAAAAACTTGGGACTAAAATGGAGTTTTTCAAAAATTAAAGGACTCGAATAAAATGCTATTTAAAATAATCAGGCTGAAATAACAAATTTTTAAATTAAAGGATAGAGTTTTAAAATATTTGAACTCATTGGCCAAAATGAAACATTTAAAACGTTGGGGATCAAGGTGCAATTTCCACAAAGTAAAAAATATTAAAACATCATTCTCTTTCTTTGGTTCACATGCAGAGAAGAGAAAATGGGGTGCGACTGGAAGTCGCACCTCGTAAATCCAGCGCCATCGCCGATGATCTTCCGGCGTAACGCCACCGTCCAGTGGGGGCGAGCACGCGGGACATGAAGAGGTTAGGTCTTAAGGGATTTTGGTGCATTTTGGGCTGAATTTGGATGCAAAGCCGAGGGAAATCTGAGCTATGTTAGTGGGTTTTCCGGTGAAGAACCGGCGGTTGAGGTAGGTAATGGATTTATTTCTTGATCTTCTTGGATTTTGATTTGATTTGGGAAATGGGGGTGGGCATGCAGTCGTGGTGGTGATGATGGTTTGGAGTTCGCAGGCGGTGGTTCAGTGGAGGCTAGCCGTGGTGGTTGGCGGCGGAAATGGTGTAAGGAAATGGAGTTGGGTTCGGTTGGAACGCTGAACTTTGGTGCGCGATTGATGACTGTGATTTGGGAATTGGTTTGGTTAGTTTGTAGTGGTTCGATGTGCACCCGGTGTTGTTTCGGGTTTGAGGGAAATCAGTAGGCTATGGAGGTTTGGCAATGAGTGATGGTACATCATGAGAGCGGTGGCGGTGACTGGTAGTCAGGCTGCTGGGCTATTGGATTAGTGATGGTGGTGAGACGAAACATAAATTTTATCGATGATCATACCTGAATTAAGTGTTGGGGCCATGATAAATTCTGATCGTGAATGGGAGTTTAAAATAGCTGGATGGATTAGTCTAATAAAATTTTGAATTTGGAAGTCTTTGGTTTGAATTGGAGTTGTAACTGTAGATAGATTTCTTGTGATAGACTTGGTTGAGTAAATATTGGATACGATGATTATCATGATTTGTCAAGATAAAATGGTGAATTTAAATTTGAAAATTTTTAATAGAATGATAAACTCAAATATCTCGAATAAGACAAGCTGGAATTTTAATTTGAATAAAATAAGATTGGGCTTTGAAAATAGATTTTGAATTTTTTGGACGTAAAATCGAGTCGGACTAAAAAATTACTATTTTTCGCTCAAAATTTCATAACTTGGCTAGACGATGTACCTAAATTTTAAATAACGGGTTAAATTATAGCGACACCATTTTTAGCAAATAAAATATTTATTTAATACAAATTCAGAAATTTCTTGGTCGCTACAACCTTACCCCCTTAAAATAATTTCGTCCTCGAAATTAAACTCACTTGATCTATGATGCCTGGATACTTGGCTAAAATCTCATCTTCTGTTTCCTAAGTAGCCTCATCATCATTGTGTTTACCCCCACTGGACTTTGACTAAGGAAATCTCTTTGTTTCTTAAGACATGAACTTTTCTCTCTACTATGCACATAGGTGCCTCCTCATAAGACAAATCTTTTTGAGCGGTAATTGACTGATTATTCACCACATCACTAGGATCATGAAAATACTTCCTTAATAGGGAAACATGGAAAACATTGTGAACCGTTGCAAGCTCGGGTGGCAATGCCAAACGATAAGCCACATTCCCTACTTGCTCTAATATCTCAAATGGTCCAATAAATCGAGGTCTTAACTTTCCTCTCTTCCCAAAATGACAAGTACCTTACATTGGGACTACTTTCAAAAACACCTTCTCTCCCACCTGAAATTCCAAGTCTTTCCTTCTCTGATCTGCATAACTTTTCTGTCTGTCCTGCGCGGTCTTAATTCGCAGTTTAATTTTCTCAATAGCCTCAACTGCTCTTTCAATTAATTCTGGTCCCAACAATTTCTACTCACCTACTTCATCCCAATAAAGTGGTGATCGACACCGTCGTCCCTATAGTGCTTCATATGGTGTCATACCAATAGTAGCTTGAAAACTATTATTGTAGGCAAACTCCACCAATGTTAGATGATTCTCCCAACTACCACTCAAGTCTAGTACGCAAGATCTAAGCATATCCTCCTGTGTCTGAATAGTGCGCTCAGACTGCCCGTCTATCTGCGGATGGTATGCAGTACTAAAATTTAATTTAGTACCATTGCAATATGCAAGCTCTTCCAAAATCTAGAAGTAAACCTCGGATCTCTATCTGATATAAAGGAAGCTGGAACTCCATGAATTCGAACTATTAATCTAACATACAACTGAGGTAACTGATCCATATTGAGAGTCATTCCGACTAGAAGGAAATGAGCTGACTTTGTAAGTCGGTCCACAATAACCCAAATAGCGTCATTTCCTCTAACTGATTTTGGTAACCCAATAACGAAGTCCATGGAAATCTTCTCCCATTTCCATTCTGGTGTGTCCAAAGGATTTAATAATCCTGACAGGTCATGCATCGAGATATAAACCTAGAAATACAACCCTTCATATTTCTCCACCAAAAATTATTGCGTTAATCGCGATACATTTTTGTCCCACCTAGGTGACCTGCATAAGGTGCTGAATGAGCTTCTGTTAAAATCTCCTTCCTGATTTGTTCATCCTTCGGCACACAAATACACCCTCTGAACATAAGTTCTTTATCAGAGGCAATTTCAAAACCTATCCTCCTGCTAGTCCCAACTTCATATCAGATTTTCTCTAAAAATTTATCACCTCCCTGAGCTGTCACAATCTGATCCCTCAAATCTGGTTTAACAGTCAGATTTTTCAATCTGCTAGATCCTCGAACTGATGGGGCTCGCATTCGATTCTCAAATTCTGAAAGTCTCAAATCAACTGGTCTTGTGTTGTTCCCAAAACTGAGAACTGACCAGCGTTCTTCCTGCTCAAAGCATCTACAACCTTATTTACTTTGCCCGGATGGTAAAGAATAGTGTAGTCATAATCTTTCACCAGCTCTAGCCATCGACACTGCGTCATATTCAATTCCTTCTGAGTGAAGGAATACTTGAGACTCTTTTGATCGGTGTAAATCTCACATTTACTCCCCTACAAATAGTGTCTCCAAATCTTTAAAGCATGCACTACAACTGCAAGCTCTAGATCATGCGTCAGGTAATTCTTTCATATGGCTTCAACTGTCTTGAAGCATATGCTATTACTTTTCCATTATGTATCAATACACAACCCAATCCATGCTTGGATGCATCACTGTTAATAACATAACCATCCGACCCATCCGGTATAGTCAATACTGGTGCTAATACAAGTCTATTCTTCAGTTCCTGGAAACTTTGTTCGCACTGACTTGTCCACTGGAACTTAACTCCCTTCCGGGTTAACAGTGTCATAGAACCTGCTATTTTAGAAAAGCCTTCTATAAATCACCAATAATATCCGGCTAACCCGAGAAAACTTCTCACATCTCCAACATTTGCAAGTGTTGGCCAATTCATTACAGTTTCAACTTTAGACGGATCAACCTCAGTGTCGTTAACTGTAACAACATGACCTAGGAAGGCTACCCTCTCAAGCCAAAATTCACATTTCTTGAATTTGGCGTACAACTTTTCTGCTCTCAATGTTTTCGATACTATCCTCAAGTTTTCCTATTTCTGCTCAGAATCCCTTGAATAAATCAGTATGTCATCGATAAAAACGATAACGAATATATCAAGATACTGATGAAAGACTCTATTCATCAAATCCATAAACACTGAGGGTGCATTCGTGAGATCAAATGACATTACTATGTACTCATAATGCCCATATCGCTTCCTAAACACGGTTTTTGGTACATCAGCTGGCTAAATCTTTAACTGATGATAGCCAGATCTTAGATCAATCTTCGAGAATATAGCTGTACCTTTCAATTGATCAAATAAGTCTTCGATCCTGGGAAGGGGATACTTATTCTTTATTGTCAATTTGTTCAGCTCTCTATAATCCATACACATCCTCATGCTTCCATCCTTCTTCTTCACAAACAACATAGGTGCTCCCCATGGAGATACACTTGGTCTGATGAAACCCTTTTCCAACAATTCCTCTAATTGAACCTTCAATTCCTGCAACTCTTTCGGCGCCATACGATATGGAGCTTTAGATACCGAGGCAGCTCCTGGTACCAAATCAATGGTGAATTCCACCTGTCTATCAGGTGGGGTACCTGGTAGATCATCTAGAAAAACATCACCTATTCACATACTACTGGCGCCAACTCCAGAGTAATCTCCTCTGATGGTTTGTCTTGAAGACTAACCAAATAGCCTTGACAATTTCCCTTGGCTAATAACTTCTCTGCTTGCAAAGCCAAAACAAGACGGGGAAGTGCCTTAATCTTTGTCCCATAAAATCTGAATACTTCTTCAACACCTTTGTGAAAAATAACCTCCTTCTCATGACACATAATTGCAGCATGGTTGGTGCTGAGCCAATCCATACCCAGAATAATATCGAAGTCTTTCATTCGAATAATATTCAGGTCTGCTTCCAACACTTGACCATCAAAATCAATTTGTACCGCTTTGACTATCTTATCGGTATCAATAGTTCCTCCTAACGGCAAACTAACCTCAAGTATACTACCAGTTTCTTCTTCTATTAAGTTCAATCTTTCTAAGCATGTATTTGATATAAATGAATGGGTGGCTCCTGAGTCTATTAGAACATATACGGGAATACCAGAAATTATTAATATACCTGTTATCATATAAACATGCTTCAAAATAGGAAGGATAAATGCAGGAAAACAATTAGGACATGCATAGGAATACTGAAATATTTAGTATACCCAGAATCACGTCCGAGTCCTCTGCTGCATCCATGGAAAATACTCTCACTTTTCCTTTTCTATTTTGATCTGGGTTCCTCTTCTGATTAGAACCTTGTGCTGGAGGAGCACGACAATCCCATGCAAAATGGCCCGGCTGGCAACATTTATAGAAGACTCCCTTACCATAAAGGCACTCTCCCTTGTGCAATTTCTAACACTTAGGGCAGGGTGGAGTGTATTTAGTCACCTGTCCTCCTGAATTCTGTCTCTTGTTAGATGATTGATTTTGATTCTGACTGCGATTCGTCCCTTGCCACTTTCTCTTCCCTTGATATCTCTGTTCATGATGATTGCCTTGGTTTCCAACCTTTACTCTCACATAGTCTACGACTTGAGCCTTCTTTACGACTTCTCTATAAGTTGGCAGCTCATGCAAGCTGACTATCTGTATAACCTCTGAGCGTAGACCCCTCTCAAACCTGTGTGCCTTCTTAGCCTCCGTCTCCACCAGATGTGGAGCATAGCCTGACAATTCCTTGAACTTTCTTTCATAATCAGTCATATCCATATCGCCTTGAACCAGGTGCAAAAATTCAGACTCTTTGTGGTCTCTGAGGGCCTGTGGAAAGAATTTATCTCTAATCTCAGCCTTGAACTCCTCCTAAGTTAGAGCTGTCTTTTGTTCTAGTCCTGGTTTGGGATGCTGATTCCCACCAGAATCCAGCCCTTCCAACCAACATAAATTCTGCACAAATAACTTTCTGGTTGTTCGGGCTAGAAATGTGACTGAAAATTTTCTCAATAGTCTGCAGTCATTCTTCCATGGCTAATGAATCATTACCACCTTCAAAAGTAGGTGGACGGTAACTTCAGAACTGTTCAATCATTGGAAGTGAGGAGCCAGTAGGGGCCTGTCTCAAGTCCTGAACTGCTTGAAGTAAATCTCTAATGATATTGGCCTGGTTTGGGGGATCTTGCCTAGGAGCAGTCTGACCTTGGTTGGTCTGGTTCGGTGCAATTCTGATTACGCACCGAGACATTTTCCTTAATCAAGTATAACAAATAGGTTTATTATTTCTCGATAGGAAAATATAGACAACCAATTATCTCATACATTCAATCTTAATAACGATGTCAAACATGGCTCGTGACATAAAAATAAATGAATCTCTTTATTAATAACTGAAATTCCTTCAATGAGGATACATCATTATTACTGAAATGGGAAAAACTGCTGAATAGGAAAAAAATGCTAAAACACCCATCACTAGTCATATCCCACTAAATATGACTGTTGACAGGGGTAGTCCCGGCGTGCCAGGTGTATAGTCTGGGGCACCAGGTGTGCCGCTTGGTGAACCTGGGGAGTAATCTGGTGATTCTAGAGCGTAACCCTGTGAGCTAGGTGTATAATCATAGATGCCTGACTCAACATCAGATATCTCATTTAGCCGATCTCTATTATCGATTCGGGGTATCATTACTTGTGCTGGTGCTGGTAGGGTGCTGGGGTTCGGAAAAGGTCCCAAAGCATTATAAATTCATCACATACTATCTTAAAGTTCGATTTTGCTCCCCAAGTTCTTTTTATATCCTCATAAAACTCGTTTTCAAATCTACGCTCATCCTACGGGAAAGTTGACAAAAAGTGACCGATAGTCTGTGTGTCAGTTATTTTAAATCCATGCTTTATTGCGTCCTCTCGTGCGATGCGGTAGTATTTTACATGCTCATCTATCTTCTTGTAATGTCCCCTCTTGAATCATAGGTATTTTGAGACTCATCCATCTAACTTTCTTTGTTGTTGTCTTGTTAATGGTGCCATGTCTAAAACAATTATGCAAAGTCTAGTTAGGATTCTTTATTCTCTAAGTTCTAGGACAAAAATTATTATAAAACAATTCTTTAATCAAACTACAAATTATTCCCATTACGCTCAAAACTCGTTTTTTCTTCTTTCTGTCTTTCTATTTCAGATACAAATATTTCTCCTTCTTCTAAGTCTCATAAATCATTTAAACATGTATCCGAAAAATAAATAACATAAACTCATAAACTTCTTTACCTCGGAGTTGGCAGATCGAATGATGGCAGTTGGCAATTAATAATGTAAATTAATTCTAAAAATTTCTCTTTTGAAAATTTTCCGGTCTACAGAAACGCAGACTGGCCTGATACCATGCTGTCACGCCTCAGGTTCTAATCACCCGACTCGTCACGTCATCGTCTCGTCTAATTTTGAAATAATATTAAGTGGAAGAAAATAACATTTCTAATTGGCAAGATTTATTTAAATAAATTCAAAAACTGATAAATTTCAAATATTCTCCAATTTGCTGAAATAACATTTGCTAAGACATTTCAAATAAAAGATAACTGTTCAAAATCACAAAAGTTCTCAAAATATGATTATTCAACTGAAACAATAGTGAAATCTAATTATTCAAATATTAATGCCACAGCCTGCCCATCATTCGCCTCCATCTCCGATATGTGCAATTGTTGTTAAAAACGGGTGAGCATTTTATTTAAATACTCAGTAAACTCATCGCCGATTAATAAATTTACATAAAAATTTAACACATAATCATGCAATCATATAGTGACAACTTCTTCAAAATATAAGGCTTTCGTAATATAGGGTGTGGGTAGTCTCGTCTCATGCAATAAATGCACATAAGTTATGTCAAGCATAACAAAATCATAATCTCGTCTCGTCTCATGCATTAAAATGCATATAAGTTATGGCATGCCCATAACACAAATATTTCATAAGAAATATAAATTCTCGTCTCATCTTATGCAATAAATGCACGTAAGTCACATGAAGCATATAATTACATGCAATTAAAATGTAAACAAATTAATGGGGGCGAGTCTACCTTAATTCTTTACGAGTGTGGTTGAGCGAGAAAATATATATTTCAGTTCTCTAGGTCTCCGTACGCTTCGTGTAGCCAAAATAAAATAAAATTTAAATTAGTCTCTTGAAATTTAAAGTTTTGAAATAAAACTAAAGTTTGGGATTAAAATGAATAGTTTTTTTAAAAACTTGGGACTAAAATGGAGTTTTTCGAGAATTAAAGGACTCGAATAAAATGCTATTTAAAATAATCAAGCTGAAATAACAGATTTTTAAATTAAAGGATAGAGTTTTAAAATATTTTAACTCATGGGCCAAAATGAAACATTTAAAACGCTGGGGATCAAGGTGCAATTTCCACAAAGTAAAAAATATTAAAACATCATTCTCTCTCTCTGGTTCACACACTGAGAAGAGAAAATGGGGTGGGACTGGAAGTCACCCCTCGTAAATCCGGCGCCATCTCCAGTGATCTTCCGGCGTAACGCCATCGTCCAATGGGGGCGAGCGTGCGGGACATGAAGAGGTTAGGTCTTAAGGGATTTTGGTGCATTTTGGGCTGAATTTGGATGCAACACCAAGGGAAATCTGAGTTGTGTTAGTGGATTTTCCGGTGAAGAACTGGCGGTTGAGGTAGGTAATGGATTTATTTCTTGATCTTCTTGGGTTTTGGTTTGATTTTGGAAATGGGTAGTGGGCGTACGGTCTTGGTGGTGATGATGGTTTGGAGTTCGCAGGCAGTGGTTCAGTGGAGGCTGGCCTTGGTGGTTGGAAGCGGAAACGGTGTAAGGCAATGGAGTTGAATGCTGAACTTTGGTGCGCGAGTGACGACTGTGATTTGGAAATTTGTTTGGTTAGTCTATAGTGGTTCGATGTGCACCCGGTGTTGTTTCGGGTTTGAGGGAAATCAGTAGGCTATGGAGGTTTGGCAATGAGTGATGGTACATTATGTGAGTGGTGGCAGTGACTGGTAGTTAGGCTACTGGGCTATTGGATTAGTGATTGTGGTGAGACGAAACATAAATTTTATCGATGATCATACCTGAATTAAGTGTTGGGGCCGTGAGAAATTCAGATCGTGAATGGGAGTTTAAAATAGCTGGATGGATTAGTCGGATAAAATTTTGAATTAGGAAGTCTTTGGCTTGAATTGGAGTTGTAACTGTAGATAGATTTCTCGTGACAGACTTGGTTGAGTAAATATTGGGTAGGTTGATTATCATGATTTGTCAAGATAAAATTGTGAATATAAATTTGAAAATTTTTAATAGAATGATAAACTCAAATGTTTCGAATAAGACAAGCTGGAATTTTAATTTGAATAAAATAAGATTGAGCTTTTAAAATAGATTTTGAATTTTTTGGACGTAAAATCGAGTTGGACTGAAAAATTATTATTTTTTGACTCAAAATTTCATAACTTGGCTAGACAACGTACCTCAATTTTAAATAATGGGTTAAATTATAGCGACACGATTTTTAGCAAATTAAAATATTTATTTAATACAAATTCAGAAATTTCTTGGTCGCTACAACCTTACCCCCTTAAAATAATTCCGTCCTCGAAATTAAACTCACTTGATCTATGATGCCTGGATACTTGGCTAAAATCTCATCTTCTTTTTCCTAAGTAGCATTATTATCATTGTGTCTACCCCGTTGGACTTTGACTAAGGAAATCTCTTTATTTCTTAAGACATGGACTTTTCTTTCTACTATGCACATAGGTGCCTCCTCATAAGACAAATCTTTTTGAGCTGTAATTGACTGATTATTCACCACATCACTAGGAGGGAAACATGGAAAACATTGTGAATCGTTGCAAGCTCGGGTGGCAATACCAAATGATATGCCACATTCCCTACTTGCTCTAATATCTCAAATGGTCCAATAAATCGAGGTTTGAACTTTCCCCTTTTCCCAAAACGAAAAGTACCTTTCATTGGGACTACTTTCAAAAGCACCTTCTCTCCCACCTGAAATTCCAAGTCTTTTCTTCTCTGATTTGCATAACTTTTCTATCTGTCCTGCACGGTCTTAATACGCAGTTTAATTTTCTCAATAGCCTCAACTGTTCTTTCAATTAATTCTGGTCCCAACAATTTCTTCTCACCTACTTATCCCAATAAAGTGATGATCGACACCATCGTCCCTATAGTGCTTCACATGGTGTCATACCAATAGTAGCTTGAAACCTAATATTGTAGGCAAACTCCACCAATGGTAGATGATTCTCCCAACTACCACTCAAGTCTAGTACGCAAGCTCTAAGTGTATCCTCCTATGTCTGAATAGTGCGCTCAGACTGCCCGTCTGTCTGCAGTACTAAAATTTAATTTAATACCCATTGCAATATGCAAGCTCTTCCAAGATCTAGAAGTAAACCTCAGATCTCTATCTGATATAAAGGAAGCTGGAACTCCATGAAGTCGAACTATCTCTCTAACATACAACTGAGGTAACTGATCCATATTGAGAGTCATTCTGACCAGAAGGAAATGAGCTGACTTTATAAGTCGGTCCACAATAACCCAAATAGCGTCATTTCCTCTAACTGATTTTGATAACCCAGTAGCGAAGTCCATGGAAATCTTCTCCCATTTCTGTCCTGGTATGTCCAAAGGATTTATCAATCCTGACGGTCTCTGATGTTCAGCCTTAACCTGTTGACAGGTCATGCATCGAGATATAAACCTCGCAATACAACCCTTCATATTTCTCCACAAAAAATTATAGCGTAAATCGCGATACATTTTTGTCCCACCTAGGTGACCTACGTATGGTACTGAATGAGCTTATGTTAAAATCTCCTTCCTGATTTGTTCATCCTTCGGCACACAAATACGTCCTCTGAACATAGGTGCTTTATCAGAGGCAATTTCAAAACCTATCCTCCGGCTACTCCCAACTTCAGATCTGATTTTCTCTAAAAATTTATCACCTCCCTGAGCTGTCACAATCCGATCCCTCAAATCTGGTTTAACAGTCAGATTTGTCAATCTGCTATATCCTCGAACTGATTGGGATTTAAAATAGATTTTTAATTTTTTGGACGTAAAATCGAGTTGGACATTTTCTTTTGGCTCAAAATTTCATAATTTGGCTAGACGACGTACCTAAATTTTAAATAATGGGTTAAATTATAGCGACACGATTTTTAGCAAATAAAATATTTATTTAATACAAATTCAGAAATTTCTCGATCGCTACACACAACCTGCGATTTATCTCTTGAACCAATGACCCAAGGCAGGGTCGGTTCAGGCCCACAAGGTGTGAGTTACACCCTTATTTTTTATTTTTTTTTGAGAGTAGAGGATGATATATATATATATATATATATATATATATATATATATATATATATATATTCCCTTCCAGTACCTTTTCCTTTATACTACATTATATATTATCCACTACCAAACCCACTACAAAAACATACTTATTTTCCATTAATCATTTTCAACTACACACAACATAACCATTTTCCAATCAATCTAATTCATTGCACTTAGTCCATGCATGGCCCAGTTTTCTCTCTACAATTGAGCTTGTTGTCGGTTAAAGAAAAAGTTCGATTCCTTCAGTTTTTGTGCTACCTATATTATTTACTTGCATAAATTTGACATTAATTGATTTGTGTTCGTTAGAAATAAATACTCAATTCTGGACTCTATTGATTCAAAAATGCCTTTGCCGCAAGCCCTAATGTACCAAAAATCAACGGCAAAGAGATAATTATCGAACATTGGTAACATCGCCTATGGATTGCCAGCAAATCCAGAAATTTACATTAGCAAACACTCATCCACTATAAAGGAACTATTTATATGGTGTGGAATAGAAATAATGGATGTATTCCAATTTCCTAAATTTCTTGTTGGTTTGCCATAAAATACTAGATACTGACATATTTCTTGAATCCTAGGCTGACCATAAATGTTATATGAGATTTTTATATGTAGTTTCAAAAAAAAAAAAAAATGACAAAATATTTTTTTATTTTTATTTATTTTTTTACCTTTATACTTAACTATTTAATCGCAAATTTAGTAGTTTAAAAATATACTTCTTGTTACAACCCTGTGTAAATTGGCTTGACACATCACTAGAAAGGGATCACGTGGGACCCACATGTCATATATGGGACCTTATATCGGATAAAGTACAAGTTCGTCGAGGCACCCTCTTGTCCGAAGTCCCTTGTATCCGATCCGTTACTATCCGAAGCTAATACCCCGGATTGAAGACGAGATTAACTAGTGTGTCGAGGGATGCAACCAATATGCAAGTGGTTGTTTGATGTGACTCCCCCTTTTTCAGGGATGTGATTGCCGTCATTTCCCTACACTAGGCCATGATGAATATACCCAAACATTTGGGTTTCCTCTCCAATGGTTAGGGGACTAACAAGTGTAAAGTGCAACACGCGTCACTATCCGAAACTAATACTTCCACTATAAATATATGACTTACGACTCCAAGAAAAAGGTGAGAAACTCAATACATAAGATCTCACTCCCCTTTCTTTTTATTACACACATATATTTCCCGCACCCAATTGATATTTACTTGAAATGAGTATTGGCTTAGACATCGGAGTGCAAACATGAGCCATCTCGGCCCCCTTTGTAAGCTGATTGTTTGTCCTAGTGCGCAGGATATCCGCGTGTTCAAGAGGGAGGAGCTGAGATGTGTTGATCCAAGGTCTTACCAGATTTTGTGGTCAACATTTTGGCACCGTATGTGGGAAACCATCCGCGAAATCACGTGGTACAAAACTATAAAGAACCTTGAAAAAGACTCGAAACTTTGAAATACAAGTTTAATAACCTTGAAAAAGGCTCGAAACTTTTAAATACAAGTTTAATCACCTTGAGAAAGGCTCGAAACTTTGAAATACAAATTTGATCACCGTGAAGAGGACATACAACTTTGAAACACAAATTTGCTGACTTTGAAAAGGGATAATTGTTGACTCATTGTGACGATGAGCGGGAGCGATAGTGATGGTAACCCTCGAAGGAGTAAAGGATAGTATGGAGGTGAAGAGGCACCTCAAGCAGGTCCATATGAGGGCGTTGATGAGGGGAACCCCCAACCTAGCCCCCCTCGCCGGCACCGAAATTGACGTATGCTGCGAGATATGATGCCCATGGCTGCCCAAATGCTGGAAATGCAGAAACAACAGATTGAACTAACTGCTTCCATGAATGCCTACATGGCAAGGGGATATGTGTTGAATGTACCAATGGTACCACCACATTACATGCAGCCACATTATTTTCCCTCTGATGCCGACATTGCATCGCTTTATTGCAGCAAGCCACAAATGTACGCCAAGGTGAATTCTATTCCCCACGGCGAAGGGGGCCCGGTGTACGCAGAACTGGAGGAACACAGCCCACCATCTGAACACCATGAAGTGGATGCCCCCTCTAGATCTGGCGGTGTCTTTAGCCGCATAAGGGGCCTATTCAGGGGTAGGCGAGAAAGTAGTGCTGAACAAGGTCAGCAGCAGACAGAGATGACAAGGAATAGGCATGAGTGACGGGCTGAAGAAGCCTTTTGTGGGGTTGTGTGCCTAGAAATAGGTATGAGACAGGGACAACAGAACAGCGCCCACTGACCCATGAGCCTAAAAACAGGTACTAGAGAAGAGCCAAAGAGGCTCACTCCCAAACCCAAGGGGGATCATCGAACTATCAAAGGCCTAATTATGGCCAAGTTTTCTCACCTAGGAGAGAGAGCCAACCCCAACGACCTTATGGCCAACACTACGGCACAATGAAATCCGACCATGATGAAAGCAATGAAGTACCATCGTATGAGTTGGACGATGAGGAGGAAATAGGTCCTTTCACCGAAGGTAACCAAGTACTCCGGGAGAGGTCCAGTATGGAAACAGCCAGAGCCACTCTTGTGCTAAAATGTAAGGCCTTCGCCTTGACACTTGAGGGGAGTGCCATACGGTGGTACAAGAAACTTCCTCCTAGCAGCATCCATAGTTGGAAAGATTTAAAGATAGCCTTCAAAAATGGTTTCGTCTCCTCCAGGCCAGGTCAACTCCCACTCTGGCACCTTCAGGATCTAAGACAGGGAAGGGACGAGTCTCTAAAAGGTTATTTGGCCCGATTCAGGGAAGAAATGCACAATTGTGAGAACATCACAGAAGCAAAAATGTTCTCCGCCCTAAAGGGGGGTCTGGACATGACCAGCATGTTTAGGAGGGATGTCCGAAGCAGGAAACCTAGAGATTACAATGCTCTTGTAGATCTGATGAAGGAGGAAATCATCTCAGAATAAATGGCGAGGGCCAGAGATAATCACCCTCAAGAAAGATACAGCACGGGACATCAGTCCGGGGGAATCCCAGGGGTCAGAGTTGGTAAAAACCAGCCCGAAAATGGCGAGGAAGTGGCACACGCCCATTTCCAGGGATTGGATCTAGTTACGCAGCCAAAATCAAGGAACCCATTCCCAACCTACACAGCGCACTGCCTCTGGAAAATCCCAATACCGCTCCAGAAGGAATAGGTCGAAGTCAAGGTGGTAAGCAACCAATGACAGGATCATACCATTCTTACCATAGGTATTATGGACATGCGACAGAAGAGTGTAGGGAAATTCAGGCATTAGCCGATCAAAAGGCCCATCAAAGAAATGGAGGCAACTTTTCCATGAATAGGGGTATGCCTAACAAGCCAAACTATAAAAAGTTCAGTTGAGCTGGTCGAAAAGACCCCGAGAAGAATCCTCCGAGAGGAAGGAATGAAAATCGTCAGAGAGAGCGAAGCCGGGATCGGAACAAACCTCCAGTGTATGATAAGAGTGTTAGGGAATTGCCTCATCCTCCAAACGATCCGCCAATTCGGGAGATTGACATAATATTTGGAGGACCCCACCCGGGTGAGAGTACAAAAAATTCCCAAAAGTGATACATCAGGGAGGCCAGAGAGCTCGCTAATGTGAATTATTACATGAATTCGCATCCTGCTGGGACTTCAAGGATGAGCTAATTATGTTCACCTTGGATGATGCGATCAGAGTGCATTTTCCCACACAATGATGCATTGGTAGTACGGATGGTAGTAGCCAGAAATGTGTTGTCCCAAATGCTGGTAGACGATGGCGCCTCTGTAAATGTGATCTATGGGGTAACTTATGATAAGATGGGGATTAGCACCTCCCTTATTTCCGTCCCGGATCCCATATATAGCTTCACGGGGGATAGTATTATCCTAAGGGAATCCATAATCCTTATGGCTGAAGTAGGGAAAGTGCTAACCATTTCTAGAATCCCAATGGAATTTCTTATCGTAGATAAGACTTCCTCGTATCACGGTTCGATTGGAAGACCCGGGCCTTATCGACTTAGTGGCTGTTACGCATAAAAAATATATCTACATAAAATTCCCAACCAAAAATGGGATAGCTACTTTCAAAGGAAGCCAGACCGAGTCGCGATTGTGTGATACGAGTGCCATCCGAAAGTTCCAGGATCGAACTATTAATATGATCTGCGACGTAACAATGATTAAGGCAATTGCAAGTCCTGAAGCATTAGATGTAGAATGGAGGGCGGGGATATGGACATCACCATGATAGAAGAAGAAGATTTAACTGATTTGGATCCTAGAATGAAGGGCGGGGACTGTTGCACCGCCCCGGCCGAAAAACTGTAATGCTTCTTCGTAGATCCGACAGACCCCATGAAGGAGTTGCAAATCGAACAGAGCTCTACAGACGAGTTCAAAAGAGAGTTGACAAGCGTTCTCCTCTAGAACCTTGACGTGTTTGCATGGAGGCACAACGACATGGTGGGGATAGACCCCAGGATAGCCTGCCACAGGCTCCAACTTGACCCGAGTCATCCCGGACACAGATAGAAAAGGAGACCTATGAGTCCTGAAAAATATGAGGTCTTAAAAGAAGAGGTGTCGAAGCTATTGAAAATCTGCTTCATTAGGGAATCTCTATATCCAAAATGGGTGTCCAACCATGCATTAGTCCCCAAACCAAGTGGGAAGCTACAAGTATGCATCGATTTCTCGAACTTAAATAAGGTGTGTCCAAAGGATAGCTTTCCTTTGCCCCTAATCGACCAGCTAGTTGATTCCACGGAGAGCTACGAATTGTTGAGCTTAATGGATACTTATTTTGGATAGAACCAGATCCCAATGCACAAGTCCGATGAAGAACACGCATCTTTTATCACGGATAGGGGACTTTATTGTTACAGGGCTATGCACTTTGGGTTGAAAAATGCGGGAACAACTTACCAAAGGTTAGTAAATCAGATGTTTTCAAAGCAACTTGGGAACACCATGGAAGTATACGTAGATGACATGCTGGTGAAAAGCATAGCCACTTCAAAACATATCCACCATTTATCGGAGACTTTTGATGTACTGAGAAAATACAGGATGAAGTTCAACCCTGTAAAATGCACCTTTGGGGTAGCATCAGGAAAGTTTCTTGATTTTATGATGAATAGCAAGGAGATCGAAACTAATCCACATAAAATAAAGGCCTTGCTCAATATGCACTAGACCTGGAGCCCCAAAAAAGTGCAAAGCTTGAATGGAAGAATCATTGCCTTGAGCAAATTCATGTCCAAATCTACTGATAAATGCCTCCCTTTCTTCAAGGTCTTAAAAGGAGGAAGGAGATTCCAATGGACACAAGAATGTGAACAAGCCTTTGCAGAATTGAAGGAGTTCTTTGGAAGGGCCCCTTTGTTGTACAAACCAAAGGTTGGCGAGCCACTGTTCCTATATATGGTCGTCTCTAGTGAGGCTGTAAGCTCCGTCCTAGTTAGAAATGAAGATGGGAATCAACTTCCAGTGTACTATGTGAGCAAAGCTTTGGTAGATGCTAAAACGCGATACCCAGACATGGAGAAGCTCACTTTGGCCTTAATCATAGCTGCCCGTAAACTCCGTCCTTATTTTCAATCACATTTGATCCGAGTACTCACAAATTTTCCCATGAGGCAAGTCTTGCAGAAACCAGACATGTCCAGAAGGTTGATGAAATGGGCTGTTGAGATTAGCCAATACGGCTTGCAATATGTGACCCGGACTGTAGTTAAGGGCCAAGCATTGACAGATTGTATAGCGGAGTTTAAACACTTGCCCGAGGTGGAGATGACAGAAAACATAGAAGGTACTCATGAGTGGGGATTATTTGTTGATGGGTCATCCACCAAAGGAAGGTCTAGCGTTGGAATAATATTGGTAAACCCAGAAGGACATAAGCTGCACAGTGCAATCCTCTTCGGCTTTAAGGGGTCAAACAAAGTAGTGGAATATGAGGCACTCCTCGCCGGGCTGAGGCTAGCAAAAGCTTTAGAAATTAAGTCATTGATAGCGAATAGTGATTCTCAGCTCGTCGTAAGCCAGGTCGGTGGGCATTTCTCTGCTAAGGAACCTGTGCTGATCGCATACCTGAAAAAGGTAAAAGATTTGGTAGCCCATTTATGAAAGATTTGCGTTGATCCATATTCCCATGACTGAAAACTCCAACACAGATGCTCTATATAAATTGGCAAGCAGCAAAAACTCTGAGCTCCTAGGCATGGTACCTATCGAACATTTGCCGGTCTCCGCTATTGAACCAGGGGCAAAGATACATGCGATAGAGGAAGATAGTTCTTGGATGACTCCCATTGTTACGTACTTAAAATATCAGACTCTACCAAATGATCCAGAAGAGGCTCAAAGATAGCAGGGGTATGCGGCCAACTTCATCCTCCGCGATGAGGTACTCAACAAGCGAAGCTACACTGCCTCTCTGTTGCATTTTGTCAGTCCAACGGACGAAAAAATATATAATGATGGAAGTTCATGAGGGCATCCGTAGCAATCATGATGGGGGATTATCTATGGCAAGAAAAGCCCTGAAACAGGGGTACTTTTGGACCAACACGTGGAACGACGCCCATGACTTTGTCCACAAGTGTGATAAGTGTCAGCGATATGCTACCATCCCGCACTGGCCACACCATAAGCTGAGGGTGGTTGCCAGCCCCAGGCCCTTTGCAAAGTGGGTAATTGACATTATTGGTCCCATGCTCGAGGAAGCGACAATCATTGCTTCACAATTGTTGCAGTAGATTACTTCACTAAGTGTGTCGAAGCAAATCCCATGATTAAAACCACCGAAGCCAACACCTCCAAGTTCATTTGGAAGTTCATTATCTGTAGGTTTGGTGTTCCACATTCATTGGAGACTGACAGTGCAAAGAAATTCAAAAACAGGAAGGTAGATGAGTTATGTGGTGATCTGGGAATCTGCAAATTATTTTCGTCCCCACATTATCAGCAAGCGAATGGACAGGTCAAGGCAGTCAATAAGACTATCGAGAACACCTTGAAGAGGAAACTAGAGTCAAGGAAGGGTGCTTGGATTGATGAACTCCCCCAAGCCTTATGGGCACTTCGGACTACATCTCACATTGCGATGGGAGAGACTCCTTTCTCAATGGCTTATGGATTTGAAGCAGTGTGCCCAATAGGGATCAGAGTGCCCTCCCCTCACCAAATTCACTATGATGAAGCAGTGAATGAGGAGGCACAAAGGGAATATCTAGATCTCCTCCTAGAAAGAAGGAATGAATCGCAGGTTGTGTTAGCCCGCTACCAGGAGAAGATGGCTCACTATTACAATAGGAAAGTAAAGAAGAGGTTCTTCAGAGTCGAAGATCTGGTCCTCAAAAAGGTCCTTCCTTCGATCCAGGAAGTAGGAGTAGGGACTCTAGGTCTTAATTGGGAAGGGCCTTACCAGGTCATCACCGAGGTAGTGCCAGGGACTTATAGGATAGAAGACCTATCTGGAGCATCATTGCCTAATCCTTGGAACACTGATCACCTTCCTTGCTATTATCAGTAAAGGGAGTTTCCCTTGGTTTGTTATATCTACATCTGACTTTATGGAAGTTATATAAGATTGCCTTACCAATTCTCATACCAAGCAAACTCACTGGCATCGTCTGGTTAAGCCAAAACAAAGCCCTGAGGTGTTTTTGCCTTATATAAAGTAATATTTTCTTATGTCAAGTGACTAATAGTGAAATTATCAAACAATTTTGCTAAAAATTCCTACACAAGGGACTCCTGCAAAAAAGAGTAAGTAAGAGCTAACTCTTCGCATTACGTCTCTTGCAATTAAAAGGGCAATGTTGATAAAAACGAAAAACACTTGGGACTGCTTTGTATCGAAGTCGAAACGATTATCTATCAGACCTAAACAGTGAACATGAATGTCTTAAATTGCCTAGGTCTAAGGGACTATCATACAACCACTGAAGTGCGTTGTGAAGTGAAATTCAAAAGCATTAAATTAACAAGAGAAACTACATTGTTCAAAGATAAAATATTACAAATAATGAAGAGTTATGCCTAGTCTAGTAAGAAATCAAAATATAAAAAAGAAAAATCAAAGAGGGGGAGGAGCATCCTCTGCAAAGTTACCACCGGAGGAAACTTGAGGATCGACAGGATCATCAGAGGGATCACCTTCTTCTATGTCTTGTGGCTCAAGGTATAGCACCTCAATCTTTGAGAGATCCAAATACGGGAACTTTTCTTTTACATCTCCCAAAGCCATCCTGGCGCCAATGTTGCCAAAGATCCTCTGGATAAGCCCATATTCTTCAGTATTCTCGAAGGTATCCTAAAAATTCTGGATACCCTCGGCCACTTTGACTTCCACACTCTATTCCAGAAGCTTGAGATTTTCCTCTGCCGAAGCCAAGGATTCTTCATCCTTTCACCGAACCTCACTTGCCACCTCCAAATCCTTCTTCAGATCGGTAACTTCATTAAAAAGTTTTCCCTTAATAGGATTAGATTCTGCAAGGGGTTCAGCAGTCACCACCTGGGCCTGGCATGCATTATCTTATTTTTTGCATAGGTTGGTCACGTCCGCCTCTGAAGAGATTAGATTCTTCTTCAGTTGTTCATTTTGCTCCTTCAGAGCTCGTGAGGAGTTCTTCTCTTCATGGAGAGATTTTCGGGCTGCAGAAAGGGTATGTTTCAGTTCTTTAATCTCTTGCACTATGCCATCTGCATTGCGCAAAGCCACTTTGACGCTTGCTTCCCTCTGCTCCAATTCCCACAACAGGCCTCTCCAACTCATCGGCAAGGGCTAAAGTCCCAGTACTCAGTTCCTTTATAGGGGCTAGCTTCTGGCTTGATGAGCTTTTTTCAGCAAAGGACTCCCAACCTTTCGACCAGTAGCTGTCCATCGCAGTTACTGCTTTAAAGACATAATTTGGGAGGGAGTTTTGAGCATCAGAACCCAGAACGGATAGCTTGGGAGCGAGGCCTTCTTTAATTTGAGCCAACTTCGAGGTGATTACCTGTATCATCCTCTTCACGTGTTCTGGAGGCGGAACATCTAATGCCTCTGCGCATTTGGCAGGAGGGGATCGGTCTACAGATGGGACACCTAAAATGGCCTCCTTATATGACATACCTTTTGGGCCCCTCTTCAACCTTTTTAAAAGTGGTTGCTCCTCTGTGGACACTTCCACCACCTCGTCATTATCATCGGATCCCTCGGACGAAGCCTGTTGAAGTTTCACTTGCTCCTTCATTTTGGCTTTTTATCCTTCTCCCGGCCCCTGCAAATTTTCGGCCGTGTTCCTTCTTGACGGAAAGAAGTTGTGGCCCGGATTGAATTAAAGATGTGGAGACAGAAGGGCTGGGGAACACTAAGATTCGGGGGCAGAGGCATCCTCAAACTCCTCTTTTGAAGCCTCGGCAGCCTTTTTGGTTGCTCGTATATGGAAGCCTGCAAAGACGGAGCTCTGCTTCTTCTCCTCATCGCTTCCAGCAGCCGAAAGGGGGGGGGGATCATCTTGGCCTTTAGACTCTTCAGCGACATTTTAGGGAATTCTCTCGATCATGCAAGGAATACTTTGGGTCAAGGAAAAAAGTAGTATAGTAGGATACGTTAAAATAGGGAAGAAGTTCGGACATACCCATCTCACTCATTAGGCCGTGCTTTACAGAGAGCCTTTTGGAAGTTATCACCTTCTAAAAATCACCTTGGAACTCGAATAGCTTCATCACTACCTCCAAGTCCTGCTCAGGTAGCTGGTGGGCATATGTTTGGCCTGCAAATTCAGAAGAAACACATTAGCGTAATGATTAAAAGTATGCGAATTTAGGAATAATTGTGCACCCGGACAAGAAAGAATGAGGACTCACAGGAGCAAGAGAGGGTTCAGGGAACCGTTATCTTAGGAATGGGATCCGAATCAGTACACTTCTAGTCATTTCCGACCCAAAACCACTGAGTCCTCCAATTCTTGAGAGACGTCGGATGCCCCGTGATGATCGGAGGGAACTGCACCCTTGGAGTTAGATAATACCAATCCTTCACATCTGGCTTCTTGTCCTTATCCCTCCTTGCGGCTTTCTTCAAGGAATATAAGGTATGAATTATGTAAAGGGAGATTGGGTAATCCGGATTCACTTCCTGTCAAACTAACCAGGTCCCCACCACTTGGGTCCAGAAGTTTGGGGCTACTTGGTAAGGGCATACATTGTAACTCCAAAGCAGAGCTCTGAAAAACGGATGCAGAGGCAAGTGCATCCTGCATTGAAAAGCGTCGAGGAGCACAACCACTTGGCCCTCCGGGGGGCAACAGGGTCGGCATGAAGGACTAGGATGTATAACCCGTATCTCCCTTGGCAACCTATATACGAGGGATACTTCGGTGATCCCATTACCCCTCACCTCAGTTCTCACTTCATTAGGCTCCTATAATTCTGGGTGAGGCGATGGATCTACATGGTAATCCGAAGCCTTATTGACATAATCCACCCAATCCTCTACCTTGGAAATCTCCTCTTCGGTTAGGCCCAGTTCCTCCCTAGGAGCCCTAAAAGGGGCTCGTACCCCTAGATCAGATTCCTGTGCCCCAGATGAAATGTTCGCCACCTCTTTCCCCCTCAAATCTCTTTCCCGCTTACTTCGGATCTCCTGTAATGATGCCTTTTCGTCAGTTGATACTTCGACTATGTATGGTTGAAATGAATCTTCTTTGCTGTCAGAATCACTCAAAGATATTACGCTACAGAACCGTCATTCCCTTTTCTTCCTATGTTCACTAAAAAGGCAGGGACTAAATACTAAGCAGGAAAAAGGACAAAAGCCCCTTATGGGGTTAGCCACCACTTCCAACTCCTTCGAATCCACACTCCCATATCCTTCCATGTTCCCCAAAATCAAACTTACCCACAGGTGCAATACACGAAAAGAAATGCACCCAACACACTCCCAAAAAGGAAAAGAGAATGAAAGGAAAAAGCGATAGAACACACAAATGGAAATGAGGAATTACCTGTCGGGTAAGAGGCGAGAATTCTCTGGATGGGAAATGCTGTAGGGAGCGACAGTGGGCAGTAGTTTCTGGTGGAAGATCAAAGGGCTTGCAAAAAAGAAGCAAAGAAAGTCACGAGAAGAATTTCTAAGAGTATTAAGAAAAGGTGAAAAGGAAAAAATGAAGAAAGATAGGGGTTCTATAGGAGCCTGCTACAAGGCTGAATCGTTGGATTAATGATGATCCCCAAGCTTACACGTGTCTTTATTAAAGAGCGCTTTCATTAGTTGGCCATATGAAGCGCCAAACGATAGGAATTCAAAGAGAAGATTTTCTATCTTCTTAGATACCACCCACGCACACCGTAAAAATGTGGAGCCCAAGAGACAATAGTTATTTCTTGTTCCAACTAACCCACATGTCAAATCCACACGAATGCTTCAGCCACGCTACCTTACCTGGCCCCATATAACCGCTTCGCTTCGAAATTTAAGAGATGCCCTGTCTTTGAACATGAACCATTCCATGAAGGTTCCTCCGACAAGCCCATTCACCATCTTCGGAAATTATGGTTGGAACATAAATGAACCAACCATATTTGAGGGACTAATGTTACAACCGTGTCTAAATGGGCTTGACACGTCACCAAAAAGGGACACGCGGGACCCACATGCCATAAATGGGACCTTATATCGGATAAAGTACAGGTTCGCCGAGGCACACTCTTGTCCGAAGCCCCTTGTATCCGATCTGTTACTATCCGAAGCTAATACCCTGGATTGATGACGAGATTAACTAGTGTGTCAGAGGGATGCGACCAATATGCAAGTGGTTGTTTGATGTGACTCCCCCTTTTTTCAGGGATGTGATGACTATCATTTCCCTACACTAGGCCATGATGATTATACCCAAACATTTGGGTTACCTCTCCAACGGTTATGGGACTGACAAGTGTAAAGTGCAACATGTGTCATTATCTGAGACTAATACTTCCACTATAAATATATGACTTATGACTCCAAGAAAATGTGAGAAACTCAATATATAAAATCTCACTCCCTTTTCTCTTTTTTACACACTTATATTTCCCGCACTAATTGATATTTACAGAAAAAGTGATCAAGATGCTTATTATTTGATAATCGATTTAAAAGTGATCAAGATGCTTATTCAGAAAGATAATATGTTGGATACGAGCGATAAAGAATATATTGATGAACAAGAGGTACTCAAGAACTACATTTGTGAAGAGTGACAAGTGCATTCTATGCACTTATTTATATGATTAAATTAGGATTTTAAATAGTCATTTGAGAATAAATGCTAATAATTTATCTTTTATTTGTATATATTTCATTTTTATTTCAAAATCGAGAAAAGAAAGCAATTGGAGCAAATAATGAGCAAAAACGAAGGAAATTGGACCAAAGTGAGCAAAGTAAGAGTACTGGATGCAAAACATGGATAAAGGAGGAGCCTAATTGAAAGAAAATCAAAGATCTAAGGAGGAATTGAAGAAATCAAAGAAGGAAAGCCAAAATTGAAGAGTTTCAGAAGTACAAGGACTAAATTGCTCTAATTAGAAGATGGAGGACTTGAAGGCAATAAAATGAAGAGGACCAACTTATAGAGATTGAAATTTGAAATTGCAGGTTGAAGATTTCACTTCTCATGACAGTTTGAAATATAAGTATAATACACTTGGTGAGAACCATGAGATCGCGCCATTTCCTACCGTACGATCGCACGGCTATCCGCTGGGTCAACTGGTGGCTTTTCACACGATTTTTGACAGATTTTAGCCCTTTCTCACCTAGGTCTGGTACATATAAATAGGCTTATGTTGCACAAATTTTGTCTCTCTTCTTTGGACCTATAGACTTGAAAACACATACAAGCTTGGAGGAGACAATTCATTGAAGATTCTTTATCAAAATCAAGATTTCTTCATATTCTAGGTGATGGAGTTTGTTTATATGTGTGATTTTTTATTGAAAATGTATCTAGGTTAAGTTTCTACAGTGTTGGGATCATGATGAAGTCTTAAACTTTTGTTTTATGTTTTGGTTTGATTAATTTTATGACAATGGTATTTTGAGCAATTGATTTTGTGTTTATTTTGATATCTATAACTATGGACGCATGGATTATATGATATTTGTGGTATTTTCTATGTTCGAAATAGTAGAAATTTGCTAGACCTGATTTAATTTCCATAGTGTTCGATAGGAATAGAAATATACCACTATGTCCTATGTGATCTTGTCTTATAATGTTCATGAATGTTAAATGCTTTCATATATAATTGCATTCATAATAGAAATATAGGTGGACCGTATGTAGGAAAATGTTTAAATCTTGTTTGGAAGAGAATTTTAAACATCATAGGAACATTGATCTTTATATATATATACATTGTCGTGAATTAGTCAAACCATTGGGTGAAATACTGAGAATAAGGTGGATTCTAGATCCTAGCACTTCATTCACATACTCTAGTTACACAAATCTTGCATTCTTAGTTTGTTTTAGTTCAAAAATTTTAGATTCATTTGATAATTTAGTTTAATCAATTAGTTGATTCCACAAAATAATTTGCTTTTATTTGTTTCGGTTAAGGTTAATAGTCTATGAAAATAAATCTACGCATTCTCTGTGTGAACGATATTTAGACTCAAATCCATTATATTACTTGTTCGATACCGTACACTTGTGATACTCAAATCACGCAACAAATTTTTGGCGTTGTTGCCTGGAATTGTAGTTTAAGTTTATTTTTAGATTCCTTTCACTAATTCAGACTTTTTACTTATTTTATTTTTATTTTAGTAATTTTTAGTTTTGGTTTAGTCTTACTAGTTTCTTTGTTTTTCTTTTGTTGTGTATGTTACGTTCGAAAAATGGGAATCTTTTCAAAGTTGACCCAAAAATAGAACGTACTTTACACCATATGTTAAGAGAAGTTAGAGAACTAGATAATGTAAAAAACAAAAAAGAAGAAAAAAAGGCAAACAACAATTTGGCTTTACTTGGTGCTAAGCCAGTTGATGAGGGAAATAGACTTGTAGGAGACTTTATGGTCCCACAAATTGTTTAAAAACAATCCAACATAATTTAACCACCCTTTTGTCTTGAAAAATTTTAGTTAAAGACCAATGCGATAAATATATTTCAAAATGAACGACAATTCTTTGGCAAACCCGATGAAAATCTACATGCACGTGTCTAAATTTTTGGACATGTGTGAATACTTCAAATTTTAGGGTGTGTCAGATGACGTTATTAGGCTTAGGTTGTTTCCATACACTCTAAGGGATAGGGCAATAGATTGGTTAGATTCTCGTCCTCTTGCAAGTATCACAACTTGGAATGACTTGGCCCAAAAGTTTTGCACAAAACTCATGCCACCATCTAAAGTTGTTAAACTTAGACATAATATAACAATTTTCCAACAACAGGAGTCTGAATCATTTAATGAAGCATCAAACAGGTTTAAAAACATGCTTAGGAAAAGCCCTCAACATGGACTCCCTAAAAATGAGCAAGTGAGGTATTTTTAAACTAGTCTACTCCCTCGATACAAAAGTCTAATTGACTCTCCTCCAATGGATCCATACTTACCCAAATTCTTGATGGAGCACTTGAACTGTTTGAGAGAATAGGCAACACCAATGTAATGTGGACATTTGAGCGAACAATTCAAAAGAATCTAGCAGGTGTTTATGAAGTGGATAGTGTTTCAACACTATCTGCCAAAATAGACTTGATTGTGAACTTCATACAAACCAACCATTCTCTGAAAAATGTAGTAACTAGATGCGAGGAGTGTGGGGTTAATCACAATACATCAAATTGTCCAATTCTTGCAAGTCAAGCTGAACAAGTGGATTTTGTACAAGGAGGATACCGTCAAAATAACCCATATTCCAACACTTACAATTCAGATTGGCGAAATCACCCTAACTTTTTCATGGAGGGATAATCAAAATGGAACAGGCTAGCACACACCTCTACAGTAGGTAATGGAGAAGAAACCTCAACTTGAAGAGATGCTCATAAAAATTGTGGAAAGGACCGAACAGTACATGAGTAAAACATATTAGTTCATGGAAAGACTGAGAAATTCAAGAGAATGGTTGAAACTACATTGCGAAATCATCAGGCCTCAATCAAAAACTTGGAGATCCAAGTTGGACAGATAGCTTAGGTCCTGACAAGCATAGCTCCAGGCACACTGCATGGTAACACTTAGGTTAATCATAAGGAGCAGGTGATGGCTATAAAAACTTTAGAAAAAGAGGTAGACTTTGTGTCAGAGATGATCACTTTTGCTCCATGTGACTAAGTTGATGAACCTCCTACTCATTTTCCCCAAAGATTGAAGGGTTGGACAGGGAAACAAGAAGTAAATGTAATTACTACACGTAGTGGAGTTCAATTGCCCGAGATTAATGTTCCAAAGCCAATTGAAAAGAAGGAGAAACAAATTAAGGCACCTGAGAAGTCACCTGATTAAATGATAGAGTGGTATGAGGTGAAATTAACAATTAAGCCTCATTAGTTCCCCATCCCATTCCCGTAGAGATTAAAGAAGACCCAGGAGGATAAGTAGGTCAATAAATTTCTCAACATACTCAGAAAGCTGCACATAAACATTCCTTTCCTACAGGCCATTACCCAAATCCCTAGCTATACCAAGTTTCTAAAGAAGATGATGTCAAGCTAAAGAAAACTTGAGGAAATTGAAGGGGTATCCCGGAATGAAGAGTGCAGCTCAATCTTGCAAGAGAAGTTGCCACCCAAGCTGAAAGGTCCAGGGAATTTTTTAATTCCTTGCATCATTGGTGATTTAAAATGTAATAAAGCTTTGTATGACCTTAGTGCAAGCACAAATTTAATACCTCTTTCAGTCTATATGAAGCTCGGATTAGGAGACCCAAAACCAAGCCCAATCATATTGCAATTAGCTGATCGCTCCATTCGATATCCATGTGGAGTCATTGAGTATGTGCTGGTTAAAGTAGACAAATTCATATTCCCTACTAACTTCATGATTCTAGACATGAAGGAAGACAGTAAAGTGCCACTGATTTTAGGCTGACCTTTTCTGGCTATTGCTAGAGCTTTGGTTGATATAGAAAAGGGGGAAGTCATGTTTCAAGTGGAGGATGAGAAAGTAACATTAATTTGACATGGTTCAACTAGAGAATCAAAATCCACTACTTGAAAACTGTTCAAAAATTGAATTGGCGCGGCATCTTCATTTTTGGGAACTATTTGAGCGTAGGGTCAAAACAAATGATAGGGCCTCAACATCATGTTACATGCCACCTTGAGGAAGTTTGCCAAAAAGTTTAGCTCTAGACTGTAAATGATGTGCTTGTTACGAGGCAACCCATCTTCTCAAACCAATTTCCTTTAGTAGATTTATTTATTGCTTTTGAGTGATTTTATTATTTTATAGTTGTTTAATTGCTTGACATTGAATTTTAGGAGTACTAGTATGTTTAGAATGCATGCATTGACTTGTTATGTGCTTTAAATAACTCTAGTGTTCTAGTTTGCATGTTTTAGCATTAGGATTAATTTTTAGTTTCCATTGCATTTTTTTTTGTTGCTTGTCATCACAATTTTCAACATGAGAACCTAACTTAGGACATGTAGATATAATTTAGAAGTTAGTTGCATGCATTTGAAGACATTTAGGGTTGAAAAAGAGATCAAAAACTCAAATATGGAAAAAATTTCAGGGTACTGTCAAAAGCAACTACGCGATCGCACAGTGGTTCTACCGCGTGATTGCATCCCAGACAGACACAGCAATTTCATATATGTTACCACTATTTTTCATTTTCACCACTTCTAACCCGTTTTCTCACCCCCAAATCAACCAACGTTGTAATGACCGAGAATTTTTCGTGACTTATTTAAATATTATTTAAAACATGTCGCTATGACTTATCCTATTTATTTTTTTTAAAAGAATGTTCGTCTAGCCTCGTATTTCGAGTCAATATATGAAATCGAGTCCAAATCGATTTTAAGCCAAATTTCGAATTTCTAAAATTATTTAAATCCAAAATTATTTTTAATTCCAAAATTTAATTATTTTAATTCCTAAAATTATTTTTTAAAATCAAATTTTAAATTTATTTGTGATATTATTCAAAATTTTATTCTTAATACAATTCTTGTCCCGTTAGAAATCATAAATTATTTGCTATCTTAATTGAGTCCAAATTTCAATTGTTTTAATCCAATCCAACATCTCGAGCCCAAATGTTTTACCGATCATTCAAGTCCTTTTAACAACCCAATCAGTAAATTCTTGGCCCAACTAAATCACCAACTTATTTTCCAAGTATTTCCTTACACAACCATATTCACTTCCCAAAATTCTCACAATTTTCCATAAATCAAGATTTAACCTAAACTACCATGTTCAACACCTAAAACAGCTATTAAATAGATCCCTCACTACTTTCCCCTCGACACATCAAACCTGCACAGAACCCAGCCTTGCCCAAACTCCCTCTCAACCTTGATCCAACACACGAGAGCTAGAACCAATTCCAGCCATCGTCAAGTGAAAATTCAGAGCACAACACCATACCCAAACCTTAAACTTCACAATCGAATCAACACAAATCACCACCGTCTGCATCAAACACGAACTCCACCACCCAAAATCCGACATGCACCAGTATTTAGCCAAACCAAACACAGCCTCAAAATCTCCATAGCCACGGCCGAACATCAACCATCGGAACCATCCACTGCCCACTTCTCAATCACCCTCAAATTCACCCAAAATCAAAACACAAAACCAAGAATAAACTTTACCCAAAACTTACCTCGACCCGCGACCACTTTCGACCGCTATTACCGCCGGAAAAATCCCAAATCCAAGACTCGGTTCCAGCCCCAAATCGCCCCAAAACCATCCCTTTTCCTCACACTCGCACCACTCCTACCGCCGCCATGTGTCGGCGGCGCTATTGCCGCCTGAACCGCCGGAGGCACTGCACCGAAGATGGTCTGTCGCCCAGCTCCCTCCGTCTCTCACCGCCCCTGCTGCTGCTGCTCTCTCTCATTTAGAGAGAGATATGATATATATGTATATATTTTGTTTATATATTTTAATTTGAAAGTTATAATTTAGTCCCACAAGTTTTAAAAAGTTTTATTTCAGTCCCTATAGTTTTAAAGTGTTTTAAGTTTAGTCCACGTTTTTAAAAGTTATTTATTTTAGTCCTTATTGATTTAAAAAGATATATCCTCAGCCCTAAATTTCAAAAGTTATCTATTTCAGCCCCAAGTTTGAAATGTTATTCAATTCAGTCCCTTTTGGTTTCAAATCAATTATTTCAGCTCTATAGTTTAATATTCGTTTTGAGTTTCAACCCAACTTTCAAAGTATTCATTTAGTCCAAAAACTTTCAAAAGTATTCATTTTAGACCCCCAAGTTTTAAAATAATCATTTCAGTCCTCAAATTGTTATAAACTATAAATTTCTAAAGAAAAATTTAACATATGGGCTAGACGAGGCGCTTGGACATTTAGAAGAACAACGTGAACTTTCTTGCTCAACTTTCAGACTCGTGATTTGAGGTAGACTCGCCCCCACTAATTATTTTAGATTATAATTGCATGTCTTATGTGAAATTACATGATTTACGTGCTTTGATGCATGAGACGAGAAAGAATATCTCTTATAAGATAAGATGAGAAATGATGATGTTATGCATAACTTATGTGCCTTAAGTGCATGAGACGAGACTACCCACACCCTATGATTTTACGAGCCTTGATTTTGAAAATAAAATAGCCCAAGAATATGATGATGATGTCACTATATGATTGCATAATTACGTGTTCAATTATTCTGTAAATTAATTATTGGCGATGAGTCTACTGAGTATTTTTTGAAATACTCATTCCATTATTTTAACAGTTTTTGCAGATATCGGAGAAGGCGGCGAATGAAATGACAGCGGTGGCAAATTTAATAAATGACGAGAATTTTTAGTCAATTTTACAAATGTTACTCGTTAAATTATTTATCGTTAATTTCTTTTAAATAATTGAGATACAAGTTTTATGAATTGTTCTATATTTTAAATTAATCAAATTTCCACTGAAGGTTTCAAATAATGAATGTGACGTTTTGAATTAAAAATTATTTTTCCGCAATAAAATCAGATTTGAAGGACAAAGTGACGTCCCGGGTTTCACGGAATTCGGGGCGTTACAAACATTGAGTCCAAAATCATTCTCTAATGTTTGCACATCATATAGACTCAAATACATGCCTTACATCACTTCAAATCATTCAAAAGGTAAGACTTTTTCACAATTTTCCAAGATTATGAATAATCTTAGTGTTCTTCATATATATATATATATATATTGAAATGTGATTTTGTGAATAATTTGTGATGAGGTTTAGACTAGAATTGGAGTATTGAATTGTGAGTTTATAGATGAAGTTTTTTGGATTAATTCAAGTCACCAACTTTATGATTTCTTTTGATTTCTTCACATGCATGTTAGGTGTTCGATAGAATGTTTCAATGAGGTTTTGTTGAGCTTTTGCAAATCTTTTGGGATGATCACCTTCACCACATGTTATACATCATTTGTGCATCATTCATTCATTGTTTACATTGATTTAAGGCATAGAACTCAACATGAACATCATTGCACTCCAATGCACCTCATTGCAAGGTCACTGCAGGCACCATTGTACCACAGCACCTAATTTCAGTTTCGCTGCACCTATTTCACCATGCATTTTCATAACCTAAACGAACTCAAATGTGATGAATTTTTGATATGTTGTAGATCAAGTTATTTAATTTAATATGCCCGGAAAATGTCTCGGGAAATTTTCACTTTTTTTAGGTGATGTCAAATGCTGAATATCAATGGTCAACCATATTCCCAAAATTAAAAAATTTGATATATCCTAGTTTGGGGGTGTTTAGTTGATTTGGTTCAGTTCTTATGCAATATTTATGCATTCTAATATTTTTTTATCTCTCTTTCGCATGAAACACAACATGAAGACACATTGAGCCAAACATGGAAAAGTTAGGAATGGGTCGAGTCATCCAAGCTACATGAAGATCAAAGCTTCAGAATTGGAACATCAACTCTCCATACCGGGGAAGTACCTTACCTCTCTTTGTTGTTTTGTGTTTATTTGATTTATATTTTTGAAATACATCGAGGACAATGTACATATCTAGTTCGGTAGTAGGAATCTCATTTATGTGCTTTTACTTACACATTCATTTGATTTTGGGATAGAAAAAAATCACAAATATTTAAAAATTTTATTAACTTATTTATTGCTCATGACATAATTTGTAATGACTTTTGTGCTTTAGTTAGAAAATTGGGCTACATGTGAACTTAATTTTTCTTAAAATTTATCCATGTAAGACTTTATTCAAACTTGAGGACATAGCCATTGTCAAATAATAACTTTTGTAAGGGATGCTTGATACATGTGGGGTACACATGTGCAAATTGAATATAATATAGGAGATTGAAAAATCCAAAGCCTTAAGAATTTAGATCTCGACCTGAAATTTAGAACCAAACTTCTCAAGAAGTAGTTTATGGGTGGAAATGTTAGTATATGTAGGCATTGATGGGTTGAGCGTCTGAAGTTCGTAGTTTTGTACTTTTGGTTGAAAGGGGTTTGGTCAACTAGTATAAACTAGCACTAGTATAAAAACAGAAAAATGCTAATAGTCTTATTCCTCTCTTTATAGCCTTTTTTACTTGAGTAAGTAAGCTTTTAAGGGTCTTTAAAACGTGGTACCCTTAATTCAACTGAATTTGGAGCTATCAACCCCAAGCTCGTTATATGGGTCAACTAGAAAGCTTAAAGAGAGAGGACTTACATATAAGACGCTAAAACTTCTTTAACTTTTCTTTGTCACCTTTATGACTAGTGTAATTAAGTCTTAGGGGTTCTCTAAACCTGGTGCCCTAAAGTCATCTGACTTGGGAGTCACCAACCTAAAGCTCGTTACAGGTGTTATATAGAAAGCAAATAAAGAAAGTATTGCACAAAAATGGTAAAAGACAAGGAGATGAACAGAAAAAGTCGTCCAACTGAAAGAAAAAAATGAAATAAAATACATGGAATAAGCCCGGTTGACTGAGATTTCTGATACTGAAGTGTGAGATTGGGAGTTGACTACCTTTGATCTGTTGTGCATGCTTATCTAATCCTAACTGCCTTGTTTGGAAAAATGCAATATATAAATGATTAGAAACCACATAAATAGAAAAGACCTCGAGATATGAGAAAAAAGCAGTAAGGTTGTGATCATCTATGAGAACTGTAAGGAAAATCAAAAGAAAATTATTATTTGACCACATGGGATTCGGGTTTATCTATGCATGATTAGTCACACAGTATTAAGTATAACTTTTACATGAGTTTGTAGTTGATTTCTAGCTATTCACACACACATGAAAAGTTCAGCATTGAATGAGTAACAAATATTTTAATGTGTTGTCTGATTTTCTTTCTGAAATGTATATTTTGAGTTAAACTTGAGGCATATAAATGAGCAAATCAACCGTTGAGTCAGTGTTGTTTCTCTTAGAGTCATATTTCAGTTTTATTTTTTCGAGGATGAATTATTATCCTAGTTTGGGGTATTTGATATTTATATGCTTAAATTAGGATTTTACATAGTCATTTGAGAATAAATACTATTTATATATCTTTTATTTGTATATATTTTAGTTTTATTCCAAAATTGAGAAAATGAAGCAATTGGAGCAAATAATGAGCAAAGTGGAAGGAAATTGGACCAAAGTGAGCAAAGTAAGAGTACTGGATGCAGAACATGGATAAAGAAGGAGCCTAATTGAAAGAAATTCAAAGATCTAAGAAGGAATTGAAGCAATCAAAGAAGGAAAGATAAATTGAAGAGTTTTAGAAGTACAAGGACTAAATTGATCTAATTAGAAGATGGAGGACTTTAAGGAAATAAAAAGAAGAGGACCAAGTTGTAGAGATTGAAAGTTGAAATTGCAGGTTGAAGATTTCACCGTGAAATCGACGGTGATATAGTCATGCTATCGCATGACTATTTGAAATATAAGCAGAATACACTTGGTGATGACCATGCGATTGCGCCATTTCCTACTGTGCGATCGCATGGCTATGCGCTGGGCCAACTGATGGCTTTTCACGAGATTTTTAGCCCTTTCTCTCCTAGGTCTGGTGGATACATATAAATAGGCTTATGTTGCATGAATTTTGTCTCTCTTCTCTGGACCTATAGACTTGAAAACACATACAAGCTTGGAGGAGACAATTTATTGAAGATTCTTCATCAAAATCAAGATTTCTTCATATTCTAGGTGATGGAGTTTGTTTATATGTGTGATTTGTTACTGGAAATGTATCTAGGCTAAGTTTTTACAGTGTTGGGATCATGATGAAGTCTTAAACTCTTGTTTTATGCTTTGGTTTGATTAATTTTATGACAATGGTATTTTGAGCAATTGATTTTGTGTTTATTTTGATATCTATAACTATGGACGCATGGATTATATGATATTTGTGGTATTTTTCTATGTTTGGAAAAGTAGAAATTTGCTAGACTTGATTTAATTGCTATAGGGTTCGATAGGGATAGAAATATACCACTATGTCCTATGTGATCTTCTCTAATAATGTTGATGAATGTTAAATGCTTTCCTATATATTTGAATTCATAATAGAAATATAGGTGGATCGTATATAGGAAAATGTTTAAATCTTGTTCGAAAGAGAGTTTTAAACATCATAGGAACATCGATCTTCACACACACACACACATTGTCGTGAATTAGTCACACCATTGTGCAAAATACTGAGAATAAGGTGGATTCTAGATCTTAGCACTACATTCACATACTCTAGTTACACAAATCTTGCATCCTTAGATTGTTTTACTTCAAAAATTTTAGATTCATTTGATAATTTAGTTTGATCAATTATTTGATTCCACAAAATAATTTGCTTTTATTTGTTTCGGTTAAGGTTAATAGCTTAAGAAAATAAATCTACTCAATCTTTGTGGGAACGATATTTAGACTCAAATCCATTATATTACTCGTTCGATATTGAACTTGTGGTACGCAAATCACGCAACAAAGAGATTATGCCAACGTCTAAAGTTGGAATGTTGGACAACCTTACAAGTATTACAAGCAATTACGGGAAACATGAAGTCTTTGAAATTATAAGCCATGCATTTTGATCATAGGGAAATTTAAGCCTCCGTTTGTAAACAAATTATAAACAAAACATTTTTCAAACCACTTTTTAACCATGTAAATTTCTCCAAACAAATTTTTAATTATATATTTTACCCCGAAAAACATTACATTTTTTTTATAAAATAAAAAATAAACTTTTACCAAACATGTGTAAATTTTGCTTGCTTCTCAAAGTTTTGGAGCTGAAAATCCAAGGTCTCAAAAATAAAATTATCTCAAGCATAATTCATTGCAAAAGGCGGTGCAGAGTTAGAGTTAAAGAGAATTATATTCATGCAACAACGTTTGTTAACTACACATAGAGGTGTCAAGATGAGCATTCTGATCAAATTGATGAAAATTGGCCCGGATCAGTCCGAAATCATGGACCGACCTATGACCCAAGGGAACGCTCATGAGTCAAGAAGTTGTAACCCGCGGTTTCGCGGGTCACGCCTTCACGGACCACGGTTAACCCGCTAGCCCATGAAGAAATTAAAAAAAATTAAGATTTTTTAAAATGTGAACAACTAAATTATAGTTAAGTATGTGATAATCTAGTTGGGATGTATTTAAACTATGAATTATATAAAACTGGTGTCACCCTAGTTGGGATTTTCTTAAAGTTATAATATTTGATAATCGTAATTAGAAATGCATTCAGTTGTTAATTGTTTTTGTTGTTTTTAACTTTGCAAAGTTAAAAGTAATCCATATAACATAAGATATAAATTTGAATTCTATGTAAAGATTTCTTTGTGTAAATATGAATTTATCATTTTGTTCTATTCGTATTTAGCAATTTAATAAAAAAAATCCTATAAATATGGAATATTCTATATTTTTACTCATAGGGCCAAATTGAAATGAACTGCAACACGGATGAAGCCGACCCTAATAGGCCAATGAGTGGCCTGGGTTGTAGTTCAAAATTTGTGAGTCGATCCAGATCAACTCATAAACCCATAGTGTGCGAGTTTTTTTCAAGCGGGTCGTTACCGGGCTCATAAATAGAGGGCAGACTCGACCCGAACCACCCTAATTGATACCTCTGACTACACATATTTTATTTTTAATGAATATATCCTTAAATTTTTCTTATTTTTACACTTGTCCAAAATGTTTGCTATGAGGGTATAAACGATAATGCTTTGTTCAGCAACACTTCAGCTATTATAAATTGATTTATTTATATTTTTGAGGTTAAAATGTGATTAAAAAATAGAGAAAGATAATTTGTGTGGTTAAAAGGAGGTTTGAAAAGTTATGTTGTATATAAATATATTTATAAAAGGTAATTATATTCACACAACACTTTTATATATCTACACTACAATTTAATTGCAAACATGATTTTCATTATTTGCTTACTTTTGCTTTTGTATCCTCAACTCTTTTTAAATCGCATTATTATTCATAATATTCAATTAATTAACATATTTTCTTTCAAATCACGATTTCTATTTAAATATTCTGCTAATTTGCATTGAAAAGATGTACAAATATTTTATTTTACTTTTGTATTAGTTATTTATGTTGATTATTTAAAAGTATTAGAGATAAATAAGTATTTTTCGCCATCGTAACAAATATTTTGAACAAAAATTGTATCTAAAGACAAGATGTGGAAATTAATAAAAAAGTTGCTGATAAAAAATTATAAAAAAATACTTGGGGGGTGGGGGGGGGGGTAAATGTAAAAATAAAGAAAAATTAGGAATTTTCATTATAATTAAAATGTGGTGTGAATAATAAAAAAGTGTGGTTTCAATATATGTACTCATTTATAAATTGTAATGATTGCATTAAAGAACAAATGCTTAAGACCCTGTCCTCTTTACCCATCTTGGCATGTGCTTATATTGCGTTAGCACTTTGATGATTGAGCCTGGCCAACATTTTCTACTAGTAAGGGAAGCCGTTCGGTTGTGATGTATATATGTTGCCATTTTTTAGTGTAAAAATTAGTGTGTGCCACAATGATGATATTATTGATCAGTGGTTTAGGAGACACTGGGCCTTAAACTAATTTGCTGATGTCCTATCTTGAACTTATAATATATTTACTAGTTGAAATTGTACAAAATCCTTTTTGGATGTTATGCTTCTTTTGCTTTGTGTCAAATATTGAACCATATATGGTTTCTCACTTAGTGGATTACTATTTTGTGATATTTGTGATATCAATTTCACAACTGAAATTGGTACATGCAATTATGTTATCGATGCCTTCACATTTGGTACATATTTTTTTATATTATATTATTGCATGACTATTTTGTACTGATGCCTTAGTCAATTTATTTATTTTTCATTATAAGTTACATATTATTCATAGAATTAATTTCCTATTTTGAAGTTAATTAGCAATTTTCCTACTATTAGGCAAATACACATCCCTATTGCATGTTGCACAATACATAACTTCATTAATTAAGTATACACATTAAACGAGTTGTTTACAGAATATTCAGTGGAGAATATGATTTTTGATGATGTGCATGAATCAAGTGAAGCTCGAAAACCCATACAATTAGAAGTAAGTCAAACAGTTCAAATGGGACAACTACGAGAAGAAATTGTTACTCAAATGTGGAATGATTACTCAAGAGGACAAGATGACTTTGAAGTTTATTTTGTTAAGTCAAACTCTATGTAATTAATTTGAATTATGTATATTGGGCAAGTAATCCAGACTTGAACATTATATTGTTAATTTCTTATAATATTTTTGGAGTTGAACATTAATGACTTTATATATTTTTATATTTTTCTTGTATATTAAATTAGTCAAACAAAAATTAGACAAACAATATAAATTTTATAATTTCTGGTGTGTTTGGTAAACCTTTGTTATAATTAACACAAATTTCAACACCATTTTTTAACCACATACTTTTTCTCTCTCCAAATTTTAATCACGTATTTTACCTAGAAAAAACAAATGACATCAATCATTACTTGTTATAACAGTTGCCTAACACAAGCTATACATAAGCAAATTAATTACAAATAACCTAACTAATATTTTACAAAATTTCAAACAGAACGTATTTTCCAGCTTTTCATTTTTAGAATCAGTTTTCAGAAATGACAAACCAAACGTGTTTTCAGCAAATTTGAAAACAGAAATAAAAACATAAAACATAAAACATTTTTTAAAATGAAAATAGAAAATAAACTACAAATAGAACACAGCCTTAGCCTCTGCTTGGTACAAAAATTGTTTATAAATTTTTTTTTTTATAAACAATGACTTGTCAACACTTAATTGGCCAAATTTGTTGAAAAGTAAGAAATGGAGGACGGGAATCTTTGATTATTAAAAATTGTTGACGTTTTAGAATAATGATCCCATGAGATGTTGCCATGTGTTAGCTTATAAACAAAATTCATAAACAAATGTTTACAAAAATAATAGAAGTAAATATATAACTAATACAAAAGTAAAAAAAAAAAAAAAACAAATATTTTCCCTTCTTTTTAATGCACCTTAGCAGAATATTTGGATAAAAATTGTGATTAAAAATAAAATATGTTAATTTATTGAAAGTTAAGAATAATAATGCATTTTAAAAAATCAATATGTAAAAACAAAAATGAGCTAATACCGTGAACCTTTCCTTAAAATATAACTATCAGTAATTAGAGATGGGAAATGAAACATTAATTCTATTGCCTTGACTAAAATCACTAGAAAAATAAAAAATCTACTCGTGCAATTTGAACATAGGGGATGTCATGCCAGCTGCCACACCCCTCATTATGAGTTTGGCCCCACATATTTTCACGTGGTGGGTGTGACACAATTTGTGGCATCCTCCACGTTCAAATGGAGTTATTCTTGGAAAATTAATATTAGGTGCTAAAAAATAATTGAATTGAAGGATTTAGCAATCGAAACCCATTTCATTTTTTTTTCCTCAAAATAAAAAAAAAATATAAGAATATTCTTTTTAAATTATTAAAATTATGTCGCATACGATGTTATGTAAGATGCCTATTCTAGTTGCCTACTATGAATAGTTATTTGATTTATCTTGTGTTCGGATAGTTTAAAATCAGTTTTATGAGTTTTTTCGCAGATCTCAAGGTTGATGTGTAAGTATTATGCCCTAAGTCCAATCGTTTGACCAAACACTTACTAATATATTTGATACGTTTAATATATGGCAGATCTGTTATTTAATTTATTTATAATAATATTATTATTCTTGCAAATTAAATCAATAGAGTCCAAAATTCAAATCTTGATAACTTGTTAATTACAAGGACTTGTGATTGTGAGATATAATTTACAATTGAATATTAAATATCCTTGGTCGTAAAGTAATATCGATATACATATATCTTTATTACGGATAGATCAACACGTGTGTCATCGTCCACTTTAGAAGAGAGTAGCTGATCTCACAAGCTAAGATGTAGAGATATCTAAATGAACACGTTGGTGTTTTGTTAAGAGAACAAAACATTGGAAACCTGCAATAGAGATTCTACATTGATAATTATCTGGGTGTCAATGGTTAATCTCTAACGTTAGTTAGTGGAATTGATCCTTTAACTTGAGGTCATCATAGTACCTTGTATGAGGACAGTCGTACTTTGTTGATATGGGATGTTGCTCTAAAAAGAGTTGCTAATACGATGTCGTTCGGGTATGTCAAGAATCACATGAAGGTTGTGAATGATCAATATATGATTCATCACTCTTAGATAGTAACAGATTATGGTCCACGTTTTATTTGGTTAGGTCGATATTGAAATCCTTGGCCAAGGTGAATTAATATAGTTGAAAATTGTTTCGACGTTTATTGATTTAAGAGTGAAATAAAAGATATGATCAATAAACGAGATTGACACATGTCCATATTTCGTAATTGATCGGATCATATTGACGAAGTGATTAAAGTTTCATGATAAACGAGCTAGTTTGGTTTTGTCACACCACGTGACATTTTTCATCACATGTATTGCCCGACACATTGCTAGTTGTCAACCTGGGACAACTAAAGTGAATTAATTAATCTAGGAGAATTAATGATTAATTGAAAAGAGAGTTGTAATTAATCTTATTTTGATTTGATCTGAAATAATAATTCACGTAGTTCAATATCGTGGTTGAGAACCTAGTGGGTCACACACAAGGGGAGAACTAGAAGAATGTGATTGGAATTAATAAATTAACAAGTGTTCAACATTTGTAGAATTAATTAATTATATTGTTTATTAATAGACTCGAGTTAATTGATCAAATCGATTAACTACTGTTCATGATTAATTAAATGGATTAATTAAACTATTTGGACCCGGTGATGTTTAAATTATGAGCTAAGCCCACTTTGACTTATATTAATGAACAAGGGTTAATTGCACAATGTACTCCATTAAGAAAAGAAATTTGATATCTACTTCCCCAAATCTTTTTTTTTTTTGAAAAATACTTGGACCGAATATTGGGCCTCTGATACAGCCCATACCTTTTGAACCCAAAACAAGGTAAAAGGTCAGAACAGAACCCACTCTCTTTCATTTCGGTGGAGGAGTCTTTCGTTTCGGTAGAGGAGAATTAGGGCTTTATCTTCATAGTTCATCCTGTAAATCTCCGTTGTAAATTTGTCTGTAAAAGTAAAATATACTCTCCATCTCATAGGTATATCTAGAATGGTATGCACTCGTAGTTCTAAAGCGGATTCGAGAAGTTCGATTTCAGATTCCACTAAATTGACAAAATTGATACTGATGAAGCTGAAGAAGAAAGGTAAAGTTGGTGTTCAAAGTGGAAATACGAAGAGGAAGAAGAATGCGCCAGAGGCAAGTTTTGTTTTAAATTTATCATCCACTTGTTTATAGTTGGTTTTTTTTTTTTAAATTGTTATGATGTGGAACATTCAAAGTAGTTGTTACTTTCTTCCTTGCAGTTTTAGTTAGGTAATGTGTTCATAATTTATTTAATTGTGCTCTTACAATTTTAAATAATATGAAATTTGTCTAACGATAGGTGTAGTATATACTGTCATCAATGGGTAAAATACTTAATATACTATAGATGATCTTAAACTACTCTTATATGTGTTTTAAGTGCTTGCCTAGTGAAGTCGACTTGTGCATTATACAGGGTTGTCAATATTTTAAAGAGAGGTCAGAGGGTGTAGTGGGGGAGAGGAATGTAATAGGAGTTTTTTTGTGTTTGTTGTTGTGCTACTGAGCAAGATAGAAGGAGGATGTTTGTTTAAATGATTCATTCTTGTTGATAATTTTGTTTGTTTGTTTGTTCAAATTTAAATTTGATGACAATGATTTGTTACATATCAATGGTAGAATTCATCATTGAAGAAGAGGAAGAAGCGAGGAGGAACTGTGATAAGCAAAAAGTGGAAGGGAAAAAGTTTGGTTGATGAGCAAGTAGCAGATGAGGCGGATAAGGCGGATGAGGATGTTCCAGTAAAAAATGATGAGGATAATGATGAGTTGGAGGATAGAGAAGAAGCGTATATTCCTAATGTAAGAATATTTTTTTGCATGTATATATGATTAGAAAATATCATGTTAGGTTTTCTTTTATAAGTTTCATATGAGTTTTAGAAGTACCATACTAGGTTATGTTTTAATAAAATATCAATATGTATACTAAGAGGCTTTTGTATATCTGTTATTTGTTACATATCAATGGTAGAAGCCATCATTGAAGAAGAGGAAGAAGCGACAAGGAACTGTGGTAAGCAAAAAGCGAAAGGGAAAAAGTTTGGTTGATGAGCAAGCAGCTGATGAAGCGGATGAGGATGTGCCAATACAAAATGACGAGGATAATGATGAGTTGGAGGATAGAGAAGAAGTGCATATTTCTAATGTAAGAATATTTTTTTTCATGTATATATGTTTAGAAAAATATCATATTAGATTTTCTTTTATAAGTTTCATATGAATTTTAAAAGTATCATACTAGGTTATGTTTTAATGAAGTATCAATATGTATAGTGAGAGACTGTTTTATCTCTGTTTAATGTACATTTGCCGTTGACATAATCTTTTGAAAGTATCATGTTATGTAATAAAGTATCATAAAGTGTTACTTTATATAAATGAAGTTTATACTCTTTCTAATATATTTTCATATTATATTGTTGCTAAAGATGTGCATATATTGGTATATCTTTGCTATTTTGGGCCATTTTTATGTGTATTTTGTGATTGACATCATCTATTGAAATAAAATCATCTTATTATTCTTTTATAACGAAGTATCATAATATGTTACCTTGTTAAATGTCCATGTAATATTTACATTGTGAGTCTTTTGTATCATACTAGGTTATGTTTTAATAAAGTATCAGTATGTATACTGAGAGGCTTTTGGATGTCTGTTTAATGTGCCTTTGTCATTGACATTATATTTTTGAAAAGTATCATGTTATATAATAAAGTATCATAAAGTGTTACTTTTTATTAATGAAGTATATACTCTTTCTCATACATTTTCATACTATATTGCCGCCAAAAATGTGCATACATTGGTATGTCTTTGCTGTCCACATAATATTTCTGTTCTGGGCCATTTTTTATGTGTATTTTGTGATTGACATCAATTTAAATAAAATCATCTTTTTCTTTTATAACAAAGTATCATAATATGTTACCTTGTTACATATGTAATTTACATTATTTTTTATCAATTTTTTTTTTATTACATGGGAAATCTGATCAATTTTTTTATGACATGGGGAATAATTTACTGATGTTTCTATACTGGTATCTTTGTCGTTGTCCATATAATATTTATATTGTGAGTCTTTTGTATCATACTAGGTTATGTTTTAACAAAGTATCAATATGTATACTGATAGGCTTTTGGATCTTTATTTAATGTGCCTTTATAATTGACATTATGTTTTTGAAAGTATCGTTTTATATAATAAAGTATCATAAAGTGTTACTTTTTATAATATGGTACCTTGTTAAATATATAGTTTACCTTATTTCTGATCAATTTTTTTATGACATAGGAAATCACTTACTAATTTTTGTTTGCATATTTTTTTCTTACTTCGTGTTGTTCCTGCTCATCCAGTTGTGTTATTTTATATGACTATTTAATATGTTTTACAATTAACATTATTTATGAGAAGTATCATATTACATGATAAAGTATCATAATTGGTAACTTTTTATTTATTTAGTTCATACTTACTCTTATTCATTTTTTTTGGTTCTTTTTATTATTTTGCAGGATAGGGAATACTTGTTACCTATTGAAATGTGGCTGAATGGAAAACCAATTGTCAAATTTGAAGCCTCTGTCGTGGAGAATATAAAGGGCAAGCTCCTACCTTCTCAGTTCCAGATGTTCAAAAGCACTTGCTTTGGTGCATATCTTGAACTTAACGAATTGTGCTTACAACTCCAACTGATTCATTGTTTACTTTTGAGAGAGGTTTTGGTTAGAGAGGCAAAAAAGAATCAGATGTGGTTCAAAGTTGGTCACAAGTTTATTCGATTTTCGGAGGAATTCTGTTTAGTGACTGTTCTTAAAGTAACTGGGGATGACGACTGGTCTGAATTCAATACAAATGAGTGTAGGCTGAAAGAGAAATTTTTTTCAAACTTCAAAAGAGTGACAGCAAAAGAAGTTGAAGATGTCTTCAAGCTTCTGCCTGCTAATGTAAATGATGAAGATACGGTTAAGATTGCAATTGTCTATCTAGTGACATCATTTTTGTATAGGGAAAGTTACGAGAAGTTGGTTGAGAAAGCTATTTTCAATATTGTTGATGCTTATTTTGGAGAAAGTTTTCCATGGGAAAGTATGTTTTTAAGAAAACATTAAAGAGTCATAAAGGTGCTCTTAGAGATAGGAAACCTACAATTGAGCCTAAATCAAAAATCTCGTCATATTCGTATAGGCTTAATGGTTTTCCATTAGGTTTTCAGATATGGGCTTATGAAAGTATTCCGAATTTAGATGGAAATGTATGTAAAAGTGTGAATACATCTTACCCTCGAATTCTAAGATGGAAATCTGAGAAGCGTATGATGTCTGCTCAATTTGAAAAGACAGTTTTTGATGATCCTGTTGTAAGTATTTTGTTTTGTTAATTGCTTTTATGTAGTTACTTATATATCGATAATTCAACAATCATTTGTATTTCATTTTTTTGAGGTTGAACTCAATGTTATTGAACCAACTGAGGAAGAAAAACAACAGCCATATGTATTGGGATTATTTAGCGATTCTCCAGTAGACATCCCTCCATGTCTACCATCATCATCACTTCATGCTATGAACTCACGTGAAAACAAAAGCAAAGAAAAAAAGGTATATTTAATTTTTTTATTTTATTATTTTTATTAGTTTATGCTATAATTTATCATATTTAATTTAGATTTTTTTTTTTTTTTGACATTGTAGGGAAGCTTTTATTGTTCTAAAGAAATTGAGGACCATCTTTTAGACATTAAGTTAAAACAAGAACAGATTTCTGCTCAGCAAATTGATTTGAAAAATCATTTTCTTTGTCAAATGGATGGCTTCAAAGAGGACTTTCGTGGGATGCTATCGAAGTTTATTGATGACTTTGATTGTAAGATTGATGCAATGAATAAGAATCCTGATATTGTCTCGGAGGAAGTGTTAAGCAAAGAGGATAACAGTAGAAATTTCGTAGATTTGAAGAATGTGCGTGATGACATTACAAAGGAAGATGATAAACAGTTGAATGATGGTTTTGGTCCTTGCAAGGTCGATACAGGGGTTGAAATGAAGGATTCGGATTCAATTAGTGCAGATTTATATATGAATCTTGACATGCATTCTTTTAAGTTATTGGAAGATTCACAGCCTAAGTCACAATCTGAAGATGATAATGAGGTAAACCTTTAAACTTATTGGTTGAAGTTATACATTTTCAAGAACTTTATTAATTCATTTTATTTTCTTTTAAGGATATTGGACGCATTGATGTTCACGACAATAGTCCATCCACCCAATCAAGAAGTAAATTTATTGTGCAAGACTCTAAATCTGCTCCTGCTCGAGTTGTGAAGGGTTCATCCGCTTTCAAGGATGAAATGTTATCACCATCTGATGATGATTTTGATGAATTTTTAACATGGTACAAAGAAGGCTTTAAAGATAAGAACTTGTAAGTCTTTCGATGCTGTTGTTTTTAATAGTTTATAAAGTTTCATACTTTGATACTTAGATCAGAGTTGTCTTATATATATATAATAATTGAACTTTACTTATTGATATTTTCTGAAGTTTCATAATATGATACTTTTGTCATAGTTGTCTTAGAGATTAAAACTGAAGTGTTTTGATTGCCTTTTATCTAAAGTTGCATAATACCGTACTTTTGGTCATAGTTGTCATGGTGATTAAGAACTTGTAGGTTGCTCAGTTATTGATATTATATAAAATTTCATAATATGATGCTTTATGTCATAGCAGTCTGTTTTTTAAGTTTCATATTGTGATACCTATTTCCTTTTTGTTACGTTTTTTAGAACTTGTAGCTTTTTGTCATAGTGGTCTGTTTCTAAGTTGCATATTATGATACCTATTTTATTTGTTACGGTTGTCAGAAATTATAGGTTGCTTAATTATTGATATTATATAAAGTTTCGCAGTATGATGATTTTTTGTCATAGTGGTGTTTCTAAGTTGCATGTTATGATACTTATTTTATTTGTAAGGGTTTTCAGAACTCGTAGGTTTCTCAGTTATTGATATTATATAAAGCTTCATAGTATGATGCTTTTTTTTGTCATAGCAGTATGTTTTTAAGTTGCATATTATGACACCTATTTTATTTGTTAGGGTTTTCAAATTTGGGAGGCCGGGATTGGAAATTCATCATTCACATGACTTCGGCATTTTGACTGTAACAAAAAAGATTTGGTGGTACTATCTATTTTCAAAAGATGGTCAATTGGAAGACACAGTAAGTTTTGTCTTATTTTTTTCATCATTTGGTTTTCCTTACTTTTATCTTCTATATTGTAATTTTTTACTTTTTTATGTTGTTGTTTTTGCAGTACCTAGATGTTTGCTTATTTTATTTGAGAAAGATGATGAGGTTTAGCATGAAGGTAAAAGATTGGACAACAACGGATTGTAATTTTCAAAGCAAGATTGTTGGTATTTTTGATAAATTCCTGGTCGATGTTGTTGTGATTTCTGAACAATCAACTCTTTTAGAATATGTGATTGGGGAATCAATGAGGTGCAATACACCCTGGATTGAAGTTGATCATGTGCTCTTGCCGATCATGGCAAAGACTAGAAATCACTGGATGCTTGTGCATTTTGACATGAAGCGACGTTGTTTGGATGTTTATAATTTTTATGCTAAAGTTTTTGATGATCAGAAAGTGATTGAATCAGTTCGTCCTTTTGCTAACATTATTCCTTTTCTCCTGGCAAACGCTGGTTATTGGGATGGGAAACAAAGTGTCTATTTTGATCCTAGTGTACGTGATCGTGATATTCTTGATCCGTTGTTAATTAACGTCGTGCACAACATTCCTCAACAAGAATGTGGGTTAGTTGATTTTTAATATTGGTTCTTTATACTTATTGTTGTTATTCCTCATTTTTTTTCTTTCGTAAAAGTTTGTTTAAATTTCGTAGTATATTATGAGTATCGATAATGATACTTTTTTGAAATATTTTATTTTTTTCTTGCAGAAGTGTGGACTGTGGTGTTTTTGTTATTGGATATGCCCAGTTTCTAGTTCAAGACAAGATGAATGAGATGGATGAGTGCTTTGATTCAACCGAGTATCGTGCTGCTCTTGCTACACAACTGTTCCACTATGCGAAGTGGAAAGAAGAAGAACAATGCATGACGGATGATGAATGACCAAGTAAAAGAAGAGCAATGCATGACCAACTGACCGTCTGACTAATGAAATCTTTTGTGATTGGTTGCGATGACTTTGAATATTTAGAAGTTAGATTTTGTTAAGAAGTAACACATTAGGTTACCTTATAATACAATTATCATACAATGTTACCATATCACATGGGACAGGTTTTAATCTTTACTTAATCGATTTCTATGCTTTGTATACAATAATTTCTATTAACGTGCTTAAATTTTAATTCAAGTATTATTTGGGTTTTTTGTGATTACTTTTTGAGTATTGGAAGTTAGTTTTTTGTTAAGTACCATATTAGGCTACCTTCCCATACATGTATCATAGAACGTTACCATGTAATGTGGTTGAATACTCATTGAATTCAAAGGCACATTAAAATGTTGTTTGGAAAAGCCAAGTATTACTATACTAATAAAGCCAGAGCATGAATATTTTGTTAATTAATATGTATACTGTAAGTCTAAAGGTGGTAATGTGATCGTAGGACATGTCAAAGCTCACATAGCCTATAGTGACTAATTCCTAAGAATTGAATTTCTTCTTGCATCCTAATAATATTTTCGATTCTAAATTTATTAAGAGCATTAAATGCACATATTCCATTACGAGGTGAAGCAAATATTACATCATTTATTAATTAAAACATCAGCTATAATAAAGGAAAATATGTTCTAAGCAGAACTCCATAATCTAGTCATATCACATATTTGGCTATGAAAGTATCAAATATTGTAATGTTTCAATGAAAGTATCAAATATTGTAACTTTTCAATGAATTTCAACATTGATCTTTTATTTTCTTCTTCAACGGTATTGGGTAGTTGCATGTCCTTCGATCGTGCCTGTAGTTTAGGCATCGTCTACACTTAATTGTGATTCTGTGCTCACCTTTTGATGGAATTCTTTTCTCTTTAGGTCTCCCAACCTTCTTTGTTGGAATAGGTGGTAACACCACTCTGGATAAGACATCCATTGGTACAGTCCAACCACTACGATCCCCAAGTGGAAAAATAGTACCTTCGTATGTGTCAACATATGACGACTTTGTGTAGTATGTAGAACAATAATCATAGGCACTGAAGTGTTTTGTACGAATAATAGCCAATGCATGAGCACATGGTATTTGATCTATTTGAAATTTGTGACAAGTGCATGTCCTTTCTTGTATATTCACCAAATTTGATCTACTTGTGCTTTTAACTTCATATACCACTGGAGTTGAAGGAATTGTCTGTTGGAAAAAAATGTAAAGAATTAATTGAATTCACAATGATACTTTTTTAGAATAAAGCATCATATTATGTTACTTTGTTATGTGCATGATGTAAGTGTATTAAACAATTTCATTTACCTTCATTTTTGTTGACTCCGTTGTCCTTTCCCTCAATATTTTATCTTGTGTAGCAGCAAGTATTGTGAATGTAGCCATTGCATTTTCTCGATTCTTGGAAAACCAGTTCTGCAACACATATCTTAAGCATTTCATCAAAGCTTCTACGGGCTTCTTCTTTGCAGCCTTTACTACAGCGTTCACTGACTCAACAATGTTTGAAGTCATTATTGAATATCTATTAGTCGTCATATATGCTCTTGACCACTTATCATATCCCGCTTTCTCCTGCAAAAAGATGATAAAGAAATGTTAATATTCAATATCTATTCTCAGAAGGTATCATGTTATGATACTAAATATCAGAGTCTGATACTTACCAAATAGCCACGAATTTTTTCATTTATTTTATCCATCTGAGACATTTGATACTCAAATTCTTCTTTTTTGTACGCCCTAACAACTGCATTGAACGGTTGTGTTACATTCTTTGCATTTTTTCCATAAGTTGATTTCAAATTCTTCAACAAATGCACTGAACATGCACCATGCAACACGTTTGGATATATTTTCTCCACAGCTACTTCAATGCTTGGATGCCTATCTGAAACAATACACAAACCTTCTCTCTCACCATATGATTCCTTAATCCTATTCATGAACCATTCCCAAGAATCATTATTTTCCGAGTCACCTATCCCAAAGGCAAGTATAAAAATATTGTTATTAGCATCTTGAGTGCATGCTATGAATAACGTACCACCATAAGGTCCCTTTAGGCGTGTTCCATCAACTACTATCACAGGCCTACAGAATTTCCAACCCTGCTTGGATGCTCCCAATGCCATGAACAAATATTTGAATCTATTGTTTGAATTTGTCTCAATTCTTGTTTTGGATCTAGGATTTGCTAATTCTAGCATATGTAGGTATGCTAGCAGCCTTTGATATGATTCTTGAGGATCTCCCATCAACAATTCATAAGCTCGTTCTCGAGCTCTCCAAGATTTTTCATAGCTCATGGACACTCCATAGTCATTTAACATGTCGTTCATAATGTCATTTGGAGAATAGATTGTGTTGGTGGAGGTGTATTTGTGCTTAATGAAGAGGGCTACTGTTGAACTTGAAGCTTGTCGATGATCCCCCAATATGGTGTCTACTGTACATGTGTGATCGTTCTTTATGTAACGTATCTTAAACATACTAGTTTTTCCAACCTTTGAAGCCCATTGACAGTTGTTGTCAATGCATTTCAACACATATTCCTTTGAGTCAGATTTCTTAATCTTGAATTGAAACATATTACGCATTGCATACTTTGCAATAGATATCTTCAACACTTCTTTATCTTGAAATAGCTGATTTTTTGTAATTGTGGCAACAACTGTTTCTGATACTATAATAGACTGTACTTCATTATCCACTTCACTGTCCACTTGTTTCTTTTGTTCTATGCACTCATTACACTTCAGAATCAATTTCTTCAATCGATTTTACAGCTCTTGTTGTTGAATTCTCACTTTCAACTAGCTGTAGTTGCAGCCTGTCATCATGTTGAATAGTGTCAGAGTGCTGAAGTTGGATGCTTTGAGAAGTATCACATGTGATACTTTCTGAAACTGGGGTAGTATCAATTATCAGGGGGAAACTTCCAATGTCATTGTTGATTTTCTTCAGCTCCAAATAGAATGTAACTGAGTTGTTATTCACAATTTTTACCAGTGGCATGCCTTTCTTGAGTTCATAATGCATTGTCAGTGCTACCTTTGTTGAATCCAAGTCCAATGCGGAGAATACAATATCTTGAATTCCAGTGTATGTGCATCCAAGTGAAACCGGTATCCCAACTACTTCATAATCTATGTACTCTTTGTCGTGCACCCATTTACCTCCATGATGTAAGATGACAAGAGTTGTATCCATTCCTTCACAGAAAATATTACATGTTACAGCTCAACAAATCATATCAAATAAAAAGTAACAAGAATGTGATACTTATAATTTATTCATGCATTAAATCAGCAGTTGAGCTATTGTAAATAAAATCCAACCATTCTTTATCATTAAATAATAAACATAAAATATATAAGCTTTACATGACAAAGTATCAGAGTTTCATTATGTGGAACTGGCTATGATACTTTAGAATATATCAACATTGGAAAATATCTCAAACACATCAACAATGTGACAACATATAATTCATCATGTTTTTTCTTGTGACAAAAACTTGAATGAAAGTGAATGCAGAAATCAACTTAAGCCTGTAGTTCAACAATTGTAATCAAATTCTGATTATTCCTTATGAACAAGGAGAAAACATATATATGCTTTTCATGACAAAGTATCAGATTCTGATACTTCGGAACAGGGGTATGATACTTTTAGAATATATCATGGATAATCTCTCAAACATATCAAACACCTTACCTACAAATATGATACTTCATTGAAATATAAAACTGTGTTACTTTTGAAATTCCAATATTATCACAAACAATTAAAAACTCAAAAAACATAATTGAATTGTTGAATGTAGATATTAGTGAGAGTCAATGTTTGCTGAAATCAAAATCAAAAGCAATAAAAAATAAGGAAGTTCGATTTTGAAATTAACGTGAAGTAATGTTTGCTGAGATTACCTTTCTTCATGAAAATAATTGAATTGTTGAATCTCTATATGTGAACCACCATCCAATTGCTTTTGTGGTAATCGAAAGTTGAATTGTCGAAGAGGAATTGAAGTTGAAGTCTCAGTGGCTTTGAATCGAATTTTGATGATGAGGTCGAGTTCTCTGTGGCAAGAAAATAAGCGAATTGGCGAGGAGAAGGGTTGAATTGTTGAATCTCTATATGTGAACCACCATCCAATTGCTTTTGTGGTAATCGAAAGTTGAATTGTCGAAGAGGAATTGAAGTTGAAGTCTCTGTGGCTTTGAAGAGGTCGAGTTCTCTGTGGCGAGAAAATAAGCGAATTGGTGAGGAGAAGGGTTAATTGGTTACTGTAGAGTATTTATCATTTTTTTATAACTTTGTTATAAGTAATATTCCAATTGTATGAAGTTTAAGTAAATTTCAGTTTTAACATCAAAAATAGGGTATTTTTGTGGTTAGCCCAATGAACAACTAGGATTTGGTAAAAGTTAACTCAAATTTTTTATTCTCTTGTTAGTACAAGAAGAGAGAAACCCTAGCATCTTATTCTTATTCTCTCCTGTGAAACACTTTTGGAGGCTGAACAATTGAACAATTTCGGTGTGCAAATAGATTGAAGGAATCAAAATTCTCATATCTGTCTGCAAAATAATCAAGAGGTATTATTTTTATCACGATTTCTATATAAATACAAAGTTGATCCTCGTTAAGGAATTTAAAATATTTTATATTTCGCTGTGCATGATTAAGTAAATTTCTAACAAGATGTAGGGTTAACAATTGGAGAGAGAAAAGATGTGTGGTTAAAAAGTTATATTGAAAATTTGAACGATTATAAACAAATTTTTTTTTTTACCAAACAGAGGCTTAAATATCATTTTTTTTTAAGAGTGATTATCAAGACCACATCCTCCCTCCTGATTCTATTAAATGGAATTAAAATTTAAAGATTTTAAAAACATCTCCTTAATGATAAATAGTATTAATTAGCACTTTTAGAAGAAAAAACATAAAACTTCAAAAATTCGTAGAAGTATAATCTTCTATTTTACAAAACAAATTTTAGGAGCAGTGTATGGAATAAATATTTTAAAACAAGATAATGTCTTCATAAGAGGCTATATGTTTGAAAAAGTAATTTTAACGCAAAAAGGATTGTAATAATACAAGTGTACTATTTTTCTAAAGTTCTCTATATATATACCGAATCATCCCAGAACAAGGCAAGGCACAGAGGGGGAGCAATGGAGATCACCATTGAAGAGTACCAGTACCAGTTACAAGAAGGCTGCCAGAAAGTGTACGACGTTAACTTCTTCGGAGACGTCATCCAAACTGTAGTAACTCACGACCCCACCATGGTGTCACTGTTGGAAAATATATTGGTGGTAATTGATTTTCACTTGTATGAATGTGAAATTGATTCCACATTGATTGAAAGTTGGAATTTGAAGAGGAGCCTTAAAAGGGATTACAATCCCACATTGGTTAGAAATGGAAAAGTGGGAATAAGTGGAAGCTATAAATAATAGTTCCATCCCACATTGGAAAATGAAAAATGTGGAAATATTGGGAATGCTTAAATGTTATCCCACATAGGATAGAAATGAGTTTGTGGACCAATTTTATATATGGTTAGAAATTTGTAAGGTGTAACCATTTGTTGCATAGAGACTTCTCCATGGCCTACATGCCCACAGGAGGGGTGCAAATCTTGGACCGACTTGGCCTTCGAGCCTTGAACTTGTGTGCGGGCGCGACCTGCGTACACGAACGTCGGACCGAACAAGTTCAAAATTGGCCACAAAGTGCAAGCCACGTTCTGGAATTTTCTTTTACGGTTTCCATTCAAAACATAACCTGAAAATTTATTTTGCAACTTCAAAAACGTCTAAATTCAAATGGAGTGTAAAGACAGGGTTTGTAACTCCAAAAACGTTCAAAAAACGTCTGAATTCAAATGGAGGAATTATGACAGCATTAAGAGGCAAAGGCTCCTCCTTGCCTATATATAATGAACCAATTCCTCAAATTCGAAAATGCCAAAAACTCGAAATCTATCTGCATATTCTGTCCAGCTTCCTGCCTTCCTTCTTCCAGTCTTGGTGATTCTGTTCAAGCACATTTTCCATTCACCTACACAGCATCAGTTCCGGCCGCTGTATCCTGGGAAGCAAGCGCTCGATTTACTTCGGTGAGAGGGCGAATATTGCTTTAAGGACACTGTGTTGAACACAGGCCCCGGCTCCAGCGTTCATTTTACTTCCTGTTCAAGAACATTTTGTTTACTGCTTATTGTAAATTTTCTGTTTTACTTACAATCTGCGAATATTTTGTTTAACCTGTTTAATAAGTTCACTTACAAACTTAAAGCAATATTCTGTTAAACAGTTTGCAAAACGTTTTCAAAAGCAGGTTTCTTAAGGGCAGTTGATTTATATCATTTTATATCATTTGATACTAATATTCTGATTGTGTTTCAGAAATGGAAAATACACCTACCAATAATGTTGTGCCATCCAGAAATGAAGTAGTTCCTCCAACTTCTGAGGTGGCTCAAGTACCGGCTTCCGTAACACAGGCTGTGGTTAATATGCCAAGTCTAGCTGCTGGCCTGAGTGGAACTAAGACTGTGGCTCACATGCCAAGTCTAGCTACTGGTCCAACTGTGACAGTCCCGGTTAATCATTGGGAAAAGCCGGAGAAATTCAGTGGTTCGAATTTCAAGAGGTGGCAACAAAAAATGCTGTTTTACCTCACGACCTTGAATCTTGCGAGATTCTTAACTGAGAATGCTCCAGTGCTCAAAGAGGGTGAAGGAGACATTCAAGCAATCAGTGCAGTGGATGCTTGGAAGCATTCTGACTTCCTATGCCGGAATTACGTTATTAACAGTTTGACTGATTCATTATATAACGTGTATTGCACCATTAAAATGGCTAAGGAATTGTGGGAGTCTTTGGACAAAAAGTATAAAACCGAGGATGCCAGAGCCAAGAAATTTCTTGTTGGCCGTTTTCTGGAATACAAAATGGTGGACTCCAAATATGTAATCAGTCAAGTACAAGAACTACAAGTAATCTTGCATGAAATTCATTCCGAGGGAATGGTTGTGAGTGAATCTTTCCAAGTGGCTTGCATGATTGAGAAGCTACCTCCTGCATGGAAGGACTTCAAAAATTACCTAAAACACAAGCGAAAGGAAATGAACGTCAAGGAGCTAATTGTTAGACTTCGAATTGAAGAAGACAACAAAAGTTCTGAAAGAGGGTTCAATCCGGTTGTGGCCAAAGCCAACGTTGTGGAGCATGGCCAAAGCTCCAAAAATAACAAGAACAAGTCTGGGCCATCTAGTGGCAAAGGGTCCGAGTTGGGGCCAAAAGGTGGAGTTTCCAAGAAGAAGTTTCAAGAAAAATGCTTCAACTGTGACAAGATTGGTCACAAATCTACGGAGTGCCGCCTCCCGAAGAAGAAAAAGGAAGCAAATTTGGTTGAAGATGTATCTGACATCAACCTTGCAACTGTCATTGCTGAAGTGAACCTGGTGGGTTCAAATCCGAGAGAATGGATAGACACTGGTGCCACCCGACATGCTTGCTCCGACAAGGAGATGTTTAGCGGTTTTGAAGGAGCGGATGGGGAGAAGCTGTATATGGGAAATTCAGCTACTTCTGAAATCAAGGGCCATGGAAAGGTGGTTCTAAAGATGACATCGGGGAAAGAGCTGACTCTAAACAACGTGCTCTATGTGCCGGAGATTCGCAAGAATTTGGTGTCCGGATCGCTGTTGAACAAACATGGATTTCGTATGGTGTTTGAGTCAGACAAAGTTATTTTGTCCAAGTCTGGAATGTTTGTAGGAAAGGGTTATGTAAGTGATGGGCTTTTTAAGCTCAATGTTATGGCTATTAAGCCAAAAATGAATAACTCTTCCGTTTACTTGCTTGACTCTTCCAATTTATGGCATGGTAGACTAGGGCATGTTAATTACGACTCTTTACATAGACTAATTAACTTGAATTGCATACCTACGTTCCAAATTGATAATAAACATAAGTGTGAAACTTGTGTTGAGGAAAAATTGACAAGGTCATCATTTCAATCTGTTGAAAGAAAAACTGAACCGCTATATTTAATTCACACCGATGTATGTGATTTAAAATATGTACAAACAAGGGGAGGCAACAAATATTTTATTACTTTTATTGACGATAGTACAAAATATTGTTTTGTGTATTTGCTTAAAAGTAAAGACGAAGATATAGAGAAATTTGTTCTCTATAAGAATGAAATTGAAAATCAACGATCAAAGTGTTGAGAAGTGATAGAGGTGGTGAATATGAATCACCATTTGCTGAACTCTGTGCACAACGCGGAATTAAACACGAAACAACAACACCTTATTCACCTCAACAAAATGGTGTTGCTGAACGGAAAAATAGAACATTGAAAGAAATGATGAATCCAATGTTATTAAGTTCTGGGTTACCTTAGAACATGTGGGGGGAAGCTGTGTTATCGGCTAATTACCTTTTAAATAAGGTACCCCGAAAGAAAGAAGAAAGGACCCCTTACGAGTTATTGAAAGGAAGGAAGCCTTCCTACAAATACCTACGAGTGTGGGGGTGTCTTGCCAAAGTGGCTGTACCTACACCAAAGAAGGTGAAAATAGGACCAAAAACTATTGATTGCATATTTATTGGATATGCACATAATAGTAGTGCTTATCGGTTTCTTGTGTTTGATTCTAAAATTTCTGATATACACAAAAACACGATAATGGAATCGAGAAATGCATCGTTCTTTGAACACGTATTTCCATACAAGTCAAAAGAAGAACCAAGTTCTTCTAAACGAACGCATGAGACCATGACTGAAAATAGTAGGGATCAAGAGGTTGAACCAAGACGTAGCAAACGTGAAAGGACAGAAAAATTTTACGGTCCTGATTTTCTGACCTATATGCTAGAAACTGAACCTCAAAGCTTCAAAGAAGCTGTAAACTCTTCAAAAGGACCTTAATGGAAAGAGGCAATTAAAAGTGAAATAGATTCCATTCTACAAAACCATACGTGGGAGCTGGTTGATCTTCCCCCGGGAAGCAAAACCACTAGGCTACAAATGGATTTTCAAAAGGAAAATGAAAGCAGATGGAACTATTGATAAGTACAAGGCGAGACTTGTAATTAAAGGATATCGGCAACGAGAAGGCCTTGACTACTTTGACACTTATTCTCCGGTAACGAGAATAACTTCTATTCGATTAATATTAGCGATTGCATCTTTGTACAATCTCGAAGTACATCAAATGGATGTCAAAACTGCATTTCTAAATGGAGATTTAGAAGAAGAAATTTACATGAAACAACCTGAGGGGTTTTCTGCACCAGGACAAGAAAACAAGGTGTGTAAATTGGTAAAGTCATTATATGGCTTGAAACAAGCACAAAAACAATGGCATGAAAAATTTGACAAAGCAATGATGGAAAGTGGATTTAAAATCAATGAATGTGACAAATGCGTTTACATCGAAGACACAAAAAATGGTTATGTCATTTTATGCCTTTATGTTGACGACATGCTCATCGTTGGCAGCAACGATAAGATGATTAAATCTACTAAAAATATGTTGAATTCAAGATTCGACATGAAGGATATGGGTTTAGCTGATGTGATTCTTGGAGTTAAGATTTCAAGAACATCAGATGGACTTGTTCTAAGTCAGTCACATTATGTGGACAATATTTTGGAAAAATTCAATAATGATGATACTGGCGTGGCTAGAACACCAATAGATACAAGTCAACATCTATCGAAAAATAGAGGCGATGGTATTTTTCAAGTAGAGTGCTCTAGAATAATCAGAAGTCTTATGTACCTAATGAGTTGTACAAGACCAGATATAGCTTACACAAGTAAGTTGAGTAGATATACTAGTAATCCAAGGTCTGACCACTGGAAAGGAATAGTAAGAGTTCTAAGATACTTGAGATATACTCGTGATTTTGGACTGCACTATACCAACTATCCTGTAGTTATTGAAGGGTATACTGATGCTAATTGGATATCTGATATTAAAGACTCAAAGTCTACAAGTGGATTCGTGTTCACACAAGGAGGTGCAGCTATATCGTGGAAATCTTCTAAACAAACAGTTATTGCGAGGTCTACCATGGAATCTGAGTTTATAGCTCTAGATAAATTTGGTGAAGAGGCTGAATGGCTACGCAATTTCTTAGAGGATATTCCAAGATGGTCAAAACCTGTGCCAGCAATTTGCATACATTGTGATAGTCAATCTGCGATTGGAAGGGCACAAAGCAACATGTACAATGGTAAGTCTAGACACATACGTCATAGACATAATACCATAAGACAATTACTCTCAACTGGAGTTATCTCGATTGACTATGTAAAGTCAAAAGATAACATTGCGGATCCGCTAACCAAAGGGTTAAATAGAGAGTTAGTTGCAAAGTCATCGAGAGGAATGAGACTTAAGTCTCTAAAAGAATAAGTTATTGTAATGGAAACTCAACCTAGCTGACTGGAGATCCCAAGATCTAGGTTCAATGAGAAAACCTAATTACAAATACTTAATATGATCACTGTGGGGGTTATCTCCTGTCCATTCCTGTAATAACAGTGATGCCCGTGGGGAGAGGATAAGCAAGAAGCTTTTTATGATTCTTATGCATCGGAAATCCGAGCAGAGTAATGCGGGTTACTCTTGATTAAGAAATCACCTATGTGAGAGGGAAGTGGGGCCGCTTCGAAGGGAATTATGATGCTAATTCCTAACAACTCTCACTGAACCAGGCATATGTTCATGGCCACAAACGAACATACCCACGAGAACTAAAATGTGTTAGGAAGAATCCTGTGTGAAGTACATCATCGTTTACACAGAAGGCAGAACAGTTCAAAGATATCGTGTCTACTGATCAGCTAGTAAAGTAAATGTATTTTCACAAGGGAAGGTTCAAAGGAAACCCCTACCTATCCTATGCAGGTTTCAACTGTGGAACTTTATCACCAAGTATTCCGTGTCTCTATCAATTTCCATTCATGTGGGGGATTGTTGGAAAATATATTGGTGGCAATTGATTGTCACTTGTGTGAATGTGAAATTGATCCCACATTGATTGAAAGTTGGGATTTAAAGAGGAGCCTGAAAAGGGATTACAATCTCACATTGGTTAGAAATGAAAAAGTGGGAATAAGTGGAGGCTATAAATAATAGTTCCATCCCACATTGGAGAATGAAAAAATGTGGAAATATTGGGAATGCTTAAATGTTATCCCACATAGGATAGAAATGAGTTTGTGGACCAATTTATATATGGTTAACAATTTGTAAGGTGTAACCATTTGTTGCATAGAGACTCCTCCATGGCCTACGCGCCTGCAGGGGGGTGCAAATCTTGGACCGACTTGGCTTTCGATCCTTGAACTTGTGTGCGGGCGTGACCTGCGTACACGAATGTCGGACCGAACGAGTTAAAAATTGGCCACAAAGTGCAAGCCACGTTTTGGAATTTTCTTTTACGGTTTTCATTCAAAACATAACCTGAAAATTTATTTTGCAACTCCAAAAATGTCTGAATTCAAATGGAGTGTAAAGACAGGGTTTGTGACTCCAAAAACGTTCAAGAAACGTCTGAATTCAAATGGAGGAATTATGACAGCATTAAGAGGCAAAGGCTCCTCCTTGCCTATATATATTGAACCAATTCCTCAAATTCAAAAATGCCAAAAACTCGAAATCTATCTGCATATTCTGTCCAACTTCCTGCCTTCCTTCTTCCAGTCTTGGTGATTCTGTTCAAGCACATTTTCCGTTCTCCTGCACAGTAGCAGTTCCGGCCGCTGTATCCTGGGAAGCAAGAGCTCGAGTTACTTCGGTGAGGGGGCGAATATTGCTTTAAGGACACTGTGTTGAACACAGGCCCCCGCTCCAGCATTCATTTTACTTCCTGTTCAAGCACATTTTGTTTACTGCTTAATTACTGCTTATTGTAAATTTTCTGTTTTACTTACAATCTGCGAATATTTTGTTTAAACTATTTAATAAGTTCACTTACAGTCACAATGGCTGTCCGAAACCCAGTACCTCAACAACCACCGCCGTCGCCTGATCTTCGGACTCGATGTAGAGTGGAGACCCAGCTTCGGTCCCATTCAGAACCCAGTTGCCACCCTCCAGCTCTGCGTGGATCACCGCTGTCTCATCTACCAACCCTTATATCCCCCACCAGTTATTCCAGTTCATCTCCAACCGAGACTACACTTTTGTTGGCGTTGGAATTGCATCTGACTTGCAGAAAATTCAAAGGGACTATGGGTTTGGGTACAATGTGAATGCCGTGGATTTGAGTAAGCACTCGGCGAATACTTACTACTTAAGGCGTGATATGCAGAATATGGGGCTGAAGGATTTGTCCAGATATGTGCTGGGGAAAGATTTTGAGAAGCCAACTACTGTGACTTTGAGCAGATGGGATTACCTGTGGTTGACGCTTGATCAAGTGCAGTATGCTTGTGTTGATGCTTTTGTCTCTTTTGAGATTGGCAGGGTCTTAGATTGCTGCTAATGAGTAAATTGATCAAGACAAAACTATTTATGTATAGAATTTTATTTTATTTTATTTTGCTTCAGTGTTAGATTAATCAAGGGTTTTTATTAGTGTTCACTTGTGTTAATAGATCGATACCCAGAAACAACCACAAAGCGTACAAGAAACAATAACTCAAACAAAAATTCAAAAACTTTTATAAATCTTCAAACCACAAAGATATGTAACATCAAATACACAGATTCACGTCTCTAAACAAAGAAATCAGAAAACCTAAAACAAAACTCGTAAAACCACAAAGTATAGTGCACAGAACCAAGATCTGTATAAAGACCACAAAGTAATACTGATTTACACAAAGAATCAGTAAAAAACACTAAGAAAATATGTGAGAAATCAGAAGATAATCTGAAGGTTTTCTGTAGAATGAGAGAGACGAAGATGAGAGAATCAGAATGAATGATTCTGGAGAAGTATGGGAAATGAAGAGCCTGAGTCACGCCTTATCCTCAGATGAACGGTGGTGATGATTCCAAAATGATCCAACGGTGTGAAAATAAGGCGGTGTAAGAATTGGGCTGGAATCGGGTCATAAGGCTTGGGCTTCCATCACATTTTGGTCCAAAACACAGCAATGTAAATAGTTTGGGCTGCAACAATTCTGGACTGAAAAATGGGCTGTACAAAATTGTTTCTACATGCTCCACCTCAATTTTGGATCAGCTCACCTGTAAATATAAGAATTCAAAGCAGTATCAAATTTTAACAAATTAAGAGAAATCAAAGCATCTTTAAACTTATTTATAGGTATTATTTTAGTTCCTAAATCTGCAGGATGCAACTGAGTTGAGATTTTAACAAGTTTAATAACACCTTTTTCAGTTATATCCCTAATGAAGTGAAATTTAACATCAATGTGTTTAGATCTATTATGAAAAACAGGATTCTTACACAGGTGTAAAGCACTTAAGCTATCTGTACTAAGCTCAATAGCAGAATTATCAATACAGGAGATTTCAGACAACAAACATTTTAACCAGATACATTCTTTTACAGCATCAGTGGTAGCAATATATTCTGCCTCAGTTGAGGACAGTGCCACAAGTTTCTATAATTGTGATTTCCAACTAATACATGTACCATTTGAAGTAAAGAAATATGTAGAAGTAGACTTCCTATTGTCAATATTACCTGCAAAATCTGAGTCTACATAACCATTTAACTTGAAATCATTTTTGGTTCTAGAAAATGCTAAACTTAGATTTGCAGTTCCTTTAAGGTACTTTAAAAGTGATTTAACAGCTTTCCAGTGTAACTAACCAGGGTTACTCATAAACCTACTAAGAACACTCACTGCAAAGGCAATATCTGGTCTATTACATTACTGATCCTATAGCATTGGAATATGGTACATTTCTCATCCTAAGTTCTTCTTCAGCTGTTTTAGGACAATGATCAGATGACAATTTAAAATGAGCAGGTAAAGGTAAGGATACAGGTTTAGAATTAATCAAATTAAATTTGGTCAAAACTTTTTCAATATAATGTTTTTGGTTTAAAAATAGATTCCCAGATTGTTTATCTCTAAATATGTCCATACCCAAAATCCTTTTAGCATGCCCTAAATCTTTCATTTCAAATTCAGAGTGCAGTTTGTTTTTCAACAGGTTAATCTCATGCATATTAGGTCCAGCAATTAACATATCATCAACATATAGTAACAAATACATGAAAACAGAATTATCAATCTTGAAATAAAAACAAGAATCATATTGGCTCTTTTTGAAATTTAGGCTTTGGATATAAGAGTCAAACCTTTTATACCACTGCCTAGGTGCTTGCTTCAAACCATATAGGGATTTTTTCAATAAACAAACTAAATCAGATTTTCCCCCCTTTCAAAACCTTTAGGCTGATTCATATATATAGTTTCATCTAAAGAGCCATAAAGAAAAGCAGTTTTAACATCCATTTGTTCAGAGTCTAAATTAAAAAGTGTAACAAGACCAAACATTATTCTGATAGATGTATATTTAACCACAGGAGAAAATATTTCATTGTAATCTATTCCTTCCTTTTGAGAGAAACCTTTAGCTACAAGTCTAGCCTTGTACCTAGGTTTAACATCAATTGACTCACTTTCCTTTATTTTAAAAATCCATTTGCAGTCAATGATCCTTTTATTATAGGGTCTATTAACCAAAATCCAGGTGCCATTTTTCAGAAGAGAATCCATCTCTTCCTGCATGGCAGTATACCATAAATTTGATTCTTTTGAAGAAACAGCTTCTTCAAATGACTCAGGTTCACAAATAAGAGGATCAAAATAAGTATATGCAGACACAAAATCAAGATCCTGAAACTTAGGAGGAGGTCTATCCCTAGCTAGTTGATAATTTTCTAGGTCTGTTTCGTTTCAGGAATATTTCCAGGCAATGGTGAAGTCTCAGTCAGTTCAGGTTTAGGTTCAAGATTGTCATTGGGAAACTGTGGGTGTTGCTCCACCTGAAACTGAGTATGGGGCAGGCCATTTTCATCACCTAAATGGTCTTTGCCAAAAGAAGTTCTTTTATGTTTTCCTAACACACATTTCTCACAGAAATCAAGTTTATGCAGCACATCATTACCAAAAACACCTTTGTTTTCAAGTAACTTAAGACCTTTTTCACCTAAGTGTCCTAATCTTTTATGCCATAAAACTGTTTTATTCATATTAGACACAACATTAAAAGATCTTGCATAAATAGGTAAGGTATTCAACACATAAATCCCATTAATTTTGGGAGTAGAGTAATTCATAAAGTTACTTTTGAAAATACTCAAGTAACCATTAAACATTCTAATCTCATAAGATTCAGAATAAAGTACTCCAAGAGAGATTATATTTCTTTTTAAATCAGGAACATATCTAGTTTTGTTTAAGACAAGCGTTTTGTCATTTTCAAGTTTTAACAAAACCTTCCCAGTTCCTTTCACATCACAAGTAACATTGTTACCAAGTTTCACAGAGCCAAAATGATCAGAACAGAAATCAGAAAATAAATTTCTTTCAGGACACATATGAAAAGTGCAACCAGAATCAAGTATCCATTCATGTTTGTTATCAGATTCAGTGGTAACATAAACCACTCCATTATTGTCTTGGACTGCAGCCTCTATTTGATTGCTGGTTCCTATTTCATTTTTCCTTTTGAAACAATTTTTAATATGATGTCCAGGTTGGCCACAATAGTAACAAAGTCTGGGTCTATTTATGTTATCAAGTCCCCCAGAGTTATCTTGCCCCCTGACATTATTCTGACTTCTATGGTTGTCTTGATTTCTAGAGTTATCATAACCTCTAAAATTGGTCTGACTTCTAGAATTATTCAGTCCTCTATAGGTGTTGTCATTAGACCTATTGAAATTTGCTCTATTTTGGAAATTCCCTCTTGCAGGCTTATTGTTCACATTATTCCAAGTTCTATTATTGCTAGAGGTATTCCAATTTTTATTGAAATTATTCACTGGCTTGTTATTCCTAAAAGAAGTCTTCTTCTTAGAAGATCCTATCACATTGTAAGCCTCTTTAGGATTGTTCTTGAACTCAAGTTCTTTATTTTTAAGTGAAGTGTGAACAATTTCAGTAGTCAATTTCTGTCCACTATATTCAAGAGCATTTCTAAGGTCTTTGAACTTATCACCCATAGCATTAAGCAGACACACAACCTTTTGTTCATCAGTAAGTTTTTCATCACAATTCAACAAACTCTGTGAGATTTTAGTAAACCTACTCATGTTCTCATCTACATCCTTAGATGGATCAAATTTAAAATAGAAATATTGTTTCCACAGAAAGCACTTATCAGGCAAAGACACAGTATCAAAAACTTCTTCCAGTTTATCCCATAATTCCATAGTAGTTTTACTCTTGCCTACTTGTCTAATGACATTATCAGATAAGTGTAAGAACAGAGTACTCCATGCAATTTCATCCATTTCAAGTTGTCTATCCTGAGGGGTATCAAGAGGGCAGGACCTATCTATAGCCTTAGCACATTTCATTTGAAGTAATAAAGCCTTCATTTTCTGGCTCCAGAGATTAAAGTCTCCCTTTCCATTCCATACTTCAACATCTACTTTTCATAGTAGCCATTGAAGTAATGACCAAAAGATTTTAGAGAATTATTAAATTGAAGGCTTTGTTATTTCAAAAAAAAAAAAAAAAAAAAAGTCAGTCAGTCAGAATGAAGAACAAAGTATAAAACACAGAAACCCAAGAATTATGAATAAATATTCCACAAAGATCAAGATATAAAAATATAGTTTCAAACAATTTATGAAACAACAAGGCAATCAAGGTGATTACAATTCAAACACTAATCAAGTTGATCAAATGACTACACAATACTAATGTATAGAAAGCAAGTTCTCCCAGTATATCCCTCAACCTATTTATGGGTCAGCCCAAGCTCCCTCAGATTCCCGGATTCTCAAGGAATCCTGGACAAAGGTAAGAATTGGGGTCCAAGAATAGGCTTCAACAGAGAAATTTAGGAAAGAACCAAGAATTGAAAACAAATCAGTATGAATTGCAGTAATTAGAAAGAGATCACCTGATGCAAATTTATATGAGCGCAGCAGCACAGAAATTATCTTCCACAAAAATTCAGAACCCACAGGCTCAATGTCACCAAGTTCCAGTAATGTTACGAAGATCAGCCAACAAGGAAATGTAGGATCCAATGTATAAGATTCAGTATATTTATAAAGAAAATATACTGAAACCCAAGAAACAAAATAAAGATCCCAAAAAATTATATATGACTCAGAATAAAATCCAAAAGATCTTAAGAAAACCTAATTTAAAAATAGGTTTTAAACAGTAATACCACAAAGTAATTTCTGAACCACGAAGAAGGTATGAAAAATTTTCAAACAGTTTCAAAAACTGAGAAAAATTCAGAATCATAAACTTGTTTACAAAGGGTTTTCAAGAAACTTTAAGAAAGGAAATTTTCTCAAAGATCACCACCAAGAACTGAAAAAACCCTAAAACGTTATAAACTGAAACCACAAAGAAATTCTCAAAAAACACAGATCCGTACAGAAAAATCCTGGATCTAACAAAATCTGAGTCAAAATCAGCCTTTATAACACAAACCCTAAGGCTCTGATACCACTGTTAATATATCGATACCCAGAAACAACCACAAAGCGTACAAGAAACAATAATTCAAACAAAAATTCAAAAACTTTTATAAATCTTCAAACCACAAAGATATGTAACATCAAATACACAGATTCACGTCTCTAAACAAAGAAATCAGAAAACCTAAAACAAAACTCGTAAAACCACAAAGTATAGTGCACAGAACCAAGATCTGTATAAAGACCACAAAGTAATACTGATTTACACAAAGAATCAGTAAAAACCACTAAGAAAATATGCGAGAAATTAGAAGTTAATCTGAAGGTTTTCTGTAGAATGAGAGATACGAAGATGAGAGAATCAGAATGGATGATTCTGGAGAAGTGTCGGAAATGAAGAGCCTGAGTCACTCCTTATCCTCAAATGAACGGTGGTGATGATTCCAAAATGATCCAACGGTGTGAAAATAAGGCGGTGTAAGAATTGGGTTGGAACCGGGTCATAAGGCTTGGGCTTCCATCACATTTTGGTCCAAAACACAGCAATGTAAATAGTTTGGGCTGCAACAATTCTGGACTGAAAAATGGGCCGTACAAACTTGTTTTTGGTTTAATAGTTTAGAGAATTCTGGGAATTAATGGATCTTAAGGATGGTGGATTATGTCATGAATGGAGTTTTGAATTCTGGGTTTTGTTTGTTTGTTCTTTATTTTTTATTTTGCTAATTTGTTCTTACAAAAGAGGTCGAAGTTCAAAAAAAAAAAAATATATAAAAAAATAATAATAAGGAAAAGAAGGCTTTCATGGTTTATTTCTTTATATCTTGTTTATGGCTATATTATTATGATATTGATGAGCTCAATAGAAACAAGCACAGCAAGAACTCGAAGGGATTTTTGCAAGAAACCAAATGGCCTACGTCCACGTTAAGACTCAACCGAAGCCTCTTCAATTAGCACCGAATTTAACAGTTTTCCGAAGACATTACCGTTTGGTAAAAAGTTTACAAAAGATTTATAAATCACACAATTTTTCAAATCATTTTTTAACCACACATTTTACCTCAAAATTATAAATCTATATTATCTTTATATATTTAAAAGTAAGGTAGTTGTTTAGTGTGAACACATGGTATTAACATAATGCGGTTTAACTATTTGGTTAATATAGTTAAACAAATTTTCCAAACTACTTTTTAAACAATGATTACAATTTATAAACAAATTTATAAACAACATAATTTTTCAAACTACTTTTTAATCACATACATTTTCTCTCTCTAATTTTCAACCACACATCTACCTAGAAAATACCAAAAAAAAAAAAAAAAAAAACACCCAGGTAAGTCGCCGAACAGTTCCGTGTGAATACAATTTAGTTAATGGATGTTTGACTACAATATGATTAATTATTTGATAAATATTTATTTGGTTAATGAATGCTTGCCTATTTAAGTTTGCATTTGGATTATTTTCAAATCACTACTATATTTATCTAAGTTTGTTAAATTTTTAAATTAAATAGTTAAGGCAATTTTTGTAGCAAAACTTTTCTAGATGTATATTTTAAAAATTATTCTCCCTTTTATTTTTGTTAAGTAAAAACAAAAATTATTTCCAAACTTGATGTACATTATTTAAAAAATGTTTTGAATTTAATAGTGATTTTGTGTGGTAAAAAAATGAAAAAAAAAATTTATGTGTAGAATACTTTCATATTGAAATGTGTGATTAAAATTGAATACTATAATAAAAATATATATATTTTTTCTTTTTAATGAATACCAAAAATGAGCTTATTAAGTAATGATTAAATCTTTATGTTAACTATATTTGGCTAATAAATGTTTGATTATAATATAATTAACTATTTGGTTAATATTTAGTGATTCAATATGAACACTATGTGTTAATACAATGTTATTAACTATTTGATTAATATTTATTTGGTTAATAAATGTTTGATTACAATATGATTAACTATTTGGTTAATTCATGTGTTGACTATTTAAGTTTTACATTTGGATTATATTCGAACCACTACTATATTTACCTAGGCTTATTAAATTTTTTACTTTTTAAAATATTTTTTATTATTTATTTTTAAATAAAATATTTAAAGTAATTTTTGTAGCAATAATTGAATATATATTTTCAAAATTATTTTCCTTTTTTTTTTAAGTAAAAATAAAAATTATTTTCAAACTTATTATTTAACGATTAAATCTTTATATTATTTTAATTTACAACTTTTTCACTTAACTTTTTTATATTAGTTTTGACCATTTTATGTACTTTATATCATTTTGTAATTAAAAATTTTAATTTTAAACGAATTATAAATTTATGTACGATTATTGCATTTATATATTACACGTTGTTTATACTGTACATTCGACCACATACTATTTATAAAACCAATGAACAAACACTGACATTGTCCCATCTGCTACTCACCATTTTTCCATGCACAAGAAAGCATATTCAATCAGTCAGACTCAAAGAAATTGAGTTAAGCACTTCACTAAAAATTGGGATCCGCAAATTTCAGTGAATTTTGCCCCTTTGTTAGACTGCCTCAGGCCTCGGTTTGGGCACATGAATTATAAACCAGCATTTCTTTTTTGTTCCCGAACAATAGCTATATTTGCCTAGATTTATTGAATTTTTTCTCTTATTATTTATTTTTGAAATTAAATAGTTCATATAATTTTTGTTGCAAAAAAATTCTCCTTTTTTGTGAGTACAAACAAAAAATATTTTCAAATTTATTATGTAATGATTATAACTTTATATTGTTGCGGAATGTTTATCACTTTGTAGGAATGCGTAATAGTACGAGATTAATTGTTACAAAACTTGAAAATCACGTTGTTGAAGCAAAATTTCTCGATAGTAATCTTGCAAGGTACAAGTTTTTTATTTCGATGATGGACTGACACAATTTAAGATGTGTTTGATTCACTATCATTTGTATGGAAAATATCAAATTATGGAAAATATTTTTCCCATTTTGTATTTGTTTGGTGTTTGATTAGAAGATTTCCTCGAAAAATATTTTTCGAGGTACAATCAATTAAAGTACACTTAACTCATTTTCCTCGAATATTTTTCATCACGTTTGATTACTTATATCAAGTACAAATGAGTGAAAAATAAAAAAAATAATAATTTTTTCAATAGCTTAACTTTGTTTTATTTGCAATGAAAAATAATAATTAAAATAGCTTAACTTTGTTTTATTTGCAATGAAAAATAATATCAATCAAACAATAAATTCAGGAAAATTTCCTACTTTTTAACCCGACACTTCCAATTGACATTTTCAAGAAAATAATTTTCTGGAAAATCAATTCCTAGAACATATTTTCTTACCATCAATTTTCCATCTTTTAAATCAAACACGTGCAAGATTGTTTTTCAAGTTCAAGAGGCGACAATTTCAGTTGGTAGCTACGTATGCTATGAATATCAATAAGAGTCAAGGGAAATCATTTTCAAGGTTGATCTTTATTTAAAGAAGTCAGTTTTCAGCCATGGACTGTTGTATTTTGCAGTCTCTAGAGTGATGAATCGCAGTGGTTTGTTGATAGTCATTTGCAATAAAGATAGAAATAGAACAAACTCAACTACGAATGTAATTTATATAGAAGTTTTTCAAAATTTATAGTGGAAACATTGCAACTCTATTAAGTTTTCTATCACTTTATTATTTTTCTATCTATTTCATTATACACATGTTTGACATATAATTAAAAAAAAAATAGAAAATATTGAAGTCGCAATTATATGTTTGAACATAATGTCGTACATCGAACGGGTGAAACACTAGTTATTATTATATAAAATGAGAAGAGTACAACCTATTTGCCCGCCCAGATCACTAATTATATTTTTTTAAAAAAAGACACAAATTATAAAACTGGTCACTACATGGATTCTTGCCCCGCCAAAAAGAATTCAAATTCAAATTTTGGATAGAAAAACCAGCTTTAATTACTGAACAGAGTGCATGAAATGCACAGCTAGAGATGAAAATAAATACAAGATTATCAAGATGAAAATAAAACAAATACATATACTTTCTGCCTTGAAATCTTCCTTATGAATTTGTTTAATGCTAAAGATCGGGCACATTTAGATACAGCTAAAGCGGCCATTGACTCGCCCTTGTTGAGATTGTGCATTAGAAGTTGTGTCTTAGACTTCTATCTAAAGCTGATTAAGCCTCCGTTTGGTAACACTGTTTAGTTTATAAACTGGTTTATTTATAATTTTGAGGTAAAAAATAGTGGTTGAAAATTTGAGAGAGAAATATGTGTTGTTAAAAAGTAGTTTGGAAAATTGTGTAGTTTATAAATTGGTTTATAAACCAAATAAAGTACGTTTACCATACGGATGCTAACATTTCATTTTTACACATTTCAGATTTTGTTTTGGCAACCGAGCAAGGTACCGTCTGATAATTTCTCACCCATTTGAGACGTGAGGAAGGTAAGCTTCGTGTTCCCTTAGAAAAATCTGATTTCATTTTTACACATTTCAGATTTTGTTTGGCAACTGATTAAGGTACCCATTTGAGACGTGAGGAAGGTAAGCTACATGTTCAGAAAATTCTTTTTTTTTTTTTTACTTGCAAACTCAATAACTTGCACCTCTTGCCTCATTTTTTCTGCTTTGATTGTATTGAAGCATCGCAATGGCCCCAATCATTGACATGCTAGCAGACATCGATCCAACTATTTATGCTATATTTGTTTGGCTTATTTATTCTTGGGTTTCAGTGCCCACTACAACAAAAACAGCCTACGACAACGCGCAAAATATGTTGCCGTAGGCCTTTTGCAACGTTCATGTGTATGTTGCAAATCGCAGTGTTGCCGTAGAGGGAAAGGATACGGCAACGTTTATTGCGCGTTGCCGTAGACCTTTGGCAACGTTCACTGCGCGTTGCCGTAGACCTTTGGCAACACTCGTTGCGCGTTGCCGTTGATACTTTTTGCAACACTCATTGCGCGTTGCCGTTGATACTTTTGGCAACACTCATTGCGCGTTGCAGTTGATACTTTTGGCAATACTCGTTACGCGTTGCCGTTGATACTTTTGGCAACACTCATTGCGCGTTGCCATTGATACTTTTGGCAACACTCTTTGCGCGTTGCCGTTGATCTTTAACATTTTTTTTTTTTTTAATTTTTGTAAATCAATATAGATAATTCCACTAATAACCAACAAATTTCTCAAACATATATATAATATATAATATATGAAACACGCGTGCTATAAAAATAAATCAATTATTCAAAATAAATACTTAACAAAAATTACGGTACTCTGTTCTCCTACATTAAAACAAAATCTGCAATATAGGTTTTTCACCTATTTGATTACATATCTAAAGTTTGATATTTACTATCCCTCTAAATTACAATAATATCTCTAGCAGACCAACAACCATACAAAAAGGAGCTACTATAACCATTTTCAACACGAATCATCATTGAAGATGAGTACTTCCCTGGTTTCTGAAGTCTAGCTCGAACTATACCCATGACAAACCATCTTGTGAGAGAACTACAAAATTGACTTTTACCTGCAAAAACATTATAAAAGTTTAATAATCAGACTACAACTGCACTGAATGCAAAAATGTAGAAATAAATCATACTAAATATTAAAATTATCATTTTCTATTGTAAAACTTTACAGAAATTTGGACAGAATCTCCCCTATAAATTGGACTTAGCCAACCTGTACAGGGATATCGCAACCACCATAATACTTTAAAAGATCAAACTAAAAACTAATTCATCATCAAACTACAATCAAGTCAATTCAAAATCCATCCTCAACTCCACACCAACAATAATCTAGAATTGTCAATGAAAATTGATGCATAATCTAAGCAGAAACATACTTGAACAGAAGAGTGCTAGAGATTTCTAGGAATGAAAATTATTGTATTTGTGTAATAATTCAAGGTGTAATACAAATTTCTACAATTGTTAATTTAAGCATACACTATTGATTACATTACCTTGTAGAAAATGAGACCGTTAAACTTCTCATGAAGTGCAACTTGTCATAACATTTCATCTTCGGTCACATTACACCCTATCAAATTACATTCTACTACATAAGTTATCTAGTCTTCAATGAAACCTATCATTGTTCATAAAGGCAACAAAGGTGCAAAAAAGTGAACCAAATCTTTTAGTGTCAAAATCACATTCTACAACGGTGCAAAAAAGTGTCAAAATCTTTTAGTGTCAAAATCACATTCCCCATAAAGAAAGTTGACATTTCAAAAGTTTCTCGCATATATTAGTGTCAAAACTATCAAAGTTAATATACTTGAATTTTATAAAAGCATCATACTCACAAACATCAGGTTTATCCCAAAACTATGAAGCTAATATTTGTATTGTAAACATTAAGAAGATATATACCTGCTTTCGAGCTCATGATCTTGCGGCTGACTCTCTGTTTTTTATCATTCTTTTCTGCCTCCTTTCTGCAACTTTCTCCAAAGCAGCATCTTTCCTACCTCGTATGCTGCCACTAAACAGCCTACGACAATGGTGATATGGAAGATGTATCTCCATTACTCTGTGCTTTGCTTTCACTCATCCCATGTTGCAAGGCTATACACCTGTCCACAACAGGCACAACTTTAACCATGGTGCTTTGCTCAAGTCTTCGCATTGTGCTAAGTGTGCCATATTTCTAGAAAAATAGAACTGAAAAGAAAGCAAATAAAACTAGGAAACTTGTTAAATCTAGAAAATTAATTCTAGATAAACTTAAGAGCTAAAATTGAGGCCCTTCCCATTGGTGGCCTTGTAGAACTCCTCGTGCTTGACAACATATTTAAATTTCAGACCGATCCAACGGTCGGATCAAAAGTTATGCCCGTTTCTAAATTGGTGGATGGAATATGTCCTGTCAAATACATATTGTATCAATAAGCTTCAATTAAATGCAATAGGTGATTACAATTCAAAAATCACATTTAAAGCTCAAATCTTTTCTAATTACCTCACATCATCAACCTCTTCATCCACTGTTTACTATTCATCTATTCATATTATTTTCATCCACTGTTAAACATTCATATTATTTTCATCACTTTTTCACGTCAGTCCATCAAAAACCTTCATTAAACGAAACCATCTTAACATTCCCTCAGAAGTTTTCTTCAAGAGTGTAAACCAAATATTGTTCTTATTGGTCCACGCAACTCCCACCCCTCTCCGCTCACAGCCTCTCAAGTCTCAACTCCTCTCCTCTCAACGCTCACAAAATCAGCAGCCCACACTCCTTCACCACTAATTCAACCATCAACCCCTCTACGCAGTCTCCCTTTCTTACGCCCAGCATGATTTTTTTTTTCAAAATCACTCTAACCATTAATCAACAAGTGCATTCACACATTCCAAAATCTGAAAATTAACTAATATAAATAAATCATAAAATTCAAAACATGAAAATTCCCAAATTCATCAAGTATCAAATCTGAAAATTGGAAGTGAACATGAGTACAGGCACATACCCATATATGAACATCTATACACACATACAAATCAACATATGAAATTGTCTATGTGTGTGCGCGGTGTGTGAAGACTTGTGTGCGCTGTCATTCGCGTGCACGTTGAGTCGGGTAAAGGATGGGTATGAAAGAAGTGGTTCACCTTACCGTGGTGGTGGTCGAGGTCGTCGGGAAGCTGAGTGGCGACAGCTCATGAGTGGCGAGAGAAAGAGAGACGCGAGACCGAGAGACGCGAGAGGCAGGGGACGACGGAGTGAGGCGAGAGATGAGTCTGAGGGTTAGGTTAGAGTTAAGGTTTAAATCTTGTGAAATTTGCAAATTAATCCCTTAGATCTCCTCTTCTGTTTAATTAAGTCCCTAAGTATCATATGGACTTTTCTGTGAATATTGGTGAAAGCTGAATCATTGTTCTTGAGTTTACTACTGAAAATTTTTCCTCCCCTTACTTTTAGAGGAAAAACTGCAAATTGTAGGTTTGCAAGATTTTGGAAGTTTCCAAGTTATCCTTTTCACCAGAATATGGTCCTAAGCTAAAGGAGAAGCATTTACCAAAAAATCTGCATGATAATGATGATAGAAAATGTTGTTCATGCCAGTGGTGCAGTTGATGCAAAGATAACTGGCAGAAGGTAAAATTTATCTTCATTCGAAAGTTTCATGCATACAAGTAAGCTTCATGTATAGGTGTCGTGATTAATAAAGGTTGTATATGCATTCGGATAGAACAATTGCTTTTCTGTTAATATCATGTACTCTTCTACATTTAATACTTGGATATTTTCACTGTGTTTAGATTAATTTTTATTGAATTTTCAAAAATAAATATGATGTTTTCTTTTTAGTGTAGTTTATTTCAAAAGTGTTTTATTAAATTGTTCTTAATTTTAAATCATATGTGTAGCTATCGGGATTAAATTTATGTTTTTTTTATTATTATTATTTGTCATCTTCAATATTACAAATCATATTGAAGAAATATATATCATAAATAAATAAAATGTGATAATTCTATGATCTGGGCAGATGAAGCTCTATAAAATTTGTTTTAAGTTTCAACCCAAGTTTCTGAAAATCATATGAGTTAACCCAATAGCTTTCATGATCATTTATTTCGGTCTCAACTCATTTCGAATCCCAACTATATTTGATTTTCAATTCAATCCCTAAAACTTATATTCTTCTTCTAAAACTTTAAATCCCAAAATACTAATTTAAATTTATTTATTTTTGGGCTAGGCGAGGCGTGATATTTTTGAGAAGACTAGAATCCTTTTTACTCAACCAACTTGAGAATACTTTCAAGGTAGGTTTATATTTCAAAAACTTTTTCTTTCAACCGCGCAAATATTAATTTCATCAACTAATCATCCACTACAGATCCTAACATCATTAAATATTAATTTCTAAATTTGTAACGTTGACATTAATTGTGTAAAATCTTTTAGACATGACAAGTTGAATAAAATTAATCAATCCTATTGATTTACATATTAATTAATATGATTAATCAATGTTATATTAATGAAATTAATCAAGCCCCTGTTCGAAGGCTTTCAACATAAAAAAAAAAAAAACAGTTTTTTTGTTTTTTTTAGGTAGATGAATGGTTAAAAAGTGGAGAGAGAAAATGTGTAGGGTTAGAGATTGATTTGGGGAATTGTATAATTTAAAAATTAATTTAAAAACCAAAAAACTTGTGTTATGTGAACAGAGGCCAATTAATCTAGTTAATAAATTAATTCATTAATCACGAGGACGATAAAAATAACAAATTTATTTTTTTAATCTCCAACTAGACTCATACTCTAATTTGGATCAATTTTAAAATTTATGTATGGTCGAATTTTTTATTTTATGAAAGAATATAATTCTATCAAAATTTCAACCAAGTCAAAATTCAAAATTTTTGTTAAAACAATTTTTATTAAAGTTGAATTTTTGACAAAAATCAATTTTATTAAAACTAACTTGTTTTTTCTCAAAATAAAATTATAATCAAGACCTACAATAACTCCTTTAAAAATCTAGATCCTTGTTTGTAATTTCTGTTATGGGTACCTTTTGTTAATTTCTTGAAGTAAGAGATAAGTTTTAATTTAAAAAAAAAAATTATAGGGACTTTCCATGCAATCGAAAATTGTAGGTGCCTTCCAAGATAATTTAAAAATATAGGGGATAGGTGTGCAATTTCTAAAATAGTACAACTACTCCCCCCTCGGTCAAATCTTATGAGGCAAACCCTAGGGTTTCGACGCCCTTACCTACGGCGCCGACAAAGCACTACCATCGCGTCGCTACTACTGTAATATTGTAGTAGCTACATCACAACTCAAGCAGCTGCTGTCGCGAATACCGATGCCATTCATGACAACATCACTGCTACATCAGGCAACACTGCAACAGCTCAGAGCTACTGTTGTGCTCAGTGATGCAGCGGCGAAACTCCCTGCTGCCTCATGCAACGCCTGCTGCAGGAAATGGCATTTTCGCTACTGCCAGCGACTATCTAAGTGCCATCACCTTGAATTTTTTGTCATGATTATTCAATCTGATTTTAATAGATAATCTAAAACAATTTCAGATTTAGTTTTGCAAATCATATTAATATCTCAATAACATTTAATGTTAATATATCAAAGAGAAAAATAAACTTCAACAAGTTTCAAGGATGACACTGATACCACTGTTAGGTTTCGAAGCATACATGTACAGTGGAAATTAAAGAATCAAAACCAAAGACCAGATATACCTTGCACTTAGATGAAGTTTTTGATTATTAATATACCTTTGATGAATCGTGTGAATTTGATTGGAGATGTAGCATAGAGATCTTATCACCGTAACCGTTCAATTGTCCAACCTCTAACAATAATCCACACAAGTTAGAATCTGGAAGTGTTGTGCTAGAAATCAAAAGATGACACAATTTCTTGTTTAATTAATTTGGTATACTTATAGGTTTACACTAAACCTAATTACGGTAGAGATGGTGGACTTGGACCAACCCAAGTCCGACCCTACTAATTGGGTTTGAACATACAATTCCAACAATTTTGCTTTATGATTAGGTGTCAATTGTGTTAAACCTTATCATTATTTTTTGATTTCAAGCCACAAGTGGAATCAAGTCTTATAAGGAGCTTTTTTGTGAGTTTGTAGAAAAGATGTTATGTGGGATTGAGTTATAGTCCTTTCGGTTTGAGAAGTCTCACTGCTTGGAGTTTGAGATTTTTCTTTGGGAAATGTAACAAATTAAATGAAAAACTTTACTTTGCCATTTGAGAAAAATGGGCAATCTTTAGATTGTCATGAAATGTTGTAGATAAAATTGTAGAATCTAATGTTGGTTGGGGGGGGGGGAGTAATAAGTGTTAAATAATCCAAAGAAATCAATAAAAGAGGAGGCTAGGGTTTAATTGATTCTGCATAATGCGAATTGAATAATAAAAGAATGATATTATCTAAATACAAAGAGACTATGTAGGCTAAACAAAGGAAATTGAAAATGTAATTCTACCCTTAATAAACAATCAAACAAACTGATTATATATTTTCTAACATCTCCCCTCAAACTCACAATGCAGTCGCTACAAGCATCAAGAATTTGCCTACTAGAAAATGAAAACATGAAATAGAATGCGACTTGGTAAAGAATTTGCAAGTTGCAAATAAGAAGAAAAAAGGGCCAAGTAATGGTGCCATTCTTGAGATGATGACGAAAACCGAGTTGTGAGCAATCTGAATAGAACGCTGTTTGTCATAATACATACTAGTGGGACGAGAAAGAGAATCTCTCGTTTCTAGAAGTAACCAACGTAAACAAACGATTTCTTTGGTAGTAGAGGTCATAGCACAATATTCTGCTTCGGTTGATGATTGAGAAACAATATATTGTTTCTTGCTCTTCCAAGAAATAATAGAATTACCTAAAAAGATACAGAAATGAATAATAGATATGTGATATGTGGGATCACTGCCATGATTAGCATCAGAGTATGTATGTAGCTCCAAGGAAGAAGTGGATGGAAGTAAAAGACTTTGGAAGACTGTTCTCGAAGATACTGTTGCAGATTGTAAGTGTATAGATCACGCAAGTAATAAAATGAATATGAGTCTAAATATCGTTCCCATGAGAATTGTGTAAATTGCATTTTAGATTATAATCTTTAACCGAAACTAGAAAATAAAATTGTTTCAAGATTGAACTTTGAATTTAAACTAACAACTAAAAAGAGAATAATGGAAAAATATGAAATTAATGAGAATAAAACATGCTGGAGTCAAGAATCCATTTTACTCCCATCATTTATATCTTTATTTAAACGTTTAATTAAAATTCATGGGATTTTGAAAATCTATATTCCTAAAATTGTTAAGACTCCCTTTGGACAAGAATTAACGTCTTTTTCTACACATCGCTTGACCATATTTCTATGAAGAGTGCAAATATATTGAAAAGCATTATAGTTTTATGAATATTGTTGAAGATAACACAAAGTAAAAGTATAGAGGTATATTTCTATCTTCTATCGAACTTTCTGGAAATTAAGACGTGTCTAATGTAATCCTAATATTTCGAACTTGGAAAAAAATGACAGCAATCATTCAATAATTAGCTAGAAAATCATATGATAATTAAGGTGCTAAATAATTCCTCAAACCCATGAATTGCATAAATTAAACATAAATCAAAACATAAAATTTGAGAAATAAAATTTCATCACGACTCTAACATAACTAACTAGTCTAAAAACAAGATAAAAGATAAATTACAATAAGAGTAATTGGAGTTTCTCACCCTTTTCTTCATGTTGTAGAATAATCTTCAATCATACGTCAATTGGTCCCTTGAGAGTTCGACAACCATTCGAGATGATTTTGATAAGTTTGGAACCCTTAAAATCGGGCCTCAATTCAAGATGCAATTTTGTCTTTTGACTTCTTTTAAGTTGGTCATCATCCTTTTATTGTACAGCAAGCCCTTCATATTCTAATTTGAGCAATTAGGTCCCTAGACTTTTGATTTCTTATCTTTTCTTCATTTTTCTTTTCAATTGGCTTCTTTCACTTCTTCATGTGTACAATATTGATTTGTTTATCATCCAAATCTACTTTATTTACTTCATTTACATCATTTTCTCAACTTTGGATTGTTTTTTAAAATATAAACAAATAAGAACCAAATGAGTAGCAAATATTCTCAAACGAACATATAGAATCCTACTTTTGGCATATAAATAAGTCTATAACATACACTTATCAATATCTCCAAACTAGAACTATTGTTTGTCCTCAAGCAAAATAAAACTAAGCCTCTGTTTGTTAAAAGTTATATGTTTAAAAACGTGTTTTTTAATATTTTCGAGGTAAAATATGTGGTTGAAAAATGGAGAGAGAAAATATTTGTGGTTAAAAAGTGATTTGGGGAATTGTGTTGTTAAAAAACATAAAAAATACATTTTGCCACACAGAGACTAAACTATAAAATAAAATTAAAAAATTACAAATAACAAATATTTTTGTTTTTACCAACTTATTTACCACGAGCCTCAAGAATTCAGATTAACATTTCACATTAGAAAAGAAAGACGAGCAACATAAAAATATTTTCATTTATCCATTGCTTGACTTTATTTTTTGTCTGTGTGTGGTGTCAATAGTCATAAATCAAATACAAACTCATGTAAAAGCATAATTGACACTTTGTGGTAAATAATGCATAAATTAGCTCGAATCCTATTTGAATCATGCATAAATTAGTCCGAATCACAATATTAGATAAGCCTCCACAACATATCAAAGGTAATCAATTCTCAATCTCACACCACATTATCTGGAATTTCAATTAACTAAGTTTATACCATGTAATTTTTTTTTTTCAATTTTTTATTTTATTTAGACGACTTTTTCCTTTTATACCCTGTCTTTTACCATCTTTGTCCAATAATTTTCTCATTTGCTTTCTAAGTGACCTTTGAGCAAGTTCTGGATCAGTGACTCCCAAGATAGACGATTTTAGAGCATCGAATTCAGAGAATCCTTAAAAACTTAATAACTCGAGTTACAAAGGCGACAAAGAAAAGTTAAAGATGTTTTTGCGTCTTATGTGTAAGTCTTCTCTCCTTAAGATTTCTAATTGACCCATGTAACGAGCTTTGGACTGATAACTCCCAATTCAGATGAAACTAGGATACCAGGTTTTAAAAACCCTTAAAAGTTGTTCGAGTAAAAAATGTTACGAAGAAAATAATTAGATTTTTTAATATTATACTAGTTCTGGCTTATACCCGTTCACCAAAACCCCATAAACCAAATGTATAAAATAAAGAATTTCAAACCCTCTCCCTTCAAATATACTAAAGTTTTCACCCTCAAACTGTTTCTTGAGCGATTTTGTTCTAAATTTAAGGTTGGGATCTAAAATTATAAGGTATAAAATTTATAGTCTCTATGTTCGAATTGCATAAATTTTGCCCCACCTATATCAAGCAACTCCCTGCACAAGTAATAATTATTTAAAAATGGCTATGTGCTCAAGTTTAATAGTCTAACATGGATAAATGTCAAGAAAAATCAAGTTCAATGTTCCACTTTTCTAACTAATTAAATCACAATGTTAATCCAGATTTTGTTATAAGCAATAAATAGGTCAACAAGATTTTTCAAATTTTCAAAATTTTATGAATTTTTATATCCCAAAATTCAATGAATGTGTAAATAAAATCACATAAATGAGATTCTCACCTCCAAATTAGAATTATACATATGTCCTCAATGCCTCTGTTTGGCTTCCAATTTTTGAAAATCAAGTTTTTAAAACATTTAATCTCAACCATCCATTTTAGTCTACTCTACAATATATGACTTTTCAAAAACAATTTAACCACACATTCTCCCAAAATACTATTTCAAACCACAAATTTTCCCAAAAAGGGGCCAAACAGGGCAACGTATTTAAAATAAAAAATCAAATAAACGCAAAACAAGATGGATCAAGTACTTCCTGGGTTTGTGGTGTCATCATGTTGAGACTTTGACTTTTGTTTTTCTTGTATGAATTGACAATTTTTTTTTTTTTTTTTTTTTTCCAGGTTAGGCTCGAAGTGTCTCATGATGATATATTCCTTACAAACAAGAAAAAACTATCATTAAAGACACAATTATCATGGAGGATAACAATGACATTATCTAGCATCACTAGTTCTAAGCAGCAATTTGATAAACTCAATCAAAGGTCAAATTATATTATTGTTTTAATTGTGTCTTTCACTTTAATGCTACTTAGGTATTATCTAGCCCGATGTTATAACAATAGTGGTACCAGGTAGCCTTACTCTAAACATAAACATAAACTTAAATCCTAAACCCTAGATTACAATAATTTGATGAACTAAAATAAGTTGTGATCAAATTAAAATTTGATACATAAATCTAGGCTCTCTTCTATTTAAATGATCAATTAAAGCTTGAGAGATAAATCAAGGCCTGAGTTCTCGTCTTCAACTTGCTTAGTCTCTCGACCATTCATCTGCACATTGCTGCTCTCTTCACGAAAGTTCTTGCCGGTAACAAGCTGTGAAAGTGAACTGCTTATTCCAACCTCTGGAGTCGAAAAATTAATGCCTGGCAGGCGATTTCCCAGGCGCAAAGAGCTAGGACGTGCCACAAACTTGGAAACATCTCTAGGCGCAGGCCTCAGCCATCCAGGGTAATCCTTGCTAATCCCTGGAAGGGGAAGGGGACGGGGTGCATGCGCATAAGCCATCATCTCATGGTGCATGGTTCCCTGTTGAGGGAAATAAGGCATGTTCATCGTAGCCCTGTTGAAAACTTCCTGAGATCTATTGATCAAAGAACCAGTGATATTAGACGTCATCTGCCTTTCCTGGATATTTTTTTCAATGGTGCGTACAAATTTGTGCGCATTCTGGTGCCCGCCTAAAGCTTGCTTGTTCCAGAACTTCTTATTACAATACTTGCAGCTATACTTACGCTTCTCTTCCTCATGCACAGGTGGAGGAGGAGGTGGATTCTCCGATGACTTTGACAACTTTGGAGGAGGATTCAGCCAAATGGACTCGTGATTATTCGCCCCTTCATTGGATTGGATTTGATCAATAATTTCTTTGGCATGTAAAGCCTCTTCGTGAACGTTATTGCGAGGAGACTCTTCCAGCGCGTCTCGGCTAGCAACACTTGCACCGAACGAATCCATGGCGGCGTTTTAGAGAGAGAGAGAGAGAGTAGTTTTTGAAGCCAGGTAATTTGTTCTGAAGAGGCATTCAGAGATGGTTAATATAGGGAAGAATTGAAGTGACAATTTTAATTGCAGAATAGAAAAATCAGATTTCCTTAGGCAAAGATGGTAAGAAACTAATCTTATGTAATCAAATTGCTACCTAATAAAATCTGACTACAACTAGTCTTATGCTTTTTGTATCAGGTTCTTCACTTTAGGCTGAATCCTGAAAAATGTTGAATTATACTGCAGATTGCCTAAAGACTTCGAGAAGATTTTGTTTTCAAATGTACAAAATCCACAACAAAACTCCTAAATATTTTTTTCCAAGTCATGTTGTAATTAATGACATGGCTATATGTGGGATTTGACACCATCTAAATCGTGGATATTTCAAATTTCCTTCAACGCGCAGAATACTGATCACTGTAATTTCAAGTGGATTAATGTAATACATATCACTTTCATTTAATTTCTTGTGTGCTGTGATAAATGTGATTTTACACTTATCTAGATCTTTCTTTCTATTTTTTTTTTTTTTTTTTTTTTTTTTTTGTGGGGTGTGGGGGAGTATATCAACGTAAAAATTCAAGTCCGAGATACAATTTTAGCCACTTTTTGTTGGCAATTAAAATAAAATTTTAATTTAAGTCAAAATCAACAAATTAATTTTAACCACATATTTTATGGGACTTACAACTTATTAACCACATTTCATAAATTTTTATCAATATCTATTAAAAATCTAATTTTAAACAGGGGCATATTAAATTCAAAAAACAAGATACAAATGAAGGGGGCATTAGAACCTTACCTCCCAACTTACAAGCAAAATGCAATCTATAATTACATGTATGCAAGGAGTACTACTCCAGATTTACAGTGAAATAAAGCATCAACAAACAGAAAACTACAAAATGAAGAATCAAACTCCCATATACATTGTCACGACTCGTCCCGAATCACCCTACTAGACCCAGAACATGACGTGTGCCGATAGCAGGTGCCAGCTAGATATTGGACCCACTACCAGGCAACTTTGACTTTTCTTTGACTATAAAAAATTTACTGAAAATTTGACATGATCTCCCTTATAAATTAGATTAAAGTCACCTGAATAGCAATAACATTTCCCAAACATACATATATCTCATAAATAGTGGGAACTACCTCTGCATCTAACGCACATACTAATCAACTAAGTGTAACCAACTCGATCATTTAATATAATTTACAGTACATCACAAATGAAAATAAAGCTGAGAGATTGCAGTGAGCCCTTAAACTTAGATACTTAATTAAATAAATCATACTATCTTATTATATCCGTGGCCCGACTTGACAAATCAACAGGCTCCAAATGCTTCGCAACTCACATTCACCTGCAGTATACAAATATATACGGGAAAATAATGAGTTTGTAACTCAGTGAGTGGACAGTTCATAAATACGTGTAATTTCTCATTTATACATATTTACTGGAAAATTTATATGATTTAACTTTAAAAATTTCGAAAATCGGATAATTACTTTTAAAACTGAAATCACTGGAATCATACCATAAGCTGAAGTCTTGATTTTGTAAACTGAAAACTAAATTTTTAATTCTTAATTCCGATAAGTTGTGAGTACTGAAAAAAAAAAACCACACCAAAGGTACCCAAAATCTGATAATCTAATAATTCTGACATTCTGAACTTCGGAAATTTTGGTCATACGGGCGCAGAGCTGCCCGAAGGCTATGAATTGGTCATACACAATGGAAATGCATTCACAATAGTGCAGACCGAGTAAAATCACTATATCTGGTCATACACTTTGGAGACGGATTCATATCAATGCAGAGCGGGTAAAATTACTATATCTGGTCATACACTGTGGAAACGGATTCACATCAGTACAGAGCGGGTAAAATCACCTAGGTACTTTATGTTGGTTTTTAAAATCTCTTTACATATATTGTAATATCTACTACCGATGTAATATTTCTCAAAACGTGATTTTACTTAACTGAATCTAACTTTAAAAAGAGTTGCTTATTAATAAAGCTTCACTTCATTCTAAAAATCATGCTGTAAACTTAACACTTGAAAATAATCAAGTTCTGCAATTTATATAATTATGTAAAAGCACTATAATAAATAAATATTTCATAATACTTTTAGAATTAATATACATTAAACAAATTCTTATTTTCTGAAGAAAAGTATTTTCCACTAACAGAGCTATTGACTGAAATCTGCCTGTGTTGATAAGCCTATCAAATTTCCTCATCGATCCTGAAATAAAAATATAATTCTTTTGTATTAAAATCAACTATATCAACAATTAAAAATCGTTTAATATCATCTATAAAGTTATTTCATTTCCATCTATCTCCTTACTAAAATTAAGGAATTATATATTTTATGCTTTTCTTTCTATCAAAATCCATACTTCCCAAATCGTGATTAATATATAAAATCTCACAAAGCTCTCTTTTAGTCCTTATTCCCCATTTTTCATCCAATCACGTGCCCTTACTTATTAAATTCTCAACATACTTCGCGATTGGCGCACATAAAAGATTATATCATTTGAAAATGTACTAATTTGTTTCCATATATTAATGACCCATTTCCATAACCAAAAGCATGAGATTAGGCACAATAATCATATAATGCCATTTCCTATCACAACCCCTTTTCTTCTTATTTAATTTTAATACTTAATCCACACTTATATATATATATATATATATATATATATATATATATATATATATATATATATATGAAATCAAGTGTTTAGAATTACATAATCATACCAAAATCAAAGATCAATGCACTAGTTTAAAAACCCATCCCATAAATAAATCAATTTAACCATCAAAATCCACATACACAACTTCTTTGCAATCTAGTTAGCTTATTACCTCATATCCATGTCAATAAAGCTTAATACTAACTAAACTTCAAATTTAAGCTAATAATCCATGAACCCTAGAAATTAAATTAACATACCTCTTGGAAATAATGATAAATTAAGAGCCCAAAATAATAAGGCTTTATCCATACCTCTTCTTTTTCTCCTTTTTCCTCCTCTTTCCCTTCCTTTCTTCTCTTCTTTCTCGACATTTTTGCTTCCTTTTTCTCGGACTCTCTCAAAGCCTCCCTTGTCTCCCGAAATTGATGGAGGAAATGGGCTTAAGGTCCATTTAAAAATGTTCTAAAATGAAAAAATTGCAAGACAAGTGCCAAACCTTCCCATAATACAAAATTAAATCCTTAAATGTACAAAAATAGAAAACTAAATCTCTAATTTTCCATTTCCATTATTTAAAACCTCAAACTTTTGTAATTACAATTTAAGTCCTAATAAAATTATTTGTCCAACTTAAATCCTTGTTCGACTTGACCATATTTGAATATTTGACTTTGACTATAAAATTTCTTGACTTTTTGATTAGTATAAAACCGGGTTATTACAATCTCTCCACCTTCAAAGAATTTCGTCCTCGAAATTCACTTGACTAAGCCATGAGCATATGAATGTATTAAACACCTATATTATCTACTTAACCGTATTACCTTTGTATTAAATGATCTCCAAGAACCTTTAACCAGACATAGATCTCAATCTTTTCTATCTTACCTCGATTCTTAAATCAAGCTCTTATCATCAATTTTAAGTCGATCTTTCTTTATTAATGCTAGTGACCTTAGGACATAGTTTAAACCCGATACTCCTTACTAAGCCTTATCATTAGTGATTACATTCATTGAACACCAAATAAGCCCTTTGTTATCTCATTAATAACATTAAAACTCAGGGTTTAAATATCCTCATAAGGATCAGATATGTCATTCTCAATTTTTCAGTTTACCAAACTTAAGAAAAACTCAATACTTCCCAATTTGAAATTCAAGACACAGCTTTCAATATTCTCCAAAACTTTAACTTAGGCATGTCCCATGGTAAATGATATGTCTTCGTGAGAATAAAATACTTTAATCATATCTAAATTACAGCCGACAATAACTGACCAAATCTACATCACCCAAATTTTCAAATAAACTCCTTATCTTACAACTAAAAATGGGACTTCCCAATCATAAGTTATATTTCACACTAACCCAACATATGATCAAGAGAAGATTAATTAACTCAATAAGTATATCATCACACTATTTTTCTATAGAACAATCATACCATTACTTAACTTTCTATTACCATATCGTATGACCTCAATGTTTAATCATATCATTTTCTTAATATCATAAAATAATAGTCATCATATTTATCACACGAACTATCATACATCAACATACCATAAGATTTCATATATACTAAAATCTCAACTTCAAATAAATCTTCAATTCTATCCAATCAATCTCCTATCATGATATTCTAGTACCAAATATAACGTAAAAATAAATGCTTAATATACATCAATCAACCCTTCTAATCACTAAGAAATCTTAATAAAACTCCATAGTAATGTACCTTCATTCCTTTGGAGTGTACCGTACATGTGCAATAATCAAATTCACTTAATGATAATTGAGACATTTAAATACAAATACTACCTCGTCCTTCACCATACTCAATCATCACTCAATGTTCTACTGGAAAGATGTGTGAATACTTTTGCGAAGTTTATGCTTAAATCTCTTTCCTCAACTTAGCACTATTAAGAACAAACAACCTGTTCTCCAAATTCTCAATCTTAGTGAATGCCTATCTTATTCCGCTATAAAATATATTCAACATCTCCCATTAATAATAGCTGACATTTTCCCCAAATAATCATATATCATATAAATAACCAAATCTATAACACATCATCCACCATATACCATATAAAAATCATTTTTCATAAAATTCCAATGATACTAGAATCATTTATCTTATTTATTCAATCATGGTTCTGTCTTGTAATTGTCACCATCTAGGCATATATCCAAAAATTAACCAATATTTATCCTTGAAAATATAAATACAACATAACCCAAGATGTATACAAATCATTTCTTCCAAATACATGCAAAAATCCCATAAATGGTCGTAGAACAACTAATTCATTTCGAAACCCAAATATATCATTACACAATCAAATGTATACTTATAACATTCTCATTTGGTTACATAATCGTTGGCATACCACATGACCTCAAATATTTAATCTCACATATTCTAATAAGATCACAAAATGATTATATTCTTAAATTTATCATATCCCCCTTTTGAACATCCCAAAGAATCAAAATTGCATATCCAATTATTTCCAAGCTCCTTCCCTTCATATTTTACCTCTCCCAACTTAACCATGCTTTGATACCATTTGTCACGACCCATCCCGAATCACCCTACTACACCCAGAACGTGACGTGTGCCGATAGCAGGTTCCAGCTAGATATTGGACTCACTACCAAGGCAACCTTAACTTTTCATTGACTATAAAGAATTTACTGAAAATTTGACATGATCTCTCTTATAAATTAGACTAAAGTCACCTGAATAGCAACAACATTTCCCAAACATACATATATCTCATAAATAGTGAGAACTACCTCTGCATCTAACGCACATACTAATTAACTAAGTGTAACCAACTCGATCATTTAATATAATTTACAATACATCCCAAATGAAAATAAAGCTGATAGACTGCAGTGAGGCCTTAAACTTAGATACTTAATTAAATAAATTATACTATCTTATTATATCTGTGGCCCGACTTAACAAATCAACAGGCTCCAAACGCTTCGCAACTCACATTCACCTGCATTATATAAAAATATACGGGAAAATAATGATTTTGTAACTCAGTGAGTGGACAGTTCATAAATACGTGTATTTTCTCATTTATACATATTTGCTGGAAAATTTATATGCTTTAACTTTAAAAACTTCGAAAATCGGATAATTACTTTTAAAACCGAAATCACTGGAATCATACTATAAGCTGAAGTCTTGATTCTGTAAACTGAAAACTAAATTCTTAATTCTTAATTCCGATAAGTTGTGAAGTACTGAAAAAAAAAACCACACCAAAGGTACCCAAAATCTGATAATCTGATAATTCTGAGATTCTGAACTTCTAAAATTCTGGTCATATGCGTGCAGAGCTGCCCGAAGGCTATGAACTGGTCATACACTACGGAAACGCATTCACAATAGTGCAGAGCGGGTAAAATCACTATATATGGTCATACACTATGAAAACGGATTCAAATCAGTGCAGAGCGGGTAAAATCATTATATCTGGTCATACACTATGGAAACGGATTCACATCAGTGCAGAGCGAGTAAAATCACTATATCTGGTCATACACTGTGGAAACGAATTCACATTAGTGCAAAGCGGGTAAAATCACCTAGGTACTTTCTGGTGGTTTTTAAAATCTCTTTACATATATTGGAATATCTACTACTGATGTAATATTTCTCAAAACGTGATTTAACTTAACTGAATCTAACTTTAAAAAGAGTTGCTTATTAATAAAGCTTCACTTTATTCTAAAAATCATGTTGTAAACTTAACACTTGAAAATAATCAAGTTCTGCAATTTATATAATTATGTACAAGCACTATAATAAATAAATATTTCGTAATGCTTTTAGAATTAATATACATTAAACAAATACTTATTTTCTCAAGAAAAGTATTTTCCACTCACAAAGCTATTGACTGAAATCTGCCTGTATTGATAAGCCTATCAAATTTCCTCATCGTTCCTGAAATAAAGATATAATTTGTTTGTACTAAAATCAACTATATCAACAATTGAAAATCGTTTAATAGCATGTATAAAGTTATTTAATTTCCATCTATCTCCTTACTAAAATTAAGGAATTCTATATTTTATGCTTTTCTTTCTATCAAAATCCATACTTCTCAAATCGTGATTAATATATAAAATCTCACAAAGCTCTCTTTTAGTCCTTGTTCCCCATTTTTCATCCAATCACGTGCCCTTACTTATTAAATTCCCAACATATTTCGCAATTGGCGCACATAGAAGATTATATCATTTGAAAATGTACTCATTTGTTTCCATATATTAATGACCCATTTCCATAACCAAAAGCATGAGATTAGTCACAATTATCATATAATGCCATTTCCCATCACAACCCCTTTTCTTCTTATTTAATCTTAATACTTAATCCACACTTATATATATATATATATATATATATATATATATATATATATATATATATATATATATATATATATATCAAATCAAGTGTTTAGAATTACATAATCATACAAAAATTAAAGATCAAGGAACTAGTTTAAAAATCCATTCCATAAATAAATCAATTTAACCATCAAAATCCACATACACAACTTCTTTGCAATCTAATTAGCTTATTACCTCATATCCATGTCAATAAAGATTAATACTAGCTAAACTTCTAATTTAAGCTAATAATCCATGAACCCTAGAAATTAAATTAACATACCTCATGGAAATAATGATAAATTAAGAGCCCAAAATAATAAGGCTTTATCCATATCTCTTCTTTTTCTCCTTTTTCCTCCTCTTTCCCTTCCTTTCTTCTCTTCTTTCTCGACATTTTTGCTTCCTTTTTCTCGGATTCTCTCAAAGCTTCTGTTGTCTCCCGAAATTGATGGAGGAAATGGGCTTAAGGTCCATTTAAAAATGTTCTAAAATGAAAAAATTGCAAGGCAAGTCCTAAACCTTCCCATAATACAAAATTAAATCCTTAAATATACAAAAATAGAAAACTAAATCTTTAATTTTCCATTTCCATTATTTAAAACCTCAAACTTTTGTAATTACAATTTAAGTTCTAATAAAATTATTTGTCCAACTTAAATCCTTGTTTGACTTGACCATATTTGAATATTTGACTTTGACTATGAAATTTCTTGACTTTTTGACTAGTATAAAATCGGGTTATTACATACATAGCCTAATTTTTTATCAATATTCTAATGTTCCCAACACCAATTCTATCTAATCTCCCCCTAATTAGACCTTGTAAATCATTAGCTTCCAGTGTCTCAAATGCCTTGTCTAAGTATCCTTTATTTGCAAGTAAGTAGGCAACTAGGATTGAGTAAAATTGACTTTAAGAGCCCTGGAATGCTGATGGATGGACTCCAAAACATACTGCACATTCATGGTCCTTTATCAGGTTAAAGATGGAGCTGAAGTGCACCCTTAGAGTCCATTTCAACCCAAACATTCTTGTATTTACCGTCCATGCAAATGCGAAGACATGTCTCATGAGTCCTTAGCTCAGCCTCTAGGATTGAACACTCTCCATAGAAGTCGTTGAATGCCCATACAACCTCTACCCTGGTGTTTCTAGGATTGTCTCCACCCACTGCTTGATTGTCATTCTTTAAAGCACGGTCTGTGTTAAGTTTCAACCCTTCATCTTTAGGCTCTTCCCAATACATGATAAAGGGAAGAGAAGATCTCTTATTTTGTTTTCCAGCCATAACATTAGACAAGGAAGAAATTATGAAACAGGTTCTTGAGATAATTCTTTTGTCCTTCATTTTGATCCCATTGTGTTTAGCTTCATTTCTTTCTCTCCAAATAAACCACTTGACAGTTAGGGGCAAGATGGATAGGATAGAACCAGGCTTAGAGTTTTTATCCATGATCCAAGACCAATACATTAGTCTAGGATGGCTGTAATTCTCATTTAATGTAATCCCCAGTTTATCAACAAAGAATCTCCAAACACCTTTAGCTATTTTCCCACTAATAAAGACGTGATTAATAGATTCCTCCTCTTGGTAGCATGACATTTAGATGCAATCTGGATTCCATACTTAGATTGAAGGACCTCATCAACAGGCATCCAATCAGCACAGATATTCTAGGTGGCACAGCAGAATGCCCAAATGTATTTGAGAGTCAATTGTCTGGTATTTCTATATCTGATCACATCAATGCAAGTTTATATATAGATAGGAATGACAACCACGGGAGTCCACCATACCTCACTTGTTGGACTCATGTGCCGGACTCATCATATCGGACGACAACTACCGAAGTCCATATTTCGGAAAGGAGACAAGACTGCTCAGTGTGTTAGAGAGATGTAACTTGTCTGCAAGAGACGGCTTGATGTGACAACATCTTTAATGGGGAGAGCTACTCTATGACAGCTAGAGATGGCAAAAAAATCCGACCCGACGGGAACCCGCCCCTAATGGGGCGAAAAAACCCGCCCCGCGGGTCTGTAGGGTGGGTATGGGGCGGGTCACGGGGCGGGTGCGGGTTTGACCTTCCCGACCTGAACCCACTCCGAATAAATAAATTAATAAAAAATAATAAGGAAAAAAAATAAAAAATAATAAGGAAAAAAAATAAAAATACCAAAAAAAAAAATAACTAAAAAAAAATAAAAAATTAAACGAGGCGGGTAAGTTGACCCGCCCCAACCCGAAATTCGCAGGCGGGTTTGGAATTGAAAAAATCTCGCGGGGCGGGGGCACGGTTAGGGGGGACCCGACCCGAACCCGCCCCGTTGCCATCACTGACAGCAACCACAAGCTTATGATGGAAAATGATTATTAACAAAAGAAATTATTTACATCATGCAGGGTTGAGGTTTTTACACATGTTAAGAGTAATACATGTCACGATCTTAGACAACAACTCCTTCTATAAATAGATTGCAAATGCCAACAATGAAGAGGTTCAACATATTACACACAATACTTTTATTCTCATTCCCCTTTCTCTCTTTTACACACATAAATTTCCAGAATCCAATTATATTTCGCTCGATATGAGTCCTGACTTGAGTGTCGGAGTGCAAACAGGAGCTGCCCCAACTTCCTTTGCCTGTTGACCTCATTTGTCCAAGTGCGCAGGAAAACTTACGTGATCAAGAGAAAGGAACTGAGACATGTTGATCTAAGGTCCAACCAGATTTTGTGGTAAACAAGCATAATTAAGCTTATTTTTTTGCTAGCGGCAAATAGCAATCATTGATTAGCCAGTTTCTAACTTATTTTGTTATACATGTTCACCTTATATTCATCAGTTTAATCCTTATTCTATTGATAAAGTATGTTGGCTAGCCTTATATTTCAAGGTCGCTAATGAGACTTCGCGCTATTAATGCTCATCGGCTTATTTTGAGAACCATGTCAGGACATTGCACTTTTCTGGGAGGAAAACTTGTAGATTGGAGAAGAGGTGAGCATTGGAGGAAAGATCAAGCACAAAGGCTGAATTTCGTGATATTGTGTTTGGAGTATGTGAACTTCTATGGCAAAAAATTATCATAGATGATTTGTGAATCAACTGGAAGGAAACCATTAAATGAAATTTCACTGCTCTAATAAATCAACTATTATTATAGCTCATAATTCGATATAACACAACCTCATGAAGCATGTCGAGATATATCATCATTCATAAAGGAGAAATTGGAAAACGGATCATTAAATATGTCTTATGCATCAAGTGAGAGAAGCTTGCTAACATTCTAAGGGACTGCCTAGTGCTTTACTTCATGGAATAGTACTAGACAAGCTTTGAATGGAAGATATATATATATATATATATATATATATATATATATATATATATATATATATATATATATATATATATTTAATAGGTTGAGCTGTTCACAGTTTATCCTCGTGCGGGCTAGGAGTTAACATTAAAATTAAATAGTACATGGAATCAGGGGGACATAGGCATGACCTCCAAGATAAAAGAAATGTAGCAACTGATAAAAAACGAAGTGGAAGAAATAAAAGGGGAAAAACATGATCCGTACATCAAAAGAATAAAAGATAAATACTAGACTATAATCCTCTGAAGCTGGGAAGTCCTCACCCCAATCTTGAGTAGTTCTAGAAAACAATCCCATTTATCTAGGGATTACGTTGTACATTTGTAACTTTCTTATCTAATCAATTATTATCGACCAAAAAACTAAGAAAAAATTTTCTTTACATTGCATCATGTTGCAATTATGGGTTACAAATTTGTTTCATTGGTTTTGTCACGTAGTTCCTGTACTATGACACAATGCAATGTATATTCAGAGAGAGAGGATTTCATACAATTTGAACTTCTAAATAATTAGAATATGGCTTAACTGGATTGGAGCTTTGGCATCTGCGGGATGGAATGTATTTACTATTATGATTACCTTCACTCATTAGGATAAATTTCAAGTGTTGTTGTTACAGATATGATGTGATCCGGACCCTCGACAATCGGAGTCATAGCAGGCTTGACGGGAAAATTTAAATATTCAAGCCAAAACAAGAATTCAGCAGGTTCAACGAGCTTTGAAGATCAAACCGTGTCGAAAGGAACCAAAAATTATGCAGAAGTGCTTTCACGGCCGTAACCAACATATGTCACGGCCATAACCTCCCCTCGGGTTAAAATGCAGAATTTCCAGATTTTTGATTTACGGCCGTAAATAAGGGATCACGGCCGTAACCTTAACCAGAAACACACTTACGGCCGTAAGTGTCATCTTTACGGCCGTAACGGATTAACGGATCAGATTTTTTCCAGATTTCGCATTATTTTATTTCCTTATCAGTTTTAGCTATTTTAGGTTAGTTAGAATTCTATTTTGAGTAAATTAGCGATTAGGGTTTTATTTTGCTTATTTATACGCCTTTTTGATTCATTGTAAATCAAGACTTTGATGATTAAATAAAACAGGGATTGAATGTTTTTCAATTGTTTAATGTGTGGATTCACATTACAAACCCAAACTTATCAAGATTGATTATCTTGTGGCGTTCATCCCGAATTTATCAAATATTCGGGAGAATATTTGTGGCGTTCAAATCAGAGACTTATCAAGGAGATTGGGCAAATCCTTGTGGTGTTTCGAAAGTCGTGGTTCTTTATTCCGCATCGTTGAGCCATCGTGTCGTGAATATCGGGTCATGATTCATCCGTCCAACAACAACCTGGGTTCGGAACTTTCCGGCGTTTCTTCCGCGCTTCGAACCTCATCATTTGGTATCAGAGCTGGACTCTGAATTCAGGTTTTTCTATCCAGTTTGATTTTTATGTTTATCATCGAGTCCCATAAAAATCATCCATATCTTGTTGTTGAGTCTTTCTTTTCTTGATTTTCTTGTTCTTCGTGCCAGTAAATTTTTTCTTTTTTTGATCCATATAAAAATTCAACAAAATTCAAAAGTGTTCGTTTTGCTTAATTCTTATCCGAATTAAGTTCCGTTTGTTTTCTTGTGTTCGTTGTCGAATTTTCGGATTTATAAAAAAAAAAAAATTATTTTTTTTATTATTTTATTTATTCCGAAAATTTATCCTAAAATTCAAAAAAAAAAAAAAGAGTACATTCAAGAACCACTTTCTTGAATTTCTTGATCCTTTGTTTTCATTATTCTTTTTCTGTGTCCTTCCACATAAATTTTACAATGTCCAATTCTCATGAAAACGCCAAAGATCGTATGTGGAGATTTTTGAATGAAGCTTTGGTTAGGTTGGATAAATTAGATGAAAGGGAAGGGAAATTGAAAAATGGGCGATCTCAAGCAAATCGTAGTGATTATAGGCGTGATCCTAAACCTAGGGATGGAATCGGGGTTAAGAGAGGAGCTGAGATTGATCCAAAAGCAATTTTGAAAATTCAAAAAGAAATTTATGAGGAAAGATTGAGGTGTGAACGGGAGGCAGAAAGAAAATATTTGGCTAAATTACGAAAAAAGGAGGAGAAACGAAAGGCGATGATTAAATGGTTAGAGGAGAGTGAAATACATGTTATGGTTGAGCCTCGGGATATGAATGTTGAAAAGAAGGAGGGAGGCTTGAAACATGAATTAGAAGTAGTTGAAGAGACCCCGAACTTTGTGGTAGGAGTTGAAAACGTGGAGTTGTGTGAACAAACTCCAAAATATGATGAGGAATTAGAAGTTGGGGTAGAAGTTCAAATTTTGAGCTTTGAATTGGAAGATCCACATTTTGGTAGTGATGAGATAGTACATGAACATGGTGATTCAAATGTGGAGGTCGGAGATGTGGTTGAGTCTGAAGATAAAAAAATCGAACAAGAAATTGCAAAGGAGGAAAGAGGTGAAGAGAAGAGCCTCGTGGTTCAAGAAGTGGAGTTGGTGGTGGTTTGTCATGAATACAAGGATCCATACCTTGTACCTCATGAAGCTAACATGTCCCTCCCCATTTTGTTTAAATCTTTTTTGCAGGTTAATTATGACTGGAAGCTTCAACCACACTACGAATGGAAAAGGAAGTTCAAGCTCCATCTCTTCCGTGTTAGCAAATCAAAGGATTCCAATTTATTGAACTCATGGCATGGAAGCAGAAATTTTCCGTTTGATCCAGGAGGTGAAGTGGAACACCAGGAACAAAGCTATGATTCGGGACGAATCATCCTAAAGAAGGAGGGTATGATGTGATCCGGAACCTCGACAATCGGAGTCATAGCAGGCTTGACGGGAAAATTTAAATATTCAAGCCAAAACAAGAATTCAGCAGGTTCAACGAGCTTTGAAGATCAAACCGTGTCGAAAGGAACCAAAAATTATGCAGAAGTGCTTTCACGGCCGTAACCAACATATGTCACGGCCATAACCTCCCCTCGGGTTAAAATGCAGAATTTCCAGATTTTTGATTTACGGCCGTAAATAAGGGATCACGGCCGTAACCTTAACCAGAAACACACTTACGGCCGTAAGTGTCATCTTTACGGCCGTAACGGATTAACGGATCAGATTTTTTCCAGATTTCGCATTATTTTATTTCCTTATCAGTTTTAGCTATTTTAGGTTAGTTAGAATTCTATTTTGAGTAAATTAGCGATTAGGGTTTTATTTTGCTTATTTATACGCCTTTTTGATTCATTGTAAATCAAGACTTTGATGATTAAATAAAACAGGGATTGAATGTTTTTCAATTGTTTAATGTGTGGATTCACATTACAAACCCAAACTTATCAAGATTGATTATCTTGTGGCGTTCATCCCGAATTTATCAAATATTCGGGAGAATATTTGTGGCGTTCAAATCAGAGACTTATCAAGGAGATTGGGCAAATCCTTGTGGTGTTTCGAAAGTCGTGGTTCTTTATTCCGCATCGTTGAGCCATCGTGTCGTGAATATCGGGTCATGATTCATCCGTCCAACCACAACCTGAGTTCGGAACTTTCCGGCGTTTCTTCCGCGCTTCGAATCTCATCAGATTCTGATGCAGCAGTTTCTTATGTTAAGGTCATGTTTTTTTGCGTACTGATCGAGCTGTTGACACCCAGCATTTATCTATCCATCACCTACCTTATTCTTGAAATCATGGTACTGAAAATCTTAGCTTCTTCTTGAAAATATTGTCTCTGTTTCTCTTTCAGTTCCTTGTGTTTGAGTTTCAAATCTCTGATAATGCACAATTATATTTAAATAAATCAGGAATGATTTTGTAGTAAAAGTAATGAGAGGAACAAGAAAGGAAAATGAGAAGGTTTTAGGTACATACCTGTTTTTGGGATCAATGGCTAATGCGCGCTTCATGTCATCCTCGGCTTTCTCTAAATCGGACGTACTGATATAAGCTTGGGATCTTCTGAAGAGAGCTTTAACATTGAATGAATCCATTTCTAGGACCTAATATAATTAGCTGAATTGTGACGTATTTGCACTGCACGTTATATATTTATGCGAAATAGAAAAGAGAGAGGTAGAGATCGAAACCTCGGTGCACAGTCTAGAGGCCTCGAGATATTCTCCCAGTTTCAGTTTACACGCCGCATTGTTCAAATAACATGATATTCTCAAAGAATTTGCCTTTAGTTTTTCTTCATCACTGAAAGAGTGATTGTATTCTATATATTCTGAAGCCTGCAGAATGTAGAAAGTGAGACAACTATTATTTTAGTTTGTGAAGAAAAAAAATGTTTTATACTTTGTCTTTTGTTCAATATTAATATATTTTCTAGATCACATTCCTTCTCAAACTTCTTAGAGGCCAGCTGAAATTTCCCAGTTTTGAACAGCATATTCCCTTCATGCTTCTTTCTCTCACAAGCCTCCATTCTTTCTTGGATCTCCATTTTCCAAAATGGTTTATCCTGCACCCAAGACATATATATCTTGCACTTAGCTGATCAAGAGATTTTATGTTTTCTTCTGAACAACTTAAACTTCATACGAGTTGTTTCGATTTGATAAACCACTGAAGCTGAAAGTGAATGATATGTAGGTGAAAGTTATGTAGGAAAAACCTTGGTGAAATCTACTAATGTGATTTCGTAATTTATTTCTCCAACTTCACAGCCATAATTGAAATCAGAGCTGATTTTAACTATAGCTTCTTCTCCTCTTTTCATAGTCATTACTGCTCTATCTAAACCCTCCTCGATTTTTCCTGTGAATGACAAAGAAATGGTGAAATAATAACACATTCGACCTGAGATAAGATTAATTGCGGATATTACTTATTTCCGAACTTCAGTTGAAGAATAAGCAAGAAAGACTTAAGATGTACCTTCTGAACATGTGTATTCAAAGGGTTCTTCTTCAGCTCCTTTTCTTGAAATAACAATACCATCTTCGAGTTTACCAACATAGATCACTTCAAAAGCAAAAGAATTCAAGCCAGATCACTTCAAAGGCAATAAACTTTAGGCCATACTTTTTTATGAATTTATTTGCTTAGTTTACCTTTCACAAGGGATCCTTCACTTGGCCGGTCAAAGCCTTCGCCTAATTTCATTATTTTCTTCAGTATTTTCTCATCTCCCATGACATCTATAACACTTCTCCATGATATCAATTCAAGATCAATGATCAAACTTGAATAAGGTGGAACCCCATTAATCATAGAAGTCCCATCTTCGGAATGCCAAAGCCCATCTAAAAAATAAAATAAAATTTACAAGTTAAAGATGGAGAATCGGCATAAGTTTTTGAAGAAGTACATAAGTTTACATTATGAAGTTAAGGTGATGAAGACTCATATCTACTTACAAAAGAACTTTACAGAAAGCTCTGCTTTTTCACCCTTTCTCATGGTTTTGACTGATTTGCTCATGGCAGAACACAGATTACCTAATTAAAGATATAATAAAATTAAATATCTTTACGATTAGAAATGAATAATGCATATTGTGTAAGAAAATGAAATCAACATTGATTACCATTTCTCAAAGAAAATTCCAGTCCATCAGATTTAGATATTACTGTTCCCTTGTCACACCTTGCTTCATACTTGACTACATGTAAACAAAAAGCATCATAATTTCATCCTCTTCATTTCTAACAGCTTAAACTTTTGGACGAGAAGGATTCTGAGCCCATGCACAGAAGTCGACGTGATTGATAGGAGTAAATAGAGCGAGTTAGTTACCTAGAACTTCATCTGCTTCATTTGGCGTCGCCCATCCTTCCCCTTCCCTGGTTATTTTCTTCAATATTCCTCCATCACCTGTGATATCTCTGATGGGGTTCCACGATATCAACTCCACGTCGAAAATGAGTGTTGAATTTGGAGGAACCATAGGTGGAGAACCAGCTTCCCCATAAGCTAAATCTGGTGGTATTGTGAAAACTGCTCTTTCACCCTTTCTCATAGTAGCTATTCCCTCGTCACATCCTTTGATAACTTCACCTATCACATTTTTACCAAGGTTCGTTCCTGGAGGGTGAGTCAAAATTCTATCCACCAATATGTATAAAAATGTGATGATAAACCTGCTAATAAGCATAAAGCTATAACCAGGGTTGCACTAACTGAGACACCGACACACGATACGGACACACCGACACGTGATTTTTCAAAAGGTTAGGTTACAGAAATTAATTTTTATTTTATTATTATTTTAGTCTAATATTCAAACAACACGTTTATATTTATTGCATGACATGACATGCTGACAGCCCACAAAGTGTCTGTGCAACGTAGGCCATAACTTCTAAATTTTGAAACTGGGGACAGAAAAATGGGATAATGAAAGACCTACATTGGGCTAATTTGAAAACAAAAGGGGTTCCCTTATTGCGGCTTGAATCAAAATATTCTCCATCTTGAACTCTCACACTGTAATGAACTGTCACAAGAAACAGACCAAAATCTGTGTTGGAAAGCTTCCAGGTGATTATTCCAACGAAACTGTAATCAAGTCTCATCGTCATTACTATAAAAAAATTGTACATTGATGAAAATAAATCTTTGTACCTTCGACTTCATCGCCAGGAATTGGAGTTTGCCATGAATTTCCCTCACGGAGAACGGTTTTAAGCAAACCTTTTGTCCCAATACTTTTCTCGGATAAAGCTGAAACTTCGGCTTCTATGTCGAAGCCGATTGCTGTATTGGGAGATTCTGCCATTTCTTTTAAATGTTTCTGTGAATGAATGTTTATTTGCAAAAGGATAAGATTTTTAAGGTATAAGGAGCGTGTGAGAATATTTTGATTGAAGATAAGTCGTTAGTTTCCTTGTTCAGTTCATATTTTTTTCTCATTTGTATAACAAACTTTGGTATTGACTTCGCACGAATCGCCTTCTTAGACCGATCCATGAATCCACGTATATGCAGGGATGGCAAAATATCACATACTGAATGGGGTGGGATTGGAATTTCAATAATGCTGGGTTCCCAACCCAGCTCACAATGTGGTTCACAAAAATGTATTCAAATTACCATAATATCCCTCACTTGCAATAAAACAACAAAAAGACTTTGACCAACCAAAAATTCAGAATTTCCCTTACCCGCGTCCCCAAATTCACCCGGCTCCTCCGAACTCGTCGTAGCCAAATTCAGCCCGAACTCCGGTGCCACGGCCATAAAAATTTCAGCACTTCCGTCCGAAAGCTGTCAACCTCTCCCTCTCCAATTGAGGTAAAATGCTTTTGTTTTTTTTTCCATTGTTTGTGAACTTCATCCTAAACTAACTTACTTATATTCCGGATTTCGCAGTTGGATGAACTGCGTAGCGTAAGAGCGGTACTTGAGAAGGCAATTGGCGCAAGAACACTACGGTAAGTGCTCCGATTTTGAAATAGTATGACAAATTTCAGCATTGTCCAGCCTAGACGAAGAAGTTAAAATTGATTTTGAAATGTTTGTTCTAAATTTCGAAACCCTAGCTTGCTGTACTGTTAAAATTTTTGAGTTATGATGATTATTCTTTACTTCCATGGTGAATGTGACGTAATTTTTTTTTTTTTTTTTTTGAATAATGTTGTTTATTTTCTCTGTTCATGTCAACTTGTGTGCTCTTTCGTTATGTATGGTAATTCACATTTGGGTGTAGGAGTGTTAGCAGTATTATATTGGATTAAAAGATTAGTTTTAAATCAGAAATTAAGGTTTCATTGTAATTTGGTGATTTTCAATCCAATTTTATTGTTCTTATTTAACTAAAAAAAAAAAATCAGTATTAAAAAAAAAATTATGGGTATATGCACTTAGAATCATCAAAATCTTAATTTCGATGAGTTCTCGATGAACCAATTCTACACATTATTATTAAATATGCCATAATATTCATGAAAAAAAATTAAATTTACTTAACAAGCAAGTGATGATAACTAAATATGAGATCAGCACAATATGCCACCACTTTTGGCTAGTTACAACAGACACAATAGCATCTTCCACGAATACACTAATGAAATCGGCATTTACAATTGCATTTGCATTCACCAACAGTCTTGCAGAGTTCAAATCCTATCTTTTCCTATCTAACATTGACAAGATGGCAAACAAAATGTCCACGGAAGCAAACTCCATGGTTCTTGCAATATGGGATTAAGGGATTATGAATATTACTGCAATTTGAGTAGATTTTATTAGTGTTTCATTGTTTATTGTGATGCTCATTTAGTATCTTCAGTATACTTTCCAATGTTGCATTTCTTTTATTTGGATTTCATGTTGCTAGCTTCATTTTACATTATGGTTATCAGAAAATTGAGAATATTTTGAGCAACTTATTTCATATATGACACGTTTGACACGTTAGGAACACAAAATGAAGGGGAAGAACTATGGAATCTGTCATGGTTGTCGACAAGCGGGACATTGGTTGGGTGATTGTCAAACAAAGACGACATGCCCGGTTTGTGGGCAAGGATTAGTGTGATTGTTTGAGGTTGAAAAACCGTCATCAAAGTACTTGGGGAAGCTGTTCTACTCTTGTTCTCGGCCGATTTGTCGTTTTTTTGTTTGGGATGACGAAGAGTCAAGCAGCCAAGCTAAAGTGAAGAACTTGGTTGAAGAAGAGACGGATCAATTATCGCATCTATTGAAGACGTGCACGTATATCAAATGAAGAGAAGGTGGAAGTGACTGTGGTAAACTTTCACCCGAGTGAACGAAGCCGAACTGATAAAGGCAAGGAGAAGGTGGAAGAATGAGATAATGAAATTGTACCAATGTTTGAAAATATTGTATCATCGTCTGTAACTAATGGATGCTTTCAAACCTATAAAAAACCTTTTTTCTATTCTCATTATACATCTACAAATTCAAACCTAGCATTATTGTTGTATATAAAGTAATAATTATTGAAAAATCGCAGGCCTAGCAGTACATTTCCCAAATTTCTTGAACAATAATGCTGGTGTCCGAACGGATTAAGAAAAATAATATAGCTGGTGTCCGAAAACAAAAATCCAAATACAATATTGCTGGTGTCTGAAATGAGTAAGAAAAATGAGGTACTTCTCTTACCAAGCTCCGACATTGTAGCTCAAATTCTGAAGCTCAATCCATTATTTCTGATTCCGAATGAAGTGGCACTGTTCTTCCAGTATTTTTCGAAGTGCAAAGCCGCAACCTTCGTCGTCTACCTCCGGTCTGAAGCTCAATCCGTTATTTCTGATTCCGAATGAAGGCACTATTCTTCCAGTATGGGATGCTCAGTATTTTTTGAAGTGCAGATCCGCAACCGTCGTCGGGAACGCTCAAGGCCAGCTACTTCCGGTTGTTGGTAACTAAGATCAAATCATTTTCTGTGAGAGTGATTTCTTGTGATTTCTTTGGGAAATGTACAGAGAATGGATATGGGATGGGAGATAGTGTATGTGAAACACCCAGTTGGTTTGTAAATTTTTTATGTCAAAATATCGCGATATTTTGTAAACTAAATTCTCGCGAAATCTCAATTATTGTGAACCACATTGTGAGCTGGGTTGGGAACCCAGCATTATTGTTGGAATTTTGGTCCTTTTTTTAAATTTATTTTATTTTACTCTATGTTTCAATTAAGGGGATGGAAAATGAAGATATTTTAGGCTCTGATCCATAACACCATAGCAATCTGAAATTTGTTTATTTATGTTTTGAGGTAAAATGTGTGATGAAAAGTGGACAAAGAAAATGTATGTGGTTAAAAAGTGATTTGAGATAATTGTGTTGTTTATAAATTGATTTATAAATTGCAATAATTGCGTTAAAGAACAGAAGCATCATTATCACTTCAACGCATGAAATCTCATGTCGAGGGACGTCTTCCTCCCGGCTGTTGCCATTCCATCGAGCCAGCTTGACCTACTAAGAATTTTTTAATATATATTTTAAAACTTTTTAGATATTATCATTAATGTTTGGGTAATTATATTTGCACCACAATTTTTTATAATTACACCACATTTGAATTGCGTTATTGGTCCTTAATCTTTATAGATTATTACATTTATATTCTTTATTTTTTCATCAAGTTCTTATCATTAAATTTTCAACAATTATCAAATTTTGTCCTTCATGATGATTTTCTTCCAATTTTTTTTTTTAATTATCATCGTGCTTTAAAAAAATGAACAAGTATTTAGGTAAAATTTTGATTTTTTTACTTATTAAGTGTACAAGCGGTAAATAAATCTTTTTAATCATTCTTAATAATTTTTTTTTGACAAAAATCGATAGAAGAGACGAGATACATTAATTAATGAAAGAATTAAATTAAGAATACAATGAAAAAAAGTTTGGGGACATAATTTTAACATCGATTAAAAGTTATTTCTTAACAAGGTCGGGCGTATGACCTACCTCATGCCTATTTTCCTTGACCATGGATCTGGAGATTGGTCTTACTCGGCCTTGTTATACCTTAGGCCCATGTAAGTAAGTCACGAATTATCCTTTGATAATGGCTTCATAAATGGGCCTAGCCCTGAAATCAATAAATCAAGCATAATCTTGTAAGCAATTTCTATAAGGATTCTTTCCGTGAAACATAAGTTTCTTCGATAAGGACTCCTTCTCCTAGTAGGAGAAGGTGATGGACTTTGAGCCCTATAAATACAGCTCTTTTTTTATTTTTAATCAACATTCATTCATTATCAACACAATTATCAGCTTTATATTTTTCTCTCTACTTTCTCTCTTCAGAACACTAATTCTTACACTGGAGGGGCGATAGGAAGAATTATCCTTGACTTTTTTACAGGTTAAATGCGTAGCAATCCATCTTTTCCAGCGATCAAGTAGCTTGAGATCTTGCCACATCAAGGTTAGAAAATTTTACAACGTCAAATAGTGCCTTCTGTAGGAAAAGATACGATTAGCCATGATTAATAGATGTCAAGCTGGTCCTTCCACTTCCACGGGGCAACCTCTTCCAGCCAATACATCGGTTGAAGGAGAAAACCCCCAACCTCTTGAAGATGTCCAGGAAAAACAACATCTAGTAGCCTTGCCAAATGACGAACCTGTTAGTTGAGAAACCTTCAATGAACTCGAGCGACAGCTCAATGACCTCGGTCAGACTCTTCAATAGCAAGCCCAACATCAGACAATACCGGAGATGAATACACCCGAGGTCATGGCCAAGAATGATACCAGCCAATCTCATGGACACCAATTTTGAGGGAATCAGGGAAATCGTCATGTTATAGAGGGATCATCAAACATGATGTAGAAAAAATTTCCAGAATTATTCAGGAAGGAATACGTAATGGGATAAGTCATAATACGAAAGCTCGAGCAACGTTCACAACATTTCTCGCAAGTAGCAAAAGGATAAAGAAGACTGTTCCTTTTAACTTAAATTCAACAACAAATAAACTGAAAAACTAAAAATAATTATATTCAAAAAATAAAATGTTCCAAACATTCACTTAAATACAACTCGTCTTGCTGTTTTAGATGTAAAAATATCAATTAACTTTTGAATAATCCAACTATTCAACTATTTCTTTTTCAATGGATAACAAGGTCAACCAATTTAATCTTTACGGTGACATAGTTGATCGAAGATAAATCTTGATCAAACGTAATGACTAATGGAGAGTAATTGGTTAAGTAATTAAAGGTTTGGGCAATTGGGCTTGGTCTGGTCTTTCATGGGTAATTGGCTATAGTAATTAAATGTTTAGTTTGGGGCCAGATTTTGAGAAACATGGGCCTTCAGGAAAAGGGGTTAAAAAAAAAAAACAGCCCAGAAAAATGGGCTCCCTTAACTGTGGGGCAAAAGGCAGAGGCCTCTTGGGCAAGTACGACCCTTGGCGTTACAAGGCAGGTTTGCACAAAGCTTTGAAGAAGAAACAAATCATGAGTTTTGACAAATTAAAATAAAAAGAAATTGAATCCAGCAAGAGTGATGAAGATAGGGAAGTCTTGAATTTGAAGGCTGCTAGTACAATACGATTTTGTTTGGCTAAGAATGTTCTTGCAAATATTCATGGAATAACTGGTGCTAAGGAACTTTAGAAACAACTGCAAGAGTTGTATCAGACAAAAAGCTTGTCAAATAGGTTGTATCTAACGGTGCAATTACATTCTTTGAGGATGAGCACGTCTACAAAAATTTCAAACCATCTCAGTGTCCTTAATGAGATCGTTTTTGAACTGGAATCTATTGGAGTCAAGATTGAAGATGAGGATAAAGCATTGAGGTTTATCTGGTCTCTTCCATCCATGTATTGAGTACATCAAGCCGATTTTGATGTACGGGAAGGAAATGGTGGATTTTGCAGAAGTTACAAGTAAGTTGATCTTCGAAGAACGAGGTTAGATGGAGGTGATAATCCATCTGGAAATAATTTGCTTGTTACTAAAAAGTGGAAGAGGGGTAACTCCATGAAGAAGAAGGCAATATGCTGGAACTGTGGACAATCCAGTCAAGTAAGAAGCTGTCCAAAAGGTGGAGTAGACTCGACTAACTGCTCGAAGGTAGACAATGCCACTCTCTTGGTGGAGAGCGGTGATAATGTACTCTGAGTAAGATTTGACATCCTCATGAGATGATGTCAGTTGCCATGATAGAGAATGTGTTCTTACTGGTAGGTGCATGTATTCGTATACATGCATTGGTTTGAATTGGATGCAAGGAATGTGGTTAAATTGATGTCGATGGCTGATGGGCTCCTACGAAAAATCAAATAATAGGAGTTGTACCATAGTTTTTGTAACACCCCAAGTTTCAAAACCTTAAACCTAGTCGTGTTAACTTCCATTCACATTAAATGCGGAATTTAAAATGTTTAAACATTAAAATGCGGAAAACAAATCATTTAAAAACATCAACCTTTTCATTTTCTATTTTAAAATCTTATAGAAATTTCGACAGAGTCTCCTCTATAAATTGGACTTAACCAACCTGTAGAGAGACATCAAAACCATTTTACAACATAAACTCAACTCAAATAGAAATCCAATATTCAACATACAACCTCAATTCTACTTCAAACTCCAACATCACCACATTATTTCAAACTCAATCCCCAAACTCCTCAACACAACATTTTTTATCAATAAGCTTCAATTAAATGCAATAAGTGATAATATAACCAATATTAGAAATTCCATAACTAATTTAAAACTAATCTCAACCAAACAATTATCAACATAAAATGAATGAATTAAGAAATAATTAATTATAAACTTAATTAACTTCAAAATTTAACTTTATTTTCTTTAAAAACTTGAAGCGGTGTAGCCTGAGTCTGTCACCAAGTGCTCTCCTCGGATCACCTGACTTTCATCACCTGAAATGTTGGGAGGGATTGGGGTGAGCTAAAGCTCAGTAAGTAAACTTTATGCATGAATGCATGCTTATGACATGAAATGCTTTAAAAATTCCATATATGTATCCCCATTTACTTTACTTTCCAAAACATTCAAACTTTTCAAACTTTCACTTGACATTTCAAAACTTTCACTTCATTCCATCGTGAGCTCACTTGGTGTAACTTCTAGTCAATCAGATAACAGTGGGCCATTCTTATTTGGAACCAGATTAAATGCGCATTTCCACCGCAAAGCGGTTTAACATTCACTTTCCCACCGCAAAGCGGTTCATTCATTCATTCCACCGCAAAGCGGCTCATTACATTCATTCCACCGCAAAGCGGCTCATTACATTCGGGTACGCCGGTCCCCCGCGCCCCATTTCCCACTCGGACCTTTCATGACATAGAAGTACACCCATTCTTTCAAAAACTTGGGATACATAATTTTTTGACAAAAATTGCACTTTGACACATTCCTTTCATTAAAACATTTGACTTTCCCATTTCGATGTCAATGCATGCTTGATGATGCAATGACATGTAACGTGCATGCTTGAACATTTCCTTAACTACACATAATTGCATATGGTAGACCAAAAGTATTAAAATTCCGTAATTAACACGAATGTCAATTAATCACATTAATTCCACATTAACATTCAACTTTGATGAAAGTAGGGGGAAGTTTACTTACATGACATCCTTAGTATTTACCGTTATCTGGATTTGCAAGTGGAGGAGCCTCGACTGCCAGTGTCGTCAATGTACCAAAATCCTAGTTGTACCCATTCATTAAGTGAAATATAATTTTAGATCAAAATCACATTTCACACTTCTAAATAAGGTTGAAACTTTCATGTGACTCACAATTCAAACCAAATGGGATCTTAAGTCATGTCAAATACAAATCATACTTCATTCGAAATAAGAGATTAACTTAGATGCCAAAATTGAAATCTAACTAATCAAATTACACAAAGTCAAAATCTATGAAATATTCATCACAACCTAAATTTCATATGGATAATTCCAATTAACATTCTACTACTCATAAACCTGAAGTTCTCAAATTTCCAAATCGATAGAAAATCAATCACCCACTTAAAACTTGACAGGCATTTCAATCAAAAATCTTTAACATTCGTAAATCTGAAATTCTAAAAATTTAAACCATTAATAAAAGTTAAACTGAGCTCAACCAAAAGACAACCTAAATTTCTATATTTCAATATTTTGAGATTTTATACACACCTCTATATCATTCCCCAAATTTGAAAATTTTAAATTTAAAATTCGAAATTCAACTAAAATTCAATTAACAAACTCCATAAATTTGAAGCTGAAATATATATATATATATATATATACTTGTATACAATTTTCCCCAAACCTGAACATACATTTATAATCTCAAAATTAAACTAAAATATCAATTAACCAACTAAATAACTAATTTTTCGGAATCTGGAAATACTATGAAAATTATGCACATATATATACACATATATTCATCAATACATACATACAATTCAAAATATGCAACTGTGTTGTGTCTGAGAGCAGTAGCCGAGGACAGTGTGTGGTTGCTTGCGTGTACCGAGGGGAGATAAAGCGGGGAGGGGCCTTACCGGTGTCGGAGAGGTGGTCGCCGGTGAGAGAAGTGCCGGTGGTGTGAGGTTGTCGGAGGAAGGGGAAGAAATCGTGAGGTAGATGGGATTTGGGTGGCGGCTGCGTGAGGCGAGGTGAGGAAGAGACCGAGAGGAGAGAGCGATAGAGAGAGAGAGAGAGAGAGAGAGAGAGAGAGAGAGAGAGAGAGAGAGAGAGAGAGAGAGAGAGAGAGAGAGAGGGCGGGCGTGAGTTTTGCGAAGAGAGAGAGAGACCGAGTTGTGCGGGTATTAAAATTAGGTATAGGTTTAAATTTTGACACTTTGCAATTTGGTCCCTCTACTCTCAAAATGGGTAATTTAAGTGTAAATCATTCACAAGTTTAAAAAAGTGCCCTATTTACGAAATAATGCAATCTAGGCAAATTACAATTTGATAAAAATAGAAATTTGGTAAGTAACAATTCGAATAAACAATTAAGCATAAAATTGTATGTAAAAACTTAATAACTTTCTAGTTGGTACATTGATCGAGACGGCGTTCAAGTCCTTCCACTGCAAAATAATTCAACTTATCATCAATAATAATTGTCAAATAAATTATTCATCATAAAAATTTAGGTGGTATTCAAGAAAGCACGCAAAACGAAAAGTGGTATTACAGTTTTTCAGTAATTTTTTTTCGACATGAGCTGGTGAAAAGTTCGAAGTTTGTTGATAATTCTAAGTGCTTATACTCATATGGTGGAGTATGTGATTGTCAAAGTGGAAAAAACTTGCCTTTACCCAATGTTTTGATTTGATTTTTTTGTGGCTTGAAAGAATTTTTGTCAAGGTGGAGATTGTTAGGAATTACAGCAAAAAATAAGTGTAATATATAATTGGAAGGAAGAAAAGTCTTTGTGCCTTGTGGATTGATTAATTAGCCCATTATGGCTAATTAAATCTTTGTAGATGTGTACTGCGTAATAAAGGAGGAAGTAGGCAGCAACCGAAAAAAAGGTAAAGAGAGGTAGCCGCCATCATGCATGAACTTTGGGAGCGAATATCTCCTTTTTGGACACAAACTCTATATATTTTAGGGTTATGTTTATCTATAAATATGTATGTTAGGGAGCCATAATAATGTATCTTATGTGAGACTAAATAGAGAGAAAACTGGAGAGCTTTATTTTTTAAGTTTCTTGCGACTCTTTGTGAAATAATTCAAATGGTAGAAACTTGGGTTAGATAAAACTGTGATTGGATTGGTGAGTGAAAGTCTATATATTTTTAAAAATTTAACATATAGTGAAAGACTTTACCGATCCCAAAATTTTGCATTGTTCTTGTTTTATTTTATTGTTTCTCAATTATTTCCTGAACATTAAAAAGATCAAATGGGTTAAAGAAGGGGGAATCAATGTTTAATTCCCAACATGAGGGATAATGGTGGTGGTGGTGATGCAAAAGTGGAGAGGTGGAGGCGGAGGCTTGGGATGGTGGATGAATATGGGCTCCTCTACAATTTTATTTTTGGGGCTGAAATTACATTTCAGGTCCTCGATCTTTAATTTTGGACAAAAATCAACTCGAGTGACCATTGGCAAAATGTTTTGTAATTTGAGTGATCCCTAGCTTAAGGATGAAACTTCAGTGAACATTAGAAATTTTTGCACAACGTTAGTGAACTTTTGTGAAATTAGCCCATACAAAATTATAAACCCATTTAAATCCAATTCTTGAAAATGTAGTGGAAAATGAGAGAATTCTTGATTTTCAAGACTTTTTTGAGAGGTTTGCATTTGATGATATTTGCAAGTCTCATTCATTGTTGATCTAGGTTGTATGGGAGGAGTGCAATATCTGGTGGGGAATTTGCAGGTATTTGGGGATTTTTAGATTTTAGGAGAATGTGTGACTGAAAAATGATTGAAAATTGGTGTGTTCCTTAGAAATGTGTGGTTGAAAAGGCAATTGACTGAAAAGTTGAAAAAAATCAGTGGGAGCAAACAAGCACAAAAATCAAGAAATAGGGATGAGAAAAAAGATTAAGATTTTTATTACCAAGAATCACGTGAAACAGTGAAAATTTATCCAAATTTATAAGAGAGAAATAGTAACTAGTTTCATTTTATCAGAGATGGACATAACATCATCATCTCTTTCTTGGTTCTTTTTGCTGTTATCATCAAGAACATATATGGAGGAAAAAATACCAAAGTTAGAAATCAATAGTCAAAATATGGAGAAGTAATTGAAGATACTTATGATTTTGATGAATTGAGGGAAATGGATTATCTTAAGGCAGCAATTTCTGAGGCCATGGATTGTGTCCACCAGTATCAATTGACACAAAGGCCTTTAAATATGATGCTATATTACCTGCAGAACGGATGTAGCGCCCATTGGGGGTAGATTTTACTGCACCCACATCCCATGTGGCCATGATTGGGTCCCACCTTCAAAAGTCATTATTTCACTTTTTGATCAATTCCCCCATCCCATGCGTTTTTGCATCCACCCCATTAAAAGCAACCCCAACCCCAAATAAATAATAATTTAATATTAACAACCAATTATGTATCTTTATTTTCAAGAATTTAGTCTTCTAGCTTGGCCATTGGCTCCAAATTTTTTTTTCTTCAAACACTAAAAATAAATAAATTCGTTTGATATATATGTATGTTGCTGTTTTTTTTCCTTACTACCCACCCTTTTTGATCATTCTAAAAAATGGTTCGAATAAATAATGATATCATGTTCATGTATCAAATTAACTTTAATTTTCGTTAAATAATATCTTTCAAACACACAATGACTAAATTGTTCATGAGTGGGCTTAGCTAGAGTTTAAATTATTTGTACCGATAATTTAGGCATAGTTTTTGAAAATTAATTTAAATAATAAATACCTAAACAGTGAATTCCTTAAAATATATAGTAAAAATGAACAAAAACAATTGGGAGCACTTCCAGACTTCTTTCCAAATTGGTACATAACATTTGATACAAGGTTTTAAAATGCATTTTCAAAATATAGACCCTTCACAATCTACATATACTAGTAATTCAAACACTAGATAATTACCAAATTGTGAACAACTCTACATGAATTCAGTACTACCATATGGATAAGTACTAGCACTACTTGCGTGGGCTCCATCGTTATATCCATTATCTTGTGTGTCATCGTAGTCCGTCTCGGCATGATCCTCTGTCGCGTTTGAACTGAATCAATGAAATTAGTTACTAGATGTATAACACAAAATTTTCTACAAATTTAGATTTATTTTTAGGCGTTCATTAATTACCTATCATGTCCTAGACGAGGACATGTTCTCTTATCGTGTCTCTGTCCACTACAAACCCGACACTGTCTTTTTTATCTAGACATTGCTTTCTCCTTCGATGACTTTAGCCTTTTTCCACACCCTTTGGCCCTCACGAATTTGGGATCATCTACAAGAAGTGTCACCTCATGACTTCTACTCAACTTTCCTGTTGGGGATCCGTCGTCGAATTCTTTCAATCGTATGTTTAGCCCTTCAAATTCACCTACGAGGAACGTCGTGCGAGCATCTGTTACATCCGCGTGATCGACTAGTACAGAAGCTTTATGAGACAAAATTCCATGTCGTGCCATCAATAAACGAGTGTTATTGTGATCTACTGAATCTCCAGTTGATTGGCCAAAAACAAAGCTGTCTTTTGCCTTTTTAGTCCACCTTCGTAGAATATACTTATCTGGCAATAACAGCACTTGTTTTTTTTTTTTTTTTCCAAAAGCAAAGAATGTGGTGACAAGGGATACCTTCAAACTCATACATGCGACAAGAACAAGCCAGATAATCAGTAGTCGAGTAGTAATTTACCTCCCTTTGTTGATCAAAGTATTTTCCAGTTTCAAAGCGCTGCTGAATATAAACTTTGGCATCCACAACATTTAGTTTTTTCGAGCAAATATAGAAGTTGCTCTGTTGGACTTCCTTTTGAAACCTTCCTTTTGAAACTGTAGAAATTTATTTTTAGTGTAAACATACACCATCTGCTGCTCCATCATAGCATGCAAGTTCAATCTAGGCTGCTCGCTAATGTCGACATGGTTAGCACAAAGCTCATCGTGTCGCTGATGAGCCAGTGCCTTATTAAAATGTGTAAGAAACCCCATCAAAGAGCAATTTTTGTTAACATACCTCTTCAAAAATGAATGACCACTTTCAGACCTCTGACTACTAGACATCCCCGCACTGAATATATGTTTGACATATGCTGGCACCTAACGACAACGTATTTCATACATAGTACTCAGCCACTCATTACAATCTAGATTCATGGTCTCCATGACTTCATTCCACCGATTTTCAAACTCATCGGAAGATTCAGACTGCTTAATAATATTCACCAAATTGTGGTACTGCTCGTTATAAATCATGGAGTTAATTTCCTCAGGAAATTTGTTTAGAATGTGCCACAAGCAATACTTATGCAGTGTCAACGGCAAGATCATCGAAATAGCTTTGGAAATTGCAGCATCTTGATTAGTAATAATAACTCCTGGTGGCTTGTTGTTTGGCATTCCTTCAATGAACTTAGATAATAGCCACACAAATGACTCTGTTGTTTCATCACTCAATAAACCACATGCAAATAGAACAGTCTGCCCATGGTGGTTTACACCCACAAATGGTGCAAGAATCATTGAGTACTTATTTGTGTTGTAGATTGTGTCAAACACTACTGCATCACTGAAGAATGCATATGATCGTCTTGGTTCACAGTCAGCCCAAAAATAACGAAGCAACCTGTTGTCCGAATCAGTCTCAAATGTAAAGAAGAAATTCGGGTCTTTTTCTTTCTCAAATGCAAATTGCTCGATCAATACTTTTGCATCATGCCCTCTGTGCTCTTCACGTAATTTTGCTTCATAGTTCCACAAATCTCTTAGCACATGACCTACCGCTGATGGACCCCTCGAATCTATCTCCATGAGTCTCATCTGTTGACAGGCTGGTATGTTTGCTTCTGTTAATTGCTGCATGAGCGCCTTCTTGGCGGTCGAGATATTCCTGTGGGATCGCAATAAATGTACTCTACTGGGGGTAGTAAGCCCGTGGTTATGTTCTGGAACGAAATTCTTCACTACCCAAGATTGTCCGCTCTGTTCCTTGACCACGGCCAATCTGGCATTGCATCACACACGTGTTCGACAGGGATTTCTTTCTCCTATTCGTGGGACCGCATCTTTGTATTTCAACTGATACCTTTCATTAGTTTTTCCTTCCTTGAAACAGACAAATAGTTTCCAATAAGTTTCATTTGTTTCCTTCTTCTTACTGTTTGCTATTCGTATGCTAAAGCCTGCTTCTCGTGCATATTCATTGTAGAAATTGAATGCATCATCATGTGATTCAAATTCTTGGCCTATTTTGGGAATACGATTGACAGAAACTTGAGGCATATAAACATTATCATCAGGTTCTGCTTCCATTCCTACTGAAAATAGCGAATACCAATTCACAGTTAGCAACTTATAGTACTAAAACATATTTTATCCAACTTACAGTGCTAAAATATATTTTATCCAATAAAATTCACAATTAGTAAATATACTAATGTTTATATGAACAAAATTCTAATAAAATTCACATTTCCAAATTCAGAGTTAGCAAAATTCCACCATACTATAACAATATTTTATTTTTATAATTCACAAAAAACCCTTAAACACGAAAAATTACGAGAATGGTAATACCAGTGATAAGAAATTAACAAAATCCCACTACACTAATATTCACGACAAGAATTCTAAAAGAAGTTATTTGACTAAATCCCCCCATACAATAAAATTCCATAGTTAACAACAATACCAAAAATTTTCTAGGCATATGCTGGAAATTGGAATTATGAGAATGCTAACACTAATGATAAGGTAATAAAAAATAGTATAATCATTAATTTATATAGTTAAAAATGATATGTCCAAAAAATTCTTTTTCCTTTTATTTCGGATTTAACATAACAAAAAGAAAAAAAAATATTTACTGAAAAAATAACATTTATAGTATTCTTGGTCTTCAAATTACCTTGTACAAGTTTTCCACCAAGCCAATAGTTGAATTTCCCGTTTTCTATATATCAAAGGAATTTTGTTTTGGTGTTTGAAGCAGAGAAATGGGAGAAAATGATCAAGCTATAATACTAAATTCTGGAAAATAAAGATACATAATTGATTGTTAATATTAAATGCATGTGTCAGGTTATTTATTTGGGGTTGGGGTTGCTTTTAATGGGATGGGTACAAAAATGCATGGGATTGGGGGGGGGGGGCGAAATTGATCAAAAAGTGAAATCATGACTTTTGAAGGTGGGACCCAATCATGGCCACATGGGATGTGGGTGCTGAAAAATCTACCCAATGGGCGCTACATTCATTCTGATATTACATGATGGGACTTTTATTGAGAAAAAATGGTTAATTTATTCCATATGTTCTCTATATAGTGGACCTTGCAATTACTCAGAATACTCTCACCAACCATCCTAATTGAATGTTTGCTGAACAAATGGATTAATACAGCATAATTTTTTTCATTCTTAATACCGACGAGTCATGTCCGGTCTAACTAACTAAACTTGTCAGTTAGGTCGAATTTCACACAGCTCTACTTCTTTATCTCCTTTAGAATCATTTAGCAGTGGTTTTGTATTCTCTGAAACCTCAATATCTTCTTCCCTGCTTTCAGTTTCACTCAGCACCTCTATCGGCTTATACGTGTAAAACCAGGCACATATCACATAATATATCAAATTTACTACTTGTACTACTGTCACAAGCCAATAATAATTCTCCAACCTTCCCCTGTTAAGATTACGGTCCGCCAGCCAGTTCCTTTCCTCACCAGTATACTTGTGAACTGAAGATACGATGATGGTGCTCGTATAGTTTCCAATTGCTATAGCTATCCAGTAGAGTGCAGCAGCAGTGCTTCTCATGCTTTCTGGGGATTGATCGTAAAGAAACTCCAAGTGACCAACGGAGGTGAAAACTTCAGCCACTCCATTAAGGCAATACTGTGGAAGCAACCAGAAAGCACTAATGGGAATAACGGCAGTCGGTTTATCCAAAAGGTTATGATCTGCTGCCACTGCTTTTCGTTTGATCTCAATCAGTGCCGCGGCGATAGTAGCGAAAATGCCGACGAAAAACCCGATTCCCATTCTTTGCAGGCACGTGATGCCATTGGGGTTTCCTGTGAACCGGCGAGCGAAGGGGACAAACACGCGCTCGTATAGAGGAAGGCCAATTAGCAGAGTAATAGTACTGAAAATGGTCATGCTAGCTGGAGGTATCGAGAAAGAATGGGAAAGTCTACGATCCATGCTACGCGCTTGTTGGATGGTAAAACTGTTTAGATGAGAGTGTGAAGTGACCAGCAATATAGCTGCTGCCCAGATAGGCAACATTTTGATTATTGTCTTCAGCTCTTCAACTCTATGGACAGTGGCTAGCCTCCATAGTTTTGGTTGAGACGACTCATTCATGTCCGAATCAGTAACTATAGCCGCACGGTCTAGCCATCTTCAGATAGCAGCAAACCGAGAAATATATAAGATCATTGAGTTTTCAACAATAATAACCGACTTGTGATAGGAGTTTTTGAATGTGTATTTGTTCACCCTTACGAAAGAAGGATAAAAGTGACCCTCTTTTTGTGAGGGTAAAATATACCCTTATAAAATTGATAGATATGAAATTTTCTTGTCTATTTTATTTTGTTCATCAAAAAGTTTCGATATGAATATAATCTTGATATATAATTTTTGTTATTTCTGAAGTTACTTATTTTACGGATAATTAAGCAGTTTATCAATAAAAATAAGTAACTTTTCAAACAAGAAAAATTGTACAGTAAGACTATACTCATATCGAAGCTATCGATGTATATTATAATAAATATTGAAAAAAATTTAATTTATACAAATTTTAAGACATGTATTTTACCCCCTCACAAAAAGAGGTGAACAAATTCATTATCGAAGTTTTTAGCTTACTTTAATTGGTTCGAGTGCAGAAGTCTCCCGTTGGAAGAAATATCAGCATCAAGTTGTCTGTTCTCGTACAAGAAACAAGGATCAGTTGGAGCAACAACCTTCCTTTTCCTTACAGCTGCAAAAATTACCTGTGTCACTCGAACAAATGGACTACCTCCGATCTTTACGTTCCTGTACAAAGGGGAGCCTAAAATAAAAACTATAATGGAGAAGCCCATGGCTATTGTTGGAATTCCGAGACCCCAGCCCCAGCTCACGTTGTCTTGGATATAAACCACAATTGTTAGAGCAGCCAGAGAGGCCATTCCCATACAGAAATAGTACCAATTGAAGAAATTCCAAGTTTTAGCCTTGGTTTTTGATTTAGTCATATCGAACTGGTCAGCAGCAAAGGTAACGACACATGGCCTTATTCCACCAGTACCTAAGGACGTCAAGAGAAGAGAAATGTACAGAATCCATAACTGAAAGTTGGAAGCCTCCTGGCAGTTCACCTGAGTTGGACACGGTGTAGGATGGAGTCCAGGCAGGAAAGCAGATGTTGTGATGCAAACCATTCCCTGTAACATATGGTTTATAAATACAGAATTTCCCAAACCACTCTTCAACACACATTTACTCTTTTCACTTTTCAACAACATTTTAATTACCTCAAAATCATAAATAAATAAATTTATAAACCACTGCAGTGTTATCCCAAACGAAGGCCTATAGAGTAATTCAAAAAAAGCTGGAGACAATTATCATCAGGTTCAAATGCATGGAAGCTTGTACCGTGGATTGAGACTTGAAAAATAATAATCCCAAAGGTTTTGTAACGACCCATCACCCGAGCCTTGTGCCCGGCTGTTTTATTACATAATGTCCACTCTGGGAAAGTCTGAACTCACCTTACCTCTCATGGATTTTTGTTGCGTTCGAACACAAGACCTTAAGAGAACGGCAGGGCACGAGGCTTGGGTTGTCAAAGGTTGGAATTCAGTTTTGGGCATTTATGAACGTGTAGAAAAGAAGGAAACTATTTCATAACTCATCTTTTTTTTTTCTTCAGAAGAGAGAGGATGGGAAGGTACAAACCAGGACATAGATGATGGAACCAACAACAATTGTCCAATACCGTCCAGCGAAGGAGTCAGCAAAGAAAGCACCAATTAGCGGAGTGAAGCTCGATGTTCCAGCAAAATTGCTGAGAGTGTTGGTTGCTTTGACATTAGGCAAGTTCAGCACTTGAGTGAGGTATGAAATCATGTTAGCATGAAAACCAGCACTAGCAAATCTGTCGCATACTTCATTTGCTGCAAAAATAAACTTTCAATTTAAATCGTACTCCAGTAACAGAACCTTTTGACATACAGATTATATTTCTATTTTTCGAAATCGAAGCTCACTAAACGTGGCTATTACAATTTGCTTTAGAATCAAATTTCATTAATTTCATCGAACACACTTGGAATGAAATTCACTGATACGTAGTATTTCCATCAGCTCGACCGTGGTTTCAAATTCACTCATCCGTGAAATTTATTTTTGAGTAACGTTTTGTCATCAATTATTTTATGAAAATGCATGGAATATGACATATTGAATTTGAAAGATATTTAGAAAAATTAATCCTGAACCATTAAACATATTAACAGTTGACCAGAAAACTACTCAGGGAGAGTCCATCTCAAAATAAAATACTATATTCTGTTATAACAATACTAGTTTGAATAAGTCATAAGTTTATTTGTAAAAATTCAATGTAATCTTTTCTTATCTCTGTAATCTGTTCTGTTTCACATTTGAATTCTCTCAAGACCTGCAAACTGCTATATATACTTAATGAAAATCATCTATATGGTATCCAATTGTAACCAGTTCATTCATAATTCTGACTTGGTATCTGAGCCACAAATTGGGTGTAGATGGCTTTGAGCCATTCCCAGTGCCAATTCAGTTTGTCACTGATGAATGATGATAAAGGAAAACCTACCTTTATTGTTACCACTGGTTGGAAGAAAAAGGATTAGTTCATATTGGCATGGATCAATGTCACTTGATAAGTGTATTTTGTACACTTATCTAGATCGATAAATTAGAATATTTGTTATTGGTTTTAATTCATTATATTTTGTTTGTTAGGAGAAACTCAACACTTATGGTGGGATTGGAAAAAATGAGCAAAAAATGGCAATATTGATGAAATCTCAAGTATGGGGACTAAAATGCAAATAATCAAAACATGATTCGGGGTGCACAATGCGGAGTAAAGAGTGTTATAAGCAAATTTAGAGCTTTCGAAAGTGAAATGATTCAAAAAGGAATTGAAAAAAAAAAAAAAAATCATAATTCACATTCCTTGAAGTTTAGGAACCAAATTGCAATTTGATCTAAACTTAAAACCACGCAAGACCCTTGCGTGTGCAATGACCAAAAGGGCAGTACCTATAGCAAAAAGTGGTCTATCATGCTTGCAAAAGTATTATAAACCATGCGTGTATGCATGGTAAAAAAAATTGATTGAACGGATAGGTTTCCTTTTTGACTTGAAACACCTTTTGGTAACAACTTACACGACTTTTGACCTAAATTTAGGCCTCTATATGTACAAAAGTTGGGCAACCATCATGGATAACTCTCTCTAACCTCTCAATACACATTCATATATCATAAAATCATTCAACGACGAGAGGCCAATTGCAATATTTTGGGAGAGAGGATCAAACTCTGGCAAAAATTGAAGGTCAATTACATCAAGGTATTGAAGATTTTAACCTTCGATTTGATGATCAATAACTTTTGCATTATTTCATGATCTGGGTGATATTTTTCTATTCTTCCTCTTATAATTTACATAAAATCATGTTAGGCTAGATTCATTTTTGTATTGGATGAAGATGAACCCTATTGTTTATTTATTTTAATTCTAGATTATTATTATAGTATTTCTTACGATTCATGATTAATCTTACATTTACATTGCATTGTTTGATTGATTGATTGATAACCAATTACATAATTAGTTGTTTGTTGTAGTATTAAAAAACTCACAATAAGTTAAAACATGGTAAGATTAACACATGAATACTAGATGTTATGAATAACATGTATGATATGTGCAATTATATAGATTATAATCTCAAATTTAATGCGATTTAATCATTCAAAATCATAATAGGAATACACTTGGGTCGTGATTAGAGTAGAATTAACTTGTTTTGGAAAAGAAAACTAAATACCTTAGTTTTATCAATTGTCAAGAACGAACGAATGAACTAAATTACATAAGATAGATATCAATAGGTGGTTTCGAAATCCAATACATTCATTCCATATATTTGCAAACCACTCTTTGCATACTTGAAAATATTAGAATAATTCAAACAAATATTTTTGTGTTCAGTACTACAACCGATAACTAGAACTTATTCTCTGTGGCATGATACTTTAAACTAATCAAATCTATTACTTATCAATGAACTCGTATGCTTGCAGAATTTCCCAAACCCTACTCTCACAGAGAAACTTTTGTTCACTGTTTAACGTCCTCTCGATGATTCTAGAATTCCTTGACAAATAGGTTTGCCCCTCGTTCTTGATCCAGAATGTTACATCTCAAAAGATAGCTCCAAACCTTGAGCCAGTCAAATAAACCTACACTGATTATCTACTTACTACTTAATATCGGTCTGACCAACTTACAGCAGTTGGAAAACCTATTGATGAAGAGGACCTATTCTCCTTTGTTGTGGGAGGTCTCAACTTTTCTTATCTTCCCTTCATCACATCATTAAGCTTTGCTACCCGAGAATACTCCATTACCTTTTATGACTTCCAAACAGAATTACTTAATTATGAGTAAATCCTTGTCCTCCGGCAAAAATGTCCCACAAGGCACCAATCATATTGCCTTTGAAAAGTCCAAACAACACTATAACAGCAGAAAAGTCCAAGCCTTATTCATCCACCAAACCTTATGGACCTAGCAATCCCATCATTCCCTTATTGACACAAGCAACATGTAAGTATGCTCTCATAACTCTCTTTTCTCTAATTCTAAACCTCCTTATCAAATTTGTGGGAAGAATAACCACCAAGCACTAAATTGTTGTCATCGAATGAATTTCTTATATCAAGGAAGACACGTCTTGCACAACTTGATTCCATGGCTGCACATACACATGTTCCACAGGAGAATGACTAACCTTGGTTCTTGGATAGTGGTACTACCAATCATATTGCTTATGCCTTAGAGAATCTTACTTTTTAGCAACAACCATATCGAGGATCTGCCCAAGTTACTGTTGGTAATAGTGGAGGTTTGCAAATTCAAAACATTGGTTCATTTATCTTGTTTCCTTTCATCATTTTCAATTCAATAAGATGAAGGGCCAATTACGCAAAATACCACTTAAATTTTAGCAAAATTTCAAACCTACCATTAAAGTTCAAAACTTACTCAACTTACCACTCAAGTTTAAGTTAGTTACTCAAATTACCACTCAGTTAACTATGTAGGCAAAAACGTCCAAATTTAAAGACGAGGACTTGATGTATAATTTTGATCCAATTTTGTAAAATTGAAAAAAGCCCCCACCCCACGCCACAACCACCACCCCATCTCTCCGACCACCCTCAACCCTCCACCCCATCTCTCTGACCATTTCATTTATTCTAATGCTTATCGTAATTTGCAGTTATTAACGAAAGTGAAGCCTGAAAAGTGTCCCAGTTGCTATGCTGCAAATCTGGCACCGTTCGATGTGAAGTCGATGGGAGAGGGTTGGGATAGTTTGATAGCCGAGAGGATGGGAAATGTGGGTTACTCATTTAATCAAACTGTATGGAGAAAGATATATAGTAAAGCAAGAGAATTTTGTTCTTTTGATGATTACAATTGGGACATAACGATGTGTGCAAAGGTTTATCCTTCATTTGCAGGACCAATTTACGTGTTAGTGTTGTTCACTTTGGGAAATGCGGTTTACATCAGGTCAGGGTGAGAAATCATCCCCCCCAAACAGGTGCGAAATTGCACCATTTTCTGGTGCAGTTTCGCACTGGAATAATTTGCATGGTGGCAGGGTTGAGGGTGGCTGGAGAGATGGGGTGGTGGTTGTGGGGGTGAGAGATTTTTTGCAATTTTACAAAGTTGGGTCCAAATTATACATCAAGTCATCATCTTTAAATTTGAACGTTTTTGCCTACATAGTTAACTGAGTGGTAATTTGAGTAACTAAATTAAACTTGAGTGGTATGCTGAGTAGGTTTTGAATTTTTGCTCAAACTTAAGTGATATTTTGTGTAAGTGGCCTGTAAGATGAAACATGCCTCATCATTCTCTGATTTTCTAGGAGTTACAACCCAAGTTCAGACTTGGTATTCGAGATAGGGACATCTATCAGAATCATACTTCAGAAGCTCACCCATGAGTCATTAATTTCTATTTCTAGCATTCACAACCTCAAGCATGTTTGTGAACTTTATCAAATGGTTAAAATTCAAGAACTTTCCTTCCCCAATTCTACCATGAGTTCACTCACCCTTTAAAACTTATCCATTCTAATGTATAGACCTCTCTTATAATGCCAATCAGTGGTTATAATTGTTATGTTAATTTTATTAAAGATTTCTCACAATTTACATGGTTGTTTCCTCTCAGACAGAAGCGTGATGATGCTTTATCCTTCATTAAATTCAAATGCTTGGTTGAGAATCTCTTCTCCTTTAACATAATAATACAATTACAAACCGATACAGAGGAGAATACCTCTCCTTACAATCTTTTCCAGACAATAATGGCATTTTGCTTAGATTAACTTGTCCATATATATCTGAGAATGATGGTATATCTAAGAGGAAACACAAACACCTCATAGGAATAGCTCTAAGTATCCTAACTTTTGCCCTCTCAACATTAGGTTGATGCCTTCCTCATTGTAACATATCTTGTAAATCGCATTCCAACTTCTGCCCGATTATCAATCTCCTTATCATTGCCTATTCAAAACTCAACCTAACTAACTCCTCCTCAAAAAAGTTTGTTGTGCCTGATATCCACTCTTAAGACTAGGGGTGGGCGTGGATTGGGTCGGTTTTTTGCCCAACCCACTACGGTCGGGTTGATAAAATTCAACCCCACCCAACCCAATTACGGGTTGGTCGGTTTGGGCTTTGGCCCAGTTAGTAAAAATTTTGAAAAAGAAAAAGAAAAACTCATGAATCTATCTTTAATTCAAATCAATTATGTACACTACAATAACCCAAAATATAATAAATTGAACACTTGCTAATAAAATTTAAATATGTTCAATCAATATTTAAATAAGCCATGTTTCATTATTAAAAAAAAAAAAAAAAAAACAGATTTTTTTATTTGGGTTGGGTTGGGTCGGGTCGGGTCGGGTTATTCACCCAGCCCACAACCCGACCCAACCCGACAATATTTAAAAAAAAAAAAAAAACCCGAACCCAACCCAATTTTCATGAAAAATCGACCCAAACCGATCGGGTTGGGTCGATTTGGGCGGGTTCGGTCGATTTTTGCCCACCTCTACTTAATACCTTGTTTTCCCCATAAACTAGCATATCAAAGCACAAAATGCATCTTTCTTGGATATGCTACAAACCTAAAAGGTTATTGGAGTTTTGACATCACAACTGAAAGAAATTACATCTGCTGCATTTTGTGTTTTATGAAAAAACACCTTTCTTGCTGCCTATATGCACCGAAGTCCATCTTCTCCTTCACCTACACAAACTATGAACTTCCTTAACATGATAGATATGCCTACTCGTACTTCCACTCAGCTCTTGAAGAACACTTGATGTGATTCGGACCAGGCATCGAAGGGCGAAGTCGAGCCATCGGCAATATGACAGTGATCTACATGCAAAACGGAGCAAGTTCCGTCTTGGGGTCGAGCCAAGAAGAGGGATGGATCGATCCGAATCAAGAAAAAGAAGTAATTTGGGCAGAAAATACCTTACGGCCGTAAAAGAGGATCTTCACGGCCGTAATACATATATTCACGGCCGTAACACATACTATCACGTCTGTAACAAGTTATCGAAGGAAAAGGCAGAATTTCAGGCAGAAAAGGTCTTACGGCTGTAATGTCCAGTCTTACGGCCGTAACATGCAAACCGAAGGAATTTCACGGCCGTAAGAATTGTGTCATGGCCGTAACTAATAGCACAATTTTGAACAGAAAGGCCTTTACGGCCGTAAGATCGTTCGTCACGGCCGTAAACAAGCAGCGCCAGATTTTCCGGATTTCCAATTATTTAATTTCCTTTTTAGTTTTTGGTTATTTTCCTATTTTAGAATTTTAGTCTAATTAGAATTCTATTTTGAGTAAATTAGATGCTAGGTTATTTTGCTTATTTATACGCTTTTTCAATTCATTGTAAAAACAGAAGTTTGATTTTGAGATTAATAATATTTGAGAGAGGATTCTCCAAAATTGAAAGGTCGAGTTATTCCCTTTATTTCGAACTTATCAAAGATTTGTTCTTTGTGGCGTTCACCCAACGAACTTATCAAGGAATTGACATCCCTTGTGGCGTTCACCAATCTTGGTTTTTCAATCCGCATCGTCAATTAATTGCGTCGTGATTGTTGGGTCAAGGTTTTATTGTCAAATCTATCTTTTAATTTCCATTATTTTCTTCGTGTTCTTGTTATTTTAGAGTCAAATCTGATTTAGATCTTTCCTATGTATTAATTGTCGTTATTCCGCGTTTTCGACGAGATTCCCCGACTGTGATCTCATCATCTGGTATCAGAGCTTGGATCTATTTCAGATTCTTGCGTTTCTTGATTTTTCTTGATTTTTTTCGTGTTCTTCGCGTTCTTCGTGTCAGTCATAATTTTCTTCAGTTTGATCCATAAGAGTCAGTCCCAAAAATTCAAAAGTGTTTTTCTTCTTAATTTTTCGTCCAAATCTAGTTCCGTTTTTTCTGCCACACTCGTAGTCAAATTATCTGGCAGATTAAAAAAAAAAATCCGAAAATTCCCAAATATTCCGAATTTCCTTATTCGTGTCTTAAAAATGTCTGATAGAGAGGTTTCCACATCTTCATCTTCTATTGGAGATAGAAAACAGCTTGGGTGTGTGAATAGAAGGAATGAACAGGGTAACAATGATATTGCAGTAATGAGGGCACAATTTGAGAGGTTTATGGTACAGATGGACAATCGAGGTGCAGAACGTGAACAAAGACCTCGTGATCAATCTCATGATAGTTCTCGGGTTAGGAGAGGTAATAGACGTGAGGTTGGTGTGGATAATGAAGACATGGGTAGTGAAAGTGGCAGTATATCTTTAGGTAGTATGCGAAGGAGGGATAGAGGAGATAGGTATGAGCGGAGGCATGATAGGGAGCGTCGTGATGCTAGGAGGCATCGTGGGGGTAGAGATGTTGTTGATGATGACCTTGGAAAAATTAAAGTGAAATTACCATCGTTCCAGGGTAGGAGTGATCCGGAGGCGTACTTGGATTGGGAGACAAAGGTCGAACGGATTTTTGATTGTAATAATTTTTCGGAAAAGAAGAAGGTGAAATTAGCCGTGATTGAATTCACCGACTACGCAAATATTTGGTGTGATCAATTAGTTACAGGTAGGAGGAGGAACCTTGAGGAGCCGGTGGAGAGTTGGGGTGAATTAAAAACCATAATGAGGAAGCGGTTTGTGCCGACTCATTATTATAGAGATATTTATCAGAGGCTGCAGGGTATGACTCAGGGGTCGAGGAGTGTAGAAGATTATCATAAGGATATGGAGGTGGCGATGATTCGGGCTAACATGGAGGAGGATCGGGAAGCTACGATGGCTAGGTTTCTGAGTGGGCTGAATAGAGATATTGCCAATGTGATGTGATCCGGAAAAGAAGCTAAGAACAATGTTATGATTCGGGACGAATCATCTTAAAGGAAGAGGGGATGATGTGATCCGGAAAAGAAGCTAAGAACAATGTTATGATTCTGGACGAATCATCTTAAAGGAAGAGGGGATGATATGATCTGGAAAAGGCGTCAAAAATGAGAAATCAAGATACGGGCAATTCAACAATATTTTTCATGTTCGGCTCGAGTCGAGATTCAAATCACGTCAAAGGATCAGAAATCAAGGCAGAAAGGCTTTTACGGCCATAACTTCCATAATTACGACCGTAACATTATCAGTGCACAATTTGGGCAGAACAGCGTTTACGGCCGTAACTTGGGTTCTCACGGCCGTAACTAATCCATGGAATTTCACGACCGTTACATCAATCTTCACGGCCGTAACTAATATTGAGACATTTTGATCAGAGAAGGACTTACGGCCGTAAGTCCGACTTTTACGGCCGTAAGCGGTGCGAATCAGATTTTCGAGAATTTTAGTATTTCAGTTGATTTGTATTTCCTTTATTGGTTTTTAATTCTTTTTCCAATTTTGGTAAATTTGGTTATTTTAGTTATTTTAGCTATTTTAGTATAATTAGAATTCTATTCAGAGTCAGTTAGCGACTAGGGTTTATTTTGCCTATTTATATGCTTTTCCATTCAATGTAAAAATAGAATATTTTTGATGAATAAAATTATTGAGTTTTTTTACTCTTTCTAAAGGTGAGGATTTTCCCTTTAAACAACGAACCTATCAAGATTCAAATCTTGTGGCGTTCAAAACAATTGAACTTATCAAGGATCTGGAAATTCCTTGTGGCGTTCCGCCTTTGTGGTTCTTATCTCCGCATCGTAACGGGTCTCGGATTTAATATACCCCTGGTTCTTGCGGCGTGAGGTCGGGGTTGCATTGTTATCGTCCTTTCCAACCTGAATTTGGAACTTTCCAAGCGTTATTCCGCGAGCTACGACGAGAACCCCCTCCCGGGTTCTCATCACAATGTCATTGAGCTGCAACATTATGTGGAGCTGGAAGATATGGTGCATATGGCCATGAAGGTGGAAAGACAGCTAAGGCGAAAGGGGGCAGTAATACACTCACCATCTTATCCTACATCACAACCTAAGCAGGAATCCAACGATGAACATAACCCGAAAGGGAAGGAGGAGCCTACAACGAAAGGTAAAAATATTTCTGATTCTCAAACTACTCGGGATAGAAATATTAAATGTTTTAAGTGCTTGGGTATGGGTCATATAGCATCCCAGTGTCCAAATAGGAAGCTAATGATCTTGCGTGATAATGGTGAAATTAGTTCCGAGGATGAATTTAAGGGAATGCCTAAGTTAGTAGATGTTGGGGCTAGTAGTAGTAGTGATGAGGAAGGGCTAACCTATGCTGTTAAAGATTCACTTGTTAATCGGCGTGTCCTTAGTACTAGGGTCAGGGTGGATGAAATTGGTGAGCAAAAGGATAATCTCTTCCATACTAGATGCTTAGTGGGCAAAAAGGTTTGTGACGTGGTACCTATGCGTGTTGGCCATATTTTGTTGGGGAGACCCTGGAAACATGATAGGAGGGTAGTGCACGATGGGTTTAAAAATCGATATTCTTTCGTGAAGGGTGGAAAAAAGATCAATCTTGCTCCGCTATCTCCTAAAGAGGTCCAAGAGGACCAATTGAAAATAAAGCGCGAATTTGAGAGGAAAAACAAGAGCGTTGAGGCCACGACCTCAGAAAAATGAGAGGGTGTGAAAATTGAAAACAAGAGAGTTGAGGCCATGACCTAAGAAATAGGTGAGCTTGAGAGTGAAAAGAAAAAGAAAAGAGAGTCCACCAAAAAAATGAGTTTATTTGCATTTTCTAACACATCCCTCCTCAGTTCTACGAAATCTGTTTTGCAGGGACATAAATCAAGCCATGGATTTAAGACGGGGCAGAAATTTATTGGCCAAAATAAGCAGCCCAAGAATCTAAAGGATTGCATGAAGCTTAAAAATGATCATCGAGCCCAGGAAAGCAGGAGAAATTTGAAAAGCCGACCAAAAATGGATTCGAGGTCGAATCCTTTTCAAGAGAGAGAGTATGATGTGATCCGGACCAGGCATCGAAGGGTGAAGTCGAGCCATCGGCAATATGACAGTGATCTACGTGAAAAATGGAGCAAGTTCCGTGTTGGGGTCGAGCCGAGAAGAGGGATGGATCGAGCCGAATCAAGAAAAAGAAGTAATTTGGGCAGAAAATACCTTACGGCCGTAAAAGAGGATCTTCACGGCCGTAATACATATATTCACTGCCGTAACAAGTTATCGAAGGAAAAGACAGAATTTCAGGCAGAAAAGGTCTTACGGCCGTAATGTCCGGTCTTAAGGCCGTAACATGCAAACCGAAGGAATTTCACGGCCGTAAGAATTGTGTCACGACCGTAACTAATAGCACAATTTTGAACATAAAGGCCTTTACGGCCGTAAGATCGTTCGTCATGGCCGTAAACAAGCAGCGCCAGATTTTCCGGATTTTCCAATTATTTAATTTCCTTTTTAGTTTTTGGTTATTTTCCTATTTTAGAATTTTAGTCTAATTAGAATTCTATTTTGAGTAAATTAGATGATAGGTTATTTTGCTTATTTATACGCTTTTTCAATTCATTGTAAAAACAGAAGTTTGATTTTGAGATTAATAATATTTGAAAGAGGATTCTCCAAAATTGAAAGGTCGAGTTATTCTCTTTATTTCGAACTTATCAAAGATCTGTTCTTTGTGGCGTTCACCCAACGAACTTATCAAGGAATTGACATCCCTTGTGGCGTTCACCAATCTTGGTTCTTCAATCCGCATCGTCAATTAATTGAGTCGTAATTGTTGGGTCAAGGTTTTATCGTCAAATCTATCTTTTAATTTCCGTTATTTTCTTCGTGTTCTTGTTATTTTAGAGTCAAATCTGATTTAGATCTTTCCTAGGTATTAATTGTCGTTATTCCGCGTTTTCGACGAGATTCCCCGACTGGGATCTCATCAACACTTTACTGGATATGGTACCCCTATATCAACAGGTATACCTTATCTCTTATTTCCATCTGTTAATTCTTCGTTACATTCCTTTACTAAACCCACTGTTGCAAATGTTGAGAACTCTAATATGAATCAATTCCATGAATTATCAACTGTTGAATCAACTCTCCCAGCCCCATCTACAAAGATAGATACAACCCTTCCTGCCCAATCCACAAACACAAACCTAACTGCTATCACTCCTTTCTCTAGGAACATATTAATTCGATCCCAAACCAACTCCTTTAAACCTAAACAGTTTCCTAACTACAAGTTATACTACTCCGCCAATCATCCACTCAAAGCCTTCTCTACAGTTCTTCATTCTGAACCTCGAACCTAAAAACAAGCCTCCAAGGACTCTAATTGGACAGCAACCATGAATCTTGAATTTTATGATCTCATTGACAAAAAAAACTTGGACCTTGTGTCCTCAGCCTCCTAATAAACATATTGTTGGAAAAAATGGGTTTTCAAACTCAAACATAAAGCAGATGACACTATTGAGAGGTACAAAGCAAGGCTAGTAGCTAAGGATTTGAGCAAGAACATGGAGTTGATTTTTATGAGACATTCAGTCATGTCATTAAGCCTACCACAATTAGACTAATTCTTGCATTGGTATTTCATCATGATTGGGTGATACAACAACTTGACATTTCTAATGCCTTCTTGCTTGGCTATCGTGTAACAGCCAAAAGGTTTTGAAAATATTGATTTTCCCACTCATGTGTGTTGGCTACACAAGTCCTTTTATGGCTTAAAAAAAGCTCCGAGGTCTTGGTTCAGGCGTCTCTCTCAAAGTTTACTTGACAGTGGATTCTCTAGTACAAATGTGGACAGTTCTTTATTTTTCTTAAATCACTTGAATGTTACCATATTTATTCTCATCTATGTTGATGATATTTTGGTTTTCAGTAAGTGTCAACCCCAAGTTTCTAGAGAAGTGAAATGTCTAAACATACTAGTGAGCCCATCTCTGATCCTTTCATATACAGACAAATAAATGGGAGCTTTATAATATTGCACTTCAACTCTCTTAAACGGTGCATATAGTGTCAATCAACTTTCTCAATTTCTCTGTTGTCCCACTATCATCCATCTCACAGCTCCCAAAAGAGTCCTTCAATATCTCAAAGGTGCTATTGAAGATGGTCTTCACTACACAAATGGATCTCTACCACTTCATGGGTTCTATGATTCGGATTGGGTGGCAGCCTCGATGATCGGAAACCTACAACACATTGTTTCATCTTCTTAGGTCCATGTATTATTTCTTGGATGGCAAAGAAACTACCAGTCATAGCAAGGTCAAGTACCCAAGCTGAGAATAGGTCAATGGGGCTTACTGTGACTAAATTGTATTGGATATGTATCCGTACAAAATATTTCGTTGATAGGTGTGTGTAAAATGACGCATATCCAAACTTAAATTTACATATTTGTATAATAAAACAACAATCTTGTATATATAATTGTTCTCTATTTAATTTTATTATGTATATGTCGATTATATGTATATTTGATGATGCGCATGTGGAAAATGTTCAGGTCATCGCGGGCCACGTCCAAATGACTGACCTGCAGCGGCCTGGGTCACTGCAGGCCATGAACTGCAGCGGCCTGGGTCACTGCAGGCTATTACCTGCAGCGGCCTTAGGTGAATACCTGCAGCGGCCTGGGTCTGCAGGTGTGAAAACGGGAAAAAAAAAAAAATACTTTAGGCGTCGGTTCTAAAGTTTGAACCGATGCCTAAAAGTAATTTTTTTTTTTTTTTTAAGCGTCGGTTATTAAAAAATCGACACATAAAGTCGAACTTTAGGCGTCGGTTCTAAAGTTTGAACCGACGCCTAAAAGTAAATTTTTTTTTTTTTTAAACTTTAAGCGTCGGTTATTAAAAAACCGACGCATAAAGTCGAACTTTAGGAGTCTGCGTCATAGGCGTCGCCCATACAACCGACGCCTATACTCTTTTACAACCGACGCCTTTTCCACTTTTTGTACTAGTGTACACATTCTATTCAAAGATCTTGGCCTTCCCCTTCACTTCCCTCATTGTCTATGTGTTACAACCTTGGTACACTCTCCTTGTCTTCCAATCTTGTGTTTCATGCTCGCACAAAACAAATAGAAATTGACTACTATTTTATAAGGGAGAAAGTTTTCAACCGAGATATTCTTGTTCGGTACAGTTCTATACACTTGCAACCCTCATGTTCACTAAGGGGCTATCAACATCCAGATTTTCTTTCCTTCATTACAAGCCCTGATGGGGCCAGTTAATTACCAGATAACTATTTAGGAAGAGTTCATCTCAAAATCAAATGCTATATTTTGTTGTAACGATACTAGTTTGGATAAGTCATAAGTTTGTTTGTGACAACTCATTGTAATCTTTTTCTTATGTTTGTAATGTTAGAAATTGTGTTTAAAGATTCTAGTTTACATGCAATTATTTCTATTTCACATATGAATTCTCTCAAGACTTGTAAGCTATTATATATACTTAATGAAAATCATCTATCCGGTATCCAATTAGCAATCTGGAAACAATGTGTTGATTCTTACGAAGATATATTACTAATTTATACCAATTGGAGTGGCTCCAAATATTTGTTCTATTGTCAAGAACAAGACCAGCGCGAAGTTTACTAAGGGATTGATTAACAAAGATTTTCATAAAGTTTTAACAAATTTTAATAAAAGTTAATAAAATGTATCTTCGAAAAATTAATTGTGAATTCCATAATTAAAATTAATTATTTACTTTAACTTAATTTTTTAACAACTTTTTAAACCTTTTAAATAAGCACTAAAAATCCTCGTGCAATTCTTGTAATATTTATCATAGGAATCTATGTAGTATATAAATGACAACATTTCGGCTTACTTTGTGTTCTGTGCGCAATATGTGCTTTGGAAGAACGCCCTTTCAGATCAAAGTTATTCCAATTTCCAAGTTTAGCCAGACAACAATCGATTTTTAATCGTCTATGACCTTCACAGAACATTAATTATGAATTGTGATCAAAATTTGACAATTTTCATGTTCAGCCCATTAAGTTCTGTTCGAGGGGAATTAAAATCTAAATACTATTAATTTAAATCAAAGTCAATAATTAGTTTTAACCTCATATTATTTTATGAGATTCACGATGTTTCAACCACACATTTCATAAAAAAATCTACATAGAATATGATTTTAATCATTACCTAAAAGGGATAAATATTAATGTAAATGTAACAAGCTAATACTTTAAATGAGGAACTCATAAGTTAACAAATTTTGGTCGCCATCATCAAAATTAGACACAGTTCATGTTTAGTCAAATATAGTAAGTAGTGTTGTAAGTGTAACACGCTAATGTTCGTGAATAGAAAATTCGCGAGTTGACAAATTATTGTTATCAATGCGTCGTCAAGATTTGACATTTATAGTATTTGGTCGAACATACCAAAATAGTAAAAATTTGACAAATTTTGAGTGTGTGTGTGTGTGTGTGTTTTGAGATGAAGATTGTGGATTAATTACCAAGAATGAATGGCATTGTTCTAAGACCTCCAAGCTTCTTAGTTTTGGAAGTAATGACATCAGACTTTTTCTTCTCTTCCTCCCCATTTTCAGTCACCTTCTTCTGCAACTCAATAATTTCCATCTCCATTTTCAATTTCAGTTTTTAGTGTGAGAATTGAGGAGCAATGTCTAGAAAGAGATATATTTAAATATATGCAATGGGCGGAAACTAAGAGGGTGGCGACGAAAATAGTGACATGATTGTCATGTGATGATTTGTCTCTCATATATTACACGATACATATCTTGCTCAGATTGTCTTTAATTAACAAGTTAATCAAGGTGAGTGTGGTTTGTTTATGTGTAAATTTGGGGATGGGGGAGGTAAGTCTATTTAGTTGAAATATTATTGAAATTATTCTTTGTATTGTAATTGTTATATATATTATATATATTAATTGAAATAAATAAATAAATTAAGTAAAGTGCCCAAGTGGTGGAAAATGTGGAATTTACATGGGAGGTCGGTGGTTTGATTCACATTCCACGCGCATATTTAAAAAGTCTTTGATATGGCCTTGGGCATTGGGCTTCTTTTTAATGCCCTCTTTGATTAAAAATAAGTATTTTTATTATTTATTTATTTAATTTTTAATCATTTCCAAATTAATATTATTTCTGACTGTTGAGGCAGTTTCTTATGGAATAATGAAAGTCATAAAGTTTCAGTTTCTCTCCATTAATCCTTGTGGAAGTTATGCATATATTTTTTCTATAAATTCAAGTTACTTATTTCAGAACAAAGACAGAAACATATTCTAGTTATTTCTTCTTTTTCTTGTTCATATATTTTTCTATAAGCTATTCTGGAGTAACCTGGAGAGTTCTGAAATCACTTGTGATTGCTGCACATAGTGATTCGATCGTTATATCCTGGGAGTGATTGTCCAAAGAGGTCGCAGCAGATTACGACGGGCAATTTCACTTTAGGATATCGTGCTGTCACGAGTCTCGATCGATAAGTTTTTCTTTTCTGAAATACTATTGTTCTAAATAACAGTTCCTGCAACTAGTTTTTCTAACAGTAATAATAATAATAATAATAATAATAATAATAATAATTAATAAACTGAAAAAGGTCGAGTTTTAACTCTTTTTTTGAGATTTTACCAAGAAAACATTGAAATGAAACAAAGAGTGAAACATCGAAGTATTTTGGTGGAACTCTATCCACATTTTTATTGGATGAAAGGTTTAAGTTGAAGTACGTTGAGTTCTTACTCGAATAAAGTAATTTTTAATTTCTTAACAACTTACACGACACGTAATGATATTTCTCTAGTACGTCACTCAAAATACAGCAACTTACAAAATTAGTCATTTCTATTAAGCCCTTGTTAAGTAATAATTAATATCTAGATTTTAATCTAAGTCAAAATCAAAAATCAATCTTAATCATGTATTTCATGGGATCAAGAACTTTTCATTCATACGTCTCATCAATTTTTATGAAAATTTACTAAAAATCTGATCATTTTAGTCTCCCCAAATAGGGGCTATAAATGAATAGATCGATTAGCTAAAAAAAAGTAATTCTCACGTCCATGTTCTTCAAATTTTTAAAATTTGTCGTGACCCACAATTGATATTTTGTTTCGTTTTGTAAAATATTATAATCTATTTTGAGTTCTCAATTGAAACACAAACTATGCATCTGTTTGGCAAAAAAAAAAAATGTTTTTTAATAGTACAATTTTTTAAATCATTTTTTAACCACACATATTTTCTCTCTCCACTTTTTAAACACACATATTACTTCAAAAACATAAAAAAACGTGTTTTTAAACACCAAAATTACTGTGATATTGCTGTGCAGCTTATTGACTTCAAATATCTAATTTGGGGTCAAAGGAATTTTTCGATAATTAGCAGGATTTTAACATGAGATCATCGAAAATACTTATGAGTGTGCAAAAATTTTGAGTTCAAAATGTCACCTAGCTATTTACGATCTTAAATAAAATACAGACTTTAGTGTCATGCATGTTAAAGAGAAATTTAAATAATTACTTAAACTGTATTAAACGAGCTTCCTCGTTCAATAAATTCTACAATATAGGTGGGAATTTAATTCAACTCTAAATGCTGTCATAATCACACAAAAGGAAGAGGATAGTCAATCACCATTAATCAGAAATAGAATCATGCATTAATGAACAAAATAAATAGTGATTAAATAAATGTGGTTGGTACACTTTGAAAGTTTCGTCCTAAATAATTCATATTAGGTTTGGAGAAAACGAAAGAATACAATACAATACAAGTTAAAAATTAGGGGGGAAATAGGTTTGGAGAAAATGAAAGAATACAGTAGGAAGTAATAAAATATAAGATAACTCGATAAGTTAATTTAAACACAATATAACTGTAGAATTTATTGGACCCTTTGTACACCTCTACGGGATAGTAAACACTCCAAAATTGACAACTTAACTACAAGCTCTACCAAATAATCTGTCTACCTTGATTGCTCCAATATAGTGAGATGAACAATATCATCTAGGGAGAAAAGAAGAACAACAACAATGGAAGACTACTAAGAAAGAGGGACACTAGCTCCAAGTTTCTCCTCTCTCTCTCTATTGTTCAACCTCAAAGGCAAACAGTAGACACAGGGTAAGATATATATCAACCAATTGGGCTAGGTTACAACAATAATGGGCCAATCGTCAAAGCCCTAGTCTAAGACATAACCAAGTTTCAAATGGGCAACTACAATTGGGCCTCCCCAAGTGATCGATTATTGAATTGAGATATTCATTTGATATCGATATAATCTCACAACCATTTTTACATCATCGTACGAATTTATTGGGTATCAAAGAACCAACAAGTCTCCACCTTGATACCTAATGAATCCGCAAGCAATCAATACAATGTTTATAATTGCCCAATCAAGGTAACCAATTAAAATTTGAATAACATACCTTACCTCGTGTCTTGCACCCGAACCACACATCATACGTGCTTCATTTACTTACCAGGGCTAAGGTCAAGAACACCCAAGTAGAAGACAGATAGTCAAAGTAATCAATCAAGAATATAATACATAGCAATGACATATCTACCACAGGATAATACATAAATCTTATCAAATATGCTCACAAAAATAAAAAAAAAAAACGTAAGACTAACTCTAAGTTAATCAAACACAACTACCAACACATATACAATACAAGGCATAAATGACCTCACACTACTAAAAAACAGGGTTTCTCCGACGGATATTTTCCGACGGCAGTCAGCACCGTCGAAAATTTCCGACGGAATTTAGATTCCGTCGGAAATTTCTGGCGGAATTACAACCGTCGAAATTTTTCGACGGAAAATAAATTATCGTCGGAAATTTCCGACTGAAACAAACTCCCGTCGGAAATTTCGGACGGGAATTTAGTTTCAGTCGGAAATTTCCGACGGAAATTAATATATCCGTCGGAAATTTCCGACGGGATTTCATTTCCGTCGGAAATTTCCGACGGTAATTTATTTCCCATTGGAAAATTTCGATGAAAAATAATTAAAAAAAAATGAATAGTGTATTTTTACAAATTAAAAAAAAAAAAAAAACCATATTACTAACATAAATAATTAATAAATATTTATAAAAATAAACTTATTCACAAAAACTCAATTGGTCTAATGGTTAGTTTACTTCTTCACTACCCTTTGGTCAAGGGTTCAATTCCCAAACTATACACTTTGGAAAAAATAATTTATCTTAGCTTAACGGGTCGGGTCTGGAGGGTGGGGTGGGCCGGGTTGGGTTGGTTGGGTGGGTACCGCTTAATATTATTTTTTATTTATTTATTTATTATTTTTGGGCAATTTTCGACGGAATTACTATCGTCGGAAATTTCCGACGGCCATTAATTTTTCCGTCGGAAAGTATTACCGACGGGGTTTTCTCCGATGAATTTTCCGACGGGTAAACTCCGTCGTAAAAAAGCATTTCCGACGGAAAATGACCTTTTACCGACGGACTTTTCCGTCGGAAAAAGCCTTTTTTTTGTAGTGTCATGAGAAGATTTCAAATAATTACCCTATCCCATTATTGTAGCTCACACCTCGAGAACACATATCCCACACACCGCCACTTATACTCACTATATTGATCACCACATACGTCTAACTAATAAACAATAATATGTCCTAAGTCCATAGTATGCTCCTATATCTATACCTCAATTCTCTCAAGTTAAGTGGATAATGAGTTTCCACCTAAAAGAAGTGACAAAGTGTCAGTCTTACACTCCACCCTATTAAGATTTTCAGATAGAGGATTTCACAAACATTTAATCACATCTCAACTCGAGATGCAAATGTCACACTCACCCCCATGCATCTTACCAATATACCATCAGGCATATCTTCCACACATTACCAAAAGACATACTCACACTTACTGCTAATTCCTCTCAAACCAACTATACATGCACACACATTTACACACGTTAAAAATGACCACACACAAATTCATGCAAAGAATACATATCAAACAAGTTGAAATGTTACCTAAAACAATACACAAATTAAGCCTCCGTTCGGTGGCTCGTTAATTTGGTTTAAATTGATTTATTCAGGTTTTCTAGTTAAAATTTGTTGTTGAAAATTGGAGAGAGAAAATGTATGTGGTTAAAAAGTGGTTTAGAAAATTATGTATATTAAAAACATATTTAAACTAGAACCGCCAAATGGAGGCTAAGTAATGAAACACAAGCAAAAAGGATTTCATACAGATGCACATGTAATAACTAAGTTCTCTATCAATGATGTAGAACAGGTTGCATTAGAGTTTGAAGAAGAGATTGATCGAAAATTGGCAAAGAAAGCGGGGGTTTCGAACAAACGGTCATAACTTTTTGAACCGGTGTCAAAATCCTTATTATAATATGTTTTCGGAATCGTCGCGCAACGCTCTATAACATCCCAACCTGGGCTCCCTGGTTGAGGTCGTTTTAGGCTTCAAAAATGTAGTTTAAAGGGACCTACCGGCCATTCAAAGTTTTTCCAATTTTAGTTAAATTTATCCTTTAAGTCGTTTACTTTATTTGAATGTCTATTTCCGTTTTTTTGCTCAATTAGGGTTGCTCAAGTGTTTTTAAAAGGATTGTTTTCCATTCAATTCATTTATTCATTCATATTCAATAAAGTTTCTTCTCGTTGGTGGATTCCAATTAAATTCTCTAGATTTACGTTTGTAAATCTTTGTTTCCGTTCTGCGTCAATCAATAAGGGTCTACCTCAGTCATACTTAAGTCATAAATTGAATCAATGACATTTGCCTCACTTCTTAACTTTTCTTTCAGATTATCCTTCCTCTTAGGATGTCCTTAGTAAAATGTCTAGCTTTACCACAGTTGAAACATCGCTTGCCACCCATATTAGACCTAGACTTGTCCCAATACTTACCCTATGGTTACCACCATCATCACTCTATTCCTCATCACTTGAGTCACTACTGTTTTGAACATGACACTTTTGCTTAAAATAACCCTTCAACGTGTACACTCTATCACTCCTCTTAATTAACTTCATTCTCAGCCATAATCTCTATTTCCTTACTCTTAAGTAAACCTATGACAATATCAGATGTTAGGTTATCCCTACCATACTTAATTGCATTATTAACCTCTATATGGTTCAGACATATTATGTAAAATAATGTCCTTGTGCATTATAAACATCTTTTCATAACAATTAACAATACATTGCACAAATTTGCTAAACACATCCAAATTGTCATCTAAATCATTTGTATGATTCATTTTAAAGCTGAACAATCTTTCGAGTAAGTAAATTTTGTTAGAGGTAGTTTTAAGCAAATACAAGTCCTCTAACTTTTTTCAAAGTTCTTTCGTGATTTTAAGTTTACCAACATTTCTCAAAACAACATCGATAAGTGTAAAATAGTTGATGTATAAGCTAGTTAATTTTATTTTTCTTTTTGTTCCTTTGATAAATCAAAAGAAAAAAATGTCAGTAATAACTTTTGAAACTTTTTGTTAAACCAAAAATTCCATTCATTTTTCATTTCCTGATGAAAAAATCTATTTCCCCATTGAAAATCCCTAAATCAAAATGTATATTTATTTTAAGACACGAAATGAACAAGAAATCACGAATTGACAATTAACTATAATAAGTAGTCTTAGAATCAAAAGAAATCTAATAGGATTATCAAGAAACGCAACAAACAGAAATTATGACAACACACAATCAAAAGACTGAACAAAAATAATATGTAGCTTCACATTTCAAATATGTAAGAAGGTAAAACAATTAAAATCTAAATTCTAGCAACAAACAATGGTTACCAAGTAATAGCAACACTCAATCCTAATGATCACCCCACATAATGGTCTGCTGTTGCAAGAATTTAAAAGGTTCCGACCAATTTACCAGAGCAGACTTTTCTATGTCCGTATAATCAAGTAATGTGAATTTTAATCGACTTTAGGATCACCATCTTTCTATTTTCTTTTTTTTTTCATCCAAAATCTGTCGTTTCAACCATCGAAATTTATTCAAATTCAGGTCAAGTGTTCTCTTCAACCGTGCAATTCCAATGGTGGTCTCCAATATTCCAACCGATAAACTTGTCCGGTTTGACTATCCTTTTCGTATTATTTCAACCAGAATCATAAACACACAAGCTCTAATACCGTGTTGAATTTAGTGAACCCTTTGATACACCTCTACGGGCTTAGTAAGCACTCCAAAACCGACACCTCAACTTCAACCTCGACCCATAATGAATCTACCTTTGTTGCTTCAATATAGTGAAATGAACAATATCACCAAGGGAGAAAATGAAGAAGAAGAAGAAGAGCAACAATAATGGAATACTACCAAGAAAGACTCCAAGTTGGCTGCTCCAAGTTCCTTTTCTCTATTGTTTAAACTAAGATATATATATACACACACTAATTGAGCTACGCCACAACAATAATGGGCCACTCATCAAAGCCCAAGTCCAAGACATAACAAAGTCTCAAATGGGCAACTACAATTGGACCTCCCAAGTGGTCGATTATTGATGGGAGAGCGGAGGTAATTTCGGTAAACCGACGCATTAGCAGAGGCTCCCATGTGCCACCCAAAGGCTCTACGGGCTACACCTTCAACAATGTCCCACCTTACGCATATTGGGCTTGTAGATCAGCCCAAAAAGCAAGGACAAATCTCCTGTAAGTTTAATGTCTATTCTTTTTCTTTCTAAGGTAAGCTTTTGATCTCTAGGACTCCTTACTCAAGAACGCCGGTTCTGAGGCGTCTCTTGAGGATCGAGGATGGTCTCACTATACAAGGTGTCGATATAATCGCAACATCATTTTTACATCATCGTCCGAATTTATTAAATATAAAAAAAAAATCCAACAATAATTATAAAAATATATCCAATGTCTATTTTCATCAACTCTATCCGGTAATATTCCACCAAACATGCCGTAATGATTGCATGTAGGGATAGATTTAGTTAAGGACCAGTGGGGTCCTTGGCCTCACTGAAAAAAATTGAGTTCACATATTTGGGTCAGTCCACTTCTTAGTTCAAATAATTTGGCCAGAAAAAATTTCAACACTATTTGACTTCAATTGATTTTTAGTCATACTCCATACCTCCATACTCGAATGGCTTGTGAAATTGATTTAATTTGAGATTTGTGATTTATGAATTTAATTTTTTGATACCTAGCTTTTGAGAAATTGAAGTTTATGTTACTTGTAAACTAGAATTTTTTTTGCTTGTCATTTATGAAATTAAACTTCTCTTTCTTCTAATTTTTTCTCAGGGAAAAAATTTCGGGGGCAACTCCTCCCACCTCGGAAAAAAATTTGCCCACTCTGACATTAGTTTCTGGCTCCGTTCCTGATTGCATGGGAAGAGAAAGATAACCGTTTGCGTTTAATGGTTGTAAAATTAATATTGAACACGGATTAAGTGCTTATTTTGAATAAATTACGTATATTCTCCTTTACTAGTATTAAACCGATTACAGAATATTTTCTAGTTGTCACGTTTTATGGGAAATTTAGTACGGCTTTATATAATAATTAAAGGGTAAGTTTGTGGAAAATGGTTATTTCTGCTGACATATTTGCTTACATACACGTTACTAATTAATTAAATGTTTTCAAGATAGGACAAGAACAATATCTTTGTATGGATCAAAAAGACCTTTCTTTTTCTTTTCTTTTTTTCCCATTGTCTGTGAGCCTACTTTACATGTCCCACACTACAAAAATCATATTATTCTCCTCTGAATGTCACACAATGCGAATAATCAATCATAGTTATTGAAACTAAAGTTGGATCCAGCTTTAAGATTTTTATAATATTGAAATTGTTTATTTTTTTTAATATCACGTGTTCCCTGGAACTGGAAAGTAATAGTTGAGGACGAAAAAATACGACGACAATGGAGTTTTACCATCAGAAAACGAGAAAGAATTCGTTTTTTATCGCAATCATTATAATTTGTTATAAACTAAAGAGAAATGAGAAAAGAAATATAGATGTCAATAAATTTGTGTGTAATTATTATGAATTAAAGTCTCATACATTGATAAGGATCGTGAGACTAATATGGAAGAACAAGTATTGACATATTTGGAACGCTTTGATGGTCGGGTATTAAAAGAAATAGCCATAACTTTTACATACGGTATCCGTTTTGGGCCAAAACCCCATTTTAGAAACCTATTGACGATTCCTATTGAACTCACCGCTTTGCAATGATGTATGGTGGTTTTTAGCCATTTGAATCTGTTTAAGAAGTCAAAACTGCATTAGAAGTTTTTAATTTCATTATTATTATTATTATTATTTCTTTATTATGTATTGTAAGCCCAGCCCATTTATGAACTATTGGCCCATTAGGTTATTTGGTTTCACATATTTAAGGCGCCTAAGCATCTTTTCGATTTTCTTGGTTGCTTGTGAAATAAGAAAAGGTGATTCCTTTTCTAACTGCAATCCGTATTCCTTTGATATTATTGTGTGTAGATTCAATCTACAGCATATTTAGGGGGAATAAGAAATACACAAGGTAATACTACATAAGGTTACAAGGGTAAAACTATCGTCCGCTAATATAATATAATATTTACAGCACTCCCGCTTAAATGATATATTACAAAATATCTGTCTTGTTAAAACATTGTTTGGTATAAACTCAATGGGACAAAAATATTAAAAAAAAAAAAAAAAGAAAAGGAAAAAGAGTACAGTAATTCTTGGAGTATTAAGATAAATACTGACTCTCTAAAACGTCGTCGGGAAAATCCAATAAGATAAAACCTTGACTAATGAAAAAGAATACAGCTACTCCCCCTGATGTTGATCACTATAAATTATTGAATCGTCACATCCCAATCTTGTGAACAAATTTCTTGAATGTAGATGTTGGTAGTGCTTTTGTGGATAAATCTGCTACATTGTCACTTAAGTGAATTTGTTGAAAATTCTAGAGTATTTTGATGTTACTTCGTTATAACTTTGTCAAAAAAATTCAGTGGAATAAAACCTGAACAAAGGAAAAAGATTACAACTACTCTCTCTGATTCAGTTTGTATTGAATCATCTATATATCTACTCTCCCTAGTTCGATCTGTATTTAGTCATTCATATCTTGATCTATTCAGGAGTCTCGTATAGGAAAGTATATCAATAGATATATAGGAATGTATGACTTATACATTATGATGATCATAAAAACCAAAAAAATATTCTCTATGTAATATTATTGTACAAAAAATATGCTTCATTATTTACTTGAGATTTGTATATAATACTTATCAAGTTCCCAAGTGTCTTTGAAATCTCTTCAAGAGATCCAACCATAATTAAATTATCAACGATGACAATAACAAATATAAATATTGATCTTTGTATCATATAGACATTATTATTCATTCTTCATCGATACATCATAATAACTATCTCTTTAAAAACCTTGCTAGGAAAACCCATTTAGACAAAACATGAACTAAGGAAAAAATAGTGTACATATATTAGCTCTCCTTAATGGGAACATTACATTTATATTGATATTGCTTATAATTATTTCAACTGTTAATCAATGCAATATCGAATATGTTCTCCAAGCATAAATGGCACATATATCATATTATTTGTTCTTCGAATATAAATTTAATTATTCATTTGAACTTGAAGAATTATAAAATATTTTCAATCATTTGAACAGGCTACATTGAGCCATGTTTTATAATCAATATTCATAAATGCATTTAATGCAGTTCTCAAATCTGGAAGTGACTTATTCACTTTAATGATCATTAACTTATTCACTTCAGGTGAATAATTAACCATTAATTTTCATCTTGAAAATCTACTTTCACGATTTTCAAATATTATTCACAATAATGGTACATCTCAATTTCAACATTTTGTCATATGGAGTCACTTGTACTATTATTCATGTAATCTAATTTTACACCATCAATCACATTCCATTATAAACTAAATCCATTCTAGGCATATTAATTATTCGGATTGCAAAGTATCTATATACTTTGATCAAACAAGTTTCTTAAAAACTTGAATTATATGTTTCAAACATATTTAATCCTTTAAGGATTATATTGTATGCTTCAAGCATTGTATGTGTTTCACATCGTAATTTTCAAATTGTTACCACCAAATTTAGTCGTGAAATTTTTGATATGTAACGATTCCTTTAATTCAAATAGATTTTCTCTAATAATTTCATCACAACCCCAAAGTATCGAGATATTGATTAACCTTTTTAATCTCACTAATTGGTACATCAAAGAGCGCAAGTTAGTAATTATAGTCAATCATATTTCAGTATTTACATTGCTAATAATCACATATTTATCGGCACTTATTATGCATTTTCAGGCAAATAAAATATTACATCTATTGCATATCGTTTCATATGCAGTGCCAAATCTTTGAAACATTCGTTACGCAACAAGTCGTGTACTATGACTATACAATTTTGCTTTCTATTTGCATATACCTATAGGCACTTTAATGGCATACACTTTTAAGTATTTGGACTTTAGGTCCCAAAAATTTAGATTTTGTAGTAAGTTCAATTTATCTTGGATGCATGCTTTGGTCAACTATTTTTATGTCGATTTTCTTCAACATATTTTCTTTTATTACCCTTTCTATCATTCATATTATAAAGTGATTTCTTATAAAAGTTTACGGGCTTGAAGATTTCAAGCACCATCCAAACAGATTCGCAGTTTGCTTTTGCACAAGTGCTTTATAAAGTGTGTCGACACCGTTATAATTTCAATTCGACTTCTTTCCCCACAACGACATAACTATAGAGATCTCAATTTTTAATATTTCAAGTACTTGAATCTCTTCTGAAAATTTAAAATTAGTTATGTCAATATATAGTTTCTCATGAGTGTATGCCTCCTTAATAGATCATCTTTGCTAATTGCTCCATTTTCATTTGGAGATTAGAACGAATATCATTACGCTTCAAGCATACCATCACATATCATATTAACTAACTTTCCTTTAGGATGTTAGTTCGAGATGGAGCATTTGAAACTAATGTGTGAGATATTATTGATCATTTTGATCAATAAATGCATCTAAATAAATTATCTTTCGAACTTCTGGTTAGAGTAATCTTTTGCAAGGATTTAGATAATAATGCATTTGTTCATTATTTCCAGTTTCTTAATTTGCTCCCCAATGCTGAGAGAATTGTTCAATTATATTGACAATCATTTTTTAGCGTTAGAATGTATCACCCATTTGGGACATGGGTTCAAACTGTGCATTTATTCTCAATATAAGATTCTATAATCAAATTGAACTTCTAGTTCAATATAAGATATAATTCAAATATTTAATTTCAAATAACGTGATTAAACATTATATAATTATATATCATTCAAGTAGTAAAACTAATCAATATCCTTATGACATTAGTATATTTTCCTTCAGGGATAAACTTGAACTCAAAATGACATATTATTTGAAACATGTGCTATTTCGAAAGCACGTTGTATTTTGTAATTTCTTTTTCAAAAACAAAAGTCAAATATTCTTCAGTAATATTGATAATTATAATTTATACCCTTTAGGAGAAAATAAAATTATATTGAAATATTAATTATTATATTGTGCTACTTCAGGAGCAATAATAAATTACGATTAAAGATTATAGATATTTGCTCGTCTGGAGCAATTAAATAATAAATCTTTAAAATTATGCTCTTCGAGAGCAATTAATATTCTATAAAAATATTATTATAATAAAGATTGTGCTACTTCAGGAGCAACCACAAATTATTCTTCTGGAATAATTATATTTTTAAAATTATGATTATTCAAGAATAATAAGTCAATATTCTTCTTGAACATTGAAAATTATAATTTAACAAAAATTCATTGTAATAGATAGATTTATAATTAATATTCTTCTGGAATATTAATATATTGTTGTGCTACTTTAGGAGCAACAACATAATAATTTATCAATTTAAAGATAAAAAGATTCGACAACAATTATAATATATACATTGAACAAATATAAAGAATGTTAACTTAAAGAAGATTACATCCACAAGTTGAATAACCAAGCCTTCGTCTGGTGACACTATTTGGTTTATAAAATGATTTAGTCATGATTTTGAGGAAAAAGTAGTTGTAGAAAATTGTAAAGAGAAAATGTGTGTATTTAACATAACAGTTTAGAAATTGTGTAGTTTATAAATTTAGTTTATAAATTAATTTATTTTGGTTACCAAACAAAAACAAATATGAAGAATATATGTATGATTATGCATACACACATAAGTTATTACTACCCAGAAGATTTGAAAGAAAAAGTGAAAAAATTCCTTTATGCCCAGTCAATTGATTTTAAGTCCCTGTTTGGCCCCCAATTCTTGGGGAAAATTGTGATTTGGAATAGTATTTTTGAAAGAATGTTTGAAAAGTCAAATATTGTGGACTAGACTAAAATAGATATTGAAATTAAATGTTTTAAAAACTTGGTTTTCAAAAATTGGGGGCCAAACATGGGCAAATTGTGTATTGAAGATAACTTGTGAAAGCCTATCACAAGTTACAACAAAGAAAAAAAGTTGAGGTAGCACTAGTACAAAACAGGACAAAAAAAAGGGGAATACACGTCGGTTTTTCAAAAAACCGACGTGTAAAAAAGGACGGTGACATTTTCGTAAATTTGTTTTTGAAATACGCGTCGGTTCTAATTAAGAACCGACGTGAGAAACTAAGGTTTCTTGCTTCGGTTCTCCTTGAACCGACGCCTAAAGTTGGCCGGTCCGACTTTAGGCATCAGTTCTTAATTAGAACCAACACGTATTCCCTTCTTAATTTTCCCGCGAATTTCGTATCTTCACTCTCACGCCTCTCTCTCTCTCTCTCTCTCTTTCCTTGTCTTTCTCTCTTTCCTCCACTCTCCACCACCGAGCCCCTCCACCACCCGGCACCACCTCCTCCGCCGACTCTCTCTCTCTCTCTCTCTCTCTCTCTCTCTCTCTCTCTCTCTCCTTGTCTTTCTGTCTTTCCTCCACTCTCCACCATCGATCCCCTCCACCAACCGGCACCACCTCCGCCCCCTGCCACCCACATCGTGCCTCCACCCCCCGCCGCCACCTCCACCGCCCGACACCACCTCCGCCCGCTGCCACCTCCTACACTGTAAGACCCAATCCTCATGTGTGTATATGTGTGTGTGTGTGTGTGTGTGTGTGTGTATATATATAAATTTGTTAATTACATGTTAATATGTATAAATGTGTTAATTAAATGTTAATATATATAAGTTTGGATGTTAAATTTATATTGTTGATTTTAAGTTAGTAGATAGATACATTGTAATATTTTAATTATTGGAGTTATATTGAAATTATGAGATATTAAGTTATGAAATCTTAGCTTGACTTTTTAGGAATTGGGAATGGATTTTGGATTAAACTTGGAGTAGTTGATGATGTTGAAGTTGGATTGGAGTTGTATTTGAGTTTTGAATATGTTGAGGTTGAACATTTTGGTTTATTGTGTCATTTTGAATCTTCCTACATGTTGGCTAAGTCCAATTTATAGGAGAGGTTCTGCCAAAATTTTTGTAGGATTTTGTAAATAAAAAATGAAAATTATAATTTAAAGTGATTTTCACTATTACAGAATTGACCATACTAAATAAATAATTACATAGAATATAATAATCCTAATAAAATTATGAAGTTTCCAACTTAATAAATTATCGTATTTGAATTCAAATATTAATATATAGTTGGTTTAAGGTTGTATCATGAAAAATATTAATTCAAAACTAATAAAAAATTTTAATTATATCTTCACATATAGGTCATTGATATGGATCGAGGTTGGATGTATGGAAGACGTAATAGACATGAATATGTAAAAGGCGTTAAAGAGTTTATGAAATGTGCGGATGAACATAAGAGAAAGAAAGGTGAAGCAATGATTTTGTGTCCTTGTTATGATTGTAAAAATTTGAGAAAGTTTCGTAGTTTTGATCAAGTGAAGAGTCATTTCATTCGTCGTGGGTTTAAGGAAGGTTATACACGATGGATATGGCATAGTGAGAGTATGCTTCTCAGCATGAGCACTGGTGACGATGTTGGTGATCAGCAGGAGAATAATTTGAGCAATATTGGTAAGAATGATATGGAAAATGATGAGAATGATATGATAGACGAAATGATGCGTGATATACAAGGGAAATTTATTGAAAAACCTCATGTATTATATAGCTTGTTCAACGATTCTGAGAAGCCTTTGTTTTATGGTTGTAATAAATTCACAAAATTTTCTGATGTACTGAAATTGTATAACTTGAAAGCAAACAATAGATGGAGTGATAAGAGTTTCACGGCATTATTGGAACTGTTATGAGAGATGCTTCTGGAAGATAACGAGTTTCCTAGTTCAATCTACGAGGTAAAGAAATTGTTATGCCCGATAGGTATGGAGATCGAGAGGATACATGCATGTCCAAATGATTGTATACTGTATTGAAATGATTACAAGGACTTGCGTCTATGTCCAAAGTGTGGGGCATCACGGTATAAATGAAAGAACGTGAATGATAATTGTGGTGATAAGAAAATCCCTCCAGCAAAGGTGTTATGGTATTTACCCGTAATACCAAGATTTAAACGTTTGTTTGCCAATACAAAGGACGCAAAGAAATTGCGGTGGCATGCTGATGGGAGAAAAGAAGATGGAAAACTAAGACACGTGGCCGATTCTTCTCAATGGAGGAACATTAATAGGCTGTTTCCTGAATTTGGGGGCGAAGATAGAAATCTTAGGCAAGAACTATATACAGATGGGATGAACCCGCACGGTAACATGAGTAGTCAACATAGCACTTTCCCGGTTCTTTTGACTATTTACAATCTTCCTCCTTGTTTATGTATGAAGCGCAAGTATATCATGTTATCTTTGTTAATATCAGAGCCTAAACAACCGGGGAATAACATAGATGTTTACCTAGCCCCACGCACTAATTGAAGATTTAAGATTGTTGTGGGATGAAGGTGTGTCGGTATTTGATGCACATAGCCAGATGAATTTCACCTTACGTGATATGATTTCTTGCACTGTAAATGATTTTCCATCTTCTGGTAACTTGTCGGGTTATACTAACAAAGGACCTAAAGCATGTCCTTTTTGTGAAGAAGACATGATTGATCTTTGGTTGAAAAATTGCAAGAAAAATATCTTTATGAGACATAGAAGATTTCTCCCTACTGACCACCCTTATCACAAGAAGAAAAAGTCATTCAATGGAAAAATCGAAGCTCGAGCAGCTCGCTTACCGTTAACAGGAGGTGAGGTATATGAACGAGTTAAAAATATTGATGTTTTGTTTGGAAAAACTTTTAAGCCTCCTCAGAAGAGTCTTTGGAAGAAGAGGTCCATATTCTGGGATCTACCTTATTGGAAACACTTATCTGTAAGGCATTGTCTTGATGTAATGTACGTGGAGAAAAATGTTTGTGATAGCATCATTGGGACATTGTTGAACATTCCAGGAAAGACGAAGATGGTATTAAAGTCAGGAAGGACATGGTAGAAATGGGGATACGGGATCAATTAGCACCGTAAGAGTCGGAAAAACGTACTTATTTACCCCCAGCTTGCTATACTTTGTCGAGAAAAGAGGAAACAAGTTTTTGTGAGTGCCTGCATGCTATTAAGGTTCGATCTGGGTACTCATCAAACATTAAAAGTCTTGTGTCGATGAAGGACTTAAAAATTGGTTGGTTGAAGTCTCATGATTGTCATGTCTTAATGTAACAATTGTTACCAATTGCAATTCGAGGCATTCTCCCAAAACATGTTAGACAAGTCATTATAAAACTTTGTTTATTCTTCAGTGCAATTTGCAGCAAAGTTGTTGACTTGGAGGCGTTGGATGATTTGCAGGCCGATATTGTTATCACTCTATGTCAATTTGAAATGTATTTTTCGCCATCATTTTTTGACGTTATGGTGCACTTACTTGTTCACTTGGTGAGAGAAATTAAGATCTATGGTCCAGTATTCTTGAGGTATATGTACCCATTTGAGAGATACATGGGTATATTAAAAGGATATGTGAGAAATCGATTTGGACCTGTAGGCAGTATCATTGAAGGTTATGCTGTTGAGGAGGCTATTGAATTTTGTTCTGATTACCTGGATGACGTTGAGACTATTGGTGTTCCTAAATCTCGGCATGAGGGAAGACTTGAAGGTAAAGGTACTATTGGATGCAAGTCAATCGTACCCAATGTTGAATTACGAGATAAAGCACACCTCCTTGTATTACAACACCTTCCTGAAGTTCATCCATATTTGGACGAGCATATGTCCATCATAAGGCAGCAAAATACTTCAAAAGTTGAAAAGTGGGTAACTAATGAACATAATTGTAGCGCCCCGAGTTCTAATTACCCGGTTCACCACGTCATTGTCTAATCTATCTTTTAAAATAATATTTTAGCGGAAGAAATAATTGAAATTCATTTTTGGCAACATTAAATAAACTGTAATGGTCGACAAAAATTGAAAACATTTATGAAACAATTCGAAATAATAATCGAGCCATTAATATTGTAAAGCAATTGACAAAGTCATAATTTCTCAAATAACTGAAATTATCAAAATTTTCCCATGGTTGGAAATACGGAAAACATTAAAGTAAGACTTTCAACCCTTTAACGACTATTGCCACAATCATCCATCACTTGCCACCCTCTCCGAAATCTGCAAATGTTGTTGAAAATAGACATGAGCATTTCATAGAAATACTCAGTAGACTCATCGCCAATTAATTAATCTACAATATAATTGAACACATAAATGCAGGCTCTTTAGAAATCATAGGGTGTGGGTTGCTCTTCTTGTGCATTAAAGCACCTGGCTTCTTTTTGAAAATCATAGGCTCTTTAGAAATCATAGGGTGTGGGTTGCTCTACTCGTCTCGTGCACATAAGGCACGTATGTTATGCATAACATCATCATTTCTTGTAGCGGATTGGGCTCCCTCAAGGGGCCTTTTCCCAATCTTGCCCGCATACTCATATCATACTCATATCATCATTATTCCTGACGAGGGAATACAGGCTCGTTTTCATAAAAATGACTTTTCACAAGTCACATAACATACACATTCACATGCAATCATAATTTAAATCAATTAATAGGGGCGAGTCTACCTTAAACTTGACGAGTGCAAAGTTGAGCGGGAAACGACTTCAATTCTTTAATTCTCCGTACGCTTCGTCTAGTCAATTAGAAGATTAAGTTGTAGCGCCCCGAGTTCCGTATACCCGATTCACTACGTCATTTTCTGTCTAAATTTTTCGAATAATATTTTTGCGGAAGAAATAATTGAAATTCATTTTTGGCAACATTAAATAAACTGTAATGGCCGATAAAATTGAAACATTTATGAAACCATTTGAAATAGTAAATCGAACCATTAATTTTGTAAAGAAATTGACAATGTCATAATTTCTCAAATAAATGAACTTCTCTAAATTATTCGATTGTTTGGAAAAATACGGAAATCATTAACGTCAAACTTTCAACCGTTTAACGATTATTGCCACCATCATTCATCGCTCGCCACCGTCTCCGAAATCTGCAAAACTGTTAAAAAGTAGGGTGAGTATTTCATGGGGGAAATACTCAGTAGACTCATCGCAAATTAATTTAATTTATAAGATGATTAAACACACAAATCCCAGCTCTTTATAAAACGGGCATTGATAGAGCTTCTTTATAAAACTGCTCTTGATAAAACTCATATTGTGCATTACAGCACGGGACATATTTTGCAAATCATAGGCTCTTTGAAAATAGCTCTTTGAAAACAGCTCTTTGAAAACCATATACTTATAAAAACATTTTAATTATGCCAAGCATAATTTCTTTTGAAAGCATAACATAAGATAGGATTGAAATCCTCATAAACATAGGGAGACACAAGAACTTTACCGAACTTAGGTGGCAAGAATTCTTATGCAGTAAAATCATAATAACAGTAAGTTTTCATCATAACATAGGATAAGATCGAAATCCTCATAAACATAAGAATTTTACCGAACTTAGGTGGCAAGAATTCTTATGTAGTAAAATCATAATAACAATAAGATCATAATAACAGTAAGTATACCAAAACATAATTCATGAAATTCATAGGGATCATTTCCATCATAACATAAGATAGGATCGAAATCCTCATAAACATATGCGACAGGAATTTTACCGAACTTAGGTGGTAAATCATCATAAACATATGGAAACATAGGAATTTTACCGAACTTAGGTGGTAAATCCTCATAAACTTATGGAGACACAAGAATTTTACCGAACTTAGGTGGTAAGAATTCTTATGTGCATAGCAATGATCCAAAACATATAAAACATTATCGTAAAAACATAGGGTATACTTACTTTTCATAAAAACATAAGGTATATTTACCTTTCATAAAACATACTTAATTTTCTTGAAAATTGACTTTCACAAGTCACATAACATTTATATGAAATCATAATTTAAATCAATTAATAAGTGCGAGTCTACCTCAAATCCGACGAGTGCAAAGTTGAGCGGGAATGACTTTAATTTCTTTAAATTCTCCGTACGCTTCGTCTTAGCCAATAAGTCACTTTAGTTTATCGAATATATAGTTCAAAATGATAAATTATAATTTGAGGACTAAAATTGATGTTTTTGAAAGTTTAGGGACTAAAATGAATACTTTGAAAGTTGAAGGACTAAAGTGAATATCTTTGAAACTTGGGCTTAAAATCAAATAAAGTAATTTACCGGGACTGAAATAAAATGGGTTTGATAATTAGGGACTAAAATAATAACTTTTGAAAGATGAGGGACCAATTTGAACATTTTTCGAAGTGAGGGACTAAAATATAAATTTTCCAAAAGTTGGGTCGAAGCTCAAATAAATATTACTATAGGGCTGAAATAATAGATTTTGAAAATGAAAGGGCTGATTAAAACTCATTTAAAACGTAAGGGCTGAAATCGATAAGTTTAAAACTAAAAGGACTGAATTGAAACAAATTAAAAGTTAAGGACCAAAAAGCAAATTTCCGAAATAAAATATATATCCTCAGATTTCTCTCTCTCTCACCATTTTCACTTTCTTACACAGAGAGAGATACGAGCGACAGAGAAGGCGATCGAACCATTCCGATCTGTACCACCGGCGATTCAGCCGGCGATGGTGCCGCCGACACCTGGCGACGGGGAAAGTGGGGTGTGTACGCGCGAAAGGGAGGGATTTTGGGGTGATTTGGGGCTGAAATCCGAGGTCAAACGAGGTTCAAATCGTGATAAAATTCCGGTATTAAATCTGGCAGTGAAGGGTTAAAGCTCGAGGTAAGTGTCGGGTTAGTATATTCTTGGTTTAAGGTTTGATTTGGGTTAAGATCTGATGAGTTGAAAATTGGGCAGTGGTGGGTTTCGGTGATTGGAGATTCAGTCGATTGGGTTTCTGGTTTTTCGACAATGAAGGTGGCGTTGGTGGTGTTGGGGCGGTTTGAGTATTAGCCGGAAAATGTGGAGGCTGGTGGTTGAACTGATGATAGCCCGAACTTGATCCTGCAGTGATGAAATTTAGCAGTGGTTGGTTTGATTGAGCGGCGATGGTGACGATGGTAGAGGGCAGTGTATGGTGATAGGCGGTAGATTGGTGGATTGGAGTGGTTGTCGAATGGTTCCGAAATGAATTTGGTGGTGATGTTGAACATTGAAATAGGTGGAGTTGGTGATCAAAGTGGAGGCTATAACTTTGCTGGAAAGAATGGTTGGAATATGAGAATGGAGCTGGAAAGGGGAAACTGCACATGGAAGGTTTCAACTTGGCAGTAGGGACTGAAAATGGCTTTCGGCGATGCTGAGGATGATGAGAATGATGGTGTTTGCTTTGATGGTGGATATAGGTTGGAAATGAGGTGGAAAGGAGAATAAAGAGGAATGCAAAATGTGGGAAGTAATCAACTAAAAATTAGACTAACTTTGATTAAGAAATGTATTTAAAACAGATATATTTTGGACTAAAAATACATTTGAGAAGTAAGTAAATTTTGAGATAAAATTGGATTTCGTATTTGGACTTGAAATATTTTGAATAAGGAAAATTGAGATATTTTAATAAATTTGGAATTCAAAATGATTTTGAAAATAATACTTTGAATAAATAATTAAAATAACATAATTTTAGAAATTCGGATTTTAATTTAAAATCGAACAAATTCGATATTTCTTGACTTGGCTAGACGAATCCGTCGCGGCGTTAACTTCAAAACAATGGGTGAAATAGTAGCGACACAATTTTCTAAATATTAAAATAATTATTAATTGCGTAAAAATCTTGATCGCTACATAAGTCGAATTAGTCTTTTGAAATTTATAATTAAAATGATAAATTACAATTTAGGGACTGAAATCGCTGATTTTGAAAGTTGGAGGACTAAAATGAATACTTTGAAAGTTAAGGGACTAAGATGACTATTTTGAAAGTTGAGGGACTAAAGTGACTATTTTGAAAGTTGAGGGACTAAAATGACTAATTTGAAAATTGAGGGGTTAAAATGAATAATTTGAAAGTTGAGGGACTAAAATGAATATTTTTGAAAATTGGGATTTATAATCAAATGAATTAAATCGGCAGGGACTGAGATAAACAGTTCATAAACCTTGGGACTAAAATAACAACCTTTGAAATTTAAAGTAAGATTTAAAACATTTAAGCTGTAGGGACTGTTTTAGATTATTTTAAAACTTGAGGACTGATTTGAAACAATTTAAAACTTCAGGGACCAAGCTGCAATTTTGAAAAATCAAAATTTAATAAAACCATTCTTTACTCATCTCTCTCTCTCATTACCGTCCAGAGCAGGGAGGGAGGAGGAGGCGCGAGGGAGCTCTGCCGGCGTTAAGCGCCGGCGATATCACGGCGGTATCACCGCCGTCGAGTGGCGGTGACCAAGAGGAGAGGACTGAAACAAAAGCATGTTTTTGGGGCTGAAATCGAGGATAAACCGGGGCAAAATGAAGCTTAAATCGCTGTATATTCCGGCGGTAAAACCGGCACCACTCAGGTCGAAGAAGCGGCGGTCGAATGTGAGTAGCTTGGGTAAGTTATTTTTGGTTTTGGGTTTTATTTGGGGTTGGTTTGGGACTGGGCAGTAGAGGCGATGGGGTTGTGCGGTGGTGACGGTTTGGAGTTGAGTTGCTGTGAAGATGGGTTGAGAACTTGGTTGCTGGAAATGGGATTGCGATGGAGTTGGGAGGAGGCTGCTGGTGGAGGTGAGTTGGAGGTGGCGGTGGTGCTCGTGGAAATGGGTTGTGCAGTGGGTGCGAAAAATGGAGGTGGTGGTGCTGCTGCAGGGGGTGGTGGTTCTTGGTCTTGCTGGAGGTTGGCCGAGACTGCAATGGGGCTGAGTTGGTTGCAGTGGTTGGTCAGTGGCTGCGTTGGGGGCGGAGGTATACTGCAGTGGTGGGGGTAATGGTGATGGTGATGGTGATGGTGAAGGAGAAGAAGGGCATTACCTTGCTGGAGTGGAGGCTGAAATTGGAGCTGGAGCTTGAACAGGGACGGTTTGGGGGTGATGCTTAGATGGGTTTGGTGGATCATGGTTGTGGGGTGTGGTGATGTATAAATAGGGGTTGGGAAATGTGAGAGTATGGTATGGGATTGATGTGATAGGTGGGAGTTGGTGTGAAATCTTGACAAGCGATGCACGTAGTTCGAGAAAAATGATACGCGTAAATTAAATGGGTCGGAAAAGATTCTGTTGAAATGAGCTGATGGAATTTAATATGATTTTGAAAATAATAATTTGAATAAATAATTAAAATAATAAAATTTTGGAAATTCAAAATTTAATTTAAAATCGAACGAATTCGATAATTCTCGACTTGGCTAGACGAACGCGTCGTGAAGTTAACTTAAAAATGAGCGAGATCGCAGCGACACGGTTTTCGAAATTTTAAAATAATTATTTAATCTCTTGGAAAGTTCTTGGTCGTTACAACCTTACCCCCTTAAAATAATTTCGTCCTCGAAATTAAACTTACTTGATCTATTCTTTTCTGGATACTTGGCTAGGATCTCATCTTCCTTTTCCCAAGTAGTCTCATCACTATTGTATCTACCCCCACTAGACTTTGACTAACGGAATCTCTTTGTTTCTTAAGACATGGACTTTTCTATCCACTATGCACATGGGTGCCTCTTCATAGGATAAATCTTTCTGAACTGCAAGAGACTGATAATTCATCACGTGACTAGGATCATGAACATACTTTCTCAACAGAGAAACATGAAAAACATTGTGCACAGTTGCAAGTTCTGGTGGCAAAGCCAAACAATAAGCCACATTACCCACTTTCTCTACTATTGCAAATGGTCCGATGAAACGAGGCCTTAATTTCTCCTTCTTGCCTAAACAAATAGTACTCTTCATAGGAGTTACTTTCAAGAACACTCTCTCTAATCTCAAACATTAAGTCTCTTCTTTGATCGGCATAACTTTAATCCGTAATCTGAATCTTCTCGATAACATCAACTGTTTTCTCAATCAATTCTGAACCCAATAATTTCCTCTCGCCAACTTCATCCCAATAGTTTGGAGATCGTCATCGCCGTCCATACAAAGCTTCATAGGGTGCCATACCAATGGTAGCTCGAAATTATTTGTTGTAGGAAAACTCTACTGATAGAAATGTATCTCTCAATTACCATTTGGGTCTAGAACACATGCCCCAAGCATATCTTTCAATGTCTGAATCTGGAGATGGTAGGCAGTACTAAAATTTAATTTAGTACCCATTGCCTCATGTAAACTCTTCCAAATCTCAAGGAAAAAAAAAATTCTCGAATCTCTATCTGAAAAATGGACACTAGCAATCCATGAAATCGAAAAACCTCTCTAACATATGTCTGTACCTCATACAAAGCTATCGAAAAGACGCTTGATAGCTATTGAATAGAACTCAATCGATCATCCGACATTATCCAACTTATTAACTCATTCGTTGACCTTCTATTTCCAACCTTTAAAGGATCTATACTAATATCGAATCCACGACATAAATATCAATCATTCTAATGCTTAAACTAAAAATCAAGAAGATTGATCAAGAATAAAACCTCATGATCCAGAATATAGAAATGAAGTATCAATTCCAAAATATTGAGTACAACCCAAACTTGGCAGAATCTTTCTGAAAGATTTCACAAACGAAATCTTTTCCAAACTCGACCGAAACTTCCTTTTCAAAATTGGAGAAATTCAAACTTAAATCCTTAGTCCATACTTTTAAATCATGCATCAAGTACTTGTATCACATACTCAATCCAGCTGAGGACTAATGTACTAATTTAAAGTATCATCATAAGGATTAGATATGATATTCTCGAACTTAAGAAACCTCACTAACTTCCCAATCTGAAGTTCAAGATTCAATTTCCCTGTTCTCCCAAAACTTCAATTCATGTCACAATTTGAACAATACTCTGATTAAGTCTATCACCATTGAACAAGACTTCTGTGAACCATATAGGATTTCCTCATCAAGTTTAATTAACCCAAAGATATAATCTCATTATAAGTAAAAGTCACACAACTGATCATCTCAGGTTTTCCATTATTGTAGCAAAATATTTTGCTCACATCGAATGCACAACTGATAATAAGTAATCGAAACTGCATCACCAAAATCTTAAATAAATCCATATGTCTTATGACTCAAAATGAAGATTCTCAATCGTAGGTAATATTTCACCATAATACAATAAACCATCAAGATACAATCAATTGACTCAATATATTCACACAATTCTTTCACGGTATAGCCATAACATCCATTAACCGTCTAGTCACCATATCTTGTAGTAATCATGTAACATGTCACTTATCATCGTATCATATGACCTCAAATAATCATATCAATCTCTCTAAGATTACAATATAATAATTGTCATATCCATCACGTGAACCTTATATGTCAATCTGCTCACTAAGATTATATATCAATCTCTCAAACTAAATAAATTTTGAATTCTGTCATATGTCACTCTTTCTGCACACTACTCCATAATAAGTAATCACAATGAAGTTTGATCCCCATTCCTACAAATTCTATCCAAAAGGACAAATACATAAAATTTCACTTCTTATTTTTGACCCAAGATACCATCAGTAACAATTTCCAAAATTTTAAGGTATGATCTTATCATAAACTTTCCTCCGATCCAATGCATTACTCTGCAATACTTGAACAAATTTAGGACCTGGTAAAATTTATGTCATCAATTTCATCCAACAATTTCTCTCATGATCTTCTAGTATCATACATGAAAACTTAATGTACATCCGTGAATCATTCACATTCGAGGAAACCCTGATTCATTTCCATGACTGAGACTCATCTTTCTTCGAATTCCACTTAGAACCAAACATAGCATAACTTATTGCTGGATGGTCAACTTATTTCATAATCTCAATATATCATCACCTTCAGTTCTCACCATAAGAGCAATCGTATTATTCCTTATAATCATCTATTGTACCTTTTATATTCAACCGACCTTATGACCATCATCATTATCTCACATAATTCCAAACATTCGATCATATGTGCCCAATTTCTCACTTCGAACAAATGGTTACTCCTTTAAGGCATCTCACCATAAAATACTTCCAATATCTCTCGTTCATGATAACTGACTTTCCAAATAATCATATTACTTGTAAATAACCAAATCTTACACATCATCTATCAATCAATTTCCAAAATAAATCAACAGTATTATCACATATCCTCATAATTTATAATATTCTCCAATACAAGTGATCATTTCCAACTAATAATCAATTTGTTCCCAAGAATAATTAAGATTTTTCCCAATCACGCCATAATATTTGTCTTCACTATCTTTCAAAATATAACTTGACATTTCCCAATGTATGCATCAATTCATCACATCACTTCATGTATACCTTGATATCCCAGTAGTTGTATACATCATCTTGTTTTTCTTGAAATTGTGAAACAAGGAGAGCATTTCAATGTAACTATACCCATTACCAAAATGATTATACTTCGAATAAGCCAAAATGTCTCAAGAGTCATTATCCCTTTATATCACTTACTAAATCTTGCTTGCGGTGTAAATGAACTTGCAAGTCTAAACTTAATTCCCTTAGTGGGTTGCTCACCGCAATAAGCTCTTAACTCAAAATGATAAAATTCTAGGCAGAGTCTCCCTTGTAATTTGGACTTATTAAACCCGTAGGTATACTCCACATCTGGCCACCACGATTCAAATATAGACAAGAATTCCAACAAACTTCAATACCACAAAATATCCCAAAAATTAATTCATCATTCCTCAACATAACAATTTCAAATCATAATTTCCAATATCACAATATGACTTCCTTCAATACATTAATTGGGTCAAATGCCAACTCATTGTCATACTTATAACATATATGCCACAAATCATAATTCCAAAATTTCTTAATTACAAGACCCAAACAACATTATAAATTTCTCTCAAAATAGAGGAATAATCCACTTACTCAAACATAATATCAAGTCCTTAATTTCCAATAATTAAAAACCAAATCTTTAAACCTCAAATTTAATAATTCTTCTCATAAAAGTCTCAATAAAATCACATCAATCATAATCTCAACGTCTCATCACAACGTCATAAAACTGGCTTGCTATTTCTCGGTGATTTACTGAAAATGTTGACAACAAGTGATTAATGAATCTTCGCAACAGTTGCTCTAAAACCACTAGTCATGGCCTCATAATGCGCGGCACAATATTCGATAGTGGGGTCATATATCCCAACATGAGGTGTTGGTCCAAACGATATATATTTCGAAAATATTGTCTAATCCTTTTTGTTGACTCTTCGTAAATGGTGCCATGTCTAAAATCAATTATGCAAAGTCCAGCTAGGGTTCATCATTTCTAAGTTCGAGGACAAAAATTATTATAAAATCATTCTTAAATCATATTATTCCCATTATGCTCAACACTCGTTCTCTTTCTTTTCTTTTCTGAAAAATTTCTCGTTATGCTTCAAAACTCATTTCTTTCTTTCTTTCTTTCTTTCTTTCTCATGCATTTAAGCAAGTAATTTGTAGCGATCCAGAATTTTTACGCAATTAATAATTATTTTAATATTTAGAAAATTGTGTCGCTACTATTTCACCTATTATTTTGAAGTTAACGCCGCGACGGATTCGTCTAGCCAAGTCAAGAAATATCGAATTTGTTCGATTTTAAATTAAAATCCGAATTTCTAAAATTATGTTATTTTAATTATTTATTCAAAGTATTATATTCAAAATCTTTCTAAAATCCAAATTTGCTCACATGTCTTCTTCTTTACACCAAGACAACAATTCTTTACACAATAACATCATCATTTTTGAAAAAATAATTTTACACCTAATTCTACACTATCATATTCTATAGTATCAAATCAATACATATTCTTCCCCATCACAACTCACGTCCCCTACATTTTTTCTTCCTTCTTTATCATTCTTTCCACCTCAATATACCATCATCAAAGCATCTTCATCATTATCATTCATACACCCACAAATTCCTTTACAGCACCATTATCATCATCATCAATCCATAACCACAGCTTTTCCATCATTATATCAATCCACTACTGCACAAACCATTTACACTGCAATCAGTATCATCACTGTCAAGTTACCATCTCCAACTCATAGTCCGAACCATCACAATGCAATCCAGCCACCACTGTCTGCACTCATCGACTGCAACTTCACTACCTAAAACCAAGCCCTCAATTCATCACCAAAATTTACCAAATCGAATCATGAACATCATCAGCATCACCACTGACCCAAGAACCAAGCTTTGAATCCATGATAATACTTCCACTGCAACCAGTTTTCGTTGCAGCTCCAAACCACCAAATCATCATTTCCCCAACCACAGTCACCACCCATCGTCGAACATCAGACCACCAACCAATCTGCTAAGCTGCTACCTTCTATGCCCAATTCGAATCATGAACACCAACATCGATCGAAGCCATCAAGCCTCATCCCTCGCCGCACCCAGCGCCGGTATTGCGCCGGCGAACCGCCGGTATAAGATCGGATTTACTCTCCTCCGTCTCTGCCTCGTTTCGCCGTCTTCGCCTCTCTCTCTCTCTTCGAATGTTTCTGATTAGGGTAGAGAGAAATAGATCTGATATATTATATTAATTTTCAGAATCTGCAGTTTAGTCCCTGAAGTTTTAAAAGGTTTTCAAATCAGTCCCCAACTTTTTAAGTTATCCATTTCAGTCCCTATGTCTTTAAAATGATTTACTTCAGCCCTTTTAGCTTCAAACTTATCATTTCAGTCCCTGCTGATTTTATTAATTTGATTTTAAGCCCAAGTTTTAAAAGTATTCATTTTAGTCCCTCAACTTTCAAAATATTCATTTTAGTCCCTAAACTTTCAAAAGTATTCATTTTAGTCCCTCAACTTTCAAAACATCAATTTTAGTCCTCAAATTATAATTTATCATTTTGAACTATATATTCGATAGACTAAAGTGACTTATTGGCTAAGACGAAGCGTACGGAGAATTTAAAGAAATTGAAGTCATTCCCGCTCAACTTTGCACTCGTCGGATTTAAGGTAGACTCGCACTTATTAATTGATTTAAATTATGATTTCATATAAATGTCATGTGACTTGTGAAAGTCAATTTTCAAGAAAATTAAGTATGTTTTATGAAAGGTAAATATACCTTATGTTTTTATGAAAAGTAAGTATACCCTATGTTTTTACGAAAATGTTTTATATGTTTTGGATCATTGCTATGCACATAAGAATTCTTGCCACGAAGTTCGGTAGGATTCTTGTGTCTCCATAAGTTTATGAGGATTTGCCACGAAGTTCGGTAAAATTCCTATGTTTCCATATGTTTATGAGGATTTACCACCTAAGTTCGGTAAAATTCCTGTCTCATATGTTTATGAGGATTTCGATCCTATCTTATGTTATGATGGAAATGATCCCTATGAATTTCAAGAATTATGTTTTGGTATACTTACTGTTATTATGATTTTACTGCATAAGAATTCTTGCCACCTAAGTTCGGTAAAGTTCTTGTGTCTCCTTATGTTTATGAGGATTTCAATCCTATCTTATGTTATGCTTTCAAAAGAAATTATGCTTGGCATAATTAAAATGTTTTTATAAGTATATGGTTTTCAAAGAGCTGTTTTCAAAGAGCTATTTTCAAAGAGCCTATGATTTGCAAAATATGTCCCGTGCTGTAATGCACAATATGAGTTTTATCAAGAGCCGTTTTATAAAGAAGCTCTATCAATGCCCGTTTTATAAAGAGCCGGGATTTATGTGTTTAATCATCTTATAAATTAAATTAATTTGCGATGAGTCTACTGAGTATTTCCCCCATGAAATACTCACCCTACTTTTTAACAGTTTTGCAGATTTCGGAGACGGTGGCGAGCGATGAATGATGGTGGCAATAATCGTTAAACGGTTGAAAGTTTGACGTTAATGATTTCCGTATTTTCCAAACATCGAATAATTTAGAGAAGTTCATTTATTTGAGAAATTATGACATTGTCAATTTCTTTACAAAATTAATGGTTCGATTTACTATTTCAAATGGTTTCATAAATGTTTTCAATTTTATCGGCCATTACAGTTTATTTAATGTTGCCAAAAATGAATTTCAATTATTTCTTCCGCAAAAATATTATTCGAAAAATTTAGACAGAAAATGACGTAGTGAATCGGGTATACGGAACTCGGGGCGCTACAAGTTGGTATCAGAGCTAGTCTGCGTTTCTGTAGACTGGTAAAATTTTCAAAAAGAATTTTCAAGAAATATTTTCCATTATAAGATTTTTATTGATGAAGATTGCCACTGCCATCATTCGTTCCACCAACTCCGAGGTAAAGAAGTTTATGATGTTTAAAGTTATTTCAGTATTTCGAATACTCATTTTATTGATTTATGAGAAAGAATGAAGAGTATTTCGGATACTTATGATTTATGAGAAATGTTTCAGAAAGAAAACGAGTGTTGAGCATAATGGGAATAATATGATTTAAGAATGATTTTTAAATAATTTTGTCCTCGAGTTAGAAATGATGAACCCTAGATGGACTTTGCATAATTGATTTTAGACATGGCACTAAGTATGAGAAGTCAACAGAAAGGATTTGATTATATGTTCAGATTATCTATCGTTTAGATTAAACGAGAAATAGCAAGCCAGTTATGAAGTTGTGATAAGATGTTAAGATTATAAGTGATATGATTTTATTGAGACTTTTATGAGAAGCATTATGAAGTTAAAGATTTAAAGATTTGGTTCTTAGTTTTGGTATTTAAGTAATGGATATTATGTTGAGTAAATGAATTATGTCTCTATGTTGAAGAGAAATTTATTATGAAGTTTGGCTTTGTGAATAAATTTTGGGAATATGATTTATGGTATATATTTATAATTATGAGTAATTTTTGAGCTAATTAAGGTATGGAAGGAAGTGATATTGTGATATTGAAAAATATGATTTGAAATTGTTATGTTGAGGAATTATGAATGAAATTATGAGATATTTTTGATGATATTGAAGTGTTGGAATCGTTTTCAATATTTTAGATCGTTGTGATCAAATGTGGAGTTATTTATTATTGTGAGTTATGAAGTATGCTTATGTTTTGGGATAAGTCCAAATTACAAGGGAGACTCTGTCCAGAATTTTATCATTTGGAATTAAGAGCATAATATGATAAGCATCTACTAAAGGAATTAAGTTTAGACATGCAAGTTCATTTACATCACAAACGAGATTTAGTAGATGATAGCAGAGATTTTATTATTTTCTCATAAGGAGAACACACAAGAGTCACACTGGAAAGGAAATACATGAAACACACAAAAGCAATCGAGAGAAACATGGGATAATCCTCAAAATGAGAGATGTGTTTCCGGAGTAGCCGTATCCTACCACCTCTGATCTTTTGAGGAAATAAAGAAACCTTCAAAGAGGTGTGTTTCGAGAGTAAGAATACTCCGTAATCTACCACCTGGAACCTTTGAGGTACACACAAGATTTAAACATTAAGGAAATCCTAGTAAATGGAGGGGTGTCTCGAGAGTGAGAATACTCCGTACTCTACCCCCACCTATTCTAAGATTCACAGAGTTAAATTTACATTAACCGGACTCCATTTTCGCTTGATTCCCCTTCCTTGCGACCAATCTATCTTAACTCCTGCTGGATCTTGTATTGAGATATATGACTGCAGCTTATCCAGTAGTTCATCAATAGTAGGAGCAGAAATAAGAAGCCTTCTGGAAAATGGAGAGATGAATCCCTGTTCCACAGCATAATCAAGAAAGGTTAACAAACCATCAAAGAAATTGTTAACATTCAGAAGCCCAATAGGCTTAGTATGGAGATCTAGTTGAGCCCACGAGGTAATGTTAAAGATTTCTTCTAAGGTACCAAAACCTCCGGGCAGGGCTATAAAGGCATCAGAACCATATAGCATACAAGTTATGCGTTCATGGATGGATAAGGTTTGAACTTCATGCCCTCGTGTTTTGCCTGCAACATCTACCAAAGGGACAGGTATGACACCGATTACTTTTGATTTCTCTGCAAGAGCAGATTGGGAAACACAACCCATTAGACCACTGCTACCACCCCCATATACAAGAGTGATACCTTTTTCCCCCAGTTTCTTTCCAAGATCTACGGCCGCTTCTAGATAACCGAAGCCTTTCCCCACTTTTGATCCACAAAATACACAAATAGTTTTGATCTGTCGAAGTTTTGGTGCTTCCATCTTTGATAGTAAAGAAGGGAAAACTTACGAAGAAGATGTGATTTTGGGATGCCTGAACTATGAAAATGTTTGGCTATTTAAAGCCGAAAAACTACACTGTTTCTGATTAGCTTCTGAAAAGTAAAGATTTACTTTTGACAAAATCAATCTGCTTTTGACAAAATCAGCCCACTTTTGAATATTTTTATCGTATCGAGGCTGTCACCTTTCGGCGATTTAATATTTTATTTCCAACTTTTTCAAAACGCGTGAAAGAAAAACAGTGAAATATTTTAAATATGTATAAAGAAGATTTACCTTATATCATTGTTGAACTGCCAGAAGCCTCATTTTGTAAAACAGACTTGCAAACAGGATCTTTTGCTATTATATTTTGGAGACTATAACGATTTTTGTCCTCGTTAAACTGAGCGTATAAGGAGAGAAGTTCACGTTGCACATAACCACTTGGGTGCATCTCAAGAGTCAGTCGAATATCATCTAAAGACTCCTTACTCAGTCCACCCTTTATGAATTCGATTTTATCATCCCGATTAGTAGAAGAATATCCTACTGATTTGCAACGAGTATTACAGTTCCAACGAGCACATTTGTAGCAACCACCCAGTCTTTTTGCTCTTCGTTTCTTTGCAAACGTGCTTTTGCCTAAACCAGGCATATGTTTTGGAAATGTCATAGGTAATTCACCAGATAGTCGAGCCTTTGCTTCGATCAACCAGCGAACATCTTCTGGAATACCATGAGCCATCAGCAACCTCAACCTTTCGAGTCTTATTCTATAAATCTTTCTCAGATCATTCATAGGAAGACTGGAATAATACTTGCGGATGTTTGTAAGGATGATATCCATTGTTTGATGATTCAACCTCTTCCCAGTATGAACTATTTAAAAGCATTAAGGATCTGAGTGAATCCGCGTGATATTTGATTCCAGCAAGATAGCGCGGAATAGAATAATGAAAAGAGGAGACAAGAAGTAATGCGCTGTTTATTTTATCGATAAAGGGAGATTTGATGATGGGATTTGAGATATGGAATATTTTTCTTGGATTTTGGTACTGATATTTTGATATAATAATCAAGGTATAGAAATAATACGGGAAGACGTGAAAGTGAATTGAGGACCGTATCGAATTAGAGTTCATACGTATATACAAGTGAAAGAAATACTTTGCAGGAAATGTGATGACATTTAAGTAAAGAATCTTAGTTATTTGGAAGATATTTGTATACTGAATTTTTGGTTACAAATATTGGAAAGATAAGTTGATGATATTATGTTGATATGTTTGGGTATATTACGTAGAGAGAATATTCAGGAAATTCTTTGATTATTTTGGGAATATTCGATGATAAGAAGTTTAGAGATGACAAATTATTATGGTTTGATATGTCAGTAAAGATTTATGGAAACTTGAAGAGATTTTTTTTTATGGAATTACAGAAATTAGTAAAGAGACATGATGTTGTTTGGGATTATGTGAGATAATGATGATGGACGTAAGGTTAGATGGATATAAAGGTACAATAGAAAATTGTAAGGAATGATATGATGATGATGATTGAAGGTGATAATGTATTGAGATTATGAAATAAGTTGATCATCTATGAATAAGTTATGTTGTTTTTGGTTCATAAAAATGGAATTCAAAGAATAGTGAACTTTCAGTCACTTACGATTCAGAAGAATTTTTGAGTAGACACATATGTCTATAGAAAAGTCCATGTTCTTGAGAAAACAAAGTGATGCATTTAGTCAAAGTCCAGTGGGTTAAAAATGGTTGGGTTAAATATGGTAGCGATGATGCTACATAAGGGAAGAAGAAGAAGAGATTCTGATTAAGTATTCAGAATTCATAAGATCAAGTAAGTTTAATTTCGAGGACGAAATTATTTTAAGGAGGTAAGATTGTAGCGATCCAGAATTTTTACGCAATTAATAATTATTTTAATATTTAGAAAATTGTGTCGCTACTATTTCACCTATTATTTTGAAGTTAACGCCGCGACGGATTCGTCTAGCCAAGTCAAGAAATATCGAATTTGTTCGATTTTAAATTAAAATCCGAATTTCTAAAATTATGTTATTTTAATTATTTATTCAAAGTATTATATTCAAAATCTTTCTAAAATCCAAATTTGCTCACATGTCTTCTTCTTTACACCAAGACAACAATTCTTTACACAATAACATCATCATTTTTGAAAAAATAATTTTACACCTAATTCTACACTATCATATTCTATAGTATCAAATCAATACATATTCTTCCCCATCACAACTCACGTCCCCTACATTTTTTCTTCCTTCTTTATCATTCTTTCCACCTCAATATACCATCATCAAAGCATCTTCATCATTATCATTCATACACCCACAAATTCCTTTACAGCACCATTATCATCATCATCAATCCATAACCACAGCTTTTCCATCATTATATCAATCCACTACTGCACAAACCATTTACACTGCAATCAGTATCATCACTGTCAAGTTACCATCTCCAACTCATAGTCCGAACCATCACAATGCAATCCAGCCACCACTGTCTGCACTCATCGACTGCAACTTCACTACCTAAAACCAAGCCCTCAATTCATCACCAAAATTTACCAAATCGAATCATGAACATCATCAGCATCACCACTGACCCAAGAACCAAGCTTTGAATCCATGATAATACTTCCACTGCAACCAGTTTTCGTTGCAGCTCCAAACCACCAAATCATCATTTCCCCAACCACAGTCACCACCCATCGTCGAACATCAGACCACCAACCAATCTGCTAAGCTGCTACCTTCTATGCCCAATTCGAATCATGAACACCAACATCGATCGAAGCCATCAAGCCTCATCCCTCGCCGCACCCAGCGCCGGTATTGCGCCGGCGAACCGCCGGTATAAGATCGGATTTACTCTCCTCCGTCTCTGCCTCGTTTCGCCGTCTTCGCCTCTCTCTCTCTCTTCGAATGTTTCTGATTAGGGTAGAGAGAAATAGATCTGATATATTATATTAATTTTCAGAATCTGCAGTTTAGTCCCTGAAGTTTTAAAAGGTTTTCAAATCAGTCCCCAACTTTTTAAGTTATCCATTTCAGTCCCTATGTCTTTAAAATGATTTACTTCAGCCCTTTTAGCTTCAAACTTATCATTTCAGTCCCTGCTGATTTTATTAATTTGATTTTAAGCCCAAGTTTTAAAAGTATTCATTTTAGTCCCTCAACTTTCAAAATATTCATTTTAGTCCCTAAACTTTCAAAAGTATTCATTTTAGTCCCTCAACTTTCAAAACATCAATTTTAGTCCTCAAATTATAATTTATCATTTTGAACTATATATTCGATAGACTAAAGTGACTTATTGGCTAAGACGAAGCGTACGGAGAATTTAAAGAAATTGAAGTCATTCCCGCTCAACTTTGCACTCGTCGGATTTAAGGTAGACTCGCACTTATTAATTGATTTAAATTATGATTTCATATAAATGTCATGTGACTTGTGAAAGTCAATTTTCAAGAAAATTAAGTATGTTTTATGAAAGGTAAATATACCTTATGTTTTTATGAAAAGTAAGTATACCCTATGTTTTTACGAAAATGTTTTATATGTTTTGGATCATTGCTATGCACATAAGAATTCTTGCCACGAAGTTCGGTAGGATTCTTGTGTCTCCATAAGTTTATGAGGATTTGCCACGAAGTTCGGTAAAATTCCTATGTTTCCATATGTTTATGAGGATTTACCACCTAAGTTCGGTAAAATTCCTGTCTCATATGTTTATGAGGATTTCGATCCTATCTTATGTTATGATGGAAATGATCCCTATGAATTTCAAGAATTATGTTTTGGTATACTTACTGTTATTATGATTTTACTGCATAAGAATTCTTGCCACCTAAGTTCGGTAAAGTTCTTGTGTCTCCTTATGTTTATGAGGATTTCAATCCTATCTTATGTTATGCTTTCAAAAGAAATTATGCTTGGCATAATTAAAATGTTTTTATAAGTATATGGTTTTCAAAGAGCTGTTTTCAAAGAGCTATTTTCAAAGAGCCTATGATTTGCAAAATATGTCCCGTGCTGTAATGCACAATATGAGTTTTATCAAGAGCCGTTTTATAAAGAAGCTCTATCAATGCCCGTTTTATAAAGAGCCGGGATTTATGTGTTTAATCATCTTATAAATTAAATTAATTTGCGATGAGTCTACTGAGTATTTCCCCCATGAAATACTCACCCTACTTTTTAACAGTTTTGCAGATTTCGGAGACGGTGGCGAGCGATGAATGATGGTGGCAATAATCGTTAAACGGTTGAAAGTTTGACGTTAATGATTTCCGTATTTTCCAAACATCGAATAATTTAGAGAAGTTCATTTATTTGAGAAATTATGACATTGTCAATTTCTTTACAAAATTAATGGTTCGATTTACTATTTCAAATGGTTTCATAAATGTTTTCAATTTTATCGGCCATTACAGTTTATTTAATGTTGCCAAAAATGAATTTCAATTATTTCTTCCGCAAAAATATTATTCGAAAAATTTAGACAGAAAATGACGTAGTGAATCGGGTATACGGAACTCGGGGCGCTACAAGTTGGTATCAGAGCTAGTCTGCGTTTCTGTAGACTGGTAAAATTTTCAAAAAGAATTTTCAAGAAATATTTTCCATTATAAGATTTTTATTGATGAAGATTGCCACTGCCATCATTCGTTCCACCAACTCCGAGGTAAAGAAGTTTATGATGTTTAAAGTTATTTCAGTATTTCGAATACTCATTTTATTGATTTATGAGAAAGAATGAAGAGTATTTCGGATACTTATGATTTATGAGAAATGTTTCAGAAAGAAAACGAGTGTTGAGCATAATGGGAATAATATGATTTAAGAATGATTTTTAAATAATTTTGTCCTCGAGTTAGAAATGATGAACCCTAGATGGACTTTGCATAATTGATTTTAGACATGGCACTAAGTATGAGAAGTCAACAGAAAGGATTTGATTATATGTTCAGATTATCTATCGTTTAGATTAAACGAGAAATAGCAAGCCAGTTATGAAGTTGTGATAAGATGTTAAGATTATAAGTGATATGATTTTATTGAGACTTTTATGAGAAGCATTATGAAGTTAAAGATTTAAAGATTTGGTTCTTAGTTTTGGTATTTAAGTAATGGATATTATGTTGAGTAAATGAATTATGTCTCTATGTTGAAGAGAAATTTATTATGAAGTTTGGCTTTGTGAATAAATTTTGGGAATATGATTTATGGTATATATTTATAATTATGAGTAATTTTTGAGCTAATTAAGGTATGGAAGGAAGTGATATTGTGATATTGAAAAATATGATTTGAAATTGTTATGTTGAGGAATTATGAATGAAATTATGAGATATTTTTGATGATATTGAAGTGTTGGAATCGTTTTCAATATTTTAGATCGTTGTGATCAAATGTGGAGTTATTTATTATTGTGAGTTATGAAGTATGCTTATGTTTTGGGATAAGTCCAAATTACAAGGGAGACTCTGTCCAGAATTTTATCATTTGGAATTAAGAGCATAATATGATAAGCATCTACTAAAGGAATTAAGTTTAGACATGCAAGTTCATTTACATCACAAACGAGATTTAGTAGATGATAGCAGAGATTTTATTATTTTCTCATAAGGAGAACACACAAGAGTCACACTGGAAAGGAAATACATGAAACACACAAAAGCAATCGAGAGAAACATGGGATAATCCTCAAAATGAGAGATGTGTTTCCGGAGTAGCCGTATCCTACCACCTCTGATCTTTTGAGGAAATAAAGAAACCTTCAAAGAGGTGTGTTTCGAGAGTAAGAATACTCCGTAATCTACCACCTGGAACCTTTGAGGTACACACAAGATTTAAACATTAAGGAAATCCTAGTAAATGGAGGGGTGTCTCGAGAGTGAGAATACTCCGTACTCTACCCCCACCTATTCTAAGATTCACAGAGTTAAATTTACATTAACCGGACTCCATTTTCGCTTGATTCCCCTTCCTTGCGACCAATCTATCTTAACTCCTGCTGGATCTTGTATTGAGATATATGACTGCAGCTTATCCAGTAGTTCATCAATAGTAGGAGCAGAAATAAGAAGCCTTCTAGAAAATGGAGAGATGAATCCCTGTTCCACAGCATAATCAAGAAAGGTTAACAAACCATCAAAGAAATTGTTAACATTCAGAAGCCCAATAGGCTTAGTATGGAGATCTAGTTGAGCCCACGAGGTAATGTTAAAGATTTCTTGCTTAAGGACTTTCTTTTATTTTTTATATATGCTCTATACGTTGTTAATAATTTCATTTGTGATTTTGATAACAATAATTTGATATACATACATATATATTAATACATTGTTATATGTGCAGGTATGTGCACAGTGATCTCAATATAATGGCCGAATCTTCAGCATCTTCAGATGATCATCGTACTACCAGTACAAAAAGGACTAGAGGGCCAACAATGTGCAAGAACATGAAGAAGGCGGGGGAAGTGAATGTCATCGAGTTCGATGAGAAAAAGAGGCCAATCGGACCAGGCAAGAGGAACTTCCGAAATTATGTCGGGTGTTTGGTCCATATTCACGTTGACATAAACATCAGCGATTGGCACAAGGTTGATCCCGGCCTTAAGGACATCATGTGGGAAGAAATAAATGTACTATCACTTCATACATGGTTAATTGATAACGTTTTGTAATTTTTTTTATAACATCGCATATTATATTCGTCTTTCAGAGGGAGTTCAACATCCCCGATGACTCGGCCAAAAAAAGGGTGTTGAAAGTTGTGGGGATGCGATGGAAAGATTTCAATACTCAGCTGGTTCATGATTATATTACACATGACCACCCGAAATATACATCTCCTACGCAGCTTTATGATTTTATAACTGAAGAGAAATGAGAGTCGTTCAAGAAAGAACGCCAGACGGAGAAATTTAAGGTATGTATTTAAATGTACTCATGTGATTTATTGAGTTGAAAACTAAATACATGATGTGACATTTTTCAGGAAAAAAGTAAGAAGGCCAGGGATGCTCAATTGCGAAACGAGCATCCACATTATATGAGCTCAACTGGTTATGAGGGGATGAAGCCACAATGGCTAGTTAGTGACCCACTATCTGCTATTTCTTCATGTGACATGATTAGCTCGTCAATTGTAAGTGAGGATCGAAGTTTAGATTGGATTCGAGCTAGATCCATGAAGAAAGAAGATGGAAGTTATTACATCCCCAACGAGAAAATGAGGGGGGTGTTTGACAAAATTGTAAGTATATCTTCATTATATTTTCATACTTAAATTCAAATTTACTTAAATATATACTTATATTTACCCCCCTTTTTTTAATAGGTTGAAAAGGCTGAGTAGGCCACGAAGGGGACATTTGTGACAAGTAGACATCATGATATTTTAAGCGAAGCCCTTGGTAAGGCGGATCACCCTGGTAGGGTGAGGGGGTATGGCGTCTATGTGACCACGAGGGATGTTTACGGCAAGCCTGATGATTACATTAGACGTTCGTGTGGGGTCGTCTCAGTAGACGATATTAAGGAGATGATCAGGTCAGAGATGGAGGATAGTATTGCTGAGAGGGTCAGGCATCAGACCATGTCGGAGATGCAGAGTAAATTCAATACTATGCAGAGGGAGTACCATAGTATGCAGACTAAATACGATGCTATCCGCCAACTCCAGGGCTTAAATGTTGAGGTCGAGGTGGACATAACTCCACAGCCCCGACCACCAACTCGCAGCAATTGCCACTCCGTGGATCCAGATCCATTTAATGGACTTCAAGTATTTAATGTTAAGTTATTTAGAATTTTTTAACATTAATTATGTTATTTCAACTGAAAGTTGCTAACATATATGTTCGATGATGTTGTACAATAGAAGCCAACTCCTTGTCATCTCACCATAAGTCGTAATGGTGAGAAACAAATAGTGACGAGCGGGATGGTTTATCTAGCCGGACCCGACACGGTGGTGCATCATCAACCTCTTTGGCCTGATCATGTTAAGGTGTCCATTGAGCACATTGTCGATGGTGTATAAGCATTCTACATTCCAGAGTCATCTCAACACCACACCATAGTGGGGGAAGCTATTGGAAGCTTCTTGCAATGGCCTAAGGAGTTGGTGATTTTTGGAGAGGTAATAACATTTAGTTATATAGAACTTTATGTCAATATTAATTTTTTTAAAAATTTGTATAACACGTTAAGATGATAAAAATTGTCTTGTTGCAGGAAGAGGCACCGCAACAGGTAAAAAAATCTAATGAAGGAAAAATGCCTCAGAGTTTCGAAATGTCATCTACCTAGCGTCCTGTGATTGTTGACAATGAGATGTTGCAACGTCAAGGTGATAATTGCAAAATGTTACACACTCTGGTTCTTCAATTTCCTGTTGGTGATGACTTCTACCGGGTGCCCGTAGATGCCGTCGTGTTCAATTGTGCGTTCGAGGATGGATTTTTCGTTATAGTCGGAGACATCACCAACTTGCTTACGATGCAATGGTTGGATACATCTATCTTACAAGTTTTTTCATTGTAAGACTTCTAATCAAAAATTATAACTTCAATTTAAATCATTATTTCTATTTATTGGTATTATTATTTTATAGGTACCTCCATGAGTTGTGTCAGGAATATGGTATTGAATCGATTGGATTCATTTCTCCGACACACATTATGTCGGTTTCAGTAAGAACAAATGCAAATGGTGATATAACTTACTTAACCAACACCGTGAAGGCAATGAAAACTAAGAAATTCATTCTAGCACCGTATTTTCAGGAGTAAGACCATTAATATTCTCAATTTTTTTGCCTAATTTGAATGTTATGATATTTAAAGTTGTATTTACATGTTCATAATACGTAGGAATCACTGGATGTTGCTAGTTATTTCTCTAGAGAAGAATATGGTGTACTTCTTGGATTAAACTGCTGCATCTAAGCGTGACTTAGATATCAAGCCGATATTGAACACGTAAGTTAGGAAACTTTTCATGAAATAACTGTGGAGTTGTGGTGAAATTGATTGTGGAGTTGTAGTGAAATTGATGCATTGATGTTGTGATTGTTGAGAAGTTGATAGTTTTTTAATAGCAGGGTCTCCCTACAGGTTGGATAAGTTCAATTTATAGGGGAGACTCTGCCAAAATTTCTGTAGGAAATTTGAGTCTTATTATTATTTTGTAGATTGTTGTTATAATTTATTGAAATTTTAGGGCTTTCAAAACGTATTTGACAATTGGAGGCTTGAGGACGAAAGCCAATACAACGTGGAAAAACGTAAAGGTATGAAAACACGGATTTAAACTTCATTACAAATCTTTGAATTATTTCTATATTTTATTTAGTTTGATTACTAATATTGTTAGTTTTCAATGTGAAAATTTCAGTGTCCTCAACAACCTGGAGGGTCTGAGTGTGGCTACTACGTTATGAGAAATATGTATGAGATAGTCACAAAACACTTTCAACTTACTTCGTTGGAAAAGGTTTAAGTCATTAAAAATGAGAATTTTTAATAATGACTTTATATTTTATGAAAAAATAACTAATAATTCATTTTGATTGTTTGTAGGCATTTAAAGAATATTATTCAATGGAGGAAGTCATCGAGATTTAAAACTTATGGAAAAAATACTTCGTTCGTAGGTTTGTGTAAATCAACGCGTAATCAAACTTGCATTTACATATGTATTTAATTTGTATCTTAAATTAACAATTTTGTAAGTATAATTGTTTTTAATTTAATTTTATTACGTATATGTCGATTATATATATATTTGGTGATGCGCATGTTCAGGTCACCGCAGGCCACGTCTAGGTGACTGTAGGCTAGGACTTGCAGTTTCCTAGGTCAATACAGGCCACGTCCAGGTGACTGCAGGCCACGACTTGCAGTGGTCTGGGTCATTGCAGGTCACGTCCAGGTGACTGCAGGCCACGACTTACAGTGGTCTGGGTCATTGCAGGTCACAGCCAGGTGACTGCAGGCCACGACTTGCAGTGACCTGGGTCATTGCAGGCCACGTCCAGGTGACTGCAGGCCATGACGTGTAGTGGCCTGGGTCACCGCAGGCCACGTCCAGGTGACTGCAGGCCACGACGTGCAGTAGCCTGGGTCACCGCAGGCCACGTCCAGGTCACTGCAAGTCATGTCCAGGTCACTGCAGGGCACGACTTGCAGTGGCTTAGGTCATTGCAGGTCATAAAAAAAAAAAACCAACTTTGAGCGTCGGTTCTAAATTTAGAACCGACGCCCAAAGTTGGATTTTTTTTTTTACTTTAGGCATCGGTTTGTACTTAGAACCAACGCCTAAAGTTGATTTTTTTTTTTACTTTATGCGTCGATTTCTACAACCGACGCTTAAAGTTGATCTTTAGGCGTCGGTTTAAAGTCAAGACTTTAGGCGTCTGCGTCATAGGCATCGCCACTAAAATCGACTTGTAATCCGTTTAACAACCAACGTGTTTTCCAGTTTCTGTACTAGTGTAGGTTAAAAAAAAATGAGAAAGCTTGCCGCATACGAAAACTTGGAATTTGGACTTCGAAGTTGTAAAAAAACTCCATATACCACAAAATTAATTCCAGCGCACATGATATTACCTTCTAACTAATATTTTGATATATGAGATTTTGTGAAATTTTTATAACTAAATTTGGTAAAAACTTGTGCTGATAATGTGTTATAAACTAGAGAAAAAAGAGAGAAGAAATAATGAGGCCAATGAACTTGTATGTATTATTATGAATCAAAACTCCATATATATAAAGGGAATAAGGGATATACAAGGTAATAATACCTAGGGTTATAAGGGTACAACTGTCATTCACTCAGGGACGAATCTATGTTAAGGCGAGTGAAGGTCAAGGCCCCCATTGAAAAGAGAAATTGAGTTCAAATACTTAGGCCGACCCACTCTCAGTTCAAATAATTAGGCCCAAAAAAATTTCAAAATTATTTGACTTCAATTGATTTTTAGCCCCAACTCCATAGCCTCATACCTGAACAGCTTGTGAAGTTGATTTGATTTGAAAATCGTGGTTTGTGAAGTCAATTTTTTGATACTTCACTTTTGAGATATTGAAATTCTATATATTACTTGTAAGTTAGAATTTGTTTTCTTGTCATTTATGAAATTCAATTCTCTTTATTTTATTTTTTTCTCAGGGAAAATTATTTTCGAGGGCGTTACCCTGAAGCCCGTTTAGCCCCCTCCCACCGTGGAAAAACTTTCGCCCGCGCTAAAATAAATCCCTAGCTCCATCCCTGCATTCACTTAAGGAACCAATTTGATAGAAAATTAGCTAGATTCTGGCAGGCAGACAGACATAAAAGTAAGGATAAAGCAAAAGGAACCGAAAATTGGGAGTGAATTGATGACTAAAATGCTATGGATTGTGGATTCCGAGGTGGATGTGATGGGTTAAAGTTTAGATCGGTGTCAAGTGAGCAGGTGTGCAACTTTCGATCAAGAAATTGTTCCTGTAGCACAGTTGTAAAAGTATTATCAGCCTTTTCATCACACTCAACCCCTGTTTGAGCTTTCATTATTCCAAAAGTACATGCTATAAAACTAGCACGACTGTGTTATAGAAATTTCTCAGTCAACCCATGTCAATTGTTCTATATGTCAAAATATATTAAGCACGAAATACTTAGCTCTATTCTTTAATGCAATCATTACAATTTATAAACAATATAATTTCTCAAACCACTTTTTAACTACACAAATTTTCTCTCTCCACTTTTTAACTACATATGTTACCTCAAAAACATAAATAAACTAATTTGTAATTACTACAGTGTGACCGAATAGTGCCTTAAATATGGGAGTTTTTTAATCAGAGTAAGTGTTTCGTGTTTTGTTCGTGCTAACAGTTAAAAAGAATACTCAAAATATGTCTACTGGAAAAACCTCTTGAGACAAAGTCTAAACAAGGGGTGTTTGAATAGAAATATTTGTATTAAACTTGCCTCAAAGTTGTACAAGCACACAAAAATACAAAGTTCACTAAAGATTAAGAAAAGTTAATGAAAAAAAACAGAAAATTATGTATTCTCTTTGAAAGTTGTGTTTATTATCTTTTTACATTGTCTTTGTTTTGTCCTCTATATATACTTTGATAACTGCTTCCTCATAATTCTCGCCTCATAACTGTCCATTACTTCATAATCGTCCATCACTTCTTCAAATAACTTCCCACATTGATATTCTTAAATTTCCACGTTCCAATAACTGTCAATGTTCTAGCAACTACCAATAGCATCTTCATTATTTTAGATAGTGGGTTAAGCGGAAAGTAGTTCAAATATCGCTTCATATTCCAAATCACCCAAGTCTCTACATATATGAGCAATTGTTGGCTTTATTTTGGCTGATCATACAAACTCCATGCTTGTGCTGGGAATCAAAAAAAATTTCCTTTAATTTACCTGCATGATATTTTTCTTGTTCAAAAGAAAATAGCAAACAAATAAATATATACTGATACGATACAAAATTTATGGACCGTAAAAAGCTTTCCATTATATGAAACATTTTTAGAATCATATAGAATTTCACTCACCAAACCCCCCAAGTACTGCAAGAAAAATATTCAAGTTTTACCGCATCTACCAATTTTTACTTCTTTGTACAACCCACAAATAGAACAAGAAAAACCAAAATGCTAAACTACAAATTTTCCTCACAAAAATCTCTAGTCACATACTTTAAAATAATCATCTATTTATAGGAGTAACTACTACATAGAAGAGTCTAATTCTAATTCAATCAAGACAAAAGAAAATATTTATTAATGCTAAAAAGAAACAATAAGATTTATTTAAAAAAGAACACAATCTTTATTTGAATTCATTTTTGCAATAGGAGTCCTCTAAACTTCAAAACAATCTTAATTGAAATCATTTTCAAACACATGGAACAAGCATTCAATTAGAATTTGAACTTGTTCAAGGTAATTATCCCAAGAATCTCTACCTTGCCGAAAACAAGTCAAAACTTCTATCATCTACTTTGTTCACAATACTTGAAAAATAGGTAAGCCAGTTACACATTTTGACAATCCCAATTCTCAAACCAGAGAACTAACATCTTTCACCATATGAGTATAATCACTTCAAATTAACCACAAATTCTAAGAATTTTACCGGCTTATATAAACAACCTTGATGAAAAAATTATGGTGTAACCCCCATGTTTGGCTTTCCCTGAGAGCTTATCAGTCATCAACTGTAATCCCATCACACACCCTACATCAATTTCATACCAATGCCCATGTGCAAACATATAGACCTGTTGTAAGAACACATCATCTATCATGAAACCTAGCGATATGCCATGCAGACGTACACATCTTACTCAAAGTAAAACTTCACCGTCCCCCATCAACAGAGATGCATTGTTCGAGTTCGAGAAGTTAGCCGAGTCGGCTTCACCTTCTGGATAGTTTCTTCTCAAGAGACTAGATTCCAGGGTTAGTTTTCCTTTCAAAGCTTTGTGTAGTATAGCCTGAATCAATACATCACTGACTTGTAATTGTCATAAGCTAAAACTGATCCCCCATCATATTTTTTCACATCACATTTGACGGACATATTTTCCTTTTTGCTCCAACTCTTCAAACTCCTTGATGCTCTTGTTGGGAATCGAACAAAATCTCTTTAATTTACCTCATCTTTTTATTGTTCAAAGAAAAGTCGTAAACAAAGAAATATGTAAAGATACGACGAAAAATTTACAGGCCTTCAAAAGATTTCCATTAAATGAAAAATTGTTACAATCATATAGAATTTCACTCACTAAACACCCCAAGTGTTGTAGGAAAAATATCTAAATTTTATCACATCTACCAATTCCTACTTATTTGTATAACTCACAAGGAAAACAAGAAAAATCAAGATGTTGGACTACAATTTTTCCTCACTAAACTCTCTAGTCACATGCTCTAAAATAAGGAATAGCATCATCTATTTATAGGAGCATCTACTACATAGTAGTGTCCAATTCTAATTCAACCAGTGCAAAAGAAATTCTTTCCTAATGCTAAAAGGAAACCATAAGATTTATTCCAAAAAGAACCCAATATTTATTTTAACTCATTTTTGCAATAGGAGTCCTCCAAACTTCAAAATAGTCCTAATTGATTTTTTTTTCAAACACGTAGAACAAGCATTCAATTAAAATTAGAACTTGTTCGAGGAAATTATTCCAACATCTTGGACCTCATGTTTTGAGCCTTTGTCTTTGAAATTTTATGTTTGAGAATATTTTGTGTATCAACAATTATACCCCAATGTGGTTGAATTGATGCTTAATCATTAATTTTGTTTCTTCAAGACTTCGCACATTCTTGCATTACCCCTTTTTTTTTGCCAATCTATATAAACTTTAGTGTTCGTCTTCCTCTTCCACATTCATAATACTTTTCCTTTGCATTTCCTTTGCTTTCTTCAAGAAATCAAGAAAATACTTACTTATTCTCGTCTTTGTCTAGAATGGCTTCTAAAAATATCTTTTCCTTCAGTGATTTTCAAACCCTCCATTCTGAACCTTTCATCGATCCTGGCTATTTGTTATCGACGGATACCCAAAATCACCATTTTTGCCTTCGCTATTTATTCAACTACTCCGATGTTGTTGGGCGTTCACTCGTTGCTCAAATGTTCCCTGCCACACAAACAATATATTTCCTTAAGCCATTCTAATTAGCTCCAATCAGTTCCAACATACTTACGTGGCTAAAATCATATGCAACTTTCAAGGTTGGTACAAACGGATGATCTCCTATGGCCCTACTAAGAGACTTTTCAGTAGAGCTCGCATTTTAGACATGTTAGAGCTTACCTTGAATATTCCTACTCCTACCTAATTTCATCACTTCTATAATTTTGGGTCTCTGATTTCAACACCTTTTTTTCCCATCAGTTTGGACTTGACCTAGCTTGCATGATCCCTCCCTATTACCCAAAAGTCTTAGGGATCATTTTCATGTTTTTCTCAAGCCGATGCCCAAGTCATTGATAGCTAAAATAACTCTTTGTTGACTGGTTCTTCTTTAATCACTTCCAACCTTACTTCTACTTATCATCTCATTTTTGGCAGATTTTGGAAAAGTTTTAAAAATTAGTTTTTTCTACCTATGTTCATCAAAATTTCCATACTTTTGATTTTAGTCCTTTAGCTTAATACATATCTCCCAAATTTATCCCTTTTACAATCACATCCAGCTCTAACAAGAGAGTGAAATCTCCTGTGAAGTCTCCTGCATCTTCCCTTAGTTCAGGCCAATCAAGTAGGGGCTTCAAGCAAGAAACGACCAATTAGAAATCAATTCAGTGACTCTGATGAGGATGCGTCCACCTTGTTCAGAAGAAGTTACCTATATTTATGTTTATGTAGTTATTATTTTGGGATACTTACCTAGCGAATTAACTGTTTGTTTTGCCATTTAAGAGGTCTTGTCTCTCTTATGCTTCCATTGTCGGCATATCTTCTATCTTTGGATATACAACTATTTCTCCAGTAGAGGACCTCTAGGTTCTAGAGTCTTCAGATATTCCAATAATTGAATAACCAAAATCTCTGGATGAAGACTTGGTTCTGGTGGTGGTAGTGTTCATTTTAATATACATCGTTTCTTTTGTACATGGCTTCCTTATGTTTGATATTTTTTTTCGCAGGAGCTCCTTTGAAGTACCATATGTGGAAGAGTCTCTTCCTTCAGAAATTAAAAGGAAATTCGTTGCAACTCCCGAGGAGCCTATCCAGACTGCTACCTCTTCTCAAGATACACCTCTTTCTCCTAAATTTGCTAATGAGATATAGTTTTCTCACTTCTTTGCCCTCATATCCTTCTAATGAAAACACTTTAATTACTTTGTGTTTCCTTGCAGGATGTATGTTAACTCTGTCCTTGGCTCTATCTAGGATTTATTTTCCTTTTTGAAGCAAGTTAAAGAGAGTTTTGCTCCACACTTCTTTTGCGACTCAACTTTCAACTTCTTCCATCCCTTCTACCGAAGGTATGGCTGTTCTCAAAAGGTTGTGTTAACTTACACTTATTTTATGGATGTGAATATATCCAGGGCGATTGTTGTTACCCAAGAAGAAAAGCTTCTATGCATTAGTGAAGATCTAGGTAATGCTCTCAAACTTCGTTCTTTTGAACTCCCAGTTGACATTAGACTGACTTTGAGAAGGATTCGTCAAGAGGTGAGTTTTTTATTTCCTGAGAACATTGAGTTGAAGAACAAGAAGACATGATTTGCATACGTTATGTTTGAAAATGAATATTTGAATATTGAGCTTGATCAAGCCAAGTCCAATCTGAACGGACTTTCTTTTGAGGTTGTGGTTGAAGGCTCCTTGTTGACGAGTCTAGAAGCTGACATGAGGGAACTCTAGGCAAAGATTACTGATTGCAAGATGAGGTGGCGACCAAGAAACACAATGTTCCCAAAGATATTGAACGAACTAGAGCATTGATAACACGCAACTCAGAGGTGAGAGTAGATGTCATGATCATAGAATACTTCTCCATTGTTGATGCTCATCAACACTTTGGATGGTTAAAGCTTAGGGAACAAATGAGGTCTATTCTAAAGTGGTTAGAAGGGGAAGGACAATAGTGGTCCTAAGGTTTATGTAAGACTGGGGTTTATAAATTTGGACGACAATGTCCTGAAGTTGTATTTTTTTTTAGCTTTTGATATTTTAATGGACCTATCATGTTATGACTCTAATGAATTTATTCCAATGCATTTTGAACATCGATTTGTTTACTCTCACATACTGAATGAGCGTATATCTTCAAATATCTTCCATTAGTAAACCTTATGTGCTTTGTTTCATCTAAATATTCTGAGTGATAGGCTCTATTAGTTAATATATTTTTACCCTATAAGAACCTCCCAATTGGGTAACCATTTCTCATAATTTGAATCTTTACTATCCAAATGGAGTACTGTCTTCTAAAACAATTCCCCCAAGATAAAAGACTTGGTTATAACTTTCTTGTTATAATACTAAGCCATTTTTTACTTTTGAACGTGTAATTTATTTAGGACGTCTAGTTTTAGTTCATCCAATTCTAACAAGCTTTAGGCTAGGGCTTATGCATATTTGTTATCATTCAAATTATTTTTGCAAGGCCAACCTAATTGATTGTATATTAATTTCCATAGGAAACATTATCTCTTGCCCATAGGTGAATTGGAATGGGGTAACTCTTATGCTTGAATGTGAAGACGTTCTATAAGCCCATAGAGCCTTGATTAAGCACTCGTGCAAATTTCGAGGATTTTCATCTATCATATTCCTTATGATATTTTTAAGAAACTTATTTAAAGATATATCCTAGTCATTTTATTGGGCATAATAAGATGTTGAATTTACTAACTTAATACTAATCTTTCCCCAAATTTACTTTACTTGATCTCCAATCAAAGAAGTTCCATGATCCATCATCAAGGTTTGTGGTATTCCATATCTATAAATTATATGATCTTGGATAAACTTTATGAAACTTCCTTGTGAAATTTCTTTAAAAGGAATGGCATCAACCCATTTGGTGAAGAAATTTGTGGCCACTATGATGAAGGTGTGTTGCTTGGATGAGAGAGAATAGATCTTCCATATCAAGTCTATCACACATCCACTAAGTGGTCAAGGCTTAACTAATAGTGTCATTTTCTTTACTGACACTCGTTGAATTGGTCCGTGTGCTGAACAACTCTTAGCATAAACGATGCACAATTCTCCTTTTTTTTGCAAGAAATATCCACTTCTAAGGATCAATCATATATTTTTTGGCACGTCTGATGAGCTCCACATATTCCTTCGTGCACCTCTACCAAAATTATTTCAGTATCTAACAGATTGACACATTATAATATAACTCCATCTGCATGCTTCTTGTACAATACTCCATCTATTAACACATAATTTAGGGGGCAAAACCACATTTTTCTTTCGCTCTTATGATCAAGTTTCTCCAGAAACCTTTTTATTTCCTCTATCCAATCCATTACTTCTCGATTTTCTACACAATTGAGACCTTTGTCTCACATTGTACTGCAGGTATTACTATTCCATATTCACACACGGATTTAGTACTTTAGAATATCCTAAAATCATTTGGGCCAATTAATTCAACAAATTATTTTATATTCTATTTACATATTGAAGCTCTACTCAATCAAATTCCTATAGCAACTATTGGGTGATTTCGTACAATTTATAATAGAACTACTTTGACATTTGAACATACCAGCCAATTTTTTAATCACTAGCTGGGAATCACCTTGAACAATTAATTTTTTTTACTCAGAATCACCTTTAGCTATTACATTTTTTACTCTCATCTCTAGTAACAATTCAAGGCCTACATTAAGTACCTCATAATCAGACAGATTATTGATTCATGAATCATTTAAAATGAAGAAAAATGAATAATATACTCCAAATGGATCTATTAGCACTACAACAACTATGAATACTTGGTAGTCTTTGAACCATCAAAATATAATGTCCAAAGTTTCATTTCACACAAGCCAATTTCTAACTCAATTTCCTCTGGAACATTAACACAATGATGGTAAGCCAAAGAATTAGCCAATGCTTGATTCTTAATGCCTTTTTGTGGTACATATTGTATTTCAAATTTAGACCAAGCTAAAATTCAAAGACAAACCCTCTTATGGAAAATAGGGAGAGAAAACATGTACTTGATTAGATTTACTTTAAATACCAAACACACTGTTACAGGCTGAAGACAATTTCGTGCATGTGAAATATAGAGCTAAACATAATTTTTCTATAGTTGAATAATTACATTCACACTTTGTCAATTGTCGAAAAGATAATAAATTGCTCTTTCCTCGTCTAATTGGTTGTACTGAGTAACCATGCCAACTATAGACTCATGTTCGGCTAATATACACTAGCCTTCTTTCAATATGTGGAACCAACATAGGGGGATTTGAAAAGTAGGCCTCCAAGCTATCAAAAGCCTTTTGGTATTCTTCCTTCTGGATGAATTTGTCATGACCTTTGAGCTTTAAGAGAAGCAAAAAAATCTTTTGTTCCCCCTCTTTGTCGAGCAACTGGCTAATAAAGGTTGGAAGACTTTCTCATTCATCACCAACATTTACCTTTGTTAATAGATCTTGTGCTTCAACATAGCCCGACTTTGCAGTCCTATTCAAATCACCCCTAAGTTTTTTATAGAAATTTCTTCCTCCAAGATATCTATCTATCTCATTGATTTTTCTTTTTAAAATTTGTTACAGGCCGAACATAGTCATCTTTTCTTCCAACGGGGACAATACTTTTTCTCCCTTTGCTTTTTCTTCAAATTCTACATTGTATGCCATTAATTTTTCTCTAAAGATCGTAATCTCGACCAAATTCTTTTGTGACTGAGCTTTCCTAATATTTCCTTGATCAACTTTTGACCAATTATTGGTTCCTCAAAGCTACTATATTTTGCCTCATTTAAGTAAACAATTCGGTGAGAGCCTCTACTAAGTATGGCTCTTCACTCTATGCTATTACTTGTGTTTCTTTCCTTTCTTGAACCACCCTGACTGGCTCTAGTTTCCTTCGTCCATGAATCATTCTCTATAACAAAAGGCCATTGATCAGTTTGCACAACTTGAGCTCCACCTTCATCAATCCAAAACACTAAACATTATGGAGCAGCGAAGGGATACACTGACTCCCATGTATCCAGCCTCTTCCCAATAGTACATTGTAGCTAGTAAGACCATCTATTATGAAAAACTTATGGTTCTTGTTGTACTCCACACTATTTTATCCAAAGGCATTAACCTTTTTTCCGATGATGCTCCTCTATTAAAACTTGTCAAACTTACTTTTGTTGGAATTATATCACTCTCAAACTTTGCAAACCTTCTTATCACTCTGAAGAAAATAGTGTTTATGATTGCTCCATTATTAATGAGCACTTTACCTATTGGAAGGCCATTAACCAAGGCCTTTACATACAAGGGCTTAAATTTTTGGTCAACTTCAATGAAGGTTTCTTGAATATGACATTTTTTGTTGCATCTACCTCCACCCTTTGTTTATCTTTTTCCAGCCCATCATTATTTGACATATTTAGCTATAGTATCTCCTCGCTGTGAATCTCCTTAGCTTTTTCCAATCGCATGGGAACTTTTGATTGATCTCCACAACCTGTGGACAGAGGCATTATTTCTAGAGGTGGTCATATTTCTGAGCTGGAGATACCCCTCTATTTCTCTTAAGTATTTCATATAGGACGTATGTAGCGACCAAGAAATTTCAAGTTTAAAAAAAAAATTATTTTATAAAATTTGTCGTTACAACTCTCCAATTTTAAAAGATCATTATTTAAGAACTATCGCACTCGTCTAGCCATTTACAAGTGAAATTAAATTTATTTTAATCCGAGTCCAATTCCAAATTTATTAAAAATATCTCCATTTTTCCTTATTAAATTATTTTAAGTCGAAATACGAAATTCAATTTTATCTCAAAATTTATTTATTCTAAAAAATTTATTTTCAATCCAAAATATATCAAATTTTAAATACATTACCTAATCAAAGTTAGTCTAATTTTTAGTTAATTATCCTAAACTAATCCTACCAACTAATGCTAATCTATATCCACGTTTTTTCTTTCTTTCTTTCTTCTTCTTTTCCATCAAATTCATCATCATTATGTATCAAAAACATCATGATTCATTACACCATTTTTCCACTCCATTCCAACCTAATTTTCTCCACTAATCCATTTCTTTTTTTTTTTCTTTTTCCCATCACTTTATCATTTTAAATTCTCTCCACCCACAAATTGTCCCCCCAATTCTTGCTATAAATAGAGCATGATTTGGAGAGGAAAAATGCACCAAGACAAGAGAGAAAAAAAATAGTAGAGAGAAATTTGTGAATAGAGAGAAATATTTGTTTTCTTGTGAGTATTTTTAAAATCTATTATTTCATCCCTATAGTTAATATTCGTTTTGAGTTTCAACTCTACTTTTGAAAATTACATTTTAGTCTCTCAACTTTCAAAAGTATTCATTTTAGTCTCTCAACTTTCAAAAGTATTCATTTTAGTCCCTCAACTTTCAAAAGTATTCATTTTAGTCCCTCAACTTTCAAAGTATTCATTTTAGTCCCTCACCTTTCAAAATTATTTATTTTAGTCTCTCAACTTTCAAAGTATTCATTTTAGTCCCTCAACTTTCAAATCATCAATTTCAGTCCCCAAATTGTAAATTATCATTTTAAACTATAAATTTCCAAAGACCAATGTAACTTATTGGCTAGACGAGGCGTAAGGAGATTTGAAAGATTGACGTCATTCCCGCTCAACCGCACTCGTTAAGTTTAAGGTAGACTCACCCCCACTAATTTGTTTATATTATAATTGCATGTGTTATGTGGATTTACGTGATTTATATGCTTAATTGCATAAGACTAGAGTATCTCTTATGAGATAAGATAAGAGTATCTCTTATGAGATAAGACAAGATGATCTCTTATGAGATCAAAAGAGAAATTTATGTTGTGCATGTCATAACTTATATGCGTTAGCGCATAAGAGAAGAGATGTTCATTTGCATTCACTATGTGATGCCTATGATTAAGAATAGAATGTCATTGTATTATTTGCATAATTACGTGTTCAATTATCTTGTAAATTAATTATTGGCGATGAGTTTACTGAGTATTTCTTTTGAAATGCTCACTCCGTTTTTAACAACATTTGCAGAGATCGGAAGAGGTGGCGAATGATGGGCAATGATGGCAAACATTTATTTTAAATTATTTCGAAAGTTGAGATTTTTGGAACTTGTTTATTTATTTGAGCTTTGGAATTTTATGGAATGTTTCTCAAGAGAATTTATTTAAATGTGAGTTCCGTTGAAATTTTTCAAATGAGTGTGATATTTGGATTTTCTTAAAAATCATTTATTTCCGCAATATTTGTTAACTATATATTTTAAAGAGAGACGAAGTAGTGTTCCGGGTTTCACGGAATTCGGGGCGTTACAGTTTGGTATCAGAGCCAATCTGCGTTTCTGTAGACTGGAAAATTTTCAAAAAAAAAAAAAATTCAAGAAACATTTTCCATTATGTAATTATTATTAATGAAGATTGTCACTTCCATCATTCATTCCACCAACTCCGAGGTAAAGAAGTTTATGATGTTTAACGTTATTTCAGTATTTCGGATACTGATTTTACTGATTTATGAGAAAGAATGAAGAGAAAGAGAAAGAGATTGTATCCGAATAAGAAAGAAAGAAAGAAATGAGTTTTGGAGCATAACGAGAAATTTTTAAGAAAGAAAGAAAAGAAAGAGAACGAGTTTTGAGCATAATAGAAATAATATGATTTAAGAATGATTTTATAATAATTTTTGTCCTCGAGTTTAGAAATGATGAACCCTAACTGGACTTTGCATAATTGATTTTAGACATGGTACCATTTACGAGAAGTCAACAGAAAGAATTAGACAATATTTTCGGAATATCTATCGTTTAGATTAAACGAGAAATAGCAAGCCAGTTTTATGAAGTTGTGATGAGATGTTGAGATTATAAGTGATGTGATTTTATTGAATCTTTTATGAGAAGAATTATGAAATTAGAAGTTTAAAGATTTGGTTCTTAGTTATTGGGAATTAAGAAATGGATATTGTGTTGAGTAAGTGAATTATTCCTCTATTTTGAGAGAAATTTATTATGTAGTTTGGCCTTGTGGTTAAATTTTGGGAATGTGATTTGTGGCATATATATTTATAAGTATGAGTAGTCTTTTGAACCAATTAATATATTGAAGGAAGTGATATTGTGATATTGGAAAATATGATTTGAAATTGTTAGGTTGAAGAATGATGAAATGATTTTCTGGGATATTTTTGGTGATATTGAAGTTTGTTGGAAATGTTGTCAATATATAAATTGTTGTGGTCAAATGTAGAGTTATTTGTTATTGTTGGTTATGAAGTATACCTACGGGTTGGATAAGTCTAAATTACAAGGGAGACTCTGCCTAGAATTTTATCATTTGGAATTAAGAGCATAGTATGGTAGGCACCCACTAAGGGAATTGAGGTTAGACTTACAAGTTCATTTACACCCCAAGCAAGATTTAGTAAATGATAAAAAGGGATAATGACTCTTGAGCTATTTTTGGCTTCTTCGAAGTATAATCATTTTTGTAATGGAGATAGTTATATTGAAATACTCTCCTTGTTTCACAATTTCAAGAACAAGATGATGTATACAACTGTTGGGATATCAAGGTATACATGAAGTTATGTGATGACTTGATGCATACATTGGGAAATGTCAAGTCATATTTTAAAAGATGAGTGAAGGCTCCTATCAAAGAGATATTATTATTTTCTCATATAGAAACACAAAAGAGTCACACTGGAAAGGAATACATGAAAAACACACAAAAACAAAAGAGAGAAACATGGGAAAATCCTCAAAATGAGAGATGTATTTCCGGAGTAGCCGTATCCTACCACCTCTGATCTTTTGAGAAAATAAAGAAACATTCAAAGAGGTGTGCTTCAAGAGTAAGAATACTCCGTAATCTACCACCTTAAATATTTGAGGTACACAAGATTAAACATTGATAAAATCCTAGAAATTTAAGGTGTGTCTCAAGAGTGAGAATACTCCGTACTCTACCACCACCTATTCTAGGGTTCACAAAGTTAAGTTTACATTAACCGGACTCCATTTTCGCTTGATTCCCCTTCCTTACGACCAATCTATCTTAACTCCTGCTGGATCTTGTATTGGGATATATGACTGCAGCTTATCCAGTAGTTCATCGATAGTAGGAGCAGAAATAAGGATCCTTCTAGCAAATGGAGAGATGAATCCCTGTTCCACAGCATAATCAAGAAATGTTAACAAACCATCAAAGAAATTGTTAACATTTAAAAGCCCAATAGGCTTAGTATGGAGATCTAGTTGAGGCCCATGAGGTAATATTAAAGATTTCTTCTAAAGTACCAAAACCTCCAGGCAGGGCTATAAAAGCGTCAGAACCATATAGCATGCAAGTTATGCGTTCATGGATAGATAAGGTTTGTACTTCATGCCCTCGTGTTTTGCCTGCAATATCTACCAAAGGGACAGGTATAACACCAATCACTCTTACTCGCTCTGTGAGAGCAGATTGGGAAACACAACCCATCAGACCACTGCTACCACCCCCATACACTAGAGTGATACCTTTCTCCCCCAATTTCTTTCCAAGATCCACTGCTGCTTCTAGATACCCAAAACCTTTCCCCACTTTTGATCCACAAAATACACAGATAGTTTTGATCTGTCAAAGTTTTGGTCCTTCCATTTTTGAAAGTAAAGAAGGGAAAACTTACGAGAAAATGTTATTTTGGGATGCATGAACTATGAAAAATATTTGGCTATTTAAAACCGAAAAACTTCACTATTTCCGATTGTCTTTTGAAAAAAAGTGAAGATTTACTTTTGACAAAATCACCCTTCTCACCTTTCGGTGATTTATTTTTCCAGCCTTTATCGAAACTCGTGAAAGGAAACAGAAAATTATTTTATATGTGCATATATATCAAATGATTTACCTTGTATCAATGCTGATTAGCCAAAACCTCATTTTGTAAAACAGAATGGCAAACAGGATCTTTCGATATTATATTTTTGAGACTATAACGATTTTTATCCTCGTTAAATTGAGCATATAAGAAAAGGAGTTCACGTTGCACATAACCACTTGGGTGCGTCTCAAGAGTCAATCGAATATCATCCAAAGACTCCTTACTCAGTCCACCCTTAATGAAATCGATTTTATCATCTCGATTTCTAGAAGAATATCCTACTGATTTGCAACAAGTATCACATGTCCAACGAGCACATTTGTAACAACCGTTCAGTCTTTTTGCTCTTCGTCTCTTTGCGAAAGTACTTTTGCCTAAACCAGGCATGTGTTTAGGAAATGTTAATGGAAATTCACCAACTAATCGAACTTTGCTTCGATCAACCAACGAACATCTTCTGGGATGCCATGATCCATCAGCAACCTCAATCTTTCGAGCCTAATTCGATAAATTTTGCTCAAATCATTTACTGGAAGATTGGAATAATATTTGCGAATATTTGAAAGTATGATATCCATTTTTTATGGATCTAACCTTCTTCCCAAAACGATCTATTTAAAGGCATTAAGGAGCTGAGTGGATCCACGTGATATTGATTCCAGTAAGAAAGCATGGAATAGAATAATGAAAAGTGGGAACAAGAGTTAATGCGCCGTTAACTTTCTTGGTAAAGGAAGATTTGATGATAAGATTTGAGATATGGGATATTTTCTTGAATTTGGTACTGATATTTTTGGTATAATATAGTAATCAAGGTATAGTGAGATAATACAGGAATACGTGAAAGCGAAATGAGGACCGTATTGAATCAGAGTTCATAAGTATGTACAAGTGAAAGAAATACCTTGCGGGAAATGTTGTGACATTTGAGTGAAGAATCTTAGTTATTTGGGAGCTAATTGTTTATTGAATTCTGCAGTACGTTTTGGTTACAAATATTGGAAAAGATAAACTGATGATATTATGTTGATTAGTGAATAACATGTTATTGGGTATATTACATAGAGAGAATATTCAGGTAATCGTTTTAATTATTTTGGTGATAAGAAGTTTTAGAGATGACAAATTATTATGGTTTGATATGTTTTTAAAGAAATAGTAAAGATTTATTGAAATTTGGAGAGAATTTTTCATGGATTTTTGTAACGGGCTTACAGAGATCAGTGAAGAGACGTGATGTCATTTGGGTTATTGAATAATGACTTAAGTAGTCAGCAAATATTTCTTTATACAGAGTTTAGAGGCTATGTTGAAAGCTTGCATTTTAGACCTTTGTAATAGATAGGGAAAACCATTTACTGTTTGTTGAATTTACATGTAACAATAGTTTCTAGGTTACTGTTGGCATGACACAATATGAAGCTATTTATGACAGCAGATCACCTATTCATTGAGATAAAGTTGGTGAAAAGAGAATTTTAGGTCTAGAATTAATTGAAAAGACTGTAGAGGCTATCAAAAAAATCAGACTGCGGATTAAAGCTGCTCAAGACAAACAGAAAAGCTATGCCGACCGAAGGAGAAAAGATTTAGAGTTTGAGGTTGGAGAGAAACTATTCTTAAAGATAGCCATATGAAGGGTGTTGTTAGGTTTGGCAAGAGAGGAAAATTAAGATATCATTTTTTTTTTATCGGACCATTTGAATATTGGAGAAAGTGGGAAATGTGGCTTATCGCTTGGCATTGCCACCCGAACTCTCGGCTGTGCACAATGTCTTTTACATTTCTTTATTGAGAAAATACGTTCACAATCTCAGTCACGTAGTGAACTTTCAGTCAATCACGATTCAGAAGAATCTATCTTATGAGGAGACACCTATGTCCATTATTGATAGAAAAGTTCATGTCTTAAGAAATTTTACCAGTCAAAGTTCAGTGGGGTAGACATGGTAGCAATGAGGCTACCTGAGAGAAAGAAGAAGAAATTCTGGCTACATATCTAGATATTATAGATCAAGTAAGTTTAAATTTCGAGGACGAAATTATTTTAAGTGGGGAAGTTTGTAGCGAACAATAAATTTCAAGTTTAAAAAAAAAAAAAATTATTTTATAAAATTTGTCGTTACAACTCTCCAATTTTAAAAGATCATTATTTAAGAACTATCGCACTCGTCTAGCCATTTACAAGTGAAATTAAATTTAATTTAATCCGAGTCCAATTCCAAATTTATTAAAAATATCTCCATTTTTCCTTATTTAATTATTTTAAGTCGAAATACGAAATTCAATTTTATCTCAAAATTTATTTATTCTAAAAAATTTATTTTCAATCCAAAATATATCAAATTTTAAATACATTACCTAATCAAAGTTAGTCTAATTTTTAGTTAATTATCCTAAACTAATCCTACAACTAATGTTAATCTATATCCACGTTTTTTTTTTCTTTCTTTCTTCTTCTTTTCCATCAAATTCATCATCATTATGTATCAAAAACATCATGATTCATTACACCATTTTTCCACTCCATTCCAACCTAATTTTCTCCACTAATCCATTTCTTTTTTTTTTTCTTTTTCCCATCACTTTATCATTTTAAATTCTCTCCACCCACAAATTGTCCCCCCAATTCTTGCTATAAATAGAGCATGATTTGGAGAGGAAAAATGCACCAAGACAAGAGAGAAAAAATAGTAGAGAGAAATTTGTGAATAGAGAGAAAAATAGAGAGAAATATTTGTTTTCTTGTGAGTATTTTTAAAATCTATTATTTCATCCCTATAGTTAATATTCGTTTTGAGTTTCAACTCTACTTTTGAGAATTACATTTTAGTCTCTCAACTTTCAAAAGTATTCATTTTAGTCTCTCAACTTTCAAAAGTATTCATTTTAGTCCCTCAACTTTCAAAAGTATTCATTTTAGTCCCTCAACTTTCAAAGTATTCATTTTAGTCCCTCAACTTTCAAAGTATTCATTTTAGTCTCTCAACTTTCAAATTATTCATTTTAGTCCCTCAACTTTCAAATCATCAATTTCAGTCCCCAAATTGTAAATTATCATTTTAAACTATAAATTTCTAAAGACCAATGTAACTTATTGGCTAGACGAGGCGTAAGGAGATTTGAAAGATTGAAGTCATTCCCGCTCAACCGCACTCGTTAAGTTTAAGGTAGACTCGCCCCCACTAATTTGTTTATATTATAATTGCATGTGTTATGTGGATTTACGTGATTTATATGCTTAATTGCATAAGATTTGAGTGTCTCTTATGAGATAAGATAAGAGTATCTCTTATGAGATAAGACAAGAGGATCTCTTATGAGATCAAAAGAGAAATTTATGTTATGCATGTCATAACTTATATCTGTTAGCGCATAAGAGAAGAGTATGTTCATTTGCATTCACTATGTGATGCCTATGATTAAGAAGAGAATGTCATTGTATTATTTGCATAATTACGTGTTCAATTATCTTGTAAATTAATTATTGGCGATGAGTCTACTGAGTATTTCTTTTGAAATGCTCACTCCGTTTTTAACAACATTTGCAGAGATCGGAAGCGATGGCGAATGATGGGCAATGATGGCAAACATTTATTTTAAATTATTTCGAAAGTTGAGATTTTTGGAACTTGTTTATTTATTTGAGCTTTGGAATTTTATGGAATGTTTCTCAAGAGAATTTATTTAAATGTGAGTTCCGTTGAAATTTTTCAAATGAATGTGATATTTGGATTTTCTTAAAATTCATTTATTTCCCCAACTTTGAATGTGACACTTTTCTTCTCCTGCATTCTACATCTAAGTCAATTTCTTCTTCTATGTCAGTCATCCCATCATCTTCTTCCTCGTATACTTCTTCCACTGTGCAACTATCTCATTTTCCTCCTGATAAGATTCAAAGTGCGGAAGAAACGCCGGAAAGTTCCGAACTCAGGTTGTGGTTGGATGGATGAATCATGACCCAATATTCACGATGTGATAGCTCGATGATGCAGAATAAAGAACCATGACTTTCGAAAAGCCACAAGGAATTGCCCAATCTCCTTGATAAGTATCTGATTTGAACGCCACAAATATTCTCAAGAAATATTTGATAAGTTCGGTATTTGAACGCCACAAGAAATATTCTTGATAAGTTCGAAAACATAGGAATCCACCTATATCTTTTATTGAATCCTTAATAAAAACTGCTTATATCAAAATCAAAGTCTGATATTACATTGAACGGAAATAGAATATAAATAGGCAAAACTAAAACCTATCAACCATAACTGGCTCAAAATAGAATTATAATTAAAGAAAAATACTAAAATAACTAAGTAAAAGAAAAGGAATTAAAAATCTGCAAAATTTGGAAAATCCCGAAAATCTGATCCGCCGCTCCTTTACGGCCGTGAAGAATCCAGTTACGGCGCTAAATGATTCTCTGATCCAAAATTGATATCACATGTTACAGCCATGATTGAAATTATTACGGCCGTAAGATTTCATTCCTGTGAATGTTACAGCCGTGACAGTTTGTTTACGGTCGTAAGTGTAAAATTGAAATGTCGCCTCTTAACCAATAACATGATTACGGCCGTGACCTTCTGGGCATTACGGCCGTAAGGATCAAACTGGTCCTTTTTTGCTCCAATTTGCAATTAACTCCGCTTTGGCTTGAATTACTTGAATTTTTCAGTCAAGCCTGCTATGACTCCGATTGTCGAGGGTCCAAAACACATCATACCCTCCTTCTTTAGGATGATTCGTCCCGAAACATAGCTTTGTTCCTGTTGTTTCACTTCACCTCCTGGATCAAACGAAAAATTATTGCTTCCATGCCAAAATGGGTGACCAATAATATCCTGTAACTTGGGTTACATGAATGGATTGAAGTAGAAACTTCTGTGGGCATTGGTGGTGTAGCCCAAATTTCCAAGTACATTTAACCTGCAAGACAAAATTAAATAAAGCGGGGAGGAAAATGTTAGGTTCATGAGGTAAAAGATATGGATCATTATATTCATGAATTATCACCGTCAATTCCACCTTTTGAACTATGAGGCCCTTCTCTTCACCTCGTTCTCCTTTTGCAGCTTCTTGCTCGCGCCTTCTATCTCTTTTCTCTCAAGCTCGGTTACTTCCTCTAACTCAAGATTTTCTAGCTCATCCACCTCTTCAATTTTTTTCTTTCAAATTCAACCACATCTTCTACCTCCACATTCGTATCACCATGTTCACACACTACCTCATCACTATCCAAATGTAGATTTTTCAATTCAAAGTTCAAATGTTGAACTTCTATACCAACTTTCATTTCATTCCTCTTATCATCAACAATTTCATTCCTAATCAATTCCTCATCAAATTTTGGAGTTTGTTTATTTGTTTTTAATTTCAACTCTCCCTCCTTCTTATCAATATCCTTATCCCCACGATGCCTCCTATTACACCACTTTTCACTCTCCTTCCTTACCCTCCGTGAATCTTCTAGTGCTTCCTCTAATGTCAACTCATATAGTGCGCATGTTTTCCCTTTCTTAAGGAATTTGTATATGTGCATACTCTTATCATAAACAGCCTCCCTCCTACGCCTCCAAGGTTTTCCCAATAAAATATGATAAGATTTCAATGGCACTACATCACACCATACATCCTCACTATACATTCCCTGGGTGATAGGCACTAGAACTTGTTTGGTTACTTTGAAATTCCCAAACTCCCTCATCCACGACATCCTATAAGGTTTATAGTGTGGTTCTAGGGGCAATCCTAATTTTTCAACCACGGTGCTACTAACGAAATTAGTAAAACACTTTCCATCAATCGCCAAACTGCACCCCTTATGATCCAAATAACACCTAGTTCGGAATAAAGAGCCCGGATCATAATTCATTCCTTATGTGACGTTAAAAAAAAATTCAAGAATGAAGAGGATTTAGACATCAAATAGCAAGAACGACATTTATTGATTTGGAAGGAAATGAATATACAGAATTTTAAAGAAACTCAAGAAAGTGGTTCTTGAATTTGGAAAAACTTTTTTTTTTTTTTTTTTAATAATGAATTTTCGGAATTAAATAAAAATAATTTTTTTTTAATAAATCTGAAAATTCGATACAAACGGAACAGGATTTGGATAAGAATCGAATAAAACAAACACTTTTGAATTTTTGTTGGATTTTTGTATGGATCAAAAACTGAAAAATTTTACTTACACGAAGAACAAGAAAACTCAAAAAAATTGAAAAAAAAAACACTCAACAAGATATGGATGATTTTTATGGGACTCGATGATAAACATAAAAATCAAACTGGATAGAAAAACCTGAATTCAGAGTCCAGCTCTGATACCAGATGATAAGATTCGAAGCGCGGAAGAAACGGTGGAAAGTTTCAAACTCAGGTTATGGTTGGACGGATGAATCATGACCCGATATTCACGATGCGATGGTTCGACGATGCGGAATAAAGAACCACGACTTTCGAAACGCCACAAATATTCTCAAGAAATATTTGATAAGTTCGGTATTTGAACGCCACAAGAAATATTATTGATTAATTCAAAAATATAGGAATCCACCTATATCTTTTATTGAATCCTCAATAAAAAATGTTTATATCAAAATCAAAGTCTGATATTACATAGAATGGAAATAGAATATAAATAGGCAAAACTAAAACCTATCAACCCTAACTGACTCAAAATGAAATTCTAATTAAAGTAAAATACTAAAATAACTAAATAAAAGAAAAGGAATTAAAAATCTGCAAAATATGGAAGCCGTGAAGAATCCAGTTACGGCCGTAAATGATTCTCTGATCCAAAATTGATATCACATGTTACAGCCATGATTGAAATTATTACGGCCGTAAGATTTCCTTCCTATGAATGTTACGGTCGTGACAATTTGTTTACGGCCGTAAGTGTAAAATTGAAATCTCGCATCTTAACCAGTAACATGATTACGGTCGTGACCTTCTGGGCGTTACGCCGTAAGGATCAAACTGGTCCTTTTTTGCTCCGATTTTTTGCTCCAATTTGCAATTAACTCCGCTTTCGCTTGAATTACTTGAATTTTTCCGTCAAGCCTGCTATGACTCCGATTGTCGAGGGTCCAGAACACATCACCTCCTCATCGCCTGGGGTGACTTGATTTCATTTATGTGTGCTTTCCCCACATTCCAATGTTCACGCTACCTCCTATATTTCTTTCATTACCACTTCATCACTTTCTTTGATCTTAAATTCATTGGACAATATGTAATTTTTGGCCATGGCTGGGGGCAAGGTGCCAAACTCGATGGTGATTGATAAATGTTTTAGTAGCACTTGTTTGGTTCACTTTTGGCCCTATTTTGCTAGTGGTTTGATCCTATTTAAGTATTATTTAATGCATTTTATGTTTTATGTTGTATAGGATCACAAAGGACGAGAAAAAAGGACCGAAATGCCCTTAAGAACGAAGTTCAAGGACCCAAGCTGCAATTTACTTACTGTCGTAACCTTGCTTGCAATTTAGTTATGGTCGTAACACAAAAGGTTATGGCCGTAAATCAATTCTAGGCGTAATCTAAAACTCTTAAAAAACCAACTTACGGCCGTAACTTGTGAAATTATGGCCGTAACTTCTAAAACAGAAAACACTTCCGGGGACTAGCTTGTGGCCGTAAATATATAGATTACGGGTGTAATTTATACACGGAATACTTTCCATTTTGATTTCAAGGCCTATCTTTTGTATCTTCTTTGTCCAAACCTAGGGCACATTTTGGTGGCCATAAAAAGGGAAATTCACCACATAACAAGGGTTGGGAAATTATCATTGGAAGTGGCTATTCTTGGAGCTTGAAGAGAAGAACAATTCCAACAAAGAGGTGAACAAAGAGCAAAATTTCTGGATTTTCTTCATGATCATGGTTGGCTAAGCTTCTCTACCTAGTTTGAAGGGGACGTTGAATTCATATCACTTTGTTTATCATTTTCCAAACTAGTAACGTTGCTCTAATTTTTATACTTTTGATTGCTGGGTTTTTATGAGTTTTTATTCAATCAATGCAATGGTTTATTTGATTAATGCCTTGTCTTATATTTTGTTATTTTGATATTTGCTATATTGAATGATTGGATCCCTATTTGTCTTATTGTTCAATTCATAGTAGCAATTGGGAATTTTATATCCCCATCAAAAATCCAACCTAGGTTAATCAATACAAGCTTGTGAGATTGATAATCTAGTTCATCCTATTTCTTCTATAATATATCTAGTCATTGCATTAAACCTAAAGAGCTTATTTTAAGTTATCCAATATCTAAGAATTGATTAGAGAGCTTATTCTAATTGAGCATAATTAAAGAAGAATTGGAGTAGTTAGAGCTTATTAATTACTTGCGGGTGATAAATCAAGAGAGAAATTGGACATGCGTTATTTGGGAAGTGTTAGCATTGTGATAGAATACAATCGAACCTGAGAACTAGGATTCCCTATATCTATTTTTTCTAACCAACTTTTTAATTGTTTATTTTATTATTCAATTTAATTACACATATTCGAATTCAAAACCACCCTTTTTATGATTTTAATTGACATTACACTATCTTAGTTCACGTTTCTCGTGGGATCGACCCTTGCTTCCATTACTACATTCTTAGTAATAGCGAACGAGGAAATTGAATTTAATTTTGGTGCATTACGACACGCAACAATTTTTTGGCGCCGTTGCCGAGGAACAGTTAACCAACTTTGTAACGCTCCAAGTTCTAAATACCCGAAACGTCACTTCATCATCTCAAATTAACTTTGAAAAATAATTGAGCAGAAAATAAATTTAATAACTAAATCTTAATTCACATAATTTTATAAACTTGACTCAAACGGTCAAAAGGTTCGAACATGAATTAAACTTGAACATAATAAAATAAATTTGTAATTTCAACAGTTCGAGTATGGAAAATAACTTGACAAAAAAAATTTGTTATTTGAAATAGAACATTTTAGAGACTTATTAATAGCCATCATCGTACGCCTCGCTGCCAACTCCATCATCTGCAAAATTGGTTTTGGAAAACGTGAGTATTTCAAAGAAATACTCAGTAGACCGTGCATAATAATAATTTGATATTATAAATTAAAAAATATAATCATGATATTCAAGTCTCAGGTATCTAAACGATCACTAGTAGTCTCACGAACAAATAAATAAATATAAGCTCAAGTCTCATGCATTGAAGCAAGTAAATTCTCATAACATAGTCTCATTCTTGAAAAGCAAGTAATTCTCATGAACACATTCATACATGCTAAATTATAATCCAAATGATCATTGATGTGCACTTTTGAAAAAGTAAATTTGTAAATAGAAGTCTACCTTATTTCTCGAGTTTTGAGCAAACGGGATAAAACTTCTAATGTTCTCGCACCTCGTCTAGTCCTATAAAATAAATATATAATAAAAATCATATTTTGGATTAATCAAGTTTAGAAAGATGAAGTTGTGTAAAATAAGATTTTTAAAAGGATTTAGGGACTAAATTGAAATTTTCAGAAATAAAAGGCCTGACTAAAATATTTAAAAACTGTAGAGGTTAAAATAATTAACTTTGAAGCTTAGGGTTGAAGATTTGAAGCATCATTAAACTGGAGGGACTAAAATTTATAGTTCAGGAAGCTTGGGACTAAGGGGCAATTTGTAAAAAATCAAAAATCCTTTTATAAAAAAATCACACACTCTCTCTCTCATTATCGTAACACAGAGAGAGAGAGAAAGAGCAGAGAGGGAGGTGGACGACGCCTCTCGACCGCTCGTCGGATACAATCGCCGGCCTGGAAGCCAACGACAGAGACACCATCATGTGGTGGTGCCGGTGTGTGGGTGGAGATGATTTGGGAAATTTTTTGGGAGAAAACCGAGGCAAAATCGTGACTTGGATTTGGGGAATCTCCGGAAATACTCCAGCAATGAAGGTCGGAATCGAGGTAAATCTTTGGGCTTGTTTATTCTTTTGTTTGGGCTTTGATTTTGAATGGGAAGTGGTTATTGGTGGTCCCGATAATGGAGGCTGTAGTGGTGGTGAGATTTTGGTGGATGCTTGGAGTCAAGTTTGAGTGATGAAGGCGCCGGTTGTGGATGGCGGTGTCTGGTTTTGTGACTCTGGTTGTAGCGTTCAAGAATTTTTACGCAATTAAATAATTATTTTAAAATTATGAAAACCGTGCCGCTGCGATCTCACCTATTTTTAAGTTAACATCGCGACGTATTCATCTAGCCAAGTCGAGAAATGTCAAGTCCATTCAATTTTAAATAAATTTCGAATTTCGAAAATTTTATTATTTTATTTCTTTATTTAAATTATTATTTTCAAAATCATTTTAAATTCCAATTTACGTCCAGCCCATGTTATCAGGTTCATTTTTCGACCCAGTCGAATTCACATACGATTTCCCTCGAATTACGTGCTTTGCTTGTCAAGATTTCATACTACCACCAACCTCCACCTATCACATCAATCACATACCATACCATACCACACCCTAGCTCTATATCACCTACTCCTCCAAACCCAACTCTCAGCATCGTCTCACCACCCAAACCATCCCAGCCTCACCAAGTCACGACATTGCAGCCTCCTACCAACTCCATTGCAAGCTCCATTGCAGCCTCCTCCCAGCTCCATCTCAAGCTCCATTGCAGCCTCCTCTCGCAGCTAGGTAACCTCAAACCCCAACCTCACGCAGCCATTGCAGTTGCCTCATTTCAGAAGCCACCACCACTCATCTCACCACCACCACATGCAGCAGCCACCACCACTCACGTACCAAAGCCAAAATCAATCCAAATCATCACCATCACCCCCACAACCCAGTCATCACCCCCGCTGCAGTACTACCTCCACCACTGTGCAACACCACCACCGTCACCTCCAACTCACCTCCATCCCCATCGCCCAACACCAACACAGCCACCACCAATACCACACCCACGAAACCGTCATCATCACCGCCTCGGCCACAACCTCCCCAAAACAGTCCACAAACCCAACTCCAAACCATGACCGCCACCTCCTCAATCCACGCCACCATCAACTGCAACTCGACCGACCATAATCCCACCACCGCACCAACCTATCCTCATCTCTGCCCAATCCAAAATCAAACAAAAAAACCCAGAAATAGAAGAAGTTTAGAACCCTACCTTGACCGCCGGTTTTCACAGCCCAAACTCGAACTTCAAGCTTCGTTTTTGCTTCGGTTTAGCACCCATTTCTCGCACCAAAAATTACACACAATCCACAAAAAAACCTAGCCTATTGCACCCTCACCGCTCGCCGCACCCTGCGCTGGCATTGCTCCGGCGAACCCCCGGCTTTGGCGCCGGCAGTGGACTCCCCGCTCACACCTCTCTCTCTCTCGCCTCTCTCTCTCTCTCTCTCTCTCTCTCTCTCTCTCTCTCTCTCTCTCTCTCTCTCTCTCTCTCTCTCTCTCCCTGACTTCACGCAAGTGAAGGGAAAGAGATGAAATCGATTTTTAATATTTCTTGATTTTATTAGAAATTGCAGCTTAGTCCCCCAAGTTCCAAAGTTATCTAAATCAGTCCATATAGTTTTAAAACTTACCATTTCAGCCTCTTAAGTTTTAAATGATTTTAATCAGCCCCTTCATTTTTAAAATCAATTATTTCTGCCCTATAGTTTCATATTCGTTTTGAGCTTCAACTCAACTTTCAAATTACTCATTTTAGTCCCCCAACTTTCAAAGTATTCATTTTAGTCCCCCAACTTTCAAATCATCAATTTCAGTCCCTAAATTATAATTTATCATTTTTAAACTATAAATTTCAAAAGACTAATTCAACTTATTTTTTAATTGGCTAGACGAGGCGTACAGAGATTTAAAGGATTGAAATATTGTCCTGCTCGACTTTGCACTCGTTGAAATTAAGGTAGACTCTCCCCTATTAGTTGATTTAAATTATGATTGCATGTGAATATGTATGTTACATGATTTATGTAAAATTTATTTCATGAAATGAGATGAGAATATATTTCTTATGAAATATTTATGTTGTTATGCTTGTCATAACTTATATGCTTTTATGCATGAGAAAGAAAGAAAAGAATGTCTTGCAAGATAAATGATGATGTCATGCATAACTTATGTGCCTTATGTGCATGAGAAGAAAGAGCCTATGATTTTCAAAGAGAAGCCATGTGCTTTAATGCACGAGAAGAACAATACATGCCCTATGATTTCTAAAGAGACTGCATTTATGTGTTCAATTAAAATGTGGATTAATTAATTGACGATGAGTCTACTGAGTATTTCTATGAAATGTTCATGTCTATTTTAACAACATTTACAGATTTCGGAGAGGGTGGCCAATGGTGGATGATTGTGGCAATAGTCGTTAAATAATTGAGAATCTTATTTTGATGATCCATATTTCTAAACTCTGGCTATTTTTGAGATTTTCAATTATTTGAGAAATTATGGCATTACCGAATGTTTTGTATTATTAATGGCTTGATTCGTTATTTTGAATTGTTTCATAAATGTTTTCGAATTTTATCGACCATTACAGTTTATTTAATGTTGCCAAAAATGAATTTCAATTATTTCTTCCACTAGAATGTTATTTTAAAGTTTAGACCAGAAAATGAAGTGGTGAACCGGGTATTTAGAACTCGGGGCACTACAGTGGTGATGCTCTTGCAAGATTTGTGATAGAAGTTTGGCAAATGGAAAATGGTAAATTTTGGCTATGGTGTTGATCTCTGTGAGTGGTGGCTGCCGATTGTGACTCGACGGTGCGTGGAGTGGAGTCTTGGCTGTTGTTTATGGATGGGTTTGGAGGTGGATGAAGGCAGTGATGGGTGAAATTAATTGAGGCAGTGACTAGTTTGGTAGCGTTGTGACTTTGCAAGTTGGTAATGGGGTTCGAGGTTGGTTCCAGAATTTGTTTTGGTTAAAAAAAAAAAAAGCAATGTGCGTATGGGGGGAAAGAGAGAACTTCATACCCGAACGTTAGGATTACTGGGAATCACTATTATGGTTCTGAACGTAGGGGGCAGGTATAATTTAAGGGTTGATTGTGATTAAAGTGTGGTATATTATGGTAAATCTGGGTTTATGGAAATCATGGTATATTATGGTAAATCTGGGTCTATGGAAGAATGGCTGGATTGAGGGGACTGAGGGAGAGGTTAAGGGGGTCAAATCAGTTATGGAGTGTGAGGGGAAAGAATTTTGGAAATAATAATAATCCTCCATGAATGTGCATAGCTAGAGATCAGGATGAGAGCATATTTGGGAAGAAAGATAAAGAAATGTGGAAAAAATTGCAGTATAATATTTTGGGCCTAAGGAGTTGGGCTGGGTTGAAATAGTTTGGACTCAAAATAGTTGGAATTTGGACTTAATATAATTAAAACTTTGAAAAAAAATAATTTAGAATTGTGATCTAGGAAACACTTTTGATAAAATTTGAGTTTTGACTAAGATAAATTTAATTTCACGTAAATGGCTAGATGAATACGTGTTTAAAAATAAGTGAATAAAGTTGTAGCGACACGCTTTTAAAATAAGGGAAAATTTACATAGAGACTTGTATTTCAAAGATGCAATTCAAAAATCTTGTGAGGTAAATTTTTTTTCTAAATTTCAGGTACTAATTCATTTAATTAGGTGTTTAATAATTAAAAATAAATATAATATTATATATAAGATAAACATAATTATCTATTATATATTATATTAAAACTAATATAATTTTAAATAAAAAACTCAAATCTTGACGTTAAAACCTCCCTCACCCCTGCCCTTGCTTTGCCCACCACCCCACCCCACCCCACCACCATACCCTACCCACCCTACACCAAAAATAATTTTTATTTCTTTCCTTTCGATGTTTTCCCATCATTCTCCATCCCACCTTACCTCATTTCATCGCAAAGTGACAAATTGATCTCACCCTAGCCACAGCCCTTGACCCCACCCCACCAACCCATCCCACCTCATCGCCCATATCCTATCCCACCCCAAAAATAAGATTTTTTTTGTTTTCTCTTGATGTTTTCCTACACTTCTCGTCCCACCCCACCCCAACACAACCCAACCCCACTCGACCTTACCTCACCTTATCGCAAAGTGACAAATTGATCTTACCCCAACCATAGATCATGACAACACCCCGCCCGCCTCGCCCTACCCCCACCCCCATTGCAAAAATGATTTTTTTCATTCTACTTTCCACCTACCCCCCACCCATACCGAACCCACCCTATCCATCACACCCCACCCCAAAAATGATTTTTTTCCTTCTACTTTTCCACAGCCCTACCAACCCCACCCCGACACAACCCTGCCCCCACACCGACACCACCCTACCCCCCACCCCACAAAAATGAGGTCTTTTTTTATGTCTCCATGTTTTCAGACCCTACCCCGCAACCCACCCCATCCAGAACCTACCCCCACCCACCAACACTGCCTTGCCCCGCCTAGAACCCTCCCTACACCAAAAATAATTTTTTTTTTTTTTCCTTTCGATATTTTCCTATTATTCCCCATCCCACTCGACCCTACCCCACCTCATCGCAAAGTGACAAATTGATCTTACTCCCAACCACAGACCACGACAACACCCCGGCCAGCCCCTCCCCCACCCAACCCCACCCCACCGCAAAAATGATTTTTTTCCTTCTACTTTTTCACCTACCCCACCCAACCCGACACCACCCTACCCATCCCACCCCACCCCACCCCAAAAATGATATCTTCTACTTTTCCACACCACTACCAACCCCACCCGGACACCATCCTGCCCACCCCACCCCCACAAAAATGAGATTTTTTTATCTCTCCATGTTTCCCACCCTACCTACCCCGCCACCCACCCCATCCGAACCCTACCCCCTGCACCCACCCACCCCACCCTTGTACTGCCCACCACCCCACCCTACACCAAAAATAATTTTTATTTTTTTCCTTTCGATGTTTCCTATCATTCCCCATCTCATCCCACCCCACCCACCCTACACAAAAAATAATTTTTATTTTTTTCCTTTCGATGTTTTCTTATCATTCCCGCCTACCCCCACCCCAATCCCAATCTCAATCCCACTCGATCCTACCCCAACTCATTGCAAAGTGGCAAATTGATCTTTCCACAACCACAGACCACTACAACACCCCACCCCCACCGCAAAAATGATTTTTTCCTTCTACTTTTCAACCTACCCCCACCCAACCCAACACCACCCTACCCATCCCACGCCACCCCAACCCAAAAATGATTTTTTTCCTTCTACATTTTCACACCCCCACCAACCCCACCCCAACACCACCCTTCCCACCCCACCCCACAAAAATGAGGTTTTTTTTTATCTCTCCATTTTTTCCCACCCTACCCTGCCACGCACCCCATCCAGACCCTACCCCCACCACCCACCTCATCCAAAAATGATTTTTTTCTTCTAATTTTCTACACCCCACCCATCCCGCCCCCGACCCTACTTGCCACCCACCAAACCAATCGACCCCACCCAATCTAAAAATAATTTTTTTTTTCTTCCACTTTTCCACACCACACCCATCCCATTCCTACCCCCCCCCCCCCCAAAATGATTTTTTTCTTCAATTTTCAACACCCCCACCCACCTCGCTCCCGATCCTACCCCACCACCCACACAGCCAATTGACCCCACCAAAAATTCATTTTTTCTACTTTTCTACACCCCATTCCGACCATACACCTGTCATCCAGCAACCCCATCACTACCCACCACACCCAAAAATGATTTTTTTTTTCTTTTTCACACCCATCTCGACCTTACACCCGTCACCCACCAACCCCATCCCTACCAAAAAATGATTTTTTTTTCTAATTTTTCACACCCCGTCCCTACCCCACCACCAACCCAACAAACCGACGCCACCGAAAAATGGTTTTTTTCTTCTACTTTTCCTCATCCAATGGTCACACAAGTTATAGATGGTCACAACCTCTAATATTATATGTTACAATCATTTATAGTTGGTCACATATTATTTATTTATTGGTCACATTCTGTACTCGTCATAAGTCACACAAAGTCACATTTAGTTGACATTTTGCTTACATATACCTAATAATTCGATCACCCCACCCCACCTCACATGCAAAGTCACAACAAGTCACACAATGTCACAATTGGTCACACAATGTCACAATTACAAATTTAGTTGAAAAACCCCACCCACTACCCATTCATTCCTAAAGTCACAGTTGGTCACACAAAGTCATAGTTTGATCACAAAAAGTCGCAGTTAGGTCACACGAGGTCACAGTTTGGTAAAACATGTGACCGAACTGAGACTTTGTGTGATTGAACTATGACCTTGTGTGTTCAAATTGTGACTTTGTGTGATCAAGTACGGGATGTGACCAATTATTAGGTAAATGTGACCAAAATATTTACTAATTGTGACTTGTGAGAAATGGGGGATGTGACCAAGAAAACAAAGAATACAGAATGTAACCAAATATTAGGTAATTGTGACAAATATATTAACTAATTGTGATTGAGGAAACGAGTATTTTATGACCAATAAATAAATAATATGTACCAATTATATGATAATTTTGATCAATTATAGGTAAATGTGATCAAAATATTGACTAATTATGAGTTTGTACGACTTATGAGAAGTGCGAAATGTGATCAAGAAAATAAGTAAGTTGTGATCAATCAATAAATAAATTGTGATCAATTATTGATGACTATGACCAATTATTAGGTAATTATGACTAATAAATAAATAATATGTGATCAATTATGGATGATTGTGACCAATTATAAAGATTGTAACCAACTGTGACTTGGTGTGACCGTTGGACAAGGACGTGATGTGACCTACAATTGTGTCAAATATGACTATGTGTGATCGAACTGTGACTTTGTGAGAACGAAGTGTGACTTTATGTGATCGACATGTGACCTCATTTGACCTAACTGTGACCTCGTTTGACCGAATTTTGACCTTGTGTGACCAACTGTGACTTTGGAGGTGTGGAGTTTTACAACTAAATTTGTAATTGTGACTCTGTGTGACTTAACTGCGATCTCGTGTGACCTTACGTGACTGACTGTGACTTTGGGGGTGGGTGGGGGTGGGGTAGAGGTCGGGTGGGGCTAGAAAAAAGTAGAAGAAATCATTTTTTGTGGTGAGGTGGGGTCGGGGTGGGTGGGGTGGGGTCGGGGTTGGAAAAGTAGAAGAAAAAATTATTTTTTTGAGGTGGGTGGGTGTAGGGTAGGGTAGGATAGGGTATGGTGGGGTGGGGGTGGGGTGGTGAAAAGTATAAAAAAATCATTTTTTGGGGTGGGTTGGGGGTTGGAAAGTAGAAAAAATTATTTTTTTGGGTGGGTGGGTGGGATTGGTTAGGGTGGGGTGGGGTGGGGTGGGATGGGAGGTGGTTGTGGTGAAGTGTGAAAAAATAGAAGAAAAATCATTTTTGGATGTGGTATGGTGGGTGACAGGGTGTGGTGGGGTAGGGTGGGGCGGTTGGGGGAAATGTGAAAAAATAGAAGAAAAATAATTTTTGAGCGGGATTGGGTGTGAAAAATAGAAGAAAAATCATTTTTGGATGGGGGTAGGGTTTGGTGGGTGGCGGGGTACGGTGTGATGGGATGGGACGGTTGAGGTGAAGTGTGAAAAAATAGAAGAAAAATCATATTTGGAATGGGGTGGGGTGGGATGAGATGGGATGCGGTTGGTGGGGTGGGGTGGGGTGTGAAAAAATAGAGGAAAAATCATTTTCGAATGGGGTGGGGTGGGGTGAGGTGGGGTATGTGGCTGGGTGAGATCAATTTGTCACTTTGGGGTGAGGTGGGGGTTAGGGTGGGGTGATGTGGGAAAACATCGAGAGGGAAGAAAAAAAAAACTTTTTGGGGTGGGGTGGGGTGGGTCGGTGGGGTTTGGGTGAAGGGTGGGAGCGGGGGTGAGGGAGGTTATCACGTCAAAATTTGAGTTTTTTATTTAATATTATGTTGGTTTTAATATAATATATAAATAGATAATTATGTTTATATTAGATATAATATTATATTTATTTTTAATTATTAAGCCCCTGATTTTTAAAACAAAAATATTAAGTTTGTTAGTTTTAGAAACTGAAAATCAAAGTGTTGTACTTATATACTTTTCCCTTAAAATAAATATTATTCATTTAAATAAGTTACGAAAATTCTCGATCACTACAAATTTATTGTTTAATCAATTAAAATTTTGTTCCGGCACTTCATTTATTTTCTTTTCCCTTTATTTTTATTATTTTTCACAAAATAAATAAAATAAAAATATTGCTTGTCTACTTTTTTGCTTACATGTATTGAACTTGATCAACTAATTTTGAATATTTTGATTTTGACCTAGAGATTGAGAGAACTTTTCAACAACAAAGAAGAGCAGCACAACAACCAATTGCAGCTAACAACATCAACAACATAGCTCTCAAACAGTTGGTACTCCAGATGTTGTTCAGCAACCACTGTGTATCACCTTTCCAACAATGGATGGGGGAAAGACTTTTGAGCTTAAATCTGGACTTATTCACCTATTGCCAACTTTTCGAGGTCATGCTGGTGAAGACCCCTACAGACATCTCAAGAAGTTCCATGTGGTTTTCGATAGCATGAGACCCACGAGTATTACCGAGGAACAAATCAAGATGAGGGCCTTCCGGTTTTCGCTGAAGGATGCTGCCACTAATTGGCTATATTGTCTACCATCTGAATCAGTTACCACCTGGAGTGATATGAAGAGGCTATTCTTAGAAAAATATTTTCCTGCTTCTAGAGCTGGGACAATTCGGAAAGAAATCTGCGGAGTTCACCAAAACAGTGGCGAAATATTGTATGAGTACTGGGAGCGCTTCAAGAAGTTTATTTCGAGCTGCCCCATCATCAGATCAGTGAGCAACTCTTGGTGCAGTATTTTTATGAAGGTCTAGCACCGATGGATAGGAGCATGATAGATGCTGCAAGTGGAGGTGCACTGATGGATAAAACACTGGATAAAGCACGGGCTTTGATTTCCAATATAGCTGAGAACACTCAGCAATTCAACTCAACCAGAGATATGCAAGTCCGCCGCGTGAATGAAGTAAGTAGTTCCAATATTGAAAGTTAATTGTTTGAACTAACAAATCTCATTAAACAACTTCTTGTAGGAAATGCACAATAGGTCAAATCATGCGGGTTATGCACAAACTTTGGATGTGCAATGGACGCATGCCCGGCGTTGCAAGAGGGGAACACTGAACAATAAATGCTACTGGATGCTATCCCTTTCAAAACAACAATACAATCCGTACTCCAACACTTACAACCATGGATGGAGGGACCACCCAAACCTTAGCTATGGAAACAACAAGCCCCCGGGTTTTGTCCCCAACAAACCTCAAGGAAAATTTCAACAACAAGGAAATTTCTATCCACAGGGACAATATCAACAAAAACCCCAATCCTCAGCTATGTCTCTTGAAGATATGATAAAAACACTGGCAACTAACACTCTACAATTTCAATAGGATCAAGATCCAGCATTCAAAACTTGGAAAACCAAATTAGCCAAATGGCCACAGCTATCAACAGATTGAAGGCACAAACCGGAGGGAAGTTACCATCTCAACCGAAGGTGAATCTGAAGAATGTGAGTGCAATTACTCTCCGAGGTGGAAAGGAGCTTGAGGGATTGCAAATGAAACTTCCCGCAACTGAAGAGGAGGAAGTTGAAGAAAGAGAAGTCGGAAAGAAGGACTGTACTACACAAAATTCTCAGGTGAAGAATGACTCCACTGTAAATGTTAAGCTAACCCCGCCCCCTTTTCCTAGCAGGTTAGAAAAGGCAACCAATTGAGGGAAAAGAAGAAGAAATTTTGGAGATGTTCAAGAAGGTGGAAGTCAACATTTCACTGTTGGATGCAATCAAACAAGTGCCCTGTAATGCAAATTTTTTAAAGGAGTTTTGCCCCCAACAAACAAAAGCTGATGGGAAATGAAAAGGTGAGAATGGGAGAAATTGAGTTGGCACTCTTTCAGAGAAAATTGCCCTCCAAGTGCAAGGATCCAGATATGTTTACTATACCATGCCAAGGAGGTAACACTAAGGTAGATCGTGCATTGATAGATTTAGGAGTATCCATAAATGTGATGCCTAGATCTACTTACACTGTATTAAAACTTGCTAAAATGACTGAAATTAGTGTTATTATTCAACTGGCTAATCGTTCTAAAGCTTATCCAAATGGGGTAGTTGAGGATGTCTTAGTGCAAGTAGGAGGATTAGTGTTTCCCCAGATTTTTATTTATTGGACATGAACGATGATCATTCTCCCAACTCTACACCTATACTGTTAGGAAGACCATTTTTGTGGACCTCCCAAACCATAATTAATGTGAGGAAGGGAATGCTAACCATGGAATTTGATGGGGAGGTGGTGTAGTTTAATATTTATAATGCGATGAAGCATCTAAATGATGTTTGTGCTGCCTACTCTATTAATGTTGTTACTCCTACTGTGCATAAAGTTTTTTAGTTAACTTGCAGGGATGAGTTGGAGATAGCCCTTTTGGAGTCATGAAAGAATATTGAGAATGATGAGTTGGAGATAAGCGAGGAACTGCAGAGTGCAATAGTTGCACTTAATTCATTGGAGCTCGTCCCGTGTAGGTATAATGTCAAAACAATTCAATTGACAACTATCCTAAAAAACTGTTACCTTCTATCTTGCAAGCTCCCGTGATGGAAATAAAAACCCTGCCAGCCCATTTTAATCATGCTTTTCTTGGTGATGGAGAAACGCTTCTCATAATCGTTTCATCAAACCCAACCAAGGTCGAGGAAGACAAACAGGTTCGGGTTCTACGGGAGCACAAGGAGGCAATTGGCTGGACAATTACAGATATCAAGTGAATCATCCCATCAATCTATACTCATCAGATATTGCTTGAAGAAGGAGCTCAACCATCAAGACAAGCTCAGGGAAGACTGAATCCGACAATAATGGAGGTTGTTTTAAAGCAGTTGGGAGAAGGGATGATTTATCCAATTTCAGACAGCAAGTGGAACAGCCCAGTGCAATTGGTTCCCAAGAAGTTGGGAGTGACAATGGTTGAAAATGAGGATGGAGAACTTGTACTGACTAGGGTGCAAACCGGATACCGGGTATGCATCGACTACGGGAAGGTAAATTCTGACACTCGAAAAGATCACTTTTCCCTTCCCTTTATTGATCAAATGTTAGAAAAGTTAGCTGGTCATTCCCATTACTATATTTTAGATGATTTTTCTGGATATTTTCGAATTTCCATAACACCAGAAGATCAAGAAAAAACAACATTCACTTGTCCATTCGTCACTTTTGCATATAGGCGCATGCCTTTTGGTTTGTGTAATGCTCCCGCAACATTTCAACGTTGTATGATGAATATTTTTCTGAATATATAGGAAAAATCATAGAAGTGTTCATGGATGACTTTAGTGTGTGGGGTGACTCGTTTGATGCGTGTTTGGATTATTTCACATTGATTTTGAAACGATGCATTGACACTAACCTAGTCTTGAATTGGAAAAAATGCCATTTCATGGCAGATCAAGGACTTGTGCTAGGTCATGTAGTGTCTTTGAAATGGATAGAAGTTGATAAAACTAAGGTAGACCTCATATCTGCATTACCTTACCCCGCAAATGTGCGGGATATACGATCTTTTCTTGGACATGCAGGTTTTTATCGCAGGTTTATAAAAGACTTCTCCAAAATTGCATCTCTACTGTGCAATATGTTGCAAAAGAATGTGCCATTTAAGTTCATCGAGCTGTGCAAAAAGGTTTCGACCAGCTGAAGGAGCGGATGATACGCCCCCATTATCCAACCACCTGACTGGGATCTCCCATTTGAAATAATGTGCGATGCAACTGACTATGTTGTGCGGGCAGTTTTAGGGCAGCAGAGTTGGGTGAGCAGCCCATGTGATCCATTATGTCTCCCGAACCTTGAATCAGGCTCAATCAAACCATACCACCGCTAAAAAGAAGCTTTTATATGTGGTATTTTCTTTAGAAAAGTTTCGTTCATATTTGTTGGGTTCTAAAGTCATTATTTTACAGATCATGCAGGATTGAGGCACTTGTTTTTTAAGAAGGGTGCAAATTCGAGAATCATCCGATGGATACTCTTACTACAAGAGTTAGATTTGGAAATCAAGGATAAGGCAGGATCGGAGAATGTGGTGGCTGACCACCTTAGCAGAGTAGTGAGGCCCGAAGATAACCTACCTTTGTGTGAAGCTTTCCCGGATGAAAGCCTATTTTCTATTGAAGAGAAACCTCCGTGGTATGCTAATTTAGTTAATTACATGACTTGAAAACTTATACCTACCTGTTTTTCGCAGGAAAAGAAGCATAAGATGAGGAGTGACGCCAAATACTACATCTGGGATGATCCATATTTTTGGAAGAGGAGTCCCGACCAAAATCATCTGGAGATAGGTACCCGAGTCCGAATACCAATCAATCCTCACTTTTTCCATTCGTAGGCATGTGGAGGACATTTGGGACCGTGGAGGACCGTACAAAAGGTATTGGAGAGTGGCTTCTATTGGCCTACCCTATTGAAGGATGCCTACACATTTCATAAGTCTTGCGACAACTGCCAGAGAACAGGTAACTTGTCCCAACGAGATCAAATGCCTCAAACTCCTATAATTGTATGTGAAATCTTCGATGTTTGGGGCATTGACTTCATTGGACCTTTTACTCCATCTTTTGGTTGTAATTATATTCTTCTAACTGTTGATTATGTTTCCAAATGGGTGGAGGCAAAGGCCACCCATAGTAATGATGCTAAAATTGTTGCAGAATTTGTAAAGATTAATATCTTCAGCATGTTTGGAATACCCCGAGCGAAGATAAGTGACAGGGGACACACTTTTGCAACCTAACTATTGAGGCATTATTGAAGAAATATGGCATTTTGTACAGGGTGTCCACTGCATATCACCCTCAAACTAGTGGGCAGGAAGAAATCTCCAACAGGGAGGTAAAGTCCATACTAGAGAAATTAGTCCAGCAAGACCGAAAGGATTGGAGTATTAAGCTAGATGATGCTTTGTGGGCCTATAGAACCGCTTACAAGATACCGACTGGTATGTCCCCATATCGATTGGTGTTTGGAAAGCCGTGCCACCTCCATGTAGAACTCGAGCATAAAGCCTACTGAGCCATCAAGCAATGCAATATGGATTGGGGACCAGCGGGAGATCATAGGAAGCTCCAATTGCAAGAATTGGACGAGATCCGGAATGAGGCTTATGAGAATGCAATGATCTATAAAGATCAAACCAAATGTTTCCATGATCAACGTATTTCTCGGGAAAATTTCAGTGAAGGCCAGCAAGTACTTCTCTTTCAATCTCAGCTCAAGTTGCACCCAGGTAAGCTTTGTTCTCGTTGGGTTGGCCTTTTTGTTCTTATTAATGTCTCTCTGCATGGTGCAGTTGAAATCAAAAGCTTGAAGACTGATAAACAGTCCAAGGTCAATGGGCACCGCCTGAAGCCATACTATGAAGGGTTCCAAACTGAAACCTTGGAAGTTGTCACAATGGAGAACAACAAACTTAGTTGAGCCAACGACAGTAAACAAAGGCGCTGCCCGGGAGGAAACCCAAGAGGGGAGTGATGGGTGTTGAATGCAACAAATAATAATACTTGCTCTAAAAAAAGTTAAATTGTGATAGCGATGAGCAAGGTCGAATCCGCAGGGATTGGTTAGATTTAATTCTTCAAAAAAATTAAAACATTAAATTAAAAACAAGGGGGGAGTTTTGAATTTTGAATGTGAAATCAATTTGTAAATAAACAATTGCGAAATTAAAATGATGAAAATATCAAATTAAATAAATATCCAGCCCAAGGTATAATCTCAGTATTGATTCATAGAATTGATCATGGATGCAAAAATAAAATAATTTACTCATTTTCTAAATTGGCTATGGTCATTGATACGATCTAACAACTTATCTCTCTTTACTATCTCGATAACCAAGAGACGCTCATTGATTTTTTCCCTATTCGATAAACAACCCTAGATACGGTCTTAGGATTTAATTTACCAATAGCATTAAGCTCTAGAGAGACTACCAATTCTAACCAACAAATTCACACGTGTGATTTATTTAAGCTAGGTTATATATCTCCATAACATAAATCGAAGATCAATATATAATCAATTATGTTATTTGTCACTTGTATTAGAAAACCTAAACAATTACGGATTTAGATTCCTAATTGGCTAAGTATTGTTTTGATAATTAAAAAAACGTGCACTTTGTATTAATAAATTAAAACAACAACTTCAATGCAAACAAAAGATATATAAATAGAAAAGAGATAAAAGAACAATAAAAGTAATTAGATCTCACAATTCTTGTAGAATCAAAACTTCTATTATCCTTCAACTGGACTAATAATTTAGCTATCCATAAAAAATTTAATCGAAAACTAAAAAGAATAATAAACAAAGTTAAAATATCAAACTCCAAAGTAAATTTTGATCAATATCCGTGGCTGCTAGATTGTTGCCGAGTTCAATCCCCAAAGAAGTGCCTCCTCTTCTAAAATTACCAAAAATGTGGCTGCTAGGTTCCTTTATATTGTCGTGTTGCTATCCTTTTAAAAATCTGTCGCTGCCCACTCCTCTTAGGTCCATGAATTGTGGCCCAGCTAATGAAAATGTCCAGCTGCTAGGCTTTTCAATTGTTTCCGCCAGATGAATCCCAAGTCCAAGACATCACTTGTTGGGCTTCAAATTGTCTCAAATTGTTGGCTTTTTTCCCAGGTTGTTACCCCTCAAATCCAGCCCATTAATTATTTGAGGTTGTTGTCTTTCCGAAACAATAAGGCGTGCCCATGCCTTATGCTAAGTCCTTCTCTGATTGTGTACTTTTGAGTTCCAAACTTCTTCTTACCAATTTGTGATATTGAGTTCAATTTGATCTCAATTCTCCACCTAATCCACAAAACATAAAATATGATTAATATCTACAATTTAACCGTTTAAAATCAATGGAGTAAAGGAAATATCATAAATTAAATAGCAATTACGCACTCTATCAAATCCCCCCACACTTAGACAATGCTTGTCCTCAAGCATAAACTGGCTCAAGTTCATCAATTGTTCTCATCATCCTTCATTCATTTACCTCCACCTATCCATCCACAATGCAACACAAGGCTAATCACTTCAAAAAAATTCCGAAATCCACATGTGGTGGAATTTAACACCTAACATTAGGTTCACACAATACCCTCAAAGTGTTTAGGGTGTAAAGTATATATGTACTCTCGAGTCTAAGCATAGAAAATTCTTTCCATAGGCTTGCTAATATATCACATTGGAGCCACCAATGGTTTTTGAATGCAAAGCAAGGGTCTTAACACTGGTTGTAATGGAGCTTGGGTAAGGTGGGATAAAAAGGATATATTTTTGGATATTTTCATCGAAGAAATTATACAAACTTCTTCACAAGAGCTCACTTAGAATTCATGTACTTCGATCAAATCACTTCATAACCCAGTGTAGTTTATTTCCTTTCACCTCTCGTAAGTATGCTCTCAATATCTATCAATGAATTACTACATGGGTGTTAGTTTCGATCAACTCCAAGGCACGGAATATAGACCAAGCAATTCAAACCGCTCATAAGTATATGTAATGGGAGTTAACACCCTCCTAGGTATTTCTCTATTCGCACAAAGTGTATAAGGGTGAGAAGTTTCACTCAACTCACTGCATGGAGAATTCATTGCCACAGACTGATCAAATGTCATGACCGGAGCCAACAATAACACAAGTGCAAAGTAAAGGCCTTTATTTGGTTGTAATGGGGCTTCGGGTCAGGTAAGATAAAAGGAAAATATTTAGGCTAAGTTGAGAGGAGAGTTCACAAGCCAATCTGGTTCAAAACGATAATCTATTCCTCCACCTTCCAAAGTAATTTTCCACTATTTCCTACTATCCAATCTATTCAGCACTTGATTCTTATTATGAACTTGGGGGTTTATTATCTTCATCGGGATTTTCTTGATCCGGTACCTTGAACACAATTTTTATTTTTTTTCAAATAAATTTACTGCAGCTTGTTTTCTTTTGATTCCATTACCACTTAATCCTTGATTAGCACAAAGTAAAATCACCCATCCTTTTGAGTTCGTCTCATACTTTTCAACCAATACAAGCTTGTGAAATTCCTCTCTTGTGGGTTCAAGATAAAGGTAGCATGAAAGAACGGGTATCCGTGGTTTGTAGCGTGGCACCAAAATTTCAAAGATATGTTAAGGCTCAAAGGGACTTTTATTGGTACATGTATCATGGTAGGCCCTTTCAGAAGGTCAAATTGGGTTTCACCTAATGCCTTTACTATATTTTGCACTTGAGTCAAGAAGCTACAACGACATGCACAAGAGAGCACATCCAAGAACAAACTAACCATGCAAGATACACATCAAGGAAATAAGAGCTTAATATAAAGAGTAAAAGCAGTTCATAGACTCAAAATCTCACGAATTATGGTTTATATGTGTTGTTCCCATCCATTTAAGAGATATAGGTCATTGTTCGGTCTGGGTTTCGAATTCAAAATCTAGTGGCCAAGGGTTAATGCTCAAAAGAGTGGAATCAGGTTAATCGGGGTGGTGTTACATCACATCAGCTTTGTTTTGACTCTATTAGGTTACAGGAATTTATTTTTTTTTCCAAATAGAAGAACATCATAGATTGCAACTCAACCACTTTATTCCCAACATTTCTTTCACGTTACCATTTCTCAAAAGAAAGAGGAGACTTACATCATAGGTCTTTGATTCTCAATATCTTTGAGTCTCAACCAAAATAAATTGAAGCTCATGTGAATAAGCCTATATATTCCTTCAATGTAAGGTTCAAAAGAATGGGAGATTAGCAAAGAATAGGATTTCTCATGGCTTGTATTGTGGTTAATTTTCAACAAAAAGGCTATGGCTTAAAAGTGGTTTTCTAGGGGGTATATTTCAAGGTAAGCATTGTAAGAAGGTTAAATTTGGCTTCACCTAAGTGCCCTTCCTTATTTAGTGCATCCAATTACCAAGAGGCATCTCAACATGCATAACAGAGCAAGTTCTAGAAGAGATCAACTACACATGACAATCACACAATCAAAGGATAGAGCATGGCGTAGTGTATAAATATAAATGCTCAAAAGGCTCAAAAGCTCACAAAATGGGGTAATGTGAATCAAATCCCATACACCGTTCATTTAATCCACCATCAAGAGCAATAAATCCAGTGCAATAAATAAGAATTCAACTACTCATGCAATTCCTCATTGTGCCTCAACTCATGTCAATAATGTACAATAATTCAGATCATATAGGGATAAGCATCATGAAAATCCAAAATTAAAAAGAGAATTTTCAAAAAAATTCTTTGAAAAATAGAGCAAACATGGATCATAATGGAAATTGAAGTGCAACTAAAATGAATCAAATTTCACAAACCAAGCAAAGGACATCAAAACCCTCCCCCACACTTAATCCATACATTGTCCTCAATGTAATAAAATCATAAATTATGAAAACTAGAAGAGAATAGGAATAGAGGACTCCCCTGCAGGTTGAACATGAGATATCGATGTGAAGGCGGGCGAGAAAACAAACTTCCTTAATGGCATTCCTTGTTAGTCCATTTACTTGAGATCCATAACAAAACTCTTACTCTACAGGTCCCAAATCATGGTATCGGCCTTAGACAAATCCCACAGGAAAATCATAGTCTTCACAAAACTTGCACAAGTGTTAAATTCAGTGATTGCCCAGTCAAAGTGACCATCATATTGCAATTTATGAGAGTCCGGATTGTCACATTCCCACAAACCAGGTTTAGCGATTTGCAACGATGAGGACGATGAGAAGAGGGAGGCGGTGGAATGGCAGCTGGAGTTGAGTGAGGTAGAAATGGAGATGGAAGCTAGAGGTTTCGACAATTGAGTTCGCTGCTGTTGGTTGTAGCGGGTTGAGGTGGTGGTGAAGAAAGGGTGGAGAAGATGAACGATGGGCTGTTGGTTTTTTGTGAGAGGATGGATTCAGCGATTGAAGGTGGTGTGCTGACAATGGCGGTGGTGATAGAAAGAGAGAGATGCAGTGTGGTTGATGTTGTGTGACAGAGAGAGATGGACGCATTCCGGTAGAGAAGATGGAGGCTGGAAACTAGAGTTTGTGAGAGAAAGAGAGAGGCGGCTATTTGAAGCTACGGAGAAGAGAGAGATGCAGGGGTAGTGTTCCGTCGGGTGGCTGTTGTGTTTGAAAGAGAGAACCGGGGTTGAGCCAGAGATGGAAGCCAGAGGTTGCGGCGGGCTGTGGAGAAGAGGGCGATGGAGCTTATTGAGGTAGGTTCTTGTTTTTCCTCTTTTTTCAGATTTATTTTTATTTTTATTTTTATTTTATTTCTTTTTGAATCAGGCCTTGTTTTCAACTCGAGAATCACCTTGAATAAGGCGTGGGCACACCTTATTTCAAGATTCTTTCAATCTATTGTTTTCTTCATAGAGCGTGCCCACATCCTAATGAAGATTCATATCTGCCCAAAAATCAAAATGTCAATTTCACTTCAAAAAATTATGCATATCATAAAATAAATAATAGTAAATAAATGAAAACAAAAATAAAAATAAAAAATAAAATTTATTGCTAAAACTAAAGAAAAACTCGGGTTGCCTCTCGGAAGTGCCTTTCTTTTACGTCTTTGGCTAGACTTATTATTTTCTTCTTCAACCGACATCGATTGGATTCCCAATGCTCAATTTTGTCACATTATCCATTTGGTGACCTTCATAGAAAGGTTTATATCCATGATCATCCGCCTTGTGATGCTTACTACTGTCAATTATCAAGCCATCTTTTCCACTACATTTGAAAACTTTCTGTTCTAAACAATCAACAACATCAATAAGATTGACAGAATTAACATCATTAGGACAATTCATGGCATCATAAATATTAAACTTAATAATTTCACCATCAAACTCCATTGTGAGTGTACCATCACGCACATCAATATTTGTCCTAGATGTTTTCAAAAATAGCCTTTCTAGTAGAATTTGTGTAGAATTAGAAGGATGTTTTTCGTCCATATTAAGTACATAAAAATCAGCAAGAAAAGCCACCATGCGCCGAACCCAAAAACTCCCTATCCCGCCCCACCCCGCGACTGTTCCCGGGGCGGGGATACCTACCCGCTCCGCCAATGACCCGAAAAATTAATTTTTTTTTTTTTAAAATTGGTAATGAAATTTTAGGTGAAAAACTTAGGCGTCGAATTAGTTAGAGTTTTTAAGTTTGAACTTTAAAAATAATATGTATATATTTAAAGGAAAAAAATCAATAAACAACATAATTGTATAGTGGTTGTATATTCTCATACCCTTAAATCCCACCATGGTTCAATTCTTCTGGACCTCATTAAATTTATTTTTAGTTTCTCATTCCAATATTTAAAAAAAAAAAATCAGGTCATGGGGGGAACCCGCCCCGAAATACTCCGCAGGGGGGAAAACCCGCCCCGTGAACCCGATGGGGCGGGTCGTTTCGGGTCCTCCGGGTTTCAGGTCCTTCGGGTTTTTTTTTCATCCCTAGATCACACATATTTCTTTTAATGGACCAATATTCAATGATGAATAAACAGACAGGGGCATGATATAGATCTAACATCGCTTTCTCAACTCTTACTTTACCTATTTTGCAAGGGATAGTGAACATACCTGGGTCCTTACATTTTGGAGGCAATTTCTTTTGGAGGACAGCTAAAACGTTTTCTCCCATACTTACCTTTTCATTGCCTTTCAACTTGTTGGTGCACAACTCCTTGAGAAACTTAGTATAACGAGGTACTTGTTTAATTGCATCAAGTAAGGGAATATTTACCTCAATTTTGAGAAACGTTTCAAGGATTTCCTTCTCATCTTCCTCCTTGGATCTAATCAATCTTGTAGGGAACGAAGGAGTTGTCACATAAAATTTCGGTGGTTCTCTTTTGAGGCTTTGAGATTGGTCAGATTGAGGTTGAGAATGACTTCATTTTCAATTTCTTCCCCTAAGTTGCCTTGCTTCATCTTACTTGGTTCTTTCAATTCTTTCCCATTTCTCAAGGTAATTGTACTAACATTTTGTTTTGGGTTGACAATAGTTTGGGAAGGTAATTTACCTTGAGATTCCAGTATGCTCACAGTTGATGCCAATTGACTCACTTGAGTCTCCAAATTCTTAATTTCTGTCCTCGTCTCCTATTGAAATTGTTGTGTGTTAATTACAATTGATTTAACAATTTTTTCTAGAGACATACCTGAACTTGAAGAAGGTTGTTGTAGTTGAGGAGTAGGCTGCTAGGCTGGAATTGTTGGAATTGCAGCCTTGTGTGATAACTGAAGTTGGGATGATCCATCCATCCTAAGTTGTAAGTGTTTGAATAGGGATCATAATTCGCTTGAGGTGAGCCTAGAAATCTTCCAACTGCATTAGCTTGTTCAAAAGAATCTTCTTGAAGAGTAGGACACTTATCAGTTGGATGAGCAGTAGCAGCACAAATTTCACAAGCTTTAACATGTTGCATATTTCCTACATCCATTTGTCGAACAAGAGAGGTTAGATTCGCTATTTGATTTTCAAGAGAAGATACATTTACCTTATTCACCCTTTTCATAGGGGTGTCCTGTCTGAATCAAAACTGTTGTGTGTTAGTAACCATGATGGAGATCAAATCCCTAGCGGAAATTGGGGTTTTATTCACTATAACTCCTTCGCTAACTGCATCCATCATCTTTCTTTCCATTGACAACAATCCTTCATAAAATTATTGAATAAGCAATTGTTCTGAAATCCTATGCTGAGGACAGCTTACGCATAGTCACTTAAATATTTCCCAATATTCATGAAGGGTTTCAGTATCTCTCTGTTTGATTCCACAAATTTCCCTTCTGATATTTGCAGCTCTTGAAGTTGGGAAAAATTTATCAAGGAATAATTTGACCATACTTGTCCATGTGATTATAGAACCTGGTGGTAGATAAAACAGCCAATCTTTTGCCTTGTCAGCTAATGAGAATGGAAAAGCCCGTAACTTGATTTGCTCTTTATTCACTCCTTGTGATTTCATACTTGAACACACCATGTGGAATTCTTTCAAATGATTGTGGGGGTCTTCATTCTCGAGACCATAGAATTTGGGTAGGAAATGGATCAATCCAGATTTCAATCCAGATCCCACATGTAAGACCGGATACTGAATGTAAAGTGGCTGTTGATTTTCATTTGGTGCAGCCAATTCCCTTAAAGTTCTTTCATCATTGGCCATTGCTTGCTCTTGCTCTGTTTTAGAATCACTAGAGGAATCAGTTGTTGAATCTGTCGGGTCAGCTACTAGATTCAATCTGTGTAGCGACTGAGAATTTTCGTGATTTATTCAAATAAATATTTTTATTTTAAAATTGTGTCTCTTCGACTTTGCCTATTTATTATTTTTTTTTTCACGCATGTTCGTCTAGTCAAATATTAAGTAAAATAAAATTTATTTAAAATCTTAGTCAAACTCCAATTTTTATCAAAAATATTTCAATATCACAATTTATTTTCAAAAGCCCAAGTTTTAATTATATCAAGTCCAAATTTTAACTGTTTTAATCAAATCCAATTTCTCGAGCCCAAGCGATATTTCAGATCATTCAAGTCCATTTAAAACTCAATCAATTATTTCTTGGCCCAACCAATTCAACAATTTCTTCCTTTCCAAGTATTTCCTTACACAATTGATACTCACTTCCAAGATTCTTCCAAGTTTTCCATAAACCAAGATTTTAACCTAAGTTATCATGTTTAACACCTAAATCAACTATTAAGTATATCCCTCTCCCTTACATTCACGACACACGCAAACAATTTGCAGCAATACAATTTCGCATGAATCTCTTTCCCTCAAACTGATCAAATTTGGTTTCATCATCTCAACCCAATCCGCAATCATCCTCCCACCACAACACTGCAAGAACCACAACCATAGACACGGTCGACACCCCAGCCACCACACCACGTCAATCGCTACTGCCCTATGTTCACAACCATAGCCAAGAGAAATCATAATCACCACAGTACCACCATTTGGAATCATCATCATCATCAGCACCTCGACCGGCCACTGCCACTACCAAAACCACCGCTGGCCACCTCTGTTCCTCCAACAAATTCACCCCAAATATATCCAAAAATCAAGATCAAAACCCGCAGCTACCACCTTCACCGCCACCCTCACTCCACTACAATGACACCACACCAGCGTACAAACCGCTCAAGCCGCCTCCAAAAATTCGAAAAAATCACCACTGCTGCCCACTTCCAAAATCAAACCCAAATCAAAACTCAAAACCAAAGAGTAAACCAACCCACACACTAACCTTGAGCCGCCACTCCGTCATCGAAGATTTGGATGTAAACCATGGCTTCAAGAACCAAACTCAGCCTCTCGGTTCGCTCACCAAATTTTCCCAGCCTCCTTCTTCTTCTGCCCTACACCCATCGCCGCCCTTGAAGGCGGCGTCACCGCCTGCAAACGCCGATGAAGGCACCGGCTGCTTGTCCCTGACCTCACTCTCTCGTTCCTCTCTGTATCCGTAAATGGAAGAGGGAGAAAGAGATTTTTAATTTTTATAAATTTTGATTTTGGGAAATTAGCCCTTAAGCCCCAAGTTTGGAAAGTGATCAATTTCAGGCCTCAAGTTACATAATCATTTAATTTCGTCCTCTCAGTTATAGAGTAATTTATTTCAGCCCCTATTTTTAAATTTAGTCATTTCAGTCCTTTAGTTTTAAAATATTTATTTTAGTCCCATGTTTTCAAATGAGTATTTTTACCCAAAGTTTCTACTGAAATCTAATTTGGCCAGAAACTCTTTGAGTTGGTCAATTCAGCTCCTAATTTCAATTAATTTCACAAATGAGTCCCCAAGTCTTCAATTGAGTATAATTTAACCCTGAGTTTTGACTAAAATATAATTTGGTTAGGAACTTTTCGGGTTTATCAATTTAGTCCCTCATTTCAATTATTTGTACAAAGTCCCAAATCTTTACACTTTACCATTTTAGTTCAAGTTTTACACTTTTAAATTCTTTCAATTCAACCCTCAAGTTTCCTTTCATTTATAAAACTTTAATTTAAAGTTTCTAATAGCAATTATTTATTTTAGGGCTAGACGAGGGGCGGGATTTTCAAGAAAGCTAGAATCATTTTTTTAAAGCAAATTCAGAAATATCTTAAGGTAGGTTCATTACTTCAAAAACTCTTTTATTTTAATTGCCATATTGTAAATTTATGCATGTGATTATGTAATTTATGAGAACTAGATGCCTTCGGGCCCAAATCCACATGCTTTCGGGCATGGACCAATTACCTTCGGGCCCAGATCCACATGTCTTCGGTCATGGAAATTTATGATTTATGAGATCCACTTGCATATTGCATGAGAATGAGAATTTTATGAATTAAATTGCATGATTATATGTGTTATTTACTGTATAGTTTATTTAAATTGCGCTAAACCTACTGAGTATTTCTTCGAAATGCTTACCCCTATTTTTAACAGCTTTTGCGGATTTCGGAAATGGTGGCGAATGAAAGGGCAGTGGTGGCAAATAATAATGAAACTATATTTTTCAAGTAACAATTTATGAATATTGTCAATTTATCTATTTGTCGTTATTTTTAACTATGAGATTTAAAGTTTTATGAACATCGTCAAATTTAATTATTTCGTTGTTACTTTCTTTGAAAATTAAGATTTTAACTTTTTATGAATTTATCAAATTTAATTTATTTACTGTTGAAAATTTTCAAATAAATATGATGTTTAGAATTTAGTTTATTTTTCGCAATAAAATTTGATTTAAAGAAGAAGTAGCATCCCGGGTTTCACAGAATCGGGGTGTTACAATCTGGTTTGTTTTGGGAACTTAGCTTCTTTCCTCAATTTTCGAGCTGTCTTCTCAATTTCAAGGTCGTATTGCAACTCATCTTTACTAGAACAACGGGGCATGAAAGAAATAAATAAAAGAAATAAAAATTAAAAAAATAGTAAATGAAAAATAAATATGATTAGCAACAATCCCCGACAACGGAGCCAAGAATTTGATGGGTGTCGAATCCAACAAATACTAATAATACTTGCTCTAAAAAAATGTTAAATTATGATAGTGGAGAGCAAGGTCGAATCTGCATGGAGTGGTTAGATTTAATTCTTCAAAAAAATTAAAATAATAAATTAAAAATAAGGGGGGTTTTGAATTTTGAATGTGAAATCAATTTGTAAATAAACAATTGCGAAATTAAAATGGTGAAAATATCAAATTCAATAAATATCCAGCCCAAGGTATAATCTCAGTATTGATTCATAGAATTGATCACGGATGCAAAAATAAAATCCTTTACTCATTTTATAAATTGGTTATGGTCATTGATACGATCTAATAACCTATCTCTCCTTACTATCTCGATAACCAAGAAACACTCGTTGATTATTTCCCTAATCGATAAATAACTCTAGATACGGTCTTAGGATTTAATTTACTGATAGCATTTACCTCTAGAGAAACTACCAATTCTAACCAACAAATTCACACGTGTGATTCATTTAAGTTAGGTTATATATCTCCATAACATAAATCGAAAATCAATCGGTAATCAACTATGTTATTTGCCACTTGTATTAAAAACCTAAACAATTACGGATTTATATTCCTAATTGGCTAAGTATTATTTTGACAATTAAAACAACGTGCACTTTGTATTAATAAATCAAAACAACAACGTCAATGCAAACAAAAGATATATAAATAGAATGAGATAAAAGAACAATAAAACTAATTAGATTACAATTCTTGTAGAATCAAAACTTCAATTATCCTTGAATTGGAATCATAATTTAGCTATCCATAAAAAAAATTTAATTGAAAACTAAAAAGAATAATAAACAATGTTAAAAAGTCAAACTCCAAAGTAAATTTTGATCAATATCCGTGGCTGCTAGGTTGTTGCCGAGTTCAATCCCCAAAGAAGTGCCTCCTCTTCTAAAATTACCAAAAACATGGCCGCTAGATTCCTTTTTATTGTCGTGCTGCTGTCCTTTTAAAAATCAATCGCTGCCCATTCCTCTTAGGTCCATGAATTGTGGCCCAGCTAATGAAAATGTCCAGCTGCTAGGCTTTTCAATTGTTTCCGCCAGATGAATCCCAAGTCTAAGACATCACTTGTTGGACTTCAAATTGTTTCCAATTGTTGGATTTTGTCCGAGGTTGTTACCCCTCAAATCCAGCCCATTAATTATTTGAGGTTGCTGTCTTTCCGAAACAATAAGGCGTGCCCACGCCTTATGCTAAATCCTTCTCTGATTGTGTACTTTTGAGTTCCAAACTTCTTCTTTCCAATTTTTGATATTGAGTCCAATTCGATCTCAATTCTCCACATAATCCACAAAACATAAAATATGATTAATATCCCCAATTTAAGCATTTAAAATCAATGGAGTAAGAGGAAATATCACAAATTAAATTGCAATTACGCACTCTATCAGGGAGTTTCTTTTCTCTTTCAATTTTTGTTTTATTTTTCGTATTTTAAATTTTTGTTACTCTTGATTGTTCATTTATTTGAAAAAAAAAATGTCCAAAAAATCAGCTACGGCCGTAAGTATCATAATTTACTGCCGTAATCAACCCACACGCTGATTGAGTCCAGGGGACCCGTTACAGTCGTAAGACCACCCATTACGGCCGTAAATGACATGAGTTTTCAAATTTCCTATCCCCCTTATTTCACGCCGTTTCTCTCCAATCCCTAACATTTTTCACCAAGATTTCTCCATATTCATTTCTTCTCACCTTTATTTTGTGCATAAAGAGGTGATTCTAAGGTTAAACACCACTTTCATCCAACAATCATTTTTGCCCAAAAAAAAAATTTCAAAGGTATGGAATTTCACTATTCTCTTTATAATTCCTTGCTTCACCGATGGCGCATTCAATTGTGAAATTCTCGAACTTATCTCACATTTTGATGTTCTAGTTGAGATTGTTGAGTTCATATATGTTATTGGACATATTTCATTTTTCAATTCACACATACAAGGCACTACCTCAAGCATGCACATCACATGCTCGATGGAACGTCTAAGTGAGGTTGAAGTGGTTCTTCACTTGAAATTCCACTTTGAGTCTCACCCCTATGCTATTGTGAGTGTATAGAAACTATGTGATTGAGGAAAGTAAGGATGATTAGGTGAATTTGGATTTTGCTCTATTGCTTTCTAGACATTGATCAACAATTGGGTTTGTGTACCATGAATTTCAACGATAACCCATTTTAAATTGTTTTCTTCCAACTTGGACTTCTATGATCATGTGAACGTGAGTGTTCAATGAGCTTCGATTTAATTTTTTTGTTGTGAATAGGTTTCCTTGGAAGCTTTACTTTGAGTGGTAACTTGTTTGATTCATTTTGGTTGCTCATCTCACCTATGGATTTAAGAACTCAGTGTAAATTTTGCATGCACCGTGCTAAGCAAGGGGATTGCTTATTATGATTATATTGTAATTGCATCTCCTCCCATTGATATCGAAATTTTCTTGTGTAGGATGTTTTATGGCTCCATCGACGAAAAAGGGAAAGCAAGTCACTGGCGAATCCTGTTCTACACCCCGTCAAGAAAAACATCAATCCAAGCAGTGCATTAAGGAACGACTGTTCCTACTAGAGGACTTTCAGGAGATGCGGGCCTCAGATATAGTGATTGCACCTCGCCCCTTCTGGGCCCGCTTTGTTGAATTTGGATGGGTGAAATACGCCAGTGATCTTCCCTTTGGGAACCCCCCGTTCGTGTTTAAATTTTATACACAGTTCAACGGGGAGATCAGTGACGAGAAATCGCCAGACTACCACTACACGAGATTAGCAGGGAAGCGGATTAAATTGTCTAAGGTAGTGATCGAGGGCTACCTCGGCATTGATAGCACATGCACCGTACATTTAACTGTGACTGCAGGAGCCTTTTCTCGGACCAGGAGGTACTTCATTAGGCTTTGAAGCCCATATTTCACGACACCCTACATGTCATCCACCCTCACTACAAGAATAGGGACTTACAGATGGATGCCTGGTTCCTGCATCAATAGGGTTCGGGGAGTCTGTTCTCCTCTACTAGCCTCACCACTTTATCTATCTGGTACCTCTGCACCTATTATGCCATAACCAGGGGCATTAAATTTGACTTGGGGCAGCATCTCTTTGACGCTATCTACACTTATGCCAGCCTGATGCCTCATAAGAGATAAATGCCCTTCCCATGACTGCTGACTGCACTATGTTGAGCTCAGAGAGTCCCTGCATCGGTGAGCGAGGACACACTGAGGCACAGCAATCTCCTCACCAAGGCCAGCCTGCAGAATGTCGACAGACAGATTGTTGCAAATCAGGGTCGAGGGGAAGAAGAGTAGTTAGAATGGGATGATGATCAGGGTACTGAAGAGCCCACTGCTGGGGAGGGGGCACCACAGGTTCCAACTCATAACCCTTTGAGCTGCAAATACTGGAGATGATGAAAGCTTTCCAAGCTCAAATGAATGCTATGCAAGAGGATCAACAATAAATATTGGAAGAGCAAAGAGCCATTTGAGAGGAGATTTGAAGGTTGTAGAGACCCATGACAGGCCACCGCCGCAATAGCCCTCCAAGGGAGTTTTCTGTTCCCCTCTGTTGTTTTGAATTCTTTTTTACAATGTGGAAATTGTGACATTAAAGTGTGGGGGGATGAATGTAAGGCTGTTGTTTTTCCTTTATTTCCTTCATGATTTTCTTTTCGTGTGATCCAGTAGTGTTTATTCTCTTTTGAGTCAATTTCCAGTTCAATTCTATTCCTTATTTGTGTCTAGAACCACATTTTGGTGCAATAGGAAGTAGCCTCACTTTTGATAAATTTCGAGTAATCAAACTTCTTAATTGCATAATTGGATATGAAATGAGCACATAGAGATGAACTTATCCAACAAATTTTGAATAGGTTGAGAATGTAGGTAAATTGTCAAATGTCTACAACCTAACTAACCCAAACTGAAATTGACAAGTTTTCTCTTTGTACAACACCCTGAGGGTCAGAATTCCAGCAGAAATTATCAGACTTTTGTGAGTAGTCAGGGTTGGAATACTTTTAAACACTATTTTTAACCAATGGATTTGGGATTCGAAATAAAGATCAAGCAATGACTTATAACTCATAATTGGATGGGAGAAACACATGTAAACAATAATTTGTGAGCTTTTGAGCCTAAGAGCTATTTTTACCCCTTATATTGAGCTCGTAATTCTTTGATGTGTGTCCTGCATGATTGGTTTGTGCTTGGATGTGCTTTCTTGTGCATACTGTTGTAGCTTCTTAGCTCAAGTGCAAAATATAGTGAAGGCATTAGGTTAAACCAAATTCGACTCGCTAACTGGCCTGCCATGGTACATTTACCAATAGAAACCATTTTGTGCCTTAGCCTTTCTTTGGATTTTAATGCCACACTACAAGTCACGAATACCCATTCTTTCATACTACCTCTATCTTGAACCCACAAGAGAGGAGGTTCACAAGCTTGTATTGTTTGAGAAGTATGTAACGAGCTAAGCTTCAAAAAGGCGAAGACTTCATCTTGTGCTAACTAAGGATTAGGTGGTAATGTGGTCAGAAGAAAACAAATTGCAGGGTATGCTATTTGATATATAAGAAAATTGAGAAAAGAAAAGAAAAGTTCATTCAATTGTTCAAGTTACTGGATCAAGAAAGTTTCCCGGTGAAGAAAATAAACCCTCAAGTTACACAACAAAGAATCAAATTGTTAAATCAGTTGGATAGTAGGAGAATTGTAGGAAATCACAGAGAAAAGTGTAGGAAGAAAGGATCTTGTTGAACTAATTTTGCTTTTGAACTCTCCTCTCAACTTAGCCTAAATATTTTCCATTTATCCTACCTGACCCAAAGCCCCATTACAACTAAGTAAAGACCTTTGCTTTGCACTTGTGTTATTATTAGCTCCAGTTATGACATCTGAGCAATCTGTGGTTTTGGATTCTCCATGTAGTAAGTTGAGTGAAAAACTCTCACCCTTATACACTTTGTGCAAAGAGAGAAATATCTAGTGAGGGTGTTAACTCCCATTACATTTACTTATGAGTGGTTTGAATTGCTTGGTTTAGGGTTTGTTTGTGGATTTGGGTTGGGGATATTCTGTTGACTGAATTCTCACCATGGGCAACTCGCATTAATGTGGTGGTTTCTATCGGAGTTGGGTGAAACTGATCCCTCATAATAAATCATTGATGAATGTGAGAGTGTACTCAAGAGAGATGAAAGGATATATGCCACTGGATTTTGATTTAGGTCGGGGATATTGAATTCTTGTATGAATAGGGGGTATTGGATGGTGCATCTCTGACACATACTAGCACACTCTAATTATGCAATTAAATATTATTGCTAAACAAAAGTGGGTTGTAACCTTGAATATCTAGATTATAGGTCTATCTGTTTGTTTGAGTCCTAATTCATTTCTTCTCCATCATTGTTTGAGGACGAACAATGGTTCGAGTGTGGAGGGATTTGATAAGTATTTTAGTAGCACTTGTTTTGTTCACTTGTGGCCCTATTTTGCTAGTGGTTTGATCCTATTTAAGTATTGTTTAATGCATTTTATGTTTTATGTTGTATAGGATTGAAAAGGAAAAGAAAAGAGGAAAAAAAAGGACCAAAATGCGCTTAAGAACGAAGTTCGAGGAACCAAGCTGCAATTTACTTACTGCCGTAACACCCAAGGTTACGGCCGTAAGTCAATTCTAGGCGTAATTTGAAAATCTGTAGAAACCGACTTACTGCCGTAACTTGTGAAATTATGGCCTAACTTCCAAAATAGAAAAAAACTTCCAGGGACTAGCTTGCGTCGGTAACTATATAGATTACGGGCGTAATTTATATGTGGAATTCTTTCCATTTTGATTTCCTATATTTGGTATCTCCTTTGTCCAAACCTAGGGCACATTTTGGTGGCCATAAGAAGGGAAATTCACCACATAACAAGGGTTCGGAAATTATCATTGGAAGCGGCTATTCTGGGAGCTTGAAAGAAGAACAATTCCAACAAAGAGGTGAATGAAGAGCAATTTTTTTGGATTTTCTTCATGACCATGGTCGGCTAAGCTTCTCTACCTAGTTCGAAGGTGACGTTGTATTCAGATCACTTTGTTTATCATTTTCCAAACTAATAACGTTGCTCTAATTTCTATACTTTTGACTGTTGGGTTTTTATGAGTTTTTAATTCAATCAATGCAACGATTTATTTGATTAAGGCCTTGTCTTATATTTTGTTTTTTGATATTTGCTATATTGAATTATTTGATCCGTATTTGTCTTGTTGTTCAATTCATAGTAGCAATTGGGAATTTTATATCCCCATTGAAAATCCAACCTAGGTTAGTCAATATGAGCTTGTGAGATTGATAATCTAGTTCATCCTATTTCTTCTAGAAGATATCTAGTCATTGCATTAAACCTAAAAAGCTTAATCAATATGAGCTTGTGAGATTGGTAATCTATGATTTGATTAGAGAGCTTATTCTAATTGAGCATAATTAAGGAAGAATTGGAGTAGTTAGAGCTTATTAATTACTTACGGGTGATAAATCAAGAGAGAAATTGGACATGTGTTAATTGGGAAGTGTTAACATTGTGATAGAAAAAAATTGAACCTGAGAACTAGGATTCCCTATACTTGTTTTTCTAACGAACTTTTTAATTGTTTATTTTATTATTCAATTCAATTACACATATTCGAATTCAAAACCCCCTTTTATGATTATAATTGACATTACACTAGCTTAGTTCCCGTTCCTCATGGGATCAACAATTGCTTCCATTACTACATTCTTAGTAATAGCGAACAAGGAAACTGAATTTAATTTTGGTCCATTACGACACGCAACAGTGATTGTGTAGCGACCAAGAATTTTTGTGATTTAGTCAAATAAATATTTTTATTTTAAAAACGTGTCGCTTCGACTTTGCTCATTCATTCATTTATTTTTAAACGCGTGTTCGTCTAGCCAATTAAGTGAAATTAAATTTATTTAAAAACTTAGTCAAATTTCAATCTTTATCAAAAATATTTCAAAATCACGGTTTATTTTCAAAGCCCAAGCTTTAATTATATTAAGTCCAAATTTCAACTGTTTTAATCCAATCCAACATCTCGAGCCCAAATATTTTTACCAATCATTCAAGCTCATTTAAAAACCCAATAAGTCATTTCTTGGCCCAACTAAATCAACAACTTATTTTCCAAATATTTCCTTACACAACCATATTCACTTCCAAAATTCTCACAATTTTCCATAAATCAAGATTTAACCTAAATTACCATGTTTAACGCCTAAATCAACTATTAAATAGATCACTCACCTCTTTTCCCTCGACACACCAAACATCACGAGACTTCTGGGTATGTTTTTCCTCTCTCTCTCTCTCTCTCTCTCTCTCTCAAAGCTTCTTCACCGTCACCTCCAATCTGCACCATATCAACTTGAACCACTTTCCAAACTGTGAGCTCACTGCCAAAACAAAATCCAGCACCGTTATCACACCATCACCAAATCATCAACAGTATCACCACCAGTCCACTGCAACACCATAGCCAAGATGCCAAGACTCCAAAGTCACAGCCAACCTCCATGGTCGAACCTCTAAACCATCAACCCCGTTTCCCACAATCTGTAAACCTCAAGAAATCACTCAATCCATACCCAAATCACCCACTCGAGTCACCATTCCAACCAACCGCAACCGCAACCGCAACCGCCGCTTGAAACCTCACCAATCGACAGCCTCTGTTTCACAGCCCAGTTCATTTTTCAACACCAAAACAACCAAACTCCGCTGCACAGTCTGCAATCAGCTCCATCACACGCACCAAACCAAAATTTTAGCCCTCAAGACACCGCATAACGCCACTCAATCCACCATCAACTTAACGCACAAATCAACCCAAAACTCAAATTAAATGAGAAACCCATATACTTACCTCCACTCCCAACCCATTCCATTCGGAGTATCACCGGAAAAATCACCAAAGAATTGAACCTCCTAGCCTCGGTTTGGCCTCGGTCCGTCGCACCAAAATCAGCCCCAATAAACCTTCTATTTCGCAATGCCCTACCTATGTCCGTCGTCTTCAAGTAATGGCGGCACTTCCGCCGCCTGCGAGCCGGCGTAGGGACGCCGGTGGGCGTGACCGCGAAGGGCCTCGTCGCCCTTTCTTCTCTCCTCTCTCTCTACCGGTTGTAGGGAGACCGGTTGTAGAGAGAGAGATAAGATGTATTTGTATTTTATATTTTTTTTAGTTTGTAAAATTTCCCTTTAGTCCCACGGTTTTCAAAGGAGTTTAATTTAGTCCCTACATCTTAGTTTCGATTTTAAGTCCCAAGTTTTGAAAAGTATTTATTTCAGTCCTTTTGGTTTAAAAATCGTTTAGTTCAGCCCCCTAGTTTTAAAAGTCTTATTTTAGTCCTTTGATTTTAAATTGTTTGATTTAACCCTGCACTTTTATTTAAAATAAATTAGCCAGCCCCAATGTTTGAAAGTGATCATTTCAGTCCCTCAAGTCTTAAAATCATTTAATTCAATCCTCAAACTTACTTTTATTTACAAAACTTTAATTTCAAGTTTCTAATAGAAATTATTTATTTTAGGGCTAGACGAGGCGCGAGATTTTCAAGAAAGCTAGAATCATTTTTTTCAAGCAAATTCAGAAATATCTTAAGGTAGGTTCATTACTTCAAAAACCTTTTATCTTAAATGCGTAATATTAAGTAAACCCGTATTGTTAATTGATGCATGTGATTACGTAATTTATGTGAATTAATTGCCTTCGGGCCCAGATCCACATGTCTTCGGGCATGGACCAATTGCCTACGGGCCCAGATCCACATGTCTTCGGGCATGGACCAATTGCCTTCGGGCATGAGAATGAGAATTTATTAATTAAGTTGCATGATTATATGTATTATTTACTGTACAGTTTATTTAATTTGCGCTGAACCTACTGAGTATTTCTTTCGAAATGCTCACTCCTATTTTTAAACTTACAAATTGCAGATTTCGGAGATGGTGGCGAATGAAAGGGCAATGGTGGCAAATAATAATGAAGCTATATTTTTTTAAAGTCACGATTCATGAATAGTGTCAATTTATTTATATGTCGTTATTTTAAATATGATATTTAAAGTCAAGAACATCGTCAATTTAATTATTTGTCGTTACTTTCTTTGAAAGTTAAGATTTCAACGTTTTTATGCATTTATCAAATTTAATTTATTTACTGTTGAAATTTTTCACATAAATATGATGTTTAGAATTCAATTATTTTCCGCAATAAAATTAGATTTAAAGGAGAAGTGACGTCCCGAGCTTCACGGAATTTGGGGCGTTACAGATTGATCACCCAAAACCATCCTCATCTTCATCCTCTTTTCTACACTCAAACTTTAATGTCCCGACTCATGTTACTGCTGGTGTCTCTTCCATTGACTCGTCTGTGCTCTCTTTTCTTCAAGCTCAATATTTTTGTTTACTACCTGAATCTCATTCATCAATTTAGAACATTCCACGACTTGTTGTTGTCTCATCATCCATCCATAATTTCTTTGAAAACACCTCTATTGCATCCTTATCATTTCATTGAATGGATTAACCCTCCCTAATTTAAGATTAGATAAGTGTTATGCTGTTCATGTGAGAATATCGCAAGTGTACGATATCGTTAACAAATAATAGAGCGGACTTTAGAGTCCAGGTTATCGATCCCACAGGGTCTAGTTATTTGTTATCGATTTAATTTGATTCAAAGGAATCCCTAGACTAAGCCAAAAATTGACTAAGAAAATAAAATTGCAAACAATTCATATCTCTATCTTTTCATATTTGATCCCATGCAATCACAAATTCATATCTCTACCTTTTTTGTTGAAATTTTCGAATTTTACTACATGATGTAATTGTTAACACACCTCTTGTATTATGAAAAGAATCATTAAATCATGAATTAGCGGCCAATTAATTCAAGAAATAAAAAAAATAGTAAAATCAATGCATGAAAACAATAAAAATCAAAACTTGAGAATTTAAATTAAAACTAGAAATATTAAATCTACATCATCAATCTCAATATTAAATTTAGCTACTCATATTCTTGGAATTAAAAACAATAAATAAAAGCATAAATAAAACCCGAATTTCTAAAGAAACATAGCCAAACATCATATTGCACCAAGAATTTGTCCACGCCTTGATTATTTCCAACAGCCCTAGCTTTTTCCACAATTTCATCCACCAAGAATTGAATGATTTTGGAGAGGCTTTCCTTTCAAAAAAAAAATAGGTCTAATTTTTCTGCCTCTTTGTGGTTCTGCCAAGATTAGGAAGAAAACTATGTTAAATAAGGAGAATTGCGGTTGAAAAATTGGATTTTCAGGCCTAGTCCGACCCAGCCGGAAACCTGTGCAATTGCGTGGTTGAAATGTATACGATCGCGTAGTGATAAGAAATACATTCTGCCTATTTTAACACGGTTCATGTGACCACATGGTATTAGCCCATGTGATCACGCGGTAGCATCAAATGTTGCAATTTCCAGCTTTTCATTTCCATTTAAGTTGTTTCTCCTCTTTTATTTTCACTTCAAGTCCCCAACTTCTGAATAAGGCAATTTGATCCCTGAATTCTTGATTTCTTCCAATTTCTCTTTCTTCTTCTTTAGTAGTCTTCAGTTGAACCTTCGATCTTCTTTCTTCTTCCACTTTTGTACCTCTATTGACTTCATCTACTCCATTTGCATGATTTAGCTCCATTTCTCATCAATTTGTCATGAATTTGCTTCAATTCTTCCATTTTCTCAACTTTTGGGATATAACCTGAAATAATGAAAATAAACACAAACTAGGTAGAATTTATTCATGAAAAAAAAAACACAATATCACAATTTTTATAGATAAATAAGTGTATATGTTGTAAATATTATCTTGTATTAGTGAATAACAATTGTATCCCCGTAACCCTAGTTATAATTACTTTGTATATCACTTTCTCCCCCTATACATATGGGGCTCTGGTTTATAATAAAGTACACAAGTTTCTTGGCTTCTTTATTTCTTCTTTCTTTTTCTCTCTAGTTTATAACACGTTATCAGCACGAGTCTCTATCAAATTGAGTTAGAATTTTCTTTTTCAAAATCTCATATACCAAAATATTAGTTAGAAGGTAAAATCATGTGCGTCGAAATCAATTTGACAGCGTATGAATTTTTTTGTTCCGATCGTGGTTGAATTGTTCCAATTCCAGGAGGTTGTTTCAATTCCAATAATTGTTCCAATTTCATCTGCCTCCATACTCCAACCAATAATTTGTGCTCGTGTAACAATTGTGACTTGGATGCAAGTCAAGTTCAGCTCCATACTCCATACATTAACTTTTTTTATGTGTGTTTAATGTATATAATTATTTTGTTGTTTAATTTTTTTAAGTTGATTATTCATTATGTTATTGCTCTCGAAGTAGCACAACAATACATTAATATTCCAGAAGAATATTAATCATAAAATTGATTATTATTCGTTGTTGCTCCTGAAGTAGCACAACATCATAATTAATATTCCAGAAGAATATTATTTGCTCCCGAAGAGCATAAATTAAATTTTCAATATTCCAGAAGAATATTGATTTATTATTCTTGAATAATCAAAATTTTAGAACTATAATTATTCTAGAAGAATAATTTTTGGTTGCTCCTGAAGTAGCACAATTTTTATTATAATAATATTCGTAAAGAATATTAATTGCTCCTGAAGAGCATAATTTTGAAAGATTTATTATTCAATTGCTCCAGAAGAGCAAATATCTAAAATCTTTAACAATAATTTGTTCTTCCCCCTGAAGTAGCACAACAATATATATAGATCTATCGATTACAAGCATTATTGTTATTATTGATTTAAATTTATAATTCATTATGTTGTTGCTCCTGAAGTACCACAACGGATGATTAATATTTCAGAAAAATATTAATTGTAAATTTGTCTATTATAAATAATTTGTTGTTACTCCTGAAGTAGTACAACATTATAATTAATATCCTAGAAGGATGTTATTTGCTCCTGAAGAGCATGAATTATAATTTTCAATATTCTAGGAGAATATTGATTTATTATTTCTTTTGGAAGAATCGAAATAAATTCGTTAAAGTATACCTTGTTCCAGCAAATTATTATTGTTATTATTTTTTGCTCTTTCAATTTTGTCATTAGAAATCACTACATTATTTTGAATTCTCAAATACATTATTAGATTTGATTATACCATATATTAGTTATATATCTAATTTTTATATATGGAATTCACGTGCATATTTAGTATCTTTTGCATATTGGTAAAAGATTTGGCCAATAAAAGATTTAGTCAATTTTGTTAACTTCTATATATGGAGATTCTTTTTCCTGATATATGTTTGGTAATTCATTTTTATATATAAATTCATATTATGTTTATATGGTAATTAATATTCTTTAAGATGATTAAATATTTGTAGATGTTCATTCATAAATTCTGATTTAATAATGTATCATGTTGTTGCTCACGAAGTAGGACAACAATAGTAGTATTCTAAAAGAATATTACTTGCTTCTTGCGAGCAGTATATTACAATTTCAATATTCTAGAAGAATATTGATCCAATGCTCTTGAAGAAGCATAGTTTAAAATATGTTTTAAACGAATATGGTGTTGGTGTTCTCGAGTAAACACAACCCACGTTAGATACATATTCCAGAAGAATATTTTAACGTCACTTGTATAGAGCACAAATATTGTTAGCTTGAAAGGTAGAATGAATCATTAATATCAATATTTCAGAAGAATATTAACTTATTATTCTTGAAGAATTGCAATTTTAGCAATATAATTATTCCAGAAGAATAATTCATTATTTTGCTTCTAAATAGCACAATAGATATAATTGAATGAGATTCGAATCAATATTCCAGAAGAATATTGCGTTATTACTACGTTTCAATATTCTAGAAGAATATTATTTTATTGCTCATGTGATAAATATTGCATTCTTTTTCTCAAAGAAATTCAAATTTATTAATAATTCAGAAGACTATTATGAAGTAGTATAATATATAGTTGTGATGATTCCTGAAGAATCATAATTATCTCATATGAAATATAATAATGGAATATAATTTGCTCTCGGAGAGCCCAATATTATGAGATATGTTATTAATTTGATATTCTAAAAAAGTATTTTGTTGTTACTCCTAAAGAATAACAACTGTATTTTATGATAAATATAACTATTCTAGAAAATGAAACAATCTAAATCAATATTCCAGAAGAATATTGATCTAAATCGATTTCCAGCAGAATATTGCAGCATTAGGAATATCTCATTTGAGTTATTTAATAAAATATTCCAGAAGAATATTTCGTTTTAACTCTTGAAGAAGGAAAATCTTATTTCACACTACATATTCAAGTCTAATATGTTTATTTGTTGTTGCTCCCGAAGAAGCATAACAATTATAAAATAATATTAACTGGTCTTGAAAGAGTATGATATTACAATATTCCGAAAGAATATTGACATTGATTTTGAATGAGTAATAAAAACGAGTTTTTCGAAGTAGCATATGTTTCGAAGAATATCTAATTTGAGTTCATGTTTATCACTGAAGGAAAATATATAACTAATGTCATAAAGACATTGATTAGTTTGACTACTTGAATAATATATGATTATACAATATTTAATCATTGAATTATATCTTATATTGAATCAGAAGTTCAATTTGATTTTATTATTTGGCATGACCAGTTGGATCATCACTGGATCAATAATGATGTGAAATTAAAATTAATACTTAATGAAGAACCAGAAGATTCTTAAATCCAATCATATATGATATTTGTTCTCTTTCATGAAATTTCTTGACTGTCACTATCTAAAATAGGGATTAAATTCCCTATATTTCTGAAAAATAATTAGGGTGATAAATGGGCCACCATCATCATCCACGTTGATCATTTAAATATTATTTGTATCTAATAGATTTGATACATATACTAGATGATTGCATGGTATTTGCAACATGAAGTTTGCGAAATTATTGCTCAAAATTTAAATTATGAGCAAGATTTTCAGATTATATAATCAAGAATGTGTCTTGATAATGCTAGTGAACATGAATCTCAACATTTTAATAAGTATTAGTTGGGATATCGATAAATGGTTTAATATTTTTTCTTGTTAAACGCCTCCAATTAATTTAATTGAGAACAAAATACTTCCCTTTTTGTTTAGGGAATTCTATTACATCATGTCAACATCATATTTCTCCCTATTATAATTGCCTTATGGTTAGAGCCTAATTTTTTCATATAATTTTTTAATGGTGCAATTGATCCACAACAATGCACTGATATGGGAAATAAAGAATGTTGAGAAAAATGCGTTGTTTGAACATATATCCCAAATGGGTGATATTTTACAACGTTGAAAAAAAATGATTGTCAATTTGATTGGACAATTTTCTCAACATTAGGGGGAAATAGCTTAAAATCAAACAAATGCATCATATTATGTTATATATATCCTCGCGATTGATAATACGAACCAGAAGTTTGATTGAAAATATGAACGAAACGTTCAAAGATAACATAATTACAAGATGCATAAGAGATTAATAAAATCTCATGCTCTATCTTATATTGATATGTAGCACGCCTGAAGCGTAGCGTTATTTATAAAGATCCCCAAATAAATTAAAATAGAGCAAATAATTATAATGGTCTTATTGAGGAGGCATATACTCGTGAGAGAGTATTTATTGACATATTCAATGGTAAATCCCCAGAAGAGGTTCAAGTACTTGAAATATTGAAAAATTGAGATCTCTATAGTTATGTCTTGTGGGGAAAGAAATCAAATTGAGATGATAATTGTGTCGACACACTTTATAAAGCACTTATGCAAAAGCAAATTGCGAAGCTAGCCGCATCATAATTTGAATGATAGCGAGGATAATAAAAGAAAATATGTCAAAGAAAATCGACATAAAAATAGTTGGCAAAAGTATGCATTCAGGCTAAATTAAACTTATTGCAAAACCTGAAGTTTTGGGACTGAAGTCCAAATACTTAAAAGTGTAAAGCCAGTAAAATACCTATAGGAATAGTCGTAATACACGACTTGTTGCGCAACGAATGTTTCAAAGATCTGGCACAGATAAGATATTTTATTTGCCTGAAAATGCATAATAAGTGCCGATAATTATATGATTATTAGAAATGTATATAATGAAAAATGATTTACTCTAATTACTAGCTTGCGCTCTTTGATGTACCAATGAGTGATATCAAAATGTATGATCATCAACTCGGTATGTTGGGAGTATTCTTTGAAGTACCAATGAGTGAGATTAAAAAGGGTAATCAATACCTCGGTACTTTGGGATTGCGGTGAAATAATTAGAGAAAATCTATTTAAAATATAGGAATTATTACCTATGTAAAGTTTCACGACTTAAATTTGGTAGTAGCAATTTGACAATTGCAATGTGAAACATATACTATGCCTGAAGCATTCAATATAATCATCTAAGGATTAAATATGTTTGAAACATATAATTCAAGTTTTTAAGAAACTTGTTTGCTCAAAGTATAAAGATACTTTGCTATCTGAATATACCATATGCCTTTAATAGATTCAATTTCCAATGGAATGTGATTGATAATATGAAATTAGATTACATGAAGAATGGTACAAATGACTCTATATGACAAAGTGTTGAAATTGAGATGTACCATTACTGTGAATAAAAATCGTGACAATTGATTTTCAAATTCATGATTAATTATTCACCTGAAGTGAATAAGTTAATTGTTCATTGAAGTGAATAAGTCACTTCCAAATTTTAGAACAGAATTAAATGCATTGATAATATTGATTATAGAACATGACTCGATGCAAGATGTTCAAATGATTAAAAATATTTTATAGTTCTTCAAGTTCAAAGGAATGATTGAATTTATATTCGAAGAACAAATAATATGGGATATATGCCATTTATATATGCTTAGTGAAGATATTCGATATTGCACCGATTAATAGTTGAAATAATTGTATGTAATATCAATATAACTGAAATGTTCCCAAGAGGGGGAGCTAATATGCGCTACACTCTTTTTTCCTTAGTCGAGGTTTTGTCCCACGAGGTTTTCCTGGCAAGGTTTTTAATGAGGTAGCTGTTATCAATGTCAATTGACATATTCTCCTATATGAAACTCCTGAAGAGATCAAGATATGAATGATTCAATAGAGATTGAATCAAGGGGAGTAACTATATGGATGATTCAATACATATTGAATCAGGGGGAGTAGCTGTACTTTTTTTCTTTCGTTCAGGTTTTTTCCCGCTGGGTTTTTCTAACAAAGTTTTAACGAGGCAGCATCAAAAGACTCCAAAATTTTCAATAAATTCACTCAAGTGACAATGAAGCTGAATTATCTAAAAAAGCACTATCAACATCTACATTCAATAAACCAGTTCACAAGATTGGGATACATCAACTCGATGATTTACAGCGATCAACACTAGGCGAGAGTAGCTGTACTCTTTTTCCTTAGCCAATGTTTTGTCCCATTGGATTTTCTTGGCGAGGTTTTAACGAGGCAGCATTCATTTTAATACTCCAAGAATAATTGTACTCTTTTTCCTTCGTTTTATATTTATGTCACATTGGGTTTTTATCAAACAAGGTTTTAACGAGGCAAATATTTTATAATATGTCATTCAAGGGGGAGTGTTGTAAATATTATCTTATATTAGTGAATCAAAATTGTATCCCCGTAACCCTAGTTATAATTACTTTGTATATCACTTTCTTCCCCAATATATACGGGGCTCTAGTTTATAATAAAGTACACAAGTTTCTTGGCTTCTTTATTTCTTTTTTCTTTTTCTCTCTAGTTTATAACAGTATAAAATATATTTATCAAAACCCCAAACCAGAATATTTGTTTGTCCTTGAACAAACTAAAACTAAATTAAAGACCTGTCAAAATAAACTACATAAAAAATATATTTTGTCTGTTAACTTGCTTACCATATTGCCTCAGGTCCGCATAAAAATGTACATTAGAAAAGAGAACTGAACAACATAAAAGTTATGTCTACTTATCATATGCTTGACTTTCCAAGTGTGTGTGTGTGAATAGCCAAAATCAAATGCATACTTGCATAAAAATATACCCAACATAGTGTAAAATATCATGCATAAGAAAACTCAAATCCCATGTAGTCAAGCAATGATTTCTTTTGATTTTCTTTCAAATCTCATGGATGATCACAACTTTATGCTTTTCTCTCACATCCTAAGGTTCTCTCTATTCATGTGGTTTCTAAATATTTATTCATACCATTTTTCTACACAAGGCAATCGGAACTATATACAAGCATGCATAATAGATTGACTGCAATCAATTCCCAATTTCACACCTCCATAGTTCTAGTCGACTAAGCTTATACCATGCACTTTTATGATAAATGGACAACTTTTTCTTTTTTTTATATCCATATCTTTTACCCAACTCTGTGCAATACTTTTCTTATTTACTTTCTATGTGACCCATATAGCTTTGGGTCGGTGACTCCCAAGCCAGACAACTTTAAGGCACCAAGTTCAAAGAACCCTTAAAGATTTAATTAACCGAGTCACAAAGGCGACAAAGAAAAGTTAAAGATATTTTAGTGTCTTATGTGTAAGTCCTCTCCCCCTTAAGCTTTCTAAGTGTCGTAATGAGCTTTGGGCTAATAACTCCCAACTCAGATGAATTTAGGGTACCAAGTTTTAAAGAGCCTTGATAGCTTACTTACTCAAATCACAAAGGCTATGAAGAAAAGAATAAGACAATTTTATTATTTTATTTTTTTGTGCTGGCTTATACTTGTTGACCAAAATTCTTTCAACCAAATGTATAAAACTAAGAACTTCATACTCTCAACCCATCCATGCATACGTATACTAGCCTTTCCACCACCACCCTCCCCCCTAAACCGCTTTTTGAGCACTTTAGGTCTAATTTTAGGGTTAGGATCTAAATACTTAAGGTTGGGGATTATAAAGTCATTCCTAATTCACATAGCATGATATTGCCCCCACATATGCCGAACATATTCCTACACGAGCATTAATTCAATATGGCTACGTGCTCTATTTTAGTCAAGTATAACATGGATAAGTAAATTTAATTCAAAATGCTATTCATAAATCAAATTCAAAGCAACAATTCAATCCGAACTACATCATAGATGATAAGTAAATTAACAGAATTTTAAATTTTTTTTATATCTCAAAAATAGAAAAGGTATTAAATGAATAAAATGATTGAATGAGATACCACCCCCTCAAACATAGAAAATTAATTATCCATAATATAAGAAAATTAGATATAAAAATTAAAAACAGTACATAAGAAGAGGAGTTAGGTACTTCTCTAGTTTAGAGGTGAGATGGAGTCACTTAAAGCATCTCACTTGATGTCATTCTAGAAGATCTTGTCATTTTCCACGCTTTTTCAGGTTTGGTTTGTGGTTTTACTCAAGCAAGTAAACTCAAAAATATTAGATAACATTAAAAGCTACACGAAATTGAAATTACCCAACTAAACACCCTCCCAAACTATAGTAAACCAAAGTAATTGAATATTAAAATATGAGTGATCACTGATATTCAACACTGGACATCTCCCAGAAAACATGAAATCTTATTATCTGTTCTCCAACATATTAAAATCTCATTTCAATTAGAGTTTATTTGATCAAGAAAAGGTGGTGTGAATTTGGTGACATGAAGCTGAAATCTGGTGAAGTGATGTGATGCTTACAGTGAGGTGTAATGCTGTTCTATGATGTCCACTTCAAGTTCTATGGTTCAAACAAGTGTAACACGTGAATAAATGATGCGCAATTGATGTATAAGATGTATTAAAGAGGATCATTCAAAAAGATTTGCAAAAAATTGAAGGAAGACTCGTTGTGGCATCAAATCAAACACCTTGTGTGCATTGTGAATTCTAAGGGAGAAAACGAACACTTGGGCATATGAATCAATCCCAAAAAAAATTCACAACTATTGCATAATCGAATAATCTTATCATCTACCTATTCCTAATCTCCATCAATCACAAAATTCATACATTTATACTCTTAGGAAAATTGAAAATTTGTTGAAAAACTTTCAAAATCTTTTAAAACTTACTTGAATCCGAGTTTGATTGTGATGAGGCCCTTTGATTTTTGATGTAATGTGATGTTTAACTTGTGTTAGGGAGGAGAAATCAAAATTTGGTGAATTTGGGGAGAGAAAATGGTGTTATGACGTCAAAAATTGAAATAATTGAAACAACATATAAAGCTGTCGAATTTGCCCAAAATATACTCATGTGATCACATGGATATGAACTGTGCGATCGCTCAGCACAATCCTGTAGTTTTTTTTTATAATTTTGAAGTTCGCTTGATCCCACGGTTTTAATATCGTGTGATCACTCAATTTTACTAACAAAAGAAATTGTTTTCATGTTTTTGATTTTTCAACTTCATTTTCACCCCCAAAAGTACCTCATGATGCATAATAAGTGTAATTTATACTCTTATTTTTATCCTAAAAGTAGAATTTTATATGTTTATTTAAGAATATTTTCTATTTATTTTGTTATTATTTGTTTATATTTCAGAAATAATCTCAAAGTCGAGAAAACAAAGGAATGGAGCAAAATCAAGTCAATTGGATTATAAAAGGACTAAAGTGAGCAAATCAAAAGTTGATGAAGTCAATCATGGTGCAAATTGAAAAAAAAAAGTCAAAGAAAGAACCAAATTGGAAGAAATTAGAAGTTCAAGGACTCAAGTATACAAATCAAATGAAGAAGGACCAAATTGGAAATACTCAATGATTGATTTAGACCGTGATACGATACTTGAAGACTAATAGGAGTCAATTGGGTGCAATTAGAAGTCAAAAAAGAATGAAATGTGATAAGAATATAACCATAAATTGATTTCAATCACACAAGATTTTCGGGCAGATTTTTAGTCGGACTTGAGACCTAATTTCGAGGCCGTAAACGTTCGAATTGGGGAAATCCTATTTCATAAAGAATTTTATAAATCTAAGTTATTTTTATAACTTACTTTGAATCACCTCAATATGATGAGGTAACAGAAAGATATGATTAAAATACTTAATGTTGTGCAGTGACAAAAAAGATCACCCGCGAAGGTAACTTTCCTTGTTCGGATGCAACTCATTTGGAAGATAATTTGGACATGATTTTCAGTCACTTTTCGACTTCAACAAATAATGAATAGTAGAAACACATTAGGGTTCCCAATTGTCATATTTCATGCCAAAACGTCGTCGAAGTGCTAGGGGATCCATGCAACGCCAAAATCAAGATTGAAGATATAATTGCAAGAAGATGAAAGGGGTGATGTCCTACTAATTTTATTTTCTATCATGTATTTAGGCTAGGATTTTTTGTGTTAGAATTGTGATGAAGTTTTAGGTTTTGATCCCATGTTGTGACTTATTATTTAATTTACGCAGTTTATAGGTTTGATTCAATTAATATGTGTTCTTTATTTTTCATGCAATTACTTGATCACTAGTTGTATGAGTTTGTAATAATTCTCTTCGAAAGAGTAGGAGATAAGTAGACCAGTATCAATTGTCACAAAGTTCGATAGGGGATAGAAATATACCCCTATGCTTTCTGTTATCCTTGAAAGTGTTCACAAACCCTTTAATATTTTTCTATTTATTGAATTGTCATAGAAATATAGTCAATTTACATTTAGAAAAATGTTTTTATTCATCGCGCGAAAGGAGACTTAAATAACTTTAGGAAAACGGATTTTCAAAACTCATGAATTGCACTTAAATGATTTGGTCGAACACGTGGATGATAGGATTAAAATAAATTCATAATTCTAACATGCTTATTTTTCATAGTTTTAAATCGATTTTTCTCGTCATTTTTAGTTTAATTGTTAATTTAGTTTTAGTCCAAAATTCTCAAAATCAAAGCTTTTCCTAGTTCCGATTAAGGAATATAATCTAAAATACAATTTACACAATCCTTGTGGGATCGATACTTGGACTCACATCATTTTATTACTTGCGCGATCCGCACACTTGCAATAGCAAACAATGCATGCTTTGATTTCATGTACTAGGCTAGAATGTGAAAGTGATCACAATGCACTAGATATTAGTAAGAATTTAATCAACAATCAATTCAAAAAATGGTGATGGTGTAAGTGATGCTATTACGAACCTAAAAATGCAAGTTTTATCCAAAACAAAATGTAAAGCTGTAAATAAAGCATACTAATAAATAAGAGAAAGAAATTGGATTTTCTCCCAATAAGTGCTTCGTTTATATCTAAAGCTCGAATTTTTGCAACTTCCTTATGGTGGCAGAAAAGATGCTCTTGAGGACTTGTACTGCTTGTAATTTCCCACCTTGCACTTCTCAATCTTTCTGCACAGTTTCTTAAATTATTGATTGTTGATCTGAGTGTTCACTACCTTTGCCTCATGTTCTAAACCTTCAACTGTTTTTGCACTATATCCTCAGCTTTGAAACAACTTTCATGTTGATAGTATTTATTAGGATGTTGAGTGACGCTGAAAGTCACTTTCTCATCCTACACCCTTAAAATCACCTCCCCTTTTTTAACATCTATCAAAACTCGTCCTGTGGCCATGAAAGATCTACCAAAGATGAGTGGCATTCTATTGTCCTCCTCTATTTAAAGATTCACAAAGTCTGCTAGAAAGAAGAATTTATCCATTTTGACGAAAACATCTTCTATTATTCCAATTGGATGCTTCATGGATCTATCAGCCAGCTATAATGTCATTTTGGTGGGTTTTTCCCCAACTCAAGTTTCTTGTCCACAGAAAGGGAATTAAATTGATACTTACCCCTAGATCACACAAAACTCTATCAAATTTGAAATGCCAATATCACACGGAATGGTGAAACTCCCCGGATCTTTGAGTTTTGGAGGCAATTTATTTTAGAGAATTGTACTGCATTCCTTAGTTAAGGGCACAGTCTCACATTCTTCCAACTTCCCTTTTTTAGAAATCATCTCTTTCATAAATTCTGAGCCAAAGAATCTGCAAATGGAATGTTGATATGCAGTTTCTTGAATAGTTTCAGAAATTTACTAAACTGTTATCCATTTTATGATTTTAAGACGTTGGGGAAACGGGACAAGTGGGACATAAGTCTTAATAGGAGTTGGTGCATTTTCTTTGGTTCTTACTCTTTCTTTTAAGTTTCAGATTGTGTTGGTAGATTAGGTACCTCAGTCTCACTCTCCACTTCTTCATCTGGTTGTTTGTCTTTCCTCTTAGGTCTTTTTACATGTGTCTTGGGCAATTGAACACCATTTTTGGTAGTTATAGCCTAGACATCCTTTTGAATCCTATTCCTTAGAAGTGCATGAGGAAAAGAAATTGGAGCTACATATTCTCTCTTGAGGTGGTTGGTTAAAATCATTTTGATTGTTAGACCATCTAAAGTTTGGGTGTTGTCTCCAACTAGGATTGTAAGTAGGAACATATAGGTTATTTTGCTGTTGATGATTATTTTGCACAAAATTAACCTGCTCATCTGTCGAAGCCAACATCATACAATCTTTGGTTGAATAGTTCTCGCTACATTTTTCACATACAACCTGTAATTGAATAACATGAACTCCTTGATGTTGTGAAAACAACATACTAACCTTTTTTGTTAGTGTAGCTAGTTGTGCATTTGTATTGGTCAGTACACCCACATCGTGCTCTCTAGCAATTTTTTTTTGCACTACTCTTACAGATGGAAACATGGTGTGTTTTTACAATAAGTTCTACTGGGTCCCATGCTTGGTTAACACTTTTATTAGTAATGGACCAACCAGCTGACTTGTATTGTAGTGACAACCCAGAGTAGAAATACTGAACTTGGAGGCCTTTGTTATATCCATGATAAGGGCATTTTCTAGAAGATCCTTAAATATATAGTAAGATTCATTAAGACTTTCACCATCTAATTGTTGGAATGTAGATATCTCCAATTTTAACATTAGCTTGTGAGAAATATTTGTTCAAAATTTCTTGGTTAGGTCATCCCATGTTGCTATACTAAATCTAGGCTCAGAATTAAGCCACTCCAATGCACTATCTCTTAAAGTGTAAGGAATAGCCGCAAATGAATGGAATCATCATTTATGCCTTGAAACTTGAGATTTTGGCACATTTTCCCAAATCTTGCAACATGTGCATTGGGGGTCCTCATGTGCCTTTCCAAAAAAATGGAGATTATTACTGAAGAGGTTTATTAAATCTACTCTTAATTGGAAGTCATTCATTTCAAAAGGCGGATATAATTTTTTAGAATGGTTCACAGTTGTGACCGCTATTAAGAATTGACCCATAGGAGGTCTTCTATGTTGTCATCTTGAGCATTCAGTTCATTGACTTGATTATTTTGTGGTGCTACATTTGGAGCAAGAGCTCTTGCAACAATATTTAGCTCTAAATCAAAGTTTTCATCTGGATTAGCCATCTAGTTCAGATTTTATTCCCTACGTCGTCCTCTAAGGAATTGTTCAATTTCAGGTCCGAAACGTGGAAGATTTTCCCTTTGCGAATGGAGCATACAAGGACAAGAAGAGATTTTATTTTTCTTTCTTTTTTTTCGTTTATTATGAATCAAAATACTATATAACTAAGAGCAAACTAAATCTAAAATCTGAGAATACTAAAAATCAAAATAAATAAATAACAAATTAAAATAGTAACAGGCAACGACACCAAAAAATAATTCGTGTGAGAATATCGTAAGTGTACAATATTATTAACAAGTAATAGAGTGGACTTTAGAGTCCAGGTTGTCGATCTCACATGTCTAGTTATTTGTTATCGATTCAATTTAATTCAAAGGAATTCCTAGACTAAGGCAAAAATTGACTAAGAAAATAAAATTGCAAACAATTCCAAAAATGACAACAAATAGATGAATTAATGAAATAATCAAGAAAATCAGAAAATTAAACTAATTGCAACTAAATTAAAATATAAAAGCGAGAAACTGAACGATGAGTTTTTTTTTTTAACAATAAAGGACTATCGGGATTAATGATTTCGAAATATTATTCTAGCTTAATTTCGCATCTCAAGTTATTTTCTAAAATTGTATTTGATCAAATTTACTTATATGTCTAATTTACCTCTCTCGAGTTCAAATTATGTCTATTTAACAAAATCAACCATGTATCTCTACAACGGGTCAAAATTCTTCCTTAGTCAAATGTATTAAATTACCTAGAAATTCATATTTGATCACATGTAATCACAATATCATATCTCTTTCTTTTTGTTGAAATTATTGGATTTTACTACATGATCGAATGTCAACTCACCTCTAGGATTATGAAAAGAACCATTAAATCATGAATTAGTCACCAATTAATTCAAGCATTATAAACATAGTAAAATCAATACATGAAAATAATAAAAATCCCAGCCTGAGAATTGAAATTAAAACTAGAAATATTAAATCTACATCATCAATCCCAATATTAAATTTAGCTACTCATGTTCTTGGAATTAAAAACAATAAAGAAAAGCATAAATAAAACCCGAATTTGTGAAGGAACATAGCCAAACATCATCTTGCACCAAGAATTTGTCCACATTTTGATTATCTCCACAAGCCCTAGCTTTTTCCCCAATTCAATCCACCAAGAATTGAATTATTTTGGAGAGGATTTTTGTGGAAAATAAGCTAATTTTAGGTTTGGTTTTTCTGCCTCTTCGTGGTTCTCCCAAGATTAGGAATAAAAATAGGTTAAAATAGGTTAAATAAGGAGAAATGTGGTTGAAAAATTGGATTTTCGGGCCCAGTCCAGCCCATCTAGGAACCTACGTGATCGCGCGGTTGAAATGTACGCAATTGCGCAGCGATGAATATTACATTCTGCCTATTTTAACATGGTTCATGCAACCGAATGGTATTAGCCCATGCAATCGTGCGGTAGCACTAAATGTTGTAAATTCGAACTTTTTGTTGCCATTAAAGTTGGTTCTCCTCTTTTATTTGCTCTTGTAGTCCCCAACTTCTGATTAAGGCAATTTGATCCCTGAATTATTGATTTCTTCCAATTCTCTTCCTTCTTCTTTTGTAGTTTTCAATTGAACCTTCGATCTTCTTCCTTCTTCACCTTTTGTACCTCTATTGACTTCATCTTCTCCATTTGCATGATTTAGCTCCACTTTTCATCAATTTGTCATGGATTTGCTTCAATTATTCCATTTTCTCAACTTTTGGGACAAAACTTGAAATAACGAAAACAAACACAAACTAAGTACAATTTTTTTTCGTGAAAAACAACATAATATCACAATTTTGATAGATAAATATGTTACAACACGGAAATTTCGTACCTAGGTTGAGTTATTTAGAAAGTTGGAATCAAGTATTTTCGTAGAAAAGAGCCAATTTCGCGTTTTATGTAACGAGATGATGCATAATTTATAAGAAAAGGGAAGAAAATGGCATTATTTGTAACTTTAGAGACTAAATTGGCATAAAAGAAAGTCATATGTGATGTTTGAACTCAATTGAATTAAATTTCATAGTTGAGGACTAAGCTAGAAATTTTAGAAACTCTTATTAATTACAGTTTTTCCATTTTGATGAACATGAATTTGGTATCATTTTTTGGATTATGTAGTGATCTTTAGCCATTGTAAGTTATACCATTTTATAGCTCATGATGAGATCTAAGCATTGATATCAAATTTGGATACATCTGAGTTTGACAAGTTTTAAAAAAATTGAGCTAAAATTGTATGTGCGAAGTATTTGGAATGCTGAAAATCCTCAAAATAATTCTAAGTTGTAGTCGAGTAGTCATGTTTGAGAGGATGGTACGAACAACATGGTAATCTTAAGTCTTTTCGTGTTATTCTACCTTATATTCCACAATGAGATGTACTTATTTGTATTAAATTTGAGCACAATTGAGGTTGGGAAGTGCTTCAAATATCGAGTTGAAGTTGCATACCTATGAAATGGTAAAAGTACTGAAAAATCTAGAAATTGGCTAAGTGTAGAAACCAAGGAGAGCAACCATTTTGTGTAGTACGGGCGGTATAATGATCTGTTTTCTTTTCATGTGTAACCATCGCGAAGGTTGAAGTGTGAACTTTACAACAGTATAAAGATTGGAAAAAATAGAGCTCGTAATGACCTTCAAATATTGACCCGAAAGTGGCACCTTGAAATACTAAAAATTTTTGAATTAAATATTATTAATAGGGATGGCAATGGGGCGGAGATGCCTTTCCCGGTCCCTGCTAGTCAAAAATTTTTCATCCCCGTCCCCGTTTAATTAGGGATGGGGCGGGACGGGATGTTAAAATCCCTATTTCCATCCTCACACACACACACACACACACACACACACACATATATATATATATTCTAAATGAGTTGGTACAGTTGTAACTTGTAACATGGGAAAATCATGGAAAACACGACTAGATAAGAACATAATGAGTTAAAAACCCTTACTATACTAAATAAATAATAGAATTTAATCTAATTAAACAAAAACATGCCTGCCCAAGTAGTTAATCAAGACTTGTGGGGATGCCAAAGTATATCATCAATGTACCTCCAACTATATTAACAACTCAAAATCAAATTAGTCTAAGTTAATTCTTTTTCATACATCTAATTTGCAAAAGAACCACCAAAACCAAATTGCAACATATGAAATTCTTCAATTAACCTCTTGGAACCTCAAAGCAAGATGGCTCCTACACAAAGAAAAAGAAATATTATATTTAAGATGTAGCACCCCAAGTTCTAAATACCCGGTTCACCACGACATTTTCTGGTCTAAACTTTAAAATAATATTCTAGCGAAAGAAATAACTGAAATTCATTTTTGGCAACATTAAATAAACTGTAATGGTCGATAAAATTCGAAAACATTTATGAAACAATTCAAAATAACGAATCGAGCCATTAATAATACAAAACATTCGGCAATACCATAATTTCTCAAATAATTGAAAATCTCAATAAATAGCCAAAGTTTAGAAATATGGATCATCAAAATAAGATTATCAATTATTAAACGACTATTGCCACAATCATCCATCAATTGCCACCATCTCCGAAATCTAAAAATATTGTTAAAATAGACATGAGCATTTCATAGAAATACTCAGTAGACTCATCGTCAATGAATACTTTGAAAGTTGGGAGGACTGAAATAAATACTTTGAAAGTTGGGGGACTGAAATGAATACTTTGAAAGTTGGGGGACTAAAATGAATACTTTGAAAGTTGGGGGACTAAAATGAATACTTTTCAAACTTGAGGGACTAAAATGTAAATTTTCAAAACTTTGGGTTAAATCTCAAAACGGACACTAAATTGTGGGGAATGAAATAATTGATTTTAAAAATGAAAGGGGCTGATTAAAATCATTTAAAAACTTAAGGGCTGAAATGATAAGTTTTAAAACTATAGGGACTGATTTAAATAACTTTAAAAACTTGGGGGACTAAGCTGCAATTTCTGAAAATCAAAATATTAAAATCAAATTCATTTCTCTTTCTTCACTTGCTTGAAGACAGAGAGGGGACGAGAGACAGAGGTGCGAGAGGAAGGGAAGTCCAGGATGTGTTTCCGGCGCCAAACGCCGGGGATTCAATGACAGTACCACCGCCGTCGTGTGGCAGTGACGAGGGGAGGAGATGGTAGGAAAGAAGCAAGATTTGGTGCTGATACGGGGGTAAAATCGAGGCTCAAAGTGGGGCAAATTTCGGCGAAAAACCGGTGATTGAGGTAAGAAATTGAAATTCTTGATTCATGGGTTTATCTATTTGGGTTTGATTTTGAGTTTGGAAGTGGGTTGGCCGAGGTGGTTGTTGGCTGCGTGCAGTGGTGGTGGCGTGGTCGAGGTGATGATGATGATAATGATGAAGGAGATGGCGGTGGTGATGGTTTGGGGTTGGTTATGGCTTGATGAAGGTGGCGGCTTAGCAGTGGACTGGTGGTGTATGGTGGCAGAGGTGGTGATGTAGGTTGGTTGGTTGGTTGGTTGAGTCGGCGGTGGTGATGCTTGCGGTGGTAGTGCACGAACGGGGAAATGGTGGTGCAGTGAGGTGGTTACCTGGCTGCGGGAGGTGACTAAAATGGAGTTCAGGAAATGAGGTTGAGGCTTGCTGAGCTCCAATGTCGTGAATGGTGTTGCTGGGAACAAGGAGGAGCCTGTGGTTGTGTTGAGAGGAGAGGCTAGTGATGGTTGCTTGATAAGTGTGTTTTATACACTTATCTGTATGTCTAAATTAGAAAAAATTATTGTCGTTTTAGAATATATGCTCCTTAATTTGTGTTTATTTGTTTACTTTTCAGAAAATGTCCCAATCGAAGAAGAATGAAGCAATTAATGGAAAAAACGGCAATATTGGATGTTAATTGGAACTTAATTGAGCAAGTGAGAGATATGTGACGTCAACCGGGAAGGTCTATGGTGCTCAAGTGAACAAATTAGAGGTTGGAGGTCCCAATTGAAGGAATTGAGAGCTTAATTGAGAAATTCATGAAGAATATAAAGTTTGGGGACTAAATCGCAACAATTGAAAGTAGAGGACTAAGGCTGCAATTAAAGGTCGGGGACTAACTTATACAGTCGAGAAAAGATGGAAATTACATGTCACGCGATCCCTGAAATCCTACTACGCGATCGCGAATTACCTCAAATTCATAACCCGAGAGTTTTAGTGTCTACCACGCGATCGCTAGGGTTTCTACCACGCGATCGCGCGGTTATCCGACTGAACGCAGATCAGATTTTTCTCGCGATTTTTAACAGGCTTTGGGCTTTTTGACCTAGGTTTCCTCCAAAACCTATATATACAACACATGAGGCACGAAATCTGGACATTTGCCTCTCCATAGAACGAGCCACAACAGAGATTTCAATTCAAATTCTTAAAGATTCAAGTATCGCAGAGGGGCGTGAATTGAAGATACTTGAAGAATTGTTAATTTGTGCAATCTTTCCATTCTTCTTTGTTATTTTCAATGAACGTTTTATTTTCTTGTTTTTGTTCTTTAATCAAGATGTGTAACTAAATTCTATGTTGGGATGAACGATGTAGCCTAGTTAATTATTTTAATGTCATATTCCTTGTTTTAACGCTTTAATGCATGTGTTGATTTATTATTGCGTTTAATGCGTGAATGAACAGGCCATTCTTTCATGATTTCATGTGTTATTTTCGTAATCCGAGAGGTGAGTTAATAACATAGATCTAGGTAATAAATTCGATAATTGAACAAGAGATAGAGATATACTCTTGTTATTATTACGATCGTGTGTGAATTCTTGTGTGTAATGCATCTAGATAAGAAATATTCGGACCCGCTGTAGAGATACAAGGTTGACTTTTTTAGGTAGGATTGATTTAAACTAGAGAGAGGAATCTCAATTTGAATTAGTGAATTCGATCGAGCACATATTTAGAAAATAAAATATGGAATTGGAATTGATTTAATTGATTAGGTGAATTCGTGAATCTCAACTACCTTACAATCGTTTTCAAAACAAACAAATTCGCAAATTTAATTCTTTTGTTTAATTTCTTAGTTTTAGTTCACAATCATGAATTCTCTTTGTCTATTTAAATAAAGTGTAGAACTAAAATATTTCGGTACTTAGTAAAGAGTCCTCGTGGGAACGATCACTCGACTTAAAAGTCACTTTATTACTTGATTGCGATATCGTATACTTGCGATTTTACACAACATTGCTGGATTGGAGAGAGAGAGAGAGAGAGAGAGAGAGAGAGAGAGAGAGAGAGAGAGAGAGAGAGAGAGAGAGAGAGAGAGCTTAAAAATGGAGTGGGTTGGTGATGTAGAGCTAGGGTATGGTATGGGATTGATGTGATTGATGGAAGTTGGTGGTAGTATAGGTTATGTAGTATGTTATGGAAACCTAAACAAGCAATACACGGAATTCGAGAAAAATAATACGGCGAATTCAACTGGGTCGGAAAAGGAATCTGATAAAATGAGCTCGACGTAATTTGGAACTTAAAAGGTTTTTGAAAATAATAATTTAAATGAATAATTAAAATAATAAAATTTTAGAAATTCGAAATTTATTTAAAATCGCATAGACTTGACATTTCTCGACTTGGCTAGACGAATATGTCGTGACGTTAACTTAAAAATGGGTGAGATCACAGCGGCGCGGTTTTTCATAATTTCAAAATAATTATTTAAATACATGAAAATTCTTGGTCGCTACAACCTTATCCCCTTAAAATAATTTCGTCCTCGAAATTAAACTTACTTGATCTATGATTTCTGGATACTTGGTTAGGATCTCATCTTCTCTTTCCCAAGTAGCCTCATCACTATTGTGTCTACCCCACTGGACTTTGACTAAAGGAATCTCTTTGTTTCACAAGACATGGACTTTTCTCTCTACTATGCGCATGGATGCCTCTTCGTAAGACAAATCTTTCTGAACTGCAAGAGACTGATAATTCACCACATGACTAGGATCATGAACATACTTTCTCAATAGAGAAACATGGAACACATCATGAACAGCTGCAAGTTCTGGTGGCAAAGCCAAACGGTATGCCACGTTCCCTACTTGTTCTAATATCTCGAATGGTCCAATAAAAGGAGGTCTCAACTTTCCTCTTTTCCCAAATCGAAAAGTGCACTTCATCGGGACTACCTTCAAATATACTTTCTTTCCAATCTGAAATTCCAAATCCTTTCTTCTCTGATCTGCATAAATTTTCTGTCTATCCTGGGCGGTCTTAATCCGAAATCTGATCTTCTCAACATCATCCATTGTTCTTTCAATAAGCTTTGATCCCAATAACTTCTTCTCACCAACCTCATCCCAATAGATTGGCGACCGACATCACCGTCCATACAATGCTTCATATGGTACCATACCAATAGTAGCCTGGAAACTATTCTTGTAGGCAAATTCCACCAATGATAGATGGTTCTCCCAACTACCGCTCAAGTCTAGCACAAAGGCTCGAAGCATATCCTCCAGTATCTGAATAGTGCGTTCAGACTGCCCGTCTGTCTGGGATGATAGGAAGTGCTAAAATTTAATTTAGTACCCATTGCCACATGCAAACTCTTCCAAAACCTCGAAGTAAATCTCGGATCTCTGTCTGAGACAATGGAAACTGGTAATCCATGAATTCGAACAATCTCTTTGATATACAACTGCGCTAACTGATCCATATTGAGAGTCATCCTGACTGGTAGAAAATGAGCTAACTTTGTAAGTCGATCTACAATGACCCAAATGACGTCATTCCCTCTCGCTGATTTTGGTAACCCTATAACAAAATCCATGGAGATTTTCTCCCATTTCCATTCTAGTATATCCAAAGGATTCAACAATCCTGACGGTCTCTGATGTTCGGCCTTGACCTACTGACAGGTCATGCATTGTGAAATAAATCTCGCAATGCAACCCTTCATGTTCCTCCACCAGAAGGTATTACGCAAATCCCGATACATCTTTGTCTTGGGTGGCCTGCATAAGGTGCTGAATGGGCTTCTGTCATAATCTCCTTTCTGATTGATCATCCTTCGGCATACAGAGACGCCCTCTAAACATAAGTTCTTTATCAGAGGCAATCTCGAAACCTATTATCTTGCCAGTCCCAACTTCGGATCTGATCTTTTCTAAGAATCTATCACTTCCCTGTGCTTCCACAATCCGACCTCTCAAATCTGGTTTAACGGTCAGATTTTCCAATCGGTTAGATCCTTGAACTGATGGGGCTCGTACCTCAATTCTTAGATTCTGAAAATCTCGAATCACCTGATCTTGCATTGTTCCCAAAGCTGATAACTGTCCAGCATTCTTCCTGCTCAAAGCATCTGCAACTTTGTTTGCTTTACCCGGGTGGTAAAGAATGGTGCAGTCATAATCTTTTACCAGCTCTAGCCATCGACGATGTCTCATGTTGAGTTCCTTGTGAGTGAATAAATACTTGAGACTCTTATGGTCAGTGTAAATTTCACATTCACTCCCATACAGATAGTGTCTCCAAATCTTCAAAGCATGCACTACAGCTGCGAGCTCTAAATCATGCGTCGGGTAATTCTTCTCGTATGGCTTCAACTGTCTTGAAGCATATGCAATCACTCTCCCATTCTGAATCAATACACAACCTAATCCGTGTTTGGACGCACCGCTTTAGATAACATAACCATCTGAACCGTCTGGTATGGTCAACACGGGTGCCGATACAAGTCTGTTCTTTAGTTCCTGGAAGCTCTGTCCACACTGATCGGTCCACTGAAATTTAACACCTTTCCTGGTCAACTAAGTCATAGGACCCGCTATCTTCGAGAAACCCTCTATGAATCGTCAGTAATATCCAGCTAGTCCAAGAAAACTTCTCACATGTCCAACATTTACAGGTGTTGGCCAATTCATTACAGTTTCAACCGAGGGATCAACCTTGATGCCACTAGCTGTAACAACATGACCTAAGAAGTCAATTTTTTCGAGCCAAAATTCACATTTCTTGAATTTGGCGTACAATCTCTTTGCTCTTAATATCTCTAACACAATCCTTAGATGTTCTCCATGCTGCTCAGAATCCCTGGAATAGATTATTATGTCATCGATGAAAACAATGACGAACTTGTCAAGATAATCGTAGACTACTCTGTTCATAAAATCCATGAACACTGCAGGGGCATTAGTGAGACCAAATGGCATTACTGTGAAATCGTAATGTCCATATAGCATTCTAAACGTTGTTCTTGGTATGTCAGCTGGCTTGATCTTCAGCTGCTGATAACCCGACCTCAAGTCAATCTTTGAGAAAATAGTCGTACCTTTCAACTGATCGAATAAATCTTCAATCCTGGGAAGGGGATACTTATTCTTTATTGTCAGCTTGTTGAGTTCTCGATAATCAATGCACATTCTCATGCTTCCGTCCTTTTTCTTTACAAACAGAACGGGTGCTCCCCATGGAGATACACTTGGCCTGATGAAACCCTTCTCCAACAGTTCTTCTAACTGAACCTTCAGTTCTTGCAACTCCTTCGATGCCATACGGTACGGAGCTTTAGATACAGGGGCAGCTCCTGGTACCAAATCAATGGAAAATTCCACTTTCCTATCAGGCGGGATGCCTGGTAGGTCATCTGGAAATACATCACCGTATTCGCATACTAATGGCACTGAGTCCAGGTAACTTCCTTCGATGGTTTCTCTTGAAGACTAACCAAATAGCCCTGACAATTGTTCTTGGCTAATAACTTCTCTGCCTTCAAAGCCGAGATAAGGCGAGGAAGTGCTTTAATCTTCGATCCATAAAACTTGAATACTTCTTCACCATCCTTGCGAAAAATAACTTCCCTCTCGTGACACATAATTGCAGCACGATTGGCACTGAGCCAATCCATACCCAAAATAATATCGAAGTCTTTCATTCGGATAATATTCAGATCTGCTTCAAATATTTGACCATCAAAATCTATTTGCACCGATTTGACTATCATATTAGTATCGATAGTACCTACTAACGGTAAGCTAACCTCTAATGTACTACCATTTTCTTCCCATATTAAGTTCAGTCTCTCTAAACACGCATCAGATATAAATGAATGCGTAGCTCCCGAGTCTATAAGAACATATACGGGGATACCAGAAACAGACAATATACCTGTTATCATATTAACATGCTCAAAATGGAAAAGTACTCTATGGGGAAATAATTAAGACATGTACAGGAATTACTGAAATAACATGTGTACCTGCAATCACGTCAGAATCCTCAGCTGCATCCATAGAAAACACTCTTGCTTTTCCCTTTCTATTCTGGTCCGAGTTCTTCCTCTGATTGAAACTTTGGGCAGATGAAACACGACAGTCTAAGGCAAAGTGACCCGACTAGCCACACCTGTAGCAGACACCCTTACCCATCAGACACTCTTCCATGTGTAACTTCCGACACTTAGGACAAGGGGAAGCGAAATTGGTCATCTGTCCTCCAATTGGTCCTGAATTTTGCCTTTTGTTAGGTTCCTGATTTCTGTTCTGATTCTGATTTCGATTCGGACCCTTCCACTTTCTCTTACCCTGATATCTTTACTCATTCTAATTGCCCTGGTTCCCAATTTGTATACCCGCATAGGTCACTGCTTGAGCTTTCTTCACCACTTTCCTGTAAGTGGGCAGTTCATGGGAACTGACAATCTGTCTATCATCCGAGCACAGACCCCTCTCGAAACGTCTTACCTTCCTGAATTCAGTCTCCACCAAATGTGGAGCATAACGAGACAATTCTTCGAACTTTCTTTCATACTCGGTGACATCCAGCTCTCCTTGAACCAGATGCAGGAATTCAGTCTCCTTATGATCCCTGAGAGCTTGCGGGAAAAATTTATCCCTGACTTCAACTTTGAACTCCTCCCAAGTGAGAGCTGCTTGTTGTGCCACAGTCCTGGTCCGGGATGCAGATTCCCACCAAAAGTCGGCTCTACCAACTAACATAAATTCAGCGCATATAACTTCCTTGTCCTCCGAACAAGAAATGTGCCAGAATATCCCCTCAATCGTCTGAAGCCATTCCTCAACAACCAAGGGGTTATCGCCACCATCAAAGGTAGGTGGGCGGTACCTCCGAAACAGTTCAATAATTGGAACTGAGGAACTAGTTGGGGCTTGCCTCAATTCCTGGATAGCTTGAAGTAAGTCTCTGATAATGGTAGATTAGGTTGTGGGACCCTGTCCTGAAGCAGCCTGCTCATCAGCCGTCTGATTCGAAGTGGTCCTGATTATACGTCTCGACATTTCCTTTAAAAATGAAAATCCACGTTCACTACTTCTTAGCCAATTCCTCATAAATCATGCCATGTCTAAATATTTATTATGCAAAGTCCAGCTAGGGTTCATCATCTCTAAATTCGAGGACAAAAATTATTATAAAATCATTCTGAAATCATATTATTCCAATTATGCTCAACACTCATTCTCTTTCTTTCTTATTCGAATACAATCTCTTTCTCTTTCTTCTAAATCTCATAAATCATTAAAATAGGTATCTGAAATACTGAAACAACGTTAAACATCATAAACTTCTTTACCTCGGAGTTGGTGGAACGAATGATGGCAGTGGCAATCTTCATTAATAATAATTCAATAATGTAAAATGTTTCTTGAAATTTATTTTTGAAAATTTTCCAGTCTACAGAAACGCAGACTGGCTCTGATACCAAGCTGTAGCGCCTCGAGTTCTAAATACCCGGTTCACCACGATATTTTCTGGTCTAAACTTTAAAATAAAATTCTAGCGGAAGAAATAACTGAAATTCATTTTTGGAAACATTAAATTAACTGTAATGGTCGATAAAATTCGAAAACATTTATGAAACAATTCAAAATAACGAATCGAGCCATTAATAATACAAAACATTCGGCAATACCATAATTTCTCAAATAATTGAAAATCTCAATAAATAGCCAAAGTTTAGAAATATGGATCATCAAAATAAGATTCTCAATTATTTAACGACTATTGCCACAATCATCCATCAATTGCCACCCTCTCCAAAATCTGCAAATATTGTTAAAATGGACATGAGCATTTCATAGAAATACTCAGTAGACTCATCTCCAATTAATTAATCTGCAATATAATTAAACACATAAATGCAGTCTCTTTAGAAATCATAAGGTGTGGGTAGTCTCTTCTCGTGCATTAAAGCACATGGCTTCTCTTTGAAAAATCATAGGCTCTTTAAAATCATCGGATGTGGGTAGTCTCGTCTTGTGTACTTAAGGCATGTAAGTTATTCATAACATCATCATTTATCTTGCAAGATATTCTCTTCTTTCTCATGTATAAAAGCATATAAGTTATGACAAGCATAACAACATAAATATTTTCAAAGAAATATATTCTCGTCTCATTTCATGAAAATGACTTTCACATAAGTCACATAACATACACATTCACATGTAATCATAATTTAAATCAATTAATAGGGGCGAGTCCACCTTAATTTCAACGAGTGTAAAATCGAGCAGGAAATGACTTCAATCCTTTAAATCTCCGTACGCCTCGTCTAGCCAATTTGAAAAATAAGTTGAATTAGTCTTTGAAATTTATAGTTGAAAAATGATAAATTACAATTTGGGGACTGAAATGAATACTTTGAAAGTTGGGGGACTAAAATGAATACTTTGAAAGTTGGGGGACTAAAATGAATACTTTTCAAACTTGAGGGACTAAAATGTAAATTTTCAAAACTTTGGGTTAAATCTCAAAACAGACACTAAATTGTGGGGATTGAAATAATCGATTTTAAAAATGAAAGGGGCTGATTAAAATCATTTAAAAATTTATGGGGCTGAAATGATAAGTTTTAAAACTATAGGGACTGATTAAAATATCTTTAAAAACTTGGGGGACTAAGCTGCAATTTCTGAAAATCAAAATATTAAAATCAAATTCATTTCTCTTTCTTCACTTGCATGAAGATAGAGAGGGGACGAGAGACAGAGGTGCGAGCGGAAGGGAAGTCCAGGATGCGTTGCCGACGCCAAATGCCGGCGATTCCATGGCGGTACCACCGCCGTCGTGTGGCGGTGACGAGGGAGGAGATGGTAGGAAAGAAGCCAGATTTGGTTCTGATATGGGGGTAAAACTGAGGCTCAAAGTGGGGCAATTTTCGGTCGAAAGACCGGTGATTGAGGTAAGAAATTGAACTTCTTTATTCATGGGTTTATCTATTTGGGTTTGATTTTGAGTTTGGAAGTGGGTTGGCCGAGGTGGTTGTTGGCTGCCTGCGGTGGTGGTGGTGGGGTGGTCGAGGTGATGATGATGAAGGAGGTGGTGGTGGTGATGGTTTGGGGTTGGTTATAGCTTGATGGAGGTGGCGGTGGTGATAGTTTGGGGTTGGTTATGGCTTGATGGAGGTGGCGGCTTGGCAGTGGACTGGTGGTGTACGGTGGCAGAGGCGGTGATGTAGGTTGGTTGGTTGAGTCGGCAGTGGTGATGCTTTCGGTGGTAGTGCACAAACGGGGAAATGGTGGTGCAGTGAGATGGTTACCTGGCTGCGGGAGGTTACTGAAATGGAGTTGAGGAAATGAGGTTGAGGCTTGCTGAGCTCCAATGTCATGAATGGTGTTGCTGGGAACAAGGAGGAACCTATGGTTGTGTTGCGAGGAGAGGCTGGTGATGGTTGCTAGATTGTTGAGAGAGAGAGAGAGAGAGCTAGCTAGCTGAAAAATGGAGTGGGTTGGTGATGTAGAGCTGGGGTATGGTATGGGATTGATGTGATTGATGGAAGTTAGTGGTAGTATAAGTTGATGTAGGATGTTATGGAAACCTAAACAAACAATACACGGAATTCGAGAAAAATAATACGGGAATTCAACTGAGTTGGAAAATGAATCTGATAAAATGAGCTCGACGTAATTTGGAACTTAAAACGATTTTGAAAATAATAATTTAAATGAGTAAATAAAATAATAAAATTTTAGAAATTCGGAATTTATTTAAAATGAAATAGACTTTACATTTCTCGACTTGGCTAGACAAATACGTCGTGACGTTAACTTAAAAATGAGTGAGACCGCAGGGGCGCGATTTTTCATAATTTCAAAATAATTATTTAAATAGCTGAAAATTCTTGGTCGCTACATAAGAATTGAGTTTATATTATTTCTATGATTGAGAAATTTAGATTAATTTTAAAAATAATTTACCGCTTCTTCCATTTCCTCATCTGTGTATTGTGAACAAATTCCAGTATATGAAGAAGCTGAAGAATTTTTTCTGAAAAAAAAAACAAATAAGTCAATAATAAAGGAACTACTTAAATAACATAAAAATCAAATCGGGTACTATATTTAACATACCATGAATCTCTGTCCAAAGCCAATCTTGTGCACACATCAATGCCTCCAAAGTGTTCAGGTGAAATATACTTCTATGAAGACTTATGAACCTACCACTTGTACTGAATGCAGACTCAGAGGCTACTGTGGAAACTGGAATAGCCAAAATTTCTCTTGCAACTAAATGCAAAATAGGATATTTGGTTGAATTGCCTTCCACCATCCCAATAAGTCAAAATCCGTAGATCTTGATAGTATAGGCTCCTCCAAAAACATATCTAGCTCGTCTTTTGTATTTTCAGTACTAGAGTTATGCAAATAAATTCATCAAAACCAGCCAAAAGATCAACTTCTTCAAGATTAGATGGTAGGTCAGAATCGTAAGAAGAATTGGAATAAGAAATTGAGTAGTACGACTTGAAATTTTTCTTCCATCATATTCTTTAACTAATTTCTTACAATGTCCAACAATCTTTTTCAGTTTCAATACGTGCACCCTCTGGTCCATAAATCCTAGGGAAATAAAACTCAATCAACTTCAACTTGAACTAAGGATAAGTACAGTCGCCATAGTCAACATACCGTGTATGACAGTCCAATACTTGTAAAGTAATAATATATAAACTAAACAAATGCAATTACATTATGGATTATTATAAATTTATAACCAAATATGACTTAACTAAGGTCACTTCCCATTAAGTTTTAACTAACAGCTTGGACTTCATTCATAATTTTGTGTAGTATTAAAAAAGATTTAAATAGGTAAGAGATAGTCACCAACGTCCAAAAATGAGTAAATGACAAAATTATAATTCTTTATTTAAATAATGCGCCACCTTTGTAATTCTGGGAACATATGGTATTAGTGCATGTAGACTTTCGTTGAGTTTCTTTCTTCTATCTATTTAAATCAAACTTCTTTTTGGTGACCATTAATGACTTTGTTCCATGATCAGAGCTCGAATTATTGAATGCAGATAATGCTTCATTCAAATAACTGCAAATATTAAATCAATCAATTATGAATATTCTTAAGCACGAGAACGAACACAGTGACCTCTTTGATGCAGATGCATTTAACTCTATGTATTTAACTCTCAATGGCACACATGCAAAATCAATAAGCACATTCGGGGGTGGGGATGATCAGGGAGAGCTAATTGTTTGGTTGATTTGTTTCCATAAAATCAATTAGAGAAGCATTACATTTACTTGTCTCTACTGATGCATCAAAAGAAACTCCTTCAATAGCTGGTGGTGATCAACGGAGGATGGGCGGTCCGGCGGTGATCGATGACAGATTGGTGCAGAGTGTCGGAGACTACCGTATAGCCGCTAGCAAGGGAGTTGGAGGCAGAGTATAAGAGGAGAAGACTGATTGGAATAGTGAATTAATTTCAACTGTAGAATGTAGCCTGTAGGGCTTGAAACTTCAAGTGAAATATTTGGGCCGGCATGGGATGGGCCTAATATTTTATCTTTGCTTTATGATTATTATTTTATTATTTTATTTTATTTGGGCTTTTTTCAATTGAACTTATTAATTGGGGACGAGTTCAGGGTGGGTCTGGGGCTAGAACTGCTATCCCGGTCCCCGATTCGGGGATACTTTTTCATCCCCATCCCCATCCTTTTTGGGGATTCGTCGCGCCGTTTGGGTCGGGTTCCTGTCAGGTTTGGACATTCCCTGCCCCGTTTCCATCCCTAAATATTATAAGTATGAGACACTTGCCACCCTACCATTTCTAAGCTGAAGGGCTATTTGGCAATCAACTTATTTTAGTTAGAAGCTATTATTTATCATAAGTTATAGGGCTTGGATGATAGAAGGAGAAATTTTAGAGGACTTAGTTCCAATTTACTGAAGGACTAAATCACATATTTCAAGAAGTATAAGGACTTATTTCACATACACGTTATATATACCCAATTAGATGAATACAAAGCCCATTTTCTTACATTGTCATGAGAGAGTAAGAGAGAAACTGAGAGGGTAGATTGCTGGACGGAATTTAGAGGAAGAAAAATAAGGAAAAAGAGAAAGGACGGAAAGGGGAAGAAGTAAGAGAAGCTTTGCTTGACACTTGACTTTTCAAGTATGTTTTTTCTTCTTTATTTGAAGAGGTGAGTGAAACTTGATTTGTGTAATATTTTGTTAAGTTTATCATGTACTGTTGAAGTATTATTCTTAAATTACAGAATTTAATATGTTTCTTATTGATTATGTTGATTTGATAAACTACGTTTCGAGATTTAATGTTAACACAAATGATTTCTACGTGTTTGATGAAATGTGAGTGAAATGAAAGTGTTGATGAGTTTAGTATTTATCTTCACTTGCTGAAATTCTAGATTTATATTGGAGTTTAATCCTTCTTACAGCTAATTATATGTTAGGACAGATTTTAATGATGCTCATAAGATGTAAGTCTTGACCGAAAGTAGAATTGTGATACAAACCCGAAACCTGCAGAGTTTGAAGTATTGTCTTTGATGATTGAAGTGCTGTTTTTTATGTTTAACAGTTACAAATCATCATTTATTGATGGATTTATTCACGTTTGAAGTCTGATATCTAAGTGGAGTTATCGATTAGAAAGTTAAATGAGATTTGAACATTATTTGTGATCCATCTAATGATTTATCATGCTTATGAAGTTGCAAGTATTAAAAATACATCTTCATAGTTTATTATCTTGAGTTAAATAAATCTGAAACTTTTGAAGGAGTAAAAGTGATTTTTTGAAAGTGTTTTGAGGCTAAAGAATTATTGATCTTATGACTAAAGATTGTTATTAATTTGAGTCACATTATGTATTCAAACCTCATGTTTAAAGGTGTGTTAAGATGTCTTCAATATGTTTTAAAAATCTACTGAAACTATTTGTTTAAAATGCTCACTTTGCAAGTGTTTAAAGCTAAATTTTAAGATTAAAAGTTGTTGGACTTTATGTCTAAAACATGTTATTGGTTTATAACTAGCATAAAAACAAAAAAATACTCAATGTCTTATTCTACTCTTCGAAGCATTTTTGACTCGAGCAAGTAAGCTTGTAAGGATGTTGAACCTGGTACCTTAAATTCAACTGAGTTGGGAGTTATCAGCACAAAGTTCGATATAGGGGTCAATTAGAAAGTTTAAGGGAGAGTGGACTTACACGTAAGACAATCAAACATCTTTAATTTTTCTTCATCGCCTTTGTGACTCGGGTAATTAAATCTGAGGGGTTCTCTGAACCCGGTGCCCTAAAGTCGTCTAACTTTAGAGTCATTGACTCAAAACTCGCTAAAGGGGTCACATATTTTACCCTAATCAACCAACTTTATCGACAAAGAGTCCTTTTTCTATGCCAAGAAGTTGATTGAGAGATCTCGAATCAAATTATGGGATTTTTTTCCCGTGTTTCAGAATACGGTTAACGAACATGTTAACTAATCGAGAATACTTAGGTTCTCCCAATAACTAAAAAGTGTAAACTAAAGTTTCGTCAGAACATTAAGTCGAGCGAAAGCCGACTAAAATGAGAAAAATATTGCACAAAGATGATAAAAGAGATGGACAATAAAAAGAAAAAGTCATCCATAAAATAAAAATTCCTGGTACAAGCCTTGTTGACTAAAACTGTGGAGATTGAAGGTGTAGAATTGGGGTTACTTACCATTGATCTGTTGTGCATGCATGTTTCTAATTCTAACTATTTTATGTGGAAAATGCAAAGAAAATGTTTAGGAACGACTATAGATAAAAAGTAGGGATGCGAAAGAAAAGTAGTAAGTTGTGATCATCCATGAGTTAAGAAGGGAAATTCATTAGGTTCACAAAGTGTTAAGTATATTTTTGCATAAGTATGTATTTAACTTTGGCTATTCACACACATACTTGAAAATCTGACATGAGTTAACTAGAACTATGTTTACTTTATTGTTCAAAACTCTATGCTAAGGTAAGAATTGATTTGGATTACTGAAGCATATGGTAAATATGTTGACACAACAAAAAGATTTGTTACTTTGCTATTTTGATTCACTAGTTTGGGTATTTGATAAGTGTATATTTATATCTCAAAATTAGAATATTATGTTGTCGTTTTGGAATAAATACTATTTAATTTATGTTTATTTGTTTACATTTCAGAAAATTTTCCAAAATCTTGAGAATGAAGCAATTGATGAAAATTATGCACAATTGGATGACATTTAGAGCTAAATTGAACAAATTGAGAAGTTAATAACGTCAACCGGGAAAGATGTATGGTACTAAAGTAAGAAATCAAGATGTGGAGAACCTAATCGGAGAAGAATATGAATTGAAGTTGGAAGAGAAATAAAATAATATTTGAAAGTATGGGGACTATATTATTGCAATTGGAAGTTGAAACACTAAAGAGTAAATTAAGCACGAGGGACCAACTTGCAAATATACAATGATTGATTTGGATAACAAGAAAATACTTTGAGGATTTATAGGAGTCAACTGGATGAAAGTAGAATTCAAAAAGGAATGGAATATGATAAGAGTATTATCATAAAATTGATTCCAACCGCACAAGATTTTGGACAGATTTTTATTTTGGCTTTGAGACCTAATTTTGGGGTAGTAAACGTTCGAATTGGAAATATCCTATTTCATGAATAATTGTATCCCTTTAAGTTATCTTTATAAAAAAATTTGGATCACCTCAATTGGATAAAGGAATAGAAAGATATGATTGAAACACTGAACACTGTGCAGATACCAAAAAAGACTGTCGAGTCGGTTTGACAATTTGTTTTCCTTTTTCGACTAGGTCTATTCTCCAACTATAAATACAAACTCTTGGAATGAAATATAAACCTTTAAATCACCTAAACATCATATATTTGAGATGTTCACATCAAATTCTCGGGAGATCCAAGCATAGCAGAGGGGCGAGAGTTGAAGATCACGTGAAAAATCGATACTTGGTGCAAGCTTTCCATTCTCTTATGTTATTTTCAATGTATGCTATTATTTATTTATTTTATTTTTTATTCATGATGTGTAACTGAACTTCGTGTTGGGATGAACGACATAGCCTAGCTTTATTATTTTAATTCCAAATTCCATTATTTTATTTATTCTTGCACGTGTTTATTTATTATTGTGTTAATGCGTAAATTAACTGGTCACTAATTTATAATTTACTGAGTTATTTCCATAATCCGAGAGGTGAGTTATTAACTTAGATCAAGGTAATAAATTCGGTAATTGAACAAGAAATAAAGATATTCTTTTGTTATTATCGCGATCGTGTGTGAATTCTTATGTTTATTGCCTTTAGATAAGGAATATTCGGAATCTCTGTAGATATACATGGTTGATTTATTCAGGTAGAGTTGATTTAAACTTGATAGAGGAATCTCAATTAAAATTAATGAATTTGACCGAATGCATATTTAAAAAATAAAATCAGAGTCGTAGTTAATTTAATTGGCTATGTGAAATCGTGAATCTCAACTACTTTACAATCGATTTTAAAAGCAAAAAAAAAATTCGAAATTTATTTATTTTGTTAATTTTCTTAGTTTTAGTTCTAAATATCAAAGAAATTCGTCTGTTCAAATAGAGATAAGAACTAAAACATTTCGGTACTTAATAGCAGTTCTCGTGGGAATGATAGTCCGGACTCGTTTGTACACTTTAGTACTTTTCACGATCCGTACATTTGTGGGTATATTTTGCATCGCAAAATAAAGTGAACAAGTTTTTAAAAATTGAGCCACTGTTCAAAAAAAGGGAAAATTGAGCTACTGCTCGAAAAATAGCGCAATCGCGCAACAGCACTTATTAATTAAATTCAGAACAGTAACGGCCTGCGCGATCAAGCAGTGTTACCGCACTCAATCGCGCGGCCATTTTGGAAGGTAGAATGACAACTTTAATGCTTTCACTTCATTCTTTCAATTTTAAACATAACAAATTCGTTCTCTCCCCAAATCACTCCAAAATTGATCTTTCAACTTTGTACATGTCATCGACACTTAGTTGCATCTAATTCATTTCTTTTATCACCTTAAAAACTCAATCAAAGGTATAAATTCTTCAATTTACTTCAAGTTTATTCAAAATTGTGAGATTTCTTTGAATTCATGAAATGCAAATTGTTGAGGTATGAAGTATAGGCATAGGTTAGTATCTGGAGTAAGTGGATTATGATTTATTAGGTGAAAATTTTGGGTTCATCCTTGCACTCAAATTAATTCATATTCATGAGTTTCCACAATGTACATAAAGTGTTTGATTAAATGCCACAAAGACATTTTTGTTCAAATTTGAGAAAACCTTTCGAGCATCTATCTTCATTACATGTTTATCATTAGTTGTGTGTGATTAGTTCATGGTTTGGATCATTACATTGCATGAAATTCATGAAAACCATTCTAGCACCAAGGCAGCCTCATTGCAAGGACAGTGCATGCTATTGCATCTGAAAATCAGCTCACGTCACCAGTTCTCTACATTGTTTCATGACCCTATTGAACTCCAAATGACTTGAATTTTTAATAGGTTGTAGATCATGCTGTGAACTTTAACATATAAAAATATGGCTTAGGAAAATTATTGTTTTTATAAGCAATGTCGGGGCTTGAATATGCATGGTCGACCATGTTTGAAAATTCATGAATTTGCTTTAACTTTAGTTTGGGGATATTAGTATTGAACTTTCACTATTTCTTATTGGTGTTTATGATTTCTAATATTATTTATCTCTTGTTTGCAAGAAAAACACCAACCAAAACACTTCGAACCAAGTTGAGAAATATAAAGAACGGGTCAAATTCATCCAAGTAGCATTAAAAGGAAAGCTTCAATGCAACAAAACATCTCCATTACACCTGGGAAATTCTCGTTCTCTCTCTCTCTCTCTCTCTCTCTCTCTCTCTCTCTCTCTCTCTCTCTCTCTCTCCTTGTCCTACATGTTTATATCAATTTGACAAATATTGAGGGCAATGTTTCTTTCTACTTTGGGGGTGGAGAATCTCATTCATATAATTTTCTTTCATATTCATGCAATTCATTTTGAGTATTCATTCAATTTTTATTGGGATACAAAAAAAACTCGAGAATTTTGAAATTTTTGCTGACATTTTATTGCCTAGGATATGATATGGATCTAATTGTGTTAATTTTATGAACTAGTTATGACTTGCTAGATTTCATCTTCATGCGTACGTAGCCATTGTTGGATTATTACTTGTGTAGGGGTCTTGTTTAATACATGTGGGGCAAATGTATACAACTTGAACTTAGATATGACTTGTTAATCCCAAAAATCATTACACATCCCGTCCCTAAAATAGAGCCAAACGTGCTCAAAAAGCCAAAAACTTGTTCACTTTATTTTACAATGCAAAATATACCCGCAAATGTACGGATTGTGAAAAGTAATATAGTGGAAAAACATGTAAGGATTATCGTTCCCACGAGGACTGCTTTCGATCAAATTCATTAATTTAAATTGAGATTCTCCTCTCATATTTAAATCAATTCTACCTAAATAAGTCAACCGTGTATCTCTACAGAAAGTTTGAATAATGTAATGCCCCGGGTTATAAATACCCGGAACGTCACTTCATCGTCTCAACTAACTTTCAAAAATGATAATTAAGCGGAAAATAACTGAAATATCAATCGCGTAATTTTATAAAGTTTGACTCAAATGATCAACAATTCGAATATTGAAATAGTTTGAAAAATAAACTTGGAACAAACATGAAATAAATAAGTTTCAATTTCAAATAAAACTTTTCAAAAATCTCTAATAACCACCATCGTGCGCCTCGTCGCCAATTCCATCATTTGAAAAATTCATTTTTGGAAAATGTGAGTATTTCAAAGAAATACTCAGTAGGCTCGCCCACAATAATAATTTGATATTATAAATTAAAACACATAATCATGATATTCAAGTCTCAGGTGTTGAAACGATCACCAATAGTCTCATGAACAAGTAAATAAATACAAGTTCAAGTCTCATGCATTTAAGAAAGTAAATTCTCGTAACATAGTCTCATACTTGAAAAGCAAGTAATTCTAATGAATACATTCATACATGCTAAATTATAATCCTAATAACCATTGGTGCCCACTTTTGAAAATGTAAATTTGTAAATAAAAGTCTACCTTATTTCTCAAGTATTGAGCAAACGGGGTAAAACTTCTAATGTTCCCGCACCTCGTCTAGTCCTATAAAGTAAATTTAAATAATTAAAATTAGACTCTTGAACAATCGAGTCCTAAATAATGAATTTGTGTAAAATGAAGTTTTTAAAAGGCTTTAGGGACTAAATTGTGAATTTGGAAAAATCAAGAATTGGCTCATGAAATTAATGAACCTTTTGTACTGACTTGACGAATCAAAACTTTCTGGCCAAATTAGAATTTCAGCAGAAACTTTATGTCAAATAGACTGTATTGAAAGCTTTGAGCATAATTAGACTAAATAAAACGAAAGGGACTGAAATTGATTTAATGTAAACATTGGGGGCTAAAGTAGGAAATTTTATCAAAATCAGATTTTAAAACATCTGCATCTCCCATTTCATTCTCTCTTAAACAGGAGAGAGAGAGAGAGAGAGAAGCAGAGGAGACGGGGGTGACGAAGGGTGTCGCCCCACCGATTCCAGGCCGCCGATCGTCCTTCCGGCGGTGGCGCCGCCGTCTAGGCGACATCCAGTGCGCGATGGGTGAAAATGAAGAATTTGGGGCATATTTTGTGTGAAAAAATCAAGGTAAACAGAGGCTTGGCTTTGGGCATTTTTCGGTGAATGCGAAGTAGAAGGTGCCGGTGGTTGAGGTAAGACAATGGGCTTACTTCTTCTTTGATTTTTTGTTTATTTTTGGATGTCAATTTTGGGGAAATTGAATTGACGCAGGGACAGTTTTGAAGTGGTGATTGGTGGCAGGTTGTTGAGTTGGCAAAGGAGTTTCGACCATTTGATGGATGTTTCTAAAAAAATCACGAAAGGCTGTCATGGGTTTTTGGTGTTGGTTCGGTTTGTCGTATGAGATTGTGTGATTGGGATTCTGCAGTTTTAGGTGAACTCGGAAGGGGCTTGCGGTGGAATTCGTGTTTTGGGCAACAGTGGTGGCTGCCGATGGTTGTGGTTCAATTTGGTGTATAAACAGTGAGGATTTTTACCTGAATTTACAGTGTGCTCGTGAGGGAAGAAGTGAGGTATTGGACTTGATTTATAGTCGATTCTTGGAAGCTGAAAGAATTGTAACCGAATTTTGATTGTAAGGATGAATGAGGAGTTGAAATCTTAATGAATAATAATGGAATTGATGATGGACATTTTTCAGTTTTTTTTTTTTTTCAAGAATTTGAATTTTGGTGGGAGTTTAACTTTGTATAGGCAGAGAAATAAATTTCTGTATTGATTTGGGTAATAATAATAATAATAATAATAATAATAATTTTTAATATTGAATTAAAATAAAGATTTGAGTTTAAAAATGAGATAATGATTTTTTACAATTTTGAAATCACATATTGGACTTAAAATTATGAATTTCAATTTCTTTCTTAAATTTTCAAAATAACTAATGGAGCTAGACGAGAGCGCTAATTTTTAAAATAATGACCGTTAAAACTTGGGAAGTCGTAGCGACAAGTTCGTTAAAACGAACTTTTAAATTTGAAAATTTCTCGGTCGCTACAACCTTCCCCACTTAAAATAATTTTGTCCTCGAAATTTAACTCATTTTTTCTAGGAAGTCTGGGTCTTTGAAAAGAACGTCCTCTTCATTTTCTCGGTGACCTCAACTTTATTATATCTATCACATTGGACTTTGACTAAAGGAAAATGTAACGCCCCGAATTTCGAGGAGCGCGGGAACGTCACTTTTCTAAATTCTTGAATAAACTTTGTTGCGGAAAATGACAAAATATTAATTATCGCATTTATTGAATAAAAATTTAGCGATAATTCAATAATTCAGATGGAATAAGTAAATTCGTACAAATTTATAAGAATTAAAAATTCTTGATAAAATGAAATAATTATTTCAAAGTTCACGACTTTTAAAAAAATATCCATTTGTAATTTGCCGCCATTGCCCATCACTCGCCACCGTCTCCAAAATCTGCAAAATTGTTTAAAATAACGGGTTGAGCATTTCAAAATGAAATACTCAGTAGACTCATCCCCAATAATTAATGTACAAGATAATTGGACAAGAAATTATGCAAATAATGTAGTGACATTCTTTTCTTATTCATAGGCATCACATAGTGAACGCAAATGAACACATTCTTTTCTTTTCTTGGCTAGCAGATAAATTATGCCCAGCATAACATAAATTCTTTATCTCAAAAGAGATATTCTTTTCTCATGCAATTAAGCATAAAATCACACAAATCCACATAACACATGCAATTATAATATAAATCAATTAGTGGGGGCGAGTCTACCTTAAATCCGACGAGTGCAAAGTTGAGCGGGAAACGACTTAAATCCTTTAAATCTCCGTACGCCTCGTCTAGCCAATAAGTTAAATAAGTCTTTAGAAATTTATAGTTTAAGAATGATACATTACAATTTGAGGACTGAAATTGATGATTTGAAAGTTAAGGGACCAAAATGAATACTTTGAAAATTGAGGGACTAAAATGAATACTTTGAAAGTTGAGGGATCAAAATGAATAATTTGAAAATTGAGGGACTAAAACAAATATTTTTTCAAACTTGAGGGACTAAATTAAAAGGGCTTTAAAACATGAGGGCTGACTAATAAAACTCTTTTAAACAAGGGCTGAAATAAAATGTATTAATACTCGCGTGATTTAAACAATGAAATTAAAATAAAAGGGGCTGACATAAAACACATTAAAACTGTAGGAGCTAGGTAAAATGTTTTTTTTTTTTTTTTTTTTTTATAAATTCAAGGACTGAAATAGACGTATTTTTAAAAACTTGGGCTTAAACATTAAATTTTCAAAAACATATAACCCATCTCCCTCTCTCGTGCGTGAACCAGAGAAGAGAGACGAGGGGGAGCTGGGACGGAAGGGCGATGGGTTCGCCCTCTCCAAATCCGACCGCCGGCCGGGCCGGCGATGGTGACAACATCGCGTCACAAGGCGGCGACGAGTGGGTATGTGGGTGCCAAAAATAAATCTGAAATGGGGCTTGATTTTGAGGGAAACCGAAAGTGGGTTATGGTTTTTCGACGAAGAATCCTGCCAATACAAGATAGCAGTCGAGGTAAGGTGTTTGGGTTTTTTGTTAATTGCTTGGTTTTTGGGTTTTATTTGGGGATTTGGCGTTGATTTTTGAATGGGGCAGTAGTGTCCGATCGTGGGGGTGATGACGGTGGGTTCATGGTTGCTTGCGGATTATGGTTTCGACGTGGTGATCGCTCAGTGGCTGAGTTTCGATTGGTGGTGTCAGTTGTGAAAATGGAATGGGATGGCTCGGTCATGGTGGGTGAAGGCAGTGATGGGCGGTTGGGTGGTGTGCGGCCGTTCGTGTAGGGCTGTGGTTTGGGGTTGGTTGGGCTTGAATTTGTTTTCAACAAATGGTGAATTCGACGATAGAGATTTCAGCCAAGGTAATGTTGATTGTGTGGGTTTCGGAACTTGCAGGTTGTGGGTTCGATTATGTTTCGTGGTGGATGATGATGATGATAATGATTGGTGAAGTTTGAGATTTGCAGATTATGGAAACGGGGTTGATGGTTAATTTGTAATGTGGTTGAGTTCAATTCCGGTGACTGAGGTGGTGATGATGGTTGTGAGGTGTTGCCGCGTTGGTGAGATGGTGGTCTGTGTGATGATGATGGAGGCAAAGTGGTGTTTCCGATTGGTTTGCAGTGGATGGATTCCGGTGATGGTTATGGCAGGATCTTAATGGTGGTTTGTGATGTTGGTTTTGGAGTTCAACCGGGGCAGGGGTGATGGCTGGATTGAGAAATTGCAGGTGATAACATTTTGGTAGTAATTGTGGTTTGACAGTGGTGATGATCTTGCAAATGGAAATTGTATTGGATGGAGTTGAATTGGAGGGGACTGGGAGGAGCTGGCCGTGATTGTGATGGAGAAGGGCTGCAGACAAATTTGCTGCAGACAATGGAAGTTTTTGTGATGATGAAACCGTGGGTGAAGATATAGGTTGGCAATGAAGTGGAGTTGGTGATGATAATGATGGTGCTTAGTGTGATTCAATTGTTCATGTGCGAAGATGCTGAAATCTTGGTATTAAATTAGGAATTATAGGAAAGAATAGTGGAAAACATCCTAATTGAATCCTAATTGATTGATATGGAAATGATGATGGAATTGGTGTAAAGATATGATAATTGATTAGATTATTGTGTAAATTTTGATATATATTTTGGACTGAAAATAAATTTGAGAATGAATAAGTTTTGAGATAAAATTGAATTACGTACTTGGATTTAAAATAATTTAATAAGGAAAATTGAGATATTTTTAATAAATTTGGAATTTAAAATGATTTTGAAAATAATACTTTAAATAAATAATTAAAATAATATAATTTTTGAAATTCGGAATTTAATTTAAGATCGAACGAACTCGGTAAATTTAAATAATTTAAATTTTAACTTAAATTGGTTAGACGAAATTGTGTTTAAAATAAATAGCTAAAGTCGTAATGATACGTTTTAAATAATATTTAAATAAGTTACAGAAAATTCTCACTTATGTGTAAGTCTACTCCCAAGACTATACCATCGAAATCTATTAGTATCTTTCTAGCTATCCTATCCATTTCGATCATTTCTCCGAATAGCATATTAATCTCAAAAATATTACTAGTTTCGAACTAGCTAGGCATGCTTCAGATAATACGTTGCATCAAAGTTTGCTATGAAATTTATAGGGATGTTGATAGCATACCTGCGCTCACATCAAAATCTCGATCGGCGTCCTCATGGGTCATAAAGAATACCCTAGCCTTTCCTTCTTTGTTTGATAGATTTGCCCAGCCTGATCATTGTTCCTAGCTGATCCAGAGCGACAATCCTTTGCCATGTGACCCGGCTTCCCGCATTTGTAGCAAATACCCTTACCCCATAGGCACTCCCCGCGATAGGGCTTATGATACTTGGGGCATAAGGGAGTAAAACCTGACTTCTGTCCTCCATTAGGCTTATTTTTGGGTCTCTTATTAGGCATGTCGCTCTCGTTCTCGTTCTGATCTTGATTCTGGTTCTGCCATTTCCTTTTACCTTGTTCGTTCTCGGAACCTTGTCCTCCATACTTTACACTGGCATAGGCCACAGCCTGAGCTTTCCGTACAACCTCTCGATTTGTAGGCAACTCATGCGAACTAACAATCTTTCTGATCTCCGAACATAGGCCTCTCTCAAATCGACGAGCCTTTTTAGCCTCAGTTTCCACCAAATGTAGAGCATATCGTGATAGCTCCTCGAACTTTCTTTCATTGTCTGTTATGTCCATCTCTCCCTAAGTCGAGCGTAGAAACTTGGTCTCCTTATGGTCTCAGAGGGCTTGTGGGAAGAACTTGTCTTTGATCTCGGCTTTAAATTCATCCCATGTTAAAGCTGGTAGTTCTTCTTATGTTCTGGTACGCGATGCAGATTTGTGCCTGAAGATTTTCTCGATAGTTTGTAGCCATTCTTCAACAGATAGTGGACCATTTCCGCCATCAAATGTAAGCGGGCAGTACCTTCGGAATTGCTCTATTATCAGCACTGTCGAAACTACTGGAGCCTGCCTCAAACCTTGTACTGCCTGGAGTAGATCCTTGAAAACCGTGGACTGGGCTGTTGAGCCCTGTTCTGGGGTAGCCTGATCCGCTGCACTTCTATTTCCTCGCCTCGACATTTCCTTAAAAAAATATATGTATTCTTTTAACTTCTAATTTTTTTTTTTAATTTTTTTTTTATAAAACCAAACTCCATTTAAAAAAAAATAATATCTTTATTAATAACTCAAAAGTCCTTCAAGTGAGGATACAAAAATAGGAAGGCGTGAAATGCTACACAGCTCAAAAAAAGTAAAGCCTATTCTACTTCTAGCTCTAGTGGTCTACTAGGTAACACATGACTCGGCATCCGAGTTTTCTCCTAGTGCTTCCTCAGCATCTTCCTCCGGTTCTTCTTCTGGATCTTCTTCTGGGTCCTCCTCGGGATCGCTCTTGGGCACCAACTCAGCTCCTTGCCCAGGTTCGGGCTCGGGTGCTAGCGCCTCATCTGGAGAGAACTCCAAAAGGTCTTTGTGGTACATAGGCCAATACGCCACAAGTCTCTCGCAGAATGAGTCGTAATCAAGATTCATGTTAATGGAAGTATTCACGTCCATATATATCAAGTGAGCTATGTCTCATGTATTATCTGGAAAGGACGAGATCAAATGACTGATCGACTGGAATTCGGTGGTCATGTAGCCATGTTGTATTGCTCGATTACGTAAGTAACTCGCTTTCCCAACATGCTGGTTGATATTCCATTCAGACCTAGGTTTAAAGTGGTCATAGTCCTTAGCGATTATATCTGCGTAACTAGATACGTTCTTGGAACTTGATGCCATGTCCTAAAATCAATTATGCAAAGTCTAATTAGGGATAAGTTCTTTAATCTCTCTAAGTTAAATTACGGGGACGTAAAATAAAATCTTTAATTATTTCAAATTATGCTCAAACTCGTTTTCTATTTGGATAAAAGTTCTTTCTTTTCTAATTTCTCATAAAAATAATCTCATGTATCTTCTAGCTGATACAAGCTCTTCTTCTCTAAATTCTCATAAAATAATCTCATGTATCCAAAATACTTTATCATGTCTAAATATGCTTTCTTTACCTCGGAGTCCGTGAAGCGGCGATGGCGGTGGCTAATTTTCATTGCTAAAAGTATTTTTGAAATTCTCTTTTGAAAATTTGAGAGTCTACAGAAACATAGACCTGCTCTGATACCATCTGTAACGCCCCGGGTTCTAAATACCCGGAACGTCATTTCATCACCTCAACTAACTTTCAAAATTGATAATCAAGTGAAAAATAACTGAAATATCAATCGAGTAATTTTATAAATTTTGACTCAAATGGTAAACAATTCGAATATTGAAATAGTTTGAAAAATAAACTTCGAACAAATATGAAATAAATAAGTTTCAATTTCAAATAAAACTTTTCGAAAATCTCATTAATAGCCACCATCGTGCGCCTCGTCGCCAACTCCATCATCTGCAAAATTGGTTTTGAAAAATGTGAGTATTTCGAAGAAATATTCAGTAGACTCGCCCACAATAATAATTTTATATTATAAATTAAAATACATAATCATGATATTCAAGTCTCAGGTGTCGAAACGATCACCAGTAGTCTCATGAACAAGTAAATAAATACAAGTTCAAGTCTCATGCATTTAAGCAAGTAAATTCTCGTAACATAGTCTCATGCTTGAAAAGCAAGTAATTCTCATGAACACATTCATACATGCTAAATTACAATCCAAAATAATCATTGGTGCGCACTTTTGAAAATATAAATTTGTAAATAAGAGTCTACCTTATTTCTCGAGTATTGAGCAAACAGGGTAAAACTTCTAATGTTCTCGGACCTCGTCTAGTCCTATAAAGAAAATTTAAATAATTAAAATTAGACTCTTGAACAATCGGGTCTTAAATAAAGAGTTTGTGTAAAATGAAGTTTTTAAAAGGCTTTAGGGACTAAATTGTGAATTTGGAAAAATCAAGAATTGGCTCATGAAATTAATGAACCTTTTGTACTGACTTGACGAATCAAAACTTTCTGGCCAAATTAGAATTTCAGCAAAAACTTTGTGTCAAAATAGACTGAATTGAAAGCTTTGAGCTTAATTAGACTAAATAAAACGAAAAGGACTGAAATTGATTTAATATAAACATTGGGGGCTAAAATAGGAAATTTTATCAAAATCAGATTTTAAGACATCTGCATCTCCCATTTCTTTCTCTCTTAAACGCGCGCGCGAGAGAGAGAGAGAGAGAGAGAGAGAAGTAGAGGAGATGGGGGCGGCGAAGGGTGTCGCCCCACAAATTTCAAGTCGTCGATCATCCTGCTGACGGTGGCACCGTTGTCTAGGCGTCACTCCAGTGCGCGGTGGGTGAAAATGAAGAATTTGGGGCATATTTTGTGTGCGAAAATCAAGGTAAACAGAGGCTCGGCTTTGGGAATTTTTTGGTGAAAGCGAGGTCGAAGGTGTCGGTGGTTGAGGTAAGACAATGGGCTTACTTCTTCTTTAATTTTTGTTTATTTTTGGATGTCAATTTTGGGGAAATTGAATTGAGGCAAGGACGATTTTGAAGTGGTGATTGGTGGCGGGTTGTTGAGTTGGCAAAGGAGTTTCGACCATTTGATGGATGTTTCTAAAAAAATCACGAAGGGCTGTCGTGGGTTTTGTGTTGGCTCAGTTTGTCGTATGAGATTGTGAGATTGGGATTCTGCAATTTTAGGTGAAGTTGAGTTTGTGTTTTAGGAACCTGCGGTGGCTGCCGATGGTTGTGGTTCAATTTGGTGTATAAACAGTGAGGATTTTTACCTGAATTTACAGTGTGCTCGTGAGGGAAGAAGTGAGGTATTGGACTGGATTTATAGTCGATTCTTGGAAGCTGAAAGAATTGTAACCGAATTTTGATTGTAAGGTTGAATGAGGATTTGAAATCTTAATGAATAATTATGGAATTGATTATGGAAGTTTTTCAGGTTTTTTTTTTTTTTTTTTTTTTCAAGAATTTGAATTTTGCTGGGAGTTTAACTTTGTATAGGCAGAGAAATAAATTTCTGTATTGATTTGGGAAATAATAATAATAATAATAATAATTTTTAATATTGAATTAAAATAAAGATTTGAGTTTAAAAATGAGATAATGATTTTTAACAATTTTGAAATCGCAGATTGGATTTAAAATTATGAATTTCAATTTGTCTTAAAATTTCAAAACAACTAATGGAGCTAGACAAGAGCGCTAATTTTTAAAATAATGACCGTTAAGACTTGGGAAGTCGTAGCGACAAGTTCTTTAAAACTAACTTTTAAATTTAGAAATTTCTCGGTCGCTACAACTATTCCTTATCTAAATGCAATAAATACAAGAATTCACACACGATCGCCATAATAACAAAAGTATATCTCTATCTCTTGTTCAATTACCGAATTTATTACCTTGATCTAAGTTATTGACTCACCTCTCAGATTATGGAAATAACTCATTAAATCATGAATTAGTGGTCAAGTAATTAATGCATTAAACACAATAACAAATCAACACATGCAACGAATAACTAAAACAATGGAATTTAAATAATATAACTAGACTACATCGTTCATCCCAACATGAAGTTTAGTCACATATCATGAATAAACGGTAAAATAAATAAATAATAGCGTTTATTGAAAATAACATAAGAGAATGGAAAGCTTGCACCAAGTACCGATTCTCCACGTGATCTTCAACTCTTGCCCCTTTGTTATGCTTGAATCTCTCAAGAATTTGACGTGAAAATCTCAATTATATGATGTTCTTAGGTGAGGAAAGGTTCGGATTTCATTCCAAGAGGTTGTATTTATAGTTGGAGAAGAGACCTAGTTGAAAACGGAAAGCAAATTGTCAAATCCATGCTCGAGACTTTTTTGGTATCTGCACAGCGTTCAATATTTTAATCATATCTTTCTATTCCCTTATCCGATCGAGATGATCCAAAGTGCGTTAGTAATATGACTTAAAGGGATATAATTATTCATGAAATATGATGTTTCCAATTCGAACATTTACTACCCCAAAATTGGGTCTCAAAGTCCAACTAAAAATCTGTCCAAAATTTTGTGCTGTTGGAATCAATTTTATGGTAATATTCTTATCATATTCCATTCCTTTTTGACTTCTACTTGCATCCAATTGACTTCTAAAAATCCTCAAAGTATCGTCTTGTGATCCAAATCAATCATTGGATATTTGGAAGTTGGTCCCTCGTGTTTAATTTGCTTTTCAGTCCTTCAACTTCCAATAGCAAGAATATAGTCCCATACTTTCAAATCTTCTTCTATTTCTCTTCTAACTTCAATTCATCTTCTTCCCCAATTAGGTCCTCCACACCTTGAGTTTTCCACTTTACCACCATGCATCCTTCATGGTTGACGTTATTAACTACTCAATTTGTTCAATTTAGCTCACAATGTCATCTAATTGTGCATAATTTCCATCAATTGCTTCATTATCAAGATTTTGGGATATTTTCTGAAATGCAAATAAATAAACACAAATTAAATAGTATTTATTCCAAAACGACAACATAATATTCTAATTTTGACATATAAATAAGTGTATAAAATATACTTTTTAGTTTAAATTTTATTCTAATTTCAATACACATGATTAGAAGGGTGATAATAGGCATCCAAGGCAGTCTAAAAATCTGGTGGAGTCCCACTCTCAAAGGACCACTTTGTAAGTGTTGAAACTTGGAAATTTGATACTAGTTGATTTTGGAATTTACGCCTAAAACTTTTCATTAACTTAAGTGATGTTTTATGTTCAATACACAAGTTTAAAAGTGTGTTAAGATGTCATAAACATGCTTTGAGAATCTACTGGGAGTCCTCATTCAAAGTTATTATTTTGCAAGTGTTTAAAATTAGATTTTGAGGTAAAATGTTGTTGAACTTGATGTATAAAACTTGTTAAAGGCTTAAGTTATTTTTTATGTTCAATACACATGATTAGAAGTGTTTTAAGAGGTATTTAATGTGGTTTTAAAATCTATTGGAAATCCTCATGTAAAGTTACCACTTTGCAAGTGTTAAAAACTAGATTTTGAGATCTGAGGATGTTGGATTTTATGTCTAAAACTTGTTAACAGCTTAAGTGATGATCCATGTTTAATACACATGATTAGAAATGTGTTAATAAGCCCCAAGTGTAGTTTACAAGGCTGCTGAATTACTAAACTAAAATGTTCTTTTATATGTTTTTAAGAAGGAAACTTGAGACTAAAAGATGTTGGACTTGATAACTAATATTTGTTATAACTTTGAGATATGCCCTATGTCTAACATATATGAGATAGAAGTATGTTAAGATGAGAGTAACGTGATTTTTTGAAATTGTATGCTTAGACATATCACTTTAAAGTTATGGTTATATGTATGAAATAAGCAGAACTTGTTGACATCATAAAGGATTTCATCCTTACTCCTTATGTGTAAATTTTAAAGAATATAACACATTATCATAGTTTGAATAATTGCTTATGTGAAGAATTTTCATGCCATGATAGTATGATATTGATGTCTTAAATAAATAATCATGTGCAAATTATTATATCATGCTTGAATAAACAATTATGTGCAAATTTTTATGTCATATATAAAGAAGTAATTATATGCATGACCTTTCAAACAAGATTTGCATGATTATTGATGTCTCATATGCATCATGACATCATAAGCATTGATGATCATTTAAACATTCAAGAGAAAGATGATGTTTTCAAGAAATAATCATAACATGATGATGTTTTCAAGAAATGATCATAAACATTAAAGAGAAAGATGATATTTTCAGGAAATGAACATGAACATTAAAGAAGTCCCTATTTAGGTTGTACAACTAGGGAGCAGGTCCCTATTTGAGGTCACGGACACAAGGTGTCCATTTAAAACAGGCAACATGTCTTCTGGTCTTGGTTACACTTATGGTGTATGGGAGTCTGTTTGACGTAGACGCTGATTCGGAAGTATGGGTGCTTGTTTAGGGAGCTAATCCCTGCATATTAAATTATTAATGTTCCCGATTATGAAAGGAGCATTGGGAGTGAGTCCCACATGAACTTTTAACTCGTGAATCTAATACTCATTAATATGCCCAAACCTTGCTAGAGCCTTTGGGAGTGAGTTCCATGGAAATTAAAAACTCTTGGATCTTACAATTTTGAGGAAAGTGCTCTAGAGTGGAAAATCGAGTCAATGTAATCGAGGGTGTAAAAGAACACTCTTGTGACCTTGTGCTATAGAGAAAACACTTATGCATGCGATGTACAACCCTAATATGGGAAGGTCCCCTAAAGAGAAAAGAGAGGAGAATTTTCAAAATGTAAAATATTGTACCTTTCATGAATATTACTTTTCAAAGAATAAAGAAAGAAGAGATGAAAATCATATCATTTATGCATATTATAGCGTGAATTACATTTCTATTACCATGCTTATTGATTTCATAACTATTTTGATGTTGATGTTTTGAATTTGCTAAGTGAGATTTGGTTCTTATTTATATGTAGACATGAATTGGATTGTCACATGTAGTAAACAATAAATGGTGAAATTTTCATAATGATTTCTATTGTTACTTGGAAATTTTGATATGATGATGAGCACGAAGTCAAATGTTTTATATATTCTTTGAACCCAATATACAAGATGAGTATTGTGTTGGTATAATATATATGGAATTAATTGTAGTGAATGAGATATGAGCTTATTATCAAATGATAAGGTAAAGTGATTATGATTTCATTCATATATCTGAGAGATAATGTCAAAGTTAAGAGGTAAAGTGTATGATTTATATTCACTTCTGAGTATGCTTGATAGGGTGCATATTTGCTATTTAATTTGTGATATTTCATCTTATTCCATTGATTTTAAATGTTTAAATTGTAGATATTAATCATATTTTATGACTTGTGGATTAGGTGGAGAATTGAGATCAAATTGGACTCAAATCACAAATTAGAAGGAAGAAGCTTGGAACTCTAAAATACCCAATCAGAGAAGGACAGACAATAAGGCGTGGGCACGCCTTATTGATTCTGAAAGATAGGAGCCTCAAATAAAAAAATTAATGGGCTGATTATTACCTTAATTTTAGGCCCAGCAACACATGGATGGGGACGAAGCACATGATACAATTGGTGGAAATTTTGGGCCAAAAAGAAAAAAACCATACTTTGACCTAGATGGGAGACTAGGAATAAAAAGGAAGCTGACTACAATTGAAAGGAGAAAAAAAAGAATTGCTGAAAGGGAGGACTCCCAGACTTTTCCCAGAAAATTGATGAGAGCCACGTTTTTGGACATAAGAAAAAAAAAGAAAAAGACTTCTTTTGGAAAAAGGGGACTCTCAGCACTTATCCCAGAATTAATTGGAGCTATTTTTTTTCTTGGCACAGGGGAACGAATTGAGGGGCAGAATTTTGGAGAAAAGGATGCGGTGACACCGGCCTCGATTTGGGAGTTTTACCTTCTTGTCTTTTAATTTTATTCATTTAACTTTTTGATTAACAATGTTGATGGATAGCTAAATTTATTTTTCTAGTTCAAGGTTATTCGAAGTTTTGATTCACCAAGAATTGTGAGATCTAATTAAATTTATTCGTTTCTTTAATTATTCTCTATTTATATGTCTTTTGATTGTGAATTGAAGTTGTTGTTTTGATTTATTAATACAAAGTGCACGTTGTTTTAATTGTCAAAACGATACTTAGCCATTTAGATATCTAAATCCGTAATTGTTTAGGTTTTCTAATACAGGTTGCAAATAACATAGTTAATTATAGACTGATTTTTGACTCATGTTATAAAGGCATGTAACCTAACTTAAATGAATCACACGTGTGGATTTGTTGGTTAGAATTGGTCGTCTCCCTAGGAATTAATGCTATTGGTAAATTAAATCCTACGATCGTATCTAGGATTGTTCATTGATTAGGGAAATAATTAACGGGCGTCTCTTAATTATCGATAAAGTAAGGAGAGATAGGTTATTAGATCGTATCAATGACCATAACCATTTTAGAGAATGAGTAAAGGATTTTATTCTTGCATCCATGATCAATTCTGTGAATCAATATTGAGATTATACCTTGGACTGGATATTTGTTTAATTTGATATTTTCATTAATTTAATTCCGCAATTGTTTATTTATAATTTGATTTCACATTCAAAAATTCAAAACCCCCCTTGTTTTTAATTCATTGTTTTTAATTTTCCCGAAGAATTAAATCTAACCAGTCCCTGTGGATTCGACCTTGCTTACCACTATTGCAATTTATTTTTATGAGAGCAAGAAAGTATTATTATTTGTTGGATTCGACACCCACCAAATTTTTGGCGCCGTTGCCGGGGACTGGTGTTAATCAGATTTAATTTTTCATTTACTGTTATCTATTTATTTGTTTATTTATTTTTATATCTTTTACTAATTTCTTTATTTCTTTTATGCCCCGTTGTTCTCGTACAGGTGAGTTGCGATATGACCCTGAAATTGAGAAGACAGCTCGTAAATTAAGGAAGGAAGCTAAGTTGCGCAAACAAACCAGATTGAATTTAGTAGCTGACCCGAAAAATTCAACAACCGATTCTTCTAGTGGTTCTGAAACTGAGCAAGAGAAAGCAATGGCCAATGAGGAACAAACCTTAAGGGAACTGGCTGCACCAAATGAAAATCAACAGCCACTTTGCATTCAGTATCCAGTCCTAGATGTGGGATTTGAATTGAAATCTGGACTGATCCATTTGCTACCCAAATTCTATGGGCTCGAGAATGAAGATCCTCACAAACATCTGAAGGAATTCCACATGGTGTGTTCAAGTATGAAACCACAAGGAGTGACTGAAGAAAAAATCAAGCTGCGGGCTTTTCCATTCTCACTAGCTGACAAAGCAAAAGATTGGCTGTTCTATCTACCGCCAAGTTCTGTGGCTACATGGACGGGAATGGTTAGATTATTTCTTGAAAAAATTTTCCCAGCCTCAAGAGCTACAAACATCAGAAGAGAGGTATGTGGAATCAAACAGAGAGATATCGAAACCTTGCATGAATATTGGGAAAGGTTTAAACAGTTGTGCGCAAGCTGCCCCCAACATGGAATTTCTGAAAAATTACTCATTCAATACTTCTATGAGGGATTGTTACCAATGGAGAGGAAAATGATGGATGCAGCTAGTGGAGGAGCCATAGTGAATAAAACCCCAACTGCCGCTAAGGATCTGATCTCCATCATGGCCGCTAACACACAACAGTTTGGATTCAGACAAGACACTCCTGTAAAAAGAGTGAACGAGGTAAATGTATCTTCCCTTGAAAATCAAATAGCAAATCTAACCTCTCTTGTTCAACAAATGGCTGCAGGAAATATGCAACAGGTTAAGGCATGTGGAATTTGTGCTGCCACTGGTCATCCAACGGACACATGCCCAACTCTCCAAGAAGATTCATTTGAGCAAGCTAATGCAGTTGGGAGATTTCCAGGCCCACCTCAACCGAAGTATGATCCTTATTCAAATACTTATAACCCAGGATGGAGGGATCACCCCAACTTTAGTTATCAGACCAAGCCGCAATTCCAACAGTTCCAACCTAGACAGCCTACACCTCAACCGCAACAACCTTCTTCGAGCTCAAGTATTTCTCTAGAAGAAATTGTGAAATCACTTGCAACTAATACACAACAATTTCAACAGGAAACGAGAACAGGCATGAAGAATTTGGAGACTCAAATGAGTCAATTAGCGTCAACTGTAAGCCGCTTGGAATCTCAAGGAAAATTACCTTCTCAAACCATTATCAACCCAAAACAAAATGCCAGTGCAATCACTCTGAGAAGTGGGAAGGAACTGAAAGATCCTAGTAAGTCAAAGCCAGGTAGTAAGGGAGAGAAAACTGAAAAGGAAGTCATCCCACAACGTCATGTTGACCAACCTGAAGTACTTGACAAAGAACAACCCAGGATTTTCGTGACACCTCCTCCATTTCCTACAAGATTGAACAAATCCAAGAAAGAGGAAGAAGAAAAGGAAATCATGGAAACATTTCGAAAAATTGAGGTAAATATTCCCTTACTCGATGCAATTAAACAGGTGCCTCGATATGCTAAATTTCTTAAGGAATTGTGCACCAACAAGAGAAAATTAAAAGGGAATGAAAAGATAAGTGTCGGAGAAAATGTTTCAGCTGTTCTCCAGAAAAAGCTACCTCCTAAATGCAAGGACCCAGGTATGTTTACCATCCCATGTAAAGTAGGTAAGGTTAGAGTCGAGAAGGCCATGCTAGATCTAGGAGCTTCAATAAATGTCATGCCTTTGTCTGTTTACTCATCTTTAAATACTAGTCCATTGAAAGAAACAGGGGTGATTATTCAACTAGCTGATAGATCCAATGTGTACCCTGAGGGAGTCTTAGAAGATGTTTTGGTTCAAGTAAATGAATTGGTTTTTCCTGCTGATTTTTATGTACTTAATATGGAGGAAGATGATTCTTCTAATCCTACACCGATTTTACTAGGAAGACCATTTCTTAAAACATCTAGGACAAAAATTGATGTGCATGCTAGAACACTCACAATGGAGTTTGATGGTGAAATCATTAAATTTAATATTTATGAATCCATGAGATATCCTAGTGAGGTATCCCATGTTTATGTTATGGATGTCATCGACCCTCTAGCACAAAATGTTTTTGATCTTAACGATGATGATAAATTGAATGTTGCTCTTAGCAGGAACCTCACTCGTGATGGACTAGAGAAGGCCATGAATTTTGCGTTGGATTTTGATTTGCAGGAAGCAATTCATGAACTAGAGTCGCTTGGACCGATAAGGTATAATGTATCTCAAATTGAATTGCCTAGTTCTCACACAAAACTTCTTTCTTCTATTGAGCAGGCACCCAAATTGGAATTGAAACCCCTACCGGACCATTTGAAGTATGTGTTCTTAGGAGAAGGAGAAATGCTCCGGTAATTATTTCCAAGAAACTCTCTCCCTTGGAGGAAGAGAAATTGACTCGGGTGCTTAGGGAGTATAAACAAGCAATCGGATGGACTATAGCAGACATTAAGGGATTGAGTCCCTCTACTTGCATGCATAAGATACTACTGGAAGAAGATTGTAAACCTTCTAGAGAAGCCCAACGAAGACTGAACCCACCAATGATGGAAGTGGTAAAGAAAGAAATTTTAAAACTTCTTGATGCAGGTATGATCTATCCAATTTTTGACAGTAAATGGGTGAGTCCAGTTCAGGTAGTCCCAAAGAAAACAGGTATAACAGTTATTAGGAATTCTGAAGGTGAGATGATCCCTACTCGTGTTGAAAATGGGTGGCGGGTGTGTATTGATTATAGGAAGTTAAATGATGTAACTAGAAAAGATCACTTCCCCCTCCCATTTATTGATCAAATGCTTGAGCGTGTAGCAGGTCGTACTCATTATTGTTGTCTTGATGGTTATTCAGGTTTTCACCAGATCCCAGTTGCACCGGAAGATCAGGAGAAAACCACATTCACGTGCCTGTTCGGCACCTTTGCGTATAGACGGATGCCATTTGGACTTTGCAATGCCCCTGCTACATTTCAGAGGTGTATGGTTAGTATATTTTCTGATTATGTGGAGAACATCATAGAGGTATTCATAGATGATTTTACAGTCTATGGTAATTCTTTCGATTCATGTTTAACTAACCTTACAAAAGTTCTTGGCAGATGCATAGAAAAGAATTTAGTTTTGAACTACGAAAAATGTCATTTTATGGTTGATCAAGGAATTATTTTAGGCCATATCGTGTCTTCTAAGGGTATTGAGGTTGATAGGGCTAAGATAGATATTATTAAATCCTTGCCCTACCCTACAACTGTTCGGGAAGTTCGCTCTTTTCTTGGACATGCAGGTTTTTACATGCGCTTTATCAAGGATTTTTCCAAGATCTCACAGCCCATGTGTAAATTATTGCAAAAGGATAAGGTGTTTGAATTTGACGAGGCATGCAAAGGAGCATTTGATAAATTGAAGGATATGCTCACCTCAGCCCCAATTATCCAACCACCTAATTGGAACCTCCCATTTGAAATCACGTGTGATGCAAGTAATCATGCAGTAGGTGCCGTGCTTGGACAAAAAGTTGGAAGAGCTCATCATGCCATATACTATGCTTCCAAAACACTCGATAACGTACAAAGCAACTATTCGACCACGAAAAAAGAACTTTTAGCTATTGTTTTTACTTTAGAAAAATTCCGTCAATATTTACTTGGTACTAAAGTGATTATTTATTCTGATCATGCAGCTCTCAAGTGCTTGTTTTCAAAGAAGGAGGCGAAACCTAGGCTGATTCGATGGATTCTCTTGCTACAAGAGTTTGACTTAGAGATACGGGATAAAAAGGGCACAGAGAATTTGGTTGCTGATCATTTAAGCAGATTAACCACAAGTGAAGAGCCATCACCACTAAAGGATAATTTTCCAGATGAGCATTTATTTTCTATTAAAGAAGCAATCCCCTGGTACACTGATATTGTTAATTATCTAGTTACTAGGACGTTACCACACGATTTGTCTAGAGCTCAAAAAGATAGGATAAAGAGTGATGCTAAATATTATGTGTGGGATGACCCTTATTTGTGGAAACATTGTTCTGACCAAATTATTCGTAGGTGTGTCTCTCAACAAGAAATCCCTTCGATTTTAAAATTTTGTCATTCATATGCTTGTGGGGGACATTTTGGGCCTAAGCGAACAGCCCGTAAAGTACTAGAGTGTGTACTGTTTTGGCCTACTTTATTTCATGATTCATACATGTTTTGCAAATCTTGTGAACAATGTCAGAAAACTGGAACAATAGGACGTAGAGATCAAATGCCACTCACCCCTATTCTCGTTTGTGAAATATTTGATGTGTGGGGTATTGATTTCTTGGGTCCTTTCCCTTCGTCTTATAGTAATGTTTACATAATTCTTGCTGTGGATTATGTTTCAAAGTGGGTGGAAGCTAAAGCCACCCGAACTGATGATGCTAAAGCGGTTGCAGATTTTGTCAAATCTCATATTTTTGTTAGGTTCGGGATGCCTAAAGCCGTCATTAGTGATCGCGGGACTCACTTTTGCAATAGAGTGATGGAGGCTTTATTGAAGAAATACAATGTTACCCACCGCGTCTCTACTGCATACCACCCGCAAACTAATGGACGGGCTGAAGTATCCAACAGGGAAATCAAATCCATACTTGAAAAGACTGTCAACCTAGACAGAAAGGATTGGATTCTACGGCTTGATGATGCACTTTGGGCTTACCGAACGGCCTACAAAACTCCTATAGGTATGTCTCCTTACCGTTTGGGATTTGGTAAACCTTGTCACCTTCCAGTAGAATTAGAACACAGGGCATACTGGGCCATTAAGCAGTGCAATATGAGAATGGATGAGTCGGGGGAGCAAAGAAAATTGCAAGTGCAAGAGTTTGAAGAGATCCGCAATGATGCCTATGAGAACTCAAGGATCTACAAGGAAAAGACAAAAGTTTTCCATGATCAGATGATTTCCAGGAAAACATTTTCTATTGGTCAGAAAGTTTTACTTTATCATTCTAAATTGAAATTGTTTCCTGTTAAGTTGCGTTCTAGATGGATAGGCCCTTTTCTTGTTACTAATGTATATTCTCATGGTGCAGTCGAAATTCAAGGATTGGATACGGGTAAGATTTTTAAAGTCAATGGACATCGCCTAAAACCCTTTTATGAAGGCTTTCCGGTATGTAATGTTGATCAACTCGATTTAGAATGTCCAACTTACACTAATTGAGCGATGGGAACGTCTAGCTAGAGACGTAAAAGAAAAGCGCTTCCGGGAGGCAACCCGAATTTCTTTTCCTTAGTTTAACAAGCAATTTTTATCCTTTTATTCATTTTCATCTATTTGTTTATTTTTGTTTGTTTATTCAGCATTATTTATTTTATGATCCATGTAATTTTTTTAAAGTGAAATTGACCTTGTTTTAATTTTTGGGCAGATATGAATCTTCATTAGGATGTGGGCACGCTCTATGAAGAAAGCACTTGGTTCAAATAGTGGAGAAAAACTTGGAATAAGGCGTGCCCACGCCTTAATCAAAGTACACATCGGATTACAAGGTCATTGATATCAACTTGGATTAAGGCGTGCCCACGCCTTAATCAATGTGCATCTCGGATTACATGGCCATTTTTCAAAACTTGGAATAAGGCGTGCCCACGTCTTAACCTATGTGCAGCTTGGAATTTCAAAAAAAAAAAAAAAAAATTAAAATTAAAACCCTATTCTGACTCACTAAACCACCCTCTCCTTCCTTCCTCATTCAACCGCTTCTTCCCCGCCTCTCTCTATCCATTCCCTTTGTGACCCGGGCGACGCCACCTGAAGCCGCTCCCCTTCTTCCTCCTCAACCACACACCGGCCACCGTTCAGCAACCCGTCGCGCCCCAACCCCTTACCAGGCCGCCGCCACGCGCCCTCTTTCTCTCGACTCTTCCACCCGCTGTGATTCCGTCGCCTAGCGCAACCAACCAGTCGCTCTCCTCCTTAGTTCGAAACCGCAGGGTCCCCTCCGCCTCTGTACCACACCATAATTACCGCCAGCTCCCCTCCTTCTCCCTACATCACCGGAGCCCTAACTTGCTACCTTCGGCTAGACTCGGTTTTCTCTATCCCATTATACCGCCAAGTCCTATTCCCTCTCAATCACCACCGGTCAGCAACACCTTCTATTTTCCCTCGCCACATTCTTAATTCAATTTTACACTGCAGCAAACAGAAACACGAATTGGGTGTCATGGGCAGAAACAAAACACCGCAGTCCAGCCGTGGGAGCTCGAAGAAAGCTGTGAGACCTACCCCCACTGCAGACACGCAGTCCGCCCCTGCTGAGACCAACTCCCCTGCGCGCAAACGAGCTCGAATTGGTAAAGGTTTGCACATTCTTCCACCCTCTGATTCGGATTTGAATGGGTATTTGCAATTCACTAAGAAAAAGGACAAAGAACGTTATAGGATGATTTGTGATAAAGACATCATACCTTGCAAATATATTGATAGGCATACCATGGAATCTTTGCATATTGATAGGAATGTGTCTGAGCTTATTGAAAATATAGGTTGGCGTTCTTATTTTTCTATTCAACATCCCGCCTACATTGAACTCGTTAGGGAGTTTTACACCACTTTTGAATTCAAAAAGCCCGATGATTTCACATTGAATAGCCCTAGGGTGATTCAATTTAGACTTATGGGAAAAGATTTCAAACTTTCAATCACTGATTTCAATTTAGCATTTGGTTTTTTTGACAAGGATTATGCTGAAACCGATGAATACCTAAATAGTGCATGTGATTATAGGGATGATTTTGAACCAGTTGCTTTGTACAGAACACTGTCCACCTCTAATTTCTATCATCCAAGAAAATCCAAAGATTCTTTCCTTCGTAGTCCTGCCCTAAAGTACATACATAGGTTTCTTGCATTCACGTTTTCGGGTAGGAAAGATTCGGCAGCTGTATTGTCAAAATCTGAATTTTATTTCTTGTGGTGCATGTTGAACAAAATCAAAGTGAATCTTGGCTACTGGCTAGCCTCACAATTTGCTAATGTGATGACTAACAAGCGTCCTTTAGTTTTAGGATCTTTGATCACTCAGTTAGCTATTCATGAAAATTTGATTGATCCTACTAATAATGATCTTCATGTTTCTTGCGAGATGCAACCATTGGACTTGCATTGCTTGGAGATCATGGGGTTAGTTTGGAAGGATGGCAGCACGTACAAATTCCATGAACTAGGGCCCATTGCACCTCGGGTTACACGCACGATTCCTACCGCCAGAAACCCTGAAAGGGCCATCATCCCCTTTCGTGCTTCTGCATCCACATCCACAGGGTCGGCCACGGGACGTGATGAGGATCGGTTTGATAGGATTGAGCGTCGGCTCGCGAGGATGGGAAAAAATCAGAATGCATTCTTCGCTCACATGGGATTCAACCCGCCTTCACCACCATCCAGTTCATAGCTACATATCTTCAGGGAAGTCCTCTATCATAAATTTTTGAAATTTTTGCTCTTTTTGCAACATTGAGGACAAGGTTTAGACTAAGTGTGGGGGTGGGAGATGCTTTTGCCTTTTTCTTAATTTACACTTTCTGTTTTATTTTTAATTCTATTTTCTTTTCTTTCATTATCTTTCATGTTTACTCTACTTCAAAAAAGAAAAAAGAAAAAAAAAATTAACAAATTGGATGAGCAATTGTTTTCTAGTTCATTTCATTGGATTCGATGGGGATTGATTGAAGAGTGTGTGGGATTTAATGCGCATTGACCCTATTTTGTGAGTTTTTGAGCCTTTTGAGCATTCACATTTAACTCTACGACATGCTATATTCTTTTGATTGTGTGATTGTCAAGCGTAGTTGATTTCTTCTAGAACTTGCTTTGTTATGCATGTTGAGATGCCTCTTGGTAATTGAATGCACTGAATAAGTATGGGCGCTTAGGTGAAGCCAAATTTAGCTTTATTAAAATGCCTACCTTGAAATATGCCACTAGAAAATCAATTTTGAGCCATAGCCTTTTTGTTGAAAATCAACCCCAATACAAGCCATGAGAACTCCTATTCCTTGCTAATATTCCATTCTCTTGAACCTTGCATTGAAGGAATAAATGAGCTTATTCACTCGAGCTTCAAATTATTTTGGTTGAGAATAAAAGACATTGAAAATCAAAAACCTATGATGTGAAAGAAATGTTGGGGAATAAAGTGGTCGAGTTGCAATCTATACCTAATTGAGTCAAACCCAAGTTGATGTGTTGTAACACCGCTCCGATTGACCTAACTCCACACTTTTTCGCACTAATTTGAGTTTGAAACCAGGACCAAGCAATGACCTTTATCTCATAAATGGATGGGATCAACACATATAAACCGTAATTCGTGAGCTTTTGAGCCTATGAGCTATTTTTATCTTTCTATTAAGCTCTTATTCTTTGATGTGTGTCCTGCATGGTTTGTTTGTTCTTGGATGTGCTCTCTTGTACATGCCGTTGTAGTTTCTTGACTCAAGTGCAAACTATAGTAAAGGCATTAGGTGAAACCCAATTTGGCCTTCTTAAAATGCCTACCATGATACATATACCAATAGAAGCCTCTTTGAGCTTTAGCCTATCTTTGGAATTTTGTAGCCACGTTACAAGCCATGGATTCCTGTTCTTTCATGTTACCTCTATCTTGAACCCACAAGAGAGGAATTCCACAAGCTTGTATTGATTGAGAAGTATGAGACAGTCTTAGCTTCAGAAAAATGGGAGTTTTCATTTGGTTCTATTCAATGTTTAAAGGATGATGGGGTCAAAAAGAAATTATGTCAAAAAAAAAAAAAATCATGTGAAGAGAATAAACCCCACGTGCATAATAAGAGTCAAGGGCTGAATCGATTGGATGCTAGGAAATTATGAAAAAGTCATATTGAAAGGTGGAGGAAGAGATATCGTTTTGAATTGAATCAGCTTGTGAACATTCCTCTCAACTTAGCCTAAATATTTTCCTTTTATCCTACCTAACCTGAAGCCCCGTTACAACCAAATAAAGACCTTTACTTTGCACTTGTGTTATTGTTAGCTCCAGTCATGACATCTGAGCAGTCTGTGGCAATGAATCCTCCATGCAGTGAGTTGAGTGAAAATTCTCACCCTTATACACTTTGTGCGAAGAGAGAAATACCTTGTGAGGGTGTTTACTCCCATTACATGTGCTTATGAGTGGTTTGAATTGCTTGGTCTATATTTTGTGCCTTCAAGTTGATTGAAATTAATACCCATGTTGTAATTCGTTGATAGTTGTTGAGGGGATACTCACGAGAGGTGAAAGAATATAAACTACACTGGGGTATGGAGTGATATGATTGAAATACATGAATTTTAAGTGAGTTCTTACGAAGAAGTTCACATAATTCCTTCAATGAAGATCGCCAAAAATGTATCCTTTTTATCCCACCTTACCCAAGCCCCATTACAACCGGTGTTAAGACCCATACTTTGTGTTCAAAACCATTGGTGGCTCCAATGTGATATATTAGCAAGCCTATGGTAAGAGTTTGCTATGCTTTGACCTGAGAGTGCATAAATACTTTACACCCTAAACACTTTGAGCGAATTGTGTGAATCTAATGTGAGGTGTTAAATCTCACCACCTGTGGATTTTGAAAATTTTGTTGAAGTGACTAGCATGGTGTTGAATTGTAGAGATAGAAGAATGGATGATGATGAGAGTACATTCCATTAACTTGAGCTAGTTTATGCTTGAGGACAAGCATTGTGTAAGTGTGGAGGGATTTGATAGGGTGCATATTTGCTATTTAATTTGTGATATTTCCTCTTATTCCATTGATTTTATATGTTTAAATTGTAGATATTAATCATATTTTATGACTTGTGGATTAGGTGGAGAATTGAGATCAAATTGGACTCAAATCACAAATTAGAAGGAAGAAACTTGGAACTCTAAAATACCCAATCAGAGAAGGACAGACAATAAGGCGTGGGCACGCCTTATTGATTCTGAAAGATAGGAGCCTCAAATAAAAAAAATTAATGGGTTGATTATTACCTTAATTTTAGGCCCAGCAACACATGGATGGGGACGAAGCACAGGATACAATTGGTGGAAAATTTGGGCCAAAAAGAAAAAAACCATTCTTTGACCTAGATGGGAGACTACGAATAAAAAGGAAGCTGACTACAATTGAAAGGAGGAAAAAAAAGAATTGCTGAAAGGGAGGACTCCCAGACTTTTCCCAGAAAATTGATGAGAGCCACGTTTTTGGACATAAGTAAAAAAAAAAAGACTTCTTTTGGAATAAGGGGACTCTCAGCACTTATCCCAGAATTAATTGGAGCTATTTTTTTTCTTGGCACAGGGGAACGAATTGAGGGGCAGAATTTTGGAGAAAAGGATGCGGTGACACCGGCCTCGATTTGTGAGTTTTACCTTCTTGTCTTTTAATTTTATTCATTTAACTTTTTGATTAACAATGTTGATGGATAGCTAAATTTATTTTTCTAGTTCAAGGTTATTCAAAGTTTTGATTCACCAAAAATTGTGAGATCTAATTAAATTTATTCGTTTCTTTAATTATTCTCTATTTATATGTCTTTTGATTGTGAATTGAAGTTGTTGTTTTGATTTATTAATACAAAGTGCACGTTGTTTTAATTGTCAAAACGATACTTAGTCAATTAGATATCTAAATCCGTAATTGTTTAGGTTTTCTAATACAGGTGGCAAATAACATAGTTAATTATAGACTGATTTTTGACTCATGTTATGAAGGCATGTAACCTAACTTAAATGAATCACACGTGTGGATTTGTTGGTTAGAATTGGTCGTCTCCCTAGGAATTAATGCTATTGGTAAATTAAATCCTACGATCGTATCTAGGATTGTTCATTGATTAGGGAAATAATTAACGGGCGTCTCTTAATTATCGATAAAGTAAGGAGAGATAGGTTATTAGATCGTATCAATGACCATAACCATTTTAGAGAATGAGTAAAGGATTTTATTCTTGCATCCATGATCAATTCTGTGAATCAATATTGAGATTATACCTTGGACTGGATATTTGTTTAATTTGATATTTTCATTAATTTAATTCCGCAATTGTTTATTTATAATTTGATTTCACATTCAAAAATTCAAAACCCCCCTTGTTTTTAATTCATTATTTTTAGTTTTCCCGAAGAATTAAATCTAACCAGTCCCTGTGGATTCGACATTGCTTACCACTATTGCAATTTATTTTTATGAGAGCAAGAAAGTTTTATTATTTGTTGGATTCGACACCCACCAATGCTAAAGTTTGACAAGAGAATATTGAAGATGGTAGATACCTATATAAATCTAAAGTTCTTGTCGAATTGAGAAAGATAGAGTTCCAGATAGTGAATTTGGATGGATATTGCAATCTCAGATAAACTTATAATGTAAATAATTGAAATATTAGGTTTAAAAAATGGAAAAATCTGAGACGAGATTGAATGCAATGAAATAATGATTTTGAACGTGAGTTTAATGCTTGAAATAATTAGGTGAGATTTTAGAGTTGGATAAATGTAATATACTATTTGTCATTTTTACCTTTAATAGTATGTGTGGAATATAAAAAAGTTATATAGTATAAAGGGTGTATTTTCTTTATAAAATGGGTAATGTGGTGTAAATTTGCACAAAAGTATTTAGCCAAGCTGGACCAAGTTGATCTTCCTATGAATAAAGAGGTTATTATGTTAAATAAGGAGGTACAACCTAGTATCTGGAATATTCATCTTCTCCAAATCAATCATTCCAACAGAAATTATAATGTAGTAGTTGCGTAGAGCCTTTCTCTAGTCCCATGATGGGTAACTAAATTGCAATTCAATTGCCTTCTATAGAATGTATCATCAATGTCTTTGATGAACTGTTCAATGTTGTCAAATGTTGACAAGAACAATAGAAAAAATGTAGAAGGGAGATGAAGCGATGTATGATGAAATAAATCTCCTTAAGATAGATTTTGTCTAGTGCAAAGGTGTCAACAGGATCAAAGGACTTCTATCTCCCAAGATTTAATACTTCTTCCAAAGTTGGTACTGCGCTATACTCACATTGTTTGTCAAATCAAAGTCTAACTTGTATTCTTTAAGTTGGTACTGTGCTATACTCACCTTGTTTGTCAAATCAAAGTCTAACTTGTATTCTTTAAGGATGGAATGAAAACCAAGCTTTTAGAAGATTCCAAAAATTATTTTCGCATAAATTTGTTAAAGCGGAATTGAGGGAGGGAGGGAGGGAGAGAGAGTACATAAATTAGGATTGAATTGGTGTGAAAATACTCGGATATGGGGTCCCCTATGTTAAACAAAACTAGTTGCAGGCACTGTTAACAATAAAATTTCAGAAAAGAAAAATTTATCGATCGAGACTCGTGACAGCACGATGTCCTAAAGTGAAATTGCCCGCCGTAATTTGCTGCGACCTCTTTGGACAACCACTCCCAAAATACAACGATCGAATCACTATGTGCAGCAATCACAAATGATTTCAGAACTCTCAAGGTTACTCCAGAATAGCTTATAGAAATAATAGATGAACAAGAAAAGAAGAAATAACTTGGATATGTTTCTGTATTTTTTGTCTGAAAAAATAACTTCAATTTATAGAGAAAATATTCATAACTTCCACAGGATTAATGAAGAAAAACTGAAAATTTATGGACTTCATTATTTCAAAAGAAACTGCCTCAACAGTCAGAAATAATAAAAATTAATTCGGAAATGATTAAAAATAAATAATATATATATATATATTAATCAAAGAAGCCCAATGCCCCAAGGCCCTATCAAAGACTATTTAAATATGCGCGTGGAATGTGAATCGAACCACCAACCTCCCACATAAATTTCACATTTTCCACCACTTTGACACTTTACGTAATTTATTTCTTTCTTTCAATTAATATATATATATATATATATCTATCTAACACCCTATTTATAGGTTTCAAAGTGTCCTCTGAAATAGGTTTGTGCCTGTTCCGAATGGGTACACCAATTGGTCTAGATCATCCTAGGTGTTAGATTAAGATTAGACGATCTAGATTATGTCTTGCAATGAGTGTGGCCCTTCATCACCTCATGCACCTATTCACTAAGCCATGCAGGTGCCATACACAACTGATGCCTCGTTACCATCTAAGCATGTGCCAACTCACCGAGCCTCCCAATTCCATGTCATTGAGCCATGATTCCATTTCTGAAAAAATTTAAGGCTCCTCGCAACGATGTGTACATGCAAAGTGCACCTTCAAAGTGCCAAATTAATTAATTAAATAGCTCACGTTATTAAATAAACACCATTTAATAACCAAACTTATTAATTCCCCTTTATGTAAATTAATTCTAACACTCCCCCACATGAATGGAAGAAGTCTCAAATCAAGGAAGGCAGTATAAGAATACAATTTAAAAGATAACTCATCAAGATAGGCAGCTTTCGTTTTTAACCTTCCTTAGTAAGAATTTATCAAACAAATCATATCTCATATCAAACATGGTTCTCTATTATTTTCATTATTCCGGCCCTAAAAAACTTGGGTTCTATGAGGGCTTTTAGAGAATTCACCTAAGTAAAATATCCAAATAACCGGCCACGTTTTCACTAACATAGTTGATATTTGATAAAAAAAAAAAAAGTCCTATAATAATCCACTTGTACTAATTACAAGATATAGTTATCGTTAAAAGTAATGCTTATCCTTAACAATATTTGTAGGTAGCACTTTTGTATCATAGAAATGGAAAGGAGTAAAAGCTTCGAAGTGTTTCTCATCAAGTCAGTCATAATTAGTTTTCCTATTGAACCAACACAGTGGGATATCCATTTCCTAGGTTAGGTTTCCATTAAGTTAACCCCTTCGATTTAGGCCTTAATGCCGTTTTCCTCGATGCACAATCTAATATGGATTTTCTCTCTACAGCATATACATCTTAACTTTCTGTTACATACAAGATTTTTTGCTCAGGCTATTGTTGCTTGGTTATCGCAATAAATGCATATAGCTGGCAGAAGTTTTGACCATATTTATCTGCTATCAAATTGGCATTGCTATATCCTTCAACTACTGGAGGATATTGATTATAGTGTAAAGAATACTCTCTAGACAGTTTTAAGTATCCTAAAACTCTAAGTAATGCATGCCAATATTCATTACTAGGGTTACTAGTGTATCAAATTAGTTTACTACCAAGTAAGTTGTATCAAGCCTTGTACAATTCATTAAGTACATTAGGCTTCCAATAATTAGGAATATTCTAGCTGCTTTTACCATTTCCAATATTTTTGTGGCGAACTATATGAAGAAGAGATGAATTACATGTGTTCTTTAATATCATGGGTCTTAAAATTTTCAATATTTTCTGCATAGTGAGTTTGAGACAACATAAACCATTAGATGTTCTAGAGATTTTCATTCCTAGAATAAGTCTACTTCACCCATATTTTTCATATCAAAATTATTGGCTAGCATTTTCTTTATTTTGTTAATGACTTCCATATTAGACCCTAATATGAGCATGTCATCTATATAAAGACATACCAAAATTATTCTTCTTCAAATATGCACATTTATCAAATTCATTTATGGTAAATTCATTTCTAATCATGACATTGTTAGATTTTTCGTGACATTGTTTAGGGGCTTGCTTCAATCCATACAAGGACTTAATCAGTTTACATACTTTGTGGTCCTGTCCTTTAACTATGAAGCCTTCTCGTTGTTCCATATAAACTTCCTCGTTTAATTCACCATTTAAGAATACAGTCTTGACATCCATTTGATGTATGTGCAAGTTATACAAGGCTGCCATTGCAATTAAAACCTGAATAGATGTAATTCTTGTCACTGGTAAATAAGTGTCAAAGAAATCCTTTAGACGATAACCTTTTGAAACAAGTCGTGTAATACCCCCAAGTTTAAAATCTTCAACTTAGGCATGTTAACTTCCTTTCACTTTAAATGAGGAAATAAAACATTTCAAACACTTATTTTCTTCACTTACATGCGTAAACAAAACATTTAAAACCTCAACATTTTTTTTTCTTTTTTTTTCTATTATACAATTCTACAAAAATTTCGCCAGAGTCTCCTCTATAAATTGGACTTAACCAACCTGTAGAGGGACTTCAAAACCATTTTAAAGCATACATCTCAACTCATTCAATCCCATACATCATCAAAACCATTCAATAAGTCCCAAACTCCTCAACAATATATTTCCAAGTAAATAAACTTTAGCAAATGAAATAAGAGGTCATTTAACCTCTAATACTACACTAGTACTTATTCAAAGCTAATTGCAATCAAACCATTAACAATAATAAATGAAGGAATAATTAATGAAAAACTTAAATGAATTCTAATTTAACTTTATTTTCAAAAATTGAAGGTAGGTATAGCCTGAGTCTGTCTCCAAGTGCTCTCCTCATCTCATCTAGCTTTTATCACCTGAAACTTTGGGAAGGGATTGGGGTGAGCTAAAGGTCAGTAAGTAAACTTTATGCACCACGCATGCTCATGATATGAAATTCCTTAGACCATTCAAAGTAATTATCCTCATTTACTTTACTTTTCAAGACATTCATACTTTCCAAACTTTCACTTAAACATTTCGAAAAAAAAAATTTAACTTCATTTCTAACGTGAACTCACTTAGTGTATCTTCTAGCCAGTCAGAATGCAGTGGGCACATTTCCTTATTCAGAACAAGGTTATCACTTTTCCACCGCATAGCGGTTTAAAATTTTGCCACCCTCAAACGGTTTAGCAATCGTCACCGCAAAGAGGTTTAATATTTGCCACCGCCAAGCGGTTAAGCAATCGTCACCGCAAAGCGGTTTAATATTTGCCACCGCCAAGCGGTTAAGCAATCGTCACCGCAAAGCGGTTTAATATTTGTCACCGCCAAACGGTTAGGCAATCGTCACCGTAAGGCGGTTTAATATTCACCACTGCAACATCGATTTAATTCGGGTACGCCGGTCTCCCGCGCCCCATTTCCCACTCACACCTTTCATGGCATGGAAGTACATCAATTTATTCTTAAAACTTAGGATACATCCTTTTTGAGGAAACTAAAACTTACCACATTCTTCATTTAAAATCATTTGACTTCCCCAACTCAATGAAAATGCATGCTTGACGATGCAATGACATAATAACATGTATGCTTAAACCTTCCCTTAATAACACATACATGTATAAAGTTCATAGAAAGCACAGCAAATAAATTTCAAGAATATAATTTAAGCCCATTAATTACACCTTGAACATTTAACTTCAATGAAAATAGGGGAAGTTTACTTACCTAAAGTTCTTAGTATTTACCGTTTCTGAATTTGCAAGTGGAAAAGTCTCGAATGCCCGTGACGTCAATGTACCAAAATTCCTAATTATATCCATTCATAAATAAGGTATAACTTTATATTTGAAACAACACATTCATCATCCTATTCAATATTATAAACAAAACTCATAACTGAGGTTAACAATCCTATTAGACTCAAAATTTAACTCAAATGTGTCCTCAACTCATGTCAAACACATATACTATCACATTCGAAATAAGTGTTTACTTATCAAATTTTCAAAAGTCAAAACTACTCAATATTATCACAACTTAATTGTCACATGGACAATTTCAATTAGAGTTCTAATTACTCATAAATCTGAAGATAACATTTATAATAAAAATGTACATTAAAATTCAGTTTAAACAACCTGATTATTTGAAATCCCCAAATTTGAAAATTTCCATAAAAATCAACATTGAACCAATAGAGAGTCAATTAAATAATATTATCATTTAAAGTCTGAAAGTTACATACATTCGATATCTATATTTATAGATATTAGTATCATCATAAAATTCCCAGATTTGAAATTAATACATAAAATTGCATTTTAAGCTAGCAAATTGAAATCTGGAAATTTCACATATATAATATGAATACATACATACATAATAATATACACATTCCCATACATCAATACTCACAATCATAAACATCACTAAACCCTTAAGTTATGGTAAAATTCGAAAATCAAACAAAATTAAAATCTGAAAATTGTGAAGAAAATACATATAAACTTACATTAAATTCCATTTATACATCAACCTATACATACAATTCAACATATGAATGTGTGTATGTGTGTGTGTGTGTGTGTGCAAACCCGTGTGCGCGGGTGGGTGAGAGGGGAAGGGGAAAAAGGGTCTTACAGCCGGTGGGGTGGCGGCGGCGGTCGACGGCTGCGTGAGGAAGGAGAGACCGAGAGAGGGAGAGCGGGTTGAGAGGCCGAGAGGAGAGATCGGGTGTGAGAGAGAGCGAGCGTGAGTGAGTTAATTAGGTTAGGGTTAGGTTTTTAATCTTTTGGAATTTGCAATTCAGTCCCTCAAATCTCCTCTTTTGTTTAAGTAAGTCTATAAGTTCTATTTACCCTCGATTGTCACTAAACTTTCCCCCCCAAATTTCAAATTTGCATAATAAAATAGAAAATAACATGCTTAGGCAATAAAACAATTAATCACATAGAATTGCACGTAAATAATTAAAATAACTAATTTATAAACTTTCAAATTGGTACATTGATCGAGACGGCGTCCAAGTCCTTCCACTGCAAAATAATTCCAATTATAGACATTAAAGATCATAAATCTATAATTTATAATAACATTCACAAGAATATTACGTGAAATTTAAAATTGCACGTAAAAATGAAAAGCGGTCTTACAAGTCGAGCCTTATATTTATCTATAGAACCATCGATTTTTAACTTTCGTTTAAAAACCCATTTGCAACCAATTGGTTTACATCCATTGAGAATATTAAACAATTGTCAAGTATTATTACTCATAATGAAATCGATATTGCTACTTTATAGCTTCTTTCTAGAATGATGATTCCGGACTAGACATAGTCTCTTTGAAAGTCTGAGGCTCGTTCTCAAGCATGAATGAAATAAAGTCTGGGCCAAATGATTTAACAATTTTGGCTCGTTTACTCTTTCTTGGTTCAGACTGTTTATTTTCTTTGAATGCACTTTCATGTTTTCTCTTTTGAGCATTCTTGGGAATATCACTTTTACAAGGAAATGCATTTTCAAAGAATTCGACATCTCTAGACTCAATAATAGTATTAACGTGAATGTCACTTATTTTAGATTTATGCACAAGAAATCTATAAGCACTACTATTTGTTGCATATTCGATGAAGATGCAATCAATAGTTTTAGGCCTTAACTTGATTTTCTTAGAAGCTGGAACCGCAACTTTTGTTAAGCAACCCACACTTTCAAGTATTTTTAGGAAGACATTCTATCTTTCCATAATTTATAAGGTATTGAACGTAACATTGCCAATGTCTTTTACAGTTCGATTTTTCCTCTTAGTAACTCCATTTTGTTGTTGAGCGTATAGACCAGTTGTTTGATGAATAATTACAAACTTAGAACAGAATCTGTAGTGATCGAGAATTTGAAGTTAATTATTAAACAAGTATTAAATTTCTTAGAAATCTTCGCTATAATTTCACTCCAATCACCAAGAAACCGACTTAAGACCACCAAGAACCACCACTACCACCCAAGACTCCACCTCAGAACTACACGACCGAACCCATCAACGGTTGCAAAACACCCATAATCTGCCATAACAGTCTACGCACTGGAAACTAGCCACTGTTGAATAAAAAAGGAACATCACCAACACCACCACAATGCCACCATATGAATGCCTATCTCCACCTCCAAAATTGCCACATCCAACGTTCCCCAATCAACCTAAAATCAAATCCAAAACAATCCAAAAACCCAAAATATAAATAAACCCAACGACTTACCTTAAACCCAGGCCATTTTGGCCGGATTATGTTTGAAAAACCGCAAGCACCTCAGCCTCGATTTTGTACCAAACCAAACCAGCCCAACCCTCCTTTTTTGTCACCCCATTGCTTGCACATCGTCACCACCTCATGACGGAGACAGTGCCGTCAACAGCCAACTGATAGAGTGCATTCGGTAGCCAAGATCGGAAGTTGTCCGAATGCCTTTCTGTCTCTGTGAGAGAGAGAGAGAGCGATTTCATTATTTTTAAACATTTGATTTTTGATAAATTTCCCTTTAGCCCCTAGTTTCTAAAGTTTGTTATATCAGTTCTTTGTTTTAAAATGTTTTATGTTTATCCCCAAGTTTTCAGATCATTATTTCAGTACCTAAATATTTAAGCAGTATTTTAATTATCAGCTGAATGTTTTCTAAAAAAGCGTGATTTATGTGGCTTATATGCATTTATTGCATGATACGAGACAAGACGAGACTATTTTTCTTTCATGTTCACTATGTGACGCTTATGATGAAAGAGATTTATATGATGAATGTCACAATATGATTTGCATGTTTGTGTTCAATTATAGTGAAAATTAATTAATTGGTGGTGAGTCTACCGAGTTTCTCTTTTAAATGCTCAACCTGTTTTAACAATATTTGCATATTTTAGAGATGGTGACAAATGACGGGTAGTGGTGGCATTAATAATTATATCATAGAATTTTCTAGTTTTGGATATTTACGTTTTTCTTAATAGTGAACAATTTTTGGGATTTTTCAATTGTTTGAGAATTCATGAAAATGTTGAATGTTTTTACCGTTAAAGAATAATTAACTATTTGATTTATTCTCAAGTAGTTCTAAAATTTGAATTTTATCGACCATCTAAAATTTTATTAAATGTTGTCGAGTTTTGAAATTTAGTTATTCCTCCGCTAAAACGTTATTTCAAAAGTTAGATGAAGTGGGTGACGTGGCATTTCGGGTAATCAAAACTCGAGATATTAAAAGTATCAAAATCGATCTGCATTTCTGTAGACTGACAAATTTTCAAAGACATTTTTAAAAGAGACATTTTTATTCTTAATTATTATCAGTGGAAATTTCCACTGCAATCATTCCTTCCGCAGACCCCGAATGTAACGAAGTTTATTATGAAGCTTAATATTGTTGTCATTATTAGATTTAGACTAAGGAAGGAAGAAATTGTATCCGAAATAAGAAGAAAAGAAACGAGTTCAAGCATAATGCGAAATAATTAAAGGAAGCAGAATTTAAAGAATTATTTTATAATATTCTGTCCTCAAAATTAGAAATTGATGTTAAAGAACCATAACTGGACTTTGCATAATTGGTTTTCTTTTAGAAATGACATCATTTACTAGAAGGCAACAGAGAAAGCTAGACTTGGTCACTGTGCCATGCTTTGGGAAGGCATGGCTAGTGGTTACCGAGCAAAAAATGCCCAAACTATTGGCCACTTACTGTCACCCTTTCAATTAGATCAATGAGTGTTGGCAAAATAATTTTATGATGCATGAGGAGGTGTCATGGAGGAAATGTTAACTTTCATACCCCTTGTGATGAGTTTGTCATGCAATGAGACCGCTATTGGGGCCCTGCACTTGTGCCCATTCCAGAGAGAATAATAGTATCTGATGATGAGGATGAGCTACCAGTCCAAGAGCCATTAGTTGTATTTGATGCATGCTTAGATAGACTAAACTTAGTAGGAGAGGAAACTAGTAGCACACTTGAGGTTAGCTTACCATCAAGAGGGACTATTAACAACGATAAGATAGCCAAAATAGTAAAAATATATTTCAATGGACAAATACTGGAAGCAGATCTGAACATAATTCAGATGAAAGACTTCAATATTATTTTTTGTTATGGGTTTGCTCAATACCAACTATGCTGCTACTATGTGCCACGAGAAGGAGGTTGCATTTCGCAATAATGGTGATGAATTATTCAACTTCTACGGGTCAAAAGTTAAGGCACTTTCTCACCTTATCTCGGCTCTGCAGGCAGAGAAGCTACTAGGAAAGGACAATTGTCAGGCTATCTGTTAGCCTTCGGGACAAACTATCTCAGTGGGTTACATTGGATTCAATACCAGTAGTATGTGAATACAGTGATGTTTTCCCAGATGACCTACCAGGAACCCCGTCTGGTTCGTAAGTGGAATTTACAATTGACTTGGTACCGAGAGCTACCCTTATTTCTAAAGCTCTATACCATATGGTGCCAAAAGAGCTACAGGAACTGAAGGTTCAACTGGAGAAATTGTTAGAGAAGAGTTTTATCAGGCCTCGTATATCTCCATGGGGAGCATCTCTCCTATTTGTGAAGAAAAAAGTTGGAAGCATGAGGATGTGTTTCGATTATCAAGAACTCAACAAGATGACAATAAAGAATAAGTACTCCCTTCCCAAGATTGAAAAGTTATTTGATCAGTTCAAAGGTATTGCTATTTTTCTCAAAGATTGACTTGAGATCTAGTTACCATCAACTAAAGATTAAGCCAACTAACATACCAAAGACAGTGTTCAGGATGAGATATGGGCATTATGAGTTCACAGTGTTGCCATTTGTTCTCACAAATGCACCTGCAACATTTATGGACTTGATGAACCGAGTCTTACATCATTATCTTGATAAATTCTTCATTGTTTTCATTGATAATACACTGATCTACTCAAGGGATTCTGGGCAGAACGAGGAACATTCAAGAATTGTGTTGGAAATACTGACGGTAGAAAAAATTTATCCCAAGTTCAAGAAATGTCAATTTTTGCTTGAAAGGGTAAACTTCTTGGGTCAAGTTGTTACAGGCATTGAGTCGATCCTTCTAAGGTTGAGATTGTATCTAATTGGCCAACATCTACGAATGTTGGAGATGTGAAGAGTTTTTTGGGATTAGCGAGATATTATCGACAATTCATAGAGGGTTTCTCCAAGACAGCAAGTCCTATGACTTAGTTGACTAGGAAAGGAGTTAAATTTTAGTGGACCAAACAGTGTGAGGAAAGTTTCCAGAAACTGAAGAATAGATTAGTTCAGCAACAATGTTGACTATACCAGATGGATCTGATGGTTTCGGTATTTACAATGTTGCCTCCAAACATAGATTAGGATGTGTATTGATGTAGAATGGGAAGGTGATCACTTATGCTTCAAGACAGCTGAAGCCATATGAAAAGAATTAACCGACGCACGATTTAGAGCTCGCAGCTGTAGTGCATGCTCTAAAGATTTGGAGATACTAATTGTATGGTAGTAAATGCGAGATTTACACCTACCACCAAAGTCTCAAGTATTTCTTCTCTAAGAAGGAACTGGACATAAACGTCGACGACTAGAATTGGTAAAAAATTATGACCGCACCACTCTTTACCACCCGAGTAAAGAAAATAAGGTTGCAGATGCATTAATTAGAAATAATGTTGGACAGTTATCAGCTTTGGGGACAATGCAAGATAAATTGATTCGAGATATTCAAAACCTGTTGATGCGATTTTTTGGGGAAATGCGACAAAAACGCGGAATAATAACGAAGAAAACTAGGAAAGATCTAAATTTAAAAATAATTAAAATAACAAGATCGAAGAACAATAAATCATAGACGACAAGACATTAACCCAATATTCACGACGCGATGAATGACAATGCGGAACAAGAACCAAGGTTGTAGAATGCCACAAGGATTGTCCAATTCCTTGAAAGTTTGGATCGAAACGCCACAAACATTTCAAGAATAATTGATAAGTTCAATTGGTTGTTCAAGAAAAGGAATCCCTTACTTTTCTAAGAAAAACAGTGAATTTTGATTCAATAATAATCCAAGTTAATGTTTACAATGATAGAAATTGATAATATACACTAAAAACTGAAATAAACTAGGTCTAGCCGCTATTGGGCTCTAATTTGTGTAAATAATACATTAAAATGGAAAATAGAATTAAAAACTCGTGAAACCCTACAGAACCTACGCGATTGCGTGGGCATATGTCGTGCGATCACGTGACTGGGCCTTAAACTTTTAGTTAAAATTTTGGTGTCATCATGCACTCTGTTTCACCATGTGATCTCATGGTGGAACGTAAAGGATTGTATTGCAAGGTTTATCTTAAAATGCATGACCTGCCAGCAAGTCAAAGCTGAACACCAGAGAGCATTGAGATTGTTAAATCCTTTGGATAAACCAGATGGAAATGGGAGAAAATTACCATGGATTTCGTAACAGGTTTATAAAAATTAGTAAGAGGGCATGACGCTAGTTGGGTCATTTTGGACCGATTTACAAAGTCAGTTCACTTCCTTCCAATCAGAATAACTCTCAATGCAGATAAGTTGACATAGTTGTATGTCAATGAGGTCATTAGACTTCATGGAGTATCAGCTTCCATTGTTTTAGATAGAGATCCGAGGTTTACCTCGAGATTTAAAAAAAGTTTACAGGCAGCTACGGGTACTGAGTTGAATTTTAGTACTGCATACCATCCCTAGACTGACGGGTAGTCTAGACGCACCATTCAGAAATTGTAATACATGCTTAGAGTTCGTGTTTTGGACCTAAGTGGAAATTGGGAGACTCATCTACAATTGGTGGAGTTTGCCTATAATAACAATTTACAGGCTACTATTGGTATGGTACCATACGAAGCACACAAAGATGTCGATCACTAATCTATTAGGATGATGTTGGTTAGAGGAAAATATTGGGTCTTGAATTAATTGAGAAGATATTAGAGGCTGTTGAGAAGATCGCACTACGGTAGGGTGCCTTTCGGATGGAACGGATCGGAAATAGGTATTCCAAGTTCTATTCCAAAAATTGTAGGAATCAAAATGTTGTTCCAAATTTCATTCCGAAACTTTCAGAATATACAATCTTCATTCCAAATTGAAATTCAGAAATTTTGGAAAATTTCTGAAATTTTCAATATTTATATTTAAAAAAGATTTATAAAAATTTTAAGTATATTAAAAAAAATTCGAGGAATTGAACATCTGTGATTAAATAAGTTCAAAATTTCAACTAGTCAAGAAATATAATTAAAGTTATAAATCACAGAAGCTAACAAAATAATAACATAACATCTATAAATAGATTTAATATAAGTTTTTCCTTTATGATCCAAAAAAATAAAAGTAAACAAGGATAACAACACTACAAATTTTGCATTTTTCATCCTAGAACTCCATGTAGATCTAATATTTTTGTTTCAAAAATATATTTTCTAGTAAACAAACAGTGCCACTACCACGCTCCAAACTCCAAAACCGATGATCACACAAATAGTGAATAAATGAAGCAAACTTTCTTATACTACAACTAACCACACATTTTGAACTTTTAATTTAATCTGAACTTTTTATTATATCTGATGTGAAATATTTTTCACCACCAATTTACCAAACTTAAAATCCTATGCTAAAATTGAAGTGTTACTCTCTCTCTCTCTCTCTCTCTCTCTCTCTCTCTCTCTCTCTCTCTCTCTCTCTCTCTCTCTCTCTCTCTCTCTCTCTCTCTCTCTCTCTCTCTCTCACAAAGTAAAAATATTACTCGTCAGTGTTTGATGTTTTGGTTATAACTTTCTCTCCTGATGTCCGATTGTGGTGATTCAAAGTGCGTTGGAAAGAAAACTCAAAGATATACAATTATTTATGAAATAGATGTTCCCAAATTAGAACTTATTCTATATAAAAATTGAGCTTCAATATCTGACTAAAATTATGGATCACAATCCTTGAGGGTTTTTGATTTCCAACTTCACCCCAAACCTTCTTTGACCATAATTTTTGCCTATGATCTTCTTCCCACATGTCATTATTAATTTGGAGCCCTTTGAACATGTCCTTGAAGTTTTGTTTGGTTTGATTTGTAGATCTTGCTATCAAGCTTGCCATGATTCATCATTTTGGTCATTTTTCTTTTCTTTTTGTTCTTTGTGATCATACCCAACACAAAACATGAAAATGCATTAAATACTACTTAAATAGGATCAAACCAATAACAAAATAGGATAACAAGTGAACTAAATAAGTACTAATAAAGCACTTTTCATGCACCAATAACTCATGTATCTTATACATAATGAATTTAGAGCATAACATTTACATTCTCCCGCTAGATCCAATAACTCATGTATCTTATACATAATGAATTTATATGACAATCATACTCCCATTGGGATAGTGGTTTTACAGGTGGATCCTTGATATGTAATTCTTCACACATTCAAAATTTTCAAGGTTAGTGGATGCACCAATAACTCATGTATCTTATACATAATGAATTTAGAGCATAACATTTACATTCTCCCGCTAGATCCAATAACTCATGTATCTTATACATAATGAATTTATATGACAATCATACTCCCATTAGGATAGTGGTTTTATAGGTGGATCCTTGATATGTAATTCTTCACACATTCAAAATTTTCAAGGTTAGTGGGCATGAATTCTATTTTTTTTTTTTTTTTTTTACAATCTTCAAATGAGATAGTAACCCCTTAAATACATAATTAGATCCTCAATGAGACCTAATCCCTTGCTTGCGCGATGGCTCCATTGTCGTCAAAGTACTTATTACTGGAGCTACAATGCAAGGAATACTTACAGTTCACTAATGAACATAATGATTGAGATTGTTTCCCAAGCACCTATGTATTTAGTCTCGTTTGTATAGTTAGCGATCTCCCTTATTTGAACCATTTCAAACTAACCACACCACTACTATAAGTTAATTAACAATGAGACTGAATATTTCCTTCATCCTTTCCCAGACTGAAGGATAATATCTCTATACCCAAATACTGTAAGTCTACATTTCTCCTCATGCCTATTGTATTCTCAGTGCTTCTCAAGTACTCAATAATACAAAAGGTGTCATCCATAGTGTCGTGTTTAATAAGATCTTATTGTCAAACAATCAAGTATTATGTTTATGACGTCAAATTTTGAAATTTTGATTTAATATTATATTAGTTTTAATATAACGTATAGTAGATAATTATGTTTATCTTATATATATCATTATATTTATTTTTAATTATTAAACACCTAACTAAATGAATTAACACCTGAATTTAAAAAAAAAAAAGATTTCCTTCACATGATTTTTGAATTGCATCTTTGAAACACAATGTTTTATGTAATTTTCCCTTTCCCTTATTTCAATTGGGTTAAAAGGCCCAATTAACAATTAATGTAGGTTTTACTTTTTGAGGTCTCAATTATCCTAAACAATTCAAGTTGGTCCATTGTCTTCATTTTATTTTCAATTACATTCAAAATTGAGTTTTTTCATCCAATTGTTGAATAATTGCTTCAATTTCTCACATATCTTGATTTTTGAGATAAAAACATGAAATAATAATAGATTATAACAATTAAGTAGAATTTATTCAAAAAATAATAATAATAATGTCCTAATTTTGACAGATAAATAAGTGTATAAAATACACTTATCAAAAATTCATCAATCTCCAACTGTTGTAATGGATTTGAAAGAATTGGTTTTTTTCTTTTTGTGCTAGCAAGAGAAAAACTCTGCGCTAGAAAAATACAACTCTCTCTTTTCTCTACAATAGTGCACTTATTTATACGTCCACCTACAATCCTAACCCTAGTCACTATAGGGATATTAACAGGCCTTGATTAATTAATCATATTAATTAATCTAATTGTAAATTCCGGCCCAACTAATTAGGCTTGTACATTAGTTCTAACAAAAAAATTTTGACTTTTCATGTTGAGATTCTGTAACATGATATATTCATTGGACCCAGAACTTTGCCAATAGCACATTAGTATTTCTCGTAATAATAGCATTTTTTTGTAAAACAAATATTAAAACACTAAAACACGTTGAAGAAAACAATAATAAAAAAAACTGAGAAATTTAAAAGGGAGATGAAGCGAGGTATACCAAAACAAATCTCCTTATAGCTGATTTCATCCCCTGCAAAGGAGCTAACATGATCGAAGAAAGCATGTATCCCAAGATACATCACTTCTTTCAAAGTTGTTACTGCACTATACCTACCTTTTCTATCGAACCGAAGTCTGATTTGTATTTGATAAGTGTGCTTTACACACTTATTTTGCTTTTAAATCGACAATTTAATTGACAAATTGAGCGAATTTCTACTTATAGATTGTGTTTATCTTATATAATTAGGTACAACCTCAATTGGAATGAAAATGGATAAGATCAAAGAAGAATTGAGCTAAAAGAAGAGCAAATCTCATGTTCAAGGACCTAATTGAAATAAATCAAAAGTTTAGGACTCAATTACAACATCTCAGAAAGTTGGAGACTGAAGATGCAAATATTTCAGGGACATAATTGTAATAAAAGTCAAAATTAGAGGACTAAATTGAAGAAGACCAGAAGATGAGGGGCTTGGGTTGCAAATTATTCAAAAGAAAAAGTAAAAAAAATGGAAAAGAAGAAAAAGAAAAAAAATTAATATATATATATATATATATATATATATATATATATATATATATATATATATATATATATATATTTCTTTATAGTGATGCCCAGCAAATTGAGACAGATTATTCAAATGTCTTTCACGTGATCGCGTGGGAAAATTTCGGTCCAATCGGATTTTATTTTCTGTTTTTATTATTTTAATATAAGGGCGTGTTTGGCTCAGTATGGACACGTTTTTGGGACCTTTTTAGGTCTAATTTTTGGAAGTATTTATACTTCCATTTCTTCACTTCAAAAAATTCCAATTTTTCACTCTCAAACCCTAGCCTCTTTATCTCTTTTCTTTTCTTTTTTCTTTGTTTTTTGCTTTAGTTTGTAATTTAGCTTGTAATTTAGTTTTTTATTTCAAGTTGCTAGCACCTATTGGATCAAAGAAGTGAGAAGTAAAGTGAAAATACAAAACAAAGTTCAAAGAATTCTTGGACTAAAAATCAAGGGAAGTGTTGCATTTCATTTATCTTGTATTTTTATCTTTAATTTCTATACTTTGTAATGTATTTCCATAAATCTTATCTTTTGTGGAATATTTATATAATGGGCTAGTTGTTTTTTATTTAGCTTGTAATTTAGTTTTTTTATTTCAAGTTGCTAGCACCCATTGGATCAAAGAAGTAAGAAGTAAAGTGAAAATACAAAACAAAGTTCAAAGAATTCTTGGACTAAAAATCAAGGGAAGTGTTTGTAGCGCCCCGAGTTCTAAATACCCGGTTCACCACGTCATCATCTGATCTAACTTTTCAAATAATATTTTTACGAAAGAAATATCTGAAATTCATTTTTGCCAACATTAAATAAACTGTAATGGTCGATAAAATTGAAAACATTTATGAAACAATTCGAAATAATAAATCGAGCCATTAATATTGTAAAGCAATTGAAAATGTCATAATTTCTCAAATAACTGAAATTTTCAAAATTATCCAATGTTTGGAAATACGGAAATCATTAAAGTAAGATTTTCAACCGTTTAACGTCTATTGTCACAATCATCCATCACTTGCCACCCTCTCCGAAATCTGCAAATGTTGTTGAAAATAGACATGAGCATTTCATAGAAATACTCAGTAGACTCATCGCCAATTAATTACTTTACAATATAATTGAACACATAAATGCAGGTTCTTTAGAAATCATAGGGTGTGAGTTGCTCTTCTCGTACATTAAAGCACATGGCTTCTTTTTGAAAATCATAGGCTCTTTAAAATCACAGGGTGTGGGTTGCTCTTCTTGTGCATTAAAGCACGTGGCTTCTCTTTGAAAATCATAAGCTCTTTAAAATTATAAGGTGTGGGTTGCTCTTTCTTCTCGTGCACATAAGGCACATAAGTTATACATAACATCATCATTTATCTTGCAAGACATTCTCTTCTTTCTTTCTCATGCATAAAAGCACATAAGTTATGACAAGCATAACAACATAAATATTTCATAAGAAATATATTCTCATCTCAACATAAATATTTCCGAAGAAATACATTATTTTCTCTTTTCATAAAAATGACTTTCACATAAGTCACGTAACATACACATTCACATGCAATCATAATTTAAATCAATTAATAGGGGCGGGTCTACCTTAAACTTGACGAGTGCAAAGTTGAGCGGGAAACGACTTCAATTCTTAAATTCTCCGTACGCTTCGTCCAGCTAATTAGAAGATTAAGTCGAATTAGTCTTTTGAAATTTATAGTTAAAATGATAAAGTATAATTTAGGGACTAAAATGGCTGATTATAAAAGTTGAGGGACTAAAATGAATACCTTGAAAGTTGAGGGACTAAAATGAATACTTTTGAAAGTTGAGATTTATAAATATACATATACATATACATATATATATATATATATATATATATATATATATATATATATATATATATCATTTTAAATCAATATGAACAAAATCAAAAGACTTTAAAATATGGGACTTAAATGATTGCTTTTAAACATTTGGGGACTAAAATGTAAATCTTTTAAAACTTGGGCTTAAAATCAAATGAATTAACTCAGCAGGGACTGAAATAAAATGGGTTTGATACTTAGGGGTTAAAATAATAACTTTTGAAACTTAAAATTTAAAATATTTATACTGTAGGGACTGTTTTAGATTATTTTAAAACTTGGGGACTGAAATGATCATTTTAAAAGTTAGGGACCAAAGTGCAAATTCTGGAAATTTAAAATATTAAAATAAAACAATATCCATTTCTCTCGTCTAATTGCGATCTGAGCATCTGAGAGAGAGAAAGGCGAGGGAGCGAGATGTGTAAATCCGTCCTTTGACGGACGATTCTGCCGGCGTAACACCGGAGTAAGGTGGCGGTGAGCGGCGGCCAAAGCAAGGTTCAGATTGGAGGGCTTAGGTGCGAGTTTGGTGCGAAAACGTGGTCAAAAGCGGAGCTGGGTTCGCGATGATACTCCGGTCGGAGAAGTGGCGTCGAAGGTGACTAGCTTGGTTAAGTTATTTTTGGGTTTTATTTGGGGTTGGTTTGGGACTGGGGTTGGCCGCGATTGTGGTGGTGTTGTAGGTGGGTTGTGTTCTATCGAGTTGTCTACTGCGGTGGTGGTTTTGGGAGTGGCGATGACGATGATGATGATGCTAGGTGTTTGAAAAATGGAGGTGAATTGGAGGTGACGGTGCTGCAGGTTTGTGGTCTGCGGTGAAGGTGGTGTTGGGGCATTTTGTGGAGGTGGTGGTGACTATGGTAGAGGGGCAGGGGTGCTGGTTTTTCTTTGCTGCAGGCTGTTGATTTTTGCCTGAATGGTGATGATGAATGATGATGAGGATGATGCTGAAGGAAGTGGCTGTTCTGGTTTGGATTGTGCAGTGGACTGAACTAGAATTGGTGGTGGTTGTTGTGGTGGCACGGTGGAAATGGGTAGTGGTTTTGATGCTGATGCTGGTTCTGGCTACGTGAAGGAGAAGGAGGAGCAATACCTTGGCTGAAATGCTGGATGAAGATGAGGCTGAAGTAGTTGAGGTGTTGGGTTGAGTAGTGTATAAGAGGGATTGATAGGTATGGTGTAGTATTGGATTGATGTGATGGATGGGGGTTGGTGGTGTGAAAACCTAGACAAGCCTTGCACGTAATTCGAGGAGAAATTCACACGCGAAATCAACTGGGTCGAAAGAATTAAACTGATAAAACGAGATTGATGAAATTTGAAATTTAATATGCTTTTGAAAATAGAAATTTTAAATAAGTAATTAAAATAATAAAATTTTGGAAATTCGGAATTTAATTAAAATCGAATTGACTCAATATTTCTCGACTTGACTAGACGAACGCGTCGCGACGTTAACGTAAAAATGGGCGAGATCGCAGTGGCGCGTATTTCGAAACTTTGAAATAATTATTAAATACGTAAAAATTCTTGGTCGCTACAGTGTTGCATTTCATTTATCTTGTATTTTTATCTTTAATTTCTATACTTTGTAATGTATTTCCATAAATCTTATCTTTTGTGGAATATTTATATAATGGGCTAGTTGTTTTATGTTGGGATGATTGATGTAACTTAACTTAGTTTAAATAATTTTAATGTTTGTTTATTAATTTTTGAGCTTATTTCATGTGTGTTTGTTATTGAGATTATTCCATGTGTTTGATTGATTACCAAATATATGTTTTGTGAACTGTATGATAATAGAGAAATATTGTGCATTTTAGACCAAATAACAAATGCTTTATGTTCTTGTTAAAGATAGAGATATACCTTAAACTCTAGATGATCCATTGAGTTATTTTTACAAAGAGTTAATGCAATTGGTTGAGTTTTAATCGACATAGAGTATAGTAGGTTAAACCAATTGATTAGGGTTAATTTCATTTGAGAGAGGTAATTAGCTAAACTTGAAAAATCGGGTCTAACATTGTAAATGAGTAATTTATTAATGTGCATGTGTTGAGAAATTACTTAAGCGAGAGTTAAGTGAAATCATGAATCCCAAGTATCTTATCTTTCATTTTCCTTATTTTAATTTGGTTTAAAATTGGTTTCTTTAATTTAGAAATTTACAAAAGTCCATCTTTTTATTGTGTGTTTCATTTGTTAAGATTAAATTAACTAGAGTGTAATTGAGTATACATTCCTGGTGAGATCGACAATCCGAACTAAAAAAGTTCACTTTATTACTTGTACACGACTCGCGTGCTTGCGGGACACATTTTTTAGTGAACAAGTTTTTGACGTCGTTGCCAGGGAATATTTTTACTTTGATTATTACTTTAGTTAATTTTAGTTTTAACAATTTGTAATTATTTTGTGTTATGTTTTATTTTGTTACTTTTGGTTAACCACCATAATTCTAGTCTTCCTTGTGATTGTTTTTCTTTCTATGCATATTTGATTCTAACATTGGAAAAATAGGAAAGCATTTGCAGTGAAAAATCTCAAGATGGGAGATGAATAAATACTTGAAGATTATTCAAGTTGTGAAATTTGTTACAAGATGCATTGTAATGGATAATGCTTGTATTCGGGGAATAGTTTGCTTACATCAAAACTTATTGGGTTTAGACAATATTTGAAATGTCGAAAACAAGCAATTGACTCTTCAGATGTGAGTTACATGCTCTTGGGAGATTGTGTACCGGATGATTGGGATTAGGACATCACTTTTGTGGGAGATGGTCCTCTACTTTTGAATGAGAAGGTACTTGCAAAGTATTACAATGAGCTTGCCAAATTGGATGAAGATGACATGCCAATGGGAGATGCCATGTATTGGGAAGGATTTCGAATATGGGGGTATAATCTACTCTTGGGGATTAATAGGAAAAACTTTCAAGTCCATGGATTCAAATTTTGGATTGATCATTCAATCCGAGGAGGCATCAACTAATGGAGATGAGCATGAAGAGAATGACAATTTAATCACGAAAGAATCACTTGGAGAAGTGACAATTAATGAGGAAGAGATCAAATCAAATTCTCTCAACCTCATTGATTGTCCAATAATTGATTTTGTGATTAAGTCATTTGAGGAGGTGCAAGTCTACATTGTTGAGTTTGAATTGAATGGAATAGGCAAGTCCCATGACATCGGAAGTCGCAAAGTGCAAGTATGGAGAATCAATGAAGAGTGGAGTAAAGCCAAAAGAAGCAAAATGTGCAAGGCATCAAAAACTATATTTAGAATGCCATGAAGAATTTAAGCAGAGAGTCGAGCTAATGACTTCAAAATAAGCGCTTAATAGGAGGCAACTCATTCTCTATCGTTTACTTCCTTTATTTACTTTCTTGTATTTTATTTACTTTCTTTCAAATCAGTTGGTTAAGCCAAGTCTCTCTCTTCCACATTTATTTTCCTCAAGTTGGGTAGTGTGAAATAGCTCTAATGCATTCTCATTTTATTCTAGCATGCACTCATATCAAACTTTCAAAGTCAAATATTTGTTTGAAACTCATTTTTAAATCACTTGGTGCATATTGTATTTTATCTTCAAGTGTGATTTAATATTGATGTAGATGGGAAAATTACATTGGATTTATGAGTTAGAATTGAGATGTTGAATGTGATTTAAATTGTTGAGTCATTCACCACTTAATATATAGTCTTTGCTTGTGTTCTCATTGGATGCTCACAAGGTATTCGATGAAATGCCTCATTGGAGAAATTTGTGTTCAATCGATTTGAGGCTTCAACACAAGTTTGGGGGTAGATTGTTGGTGCTTTCAATGAGAGTTTCACATGCCCAAGACTACTTATGAATGCCCCACAACTTCTTAGGATGTCGAGTAAATTCTTTCCTCTTACTTTGATTTTATTTTACACATTGAGGTCAATGTGCATTTCAAATTTGGGGGTGATTTCTTATTGTGTGTTGACATCATAGATAGCCTTGTCGGTCAGGATTACTTGATATTTAAAATAGTTATTAATTCATGATTTATGACCAATATGTTACTTGTGCCATTTTCTTATGAATGTTAAAAATTTTAAAAAGAAAGAAGAAAAAGAAAGTGAATAAATAAGGTATTGAGTAGGTGAGAGTGAAGTGTATTTAAGCTATTGGAGAAATTTTAATACTGAAGTACTATGTTACATGTTAAAATACTAATTAAATTTAATATAAAAGTTAACTTATTGCTAAAAAGATTTTTTTAACAAGCAAGTTAACATAATATAAAGTGACTATTATTTAACATCATATACAAATAAACATTTTAACATATCTAGTGTGAATGCTTTTAATCTTCAACTACAATCCGTTCCAATCCCGCTCCTTTGTTTTCCTGCTAACAAGTAGCCTGTCCACCAGTTGTCCATTATTGACTTTTCACGAAATATCCAAAAAACGCGCACAATAGTCAATACAAATCCAATCCATTATTCCCCTATTTCATTCAATCGTTCTCTTCGATTCGCGCGACAGAAAAGAGGAAGGGTTTCGCCCCTTCTCTCTCTCTCTCTTTCCAATCTCGTCTATACAAACATTTGAATTATCATATATCTAGAGGGAGAAAAGGGTTCCTATTGTAAATGGATTTGACATCTCAAAATTCATTGCAAGTACTCAAGGAAGATGTTGAAGTCAATGACAAGGGTGTTTTAATGGAGCAAAAGGAAGGTTTTCCTGCATATGTTTCAATGGTTGATCCGTTCCTAGTTGAGGCTCTTCAAAACCCTCGTCATAGATTAACTAGTTGGTTCTTTCTCCCGTTTTTGTATTTTCATGCTTCTGATTAGTTGTTACATCTTGTTTAATTTTGTTCCTGTATAATGGTTAAGTAGATTTGTTTGGTATAGTTAATTGGATACATGATATTAGATTAGGGTTAGGATTTGAAATTCTTGGAATATTTGCGTTAGATCTGGCGAGGTTTATTATGGGTCTTTTGGTTTTAATTTTGTATATAAGATGTTTGTTAGGAATTGTGGGTGATAAAAAGATGTAAATCTTGAGAAAGTTGAATTGGGCATAACGGATCTAATTGAATCTCTGAACAGCTACGACTAGAAATACTATCTGTTGAATTGAATTACTATCTCACAAGGTAATTTCACCTGATGTAGTGAATTTTAAACTTTAGAGTCATTAATCTATAGTTTAATGGGTGGACCGACTGAAATAATTTCTGAATATATGTAACATAAGTCAGTATGGTTAGTTAATATAAGCTGTTAATATTATTGCTACCTTTTATTGAACTTTTGCTTATTCTTTTTTGCTTCCATTGTTCAGTTTAAGATGCTCTGTCTGAACATGTTGATGATGAGGTCTAAGAGCAAATTGTTATCATGTTAAATAATAAGAGACAGAACAGAACTAGCCGCGATTCCTTTTAATAGATTCTTTGGTTGTATGTAGTAGATACAGGGGGCACTACTAAAGTATAGGTAGGAGGTACAAAGCTAATTATACCTTGATGTTCTGAAAACCTGAAAGAACTTTACTTTTTAAGTCTCCAAAAGACAATGTATCGAAGGATATTATCATGTTAAATAATAGGAGACAGAACAGAACTAGCCGTGATTCCTTTTAATAGATTCTTTGGTCGTATGTATACAGGGGGCACTACTAAAGTATAAGTAGGAGGTACAAAGCTAATTATACCTTGATGTTTTGAAAACCTGAAAGAAATTTCCTTTTTAAGTCTCCAAAAGACAATGTATCTAAGGATATAAATAAGAGAGGTGCTATATGAAATTGAAGCTCCCATATTCCAATAGACTCGTGAAGTTTTGCAGAGTTTAATGAATTAAAGCTCCCATATTCCTCAAAATTGGGTATCCATTTTACATATTACTCTGGCCATCTCTGTGGCTAGTTAGACATTAGTTTGCTGAAATGTTTTATGATACTTGATTTATATTAATTTGCCTGGTTATTTACTGTATTTTATTTATGATTATTATTATTTAGTATTAGTGTTTTTGTTGTTGAGGATAACTAGTAATTGAGCTCCTCTTATCTATTATTTCTTATCAGTTCTGCGAATGGAACTAGATGTACAAAAGTTCTTGCAGAATTCTGGCCTACACCAGTTTGAGTTTCCACACTTCCCTACGTCATACCTTCGTCTTGCAGCACACCGTGTTGCTCAACATTATGGTCTGCAGACTATGGTTCGGGACAATGCTGTAGATGGTCAGGGAACCAGGATTTTGGTTTTAAAGAAGCCAGAAAGTAAGTTCCCTGCTATCCGTTTGTCAGATGTACCAGCTGGACAGTCTGAAACTGATAAACTTGGTCAAATCAAGATTTTCTTAAAACCGAGGTCATCTAAAGCTTCCTCCAATGATGTCAATGGACTGGGGCTTAAAAGAAATCCTGTAAGAACAGTGGAAGAGAGGAAGGAGGAGTATGACAGAGCTCGAGCTCGTATATTCAGCAGTCCAAGTAGTTCTGAGTCAGAAGATGCATCAGGTTGGGTTGCTTCTAATAGGAAGAATTTGAATATGGGCGATAATGAAATTTCAATGAACTTGGTTATTGATGGTGAGAAAAGTCTGAGCAGCAGGGAAATTGGTGCTTCTTCTAGAGTAGCCGTTTTTAGGGACAGGGAGAAGGACCTCACTGACCCTGATTATGATAGAAGTTATGAAAGGTATGTATAGAAAAAAAATGGTACAAGTTTGTGGATAGCTATGCTTTATTGAGGTTCTAATTTCTAAATAAATATAGTGGAGCAGTGTTAATTGCGTAAAGGATTAATGTTTCCCCCTCCTTACTGCATGCACATCTTGATTTACATATACCTATTGATCAAAGATTCCTTGGTTTGTTAACTCTGTAAAAGTTTCGATTGAGTTTCGAAAAATGCTGTTTCTTCTCGTGGTACCTTTGGTCATGATGCAGCCATAATATACTTCCTTTTAATTTTTGATGAATCTTACAAGTGATTGTGGAAGTGTTTCTAATGACTATTTGACCATTATTTTAAAGAATGTATAGATCTTTCATAAGCCATTGTGTTTCCTTAACCAATATGCTCAAAGGAGTTAAATCAAAATCTTCTCATCCCTGACCCTAAGAACTCACCATCCTAACCTTTAATTATCAATCCCTGGAGGATGAACACATTCTCGAATTAGTTGAAGATATATCTACTGCATGTTACTATTGGCACATTTGCACAAACCAATTATTAACCTTGGATTATCTTTGATCCCATAGGCCTCGTTTGGGACACCAGACTAGGCCGTGTAAACAATTTAGTCTAAAATCATAATTGATATTATTAGATAGGCGGTATTATAGTGGATGAAGATTAATAGCATTCATTGGTTTTAAATTTAGTAAGACAATCATTTACTATATCTTCCTTATTCGGTCTAAACCGACTTCCAACCTTTGTATTATGTACAATTGGTAGTGCAAATGTCTATCTTTTGGATGAAAAATTAAAGAGCACTATCCACCATAATACAATCTACCTGTTATTATCCCTATGTCGCTCGGACTCTTCACTTTTGAAGAATAAGAAGTATCCTTGTCAGACACTCGGGTATAGGACATGGATATGGGATCCTTCTCGGATCCCTTTAACCAAAAGATATTTTATATCATTTAAATCAAAAGATAATCATTCATATTTCCAAGAAATACATATATTATTAATAATACATAAATTTCTAAAATAATTTGAAGTTTATAAGATGTATTCATACATTTATGCCGAAATTTTGCTTTTTTTAGCTGTCCCTATATCCCAGGTTTTGAAAAAAAAAGTCCGACACTTAGATACATATCGGTACCTGATACCCGTGCCCGAGTCCGAGTAACATAGTATTATCCGTTATAATTTTATACCAAATTACTTATATTGCTTAATCTGGTATGCAAAATGTAGCCATAAGGCGTAAAATATCTTCTTTTGTTAGTAGTCGATTTACAGCTTATGTTAATTGAAGGCTATTGCATTTTCAACTCTAGTCCATTAGCTTCTTTTACAATCTTAGGTGGTGCCCTCCTCTCTTCACTTCTGATGAACAATGTGTCCCCATGCACTTATTCTTGCGACTTCCTCACTAATGACGAGAGACAAAATCTAAGGGTCCGTTTGATAGGCATAAATTTTCCTTGCCATTTTCTGACTTTTGTGACATTTGATTACCATAATTTTTCATGGAATTCATTTTCTAGGTTTCATTGATTTTCGAAATTTTCCTTGTATTGGTGAAATTCATTTTCCCACCACTTTGGTGAGAATTGATTTTTAACTTTAGGTGGAAAATCATTTTAACCTCGTTTGTTCTTTTTTTTTTTGTTAATTAATTCATATTTTTTTTCAAGAAATTAACATTTTTATTATCAAATACAAACGTATGGAAAATTAAAAAATAAAATTAATTTTAATTAAAATAGCAAAATTATGCTTTATTTTTCATGAAAAATGATATCAATCAAACAACATAACTTGAAAATTTCTCTACTTTTTTCATTTAGAAAATTAAACCAATCAAACACGTTCAACTTCCAATTTCCAGGAAAATAAATTCTCAGGAATTCAATTCATTAGAATTTATTTTCTTTCCACCCAAGTTCTAGTATCGTAATCAAACGGACCCCAAGATAATTGAGTTAGTTGCATATGTAAGGTTTATCACGATCTTGATCGCTTCTATTTAATTACACATGGTCCTAATTCCTAGCTCATTCCCCTTTTTTCGCAATCTTATAAACTTCTACTTTTACAGCCACTATACTCGATTTTTTTTTATAGCATATATAGAACATTGGGAAATTTCATTTAAGTAGGCATTTTTACCTAATGATTTTTCAAGTTATTGCAATATACTGATGCATATATATTGATGCTAATGCACAAGTCCCGTTTAATATTGTGCTAATGCAGATATGTCAAGAACTTGCCGAGCATTCAAAGTTTCAATGTAGCACCTATTAATGCTCCGAAATTCCCAACTCCATTTGTGCAATATGACTCTGTTATTCCTCAGATGGGACAGATGCCTGTGGCTCAAGCTTCCGTCAATTACAGGGGCCCTGTTATGAGCCCTTACCATGCAATGGGATTGAACCAGACTTCTAGGGGTGCTTTGTACATGCAGTGGCCTACCCAGTCAATGATGTATGCACAGTCATATGATCACTTGAGGCAGACCATTTTTCAGGTATGCACAAGCTCCATTCTCCATTAGCTGTTCTTTTAATCCTTTTCCGGATCGCCATGGATTTTGTATTGAGAACTGTGAGCGAGCCTTTATAAGAATGAAAATGTTTGTTGACAAATGCATATGAAGAACTGTTGTTTTGATTATCCAACGTCTTATTTGCAATTTGTACAATTAATTTAATTCTACATGCCCTGTTTCTTGTAGGCTCCCTTCTATCAGCAGCCACTAAGTTTTGAATACTCTCAGAACCATATATGACAATCAAATGTCTGTATTACTGAAAGAGCTACCGTCTTTTGTCCGAGCTAGATTTCTTGATATAGGTGAACTACCAGATACTAGTACACTTGGTATTTTAAATTAGCTTCATTCTCCATTTAATTCTGGACTGACTATATTGTTTGTAGAGAGATTTGATACTAAACAATGTGTATTTGTGATGCTATATTTATTGCGTATCAGCCTTGCCATATCAGGTATCATAAAGGGAACGTGGGATCTAATGGGTGGCTAGGGATAACTGATCTTTGGTAAAGCCATTTTTATTGTTTAAAAAAAAAAAAAAACACTCAAGGGCCTTTAGTTGAAATACTGCATACTGCATCTACAAGGAATCAAGGATCGATTTAGGGATGCCTTGTGCCATTTTTATTTTTTGCGAAATGTTACTGTTTTTTTTTTTTATTGTCGTCTTATTTTCTCAAGGATTCGAAACTTGACGAAGCCTGATTTTATCAAGTCAAAAATAATTTTCTTTTGGATGAAAAAGTGGAAAAAATAAAATAAAATTGTGGATCATGAGAGGCTGGATTGAAGAAAAATGAGTTTTAAAAAGTTAATAATTATGCGTAGCAAGTTTGCTTGGTAATTGGTAAACCAGAAGAGTTGCTGGATTGTACTTTAATAACCTTCCGTTAAAGTTCTATTTTTTAATCTCATCTCTCTGAACAAACAGTAATACAAAAGTGAAAATTACATCTAACCCTGATATATAAGAATCAAATTCAAAAATAAGATCAAATCTATAAAATTTCAAATTTCAGGTATTAATAAATTTAAAAAAAATATTTAATAAATTATATTATAATACATAATTCCCAAAACTGCAAACCCAAACCCTATCTCTCTCAGTTCACCCTCTTCCTGCACGATCTCTCTCTCTCTCTCTCTCTCTCTCTCTCTCTTCACACCTATGGAGGCGGCGGCACAACCCCCTCTCTCTCTCCAAACCTCCACCCAAGGTGATCCGGCCACCACCACCGTTCCGTCGGAGCTGAACTTTCAACCGGAACTAGTAGGTGGCGCAGGAGAAGCAGGCTGTGCACCTTCAATCTCTCAAGCTGTCCCTGTACCTTCAGCTTCCGTCGCGAAGTAAGTCACTGCTCGGAGAAGAAGCGTTGTTCACCTTCAACCCATCACCAACCTCCATCCTATAGAATCGGCGCTGTGACTGCTGTACCTCACCGACGCAAGCGACGCTTACATTGTCGATTCTGCTGCTGCATATTCCGTCACCCGATTTGGAGATCTGGTGGTGGTAGAGGTCGCGGTGGCGTAGATGGCGGCTGCAGGTGCTGTGGTAGTGTTTTGTGTGTGCGGTGGTCAGGGAAATACTTTGATTTTGAAATGTGGAGAACTGGTGGTGGTGGTGGTGGTGGAGGTCGCGGTGGCGTAGGTGGTGGCAGCGGGGGCGGCAATGGAGGCGGTGGTATTGGTGAGGCGGTGGCGTAGCTGAAAATCGCGATGGTGATGAAAATGGCGATGTGACCTTGAGTGCTTGACACCTATTTAAGAGTCTGGATTTTTTTATTATTTGATGTTGTATATTAAGGGTGTCTGAAATTAGTTGAATTGCTTGTTGTGAAATTGCTCTTTGTGGTGGCGGTGGTGAGATGGTGGTTGTGTGGCGGTGGTGAGATGGTGGTTGTGCGATGGCGGCAGTGGTGGTTTCATGTGAGGCAGTGGTGGTTGTTTGTAGGATTTAGGTTTGATTTCTTCGTGTCATCGATGTTCACATTGCAGCGTCGTGGTGGCTGAGGCGGTGGCGGCGGAGGCGCAGCATGGTGGTGGTGGAGGAGGAGGTGGGGTGGGGTGAAGTGACAGTGATGGTGGTGTATTCACAGTTTCATTTGCAGTGGTCACACGTTTAGGTTCTATGGGTGGGGTGGATGGGGGTGTTTAAAGATTTGTGACCTAATAATTTGATAAATTGTGACCTTAAAATATCCCAAATTCTATTAATTTGACATTTGTAGCCTATTGATTTTATAATATGTGACTTAAAAAAATTATTGTGACCTAAAAATAAGTCTAATTTGTGACCTAAAAAATTTGTTTCTGTGACTTGAATATAATGTTTGTTTTTTGTGACCTAAAACTGTTATTGTGACCTACTATTTTGATAATTTGTTGAATCCTAAAATTATTTGTGACTTAAGCAATTTACATTTTGTGACCTGAATTTATCTTGTATTGTGACCTGAATTTACGTGGACAAGTTTTCGGATATACTGTGACCTAATAATTAATCAGTGAATTGTGACTTAATAATATGATAATTGTGACTTAAAAGATTAGTGACCTCATAATTTGATAAGTTGTGACCTAGAAATAACTCGGGATTGATTAATTTAAAACTTGTGACCTTGTAATTATTTGTGACTTGATAAAACTGTTATTGTGACCTACTATTTTGATAATTTGTGACCCTAAAATTATTTGTGACTTAAGCAATTTACATTTTGTAACCTGAATTTATCTTGTATTGTGACCTGAATTTATATAATTAATAAAAAAATCTAATTATTTAATTTAGTTAAATAGATACCTGATTTTTGAAATTTTTGAAATTATATGTTAGAATTGAAATTGTATATTCTAAACACCTTATATATGTATTTTTCCCAATACAAAACCTAAAAATGGGGTTCAAAACGGGCTAATTATACTGGCTTTTAGAAGTGTGCAAAAAACATGGGAGCGAGAAGATTGAGAGAAAAATCAATTTTCAGAAATGAAAAATTATGTTTGCAGGAATTTGATTTTTCAGATCTAATTTTTTTTTTTTTTTTAAATGTATCAGATTGATTTTTTTGTGGTGATTTGTTATTAGTGTGGAAATCAGTTAGTAGTTGAAGTTCATGGGTAGCGGTGATAGTGGAAATGGGATGATCTAGGGGTTCAAAAGTGTAGAGATTTAACATGGTGGTAGTAACGTAAGCTAGAAATTACATTTTACGGGCCAGAATATGTAGGTGGAGGGAGGAGGCCTCCTTTCTAGGGGTCCGCTTAGTGGTTATTAGGGAGGTCTTTGAAATTCATATATTCCAAAGGTCCAAGGTTCGAAACTCGAGCCGTAAGTACCCCAGAGGTTGGTGCCGTCAACATAAAAACGCGTCCCTGAAATCTTTTTTTAAACAAAATAATTAAAATCGACGATTTTGAGTATTAATTCCATTTGTGTAGTTGGACAATAATTTCAACGTAGTACGTGACCATTTAATTATATCCACATCATCTAAAATATTAGGCTCTATTTTCTTTACTGTTTTGAAGTCGTTTTCTACTTTTATTTTCGAAAACACTAAAAATGCGTTCTTTTTACCATTTTCGAAAACATATTTTGAAATACAAAAAAAAAAAAAAAAAAAAAAAAAAAAAAAAAAAATTGTACACAAAACGCAAAACGTTTAAAATTTCATTTTGGGCGTTTCAAGTATATTTCAACAAAAATTGTTCAAAACGAGTTTTGATTTAATTTTTTTTTTTTTTTTTTTTTTTTAAAGAATTATCCTAATTTGGAACTAAACTTAAAATAAAATTGATTTTTTTTTCTGGTGGGGGAGAATTATTCTAACTTGGAACTAAACATCAATAAAGATATATATATATATATTTATTTATTTTATCCTAGTTTGGAATTATGCCTAAATAAAGTTTTTTTTTTTAATTATCCTAACTTGGAGCCTAAACTTAAAATAAAGTTTTATTGAATTCAATATCAACTTTAAAAAAATATATATATATATATATATATTAAGTAGAATTTTTGTTATATTTCAAAAAATTCCTTGAGAAATGGACTCTGGTGGTTTTAAAAGAATTTGCATTTTTTGGATTTTAATAGAACCATAACTTTCTCAAATTCCAAACCTGACCAAGTTGTGTTAATATAGATTCTTAATGCTCATATTAGTGTGTTGCAGGTAACTATGTTTTCAGTGTATTATGAAAGGAAATTTGAGTTTGAGCCAGTAGTATTTTGCAAACAAATTAATTAAAAATAGTTTAAGTACTATTCTGCAAAATTTCAAACAGAACGTATTTTTCAGTTTTTTATTTTCAAAAACAGTTTTCAAAAATGACAAACTAAACACATTTTCAGCAAATTTGAAAACAAAAAAATAAATAGGAAATATAAAACATTTTCAAAAATGAAAATACAAAATAAAATACAAATAGAACGCCACCTTATTTTTTTCCTTAATCAAAATCCTATACTTGTGAAAATGTTTTCACAACCTTCAAAATCAAAATTCTATGAAGATGTAAAGATTCAAATTTTCATCCCTAAATCAGCTTCATCCCTGAGTCACATAATCGAACTAATTAATTGAACTAATTAATTCAAAAGGCAACCCCAACCTTTCCAACTTCTACCTTTTCATCTTCATCCCTTTCTATATTCGAAAACAATTGAACATATGCTGCTAGGGCTCCATTGAGACCTTGAGGGATTAGATTCATTGGAAGCAATTGAATCGTCGATCTAATGTCTACTTAAGTCTTAGACTTTAATGTTATTTGATCAATATTTGCCAATTGAAAAGAAATAAAACTAGGAAAGAAACAATCAGTCTCCTCCTCCTTCAACATGCCGCACCAGAAACCAGAAACCAAAAACCAAAAAAAGTAGATTAAACTCGAGAAAGTCAAAATATGTTGTAGGCGTAAGACCTGTAGGGACTGGAACATTGAAAAATGTTGGGAGATGATCGACAGACCCTCCCCTTCTAGATCCGCCTCTGGTGGTAGTGCTGGTGACGATTTAGGATTTGGAGGTGATGGTTATGGTTATGGTTATGGTCGTGGTGGATGCGGAAGTTGTTTTTTTTATTACAATGGTGGTGTAACAATGAATGTTACAAGTGACGATAACAACATTGGTGTCAAAATAAATTTTGAAAAACAATGGATCGACTACCGTAATATAATATTATTGTTTTCAGTGGCAAACATGACAACTACAAAGATCACAATGACTATTAAGTTATGCGACAAAATATGTACGTAACATACTTTGTTACTAGACGTGATGGCGGCTGTAGAAATAAGGGTGGTGAAATGTGCGACGCAATTTTAGATAACGTAACACATTGTGTTACAAAAAAAAAAAAAAAAAAAAAAAAATTATTTTAAAATAATTAAAACAAAAAAGACTAAAAAAAATTATTTTGTGAATTAAAAAAAAAAAAAAAACAAGTGTAAAAATAAGTATACTTTTTAAGGGTATTCGCGAGAATTTCCGTCCAACAAAATATACTTACATCCATCTTCATGCCAGGCCTCAACTTTAGATATTCAACTGTCAACCAACGAGCAGAACCTAAAGACCCCAAGATGAAGAATCATGACATCAATAATATAATTTATTGTTTTAATCTTATAAAATCAAAGGTTATATATCTTGTAAATGGATAACACCAACTTTGTGGCAATTAGCATCTAATGCTCCCTAGGATTCCAAATTTTTTATTTATTTACCAACTGAGATCATTTCGTCAATATCTACCGGCTACAAGTCTCAAGAGAAGAGAAACCGAAACATGGTACGCTCGATTAGACAATATAGCTAAAAACAATTAAGAAAATAAAAATCACGTCACTAATTTTATCATTTTTCTACTAAAAAAAAAGTTGAACACCAACCTTAGGTGTCCCCATCGCCCCTGTCCTGTGAATTAGTGGAGGATGTAAATCGCAAGTCATGTCCCAAGTTGGTCAGGATCTGGGTACCACCTACCTAAACTGATAAAGTGATTAGCAAATTCGAACGCGTGAGAATTCGAAACTGCGACCTTTATACTGCCAGCATTCTTGTCTTAGAGTGTCCAATGTATTAAACTTTACACGCAATGTACATATTCTGCATTCAATTTAGAAATTATTGGTACCTTACCTTCAACGTTTATGTTACTTCCACACAATTCAAACTAGGAAGAAACCTTAATACCTGCTATCACAATTCCAGATATTCAGAATCATGAACTATGATATAGAAAATTAATAAACTGAAAATCTTCTGACTATATGTGCATTGATGAAACAAGCTAATTAATATATGCATTCACGTTTCTGTGATCTAACTTTCACAGTTCTTATTGTTTTTGTTAATTATAGTTTAGTTACACAAATGCTTCAAGTAAATCAACCATTTTAACCTACATAGGGAGGATGAATTGAAGAGGGGAAAAAAAAAAAAAAAGAGGTTGCAACATGCTCAATCGTCTTAAAACATATGCTTAGGAACTGGATTTGAGAAGTGGCAAAAGTACAAAGCAGCCTCACTTTGTGACACTCGTGGACCCTCAAAACTACCGGTGCATGTTTGGCAAGCAGTACTAATTGCAAATGATGAGTATAACTAACAAGATATTGGCTTCTTTCTTCAATAATATATTTAAAAGCAAGCTATCAAGGTATAAAGCATTAACTTTAGCTGCATTGGAAAGGAGGTGCCCCAGGGTACATCTCCCAGTGGTAAAGGGGAGGGATGAATTTGTGTTCTGTGGCAAGCGGGAGTTATGACTTACCACACCTCCACCTTAGTTCTAGGAGGTATAACCTGCGATTTACCTCCTTAACCAATGGCTCACGACAGGGTCGGTTAAGACCCTCAAGGTGTGGGCTACATCTTTTTTTCTGGAAAGGTGCAGAGATTAAAGTTATTTTAAAATGAAGAAACTACACATTCGATTGAAGTCCTAAAATTTTTACATGTGAGAGGCTGACACACCCTTAACATCTACTCATCCCAATTAACTTAAAGTGATTGAAAGAGTATTGTTGAAGCGACACTATCAGGAATGAATCTTGGATATCAAATGGGTTTGAGTGGTCACCTAAGAGTAAGATAAATAATAATAATAATAATAATAATAATAATAATAATAATAATAATAATAATTACGTGTAATTAGTAATTATAAGAAAAAATTAATGGATCCAACATGAGCGGCCGACCGCATTCGAAATGGCCTGGATCTGTCCCTGGACACTATCCTCAATTGGGGTGGGTATAATATTTACGAAGATAACATAAATGTAGGTTGCAAATGATGAAGAATTAGATGATTGCTACAAGATAGTCCTACATAAACAAATGGCTAAGAGAAAGTATACGATTTACTGCAAAGACTTCAAGAAAAATTCATAAGAAATGATGTCAGTGTCAAACTATATATATGAGCCATACAATTTACAACAAGTAGTCAGAAGGATGTGAATTATATCTTCCATCAGAAGCTATGATGGATACAAAATAACGCTACTGAAAACTTGCTGGAGTAAATAAAATCAATGGAGTAACAGAGAAGAAAATTTTCACCATGCAACGGTTGATTCCAGTCGAGATCAAGTGTGATTTACAATAAGATAACAACAATTTATTTCATATATCAATTGGATGCCAATTACTCAACTTGCTGCATCGGAATAGCTAAAAATGCCATTAACAAGGTAAGGCAGCTAAAGTATGACAGATTTTCACTGGGCCGAGAAACCAAAGTGAAGAGAAAAATGCAGACTATGAAAAGTCAACAATTACCATTTCCAGTTGGAAAAAGGGTGAGAACTTTCCTCCCATTTGTGGCTGATTCCAAATCCTCCAGATGTGTTGGCGGTGCTGCAATAACAGAACCCTTACTGCCGTGAACCGGATGTGACTGCCTAATGAACGGATGTTCAAATTGCCCATTTGATGGTGAAGTCCCAAAATGCCTAAATTGCTGTTGTGGATGGTGGTGCAGCACCGGATTATGATAGATTGAGGAGGCCACCGGTACAAAGGGCATGAAATGCTCAGAATTCGGCCTGTTTTGGTTCAGAAAATGCGCGGGCACAGGGGAGCTGGCGAACAAACGGTCAGTTGCAGTGTCCACTCCTAAAGCGGACAATGCTGAAGGGCTGTTGTTGCTTCCATTACTGGACGACATTCCCTGCATCCTCCTTAGATAAAGCCGGTATTTCTGCAAATGGCTGGCAACGTTCTCTCTGGTGAGCCCATCAACACTCATCATCTGCATAATGGTTTTCGGAACAGCATTCTTTATCCCCAAATGAGCCACAGCATCTACAAATCTTTTATGGAGCTGTGGCGTCCACACCAGCCGCGGCCTCTTCAGGGTGCGTGCCGGTTCATCTGAGCCCAACCCGCCCAGATCAGCCGAGTCAAATTCCGCCGAGGAGTTGGGTTGGGATGATAGTACCGTGGACTGCGGCAGCTGCTGCGGCGGTGGCGGAGGCGCCGTGCTTTGGTAGTGATGATTCTGAATATCAAAGACAGTTGCTAGATCGGGGGTTATTAGGGATTGGGTTAACGGCATCAGTTCTTCAGGTGAAGGCAGTTCCTCTTCCCATTTGGCAAACCAATTGGAATCCTCTTCCCTCATACTTATTCCCTCTTTTTGAACGTAATGAAATGAAAATTTTCTTGAACAGGAAAAACTCTGTCTCTTCTTCGGAGTTTCAAGTTTTTGTACGACTATCAAAATAAAAAATACGGGATAAATTTCTATCTTTTTCCTCCCTTTCTCTTCTCTTCAAATAAGATTGATTTTTGAGATAACAGAGTAAATATGTGCTTATGAGTTAAAAGGGGTGTCCCCGCCGGGAACGGTGGTGGTTGACGGTGGTGATCGAGGTGGATCTTATTTTCTTGTTTTCAGCTTTTAATTAATATTCATTAAAGGATGATTTTTATGGGAATAGCACTGTGCGCTCAGTGCTCTGCTGTTTTCATTTTCCAAATAGAAAATCACACACTCTGTCCCAAGAGACATATTTGGAGCGTGAATTACACGTTGAATTTTCATTGGATTTGAAAAGGACCAAAGATAGCTTGTTGCTTTGGAGAGTGTAAAACACGTTCCTTAAAGGAGTTTGGGGAATAAATATTTGTTGAGAATAACTTGGATTGGATGGATGGAGTTTTTTTTGGGTACTTGCATAGGGTGAGGGGTAGAGGGAATCTAAGTAGTGTCGTGCTGATTTTTTATTTTTTTAGTAATATTATTTTTTTATGTAATCATTATAATTTTATAAGTCACCGTTTGAAAAATGTTTTTTTTTATTTATAAATTAATTTATAAATCACGTAATTTCTCAAATCACTTTTTAATCACACATTTTTCTCTCTTCAATTTTCAATCACTACTTTTTATCTCAAAATCATAAATAAACCAATTTATAAATCAAACAGTATTACCAAAAGAAAGCTTAAAATAGGCTCTACAATTTAAAATAATCATTAGTTTGTTAAAAGTTCAGTAATTGAAAACAATTTTTTTTTATACTTTCAAGGTAAAATACGTAGTGAAAAAGTAGAGAGAAGGTCCGTGTGATGAAAAACTGATTTGAAAATTGTGTTATTTAAAAATATGTTTTTAAATCATTTTCCAAACATAGTAATAAACATCAATTTTCAAAATTCACTTTCTAACAACACATTTTACCTAGAAAATATAAATAAACCAAAACATTTTACCTAAGAAACGTAAATAAATTAATTTAGGGTCTATTCGACTAACTTATTTAATTTTAAAAAACACAAAATTTAATTTACACAATTTTTCATATCACTTTTTAACCATAAATATTTTTTCTCTCCAATTTTTAACTCAACATCTTATCTAGAAAATACAAATAATTCAAACTCTCTTGGAAGGTGTGCCGAACAGAGCCTAAACAACATAATTTTTCAAATTATTTTTTAATCATACAATTTTTTTCAACTTTTTAATTGCACATTTACCTCAAAAATGTAAATAAATCAATTTATAAATCACCAAAGTGTAATCGAACGAAGCATAAATGATTTTTGTTGCTATTTTTTAGCATGTTTAACTCTCATTATAAACAAAGCACATTTTCCATACTTTCTTTTTAACTACACATTTATTAATAAAAAAAATATTACATATAAATTTATAAAAAAATTCATTAATTTTTAACTACACATTTTTTTAAAAATCATTATTCAAAAAATTATTTCTTTAAATAAACTTTTTAAAATCAATATCAAACATGAGCAAAATGTGCAGTTAAAAAGTTCTTAAAATGTGATTTAAAAATTGTTTAAAAAATTATGTTGTTTAGTCACTGTTCTTTAATGCAATCATTACAATTTATTTATAACTCATGACTTGTTCGGCTAATCATATTAAATTGAAAAAGACATAAAATTTAATTTACATAATTTCTCATATCACGCTTTAACCACACACATTATCCCTCTTCAATTTTAACCCCACATCTTGCATAAAAAATACAAATAAATCAATCAAATAATTCCAATACCATAATTCAAGCCACCGAGCAGGGCCTCAATTTATAAACGACACAATCTTTCAAGTCACTTTTTAATCACACATATTTTCTCTCTTTAATTTTTAACCACACATTTTGCATTAAAATCAAATAAACCAAGTTACAAATTCAATAATGTTGCCTATAATATTATTATCTATTTTGGTAAAGGAATTTTGTTTATAAATGAAAAATGTGATGTTTTCGATGTAAAATATTTTGTTTAAAAGTGATTTTGAAAAATTTGTGTGGTTAAAAAATGATTTTGAACAGATGTATTGTTTATAAATTTGTTTATAAATAGTTTACCGTTCATGAGTAATAATAATTGCAAAGTAAATTTTTGGAAAGGAGAATTCGTGAACAAAATTTTCTTTACTTGTTTTTGATGTTGGGCGTGGGAACTTGACGACTTTTTATGGGATTTTTTAAATGAAGGTCAATTTTAAAAATGTCTACTCGAGGTATCTTTAATTTCGAATATCATTTTTCATAAATAGTCGGTAAATTGATGAAAATTATCCGAATGACTAAACAACTTTGATTATACTTTATAAGAGTATATTCTTGAATACAAACATTGAGTTATTTTTGGTTGCTCGATATCATAATTGGGTGTTTGCTTGAAATTGTAATTGCCCTAGGGACATCTTGGCATCTGTTTGATAAATATATTTTTTAAAATATAATTTTTCAAATCATTTTTTAATCACAAATATTTTCTTTCCCTAATTTTCAACCACACATTTTACCTATTTTTTAGACAAATTTTTTTTAACCACACATATTTTCTCTCTTCAATTTTTAATCATACATCTTACCTAGAAAATTAAAAAAAATCAAAATTATAACTCCAATTCCCTCCCCACTACCGCCGAACGGACCCGACATTAAAGAGGTTAAATGTGATCTTGCTACAATTATTATACTCTCCAAAAAAGGTCAGGAATAAACATAAAAATAACAATATGCAGTACAAAACACGAATTAGTACAATTTCTCTTTAAATATGTTAGGTCTCTGTTCTCCTCCCTACCTTCCAGGGGTCTTTCCAACAAAATGTTGCAGCCTTTGACCTTTTTATTCCCTCTTGCCCAAAGACGTGCATGGTATTTTTTTTTTTTTTTTATGTTTGGATTTTTTTCCTTCGATTTGTTACGTTTCGCATATTTTGATATATAAGTTTGCATTTTTTAGTTTTCGTTTTTTTAGTAGGTCTCCTTTTATATTTTGTTTTGAGTTATATTTAAAAAAAAATGTATATTCATCGTATCATAAATTTGACAATAATTAAACATGTCAAAAAAAATACAACGTCATCACGTTATAACGTGAAATTCATCCAAATTTTGACAATAATTAACGCACTACAATTGAAGAAGATTAAATTAATCATCACTTAAATCGTAGTTGCTTCACCGTCCTCCTCATTACCCACGAACTCATAATTTTGGAATCCAATCGTTTCTGTGTGACTGTAGTGAAATTGTGGGTAGTATATACTGTCTTCGACATTCATGCCAGGTGCCTCAGTGTGACTAGAGTAGAAGTGCGAGTAGTATGTATTTTATTCGACGTTCATCGTATTGGTGTTGTGCAATTAACAAGTGTCAATATAGTTATATGAATTTTATCGAGTTAAAAAATACGAATTTAATTGGAAAGGAATGATACCTTGAAATAAATTGTGGACAAGTTCTTCTATCTTAACTTGTTCTAGAGCAGTGTTCACACTGTCATTGTGACTAGGTCATATCTTTCACCTTAGCAGATTTCAAGCGTTTTCCACATCCTTTAGCCCTTATAGGTTGTGGATCTATTATTGTACCAGTGATGTCGTGAGACCTACCCCTAGCCTCTAAACGTAGTGCAATGCTCCCCTCAGCCTCGTTGTTCTCCCTGATTGTTATTTTCATTTCTTTCATTCCTTTGAATACGTAATTGTGACGACCCGAATTTTCGACCATTCGAGTGCCACTAAAAGTGACTCATATCATATTATCGAGACTTAAATAGTAATGTAAAATTATTCAAAAGAATAATTAGAATCCCATAATTTTATTTGTGAATAAAAATAGAACATAATTTTCTTACATAAAGTTCAACATAATTATCTCATCAATCTTAACCACTTTTGCCACTTCCATGTTGACCGCCTCGAACCTTCAATTATCTGAAAATGGTAAATATCGTGGAGTGAGATTTATAAAATCCCAGTAAGTATACCAAGCATAAATTTTCTTTTGAAAGCATATGGATCATTTTCATCATAACATAGGATATGATCGAAATACTCATAAACATAGGGAGACACAAGAATTTTACCGAACTTAAATGGCAAGAATTCTTATGTGTAGCGCTACTAAACTCCGGTCCCCTTAGCATAATCATAAACATATCATATGGAACCCATAACAATCTTGTGAGATTGATTTCATAGCAATGATCCAAACATTTTCATAAAAACATAAGATATACTTACTTGTCATAAAAACATACTTACTTTTCATAAAAACATAAGGTGTATTTACCTTTCATAAAAACATACTTACTTTTCATAAAAACATAAGATATACTTACTTGTCATAAAAACATACTTACTTTTCATAAAAAACATAAGGTGTATTTACCTTTCATAAAAACATACTTACTTTTCATAAAAACATAAGATATACTTACTTGTCATAAAAACATACTTACTTTTCATAAAAACATAAGGTGTATTTACCTTTCATAAAAACATACTTACTTTTCATAAAAACATAAGATATACTTACTTGTCATAAAAACATACTTACTTTTCATAAAAACATAAGGTGTATTTACCTTTCATAAAAACATACTTACTTTTCATAAAAACATAAGATATACTTACTTGTCATAAAAACATACTTACTTTTCATAAAAACATAAGGTGTATTTACCTTTCATAAAAACATACTTACTTTTCATAAAAACATAAGATATACTTACTTGTCATAAAAACATACTTACTTTTCATAAAAACATAAGGTGTATTTACCTTTCATAAAAACATACTTACTTTTCATAAAAACATAAGATATACTTACTTGTCATAAAAACATACTTACTTTTCATAAAAACATAAGGTGTATTTACCTTTCATAAAAACATACTTACTTTTCATAAAAACATAAGATATACTTACTTGTCATAAAAACATACTTACTTTTCATAAAAACATAAGGTGTATTTACCTTTCATAAAAACATACTTACTTTTCATAAAAACATAAGATATACTTACTTGTCATAAAAACATACTTACTTTTCATAAAAACATAAGGTGTATTTACCTTTCATAAAAACATACTTACTTTTCATAAAAACATAAGATATACTTACTTGTCATAAAAACATACTTACTTTTCATAAAAACATAAGGTGTATTTACCTTTCATAAAAACATACTTACTTTTCATAAAAACATAAGATATACTTACTTGTCATAAAAACATACTTACTTTTCATAAAAACATAAGGTGTATTTACCTTTCATAAAAACATACTTACTTTTCATAAAAACATAAGATATACTTACTTGTCATAAAAACATACTTACTTTTCATAAAAACATAAGGTGTATTTACCTTTCATAAAAACATACTTACTTTTCATAAAAACATAAGATATACTTACCTTTTAAAAGATTAAAATGAAGTGTAGTAGTAAATGGACCAAAACTTTCTTGACCACCTTGAATTTCTCTTACTTGTGGATTTTGTCAAGAGATTGGAAATAAGTGTATATGTGTAGAGTTGTGTGTAAAAGAGATGTGTTTAAATAGATGTATAAAGTTGGCATATTGTAAACATAATCATTCAATTCTATTAATTTTAACACATCCTTTTCTTAAAGTAAAGCACCATTCATATACTTTTCCATATTTATACAAATATTATGCTCTTCATGATTACATATAATGGAGTCTTATCAACCATTCATATACTTTTCCATATTTATACAAATATTATGCTCTTCATGATTACATATAATGGAGTCTTATCAACCATTCATATACTTTTCCATATTTATACAAATATTATGCTCTTCATGATTACATATAATGGAATCTTATCAACCATTCATATACTTTTCCATATTTATACAAATATTATGCTCTTCATGATTACATATAATGGAGTCTATAATTCATTCATATACTTTTCCATATTTATACAAATATTATGCTCTTCATGATTACATATAATGGAGTATAAAATTCATTCATATACTTTTCCATATTTATACAAATATTATGCTCTTCATGATTACATATAATGGAGTATATAATTCATTCATATACTTTTCCATATTTATTAAATTAAGATTCTCATAATTATTATATATAATGGAACCTCTCATGCTTGCATATATTTTCTTAATTTCAATAATAAAATAATTTTTGTATAAATAAATATTGGGATAACATTGAATTAAGTACTTGGACTTAATATACTTTAAATCAAGAGAATGGAGATATTTTTAGAAATTCGGAATTTAATTTAAAATCGAACGATCTCGATTATTTCTTGACTTGGCTATACGAATACGTCGTGGCGTTAACTTAATAAAAATGGGTGAAATAGTAGCGACACGATTTTCTATTAAAATAATTATTAATCGCGTAAAAATTCTTGGTCGCTACAAACATACCCCCTTAAAATAATTTCGTCCTCGAAATTAAACTTACTTGATCTTATGATTTCTGAACACTTAATCAGAATCTCTTCTTCTTCTTCTTATGTAGCATCATCGCTACCATATTTAACCCAACCATATTTAACCCACTGGACTTTGACTAAATGCATCAATTTGTTTTCTTAAGACATGAACTTTTCTATCAATAATAGACATATGTCTACTCATAAATTCTTCTGACTCAAAATGAAAATTCCCAATCGTATGTGATATTTCATCATATCTTGTAGTACTCATGTAACCTGTCACTTATCATCGTATCATGTAACCTCAAATATTCGTATTAATATCTCTAAAATTTCAATAAATCTTTACTAACATATCATACCATAATAATTTGTCATTTCTTCTTATCACCAAATATCCCAAAATAATTAAAACGATTACCTGAATATTTTCTATGTAATATACCCAAACATGTTATTCACATATCAACATAATCATCAGTTTATCTTTCCAATATTTGTAACCCAAAATTTCTGCAAAATTCAATAAACAAATATCTCCCAAATAATTAAAATTCTTAACTCAAATATCATAACATTTCCCGTAAGGTATTCCTTTCACTTGCACAAACTTATTAATCCTGATTCAATACAGTCCTTATTTCACTTTCACGTATCCCCGTATTATTTCTATACCTTGATTATTATATCAAAATATCAGTACCCAAAATCCAAGAAAATATTCCATATCTCAAATCCCGTCATCATCAAATCTTCCTTTTATCAAGAAAGTAAACGGCGCATAACTCTTGTTCCCTCTTTTCCATTATTCTATTCCGCGCTTTCTTGCTGGAATCAATATCACGCGGATTTCCTCCGATCCTTAATGCTTTTAAATAGTTCATGCTGGGAAGAGGTTAGATCCATCAAAACATGGATATCATTCTTACAAACATTCGCAAGTATTATTCCAGTCTTCCAATGAATGATCTGAGGAAAATTTATCGAATAAGACTCGAAAGATTGAGGTTGCTGATGGCTCATGGTGTTTCAGAAGATGTTCGCTGGTTGATCGAAGCAAAGGTTCGACTATCTGGTGAATTACCTATGACATTTCCAAAGCACATGCCTGGTTTAGGCAAAAGCACCTTCGCAAAGAAACGAAGAGCAAAAAGGCTGAATGGTTGCTACAAATGTGCTCGTTGGAACTGTGATACTCGTTGCAAAACAGTAGGATATTCTTCTACTAATCGGGATGATAAAATCAAATTCATAAAGGGTGGACTGAGTAAGGAGTCTTTGGATGATATTCGACTGACTCTTGAGACGCACCCAAGTGGTTATGTGCAACGTAAACTTCTGTCCTTATACGCTCAGTTTAACGAGGACAAAAATCGTTATAGTCTCCAAAATATAATAGCAAAAGATCCTGTTTTCCAGTCTGTTTTACAAAATGAGGCTTCTGGCAGTTCATCAATGATATAAGGTAAATCTCTTGATACACATTTAAAATATTTTGCTGTTTTCTTTCACGCGTTTTGGAAATAAAATATATTTTCCTTTCTCAAGTTTTGATAAAGCTGGAAATAAATATATTTTCCTTTCTCGAGGTTTGATAAAGCTGGAAATAAATCACCGAAAGGTGATATCTTTGGTAAAACAGTCAAAAGTTGGCCGATTTTGTCAAAAGTAAATCTTTACTTTTTCAGAATCAATCAAAAACAGTAAGTTTTTCCGGCTTTAAATAGCCAAACATATTTCATAGTTCAGGCATCCCAAAATCACATCTTCTTCGTAAGTTTTCTCTTCTATACTATCAAAGATGGAAGCACCAAAACTTCGACAGATCAAAACTATTTGTGTATTTTGTGGATCAAAAGTGGGGAAAGGCTTCAGTTATCTAGAAGCGGTCGTAGATCTTGGAAAGAAACTGGGGGAAAAAGGTATCACTCTTGTGTATGGGGGTGGTAGCAGTGGTCTAATGGGTTGTGTTTCCCAATCTGCTCTTGCAGAGAAATCAAAAGTAATCGGTGTCATACCTGTCCCTTTGGTAGATGTTGCAGGAAAAACACGAGGGCATGAAGTTCAAACCTTATCCATCCATGAACGCATAACTTGTATGCTATATGGTTCTGATGCCTTTATAGCCCTGCCCGGAGGTTTTGGTACCTTAGAAGAAATCTTTAACATTACCTCGTGGGCTCAACTAGATCTCCATACTAAGCCTATTGGGCTTCTGAATGTTAACAATTTCTTTGATGGCTTGTTAACCTTTCTTGATTATGCTGTGGAACAGGGATTCATCTCTCCATTTTCCAGAAGGCTCCTTATTTCTGCTCCTACTATTGATGAACTACTGGATAAGCTGCAGTCATATATCTCAATACAAGATCCAGCAGGGGTTAAGATAGATTGGTCGCAAGGAAGGGGAATCAAGCGAAAATGGAGTCCGGTTAATGTAAACTTAACTTTATGAATCTTAGAATAGGTGGGGGTAGAGTACGGAGTATTCTTACTCTCGAGACACCCCTCTAATTTCCTAGGATTTTCCTTAATGTTTAAATCTTGTGTGTACCTCAAAGGTTCCAGGTGGTAGATTACGGAGTATTCTTACTCTCGAAACACACCTTTTTGAAGGTTTCTTTATTTCCTCAAAAGGTCAGAGGTGGTAGGATACGGCTACTCCGGAAACACATCTCTCAATTTGAGGAATTTCCCATGTTGCTTTCTTTTGCTTTTGCGTGTTTTCATGTATTTCCTTTCTAGGGTGACTCTTGTGTGTTCTCCTTATGAGAAAATAATAATATCTCTGTTATCATCTACTAAATCTCGTTTGTGATGTAAATGAACTTGTATGTCTAACTTCAATTCTCTTAGTGATTGCATACCATACTATGCTCTTAACTCCAAACGATAAAATTCTAGGCAGAGTTTTCCTTTGAAATTTGGACTTATCCAAATCGTAAGCATACTTCATAACTCACAATAATAACTAATTGTACATTTGATCACAATTTCATCAAACTTCAATATCATCATAAATATTCCAGAAAATCAATTCATAATTCCTCAACATAGAAATTTCAAATCATAATTTCTAATATCACCATATCAAGTCCTTATTTCTCAATAATTAAGAGCCTAAACTTTAAATCTCCAACTTCATAATTCTTCTCATAAAAATCTCAATAAAATCATATCACTTATAATCTCAACATCTCATCATAACTTCATAAAACTGACTTTCTATTTCTCGTTTAATCTAAACGATGAATAATTCGAAAATATTATCTAGTCCTTTCTGTTGACTTCTCATACTTAGTGTCATGTCTAAAATCAATTATGCAAAGTCCATTTAGGGCTCATCATTTCTAAACTTGACGACAAAGATTATTTTGAAAATCATTGGTAAATCATATTTTTTTTTTTTTTTTTCAAAATTGAAACTTGAAGAGTGGTACCAATAATCATCCACAGTTTTTCCTTGCTTTTAAGCAAAGGTAGTGATAAAGGGATAAATTATTGAACCGAAAATTGAAACTTGAAGAGGAAGTACTAATAATCATCCACAGTTTTTCCCTTGTTTTTACACAAAGGTAGTGATAAAGGGATAAATTATTGTACAATTCATTATCAATTTTGTTTGTTTAATATATTATTCCATATATTTTGGGCCAAAGTTACAACCCAACTTAATTTCTAATTGAGTCAATCTTACTAAGCTTAATATGAACCAAAATTCATATCAATATCCTCTATGTCTCATGATTCTACATTAAAATGAATAAATTAAAATTTAGGCTTCTATCAATTCATATCATACTCAACATGTATATTTCACTTAAAGATTCATAACATATGAATATTTCATACTTAACATGTCTTAATAAAATCGTAAATGACTTGCAAAGCATATAACATACCTGGTTCGAGGAGTCAATACGTGGAGAGTGACATAGTAGAGTGATGAGTTAAAATATTTTTTTAAAAAAAAATTATTATTAATCATTTCGCATCTTTACATAAGATTGGGCCTAATTAACCCAAATAAAAATTTATCGTCAAATCTTATTTTCCTTTAGTCCCCGAACTTCTAGAAATTTATCAAAGACATCAATATAAACATCATATTACTAACTAATTATATTCCATAAAATTTTCAGGACATTACAAACTCCCTTGATTAAAATGAATTTTGTCCTTGAAATTCGCACATCAAATTTCATCATACTTTTCAAAATCATAACCATACTTGACATGTGAAAATTCAAATTTTTTTTTTTTAATGAATAGTGATTTCGTTCACTGTTCATCATGAATATCACGTCGTTTTACTGTTCACGTGAATAGTGTGTGTTTTTTTTTTTTTTTTTTTTTTTTTTTAAAGAAATAAAATTTCAAAAATCTACAGAATCGTTTTTAAAACTCTTGGCTCTGATACCAACTGTGACGACCCGAATTCTCGACCATTCGAGTGCCACTAAAAGTGACTCATATCATATTATCGAGACTTAAATAGTAATGTAAAATTATTCAAAAGAATAATTAGAATCCCATAATTTTATTTGTGAATAAAAATAGAACATAATTTTCTTACATAAAGTTCAACATAATTATCTCATCAATCTTAACCACTTTTGCCACTTCCATGTTGACCGCCTCGAACCTTCAATTATCTGAAAATGGTAAATATCTTGGAGTGAGATTTATAAAATCCCAGTAAGTATACCAAGCATAAATTTTCTTTTGAAAGCATATGGATCATTTTCATCATAACATAGGATAGGATCGAAATACTCATAAACATAGGGAGACACAAGAATTTTACCGAACTTAAATGGCAAGAATTCTTATGTGTAGCGCTACTAAACTCCGGTCCCCTTAGCATAATCATAAACATATCATATGGAACCCATAACAATCTTGTGAGATTGATTTCATAGCAATGATCCAAACATTTTCATAAAAACATAAGATATACTTACTTGTCATAAAAACATACTTACTTTTCATAAAAACATAAGGTGTATTTACCTTTCATAAAAACATACTTACTTTTCATAAAAACATAAGATATACTTACTTGTCATAAAAACATACTTACTTTTCATAAAAAACATAAGGTGTATTTACCTTTCATAAAAACATACTTACTTTTCATAAAAACATAAGATATACTTACTTGTCATAAAAACATACTTACTTTTCATAAAAACATAAGGTGTATTTACCTTTCATAAAAACATACTTACTTTTCATAAAAACATAAGATATACTTACTTGTCATAAAAACATACTTACTTTTCATAAAAACATAAGGTGTATTTACCTTTCATAAAAACATACTTACTTTTCATAAAAACATAAGATATACTTACTTGTCATAAAAACATACTTACTTTTCATAAAAACATAAGGTGTATTTACCTTTCATAAAAACATACTTACTTTTCATAAAAACATAAGATATACTTACTTGTCATAAAAACATACTTACTTTTCATAAAAACATAAGGTGTATTTACCTTTCATAAAAACATACTTACTTTTCATAAAAACATAAGATATACTTACTTGTCATAAAAACATACTTACTTTTCATAAAAACATAAGGTGTATTTACCTTTCATAAAAACATACTTACTTTTCATAAAAACATAAGATATACTTACCTTTTAAAAGATTAAAATGAAGTGTAGTAGTAAATGGACCAAAACTTTCTTGACCACCTTGAATTTCTCTTACTTGTGGATTTTGTCAAGAGATTGGAAATAAGTGTATATGTGTAGAGTTGTGTGTAAAAGAGATGTGTTTAAATAGATGTATAAAGTTGGCATATTGTAAACATAATCATTCAATTCTATTAATTTTAACACATCCTTTTCTTAAAGTAAAGCACCATTCATATACTTTTCCATATTTATACAAATATTATGCTCTTCATGATTACATATAATGGAGTCTTATCAACCATTCATATACTTTTCCATATTTATACAAATATTATGCTCTTCATGATTACATATAATGGAGTCTTATCAACCATTCATATACTTTTCCATATTTATACAAATATTATGCTCTTCATGATTACATATAATGGAATCTTATCAACCATTCATATACTTTTCCATATTTATACAAATATTATGCTCTTCATGATTACATATAATGGAGTCTATAATTCATTCATATACTTTTCCATATTTATACAAATATTATGCTCTTCATGATTACATATAATGGAGTATAAAATTCATTCATATACTTTTCCATATTTATACAAATATTATGCTCTTCATGATTACATATAATGGAGTATATAATTCATTCATATACTTTTCCATATTTATTAAATTAAGATTCTCATAATTATTATATATAATGGAACCTCTCATGCTTGCATATATTTTCTTAATTTCAATAATAAAATAATTTTTGTATAAATAAATATTGGGATAACATTGAATTAAGTACTTGGACTTAATATACTTTAAATCAAGAGAATGGAGATATTTTTAGAAATTCGGAATTTAATTTAAAATCGAACGATCTCGATTATTTCTTGACTTGGCTATACGAATACGTCGTGGCGTTAACTTAATAAAAATGGGTGAAATAGTAGCGACACGATTTTCTATTAAAATAATTATTAATCGCGTAAAAATTCTTGGTCGCTACAGTAATTGCTTGAAATCTACGCTAATGACGCCTCCTCGATTAGGTCATTAGACTCATGTCTCAAAGTGCGAAGCCGTGAAGCAACTAAGACTTCCTTGGTGAATGTCTCCACGGGGTCAAACACAGGATTCGCTTTCGCATTTTTGGTCCACCTGGGCATAATGTACATTTGAGGCAGAAGCATTATAACTTTTTTTCTCAACATGCGAAGAATTTGACGACATAGGTAGGCCGCAAACTCAAACAACATGTAACTACAAGTCATGAATTCCATTTGACGATGGTAAAAAATGTCCCTTTGACGATCGTAATCCCACTTGACGTTTTACGTTGAACTGCATAAACCTTCATGTGTTCGTTGCTTCATCTCCTCATTGTAGCATAGTGCGTACTCTGAACGAGTTCTTCCTAGAAAAGTCGGAAAACTACTTTCATGTAAACCTGAGACATTTGCAATTCCATATTGACCCTCGTAATCATTCGTGGGCATTGGTACAAATCTGTATGAGTTGCCATTAGTTCCTCATGTCTTTGATGATCAACCGCTCCCGTAAATCTAGAAATAAAATCCGTCAACCAATTTCTCCTATCCACACAACGCTTAAAGAAAGCGTGGTTTCTCTCGATACGTTGGCTACTATATATTCCCGCTGCAAATATGTGTTTCACGTAAGTTGGCACCCATTTTTGTCTAATTTCGTAAATAGTTGATAACCACTCATTGGAACCCAAACTGGTGTTATGCATAAGAACTACCCAATGTTGTTGAAACTCGTTGTGCCATCTCAGAATGCCAAATGATGTGCTTCAAGTCTCCATCATGTGCATTGTAAAGAACCGATCCTAACTTTTTCGGAAACTTGTATATGATGTGCCACAAATAGAGTCGATGGAATGATGTTGGAAAAATACTTTTGATGGCTCGACCAATAGCTTGATCCTCATCAATAATAATTACTTTCAGGGCTACATGTGTTGGCATCTCCTTCACGAACTCCGAAAACAACAACTCGAACGACTCAATCCTCTCGTCGTTTAGAAAACCACATCCAAATAATATTGTTTTCCTGTGATGATTGACTCCAACAAAGGAGCAAAAATCATTGAGTACTTGTTCGTGTTGTAAGTAGTGTCGAACACAACAGCATCACCGAAACATGCGTAGGTGTTTCTCGAAATAGAACCTTCCCAAAAACAACGCGTAAAAACATCATTCTCAAGCTCGTCGAGAAATAAAAATTGTCATCCCTTCATTTTTCATGCGTCATATGTTGTACGAAAGACTCCGTATCACGTCCAATAAGTTCCATGAACTTATTTCTTTGATGATTTCTTAAATCTTTGTCGGTGTGACCCAGAGATGATGGACCACCAAATTCGATCTCAAAAAAACGCATCTGCTGCCATGTCAGAATATTTGCTTGAGCAAACTGTTCGGTCAAGGATTTTTTTTGAAGCAGAGGCACTACGATGGGAGCGTAGCAAGTGAGCTTTGCTCGGTGTAGTGAAGGGATGATTGTGAGGTTCAATGAAATGGTTAACTTGCCACGTATCCCCCAAACGATTTACGACTGACATCTTAGCCTCGTACCCGCACCATATGTGGTCTCGACTGCGTTCTTCGGACCTTTGTTTGGAGTACTTTATTTCGTTCTCGTAATTTTCATCTATTTTTTCCTCCTTAGAACATTAAAAACCTTCCAGTAAAGCTCATTGGTGTCTTTTCTTCGCTTTGAATTATGAATGCAAGTGCTGAAACCCGCCTCCTTTGCATAAGCGTTGTAAAAATTAAAAGCATCTTCTGCTGATTCAAATTCTTGGCCAACGAATGGAATAAAAATTTCAGATACTTGAGGTACAAATATATTATCATTCATTTTCATCACTGTATTAACATATGAAAATAAATTAGCAAAAAAAACATATTTGAAGTAAAAACATTTGAAAATTTTAAATTTACAAAAAATATTAAACAAAAATTAAACAACTTACCCAACTCAAATATGTAGTAATCTTCAAAAAAATTATTTAATTCGCACTTGCCAAAATTGCTTCTTAGTATGCACGCTCTACTCTTTTATTTTCTTATAATATGTTGAATTTTGAAGGACGTTATGAAAATGTGTTGGTTCAATTTCATTTGTATAGAACAAAAAAACGTTGATAAAAATGACTCTATTTTTTTTTTTTTTTTTTTTTTTTTACGTTGCAAAATATTACCCTTTTTTTTTTTACATTAAGGAAGGATGGAAGAAAGAAAAAAAAAAAGGACAAGTCCAAAAAAGTTGTTGCTGCAGTGCTGAATTTTAATGTTAAGAAAGAAAAAATAAAAAAATAAAAAATAAAACAAAAGTCAAAGCAGCACCTGCTACATCATGGGAATTTCCGCTGGAGGGTAGGATATCGATATAAATGATGTATTCTTTTATGTAATGATTGTGATTTATAAGTCAATTTATAAACTATAAAATTTCTCAAATTACTTTTTAAGTACACACAATTCCTATCTCCACTTTTTAGCCACACATTATATCTAGAAAACACAAATAAGCAAGTGTTTGGTAAACAAAATTAATTGGTTTATAAACCACTTTATAAACTATAAAATTTCTCAAACCACGTTTAACCATATATTTTCTCTCTCCAATTTTCAACCAATACTTTTTACCTCAAAATTATAAATAAATCAGTTTATAAACCACCTAGTATTACCAAACAGAGGAACCAAACCAAGCTGCTGAACAGAGCGTAAATAAATTGAAGTGAAGTAGCAATAGAAGTTAATGTTTGATTTTGTTGAAAAAGTGTTTATTTGAAATGTATAGTGATTTTTAGGAAAATGTGTTGTTAAAGGAAGCCAAACAAGGATGAAAATTTCAACTCTAAGGAACAATAGAACCATTTATGAGTCATACTAACTATTAACACATAAAAATACCCAATTCCCAGGTCCAACATGGAAGTTCAAAACATGAGAAGGCATCACAACTAACATGGTGATGTGGAGGGGTCTAGACAATTGGACGAATAGAGGGAGTATGGACGATTAAACAATATACAAATAATGGAGCAGTTTCCACAGTTCACCCTATGATCTAAGACAACTTGTTGAAGACATTACTAGCGATTTTCACAACATGAATTGCTAGTGAGATTATGGGCAGTTGGTGCAATGCTGGAAATTGATGAGAACATGGGCGATCCAAGTTCGATAATGAAGTCACTTAGTGCAGGAAGTGAAGGATGATTATACAAAGAAGTGGTTAGCAGTTGACTACAACACCAATGCATTAAACTAGAATTCAAAGTAGTAGACAGTTAGTAGAATTTGTATATGTTGTAGAATGATAGAAATTTAGAAGACCAACAAATTAAAGCTCTTAAATAGAGATATAATTTTCTTATCTTAGATTTTATTAAAATTTCTTAAATTTAAATTGTGTTCTTGCGCCACTTAGAGACATCTTGTAAGTTAAGCTTTTCTAGTGCATAACACAAATTTTTGGGATTTTGCCTCAAGAGGTTTGTCCCTTACATTTTCTTCTAATTCCCTTTTAATTTTTAGCACGAGCGACAACACCTGCGCGAAACAGTTTGATACGCCCAATGATACAATTAGCATAAGAAAAGTTTGAAGTATCATGTCTCATAAAAATTCTGACAAGGAGTCAGTCACACAGCAATATGTTCCTTATGTGATTGGACAATTGGAGGGTCATCAAAATACCCCCAAAGACAAAAGGATCGCCCCGTCGTTATGAACTAACGACATAATTGAGCCCACAAACCATGTGTGCACTGCTGGGAGAGCTCACTCCGGATGTCGTTGAGCAAGTAAACTTACAAAAAATTCATATTGTAGAAAGACTTGTTCATAATGAAAACAGGTGTTATAACAACATGGCCAAACAATTGGGTACATTAAATGAACTTATGGGAAAACTGGTAGGCTAAATATTTTAAAGAAATCCTATGGGAGGGAATAATTACTTCTAAACTAGGAGTCAAATAGGTAATGACTCAACAAATACAAATGCAAACATTGTTTACTAACCATAAACACGAGTCAGAACCCAGAAGTAACACATATTGGTCCATCCAACATGGAAGTCTTGGACCTTCTAATGCGAAAGGTATTGGAGCATCCAATATGGGGTACCCTTAATTTTCAGGAAAATGTTCAAAACATAGGACCAAATGTGACGCAGGACGGAAGCAAGTAAGGAATTTCAAACGAAATCCCTAAAAGATAAAACTTGAAATCCACCAAGAAGATTGAGAGAAATCTCAAGAATTTTATTAATCAATGAATGAATGAATAATACAATGAATTAACCCTATATATATATATATATATATATATATATATATATATATATATATATATATATAGGGTCATAAAAAAAGAAACGTGTACTAAATCAACTAGAAAAGCATAAAACCTATTGTAGATTAACTAAATAAAACAAAGAAACATATTCTAAATCATCTAGGAAAACATAAAACCTATTCTAAATCAACTAAATAAAAAGAATTCCAAATAAACTAAATGACGTAAATAGCGCTAAAATAAATGAAAACGAACGCACAAAATCCATCGTATGTTACAGCATAGCTGTAAGTCCAATTCGTCTCGTCGAGATATCCAAAATAGACATATTATGGGTCCGAAATGGAGGTCGAACGTCAAATTTGCAAATTTTAACTGCATCCCTTTCCGGTCTAATTTTTTCTCGATTATGTCCTACATCAGACCCTTCCACCTCCAAACAACTCGACCCTGAGTTATAATTTGAACTCGAAAATCTCCAAGCTATTAGCCACTGACGCGTCTTGCTCCTTTGAATTTAAATTTCTCAATCTCGAGGATTAGTGCTCCAATAAATTGGCCAATTGAGATATGTGATTTCATGAATAAATCATCATCATCATCATCATCATCATCATCATCATCACCGGGTTGTTCCTTTAAGACATAATAGCTAACACGTTTAGTGTGTAAGCAAGCCACCAAAATTGTTTCTTTGGTTTTTAACTTTTCAATTTTATCCTTCACAGCACACTCTTCTATTTCTTCAATGATGTATTCTTTGATTTCATCCTCATAAATAAAATTCACATTTTTCTCTTGAACGTTCTTCCTGCCACCAACGAACACATCTCCTGTCTCATTACAAGTAACACCCTCTTTTTCCTCAAATTCGAACCACTTAGTTGATTCTTCTTGGGTTTGGAATGGCTCAACCAAGCAAGCTTGAGTTGGGTCAACAAAAATCTGAGTTTCAACTGGGACAGCGAAATTGCCTTCATCTAAGAAAACATCTTCACCTATAGAGATGATTTCTTTTGGTTAAGCTTTTTTCATGCATTCCTTGTCTTCTAAATACTCTTCTTCTAAGGAGATACCTCCATCTTTATAGATAACTTCTTGTGATTCTTGGATGTTAATATGAGTATCAAGTTCCTGAAGATTGATAGTGAATTCTTGTACAACTTGATAAGACTATTGAAATTCCTGATTTTGAATGCAAAATTGTTGTACATAGTTTAGAGGAAGAAAACGTTTAATCATTAATTTCGTCATTTGCCTCCATGATCGCACTGGAGCCTTGCCTTGGCACCTCCTATCCATCTGTAATTTTTCCTACCAAACAGTAGCCCGCCCCTTAATTTATATGACACCAGTTTCACTTGCCTCTCTTTTGCGACCTCAGTAAATTCAAAGAACCTCTCGACTTCAAAAAGCCAATCCAGAAATTCCTCAACTCTCAAGTTTCCAGCGAAGTAGGGAATATTTTCCTTATTACGATACTCCTCGTCATACTGCACATCCCTAGCGGCCCTAGGGTTGCGTCCTCCTCCAAGATGGCTAAGGACAACTCCCTCAACTCCATATCGGTTGGCAGGGGCGTTAAAAACGGGTGCGTTGGGGTTTGTGAGACGCACCAACAGTTGTTGTAGCATGCCCTCCATCCTCTCCAGCATTTTTCCCCGCTCGTCAATTGCTGCTCATATATCTGCATCACCTTTCCTACGACCAGCGTTGTGAGGGACTCTTCCGACTTCGTTGTTGGCCATTGAAAGAGGCTAATCCTCGCTCTGATACCACTTGACGCAGGACGAAAGCAAGCAAGGAATTTCAAACGAAATCCCTAAAAGATAAAACTTGGAATCCACGAAGAAGTTTGAGAAAAATCTCAAGAATTTTATTAATCAATGAATGAATAATACAATGAATTAACCCTCTATATATATAGGGTCATAAAAAAAAGAAACGTGTACTAAATCAACTAGAAAAACATAAAACCTATTCTATATTAGCTAAATAAAACAAAGAAACATATTTTAAATCATTTAGGAAAACATAAAACCTATTCTAAATCAACTAAATAAAAAGAATTCCAAATAAACTAAATGACGTAAATAGCGCTAAAATAATAAAAATACTATTTTCGCTACCTAAACGCCCAAAATTCATCATAGGTTATAGCTTAGCTATGAATCCAATTCGCCTCGTCGAGCTACCCAAAATAGACATTTTATGGGTCCGAAACGGAGGTCGAACGTCAAATTTGCAAATTTCAGCTGCATCCCTTTTCGGTCTAATTTTGTCTCGATTCTGTCCTACATCAAAATGCTACTCATATTAATGAAGGAGCACATTAACCATTCATTGGTATTAACTAAGCATATAATGGTCCATTCATGGCTAATGTTGGAGCTCATACTATTAGACCACCATTGGTAAATTATTTATTGCAGCCAGTAGGAGTCCCATTTGACCTCAATGCCATGTTGAAAGAGCAAATAATAGAAATATTATAGGATCAATTGGCCTATGGAACTCAACCAGTAATTCTCCCAATATGTAGAAAACCTTGTCTAGACTGAGTGGATCAAGTAGAGGTGTCAAGACGGATGGGCCGAACGGACCCGTGAAAATCGACCCGGATCGACCCGGGACCGCGGGCCGACCCGTGACCCGTGCGGGCGGTTCACCGGTCAAGAAGGTGTGAACCGCGGGTTTCACGGGCCAAACCTTCGCGGGCCGCAGTTAACCCGCTGGCCCGTGAAATTAAAAAAAAAAAAAAAACCATTTTTATTAAATATCGTAATATTGAAAAAAAAAAATCTACAAACTCTAGTACTAGCACAATTTCTAAAGCTAAATCTTATTTTTCTCCCTAATAGTTAAGAAACGTAATATTCTTTGATAATAGTAATTAGAAATGCATTTAGCATTTAGTTGTTATTTGTTCATATAAATTTAAATTCTATATAAATATTTTATGGTATAAATATGAATTTGTCATTTTGTTCATCTCATATTTATAAATTTAACAAAAAATATATGTATTATAAATATGAAAAATTCTATATTTTTATTCATACTGGCCAAATTGGAACGAATCGCGACTCGCAAGGGCTCGACCCGAATGGACCAGCGGGCGGGCTTGGGTTGTAGTTCAAAATTTGTGGGTCGACCTGGAACCGGCCCGGAACCCGCAGCGGGCGGGCTTTTTTTATGCGGGCCGTTACCGGGCTCATAAGTTGATGGGCTGACCCAGCCCGGATCACCCGGATTGATACCTCTAGGATCAAGCATATCATTGGCCAAGAGGGTTTAGGGTCCCTGAATTCTCCTTATTCACTGTTTAGGGAAAGTATGGACCTTAGAACACATATGGCATTTCACATTAGAATGTGGTAAAGTTACTGATTAGCACAAGATGAGATTGTTCATAAGTTCATTATCTGAGGTTGCATTCTCATTGTTCATTAACTTGCCAGCAAACTCTGTTCAAACATGGCAATAATTAGAGCACTTATTTCATACTCAATTTTATAAAATTGAATCAGAAGTGTACTTTTGGTAGCTCTAACAAACTTGCGTCAACTACCAAATGAATGGGCGAAATATTTTCTTCAAATATTTAAAATGGCTAGGAGTAATTGTTTTGCTCCCTAACCTAAAAAAGAATTTGTCAAAATCGCCCAAAGTTGCTTCAGTTTTGAATTGAAAAAGAAGTTAAAAGACAGAAATCCTGATTTTTTTTCAACTAAGTACTAATGTCATCAGATATGAGCGATCGTTAAGGAAGAGGAACAAATGAGGAGCTATAGTAAAGGGACTTACTATAGATACCACAATTTTGACGTTTATGCTATATATATTTGTCACGATGAGACTGAGATGTGTTTGGCTCAATTGGTTAAATGAGAACTTATGCTTGTCCCATATTAACTAAGACAGAAATATCAAATAATGATGAACTAACAAAACAAGAAAATAAAAAGGCTAGGGTGTTTTCATTTGATGTGGGAAATGCCGATATAATATTTGATCAGTTATGTAAATACGAGGAGATAAAATCAAGCGATAAGTATAAATTACCTATCCCTGAATTAAATAAGGATAAAAAATATTGTAAATGATATAATTCATGGTCTCATATGACAAATAATTGCCTGATTTTTCACAATGTATTGTAAGATGCTATTGAAACCGGGCAAATTACCTTTGAATGAAAAAAAAGAAGATGACAATGAATGAAAATTCATTCCCATAGCCAGTTGATGTTGACATGGTCTTTCTAAAGTTCAACAAACAGGGCCTACCAAGGTTTAAATTGGTGGTGGATGAAGGGAAGATGAACCGCGTCCTAGTGCTTTTCGAAAGGTTAAAAGGAAAAGCTATCGATGAAGGAAATGGAACTCTATGTGTTAGATTCCAAAAGGAAATTGAAAAAGTATTAGATGAAAAGAGGGCATACAGACAAACAACTAATGCCACAGAACCACCATTGTTAGATAACAAATGAGGTCTCCTCTTGGAAGATCATATAGCCTTTGGTTATACGTCAAGATGTTTGGGTGATCATTTAATATATCAAAAAATGTTAGAACATTCAGACGACAACCATATCACTCAAACGTGTGGCATTTATACAGTCTTAAAGAAGGGAAGGTGACCCCATTCGATAAGATGACAAGGATTCAACAGAGATGTTATCAAAGGAATTATGATCGTATGATGAGATAGCAACAATGTATGGAACAATCTAAGCCTAGAAATTTCATTCGCATAGAGAATCAGAACACTCTCACAGTTAAGCAAAGTAGAAGCGTACAAAAAGTCAGTAGAAAATGTGTCAACAAGTGAACATAGAACCAATCCACATAGATATTCATTTAGGCTCAACTAATTAGATTTCCATAAATTTCACAACTCTTTTCTAAAACAAAGACTTAGCCTAATCTACCACAATTAACTCCAAATTGATACAATATATTCCCCAATCCCCTTACAAGAAATGACACACAAATAGAAAACTTCAGCAGCTCCACAAAAGATTCTGGGCATAAATTCATCATCTCAAGAATTCTCAAATCACACACTTGAATCTCACACATTGATGCTAGCACATAATTCCTAGCGATCATCAATGTGAGAATTCACACACTACACACATACAACTGTAGGACTCAATCCCACACAAACTGAGCCTCACGAACTACCTTTCATCACACATAGACACGCAGTCACCTCCATAGCTGATCGAACTTCATAACAACAACAACAACAATAACAACAACAACAACTGCCGCTCACATGACCGCCTGAAATGCCACCCTAAACCACAACTGCCACCCTAAGCAACCAAAGTCCACAAAGACCTAATCTCACAACCACAACATCAATAGGGAATCCATTTTCAAAGTCCACAACAACTGACCGCACATCAAACTACAACCGTCAAAATTCCAACACCAAAAAAGATCCAAAATCAACACCCAAACAACCGAAAACACAAGTAATACACCAAGTCCAATTACACAACTCAATCGCCAGTTTTGGTTGAACGAATTTACCATCGGAAAACCCTCGAACTCCAAGCCATGTGTTGCTGACCGCAAGTGTGTGGATCGCACAAGTAATAAAGTGGATTGTGAGTCCTGATATCGTACCCATGAGAATTGTGTAGATTGTATTTTAGACTACAATCCTTTACCAAAACCAGAGAAAATTTACTTTGGTTCGAAAAATTTTGAATTAAAACTAAACTAATGATTATACTAAAGAAAGCGAAAAGATTTGTGTTTAAAACTTATGAAAAATGAGAGCGTTAGAATTATGAATCCATTTTAACTTCATCATCTATATTTTGACCAAATCATTTAAATACAATTTACGATTTTGAAAATTCGTGTTCCTAAAGTTATTTAAGCCCTCTTTCGAGCGATGCATTAAAACCTTTTCCTAGATGCGAATTGACTATATTTCTATGACAATTCAAACATATAGAAAAGCATGATCGTTTGATGAACACTTTTTAGGATTACACAAAGCATATGAGTATATTTATATCCCCTATCAAATCTTGTGACAATTAATATTGGTCTAATAAATTCCTACTTTTTTTAACATAGAAAAATATTACAACATCATACAACAAGTGATCAATTAATTGCATGAATAAAACAAACACATATCAATTGCATTAAACCCATAAATTATATAAAATAAAAGATAGATCAAAACATGAAGTCAAATAGTTAAAATATCATCACTCCTAACACTAAGAACTTAGCCTAAAAACATGATTAAAAATAATTCACAAGAAGAATGAAAAGATATCACACTATTCATATTCTTGATCTTTGATAATCAATCTTGGATTTGACTTTGCATGGATTCTTTAACAATTGTACAGCATTTTACCATGAATTCAACAAGATAGGAATCTCCAAATTCATGCCTCTCATCAGGTATTTATAGATTTAGGCGAAACCTAGGTTAAAGAGATGAAAATTATGTTGAAATTCACGTAAAAATCCCATTAGTCGACCAAGTAATTGATTGAGCGTTTTAACTTGATGCGGTCACACGGTTATATGAAAATGTAATATGTCGACTTTTGAACAAAGCACGCGGCTGTCATGACCAAGTTATTTTAAAAAGAGGAAAGTCAATTGTTGAATGGTCAATCATGTCAAGCTTTGATTTCAAAAAAAAAAAAAAAAAAGGAATGAAAACAAGTTAGGTGGTGGACTTTTGTACATATTATTCCACTTTTTCCTTATCATTACACACACTCACATACAATTACATACATACACAGAGAGATATCAGATAGAGAAATTGACGGGGAAGGAGAAAAAAAAAAAGAGAAAGAAGAGAGAAAAAGAAAAGGAAAAGAGGTGTCGTCAACAACGTGGTTTATATTATTAAACTTTTATTAGTCGATTTTGAAAGGTAAGTTATAATTTATTTATTCCAAAGTTTTGTCAAATTTAAGGTTGTTAGATTATTAGTTTAAATGTAATTTTCTCAAAAGGAAATTTGCCTAAAAATGAAAAGATTATATTTTATTATTGTCTTTTTCAATTATTGAGGTAGTTGATATGGTTAGTTGTTGATTTAGATATTATATCATTTTTAGGCTGTAACGAATCGGTTGGGACAGTTTACTAGTCAAATTAGTTTTCACGTACATAGACTGTGAGTGAAAAAACTTAATTATTTTCAAATATTGATAATTGCTTATATAATTACGTAAAATGTGATTATGTGATTTATATATCCAATTATGTTATTATTGTGAAGTATTATGAGAATATGAGATTTGTTTGGAATTGGAAAGCTTGTGAAATGTTTATATGTTGAAAGAAATGTAAGACATGTGATGGAAATCAATGAAATGTTAGACAAATATGTGAAATTTAAATCATCCAGAAAAGTACCCGTGATTACATACTTATTCTAGTTCACTAAGGCGGCCTTGTCCGTGTTATATACTACACTGAGGGGTCTTGATCGGGTATGATATTACCCTGAGGCGGTTTGACCTTGTATGATATAGTTCACCGAGGCTGTCTTGGCAGTGTTCTAGAATTGATTATCAAAGGTCTTTGAGACTATCTTGGGAGGCAGTCTATACATGTATGACCAGATTACAGATGTTAATCAGAGGGTACATTTTTGGATGATTTGTTATGGTATGGCCATACCTAGACATTGCATACGGTGATGACAGTAGTATAGATATGATTAAAATATGTCGTTGATTTGACTAGAGTTTGATATTTATCAGCATTAAGAGAAAATGATGAGATTCGAAGCGCGGAAGAAACGCCGGAAAGTTCCGAACTCAGGTTGTGGTTGGACAGATGAATCATGACCCGATATTCACGATGCGATGGCTCGACGATGCGGAATAAAGAACCACGACTTTCGAAACACCACAAGGATTTGCCCAATCTCCTTGATAAGTCTCTGATTTGAACGCCACAAATATTCTCGCGAATATTTGATAAATTCGGGATTAACGCCACAAGATAATCAATCTTGATAAGTTTGGGTTTGTAATGTGAATCCACACATTAAACAATTGAAAAACATTCAATCTCTATTTTATTTAATCATCAAAGTCTTAATTTACAATGAATCAAAAAGGCGTATAAATAAGCAAAATAAAACCCTAATCGCTAATTTACTCAAAATAGAATTCTAACTAACCTAAAATAGCTAAAATATGAAAAGGAAATAAAATATACGAAAATCTGGGAAAAATCTGATCCGTTAAGAAGTTACGGCCGTAAAGATGACACTTACGGCCGTAAGTGTGTTTCTGTTTAAGGTTACGGCCGTGACACTTATACTTACGGCCGTATATCAAAAATCTTGAAATTCTGCATTTTAACCCGAGGGGAGGTTACGGCCGTGACATATGTTGGTTACGGTCGTGAAAGCACTTCTGCATAATTTTTGGTTCCTTTCGACACGGTTTGATCTTCAAAGCTCGTCGAACCTGCTGAATTCTTGTTTTGGCTTGAATATTTAAATTTTCCCGTCAAGCCTGCTATGACTCCGATTGTCGAGGGTCCGGATCACATCATACCCTCCTTCTTTAGGATGATTCGTCCCGAATCATAGCTTTGTTCCTGGTGTTCCACTTCACCCCCTGGATCAAACGGAAAATTTCTGCTTCCATGCCATGATTTCAATAAATTGGAATCCTTTGATTTGCTAACACGGAAGAGATGGAGCTTGAACTTCCTTTGCCATTCGTAGTGTGGTTGAAGCTTCCAGTCATAATTAACCTGCAAAAAAGATTTAAACAAAATGGGGAGGGACATGTTAGCTTCATGAGGTACAAGGTATGGATCCTTGTATTCATGACAAACCACCACCAACTCCACTTCTTGAACCACGAGGCTCTTCTCTTCGCCTCTTTCCTCCTTTGCAATTTCTTGTTCGATTTTTTTATCTTCAAACTCAACCACATCTCCGACCTCCACATTTGAATCACCATTTTCATGTACTATCTCATCACTACCAAAATGTGGATCTTCCAATCCAAAGCTCAAATTTTGAACTTCTACCACAACTTCTAATTCCTCATCATATTTTGGAGTTTGTTCACACAACTCCACGTTTTCAACTCTTACCACAAAGTTCGGAGTCTCTTCAACTAATTCATGCCTTAAGCCTCCCTCCTTCTTTTCAACTTTCATATCCCGAGGCTCAACATGATTTTCACTCTCTTCTAACCATCTAATTACCGCCTTTCGTTTCTCCTCCTTCTTTCGCAATTTAGCCAAATATTTTTTTTCTGCCTCCCGTTCACACCTCAATTTTTCCTCATAAATTTCTTTTTGAAATTTCAAAATTGCTTTTGGATCAATCTCAGCTCCTCTCTTAACCCCGATTCCATCCCTAGGTTTAGGATCACGCCTATAATCACTACGATTTGCTTGAGATCGCCCCTTTTTCAATTTCCCTTCCCTTTCATCTAATTTATCCAACCTAACCAAAGCTTCATTCAAAAATCTCCACATACGATCTTTGGCGTTTTCATGGGAATTGGACATTGTGAAATTTTTGTGTGGAAGGACACAGAAAAAGAATAATGAAAACAAAGGATCAAGAAATTCAAAAAAGTGGTTCTTGAATGGACTCTTTTTTTTTTTTTTTTTGAATTTTAGGATGAATTTTCGGAATAAATAAAATAATAAATATATATATATATATATAAATATATATATATATATATATATATATATATATATATATATATTTATAAATCCGAAAATTCGACAACGAACACAAAAAAACAAACGGAACTTAATTCGGATAAGAATTAAGCAAAACAAACACTTTTGAATTTTTGTTGAATTTTTATATGGATCAAACAAAGAAAAAATTTACTGGCACGAAGAACAAGAAAATCAAGAAAAGAAAGACTCAACAACAAGATATGGATGATTTTTATGGGACTCGATGATAGATATAAAAATCAAACTGGATAGAAAAACCTGAATTCAGAGTCCAGCTCTGATACCAGATGATGAGATTCGAAGCGCGGAAGAAACGCCGGAAAGTTTTGAACTCAGGTTGTGGTTGGACAGATGAATCATGACCCGATATTCACGATGCGATGGCTGGATGATGCGGAATAAAGAACCACGACTTTCGAAACACCACAAGGATTTGCCCAATCTCCTTGATAAGTCTCTGATTTGAACGCCACAAATATTCTCGCGAATATTTGATAAATTCGGGATTAATGCCACAAGATAATCAATCTTGATAAGTTTGGGTTTGTAATGTGAATCCACACATTAAACAATTGAAAAACATTCAATCTCTATTTTATTTAATCATCAAAGTCTTAATTTACAATGAATCAAAAAGGTGTATAAATAAGCAAAATAAAATCCTAATCGCTAATTTACTCAAAATAGAATTCTAACTAACCTAAAATAGCTAAAATATGAAAAGGAAATAAAATATACGAAAATCTGGGAAAAATCTGATCCGTTAAGAAGTTACGACCGTAAAGATGTCACTTACGGCCGTAAGTGTGTTTCTGTTTAAGGTTACGGCCGTGACACTTATACTTACGGCCGTAAATCAAAAATCTTGAAATTCTGCATTTTAACCCAAGGGGAGGTTACGGCCGTGACATATGTTGGTTACGGCCGTGAAAGCACTTCTGCATAATTTTTGGTTCCTTTCGACACGGTTTGATCTTCAAAGCTCGTCGAACCTGCTGAATTCTTGTTTTGGCTTGAATATTTAAATTTTCCCGTCAAGCCTGCTATGACTCCTATTGTCGAGGGTCCGGATCACATCAGAAAACCTTAGATTTTAACTTTGATTCTATGTTATTATGTGATTCATTAAGTGATACAAAGTTGATTTCCAATAAAAATGTATAAATTAGAAAGTATAATTATTTTGGAAATTCTCCACTCACCGAGCTATCAACTCATATATTTTCCCACGATTTTTCTTATCAGGTAGCAGTTGAGTTTCTGGGAAGCTTTTGGAGTTGAGCCTTTGATTTTGGAGTCGGAACTACACGACAGTGTTAGCTAGTATTACTCATTTCGTAGAGCTTGTAGTCATTGTTTTGGGACGCATGTTTATTTTTGGATTGCACTTGTGCATCACATTAGATAGATATGGTGCTCACTTTGTATTTTGCATCCATATGTACAATTTATGTTGGTTTTATAATGAAAGTTTGAGAATTTGGCTTATCTCTTTTGCGATGGAAATTATAGTGAGTTTGTTGGGATTTTGTGTATTGATTACAGGTTGGTTAGTCCATATTATGGAGGAGATAATGCCAATTTTTTCTTAAATATAAGTTTGCTAAAATTGCAATTTTTAGTAGTCTTGATGGTGGGTCCTACTTTTAGTTGGTATCCATCATCGGCCCACGTCACGTTTCGGGTTCACTAGTGTTATTTGGGGCAGGCCGTGTCAGTTTGGTATCAGAGCATGGTTTTAAGTCCATATGTTTGCATTGTACACATTCTGATGTTTTGCATAACATGCATATAGGCGAGTCATGGTTCATGGTGGCAAAACCTGAAGGCTCCAAGTTATGTTGTCCTAGGCTCACAATGCTCCCGATAGAGGTAATATTGGAGAGGCTGAGAGAATAGAAGAGTAGGTCTATCAGCCATCAAAACATCCACCCCTTGTTTATCAAAGACATAATATAGTTGAAATGATCTTGTTGCTATTGAAAGGGTAGAAGATTATGTTCATCAGCCAAGAGATGACCCTAGAGAGCCTGAAAGGGTAGAAAAATCTGTTTATCAGCCATCTGAACATTTAGGACAAGGAAATGTAGCAGGAAATGATCCTATTGATGTTGAAAGGATTGCTACTGCTATTGTTACAGCTATGCGTGGTACAAAAAAAAAATTTAGTATTGAGAGAGCAACAAAATTAGGGGCTAAAGTGTTTACAGGTGCAGCTGAACCTACAGTTGCTCAGGCATGGATGATCAAAGTGGAAAGAATTTTTGATGTTATGGGTTGTCCCGCTGATCAAAAATTGTGCCTCACTATTTTCTTGTTAGAAGAGGGGGCTTATGATTGGTGGCAATCAGTACGCAACACATATCAGGATCCTTCTATTATCACTTGGGCAGATTTCAGACTTGTCTTCTGTGATGCTTATTATCCTCGTGCTTTTAAAGATGCAAAGCAAGAAGAGTTCTTGAAGTTAGTACAAGGGCACATGACTGTTGTTAAATATCAGGTGAAATTTATTAAACATTCAAAGTATGCAAAAGTTCTGATTAGCAATGAAATTGACAAATGCAAAAGATCTGAAAATGGTCTAAAAGAAGATATTAGATCAACAGTGACAGCCTCTGGTTGGAATGAATTTGGGAATTAGTAGAATCAACCTTAACAGTAGAGAAGAACATTTCAGAGATATCAATTGGTAAAGAGCAGATGCATTTCAAAACAAGTGGCAGACAGACATGGTCAGTTGCTTCTAGCTACAGAATACCTCCGAGGGATAGCAGAGGATTTTTACCAGGTGTGTCCACTTCAGGCCAATTCAAACCCAAATCAAGAGGAAGTCAGAGTTCGAGATTCAGTCACAGTACTGTACAACAACCTATCTCCAGTCGTCCTAATACTCAAGGCTCTTTCCAGAGACCATTCACTTTCAGAAAAGATAAGAGTTCCAGCAGTGCTAGATTTCCTCAATGCCAGTTATGCGGAAGATCTCATCGTGGTGAGTACTTAAAATTCTAGGGAGTTAGTGTTTTTTACCATTGTAGTCATGGAGGACATATTAGAAAGAATTGTCCAGACTTATTACATGAGAGTGGCATGTTACAGAGGATGTTTCCACAGCAGAGTGTTGGTGACACAAGACAAAGTCAGATCAAAAGAAGTAATTTTGACAATAAAACCGGCACAAATAGTGGTGTCCAGTCTAGTATTTTTGGCAGTAGAAGTGTTAAGCCAAAAGGCCAGACAGGAAGACCGAAGACCTAGGGAAAAGTTTTTGCTATGACTCAACAGGTAGTAGAAGAGTCACCAGATGTTGTTATGGGTATGTTATCTATCTTTGATAGAGATGCTCGTATTTTGATTGATCCTAGATCCACACATTCTTTTATTTCATTTTCACTTGCTATATATGCGAACCAAAAGCCAGAGCGTTTAAATAGTTGTTTAGTAGTTGATACTTCAGTCGGAGAATCACTTTTGGCTGATAGTGTATATCGAAATTGTGGGATTAAGGTGAATGACCATGAGTTGAAGGGAAACTTGATACCTCTTGACAGACATGATTTTGATATTATTTTGGGCATGAACTTTTTGTCTACAAATCGTGCTTCGGTTGATTATTTCCGAAAAGAAGTTGTGTTTAGACAATCAGGACAACCTGAAGTTATATTTAGTGGACAACGCATAATTTTACCATCTTGTGTCATATCTGCTATTGACACAAGAAGATTGCTCAACAAAGACTGTTATGCATATTTAGCTCATGTTATTGACACAAATGTTAGCAAAACAAAACTTGAAGACATTCCGGTGGTCCGAGAATTTCCTGATGTATTTTCGGAAGAACTGCCAAGTTTACCATCAGATAGAGATATTGAATTTACTATTGATTTGATTCCTAGAACTGCACCTATTTCTCGACCACCATACAAAATGGTTCCAGCAGAACTAAAATAATTGAAAGTCCAATTGTAGGAATTGGTCGACAAGGGTTTTATCAGACCTAGTGTATCTCCATGGGGAGCACCAATTTTATTTGTGGAGAAGAAAGATGGTACTATACGATTATGTATTGATTACAGACAATTGAACAAAGTGACAATCCGCAATAAATATCCTTTGCCATGCATTGATGATCGGTTTGATCAACTTCGAGGTACTATAGTATTTTCAAAGATTGATTTGCGTTCTGGATATCACCAAATGAAAATCAGAGATAGTGATGTACCGAAGACTGCTTTCAGAACAAGGCATGATCATTATGAATTTCTTTTGATGCCATTTTGTTTGATCAATGCTTTGGAAGCATTAATGGATATGATGAACAGAGTGTTTTGCCCATACTTAGACAAATTTGTGATTATATTCATTGATGAAATATTGGTGTATTCTCCAGATCATGATGAGCACATAAAACATCTTAGAGTCATTTTGCAAACCTTGCGGGATAAGCAATTATATGCTAAATTCAGTAAATGTGAATTTTGGCTAGACAAAGTGATATTTTTGGGACATGTCATATCAGCAGAAATGATCTATGTAGACCCATAGAAGACAAGTAGTTGTGAAATGGGAAAAACCTACCAGTGTGACAGAAATACGGAGTTTTCTTGGATTAGCAGGTTATTCCCGTTGTTTTGTGGAGGGCTTCTCTAGACTTGCTCTTCCTGTGACAAGTTTGACTAGAAAGAATGCTAAATTTGTATGGACTGAAGAATGTGAAAAGAATTTTCTAGAATTGAAGAATCGACTAGTTTCAGCTACAATTCTTACTCTTCCATCTCTAGGTGAAGAATTTACAATATATAGTGATGCTTCTCATCAAGGTCTTGGTTGTGTTTTGATGAAAAATGGTAAGGTTAAAGCCTATACTTCTAGAAAGTTGAAGAAACATGAACTGAATTATCCTACACATGATTTAGAACTTTCGACAGTTGTCTTAGCATTGAAGATTTGGAGGCATTATTTTTATGGAGAGAGATGTCAGATACTTACTGATCATAAAAGTTTGAAATATATTTTTAATCAGAAAGAATTGAATTTAAGGCAAAGGAGATGGTTATAGTTGATAAAAGATTATGACTGCAAGATTGATTATCATCCTGGGAAAGCCAATGTAGTTGCTGATGCTCTTTGTAGGAAGACATCTAGTTCTATGACACGGACCAATGCAATTTGTTCTTCTTTGTTCGGTGAGTGTAGAAATTCACATGTTCAGTTGTCAGTAACCAGGTTGGTAGTGTTGTTTGCTAATTTCCAAGTAAGACCTACCTTGATTGACACGGTTATCGAAGCTCAGACTCAAGATTCGGCATTGAGTAAATTGAAGGAGGAAGTTAGTAGTGGTAAGCATACAAACTATACTATTTGAGGCGATGGAGCTTTGGTTATTGGAAGTAGATTATGTGTTCATGATGATTCAAAGTTGAAGAGAGAGATCCTAGACGAAGCACATAGTTCAGCTTATGCAATGCATCCTAGTAGTACTAAAATGTATCGCATACTCAAAGAACGTTATTGGTGGGCTGGAATCAAGAGAGAAATAGCTGAATTTGTATCAAGATGTCTTATTTACCAACAAGTAAAGTCAGATCGTCAGAAAAAAACTAGGTTACTACAAACATTTCCTATTCTTGAATGGAAGTGGGAGCATATCACTATGTATTTCTTATTTAGACTTCCTCGTACAAAAAGTGGTCATGATGGTGTTTGGATCATTGTTGATAGATTAACGAAGACTGTTAGATTTTTGCCTATTAAAGTTACTTATTCACAAGACATATTCGCGAAAATATATGTTAATGAGGTTGTCAGCTTATATGGAGCACCAGTATCTATTGTTTCAGATATGGATTCTCATTTTACTTCTAAATTTTGGCTAAGTTTGTAGAAAGCTATGGGTATTAAGCTACATTTCAGTACAGCTTTTCATCCCCAGACAGATGGTCAATCAGAAAGAACTATACAGACTTTGGAAGACATGGTGGGAGCTTGTGTGCTACAGTTTAAAGGAAACTGGGATACTAATTTATCTTTAATGGAGTTTACTTATAATAACAGTTATCACTCGATTATAGAAATGGCTCCTTTTGAAGCACTGTATGGTAGAAGATGCAGAACTCCAGTTTGTTGGGATGATGTCGGTGAGAGAAAATTGTTTGGTCCAGAATTTATTCATATTACTGCCGAGAAAGTAAATATAATCAAAGAAAATCTTAAGACAGCTCAAGACAGACAGAAGAACTATGCTGATAAACGAAGAAGAAATCTTGAATTTGAAGTTGGGGATAGAGTTTTCTTGCGATTATCGCCCTGGAAAGGTGTTCAGATTTGGCAGACAAGGAAAATTGAGTCCTCGATATATTGGCCCTTACGAGATTGTTGAGCGTATTGGTCCAGTTGCTTATCGATTAGTTTTTCCTACCGAGTTGTCAAGGATTTACAATGTGTTTCATGTTTCTATGCGTCGTAAGTATAATCCAGATCCATCTCATGTTTTAGAACCACAACCAGTGGAATTAAAAGGAGAATCTTACTTAAGAAGAAGAACCAATTCAGATATTGGATATAAAGGAACAAGTATTGCACAGTAAGACTATTCCATTAGTTAAAGTCCTATGGAGGAATCATACGATAGAAGAGGCAACATGGGAAAGTGAAGATCAAATGCGTTCACAGTATCCTCAGCTCTTTGGTTCTTAACAGATCGAATTTCGAGGACGAAATTTTTTGAAAGGGGTGAGTTTTGTCATGACCAAGTTATTTTAAAAAGAGGAAAGTCAATTGTTGAATGGTCAATCATGTCAAGCTTTGATTTGGAAAAAAAGGGAATGAAAACAAGTCAGGCGGTGGACTTTTGTACATATTATTCCACTTTTTCCTTTTCATTACACACACTCACACACAATTACATAAATACACAGAGAGATATCGGATAGAGAAATTGACGGGGAAGGAGGAAAAAAAAAAGAGAGAGAAAGAAGAGAGAAAAAATAAATAAATAAATAAAAAAGGAAAAGATGTGTCGTCAACAACGTGGTTTATACTATTAAACTTTTATTAGTCGATTTTGAAAAGTAAATGATAATTTATTTATTTCAAAGTTTTGTCAAATTTAGGGTTGTTAGATTATTAGTTTAAATGTAATTTTGTCAAAAGGGAATTTTCCTAAAAATGAAAAGATTATATTTTATTATTACCTTTTTCAATTATTGAGGTAGTTGACTTGGTTAGTTGTTGATTTAGATATTATATCATTTTTAGGCGGTAACGAATCGGTTGGGACAGCTTACCAGCCAAATTAGTTTGCACGTACATAGACCGTGAGTGTAAAAATTTAATTATTTTCAAATATTGATAATTTCTTATATAATTACATAAAATGTGATTATGTGATTTATATGTCCAATTATGTGATTATTGTGAAGTATTATGAGAATATGAGATTTGTTTGGGATTGGAAAGCTTGTGAAATGTTTATATGTTGAAAGAAATGTAAGACATGTGATGGAAATCAATGGAATATGAGACAGATATGAGAAATTGAAATCGGCCAGAAAAGTACCCTTGATTACATACTTATTCTAGTTCACTGAGCCGGCCTTGGCCGTGTTCTACACTACACTGAGGGGTCTTGACCGGGTATGATATTACCCTGAGGCGGATTGATTGTGTATGATATAGTTCACTAAGGCGGTCTTGGGCTTGTTCTTGAATTGATTATCAGAGGTCTTTCAGACTAGCCCGAGAAGCAGTTTACACATATATGACCAGATTATAGATGTTAATCAGAGGGTACATTTTTGGTTGATTTGTTATGGAATGGCCATATCTAGACATTGCAGACGGTGATGATAGTAGTATATTGATATGATTAAACTATGTCATTGATTTGACTAGATTTTGATATTTATCAGCATTTAGAGAAAGTCTTAGATTTTAACTTTGATTCTATGTTATTATGTGATTCGTTAAGTGATACAAAGTTGATTTTCGATAAAAATGTATAAACGAGAAATTATAATTATTTTCGAAATTCTCCACTCACTGAGCTATCAACTCATATATTTTCCCACGATTTTTCTTATCGTGTAGCAGTCGAGTTTCTGGGCAGCTTTTGGAGTTGAACTTTTGATTTTGGAGTTGGAACCACACGATAGTGTTAGCAGGTATGACTCATTTCATAGAGTATGTAGTCATTGTTTTGGGACACATGTTCATTTTTGGATTGCACTTGTGCATCACATGTAGATAGATATGGGGCTCACTTTGTATTTTGCGTCCATATGTATAGTTTATGATGGTTTTGTAATGAAAGTTTGAGAATTTGGCCAACTCTTTTGCGATGGAAATTATAGTGAGTTTATTGGGATTCTGTGTATTGATTACATGTTGGTTAGTCCATATTATAGAGGAGATAATGCCAAAAGTTTTCTTAAATATAAGTTAACTAAAGTTGCAATTTTTAGTAGCCTTGATGGTGGGTCCTACTTTTAGTTGATTCAATTGAATACTTGAACTTCTTATTTCTTCCAATTTGATTCAACAATTGAGATTAACATCTCACTTTAGAAAAGAAAGGTGAACAACATAAAAATATTTTCATTTGTCCAATGCTCAACTTTATTTTGTGTGTGTGAATCGCTAGAAATCAAATGCAAACTCATGTAATAATATACTTAATATTGTGTGACTAATCATGCATAAATAAGCCCGATTCCTATGTGGTCGAATAATTATTTTCTTTTGATTTTCCTTACAACTCTCATGGATGATCACAGCCTTACTGCTTTTCTCTCATATCCAGAGGTCTTTTCTATTAATGTGGTTTCTAAACATCTATATATTGCATTTTCTCACACAAGATAGTCGGGATTTGATAAGCATGCTTAACAGATCGAAGGTGATCCATTAACAATCTCACACCCCAGTATCTGAAATTCAATCAACCAAGCTTACATCATGCACTTTATTTCATTCTTTTCTTTTATTTGGACGACTTTTTCTTCTTATATCCTTGTCTTCTACCATCTTTGTGCAATACTTTTCATATTTGCTTTCTAAGTGACCCCTGTAGCGAGTTTTGGGTCGGTAAGTCCCAAGTCAAAAAACTTTAGGGCAACAGATTCAAATAATCCTTAAATGCTTAATAACTTGAGTCACCAAGGCGAAAAAGGAGAGTTATTTATATATATGGGTCTCATGTGTAAGTACTCTCTCATGTGTAAGTCCTCTCTCCTTCAAGCTTTCTAATTGACCCATGTAACGAGCTTTGGGCTGATAACTCCCAATTCAGTTGAATTTAGGTACCAGGTTTTACAGTCTCCTATGTTCAAATTGCATAAGTTTACCCCACATATATCAAACATCTCCTTACACAAGTAATCAATTGAAAACGCCTATATGCTCAAGTTTAATAAAGTCTAACATGGATAAATTTCAAGAAAAATCAAGTTCAATGTTGTCCACTTTTCTCACTCAAGCACAAAAATTAATCCAAATTATGTCATAATTAATAAATAAGTCAATAGAATTTTTCAAAAATCTCAAATTTTATGAATTTTCTACCCCAAAATTGAATGAATGTGTAAACAAAGTAACAAGAATGAGATTCCCTACCCCCAAACTAGAAATATACATTACCCTCAATGTATTTCAAATACATAAATCAAATAAACACAAAATAACAATGAGAGGTTAGGTACTTCCCGAGTTTGGAGAGGTGGTGTCTCCATTTTGAAGCTTTGAATTAAATGTTTGTTGGATGAATTGACAATTTTCTTTCTTTTTCATGTTTGGCTAGAAGTGTGCTACAATGTTATGTTCGTTGAAAGCAAGAAATAATTATCATTAGAAGCACAATTGTCTTGTAGGAATTTAAATGAATCAATGCAACACTCCCAAACTAGGATATACCAAAATTCTAAAATTTTAAACATAGTTGACCACTAATATTCAGCCTTTGACATCGCCTTGAAAAATTTAAAATTTCTCGAGACATGTCTTGGGCATATGAACGTACATAACTTGGTCTACAACATGTTAAAAATTCAGAGCAAACAGAGTTCTTTTGGGTCATGAAAAGGTGTGGTGATAGGTGCAGTGAAGCTGAAATCCGGTGCTATGGGTGAAATGTACCTGCAGTGACCTTGCAATGAGGTGCAATGGGGAGCAATGATGTTCATGTCAAATTCTATGCCTTAAATTAGTGTAAACTATGAATGAATGATGCACATATGATGTATAACATGTGTTGAAGGTGATCATCTAAAAAGATTTACAAAAACTTGAAGAACAACTCATTGTGACATTTTATCAAACGTGCTGCGCATATAATGAATTTAAAAGAAAGCACAGATTTAGGGACTTGAATTTAGCAAAAAAATCTTTACCTAATAAGCGCAATTCAAAGTACTTCAATCCTAGCCTAAACCCATCTCCATTAATCTACAATTTCAATTTTCACATAAAAATATGAAGAACACTAAGATTATGCATAATCTTATAAAATTGTGAGAAATTCATACATTTTGAATGATTTTGATGTGATGCAAGACATGAATTTGAGTCAATATGATGTGCAAACATTGGGGAATGATTTTGGACTCAATGTTGAGTGATTTGGGTGAAGAAAAATGGGCTTGAAGTAGTTAAAATGAAAGTTTTTGCAATATATAATGAAACTGCCCGTCTACTGAGAAATGTACCGTGCGACCACACGATTGTGACAAACGGTGTCCTAAAATTTTTAATTTTTGGTCTCATTTTCGACCCCTAAATGCTTTCTAATGCATGAAATCAACTTCTAAACTATGTTTACATGTCCTATACTAGGTCCTCATGTTGAAGAGTGTGATGATAAGCAACAAAAAAAAGTAAGAATGCAATGAAAACTAAAAGCTACTCCTAATGTTCAAACATGGAAAATGAAATACTAGAATTACTTAAAGCACATAACATATGAATGCTTGCATTCTAAACATACTAGTGCCCCTAAAATGCAATGTCAAGCAATAGAATACCTCAAAAGCAATAAATAAAATAATTAAATAAAGGATTTGAGAAATTTGGTTGCTTCCCAACAAGCGCTTCATTTATAGTCTAGAGCTAGACTTTATGGAAAAACTCATCATGGTAGCATGAAACATGATGTTGAGCCCCTATCATCTGCTTTGACTTTATATTCAAAATGTTCCCAATGTTGAAGCTATTGTTCCACCTCAATTTTGGAAAAATTTTCAAGAAGTAGATTTTGATTCTCCAGTTCAACCATGTCGAATGTTACTTGCTCGTCCTCCACTCGAAACATGACCTCCTCCTTTTCCACATCAACCAAAGCTTTCACAGTAGCCAGGAAGGGTCGACCTAAAATCAGTGGCACTTTATTGTCTTCCTCCATACCAGAATCACGAAGTCAATAGGAAATATGAATTTCTCTAATTTAACGAACATTTCCCCAATGACTCCATATGGGTGTCGAATGAAGCGATCAGCTAACTGCAATATAATTGGGCTCGATTTTGGTTCTCCTAATCCTAGCTTTCTATAAACCAAAAGATGCATCAAATTTATACTTGCACCAAAGTCATATAAAACTTTATTAAATTTCAAGTCACTAATGATGCAAGGAATTGAAAAACTCCTTGGATCTTTTAGCTTGGGTGGCAGCTTCTTTTGCAAGATTGCGCTGCATTCTTCGTTCAAGAATACTTCTTCAAGTTTTTCTTTGGCTTGACATCATCTTTTTCAACCTTTATGGGAATGGGATAGGTGTATCACAAGGCTTAATTTTCGATTTCACCTTATCTCCATCTTCCTTTTCATCGATGAATTCCAAGATGCCTCAACCTACTTTCCCTTCATTTCAACTAGCTTTTTAACATGAACCTTAGGCAATTGAACTCCACTGCGTGTAGTTATTGCATTTACTCCTTATTTCTCTGTCCAACCCTTCAATCTTTGGGGAAAAGGAGTAGGAGGCTCAAACACCCTATCATATTGAGCAACGTGATCCCCCTGGGCACAAAATCTACCTCTTTTTCTAATGTTTCGATGGCCTTCACTTGCTCCTTCAGATTAACCTTAATGTTATCGAGAAGTGTACCTGGAGCTCTGTTTGTCAAGACCTGAGCTATTTGATTGAGGCCTGATGTTTTTGCAATGTAGTTTCAGCCCTACTCATGAATTGGTCAGTTTTATACATAAACTTATCAGTCTTGGTCATGTACTACTTAGTCCTCTCCATTAATTTCATGACCATCTCCTCAAGCTGAGGCTTCTTCTCTTCTGTCTGATGTAGAGGTGTGTGCTGGCATATGCCGTTTTGATTTTCCCTCCATGAGAATTTAGGGTGATTATGAGAACTTTGATTATATGTGTTAGAATATGGATTATGTTGGAGGTATCCCCCTTGCACAAAGTCTACCTGCTCAATTTGATTTTCCAAAATTGGACAATCTGATGTATTGTGATTTACCCCACATTCCTCGCATCCAGTTACTACACTTTTCATTGTATGTTTGGTTTGTATGTATGAAATTCACCAACTAGTCTATTTTACCATACAATCCTGAAACACTATCCACTTCATAAACTCCTACTGGTTTCTTTTAGATTGTTCTCTCAGATGCCCACATTACGTTGGTATTAGCTGTTCTCTCAAATAATGTAAGTGCTTCATCAATAGTTTGGGTAGTTATTGAACCATTAGATGAAGAGTCAATGAGAATCTTGTAATGAAGGAGTGAGCTAGTGTAAAAGTATCTCACCCGATCATTTTTAGGGATTCCATGTTGAGGGCATTTCCTAAGTATGTTTTTAAACCTGTTCCATGCTTCATCAAATAATTCAGATTCTTGTTGTTGGAAAATTGTTATATTTTGTCTGAGCTTAGCAACTTTAATTTGAGGCACGAATTTTGTGCAAAATTTTTGGGCCAAGTCTTTCCAAGTTCACACTTTCAGGAGAGCAGGTGTCTAACCAATCTATCGCCCTATCTCTTTAAGTGTATGCGACCAACCTAAGTCTGATGGCGTTATCTGACACGCCCTGATATTTAAAGTGCTCACACATGTCCAAGAATTTAGACACGTGCATGTGGGTTTTCATCAGGTTTGCCATAGAATTGTTGTCCATGTTGAAAATGTTTATTACATTGGTCTTTAATTGAAAGTTTGCAAGACCAACGGGCGGTAGACTATACTTAATTGATTTTGGACAATTTTTGGGCTCATAAAGCCACCTACAAGTCTATTTCCCTCATCGACCGGCACAATACCAGGTAAAGCCCTATTATCGTCTGCCATTTGTTCTTGGCTTTTATTTTTTATTTTATCTAGTTCTTTCGTTTCTCTTAACCTACGGTGTAAAGTACATTTGATTTTCGAGTCAATCTCTACAAGATCTTCGTATTTCGAACATAGCATACACAATTATGAGAAAAACAAAGAAACAAGTGACTAAACTAAAATTAAAAGTTACTGAAATAAAATAAAAACAAAAATAAAGCAATAAAAAGTCCAAATTAGTGATAGTAATCTAAAAATAAATTTAAACAATAATTCCCGACAACAGGGCCAAAAACTTGTTGTTGATCACAAGTGTACGGATCACACACGTAATAAAGTGGATTGTGAGTCTAGATATAGTACCCACAGAAATTGTGTAAATTGTATTTTAGACTACACTCCTTCATCAGAACTAGAGAAAATTTTCTTTGGTTTGAGAATTTTTGAATAAAAACTAAAGTAATGATTAAACTAAAGAAAACGAAAAGATTTGTATTTAAAACTTATGAAAAACAAGCACGTTAGAATTATGAATCCATTTTAACTCCATAATCCATATTTTGACCAAATCATTTAAATACAATTCATGGTTTTGAAAATCCATGTTCCTAAAGTTATTTAAGTCCTCTTTTGAGCGATGCATAAAAACCTTTTTCCTAGATGCGAATTGACTATATTTATATTAAAACTCAAATATATAGTAAAGCATGATCGTTTGATGAGAACTTTTTAGGATTACACAAAGCATAGGGGTATATTTCTATCCCCTATCGAATCCTGTGACAATTAATGCTGGTTTAATAAATTCCTACTCTTCTGAACATAGAAAAATGTAACAACATCATACAACTAGTGATCAATTAATTGCATGAATACAACAAACACATATCAATTGCATCAAACCCATAAATTATATAAAATAAACGATAGATCAAAACATAGAGTCAAATAGTTAAAATTCATCACAATACTAACACTAAGAACTTAGCCTAAAAACAGGATTAAAAATAATTCTCAAGAAGAATAAAAAGATATTATCTTATTCATGTTCTTGATCTTTGATAGTCAATCTTGGATTTGGCTTCACATGGATTCCTCAACAATTGGACAGTATTTTGACATGAATTCAACAATTTGAGAACCTCCCTATTCGTGCCTCTCATCAGGTATTTATAGATTTAGGTGAAACCTAGGTTAAAAAGATGAAATTTCTGTTGAAATCCGCTCAAAAAGCCCACAGTCAGCCCAGTAATTGACCACGTGGTATAACTTCAGGCGGTCGTACGATTATATGAAAATGTAATTTGTCAACTTCTGAACACAGCATGCAACCATGTGCCATTTGGTTTAAAAGAAATTTTCAAATTTTGATTTCATTTTAAGTTGGTCCTCATCCTTTTATTGCACAGCAAGTCCTTCAACTTCTGATTGATTCAATTGAGTTCCTGGACTTCTAATTTCTTCCAATTTCATTCTTTCTTCGATTTTTCTTCCAATTAGCACCTTGATTTACATCATCAATTCTTCATTTTTTCAATTTGGATCTTTCATCATCCAATTGACTTGATTTTGGCTTCAATTCCTCTGTTTTCTAAACTTTGGGATATATCTGAAATATAAACAAATAATAAGAAAATGAATAGTAAATATTCTCAAATGAACATATAAAAACCTACTTTTAGGATAGAAATAAGTGTATTTTATACACTTATCACCTCGTTGTCTTGATTTCGCACAAAATAATCCGACCCAGCCTTTTTCCTTCGACACACACGCCCACACCGGCCTTGCCCCTCCTCATGATGGTTGCAAAACTACCGGTTGGACGCACACCAAACTGCAACAGTCACAACCTCAACTCACAAAAACTAGTTGCCTTAAGCTAAAAAGTGGGTGGAGCCCCACTCGCCATCTCTCTTCCTCAAAATGGAGAGAGAGAGAGAGAGAGAGAGAGAGATTGTGATATTTAAAAAAATGACTTTTTTAAATTGCCCATTTTACCACAGTCCTTTTAAAATTTATTTTAATTTAGTCATTTGGTTTAAAAATGTTTTTATTTTAGCCCCTAAAATTTTGGAGATAAATTAGTCAAACCCTAAGACTTTAAATCCTAGAAAGTCAGCATAAGGTTTATAGAAATTCTAAACCAATCCCAAGACCTTTCACTTTCAATTATGTTGGAACTTCAATTTAATTCCTATAAATTTTATTTCCTTTTAAAATTTACTTTCCAAAATACTAATTTAAGATTTATTTCTTTTGGCTAGATGCCTCACACAGACATTTAGAGAATTAAAGTTATTCTACCTCTATTCTAACATGTTAAATTTGAGTAGAATCATCCTTATTAATTGATTTAGTTATGATATGCATGTGAAAATTTGATTATGTTATTTATTATACCACGAGACGAGACGATATTTATGAAATGAACTATGAATTTTCTGATGTCATCCGAGCTATAACTTACATGCATTATTGCATGTTGACATGAAACGCGACTACTTTCACACACTTATTTGTTTATATGATATGATGCTATGTCAAAGAATGTTCAGTGATAAGTGTATTTATACACTTATTGATATGTCAAAATTAAGATATTATATTTTCATCTGCGAATATATTCTACTTAATTAGTTATTATTTGCTTATATTTCAGATTTAATCCCAAAATCAAAAGAATGAAGCAATTGAAATGAATAAAAGGTCAATTGGATGATAATTGAAACCAAATTGCACAATCAGTAGTTAATGAGGTCAATTAGAAAGCTAAAAGGAGAGAGGACTTACACATAAGATGCTAAAACATCTTTAACTTTTCTTTGTCGCCTTTATGTCTCTGGTAATTAATTCTAAGGGGTTCTCTGAACCTGGTGCCCTAAAGACATCTGACTTGGGAGTCACCAATCTAAAGCTCACTATAGGGGTCATATAGAAAGCAAGTAATAAAGGTATTGCACAAAAGATGGTAAAAGACATGGACATGGACATGGACATGGACATGAAAAGAAAAAGTCATCCAAATAAAAAAAATGGAATAAAATTCATGGTATAAGCCTGGTTGATTAATACTTCTAACACTGGAGTGTGAGATTGAGAATGGATTATTTTTTATCTGTTGTGCATGCTTATCTAATCCTAACTGCCTTGTGTGGAAAAATGTAATAAATACATGTTTAAAAACCACATCAATATAAAAGACCTCGGGATATCGAGAAATGCAGTAAGGTTGTGATCATCCATGAGAATGCAAGAAAAATCATAAAAAATCATTATTTGACTACATGGGATTTGAACTTATTTATGTATGATTAATCACACAGTGTCAAGTATATTTTTACATGAGTTTGCATTTGATTTTTAGTTATTCACACACACACAAAATGAAGTTGAGCATCGGATGAATGAAAATATTTTGATGTTGTTCATATTTATTTTATAAAGTGAATTGTCAATCTAAATTGTTGAAACTCGTGGTAAATAAGTCGAGAAAACAAAAATATTTATTTTTTGCATTTTTATTTATAGCATAGTTTATTTTTTTCATGGACGAACAATAGTTCTAGTTTAGGGGTATTGATAAGTGTATTTTATACACTTATTTCTATCCTAAAAATAAGATTTTATATGTTCGTTTGAAAATATTTGATATTGATTTTTGTTATTAATTGTTTATATTTCAGGAATAATCCCAAAGTCGAAAAAATAATGAAATTGAATCCAAAATCAAGAAATTGGATGATAAAAGTGTCAAAGTGTGCAAATGAAGAATGGATGAAATAGATCAAGGGCTCAATTGGAAGAAAATTCGAAGAAGAAATCAAATTTGGAAGAAATCAGAAGTTCATGGGCTAAGTTGCAACAATCGGAAGATGGAGGGCTTGCTGGGCAATAAAATAACAAGGACCAGCTTATAGCACTTGAAAGATGGAAAATTACACCTTTTCGCATAAGCACGCGGTCGCACACCTCATAAGCACGCGGTCGCATGGTAAGTAAGCTCTATAGAGAATTGAGGTTAAATTTTTAGGCCCGATGTTGAACTTTTGCGCGGATTTCAGCATTCTTTTCCCCTAAGTAACCTAAGTTCTGAGCATATTTATAAATAACTTACTTGAGGCACTAAATTAGAGGTTCCCAACTTGTGAAATTGATGCCAAAATGCTGCCCAATTGTTGAGGAATCCATGCAACGCCAAGAGCAGAATTGAAGATCAAAGATCAAGAAGATGAACGAGGTGATTTCTTTTCATCTTTCTTGTGATTTATATTCAATTATGTATCTAGGCTAGGTTCGTAGTGTCAGAATTGTGATGAAGTTTTGACTTCTTGAATCCATGTTTTAATCTATTATTTATTTCACACAATTTATGATTTTGATCAATTGATTAGTGCTTTTATTAGCATATGATTTTCTGGCCAACTATTATATGATTGATTTGATGATTTCTTAATCTCGAAAGATTAGGATTTCATTAGATAGGTTTCAATTGCCACAAAGTCCGATATGGGATAAAAATATATCCTTATACTTTGTATTCTCTGCAATAGTAATCACAAATCTTGTAATGCTTTTCTATACATTCGGATTCGTCATAGAAATATAATCGAGTCGTGTATAGGAAAAGGTGTTAATTCTATTCTAAAAGGGAGTTTTAACAATAATTGGAATATGGATTTTCAAAACTCATGAATTGTACTTAAATGATTTGGTTAAATTTTGGATGATAGAGTCAAAATGGATTCATAATTCTAACGCGTCTGTTTTTCATAGTTTTAAATCATATTTTATCATCATTTTTAGTTTAATTTTTAATTTAGTTTTAATCCAAAATCCAAGTTTTCTTAGTTCCGGTTAAGTTTCCATAATCTAAAATACAATTTGCACAATCCCTGCGGAAACGATATTCAGACTCACATCCACTTTATTACTTGTGCGATTTGTATACTTATGGTTAGCGAACAATTATGACATGTGTAGTTTCGCCAACTATTCCAGTGAATAATTATGAAATAAAGACTTCATCGATTTCATTAATTCAACACATGGCGATATTCCATGGTCTGTCTTCTGAAGATCCACATGCATATCTCAGATCATTTCAGGAAATTTGTGATATGCAACAAATGAACGGAGTTCCATTTAAAGTAGTCAAAATGAAACTCTTCTCATTTTCACTGGCCGACAAAATAAAGGCTTAGTGCTATACTCTGCCAGCAAACTCTATCACATCATGGAAAATTTTGAGTAAGAAGTTTGTGGATAGATTCTTTCCACCGAGTTGGATTTAAAACTTGGGAGAGAGATCCAATCATTCAATCAATAGCGAGGAGAATCTATTTTTGAAGCATGGGAAAGTTTCAATGAACCTATACTACAATGTCCTACTTACGGAATAGCTGATTGGATCTTAGTCTAAAAATTCTACAATAGGTTGAATTGTGTAGTAAAAAGCATGCAGATTTAGCAGCTGGAGGATCACTTATGGACATGACTTATGAAGAAGCATTTGCAATTTTTGAGAAAATGGCAGCCAACAGTTATCAGTGGTATTCAAACCCTGCAACACCAAAGACAGGTGGAGTTCTCAAAGAATGGGATTACATCATTAAATGCAAAACTTGATGATTCGACAAAAAAATGGACAATCTAATTAAACAACTAGTACATGCAGTTCAGACAACTGTTGTATTTGGTATCTGTATTGAAAATCATGCAGTGGTTTAGTGTCTTGCAGTACATCAAGTTCAACCAATTATTAAACAGGCAAATTATGTAGGAAATAATAAACAAGGGGTCCATACTCTCAAACATACAATCCTATTTGAAAAAGCATCAATTTTTTTTTTTTTTTTTTTTTTTTTTTTTTTTTTTTTGTGTCAAGTGATCAAAATGTCCAAAATCAACAAGCTGAAATTAAGGATTTGAAAATTTGATGGAAAAGTTAACAATTGACAGATTAGAAAGACAACAAGGACAATTGCCTAGTAACGCTGAAACCAACCCAAAAGAGCATTTAAATGCAATAACAACTAGAAGTGGGGTTCAGTTGCCAGAAATCCAGATTAAAATGCTAGATGAATCAGAAAAGTTGGTTGAGGTGGCTTTAGAAATAGAAGAGCAATCTGAATTATTAAATCAGATAGACGAACCAGCAATCAGGTGAAGATGGCACGACCACCAGTTAAAGCATAAGTGCCACCAATTTCATATCTCCAACGAGTGAGGAGGCACCAACTAGAACAACAGTTTGGTAGTTTTTTTGGAAGTTTTCAAGAAACTGCACATTAATATTTCATTTGTTGAGGCTTTGGCTCAAATTCCATTTTACCTTTAGTTCATGAAAGAGATGTTAACTAACTAAAAAGCGGAAGTTGTTTGAGCAAGAAACAGTGATGCTAGTTGAGAAATGTAGTGCAATTGTTTAGAAAAAATGTCACCAAAACTCAAAGATCCAGAGAGTTTCTCTATCCTTTGTTCATGTTGAGTTTTTACTTTTATTCTCCCTTTCCTTTTTAGGAATGTTTCTTCAATCCATTGCCTGATTTCCAGCCAGTCTCCGCCTTTTCTCTTTTGGAGTTCTTTCATGATTTTAGAATTTAATAGTCATCTAATATTCATTTATGAATGTAAGTTCAAGCCATCATCGATTGTACCTTATAAAGGCTTGAGTTTTTGAATGAATTTTGAGTTTTTTGAAGAATGTGTGGTTGAAAAGTGTAAAAAGTGATGAGTTTCATATAAATATGTGGTTGAAAATGAATTTGAGGAAGATTTTTTAAAAATTTTCATCCACATAAATTGTTTTGTTGAATTACCGTCAATACCAAATACGAGTCCAAATATCTTAACATCCTGCAATGAATTACAGTTTGTAATTAATTGTAGTTGTAACTTAATTTTAAATTTGTCATCAATTAAAATGTAACTTATTCAAATTTTAAAATAAAAAATAAAATTTCGAGCGACTAGTTATATACAATTAAGTTTAAAATGAAATTTCAAGTGACTAGTATATACAATTAAGTTACAATATTAATTGAAGGTTTCAAACTGTAATGAATTACAATTTCAACTTATTCCGTAATGAATTACAGATTGTAATTGACTATAATTGTAATTTAATTTCAATTTTGCAATTAGTTACAATTATAACAAATGAATTTGTAAAACGTTATATATTTAAAAGACGAATAATAATTCATTGGAAGTTGATCATGAGAAGACTTCAGTTGTAATCTATACTACTTTTAAAAGTCTCTTTAAAGGGAGAAACTTTTTTGGACTATGTCACCCTCGCATCTTTTTAATAATTTTTCATATTCACCCTTAATTTTAATTAATATACATTTTTTAATAATTTCTTTCTTTTTATTTTTCTATTGTCAATAAAAGTATTTTTCATATATTTACAATCTAAACTTTACACTTTTTCACTAAAAATCTTTTAAATAAAATCAATAACTCTCATATAATTTATAGTTTTTAATACGTCATTCAATTAATATGAAAAAAGAAAAATGTGTACTTCTTGAATCAAAATTTTTACATCCATATAATAATAATTAAAAAAAAAACTACTTCTAAAAGATCTTAAAGGGTGAGACTTTTTTTTTTTAATTGTTTTACCCTCAAAAGTCAAACCTTTTAATAATATCATATTTATCGTTAATTTTAATTAATACAATTTTTTTAACATTTTATTTTAATTTATAATCGTATTATCGATGAAATACATTTTTTTATATATTTAAAATCTAAACTCTTCACTTTTCCATTAATTTTTAAAAAAATAAAACTAATAACTCTCAAACAATTTAAAGTTCATAAATATTTTTCAACTAATATGAGAAAAAATGCGTATTCTTTGAATTAATTTTTTTACTTGTATACAATAAATAAATAAATAAATAGAAAATAATTTTCAGTTTCTACATTTAACATTTTATTCTCTATTAGTCATATTTCAATTTTAAGTTTCTTTGTCAAATATTAATTTGAAGTTGATTATATTCTCATCACACCCATAAAAACTGATGTGAAGATTCACTTCTTTGTTCAAAAAGACAATTATTGAAGTATGGTTTGTGTAAATTTTTTTCTAAGATATTAATTTTAAGAAAAATTAATTAAATCTTGTTTTCCAATCAATTTAAATTCTTATTGTATTAAATTTTTACGTTGAAATTTCGAAGTGCAAATTTCTTGAGAAAATCATTTGTTTATGTTTTAAGTTGGGTTATATGTCTCACATGATGAAAATTGGAGTATAAAAATTTTCAATATCTGTACAGATTCCATTGAAACCTATATATATGTACTGATGGAAGTGTTGAAATTTATTTTGAATTTTTTATCAATGAAGATATAATATTTCTCATTATATTTGTATATCTTTATTTTAAGAGTATGTTTGCTTGCACATTATTTTTCATGGAAAATATATTTTTCACTCAAATTTTTCATGTTTCAATCAAACAAACTTTTATTTTCCAAGGAATTTGTATTCCACCCACTTACTATTTGGCTATATTTTCCTTGAATTCGAGGAATTGGAATTCCTTAAGGGGTATGAGAATTGGAATTCCGTGAAATTGGAATTCTACCTCATTTTTCACCTTTCAATCAAATACACCCTAATAACTTTTTGATATTAAACAAATATGTTATCTTTTTTAATACTTGCAATGTACCAGATTCTTGCTACGCTATTTTGACCCACAATTGAAATTCTTTTACTCCCACGCTTCAGAAAGAAAAAAATATATCAACTTTCATGAAAAATTTGACCAATAGTAATCATACATTTCCAAATCACACGATGAAATTGAAATCAACTTGACGACAAACAACAATATTGAAGAGAATGAAGAAGTCGTCTATCAAATTTATGCATTGATGAATTCTTACAAGTCTCAAACTTTGTTATGAAGAAAAAATATTTGGTATTAAGTATCCATTAATAATTTTTTTTTCATCTTTTTTATAATATTTCAAATATTTTATAAACAAAACATATCATTTATTCTCAAATATTATCGATGTTGTTCTCAACGTGAAGCCCATATTTGTTTTCATCAAATAAGTGAGTCTAGCCAAAGTTTTGATTGAGAGTAAAATATTGTCTCAGAAATTTTGTTTAAATGTTAAAAATTATTAGATTTTCTTAATTTTATTTCTCTTGCATGTTTGGTTAATTTTTTTTGAGAAGTTCGAAATTTTTGTCAGACATAATTTTAAAAAATTACTTTATATGGACAATTAACGTGCAAAGCACGTTTAGATAACTAGTTAATTACAATAAGTAATTAATTATTGTTGCAAGTTAATTGTACCTTACAAGTCACTCAATTTTCCTTTTAAAAATGGATTGAATTAGTTAAAATCTTAATTAACCAGTACAGTTTGTAATTAATAACAATTATAACTTAATTACATTCTGCAATAAATTACACTTTGTAATTAATTACAATTGTAACTTAATTTCAATTTTGTAATCAATTACAAATGTAATTAATTTATTACTATTGTATTTTAATTGTATATTACAAGTCTATCGAAATTTATTTTTCTTTTAAAATTAATTGATTTTTTTACAAATCGTAATTAATTACAATTGCTACATAAATATATTTACTAATGAATTACAGTTTGTAATTAATTAATATTGCAACTTAATTATATTATGCAATAAATTACATTTTGTAAATAATTATAATTGTAACTTAATTGTATATTATCATAATTTTTGAGTCAAATTACAATTATGATGGAGAAATCCTGATGGAAGAATGATTTTTCAATTGCAGTTTTCACCTTTCCTTCTCAATTAAAAAAGACTTACATTTTGCTTTTACACACAGGCTGAGGTGGAATTTTTCAATATTAAAAATTTCAAAACACACACACACTCTCTCTCTCTTGACCACTGGACAACATGTTCATTTTTCCATTATTTAGGCCCCGTTCTCTTTGCTGTTTTGATCCCATTTTGAGTTTTCGATTTTTGGAAATATCGAAAACGCGTTCACTTTGCCCATTTTCATAAACGCGTTTTCCAAAACACAAAAAAAAATATAAAGGAAACTCAAAACGATTTTTTCTCGTTTTGGATATTTTGTGTTAAAAAGTCCAAAACGACCAAAACGCGCGTTTTGGATTTATTTTTTATTTTTTTATTTTTTAAATGTGAAATACTTCCTTCACTTGAAGTTCTTATATTATTTTGTCATCATATATAGATCCATGTTAAGATTTTTTTTTTGTTGTAATTTTTTTATTTATTATTATTATTTTTTAAATGTGAGACACTTCATTTTCTTGAAATTCTTATATTATTTTATCATTATATATAGATCCATGTTAAATTTTTTTTTTTTATTTATTTTTTTTGTAAATTATTTTTATTTTTACTTTTTGTAAAAGTGAGACACTTCCTTCACTTGAAGTTTTTATATTATTTTGTCATTATATATATAGATCAATGTTAAGTTTTTTTTCTTGTAATTTTTTTTTTTTTTTTTTTTTTTGTAAAAGTAAGACACTTCATTCATTTGAAGTTCTTATATTATTTTGCTATTATATAGATCCATGTTAAGAATTTTTTTTTTTTTTGTAATTATTTATTTATTTATTAATATATTTTTTTTTTTTGGAAATGTGAGACACTTCCTTCACTTGAAGTTCTTATATTATTTTGTCATTATATATAGATCCATGTTAAGATTTTATTGGTATGGGGTTAAATTTTTGTTTAGTTGAAACAATATTAATGATGAATTTATTGACATAGAGAACTAACTGATTTATTAACATTAAAATTAATGTAATTCAACAAATCAACCGTTTTTTACATATAAAATATCACAAAATAAATATATAAAAAATTACAAAGTAAACACATTTTTCAGTTTTCTATTTTTGAAAACAGTTTTCCAAAATCACAAAGAGAATATGTTTTCAGCAATCCCAAAATAAACAACCAAAATCCAAAATTCAAAACAAAATTCAAAACTCAAAATCCAAAATCGAAATACAAAGAGAACGGTCCCTTAACAATGCCCTCATTTTGAATCTTGACTCGATGAGTGGATGAAGAGTTTGATGGGTGGCAAAGATTCAACTAAGCAATCCAAATTCCCTTCAGACTGCAAGCCTGGTAGAAGAATCCAAGTTCAATTACTACTTTGCATATCCATTTTATATTCCACCTCCAATCTCAACGAGTCATCTTCTCCAAGCCACGGTAGCAAACCAGTCGCTTTTAGTAGCAATACAGGTCCTTCCCCTAACTCCCAAGAATTTTCACCTTCAAAAAAGCCAAGTCTAAATGCCTTAGTTGAGTATGCTTGACTCTCAGAAATAGACCCAGAAAATGCAATGAAATCCTTAATTCAAATAAGGAATTTTCCCATTTCCTACGCACAATCCACGGGGAACAAGCATGTCTTTTCCGAGAAACAAGAGTTCAAAATCAATTCTTTCAAGCACTGGATCATCTGGTGGAACTTCCTTGCAAACGATTCCCTCCCTCCCTCCCCCCCCCTCCCCCCGTCTCTCTCTCTCTCTCTCTCTCTCTCTCACACACACACACACACACATGCACAAACACATATCTCTTGGAGGTGGAGTTGGGCTAGGTTGGATGAAAACGGTAGAGAGAGACACATGATTTGTATAAATATTTTTAAAACGTCTAATTTTATAAATTTTAAACTTCAAAGCATGATTGGGCGTAAATTTTACGGCCAATTTTTGTTTCAATTCATGGCTCCTAGGTCATATTTTTTGGGGATAATAGTATAGATTACTTACTTTGGATAATAAAACTGATTTTTACTACTCAAATAAAAAATTTTGAAAAATACTTCATTGTTACTAAAAGAAATTGAAAAGTATCATAGGTATCATACTGTGATACTAATATATTTGAGAAGTATCAAAAGTATCAGATTGTGATACTTCACGTGATTATGAAGTATTTTTCAGTTTTTATGATTTTATTATAAGTAATTTTCAATTTTTATAAAATTTAAGTAAATTTCAATTTGATCCCTAAAATTAGTGTAATTATGTGAATAGCCCAATTTTTTGTCCATGTTAGCATGTCATTCATCCGTCCAAGGAAGTCCAAATTGTGACCCAAATAAAAAAAATAAAGTCAAATCCAAATTGTCTTCAAAATTGTGTAGTGGCTAGGCATTTTTCTTCTCAAAAGACAACGACCCACTTTTGAGTTTCAAAATCATTTTTTTTTCAATTGTGATATTAAATCCAATTTGATCCAACTCCTTCATCTAATCTACAAAACATAAAATATACTTAATATTCGTAATTTAAGCATTTAAAGTCATTAGATTATGAGAAAATATCACAAATTAAGCAACAATTATGCTATCTATCAAATCCCCCACACTTAGACAATGCTTGCACTCAAGCATAAACTTTAGCTCAAATTAATGAATTGGTTCTCATCATCATTCATTCATCTACCTCCACCATCCACAATCCAAACAATCATGCCTTAAATATTTAAATCTCAACACAAGCAAGCAAGAAACAAGCAAAAATAGAGTAAATCCCCATCTGTCAATACAAGACTAATCACTTCAACAATTTTTCGAAATCCAAATGTAGTGTGATTTAACACCCTTACATTAGATTCACATAATACGCTCTAAGTGTTTAGGATATAAAATATATAATGTACTCTCAAGTCAAAGCATAAAAAATTCTTACCATAGGCTTGCTAATATATCACATCCGCGCCACCAATAATTTTGAATGCAAAGTAAAGGTCTTAACAATGATTGTAATGAGGCTTGGGTAAGGTAGGATAAGAATGATTTCTTTTTGGCTATTTCATCGAAGGAGTTATACAAATTTTTTCACAAGAGCTCATTTAAACTTCATGCACTTCCTTCAATCAAATCACTTCTTAACAGTTAAAATTGCATCTCTTTGCTTCACAATCATGTTTTTCTTTCTTTTTCTTTCTTTTACCTTTTTTTTTTTATTTAATAAAAGAACATTGTAGATTACAACTCAATCACTTTATCCCAACATTTCTTTCACATTCCCACTTCTTAAAAATAATGATATTTACAATATGGATTTTTGATTTCCAATATCTTTCAATTTCTCCAAAAATAAATTGAAGCTTCATGTGAACAAGCCTATATATTCCTTCAATGCAAGGTTCAAAAAAATGGAGGATTAGTGAAGAATATAATTTCTCTTAGCTTATATTGTGGTTAATTTCCAACAAAAGGTCTATAACTCAAAAGTGGCGGCCTTTTAAGAAGGCTAAATTTGGCTTAACTTAAGTGCCCTTATTTATTTAATCCATCCAATTACCAAGAGACATCTCAACATGCATAACAAATTAAATTCTAGAAGAAATCAACTACACGTGACAATCACACAATCAAATGAATAGAACATGGCGTAATGTTAAATGTAAATGCTCAAGAGACTCAAAATCTCACAAAATGGGGTTAATGTGCATCAAATCCCACACATCCTTCATTCAATTAACCATCAGGAGCAATCAATCATCGTCCAATAAACAAAAATTTAACTACTCATGCCAATCCTCACTATGCCATGATTCATCTCAATTATGCACAATAATTTAGATTATAAATGGATAAGCATCAATATAATCTAGAATTAGGATGAGAATTTTCAAAAAATTCCTTAAAAAGTAGAGCAAACATGGAATATAATGGAAATTGAGGTGTAACTAAAATGAATCAGCTTTCAAAAACTAAAGCAAAGTACATCAATACCCTCCCCCCACACTTAGTTCAAACATTGTCCTCAATGTAACAATATCATCCATTGTAAAAACTATAAATAAAAAATTAACAAATAGAGGACTCCCCTGGAAGCTGCAACTGATTCTTGTTTGCACACTTGTGACTGGACATCATCCGGAGTTGTTCGGGTTTCTTCGCTGGGGGTCGGTCGAACATATTTCTTGAAGTGTGCATGGGTGCTGTGAGTGCTTTTCTCCCTACCCATAATCCTCTTGATGGTGGTTGCTGTTGAAATTCTAAAAAAATGATGTAGAAGGTGGATTAGGGTGAGAGAAGCTGAGCAAGGGAGGTGGCTGGGGAATTGGTACGGCAGAGAGTGGGAGCTAGGTTGTTGAGATGTGGTTGGTGAGAACACAACGGTGGCTGTATGCTATGAAGGAAGAGAGGAAAAGTGGTGCGGGTGTTACACCTCACTCCCTCATATTCAAAGTCAAGATTATTTATTCAAAGTCATAAATCCAATTGGTAAAAGTTAAAGTCAAATAAGGAGTTAAGTTTGAAGAAAATATTTTCATGAGGACTTAAATTAACTAAATAATTTTTTATGGTTCTATTTTACAATTAAAAGTATTTAAAGGTTATAATTGAGATATATTAGAACTTCAAGGATTTAGTTTTCTATTATTGAAATTTAAGGATTAAATCTTATATAATGTGAAGATTGTGGGCTTGTCTTGTATATATATATGTATATCCACTAAATTTGACTAAACCTCTCTCTCTCTCTCTCACCTCATTTTTTATATATATATCCACTAAATTTGACTAAACCTCTCTCTCTCTCTCTCTCTCTCTCTCTCTCTCTCACACACACACACACACACCTCATTTTTGGGTGATTGCTGCTGAAGCCAGAAAGTTCGAGAGACAGAACCAAAAAGAGAGAGAGAGAGAGAGAGAGAGAGAGCGAGGTCGGTCGATTTTCGAAGTGGGAAAAAGAAACATATTTCTCAACTTTGGCTATTGAAGATGCTCCAATTTTAAAGATAAGCAAGAAATTATTTACTTTAGAATGGGTTAATTTCTAGGCTTTTTGATTATTGGTTTATGTGTGAACTATATGAAAGAAAAGTTGTTTACTTGTGTATTTTGAGCTATTTAATCTGTTAGAAAATTTTATCCACAGATAAAATTATTTTTCTAGGATCCAAAATCATCATGTTGGAATTATTAAGAATTAAATAACTGAAGCGGAAGCGTACCTTAATCAAACGTGATTCACGATAAACGATTCGGCGGTCGAATCTTCTAAATCGATACGTAGTCCGTATTTTCTCTCTGATGATGGGATGTCAAAAGGAATGAACAATACGTACGATTCAGGGACCATAACCAACTTTATATACTGTATTGCCAGTTAACCTAATCCGGCCCATCATGAATTAGGTAATGGCCTGGTATCTACACATAAAAGCCCATACATTTAATTAGATGCATTAAAGCCCGATATATATAAAATCCTTATTAGATCACTTTAAATGGGATTAACCAAATTTGATAGCTTTTTATTCAATACACAATAATTCACATATAAGCCAACATGATTGATTAAAATCTTTACAATCTCCCACTTGGGCTATATGTGTAACCTTACAATTGTGTATCAATCATAACCTTATGAGTACTTAGAATTTTGCTATCATTACTCAATGCATCCCCAAACAATCCCGTCCATCAATTATATCAACATAGGATTAAAGCGGCTTTCGTTACATTAATCGTAACTAAACCTATCAATGGTCACGTATATCGACATAACTGAATGACATGGATCAAGTATGGATGTGTAGCATGGAAATTACATGTAATGTGATCTTCAACATGCCTATTCCCAACTGGTCCAACTTTAGTGAGATCATCCTCAACCGAGTTCAGAGATAATAAACCTGAAACCTTACAGCTGTAAATAACTTTAACTTTAAACTGTATCCAAAAGGACAGTAAATGTGTCTAATGCACCCAAAATACAAACTCCCACTGAAACCGAATATCCTTAAGAAATACAACACCCATATGAGTAATGTACTCATGAAAGACCTTGGGTTGTAATACTTTAGTAAGCGGATCCGAAATTATGGAGTTTGTCCCAATGTGCTCTTATTGACACGTGTCCACTCTGAACTATATCCTTCACAACCAGGAACTTATGTCAATGTATTTTGACTTAGTTGAGCTCCTATTGTTACTGGAATATAAATCTGCTGAGTTATTGTCACAATATAACTTTAGTGGTCTTTCTTTACCGTACAGAATACGCAGCCCAGTGACAAAATTTCACAGCTATATTCCATAATTAGATGCCCCCAAAATTGCTACAACCGTGCTGCCAAGTGAAAGAAGCTAAAGTGTCTGTTAAGCACTCTATCCGGAAATAGCTCCTCCAACCAGCAGATAAATGTAGCCTTATGTGGATCTTTTACTTTCTTGGCATCTAGTAAAAATCGGAATCATAATACCATATGATCTCCAATTGATCCGATTTTCTGTATGTGAGCATGTAATCTTTTGTTCTCTTTAAATACCTTATAACCCATGTTTGGCTGCTTTCCAAATGATCCATCCCAGGGTTACTTAAATATCTCCTTAGTATCCCAATAATGTATGCAATATCCGAACGCATACAAATTTGAGCATACATCAAAATCCCAATAGCTTAACTATATGGGATCATCTGCATTTCTTTAACTTCAAGATAACTTTTCGGGCATTAGTTGAGACTGAATTGTCTCCCTTAGCGATAGGGGTTTCCCCTGATTTACTGTCTTGCATGCCAAACCTCTTAAGTATTTTATCGATATAGCCCTTTTGTGACAATCCAAGAATACCCCGAGAAAAATCCCGGTGTATCTGAATTCCTAATACAAAAGAGACGTCACCAAGATTTTTAATCTCAAAATTCCTTGACAAAAATCTCATAATTTTATGTGACATGCCTATATCATTAGTGGCAAGCAATATGTTATCAACATACAAAATCAGGAAAATACACTTACTCCCACTGAACTTGTAATACATACAATCATCAACAACATTAATCTCAAAACCAAATGAGATAATTGTTTGATGAAATTTGTATTACCCTTAACGGGAAGCTGGTTTGAGTACACAATGGATTTCTTTAATTTGCAAACCATTTTCTTTGGGTCTACTGACACAAAGTTTACTAATTACACCATATAGATCGTCCCATCAATGTCACCATTGAGAAACGCCACCTTAGTATCCATTTGATGTAATTCGAGGTCAAAATGTGCAACAACCTAACTTTCCTGAAAGAGTCTTTCGTAGAAACCAAAGAGAAAATCTCTTTATAATCAATGCCATTATTCTGTGTAAAGCCCTTAGATACAAGACGAACCTTATATCCTTCCACATTACCTTTCGAATCCTTCTTGGTTTAAAAAATACATTTAAGACCAATGGGCTTCGTACCTTATGGTAATGGGACAAGATCTCAAACTTTATTGTCTTGCATATGCTTATACTCCTTATTTATGGCATCAATCCACTTTTGAGAGTTAGAACCCTGCATGGCCTGATGGAATTGATTGTACCATCTTCCACCATTCCATTATTTCCTTATGTTCTTGGAGAAATACTATTTTAATTATCCGGAATAGCATTTTTCCCTTTCTCTAGCATTTTTCCCTTTCTCTCGTGGATCTCCTTAATGGCTTTAGTTATTGAGGTTGTTGAGTTTGTACTTCTGAAATTTACCTTATTTTGGATGGGAGGTTCTTCAATATTTTCGAATTGAGGTTCCGGATATGCTTGTTGATCGATGACAAGCATAAAAAACTTGCACATTGTCAAAAGAAACAATAGGAATCGAAATCGATCATTCCTCAACTTCTTCCTTAAAGAAAATATCTCTAACCTTATTTCTCCCCCAAACTCAACATCCTCAAAAAATGTTGCATTTCCCGTTTCAAAAGTTGACTTAAGTGTGAGATTATAAAATTAATAACCCCTTAACGACTTTATTTTCTTTATTTGTTTTATTGCCCTTATCTTTAGAGGTGTTTTCCAAGTGAACACTTTCAGTTCTGTCCTGCTTCAACTTTTCTTCCTCTTGCACACAAAATAAAATGAGCTCATTTAGAGTTCATTTCTCCCTTTAACAGTTATAACTGACCTTAAATTGACTAAATTGTGGAAGAAGCTTGCACACTATGAAATGAGCTCATTGAGAGTCCATTTCTACTTTGACAGTTATAACTAACCTTAAATTAACTATATTGTGCAGGAAGCGATATCAATACCAAATGCACGAGCAAGTCATTAGACAAGTCGAGTTTTCGTTCCTTAAGTTTTGAAGCAGTGTGAGACATCTACATGATGCACTCCCTTATTTTCCTATTGCCTTTATACTTTATTGAAATCAAGCTTTGCATAAGCGTGCTTGTTTAAACCTTATCATTTTTTGCAAAACGTTTCTTAATTTCGGCAAGGAATTCATTGGCATCATTTACCTCCTCAGATACTATGCCACTAAAGGCTTTCGGAATGCCGCACTTAATGATCATGAGACTCACGTAATTTAAGCAATCCCACTTCTCAAAGTTCCTCATTTGATTAGATGAACTTTCATCCGTAAGAGGAGCAGGTTGCTCAATCCTTAGTACACGGTCTAGATCCATGCAGCCAACGAAAAGTTAATGTTCTTGTTTTGATCCTTGAAATTTGTTCCATAAATATAGGGATTAAATTTGAGCTTGTAGATATACTACTAGCAGAATTTGAAACTGATAGAGAATACTCAAACAAAATAGCTCACATAAATACCTTATTATGCAAATCATACTTTCAAATAATGGTAGGGCCCATCACAAGATACCTAGCACAACATCAATATTTAGTCTTTGGACAGAAATATTGACTTGTAAGTGGTACTCTTGGTGTAGTGATCAAACACTGACAGTAAGACATGTCAACCAACAGACCTTTCTTTGGACCGATTTATTGATCACACGTAAAACCAAATAACCGTCACGTATTTATCACCACAAGTTCATGTGAAATTCAGGCCAAATATTGACCTTCCTTTGGGCCGATCAATATCCGCATGAAATAACACACAAACACCTAATTTTCCCTTAGTGTAGTGATCAAACACTGGCAATAAGACATGTTAACCAATAAACCTTTCTTTGGACCGACTTATTGGTCATATGTTAAACCAAATAATTGACACGTGTTTATCACCACAAGTGCATGTGAAATTCGAGCCAAATATTGACCTTCCTTTGGGCCGATCAATATCCGCAATGCATAACACACAAACAAATACCTTCTAATATTCAAAGTTAATTAATATCCACAAGAGATGTTTCTTTGGAAACATGTTGTTTCAACTAACTTACTTTCGAATATTATATCTCTCAAAAGAGTCCGATGTACCAAGATTTGAAATTGAAATCCACTGATTTGCATATATATATTTGACTTTAGGATTTGAATTATAGAATTCAAAACTTTAGAATAAAGCAATCCTTAAGTTAGGAGAGTCAATTGCAATATTCTTAAACCTTAGGTGGCCAATTATGTAAAATTTTAAACTTGAAGGGCTTGAATTACAATTTTTCCAAAACCTTATTGGCCAATTTAGAGAAATTTTAAACTTTAGGTCCCAATTTGAAATAATATCAAAATTTAGAGGGCCAAAATAGGAAATTTTCAATCTTTGAAGGTTGATTTTGAAAATTTTCAAACTTTAGGAGCCAATTTAGAAAATTCCCAAACTTTAGGGACTTAATTTTAAAAAAAAATTCAAACTTTAAGGACCAATTTTGAAAATTTTCAAACTTTAGTGACTGAATTAGAAAATTATCAAACTTTGGGGACTGAAAATGAAAATTTTCAAACTTCAGGGGCTGAAACACAAAGCCCTTAACCTTAAAAGGCCCAACTTAAATAATTTATAACTTTAGGGGCTGAAGTTATAAATTCCAGAATTTTAAGGGCCAACTTAAATAATTTTTATAACTTCAGGATTTAAGTTTTATACACAATAAACATAGAGGACTGGAGGTGCAAATAATTCAAACTATCCAAAATTGCACAAGAAATCCCTGAAGACTTCTAATTTCCGGAAAAATCCCCCCGTCCCAAATCTGATTTCTCGCAGCAGCTAGGGTTCATCACCCTTGTTGCCGTCGCAGCCCACATTCGGAGATCGGCTCCACTACGGGAGAACCCGATTCCACTCTTGGCGAACCCCCAACACCGCAGCGCCATTCCGGACGCTGCAACCTGCAGCGCACATGTGAAGCAGTGCCTGCGCGGCGCTACTCGCCTATAGCGCCGCACGCAACCAGTGCCGCCCCATCTCCGACCTTCTTCCTTAATCATCCGAATGGATTCAACCACCACCAAAAAAGGCACCCAACTCGATTTCATCCACACCCAAATCATATTCGAAAACCATACCCAACCGAATCCGAATACACCCAAAGCATGAAATCCATATAACAAATATAACCAACTCAATTTCCTCACAGATTTCATTACCGAATTTATATATATCACAAGATATTAATCTGATTTTCCAATGGCATCGTTGGCATGGCAGTAAGAGTAATACACAGGCATGGTGATTCTTTCAATTTCAAAACCAAACTTACGCATGTACACATATATGACTATACATAATTTCATGTCTGAATCCATTTAATTAAACACCGAGTTTTGGAAAAAAAGAAAAAGAAAAAAAAATTCTTACACACTAAAACTGAATTCATACATGCGGCAGAAAGTACGAACTATCAATTACTTTATTCATACGTACGAGTGATCTGATAATCAACACGATGATTGTCTCTGATACCACTTGTTAGAAAATTTTATCCACAAATAAAATTATTTATCCAGGATCCAAAATCATCATGTTGGAATTATCAAGAATTAAATAACTGAAGCGGAAGCGTACCTTAATCAAACGTGATTCACGATAAACGATTCGGCGGTCGGATCTTCTAAATCGATACGTAGTCCGTATTTTCTCTCTGATGATGGGATGTCAAAAGGAATGAACAATACGTACGATTCAGGGACCATAACCGACTTTATATACTGTATTGTCAGTTAACCTAATCCGGTAAATCATGAATTAGGTAATGGCCTGGTATCTACACATAAAAGCTCATACATTTAATTAGATGCATTAAAGCTCGATATATATAAAATCCTTATTAGATCACTTTAAATGGGCTTAACCAAATTTGATAGCTTTTTATCCAATACACAATAATTCACATATAAGCCCACACGATTGATTAAAACCCTTACATAATCTAGTGGATTGAAGAAAATGGTTTTTGGATATTAGGATTTTGATATATGTGAGGCTTAATCCGAAAATTTAAAAAAATTGTTAATTTTATTGTTTCCTTGTAGTTATTACATGATATTAAGTTGGATTGGTTCAAAATACCAAGTATTTACTTACCTAGTACTTGAGTTTTTAGTTTGAATAAATTTTGAGTTTATAAGAAAGGGGTTTTTGATAAGATTTAATTATTTAGTTAAAGATGGTTCTAATGAGAAATGGGGATGATTTTTGACATAAAATCTTGTCAAATCTAGTCGGGACAATATGGACAAAAAAAAAAAAGTATTCACGAGTTAGGAAAGTAGAGTGATTCAGAAATTAAGTGAAATTATGTTTTAAATTAGCCAAAGGAGATGAAAATGTTAAGTATTAGTTTATATGCTTAATGAGGGATATATATTTTTTATTTGGACATTGAATATGGGTTCTAGTTGAGTAATCACTTGTAACTCAATAAGATTGGAATTGAGAAGGGGTGCATGTATTATTTTCAGGAAGTGATTTGGCCGTGGCAACAACTTATCAGCCCAGCTAGATTTCAGTCAGTACTACTGTGAGTGGATAACTTTACTTTTTGAAAATAAGCACTTGCTCAATTTTGAAACATTTATGAAATGTTTATTTATTATAGTGTTTATATTAAATTATATAAATTTATAGAACTTGGTTATTTGTTTTCTATTGAGTTCATAGCATGCCTTTAAGAATAAAGTGAAGTTTTATTATAAGCACCTCTTGTTAAAGCTAGAGTCAGTTCAGTTAAAGAATTTCAGTGACATTAGATTAGCATTTTATATTCCAGTTTATTTAAATTATTCTAAAACCACCAGAAAGTACCATTTTGAATTCGTTTCCACAGTGTATGACCAGATATGGTGATTTTACTCGCTCTGCACTGATGTGAATTTGTTTCCACAGTGTATGAACATATATAGTGATTTTACCCGCTCTGCACTGATGTGAATTTGTTTCCACAGTGTATGACCAGATATGTTATTTTACCCGCTCTGCATTTGTGTGAATTCGTTTTCATAGTGTATGACCAGATTATCAGATGTCTTTGGGACATACTCTTGTATACGCATAGGCTTTGGGCCATGTACTAGGGTGCTTATCCTTTGGGGCAACTCTGCGCTCGTAAGATCAGATTATCAGACTATCAACTTATTAGTAATCAGATTTGAATGACTTTGCTTTGTACATCAAAAGTACTCTATATATGAGTAAGGCTATTCATTAGGTACATTTGAATGTGATTTTATGTATTATTACAACTTATCACATTTCAGTTAACATACTTTAGTTTATCATATTTTAGATGGCAGACTTCAGTTTATCAGATTTCAGATAACAGATTTCAGCTCATCAAATTATAGATAATAGAATTCAGCTTTTTCAATTTATATAATAAAGGTTTCAGCTTATAGTTTAATGAAATGACAATTTATTCTGATTTTTCATGATATTGCATTTATCATATTCCTTATGCTTTACATATGCTCATTTAGAATAAAGGATTTTACGATCCCTACTTCTTTCAGTGTTAAAAGTAATTATCAAAAATTTCCTAAAGTTGAAATTGAATAAATAAGGTTTATTTGTAAACGTGTATTTACGAGAAAATTTTACTTATTCTCGAATTATCCACTCACCGAGTTACAAACTCATATTTTTCCTTTATTTTCTTATAAGATGCATGTAAAATTGAGTTAGGAAGTTATTAGAGACTGTTGATTTTCCAAGTCATGCCACAGACCTATTGAGAGAGTATGATTTATGTGATTAAGTCATGCCACAGACCTATTGAATAGGGTTCTAGTCGAGTAATCACTTGTAACTCAATAAGATTGGAATTGAGAAGGAGTGGATGTATTATTTTCAGGAAGTGATTTGGCCGTGGGAACAACTTATCAGCCCAGCTAGATTTCAGTCAGTACTACTGTGAGTGGATAACTTTACTTTTTGAAAATAAGCACTTGCTCAATTTTGAAACATTTATGAAATGTTTATTTATTATAGTGTTTATATTGAATTATATAAATTTACAGAACTTGGTTATTTGTTTTCTATTGAGTTCATAACATGCCTTTAAGAATAAAGTGAAGTTTTATTATAAGCACCTCTTGTTAAAGCTAGAGTCAGTTCAGTTAAAGAATTTTAGTGACATTAGATTAGCATTTTATATTCCAGTTTATTTAAATTATTCTAAAACCACCAGAAAGTACCAAGGTGATTTTGCCAGCTCTGCACTGATGTGAATTCGTTTCCACAGTGTATGACCAGATATGGTGAATTTACTCACTCTGCACTGATGTGAATTTGTTTCCACAGTGTATGAACAAATATAGTGATTTTACCCGCTCTGCACTGATGTGAATTTGTTTCCACAGTGTATGACCAGATATGTTATTTTACCCGCTCTGCATTTGTGTGAATTCGTTTTCATAGTGTATGACCAGATTATCAGATGTCTTTGGGACATACTCTTGTATACGCATAGGCTTTGGGCCGTGTACTAGGGTGCTTAGCCTTTGGGGCAACTCTGCACGCATAAGATCAGATTATCAGACTATCAATTTATCAGTAATCAGATTTGAATGACTTTGCTTTGTACATCAAAAGTACTCTATATATGAGTAAGGCTATTCATTAGGTACATTTGAATGTGATTTTCAGTATTATTACAACTTATCACATTTCAGTTAACATACTTTAGTTTATCATATTTTAGATGGCAGACTTCAGTTTATCAGATTTCAGCTCATCAAATTATAGATAATAGAATTCAGCTTTTTCAATTTATATAATAAAGGTTTCAGCTTATAGTATAATGAAATGACAATTTATTATGATTTTTCATGATATTGCATTTATCATATTCCTTATGCTTTACATATGCTCATTTAGAATAAATAATAAAGGATTTTACTATCCCTACTTGTTTCAGTCTTAAAAGTAATTATCAAAAATTTCCTAAAGTTGAAATTGAATAAATAAGGTTTATTTGTAAACGTGTATTTACGAGAAAATTTTACTTATTCTCGAATTATCCACTCACCGAGTTACAAACTCATATTTTTCCTTTATTTTCTTATAAGATGCATGTAAAATTGAGTTAGGAAGTTATTGGAGACTGTTGATTTTCCAAGTCATGCCACAGACCTATTGAGAGAGTATGATTTATGTGATTAAGTTATTGTATAAGTACCTAAGCCTATGGGTTAATTCTATTTTCATAAATTTATATTCGTTTGAGTTATGTAAATATTAAATAATTAGACTAAGAATTTTTAGTTATTTTATTACATCAGTTACCATGCTTGGAAGATTTAGGAAGTGCTATAAATATTTATGCATGGTGCTTGAGGAGTTGAGGATTTTTCGTCATAATACAGGTTGTTTATGTCAATATTATAGAGGAGACCCTATCCAAATTTTTAGAAATTAAAAATTATTTAAAATGAGATTTTGAAAGATAAGAAAAGTAAAGGTTGCCTTGATGGTGGATCCAACCTCTAACTGGCACCTGCTATCGGCATACGTCACGTTTTGGATCCAATAGGATGATCTTGGACGGGTCGTGACACGGACAGTGTGTGATGGAAGGGAAACAAAGATGGGTTGTTGGGTTGTGTTGGCCGAAAATTGGAGCGGCAGCCGGAGGTAACTGCTTGCGGTTTGTAAGTGAGAGAGAGGAGGTACAGCGGTGTAGAAACTGGCGTTGATGGCGGTGGTGGAAGAGAATTGCGATGGTTGAGTGGTTCTGTGTGGCTGTATTTTGTGAGATGAAGGTGGGAAGAAGGGTGTGGTCATGGAGTAGCTGTGAAGAGAGGATGTAGCAGTGAAAGAGAGCTTTGGACTGTGCAAAGGAGAAGGTTGATGGCTAGTCGTGTGATAGAAGGGAGAGGAAGATGCGGCTATGGAAGAAGTTCAAATAGGGTTTATTTATTTATTTATTTTTTAAATCAAAAGAATAGCTTGTTTCTTAACCCGAGAATCACCTTGAATAAGGCGTGCACACGCCTTATTCCAACATTTTTTTTTCAATATTTGAACCAATTGTTTTCTTCATAGAGCATTCCCATGTCCTTATGAAGATTCATATCTGCCCAAAAATAAAAATAAGGTCAATTTCACTTCAAAAATTATAGGGATCATAAAATAAATAATAGTGAATAAATAAAAACAAAAATAAAAAATTGATTACTAAAATTAAAGAAAAAATTAGGGTAGCCTCCGAAAGCGCTTTTCTTTAGTGTCTTTGGCTAGACTTATTGCTTCCTCTTCAACCGGCATCAATTGGATTCCCAAAGCTCAATTTTGTCATGTTCTCCACTTGATGACGTTAGTAAAAATGTTTATGTCTATGATCATTTACTTTTTGATGCTTACTATTGGCAACTTTCAATCCTTAATTTCCAGTAATTTTTTAAAACTTTTTGTACTAAGCAATCAACAATATCAATAAAATAGATAGAATTAACATCATTAGGACAATTCATAGCATCATAAATAATAAACTTAATAATTTAACCATCAAATTCCATTGTGAGTGTACCATGAGCACATCAATTTTTGTCCTATATGTTTTCAAAAATGGTCTTCCTAGAAGAATTGGTGTGGAAATAGAAGAATTATCTTTGTCCATATTAAGTATATAAAAATCAACAGGAAAAATCAATTTAGCTACTTGAACCAAAACATCTTCTAAAACTCCCTTAGGTTACACATTAGACCTATTAGCAAGTTGCAAAATTACACATGTTTCTTTTAATGACTAGTATTAAAAGACGAATAAAAAGACATGGGCATGATATTTATTGAAACTCCTAGATCTAACATTGCTTTCTCAATTCTTACGTTACCTATTTTACAAGGGACAGTGAACATACTTGGGTCCTTGCATTTAGGATGCAATTTTTCCTGGAGGACAGCTGAAACGTTTTCTCATATACTTACCTTTTCTTTACCTGTCAACTTCCTCTTGTTGGTGCACAATTCCTTGAGAAACTTAGCATAACGAGGTACTTGTTTAATTGCATCAAGTAAGAGAATATTTACCTCAATTTTGGGAAACGTTTCAAAGATTTCCTTCTCTTCTTCCTCTTTCTTGGATTTACTCAATCTTGTAGGGAATGAAGGACGCGTCACACAAATTTTTGGTTGTCTCTTAAGGCTTTCATACTGGTCAGATTGAAGTTTAGTGATAACTTCCTTCTCAGTTTCTTCCCCTAAGTTTCCTTGCTTCATCTTGCTATGTTCTTTCAATTCCTTCCCACTTCTCAAAGTAATTGCACTAAAATTTTGTTTTCAATTATCAATAGTTTGTGAAGGCAATTTACCTTGAGATTCCAATCTATTCACGATTGATGTCAATTGATTAATTTGATTCTCCAAGTTCTTAATGCTCGTTCTAGTCTCCTGTTGAAATTGTTGTGTGTTAGCTGCAAGTGATTTAACAATTTCTTCTAGAGACATACTTGAACTTGAAGAAGGTTGTCGTTGAGGAGTCTGTTGTCTAGGATGGTCTTGTTTGATAACTAAAGTAAGGGTGATCCCTCCATCTTAAGTTGTAAGTGTTTGAATAGGGATCATACTTCGCTGGAGGTGGGCCTTGAAATCTTTCAACTACATTAAACTGCTCAAAAAAATCTTCTTGAAGAGTAGGACATGTGTCAGTTGGATGACTAGTAGCAGCACAAATTCCGTAGGCTTGGACTTGTTGCATATTTCTACGACCATTTGTTGAACAAAAGAGATTAGATTTGTTATTTGATTTTGAAGAGAAGATACATTTACCTCGTTCACCCATAATGGATATCAAATCTCTAGTTGCAGTAGGGGTTTTGTTCACCATAGCACCTTCACTAGTTGCATCCATCATCTTTCTTTCCATTGGCTACAATCCTTCAAAGAAGTATTGAATGAGCAGTTGTTCCGAGATCCCGTGTTCAGGACAGCTTGCACATAGTTGCTTGAATCTTTCCCAATATTCGTGGAGGGTTTTAGTATCTTTCTGTTTGATTTCACATATTTCCCTCCTAATATTCGCAACTCTTAAAGCTGGGAAAAATTTATGAAGAAATAATCGGATCATCCCTGTCCACGTGGTTATAGAACCTGGTCGTAGATAGAATAGTCAATCCCTCGCCCTATCAGTTAACGAATATGGAAAAGCATGCATTTTGATCTGTTCTTCAGTTACTCTTTGTAGTTTTAGGCTTAAACACTCCATGTGGACTTTCTTCAGATGCTTTTGGGGGTCTTCATTCTCAAGACCATCGAATTTAGGAATCAAATGGATTAAGGATTTGGCTACTCATTAACATTTGGAAAATAAGAACTAAAAGAAAAATAATAAAAAATCAAACTCTAAATTGAAGATGATTCAACCGTGGCTGCCTCCTCCAAAATCAAGGCTCCATTCTGCTGCAAATTTAAATTTAAATTACAATGAACACAATTTCTCATACCACTCTTTAACCATGCACATTTTTTCTATCTAATTTTCAACCACACGTCTTACCTAGAAAATTCAAATTATACACATCATAAATCGAATTTCATTTATTTGAGCCTTCAAACGAAGCCCAAATATAGTGCTTGGCTACCATTTTTTTCAAAAATAGTCTTCTTAATTCCTCCAAACGTGTTGCTGCCGCGCCCTTCAATTTTTTGGCCAATTTAGAAGACCTATTTGCTGGCAATTTTTTGTTTCAACTAGTAATCGCACCCGTGCAATGCACGGAAGGATATAAATTGTGCATTCATATATAATGAAAAATACTTAGAAAGTAAAATATAAAATTGCTACTTGCATATTTTTTTAACAACTAATTGTTCATTCTCTAGTTTTCTTAGTCTATTTAGGCAAAATAAGATATGGACATGTGACTTATTCTGTACTTTACAATTTTGATTTGATAAATGAAGTCAGGCTTACGATTTTTTGATTTCTAAAAGTTGAAATGTTTACAATTTTCAAATCGTAAAAATGAAATAAAGAGACTAATAGACATTTATAGAATTAATTTATCGAATCCTGGTATAGCACCATAAGAATTTGTACTAACTATCTTAATGTAATAATTGATATCTAAGTATATTAAACAAATATTTCATTTCATTACATGCAAAAAAACAAATACATTATGAACAAAATTTATGAAACATTTTAAAAAATAAAAAATTTACGAACAATTTTGTTAAATTTACACGTGACAAACTTATACACAGTCCTATATTTAAATAAATGTAACAAATAAATAATATGAGATACAAATTTTAATTAAATCTTATTGAATGAATATTACAAATATAATCAACTTTATATACAAAAAAAAAAAAAAAAAAAAAAATCATCATACATCTTAATTTATAATTGGTGGTTTAACTCACAAGATATAAGACTTTATCACTTATTCGTATAAAATTTATTTTTCGAAAATAATTTTTTTCAATGTTCATTCTCAATCACACATTCTTTAAAACTCATTTTCCACAATTGCATATACTATTTTTGTCCATGTTAAATAAATTGGTTGACCATATTCTATTTTTAAATAGAATGATTTTGCTAACACCTTCTATTTTACAAATTGAACCAATGAGTTTATCTGAACTTAAAGTTGTAGAAAATTAAATGATTGAATTGACTTAATTTAGAAAGATCGAATATCTATTATTTCTTTCAATTTGATAAGAAAAAATGCAAAATTAATCATTTAGCTCAAATTGAATTTAGGTAAGAATTAATATTTATCATTTTATGACTTAAATAAATGAGATAAATTAAAAAGATTAGGTGTTAGAAAAGTAAAGTATAAGTAAAACTTTTACATTTAATATTTAAAATGATTTTACGAATGATATGTTTAGAGTTTGCTCTCATTTCTTAGCTTGCATTAAACATCTTGTTGAGAACTTGGATTTGGCACACATATTGCATATTTTTCGACTTCAAAATAATGCAATAATTGTCAAAAGAAAAAAATAATAATCTATAATTTGATTTTCTATAGATATTTTTTTTTCACAAATCCATAAATCATTTACTACATGCATTAATCGATCTTTCCTAACTCATGTAATACTAAAATAAATTGATAAAAATTCATCTTATATTTTCTCCTTAAGATCGACGCTTTTCTTTTCATATATTGTTTTTCATCATATTCTTTCCAAAAAGAAGTGTAATATAGTCTTTTTTGTATAATTTTTTTTAAGCATTAATTATTAATTTCAAATGTTTTTCTAAAAAAATTTATCATTAATTTTAATAAATATTGTTACATTAATTGATTCTTCTTTCTTCATACTGACAATTTCTTTACTCATATTGTTACATTATTATTTTTAATAAAAATTATTGGTCGTTCAATTGTTTAATAGGAATTATATGAACTAATTGTTAAAATCTATTATATATTTTTGCATATTTTAGTTATTTAAATTTATAATAAAAAATAGAAAAATGAACAGAATCAGTAAATAAATAAAAATAATGTAAAAATGATGAATGAGTTGAAGAAAATCTTAAGTTTGTAAAATTAACCCAATTTCATTGGATTTACCTTAAAAATTCGTATAGTTATTATTTATTTTAATTTGATGTGAAAAAATCAAAACAAAAATTAATCATCTATGACTAAAATGAATTTAGTTAACTAATTATAGGACTTAAATGATATAATTTAAAATATATTAGCTATTGAGGAAAAACAAAAAATATAAAATAAAACTTATCTTTAATTTTTGAAATGATTTACGGATAATATATTTACAATTTGCTCTCACTTGTTAACTCATATTAAACTTCTCGATTTCAAAATAATACAATAATTATTAAAAGAATAATAATAAAATAGAAAAAATAACATTTTGATATTATTAATAGCATAGCACGAATGCCAATGCAATTAATGACATATGTAAAATAATAACTGCTAAAATATTTAATATGTTATTTTTTAGCAAAAAAATCCAAATTTAGAAAGTTTTTTGGCGGGAAACTATGTGTGTATTTTGATGACGGCTATTCTACTTTTATATAATAATAATAATAATAATAATAATAATAATAATAATAATAATAATAATAATAATAATAATAATAATAATAATAATACAAATACACCCGTGCGATGCACGGTCATTTGTTACTTACATATATCAAATTTATATTTTAACATATGAAATTAATATTTAATTAAAAATGAGAAAGGAATGAAGACAATTAATTACAATTTACAGATGTACATTACATACCTTAATTTCTTTTTAATTTTTTTTACGGTTCAGATGTTTATCGTTCTAGAAATTTCTTTAAATATTGTAATTTGAATTGATTTAAAACTTAAAATGGAAAAGAAAATTACATTTAAATAGAATTTGTAATAAGTAGAAAAAATAGATATATCTTTGATATAAGCTCAGAATTTTATTAAAACAAAAATGAAAAGAAAAAGAAAAATAGATTGATGAAAGTTCTTATTTCATCCTCTATTTTTAAATAAAAATATTTATATGATATTGACAAAGTTTTATTTTTTTATTTTTACGAATTTAAAAAAAAACTTGTAATTGATTTTCAAGAGGAGAAGACGAACCAAGAAATTTCGAGAACTGGAAAATACAGCTATTTAAAAATCTGCATTCAATTGGATTATTTTAAATCTGAATTTTGTTCAAAATGAATAATAAATAGTGAATTAATACTACTAAATACCATTTTAGGAAATAAGTTTAATAATAATGATTTTGTGGAGAATGTATACTTAAGCACCTGTTTGAGACTCATTAATTCAAATAATGTAGTTAGTAACAGTAAATTTTGGTACAATGAGCTGTTAAAAAGTATGATTTTTTAATTTATATTTAGATTATTTTTATTAATAGAATGTTAGTTAAAAAAGATTTTTTTTTTAAATGAGGGTTTTAATAAAGTATACTTAATAGAGGCCATTTTTTTTTTACTAAGTTGCCACGTTTGTAATAATTAGGAACTTAAATAACTTACTACTTAAAAAAAAAACATTTCAATGACCATTTGCATAACTCATTTGTATAACTATTCAATTTTAATGATTATTGATGTAATTACTCTTTTCAAAATATAATTTCTAGGTAATCACAAATAATTTATTAATATCCGAATAGTACTATTATAATTGGTACTAACTATTTTATTTCAATATTCGATATTTAAATTTATTAAACAAATATTTCATTTAATATTTACTTTAACATTACAAATTAAATACATGTGATCATATATTTAAATGAATGTAGCAAATTAAGCAAAATGAAATATTAGTTTTGATTAAATTCTAATGAATGTATATCACAAATATATTTAACTTTATATACCAAGAAATCATCTATGCATCTTGATTCATAAAAGCTGGGCGGTTGTTTAACCCATAAGACATAGTACTTTATATGAAATTGATTTTTCAAGAATCAATTTTTCTGAATATTTCATTCTCAATCACGCATTCTTTAAATAAATATTTTTTACAATTTTTTATACTACTTTTTAACTATACATTCTTAAAAATCACTTTTTCACAAAAACAATTCGAAAAAAAAATCAAAGTCAAATAGTCAATAACTGAGTAAAGTTGGAGATCACGAAATTATACGAAAATTTTTATACCTAATAATCTTTAAAAATTTATTAAAATTAAGAACGATTAAAAAATATTAATCATTCTATTGATATTATTAACTAAAAAGAAATCAAAACATTAATTATTCAATATTAGTCTTCATTTAATAACTTTTTCTATAAATTATTTATAAGCACCGCATTTTTTTAATCACATATATATTTTAGAAAATATGATTTTTATATTAAAGATAACAAATGATTTGACCATTAATAATTAAAACACAATTTTTATATTGATGACTACACATAGAATTTATAATATTAAGAACAACAAATAACTAAAAATAATAATAATTTTAATACTGATAACTAAAAATATTAATTGAACTCATTCAGTATTAGTATTAATAATAAAATTAAAATTAATTAAAAAAATATCATATATATATATATTCACATTTATCCAAATTTTACATTTACATTTGACATACATTTATTTTGCATTCACACTGTTTAATTTTATGAGAACTTACTATTTATAGAAACAAAAAATGGGTGGAGATTTTTTTTAAAAACTACCCAACCTTTATATATTATAAAAATAAAGATTAAGATAAAATTAAGATTAAGATTAAGATTCATGGCTACTGGGTCAACATTTTTTGTCCATTTTAGCATGTCTTTCATCAATTCAAGGAAGTCCAATCGTGGCCTAAATCAAAAAAGAGTTAAGTACACAATTACAAACATTTAAACTTGGAATTTTTTGTAATCAAGCATTTTGTAACTAATTACACAAATATCAAAACAATTTTCAAAATCAGGTATTTTTTTAATTCAGAATTAGGTTCTGTAATTAATTACAATTGTAACTTTATTTCAATTTGTAATTAGTTATAATTGTAAATTTAACTACAATTGCTATTTATTATCATCACCACCACCTCTATCGCCTAATTTCTAATCAGCCACCGCCACAACTACAGTTGAAAATACAATTGTAACTTATTTCAATTTTGTAATTAATTACAACAGTACTTTATGAATTAGAACTTTATTTCAATTTATAATTAGTTATAATTGTAAATTTAATTACAATTGCAATTAATTACCATCACTACTGATCACTACCTAATTTGTAATCAGTCACCGCCACAACCACCATCGAAAATACAATTGTAACTTATGAATTAGAACTTTATTTTAATTTGTAATTAGTTATAATTGTAAATTTAACTACAATTGCAATTAATTACCACCACCTAATTTGTAATCAATCATTGCCACAAGCACCATTGAAAATACAATTGTAACTTATATTAATTTTGTAATCAATTATATTTGTAACTTTATTTCAATTTTAAAATTAATTACAATTGTAACTTTATTTCAATTTGTAATTAGTTACAATTGTAATTTTACCACCACCACCACCATCCCCATCGGCTCAACACCACCACCACATTTGTAATTAATTACAAGCACTACACCGCCACCACCACAAGTCCACTATCATAGAACCACCACCACCACATATCCACCGCCACCATAACCACAAAATCGAACATCATAACACCACCACCATCGCAGATCCACCACAAATCAAAAATCACACACGTCAACAAAAAATATATTGTAATCCAAGCATGAAGTATCATGATAGTGCTCTAAGTCTTCTGCTACTTTCTCCAAGTCTCTATAATTCCACCATGAACAATTGAAAATCACGCACATCAACAATGGGATCCATTTCTTTTGCTTTTCTCCAAGTCTCGAGAAGTTCCACAATGAAGTATCATCTCCAAGATCCTGTCAAATACGAGCGAGGGCATTAAAATTGGGAATAGAACAACTGATTTTCGAAGTAAATTGACACCCAAATACCAGGAAAAAGAAGATTTTCTCGAGCAAAATTGATCTAAAATCATCAGTTGACACCCATCGATTTGCTGATGTGCGTGATTTGCTTAGTAGGGAGAGAGATAAACGAGGATTCGGTATATTTTTTCTGGAAAAAGAGAGAAGATAATTAATTAGGGTTGGGGTTGGGTCTAGTAACTAATGCCTGATTTTATAAAATAGTTTAAAATTATCTGTTTTTAAAAATTCTCAATTTAAATGTATGATTTTATGTAATTTACCCATCAAAAAAATAAAGTCCAATCCAAATTGTCTTCAAAATTGTGTAGTGGCTTAGCCTCTTTCTTCTCAAAAGACAACGGCCCACTTTTGAGTTTCAAGATCATTTTTTTTTTCTTTCAATTGTGATATTGAATCCTATTTTACTAAACTCCTTCATCTAATCCATAAACACATGAAATATAATTAATATTCATAATTTTAGCATTTAAAGTCATTAGATTACGAGAAAACAACACCAATTAAGTAACAATTATGCACTCTATCAATACCAATAGTATTTGAAAGAGGGAAGTCTTAAACAATGTCTAGACTAATCTAAAGCCCATGCACAAGCGCCTTTGCCGTCGTCCGTCCGATCAGCTCTGCTCGGCACGAGCACAAGGTCGGGTCTAGGTCATGAATAATCTTTGGTTACTATATTCTTTTTTTAACAAAATAAATTAAAAGTTATTTATTTAATTTATTTTTATTATTATTTTCGAATTCGAAATTAATTAAATTGAATAGATGTCTACCGAATAGAGTTGTGTCTTTTCAGGCCTATTCGAAATTGTTTGGACTAAAACAGATGCAAATCAGTAGTTGTGCTTATTCAAAGTGATCTTTCAAGGAGTTGCAATACTTGGTCCGCAACTTTTGGCATTCTATACATATGACCCTTGATTTCCGAATTTCATTCATCCCAATCATTCTTCATGTCCTTCTTACATTCTGCAATAACAAAAAAATATTTATGCATCCATTGAGATAGTACGAAACCCTTTAGGTTCCCTGTTCTTGCTGTTTGTAGCACTTTTACACTGCAAGAGAAAGATTGTTATATCTTGGGAGGTGATTGGTATTGACTATAAGCAAGGTATCAGGCCAAATTCATCTTAAGGAAATAGAGTCGAACTCTAGTCTCAATATTTTCTTTCAAGAAACCCGTCTTCACGTTTATCCGGTTTGCATTTCTTCTTTTAACTTCTGTTTCATATTTAATCTGCACACTTATATAAATTATTAACATGGAATGCACTACTAAGAGCCATGGTAAATTCACGATTTGGAATTGCAACAAGATTCAATATTCTCTTGAAAGTAAAGAAGCTCCCTCACTTTGAGAAACATATCCCTCCTACTCAACGTGCACTTCTCTCTGAAGGAGAAGGTCATCAGCTTCCCTCAGTTTCTCAAGTACCACCTATAATTTTGGAGGCTTTTTAACATGAAAATGTATTTTGATTAATGTAACTTCAATAAAATCGAAAAAAAATAAAAATAAATAAAAATTTGTTTTAATTTCCTCTTTGATTCTCTCCGTGTGCTACTGCATAATCCACTCACCAAATCTTTTCTTATCTTTTATATGTGGCTCCCTTCAGAAGAATACCCAATCATTAGTAGTTATGTGCAGGGCAAGGGCAAGGGCAAGGGCATGTTGCACGAGTACAAATTTTTTCACCCTCTTTAATGAGAGTGAACATTACCCTCATCAATTACCGTTAATTCTTTCCAAAAAGTAAAATCACCTTCCCTCCAAAACCCACAAAAAGGCGTCAGCTGCATTTAACTCCTCCCCACTCCCTAATACGTATATCACCCACCCATCTCTACTAATATTTTTTCCTTTTCTTCTTCGTTCTTAAATTTTTTAAATTCGATATTATAAGTAATTTTTTTGTTAATTTCATATTATATGATTTAAAGAGAGTTTCAATAAGAGTATAATATCAATATATAAATTTTCACAACTTCAAAACTTAATATTTATCACCTACAAATTGTCAGTTCAATTTAAGTAAGTCTCTTTTTGGTAAAAAAGAATATATATATTTTTAACAAATAATATAGTGTTTCTGAGATAAATTTGTGGTTAAAAATGATTTTAAAAATGTGTATCTTTAAAAATTTGTTTGAAAAATTAAAATATGTATTTTGAAACGTTTAACTCGAAAATGTTGATGAGTCCACGTCAAATCGAAACAAAGGTTTTGATTGGACTTGTGGTTTGAAGATTTTTTTTGCGCAACCCTATGTAACATTCGAAATCTTGTCGCTACAATTGTTTTGAACATCTTCAATATGAGTAAAGTATCAATATATAAATTTTCACATAATTTTTTTATAATAAGTTTTTATTATTTCAAAAATAAATATTTATCACATACAAATAATCATTCATTATACCTCTTTATCGTGACAATTGTTTTGAACATCTTTAATATGAACATGACTTCAAATGTTTTTAAAAATTATAATACGTATAAATATTTATTTTTGAAATAGTGAAAATTTATTATCAAAAAAAAAAAAATAGTGAAAATTTATATATTGATACTATATTCATATCGAAGATGTTCAAAACAATTGTAGCAATAGGATTTTAGATGTTACATAGGGCTGCACAAAAAAACCGTCAAACCACAAGCTGAATCGAAACCTTTGTTTTGGTTTCACGTGAACCAGCCCACATTTTCGAGCCAACCGTTTCAAAATACATATTTTTCAAACCACTTTTTTACGATACACATTTTTAAAATTATTTTTTAATCACATATTTATCTCAAAAACCCTATATTCTTTGTTAACCATAGTTTTTTTTTTACCAAACAGAGACTTATACTTAAATTGAACTAATAATTTGTAGGTGATAAATATTAAGTTTTGAAATAGTGAAAATTTATATATTGATATTATACTCTTATTGAAGCTCTCGTTAAATCGTATAATATGAAATCAACAAAAAAATTTATCTGTAATATCGATTTTAAAAAATTTAAGAACAAAGAAGAGAATGAAGAAATATTAATAGGGGTGGGGTTGATAATACGTGTTAGGGGGTGGGGGAGGAGAATCCAACTAGCGCCTTTTGGGGGGTTTTAGGGGAGGTGTTTTTACAAAGAATTAACGGCAACAGATGAGGGTTATGTTCACCTTCGTTAAAGAGGGTGAACAAATTTGTACTTATGTTGCACCGAAACTGATAGTTTGAAGAACGAAATGTCTAGAAAATTTAAATTGGACCCATGTGCTAAAAATTTTAATGTTTTGAAGACAATAGTTGCAAATATTCTTTTTAATTTTATTTTTCTGTAAAGGATCATTATTTGGAAATTCGGAAACAGAAATGTTCAATATTACATTTATGTGTTTCTTATTTATTTACTGTATGATGTTGATGATGTTTTATGAAATTTATAACTTTTCAATTATATATTTTATTAATTTTTATCAAAATTCTTTAAAATTTTAGTTTTTAGCTGCGATCAAATATTAGCGTAGTGAAGTTGATAGATATAATTATAATCCAATAGCATTAATTCCAACTAAGACAAGAAAATGACTAGTTAAAAAGGACAATAATGTCAATCTTATCTTCCACATTATTCACGCGTGTCATGTAACACGATTATCTTAGCACGTGAGAGAAGGTAGAATGGCATTGTCTAATAACAAAGATAGGAAATTATTATTATTATTATTATTATGAAAACGACATGATATTATTTTTAAATTGGAAAAAGCTAATACAAAAATTCATCGTCAGTTTCGATAATAAGAGTTTAGGCAATCTTAAATACCAATACTATAAGGGAAAATTCTGGGAATCATGTATGACTAAGGTTAAAACTTAAAAGTTAATGTATGAATAAATAAGTAGGTTTTAACATAAATATTTTTCTTGATGGGTAAAAACTGAAAATAAATAACTTACTTATTTTGGGTTAAAATGTGTAATGTTGCTGACCGCAATAGTATGGATCGCACAAGTAATAAAGTATACTTAAAATCAGATATCGATCCCGCGAAGATTGAGTAAACTTATGTTCTAAACTAATTACCTTAACCGGAACAAGTGATTTGACATGAATTTAGGATTTTATATAAAATAAATTATTAAAATAAAATAAATGCTCTTTCAAAAAAAAAAGAAAGAAAAAGAAAAAAGAAAAGAAAATTGCAACAAGTAAAATAAAGAATTCCAATTGTGATTTTCTTAAGTGATATTTAAAGATGTTGGGATATTCGATTTCACATAAGTCAATGCTATTAATTTCATTCATCAAGTTTTACTCATATCTATGTACTCGATCGAATTCATCTATGCATGTGAAATTCCCCTCTCGAGTTTAAATCAACTCTACCTAATTAGTTGACCGTGTGTTCTAGACAGAGGGTATGACTAGGTGCATGGAACGCAAGAATTTATTTAGTGGTCGCAATGCCAATAAATGTATAATTCTATCGTTTATACAAGTACTGGATTTTATCTCTAGATCTAAGTGTCACTCACCTCTCGGATTATGAAAACACGCATGATATCGTGAACAAGTAATCAATTCATTCATGCATTAAACACGAAGATAAAATCAACACATGCAAATTATATGTAAAACTCAATTCATGAACTTAATATCGTAAAACTAACTCTACATCGAGTATCCTAACTAAATATTTAGATACTCATCACAAAATAGTTAAAAGCATAATAATTAAATATAAACATATTGAGCATATCTGATTAATAAAAATAAAAGACACTCCTACACCAAGAAATTCTTTCACGTTGATAATCTTCAATCCTCTCACTTTGCGTTGATCGTTGTCTTCCAAGAAATTGAATGCAAGAACCCAGAATTGTTTGTGGAATAGGTTGTGCAAAGGTCTCCCAAGTCGTACATGAGAAATGGTATTTATAGGTTTTTGAAGAAACCTAGGCTTTTAGCATTAGAAATCGTGCATGGGCCTGAATTCAAGCTAGGCCAGACAACTGCGCAGCCGCGCAGTAGAAACGTTGGTGGCCTCACGTGTTGTCGAAATATGGTTATGTTGATTTGGCTTCAGACGCATGGCCACCAGGTTTAAGATCCGTGGCTGTGCAGGCTAATTATTTCAGCGGGATTTCATCTTTCAACATTGTTTAAGTAAGTCCTTGATCTTTAATTGCTCATAAGTCCTTCATCTTGCAATTGCTGTAATTCAGTCCCCATACTTTCAAATCTCTTCAAATCTTTTGTCTAACTTCTTTTCATCTTCAATTGAGCCATCCAACTTTGATTTCTAGGATTTTGCACCTCTAGTATGTCCCGGTTGACATGTCCTTCATCCATTTGTCAATTTTAGCTCCGTTTATCACCCAAATTATCTTTATTTCCTTCAATTGCACAACTCACTCTATTTTGGGATATTTCCTGGAATATAAATAAATAACAACAATTATGTAGACAGATTCCAAAACGACAATAAATAATTCTAATTCAGATATATAAATAAGTATATAAAATACACTTATCAAATACCCTCACACTAGAATCATTGTTCACCATCGAACAAAGTAAAACTAAACTATAAAATCAACAAAATGCAGATAACAATTATTTTTGTCTTTTGTCACTTGTTTCCACATGCCTCAACCGTCGAGCTTAACATCATACTTTGGAAGAGAACTTTGATTAGCAAAATAAAATATTTCCAAATATCGTATGCTAGACTTTCAAGTGTGTGCGTGAATATCCGAAATTGAATGCAAACTTGTGCAAGAAAATACTTAATTTGGTTTTTCTTATTATGCAAAAGTAAGTCTGAATCACATGTGGTCAAACTATGATTTTCTATTAATTTCCTTACATCACTCATGAATGATCACAACTTTCTGTTTTTCTCTCAAATCCTATGTTCCCTCTATTTTGGCATCTAATCATGTATACAATGCATTTTCCACACAAGATATTCAAAATTAGATACAACATGCATAACAAGTTGCAGGTGAGCAATCTCCAACTTCACACCTTCAGTTTCCAAAGTTTCAGTCAACAAAGCTTATACCGTGCATTTTTTTGCGAACAACTTTTTCTTTTAATTGTCATTATCTTTTACCATCTTTGTGCAATATTTTTCTCATTTGCTTTCTATGTGACCCCTTTAGCAAGCTTTAGGTCGATGAATCCCAAACTAGACAACTTTAGGGCACCAGGTTCAGAAAATCCCTCAGACTTAATTACCCGAGTCACAAAGGCGACAAAAGAAGTTAAAGATATTTTGATTGTCTTATATGTAAGTCCACTCCCCCTCTTGCTTTCTAGTTGACCCCTGTAACGAACTTTGGGCTGATAGCTCCCAACCCAATTGAGTTTAGGGTACCAAGTTTTAATACCCTTATAAGCTTACTTGCTCGAGTCAAAAAGGTTTCGAATAGTGGAATAAGACATTTAGCATTTTTTTTAAGCTCTTGCTGGCTTATACTTGTTGACAAAACCCCTTCAACCAAAAGTGCAAAACCAAGAATCATAGAACCTCAACACATCACTACATTAATACACTAATTGTTCCACCCCCAAATTGCCTCTTGAGCGGTTTGATTCTAATTTGAGGTAGAGATGTCTAAAGATTTAAGTTTTAGGATTGAAGGGTCATTCCTATGTCGAAGTTGCATAAATATACCCCAACAATATCAAACACACTCCAACACAAGTCATACTTCAATAATGGCTATGTGCGCAAAAATATGAAAATCTAACATGGATAATGAGTCAATAAAGATCAAGTTTTCATGTTTTCTATTATTCTCACTAAAGCATAAAATTTATCCAAATTGTGTCCTAGGCAATAAACAAAGCAACAAAAAATTTCAAATTTTTAAATTTTTTCTTTTTCTTTTTTAATTATATATCCAAGCTAATCAAATAAATGCACAAGAATAAAATAATCGAATGAGCGCAAAAGAATGGGATTCTCACCTCAAAACTGGAAGTATACATTGCCCTCAATGTATTTCAAAAAGATATAACAATTAAGCTCAAAATAAGGATAAGGGTTCAAGTACTTCCCGGGTTTGGAGAGGTAATAGCATTGCTTGAAACTTTACTTGATGTTCCATAGATGGTTCAACACTTTCCTTACTTCCCAAGTTTGGTTCGTGGTGGTGTGCCATGCAAAAGAGCATAAGAACTAAAGAAAAACAACTAAACACCCCCAAACTAAGACTTAGAAGAATTTTGAAATTTTTGAAAAATGGTTGACCAAAAATGCTTAGGCCCTGACATTGCTTCAAAAAAGTGAAAATTTCCAAGACATGTCACGAGCATATTAAAGTACATAACTTAGTCTACAACATATAAAAAAATCAACCCATTTGGAGCTCATTAGGTTTGTGAAAAAGTGTGACAAAGTTGGGACCTGAAACTGAAAATTAGGTCATGTGCTTGCAGTGGCTTTGCAGTGAGTGTAATCCAGTGTTCACGATGTTCAATTTAGTTTTGAGCCTTAAATCGAAGCAAACCATGAATAATTGATACACATAAGATGTATAACATGTATTAAAGGTGCTCATTCAAAAAGTTTTGCAAAAATAAGAGGGAAAACCCATGTCACATTTTATCGAACATTAGTGTGCATGATTGAAAATCAATGAGGAACATAGAAGTACGAACATGAATCTATCCAAAAAATCTCACCTAATAGAGCAAAATCACATACACCAATATCTAGCCTATCCCATGCTACAATTATGCACACAATTAAAATTCCAAAAAAGTATGAACAACCCTTAAAATTTGCAAATTTTCCAAGTGAATGAAGAAATTCATACCTTTTGAGAGATTTTAAATGTGGTGTGAATGTGTTTGATGCTCAATTCTATGTGACAATGTGCAATATAGGCGGTACAAGAAATGGAGGTGAAGGTTGGGGAGAGAATTCGTCTTTGAAGTTATGATTTTTGAAAAACATTCATATGTTTAAAAACAATCGAAATTGAGCTCCAGTCAACTGCGCGACCGCACAGAAGAGAATATGAAGACTACGTAGTTGAATGTTGGGCACTCTGTTAATTTCCTGTTCAACGCGCGGCCACCTGATTTGCAAAGTGCTAGCCGCGTGGTTACTCGGCTGAATTCATTTTTTTTTTGACTTTTGAATTTCAAACTCGATTTTCAACCCAGAAACACCTCGTGACCCATGCAATCAATTACCTAAATCTAGTTCATGTCTAAAACTAACTTGTCATGCTTTATGTCCCTGATCTGAAACTTGCAATTCAAGCATGCAATGTGGATCAAAGTTTCCATGGAATGATTATGTTATGCAAGTTCAATATGCATCAAACTTATGACTTCTTGTTTTAGGCCAGAATTTGATGATGTTCACTATGCACACGCTCAAACTAGGATCATGCATTTATCAACTACTAAACGTGATGCAAAAATGTCACGCTAATCAATAGCTTAAACATACTAAAATATGAAAATAAACAACCAAAGTAATAAAAAACCTAACACTACTAGTAAAGAAAATAATAACGCATAATAAGTAAAAATGATAGAAATTGGGTTGTCTCCCAACAAGTGCTCCGTTTAAAGTCTAAACTCGACTATTTGGAAATTGATTCAAGTGCACCTAAAATTGAGAAGTTAATTACGTCAACCGAGAAAGATACATGGTGTTAAATTGAAGAAATCAAGAGTTGGAATGAGCTAATTGAGAAGATTTAGAAGTTTGGGGACAAAAATGTTCAAATTGAAAGTAGAAGACTTGAGGTGCAAATAAAAGAGGAGGATCAACCTATACATATTTAAATTTGAAAATTGCACTGAAAGCTATAACTGTACTGCCACACGTGTTTAGCCTACGAGTCCTCAAGAATTTAGCCTGCGAGCCCACGCAGGCATCAGGCTAGGTCGCGGGTTGAGCTTTTTCCACGATTTTCAACATTTTTCTCCTTCTTTCACCTAGGTTTTTCCAAAAACTATCTATATAACATATAAGGCACGAATTCCAAACCTTTGCCTCACCTAAGAACATCATACAATTGAGCTTTTCGCGTCAAGTTCTTAGGAGATTAATGCATGGCAAAGGGCACGAGAGTTGAAGATCAAGTGAAGAATTGATACTTGGTGCAAGTTTTCCATTCTCTATTGTTATTCTCAATAAACGCTTTTATTTATTTATTTTTTTCTTTAAACATGATGTGTAACTAATTTTCTATGTTGGGATGAACGATGTAACATAGTTGAAAATTTAATTCCATATTTCTTTGTTTTAATGATTCGTTGCATGTGTTGATTTATTATTGTGTTTCATGCATGAATTAATTGGCCACTAATTCATGATTTAATGAGTTATTTTCATAATCTAAGAGGTGGGTTAATAATTTAGATCAAGGTAATAAATTCGATAATTGGACATGAGATAGAGATATACTTTTGTTATTATCGCGGTCATGTGTGAATTTTTGTGTTTATTGCATCTAGATAATGAATATTCGGACCCTCTATAGAGATACATTGTTGACTTATTTAGGTAGAGTTGATTTCAACTCGAGAGATGAATCTCAATATACATTATTGAGTTTGATCGAATGCATATTTAGGAAATAAAATTGGAATTGGAGTTAATTTAATTGTCTGGGTGAAGTGGTGAATCCCAACTACTTTGAAATCATTTTTAAAAACAAAAGGATCTTGCAATTTTAAATCTTTAGTTAATTTTCTTAATTTTAGTTTAAAACATCAAACTCATTCATCTGTTCAAATAGGGATAACAACTAAAATATTTTGATATTTAATAGCAGTCTTCGTGGGAACAATAGTCCGGACTCGTTTGTTCACTTTATTACTTTTCATGATCTATAAACTTGCTGGTATATTTTGCATAACAAAATAAAGTGGACAAGTTTTTGGCACCATTGTTGGGGACTCTTTTTATTAATATCAATACCCATTAGTTTTTACTTTAAATTGAGCTTTTATTTGCTTTATTTTTTTTTCTTTATTTAATTTATGTTAAGAAATCTAAATCTTGTGATATCGCTTCCTCTTGACACAGAAATCGAACGCACCTTTCGAAAGAATAAAGTGAACAACACACAAAAATGTCGTATTCTTCTCTTCGTAGCCTTCGTGATTCGAGCAAATAAGTTTTTAATGGTCTTTAAAATTTGGTACTCTAAATTCATCTGAGTTTGGAGTTATCAACCCAAAGTTCGTTACTTGGACCACATAAAAAGTTTAAGGGAGAGAAGACTTACACATAAGACGTTAAAACATCTTTAACTTTTCTTTGTAACCTTTGTGACTCGGATAATTAAGTCGTTAAGAATTCTCTGAACCTGGTGCCCTAAAGTCATCTGGCTTGGGAGTCACCAACTCAAAGCTCACTACAAGAATCACTTAGAAAGCAAATAAGAAAGGTATTGTAGGAAGATAGGTAAAAGACCTGGACATTAAAAAAAAAAAAATCGTCCATTTATAATAAAGTGCTTGATATAAACTATGAGACCATAATCTTGGAAATTGGAGGTGTGAAATTGGGAACTAATTATAATAAATCTTTTATGCATGCTTGTATCTAGTTATAATTGCCTTTGTGTGGAAAAATGTTATGAATAAATATTTAGAAACCACATGAATAGAAGGAAGCTTGGGATATGAGAAAAAAAGTATAAGGTTGTGATCATCCATAAGAGTTGAAAGGGAATAAAAAAATGAAATCATTATTTGACCACATGGGATTTGAGCTTGCTTGTGCATGATGAGTTACATCATGATGGGTATGTTTTTATACAAGTATGCATTTGATTTTGGCTATTCACACATACACTTGGAAAGTCGAGCATAGGATAAGTAGAATTAACTTTTATGTTGCTCAATCCTCTTTTCTAAAATAAATTTTTTATTTTAACTTGTGGCAATATGGTAAATAAATTAACTGTTTTAAAAAAATTGTTATTTAGTTAATTTAACAGATTTTTATTTTTAATTTTAATTTGTTCGAGGACGAACAAATATTCTAATTTTAGGAGGTTTGATAAGTGTATTTTATACACTTATTTATCTGTCAAAGTTAGAATATTATGTTTTTTTTATGAACAAACTCTACTTAGTAGTTGTTATTTATTATATTATTTCAGGTTTTATCTCAAAAATCAAGAAAAATGAGGAATTGAAGCAAATATATCACAATTGGATGAAAAATGGAGCTAAATCATGCAAAAGTAGTTGATGAAGTCAATTGAGGTGCAAAAGTGGTAGAATTGAGGGCTTAATTGATTAAATTAAATGAAGAAATGAGTCAATTGAAGAAAATAATGAATTATGGGGACCAATTTGTAAAGTTCTGAAAGTTGAAGGACTTGAGTTGCAATAAAAAGGGACCCAGATGAAAGAAAAGTGAAATGTTGAGGATTAAATTGAAGAAGTAAAAAATCGAAAGAAATGGCACTGCAATTGACCAGGGATTGAAGTGCAAAGGGAAAAAAATTAACATTAGTTAGACAACAACCAGTAAACTGTGGCCCAACTGCAGTGCACTCTATTACCCATTTGCCGCGATCACACTGCAGTTTGGATGATTCGACTTTTTTCAATTTTTGCTCACCTTTTCACCTTTTTCTTTTATTTCTTTTGATTCTATTCAAGCCCAACTATGTTTTAACCACTTTCTAGACCCATATACCATATAAAGACCTATTCTACCATATTGAAAAGGGTGGGAGTACTATATAAAGACCTATTCTACCACATTGAAAAAGGTGGGAGTCACAAAACTCAAACTGTTAGGTAGCCTTTCTTCCACAAAAATTCACATTCAAAATTCAATTCTTGGGGAATTCAAGTGGAAAAAAGTAAGGGATTTGGAAGAATCACATAAGGCTTGCACTAATTTTTGGTGCAAGAAGATGTTTGGCTACAATTTATCTAAATTCCAGGTCTATTTTCATTGTTTATTGTTATTTTTATTTCCAAGAACATGAATAACTATATTTTATATTGGAATTGATAATGTAGATTTAAAATTTTTAGTTTTAATTTCAATTCTCAAGTTGAGATTTTTATTGTTTTCATGTATTGATTTTACTATGTTTTCAATACTTGAATTAATTGACCACTAATTCACGATTTAATGGTTGTTTTCATAATCCGAGATGTGAGTTGACAATTAGATCATGTAGTAAAATTCGAAAATTTCAACAAAAAGATAGAGATATGAATTTGTGGTTACATGTGATCAAATGAATTCCTAGGTAATTTAATGCATTTAGCTAAGGAGAACTCTGACCCGTTGTAGAGATACATGTTGACTTAGTTAAATAGGCCTAATTTGAACTTGAGAAAGGTAAATTAGATAGATTAGTGAATTCGATCAAATGCAAATTTAGAAAACAACTTAAGATATGAAATTAAGCTAAAATATTATTTCGAAATCACTAATCCCGATAGTGCTTTATTGTTAGAAAATTCATCGTTCTATTTCTTGCTTTTATTAGTTTCTATTAGTTTTAATTTTATATTTTATTTTATTTCATTATTTCATCAATTTATTGTTGTTTTATAATTTTTTTCAATTTTTTTATTATTTAGTTTTTGCCTTAGTTTAGGAATTTTAGAATCAAATTGAATCGATAGCTAATAAATAGTCCTTATGGGATCAACAATCAGAACTCAAAAGTCCACTTTATTACTTGTTAACAATATTGTACACTTGCGATATTCAACCACAACATGGACGATTATGGACTTTATTCTATCTATTCCTCCTGAGCCAAAATAAAGACTATTTGGTCAATTCCTAAGGGGACATAACACTGATCATACAACGCTCCATCTAAACGATTCCCTCCTTCTTGTATGTCCAACTAATCAAGCTGCAACATGTATCTTATACTAGTTGGCAAGCAGGCCTAATTGAATTGAGCAATCAGTCCCAAATAATAAAATAACAACGGACTCGCATGTCCATAATAATTACTATAGGCTCGCAGGCTAAAAAATAAAAAAAATAAAATTAACCATTCAACACGTCCACATGGTCGAGGCCACAATAATCCACTAGTATGACATTTATCACATAAATGCGTCCTTATATAATATCTAATATTACACACACACACATTTCAGGATGCTAGCAACGAAAGGTCGTCTAAACAATTAAACATGAAACATTAGTTAATCAATCTAATTAATTAAACAGAGCATAATAATAACCAACATAATTAATTAATTCTATAAATGTTGAACACTTGTTAATTAATTAATTCAAACTAGTAATGGCACCCGTGCGACACACAGAAGATATAATTGACAATTATTTATTGAATAAGTTGGAAAAGTACGATGCCCGACATAAATTGTGCATTCATATATAGAGAAAATACTCAAAAAAAGTAAAACATAAAATTGCGACTTGCATATTTCTTTTAATAGCTAATTGATCATTCTCTAATTTTCTTAGTCAATTTAGGCGAAGTAAGAAATGGACATGTGACTTACTCTACACTTTACAATTTTGATTTGATTACTCAAGTTGAGCTTACGATTTTTTGATTTCTTAAAGTTGAAATGTTTATAATTTTCAAATCGTAAAATGATATAAAAAGGCTAATAGACATTTACAAAATTAATTTATTGACTCCCTGTATAGCACTATAAGAATTTATATTAATTATCTTAATGCAATAATTAATATTTAAATATATTAAACAAATATTTCATTTCATTATATGTAAAAACGCAAATACATATGAACAAAATTTACCAGATATTTTAAAAAATAAAAAAATTGATCAAACTTAAATTAAATGTTGCAATTTGTTAAATTTACACGTGACAAACTTATACGCAGTCCTATATTTAAATAAATGTAACAAATAAATAATATGAAATACAACTTTTAATTAAATTTTATTGAATGAATATTACAAATGTAATTAACTTTATATAAAAAAATCATATATACATCTCAATTTATAAATGAGGTTTAACCCACAAGACATAAGACTTTTTCACTTATTCATATAGAATTAAGTATTCGAAAATAAATTTTTTCATTGGTCATTGACTCATTCTCAACCACACATTTTTCAAAACTCATTTCCTAAAATTGCACATATTATTTTTGTGCATGCTAAATAAGCGTGTTGATCATATTCTATTTTTAAATAGAATGATTTTATTAACACCGTCTATTTTACAAATTGAATAAATGAATTTATCGGAACCTAAAGTTGTAGAAATTTAAATGATTTAATTGAATTTATTTAGAAAGATTGAAGATCTATTGCTTTTCTCAATTTGATAAGAAAAAGATTCAAAATTAATCATTTAGGTCAAATTAAAGTTAGGTAATAAATTATAGCCATAGGTATCATTTTAAGATTTAAATGAGATAAATTAAAAAGATTGGAGTTGGAAAAAGTAAAACGTATAAGTAAAAACTTTTATATTTAGTATTTAAAATAATTTTACGAATGATATGTTTATAGTTTGCTCTAATTTTTTAGTTTGTATTAAACTACTCGTTGAGATCTTTGATTTGACACCCATATTGCATATTTTTCGACTTCAAAATAATATAATAATTGTCAAAAGAAAAAATAATTTATAATTTGACTTTTTATAGATTTTTTTCACAAATCCATAAATCATTTACTTACATGCATTAATTGAACTTTTCTAATTCATGTATTAAAATAAATTGATAAAAATAAGAAATTTCCTAAAATGACAGGTGAAAATGAGCGGAAAATTATGTGCGTAAAATGGTGACAGTTATCCTATTATTATATATATGTATATATGTATATATTATATTCCTCTATTGTGTGTGATCCTCTAGGTTTCCGACCACGATGTCGAACGATGTGAATTATTATTATGATTTAATCAAAATAAAATTAATTAAAACTCTCTTTTTAATTAATTATTAATTCTTCTAGATTAATTAATTCACATTGGTTAATGTCCCAAATTAACATTTAGCAATGTGTTGAGACAGTACATGTGACGAAAAAATGTCGCGTGGAGTGGCAAAACTAAACTTGTTCGTTTATCATGAAACTATAATCTCTTCATCAATATGATCGATCAATTACAAGATATGGAAATGTATCAATCTCGTTTATTGATCATATCATTTATTTCTCTCTTAAGTCAATAAAAGTCGAAACTATTTTCAACTTTATGAATTCACATTGGTCAAGGAATTCGATATTGACTTAAACAAATAAAACGTGGATCATAATCTCTTACTATCTAAGACTGACGAATCCTACATTGATCATTCACAACATTCATATGATTCTTGACATATTCCTACGACATCGTATTAGAAACTCTTTTCAGAGCAATATCTGACATTACCAAAGTATGACTATCCTCGTACAAGAGCATCTTCAATAGGCTCTTTATATTTAAAAAGCGTATTCTACATAATTGAGAGCATCTTTGAATTTAAAGAGTAAATTTTTTTACAAGCTACAACAAATTCTTTATTTTTATCTCTTTATTTTAATTTTTCATAAAAATATTTGTTGTCTTTATTTATTTTTAATTAATATTTATTTTTTAAAAGTGAATGACTAATGATATTAAATATGTAATAAAGAAAGCTAATGTACGAACATTGAAAATTGAAACTTTTTTAATGCATTTAGTAATAGACAATGAATTTGACTCTCCAAATTTGGAGAACTAAACTCACTCTCTAAATTAAAATGTTAAGAGAGCCAATTGAAGTGAAATTTTAAAGGTTAACTCTCTAAAATAAAGAACATTTCAAGTTTAGAGAGCTTATTGGAGTTGTTCTAAGGTACTATGATAAGTTCAAGTTAAAGGATCAATTCTACTAACAAACGTTATAGATTAACAATTGATACTCAAATAGTTATTCATTTGGAATCTCTAGTGAGGGTCTCCAATGATTTGTTCTTTTAACAAAAAGTCCACTTGTTCATTTAGATATCTTTACATCTTAACTTGTAAGATCAGCAACTCACTTTTAAAATGGGCGATGAGACACATGTTGGTCTATCCATAATAAAAATATTTGTATCTCGATATTATTTTACGAGCAAAGATAATTTAAGATTCAATTGTAACTTATATCTCATAATCACAACTCATTGCTATTAACAAGTTATCAAGATTTGAAACTACAGATTTCGTTGATTTAATTTGCAAGAATAATAATATTATTATTAATCAATTAAATAACAAATCTGCCTTATATTAAATGCATCGAATATATTAGTAAGTGTTTGATCAAACGATTGTACCTAAAGCATAACACTTACAATATTCTCCCAAAAATAACTATTCCAAAATACATTTTACTAAATAATGTGATTATAATGGAGCTCAAATAAGGACTTAAAAAAAAACTAAGTAACAAATATATGGTATATTTATTTATTATATTGTCAAATCTACTTATCTAACATATTTTAAAGGTTTTATTTGCGTTATTTTTTAAACTAAAGTGGCTAAGGTGACCCCAATATTTTGTATAGGTATTGGTTACTTTCTATCTAATTGCGACTCATCAAAGTGACATGTGCCTTAATAGATCGCTTACAACAAACACATTGGTTTTGACCGTTCAAATCTCGTAAGCTTGGAGCTTGTTTGGTAATATAAAAAAAATTGATTTTTATAATTTGATTTTGATTTTTTTTATGGATGTGTATGGTTTAAAAATATTTGAAAAGTCAAAATTTTTTAGTTTGACTAAAAATTGATAGTTGAGATAGAGTTTGAAAAATTGTTGTGAAATTTTTATCTTTACCAAACAAACTGTTGGGTAGAAATCAAACCTACGATTTGAAAAACCTATAATGGTTTTTATTTATTTATTTAAAATTAAATACAAATCTAAGCTCGTTATGTGTCAAAATCATGTTCCAAAAAAACTCGTAGCGTCGTATACATTTTAAATTGTTACAAATATTCTTTACGAACTCTCTTATTCTTTACGAGCTCTCTTATTGGTTATACTTCTTCAATGGGTAAATGGGGTCATTATATCGAAAATAATAGGAGCTAGTCTGCTAGATACAATATTCAACAAAATTTTAAACTTCTTGTTCAAAAAATAAGGGGAACTATACCATCTTGTTGATAGAATTTCTTTCACGACATATATGCATTTATACTTTCGATGTTTGGAATTGATTCAAGATCCCAACAATCTAATAGCTAGAAACTTAGGCACTGTTCTTTTTACTGTTTTCAGTTCATTTTGAGTTTTCGATTTTTGGAAATATCTAAAATGCCTTCACTTTGCCCATTTTCAGAAATTCGTTTTCCAAAACAAAACAAAAAATACAAAGGAAACTCAAAACGAGTTTTCTACGTTTTGGATATTTTGTGTTAAAAAGTGCAAAAGCGCGTTATATATAGATCCATGTTAAGATTTTTTTTTTTTTTTTTTTTTTTTTTTTTTTTTTTTTTTACACTTCATTCACTTGAAATTCTTATAATATTTTGCCATTATATAAAAATCCATGTTAAGATTTTTGAAATTCTTATATTATTTATCATTATATATAGATCCATGTTAAAATTTTATTTATCTTTTTATTTTTTTTGTAAATGTGAAGCACTTCCTTCACTTGAAGTTTTTATGTTATTTTGTCATTATATAGAGATCCATATTAAGATTTTGTTGGTATAGGGTTGAATTTTTATTTAGCTGAAACAATATTAATGATGATTTATTGACATAGAGAACTAACTGATTTATTGACATTAAAATTAATGTAATTCAACTAATCAACCATTTTTTACATATAAAATATCACAAAATAATATATCAGAAAATTACTAAGTAATTGCATTTTTCAGTTTTCTATTTTTGAAAACAGTTTTCCAAAATCACAAAGAAAACATGTTTTCAGCAATCCCAAAACAAACAACAAAAATTTAAAATTCAAAATAAAATTCAAAATTCAAAATCGAAATACAAAGAGAACGACCCCTTAATTTCTTATATTCTAATTATAGAGAAAATAAAAGCTATATATTATAACATACACGCGTATTACAACAAAACATCACATTACATGATAACATAAAACAAATTGTTAAATGAAATTTAATTCCCAATCGTTTTACAACTAATTAACATGAAAAATCTATACAGTCAGTCGTATACTGATGACTAACTTAACGATAAAAATTAGACGTAGGGTTTTGCATTCAAGGGCATTTCCAGTTATGGGCAAGTCCGTTCCATCGTTCGTGTTGGATCCGATTAGATTATCAGATTTTTTTTTTTATTATTATTATTTTAAAAAAAAATGTAACAGCCTAATAATGTATTTGATTGAAAGTTTAATATGTTTAATTGTTTTAATTTTTAAGTCGAAAAAGTGGAGAATTTTTCAACTTTTGTTATTTGATTGACATTGTTTTCCACGAAAAAATAACGCAAAATTTAGCTATTTTAATAAAATTTTTAATTTTTTTTACACATTTGACTTGATAATAATAATATTAATTTTTGAAAAAAAATAAATCAATTAACAACAATAAAAATGATCAAATATGATAAAAATAGTAAAATATTTTTCATGAAAAATAAAACCTCATCACTGGAAAACGAATTCCTCCAAATCAAGGACAATATCAAATTTTGAGACAAGTTGGAAAACGAATTCCATGGAAAACTTAGGCAAAAGTTGGAAAATCACTTAAAAAATCCATTTCCATGATAAACTTAATGCTATCAAACGCAACCTTATATTCATTACCCATGTCTGTTAGAAAATTTATCATAGATAAATTATTTATCCAGGATCCAAAATCATCATACTGGAATTATCAAGAATTAAATAACTGAAGCGGAAGCGTACCTTAATCAAACGTGATTCACGATGAACGATTCAGTGGTTGGATCTTCTAAATCAATGCGTAGTCCTTATTTTCTCTCTGATGATGTGATGTCAGACAGAATGAACAGTACGTACGATTCAGGGACCATAACCTACTTTATATACTGTATCGCCAGTTAACCTAATCCGGCCCATCATGAATTAGGTAATGGCCTGGTATCTACACATAAAAGCTCATACATTTAATTAGATGCATTAAAGTCCGATATATATAAATTCTTATTAGATCACTTTAAATGGGCTTAACCAAATTTGATAACTTTTTATTCAATACACAATAATTCACATATAAGCCAACACGATTGATTAAAATCCTTACAATCTCCCATTTGAGCTATATGTGTAACCTAGAGGTGTCAAGACGGACGGGCTGACCAGACCCGTGAAAATCGGCCCGGATTGACCCGGGATCGCGGGCCGACCCATGACTCATGCGGGCGGTTCACGGGTCAAGAAGTTGTGAACCGCGGGTTTCGCGGGCCGCGGTTAACCCGCTGGCCCGTAAAAAAAATTAACTGTTTTTATTAAATATGATAACATTGAAAATCTCTCTTCTTCTAGAAACTCTAATACAACTTTTAAAGTAAAATCTTATTTTTTTTCTCCCTAATAGTTAAAAAAATAATGTTTTTTGACAATAGTAATTAGAAATACATTTATCATTTAACTGTTATTTGTTTATATTTTATTTAAATTTGCAAATTTAGAAGTAATTCATATAACATAAACTATAATTTTAAATTCTATGTAAATATTTTATGGTATAAATATGAATTTATCATTTTAATCATTTTGCATTTAGAAACTTGACAAAAAATTTTCTATAAATATGAAAAAATCTATGTTTTTATTCATACGGGCCAAATCAGAATAAACCGCGACTCGCATGAGCTCGAACCGGATGGGCCAACGGGCGGGCCTGGGTTGTAGTTCAAAATTTGCGGGCTGACCCGTAGCGGGCGGGCTTTTTTTCAAACGGGCCGTTATCGGGCTTTTTATTGGTGGGTCGACCAGGCCCGAACCACCCGGATTGACACCTCTAGTGTAACCTTACAATTGTGTATCAATCATAACCTAATGAGTACTCAGAATTTTGCTATCTTTACTGAATGCATCCCCAAACAATCCGGTCCATCAATTATATCAACATAGGATCAAAGCGACTTTCGCTACATTAATCGTAACTAAACCTATCAATGGTCATGTATATCGACATAACTGAATGACATGGATCAAGTATGGATGTGTAGCATGGAAATTACATGTAATGTGATCTTCAACATGTCTATTTCCAACCGGTCCAACTTTAGTGAGATCATCCTCAAACGAGTTCAGAGATAATAAACCTGAAACCTTACAGCTGTAAATAACTTTAATTTTAAACTATATTCAAAAGGACAATAAATGTGTCTAATGTACCCAAAATACAAACTCCAACTGAAACTGAATATCCTCAAGAAATACAACACCTATATGAGTAATGTACTCATGAAAGACCTTGGGTTGTAATACTTTAGTAAGCGGATCCGCAATTATGGAGTTTGTCCCAATGTGTTCTTATTGACACGTGTTCACTCTAAACTGTATCCTTCACAACCAGGAACTTATGTCAATGTATTTTGACTTAGTTGAGCTCCTGTTGTTACTGGAATATAAATCTGCTGAGTTATTGTCACAATATAACTTTAGTGGTCTTTCTATACCGTACAGAATACGCAGCCCAGTGACAAAATTTCGCAGCTATATTCCATAATTAGATGCCTCCAAAATTGCTACAACTGTGCTGCCAAGTGAAAGAAGCTAAAGTGTCTGTTAAGCACTCCATCCAGAAATAGCTCCTCCAACTAGCAGATAGATGTAGCATGATGTGGATCTTCTACTGTTTTGGCATCTAGTAAAAATCGGAATCATAATACCATATGATCTCCAACTGATCCGATTTTCTGTATGTGAGCATGTAATCTTTTGTCCTCTTTAAATACTTTATAACCCATGTGTTGGCTGCTTTCCAAATGATCCATCTCAGGGTTACTTAAATATCTCCTTAGTATCCCAATAATGTATGCAATATCCGAATGCATACAAATTTGAGCATACATCAAACTTTCTATAGCTTAACTATATGGGATCCTCTACATTTCTTTAACTTCAAGATAACTTTTCGGGCATTAGTTGAGACTAAATTTTCTCCCTTAGCGATAGGGCTGTCCCCTGATTTACTGTCTTGCATGCCAAACCTCTTAAGTACTTTATCGATATAGCCCTTTTGTGACAATTCAAGAATACCCCGAGAACAATCCCGGTGTATCTGAATTCCTAATACAAAAGAGACGTCACCAAGATTTTTAATCTCAAAATTCCTTGACAAAAAATCTCATAATTTTATGTGACATACCTATATCATTAGTGGCAAGCAATAATCAACATATAAAACCAGGAAAATATACTTACTCCCACTGAACTTGTAATACATACAATCATCAACAACATCAATCTCAAGACCAAATGTGATAATTACTTGATGAAATTTGTATTACCCTTAACGAGAAGCTGGCTTGAGCACATAAATGGATTTCTTTAATTTGCAAACCGTCTCATCAATATCTCCATTGAGAAACATCGTCTTAACATCCATTTGATGTAACTCGAGGTCAAAATGTGCAACAACCTGACTTTCCTGAAAGAGTCTTTCATTGAAACCGAAGAGAAAGTCTCTTTATAGTCAATGCCATCAATCTGTGTAAAGCCCTTAGATACAAGACGAACCTTATATCTTTCCACATTACCTTTCGAATCCTTCTTGGTTTAAAAATTCATTTAAGACCAATGGGCTTCGTACCTTCTGGTAATGGGATAAGATCCCAAACTTTATTGTCTTACATATGCTTATACTCCTTATTTATGGCATCAATCCACTTTTGAGAGTTAGAACCCTGCATGGCCTGATGAAAATTGATTGAACAATCTTTCACCATTCCATTATTTTCCTTATGTTCTTGGAAAAATACTATTTAAATTATCCGAAATAGCATTTTTTCCCTTTCTCTCGTGGATTTCCTTAATGACTTTAGTTATTGAGGTTGTTGAGTTTGTACTTCTGAAATTTACCTTATTTTGGATAGGAGGTTCTTCAACATTGTCTAATTGAGGTTCCGAATATGCTTCTTGATCAATGACATGCATAGAAACTTGCACATTGTCAAAAGCAATAGTAGGAATCGAAACCGATCCTTCTTCAACTTCTTCCTTAAAGACAATATCTCTAACCTTATTTTTCCCCCCAAACTCAACTTCCTCAAAAAATTTTGCATTTCCCGTTTCAAAATTGACTAAAGTGTGGGATCATAAAATTAATAGCCCCTTAAACGACTTTATTTTCTTTATTTGTTTTCTTGTCCTTATCTTTAGAGGTGTTTGCTAAGTAAAAAACTTTCAGTTTTGTCTTGCTTCAACTTTTCTTCCTCTTGCACACAAAATAGAATGAGCTCATTTAGAGTTCATTTCTCCCTTTGATAGTTACAACTGACCTTAAATTGACTGAATTGTGCGAGAAACTTGCACACTATGAAATGAGCTCATTGAGAGTCCATTTCTACTTTGACAGTTATAACTAACCTTAAATTAACTATATTGTGCAGGAAGCGATATCAATACCAAATGCACGAGCAAGTCATTAGACAAGTCGAGTTTTAGTTCCTTAAGTTTTGAAGCAGTGTGAGACATCTACATGATGTACTCCCTTATTTACCTATTGCCTTTATACTTTATTGAAATCAAGCTTTGCATAAGCGTGCTTGTTTCAGCCTTACCGTTTTTCGCAAAACGTTTCTTAATTTCGCCAAGGAATTCATTGGCATCATTTACCTCCTCAGATACTATGCCACTAAAGGCTTCCGGAATGCCGCACTTAATGATCAAGAGACTCACGTAATTTAAGCAATCCCACTTCTCAAAGTTCCTCATTTGATTAGATGAACTTTCATCCGTAAGAGGAGCATGTTGCTCAATCCTTAGGACACGGTCTAGATCCATGCAGCCAACGAAAAGTTAATGTTCTTGTTTTGATCCTTGAAATTTGTTCCATAAATATAGGGATTAAATTTGAGCTTGTAGATATACTACTAGCAGAATTTGAAACTGATAGAGAATACTCAAACAAAATAGCTCACATAAATACCTTATTATGCAAATCATACTTTCAAATAATGGTAGGGCCCATCACAAGATACCTAGCACAACATCAATATTTAGTCTTTGGACAGAAATATTGACTTGTAAGTGGTACTCTTGGTGTAGTGATCAAACACTGATAGTAAGACATGTCAACCAACAAACCTTTCTTTGGACCGATTTATTGATCACACGTAAAACCAAATAACCGTCACGTATTTATCACCACAAGTTCATGTGAAATTTTGACCAAATATTGACCTTCCTTTGGGCCGATCAATATCCGCATGAGATAACACACAAACACCTAATTTTCCCTTGGTGTAGTGATCAAACACTGGCAATAAGAAATGTTAACCAATAAACCTTTCTTTGGACCGATTTATTGGTCACACGTTAAACCAAATAATTGCCACGTGTTTATCACCACAGGTGCATGTGAAATTCGAGCCAAATATTGACCTTCCTTTGGGCCGATCAATATCCGCAATGAATAACACACACAAATACCTTCTAATATTCAAAGTTAATTAATATCCACAAGAGAGGTTGCTTTGGCAACATGTTGCTTCAACTAACTTACTTTCGAATATTATATCTCTCAAAAGATTCCGATGTACCAAGATTTGAAACTGAAATCCATTGATTTGCATCTATATTTGACTTTAGGATTTGAATTATAGAATTCAAAACTTTAGAATAAAGCAATCCTTAAGTTGAGATGGTCAATTGCAATATTCTTAAACTTTAGGTGGCCAATTATGTGAAATTTTAAGCTTGAAGGGCTTAAATTACAATTTTTCCAAAACTTTATTGGCCAATTTAGAGAAATTCTGAACTTTAGGTCCCAATTTGAAAGAAAATCAAACTTTGGAGGTCCAAAATAGGAAATTTTCAATCTTTAAAGGTTGATTTTGAAAATTTTCAAATTTTAGGAGCCAATTTAGAAAATTCCCAAACTTTAGGGACTTAAATTTTTTTAAAAAAATCAAACTTTAAGGACCAATTTTGAAAATTTCCAAACTTTAGTGACTGAATTAGAAAATTTTCAAACTTTAGGGACCAAATTAAAAAATTTCAGAACTTTAGGTGCTATATTAGAAAATTTTCAAACTTTAGGGACTGAAAATGAAAATTTTCAAACTTTAAGGGACCAAATTAGAGAATTTTCAAGCTTTATGGATCGAATTAGAAAATCCTCAAACTTTAAGGACCAATTTTGAAAATTTTCAGACATTAGGGACTGAATTAGAAAATTTTCAAACTTCAGGGGCTGAATTATACAATTTAGAACTTTAAAAGGCCCAACTTAAATAATTTTATAAATTCGGGGCTGATTTCATAAAACTCATAACTTTAAGGGCCAATTTGAATTCCTTTTAAACTTTAGGATTAAACATTATTTAAAAAAATATAGAGGACTGAAGATGCAAATAACATAATGAACCCAAAAATTGCACAGGGGTCCCTGAATTCATCAAATTTTCAGCCAGAAGTCCATTTTCCCAAAAAATCTGTTTCTTTCGCAGCAGCTAGGGTTTTCAACCCTAGCCCGCCGCCTCCTCCAAATCCGGAAGAAGCGAAGCCATTATCGGCGACCTCCATTCCCTCTCGCTGCAGCATCTCTTCCAGCGCTGCTATCCAGCACGGCGCACGCAGTGCAGCGGCACACTCGGACCCCGAGACCGCAGCTTTGGCGCTCGCTACCTGCAGTGTCCAAACACATCCGATGGTCGCGACGATTGTGGTCGCCGATTACACCACAACCATGCCATACCTTAATTCATCACAAAACTCGAATCCAGACTTAATCCAAAACCAGATTCACAAACGACCATGGCAGCAGAGTTTTTACAATCCATACCCAACTCAAGTTCAAAAACAATACCCAATTTCAACAGATTTAAATATACAACCTAAAATTGAATCCATACACCATCCAAAAATTCAACCCCAACAGATTTCGAAAGCCATACCTTGACTTCGAAAAATATATACATACACAAAGAAATTTTAATTGGCTGAAGACCCAAACTCACATATCCAACACAGAAATTCTGATTTCGCATATACAGATACGATTGATTTTAATTCATGATGAAATCAATATATATCCATATTCTTATCCACCACCCAACCTCAAAAGCCGAATGAACCCAAAATCAGATTTCTCATATATACATATACACACAGAGAGAGAAAAAAATTGATTTGGTTGAAACCTTAATTTCGCATATACATAATTAGGTTTTACATATATGCGTTCGAAATTGATCTGATAATTCAACACGATGTTGGCTCTAATACCACTTGTTAGAAAATTTATCACAGATAAATTATTTATCTAGGATCCAAAATCATCATGCTGGAATTATCAAGAATTAAATAACTGAAGCGGAAGCGTACCTTAATCAAACGTGATTCACGATGAACGATTCGATGGTTGGATCTTCTAAATCAATGCGTAGTCCTTATTTTCTCTCTGATGATGTGATGTCAGACAGAATGAACAGTACGTACGATTTAGGGACCATAACCGACTTTATATACTGTATCGCCAGTTAACCTAATCCGGCCCATCATGAATTAGGTAATGGCCTGGTATCTACACATAAAAGCCCATACATTTAATTAGATGCATTAAAGCCCGCTATATATAAAATTCTTATTAGATCACTTTAAATGGGCTTAACCAAATTTGATAGTTTTTTTATTCAATACACAATAATTCACATATAAGCCCACACGATTGATTAAAATCCTTACAATGTCATCCGTCCATTCATTTGCTACTTTGGGAGACGATTGGTTGAACGATAGTTTGGTGATTTACACATAACGCAAGAATTTTAAACTCATTAAGAATGAAGCAATTTTGCAACGCTTTTAAAGTATGAGATCTTGGAGAATGCAGTTGTCTAAGCTTATAGATACGGAGTAGGATTATATCATGTATTTTCCTATTATTTTTGTTTGTGTTGGACTATATTTTCATATTAAATGAAATTACGTTTAAAAACATTTATATGTTAGTAGAATATTTTATATTTTTTTAATTAAATAATATTTCGCTGTTGAGAATCATCTGTCAAGGATCAAAGAATTAAAGTTCGCTCTAGTTCAATCACAATCGTGAATTCGTTGCTATTTGTATTGCAGATATTTTTTATCAATAACATGATATAGATGGGAGGTGGAAGAGGATAAGATGATGATAAGATGATAGTCCCTTTATCGGTTTATCCTTTGCAATCTCTCAAATAATCTATTCCCAAATCCACTACCACTACCACGAGGCTAAGAAAAGAAAAGAAACGTTTGCACGCTATGAATGAATTGCATGCTATCTTTACTTTTGACTTTTCCTTTTTTGAGAAAAATAAATTATTTAATAATCCAGTGGTTCGTACAATTATGTGTGGCCATGTTATTGACAACAATTAAACAGAATGAATGTTGTCCTCAATTGATTCGTATCTCAAAAGCATATTCAGTACGTTAGATTTAATTTGTACATTAATGTTTTGTTAACTTTGTAGATTTTCATGAGATTTTGGATTGACTTCTTGTGTATAGTTCTCTCATTACCTAATAAAATGTAATTATTTTTTTGAATTAAATTTCCAAAGAAGGAAACGTCTATCCATTCGTTTAAATGACGTTCTATGTAAGCGCTTGACTTACTCCAAAACACGTGTAAGGTTTTTGTTTATTAGTGATAACTAGTGTTACATTCGTACGATATACGATCATTTATTACTCACATATATCGAATTTATATATTAACATACAGAATGAATATTTAATTAAAAATGATAAACGAAGAAAGATAATTCATTTCAAAAAATGTACAATTAAACATACCTTAATTTATTTATTTTTATAGTTCGTATGTTTACCATTCAAGGAAATTTTTTTAAACATTATAATTTAAATTGACTTAAAACTTAAAGTGAGAAAATAAAATAAAATTTAAATAAAATTTGTAATAAGTGAAAAAAATAGATATATTTGTGATATACGCTAAAATTTTTATTAAAATAAAAAAGAAAGAAAACGTTCCTATTTTATTCTCTTTCATTTTCTATTTTTAAAAGATAAAATATTTATGTGATATTAACAACATTTTATTTTATTTTATTTTTTGTAAATTTAAAAAAAAATTGTAACTGATTTTCAAGCGGAAAAGTGGACCAAGAAACTTCTGGATGATTTGATCATTGAGACGATTTTACGAACAATATATTTTCAATTTGCTCTTACTTGTTATCTTGTATTAAATTTCCAGTTGAAATCTTCGATTGACACCCATATTGCATATTTTTGAACTTCAAAATAATACAATAATTATAAAAAGAATAGTAATTAAAGTTTAAAAAATATAAAAATTGTTACATATGATTTTTGAGACGATTTTGTATTTTGTTCTTACTTGTTATTTTGTATTAAACTTCTCATTGAGATTTTTGATTTGATATTCATATTACATATTTTTCGACTTAAATATGATAAAATAATTATCAAGTGAATAATAATCAAAACAAAAAAAAAGTTTATATATTAAAATAAATTAAAATTTTGATGTCATAAATAGCATAACACGGATTCTAATGTTATATATCATAATAATTGCTAAAATATTTGTTATACTATTATTATTATTATTATTATTATTATTATTATTATTATTATTATTATTATTATTATTATTATTATTATTATTATTATCTTTTGGCATAGATTTCAAGATTTGGAAAAATATTTTGGACGGAAAACTATGTGTGCGTATTTTTGACATGTACTTTGTTTTTATACATTTATAGATAAATATAATAAAATAATTATTAAGTGAATAATAATTATTACAAAACAAAAAATTAATTTACACATTAAAATACATAAAAATCTTGATATTATTAATAATATAGCACGAATTCTAATGTTATATACTATAATAATTATTAAAATATTTGTTACATTATTTATTTATTTATTTTGCATATTATTTTTTGCATAAATTTTCAGATTTAAAAATGTTATTTTGGAGGGAAAACTATGTGTGTGTTATTTTTGGAATGTACTTTATTTTTATGTATGTATGTATGTATGTATAGACATTACTGATGAATAGATATTTTTACTGTATTTTTATCCATGTATGAAAATACTCAAGTGTTTCATCTGCAATTTATTTATAGATAGACAACGAATACTATCAATTATGATACATGCGGTCAAATTGTAATAATGATTCATTTATCAATGCTACAGACTCTTGAAAAGATACACCGTGCACTTCAAGCCTATGTTTGTTAAATAAGTTTTTAAACATGTTTTTTTTTATAACACAATTCTCCTAATCACTTTTTAACTACACATACTTTTTCTCACGAGTTTTCAATTATGGATTTTATCAAGAAAACATAAAAAAAGATATTTTTAAACAAAAAAGTTTTAACAAACAATATTTCAAAATAATGGAAAAGAAATATTTTAATAGCACGTTTCTGCATTAATTAAATTTGTCTTGAAAGATTTTTTAAAGTTTCTAAATTTTGGAAGGAGTTTAGACGGAAAATTGGGATTTTACTTTTTTGACAATTATTCTGTTATATATATATATATATATATATACACACACACACACACACACAACAAGTATGCTTTCGATTTATAATTATGGAATACGATAAAAATAAAAAATAAAATTAAGTAGGAATTTTGAATTCATGAGACATTTTTAACTTCAAACTAAAAAATTCTGTTAGTACTTATTATTAAAACTCATTTTTATAATTTAAATAATTTTGCACTTGAACTTGTAATTTTCGTACCTTTTAACCAAGTATTCTCCAATGTGTGTATATGTGTGTGTGTGTGTATTCTCCAAAATCAACTTTCAGAAAATTTATATCAAATAGACGCTAAATCCTATAAATCAAAATAATTTCCATTTATTTTTTAATATACTTCAAGGTACAATAAAGAAGTCCAAAAATTTGGTAAAGTTGTACTTGATACACCTTGACTATAATTAATGGGATGTGCAACATAAAATAATTGCAGTTTTACGGTAGTTGGATTTGAGTTTAAATTTCTTTATTGAATTGAAACTTGAAAATATTAGAATAAGCTCATCTTTCATGTTAGATTTTAAAAAGTTTATTTGAATGAATGCTTTTTTGAATAGTGACTTTTAAGAGAAAATGTGGTTAAAAAGTAACGAAAGCAGTTAGGAAAGTCGGCCCCCATCTTCTAGAGGTTTAGGTCATCTCCCTTTCAAGTAAGCAGTGGCTAGCTGACTACGAGTTATAGTTGACGTCAATTCAGCATTTTGAACATCTCTAGTTCAAAACCAAGCATGCCCCCTATTCTTGACATGATCAACCAATGGAGTTAAGTAACGTTTGCCCATCCAAGCGCTAGCAAGTGGTAGTGCCTTCATTTTTGACCTCTCTTCACAGATGGAGCCAAACAAGGGCTAAATATGTACTTAACTGGCAACTACATAAATGAATTAGAGGAGGTCGAAAATAAGGGGATATAGGCCATATGGCACACTCACTCACCAAAAATTATGATGAAGAATTCTGTAATAAATACTTTAAGTACAATGAAGAATGCAATCATTACAAGAAACTTACTTTCCGCATACAAAATAAATTTGTAGAGAAATGTTCTTTTTCGTGGGTAAAAGTCTTTCCAGACGAAAATAGTTTGTAGGGAGGTTTATGTGGCAAACATCGAGGGGATAGACAGAAGCCGACAAAATTGGTAACTTTGTCTGCGGAGGTATGTGCCTACGAACCCTTTGGCTACAAAAATCATTTGTCATCTAAGATCTTTCCTAACGAAATTATTTGTATGCTAATGTTTATTTTACCTACGAAATATGTTTCGTTGGCTGAAGTTCGAGCTTACAAATCTTTTAGAGACAAATATTATTTGTTGTCTAATTTCAATCCCTACACAATTTTTTCTATTCTAATGTTAGATTGGACTACAAAATATGTTTGTAGGTATAGATTAAAATGATGTTATAGGCTAAATCATAGTTTTCCCCACAAAGAATTGTTTGTATGGAAAACACTTTGTAAGTTAATTTCTTGTCACAAATTTTTGTTTGTAGGGAAAGCTTATTTGTAGGAAAAAAATAAATTAAGTTTAAATTTAAATTTCTAATATAAAACAATAAGTTACGAACTCCAAATATTGTATCAAACTCGAACTAAAAACTCATTGTCATTGTCATTGAATGTGATGTAAATATAAAAATAGTTTAGCAAACATGCTCTATAGCTATCATTAATGAATCTATATAATAATAAAATAAATATCTATCCTCGTAAATTAATTAAATATGCTACTCATCCTCATCAAAGTTGTGCTCTTCCTCAAAGTTGTTCTCTTCTCCCTCAACATCACCATCTTCCTCGAAAGCATCATCTATTGACAATGACGTAAATGGTGGCATGACAAAACCAGGAACATTATGACATATCTGCTGCATAGAATGGTGTAAAGATTTTAATGTAGAATTAAATTTTCGACCAACAACCTTCAGCTTATTTTGCATCCTTTCCTCCATCTTCACTCGAGATGCATCGGCTGCCTTTCGAGCAGTACGTTCTACTTCCAACTCTTGCTCCAAATTGCGCACATGTGAAGTAGTCCTAATGTTTCGAAGACGACCATTTCCCAAACCACTAATTTGACGCCCAGGTTTCTCACCTAGTACAGACATCATGATATTAAGTCCAGCATCAGGATCGTCAACGGGTATCTCCTCCAAAGGTATGTCTTCCGGAAGTTGTTGTTCCTTAGCCTTTTGCAAGAGATATTCATCAATTTTGACAAGCATCTCATCCTGCAAGGTATTGAAAAAAAGAAAAAGATATATATATAAGTAGACACTCAAAAGATACATAACACAAATCAAGAGAAAAAATCAAAGTACAAATGAAGAGTTGAATATTTCTTACATATTGAGTCCTAGCTATATTATCAGTCCAACACTTATTCTTCCCTGCATAAGCTAACTCAAATGCATGGACCTCAGGAAACTTCGAACCATCCTAATAGCATGTAAGAATGTGACAAACAATGTATTTCAATTTGCAACAAAAATTAATTAATTTACGACATAATAATAATAATTAAATTTACTACCTCTGCCATCTCCTCTACTATGTACGAGAAAGGACGTGAACTAGTACGATGATTGTACATCTTCTTCGAACGATTCACCATATTTGCTGATGAAGCTTTCTACAAAGATATATATATATACATAACAAAGTTAAAAAGTAAAACTAGGAAAAATTCTTACACAAAAAATACCTTGAACTTATCGGAGTTGAAATGATTGCATAGTTCCATCCATTGACCTATATCTCTATCAAGCATCTCTAAAGGAGGGTTGTTTAATGCATTCTCATGTGTCTTGCACAACTTATAATATGCACTCAACTCAACCTTGAACTCCCTATATCTCCCATTGAATATTCTATCAACATAATTTGCCAATCTCATATCCTTCATATCTATCTCGAAATTTGTCTGGAATTGACACAATTAATAGAAAATAAATCATTAAAAATAAAGGAATTTTAATTATTAAAATTTACCTAAGCATAAAAAATAAATCTCATAGTAAAAAATGATAAATGAAATAACTTTTGATATAAATTGATTATTAGGTTTCCTTAGCTATTTATTCCTACAAAACACAGAAAATTCAATTCACTGCCATATACATTCTCACACATACTTACTGTGATCTCATCCATAAGGTCTTTTTTCTCATTCAGAGAAATGGTCCGCTAATAACCCGTATTCATTGGGCAATGTGACCTAACGATTGCACATATATCATGAACTAACAAACTATGTATCTCTGAACTTGCTGCTCGTCTGCTCACTGAGTTGTATACAACTCGAATTTTTTCTCTAGTAGTACGCACAATACGTGAGGTCTTAATTTGTTTACATGCCCCTCTAGTAGAATGATCATTGGAAGTCGTTTCCAAGCCTTCCGCATATACACCTGCAAAGGAAGTTATATTATCTCCTCATAACAAAACAAATAAATGGACTTCATGCGTTAAAGAGCCTAATTATCAACAAAATGAAAGTCCTACCTTGAGCCCCCTCTATTTCTTCACTCCATGCCTGGTCAGTTTCTGGAGTTGTAAAGAAATTTTCACCTTCAGCTCCACCAAACACATGAGCTGCACAATATATGCAGCACCACAAGTTTAGAAAGTCCTAAATCTAGATTGGATATAGCCAACCTAACAACATTCACAAAATCCAATAACTGTCCTACAGAAATTTCGACAGAATCTCCCCTATAATTTGTCCTTATCCAACCTGTAAAGGGACACTACCAATCAAACAAAACTCACAATATCCAACAACTCTAATTCATTATGTAAAACCAACAAAAAAACTTCAAACAAATTCCACATCCAACCAATAGTTATAATACCCACAATAAAATATCAAATTCAATTCTCAAAATCCAACACAACAATATAAAGACTAAATCAATATCATCAAGCTAAAGAGGTGCATTTGAGTCCAATCAAATTATCAAACAAGACAATAACCAACTTGCTCGTGTTTTATGCAAAACAGAGGCAAATTTATACAATATATGAAAGGTTGAAAGATAATGAAGGTTTAGAATTTAAAAACTTAAATATGACACTACCTGAGACATTTTTATGACCACGATGATGTCGAACAGAACTCGTAGGATGAGAAGGTGGCCTAGCATGATTATGGTTGGAGGAACCATTTTTATCCCCTGGATTAGGACAACTTCTCCTTGGAATTTCAGGGCGTGCATGAACAAGATTAGCCTCAGTTGAAGGAGCAGCGGAATTGGGTGTAGTTTCAGTGGTTGACCAAGTCCCAATGTTGCAGGTGGATGGTAGAGAAATGTTGGGAGAATGAGATGTCTCATGAAGAGAATGTAATAATCTATTGGTTTGCAACGAATTTCGCAATGAAAGCGGTGGTACAAACCTGTTATTGGACTTGGTAGAACGCAATACTTGAGATACTGGAGGCACATTTGTGGTTGTCATTCGAGACATCTTAGGTGTTCGAGGTACAGGTGAGCTGTTAGGACGTTTCTTTTGAGAAATCATAGTCATCTGCACATAAATCAATGAATAATTAGTGTGTGAATAATAAATTTTACCAAAGCAATTTCAAACCATGCTCACTGTCATCCAAACCATGCTCACTGGTTTTCTCAACAAAGTCGTCATCATCCTCTTCAATGCCTTCATTATCCGTGTCTCCATCATTTCTTCTAAGAGGGTCTCGAGTAATAGTTTTCATATCAATCAAAATGGGAGGAACTTCATCTACCTGACCTAGTCCTTGAATTATATTGTAGTTGTGATCTTCAACCATGTTCGGTACATCTGAAGAAGAATTCTCTTGATACGCCTCATCATTAGTATCATCGTTGTCAACTTGAGTCTCCTTTTGTGGTATATTATATGTAGCGATCGGGAAATTTTCAAACTTAAAAGACTTGTTTTATCAAACTTGTCGCTACGACTCTCCAACCTTAACGATTTTTATTCAAAATCAACGCTCTCGTCTAGTCATATTAATTATTTTAAGATTTTAAGAAAGAAGAAATTTTGAAGTATCCAATTATTTTAAATCAAGAAAATTTTAAATTTCGAGGACGAAATTATTTTAAGGTGGTAGGGTTGTAGCGACCAAGAATTTTCCATGACTTATTTAAATAAATATTATCTAAAACGTGTCGCTACGACTTTACCTATTTATTTTAAACACATTTTCATCTAGCCAGTTAAGTGGAATATTTAATTTATTCAAATACTTAATCAAATTTTAATTCTTATCAAATTTATTTCAATATCACAGTTTATTTTCAAAGCCCAAGCTTTAATTATATTAAGTCCAAATTTCAACTGTTTTAATCCAATCCAACATCTCGAGCTCAAATGTTTTATCGATCATTCAAGCCCTTTTAACAACCCAACTTATCGAGCCCAAATGTTTTTACCAGTCAAATTCTTGGTCCAACCAATTCAACAGCTTCTTCCTCCCCAAGTCATTCCTTACAATATCGATACTTATTTCCAAAATTCTTGCAAGTTTTCCATAAATCAAGATTTAACCTAAACTACCATGTTTAACACCTAAATCAACTATTAATTGGATCCCTATCTCTTGCATTCACGCAAACGACCTCCAGCAAGGTATACTTTCATTTCTCTCAGTATATTCACGGCGACACACATACTACATCCCAACCAAAACCAATCTAACACAGAGCCAAACACCACTGTCTGCATCCACCGCCGACAGCCATCTTCACCACGTCAATCGCTACTGCCCTATGTTCACCACCATAGCCAACTGAAATCATAATCACCACAGTACCACCATTTGGAATCATCATCATCATCAGCACCTCGACTGGCCACTGCCACTACCCAAAACACCGCTGGCCGCCTGTGTTCCTCCAACAAATTCACCCCAAATATATCCAAATCAAAATCAAAAACCCGCAGCTACCACCTTCACCGCCACCCTCACTCCACTACAATGACACCACACCAACGCACAAATCGCTCAAGCCGCCTCCACAAATTCGAAAAAAGAAAATCACCACTGCTGCCCACATCCAAAATCAACCCCAAATCAAACCATAAACCAAGAATAAAATAGCCCAATTACTTACCTTCATTGCCGGAATCGAAACCTCCCTAAAACACTTGAACCCAGCCTCGGGGGGTCCAGCACCCAAAATCACCCAACTCTCCTTCTTCTTTCGTCCCTACACCTGCCGCCATCGCCGCCCCTCGAAGGCAGCGTCACCGCCTGCAAACGCCGGTGAAGTCACCGGCGATTTGTCCCCAACCTCACTCTCTCGTTTCTCTCCTCTGCAGACCGCCCATCTCTCTTCTCTCTGGTTTGGATCGAAATAGGAGAGAAAAGGGATTGTTTTGTTTTATAATTTGATTTTTAAGTTTTGCCTTTTAGTCCCCAGCTTTTGAGAATAGTTATTTCGGTCCTCTGCTTTGAAAAATGTTTTTTGTTCGCCCCTTAATCCCCATCTTTTAAACTCATTTATTTCAGTCCTTTTAATTTTAAACGTTTAAATTCCAGTTTCAAAATATTTCTTGTCGGTCCTTAACTTTTTGAAAAGTTTTCTAATTCAGTCCATTGATTTTAATACATTATTATTCAGTCCCTACAGTTTTTGAAATATTTTATTCAACTCTAAAGTTTTGCAAATATTTATCTTTACTCCCTCAACTTTCAAAGATTCATTTTAGTCCCCCAAGTTTTAAAATAATCATTTCAGTCCTTAAAGTTCAAAGTCATTTAAATCAGTTAGAGTATTAAATTGGATTTATTATTTTAAGTTATGCTAGACGAGGCGCTTGGACATTTAGAAGAACAACGTGAACTTTCTTGCTCAACTTTCAGACTCGTGATTTAAGGTAGACTAGCCCCCATTAATTAGTTTAAATTATAATTGCATGTCTTATGTGAAATTAAGTGATTTACATGCTTTGATGCATGAGACGAGAAAAGAATATCTCTTATGAGATAAATGAGAAATGATGATGTTATGCATAACTTATGTGCATTAAGTGCACGAGACGAGACTACCCACACCCTATGATTTTACGAGCCTTGATTTTGAAAATAAAATAGCCCAATAATATGATGATGATGTCACTATATGATTGCATAATTACGTGTTCAATTATTCTGTAAATTAATTATTGGCGATGAGTCTACTGAGTATTTTTCGAAATACTCATTCCATTATTTTAACAGTTTCTGCAGATCTCGGAGAAGGCGGCGAATGAAATGGAGCGGTGGCAAATTAAATAAATGATGATGTTATTAGACAATTTTACGAATGTTACTCGTTAAATTATTTATCGTTAATTTCATTTAAATAATTGAGACACAAGTTTTATGAATTGTTTTATATTTAAATTAATCAAATTTCCGCTGAAGTTTTCAAATGATGAATGTGATGCTTTGAATTAAATTTATTCTCCGCAATAAAGTCAGTTTTAAAGGACGAAGTGGCGTCCCGGGCTCCGCGGAATTCGGGGCGTTACATTATATATATTCCTATGATCCATCCTTTGAACTACTTTCCACTCACCACCAGCTTTGGGGTCGTTCACATAAAATACTTGTTTTGCCATTGTTGCAAGAATATAAGGATCACTATCGTACCACCGAGTACTAGTGTTCACAGATTTCAACTGGTAATCAACTTTAATAGATCCTATCTTATGAGGGTTCGTATTAAACCAATGACACTTGAGTAGAACGACCTTGTAGCGGTGCCTATACAGCAATTCAACCACACTTGTCAACTTTCCATAGAAGTCTAAATTATCAGTATCATGATTTTCGGGGACATAAACGTCACTATTCTGCGTGGCCAGTTTGTCATCTCGTTCAACAACTACAAACTTTACTCCATTCACAATACAACCCTGGTAAGTTTCAGCTCGAAGAGGACCTCTTGCTAACTCAAATAGTTCATCATTGTACAAAGGTGATTTTGTTGCCCTAAACTTCTCACCTAATTTTAGATTAAAACATCAAGAAAAATTAAGTACAAATGACTATGATGCACAAAAATTATGAAGCTCATTACAACTAAAGAATGACTTACACGTTCGCGAAACCAGCTAGGAAACAATTTCCTATGCTTAGTTTGTACATTCACACTACTTTCGTGTTTTATCTTCTCCTCATGTTCACTGTAACAAGTGAATATTTATACTACATGTAAATAGGCATGTGGAGAGAATTAACTTTAGCGGAACATAGATATAATCTACTTACATTAGAAAAGGAAGAATCTCATCACAATTGTTCAAAATGAACCACTGAGCAGTCTCCATGCCATCCTTCGTGAAGGGAATACTTGAGCTACTCATAAATGGTCGTGCGACTTGGGAAAAAACTGAAAGTTTTTCTTGTCTAGAGCCACCATCGTAGTTTCTCTCAGGTCGATTAAAAGGTGTCTCAACATTTCGAAGATACATAGAACAAAAAGTGAGAGATTCACGAGCAATATATGCCTCCGCTATGGATCCCTCAGGTCGAGCACGATTTCGGACATATTTTTTATACATGCCCAACATTCTACAAATGAATAAATATTATTGGACATGTTGTTTATCTAATTAGTACTAGCATAGAAACATAAAATAAATGACAATAAATATGTACCTTTCTACTGGGTACATCCATCGATAACTCACAGGACCTGCAAGTTTTGCCTCTTCAGGTAAATGTACCATCAAATGAATCATTGAAACAAAGAAAGCTGGTGGAAATATCTGTTCGAACTTGCACAATATGAATACAATGTCCTTCTCTAACCTCTCAATGTCCTCCATACGTAACGTTTTCGCACATAACTGTTGGAAAAAAATGGATAACAGAACAATAGGCTCAACTACTTCCTTCGGCAAATATTTTCGAATGCCTATAGGAAGTATTTGCTGGAATAACACATGATGGTCATGACTCTTCAATCCAGAGATTTTTCCAGTTTCGACTACCACATTTCTTGAAACATTAGCAGCATAGCCATCGGGATATTTTACAGATTTCAAAAACTGAAGGAATTCTTTTTTTGAACTTGGCTTCATAGTGAAAAAAGGATGGCCCTTAACCCACTTATCTCCATTCCTTTTTAACCATAACGATTTTTTTATTCCAAGGGCTTCCAAATCTTGGCGAGCTTTGATTGTGTCTTTTGATTTTCCCTCTATACCCAATATAGTGCCAATAATAATGTCACTAACATTCTTCTCAATGTGCATGACATCTAGGTTATGCCTAATTTTTAACTTTGACCAATACTCTAACTCAAAGAATATACTCTTTTTCGTCCAATTTCGTTCTTCAGGTGTCCTCTTCTTATTTTTGTTTGGATTATTAGGATGTTTACCAATCTGACCAAAGTTTATGTTTTCTACTTGAGACAAAATTTCATCACCAGATAATTGCCTAGGTCTCGCACGAAATTCTGTTTTGCCATCAAAAGACTCCATAATTGTGCACCATACATGATCCCACGACAACCATCGTCGATGCCCCATATAGCTAACCTTATCACTGAACCATTCAGATGTTCCATCATCATTACATCCAGGGCAAGCATTATAACCCTTAGTACTCCACCCGGACAAGTTTTCATAAGCAGGAAAATCATTAATTGTCCACAATACTGCAGCCCGCAAGTTAAATGTGGTATTAGTCCCTTTATCATAGGTATGCACCCCAATTTCCCACAACTCTTTTAGTTCATCAATTAGAGGGCGCAAATAAACATCAATATCCTTACCGGGTTTATTCTTACCTGGAATTAACAAAGTTAGCATGGAGAATTCTTTTTTCATGCACATCCAAGGGGGCAAATTGTAAGGAACAACGACCACTGGCCACATACTATATGGTTTGTTCATATCACTAAATGGATTAAAACCATCAGTCGCAAGTCCTAACCTTATGTTTTTGGAATCTGCTGCAAAATCAGGGTACATCTTATCAAAATCCTTCCACGCAACTGTGTCTGCTGGATGTCTCATCTCACCATCATCAACACGCCCATCCTTGTGCCATTTCATATGATTAGCCGTATGCATCGACATGTATAGCCGCTGCAATCTCGGCTTTAGAGGGAAATAACGCAACACTTTTTGAGGAATATTTTGCTTTACTCCACAACTATTTTGATACCTAGGCTCATCACAAACAGGACACTTATCTAATCCTTCATTTTCCTTGTAAATTAGAGCACAATCATATTTACATGCATGTATCTTTTCGTAACCCAGACCGAGATCTTTCAAAACCTTATGAGCATGTCGATGAGTAGGCGGAAACTGATTTCCTTTCGGAAGCATTCTCTTCAAGATGCCCATAAGCTCATCGAAGCATTTGTTAGTCATTAGATTCTTCACCTTCAACTGCATCAACTCCACAATCGCTGTTAGTACAGAAAAATCTTCGCAACCAGGATAAAGTTCTTTTTGTGCTTCTTTCAATAACCGTTCATACTTTTGAAACTCTTCCTCATTCATATTCAACGTATGATTGTCCCCTAATGTATCATCATTAAGATACACATCATCTTTCTCTAAAATATTTTGCTTGTCATGGTGAGAGGCATATGAATATGCATCCTTCATTATATTCATTACTTGATCATTATCACAATCAATATCATCTCTCGGACTCGAGATGGAAGACAAGTTAGCATTTGAGGACCATGATGTATCTCCAAGTCGTTCGCCATGGCGAGTCCATTTAGTGTAGTTATATGACATTCCATACATTAGCAAGTGTTGTCGAATTTCACTAACTGGCCTCTAAGAGCAATTATTACACTTCTGGCATGGGCAGGCAGAATGCCCTCGATGATTAACATGGTTCCTTGCAACTTTAACAAACTCTTCAATTCCCGACAAATATTCAACACTAGTTCTATCCGGATTACGTATCCAATTTCGATCCATGCTATAATTATTATAGTTAACCCTAAAAATGATATATAAAACATAAGACTTTATGCCACCATATATTTATCATGAACATTAATATATGACATTCAATAACAAGGTAAATTTATTCGTTAATTTTTTTTAACGATTAATTTTTATTATAAAATTGTTCAGTTCTTAGATTGAGATGGAAGTAAACAACTAAAAAATGATAAGCTGTAATACTCAACATTTTGGACTGAAATCTGGACGCGTAAATGGCCCTCTACGGGGCACTTTCTAACCTATTCTTGATTTTAAAGTTGAGTTTAACCAATGTACATAAATTTGATATGAAGTTTAATGTATAAAATTTATAAATTTGATTAGTTAACTATGATTAAAGATAAATTAAAGTTAAAAAATGACTATAATAGGTAGTAATATATATACATCAAAGCATTCACTGAAATAAAACCACATGTTAATAACATGATGAAAGATTTTGGTGCAAAGATATAACGATGATTACTATCACACATATTATTGATGCAATACTTAAATTATATGAACTTACCATGTTACAATTTGAATTGAAGGAAGCTCTGCAATCCAATGCACTTTCTACAGCCCCTAAAAGATATTTGATATAATAATCAAAAATATTTATTCAATGGAGAAACAATACACTTAACTATGCTTAAAGATTGAGATGGAAGTAAATTACATTAAAAATGAAAGGCAATATTACTCAACATTTTGGGGTAATATTACTTAACTATGCTTAAAGATAAATTGAAGTTAAAAAAGATTATAAATAGCTAATAATATACACACACATCAAAGCATTCACCAAAACAATACAAGCTGTCAATTTTTATTTATTTTTGATGTAGATCATATTTTGTTGACCAATCTTGAAACGAACATAACTTTTGATCCGACCGTTGGATCGGGTTGAAATTTAAATATACTGTCAAGCACGAAGAGTTCTATAGCATACCAATGGACATCCATTGGCACCGCTGAATTTTCGAAAATCCAATGGGAAGGGCCTCAAATTTAGCTTTTAAGTTTAAATATAATTAGTTTCCTAGTTTTAATAGATTTCATAACTTTATTTGCTTTCTTTTCATATTTAGTTTTCTAATTTGATACTAATTAGGAATCTTGGGTATTTCTCCTATAAAAGGAGTATTTGCCATTCATTTTTTACATACAATTTGATTATAAAATAAAATTTCTTTTATTGAAGATTCTCCGAGTTTCGAGTTCTTGATTTTTCTTGAATTCATTAATGTTTTTTGTCAATTTTTTTTTACTTATTGTTGAGTTACCTTTCAACATTATCTTTTCATTCTTGCTTAGTTTAATGCTTGATATTTGAGTTTGAACATACACCTTAGGCAGTGAAAGCAAAGCATAAATCTTGCAACTGAAATTGAACATACACCTTAGGCAGTGAAAGCATAAATCTTCAATCTGATTTTGAAATTGAAATTGAATATAACACCTTAGGCAGTGAAAGCAGAGTAAAAGCAGACCTTAGGCAGAAAGCATAAATCTTGAGTTCGATTTTGAAATTGAAATTGAACATACACCTTAGGAAGTAAAAGCATAAATCTTCAATCTGATTTTGAAATTGAAATTGAATATAACACCTTAGGCAGTGAAAGCATAAATCTTGAGTTTGATTTTGAAATTGAAATTGAACATACACCTTAGGCAATGAAAGCAAAAATCTTGAATTTGAGTTAGCAATTGAAATTGAACATACACCTTATGCAAACCAGAAATCTCGACTCTGAACATACACCTTAGGCAGTGAAGGCAAACCAAAAATTTATGGCTATAGTTAAAACTTTAATTGAAATTGTACAAACTGGAAGCAACAATTTACAACAAAAAACATCTAAAAACTAATTAATCTCATATGCAGCCATGATTTACAGAAATGCAGCCACGATTTGTAGAAACCCATATAACAAAAATCAACAAATTTGGCCAAGAAATTATAACCCATCATGTTTATTATCTCTAACCCAGTTTTAATTCCAACAATTTCAGCCAAGAAATGACAAATTCTCGTAAACAATTTCATAATTATTATTCGAAGATGAAGGATAAGGAAGATATGAACCTGAATTCACGATTGCAAGGCGAGAAATCTTGGGCAATTGCTTGACACTCGGGAATGGTAGAGATGAATTCACGGTCGGTAACTTGTGGGAAACTTCACGGTGAGAGACTGGGAAATAACGAGAGAAACAGGTTGAGAGACTGCGAAGATACTGCGAATTAACGAGAGAAACAGGGTGAGATACTGCAAAATTACGAGATAAACAGGGTTGGGCAGCTAGTCTTCTAGGGCAAAGTGATTGGAGGGAGGGAAAGTGATAAATTTTTAGTGGGAAATTTTTAGTTTTTATGTTTTTTTTTTTTTTCAAATAAAAAAGTTAGATTAAGTTTTGATATTTTTTTAATTATATTTTTTTCTATCAAAATAAATTTTGTAGGGAAATTAAAAAAAATGCGATTTTTCTTTAATTATTATCTTACCCCCAAAAAATTTTTTGTTCGAAAAAGATATGTTTGTAGCGACAAAATCCTGTAATTTTTACTGTTAGCCTTATCAATCCTCGTTTTGCTAGGAAAAGTGAATTCCCCACAAGAAATTTTATGACCTGATCAGGAAGGTCGATCTCCGCTTTGAAGCGCAAACTTATTTGCCAAAATAACAATAAATCAATGAATTATTATTGAAACTGTCTAACAAAAAATAATTCTACAATAAAAATTGTAGGGTAAAGTAAACTCACGTTACGAATTAAAAATTGTCTTCTAAAGTTTTGTAGGCGAAATTATATTCCAACAAAAATTATTTTTCTGAGAAACTTTAATTCCGCCTACAAATCTCATTTTATAGGTGGAATTGTGTAGGCTAAGAATACATATTTTTGGAGTCAATTTTTTGCCCCTACAAAATTTTATTTTGCGAAGAAAAATAATCTTTACCTACAAATCTTATTTTGTATGTGCATTATTTGTAGGAAAAACAAAAGTTTCTAATAAATACCTACAAAGTCTCAATTTGAGGGGAAATGCACTATTTTCATACAAAACTCATTTTGTATGCGCATTATTTGTGGGGAAAACAAAATTTTCTTGTAGTGAACTTGTATCATATAGAGTGATGTTCTACAAGCGTTGTATCCATTTCATGAATTAGATATTTAAGGGTCTTCTAGCAAATAACTTTGATGGATTTACAAGTCTCAAATCGGATTGCACAAGTACAAGTGAAGTACAAAAAAAAAAAAAAAAAGGAAGGAACAACAATAGCTTATGAAAATCTTAGCCTCTATTTGGTTAAAAAGAAATGTTTCTAAATAAAGAATGTGATGTTTTGAGGTAAACATCTGATTGAAGAGTGGTTTGGAGAAATGTGTGGTTGAAAAATGATTTGGAGAAATATGTTCATAATTTTTTTTTATAATAAGTTAACCAAACTTAGGCTTAGTTTTGGGGATCAAATATGAATAATATGTCAATAACTTGATGATAAAATTGCATTTAATATGTGAAACATATCATGTATTTATAGTTCTCCATGAGGCATCACGAAATGGTGTTGAAATCATCAAGAAAAGACAAATTTGGTGAAAAACACCATTTTTTGAAATATACACTAGTCTATCAGTTGGTGAAATTTGGCCAGACTAATCTAGGCAGCCGCCCAATTCATTCCGTATGGCCCCTGGATCAGTGTGTATAGTCACACTATTGCCTGACTTTTGGTCTGGGTTGCTGCTTATACCAAATTTTCACCTTTTTTTGAATTCATTTCTTTTATTAGTATATTTATACAACAATCCTCGCTTATTCAAATATATATAAAGCAACTCAGGTTTAAAACTATGTAATGCATAAAATAAAGTAATATTCAATTTTAACATTATGTTAGTGTAAACATTACAAAGTATTATTGAAAATATGGGTAGCCTTGACTTTGAACCTGTTATTCCTTGTGACAATATCGACGACTTTACATACGTAAACATTCTAACTCAATATGTTTCACACAAATTTATTTTGACGCATTAAAGACCTTGTTTCCATCCAAATTCATAAACCCTTCAGAAAGTAACTCCAATTTTCTTTAAAGCAGCACCACTTCTAAATTTATGTATGTGAAATTCTTATAGTATATTTGTTACTTTTAAAGACACTTGTACTACTTATTGAATTCCATTAAGAATATAAATTCAACCCTCTACTTTGTAACCAAAAATTATAATAGTTGAAATCAATCCACATGTTGAATAACTTTTATTACCCTTTGAACCATGGATTACTCACTTCGCAATGACATGTAGGATTGCCGTCTTTGGTAGATTTTAATTGAGTAGTTTAACCCCTTCCTAATTGACACTAATCTTACTAATTCTTAATTAGTAAGTGATTTTGTTAATAGATCTGTCAAATTCTTGCTTGATCTTACAAGTGTAAGAGAAATTATTCCAATTTTTATTAAATTTATGATATAGTCATGTCTTCAACTCATATGTCTAGACTTCTATTATAAACGTCACTATCGGCTCTAGCTAAAATAGCTCTATTATTACGTAGTACGGAACTATCTTCAATATCTAATGGAATCTCATATAAAAGATTCTGAAGCCACTCCCCTTCTTTCAAGATTTCTATCAATTCTACAAACTCGAGTTCCATGGTTGAGTGTGTAATGCACATATGATTCTTAGATCTTCAAGAAATAGCACATTCACCAACAATAAATAACCAATCAGAAGTAAATTTATTTTCACTCACACTTAATATTCAAATGAAATTGGTATATCCTTCTATGATATCCAAAATATAAGAATATTGTATTCCAAAGTTTTTTGTCTTTTTAGGTAACCAATAGCTCTTTCAATCATTTCCAATATTCGATACTTGAGTTTATTTGTAAATCTGCTAAGTTTACTCAAGGCAAATGCAATATCTGGTAGTGATGGCAACATAGCGGGTTTAGGTCGGGCCTCTCCGAACCAGCCCCGCCTCGCGAAATTTTTTTAAACTCAAATCCGCCACCTGTCTCGCGAATTTTGGGGCGGGTCGGGTATGAGTCCGTTGTGGGTCACCCCGTCACCCAGTTTAATTTTTTTCCAGTTTTTTTTTTTCTTTTTAGTATTTTTTTCCTTATTTTTTTATTATTTAATTTAATCAGGGTGGGTTCGGGGCTGGACAGCCAAACCTACCCCGCGTGTCGGCGGGGCAGGTTTTTTTCTCCCCATTCGAGTTGGATTTTTTTGCCATCTCTAATAAATGGTCTTATATAATGGACCACATACAAAAGACTACCTATTGCAGATGCATATTCAAGATGTGCAATGACCCTTCCATCATTTTCATAAGTTTTAGCATGCAAGCTTTATTAAGCTTTTATTAACAGTGTTATGCACAAAAACTAAATATGCGAAATCATTATCAAATTTCTCATGCAATGTTTTAGGTGCTTTTTTTAAGTGATATAGAGACTTAATTAATCTACATTTTTTATTCTCATTTTTGGGTAATATGAAACATTTCAATTGTTCCATACAAACCTCTTCGTCTAAGTCTGCATTCAAAAATGCAGTTTTTACAATCATTTGATGAACACACAAGTTATAAATGAATGCCAATGCATATAAAATCCTAATGGATGTAATTCTTTCTAAATGAGCAAATTGTCAAAGTAATCAATTCCTTCATTTTACCACCTACCGTGCTTTGAAAGCTTGGATTGAACCATCAATATCATATATTTTTTTACGAAATACCCATTTGCAATAGATGATTTTGATCTTGTCGGTGGGTCAATAATTTCCCAAGTATTGTTAAAAATTATAGAATCCATTTCATCATTTGTAGCATCTTTATAAGTAAGTTATCTCTAGAGATCATAACCTCTGTATAGGTTTTAGGATGACTTTCAACTTGAAGAACATATGAGATTGTTGTTACAATGTTCTTTCTATTCCCTTCTATCAAGCATAGGATAATTCGTTAAAAATCAATCTAATCTGGTCTAAACACATTTTCTTTGTGGGCTCTCTTACTTTTTCGAGATTCACTAGACTCAATAACATCTTTTAAGGATGTTTCTAGCAGTTCTCTAGAAGTTGGAATCTCTTCTTGATTTTTCAAATGAGTTTGAGGAATCTCACCAATGCTTAATGAATTCTCAAAGAAATCAATGTCCTTGGATTCTACACTTATATTGGAATCTAAGTCAAGTGATAAGTGTATTTTATACACTTATTTGTATGTCTAAATTAGGTGTAATTGTTGTCGTTTAGGAATATTTGCTTTTTAATTTGTGTTTACCGTTTATTTTTCAGAAAATATCCCAAAAGATGAAGAATGATGAAATCAATGGGAAAAACGCATAATTGGATTGCTAATTGGAGCAAAATTGGACAAGTGAGGAGTTTATAACGTCAACCTGGAAGGTTCATGGTGCTCAAGTGAACAAATCAGAGGTTGAAGGACCCAAGTGAAGGAATTGAGAGCTTAAATGGGCAAATCGAGAAGAAGATAAAGTTTGGGGACTAAATTGCAACAATTGGAAGTTGAGAATTGAAGGTGCAATTAAAAGTCAGGGACCAACTTACACAACCGGAAAAAGATGGAAAATTGCATTGCAACATCCTTCCTCGTGATCGCGGGATTTCTACCACGTGATCACGAGGTGCCTCGAATTTTTCAACAGAAAGTTTTACCCATGTCAACGTGATCGCAAGGTTTTATACCACGCGATCGCTTGGCTTTCCGGCTGGGCCAAATGTGGGCTTTTTCTCTCGATTTTCAACAGAATTCTCTCTTTTAGACGTAGGTTTTCCCTAAAACCTATATATACAAAACATGAGGCACGAAATAAAGACCTTTGCCTCTCCATAGAACGAGCCACAACAGATATTTTAATTCAAATTCTTGGAGATTCAAGCATTGCAGAGGGGCGTGAATTGAAGATACTTGAAGAATTGATAATTGGTGCAATCTTTCCATTCTTCGTTGTTATTTTCAATGAACGTCATTATATTTTATTTTTGTTATTTAAATATGATGTGTAGCTAAATTTGATGTTGGGATGAACGATGAAGTCTAATTAATTATTTTAATTCCATATTCCTTATTTTAACGCTTTAATGCATGTGTTGATTTATTATTGCGTTTAATGTGTGAATGAACTGGTCGCTTATTCATGATTTATGCGTTATTTCCATTATCTGAGAGATGAGTTAATAACATAGATTTAGGTAATAAATCCGGTAATTGAACGAGAGATAGAGATATACTCTTGTAATTATTGCGGTCGTGTGTGAATTCTTGAATGTAATGCATTTAGATAAGGAATATTCATACCCGCTATAGAGATACATGGTTGACTTATTTAGGTAGAGTTGATTTAAAATCGAGAGAGGAATTTCAATTTAAATTAGTGAATTCGACCGAATGCATATTCAGGAAATAAAATTGGAATTGGAATTAATTTAATTGATTAGGTGAAATCGTAAATCCCAACTACTTTACAATCGTATTTGAAAACGAAATAATTCTCCTTATTACGGCCTTAAGTAAGCTACTGAAATTTTTTGAAATTTGGAAGTTACGACCGTAACTTTACCATTTACGGCCGTAAGTGCATTTCTGCCGAGAAGCGCATGTGTTCGATGTTTTGGTCATAACTTTCTCTCCCGAAGTCTGATTGTGGTGATTCAAGTTGCGTTGGAAAGAAAACTCAAATATATACAATTATTTGTGAAATAGATCTTCCCAAATTCGAAAGTCTTATATGAAAAAATTGAGCTTTAATCTCTGACTTAAATTCTAGATCACAATCTTTTTGGCTTTTTGATTTCCAACTTCACCCCAAACCTTATTTGACCATAATTTTTGCATCTAATCTTCTTCCACATGCGATTATTGATTTGGAGCCCTTTGATTATGTCCTTGAAGTTTACTTCTTGATTTTTTGTATTTCTTTGGTCCTGTTTCCTTCCTTTTTGTTCTTTGCAATCCTGTATAACACAATAAATGAAAATGCATTAAATGATGCTTCAATAGGATCAAACTAATAACAAAATAAGATAATAAGTGAATTAAATATATGCTAATAAAGCACTTATCAAATCCCCCCACACTTAAGCCATTGTTCGTCCTCGAATAATGTTGTGAAAGGAAAGAAACATAACTCAAACAAAAAGATAGACTTACAATCGGAAGGTCAAGGTTATAGTCCACTTCCCTTTTAGCATGAAAATTCAATTGCATAACCGGAGTGTGTTAGTGTGTGCAAGAGATGCATCATCCAATATCCTCTGAACAGAACTGAAAATCAATACCCCCGGCCCAATTCATTTCCCAATGTGGCTTGTATCCTCCCACCTCTCGTGAGTTCTCTCTTAACCTCTATCAATGATTTACTACATGGGTGTTAGTTTTTGGCCAACTTGTAAGCACAGAATATAGACCAAGCAATTCAAACCACTCATAAGCATATGTAATGGGAGTTAACACCCTCACTAGATATTTCTCTCTTCGCACAAAGTGTATAAGGGTGAGAATTTTCACTCAACTCACTGCATGGAGAATCTATTACCACAGACTGCTCAAATGTCATAACCGGAGCCAACAATAACACAAGTGCAAAGTAATGGTCTTTATTTGGTTATAGCGGGGCTTCAGGCCAGGTAGGATAAAATGACTTATTTAGGTTGAGTCCAGAAGGAATTTCGCAAACCAAGTCAATTCACAATGACATTACTTCCTTCACCCCTTAATATGAACTTCATTGTTTCCCGCTACCCAACTTTGTTCACACTTGAATCTCTTCTTCTTCTTCTTCTTTTCACAAGTTGAGTGTTTGACATCCTCAACTATTAATTTTCATGACTAAACTTCCTTTTCATTGCTTTTTCTCTTTCAGTTTTTTTTCCGAGTACAGACTGCAACTTTTTCTCTTTTGTTCAAATCATTACGCAGTCACCAATTGGCTTGAGATAGAATTACATTCCCCTAAATTCAGTCCATTACACAACCATCGTCTAACACAAGAAAACCATTGCAACTTCTTAGACTTAAACTACAGCACGATCCTTAATCAACAAAAGTTTGCGAATCCCTTCTCTATGGATTCAAAACAGAGACAATGTGAAAGAAAGGGTATTTCTTGGCTTGTAGCGTGGCATCAAAATTTTAAGGAAAAGCTAAGGCTCAAAAGAGTTTCTATTGGTACATGTATCATGGTCGGCCCTTTTAGCAGGTCAAATTTGGTTTAACCTAATGCATCTATGATGGGTGTCGAATCCAACAAATAATAATATTTTCTTGCTCTCATAAAAATAAATTGCAATAGTGGTGAGCAAGGTCGAATCCACAGGGACTGGTTAGATTTAATTTTTCGGTAAAATTAAAAGCAATGAAATAAAAATAAGGGGGGTTTTTTGAATTTTGAATGTAAAATCAATTTTTAAATAAACGAGTGCGAAATTAAAATTGTTGAAAATATCAAATTAAATAAATATCCAGCCCAAGGTATAATCTCAGTATTGATTCACGGAATTGATCATAGATGCAAAAATAAAATCCTTAAATCATTCTCTAAAATGGTTATGGTCATTGATACGATCTAACAACCTATCTCTCCTTACTTTATCGATAATCAAGAGACGCTCGTTAATTATTTCCCTAATCAATAAACAACCCTAGATACGATCGTAGGATTTAATTTACCAATAGCATTAATTTCTAGAGAGACGACCAATTCTAACCAACAAATTCACACGCGTAATTTATTTAAGCTAGGTTAAATATCTTCATAACATGAGTCAAAAATCAATCTATAATTAACTATGTTATTTGCCACTTGTATTAGAAAACCTAAACAATTACGGATTTAGATTCCTAATTGGCTAAGTATCGTTTTGACAATTAAAACAACGTGCACTTTTTATTAATAAATCAAAACAACAAATTCAATTCACAATCAAAAGACATATAAATAGAGAATAATTAAAGAAACGAATAAATTTAATTAGACCTCACAATCCTTGACGAATCAAACTTTGAATAACCTTGAACTGGAAAAATAAATTAGTTCCTCATATACATTATCAATCAAAGACTAAAGAAAAAGAAATAATGATTGAAATAAAAACAAGAGTCAACTCCACAAAATTCAATCAAAAATATATTGCTGACTCTCCTGCACAGTTTGAGCCCAGATTCTTTTCTTTTTCTTTTGCCTTCCTCCTTCAGCCGGCGTTCTTCTCCTTCTCCAAAAATCTGTGCGTCCCTTTTAATCTGTTGACTGCCCCCTCTTTATATCACAGCTCCCCTCCCCTTAACCTCACGTCTGCTGCCGAGATTTCATCTAGGTTAGGTTGGGCCCAAATAATAATTGAGTAATCCCAGCCCAAAACATGTGCCGCATCCTATGTTAAATAAAATTGCTGTTGTTGGAATTAATAAAGCGTGCCCACGCCTTGTTGTTTGTCCTTCTCTGATTGGGTATTTTAGAGTTCCAAACTTCTTCCTTCTAATTTGTGATTTGAGTCCATTTTGATCTCAATTCTCCACCTAATCCACAAGTCATAAAATATGATTAATATCTACAATTTAAACATTTAAAATCAATGGAACAAGAGGAAATATCACTAATTAAATAGCAAATATGCACCCTATCACTCTACTATATTTTGCACTTGAGTCAAGAAGCTACAACGGTATGCACAAGAAAGTACATCCAAGCACAAACCAACCATACATGACACACATCAAAAAATAGAGCTTAATATAAAGAGTAAAAGTAGCTCATAGGCGCAAAAGCTAACAAATTATGGTTTATATGTACTTCTCCCATCCAATTATGAGTTGTAGGTCATTGCTCAGTCTTCATTCCGAACTAAAAATCTAGGGGATAATGATAGAATGAAGTTACTCGGGGCGGTATTTTATCATATCAATTTTGGTTTGACTCAATTAGGTTGCAGAAATTTTTCAATTTGTCCCCATTTTCAAACTAATTCAGAAATTATTGGAAAACTCATCTCTATGTGCTCATTGTTTATCCGATTATGCAATTTAGGAAGTTGGTGGTTCAAAAATAATCATAAGTGGAGCTGCTTCCTATTAAACCGAAATATGGGTCTAAGCACAATTAAAGCTAACTAACAAAAAAACTGAATGAAGATGAATAAAATAGGGATAACAAAAGATAATAGATAATCATCCCCCCCACACTTGAATTCCACATTGTCCTCAATGTGGAGCGTGACAATACAAAACAAAAGAGGGGAATGTGAATGGAACCAAAGGAAGAGATGGAGTTTTTTTTTTTAATGAAATTAACTAATAGAAAAATGACAAAAATGAAAATAAAAAAATAACAATTTGAGGGAGTAAAGAAACTCCCCTCACGGGTTGCCTCCCGAGTAGCGCCTTTGTTTACTGTCGTTGACTCGACATGTTGCTTCCTTCTTCATCTGGGATCAACTGGACTCCCAAAGCTCGATTTCTTTTTCATATTTTTCATTAGGGCCTGCAAGACAGGGGCAAAAGCATGTCATCTGAAGTTGGCAATGTAATACACGAGATTTTACCTGGCTTTTCACCATTTCCACCAATTTTGAAAGTTTCCTGTACTGAAGAATCAATAATATTAACAGAATGAACATGATTAACATCATCAAGGTAGTTCACGGAATCATAAATATTAAACTGAATCATTTCACCATCAAATTCCATGGTGAGTGTGCCACTACTGACATCTATCTTGGTCTTAGATGTCTTTAGAAATGGTCTACCTAACAAAATAGGAGTGGAGTTAGGAGAGTGATCATTATTCATGTCTAAAACATAAAAGTCAGCCGGGAACACTAACCCTCCTATTTGCACTAGCACATCCTCAACTACCCCATCCGGATAGGCGTTAGAGGGATCGGCTAATTGAATTATGACATTCGTTTCAGTTAAATTGGAAAGTTTTAAAGAGGCGTATGTGGACCTAGGAATTACGTTAATTGACGCTCCCAAATCTATCAAGGCCTTCTCAAATTTAGTTTCACCTATTATATAAGGGATTGTAAACATACCAGGATCCTTGCATTTTGGAGGTAATTTCCTTTGAAATAATGTAGAGACATTTTCTCCCATCATCACCTTCTCATTCCCCTTCAATTTCCGTTTGTTGGTGCATAGCTCCTTCAAGAACTTTGCGTATCGGGGTACTTGCTTGATTGCATCCAACAGTGGAATGTTGACTTCCACTTTCCTGAACATCTCCAGGATTTCTTTCCCCTTGCTTTCCTTGTTCGCCTTTGCTAGCCTGCTAGGAAAAGGAGGTGGAGTCAATTTAACATTTAAAGTGGAATCTGTTTTTACCTGCGAGCTTTTTGAGGTGATGTAGTTCTTCCCGACTTCCCTTCCCTCAACTTCCTTCTCTTCGATTGTGGTAGGTTTCAGTTGCGGTTCTTCTAGCTCTTTTCCACCTCGGAGAGTAATTGCACTCACATTCTTTAGATTTACTTCAGGTTGAGATGGTAGCTTTCCTCCGGTTTGTGCCTCAAGTCTGTTGATGGTGGTGGCCATTTGGCTCATCTGGTTCTCCAAATTTTGAATGCTAGACTTTGCATCCTGTTGAAATTGTAATGTGTTAGTTGCTAGTGTTTTTACCATGTCTTCAAGAGACATACCTGAGCCTTGGGGTTTTTGCTGATACTGCCCCTGTTGTTGGAAGGTTCCTCGTTGCTGAAATTGCCCTTGAGGTTTGTTTGAAATGAAACCTGGGGGCTTGTTAATTCCGTAGCTTAGGTTGGGGTGATCCCTCCATCCTGGATTGTAGGTATTAGAGTACGGATTGTACTGTTGTCTTTGGAACGAAAAACCCTCTGCAACACTTACTTGTTCACCATTTCCCTCTTGCAACACCGGACAAGTATCTATTGGATGTTCGAAGTTTGCACATATCCCACAAGCTTTGACCTGTTGTGCCTTCCCTACAGCAAGTTTTTTAACGAGATTTGTTAGTTCAAACAATTGACTTTCAATATTGGAACTACTTACCTCATTCACGCGTCGAACTTGCATATCCCTGTTGGAGTTGAACTGCTGAGTGTTCTCAGCCATAATGGAGATTAAAGCCCGTGCTTGTTCCGGTGTCTTGTCCATCAGTGCACCTCCGCTTGCGGCATCTATCATGCTTCTATCCATTGGTGCCAGACCTTCATAAAAATATTGCACCAAGAGTTGCTCACTGATCTGATGATGGGGGCAGCTCGAGATGAGCTTTTTGAAGTGCTCCCAATACTCATATAATGATTCACCATTGTTTTGGCGCACCCCACATATTTCCTTTCTGATCGTTCCAGCTCTTGATGCAGGAAAGTACTTCTCCAAGAAAAGCTTCTTCATGTCATTTCAAGTAGTGACTGTTCCAGACGGCAGACAATAAAGCCAGTCTGTGGCGGCATCCTTCAATGAGAATGGGAAACTCTCACTTTTATTTGCTCCTCGGTAATGCCCGTTGGCCTCATACCGTCGCATACCATATGAAATTCTTTAAGGTGTCTGTATGGGTCCTCACCGGGATGTCCTCGGAAAGTTGGCAGAAGATGGATCAATCCGGATTTTAGCTCAAAAGTTCTGCCTTCTTCCACTGCCGGAAAAGTGATGCATAGCGGTTGTTGAGCAACATCCGGGGTAGCTAGTTGCTTGAGAGTCAGATTATTGTTAGCTACTGTCATTGGTTGTGCTGCTCCTCTTTGCTGTTTAAAAGTTCTCTCGATTTCTGGGTGCAAATAAAAAAACTCAAAATTAGTTGATCTGGTTTTACGCATATAAGCAAAGAAGTAGACAGGCAAGAATTTTTATTTTTTAATTTTTTAATTTTTAATTTTTTAAATTAGTTGAGGACAATTTTTTTTTTTTTTTTTTTTTTGAAAAATTATAGAAATAAAGTGAAAATAAAATTAATAAAATAAAATGCAGAAAAAAACAAAATTCTAATTAACTAAACAACTAAATTGGTTGACCGTTTCCCGGCAACGGCTCCAAAAATTTGATGCGTGTCACAATACACCAAAATAATAAATAAATTCTTACTCGTCAAATATTAATTAATAATGTAGTAGCGAGAGTAAGGGTCGATCCCACGAGGAAAGGAAACTAATTTTAGTTGTTTGATCAATTAGAATGGAATGGGGGGTTTGTTGTTTGAAATTGCTTGAATAAAAAAATATGCATAAAAATAAACAATTAAATATGACTAGAGAAATAATATAAGAAGAAATCTTGTTCTCGGGTTCGGTTGTGCCCCCAATTAAGGTTATACCTTTCCTTGTAACGTGTTTCTATCTCTAATTCAATTATCAATCATAAATAATCAACAAGCTCTGATTATCTAAATATTTCCTTATGTGTATTGATTCAAAACAAGTTCTTCGAACCAATTCTAGCCACGGACAATCCTAAACAAGCTCTTAGGATTTAATGCACGACTAGTATGAAAATTTAGAAGAATAGATTGAATTGGATCGTTAATTACACAAGCTCGAATTAATCAATCCAAGTTGAATTATTACTAAACCTACACGAGATTTATTTGCTACTAAAGTAAAGATTCAATGACAATTACGGATCAAGAATCTAAACATAGCATATTCATGAATCCAAAGATCAATAATCCAATTGGCCAAATTAAACTATTAATCAAATAAACTCAATGAACATTCAAAACATAATAATCCAACAATTGAAATAAATGAATAAATTTACGCTACTAATTTGTAGGAAAAGAAAATAACATAATTAAATTGACACAACTTCCCCTTTGAACAAGATAAAGAAATTAGCCAGCATGATTGTGGTAGATTCTTCAAGTTGCTCCATGAATTTCATTGTTTTTGATATTCTTGCACTTGAAAATCTCCAAAGAATGCTCTCTATTTTGCTCTAAATTTTCCTCAATGTCCAGCCTCCTATTTGTTATGATTTTGCTCCTTTAATACTCCCAAAATCGTGCCCTAACTTTACCCCAAAGATATACCAAAGATAGACATTGAATCAGATAAGGAAATTTCTTCGCGAGGAAGTTACGACCGTAACTTTCCTTATTACGGCCGTAAGTAAGCTACTGAAAATTTTCGAAATTTGGAAGTTACGGCCGTAACTTTACCATTTACGACCGTAAGTGCATTTTTATCGAGAAGCGTCTGTGTTCGATGTTTTGGTCATAACTTTCTCTCCCGAAGTCCGATTGTGGTGATTCAAGTTGCGTTGGAAAGAAAACTCAAATATATACAATTATTTGTGAAATAGATCTTCCCAAATTCGAAAGTCTTATTGAGATTCAATCTCTGACTTAAATTTTAGATCACAATCTTTTTGGGTTTTTGATTTCCAACTTCACCCCAAACCTTATTTGACCATAATTTTTGCATCTAATCTTCTTCCCACATGCGATTATTGATTTGGAGCCCTTTTATTATGTCCTTCAAGTTTACTTCTTGATTTTTTTTAATTTTTTGGTCCTGTTTCCTTCCTTTTTGTTCTTTGCGATCCTGTATAACACAATAAATGAAAATGCATTAAACGATACTTCAATAGGATCAAACTAATAACAAAATAAGATAATAAGTGAATTAAATATATGCTAATAAAGCACTTATCAAGAGACTACATGGTTCCTCCTGTGGGGAACATTGGAACGTGCATAGTGCCGCCTGCTATCCCTGCTAATAATTTTGAGATCAAGACTTATTTGATCTCTCTGATCCAAAATTCTGTTGTATTCCACGGGCTGCAGTCTGAAGATCCACATGCACACCTACGGACGTTCCAAGAACTCTGTGACATGCAGTGCATGAATGGAGTTCCAGGTGATGCCGTGAAGCTGAAGCTGTTCTCATTCTCACTGGTAGACAAAGCTAAAGCTTGGTTCTATTCTTTACCTCTCCACACTATTACCACCTTTGAAATCCTGAGCCAAAAATTCATAGATAAATTTTTTCCACCTGGCCGGATGTCAAAGCTTAGACGTGAAATTTTATCATTCAGTCAACAGCCTGGGGAATCAGTTTTTGAGGCTTGGGAAATGTTCAACGAGCTCATCAGATAGTGTCCTACCCATGGAATCGCTGATTGGATCTTAGTCCAGACATTCTATAATGGGTTGACAAATGAAAATAAGAAGCACGCAGACTCAGCAGCTGGGGGTTCAGTTATGGATATGACTTATGAAGAAGCTTCTGAGATTTTCGAGAAGATGGCTTCAAACAGTTACCAATGGTATTCAGAGAGGTCTGCACCTAAGTTTGGGGGAGTAATTTTTGTTAATGAGATTACATCATTAAATGATAAATTAGATGCGTTGACGAAGAAAATTGACAGTATGGGTGTGCAGACAGTCAATTCAGTTCAAACAGAGCTATGTGATTTTTGTTTTGAAAATCACACTGTTAATTTCTGTCCCATGCAACAGAGTCAATCAAATCCAGAACAAGTCAATTTCGTGGGCAACAGGCAACAGGGTGGTCTTTATTTACAAACCTACAACCCAAAATGGAAGAACCATCCCAACTTCTCCTGGTCTAATAATCAGAACATTCAGCGTCCGCCTGGTTTTCAACAACAACAGCAACAACAATCTCATAAAACCATGGCAGAAAACATGGAGATGTTAATCCAGCTAGTCAAGAGTCAGAATGGTGAGATTATGAATCAAGCAGCTGAGATTAAGAATTTGAAGAGACAAATGGGAGAGCTAGCAGCTAGCAGTTCAATAAGACAACCAGGACAGTTACCCAGTAATACTGAAATAAACCCTCGGGAGCAATGTAATGCAATAACAACGAGGAGCGGGGTTCAGCTATCTGAAGTGACTGTAGAGGAATATGGGAAGCAGAAGAACCAAAAGAAAGATGTAGTGGAAGAACAGGAAAGTGAGGAAGAACATAGGTCGACTCCTGAAGTGCAAGAAAAAGCTGAAGAAGAAGTTCGAGTTAGACCGCAAGTCAAAGCTTATGTGCCTCCAATTCCATATCCACAAAGACTGAGAAAACATCAGTTGGAGCAGCAGTTTGGAAATTTTTTGAAAATATTCAAGAAACTGCACATAAATATCCCATTTGCAGAAGCGTTAACTCAAATGCCCCTCTACGTAAAGTTTATGAAGGAGATGCTGTCAAACAAAAGAATCTGGTTGATTTTGAGACAGTAGCACTAAGTGAGGAGTGCAGCGCCATACTTCAAAAGAAATTACCACAAAAATTGACCGATCCAGGGAGTTTCTCTATCCCTTGCATTATTGGTAATTTCAGTTTTGATAATGTTTTGTGTGATCTAGGGGCCAGTGTTAATTTAATGCCTCTATCTTTGTACAGGAAACTTGGGTTGGGGGAGCCTAAACCAACCAATATCACACTGAAGTTGGCCAATAGATCCATTCAGTACCCATATGGTGTTGTTGAAAATGTGATTGTGAAGGTTGACAAATTTTTCTTCCCAGTTGACTTTGTGATTCTTGATATGGAAGAAGACACTCAGATGCCTCTAATATTTGGAAGACCGTTCCTAGCTACTGGAAGAGCACTGATTGACATCGAAAAGGGAGAAATCATTTTTAGGGTCGAGAAGGAGCAAGTCACTTTCAGCATCAAGTCAAGGGAAGATCTCGATAATCTAAAAGAAAGTTGCTTCAAGGTGGATGAAGAGGTCAAGAAACCAAATGGCTGCATGAAGGATGAGATTAAGATTGAGGAGGCTCTAATCACAAAACATGAGTTTCTAAAGGTAAAAGATGAATGGAGAGACAAAAAGGAGGAAAAACAAAATTTTAGTCAACAATAAGTGGAAAAGGAGGCCTTGGACTACAAGAAAGTGAGGAAACGAGTTGAGAAGTGCAAGGCTGGTAATTGCAAGATGTGTAAGGCTGTGAAGTCATATTTCAAGCCTCCATGATTTGGAAGTACAAAAAATCAGGCCCAGGACTCAAAACGGAGCGCTTGTTGGGAGGCAACCCAATTTTTCTTTCCTTTTACTTATTACTATTTCATTATTTACTTTATTATTGAAATTTTAGATATATGCATGGTAGGAAATATGTTTGAGTGTTTTGCATGTTTCATGTTAAGAGCACTTGTGCATAATAGTCTATTATTGCATATTTAGGTATGTTTTTGATTTTGCATGTTTACATTAGGCTAGATTTTTATCGTCATTCCAAACTCACACACACACACTAGTTTGAATCATGAAGATAATGTTTGGAAAATCACTGCATCGATCATGAAGTGATTAGGGGGATAAAAATGATTTTGAAAATCAAAAATAGGAAAAATTTTCATTACTGTCGTGAACTAAGAGATCACGTGCCAACAGGCTCTGGCGATCGCGAGTTTGTAGTTAAAAATCAACAGGTTTTAAAACCTTGAACCAGCCAGCGATCGCGTGGCTATTCTGGGACAATAATCGACAGTTTAAGTATTGTTCCTCATGTTTTCAATTTCAAACATTATAAACCCGTTTTCTCTCCCCAAATCACCTCATATTTGATCTTACATTTTTTGTGCATGTCATCAACATTTTATTGCATCAATCTCATTGCTTACATGACTTAAAAATCCAATCGAAGGTATGTTCTCTTCACTTCAATCAATTTTTAGTCAAATTTGTGAAATTCTCTTTAAGTTTTTCTACCTAGAAATTGTGAATTGTGAAGAATGGGCTTAGGGTGGTGGTTGGAGTTTGTGATTTGTGGTTTAATAGACAAAAAATTTTGGGCTATTTCATACCTCAAAACCTATGCATATCCATTGATTTTTGCAATGCATATTAAGTGTTTGATAAAATGCTCCAATGAGATTTTTGTTCAAATTTGAGAGGTTCTTCCAAGCATTTATCTTCAGACATGGTTATTATTGAGTATGTATGTTTAGTTCAAGATTTAGTTCACTACATTGCATGAAAATCATGAAAACCAACATTGCATCAAGGCAGCCCCATTGCAAGGCCACTGCAGCCCATTGCACCCAGAAACTGTCTTACGTCACCTACTTCTCCACAATTGTTCGTGACCCTATTGATCTTCAAATGAGCTGATTTTTTAATATGTGGTCAATCATGATATGAACTTTAACATATCAAAATATGACTCAGGAAAACTTGTGTTTTTCTAGGGGATATCGGGGAATGAACATGTGTAGTCGACCAAATTTTGAAATTTCAAAATTATGCTTTAACTTTAGTTTGGGAGTGTGGCACTGAACTTCCATTATTTCTTATTGATGTTTATGACTTCTAATGTTACTTATCTCTTATGTGAAAGGTAAACAACAATCAAAACACCTCAAACCAAGTCAGGAAAAGCAAGACAATGGTCTTATTCATTCAAATGCAATGCTAATGGAAGCATCAAGGCAACAAAGCATCCACATTTCACTGGGAAGTTCTCGTTCTCTCTTCGTTGTCTTGTATTACATTTTTTTTTTAGATCTTTTTGACAAACATTGAGGACAATGTTTCTTTCTAGTTTGGGGGTGGGAAATCTCACACATTAAAAAAAAAAAAAAAAATCTCACACATTAAAAAATTGCTTCCGTATTCATGATATTCATTCTATGCTTCCATTCGATTTTATTGGGATTAAAAAAAAATTGAAAATGTGTTAACATATTTATTGCCTAGGATATAGTATGAATCAATTTGTGCTTATGTTTGAAAATTGGACAACATGAAAGCATGAACTTATTTTTGAACTAGTTATGTTTTGCTAGATTCATATTTATTGCGCACATAGCCAGTGTTGGATAATTGCTTGTGTAAGAGATTTTGTTTAATACATGTGGGGCAAATTTATGCAATTTGAACTTAGAAATGACTCAAAAATCCCTGAACTTAGATCGTTAGACATCCCACCCCTAAATTAGAACCAATCATGCTAAAAGGCAAGTTTGGGGGTAAAATGGTTGGAATTTGTGTGTATTGACGGGTTGGAGGTATGTGGTTCTTGGTTTTTTACTTTAGTCATTACAGTTTGGTCAACGGGTATAAACCATTTCCAGCATAAAAACAGAAAAATGCTGAAGGTCTTATTCCGCTCTTCAAATGCCTTTTTGACTCGAGTAAGTCTGAGGGGTCCTTCAAACCTGGTGCCCTAAAGCCAACTGGCTTGGGAGTCATCGACCTAAAGCTCGCTACAGGGTTAAATTAGAAAGAAAGTACGGAGAGTGGACTTACACATAAGACATTATAACATCATTAACTTTTCTGTTTAAGTCTTTATGACTCGGGAAAGTACGTCTGAGGGGTTCTTTGAACCTGGTACCCTAAAGCCAACTAGTTTGGGAGTTTCCGATCTGAAAGCCTGCTACAAGGGTCATATAGAAAGCCAGTATGAAAAGTTCTGCACAAAGATGGTAAAAGACAAGTACATTAAAAGAAAAAGTCGTCCAAATAAATAAAATATATATATATATATTGCATGGTATAAGCTTTGTTGACTGAGTTGTGGTGGTTGAGGTTGTAGAATTGAGGATTGCTTTCTTTTGATTTGTTGTGCACACTTATTTCTGATTCTGACTACCTTGTGTGGAAAAAGTAAAGAATATTTTTAGAACCCACATATATAAAAATCAGAGATGCGAGAGAAAAGCAGAAAGTGGTGATCATCCATGAGCGTTGAAAGGAATTTCATTAGAAATTATAGATTGACCACATGGGATTCGGGCTGGATTATGCATTATGAGTCACACAGTGTTGAGCACATCTTTTGCATAAGTATGCTTTTGACATTGGCTATTCACACACACACTTGAGACTCTGGCAGGATATAACTAGAAATTATTTTGCATTGTTGTTCATGACGCTTGCTTAAAGCTTAAATTGGTTTGGATTATGGAGGCATATGGTAAACATGTTAACACAACAAAAATAATTTCTCTTTTATTTCTTTGATTTTTGTAGTTTATTTTTCATTGTTCGAGGACGAACAATAATCCTAGTTTGGGGGTATTTGATAAGTGTATTTTATACACTTATTTGTATGTCTAAATTAGGTGTAATTGTTTTCGTTTAGGAATATTTGCTTTTTAATTTGTGTTTATCGTTTACTTTTCAGAAAATATCCCAAAAGATGAAGAATGATGAAATCAATGGGAAAAACGCATAATTGGATTGCTAATTGGAGCTAAATTGGACAAGTGAGGAGTTTGTAACGTCAACCGGGAAAGTTCATGGTTCTCAAGTGAACAAATCAGAGGTTGAAGGACCCAAGTGAAGGAATTGAGAGCTTAAATGGGCAAATCGAGAAGAATATAAAGTTTGGGGACTAAATTGCAACAATTGGAAGTTGAGGATTGAAGGTGCAATTAAAAGTCAGGGACCAACTTATACAGGCGAAAAAAGATGGAAAATTGCATTGCAACGTCCTTCCTCGTGATCGCGGGATTTCTACCACGTGATCGCGAGGTGCTTTGAATTTTTCAACAGAAAGTTTTACCCATGTCTACGTAATCGCTAGGTTTTATACCACGCGATCGCTTGGCTTTCCGGCTGGGCCAAATGTAGGCTTTTTCTGGTGGTTTTCAACAGAATTATCTCTTTTTGACCTAGGTTTTCCCTAAAACCTATATATACAAAACATGAGGCACAAAATAAAGACCTTTACTTCTCCATAGAACGAGCCACAACAGATATTTTAATTCAAATTCTTGGAGATTCAAGCATTGCAGAGGGGCGTGAATTGAAGATACTTGAAGAATTGATAATTGGTGCAATCTTTCCATTCTTCGTTGTTATTTTCAATGAACGTCATTATATTTTGTTTTTGTTATTTAAATATGATGTGTAGCTAAATTTGATGTTGGGATGAACGATGAAACCTAATTAATTATTTTAATTCCATATTCCTTATTTTAACGCTTTAATGCATGTGTTGATTTATTATTGCGTTTAATGCGTGAATGAACTGGTCGCTTATTCATGATTTATGCGTTATTTCCGTAATCCGAGAGGTGAGTTAATAACATAGATCTAGGTAATAAATCCGGTAATTGAACGAGAGATAGAGATATACTCTTGTAATTATTGCGGTCGTGTGTGAATTCTTGAATGTAATGCATTTAGATAAGGAATATTCAGACCCGCTATAGAGATACATGGTTGACTTATTTAGGTAGAGTTGATTTAAACTCGAGAGAGGAATTTCAATTTAAATTAGTGAATTCGACCAAATGCATATTCAGGAAATAAAACTGGAATTGGAATTAATTTAATTGGTTAGGTGAAATCGTAAATCCCAACTACTTTACAATCGTATTTGAAAACAAAATAATTCTCCAATTTTAAATTCTTTAGTTTAATTCTTTAGTTTTAGTTTAAAACCTCAAATTCATTTGTTCGTTTAAATAAAGTGTAGAACTAAAATATTTCGGTAATTAATAGCAGTCCTCGTGGGACGATAATCCGGACTCCTAGGTCCACTTTATTACTTCTCACGACCCATGCACTTGCGAAGGTATTTCGCATCGCGAGATATCAGTGAACATCAAGTAACCTATATGCTTTACTATTCAAAGCATATCCCACAAATGCACATTAATGTCTTTTGGTCCTAACTTAGTTCTTTTAGGTGTTGTAGTAGGCAAGACACCCTCACATTTTAAGATATCCAATGTTTTGTTTTCTCTCTTTGCATAATTCAAAAGGAGAGATTATAAGATTTTTACAAGGAGTTCTATTATTCATATAACAAGCATCCAGCAATGCTTCACCTCACAAATTATTTGGTAATTTAGCATATAATAACATTGCATTAATCATTTCAGCTAATTTCTTATTTTTTCTTTCTACTAAACCATTTTGTTAGGGTGTTCTAGGAGCACTACATTGATGTATGATGTCACGTTCTTCACAAAAGAAATTAAACCCATTAGGAAAGTATTCACCACATCTATTACTTTTAAGAATTTTTATACGTTTATTAAATTGATTCTCAACCTCGATTTTGTATACTTTGAACACATTAAAAGCCTCTTCTTTATGTTTCATAAGGCATACATAAAAATACTTAGATAAATTATCTATAAACGTTATGAAATATTTATTTCCTCCCCTACTTAACATTCCATTTAATTCTCATGTATTAGAATGCATATAAGATCAAGTAATTGAGTTGATTTTCTACACTATGAAATAATTTTTAATCATTCTTAACATGTATTTCACATTTATTATATTTAGCCATTTCACAAGATATAATGCAATATTTTACCATTCTATGTAAACAATAACATCATATATGTCTTAATCTATCATGTCATAAATTAAAAAAAAAAAAAAAAGAGTTTAGCACTGGGGATTCTAAGGGGGGAACTTACAAGAAGACTCACTCCATTCTCTCAGCTGGGCAATAGAAGGAATTGAGTCTTTAATCAATAGTACACAATTTGACCGTTCCCTTAATAAAATAGGCTTTTTCTACAAAAAAAATCTTTACGGAATAGTAAAAGTTTTCCCGATTAAAAAATTATTTTAACACTCCGTTTTCCCAAGAAATCACTACTTGATGTGCAGTTTCCCACATTTGATAGTGTCAAAAATGTTGTCCCATTGCCTTCAGTTTTTTATTTCTTATGGTGCTAACAATCCTTTACTTGATGTGCAGGTTTCCCACAAATATAGCAATCTCCTCCAATTTTCTGTTTGGATTTGTTGCATCCACTTGAAAAGTTCAATCTTCACCGCTCTTAACTAATTCACTATAACTTTTAGTTCATGTACTTGTGTCAACAAATGTATATTATCAAGAAATTTAAAATCAAAGTATTTAGAGATTATGTACTCAATAAGAACTTCAATTTTTCTAGCCTTCGAGTGAAGTTGGTTCCATCGAATAGGTCCAAACCAACCAAATATTGGTTCAATTTGATAGTCTCCAATATTGTTGTTTCACTCTCGAATTCTAATAAGTGTATTTTATACACTTATTTGTATATCTAAATTGAAATAATATATTAGTTTTTAGGATAAACTCTACATAATTGTTTTGAATGTCTACATTGCAGAAATATCCCCAGGTTCATGTTAATGAAGTAAATTGTGGAAATAATGCAATGATTGGATGAAAGTGGAGTTTAAAGTGCACAAGTGGGTGATGATGATGTCACCCGAAAAGTACAAGAGATGCTTAGTGTAAGAAATCAAAGCTCAACGGCTTAATTGAAGATGAATTGAAGTTTGGATGAAGAATTGCAGTGATTCTGAAGTTCAAGAACTAATGTGTTGCAATCAAAAGATGAAGAACTCATGCACAATTAAAGATCAGGGACCTACTTAAACATATTTGAAAGTTAAAAATCTCGCAGGAAAAGTTGAACTGCCAGGCCACGCCCTATCATGCAGGTGGCCGAGCGACTATACGTCAAATTAGTAGAACATATTTTTGTATTTCTGAATGGCCACAAACTTTGGCATGTGTGGCTGCACAGTTATACGCGGCTCAATGAAGTCAAGCCCAAGTCGCGATTTTGTCTTGTTTTTCTTTTCTTGTGTGCCTAGGTTCCAACTACAAATATTTAAGTGACATGACATGCACGAATTCTAGACATTTGCACATACTTTTAAGATCATAATTTAGCTTCTTATCGTACAAATCTTGGGAGGAGAATCAAGGCGAAGGCATTGGAATTAAAGATTATCAACGAGGAGTGAATTCTTGGTGCAAGACTCCTTTCTTTTCTTAACTTGATAAATTTTATATGCGTATTAATTCTTATTTGTGTTTTATTTCTATATTGATGAACAACTAATCTTTTAGTTGGGACAAACGATGCAGTTTACTTTTACGCTTTTAATTTTATAATTCAAGTTTTGAACTTGCGTTGCATGTGTTAAATTTATTTTGTATTTAATGCATGAATTAATCCGCGACTAATTCATTGATTTATGAGTTACTTTCATAATCCAAGAGGTGAGCTAATAATCTAGATCGTGGAGTAAAATCCGGTAATTGAATGAACGATAGACATATACGTTTATTATTATTACGATAACTATATGAGTTCTCGTGTTCCATGCACCAAATTATTATGACCCACCACAGAGATACATGGTTGATTGAATTAGATAGAATTGATTTAAACTCAAGAGAGGAATTTCATATACATCTGTGAATTCGATCAAGCATATTAATAGAAATAAAAGAAAATTGGAATTATAAGTATTGATTATGGTGAAATCGTGAGTCTCAACACTTTCAAACATCTATTTAGAAAATCCAAATTTGTAATATTTTCTTTCGCTTATTTAGTTAGGATATTCTAGTTTACATAATTCATCACATTTTGACTGTTCAAATAATGTGGGAACTAACATGATTTGGTACTTAATTACAATTCTTGTGGGACGATAACTCGGATTTTTTTTGTCCACTTTATTACCTTATTGAGATATTGTACACTTACAATTTAGGACATAATATGCTATATCAAAGTAACGCTTTTAAATTGTTGAAAATTAAAGAATATGGCACACAAACTCACCACAAATTATGATAAAGAACTTTGTAACAAATACTTTAAGTACAATGAAGAATCCGACTTGTATCACATAAAACACTGCCCTAAAAGGTTATTTGCACTCTCTCGATGAATGAGATGATTAATGGTCTTCTAGTAAATAACTTTAACAATATACAACAAAGAATTATATCTATTTCATGACAAGCGGATGGTGATGCTCTATAAGAGAGTTAAATGCGTCAATTGCCATCGTACTATTGCAAAGTTTTTCCAAATGCCATTGAACTTTGAATTGAATCTGAAGTGTCATTACACTTTAAGATTTGAATTTTCATTGCCACCATACTATTTCAAAGATTCTTCAAATGCCATTGAACTTTACATGTCATTTGGTATGCCATTGAACTATTAAAAGGTTATCCCATTTACCACTTTCTTTAAAATTGTTTCAATTTTTTATTAAATATTTTTTTATTTGTTTCATTATTGTAGATGAATTTATTCATATTTTTTTTTGAATCAATAAATAATGTTCTCTTTATTATGAAAATATTAATAATTGTTGAAAATATGTTTGTGTAGATTCTTTCAATGATTTTTTTTTTTTTTTTTTAAAGGTTAGAAATGGGTTGTTCATGTTATTCGAGCATTTCTTCTAGAAAAGTAATTTTTCCTATTATTAATATTTTATGAAAATAAAATTATTTAAAATAAAAAATATATTTATATAGGTTCTTTCAATGAGTTTTTTTTAATAGAATCGATTTGTCCAAATTAATTGAGTATTTCTTCTAGAAAAATAATATTTATCTATCCTTAATATTTTATGAAAATAGAATTATTTACAATGATGTTAGATTTTTAAAATATAAATAATTTCAAAGGAATTATTGCATTATTGGAAATGGATAAGAAATAATTAGAATGATCTTTTGGAAGTTATTGTAAATGAGTTTATTGCATTTCTTCTTTCAGAAAATTAATTTAATTCAAATATAATTCTAAATATCATTGTTAGTGGATTTATTGTCGAAAAAAATGCTCGATTAATTAGGATAATACAAATTTCTATAAAAAAATTCATTAGAAGAATCTAAACAAATATATTTTTATCCATCATGAATATTCTAAAAATAAAGAGAAAAAAAATTATAAATCCATTTTGCAATAATGAAACAAAACGAATGATGTTTAGAATTATATTTGAATTAAATTAGTTTTTTTATAGAAATTTGTATTATCCTAATTAATTGAGCATTTCTTTCGATAATAAATCAACTTACAATGATGTTTAGAATTATATTCGAATTAAATTAATTTTCTGAAAGAAGAAATGCAATAAATTCATTTACAATAACTTTCAAAAAATAATTCTTGTTTTTTCTTATCCATTTCCAATAATGCAATAATTCCTTAGAAATTATTTATATTTTAAAAATCTAACATCATTGTAAATAATTCTCTTTTCATAAAATATTAAGGATAGATAAATATTACTTTTCTAGAAGAAATACTCAATTAATTTGGACAACTCGATTCTATTAAAAAAAAAAAACTCATTGAAAGAACCTATATAAATATATTTTTTATTTTAAATAATTTTATTTTCATAAAATATTAATAATAGAGAAAATTACTTTTCTAGAAGAAATGCTCGAATAACATGAACAACCCATTTCTACCAAAAAAAAAAATCATTGAAAGAATCTACACAAACATATTTTCAACAATTATTAATATTTTCATAATAAAGAGAACATTATTTATTGATTCAAAAAAAAATATGAATAAATTCATCTACAATAATGAAACAAATAAAAAAATATTTAATAAAAAATTGAAACAATTTTAAAGAAAGTGGTAAATGGGATAACCTTTTAATAGTTCAATGGTATACCAAATGACATGTAAAGTTCAATGGCATTTGGAGAATCTTTGAAATGGTATGGTGGCAATGAGAGTTCAAATCTTAAAGTGCAATGACATTTCAGATACAATTAAAAGTTCAATGGCATTTGAGAAAACTTTGCAATAGTACGATGGCAATTGGGGTATTTAACTCCTCTATAAGATTACCATAAAATGATATGTTTAATTAAAATTAAACATTTTAAAAATTAGGCTCCGTTCGAAAATACTGTAGCAATTATAAATTAATTTATTTATATCACCTAGAAAAATGTGTGTTTAAAAAGTGGAGAGAAAAAATATGTGTGACTGAAAAGTAGTTTTGAGAAATTATGTTGTTTATAAATAAATTTATAAAATGTAATGATTTGCATTAAAGAGGCTTAATTATAAGCGATATTCTCAAGTTTCAAAAGTAGAATATGGCATTTTCAATTTGTTATAATATCCTGATAATCAAGTTGGTGGATTGCCCAGTTCACTTTTTGTGGTTAGTTTGACACTAGACACTGCGTGGTTTATTCTCGAAGGTAATTGAAGTTGTTTTATTTGGATATATACTCATCTATGGAAGTGAGAATCATAGATTTTTATTCCCTTTTCTTGGAATATATTAAAAAAATTCCTAATTCCACGTGTAAAATCGTAGTCAAATATCGAAGGATAATGAATTAAATGTATTAGCGAAAGGCAATGGATAGTGGTCGATGCAACAAAATAGTTGGGTGGGTGGGTGGGTGAGTGGGTATGGTATTAATAAATTTAATTCTAGTGATCTTTTTATTAACAAATTATTACAGGAGAAAATCTTAAAATAATTATCAAAATAAAAAAGAAGAAGAAATAAGAAGATAAAACATGCTTAATTTAAGCTCGGATGTCAAATTTACATGATCGGGTACAATTTGGAAGCTTTTTTTTTATTTTTTCTTTGTACACATTTTCTTCAGATGACGAATACAAACTTTCGAGGTCTAGTTCTTTCATTTAAGAGTCCTTTTTAGCATATTTCAGTTTAAGGTCATAATTTTTTTATTTTTTACTTATTTATTTATTTATTTGTAGTTTTCTAAGTTATTTGAATTTGTCTAGAAAGACAGGGTATCATTTAGGGAAAAACACATAAATAAGGTGATTATAAATGTAAATTTCAAAATTAAGATAAAAGTTGTATAATTTCAAAAATCAGGTTATAATTAAAATTAATTAATTAAATTAAATAATTAAAAATATTTTTATTAATTATAAATATTAAGGTCACAATGTTGTAAAATCTCATGTCACAAAATACAAATCTTTTAAATCACAACCATCCTTAAGGACACAACAACCATTTTTTAAGACAAATTATTTTATGGTCATTAAAGACCAAAATATTAGGTCACAAATCGAACATATTTTTATGTCACAAAGACTAATTTCAATCATGCCACAAATATAAAATATTTAGGTCACAATTTATTTAATGTGACGATCACTACATCACCCTCGACCACCATGACCGATCACCACACCACCACAGCCACCACAAAAAATGTGACTACGGGTAAGTAAAGTTTTCACTGTCAACCAAAATTTTTAGCCACCATATCGCCAGGGAAATCACCTCCACTGTCACTTTGGACCACCTCAGTTGCCTTCACCCCACCACAACCAGTAACCCGCTTGCATCCCTACACTCAGACCTGCATCCCCACCAGATCCGCAAACATCCCTACCGTTGATGCCTCCGCCACAACAATCATAATCACAACCACAACCGTAAATCAGATAATCAGTTCAATTTAGTGCACTCACCTTCGTCGTTGCAGATGAAATAACATGTAGAAGTCGACACATCAAAATTCATCTCGATGCAAGTTACAGTAGCAATTTATCTACACATTAAAAAAATAAAAAATACCAGAAGTCGTTTTCATTTTTCAATTAATCTTTGGTTTTGTCATTCTGCCAACAAATTTTGAAGAGAAATGGAAGAAAGGAATAATGGCTCTATGTTGCGCGTGGGCGTGAAACTGAGCAAGGAGAGAGAGTGTGTGTTTTGAACTTTCAAATTAGAAATTAGGGTTTAATGAAATTATAATATAATTTAATAATTAATAATTAGTATGTTTATTATTAATGTTAAAATTTATATTAATAATCACCTGATTTTTGAATATATAAAAGTTTGATCTCATATTTGAAATTGATTCTTAAAAAATAAGGTTAGATGTAATTTCCTCTATTATTTATTGTGGTTTCATTTTTTTGAGTCTTTAAATATGTGTTAAGTGTTTGGAAACGACTCATAGTTTTTAATTAACAATATCAATGTTTTAGAATTTTTGTTAATTGATGGATTCTAGTATTTCTCATGTGTATTCGAGCGAAATTTGATCAACATCTATTTATTTGTCGCAAATAAGACTTAGTTATCATTATTCAAAATGATCAATTTAAATTTCATCAATATCACTTTAAATTTCATCGTCTTCGAAAATTCCTTCTGCCACGTGTTCCAGCTTTGTAGTCACCTCGCCAACCTAAATAACAGTAGTGAATTTATCTGTATAAGACTTTTAGAGAGGGGTGGATATTATGGTTGAAGAAAATCGAAATCATGAATCGATGATTTTTTAAATTAAGGAATTGGAAACGAACCATTCGATTCTAATTTTTTATTTTATTTTGTTCCATTACCTAATTTTTAAAATGATAAATATAAATTAAAATCTATCATTATATTCATAAGTTAGTAATATATACCTATATATAAAAAATAAAAAAAAAATTTAAATAAATAAACGTCAATGCCAGTAATGGTGGTCAAGGAGCAGGATGACACTTGTGTGATGTAAGAGTGCGAATGTGTGTAAAATTGAAAAGAAGATAAATGAATTCAAATCTATGACTCTTAAGCTTTGATTGACAGGTGATAAAAAATATTTTTGTTCGTTGTATAATTTCAAATTTGAATTATTAGTTGAGAGTCTTGAGACTCACGTATTTGAAAGAAAATATATAAAAAATAATTAAATTGAGTTTGCTTCTATTACTTTAGGTTCTAGAATCAAAACTAGAACTAAAACTAGAATCAAAATCAAATCAAATTGTTCTTGATTCTAAGAACGAAAACTATTATTTTTATTTTTATTTTTATTATTAATTTCAATAGAATCAAACCGAATTGAACCAAGTTTGGTATGATTTTGATTTGATTTGTACTCTGCTTTGTAACACTGTATAGTTTATAAACAAATTTATTTATGATTTTGAAGTAAAAAATAGTCGTATAAAATTAGACAGAAAATCTATGTGATTAAAAAGTTATTAAAAAAATTATATGGGATAATTGTATAGATTACTTACTTTAGATAAAAAAACTGATTTTTACTACCCAAATAAAAAATTTTGAAAAATACTTCATTGTTACTAAAAAAAAAATTGAAAAGTATCATAGGTATCATACTGTAATACTAACATATTTGAGAAGTATCAAAAGTATCAGATTGTAATACTTCACGTGATTATGAAGTATTTTTCAGTTTTTATGATTTTATTATAAGTAATTTTCAATTTTTATAAAATTTAAGTAAATTTCAATTTGATCCCTAAAAGTAGTATAATTATGTGAATAGCCCAAATTATATAGTTTATGTAAGAGTGGGCACATTTTCCCGGAACCTGTGAAATCGGATCGTAACCGATTAGAACCGGTCGGTCCAGATCCGATTTTGCCAAGAAAAATTCTCGATTTGGTACTTGTATTTAGAATTGAATAGGAACCGATCCGGTTCCCTATCTTATTAATTGGAACCAACGATACTTCGGCTCCTTGTATGTTTTTTTTTTTAATTAATATAAATCGTGAAGCGGTGAAATCGTTTTGACAAGTTCCCATTTGACCAAAATTCCTTTCCATTCCCAACTTCCCACATAAATAGTATCCTCCTCCAATTCTATCAATCTCTTTGATTCTTTACTTTATACAATCAATTTAACTCCCAATTTAACTCACAATTCCCAACACCAAATCTAAATCTTTCGGCATTACCTAAATCCTAAATAATTTTACAAACAAAACTCTAAAAGTTGTTGATATGAAATTTTGATTTTTGAAGGAAGATTTGTGCAAACGGTAGAGTTGAAAGAAATTTTTTTAAAAGTAGCGTTGAAAGGAATTTTTAATCTTTATTAGGAAACATTTTATTTTAACATTTTCAAATGTAAAGGACCGAACCGGACTGACCCGAAACCAATTGGTTCAGTTTCAGTTCGATTCCGTAGCCAAATATGGAACCAATAGTTTCATTACTTAGATTTCTATTGGTAATTGGTTCGGTTCGGTTCCTTTCGGAACCGGACCGAATCGGACCGCGCTTGTAGCGACCGAGAATTTTCGTGATTTTATTCAAATAAGTATTTTTAAAAACGTGTCGCTTCGACCTTGCCCATCATTTAGTTATTTTATTTTTAAACGCGTGCTCGTCTAGCCAGTTAAGTGGAAAATTTAATTTATTCAAATACTTAATCAAATTTTAATTTTTATCAAATATATTTCAATATCACAGTTTATTTTCAAAGTCCAAGTATTAATTATATTAAGCCCAAATTTCAACTGTTTTAATCCAATCCAATTTATCGAGCCCAAATATTTTTACCAATCATTCAAGCCCATTTAAAACTCAATAAGTCATTTCTTGGCCCAATTAATTCAACAACTTCTTCCTCACCAAGTCATTCCTTACACAAGCGATACTTATTTCCAAAATTCTTGCTAATTTTCCATAAAACCAATATTCACCCTAATCTACTAAAATTAGAGCACAAGCACCACGTTAAAAACCTTGGTGCACCTTACGTCCACCAAACACACAATTCATTCCTCAAACCCAAAAACTCTCCAATTGCAACACCACGCAACATACCCATCCCAGCATCACCGTGAACCTCAACCAATGTCGAGCCTCAAACTTCCGACCAGTATTCCACCATCACCCAACTGGCAACCACCACTTTTTCCCAACCCACAAACTGCACAAATCAGCCATGGCCAAGCTATATTCACGACAGCAGCCACAGCATCAAACCACAATCTGCTATATTCCACACCACCACCCTAATTCGAAGCAATCGCCACAACACCATGGTCGAACCACCACCTAAGCCGCTCGCCTATCCTCTGCCTTCTTCACAACCAAATTCACAAACCTCTAGCCACCCCCACACGCAGACCACACCACCACAACAATCGTCGAACACCAGCTCACTTCCCCCAACACCAACGAATCACTGCCATAACCACCACAATAGAACCATTTCAGAATCAAAACCATCAATCTGTTAAATAGCCATCGCTATCATCACTGCAGCAACACCACTCTGCCTCCAACACCATAGCGCCGCCTGCACCATCATCAGTTCATCACCAACCACCATGTACATCCATCAATGACAACCAAAACCCAAATTTAAATCCACATCGCAAACCACCAACTCCAAAACCGACCACTGCCATCCACCAAATAGCGGCCAACCCCAACCCAAATCAAAACCCAAGACCAAGGAGAATTCAATACTAAACACTCACCTTGAATCGTCGGGTTCATGGTCGGAATTTCAGACCAAGTCACGATCTTTCACCTCGGCTTCGTACCCCTTTTCTCGCACCAAATCCACAAAGAAAAACCTAGCCTACAGCTACCCTCGCCGTGGGCTGCAACCTGCGCCGGCTTTGCGCCGGTGTTCCGCCGGCTGAAGACCGGTTTCTCCCAATTTTCTCGCCGCCGTCACAACCTTTTCTCCCCTCCCCTGATCGCGTTTGAGAGAAAGAGAGAGATAAGCTCTGAGATATTATACTTTAAATTTTCAGAAATTGCATTTTGGTCCTTCGTTTTTCCAAAGTTATTTAAATCAGTCCTATAGTTTTAAAACATATCATTTCAGCCCTTTCATTCTTAAGATCTATTATTTTAAACTCTATAATTTAAATATTTCGTTTTGAGTTTCAATTAAACTTTTGAAAAGTTCCATTTTAGTCCCCAAAGTTCCAATTGATTCATTTCGACCCATGAGTTCAAATATTTTAAAACTATATACTTTATTTTTAAAAATCTATTATTTCAGCCCTATTGTTTAATATTCGTTTTGAGTTTCAACTCAACTTTCAAAGTATTCATTTTAGTCCCTCGCCTTTCAAATTACTCATTTTAGTCCTCCAACTTTCAAATCATCAATTTCAGTCCCCAAATTGTAAATTATCGTTTTTAAACTATAAATTTCAAAAGACTAGTGTAACTTATGGGCTAGACGAGGCGTACGGAGAATTAAAGAATGGAAGTCGTTTCCCGCTCAACTTTGCACTCGTCGGATTTAAGGTAGACTCGCCCCCACTAATTGATTTATATTATAATTGCATGTGTTATGTGGATTTGTGTGATTTTATGCTTAATTGCATGAGAAAAGAATATCTCTTTTGAGATAAAGAATTATGTTATGCTGGGCATAACTTATCTGCTAGCCAAGAAAAGAAAAGAATGTGTTCATTTGCGTTCACTATGGGATGCCTATGAATAAGAAAAGAATGTCACTACATTATTTGCATAATTTCTTGTTCAATTATCTTGTAGATTAATTATTGGCGATGAGTCTACTGAGTATTTCATTTTTTGAAATGCTCAATCCGTTATTTTAACAACTTTTGCAGATTTCGGAGACGGTGGCGAGTGATGGGCAATGACGGCAAATTACAAATTGATATTTTTTTTAAAAAGGTCGTGAACTTTCAAATGATTATTTCATTTTATCAAGAATTGTCATTTTTACAAATTTGTACGAAAATACTTATTCCATTTGAATTATCGCTAAACTTTTATTCGATAAATGCGATATTTAATATTTAAATCATTTTTCCGCAATGAAATTTATTCAAGAATTTAGAAAAGTGACGTTCCCGGGTTTTACGGAATTCGGGGCGTTACAGCGCTCATTCCTAAGTTTATGAACATACGAAATTGCTCTGTTATCCATGATGGACAATATTATGTTGTCCATCCTTGAATGAAAATGTGCTAAGTACTCGATTAATTTTTAAATGAGACATCTGACACTTCTCCATTGAACGTTGGCAACATAATTGTTATCTACGTTGGGCAACGGAAAAGGTTTTACAAACAAAAATGAGGATCAGTCCTCGAAAGACAGTTTTGAAGAAGTCTGCAGAAAGTACAAGGATCGAAAGAAGTCGGCCACATTATTTTATTTAAAGTCATAAGATATTCATGTACGACTAGAATTAGTCAATTCATTACGTGTGGACTGCCATTTAAAAAAAAATAAAAATCAGAATGCACTATGAATGGCTAAGTTTGCATCCAACAAATCAATAAGCCTGTTAAGAGTCAAGATATGATACAAAAATATTAGTAAAAAAAAAAAAAAAAAAAAGTTGACTGTCAACTTTAGGCGCCCCACTGCCTCTGTCCCAAGAGTTGGTGGAGAATGTAAATCGCAAGTTATACTCTAAGCTGGCCAAGATCTAGGTACTATCTAATGGAATTGACAAAGTGTCTAATAAATTAGAACACGTGACTTATGTACCGCAAGCATTAGTAAATTGAACAAAATTCCGCACATTGCCAGACCCTAACATCCGATCATCGGATAACAGAATACACAGGAAATTGGTTGATCGCCAATTTCTAATACTGAAAGGTTTATCAACGATCGAGCATGAGCCACACATGCAAAATGTTTCCACCAATCTCAGTTCAGGTTTCTATATACCGAATAAAGGTATAGAGAACGAATGCTATCCTCTCCTACAACTTGGACTAAAGGGCCCGGCACTATGCCACTACATTCTCTAATTATTCGAATCAATGCTTGAGATTCTCAAGTTCTAGAGCAGCTCAAGACAAAATGTCTAAACTAGGTTAATTTAGTAATTACATAATCTACCTACGTCCATTTGCCCTCATGTGCTGGTTCCTCTGGGGAAGACTCTGCTTGGGGAGATCACAAAACTCGACAACTTGTACTGTCCGCTGCTTCTTGGCTGTTGGAAAATTATAAGAAAACTCAGATAGATGAAAATCGTCATCTTATAAAACAATTCATCAATAGTATTTCATATTGTTCTCATTCGGCACCGAGTACAAACCAACCTTTTTCCGCTTCTTGATAGCGCTCGTGGAGCTTCCTCTTTGCAGCCTCTAATGCCTCATCGTTGCCCCTCAACTTCTGTTAAAGAAAAATTAAACAAGAGTCGAAAAAAGTAAAGCTTCAAAGCCAAACAACAATTCATATGTACTCAGGATACTCACATCTCGTTGAGGTTGCCACATCGGTTTCTTCTGAATCGTGCCTTCATCCAGTTTCTGCTGGTCCTTAATCTCATTTTTAACCTTGTTTTGCAAGGTTGGTCTCGGCATCCGGGGTCCAGTTTCGCTGCTGGGCTGCTTATTTGGTTTACATACACGAGTCTGTTTATTCACCACAGCTTCCAGATCCTTCTTATGTTCATCTTTTGTGTCCTTTAGACGAGTGCGTGAATCGGCAGGAGCCTGATCTTTCCATTTTGAGATACTCGGTTTCTCGAGTCTCGCCTTTCTGCCATTTCCATGGTCCTCGTTGGATTCAGGAGTCTGGTCTTTCAATTTAGGGATACTTGGCTTCTCAAGTGTTGGCTTTCTGCCATTTTTCCGGTTCTTGTTGAATTCCCCACTGTTTCGACGACCCAGAACGTCCCCAACTAAAATCATACATCTTTATTAGTGGGGAATCCGAATAAAGAACCGAGTAGCAAAAGCTATACTAATAGAGCATGATCACAAGGACGGGGATAAAAAAAACTCACTTCCATCATCACCATCATCATCATCATCCATGCCATCGAAGAACTTCCAAACGGGGATAGAGGAAAGCACGATAAGCAAATCTAAGTCAGCATATATGCTCAAATAAAAATTGTAAAAATTTTGATCCAACCGAAGGCAATAAAATATAACACCTGTGACATTTCCATGAAAGTAGGTGCAGCAAAAAACGCTCCTTCGTCCATTGGAGGAGAAGGAAGCCCTTCCTCTTCTTCAAAAGCAGACGTTTTCACAGATTCTGTTGCAACTTCCGCACCTGTAAAACATAAGTAACACATTAGTTCACTGTTGAAATTGATAGCTAATTTTAGAATGCGTGTTCTTCATGAACAACTTCAAGATAAACAACCTGCAATGGCTTCTTTAGCATTAGCCCATTCATCAACCATGATCTTCCAATCCCTGCATTACAATGTGCTTCTATTATTGAGTAAATCTGACGTAAAAGAAAATAATTGAGCAGTGAAATCAAATATACGTCTCGCCAGATGCAAAAACGCCAAATTAGTACATTAACAAGGCAACGACTACTGTTAAGATGACGTGTATACGACCAGATTTTAATTTGAATTCAGATCAGAAAAGCAAGAAAATAAAATGAGATCTGATAAGAAACTATCAATGTGATCAAATCTTTCTTCTCGTGGCAGAAGAAATTTATGTCTATCAAGAACTAAACATCAAGTATCACGAAGTTACAAATAGACATAAAAGATCACACGACAACAACCTCGAATTTGTAATCAATATCCATTACCTACAGCGTTCAATGACATTAACTACGATAGAGCTAAGAGGCCAGAGGAAATACCCAATTAACGTTTTCACAATATTACGAATCTCCTTCGATCCATGCTTCCGCAGAACATTAACAGACATTCCAATCTCTGTAGCCTGTAATAGAAAAAAGGAAGAAGTTAAAAACGGTTCTATTAACATCCGCATAACAAGATCGAATAGGCAAAAATCTTCTCCATAATTAGCAAAACATAGTTTATCAACTAGTAAAGGATTCTGCTCAAACCTTCAGAATCTCCACAGATAAAGGCATCTGTTGAAGCCTCCTCAGTGACTCAAACAAAAATGAATCATACTGCCAGGCAAAAAGAACAGCCAAATTGAGTTAACTTGAGGGAAACAAATAAAGTAATCCTACCATTTTCGTGCAATCAAACATTAAACTGCAACAGCATTTCCAAATTCTGTCAAAATTAATAAACTAAGCAGTGAGAAGTTTTAAATGTTTCAAAAATAAAAATAAAAATAAATGATTTGCTGTAAAAGTAATTCATGCCAATTATCTGGAATCGCTAAAATAAATAATTAAAACCAAAACTAAATCAAGAATTCAACTGTAGTACATAGAAATAAACCTCTTCTTCACTGTTGTCAAGAATTTCCTTAATCCTCAAAATCTCTCCAAGCAACTGATATTCCTCCTCAAGTACATCAGTCAATGCCTCAGCTTCTCCGAAACAGGAATTGCTGACATGATTCGCGTTCATCTCCGCATGATCAACATCTCTACTGCTATTCACCTTGCTTTCCTTTGTATCTTTACTTTCACTCTTGTATTTTTCATCACTTTTTTCTGCATCATTTTCACATGGAGCTGCCAATTCAATTCTTTCACACCCAAAACACTTTGTTTGTTTGCATGTGAAAAGCACCTCCGCAATTCTATCCCTCTTCAGTTTGAAGTCATAAGGGCAATCAAAGGCAGCCACCATAATTGCGTGCTCAATTATATTAAAGATATCTGAATTTGAGCCCCTGAAATACTCCCTCCATTTATCAAGAGTCGCTGAACTGTTGGCCATCGCGAAAAACTCAATTCAGATTGTCCTTATTCAATGGAAACTCAATGCCCAGATTTAAAAAAAAAAAAAAATATCGAAATCGAAATCTTATAAAACAAACCTAGGTAAAACTCGATCCAGAAGATACCCAAAATAAAAAGGACGCGAGTTCGATAGAATTCTTATTGAAAAGTTTGGCTGGGTATCAGTTTTGACCCGAACATTTTGATGGGCAGTTCTGTTCTGATGTCTGATTGAACAGAAGAATAAAACCAGTTCAATTTCCAAATGATCAGAAATGAAAATGAATTCTGAGCACAGATTGAGTCCACAAAGTACCAAACTTCTTTTTATTTTTATTTTTTTTCCCTCGAAAATCAACAAAAATTCCAAAAATAAATTAAAAAATCTGTGTGTTATTCTGGGGAATTTTTTATGCCGACTAAAAAGAAGTAAAAATCCATAGTGGGTTTCATTCGAGCATAAGATGAAAAGGGTATTTATTCCACATATATCAATGGAGACATCCGACAAAAGTTGTGCACTTATTGAGGAGAATTTAGAGAGGATATACTCTCTAGACACAGTACAAGGTGCTGCTACGAGGAAGATAAAAGACAATGTTTCTATGCCAGTTTGATGAAAATTAAAATTAGAATTTTATGATAAAAATTGATGAAAAGTCATGAAATATGTAATCTCCCCCAAACATATTTCAAGGTTTTATTTATTTTATTTTTAATTTTTTGGATTTGAAAATGGAAAGGTATGTCAGGAGTCAGGCAATTAAATTAACACAAAGAAACCGGCTCATGTGACCAAATCCCTCCTGTTTTTCAATTCAATATACCCACAAATCTTTTGCTTATTTTTAGACCCATTCTCACCTAATATTTATTGCAATTTTAATAACTAAATTTAAATAAAAATACAGATACTACTGACATTTGTTATTAGTTTTTAAGCATGTATCTGAAGAGCGAAATATTTCACGACGTATATAATTGTGCGTCATCAATTAAAAATACATATTCACGTTCACGTATGCATACAAAGCAATTTTAAAACGTTTCAACTATTTTTTGATTAGAAGATAATATTTTGTGTTGATGGGAGTGACCCGATCCACTTTTATACAGCCAATGCAAAAAGGAATCAAAGAAATTTTTGTAAATAGTATGATTCAGGCACTAGAACATTTGTTATAAAATCGATTTTTTATTTTTATTTTTTATTTTACAAGACGCAAGAAGCTAAATAGATGTCAACGCTGAACTACGAAGACAAATTACACAATTATTTATTCTAACTCAACGGTGTAGGTTCATTGATCAAACACCCTTTATATATTTTTATTTTTGTTTAATTCCCCGGGTTGACGCGTTTATTGAATGGAGAACAACCGCCTGCCACCGAATAGGCTTGATGGTATACTGTGTAAGAATTAAGAAATACTCGGGGACCCGATATTGTTCTACAGCTCACTTAAATGGCGGAAAGCGAGATAAGAACAACCCAGAAAGATATGCCCCATTCCATAAGGGGGACCCACTTCTTTATCCCCTTGTTTGTATGCATGAATCTAATCCTTGACCCATTCTGTCACAATTTGAATACCTACTCTCTCTATTCCACAAAAATAATTCACTATTCATTTTTCGTCCGTTCGTCCGTCCTAAAATGATAATCTACTTTTCTTTTTTAGAATAGAGTTAATATTGTATGTCCCATTTTACTATTATTTAATGTATTTTTTTATTAGTCTAAATAAATTTATACTCTTTTAATTTTGTGAGAAATTACAAAATTTATTTAGTGGTATATTAGGAAAAGGGATTGTAAAACTTATTTTTCCAACAACATTAATTGACATTTCTTAATCGTGTGAAAATGAATAGAGAACTATCTTTATGGGATGAATGGAGTATTATTTTGTGAAAACAAATCATTTCAATTTGTTTTACTTCCATTAATTAATTAATTAATATTAGCTAGACGCACATGCATGTAATGGTGTATTTAACAGTGTAGTGAATTAGTATTTTGAATAATTAATAATTCAAACCTATAAATGTACTTGTTTTATCATGTTCAACAAAAGATAATTTTGGAATACTATCTGTGAATCTTTTGCATTTAGGGGCATAAACTCTTGTCCAACATGCTCTTCAGCTGGATATACGGGAAAAAAATGCAGTCAAAATTTCTGTATTATAGCTAAAGAAATTATATGAACAAAATGAATATAGATAGATAAAGTTATAATAAGCCTCTCTTCGGTAGGAATTACAATCTAAATCTTAACCGAGTTAAAGTCAATAATTAATATCATTCAAATATTTTACAGGTCCATAACTTTTCAACTGTTCATTTCATCAATTTATATCAAAATCTACTAAAAAATCGATTTTAATCCTCACCGAATAAGGGCTAAGAAGAATAGAAAAATATAATATAATACCATACGCATAAAACGAATAACAGGCCTTCAATTAAGAAAAAAAATAGGTCTAATTATGTATGGAAATATGCTAACATTCTAATATTGAAAATCCTTTAGATTTCCTACTGCACGTTTCATACAATGTTGATGTTTTGCATCTTTTTTCCATGAGTGTTTCCTCAGTGGAACAAAATCGACACTTGAACATCCGTTATATCGTTTGTTGACGGTTGAAATATGTACATTTAAAGCCAGCAAAAAAATGTGTGAGTGTCAGTTATGTAATAGAATATAATGACTGTAAGGTATGGATCCCAGGTTGTATGTGAAACAAACTCCATGTTAGATTTCTTATATTAATAGAATAGATACAGAATTCCCAAAGTTGGAATCCTTTTATGAGCCACTCTCTCTCGTATTTAGATAAAGGGATGAGCTGGCTTATTATAGCATCTGACTACCTGGCATTCATTTCTAATTTAACTCTTTGAGTTATTACAAAATACAAAGTAGTTGACTTTTAATTGGTTAACTATCCTAATGTCAGTATAAAGTCTGAAAGCTTGGTCAACTACTGGGTCGTGCACTTGAAGTCAATCTTTAGGTCGTGCACGTCAATCTCCATCGGATTGTTCTTTAGACATTGTACGACGTGGCCTTCAAGTCGTGCATATCCCATGTTATTTTCAGATCATGCAATGCATCAGCTTACAACATTCAGGTTCTATACGTCAAATTCATATGTGAGATCGTGCATCATCAATTATATTCCAAGTCAGGTCATACGTTATCATCCATATTCCTCATCAGATCGTGCATCAACAATTGCCCCTAGGAGCTGGGCTGAAACTTATTTCAGGCCTACTCCTACTACTTTGCTTAGTCCCTGTTTGGATAGAGGTTACGTGGAGTTCAGAGGGTGATGAAGATGATGATGCCACATGTTGGATCATCGTTGGGGGGACATGTCTGAGTGTATTGGAACGTTCATCACCACTTCTCATTTCATTCATTTCAGTTGTGTGACTCGAGATGTCTCTTCAAGTTTCATACCCACATTTAATGCAAAGGCAATATAAAGGAGCCTTAGCCTTCACTTTCTTTACATTTGTTTGGCTAAAACTTAGAGAGAAACTCACATTTACATGACCTAGTCTTCATCTCATATAACTTAATCCCTCCTTACACGAACAGACGCCCACTTCTTTTAATTCAGGTACACACCCTTTTTTAGATCCAATGAGTAATTCTGATAGCAAGACTTCTAGGGTGAGATTGTAGGAAGGGGTAATGTGGACACTGGGTCAGCTTTGGAGATTAGCTCTAACGAATCTTCCTTTAACTTAGAGACTAGGGGCACTAACATGGTAATCTTAGATGTTTAGAACTTAAGATCCATTCACGACTCACATGTTCACGACCACCCTGGCACATCCTCGCACGGGGATAGTGACTGTGCAGACATACAAATGACTGCAAAACCAAACCAGTTCTGGAATGCTATCTACCACCCGATCATGATCTTTCGACGGGTAGAATAAGTACAGGATCCCTAAGTCCGTTTATTTTTTCCTTCCTTCTTTTGATGAATATGCTGGAAAACCACCTAAGGGTTTCGTATCCGCCATCAAACTCATGTTGGAGGTTGGTCTATGTTTCCCTCTCCCTAAGGTCATTACAGATTACCCCTCTCCCTAAGGTCATTACAGATTACCTTAGGAATTGGGAATTAGCCCCATCCAAGATTACACCCCATGGATGGAGGACAATTATTGGGTTTGTCGTCATTTGGAATAAGTAAATGGTTCGATCTTTCCATTGTGAGTGATTTTGATGGGACCTTCCACTTTTGGGCAAATGGGCAAAACTCCGATTGGAACTATGCCATGGCCCATCCACGAACTAGCGGGAACCTGGTTCTTGGTATGTCTGATTCCATTAGGAATTGGAGGGACCGGTTGTTCTATTTCGGAGGAGGATGTGATGTGTTCCGGACCTTCGACAATCGGAGTCATATCAGGCTTGACGGAAAAAGTTAAATATTCCAGCCAAATAAAAGTGCAATCCACTCAACCATGTCGGAATTAGATGCATAATATGTGTTTTTCGAGTAGAAATTGGCCATTAAGCAAAACTCATGGGCTACAGCCCTTGAGCCAACTGATTTTATGGCCAAATTTCATCATTTGGGGCTTCAAAACAGCAAGTCAATTATGCAGACGGAAATTAGGATTTTTGCGTATTTTTAGGTTAAATTTTGTTTTTAATTATTTGTTTTCCTATTTTAGAATTCTATTTTGAGTCAATTAGCGGCTAGGTTAATTTACTTATTTATATTCTTTTCCATTCATTGTAATTCAGACTTTGATTTTGATATAAATAGTTTTTTATTGAGGATTCAATAAAAGTTATAGGTGGATTCCTATGTTTTTAGAACTTATCAAGAATATTTCTTGTGGCGTTCAAATATCGAACTTATCAAATATTCATGAGAATATTTGTGGCGTTCAAAACCAGAAACTTATCAAGGAGATTGGGCAATTCCTCGTGGCGTTTCGAAAGTCGTGGTTCTTTATTCCGCATCGTCGAGCCATCGCGTCGTGAATATCGGGTCACGATTCATCCGTCCAATCACAACCTGAGTTCGGAACTTTCCAGCGTTTCTTCCGCTCTTCGAACCTCATCATCTGGTATCAGAGCTGGACTCTGAATTCAGGTTTTTCTATCCAGTTTGATTTTTATGTTTATCATCGAGTCCCATAAAAATCATCCATATCTTGTTCAATGTTTTGTTTTCAGTTTTTTTTAGTTTTCTTATTCTTCGTGTCAGTAAAATTTTTCAGTTTTTTATCCATATAAAAATTCAACAAAAATTCAAAGGTGTTTGTTTTATTTGATTTTTATCCAAATCCTGTTCTGTTTGTTTTGTTGCGTTCGTATCGAAATTTCGGATTTATTAAAAAAAATTATTTATTTTTATTTTTTATTTAATTCCGAAAATTCATTATTCAAAAAAAAAAAAAAAAAGGGTCATTCCAAGATTCAAGAACCACTTTCTTGAGTTTCTTTAAATTTCTTGGTATTCATTTCCTTCCAAGTTAATAAAAGTCGTTCTTGTTATTTGAGGTCTAAATTCTCTTCATTCTTGAAATTTTTTTAACGTTACATAAGGAATGAATTATGATCTAGGCTTTTTATTCCAAACTAGATGTTATGTGGATCATAAGGGGTGCAGTTTGGCGATTGATGGAAAGTGCTTTACTAATTTCGTTAGTAGCACCGTGGTTGAAAAATTAGGATTGCCCCTAGAACCACAAAATAAACCTTAAAGGATGACGTGGATGAGGGAGTTTGGGAATTTCAAAGTAACCAAACAAGTTCTAGTGCCTATCACCCAGGGAAGGTATAGTGAGGATGTATGGTGTGATGTAGTGCCAATGAAATCTTATCATATTTTATTGGGAAAACCTTGGAAACATAGGAGGGATGCTGTTTATGATAAGAGTATGCACATATACCAATTCCTTAAGAAAGGGAAAACATGCGTACTATATGGGTTGACATTAGAGGAAGCACTAGAAGATTCACGGAGGGTAAGTAAGGAGAGTGAAAAGTGGTGTAATACAAGGCATCGTGGGGATAAGGATATTGATAAGAAGGAGGGAGAGTTGAAATTAAAAACAAATAAACAAACTCCAAAATTTGATGAGCAGAAGGTGGAGTTGGGTAGCGAGGAAATAATTAAGAATGAAATTGTTGATAATGAGAGGAATGAATTGGGGGTTGAGGTAGAAGTTCAAATTTTGAGCTTTGAATTGGTAGATCCACATTTGAATACCGTTGAGGGAGTGCATGAAATTAATGATAAAAATCTAGAGGTAGAAGATGTGGTTGAATTTGAAGGTAAATATTTTGAAAACGTGGTTGAAGATGCAAAGGAAGAACGAGGTGAAGAGGAGGGCCTCGTGGTTCTTAAAGAAGAATTGGAGATGGTAATTAATTATGGATACAAGGATCCATACCTTGTACCTCATGAAGCTAATATTCCCCTCCCCATTCTATTTAATTCTTTCTTGCAGGTTAATGGTACGTGGAAATTTGGGCAACACCACCAATGTCCAAAGATGTTTCAACTTCAAGTCATTCACGTGACCCCCGTTGCAGAATATTTTTGGTTGATCATGTGCAATGGCAAGAGAAATTTTCCGTTTGATCCAGGAGGTGAAGTGAAACAATAGGAACAAAGCTATGATTCGAGATGAATCATCCTAAATAAGGAGGGTATGATGTGTTCCGGACCCTCGACAATCGGAGTCATAGCAGGCTTGACGGAAAAAGTTAAATATTCAAATCAAATAAAAATGCAATCTAGTCAACCATGTCGGAATTAGATGCATAATATGTAGGGCTGTACAAAAAAACCGTCAAACCGCAAACCGAATCGAAACCGTTGGTTCGGTTCCACGTGGACCCGCCAATATTTTCAAACCAAACCAAACCGTTTCAAAATGGTTTGGTTTAGGTTTCGATTTTTAAAAACTGCTTAAACCAAACCAAACCGCTAATTTTTTTAATTAACAAACTAATTTTTATTCATTTAAAATTAGAGTTTTTTCTCAAAAATTTTCAAATTTATCTAATGAATAAAAGTTCTTGTTTTTTTTTTTTTTTTTAAAAAAAGTTACTGTCTAATGTCCAACCACAAAATCTGATTAACATTTAACTCATACCACCTTTTAACAACATACTCCAATCCTAAAATCCCATTAACATATAACCCACACCATCCTTAAATCACATACTCCAACCTCGAAAGCTCATTTAATAGAGATTCAAACAAAAAACGTTCCCACTTCTTAATTCAATCATTAATTTTCTGTTTTCATTCGTCTTCCTTGTTTCCTTTCAACTTCCAAGTTCCTCTTCACTAATACCAATTAGATTCTTATAATAATAGACAGAGGTGATAGGTGTACTTTCAATTTCTTCCTGCATTTGATTTTATTTTAGAGAGTCATGGAAGATGTTTCGATCTATATCAGAAGGTTCGAATCAGGGTAAGAATTTGAATATCACTTGTTTAACTTTCTTTGCAAGTAAAATCATTCGATTATTTTATTTATTTTCTTAGAATTTACTCCTTGTTAAATTTCAGAATCTGGACAACAAAGATAAGCTAGCAAGAAGAGAGCCAAGACAAAATATTATTACTGTGAAAAATTGTATAAGCATCATACTAATAATCGCGGTACTTGTACTTTATCAAATCATATCACACATTTATGCAAGAAAAATATCCGTATATGGTTTCAAATAAAAAGCAAAAAAGAATGACTAGCTATGGTATGTCTTAGAATAGTGATTTTTCTAAGAATTTTGATGACGATGACCTATCATGTTTGTTCGGAAAGAAGTTAGAGAACAAATAAAATGCAATTACAAATTTACAATTGTTTTTTAACTTCATGTTTTTATTTTGAATTGAAAACAAATTCGAATGAATTTAACATCTAACATTATTAATTCTAGTATTTGCTTATTTATTAACTTATTTTATCTTTATATTAAAATATATGAGTTAATTTAACGTCTAAAATATATTATATTATGTCGATAAGTAAAAACCGCGGATTAAAACCAAACCAAACCGCAAAAAATGGTTTGGTTTGTAAAATGAAATGGTTTGGTTTGGTTTGAGAAAATGCCAAACCGCTTGAAATGGTTTGGTTTGAAAATATGTTAAAAACCGTCCAAATCGGATCGCGTTCACCCCTAATAATATGTGTTTTCGAGTAGAAATGGGCTATTAAGCAAAACTCATGGGTTAAAGCTCTTGAGCCGACTGATTTTATGGTCAAATTTCATCATTTCGGGCTTCAAAACAGCAAGTCAATTATGCAGACGGAAATTAGGATTTTTGCGTATTTTTAGGTTAAGTTTTGTTTTTAATTATTTGTTTGCCTATTTTAGAATTTTAGTTTAATTAGAATTCTATTTTGAGTCAATTAGCGGCTAGGTTATTTTACTTACTTATATTCCTTTCCATTCATTGTAATTCAGACTTTGATTTTGATATAAACAGTTTTTTATTGAGGATTCAATAAAAGTTATAAGTGGATTCCTATGTTTTTCGAACTTATCAATAATATTTCTTGTGGCATTCAAATATCGAATTTATCAAATATTCGTGAGAATATTTGTGGCGTTCAAAATCAGAAACTTATCAAGGAGATAAGGAAATTCCTCATGACGTTTCGAAAGTCGTGGTTCTTTATTCCGCATCGTCGAGCCATCGCGTCGTGAATATCGGGTCATGATTCATCCGTCCAACCACAACCTGAGTTTGGAACTTTCCGACGTTTCTTCCGCGCTTCGAATCTCATCAGGATGACAGTGCTCGAACTTTCTTGACCAATTTGGTTCAGCCATTCTCACCCACTTTAGATCGTACAGTATGTTTCACCCTTTTTAATTTATTAAATTATTTTTCTAATCATTAATTATACTTTGTTTTGCTTATCCTAGTATAGTTGAAACTTCTTTCGAACTTGAATTGAGTTTTCTGCGTGCCCACCAAATTGATGACCTGTAGAGATTTTACAAGGAACTTATAATAGAAGAAAACGTCTACCAGGCCGAACTAACCACGGTTCATCACTCCATCACCAAGATGTAAGTATATTTACCATGACTTTTAAATTCATCTTTGTGCATGACCCAACATATTTATTTTTTAGATCAATCTCACTCCCACTCTAAAAAGAAGAGAATGACTATTGGACAAATTTATTTCATAAGCTAAAAGATGAAGAAACTCTCGGTGGTCAAGAAGAAGCCCATATCGATTAATCGTAACCCCTCCAAAAAGACTTGCTCAAGCTCTTAGGCAGCATGAGAGTTCTTCTAGACCACTTCCTAAGATGGGCTAGACTCAGCTACAGGTTGCCCCTCATCAGGTAATCCCACTATAGCCCCTGTCGTGGTCTCAGATGACTTTAATTATTTCAGAGAACATTCAGCCCCTATCACTGCTATGGACGAGGCAAAGAAGAGATCCCAAAGGCCTTGAAGGATGTCCAATGATCTCACTGCCCTAGTGATGATTTGAAAGCCATATATGTAACCGTTTGAAACTCATTTAACGTCGTTGTCCGTGGGTGGGGAAGAAGCACAAGGCCATTTAAAGATCTGAGCTTTATAAATGATGGGGACCCTACTGGTGACAAAGATAGTTCAAGGACTGAATCGTTACTCTCCAAAGATTCAATCATTAAATAAAAGATAAAAGAACAAAGTGCTGCTTCACCTGTAGAATACGATTTCACAGTACTTCCTCTTCTCAACGTTTTCTCTACTGTTAGCAACAACAATTCCAGATGGCTGCATCACCGCATCATTAGGATAGAGAATATAGAATAGATGATTCTAGGATTAGATTGGTTTTTTTTTTTTTTTGTACAGATCATTGTGTATATAGAGTTTAAATGTATTTTTTTAGGGATATATATTTATATATATATCCCTATATTCTTTCATTACTGTATGATGTTTTATTGAGGAAATACAAAATCAACTTTCTTCTCCAAAGTTAGTACCTATTTTAAGTTTTTCTCAATTTGGTATCAGAGACATGGAAAACAATACCGCCAGCACCGGTTTAGCCTCAGAAATTCAAAGCTCCACTGCAAATACTCACCTTAGTCCTTTTGGAATGGCGTTAACACGAACTCCGAGCATCAAGCTAGACAAAAACAATTACCTAATGTGGAAGAATGTCATTATGCCTATTGTCAAAGGTCATAACCTTGAAGGTTATCTTCTTAGGACAAAGCTATGTCCTTAAGAGTTCATCGGTAACCAACAAACCACACAGGAAGGTGCTAACCAACAAACCACACAGGAAGATGCTACTGCTGAGTTGGTATCAAATCCAAAGTATAGTAAATGGGTATCAGTGGATCAGTTACTCATGGATTGGATTTACTCATCCATGACACTGGAGATACTAATGAGAGTGATGGGATGCAACTCAACCAATATGTTGTGGAAAGCTATTGTAGGAAACTTGGTGTCCTTAACAAGTCCAGAATAACTTTTCTCACAGCTAAAATGCAAAGAACTAGGAAAGGAGGCATGACAATGGATGAATATCTGAACACAATCAAGCAATTGGCAGACAATCTTGAGATTGCCGGAAAGAAGCTGGAGCATAATGACTTAGTCACACAAGTTCTTGCTGGACTTGATGATGAATACACCCCCATTGTTGTTCAAATCAATGGGAGGGAATCAATTAGTTGGAAAGAGCTCACTTCAGTGTTGCTGACATGTGAGAGCAGGCAAGAATATCTGAATCAGGTGAGAAGTGGCTTCAACTCAATTAGTCTGAGTGTTGGAGGTCCATATAGAGGAACCGGTGATTTCAGCAGAGGAAACAGAGGAGGAAATAGATTTTCGCAATACAGAGGCAGATCTAGAGGAAGGGGGAGATCAGGTAGAAACACTTAATACAAAGCTCCTTGTCAAATATGTGGTATGAATAACCACCAAACTGGGTGGTGCTTCAATAGGCATGATGAAAAGTTTGGGCCAACCAGATTTGGAAACTACAATTAGCAGACAGGAAATGCAAAGGGAGCATCCTACATAGCAACTCCTAACATACTACAAGATGAATCTTGATTTGCTGATTCAGGAGCAAGTAGTCATGTAATAGCAAACAAAAATCATCTAGACTTAGCAAAGTCATATGCAGGTAAGCAAACTATACTTGTGGGAAATGGTGAGCAACTGCCAATTACTCGCACAGGTTCTAAATTCTTTCCTCTTAGAGAAGATAGAACTCTGTACTTGAAAAATTCATTACATGTCCCTAGTATAAGCAAGAATCTGGTCAGTGTATCTAGATTTACATCTAATAATTTAGTCTCTATGGAACTTTATCCTAACTCTTGTGTTGTAAAGGATCTACAAACGAGGGAGAATCTGTTACAAGGGAAGCTTAAGGATGGCCTATACGAGCTCATGTTTCCCAACTCCAACAGCCACTCAATCCACACCCAAAAGCAAAATAAACCAGTACTCACCATCAGCATCAGTGAAGAACAGCTTAAAAAGGAGTCCTCATCCGTGTCACAATTTGAACTGTGGCATAGAAGATTAGGACACCCCTCTATGTCAGTCTTCAGTCATTCACTTAAATCTTGTAATGAAAAATTGATGGGTGTTGAATCCAACAAATAATAATAATTTCTCGCTCTCATTAAAATAAATTGCAATAGTGATGAGCAAGGTCGAATCCACAGGGATTTGTTAGATTTAATTTTTCAGAAAATTAAAAAAAAAAATTAAAAACGGGGGGGTTTTGAATTTCGAATGTAAAATCAAATTGTAAATAAACAATTGCGGAATTAAATTAATGAAAATATCAAATTAAACAAATATCCAGCCCAAGGTATATTCTCGGTATTGATTCATAGAATTGATCATGGATGCAAAAATAAAATCCTTAACTCATTCTCTAAATTGGTTATGGTCATTGATACGATCTAACAACATATCTCTCCTTATTTTATCGATAATCAAGAGACGCTCATTGATTATTTCCCTAATCAATAACAACCCTAGATACGATCGTATGATTTAATTTACCAATAAGATTAATTTCTAGAGAAACGACCAATTCTAACCAACAAATTCACACGCATGATTTATTTAAATTAGGTTATATGTCTTCATAACATGAGTCAAAAATCAATCTATAATTAACTATGTTATTTGTCACTTTTATTAGAAAACCTAAACAATTACGGATTTAGATTCCTAATTGACCAAGTATCATTTTGACAATTAAAACAACGTGCACTTTGAATTAATCAATCAAAATAACAACTTCAATTCACAAGCAAAAGACATATAAATAGAGAACAATTAAAGGTATAATTAAATTTAATTAGATCTCAAAACTCTTGGCAAATCAAAACTTCGAATAGCCTTGAACTGGAATAATAAATTTAGCTATCCATAAACATTGTAAATCAAAAATCTAAAAGAAAGAAAAATAAAAATAAAACTCTTGGTAGAAAATAACTTGTAGCCTCCTCCGTGATTCAAAGTACTGCGTCCCTTTTTCCTCTTTCCCAGCTGTCTCCCCTCTGTTGACTTCCAAAAAATCCCCCTAATATGAGATGCTGGGTCCCCTTTTTATTCCCAAATTTTCCTCCCTTTTTTGATTGTCCCTAGATTGGACTTACCAAAATTAATTCCCAGCCCAAACTCTTGGAATGATGCCACCTCCAATTAAGTTTCGTGCAAGAATTCTTCCTTCCTTCCATAAATTAGTTTCCGACTTCCTTTTATTACAAGAGTATATTCTTCAGCTGCTGGGCTTCTTCCCAATTGTGTTTCTGGGCTTTTAATTTCACCCCTAAGAATGTGTCCAGCCTATTAATTTTTGAGGCTACTGTCTTTAAAAATCAATAAGGCGTGCCCACGCCTTATGCAAAGTCCTTCCCTGATTGTGTACTTTAGAGTTCCAAACTTCTTCTTTCCAATTTGAGATATTGAATCCATTTTGATCTAAATTCTCCACCTAATCCACAAAACATAAAATATGATTGACATCACACTTTAAGCATTTAAAACCAATGGAGTAAGAGGAAATATAACAATAAAACAACAATTATGCACCCTATCAAAATTTCAGTTTCAGTACTAATAAAGTTGAAACATTTTGTGAAGCATGTCAGTTTGGGAAATCTCGTGCACTTTCATTTAAATTGTCTACTTCTATCTCTCGAAAGCCTTTGGATATTGTGTTCACTGATGTTTGGGGACCAGCACCAGTTGCTTCCACCTCTGGTTTTAGATTTTATATCATCTTTGTAGAAGAGTTTAGTGGGTAAACTTGGATATATCCTATGAAGCAAAAATCTGAGGCTCTTGCTCATATCATCACATTTAAAAAATTTGATGAAAATAAACTTGAAAGAAAGATTAAAATACTTCAATCTGACTGGGGTGGGGAGTATAGATGTTTTGGAAAAACAGCATAAGATTCAGGCATCAAACTAAGATAAACATGCCCCTACACCTCTGTACAAAATGGGAGAGCTGAGCGCAAACATAGGCATCTCACTGAGAATGGTCTTACCTTGTTAGCTCAAGCCTATATGCTGTTACATTATTGGTGGGAGGCTTTCTCTACCTCAGTGTCTTTCATCAATAATATTCCAACACAAGTCCTTGGAAACAAATCACCATCTGAACTGCTATATAAAACCAAAACAGATTTGTCAAACTTCAAAATTTTTGGGTTTGCCTGCTACGCTTGTCTTAGACCCTATCAAAAACACAAAATGGGCTTCCATTCACAAAGATGTATATATCTTAGGCCAAGCAATCAACATAAAGGATATAAATGCTTGAGTGTCACTGGTAGAATATATATTTCTAGCCATGTAGTCTTTCATGAGTCACACTTCCCATTCCAAATTTTCTCCATAAAGCTCCCACAACATCAGATCCCAGTCCTATACTATTTTCCCTACCATTTGACTCAAATACAGAAACTTCTATTTCACTTTCTCAACCTACTGGTATAGGTCAAACTGCAGCTGAACCTGCATCAGATTCAATTCAAACAATTCACAACAAGGAGTTATGGATGAAGAGGAGAATCGTGAACAAAGTGCTTAACAAATGGCTACTGAGGAGCCTGCACACTTCTCGCCAGTGAATTCAGGAGAGGATATTGGAACAGAAATGTTTGATCAGGAATTGCACATTGAAACTGATAGAGAACATCCTATGATCATAGGAGGCAGGGCAGGTATCTTCAAGCCTAAAGCCTTTTATGTTAATCTTGATAATGAATCTGAACCAACCACAGTTAGAGAAGCACTAGAAAGTAAAAATTGGAAGAAAGCTATGACAGAAGAATTTGAAGCACTTACAAGGAACAAGACCTGGAAACTGGTACCACCTGATTCCACTAAGAAGGTGATTGGATGCAAATGGATATTCAAGGTAAGGCATGATCCTGGTGGGGTTGTACAAAGATACAAGGCACGTCTAGTAGCAAAGGGGTTTCTTCAAACTAAAGGAGTAGATTTTCATGAGACGTTTAGTCAAGTTGTAAAGTCCTCAACATTAAGGATTATACTCTCTTTGACAGTTGGAAAAGACTGGGTGATAAGGCAAGTAGACGTCAACAATGCTTTTCTTAATGGCACATTGAAAGAGGAAGTTTTTATGAGACAAACAGAAGGGTTTGAAGACAAAATAAAACCATACCATATATGTAAACTGGAAAAGGCTCTGCATGGTTTGAAGCAAGCTCCAAGAGCTTGGCGTAATCAGCTGAAAAATACTCTTATTAGTTGGGGACTGAAGCAATCTAAAGCTGATAACTCCTTGTTTTTCACTGAGGAAGAAAACTATTCTACTTACATTCTAGTCTATGTTGATGATATCATCTTAACTGGAAGTTGCAGCAACAAATTAGAAGAGCTTGTGAAGAAATTAAATAATACTTTTGCTTGAAGGATCTTGGATCACTCAATAAGTTCCTTGGAATAGAGGTTAGTAGGAATACTTCTGGACTTCTTCTAACTCAAAAAAGCTATATTATTGATCTGCTAAAGAGATTTGAATATGATAAGTTGAATCCATCTATAACACCAATGGTGAGTGGGAAGTTGATTTCAAAGGATGAAGGGGAACCACTTGAAATTTCCTCCTGTACAGAAGTGATGTTGGAGCCCTTCAATACTTGGGGTACACAAGGCAAGACATATCATTCTTAGTCAACAGAATGAGCCAATTCCTACAGAATCCCACAGAAGCTCATTGGAACACACTCAAGAGAATCTTCAGATATCTGAGAGGAACACTGGACTATGGCATATTCTTACAAAGGGGACATAAAATGTATAATGTCACAGCATATGCAGACGCAGATTGGGCTTCTTGCCCTGATGACCGTAGATCAGCTGTTGGATATTCCGTCCATCTTGGAGAAAATCTGGTTTCCTAGTGTTCTAAGAAATAGCATGTAGTCGCCCGTTCAAGCACAGAGGTGGAGTATAGAAGTTTGGCTCATACAACCGCTGAGATAACGTTGTTGCAATCCTTGCTGAAAGAACTAAAAGTTGAAGTAAAAGGTGTACCAAAGATCTTATGTGACAATCTTGGAGCTAATGCACTTGCATCAAATCCTGTTTTACATTCTTGCACGAAGCATATTGAATTGGATGCTCATTTTGTTCAAGACAAAGTCTTGAACAAAGAAATTGAAGTTAAGTATGTGTGCTCCATGGAACAGACAGCTGATATACTAACCAAACCATTACCTCCGGCTAGATTTGAGTACATCAAGAGCAAACTAGGAATTGATTTGAGGAATTCCGGTTTGAAAGGGGCAGTTAAAGATCTGAGCTTTATAAATTATGGGGACCCAACTGGAGACAAAGATAGTTCAAGGATTGAAACGTTACTCTCCAAAGATTCAATCATTAAATAAAAGATAAAAGAACAAAGTGTTGCTTCACATGTGGAATACGATTTTATAGTACTTCCTCTTCTCAACGTTTTTCTCTACTGTTAGCAACAACAATTTCAGATGGTTGTATCACCGCATCATCAGGATAGAGAATATAGAATAGATGATTCTAGAATTAGATTGGTTTTTTTTTTTTTTTTTTGTACAAATCATTGTGTATATAGAGTTTGTATGTATTTGTTTAGGGATATATATCCCTATATTCTTTCATTACTGTATGAGGTTTTATTGAGGAAATACAAAATCAACTTTCTTCTTCAAATTTAGTACTTATTTTAAGTTTTTCTCAATTTGGCCTCTGAAATTTACCTTCTTTCTACTGCTTTCTTCTGCCATGCCTTCGTCGACCAAAAATTACCTCTCTCGTGTGAGGTCAAAGGCTAGAATGATGACCAAACATAACAAGGAGCTAGTTGGCTAACTCGTTAGAGAGAGGAATCGGAACAAATCCCTTGAGATGGAACGGGTTGCTTTAAGAACTACTAGTGCATAATTGTCATCCTTGAAAGAGTCAACAAGTTGCTTCTGAACATAACTATCATCCTTATCTATGCGTGCAAGCTTCTTTTCAGCATGTTTTACATTCTCATCATACTTATTCTCATCTATGACTCGGTGGTGAGTAAAAATATCATCATGAGAGAAAGACTTAATGATTCGATGGCCCCGTTTCTTTTGGTTAATGATATAAGGAGATGGAGGCAATGAAGTAGGGAAATTGGGAAGTGGAGTTGACTCTGGAGTATCATAGAGTGCAGGCGAGATTTGAGTCCAATTGTGTCTTCTATCTAAAATGGTTTTAGTTGATGTACCATTTGTCTTATTGAGTTTTGGATTAGTAGCTGGAACACTAACTCCCCTCTCAAGATTTGAAATAGGATCAATGATTCTCCTACCAAGCCTTAAGTCTGAAGTACTATTTATCCTCTCAAGTTTTGCATTAGAAGCATTTCTCACTGGAACCACAGATCTCTCAGCTCCTGGTTCGATCAACCTCATTTCCTAGCATACAATTGCATAGCAGAACTACCATCTCCATCTTCTTCAATGTTGTCATCGCTCACATACCATCGCCGACATCAAACACAAATAAAATTTTTACCGCCTTCATCTCCATCTCAACCATTGTGAACATGTATGTAAGAAAGCTTTTCATTTTTTGTGCAATTTTAAATTTCGCTCAATATTTATGTTAATGTGATTATAAAATTTAAATTTGTGATATTTAATGTCTATAATTCGAATTATTTTGCAGTGGAAGGACTTGGGCACCGTCTCGATCGATGTACCAATTAAAAGTTTATAAATTGTTTATTTTAATAATTTACGTGTAATTTATGTGATTAATTGTTTTATTTCCTAAACATGCTATTTTCTATTTTTTTGTGTTAAATGGAAAGTTGGGGAAAAGTTTAGTGGCAATTGGAGAGTAAATAAAACTTATGGGCTTAATTAAACACAGGAGGAGACATGAGGGAGTAAATTGCAAATTTCAAAAGATTAAACATTAAATCCTAAATCTAACCTAACCCTCATTCTCACCCTCTCACTCAACGTCCTCTCCATCTCTCACACCTCTCGGCATCTCTGTCTCTGTCTCGGCTCTCTTCACTCCCAGCCACCCCCACCGATGGTAGCCACTGCTACCGCCGACCATAGCCATGGCCTCCACCACCTCCCCTGCCACGGTAAGGTTCCCTTTCTCCCTCCCTCTCGAGCACAGCTACTCGGACTCCTCACACCCACGCACCCACATGGACACACACTCGCACACATTCACGTATATATGGAATAATATGCATCTATATGTGGGATTTCAGATTTTTTAGTAACATCCAGATTTCGAATTTGGTTGTAATTTCAGATTTCTTGTAACCTTAGTTGTTGATTTCAAATTTTGGATAATGGGCATATATATGTGTATATATATTATTACGTATATATGCATATACATACGTAGATTTTAGATTTCTATGTGTATAAATATATAATTTCATATTCAAATTTTAGTCTAAATTTCATATGTTAAATGCCAATTTTGAAAATATGGAATTTAATGATGTCAGCGCGTATCTAATATGTATCTAATATATGGGGATTTACATATTTTAGGAATAATGGCATAAAGGGGGTGGGGGTGTGTGTTAATTTTTCAGATTTTGTGTAAACTTTCAAATTTAAGAGACTACTGGAACTTTAAATCGGAATCTTAGATTTTTGGAATTTATCGATTTGGGAAGTTGGGTATTGTATATACTAAGTAAACTTCTTTCATTTATGATAACGGGATTAATTATCAGATTTGGGGAAAACCTCATGAATGGTTTTAATTGTTATTTAGTATGTGGTTTAAGTTAGATATAATTGTTTGAGTTGTATTTAAAAGGACAAGAAAATTTTCTAGTTCACATTGAAATTGTATCTTGTGTTTAAAATGTGGCATGTTAGGTATTTGACTTAACTTAAAACTTCTTTTGGATTAAATTGTAAGTTACATAGAAGTCTCAACCTCATTTAAGAGTGTTAAATGTGATTTTTGGACTAAAAGCATATTTGATTAATGAATGGAAATAATTAGGAGAATTGGTACATTGACGACACTGACAGCCGATGCTCCTCCACTTGCAAATCCAGATAACGGTAAATACTAATGATGTCTGGTAAGTAAACTTCCCCTATTTTCATTGAAGTTAAATGTTTAATGTGTAATTAATGTACTTAAATTATATCCTTGAAATTTATTTGCTTGTGACGCTTTTCATGAACTTTATACATGTATGTGTTATTAAGGGAATGTTTAAGCATACATGTTATCATGTTGTTACCTCGTCAAGCATGCATTTTCATTGAGTTGGGGAAGTCAAATGATTTTAAATGAAGAATGTGATAAGTTTAAGTTTTCTCAAAATGCATGTATCCCAATTTTTAAGAAAGAATGGGTGTACTTCTATGCCATGAAAGGTGTGAGTGGGAAATGGGGCGATGGAGACTGGCGTACCCGAATTAAACCGCTGTTGCGGTGGCGAATATTAAACCGCTTTATGGTGACGATTGCTAAACCGGTTGGCGGTGGCAAATATTAAACTGCTTTGCGGTGACGATTGCTAAACCGGTTGACGGTGGCAAATATTAAACCGCTTTGTGGTGACGATTGCTAAACCGCTTGGCGGTGGAAAATATTAAACAGCTTTGCGGTGACGATTGCTAAACCGGTTGACGGTGGCAAATATTAAACCGCTTTGCGGTGACGATTACTAAACCGGTTGACGGTGGCAAATATTAAACCGCTATGCGGTGGAAAAATGATAATCTGGTCCTAAATAAGGAATATTGCCCACTTCATTGTGATTGGCCAGAAGATACACTAATTGAGCTCACGATAGAAATGAAGTTAAAGTTTTGGAAATGTTTAAGTGAAAGTTGGAAAGTCTGAAGTATTGAAAAGTAAAGTAAATGGGGATAATTACTTTGAATGATCTAAGGCATTACATGTAATGAGCATGCATCACGTGCATAAAGTTTACTTACTGAGCTTTAGCTCACCCCAATCCCTTTCCAATATATTTCAGGTGATGAAAGCTAGATGAGACGAGGAGAGCATTTGGTGGCAGACTCAGGATATACTCGCTTCAACCTTTTAAATAAAGTCAAATTAGAATTTATTTCAATGTCTCATTAATTATTCTTTAATTTATTTATAATAGATAATTGCTTGGTTGGAGTTAGTTTCGAATAAGTATGAGTATCGTATTTGAGGTTAAATTGCCTCTTGTTGTATTTGTTAAAGTTTATTATTTGGAATTATATTGTTGTGGAGTTTGAGATTCTTTTTGTAAAGGGGTTTGATGATGTTTGGGATTGAATGAGTTGAGATGTGTGTTTGAAAATGGTTATGATGTCTCTTTACAGGTTGGCTAAGTCCAATTTATAGAGGAGACTCTGTCGAAATTTCTGTAAAATTTTATTATAGAAATGAAAATGTTAAGGTTTCAAATGATTTCTTTTCTGCATTTAAGAAAAGAAAAGTTAACACGTCTAAGTTTAAGATTTCGAACTTGGGGTGTTACAATGTATCTTGCACCCACCCCATAACCATGAGCTTCTATTAAATTAAATAATATTGAAAAACCAAGAATCATAAACAACATAAGGAAATGGTGCAACCTGATAATACAAGATCTTAGTATATTAACCAAAGTTTGAGGTTGTTTCTCATTCAATCCCAGCAGCAACCACTGGCCAATATCAAGAAAAGGTGGTTAAGAATTTTGACATTAGAGACCAAGTACAGTTGTGACAAACTGAACTGAGATATCTTTGAATAGGAGAGCATGATGAGAACGTAGAATATGAATGGAAGACTTTAATGGAGCTCGAAGTTGAAATCGCGAGTAGAGACGAACTAACAAGGCTTCAATGGAGTTTTGGCTCCATTTATCAAAACCAGAAATCTAGATCTAATGTAATATAAGCAGCTTGAAATCTCCCATACTGTTGAAAGAGAAGATTGGAGTTCATAAAACTTTGTCGCCCTTTGAAACAACACTTTTGCAATTAACACCATTTCTGCTGCTTGTTGTGAGATGCAATGGTGATAAGCAGGCTGATGAGAGGCGACAATGGATAGTAATGGGCGGATGAATCGTCTAGATTTAGATCAACAAATTAAAGAAATGAATCAAAATATTTTAGCTAAAACGAAACGAAAACAACTTGGCTGGACGAGCTGTTTTGTCGCCGCTCGCCTGAGACCTTAAACTCAAAACCTTGGCCAATATCTAAAATAGCTCTAATACCATGTGAAAATATTGATCTTTTATTATGAAAATGCTTACTAACTAATTACAAAGTGTATCCTGTATTTATAGAATCAAACTAACAAACTCAAAACAAGCATTTAACCAACTAACAATCTAAAAAACTAATTCTCTAACTAATTTTATATCTAAACACAAAAACTTGGACATCGAAGTGAAAAAAAAAAAAAAGATATCAAATTTGACGACAGATCTCGTGTTAATATGTGCATTCATTATGCGTATTTTCGTAATGGAATCTTGATAAGTGTATTTTATACACTTATTTATATGTAAAAACTAGAATATTATATTTTCGTTTTAGAATAAATACTACTTAATTTTTGTTTATTTGTTTACATTTCAGAAAATACCCAAAAAGATGAAGAATGAAGAAATTGATGGAAATAATGCACAAATGGATCATAATTGGAGCTAAATTGGCAATGGAGGAGTTAATGATGTCAACCGAGAAACTTGAATGGTGCTAAAGTAAAGAAATCAAGTGTTTAAGGACCCAATTGAAGAAGGTGAGAGCTGAAATGAGTTAATGAGAAGATTCTAAAGTATGTGAACTAAATTGCTTAAATTGAAAGTGGAGGACCGAAGCTACAATTAAAAGTCAGGGACCTATTTATACGGATCTGAAAGTTGAAAATTGCACAAAATATTAAAGTTGCGCTATCACATCCCTTAAAGGCGCGTGATGGCACGATGGTACAAAAATATGACCTGAGGCTAAAGCGGTATCCTAACAAGAGATTATGGACATTTTCCTCATCTAAGAGCATCATACAATTGAGCTTTTCACGTGAAGTTTTTGGGACATTTGTTGTATGTATTGATTTATTAATGTATTTAATGCATGAATTAATTGGCCACTAGTTCATGATTCATTAAGTTATTTTCATATTCCGAGAGATGAGTTAGTAACTTAGATCAATGTAATAAATCCGATAACTAGACAAGAGATAGAGTTATACTTTTGTTATTATCCCGATCGTGTTTGAATTCTTGTGTTCTACGCATCTAGATAAATAATATTCGTAGAAACACGATTGACTTATTTAGGTAGAATTGATTTAAACTTGAGAGAAGAATTTTAATATACATTAGTAATTCGACTGAATGCATATTTAAGAAAAAAATTGGAATTGGAGTTAATTTAATTGGTTAGGTGAAATCGTAAATCCCAAACTACTTTACAATCTTTTTGAAAAAAAAAAAAAAAAAAACAATTTCGCACTTTATTTCTTTAGTTAATTTGCTTAGTTCTAGTTTAAAACATCAAACTTTTCATCTTTTCAAATAAAATTAAGAGCTAAAACATTTCGATACTTAATATCAGTCCTCATGGGAACGATATACCGGACTTGTTTGTCTACTTTATTACTTTTCACGATCAGTACACTTGCGAGTATATTTTATATCACAAAATAAAGTGAACAAATTTTTTAATGAAGCTGATAAAATATCAAATTCTTGGTCAACCAAAGTTTATTTTCTTGTAATATGCAGGATTCATTACCATTGATGAAAAGTAGGATAGGGCCTTTTTCTATTACTTTGTTGAGGTAGAAACTGAGCATGTTTTAAAGCCTTTTGTTCTTTGGTTAAATGGAGGTAAGTTAACTGTGTTTATGTATGTACGTATTTATCACATACTTTTCAAGAAAATGCTAAAACCCATAAATATTTTCAGTAAAAGAAGTATGAAATAATCATTTTGGGGTTTGAAAAATGGAATTTCTTGTTTTTACTGACAAGAACACAATTGAGGGAAAAATATTTTCTACTCATTAATCAATTGTTACATGTGTGTTTATTTAGTACTACTCAATAAGCTAAATATGTTAAGATAAAATTACAATCTCTTACATTAAGTACAAGATCATTCCTTGATTTTTTCAAATCACATGATTCCTTGATTTCATCCAATCATATAATTTCTTCATTTCCTCCAATCATATAATTCCTTGATTTTCTCCAATCATATAATTCCCTGATTTATTATCTTAATACTCCTCCTCAAGTTGGCTTGTGTTATATCACATGCCTAGCTTGACTACAGAATCATCAGAAGCTCTACTTGATACTGCTTTAGTAAGTACATCAGCTAACTAATCTTCATACTTCACAATCGTAACATTATAATACCCACTTCAATTTTTTATTTAATGAAATATCTATCAACTTTTATATGCTTCGTTCTGTCATGTTGGACTGGATAATGAGCAATCTCAGTAGTTGAAGTGTTATCAAAATACAACTTCATAGCATCTTAACTATAATAATTCACAAACTCTTAGAGCCATGGCCCTATATTCAGCCTTTGCATTGGACTTTGCTACCTGATACATATATTTTATACACTTATTTATCTGTCAAAATTAGGATATTATGTTCTTTTCGTGAATAAACTCTACTTAGTTATTTTTATTTATAATTATTTTATGTTTTATCTCAAAATCAAGAAAAAAGAGGAATTAAAGCAAATGCATCACAATTGGATGAAAGTTAGAGCAAAATCATGCACATGGAGGTTGATGAAGACAATTGAAATGTAAAAGTAGAAGAATGAAGAAGTTCGATGGCCTAATTGAAGAAATCAAGTGAAGAAATGATTCAATTGAATAAAATTAGAAATTATGGGGAACAATTTGTAAAGCTCTAAAAGTTGAAGGGCTTGAGTTACAATAAAAAAGGGACCCAGATGAAAGAAAAGTGAAATATTGAGGACTAAATTGAAGAATTCAAAGAGTTGAAGGACCCAAATTGCAAAATAATGGAGGACTTATTTGAAAAAGAGGAAAATATCTCAGCTGCGGTCCAATTACATGCTTGTTTGCCGAAGTTTGCAAACCGAGGTCCGACCGCGGTGGCACTGTAGCAAGCCTTTTTTTGGATTTTTTTGGTCCGATTTTTAGCTTTTTCATGCTTTTTCCATTATTGTTTTCTCCTTTTTCGAGCCCTGCTAGGTTTAAACCACTTTCTAGGCTTCAAAACTATATAAAAACCTATTCTACCACATAGAGAAAAGGAGGTTGGAGGCACAAAATTCTAAACCCTAGACCAAAAAATGAAACCCCTATTCCACAAATTTACTCTTAAATTCATCCAAATCTTAGGAGAAATCAAAGGGAAAAAGCTAGGGATTTGGAGAACACACAAAACTTGGGCAAATTCTTGATGCAAGAAGACGTTTATTCACGAAATCTCTAAATTTTGGGTTTCGTTTTCATTATTGTTTGTTATTTTATTTCCAAGAACATGAGTAGCTAAATTTAATATTGGGATTGATTATATAGTTTTAATATTTCTAGTTTTAATTTCAATTCTCAAGTTAGGATTTTTATTGTTTTCATGTATTGATTTTACTATGTTTTTAATGTTTGAATTAATTGGCTACTAATTCATGATTTAATTGTTATTTTAATAATCCGAGAGGTGAGTTAACAATTAGATCACGTAGTAAAATTCGAAAATTTCGACAATAAAGATAGATATATGAATTTGTGATTGCATGTGATCAAATATTAATTCTTAGGTAATTTAATACATTAGTTAAGGAAGAATTCTGATCCGTTGTAGAGATACATGGTTGACTTCGTTAAATAGGCCTAATTTGAATTTGAGATAGGTAAATTAGATAGATAAGTAAATTCGATCAAATAAAACTTTAGAAAACAACTTGAGATGCGAAATTAAGCTAGAATATTATTTCAAACTCATTAATCCCGATAGTCCTTTATTGTTAAGAAAACTTATCGTCCAGTATCTTGCTTACATATTTTAATTACAGTTGTAATTAGTTTAATTTTTCTATTTTTATTGTTTATTTCATTAATTCATCAATTTATTGTTGTTCTTGGAATTGTTTGCAATTCTCATTGATGTGTTCCTGACCCTCGACAATCAGAGTCATAGCAGGCTTGACAGAAAAAGTTAAATATTCAAGCCAAATAAAAGTGCAATCCAGTTAATTATGTCGGAATTAGATGCATAATATATATTTTTCGAGTAAAAATTGGCCACTAATTTTGTTAGTAGCACCGTGGTTGAAAAATTAGGATTGCCCCTAGAACCACACTATAAACCTTATAGGATGTCGTGGATGAGGGAGTTTGGGAATTTCAAAGTAACAAAACAAGTTCTAGTGCCTATTGCCCAGGGAAGGTATAGTGAGGATGTATGGTGTGATGTAGTGCCATTGAAATCTTATCATATTTTATTGGGAAAACCTTGGAAACATAAGAGGGAGGCTGTTTATGATAAGAGTATGCACAAATACCAATTCCTTAAGAAAGGGAAAACATGCATACTATATAGGTTGACATTAGAGAAAGCACTAGAAGATTCACGGAGGGTAAGGAAGGTGATATGATCCTGACCAGGCGTCGAAGGGAGAAGTCGAGCCATCGACAATATGACAGTGATCTACGTTCAAAACGGAGTAAGTTCCATGTTGGGGTCGAGCCGAGAAGGGGGACGGATCAAGCCGAATCAAGGGGTCGAAGTAATTTGGGCAAAAATTCCATTACGGACGTAAAAGAGGACCTTCACGGCCGTAACACATATATTCACGGCCGTAAATCATGTTATCACGGCCGTAATCAATTAGCGGAGAAAAAAGGAGAATTTCAACAGAACGAGGCTTACGGCCGTAACATTCAAAAAAGGGGAATTTCACGGCCGTAAGAAATTCGTCACGGCCGTAAATAATAAATCTGTTTTTGATCAGAGAGGCCTTTACGGTCGTAAAATAATTATTCACGGCCGTAAATGAGTAGCGGCCAGATTTTCCGGATTTTCAATTATTTTATTTCCTTTTTTGGTTTTTAGGTTATTTTCCTATTTTAGAATTTTAGTCTAATTAGAATTCTATTTTGAGTAAATTAGATGCTAGGTTATTTTGCTTATTTATAGTCCTTTCCATTCATAGTAAAAAATAGTTTAGTTTGAGTTTTGAGATTAATAAAGTTGAGAGAGTTTTCTCCAATTGAAAGGTTGAGGAGTCCCTTTTGTATTCTTCGAGAACAAATCCGACTTATCAAATATTGTGAAATATTTGTGGCGTTGAACTTATAAAATATTCGCGAGAATATTTGTGGTGTTTCCAATTTAGAATCTTATAAAGGAAATTGACAAGTCCTTGTGGTGTTTCGAAAACCTTGGATCTTGATTCCGCGTCGTCAATTTCTTGCGTCGTGAATCTTGGGTCAAGGTCCTATGTCAATTTTATCTTTCCAGTATTTTAATTCTTGTTTATTTTTCGCGTCAAATCTGATCCAGATCTTTCCTAGGTTTTAATTTCGTTTTTTCCGCGTTTTCGACGAGATTCCCCGATCGGGATCTCATCAGAAGGAGAGTGAAAAGTGGTGTAATAGGAGGCATCGTGGGGATAAAGATATTGATAAGAAGGAGGGAGAGTTGAAATTAAAAACAAATAAACAAACTCCAAAATTTGATGAGGAATTGATTAGGAATGAAATTGTTGATGATAAGAGGAATGAATTGGGGGTTGAGGTAGAAGTTCAACATTTGAACTTTGAATTGAAAAATCCACATTTGGGTAATGATGTGGTAGTGCACGAGCATGGTGATAAAAATATGGAGGTAGAAGATGTGGTTGAATTTGAAAGTAAGAATATTAAAGAGGTGCTTGAGAGAAAAGAAGTAGAGGGCAATAAACGAGAACTTGCAAAGGAAGAACGAGGTGAAGAAGAGGGCCTCGTGGTTCCAAAAGAGGAATTGACGTTGATAATTCATGAATACAAGGATCCATACCTTGTACCTCATGAACCTAACATTTCCCTCCCCGCTTTATTTAATTTTGTCTTGCAGGTTAAATGTGCTTGGAAATTTGGGCATTACCACCAATGCCCACAGGAGTTTCTACTTCAATCCATTCATGTAACCCAAGTTACAGGATACTATTGGTCATCCCTTTGGCATGGAAGCAATAATTTTCCGTTTGATCCAGGAGGTGAAGTGAAACAATAGGAACAAAGCTATGATTCGGAACGAATCATCCTAAAGAAGGAGGGTATGATGTGTTCCTGACCCTCGACAATCAGAGTCATAGCAGACTTGATAGAAAAAGTTAAATATTCAAGCCAAATAAAAGTGCAATCCACTAAGCAAAACTCATGGGCAAAAGCCCTTGAGCCCATTGATTTTAGGGTCAAATTCCATCGTTTGGGGCTTCAAATTGGCAAATCAATAATGCAGACGGAAATTTACTATATTTCCATAATTATAGGATTTTTAATTATTTTGTTTCCATTTTGGTTTTTAGGTTATTTTCCTAATTTAGTATTCTAGTTTAATTAGAATTCTATTTTGAGTAAATTAGCGGTTAGGTTATTTTGCTTATTTATACGCTTTTTCGATTCATTGTAAAATCAGACTTGAGATTTGATTTTGATATAAACAGTTTTTATTGAGGATTTAATAAAAGTTATAGGTGGATTCCTATGTTTTTTCGAACTTATCAAAAATATTTCTTGTGGCGTTCAAATATCGAACTTATCAAATATTTGTTAGAGTATTTGTGGCGTTCAAATTAGAGACTTATCAAGGAGATTGGACAAATCCTTGAGGCGTTTCGAAAGTCGTGGTTCTTTATTCTGCATCGTCGAGTCATCGCGTCGTGAATATCGGGTCATGATTCATCCGTCCAACCACAACCTGAGTTCGGAACTTTCCGGCGTTTCTTCCGCGCTTCGAACCTCATCATCTGGTATCAGAGCTGGACTCTGAATTCAGGTTCTTGTGTTTTTCTATCCAGTTTGATTTTTATGTTTATCAGCGAGTTCCATAAAAATCATCCATATCTTGTTGAGTGTTTTGTTTTCAGTTTTTTGCGTTCTTCTTGTTCTTGAGTTTGTTGAGTCATTAATCCAGAAAATCGTTCAAAAATAATTTCAAAAGTGTTTGTTTTGCTTAATTCTTATCTGAATTAAGTTCCGTTTGTTTTGTTTCGTTCGTGTCGAATTTTCGAATTTTATTAAAAAAAAATATATATATATATTTTATTTTTATTAATTCCAAAAATTCATCATAATTTAAAAAAAAAAAAAAAAGTCACTCTGAAATTCAAGAACCACTTTCTTGAATTTCCTTAAATTAATTATATTCGTTTTCTTTCAAGTCACCAATAAAATTCGTTCATGCTATTTGATGTTTAAATCATCTTCGTTCTTGAATTTTTGAAACGCCACATAAAGAATGGATTATGATCCGAGCTTTTTATTCCAAACTAGATGTTATGTAGATCATAAGGGGTGCAGTTTGGCGATTGATGGAAAGTGCCTTACTAATTTCGTTAGTAGCACCGTGGTTGAAAAATTAGGATTTCCCCTAGAACCACACTATAAACCTTATAGGATGTCGTGGATGAGGGAGTTTGGGAATTTCAAAGTAACCAAACAAGTTCTAGTGCCTATTGCCCAAGGAAGGTATAGTGAGGATGTATGGTGTGATGTAGTGCCATTGAAGTCTTATCATATTTTATTGGGAAAACCTTGGAAACATAAGAGGGAGGCTGTTTATGATAAGAGTATGCACATATACCAATTCCTTAAGAAAGGGAAAACATGCATACTATATGGGTTGACATTAGAGGAAGCACTAGAAGATTCACGGAGGGTAAGGAAGGAGAGTGAAAAGTGGTGTAATAGGAGGCATCGTGGGGATAAGGATATTGATAAGAAGGAGGGAGAGTTGAAATTAAAAACAAATAAACAAACTCCAAAATTTGATGAGGAATTGATTAGGAATGAAATTGTTGATGATAAGAGGAATGAATTGGGGGTTGAGGTAGAAGTTCAACATTTGAACTTTGAATTGAAAAATCCACATTTGGGTAATGATGTGGTAGTGCACGAGCATGGTGATAAAAATATGGAGGTAGAAGATGTGGTTGAATTTGAAAGTAAGAATATTAAAGAGGTGCTTGAGAGAAAAGAAGTAGAGGGCAATAAACGAGAACTTGCAAAGGAAGAACGAGGTGAAGAGAAGGGCCTCGTGGTTCCAAAAGAGGAATTGACGTTGATAATTCATGAATACAAGGATCCATACCTTGTACCTCATGAACCTAACATTTCCCTCTCCGCTTTATTTAATTTTGTCTTGCAGGTTAAATGTGCTTGGAAATTTGGGTAACACCACCAATGCCCACAGGAGTTTCTACTTCAATCCATTCATGTAACCCAAGTTACAGGATACTATTGGTCATCCCTCTGGCATGAAAGCAATAATTTTCCGTTTGATCCAGGAGGTGAAGTGAAACAATAGGAACAAAGCTATGATTCGGAACGAATCATCCTAAAGAAGGAGGGTATGATGTGTTCCTGACCCTCGAAAATCAGAGTCATAGCAGGCTTGATAGAAAAAGTTAAATATTCAAGCCAAATAAAAGTGCAATCCAGTTAATTATGTCGAAATTAGATGCATAATATGTATTTTTCGAGTAGAAATTGGCCACTAAGCAAAACTCATGGGCAAAAGCCCTTGAGCCCATTGATTTTAGGGTCAAATTCCATCGTTTGGGGCTTCAAATTGGAAAATCAATGATGCAAACGGAAATTTACTATATTTCCATAATTATAGGATTTTTAATTATTTTGTTTCCATTTTGGTTTTTAGGTTATTTTCCTAATTTAGTATTCTAGTTTAATTAGAATTCTATTTTGAGTAAATTAGCGGTTAGGTTATTTTGCTTATTTATACGCTTTTTCGATTCATTGTAAAATCAGACTTGAGATTTGATTTTGATATAAACAGTTTTTATTGAGGATTCAATAAAAGTTATAGGTGGATTTCTATGTTTTTTCGAACTTATCAAGAATATTTCTTGTAGCGTTCAAATATCGAACTTATCAAATATTTGTTAGAGTATTTGTGGCGTTCAAATCAGAGACTTATCAAGGAGATTTGGCAAATCCTTGTGGCGTTTCGAAGGTCGTGGTTCTTTATTCCGCATCTTCGAGTCATCGCGTCGTGAATATCGGGTCATGATTCATCCGTCCAACCACAACCTGAGTTCGAAACTTTCCGGCGTTTCTTTCGCGCTTCGAACCTCATCACTCATCTTCTTAGTTAATTTTTTTCTTAGCATAGGAATTTTAGATTCAAATTGAATCGATAACAAATAAATTCATCAATTTTAGTGTTCTTAGCTTTTAGATCTAGTTTACTTTAGTTATTTTGTATTTTGATTCATAATAAAAAAAAAACAACAAAATCAAAATTCTCTAAAAAAATAAAATCTCTTCTTGTCCTTGTACGCTCCGTTCCCAAAGAGAAAATCTTCTACCTTTCGAACCCAAAATTGAATGATTCCTTAGAGGACGGCGTAGGGAACAAAGCCTGAACCAGATGGCTAATCTAATTAATCCAAATGAAAATTTTGATTTAGAGCTAAATGTCACTGCAGCCTGCAAGAGCTCTTGCTTCAACTGCAGAACCACAAAACAATCAAGTAAATGAATTGATTGTTCAAAACGACAACGTATGATACCTTCCTATGGGTCAATACTTGACATCTGTTGCAACTTCAAACCGTTCTAGTATATTATATCCGCCTTTTGGAAGACAAGAATTCAAATTAAGAGCAGGTTTAATAAACCTCTTTAGTAATTATATTCAATATTTGGAAAGCCACATGAGGACCCCAACGCACATATTGTCACCACAATTTAAATCGATAGTGGGATCATCAGTTGGTGGGTCCATTACCAATAAAAGTGTCAACCAAGCATGTGACCTGGTTGAACTAATTGTAAAAACTCATACCATGTTCCCATTTGAAAGAATAACAAAGAAGGGTTGCTAGAGTGCATGATGTAGATGCACTGGCCTATACAAATGCGCAAATACTGTGTTTACAAAAAAGGTTGACTTGTTGCTTACATCACATCAATAAGGAGTTAACACTATTTAATCACAAGTAATTTGTGAAAATTGTAGCTCTAACCATTCAACCAAAAATTGCATGTTGTTGGCTTCAATAGAAGAGCAGGTTAATTTTGTGCAAAATAATCATTAACAACAAAATAACCCATGTGCTCCTACTTCTAATCCTGGTTGGAGACAATACCCAGGTTCTAAATTTCCTAACAATCAAAATGACTTTAACCAACCACCTGAGGAGAGAATACCAAGTTTGGGAGAGATGTTTCAACAATACAGACTGAGAAATATTTGAACTTCATCAAACAACCATACAAAGTCATTCTACTAAAAGTAAAGGGTTTGAAAATCAGATGAGCTAAATCGCTCAACAATTGTTTGAGCAAGCATCTGGAACACTCCCAAGTAACATAGTTAAAAATCCAAGGGAGCAAGTTAAATGATCTCTACAGTGGAGATGGGAAGAATCTACACTCTAGCTTCTAAAGTAGTTGAGGATGAGCCATACTTTCCTACATAGGAATATTTCCCACAAAAGGGATATGTACCTCCAATCTCTTTCCCTCAGACACTCCTAAGAAATAGGGTACAGAAGGATGTTCAGGATGTCACTACCAGAAATGGTGTGCAATTTCCTGAATTACATGAGAAGATGCATGAATAAAGGGAAAAGAATATGGAAAATAAAGACAAGGATATGGAGATGAATGAGATATCAAATTCAAATTGTCAAAATGATATTGAAAAGTCAAAGGAAAAATCTCAATTTCCCGTCAAGACCTATGTCTCACCAGTCCCGTTCCCCCAATGTCTGCAGAATCCCAAAATGGAAGGCAGTTTAATAAAGTTCTAGAAGTATTTAAGAAACTGCATATTAACATACCATTTGCAGATGCTCTCACACAAATGCTAGCTTACCTAAGTTTATGAAAGAAATGATTTCTAAAAAGAGGAAGTTGGGAGGATGTGAGATTTTGTCCATAACTGAGGAGTGCAGTATAATTCTTCAAAATAAATTGCCTCCAAAACTCAAAGATTCAGCGAGTTTCTCTGTCTTTTATAGTATAGGAAAATTCAAATTTGATATATTTTTGTGTGATTTAGAGGCAAGTATCAATTTGATGCCTTTCCCAGTTTACAAGAAACTTGGATTGGAGAAACCCAAACCCATGAAAATCACATTACAGCTAGCTAAAAGATTAGTGAAGCATCCATATGATGTCATTGAGGACATTTTAGTTAAAGTGGATACATTCATCTTTCCATTAGATTTCATAATTTTGGATATTGAAGACGATAGTCAAATGTCACTTATCTTTGGTAGACCCTTCGTAGCCGTGGGACAAGTTTTGATAGATGTTGAAAAAGGGGAGGTGGTCTTAAGAGTGTAGGATGAGCAAGTGATGTTCAGCGTCACTCAACATCCTAATAAATACTATCAACAAGAAAGTTGCTTCAAAGTGGAGAAAGTGGTACATGACAATGAATATAATTTGAAGCAAGAAGAAAAATCAGGTGGCGCTCAGATCAACTGTCAAGAGATTAAGAAATTACGCAAAAAGGCTTAGAAATGCAAGACAGAGAATTGCAAGGAGTGCAGGGCATCATCCTTTATGCCACCATAAGAAAGTGTGAAAAAGTTAGACTTAAGACTATAAATGGAGAGCTTATTGGGAGCTAACCCAATCTCTATTTCCTTTTATTTAGCATTTTTTTTATAGCATTACATTTAATTTTAGTAGATCTTGCAATTTGGAGTTTTTGTAGTTAGCATCCCTAGCACCATCCCCTCTTTGATTTGATATTCAAGTGCGTTCTTAGTTCTAATATATGCATCATCCATGAGCCAAAAAGTTTACATCACATTGTGTCAAATTCATTGCTCTTATCACATCTAAAGCAATTCGAAGGTATGATTTTACACACTTTTAGAGATTATGCATGATAATTGTAATGTTCCTTTTATACTTGTGAAATTAGAATTATGGATTGTTGGAGTATAGTATTAGGCTAGAAATTTTTTGTGAATTGATTGTGATTCCAGGTGAAAATTTTGGATCCATTCATACACCCGAAGTTATTATTTCCTCTTAGAATTCACAATACACACAAAGTGTTTGACATGATGTCACAATGAGTTTTTCTTTGAGTTTTAACAAATATTTTTGAATGATCACCTTAAATACATGTTATATATCATATGTGTATCATTCATTCATGACTTACACTGATTTAATGCATAAAACTCAAATCAAACATATTTGGCATTGTAAGGCACTCACTGTGGTCACTGTACCAAAAACAGTTTCAGGTCCCTACTTTGCCACATCTTTGACGACCCTATTGAACTCAAAAAGTTCTGAATTTTTAATATGTTGTAGACCATGTTATGTACGTTAACATGCTCTAAGATGGCTTGGAAAAATTTCTATTCTTCGAAGTGATGACTTTATCCCCAAACTTAAGTTATTAGATCTCAACTTTAAAAATTAGAACCAAACTACTCAAGAAGCAGTAGGGGATGGAAATGCTATTATAGGTATGCTTGGATGGGTCTCAGGGCTAAGAGTCTGAAGTTCTTGATTTTATATCTTTGACTAAAGGGGTTTTGATCAATTAGTATAAGCCAGCACAAAAAAAAATGTTTTATTCTTCTATTTGTAGTCTTTGTGATTCGAGCAAGTAAGCTTTTAAGAGTCTTTAAAATATGGTACCTTAAATTCATTTGAGCTGGGAGTTATCAACCTAAAGCTCGTTACATGGGTCACATAGAAAGCTTAAGGGAGAGAAGACTTACACATAAGATACTAAAACATCTTTAACTTTTCTTTGTAATACTTGTGACTCAAGTAATTAAGTCTTTAAGGGTTCTGTGAACCTAGTGCTCTAAAATCGTCTGACTTGGGAGTTACCAACCTAAAATTCGCTACAAGGGTCACAAAGAAAGCAAATAAGAAAAGTATTGCACAAAGATGGGTACAAGATATGGACAAAAAATGAAAAAATCGTCCAATTATAATAAAGTGCATTGTATAAGTTTAATTGATTAGAATCTTGGAAATTGGAGGTGTGAAATTGGGAGTTGATTACCATCGGCTTGTTATGCATGCTTGTATCTAGTTTTGACTGCCTTTGTGTGGAGAAATGCGATGAATAAGGCTCTATTTGTTTTTTTTTTTTTTTTGGTTTAAAACATGTTTTTTTATTTTTACGAGGTAAAATATGTGGTTGAAAAGTGGAGAGAGAATATGTGTGGTTAAAAAGTAATTTGAGAAATTGTGTTGTAAAAAAACACGTTTTTAAACATGTTTCCCAAACAAAGGCTAAATATTTAGAAACCACATGAATAGAAGGAACCTCAAGATTTGAGAGAAGCATAATGTAGTGATCATCCATGAGAATTTGGAGAAAATCAAAAGAAATCATTTTTGAACACATGGAATTTGGGTTTGCTTGTGCATGATAAGTCAAACTATGTAGGTCTATTTTTATGCGAGAGGCTTATGATTTTGGCTATTCACACTTTCACGAAAGTCAAGCATAGGATAAGTAGAAATAATTTCTACGTTGTTCAGTAACAGTCAAAAAAAATTGTTATTCAGTTATTCTTATAGATTTTTAGTTTTAGTTTCAGTTTGTTTGAGGACGAACAAATATTTTTGTTTGGGGGGTTTGATAAGTGTATTTTATAAACTTATTTATCTGTCAAAATTAGGATATTATGTTTTTTCTTTTCGTGAATAAACTTTACTTAGTTTTTGTTATATATAATTATTTCAGATTTTATCCAAAAATCAAGAAAAAAATGAGGAATTGAAGCAAATACATCACAATTTGATGAAAATTGGAGAAAAGTCATGCACATGGAGGTTGATGAAGACAATTGAGGTGCAAAAGTGGAAGAATGAAGAAGTTTGAGGGCCCAATTGAAGAAATCAAGTGAAGAAACGAGTCAATTGAAGAAAATAAAAAAAACATGGGGACCAATTTGTAAAGCTCTGAAAGTTGAAAGATTTGAGTTGCAATAAAAAAGGAACCCAGATGAAAGAAAAGTGAAATGTTAATGACTAAATTGAAGAATTCGGAGAGTTGAAGGACCGGATTGCAAAATAATGGAGGACTGATTTGAAAAAGAGGAAAATATTTAACCGCGGCATAGCCGCGTTCCAATTCTGTGCCTGTTTGCTTCGGTAAGACCGTGGTGGCACTGTAGCGGGGTGATTGTCCTTATTTTTTTGTCAGATTTTCGGCTTTCAGGGTTTTTCCATTATTTTTTCTCCTTTTTCGAGCCCTACTAGGTTTTAACCACTTTCTAGACTTCATAACTATATAAAGACATATTCTACCACATAGAAAAGGAGGTTGGGGGCACAAGATTCTGAACCCTAGACCAAAAATCAAGCCTCTCTTCCAAAAATTCTCTCTCAAACTCATCCAAATCTTGGGAGAAATCAAAGGGGGAAAGTTAGGGATTTGGAGAATACACAAATCTTGGAAAAATTCATGGTGCAAGAAGATGTTTATCCATCAATTCTCTAAATTCTGGGTTTAGTTTTTATTATTGTTTGTTATTTTTATTTCCAAGAACATATGTAGCTAAATTTAATATTGGGATTGATGATGTAGATTTAATATTTAATGTTTAATTTCAATTCTCAAGTTGGAATTTTTGTTGTTTCTATGTATTGATTTTACTATGTTTTTAATGCTTGAATTAATGAGCTACTAGTTCATGATTTAATGGTTGATTTCATAATCTGAGAGATGAGTTAACAATTAGATCATATAGTAAAATCCAACAAATTCAATAAAAAGATAGAGTTATGAATTTGTGGTTGCATGAGATCAAATATGAATTCCTAGGTAATTTAATGCATTTGACTAAGAAAGAATTCTGACCCGCTGTAGAGATACATGGTTGACTTAGTTAAATGACCGAATTTGAACTAGAGAGAGGTAAATTAAATATATAAGTGAATTCAATCAAATACAATTTTAGAAAACAATTTGAGATGCAAAATTAAGATAGAATATTATTTCAAAATCATTAATTCTGATAGTCCTTTATTGTTAAGAAAACTAATCGTTCAATTTTTTGCTTTCATATTTTAATTTCAGTTACAACTAGATTTAATTTTCTATTTTTATTATTTATTTATTTCATTAATTCATCAATTTATTTTCATTTTTAAAATTGTTTGCAATTTTCATTTTCTTAGTTAATTTTTACTTTTGTATAGGAATTTTAGAATCAAACAGAATCGATAACAAATAAATAGTCCCTCCAGAATTGACAACTAGGACTCAGAAGTCCACTCTATCACTTGTTAACGATATCGTACACTTGCGATATTTTTACACAAAACTACCACATGTTGTTTTTTACTTCTCCATGTTACAATGTTTTTCCTACAAAAATAGTCATTTTCCAATCTACATCTATGTATCCCTTTACATTAAGATGACTATTCTTTGTAAAAAAAAAAAAAATAGTCATTTTCCTGTAGCTGACTTCAAATAACTGAATATCCGTTCAACATCATTCTTTAATACATGCCCTTATCATCAGAAAATGATTTCAAGCACAAGAACAACTGATGATTCTGCTCAATAGGATTACTGGAAGGCTCACAATCAAGAGTTCATATTTTAGCTAACATATCACGAATGTATTTTCGTTGAGATAAGAAAATATTATTCTTTGATCTTGCCACCTCGATTCTCAAAGAATACTTCAGGTCACAGAGCTGTTTCATTTGAAATTCAGAGGTAAAGTGTCGTTGTAGGCTTTTAATTCCACCTTCATCATCATCAGTTACCACCATGTCATCAATGTATATAATCAAAGCAATAATCTTACCACTTTTATGCTTTAGGAACAAAGTATGATCGGAATTACTTTGTTTATAGACAAAGCTCTTCAAAAACTTGGTAAAACCCCCAAATCAAGCTCTCGGAGATTGCTTTAACCCATATAACGCCTTCTTTAGTTTACACACTTTTGTACTATTTGCATATTTGTCAATACCTAGGGGAGGGTCCATGTACACCTCCTCGACAAGGTCTCCATGGAAGAACGCATTATTCACATCAAATTGAAGAAGTGGCCAATCCTTGTTTGCTACCAAGGATAGGAGTACTCTTACTGCGTTAAGTTTTGCCACTAGTGCAAAAATATCCCCGTAAGACTTTGTATATGTAAGTATCTGAAAATTTTAACGTCCTTTATTATCCCGTATGACATAATAAAAGTATTTTATAATTTAAGTAATGATTTTGGAATGAAAAGAAAGAAAAACGTGTTTTAACGAATGAGAAATAAAATTATTAAATAAAGAAAAGTTACGTAAAAAACATATTTAAGTGTCCATTTGTTCGAGACTTTTTCTAGTCCTCCCGACCTCATTTGATTACATGTCATATATGTAAGGGAAATTTCTCGGAGTGAACTTTGAGAATATGAAAACGGTTTGTCATTTTGACCAACGGATAGCCCTCGGTGAGTTTTAAAGTTAAGACGTTAAAAATGGTTAATCCGAAAAACTGTTTTTAGCGACCAAGTTTGGAAGGTCATAACTTCCTCCTCAATTATCCGTTTCTTGAGCATTAAATCGTACATTAAAGCACTTTGAGAATGCTTCTAAACGGTACCAAGAAACCCAGATATCAACAAATATTGATGCCTCGAATCTGAGCTGAAAGCAGCATCCATGAAACTGATTTTTTGGAAAATTTAGGAGCACATGTCCTCCCTACACTTGATGACTCACCCAATAGTAACACTTGTCGCACACTCGTTGCTTTGCATGTAAATGAATCTCCACCTTATGCTTGTCAACCTCCACGTCTTGTTTGAATTAGATCAAATCATATATGGCGGAGATCTCATTCACATTTGATGCAATTCCCTTCGCCTATAAATAGAGGCTGCTATTGGAAGAAATAAACAGATCAAAATTGAAGAAAACCGTGGGTAAAAGAATAGTTCATTTCTTCCTTCTTTCCTCTATAAATCATAGGATTTTTTTATTAGAAGTATGTTAGAATAAATTAGGATTACGACATGATAATTCAATAACATGGTCTTGATATCCTTAAATGAAATTCTACTCGGCCAAATATAGTTAAACCAGGAAGGAAATCTTAGAAACCAGAAATGGGAGTGCTGAACCGATTGCATGTATCAATACATAATCTTGAAATATCGATACATCAATAAGCAGAAAATTCCGGGAACCTCGTTTAGGCACTTCTAGATTTAGGTAAGTGGAATATGTTTATTTGTCTACTTGATTACGTGATTTCGTTGTAATTCCATAATATAGTTATGATGTCATTAATATTTCCATGATATTATTGTGATCTTATTATTATCTTGATATCACGATGATCTCGTTATAAAATCCATATATATATATATATATATATATATATATATATATATATATATATATATATATATATATATATATATATATATCTTCGTGAGTATATTTTTGCAAATATGATAAAAAATTTATTACTTGAAATATCTTGAGTTATTATGGTTCATGTTGACATAATCCTAACATTGATAAACAATTCTGGATGTAAATAAGTAATATTAAATATTGAGCATCAATACGTTAAATTCATAAAAAGGTTATGCTCATCATGTATCGATACATGATACATTAACCAGTATTGTTTTATTGATCTTACTTATGTGAAGTTTTAGTTATTGAACTTAATAATAATATATCATCTACTTGCTAAAAGATATAGTACATGATTATATGAATTTGATGTCATTTGAATATTATTTTGATCTTGAACATGTAAGATTAATTTGTCTATGTATAACTCCTGAACATAGGAACTTGTCTAGACTTGGCTTGGATGGACATGTACTTGATTACGTGATCTTAAATGCTATTTCAGGATACATTTAAAGTTGTTACATTGCATTAAAAGGATTACATGATTTTCTTTATGCATTGCATTGAAATGAATTTTTTTTAATATTATAGTCACTCTATCCCGCTTGTATTGATATACGTGCCACATAATCCAGTAATTGGATCATGATGTGGTTACGCTTGATAATGAACTTTAGGGATCTCAACTCCTTGCTTGAAATCATGGTATAGAAACCACGCTTATAAAAGAACTTGTAACATAAACTTCACGCTTGAACTCGGGGTTATATTCCCTGCTTGTGCGCGCTAGGGATATTAGATGATTTGTAATATGAGCCGCATTAAAAGACATATTTTCTTGAAAATGCATGAATTGACATTAGTCTTGAATATCTTGACTATAATATATGAATTTGACTGGATTTGAATACATGAAATTGGCTTGACTAGATTGAATATAACTCGAAATACATATAATCTAAAATGACTTTTCTTGAACTTGACCTGGAACTAGACTTGATTTGAATATATGAGGTTGGCTTGTCTATGTGCAATAGTACATGTGCACCATACTTCACTCACTGGGCAAGTGTTTGCTCATTCTACGACATATTTAATATTTTAGGTAATAATAGAAATGTAAAAGGGATTGGCGATGATCTTCAGACGGCGAGACAGATAGTACTGCGCTAGGTGACGATATGTGAGTTGTGGACTCACTAAATAAGGTTTTGTATTTGAACAGTCAAACTCGCTAATTTATTATTATTAGTTTTTATCTAAAAGAATTTTAAAGTCAAGATTTTATATTAAATGTTTTATAGTTACTTTTTAAATAAATGAATTTTATTTTATAGTAAGTGATTTTTAAATCTCAGTCAAGTGACGTCTTTTTCATCACTGACTTATGAAAAGAAAAATAGAATATTTCTGCAATTTGTTTTATGCGACACATGTTGGCATTCAAAACTTGAAAATAAATGAAAAAATTTGTCGTGGTGTACCCTTTTGCAACTAATTGAGGTTTGTACCTCTCAATTGTTCCATCTGCTTTGTGTTCAAATTTGTATACTTATCGACAACCCCACTGCTTTCTTACACTCAGGTAAAGACACCATCTCCCAAGTTCTATTCTTCTCAATTGTAACCATTTCACCAATCATGGCTTGAGTCCATCTAGTATCTGCTAAGTTTCCTACACCTTACTAGGAATAGAAACAGATGATAACTGTAGTACATAAGATGCATATGACTTGGAGAGTTTTTTTGTAGATACATAATTGCTAATGGGATATCTAGTTTTGTTATTCAAGCCAAGCTCATATATTTTTAGGTGGTAGACCACGAGTAGAGCATGATGAGAGTTGATAATAAGGGGAAGAAGGCTCAGTATTATCAGTACTTTCTAGAGAATTATCATTATCAGACTCATCTACAACAAGAAGTTCATTTTCAATATCAAAAGGAATAGAGTCAGAATCGGAAGATGCCTTAGGAGAAGACTCGTCTAGTGGTGTTGAATGTTGAGGAGATATTGTACTATCACGAGGAGGGTCTTCACCTTCACAAACAGTAATTGAAACATACAAAAAAAAAATTAAATCTTTGTGAGTAATCGCTTCACATTGATTATCCCCTTGAAGTGATGAATCAGTAGAAAAATGTTTGTAGAAAAGAGTACTTTCATGAAAACTTACATTCATAGAGACATGGAATATTTTAGAGTTAGGATCATAACATTTGTATCCTTTTTGATTTATTTCATATCACACAAAGACACACTTCGGAGCGCTGAATTATAATTTGGTATGTTGATGAGCGTGTAAGTGAACATAAACTACACACCCAAGACAAGTGAACTAAAGGGGGGGAAGGATACAATGATTAGACGGAACATCTAAATGCCTCCTAAAAAGAAGAAAACTAGATAGTGTACGATTTATAAAATAGACTAGTGAATTCCCCACATAGATAAGAGGGCACATACCCCCCAAGTAAGAGAGATCTAATGACTTCTAACAAATGTCTATTTTTTCGCTCTGCAACACCATTCTGCTGGAGGAATAAGGACACAACGTCTAATGAATGATACCCTGTGACTGCATAAACTAAACCAATTCATGTTTTAAATATTTCTCCACCGTTATTAGAACACAAGACTTTAATTGGAACCAAAAATTTAATAGTCACCATTTTTGTAAAAAAGTTGAAAAACTACACATACACATCGCTTTTGTGTTTTAATTGATAAACCCAAGTCATTCGTGTTCGATCATCGACAAAATTAATAAATCACTACATCCCATTAACAGTGGAAATTGATCCCAGCTCCCAAACATCATAATGAACTAAATAAAAAGAAAGATCTGCTTTATTGTCATTCAAATGAAAAGTAGTTTGATGACTTTTTGCCATAACAAAAGTATCACAAACAAAATCCTCAAAATTATATTCACGAAATAAAGAGGGAAAAAATCTCCTAAGATAACTAAAAGAGGGATGTCCTATGCGCCAATGCCATAAACCAAATTTGATGGGTGTCGAATCCAAAAAATAATAATATTTTCTTGCTCTAATAAAAGTAGATTGTAGTAGTGGTGAACAAGGTCGAATCTGCGGAGATTGGTTCAAGAAAATTAAAAAAAAAATTAAAAACAAGGGGGGTTTGAATTTAGAATGTAAAATCAAATTGTAAATAAACAAGTGCTGGATTAATGTGATGAAAATATCAAATTAAACAAGTATCCAGCCCAATGTATAATTTCAGAATTGATTCGTAGAATTGATCATGGATGCAAAAATAAAATCTTTTACTCATTTTCTAAATTGTTATGGTCATTGATACGATTTAACAACCTATCTCTCCTTACTATCTCGATAATCAAGAGACGCTCGTTGATTATTTCCCTAATCAATAAACAATCCTACATACGATCTTAGGATTTAATTTACCAAAAGCATTAATCTCTAGAGAGACTACCAATTATAACCAACAAATTCATACATGTGATTCATTTAAGCTAGGTTATATATCTTCATAACACGAGTTAAAAATGAGTCTATAATCAACTATGTTATTTGCCACTTGTATTAGAAAACCTAAACAATTACGAATTTAGATTCCTAATTGGCTAAGTATCGTTTTGACAATTAAAATAACGTGTACTTTGTATTAATAAATCAAAACAACAACTTTGATGCAAACAAAAGATATATAAATATAAAACAAATAAAAGAACAATTAAATTAATTAGATCTCAAATTTGTTGAATCAAGACTTCAATTATCCTTGAACTGGAATAATAAATTAGCTATACACAGACATTGCTAATTAAAAATTAAAAATAATTATAATTAAACAAAAAAGAAATCGAACCCAATTGAAGGGAAAACGTGCCGCCTTCCCTTTTTTTTTTCCTATTGCTGCCGAGAATTGATTCCCTCAAAATTACCAAAAATGTGGCTGCTTAATTCCTCCCTAAGTAAGTCCTTCCTAGGTTCATTTTTTTCCAAGAATATATTCTGTAACGCCCCGGATCCCGCGGAGCCCGGGACGCCACTTCGTCCTTTAAATCAATTTATTGCAGAAAATAATTTAATTCAAAACATCACATTCATCATTTGAAAACCTTAGCTAAAAATTTGAATAATTTAAATATAGAACAATTCATAAACTTGTGTCTCAATTATTTAAATGAAATTAACGATAAATAATTTAACGAGTAACATTCATAAAATTGGTCTAATAACATAATCATTTATTTAATTTTTCCAACCCTACCCATTCATTCGCCGCCATTTCCGAGATCTGCAAAAGCTGTTAAAAATGGAATGAGCATTTCAAAAAATACTCAGTAGACTCATCGCCAATAATTAATTTACAGAATAATTGAACACGTAATTATGCAATCATACAGTGACATCATCATCATATTCTTGGGCTCTTGTATTTTCAAAATCAAGGATGTTAAAATCATAGGGTGTGGGTAGTCTCGTCTCGTGCACTTAAGGCACATAAGTTATGCATAACATCATCATTTCTCATCTTATCTCATAAGAGATATTCTTTTCTCGTCTCATGCATGAAAGCATGTAAATCACGTAATTTCACATAAGACATGCAATTATAATTTAAACTAATTAGTGGGGGCGAGTCTACCTCAAATCACGAGTCTGAAAGTTGAGTAAGAAAGTTCACGTTGTTCTTCTAAATATCCAAGCGCCTCGTCTAGCCAAATAAGTCTCAAATCAATATTTGGAAATTTTTAAAAGGTTTATAATAAAAGTTTAGGGTTTAAATTGAAAATCAAACATAGTTGGAATTTAAAATTAGTTGGGACTAAAATAAATTATTTTTAAAGTTATTGGGCTGAATCATGATTTTAAATATCTTGGGGACTAACTAATAACTTTTGAAACTTAAAGTAAGATTTAAAATATTTAAAACTATAGGGACTGATCTTTAAAACATAATAAGACTAGGGACTGAATTAAAGAGGTTTTTAAAATGGAAGGGCTGAAATGACTTAATTTAAAATAGGGGCTGAAATAAGATAATTTAAAACTCCAGGGGCTAATATAATAACTGTTGAAAACTTGGGACTAAAATGCAAAATCTCAAAATCAAAATATAACATCAACCCTCCATCTCTCTCTTCATTTTCGTGTTAACAGAGAAGAGACAAGAGAGGGAGAGATGCGACTGGAGAGGCTCCTCCGATTTCAGCCATTGCCAGCGCTTCGGCCGGCGATGCGCTGCCGACAAGGGGTGGCGGTGAGGGTGGCACGGAGTATGAGAAAAGGGGAAGATTTTGGTGCGAAAAAAAAAAGAAGATGAACGGGGGCTGGGGTTGCGGGTTTTTGGTGCGAAATCGGATCCAAAAAAAAAGAGGCTTGAATCTCGATTTTCGGCGATAGCTCCGGTGGTAGAGGTAAGTTTGAATTTCTAAGGCTATGGGTTCTTCCCTTCTTGGTTTATTCTTGATTTTGGGACTGATTTGGGGAAATTTGGTGTTGAGCAGTAGGCGGTTCGTGTGGTGGTTGTTTCGGCAGTGATGAATTTTCGGTGGTGATATGATACACGGTTGCTGTGTGTTCATGATTCAATTGGCGTTTTTGCAGTTTCAGTCGATTGGGTGAAGGTGAAATGGTAGTGGCGGTTTGAGTGGTGGATTGGATGAGGCTCGACGGCTTTTACTATAGCTTGGTGTTTGTGATATGTGTGGTTGTGGAATTTCAGCTGGGTGATGAAAGGGGCGGTTTTGGTGGTGAAGGTGACTACTGGGTGGTATTGTTGATCGGTTTTTAAAAAGCTGCAGTGGTGTCAATGGTGATGAAAGTGGTGTAGTTGTGTATTGGTTTGGTTGCGGTTTTGCAGACAGTGGGTTGGCTGATGATGTGGTGTTGAATTGGGTTGTGCAGATTGTGGATGGTGTAGCACGATAATGAAGATGGGAAAGGACTACATTGTGCTGAGAGTCTGTGGCTCGATGGTGGTTGATGGTCTGGTTGGAGGTGATATAATGGAGTTATAATATGCATAGGTTGTCTGTAGGAAAATGGTAATCGATGGTAATTGGGGAAGGATTTTTGGGTTGATTGGGGGAAATTGCTGAGAATGTGGGGTGATGATGATGGGAAAGGAAAAATTGTGTGAATGTAATTATGGGATTGAAGTTGATTGAGATGGATTGAAGAGTGATCATGGGAAAGGGAAAAGAAATGTCGTGAATATGAAAATGGAAGTTGAGAAGGAAATTTTGGGATTAAAATGAATGTGAATTGGGGATTTTTTAAAAATAAATAAAAATTTGAGAATAAATTTAAATTGAAGATAAAATATTTTGGATTTAAAATAATTTGAATTCCATAAATTGAAAATTGAATTTTAAAATAAATAATGGACTTGGACATAAAATCAAATAATTTGGATAATCTATTAAAAGTTGAAATCTGGACTTAAGAATAAATACTGAAAGTGATTCATTTTAATTGAACTGAAATTTGACTAAGATAAATTTAAAATAAAATTTTACTTCGTTGGCTAGACTATCACGTTTTTAAAATAAATGAACAAAGTCGTAGCGACACATTTTTAAAATAATTATTTATTTAAATAAGTCATGGAAAATTCTCAGTCGCTACATATTCTTTGGCTACTGGACTTTTTTTCCCCATGTCATAGATTTTTTTAATCCCCTCTCTAGGTCAAAGTCTATTCCCCTTATTTGGTCCAAGCCTCTTCCAAATGTGGTACTGGGCTTTTAATTTCACCCCCCAAGAATGTGTCCAGCTTATTAATTTTGTGAGGTTGCTGTCTTTCTGAAATGGTAAGGCATGCCCACGCCTTATGTCAAGTCCTTCTCTGATTGTGTACTTTTGAGTTCCAAACTTCTTCTTTCCAATTTGTGATATTGAATCCAATTTGATCTCAATTCTCCACCCAATCTACAAAACATAAAATATGATTAATATCCACAATTTAAGCATTTAAAATCAATGGAGTAAGAGGAAATACAAATTAGATAGCAATTACGCGATCTATCAAATCCCCCCGCACTTAGACAATGCTTGTCCTCAAGCATAAATTAGATCAAGTTAATCAATTGTTCTCATCATCATTCATTCTTTAATCTCCACCTATCGATCCACAACCCAACATAAGGCTAGTCACTTCAACAATTTTTTGAAATCCACATGTGGTGGGATTTAACACCTCACATTATGCTTAAACAATACCCTTAAAGTGTTTAGGGTGTAAAGTATATATGTACTCTCAAGTCAAAACATAGAAAATTCTTGCCATAGGCTTGCCAATATATCACATTGGAGCCACCAATGGTTTTGAATGCAAAGTAAGGGTCCTAACACTGGTTGTAATTTGGCTTGGGTAAGGTGGGACAAAAATGATATATTTTTGGCTATTTTCATAGAAGGAATTATACAAACTTCCTCGTAAGAGCTCACTTAAAATTTATGTACTTCAGTCAAATCACTCCATGCCCCAGTGTCGTTTGTATCCTTTCACCTCTCGTGAGTATGCTCTCAATATCTATCAATGAATTACAACATGGGTGTTAGTTTCGATCAACTCCAAGGTACGAAATATAGACCAAGCAATTCAAACCACATAAGTATATGTAATGGGAGTTAACACCCTCACTAGGTGTTTCTCTCTTCACACAAAGTGTATAAGGGTGAGACACTCAACTCACTGCATGGAGAATTCATTGCCACAAACTACTCAGATGTCATGACCGAAGCCAAAAATAACCCAAGTACGAAGTAAAGGTCTTTACTTGGTTGTAATGGGGCTTCGGGTCAGGTAGAATAAAAGGAAAATATTTAGGCTAAGTTGAGAGGAGAGTTCACTAGCTGATTTGGTTCAACACGATCATCTCTTTCTCCACCTTTCAATGTGATTTTCCACTATTTCCTACTATCCAATCGATTCAGCACTTGATTCTTGTTATGTACTTGAGGGTTTACTCTCCTGGGGAATTTTCTTGATCCGGTACCTTGAACAATTTTTTTTTTTCAAATGAGTTCACTGCAACTTGTTTCCTTTTGACCTCATTACCACCTAATCCTTGATTAGCACGAAGTGAAATCGCCCAAGTGAAATCGCCCATCTTTTTGAAGCTTAGTTCATCTCATACTTTTCAACCAATACAAGCTTGTGAAATTCCTCTATTGTGGGTTCAAGATAGAGGTAGCATGAAAGAACGGGTATCCGTGGCTTGTAGCTTTTCACCAAAATTTCAAAGACATGCTAAGGTTTAAATGGGCTTCTATTGGTACATGTATCATGGTAGGCCCTTTTAGAAGGTCAAATTGGGTTTCACGTAATGCCTTTACTATATTTTACACTTGAGTCCAGAAGCTACAATGGCATGCACAAGAGAGCACATCCAAGAACAAACTAATCATGCAGGATACACATCAAAGAAATAAGAACTTAATATAAAGAGTTAAAGCAGCTCATAGGCTCATTGCTCGGTCTTGGTTTCAAACTCAAAATCTAGTAGCCAAGGGTTAAGCTCGAAAGAGTGGAATTAGGTTAATCAGGGTGGTGTTACATCATATCAACTTTGGTTTGACTCTATTAGGTTTCAAATAAAAGAACATCATATATTGCAACTCAACCACTTTATCTACAACATTTCTTTCACATTACCACTTCTCAAAAGAAAGAGGAGACTTATATCATAGGTCTTTGATTCTCAATTTCTTTCAATCTCAACCAAAATAAATTGAAGCTAATTTGAATAAGCTTATATATTCCTTCAATGCAAGGTTCAAGAGAATGGAAGATTAGCAAAGAATAGGATTTCTTATGACTTGTATTGTGGTTAATTTTCAACAAAAAGGCTATAGCCCAAAAGTGGTTTTTTAGGGGTATATTTCAAAGTAGGCTTTTTAAGAAAGCTAAATTTGGCTTCACCGAAGTGCCCTTACTTATTTAGTGCATCCAATTACCAAGAGACATCTCAACATGCACAACAGAGCAAGTTCTAGAAGAGATTAATTGCACATGACAATCACACAATCGAAGGAATAGAGCATGTCGTAATGTCAAATGTAAATGCTCAAAAGGCTCAAAAGCTCACAAAATGGGGTTAATATGCATCAAATCCCACACACCCTTCAATCAATCCACCATCAAGAGCAATAAATTCAGTGCAATAAACAAGAATTTAACTACTCATGTAATTCCCCACTGTGCCTCAATTCATCTCAATAATGCACAATAATCTGAATAAAAAAAAGGACAAACATTTGAAAAATCCAGAATTAAGAAGATAATTTTCAAAAAAATTCTTTGAAAAATAGAGCAAACATGGATTATAATAGAAATTGAGGTGCACTAAAATGAATCAATTTTCACAAACTAAGCAAAGCACATCAAAACCCTCCCCCCACACTTAATCCATACTTTGTCCTCAATGTAACAAAATTATAAATTGCAAAAATTGAAAAATTGAGGACTTCCCTGAAAGCTTGTTCGGTTTCTGCACTGGCAGTCGGCCTTATAGAGTTTTTTTTTTTTTTTTTTTTTTGAGCTTCCATAGCTGCTTTGAGACCCTTTTATTCCTCCCATAGTGTTCAAATTGTGTGTTTCTTATCGCTGAGCAAAAAAGACTGGGGCCTGCTGTTAAGGACGGAGTTGAGGGGTGGATGAATGTTTGTGACGATAGAAGAGGGGATGGAGATGAAGGCATGGAGGTGGAGAGAACACAGTGGCGGCTGTGTTTATGGTAGAGAAGAAGGAAGGAAGTGGAGAGATGAAGGTGGCAGTGATGAAAGGGTGTAAGGAGGGTTGTGGCTGTAAGAAAGAGAGGGAGAGACGAGAGTGAAGCTGAAAATGGTTTGGAATTTTTTTTTTTTTTTTTTTTTTTGAATTAGGCCTTGTTTTCAACCTGAGAATCACCTTGAAAAAGGCGCGGGCACGCCTTATTTCAAGATTCTTTCAATCCATTGTTTTCTTCATAGAGCGTGCCCACATCACAATGAAGATTCATATCTGTCCAAAGCTCAAAACAAGGTAAATTTTACTTCAGAAATTATGGAGATGATAAAATAAATAATAGCGAATAAAAAAAAATTTGATTGCTAAAATTAAAGAAAAATTTGGGTTGCCTCCCAGAAGTGTCTTTCTTTTATGTCTTTGGCTAGACTTATTTTTTTCTTTCTTTAATCGGGATCAATTGGATTCGGGTAAACAGCACAAATGATCCCCAACCTTTGGTTTTCTTGCGAAAATAGTCCCCAACGTTTAGATTTTGACATTTAGACCCTCAGAATCACCAAACGTTGCGAAAATGGTCCATACCGTTAGATTCCGTTAGTTTCCACCTTTAAAAACGTGCAAATAGCACAAATGGTCCCTAACCTTTAAATTTCTTGCGATAATAGTCCCTAACATATTAAAGTCATGTTTGACATATTTAGTTTGGAACCTCCAAACATTTGGCGTATTTAGTCCCTGACATATTAAATCCCTAAACATTTGGCATATTTAGTCCCTAACATATTAATCCCCTATTTGAGACAAATTATTTTAAATAATGTGGCTTTTAATTGTAATTTTTTGAAGATTTTTTGATAAAAAATGAATTTATTTGTAGATTATTTTGTTGATGGAATGTATAGTTGAAAACGAGTTTTAAAAAAATAAAGTTTATTTAGAATTTCTAAAGTGCACAATAAAATATTTAACAAAAATTCATAGCATTAACAGTTCAATCTATTGATAAAAAAAAATTCATAGAATATAAACAAACAAATACATTAGACATTATTTTAGGAATTAAATAACAAATATGTTTTTACCACTTCTATTTTTTATTTTCGATTTTTGAGAACCAATCAACATCGATTTTGAAATTTTTCATTTTTTTTAAAACTCGTTTTCTTTCCCACATTCTATTAATAATTTTTTTTAATTTATGCATAAATTAAAAAAAAAAAATCTTACTTTTTAACCCAATTCTCCAAACTTACTTTTCAAATCGATCGATTTTCAAAATCGAAAATAGAAATTAGAACTAATAAAAACATATTTGTTATTCAATTCCTAAAATGATGTCTAATATATTTGTTTATTTGTACTCCTTGAATTTATTTATTTATTTTACAAATAGGTTGAAATGTTAATGCAGTGAATTTTTGTTAACTATTTTATCGCGCACTTTAGAAATCCAGAATAAAATTTATTTTTTTAAAACACGTTTTCAACCACACGTTCGATCAATAAAATAATCTACAAATAAATTCAAGTTTTTTTTAATCATAAATTCTTCAAAAAATTACAATTACAAACCACATTATTTGAAATAATTGGTCTCAAATAGAGGATTAATATGTTAGGGACTAAATATGCCAAACGTTTAGGGATTTAATATGTTAGGGACTAAATACGCCAAGCGTTTGAAGGTTACAAATTAAATATGTCAAACATGACTTTAATATGTTAGGGACTATTGTCCCAAGAAACTCAAACGTTAGGGACCATTTGTACTATTTGCATGTTTTTAACTGTGTAAACTAACAGAATCTAACGGTAGGGACTATTTTCGCAACGTTTGGTGATTCTGAGGGTATAAATGCCAAAATCTAAACGTTGGGGACCATTTTCGCAAAAAAATCAAAGTTTGGGGACCATTTGTGCTGTTTACCCATTGGATTCTCAATGCTCAATTTTGTCATATTCTCCATTTGGCGACCTTGATAGAAAGGTTTATATCCATGGCCATCCGCTTGGTGATGCTTGCTACTGGCGACTTTCAAGTCATCTTTTCCATTACCTTTGAAAGCTTTTTGTGATAAGCAATCAACAATATCAATAAAATAAACAGAATTAACATCATTAGGACAATTTATGGAATCATAAATATTGAACTTAATAATTTCACCATCGAATTTCATTGTGAGTGTACCATCATGTACATCAATTTTTGTCCTAAATGTTTTCAGAAATGGTCTTCCTAGCAAAATTGGGGTAGAATTAGAAGAATCATTTTCATCCATATTAAGTACATAAAAATCAGCAGGAAAAACAAATTCATTTACTTGTACTAAAACATCTTCTAAGACTCCCTCAGGATACACATTACATCTATCAGTAAGTTGCAAGATCACCCCTGTTTCTTTTAACGGACCAATATTCAAAGATGAATAAATAGATAGGGGCATGATATTTATTGAAGCTCCTAGATCTAATATCGCTTTCTCAACTCTTACTTTACCTATTTTGCAAGGAATAGTGAACATATCTGGGTCCTTGCATTTCGGAGGCAGTTTCTTTTGAAGGACAACCGAAACATTTTCTCTCATATTTACTTTTTCATTGCCTTTCAACTTCCTCTTGTTGGTGCACAACTTCTTGAGAAACTTAGCATAATGAGGTACTTGTTTAATTGCATCAAGTAAGGCAAAGTTTACCTCAATTTTGCGAAAAGTTTCAAGAATTTCCTTCTCTTCTTCCTCCTTCTTGGATCTAATCAATATTGTAGGGAACGGAGGAGTTGTCACATAAACTTTCGATAGTTCTCTATTGAGGCATTTAGACTGGTTAGATTTAGGTTGAGGAATGACTTCCTTTTCAGTTTCTTCCCCTAAGTTGCCTTGCTTCATCTTGCTGGGCTCTTTAAATTCCTTCCCAATTTTCAAGGTAATTGTACTAACATTTTGTTTTGGATTAACAATAGTTTGTGAAGGAAATGTTCCTTGAGATTCTGCTCACCATTGATGTTAATTGACTCACTTGATTCTCTAAGTTCTTCATGCTTGTCCTCGTCTCCTGTTGAAATTGTTGTGTATTAATTGCAAGTGATTTAACAATTTCTTCTAGAGACGTACTTGAACTTGAAGAAGATTGTTGTGGTTGAGGAGTAGGCTGTCTAGGCTGAAATTGCTGGAACTATTGGAATTGTGGCCTTGTTTGATAATTGAAGTTCGGATGATTCCTCCCTCGTGTTGTAAATGTTTGAATAGGGATCATAATTCTCTTGAGGTGGGACTGGAAATCTTTCAATTACATTTTCCTGTTCAAAAGAATCTTCTTGGAGAGTAGGACACGTGTCAGTTGGATGAGCAGTAGCAGCACAAATTCCACAAGCTTTAACCTGTTGCATATTTCCTACAGCCATTTATTGAACAAGAGAGGTTAGATTCGCTATTTGATTTTCAAGAGAAGATACATTTACCTCATTCACCCTTTTCACAGGGGTGTCCTGTCTGAATCCAAATTACTGTGTGTTAGCATCCATGATGGAGATCAAATCCCTAGCGGCAGTTGGGGTTTTATTCACTATAGCTCCTCCGCTAGTTGCATCCATCATCTTTCTTTCCATTGGCAACAATCCTTCATAAAAGTATTGGATAAGCAATTGTTTTGAAATCCCATGTTGAGGACAGCTTGAGCATAGCTGCTTAAATCTTTCCCAATATTCATGAAGGGTGTCAGCATCTCTCTGTTTGATTCCACAAATTTCCCTTCTGATATTTGCAACTCTTGAAGCTGGGAAAATTTTATTAAGGAATAATCTGACCATACTTGTCCATGTTGTTATAGAACCTGAAGGTAAGTAAAATAGCCAATCCTTTGCCCTGTCAGCTAATGAGAATGGTAAAGCCCACAACTTGATTTGCTCTTCTGTTGCTCCTTGTGGTTTGATGCTTGAACACACTATGTGGAATTCCTTCATATGCTTGTGGGGGTCTTCATTCTCACGACTATGGAATTTAGGGAGTAAATGAATTAAGCCAGATTTAGCTCAAAGTCCACCTCCAAAGCTGGGTATTAAATGCAAAGTGACTGCTTATTTTTCATTTGGTGCAGCCAATTCTCTTAATGTTCTTTCCTCGTAAGCCATTTTTTTGTCTGTCTCAAAATCACTGAATGATGAATCAATTGAGCTTAAAAGGGATAAATAAAATAAAATATAAACTAAAAAATTTTTAATTCTATTTGACACCAATTCACTGCAATGGAGCCAAAATTTTAATGGGTGTCGAATCCAACAAATAATAATATTTTCTTGCTCTCATAAGAATAGATTGTAATAGTGGTGAGTAAGGTCGAACCCATAGAGATTGGTTAGATTTAATTCTTCAACAAAATTAAAACAATAAATTAAAAATAAGCGGGGGTTTAAGTTTAGAATGTAAAATCAAATTGTAAATAAACAAGTGCGAAATTAAAGTGATGAAAATATCAAATTAAACAAGTATCCAACTCAAGGTATAATCTCATAATTGATTCGTAGAATTGATCATGGATGCAAAAATAAAATCTTTTACTCATTTTCTAAATTAGTTATGGTCATTGATACGATCTGACAACCTATCTCTCCTTACTATCTCGATAATCAAGAGACGCACGTTGATTATTTCCCTAATCAATAAACAACCCTAAATACGATCTTAGGATTTAATTTATCAAAAGCACTAACCTCTAGAGAGATTACCAATTCTAACCAACAAATTCACACATGTGATTCATTTTAGCTAGGTTATATATCTTCATAACATGAGTAAAAAATCAGTCTATAATCAACTATGTTATTTGCTACTTGTATTAGAAAATCTAAACAATTACGGCTTTGGATTCCTAATTGGCTAAGTATCGTTTTGACAATTAAAAAATGTGCACTTTGTATTAATAAATCAAAACAACAACTTCGATGCAAACAAAATATATATAAATAGAAAACAAATAAAAGAACAATTAAATTAATTAGATCTCACAATTCTTGTAGAATCAAAACTTCAATTATCCTTGAACTGGAATAATAAATTAGCTATCCATAGATATTGTGAATTAAAAACTAAAAATAATTATAATTAAACAAAAAAGAAATCGAACTCAATTGAAGGGAAAACGTGCAGCCTCCCCCTTTTTTTCTATTGCTGTCGAGAATTGATTCCCCCAAAAGAAGTGCTTCCCTCAAAATTACCAAAAATGTGGCTGCTTAATTCCTCCCTAATTAAGTCTTTCCTAGGTTCCTTTTTTTCCAAGAATATATTCTTGGGCTGCTGGGCTTTTTTTTCCCCATGTCACAGATTTTTTAAATCCCCTCTCTAGGTCAAAGTCTGTTCCCCTTATTTGGTCCAAGCCTCTTCCAAATGTGTTGCTGGGCTTTTAATTTCACCCCCAAGAATGTGTCCGGCCTATTAATTTTGTGAGGCTGCTATCTTTCTGAAATGGTAAGGCGTGCTCACGCCTTATGTCAAGTCCTTCTCTGATTATGTACTTTTAAGTTCCAAACTTCTTCTTTCCAATTTGTGATATTGAGTTCAATTTGATCTCAATTCTCCACCAATCCACAAAACATAAATTATGATCAATATCCACAATTTAAGCATTTAAAATCAATGGAGTAAGAAGAAATATCACAAATTAAATAATAATTACGTGCTCTATCAAAATTTCTTCTTTCTTTTTATTCACCAAACCTTCTTTTACCAAGTGGACATGTCCTTTCCTATTGGATTATTTAAACCCATCCTCCATATAGTACAATCTCATGCTTTCCTTACCACTATCAATCCTCTCCTTGGTATGGATGTCCTAGAATACAAATTGAGTAGGTAAAAATATAGTAACACAGTTATAAGATTTTGTTAATTGAGAAATCGAAAGAAGATTACAGTTTAATAGAGAAACTAGTAAGGCATCTATGATGGTTAATTTATGAGATAATGGAATAGTACCAACACCAACAGTGGGAGATGTAACCCCATTAGCATTAGTAATAGTAGGTTTAGAGTAATTCGATGATAATTGGCTAAATTTGTTCTGGTCACACAAGTCATATGATGCGTTGCACGAGTCAATTATCCAATCTCTATTAATAATAAAATATGTACCTGACTTAGCAGCAAAAATGTGGAGTTGTAGCCAAAGCTCCATTTGGAACAATATCTTCTTGAATACTTGAAGACACATTAGACATCTTCTTGCTCTTTGAATGCTACTCTGGATACCCATAAATTTCGAAACAAGTATCAACAATGTAACGCGTACCCTTGCAGTGAGTACACTTCAGATCTTTCTTCCAAGTAGGCACCTTTCTAGATGTCATCATAGCTCCATCTCCAACAACTCCGCCAAGCATGACCACATAGTGTAAGAGATTACAAAGTCACTGTTTTGACGAACAGAATACACCTCATAGTGTAATTGATAAGATTTTGATGCATCTTGTTCAACTGAATGTCTCCTTTGCAACTTTCCAAATTTCTTTAGTAGTAGAAAGACAAAGAAAAAGATATCTGATATCTTATGTCATCACATTAAGTAGCCAAGATTTCACTAAGCAGTTTTCATCCTCCCAAGCTTCATAGTCATCAGACTTCAAACCTTCAGGAGCAGTTTTAGTCCCTGAGATGTAGCTCCAATGCTTCCTCCCTTGGATCTTATTTGAGCGTTCAATGCCCATTCAATATAATTGGTGTCATCAAGTCGTTCTAGAGTGATTAATGCGGAATATTCAGGTGTTCCAACCATCATAATGGAATCACATTTATTCGAATCACCCTTTGACAAGAAGACCAAAGAAGAATGAAACAAACAATCCTGAACAAAAGAAATTAAACTTCAATTTCTAGAGTAGATACGAGGAAATTGAAGGAGGCTCTGATACCATATCAAAAGCACAATTGAGAGAAAATTATTTTTTTATTGATTAATCAATTGTTGCATGTGTGTATACATAGTACAACTTAATAAGCTAAATATGTTAATATGAAATCACAATACCTCAAATTAAGCATGAGATTTTCCCTTAATTTTCTCAAATCATATGATTCCTTGATTTCCTCCAATCATATAATTCATTGATTTATTTTCGTAACATTTATAGGTCCTAGTTGTTCATCTGTTGGAGGTGGTGCCTTTTGTGAGCATGGTCTATTTAAATCAAGTGGAAATGTTTTGGTTAAAATGAATTATAGCTGGAAGAAATGTAGCCTACAGAATACAAATATACAGTCCTTCTCCGGTGCCCTTCCACACAAAGAACTGGATCATTTTTGTATAGATATAACTATTATTTCCTTTTTGTAGATTTATTTATGTGAGTCATATAAAAATTAGGGGTGGACAAAAAAATAGGAACCGAGTAAATCGAACCGAAATCGAACCCAAAAAATCGAAATATTTCGGTTCTTGAAAAAAAAATTGAAAACCGAAACCAAAACCGATATTTTTTTAAAAAAAATCGAAATCGACCAGTTCTTAAAATCAAAACCGATAAAAATATATATATATATATATATATTTTTTTTTTTTTTAATTTTTCATTGAATTAAACAGCAAAATATATTTATGTACACACTTTAATGTGTAAACTGGGTTAGAGGAGTATAAATTTACTCACATTTTTTTCATTTGAAAAATGTTGTTCAGATTTGTAGTATTTTAATTAGAAATCATGACTCATAATTTTCTCCAAGTAGAACCACACTTTAATGTATAGACACTTAGATAGTGTATGAAATGTTGTCTGTTTGATACACTATTATTATGAAATTTAATAATTTACTTTTAAGTCATTTCATACACTATTATAGATTATTATTTTGTGGAATTTACTTTTAAATTTTTAATGAGATTCAAATATTCTTGCTTCCTCGACGTGATTTCTTTTTCAAATAAGAATGGTTTTAGAGTAGATAAAATATTTTAACTATCAAGATTTTGATATTCACATTTGTGGTGTATTATACATGAATTTGGAGTTTTATTTTAATTGGAGGCTTTATTTAGTTGTATTTACCTTTAATTTTTGCAAACAATTAGATTTTTTTTTTATTTGCATCAAATTTAATTTTTTTTAATTAAAACCGAACAAAAATCGAAAAATAATCGAAAATCGAACGGATACCGAAACTGTTCGATTCTTGTCTTTGAAGGAACCGAATCGAAACTTTCGGTTCGGTTTCGATTCCTTTAATAATTGAACCGAACCGATAAACCCACAGTCCTAATAGAATTTGAGATTTAACTCTTCTATTTTCGTAGGAGCAAATATATTGTACTTGGTTTTTTTATTTCAATATGACAGAAACTTCTATGACTTTTATGGTGAGTTAATTCAGTGGAGGATTGGATAAGACGATAGTATAATATGAGGGTGGGGTGGGATGAGGATGAGGATGGAGTAGGGGGAAAAAATGATTTAAATCTAAGTCAAAATAACAATTAATTTCAACGATATATTTCATCAACTTTTATCGATATCTACTAACACGTGATTTTAATTATCATCAAGCAGTAGCTAAAATTCTATCAAGGTACCACCGAATGTTGTTGTACCATAGATGCATTTAGTATATAGAATCAATAATTTTAGGTGAGACATTCTGATGTGACGTCGTTTTATTGGTTGGTGAAAATATATTGATGTAATCATTATCAAATAAATTTATGCCACATCAGAACGATCCATTAAAATATTTACTTAGAATTACTCATATGAATACTTGTTGTTACATCCTTTCTCACCATCAGTCCATAATATCTTATTTGACCCTCCATATTTACTCTTGTCCAGCACAAGACAATCTTAAAATTAGTATTCTGTTTTAATTGTACAGGTAAATAGAACAGCTTGCCCGATTATTAGATAAAGCACTTTCGTGCAGGTTTGATATTATAATCGCGATAAATGCATATAAATCCGTGCAGTGGAGATCAAGATCCAGTTCTCCCACTGACGGGAACTCGAACGCCGTCTAATGTATTGGCAAAGGAACTAGAACTAAACACGACAGTGCCATATTGTCCTTGGTACGAGGGAAGACAGGTTGGGGATCCAATCTATATGTGAAATTAGTAATTATCATTTACCACCTTAAGATTCATTGTAAATGAAAAGCAGCTTCCACAGAATGGCATGACGGAGGAAAGAAATCCAGTGAAAATTCAGATTTTTTACATGCCATCTCAGTCGCAGTTAATGGAGGAAATTCAGATTTCAGGCTTTTTCACCTTCTTCCTCAATACAACAGAGTTGGAGCAGAAAAGTGCATGCCATAAGCAATGCACGCAAGTACACAGTGTAATTTATAAGCTGCCAATAAACTGGCTCCAGAATATGAACTTGACAAATAGAGAATACTCAATACATCAATTTTTCCACCCATAGTGTCTAACCGTTAACACAAGAAACTTATATAGCTTAAACAAAATATGCATCTTGGTAAATTATGCTTCGACATTGCGCAAGGATCATAATCTCAGTTAAGTAGCACCAAATCAGTCATGCAGTGTTCCGAGAATATCATCGTCCCGGTACAAATGGTATCTGTAATATCATCAAGAATTATAGTCCAAAATTATCAATGAATCCACACAAGTTTCAACACAACATTTATATCCAAGAAAATTATCATAGCCAGAAGACCCAAAGGGAAAAACGTAGATTTGGTGGATATATTGGATAGTCGACGTCTAATTCTAAATGATACTAAATGATACATCAAGTCCAAGAACTGTGAAAAAATAAGCAGCAGTAGGTCAGAAGACCATACGAATTCAATCTGACTTCCAAATTTAAGCAATGCTTGTACAGAAACTTTCGGCATTTAAACAGGCCAAAAGTCCAACAAATTTAATTGGTTCCAAAAGTAACATAATCAAACCTTAATGTAGTCCGCATTTATTCGCGGAATATTTTCCTTTCAGGCAGAAGGTTAGGTTTTTCTGAGGGGAAGATAGCAGGTGTTCTCATTTCTACATGGAGCAAGCAACTCATTACTAGAACAGCCAGAGATGATTATTTAGTCTATTGGATGAATATTCTGAGATATTTCTTTCACTTCAAGAGTACTCAGTACCTTTTGTGAAGAAAAAATACCACGGTGCAGACGAGAAGTAAGATGCAGCACATTGTTCATCATTATATCATTAATCGCATTGCACAGATATCAAAATAAATATATATATCCAGAAAACCAGCAAAGAACTGGGTTCACGGTCACTTATGGTAGTGATAATGTTAAGACATATTACAGAAAAATAATCAAAATTTAGAACACTGAACACATTAACTACAAAATATCAACACAATGTACAACTTCGTGCTTATTTCCACAAAACTAGTTAACCAGTTGTTATAAATGGAAACAAGTTAATTTATTAATTTACTTATCTGCAACGTGAAATTACTGGGCATAAAAAGAGGCACATATTAAAATTACAAATTACGTAAAGAGCAAAGGGAAGAGGTCAAAGACTTACTCCTTTTCACCAAGCTTCACTTCAGTTCCTCCATATTCAGGCAACAAAACATGTTCTCCTTCCTTCACACTGACCGGGATCAGCTTTCCTTCCCTATCATGATAACCAGGACCAACAGCAACAACTTTTCCAGAATTCAGCTGAAACATTATGGGGGAATCAACTTTCAGCAGTGCAAAGAGAAAAGTTTCAGTATACAATTGAAATAGGTGGTCTCCAGCATTTGAAATACACTCGAGCATTTCAAATAAGATTGATCTTTGAACATGTAGCTTCATCCCAAATACCAGCTAATGGAATCTATAAGAGTCGAATTTTTTATTTTTTATTTTTTACTTTTTATTTTGTGAAGATAATGAAGTAAAACATTCATCATTGATTGACCGAAACAACTTTAAAGTGCCTATTCCACGTAGTTATAGCTCTTATATCTTAGTTTTCCTTTATCTCCTCTCTAAACTCTTCAAATATTATTGTTCCCTTAACCAAGCCAAGGCCTCTGAATCGTCAGCTCATTCTTCAACCAGCACGCAGTTAGAGACCTGGCTCCTCCCACTGCTATTTTAACTTTTAAAGGCATCAAACACTGAGAGGCGTCTGACCGTTAAGCCAGCACATCTCATAAACACCACCAAAGTCTCCAAAAATAAATAATGCCCTATATGCCCTGAAAAGTACTATCTCGGAAGCATCAGGACACTGTCAAACACAATTCAGCGCTTATCCCATCTAAGGTAAGCGTAATGTACAACCTCTAACTCATAGTGTCATCTGTTATAAACGTTGTCTGCTAACAGAGTAAAATACAATCTATGAGGCGTAGAAGCTAGTTCTCTATGCTTGATTGCACACATTTTCCATGGAAAATGTCTTGCCATGGAAAATATTTTTCTTCTTTACTATTTGATTGACACATTTTTCATGGAATTCATTTTCTATGTGCGAGAAAATTTACATGGAATTGGAAAACATTTTCCCTGGCCAATTCCATGTTGTATCAATCATAGCTAAAATTTGCATATTATTTGCTAAGAGTTAAAATAATAATAATAATAATAATAATAATAATAATAATAATAATAATAATTGATTCTGTGCTATATGCTTCAAAAGTACACCACTATCAGTCAAGAAAATTTAAAGAATACAATAAATTCCCTCCAATTAGTACGACAGGACCTCTATTGCTACTATGATTATACATTTGGATCGTATATCAACAGTAAACAAGAAACTAGAAAGTAGCATAACTCAAATACACATGGAATTATTAAACTAAAATATATTCGTAACAAGTCCCCTATATAAAAAGATCAATACACGTACTCGATATCTTTGTCAGCATTTAATTGCGCTGTGTAAAAGACCCACAAGCCAAAATCATCCCTAGAGTAAATCTCTTCTAAAAGCATGTATATTCCGAAGAGGACCAAAAATGAACCTACTGTCAATAAAAATTAGTTATAATAATTAATAACAGAACTATAATCGAGGAAATGATTGTACCTTGGTGGTTTTCTCAGGGAGGAGGATTCCAGCGTTAGTTTTGGATGGGGGGATGATTTTCTCAACCAAAACCCGGTTCAGGAGTGGCATCAATCGCTTAGCCATTTGTTATTTTAGGAGAGGAAGAAGAAACAACAACAGGCAAAAATACGTAGAAGAGCACTAGGGTTTAGGGATGGGGGCAGTAAAAGCCTAGAAGGGTTTAAAGGAAGGAAAAATCAGCGTTCTAAAAAAAAAAAAAATGCGACAATAAACGTCGTCTAGGAGCGTATTAGCGCAATGCTCGAGGAAAACGCCTAGCATTATCTACATGCGCAGAATAATATTTTTTACTAAATATAAATCGAAAAAATCTATGATTAATGGTCAAAAATCAATAATAAACCGTAACTTTTTTAATCCAATCAATTAGAAATCAATTAAATCAGTGATATTTAAATTTAAAAAATATATATATATACTTAGGGGCTGCATATAAACATATGCAATCCTTTTACAAACTTAATTCAGTTTACCACTGAACAGCCCCTTTATAAGGGTAATAGGTGTTCCCATCCCACATCAACATCCGATGTGTGATAGGAACTGATAAACTTTTTCTTTCTTGTTTTCTTTTTAAATTGCTTTGCTTCCTTTTTTTTAATTGTTTTACTTACCATTATTTGTTTGACTTTTTTCTCCAAACTATTATTTAAATATTATTTTTCTTATTTTATAAGGATTAAAATATTTTGACATTTTGAAACAAATAGTATAATATAAATAAAATTATCGACCATAAATCTCTATTTAGTTTTTATGTAATAAAATCTATTTTTCATATAAAAATTTATTTAATGACTTAAAATTAATTAAAATGTTATTAAAAAGTACAAAACGCATTATGGTGACTATTTTTCCCATTGACACGCCTAAACTTATAATTCTTGATTCTTGACCTCGACGCATCGCAACGCATTACGCATTTTAGAACATTGGGAAAAATATATAAATAAGGTAATTATAAATACAAATTTTAAAATTGAGATGAAATTTATATAATTTTAAAAATTAGATTGTAATTAATATTAATTTAATAAATTAAGTAATTATAAATATTTTATAAATTATAAATATGAAGATCACAACATCGTAAAATCTCAAATCACAAAATACAAATCTTTAAGTGAGAATCATCATTTTTAAAGTCACAACCATCATTTTTAAGGTCACAATAATCATTTTTTAGGTCACAATATTTTAGGGTCACAAACGATCAAAATATTAAATCACAAATTAAATTTATTTTTAGAACACATTTAAAGTTTTTTAAGTCACAAGACTAATTAGAAGGACACAACTTATCAAATCAGTCAGTCACAAAATATAAAATTAACCACTACTTATCAACACGATTATATTATTTCTTTAGGTCACACATGTTCCAAAAGTCAATGATTTCATCAACCACCACACTTCACTATCACGGCCTCTGCAAATCTGCATTGCACCGTAGCACAATCACACACTAACACACCACACCCTGTTGCGGCGCTGAAACCCCCAACACCCCATGCTGCCATGCTCAAATTTGCAGAGAGACAGATTAATAGAGTTTCTAGCTCCACTACCATGGCCTCCATCGCCACACACAAATCAGCCCATGCACCCCATAGCCTCCACCACCAACTGCACGGCATTGCGATCTCCACCACCATAGCACCACCTCAACAACGCTAGCGCCATCACCACCCCTCCTACGACAACAATAGCCACTTCACCCACAACCACCACAACTGTCGCACCAAAATCACAGTCATCACTATTACCAACCATCAACAATCATACAAGAATTAATAAAGAAAAACAGATGATAGGAAGATCATAGCCAGCTTGTGGCATCGTCACACCTCCCAGGCGCTGTCGCGCTAGGCATCGTTACAGCACTCCGACCCTATAGCGCGCGATGCTCCCCTTCAGTGCCCTCGTTATGTGCAGAGTCTTCATACTTTCAGGCGCTCAGCACAGTGACGTCGCTGTGGCAGTGCCGGTAATTATTGCTGGTGCCACCACTCCTTTTTTGACTGAAGGAGAGAAGGGTAGATGTTGGTAGGCGGGATGAAATTTAGTTTAATAGAATGGTGGTGAGGTACTGAGGTTTATGTTTTGATGATGATGATGATAATAATAATTTAATATTTTATAATAATAAAATTGAATTAAGACCTGATTTTTGAAGTTATATAGGTTTTATCGCATTTATGAACTTGAATATTTTAAAGTAGGGATGAGTGTAATTTGTACTTAAAGCAGAGGGCTGGATTTGGAGGTTTTCTAGAGGGAAAAGTACATAATTGTACATTTAACTGTTCGGAGGCCAAATAAATAAATGGAATTGAAATTATAATGTTGATTTATTTGAATTTTCTAGGTAAGATGTGTGGTTAAAAATTGTAAAGAGAAAATATGTGTGGTTAAAAGTGGTTTAGGAAATTGTGTAAATTAATTTGGGGTAATCATTGCATTTTAATTTGACAACCGAATGGAGCCTAAAACTATCAATTTTTAAACTTAACAAACTTAGGTAGTGTTTGATAAGGTAGATTTTCTTAGGATGTAGGAATTTATTTGTCACTTTCATTTTTTTCGGTTGTTTGATTGACAAGTTTTGCCTTGGAATTGATTTTCTTACTTTTTTTGGAAGTTATGCAATTCCTTGTTTTTAAAGCATATGAATTATTAGCTAATAAGTGATAATTAGTTTCCAACTAAACATGGCAAACCATAAAAGTCTCGTTTGATCATTTTTTTTATTGTTAATTAACTTATTTTTCTTAGAAAGTAACATTATTATTATCAAGTGCAAATATGTGGAAAAAAAATTAAAATAGCAAGATATTTGTCATGGAAAATATTATCAATCAAATAATAAAAGTTGAAAAATTTTCCACATTTTTTCACCTAAAAAATGAAACCAATAAAACATATTAAACTTCCATTTACCAGAAATTCAATTCCCTGAAATTCATTTTCTTTCCGCTCAAATTCAATCATCGCTATCAAACAGACCCTTAAGGTTTTTTTTTTTTTTTAAAAAAAGGTGTTAATTAGTAATTAATAAATATAATATTATATATAATTTAAAAATAATTATCACTTATATATTAAATTAAAACTAATATAATATTAAATAAAAAGCAAACTTAAACAATACTTACAATAAATCAGTTCAAGTTGTCACCACTCGACATCCCCTGTAGCGACAAGAAATTTTAAGTCTAATGAAGAATTTTTAGTTAAGTTCAAAAGTATTTTAATGGGTTATTGACGTTGTTACAACACTTCCTAATTATGTTTGAATTAGTTATTGGTCACAACATGATGTTACCTGCACTTTCCTAGCAATTATATTGTTTAATTATGAGAAATATTTTAGCATGTTACATGATCGAATTTGTACTTATTTTAGAGTGTCGAACTTATTAGTTAATTTGAAATATTTTTCAAAAATAAATAAATAAATAAATTCAAATGTTTTAATTAGTGTCTTTCTTTTTAAAAAATTGATAATTTTAATTGAGTCACATATTTAAACGTATTTTAAAAGTTGATAAAAAAGTATATTAATATTGGTCTCATAGCTTACATTAAATAGTGTAACTCGGAGTCGAGAAAAAATTATTTTGTATTTTAAATTAAAGAAACATGGATTTATGAACTTCTTAAGAATTATTTTATTATTATTATTATTATTATTATTATTATTATTATTATTATTATTATTATTATTATTATTACTAGTAATCGCACCCGTGCGATGCACGGAATAAATAATATTTATTGAATAAGTTGTAAAAATACAATGCCCGATAAAAATAACACAATAAAATAATAATAATAATAACTTGCATACACAAATTGTGAATAATTTGTAATTTCATTTTCCCCTATAAGATTTCTTACTTTAATGCATAAATTGTGTATTCAATATACAATCAAAATATCAAAAAAAAAGAAAAGAAAAGTTATGAATTGCATTTTTTTAACAGTTAATTTTTCATTATCTAGTTTCCTTAGTTTATTTACTCATATAGAATTGATTATTCAAAAATAATTTTATTTTTAATATTCATTCACAACCACATATTATTTAAAAACTAATTTTTCACAATTGCACATACTACTTTTTAACCACACATTCTAAAAAAAGAAAATCAAATTTTAACCACTCAATTGATTGATTTGACAATTATTTTATTTTTTATACTACCTTCTTTCTCTTTCAATCACACATTTAAAACCATTTCTATAGTTTATATCAAACTTACTCCTATTCAATGGTTTCAAATACAATGTGACATTTTATTTTTCACCAAATATTAAAAATGGCCATGTTACCCACACACACACAAAACTATTTTTTGTGCATGTTAAATAAATGTATGGACTATATTTTATTTTTAAATAGAATAAGTTTGATAAAACCTTATATTTTTATTTTCTATAGAATTCAATGAATTAATTGTTAAAGTCTGTAGTATATATTTTACAAATTGATGTCATTTTAAATTTATAAAAATTAAAAAATAGATAAATGAACAAAATGAGTAAATTTATAAAATTAATTTCAAAATTACCAAAGAGTTTATCGAAACCTGAAGTTGTAGAAATTAAAATGATTCAATTGAATTTACTTAGAAAGATCCGATATCATTATTTCTTTTAATTTGATAAGAAAAAAGATTTGAAATTAATAATTTATGTCAAATTGAAGTTAGGTAAGAAATGATAAATATCATTTTATGACTTAGATGAGATAAATTAAAAAGATTGTATATTGAAAAAAGTAAAAAGTATAAGTAAAACTTTTACCTTTATTATTTGAGGCAATTTTAAGAATGATATATTTAGAGTTTGCTCTCATTTTTTAACTTGTATTGAACTTCTCGTTAAAATCATAAATTTGACACCTATATTGCATATTTTTTGACTTCAAAATATTACAATAATTATCAAAAGAATAAAAATAATATACAATTTGATCTTTTTATAGATTTTTTATTTTTTACAATCAATAAGTCATTTATTACATGTCACCTATAATTAATTTTGCATTAATTGAAGTTTCCTAATTCAATTATTAAAATAATTAATAAAATTATAAAGTTTCCTAAAATAGCAGGGGAAAATGGCGGGAAACTATGTGTGGGTTTTTTGGCTGCTATACTATTATTATATATACTAGTGCATCACCCGTGCGATGCACGGATATTGTATCGTACAAAATATGTTGTAAAATTAGTGAATAATTTTGGTATATTGAAAAGAGTAATCCTACAGGTACAGGCCCTGTACGAATGCAATTTTAAAATTGAAAATACAAATTTGATTTGTAATAAAATATGTCAACACTTTTCTTTTAAGTTTAGTATAAGCATTATAAATTCAATACTACACAATTTTAATCCATAAATAAAAATAAGTGAGATATTGAAGATGTTATGTTTGTCGGATACTTTAGTATTTTACTTAATACATTAGTAAATAATACTAAAGTATTCGCCAAATATAAATATATTGTGGAAGGTATCAATTATTTCTCATGATTTATGCCTCTCGTATTTAAGTTTTTCCAATTTTGATTCAAAAATATAAATCACAATAATTATAAACGCGTGCTTAATCTTAAACCCACAAATATTTGTATTTAATCAATAAAACTATATTTTTAATTATAAAATCAAGTAGTCAAAATAATAATTACATAAATTTAGCAATTATCATGATATGATAACATGCTATGTTGGTGACAAAAAAATTATAACGAAAATGGTATACCATATAATCTTCACACAACTATTAAAATTAAGAATGATTAAAAGAATATTATTCGCTTTTAACCACAATTTTTGCATTTTCCTCACGTATTTAACATTTTATCTAAATTTCTTTCAGAAACATCAATCACAATAATTATAAGCTTTTGTTTAATCTTAAGAGCAAATATTTGTATTTGACTAATAAAAATGATTGTTAATTTCAATAATTTTTATGAGTTATTGTCAACTTCAAAGAAAATCCAAATTTAGTAGTTTATTTGATGGTGTATCATGTTTTTATTTAATACTATGGATACAATATTGATTATGTGGAATGTATCAATATATTTCTAATGGTTTATGCATTCTCCTCTCGTATTTAAGCTTTAAATTTTTCATTCAAAAATAAGAATCATAATAATTATAAAAGCGTGTTGAATCTTAACCCACAAATATTTGCATTTGACCAATAAAATTATATTTTCACCTATAAAATCAAGTGGTCAAAATAACAATTTCATAAATCTAGCAATTATCATGATATAACAATCGACAATGTTGGAGTAAAAAAATTATAGCAAAAATCGTACCATATAACCTTTACACAACTATTAAAATTAAGAATTATTAAAAAAATATTATTCATTCTTAACCAATAACATTATAGTTTTACATATAAAATCAAGTAGTTAAAATAATACTTACGCAAATCTTGCAATTATCATGTCATGGCAATCGGGTAACATTGAAGGTCAAAAAATTATACCGAGAATTTTAGATCATATAATTTTTAGACAATTATTAAAATTAATCTTATATTTGTTTTATTCAAAAAAATGTATTAATACTAATTAATACTTAAGTTCGGCCAGCAAAAAATTGCATCGAGCATTTAATATGAAATGGAAAAATGAAAAGCCATTTCTCATCCACACCCCATTAATCAATTCAACATCAACAAATGAAAAGTCACTGGCATGACACGTCTTCCACCTATTCCAATACATATTCAAGTTGCTAATTAATGTTAAACAATTGTATCGGAAAAAAAGAAAAGAAAAAACACAAAAAAATAAGTGACAGTGGGCGGGAATTTTTTTTTACGGCTTTTGTGGTTTAATATATAATATAGATATAGATATAGATATAGATAATAAAATAATAATAATAATATATTAAGATTAAGATAAGATTTCTCCCGTACACAAAATGGATAAAAAATAATATATTAAAATAATTAATAAAATTTTACAAACAATAAAACTACTTCAAATTATAATAGCTTCTTTGAGTAATAAAAATCAATTTATATATTTAAGTAGCAAATGATTATTAAGTTTTCCACATTTTTTCACAAAAAAAAAAAAAAAAAAATGAAGTTGTTGTTCGATAAAAATTTGATATTATTTTTTATCGAAAATAACAGATATTTGCACATTGTTTAGAGTTGCGTTTTTAAGTATTAAAATGAACATCCTTAATAATTTCAATTTCATTTCCCATTGCACTAAATGCATCATCAAGTCCCTGTTTGGTACCTATTATTTTTAAATCTCATTTTTTAAAAACTCATTTTCAACCACACATTATACCAATAAAATAATCTACACATAAGTCTAAAAATATTCTCCAATTTTTAACTACACATTCTTTAAAAAATTTACTATTCCAAATCACATTATTCCAAATAATGGGTCTCAAACATAGACCAAATGCAGTCAACACGTCATTCATAACATAGTAATTAATTTCACTATGTAAAATGATTTCCATAATATCATTCAAACAATGTGATGACATAATAATTAGTTTTACTTTCAATAAATTATTAATTATCATCAGTACCTCTTACGTTGATGCAAGTAAGTTTAATTCAAATAACTAAAAAAAATGAATAGTCACCGTTTTCTAAAAAAAAATTACTGCTTTCTGAAAAAAAAATCTATTAAGAAGTGTAAACAAACTTATTTGTTACTAATATTTTTAACTAAACAAAAAAGAACATATATTAAAGTTTAATAAAATATTAATCTAACTAATGCACAAATAATGCACGAAAAAGTAAAGTTATTTTTGTTTTTCAAAGTTAATGTGTAGTTTTCCAAATGTATTAATTTCTTTATAAAATTTATTTTTTATAAAGCAATTAATGATGAATATTAATGCATTCCAATTTTTGGAAAGTATTTTAGTCTGGAAAACAAAAATGATGTACGGAAGTTGCAATTTAACAATATGAATTTTGATAAGTACTTGTTAATTTTTAATGCTTATACATAATTTCTCCCGTATACAAAATGCATAAAAAATAATATTATATTAAAATAATTATTAAAATTTTACAAACAATAAAACTACTTCAAATTATAATAGTTATATTAAAAAAATTTATAATTTTTTTATCATCAACTCTTTATTAATTTCCACATCTTGTCTTTTGAGACGATTTTTGTTCAATATATTTGTTTTGTTGGCAAAAAACACTTATTTATCTCTCATATTTTTAAATAATCAAAATAAATAATTAATACAAAAGTTAAAAAAATATTTGCACATCATTTCAATGCAAATTAGCAGAATATTTGAATAGAAATTGCGATTAGAAATAAAATTTATTAATTAATTGAATGTTATAAATAACAATGCGATTAAAAAAAGTTAAGGATATAAAAGCAAAACTAAACAAACATCGAAGATCTATCTTGCAATTAAACTATGGTGTAAATTTAAAAAAATGTGTTGTATGAATATAGTTCCCTAAAATAATATATATATATATATATATATATATAGACAAACTATTAGCATTCAATACATGTAGTCAAGTGCTTATTTACAATGCATTACACACTTTCCCACATTAAATGTCTCATTAATTGTCAACAACTCATTTCCCAATTCCGGAAATTCAATTAAAAAAAAAAAAAAAAAAATTCCAAAATTAGAAAGTGAAAATGGACGGGAAAAAATTTTGACGGCTGTTCTGCTTTAATATATAATAATATAGATTAAGATTAAGATTATTATATATATAACACGCATATGTATGTGAGGAAGGAGTCAAATCATTTCAAAATTTGTAAATATAATTGTTGGAACTAGTGGGTAATACACATTCCCTTTTCCCATGTTTTTGGCCATTTTAACCCACTTTCTTTCCGGTCCGTTTCTACCAACTTTTGTTTACACGTTGTAAAATTTAAATATACATACATTTAACCTCTCATATAATCACTTTACAATCTTCATTCCTGCACGCATTTCTTTTCAAGATTATTTCAACAGTTCCTTTCTATTGTTTTCAAGCCTCTTTCTCATTGTCCCAGATATTTCAACAACAAAATTAAATTCTGTATCCTTTTGATATACTATACTACACATTTTTGGCAATTAAATTACATTGGCAAACTTCTGGATTTTGGGTGATTGTGCATTTTAACTTTACGTGCGTTTTAACTCAACAATTTCTGAAAAATTTAAGGTAGTATCATCTTCCGTACACATGTTGTTACACTTTTGAATTAAATATTATGCTAGCATGAAATTTGTGTCAATGTCTTATATTTGATGAAATGCATAGCTTTTTATTTGATGATTGATTATTGGCATGCTATGAATTTATTTATGATGGGATTATGACTGATGATTGAAGGTAATCATCTAATATGTTCTGATTGAAGGTAATCACAGTAAATTTTATTAACTGGCCATGTTAAAATATTTTCCAAAGACAAAAGTTGACGTTGACATATAATGAAATGTTGATATATTTTGATTTCATTAGCATGTGTATATATTACTAAGTATTTCTTTGAAATTCTCATATTTAAAAACTTTACAGATTGAAGGACTGGACATGGCGTGATGCCGCAGTAATGAATGAAATTTAAGTTTTTATGCCTTTGTATTTGGACTTATTATTGTTATTGTTGCCATACAATTTTAAGACTCGAAAATTTCTTGAATGAATGTACTTCTTGATTGATGAATTGTTACATTTGGAGAAAAATGTATAGTTTGATTTATGCCTTGAAAATCTTAGATTTTGGTTGCACTTTGAAAAATCACTGAATGTGTATATTTATAATTTCTGAATGTTTCAAAATGGAAAATGACCCTTTATGTGTTATCTATCATATGAAACTGAAAACAGTTTATTTGGAATCCCGTACAATTTAGAGGAAATTACATAAAATGTCCATTTTCACATTGTTGATTGCAAAAATGTCCCAATTTTTTTGTCATGTCCATTTTCTTCAATTTTGGACCTAAATGCCCCTACTACAAATCTTAATTCCAGCATTGAGACAAAATCTTGAATATTATTTCTTTATTGTAACAACCAATGAAAATTTGACAAATAATCTATCCTATATTTTCGAAAAGATGTGAAGGTCCAGTCTATTATATAAGAGTTCATTATTTAGGATTGTGTTACCCAAATTCTGCCCAGTTCCTGAAGCAGATTAAAGACCGGTGCATCACTTTTCTTCTTCACTTTAACAAGAATCTAAAAACTCTCTTCCTTTACTCTCTGAAATCACTTAGCGATACCACTAAAATCACCATTGCTGACCATCAACGACCTACGTCCAAAGGCCTACGCCATGAAAACTTTCATCATCTCTGAAAGCATTTAAGGTTGAAACTTAAACTTATAGTTTTGTGTTATTTTTTTTATTCTTGAGTTTCTTAGTATGTGTGCATATAAATTTTAGAGAGTCTCGTGTTACTGAAATAATGCGACGAGCTATTTCATCTTATGCTGCAGTTTTGCCCTTTACAGCAAAAAAGAAGTTCTTGTGTGAGTTTTAGATTGTTTCAAAACTGCTGCTAATATTGTTTCTTGGCGGCGACTTAGGATTTTTCATAATTTTCCTTTAGGTTTTGAATAATGAGGTCTGTGGAGGACAAAGAAAACACAAACTCCATTGTCCTGCCATGACAAAGGTGTATGAGTGCTTCCTGTCGTTGATTTCGTAACTGGAATGCTATTGTTCTGTCTTTTGCATAATTAAATAATTGAATTTTCAAATAAGATGGAAAAATGATGCCTTCTACTTCCATTGGAGGCAAAAAAGCTGGTCAAATTGTTTGGTGTCTTTCATGTTTTGTTCTTTACTAGTTTATCAATTATTTTTAGTTGTAACTTTCAGTAACTGGATAAGAATAACTAAATGAAACCCTGTTTTCTAATTTAGCATCCCGGTAACTAGATAGCCAACTCTTTCTCCATATATAGCTCCAATGAAAATCATAATTATACAAGATAAAACATATGGAAAATGGTATTTTTAATGTAATAGGGCAAATATCTTGGAAGGAACTAGTTTTTACTTTTTCCAATAATTCCTGAGCTTTCGTCTCGATTTGATTTAGCCCTAAGCCTTCATAAAGTGAAAGTGGATAAACTAAATGATTTCTTCCTTCCTAATTCGGCAAATCTTTTTTTGGATTTTATAGATTTTTCTCTTTTCTTTATGGAATTATGTAATCAATAAATTGAATAGGGTAATGCTCATTTTCCAAAACTAAGCATCTGTGTCTGCATAATCCATATTATGGGGTTGTGAAATATCAAGGTATGCTATATATGCTCTGTCAGGAATAGATAGTTAAACTTAATGCCAAAAGAATGGACAATTATTACTCACAGCTAAGCAAATTATAGTTTGCTAAGTGTTATGAAAGCCTCTCGACAAATCACAACTTATTAGCCTTGCCATATTATCAATGTTCAATTAGTGTTATTGAATGTGTTGGAGATGACGTTGTGTTAATACTATGAATTCGATGACAAATTGGTTGGAGATGCAACTAGAAAACATGTAATTGGAGATTACAGATTTTTTCATATACTATTATTTTGCTATTAAAGACTAACATATTTTTCTAGGATGAATACACGTTTCAGCTTCCTCGAGAAGAAAAGGTTGGGGAAATCGAATGAGCTACAAGAGAGGTTGTGAATGAGCCTACAAAGACCCGTAAGAAAGTATCAAGTAAATATCCAATGAAGGGTTTTTATCTAACACCTCCCAGACCTCATTCAAGTCGGTTGAAAATTGTCAATGTTACTACGAATACTCCTTTCACACGCAACAGACGAAAGAAGTAAACGAATGATGAAAAGGAAAAAAATTGAAAACAATGATCTTACGTATTTTTGCATTGAACTCATGATGTAGAACTTTTGTGATCACATTTTACACATCTATTAGGGACTTGTCGCAGGCTGTTCTAATTTTGAAATAGTCATTGGACATGTTTTTCATGTGTTTTGGTGTAAACTTGTTATGTTGGACAAATTTTGTCATTCTTGACACATGATATGTCAAATGTCTAGAAAAACAGGTCTCAAATGTTGAGAATGACATTTGAAAATGTCAAGAACAGTCATGGATGTTCAATAATCAAGTGCTAAATGCCGAGATTTTATATCTATTTCAAGTTGGTTTCCCAACATTCACACAAAATTAATTTTAGTTCTAACATGATGTTTTTAGACAAATGACAAATCTACTTTATTTATGTTTGAAACTTTGAATTTCAACTGGATTCGAAATTTCATTCTGTCAATATTGAGCTTCTTAGAAAGTAAATTGAGAAGTTCCTTGTATCTAACGTCACATCGAATAACAATGAACGTTGTCCAGTTGTCAAGCCACTTCCAATTGTCATCCATGTTGAGAAAAGTTCCACCATGCGAGACAACGAACCTCATTATATCCGCCATACCTAGATGTCAGAAATAATACTATGATGAACTAACACGAGATAAGCGGACACAAAAAAGCTATCTACAAGAAGGTGTTTCAAATGATTAACATTTGTGAGTTCATTACCCACAATCTCGACATTTTAAAAATGTCCAGAACAACATTTTAAATATCATTCTTGATATTATAAATGTCGAGAATGACGTATCAAATCATTTACCACATCTTTCAACTTCGAGAAGAACCAGTACCAAGATGCATTAGTCTTCGCATCAACAATAACCCACGCAACTGGATATATTTGCATATTTGTATCTTGTCTTGCTGCTATTAGAAGTGTTCCCTTGTATTTACCTTTCAAATTACTATCGTCCACACAAATGACAGGTCTCATGTATTCTCAAAAACCTCTTATACTGGTGGTATATTCATGTTTGGAACAATGAATTTTAACATGATGCGAAATTTGATTCTGTCAATGCTGAGCTTCTTGGAAAGTAAATTCAGAAGTTCCTCAAATTTAACGTCACTTCGACAACAATGGGCGTTGTCTGGTTGTCAAGCCACTTCCAATTGTCGTGAATGTTGAGAAAACTTTCACCGTGCGAGACAACGAACCTCATTATATCTTTTATACCTAGATGCCAGGAACAATACTATGATGATGTAACACGCAATAAGTGGACACAACGAAGATATCTAGAACAAGGCGTTACAAACGATTAACAATGGTGAGTACATTTGAAAAGCTATCTCGACATTTTGAAAACTGTCGAGAACAACATTTTAAATGTCATTCTCGATATTTTAAATGTTGAGAATGACAACACGTAATTCCCTCAACACTTGCATATCTCTTCTTCTCCAACTATCCTTTTTTTTAGAAACATTCATTTCCACCATTAATGACATATTCATTACACAATAATCTCATATTACTAACATAAATGATACAAAAAGTGACATGACTAGATAATAACACTACACAATGATCATAATATTGATAACAATACTTTCATAATCTTAAAAATTAGTTCAACTAATTATCTAGTATTTCTCTCCATTTTTTTAAGATAATTCAAAACAAGTAAATACAAGTTCTCAATGGAAACAAAAATTGGTGAATAATTGTAACGAGCCAAAATTATAGAACTTGACCGGTCGTGCAAGCTTTATTTCTGTTATAGTTTATAATTTTATAAAGGATCTTGTTAGTTATAAACCTTATTATTTATATAAAAAGAAATCAAAGTAAACCATATGAATAGAATTTCTATCATTCAAACTCAATTTAAAATATATTATTGAGACTAATATAATACCAAACTCTATTTTAAAAGAAATCGGATCAGTTAGAGCATTTACGTATAGCATGTCCTACGCTTGCCTGCTTGTAGAATTTGGAACAATTCACAAATTTGATTTAAATACTAGTCCTAAGGAAAATACCATTGATAGAGACGGAACATTATTCTAATAATGTCTACTAGAATGCACCATCATTGTCAAAAGAACTAGGTGTCAGGCTAAAGTTTAAAATTCTCCATAGGGGATAGATACGTATCAATTCATGAAGTTGGTCAAAACAATAAATGCGTAAATATCATACGTTCATGTAGAACAGCGTAGAAAACATTCTTAAATCCAAAATCAGAAACGGAACAATAGAAATATCCGTAAATTAACAAAATGAAATACTACTAGTAATAAAGTTATTTAATAAAAATTACGCCAGATTTAATTATTGAAATCCTTAGATCCTGGCATCTCGACACCACTGCATCAACCTTTAATCAACGATCCGTTCTAATCTGTAAAATAGTAGGGGTGAGTATATGGAATACTCAGTAGGACACGAAAATTATGGTGCTATCCCGAATAAAATATCAAACGCATGTGCCAAGAATATCATACCGTCATCATATCTTTAGAAAACCGGTAAGAGCTCAATCATATCATATCTTTGGTACCGGATGGCCATAAACATCATATCATATCATATCATTTACTTTCATAAGCATGATAAATTAACAACATGGAAAAATAATTTAAACAGGATAAAATCAACTGCACCTCGTTATCCTACCTTAAGTCTTTGAAAAACTTGATTTGCTGCTCACAAAATAAATTTTGTACTCCTTAAAACTGCTCAAGACTTGATAATATATTTCTTTCTTCGTAGACTATGAAGATTTTGGATGAATTCTATTTGCGTTTGCAAATAAAAATATACTTAAAGAGATATATATACACGTGAAGGAAGAGTGGTGATACTTGAATAGGATTGTGTAAAATATCCTCACGTCTCTATCATCATGAAATATGAAATATCTTATAAAATATACTTGATGGGACACATCATAATGAAATGTGAAATATCTTATAAAATATACTTGATGGGACACATCATCATGAAAGGAAGAGACCATTTCTATCCTACCTATCTAATCTAAAACCACTAAAATCCAAGAAACCTCATATTCTCTCTAAAATCTCAACGGCCATAACTTAACCATTATAACTCAAACACAAATAGTAAAATAACATTTATTGATAACTTCCTTAATCTTAAATAAATTAGGCTTCATTAATCCGAATCAAACTTTCTCGAGCCTATCATACATGATTAATTACAAGCTATCCAACGAGCCCAATATTGATATATTTATCAATATCTCATAAAAACTTATATATATATGGGGTAAATTGAAAGAAATTTTGTATATTTACCACTTAGCCCCTAACCTTCAAAGCATGTATAATAGCATATAAAGAAAATAAATTTTGCTTTATGAAAATATTTGGGACCTTACAATCTCCCTTACTTAAAATATTTTCGTCCTCGAAAATTACCTTGGCTAAACAAAGAGTTCCGGATGCTGGGATTTAAGCTCATCTTCCTTCTCCCAAGTAGCTTCGTCGACACCATGATTACTCCATTGAACTTTGACCAATGGAATCTCTCTGTTCCTCAAAATGTGCACCTTTCTATCTAAGATCTTTGTTGGAGCTTCATCATATGACAAGTCCTTTTGTACATCCAATGTCTGATAACTCACTACATGATTAGGATCATGAACGTACTTTATGAGCATCGAAACATGGAATACATTATGCACTGCAGCAAATTCTGGTGGTAAGGCAAGTCGATAAGCCAAACCACCAATCCTTTCAAGAAGTTCGAAAGGACCAATGAACCGCGGTCTCAACTTCCCTTTCTGTCCAAATCTCAATACACCCTTCATTGGTGCAACTTTTAAGAAGACTTTGTCCCCCACTTGAAATTCCAATTCCTTTCTTCTACCATCTGCGTAACTCTTTTGTCGATCTTGTGCTGTCTTTATTCTTGCTCTAATTTTATCAACTGCCTCTACTGTTTGTTCAATGATTTCTGGACCCAAAACTCTTTTCTCTCCAACCTCATCCCAATGGACAGGAGATCTGCACTTTCTACCATAAAGGGCTTCATATGGGGCCATACCTATAGTGGCCTGAAAGCTATTATTGTAAGCGAACTCCACTAACGGTAGATATGTCTCCCAATTACCTCCAAGATCCAAAACACATGACCTCAACATGTCTTCTAGAATCTGAATGGTTCTTTCTGACTGTCCATCCGTCTGAGGATGATAAGCAGTGCTAAACTTCAATTTCGTTCCCATAGCGCCTTGCAAACTCCTCCAAAATTTTGATGTGAATCTGGGATCCCTATCAGAAATAATGGTAACTGGAACTCCATGTAATCTGACTATCTCTCTGACGTATAACTGTGCGAGCTGTTCCATACTGAAATTGATTTTGATTGGTAGAAAATGGGCTGACTTTGTCAAACGGTCAACCACTACCCAAATAGCATTGTGACCTCTAACTGATCTTGGAAATCCAATCACAAAGTCCATCGCTATGTGTTCCCATTTCCATTCTGGAATATCCAACGGTTTCAAAAGCCCTGATGGCCTTTGATGTTCTTCCTTGACCTGCTGACAGACAAGACATTTTTCTACAAACAAACCAATCCCTCTCTTCATGTTCCTCCACCAGAATGTATCTCGTAGATCTCGATACATTTTTGTACCTCCTGGATGTGCAGCATACGGAGCAGAATGAGCTTCTTCCATTATCTCATTTCTTATATTTTCATCCTTAGGTACACACAACCTTCCTTTAAAAGTCAGTACATTATCTGCAGATATTTCAAATCCACTTCGTTTTCCTGTACCAACCTCAGTCTTAATCTTTTGCAAAAAAAGGTCCATATTCTGTGCTTCCTTGATTCGATCCCTCAGTGTGGGTCGAATCATTAAAGATTCTATTCTTGCTGAAGTCTGTGTCGATGGTATGATGACTTCTAACCTCAATTTCTCAAAGTCTTCTATCAAGTGTTCCTGTACTGTGGGTAAAACAGCTAAATGTGATCCTGTCTTCCTGCTTAAGGCATCTGCAACTACGTTAGCCTTACCCGGGTGGTAAAGGATTGTACAATCGTAATCCTTTACTAATTCCAACCACCTCCTTTGTCTCATATTCAATTCCTTCTGTGTGAAGAAATATTTGAGACTTTTATGGTCAGTGTAGATTTCACACTTCCCACCATAAAGATAATGACGCCATATTTTTAAAGCGTGAACTACAGCTGCAAGCTCTAAGTCATGCGTTGGATAGTTCTGTTCATACTGCTTCAACTGTCTCGAGGCATATGCAATGACCTTTCCATGTTGCATCAACACACAACCTAAGCCCTGTTTAGAAGCATCACTATAAATGACAAACCCATCTGAACCTTCAGGTACTGTCAAAACAGGAGCTGAGACCAATCTCTGCTTAAGTTCCTGAAAACATTTTTCACATTTTTCTGTCCATTGGAACTTCACACCCTTTCTAGTCAACTGAGTCATCGGTCCTGAAATCTTTGAGAAACCCTCAATAAATCTCCTATAATAGCCAGCCAGTCCCAAGAAACTACGAACTTCGCCTACACTGGTTGGTCTAGGCCAATATGTTACTGCTTCTACTTTAACCGGATCTACTTCAATCCCGTGGGCCGTAACCACATGACCAAGAAAACCAACGCGATCAAGCCAAAATTCGCACTTCTTGAATTTCGCATATAATTTCTCCTTCCTTAAAGTTTCCAAAATTATACCGAGTTGTTTCTTGTGTTGCTCCTTATTCTTTGAGTACACAAGTATGTCGTCAATAAACACTATGACAAATTGGTCCAGGTACTGATGGAACACTCGATTCATAAGGTCCATAAATACAGCTGGAGCATTGGTCAAACCAAAAGGCATGACGGTGAACTCATAGTGTCCATAACGAGTCCTGAAAGCAGTCTTTAGTATGTCACTTGCCTTGATTTTCAATTGATGATACCCCGACCTCAAGTCAATCTTCGAAAACACTGTTGCACCTCTTAGCTGGTCGAATAAGTCTTCTATCCTTGGTAGCGGGTATCTATTTTTGATAGTCAAACGATTTAACTCTCGATAGTCAATGCACATTCTCATACTCCCATCTTTCTTCTTTACAAAAAGTACTGGAGCACCCCAAGGTGATACACTTGGTCGAATGAAACCCTTTTCCAACAACTCTTCCAATTGTAATTTTAATTCTTGAAGTTCTTTTGGTGCCATTCTGTATGGGGCCTTAGAAACTGGTGCTGCTCCGGGAACCAAGTCAATAGTAAATTCCACCTGTCTATTTTGTGGAATGCCAGGGAGATCTTCCGGAAATACATCTGAGTAGTCCCGCACAATGTTAATATCATGTATGGTCATTTCTGAATGTTTAGACCCAATGACATTAACTAGGAATCCTTGACATGACTCCTTCCTCAACATTTTCTCTGCTTGTAAAGCCGATACAAGACGAGGTAGAGACTTATACTTTGTCCCAAAGAAACGAAATTCTTCCCCTCCAGGCTGCTGAAATAATACTTCTTTCTCACGACATCGGATGGTTGCATGATTTTGTCCCAACCAGTCCATGCCTAATATAACATCAAAGTCCTTCATCTCCAAAAGATATAAATCAGCCTCTAATATTTTCCCGTCAATCTCTATTTTCAAAGCTTTAGTCATCTGATTTGTGCAAAGGGTTATTCCTGAGGGGATACTAACCTCTAATTCAATACCCGTTTCAACACAAGTAAAGTTAGACCTAGCGACGAAGGATGCAGATATAAAAGAATTTGTAGCCCCAGAGTCAAAAAGTACATAAGCAGGTACATCAGATAATAATAGCATGCCTGTGTTCATAACTATAGAATTAGACTTGGGGAAATTAACGCCATTTAAAGAACATAAATAGGTACTCAATTAAAATACCTGCTATTACGTTCGGATCCTGTTCTGCCTCATGTTGATTTAGTGCAAAAACTCGGGCCTTTCCTTTCTTGTTATTATCCTGATCTTCATCCCTCTTCTTCGGAGGCTCCATACAGTTAATCGCAATGTGTCCCGGTTTACCACACCGAAAACAAATGTTTTTCCCAAATAAACATTCACCCTTGTGGAGTTTATCACACTTAGGACAAGGTGTAATATTCCCACTCATCCCACCAGTATGAACTCCTGTGTTGGGTCTTTTGTTTTGCCAATTACGTTTGTCCCTGCCGTGGTTGTTCCACTTTCTTTTTCCTCCCGATTCCTTGCTCTGTTGGGCATACTGTTCGAATGTAGTCCTCTGATATGAAATAGCATGGGCCCTTTCCAACATTTCACGATATGAAGTAAAACGATGGACATGATGATCATGCCAATCTCCGGGCGTAATCCATTTTCAAACCTCCTGATCTTCTTAACTTCTGTGTCCACCAGGTGTGGAGCATACCTTGAGAGCTGATCAAACTGCCTCTCGTAATCAGTAAGCGACATGTTTCCTTGCCTGAGTTGCAAAAATTCCGATTCTTTGAAGTCCCTCAGGGCCTGAGGAAAATATTTCGACAGCACGTCATCCTTAAACTGCTCCCAAGTCAAGTTACGTTGTTCCTGTTCAGTCCTAGTACGCGAGATAGACTCCCACCAGTGACTAGCTGCTCCAACAAACATGAATTCTGCGCATAGTACCTTCTGTGCATCCGAACAAGCAATGTGTCGAAATATGCGCTCCAGGCTCCTTATCCACTCCTCAACAACCAATGGATCAGAACCACCGTCAAAAGTAGGGGGCTTGTACCTTCGAAACTGCTCAACCACTGAGACAACTCCGGGAACATTCTGAGGTGCATTCTGTTGGGGCGATGGTGGATTCTGCCTACTCAACTCTTGTACCGCTTGCAATAAATCACGCATCAAATTCGTGTGGGTAGGGGGAGCCATTTCCTAGAATTTAATATCAAGTAGCTCATCATATCGAAACCTAATATGTTATGCTTACACTCTTATAAATATGTCACATCCTATTTCCTGCTTGCCTATACACCTATTTAAAATCATGGATAACATGCTTCACTTGAAATATAAGACTTAAACGTGTAGATAAAACTTACATATCATATAATTTAGGCAATAAGAAAACTTTCAAAAATTTGAGCAATAGGTTGAACTAAACATATCTTTTCTTACCCCTTTACGTACCCTATGATCGTCGAATGATGGTCGATTGGTGGTCGTTGAGTGCCAAGGATCATATATTTATCTTACTCCTCTATTCTTCCAAAATATATAATGCATATGTATAACATCACATATTAAATATCCTTCAATTTGAAAAATAAAATTGCATTTCTAATTCACACTTCAGTTTCACATATAATCAAATAAAATTTAATCGAAACCCATAACATACAATATTCACTTATTTAAGGTAAAAAAAAAAAATTAATGCATAAACCATTAAAATCAAATTGTGAATTTTTTTTTTATTTTTTATAAATCCACTGTTCACGACGTGAACAGTGACACGTACTGTTCACCGTGAACAGTGACGTAACTTTTTTTTTTTTTTTTTTTGCATAGGTCTACAGAAAAATTAACCTTGTGCTCTGATACCAAACTGTAACGAGCCAAAATTATAGAACTTGACCGGTCGTGCAAGCTTTATTTCTGTTATAGTTTATAATTTTATAAAGGATCTTGTTAGTTATAAACCTTATTATTTATATAAAAAGAAATCAAAGTAAACCATATGAATAGAATTTCTATCATTCAAACTCAATTTAAAATATATTATTGAGACTAATATAATACCAAACTCTATTTTAAAAGAAATCGGATCAGTTAGAGCATTTACGTATAGCATGTCCTACGCTTGCCTGCTTGTAGAATTTGGAACAATTCACAAATTTGATTTAAATACTAGTCCTAAGGAAAATACCATTGATAGAGACGGAACATTATTCTAATAATGTCTACTAGAATGCACCATCATTGTCAAAAGAACTAGGTGTCAGGCTAAAGTTTAAAATTCTCCATAGGGGATAGATACGTATCAATTCATGAAGTTGGTCAAAACAATAAATGCGTAAATATCATACGTTCATGTAGAACAGCGTAGAAAACATTCTTAAATCCAAAATCAGAAACGGAACAATAGAAATATCCGTAAATTAACAAAATGAAATACTACTAGTAATAAAGTTATTTAATAAAAATTACGCCAGATTTAATTATTGAAATCCTTAGATCCTGGCATCTCGACACCACTGCATCAACCTCCAATCAACGATCCGTTCTAATCTGTAAAATAGTAGGGGTGATTATATGGAATACTCAGTAGGACACGAAAATTATGGTGCTATCCCGAATAAAATATCAAACGCATGTGCCAAGAATATCATACCGTCATCATATCTTTAGAAAACCGGTAAGAGCTCAATCATATCATATCTTTGGTACCGGATGGCCATAAACATTATATCATATCATATCATTTACTTTCATAAGCATGATAAATTAACAACATGGAAAAATAATTTAAACAGGATAAAATCAACTGCACCTCGTTATCCTACCTTAAGTCTTTGAAAAACTTGATTTGCTGCTCACAAAATAAATTTTGTACTCCTTAAAACTGCTCAAGACTTGATAATATATTTCTTTCTTCGTAGACTATGAAGATTTTGGATGAATTCTATTTGCGTTTGCAAATAAAAATATACTTAAAGAGATATATATACACGTGAAGGAAGAGTGGTGATACTTGAATAGGATTGTGTAAAATATCCTCACGTCTCTATCATCATGAAATATGAAATATCTTATAAAATATACTTGATGGGACACATCATAATGAAATGTGAAATATCTTATAAAATATACTTGATGGGACACATCATCATGAAAGGAAGAGACCATTTCTGTCCTACCTATCTAATCTAAAACCACTAAAATCCAAGAAACCTCATATTCTCTCTAAAATCTCAACGGCCATAACTTAACCATTATAACTCAAACACAAATAGTAAAATAACATTTATTGATAACTTCCTTAATCTTAAATAAATTAGGCTTCATTAATCCGAATCAAACTTTCTCGAGCCTATCATACATGATTAATTACAAGCTATCCAACGAGCCCAATATTGATATATTTATCAATATCTCATAAAAACTTATATATATATGGGGTAAATTGAAAGAAATTTTGTATATTTACCACTTAGCCCCTAACCTTCAAAGCATGTATAATAGCATATAAAGAAAATAAATTTTGCTTTATGAAAATATTTGGGACCTTACAATAATACCTCGTAATGAAATTCCTTGTATGCCAAATGGATTCCACAATATGGTAGTAAATTTTTTGTCAATATTTTTTCAACAATATCCTTCCATGGACCTCTCTAAAATATAAGAAAAATGGTAATAAAAGTTCAAAATATTTGTCTCAAAAAACTCTAAAGGTTTTTACCCAACATTTGAATGAGACTAATGGGTATTAACTAGTACTATAGTCAACTCATAGGTCTAATCAAGATGTGTGTGTGTATATGCTTCATTAAGGGTAAGATGGTCAAATTACACCAAAATTTGGATGTTTTTGCAAAAACTATTAACTTTGGACACAACTTTTGTGATTAGCATGGAATTGGACATTTTTGAAAATTCCCCTATAATTTATTATGATTTTTTTTTGTAAACTATGACGAGCAGTTTCAGAAATAGTGATCAGTCTGTTTAAAAAATAATTTCGTACTTTAAACATGGTCATCAAGACCCCAACTTTTTATATGTTGTATTTATATGAGTCCTTGAAACTGTAATAAGATTTCATAATTTTTCGACATCGTTTTCCATGTTAAATAATTTTTCCAGACAAACTGCATTACTCTAGAAAAATGACACAAGTTGCTGAATTTTCTATAACCTCTTCAAATTGTTTATTTCTCATTTTTCTAAGTCCACTTGAAATATATTGTTAACCTTTTAAAAAAATTATTTAGTATTTCAATCTAAAACATTTTTCCTAAATTTAATGTTTTCAGAATTTTAACGTGAACGAGATTATGTTTGATAACGCGTTGGGTTAAAAGATAATTCGGGGCGTTACAGCTTGGTATCAGAACTTGGTTTACTATTCTGTAAACGTTGCGTTAAAAATATTTTTGTTTATTTTTAAAAGTGGTTCGAACTGAATAATAAGTCCATTGTCACTACTTGCTATCGCCACGCACGCTATGCCAGCTCTGAGATAAAGAAGAATTTTATGAGTTTATGTTCAGATATATATTATTATGGCGTTATGATTTTTATATATCTGATTGAATTATGTCATGTTTAGAAAAGTTGAGCTGAACATGTATTATTAATATTATTCTTTGCATAAAGAATGTTGAAATTGCAATCAAAGCTCCATAAATGTTAATGTTGTGGAAAGAGGTTAGAGGACTAGGTCACATGATCACTCGTAGTTGGACCACTCGTATTTTAATTGATACCTTACCAGAAGAATGGCAAAAGATGGTTGTAGCAATATATAATTATTTATGGGAAGCTTCCACACCAACCTTGCCACAAAAAATTGACTATAAGGCCCTGTGCAAGGAGTTGACGGCACAGTGGGAGCAAGCAAGAAATGATGCACTTGAGTCCCTAAGTATGATAGTATACCTTCCATGATACCCATTCGAGAATATGCATGCCCACCGATTTCAGAAGATGAAGAGCCGCCTTCCAAGAAACCTAGGATACTTTGGCAGCTGAAGAATGGCTGCGTACCATAGAGAAAAATTTTCGACGCATCTCTTAATGTGAACTCCTTTTGTATTTGGACCAAAAAATTTCACAATAATTTTGTATCAAACCCAAAAAAGTTAAAATGGTAAAATAAGTGATAAAACACCTTAACCAAAGTTTATCCTACCTAAAATTCAAAGGTTAAATAATCTAGACCAATGGATAAAGATTAAACAAATTTCAAGATGACGAAAATAAACAATAACACAAGAATAGTATACTCAATATGTAGTTGATTAACTTCCAAAGATAATACAAGAGCAATGAGGATTTACCTTACCTCAAAGGAGTCTCACAAGACCAAGAGAAATGAACATCCAAGTCATATTCCTAGGGTTTAAGAATTGGTATTTATAGTACAGAAAGGAAAGAAAATAAAGAAAATTCGGAAATTACACTTAAAATCCCTCACGGGACTTTCGGTTGATCAAAATGGTCAACCGAAAGTGATTGAGACTTCCTTAAAAAATTTCTCTGTAGACTTTCAGTCGACTGATTCTTCAAGAAATAATCAATCTAAAATTCGGACTTTATCTTTATCAAAACTTTGCCTGAATCCCGAGCTTGATGCATATTCATTTCTTTCACCTCGAATCGATTCCATAGCTTACAAATGAGTCTCATCTTCAAGTATTGAGTCTCTTGGGCCTCGAATCTCATCATATGGTCCACTGACACGTGCATCGAGATTTGGATAGGATCCACTAGCACGTGCATCGATATTTGACTCTCCTGGTTCTCATCATCCCCTTCCTCTTGAAAAGGATTCCATCGAATCATCTTTGTAGGCAATACTGCTAGATTTATTGGCCTTTGATCTTGAAATGGGGCCCACGGAAAAGTGTAGCGATGTTCGAATTTCTTGATTCTCATCTTCCCCTCCCTCTCGAGAGGGATTCATCCTCGAATCGGTACCTACAACAAAAAAAGAAAAAAATGAAACACAACAAATGTAACTGAATTTCATACTCACCGGGTAAGATCAATTTGTAGGCATTGCCTTTGGTTTTCTTCAAAGCTTGGAATGAGCCATCGCCATGGAGTTGCATTTTGGGTTGAATGGGAACCCGTTCTTTCTTCAATTGGAACCGCTTCCAACCACCCGGATCAAATGGAACATGTTTTCGACCATTGTCGGTGTTGGAAGTATATTGCTCATCCTTCTTTTCAACTTAAATCTTGCCCCTCCCATGAAGGGATTCAACCATTTTCACATTTTTCTCCCTACCCAAGCTACTCTTTCATCAATAAACAAAAGACTCAAATCCAAAAGAGTTAATGAGTTAAAGTCATAAACAACCTCAAGCGGAGCAAATTTACTAATGGAATGAACAATGTTATTACAAGCAAATTTAACAGATGGTAGACCTTCTCCCCAACTTGTTAGGTCACCTTCATGCAAATGCACTACTCCCCAAAAGAAAAGATTTGCTATGTTGATAATATTTTTGATTTCATGACATGTAATAAAATGCGAGATTCTAAAAATCCTACCAACAACCACAAAAATAGCATCATTTCCTTTCTTTGATCTAAGTAAAAACAATATAAAGTTCATAGACCTATTAACCCAAGGTTTACTAGAGAGGTGCAAGTGTATGTATGAGCCTCGAGGCAAAACCTTAGATTCGACCCCGTTGCAAGTGAGGTGTTTACTATGAATATGAACATGTGTAACATCAATTTTCATTTGAGACCAATGAGAATGTTCCCCCCAATAATGTTAAGGTGGCTTAATCCCAAAATGCCCCATCAAGTACCACACATGTGCCTTTCTAACTAGCAACTCTCGCATGGTACATTTAGGAACAAATAATCTAATTTTCCTAAACAAATAATCATCATGCTTATAGAATTCATCAAAATCTCGTTCACCACATGATTCATAAATGTTACACAACTTTGGGTTATTAGCATGTTTTCCCGTAACATATTCAAGACAAAATGAGTTGTCTAAGGAGGTTAGAAGAAAAATCATTTTCACATCAAAATGTTCGATTAGACCTCTCTTATGGACTTTCCAAACTAGCAATTCCCCCATAGGAAAAATAGGCACATCGAACTTGCTTTCACAAAAAAGGAAGTCATGCTTGTTTTCAAAAAATGGGAAGCCATCATACCTATGAAATTTATCAAGTACAACATTTTCACAAGCCAACAATATACTTGCCAAGTCTACATCAATGTCATACAATCCTATAATATATTCAAAACAAAATAACTTCTCATTCAAAGAATTTTTAGGAACATACCTCCTAGTTATTGCATCGGTTATGACATTTTTTTTTTACCTCGATTGTAGTTGTTGTTGTAGGAAAATGTTTTCATGAACTTCTTCCAATCAGCATGCTTTTGGAGTTCCTTATTGCTTTGATAAGTTGGTCACACAATTTCAAGAAACAAAAAAGTAACCAAACTAAGGAGGGAATTGTTAGAGTACTCAAGATATATTTGAATCAACCAATATCTCTATATCCCTGAAAATTTTCTCCAGTCGCTCTGGAAATGTAGTGATAATGAGATTGGATGAATAAATCTTTGTATTTTGTTTCTTGGATCTATTATTTTTATTTTTCTCTATCCATTGAGGAAATAATTGAATAAAATATTTCCTAATTACCTAATTTTAGAAATTTAAAAGTCAAACATATTGTTAGGTATTGATGTAATTGGAAATCCTCTGAACAAAAGGACTTGTTTATAAAGTCAAGATCAGAGTCAAAGTATTGCGATTGAGTATTTGTGATCAAGAAGATCAAAGAAGTATTCAAGAAAACTTTGAATGCGATTAGAATTCAAAAGGCAATCCAAAGCCTGCAAGGATAATGATCCTAATTTTTAGTAGGAGTTTAAGACTCAATTTTCGCATAGAAAAAATTCGAAATGAAAAAAATACTATTTCTGCAAGAAGTTTACACATTTAAGATATCTTTCTAATGCGCTTTGAATCGCTTCAATTGAATATTAATATTGAAAGATATGATGAAAATACTGACGATCGTAAAATCACTGGACTCATGTTTTTTTTTTTTTGCAATTCTTAGAATTTTCTACAATCCTAAATATCTCACACACTTCATATTATAAATATCCAAGCCCTATTTCATTTTTTGGGTTGGTTGATCATTATATTTGATAGAGATAATATTGTAACAATTTCTTGATCATTATTTGATTATTCAATATGAATATCACAACTTCTTGAATTGTAATTCAAGCTTGTTCAATCATAAAACACCAAACCCAAAATTCTTTAACAATAGGCCTTCAATATTCTAAAGTTTGGGAGAGGTAGCTGGAGTTCTAGTTGAAGAAGAACAAGGCTCATTCTTGAAAATCCACATGGAGAGAAAAGAGTTTAGAGTTGCTGGAAGGTGCAAGAAGCACAACCTAATAGGTTTTTTGTGTTCAACATGTTGGGTGTCAGAGTATACTAAGGGTTAGTAGTGACCGAACCATTTTCCATAAATCATATCTTTTCAAGTAGATTTACTGGCACGCTTGTCCAGAAGGTTGTTTCTCGTGAATAGTTCTTCAAAGATTTTTCCTTCGTTACCATACCGTTGTTATTTACTTTCTTTCAAATATTTATTGATTGATTGTGACATATATGATTAATAATTCATCTAAATTTAATTACTTGTTAATTAATTTATAATTTCACATTATACACCTATTCACCCTCTCTAGGTGTAATTAGATAAACTTAGGTTATTTCAAGGACCTTCAATATGTAGTATCTCGATCGAGCATGAATGCTCGAAAGTTGTCACTGTATACTCCCATGGGTGAGAAGTAGTACATGGCTTAATTTAGATCTTTGATCCTATGATAGTCTATATGAGTTAATCTTTATCGGTTAAGCCCTATTTTGATGGTAGTCATTACCCTTACTAGAAGATTAGAATGAGAGCATTTTTGAAATCTATCGATGAACGTGTTTGGCTTAGTGTTATTAAAGTTGGACAACCTTATCTACCACAATTAATGGTGTAGTTACCCCTAATGATATTTCCACTTGGGCTAGGGATGAGTTAGCTGAATGTAGTTGGAATAGTAAAGGCTTCCATGCTATATTTATTGCTATCTCCCGCTTAAAAATTCAAATGTGTGTCTATGTGTGACGTTGCTAAAGAAATTTAGGATATTCTAAAAAACACACATGACAAAAGTTTGAACTACATGACATTTACCTCGAGAGTGGAGCTTGGCAATGAGAGAGATAAGGACAGATATCTAAATAACTCTTCTGATGAAAATGATAAATCAATTCATTCTTAAGAAATTAATGGTGTCAAGCTAGAGAAACAAGCTCTTACTCTTAAACTTCATAAATCAACTGAAAAATTAGAGAATTTGAAGGTTGAGAATGTGTCTCTTGTAGAAAATAAGATTTTAGGGTATGAGTTTGAGAAAACCAAAGCTCAACTACACGGTTTTTCTGTTGAATCTAAGAAACTTGACAATATTCTAGGGATTACTAAACCTCCAAGAAATAGATGAGACCTAGATTTTAAGGAATCTAGTACAAAAACACAAGCAACAACTACCTTTGTCCCTACATTTGTCAAGTCCATGACATTATGAACAAATGAACCAAAGAAAAATGAAAATGTTAGACAAGCCTTTCATCTACAAAATGAAGTTCAAAATCTTAGGTGTCAGAACATGAAATCTAATTTTCCTCATAGTTTCATTCCTACTTGTCATAACAGTGGATAATTAGGCCACATTAGAGCTAGATGTCGAAAAGTATTTCTAGGAATAATAATCAGGATATCACTTCTCAAGTTAGAGGCCTTGCTAAACAGTAGGCCATTTGACTGAATTGGTGACTTATTTGACTAAGGCTACATCTTCTTTTGAGAAGATTTGGGTCAAAAATAGAACTTTATGATTAGAATGATGTATTAAATTGTGATGTGGACCATGTTACTCTTAAAGGTAAGAACGTTTGTACACCTTATTACATATGTCTCTAGGAGCATGCATCTGCGTTGTCCATGATATTATTCATGCATTTAGAATTTTTGATTTTGATTTATTGTTATTAGTTTTACATTATTTTTTTATTGAATTTTTTTTTATATATATAAAGTGATACTACCAGACATGTTAATTTGTGATTAAGTACTAGTAGAATTTATAAACAATGAACGAAGTTTCCGTTAACTTTGTTTAGAACTTGTTTGGAGTACTTGGTATAAGTTATTTCATGTATCTTTTGCACTGCACACATTAAGATCTTGTAAATGAGTCTTGACTGCGTGTGTGACACTTGGGACGATGATCATTGGTTTGGTGAGTTGATTTTGAATGTGGGATGACCTTTAACTAGTTGACCTAAGTTCTTACATAAATACCTAAAAAGGCACAAAAAAAAAAAAAAAAAATAAATAAAAAATATTGTGCTTAAAAATAATTTATTTACTTGTCAAAAGAAAATGTGAGATATATTTTATATTTCTCTTCAGAGCCTATTTGACTCGAGTAATTAAGTTTGTTAGGGCATTTAAAACATAATTTCATATGTTCAACTAATTTAAATATGGGTCATTTAGTTAACTTAATGAGCACATAAGATAGAAAAATTTATATTCTCACAATAAGGGAGAGAGAAAAGATGCAAAAAAATTTTTTTAGCCTTCTGATTAAAAGATCCTAGTAGCACTAATTTTGACTTCATAATTTGAAGAAATTGTTCATTAACCAATGATTCTTATGTCCTTTTATTTAAGATTTTGAGTCCTGATTACATGAGATTGTTGACATTTTTCACACATGGGTAACTTATACAGTTTACTCCAAATATTTTTATAATAAGTTATGTGGGAAGATGTCATTATTTGTGAACTATGCATATATAAGTAGGCAAACAATTGCTCATGTGAATTCACTTTTTAATGTCATATTTAAAAATCCATGAAAAATAAAAGATATTTTTTTTTTCACATAGCTTGTATCATTTGTTTATTGTGCATAATTGTTTACCTCTTTTCTCTTAATTATATTCTTGATTCTTGATTTTTCATTTGTCATTCGTGTCAAAAAAGAGGAGAAGAAAATTGATTAGTGTATAAGTTAGGGGGATAGTTAGTACTTTGAGGGAGAGTTACTTTTTTTTAATTACCATTATATGTTTGTTTTATTTCACACCTTCACATTTTATTTCTTGCAAATTTATCTAGAGTACATTATATTATGTTTTTGGTTGGTTGGTATATTTGATTATGCGAGAAGCATAATCAAATAGGGTCTTTTGTGATCTACATGTTGGAGTCAGAATACACTATAGGTTAGTAGTGTCCGAATCAATTTTCATAAGTCATGTCTTTTCTAATTAATTTTACTTGTATGTTTTTCCAAAGGTAGTTTCTCTGCGAAGAATTCTTCAAGGGTTTTTTCTTCGTTATCATACGTGGTGTTATTTACTTCCGTACAAATTTTTATTGATTTATTGTGACGTATACGATTTATAATTCATCTAAATTTAATTACTCGTTAATTTATTTATAATTCTTCATTATAAATCTATTCACTCCCCTCTAAGTGTAATTAAATCAACTTAGGTTATTTTACATACTAGTATTTACACGTGGGATGCACGAATTGCTTTCCACAATGTCTATTTCGATAAGTATTCATAAAATTTTAATACTTTTACATAATCAATTCAAATACAAATGCATAAAATAATAATATTTTATTAAAATAATTATTACAATTTTAAAAACAATATAATTAATCCAAATTATTAAAGACTTATTTGGATAGTAAATGCCAATTTATATATTTAAATAATAAATGTTCATAGATTTCAATAATTTTTATGTGTTATTGTTAATTTCATTGAAAATGCAAATTTCTTTTTGCCTCTTGTATTTAACATTTTTTTCAAGTTTCTCAAAAAACAAAGTATTTTATAATCTTAATATTATCTACACAGATTTAAATACGATATTAATCTATATGAATTCAAATGGAGCTGCATTAATCTTCATGGATTTAAATATAAAATTAATATATACAAATTTTTGTTTCATTCTATTTTATTTAATTTTTTTTTTTCAAAATTTACATAAGCATTTTGGCGGGAAAATAGTTTTTAATGCTTCTCTCTCCTCACTCCTATATATATATATAATTCGGTCTAATTAACCCTTTTTTCTTCGGGCAATTGGACTGATGTTCATCATCGATACCTCTATTTGGATTTATAATGCCTAGAATTTTAGACACTAAAAAATGAAACCCTCAATTAAAGACACTGTAAAAATATCGTCCTACAAAAAATGAGAAATAAAAACAGATCGCATCCTTGAAAGTAGGGGTGGGCATCAACCCGCCAAAACCGCCCAACCCAACCCGATCGGGTTGGGTTGGATTTTGATGAAAATTGGGTTGGGTTGGGTTATTAAAAAAAAAATTTGTTTGGGTTGGGTTGGGTTGGGTTGGGTTGTGGGTTGGATGACAAACACAATCCAACCCGACCCAACCCAACCCAATCAAAATTTAAAAAATATAAGACCATTTAAATTTCAAGAATCTTAAATCCATTTTTAATTTGGATGAAACTCAAATATAATTTGAACATATTTTAGTTTTATTAGCAAATATTCAATTTATTATATTTGAGCTTATTGTATTGTACATAATTTATTTGAGTTAATAGTTGATTTATGGGCATAATTTTTTAATTTTCTAAGAATTTTATTTAATTGGACCAAAGCTCAAACCACCCAACCCGACTCAACCCGACCGAAACTTGATTGGGTTGTGTTGTGTTGGGTTTGAACTCATATTTGGGTTGGGTTGGGTTGATTTTTTATCAACCCGACCATAGTAGGTTGGGTTCGGGTTGGGCAAAAAACCGACCCAACCCAACCCACGCCCACCCCTACTTGAAAGCGTGAGATATTATAGGAAAGCTTAAAATAAAAATTAGTTGGTCAGTTACATTAATGTAACAAGCCGTATCACCCAAACAACTAATTTCATCCTTAACAAATGGTTAAACAAATTGGAAATGTCCAAAAATATCCCGAAGAGAAGAAATTTGAGATTACCTCCAAAATGTAACCCGTTCAAGTTTACAATTCACATTTCGCACAATGGTAACGATAGTTAAAGGTCTACTTTGAATGTAACCCATTTGTATATATGGTTACTGGTGCAAAAATCGGATGTTTAAAATAGATGATGCACTGAAAGATGTTCCATGCCAATGTTTTCCTCTCAAACATGTATTTTTAGTACATCTTTTTGTGATCAAACGTAGAGAACGTTAAATTCTTAGAGCGTGCATAACATCTTTTCACCTTTACGGTTTTTGCATCCTTCATTGATTATTTGAATCTGTTTAGTTGGTTATGAAAATGAGTAGTAAATTTGTAACCCATTGACCTTGCTGGAAGGACGTATGATTTTCAATAACTAATAGAAAATTGACCAACTTCATATATCTTAGTAACCAGATTCACAAGTTAGTGAATTGAGATATATTATGAACTTAATTTTACTGTATTTGAATAAAGAATTTGTAAAATGAGTACTGGTTGTGAGTATCAAAATATAAAGCTAAATAATTGTGATTTTGAATTCGTGCCTTGTTATCAGGTAATTGCCACTGTAGTTGTATTTTTTGCACTTTTTAGGGGAGTGGGACAATTCTATGAAATATATCGGAGTAACTCGATACTTTGGATATTTGTAGATCCTGAATACTCATATGAAAATATTGTGACAATGATATCTCAATAGTTGTGGAAGGATGTTGCTCAAAGTAGTTTCAAAATTTATTACAAGCTAACTCAAAATATATAGTTATGTCATCTCGATCCTTGATGATACTTCGCTCTCCTTTACTTGGAATTGAAAAGGGGAGAGATTGATAAGCAAATTTACTAATTTTTTCTTCATGTTGATGTTGTAACACCTAGTGATGTTGAGAAAAATAATGGGAAGAGGTTGGACGCAAGCTATGTTGAATACCACAATTATGAAATTTGTAACATGCCTACAGCTAATTCTGGTTCAGTAATTGATAGTTTCATGGATGAAACTCCTACCATTGAAGAAATGGGAATGGACCAGTTTGACTACATAAATGTACGTAATGATCATGATAAAGATCCATCATGTTATATAGTGACAAAGCCTAATGATGTAGAATTTAAGAAGGGAGCTATTTTCAAGAACAAGCTAGGGTTTGCTTATCACAAGCGTGTCATTGATACATGACATGTTCCAGTTCAGTGTGGTGAGCCTTGCAACCAATCCAATAGGTCATCAATTCAGGGCAAATGACATGTAAATCCAAAGGGAAAATTACTCCAAACCCTACTTCTTAAATTTCTATTTAAATAATAAGGGAATAAAATTATATTTTTCAAAATCAGATATTTTGTCAATTTCCCTGATCTCCTCTTTCTCTCTCTCCACCCTTCCGTCCCACCCTACCTCGACACACCCCCACATCGGAGGTTAGCGGGGAGATCGTCTCCACTTCTCTTCGAAGCAACCATGAGCAAGTCATTGCTTTGATTAGCCGACGGGTTCCTCAAAATAGGAGAGAATTCTCCTATTAATTTGGATAAATGTGGAGGAAACTGTGGCTATGTATCTAGTTGTTGCCCTAAAACTTGTAATCTCTTATACAGCAGAAGCAATGGTGATGATGGTTCATTGGAGAGCAACCTATTTGGCAAATTTCAGTGATTGCTCCTGCTACCTTTATGAATTGAAATTGCTATCTTTATGGTTCTCACTAGGGATTACCATTCAAGCACCCAAAACTTCTACCTTAATAAATTTATCTTAGCTTGACATTTTCTTTAAAACGGTTTTTGAGTGTTCAAAAATGGCAAAAATAGTGGTTATCTTTACTCTAATTTACCATAGACAACATCAAATTGTTAACTTTAGAATTGAAATTAAAAAAAACTCCTTACATCTAACCAAGTTTTTCACTCCCTAAATGAAATTTGCTGGAAATAAGAGTTGAAGTGATATTGAGTATTTGAAAAGAGAGTAAATCCAATTTTCTGCATAAGAGATGACTATAAGAGATTACTACAAGTTATAATTGTAATTAATTACAAATTGTAATTTATTATAGAATGTAATAGTTACAATTGTAATTATTTTTTGTTTCTTTACGATGAGAAAGGAGACGTTGGGGCTGAGTCAACTGACAGGGTTGGAACGGAGAAGTTGTTCCACGAATCCAATTACACAAATGTAATTAATTACAAATTACGAATCAAACTAATTCTTCATAATTCATTATTTACAATTGTAATTAATTACATAATGTAATTAAGTTGCAATTGTAGTGTTATTATGGTTAATGTAATTAATTCAATTAATTTTACAACAAAAAAATGTCATGTTTTAAAAATTCATTAGTTAAAATTGCAATTAATTGCAAAATTGAAATTAAATTACAATTTCTAACTAATTCAATTAATTTGAAAAGAATAATAAAATTTCGAGTAACTTGTATTATGCAATTAAGTTACAATTGTAATTAATTATAATTTATAATTAATTCAATTAATTTTGAAAGAAAAATAAAATCTCGAGTGACTTGTAATTATATACAATTAAGTTACAATAATAATTAATTAGTTACAACTGTAATTAATTGAAAAATTAAAATTGAAATTAAGTTACGATTATAAATAATTATAGTTATAATTCATTACATAATATAATTAAGTTGCAATTGTAATTAAATGCATATTGTAATTCATAACAGAATGTTTGAGCAAATTTTTTTCCATATTTTATAAATTCATTATTTACAATTGTAATTAATTGCAAAACCTGAAATAAAGTTACAATTGTAATTAATTACAAAACCTGAAATAAGTTACAATTGTAAATAAATCAATTAATTTTAGTAAAAAAAAATGTCTTGGTTTACAAATTCATTAATTACAATTGTGAGTAATTGTAGAATTAATGATCAAAACGAATTACAAATTTAATTAATTACAAATTGCAATTCATTACATGATGATGTTGCAATTGTAATTAATTACAAAACTTACAATTCGTAACTAATTCAATTAATTTTAAAAGAAAAAAAAGTGAACCAATTGATACGTGTTGAAAAGGTAATTCTCAAGCTCAAATTGCATTAGAGTGATATTCATATATTTTGGTGGCATGTGGTGTTTACAGAAATACTTCCGATGAGAATATGGCCAATCTCCTTGAGTAATATGATCAAGCCATGCCGACACCGCCCAAATCTATCGAGATCATGGCCTTCCTTTCAACCTCGAAAGCCAGGAAAAAAGTGTCGCAGGATTCCTTGTCCTCAGCTCCTCCTGTCTTCATCCTCCGGTAATGATGCTATGTTTCCTAAATCTATTTTTTAAAACACAAGGTGGGGGCACGAACCTTGAAAACTTTTGAAGTCTGATGAAAGAATTCAAGTGAAATTCTAGCTGTTCAACAACTCATAAGGCCTGTCAGTAGAGATTCCCCGAACCCTATTGAAGATACCAATTCCAAGGTTAAGGAAAGTGAAGCCTCTAACAGCAATTCTTGGAGTCTTGAGCATGAAACTAATGAGTGAAATTCTCCATTTAAAAAGTTGAAATTCAAGGAAGCAACTGATGAAAACCTTAGTGGTGCACAAATGTAGGAGAATCCTTCACAGTGGCAAAGGAAAAGGAAAATTGATTCCTGGTACTGGAAATTCTTCAAGATTGGATTATTCATCAGATAAGTTTTTCAATCCTTATGAATGTGGTATTAGTAGCTCTATGATCATCAAAACAAGAACTACAAAAGAGAAGAAATCAGTGGATCCGAATATGCCTATCAAGTATACCTTGAAGCCTGATTTCATAAATATGTTTGGTTTTGTTAAAATATCTTTTAAAATACATGATATTTAAAAAGTGATCCTTGAAATTTTGTATTTGTGTACTTAACAAATCCAAATGACCGACTCAATTATTTGAGATTTATAGGCTTATATTGGACTTGACTTATAAAACATTCCTTCTCATCCAAGCCTACAATTTTTTTACTACCACCTTCACGTTCTTAATCAAGAGCAATATGACAGTGAGTACTATTTATAGTTAAGAGGTTAGTGATCCTAATCTAGGTATTGTTTCAAAATTCATGATAGACTAATAACAAAACATTACACAACATCACACGATTTCTGACTAATTTTAAGATGGATTCAGCTTCAATCTAAAAAAAAAAAAGTTACTCGATATTTATATGCAACAAATTTTTGAAACACGCATATTGATTAGAATTTCTTCCGAACAAACAGAACATCATTCCTTGAATATCTAAAGAGAGGAGAAAATTAGGACACCTAGTAAAGTGGTTCCTGTGTCAACGATGAAAATGTTTCCGGTGACATTCTCGGAGGAATCGTGGATTAAGTGTCGCAATAGTGATGTGAATGCTGGATCAGATGCTCCTAAATTTAAAGGGGAGACTTTCAAAACAACAATTTTTAGCCAATCCTTTTGCATGAGTCCTTGCGTTTTCTCGAATTTGAATAACTCAAGAGATAATGAGTTCACTCTTATTTTGAACACTCACAATTCCATGGCCATAACCTTTATGATATGTGGAAGTGAAGAAAAATAAAACTAGTGACATACTAACCGTTGACGGTTGAAATATGAAATATTCCAAGTCAGCAAGAAATAAGTGGATGTAAGTTATGTAATCGAAAATTATATGTGAAAGAGGTAGACCTCAGGTCGTAATAGATGACCTGGACTCCACGAAGGTAATAAAAGGTGGTTTGTAAGAGGTGGATCCCAGATCGTTTAAATGACTTGGACCCCACGTATGATTCCTTGAATAAATATAATGTTCACTTTGAATAGCCAAAGTTTTGATCCTCTTAATGAGCTTTCTTCTACTATATTTATAGGGAGAATGGGGTGAGCTGGCTTATTACAATACCTGACTGTCTAACATAAGTATATAACTGAACCACTTGAATTCTTACATAGTACAAAGTAGTTGACTTTTACTTAACCTGACTACCTTTATGCCTAAATAACCGTTTTAACTAGCGTGTAAGAAAGTAGTTGGTCTTGTAGAGCAGAAACTGACCTCACTGGACCACATCGGAATCATCTTCAATAACCGACCTCACTGGACCACATCGGAATCATCTTCAGTAACCGACCTCACTGGAGAACGTCGGAATCATCCTTAGTAACAGACCTCACTGGAGCACGTCGGAATCATCTTCAGAAAACCTATCTCATTGGACCACGTCGGAATCAGGTTGGACACCAGTACGGGTCATTATAACCAGTCTGGATCGAACTCGTCGGCTGACGTCGTCACACCGTCACTAAAATTGGACTACCTATCAACAATTGCCCCTAGGAGTGGTTCTGAAAGGATTTCTGGTCCACTCCTACTGATAATTCTTGAAGATTAATATTAAAATAAACCATAATGATGTTGCCACGTGTCTTAGTCCCAGGCACCTAGGTCTTTTCAAATTCTGTACTGATAATTAATGACGTCTTTATATATAAGGGACCCTTGGATGATTTTCCCTTTCATAATTTTTTCAAAACACTCTGTAAGCTTCTCACTGTTTTCCGAAGTGACCATTTGTTCGGCTTGTTTAGTACACGACCTAGAGTCCAGATCTGTTTTATTTTCCAAGTATTCCTTCTTATCCTTGAAAAATCATGAGTAACTCCGGCAGCGATAGTGAGGCTACTAGGAATGACTCCTGGGGTGGGGGGAATGAGGAGTCCAGTCCGGATTTAGAATCTAGGTCGAGTGAGTCAGACGTGAGTGTATCTAACCTGAGAGATGTAACCCGTGAGGTTCAATCGCTTAGATCTCCAAACCCTTCCTTTGTTCCTCGACCTATTCCACCCCCACAAAGAAATTCTGATAGAGCGGGCCTGTCTAGTTCCACTTCGACGTTCTGGCAGGCCAGATTTCATCCTTCCGTTGTTTCTGAGTCTGACCTGGATGAATGGCGCTACAGGTTTAGGATCCCAGACTCAGTATTGTTTTTCCTACCTAGGAGTGATGAGCGGGCTGATGAACCCCCTGAGGGTTGCGTGGCGGTGAACAAGATGATGTTGGAAGCTGGTCTTAGATTCCCATTACCCCGCACTATAACTAATTACCTACGGTACTGGGGTCTGGCCCCCTCTCAGATCACTCCTAATGGGTGGAGGGTGATAATAGGTTTTTTAGTCATCTGGAGCAAATTAGGGTTACCTCCACCCCGTGCCAGTGAGTTCGGTTCCATTTCCCAGCTCCAATCTGACGGGAAGGATTCTGGCTAGTATTATTTAATGGTCCAACCCCGAACTGGCATGAATTTAATAGAGGAGCTTCCAGATTCCATTAAGGGGTGGAGGGATCAGTGGTTTTATGTCGGTGGCGGGTGGCAAACTTTGGAGCGGACTGAGGACCTGGACTACATTGTTCCCACCCATTACGAACCTTACTGTATGTTTCAGACCTTATTCTTTATTTTCGAACTGCCTCTTCTAATATTAATTATCTCTTTTGTATTTCAGGTCCGTCTAATCCCTCCAGGTCCTTAGCATTTGAAGAGCAGTTGCAAAAGGCACGTGACCTTGACCGGCGTGACAGGGACTTCAGAGAATTGATCACTGAAGAGAATCTGTTCCGGGACGGGCTCACTATCGTACATCCGGCTACTTCCTTCCTACCTCCTCCATGTCGTAAGTAGTTATTATCTCGAACTCATCTTTTTCCTTAATTATATTAATTACTTTGTTGTTTTTGCAGAACCGAATAAATCAAAAAGAATAAAAATGCCTCCTTTCGATCGAAGTGCATTCGTTGGAAACAAAAAGAGGAGACCTACTACTGGTGGGAAAACTCTCCCTCCTGGCATGGGCCCCACTCCCATTCTAGTCAATCCGGCGGGGCTCCAGGTCCCATTCCGAGTCCTTCCAGATCTTCCCACGGCAAAAGAAAGATGGTCGAAGAAGACACGATAGCTCTACCTCCCCCTTCTGCTGATCCGATTATAGTTTCAGATAACCAAGGATCATCTGACAATGCAGACCAGTCTGGCCCGCGGGGTGCCTTAGATCTGCCACCCCCTGTGTCTGCAGCTGTCGATCCTGCTGATTTCTCCTACTTCGGCATCCATAAGGCCCGGGCTATGGAGATGGCCAAATTGAAGGGCAAGCTGGATGTTCGGTCCCATAAATGCCCGGGGTCGAATTCTTTGAAGGTCCTTCCAAGCTGTGTCCACAACTTAGTTGATATAGTGGTGCGGACCTGGGACAAGAAGAAGGAAACCATGGCCGCCGAGATGGACCTGCTCAACGCTGCCCATGCCACATCTGCTTTCCTCAGTCTTGCACAAAACTATGTATCCCATGTCCGAAGTAAAGCCCATGCGCAAACAGAGCTGCATGATGAATTAATGTGCCAAAGCATTGTGGTAAAGGATCAGAACCACGCACTTGGACTGGAGAGGGATAGATTGGCTGGGGCCAAGAAAGAGCTTGAGTTGAAGTGCGAGAGCCTAGAATAGAGAAACGATCTGCTTCTGTCCGAGCTGGAAAAGATTCAACTGGAAAATGCTGAATTGAAGGCTAATGTAGCAGCGGACCAGGGAGCTAAAGAGGGGGCAGTGATGGAGCTTGATCTGGTCAGGAAGGATCTCGCACAAGCCAGATCAGACTTAAGTTCTGCAGTTAATGCGTACAAGGAGTCCAAGGAATATGAGGTGGATCATACCGACACCTACATCATGGCATTGGAAGATGCCGTAAAAAGGTTTCAGGAGCTCCACCCCGGATTTAACGCGGACCAGTTGAATGTAGAGCTGGAGAAGCTTAGGAGGGATCAGGCTGTGGCTATGGTTGAACTAGATCGGAGTGAGGCCCCCGTGGCTGGGTGAAAATTTGTAAAAATGTCTTTGGTAGTCTGTGGGGCTAGTTCGGCCCAACTTTTACATAAATGAAATTAGCTTTTGTGATTATTTTCCGCACTGTTTGTAGTAACAAATTTATCAGATCTGATTCTGTGCTTTAACCTTAAGTTTGATGCTGTGATAAACTCACGAACATTGTAGGGCTTTCAGTCCGGAATGCTTTAAACATTTGTTTAACCTGTTTCCGACCTGGAGGAGTGCGGTATGGTTGGTCTAGTGTGACTTGGATTAAACATATGTACTGATCAGCTAGCTCGCTCCTGGTTTCACTTGAGATCGTAAGAGGTTCACGACCTCATATGTGGTAGACCTGATGGGCATGTGACCAATGGTCACAAGGAATTCGTAAATTCCCCTTTTACAAACCTGATGAACCCCGTGGCTTGTGGTCCTAAGGAATTCATAAATTCCGATATGGCAGACTTGATGAGCCTTTAGCTTAAGGTCCTAAGAAATTCGTAAATTCCATTATGACAGACCTGGTGCGCTTTTAGCTTGAGGTCCTAAGGAATTCGTAAATTCCATTATGACAGACCTGGTGAGCTTTTAGCTTGAGGTCCTAAGGAATCCGTAAATTCCATTATGACAGACCTGGTGAGCTTTTAGCTTGAGGTCCTAAGGAATTCGTAAATTCCATTATGACAGACCTGGTGAGCTTTTTGCTTGAGGTCCTAAGGAATTCGTAAATTCCATTATGACAGACCTGGTGAGCACGTGGCCTATTTTATCAAGAACACTTGCAAATTCGGTTATTTAACGGAATATCTTTTAAGACCCATTGGTCATTACATATCTTCTAGTTAAACGATCATTGATAGTACTTTTTCAAATGTTCTGCATTCCATGGATGTTGTAAAGTTTTTCCTTCTAAAGTTTCTAGTTCATATGCCCCGTTTTGCAAGGTTTTCCTAATTCTGTAAGGTCCTTCCCAAGATGGGCCAAGCGAGCCAGATTGAGCCTCCCTTGTGGCTAAGAACACTTTCCTGAGTACCAAATTTCCAACGTGGAACTTTCGGCTTCTCACCTTAGAATTATAGTACTTGGTGCTTCTCTGTTTGTAGGATGCGTTCCTAAGATCTGAGTTTAACCTCCTCTCCTCAATCAAGTCCAGCGTGGATTGTAGCATTTCAGTATTTGTTCCTTCTCCAAAATATTGAGTTCGGTTCGAGGGGATTCCCACCTCAACAGGGATCATAGCTTCAGATCCGAAGGTGAGGGCAAAAGGAGTTTCTCCCGTCGCAGTCCGGCATGTTATCCTGTAAGACCATAGCACCGCAGGTAGTTCATCAGCCCATGCCCCTTTCAATTCATCCAATCTGGTCTTTAGTGTGTGTTTGATGATTTTATTAATTGCTTCCACTTGCCCGTTGCCTTGTGGGTGGCATGGGGTAGAGTAGTGATTCTTAATCTTCAGTTCTTCACAAAATGACCTGAAATTTGCATTGTCAGATTGTCTCCCTTTGTCAGTGACTATCGAATGAGGAATACCAAACCTGCAGATGATTGACTTCCATATGAAGTCCGTTGTCTTTTGTTCGGTGATCTTCGCTAAGGCCTCTGCTTCAACCCATTTTGTGAAATAGTCTACTGCCACTATTGCATATTTTGTTGATCCTCTTCCCGTTGGCAACGGTCCAATTAAATCAATGCCCCATTTTGTGAATGGCCATGGTGCCATGACAGAAGTTAGGTCTTCAGGGGGAGATCTGATCATTGGGGCGAATCTCTGACACTTATCACATTTCTTCACGAATTTCATGGCATCTCTCTTGATGGACGACCACAAGTATCCTTGTCTTAAGATCTTGAATGCCAGGGATTGTCCTCCCGTATGGTTTTCACACACTCCTTCATGTATTTCTTTCATAGCATATTGGGCTTCATCTTCATTCAAGCATCTAAGTAGTGGGAGGGAAAAACCTCGTTTGTATAACACACCGTTTATCAGAGTATATCTGGCGGATCTGATTTTGAGCTTACAGGTGTCATCCTTGCTTGGGGGGCACTACTCCCTCTTTTAAGCGTTGGATGATTTCATCCATCCAGCTCTTAGTTGTGTTGATTGCCATTGTTAGCACTTTCACTTCTGCTAGGGCTGAGTTTCTGACCCTTCAAATAGTCACACTGTCCAAAGTTTTGGCTCCTTCGCTAGTGGCTAGCCTAGCGAGGGCATCTGCCTGACTGTTTTGGGTTCTTGGTATCTGTATAATATCCGCAAGGACTTCTCCAGTTCTTTCTTGGCCACCTTGTAAAAAGAAACCATTTTCTCTTCTTTCGTGCTATAGATTCCTTGGATTTGGTTCACAACCAGCTGAGAATCGCTATGCACAGTTACTCTGGCTATCCCATACCTCTTGCCATTTTTAGATCTGAAATGAGAGCTTCATATTCCGCCTCATTGTTGGTTGCTGGGAACTCAAAGCGGAGGGACTAGCAATATAGTAATTTCTCGGGGCTGACTAGAACAACCCCAGCTCCTGCGCAGTTTTCATTTGACGATCTGTCCACATACAGGGACCAGAGTTCGTCTTGGTCAGGTGGGTCTATTTCCATGTGGAATTCTGCTACGAAATCAGCCAATGCTTGTCCCTTAATTGCAGCCTTTGGTTTGTAAGTGATGTCGAATTGTCCCAATTCTACTGCCCACTTCATCAATCTTTCCGAAGTGTCTGGCTTCTGTAAGGTTTGTTGTAATGGATAGTTAGTTAGCACCTCCAGTGAATGCTACAGGAAGTAAGGTCTCAATTTCCTCGAACTCATAATTAAAGCCAGTGCTAGTTTCTCCATAGGCGGATATCTCAACTCTGCATCTTTCAAGACCTGGCTGACATAGTAGACGGGGTGTTGAACACCATGATCTGTCCTTATCAGAACTGAACTAACAGACCTCTCTGACACAGCTAGATATAATTCCAACACTTCTCCTGCTATTGGCTTGGAGAGTAGAGGTGGTGAGGTCAATTGAATTTTTAGGTCTTCGAAGGCTTTCTGACATTGCTCCGTCCACTGGAAGTTCTTTCCCATTTTTAGCTCTTCAAAGAAAGGTATACATTTATCTGTCGATTTTGAGACGAACCGGTTCAAAGCTGCTATTCTTCCAGTCAAACTTTGGATTTCTCTTATGTTTGTTGGGGCTTTCATGTCAATCAGGGCTTTGATTTTTTCTGGGTTGGCTTCGATTCCTCTTTGATGTACCATGTATCCCAAAAACTTCCTAGATCCCACTCCAAAAGAACACTTTTGTGGATTTAGCTTCATTTTGTATTGTCTGAGAATGGTGAACATTTCAGCCAGGTGTTGAACATGGTCTGATGATTCGATGCTCTTTACCAGCATGTCATCCACGTATACTTCCATAGTTTTACCAATCTGCTTTGCGAACATTCTATTGACCAGTCTTTGGTAAGTTGCCCATGCATTCTTCAACCCGAATGGCATCATCTTGTAACAATATAACCCCCTGTCTGTAATGAATGATGTGTGTTCTTCATCTGGGCCGTACATGGGTTTTTTGTATTAGCCTGAGTAGGCATCCATGAAGCTTAACAACTCATGCCCAGTCGTGGCGTCCACCATTTGATCTATGCGTGGAAGTGGAAAGCAATCTTTTGGGCAAGCTCTGTTCAGGTCTGTGAAATCAATACAGAGTCTCCAGGAGTTATTGTTCTTCATCACGAGAACTGGATTGGACACCCATTCTGGATACCTAGCCTCCCGTATGAACCCATTCCCCAATAACTTCAGGATCTCATTTGCGAGAGCTTCATACCTTTCCCCATTTAGTGGACGACGCTTCTGTCTTTTTGGTTTCACTCCATGATCAATGTTGAGCTTATGACAGGCCAAATGCGTTGATATCCCTTCCATGTCAACATGAGTCCAGGAAAAAACGTCTTTATTTTTTCTCAAAAAGTCTACAAGTTCAGACCTTACTAGCTCCTGAAGGTCTTTCCCAATTTTCAACTGCAAATCAGGCTTGTCCGGGTCCAGTGTTATCAATGTCAAGTCCTCCACTGGGCCAGTCTTGGCTTCATTTTGGTCCAGGCGGGGATCCAAAGTTTGGATCTTTTCAACTTGGTCTTTCATCTGGACAACCTTCACTTGCTGTGCCTGGCAAGGGCAGAAACTAAGATTGCATTCTCGGGCCATCCTCTGATCTCCCTTCACTACTCCTACCCCACGGGAAATGGGGAATTTCATCACATAGTGTTATATTGAGGTGGCAGCCTTCAGTTCATGTAAAATAGGCCTTCCTAGGATTGCATTATAGTTGGACGGTATGTTTGCTACGACAAAGTCCGCTATTACTCTCCTGGTGCATGGAGGATTCCCGAGTTCTACCATCAGTGCAATCTGACCCAGCGGTGTGGCGTAATCTCCAGTGAAACCTTGTAACTTCGTCATGTAAGGGCTTAGATGTCGTTCTTCCACTACCATTTGGAGGCAGGTCTTCCAGTACAAGATGTTTACGGCACTCCCGTTATCCACCAAAGTACGATGGATTTTCACTCCCAACACTGGCATGGTTATGATCAAGGCATCCACGTGTGGTTGAAGTACTCCTTCGGCATCTCTTTCATCAAAACTGAAGGATTCGTCTTCTTTGATAAGTGCTAGGGCCCTCGCCGATAGAATCTGATAGCTATTCCGAGCATCCCTGATGTACTGACGCCTTTGCCTTTTGGATCCGTCTTGGCTTTGACTGCCACCTACCAGCATGCGGATTTCAGCTGTAGGTGTGTCTCCGATTTCCACTTGGCCTTGCTTCTCTTGATCCATTTGAGATTTTTCTGTATACTCCTTCAGATGGCTTGCCTTAATCAATTTTTCGAGTTTTATCCTCAAATCCTTACAGTAATCTGTGTCATGGCCCGCCGATAGGTGGTACCTACAGTACCTAGATTGATTAAGTTTGGATGAGCTTGTCCTTAATGTCCGGGGCTGGGGTAGCAGATTTCGATCCTTAATACTCATGAATATGGTCTCGGGTCTGGCTTTTTGGAGGTCTACTGGTGAAGAAGTTGATGAATGGGGGCGAAAACTCCCTGGACCCTGAAAGTCCCGTTTCTTTTCCTGGTCGTACATGTCACTCTTCTGTGTTTCCTTTTCCTTTGCTTTAGATCTTTCTTGATCTTTTGCTTCTCCCTTGTCTTCCATCCTGGTGGACTTCGCCTCTTCAGCTCCAATGGCTCTGTCTGCTCTTGTGAGAAATTCTCGAAATGTCTTTGGCCCCACTTCGTGCACTGTCCACCAGAACCGAGATTCCGGCCATAGACCTGATGTTACCGCCATTAGGAGTGCATCGTCTGACACTTTGTCCGTATCCATGATTTGTTTGTTGAACCGGTCCAGATAACTCTTCAACGACTCAGTTCTTCCTTGCTTGATGGTTACTAGCTGTTCCTTGGGGGTCGTCCTGGTTTTTTGCAGCCATGAAGTTATAGAGGAACTGAGAAGACAGATCTTTCCAATTTGATATAGAGTGGTCTGGTAGAGTACGTAACCACCTCTGAGCTCTGTCCCGAAGAGTGAGGGGAAAGGTCCTGCACATGATGGCATTGCTCACACCTTGTAATTCCATCCAGGAAACATATCGGTCTATATGGGCCACTGGGTCAGTCGTCCCATCGTAGCTGGGTACTTGCGGAACCTTGATCTTGCTAGGTAACGTCTCTTTTAGGATCTCTTTTGAAAACGGGGAAATCCTGAAGGTAGTATACTTGTTAACCTGGTCGTCCTTTCTCTGCTGGCCTTCCAGATCGCTGAGTTGTTTCCTCAACGCGTTGAGTTCTTCCAGGTTTCCTCTCCCATCATAGGACGGATCACTGAGATTCAAAGTGGGTACGTTCTTGGTAGGAGCTTTGAAGTTCCTACCTCGAGTCCGTGTGGGCTCATTATATGGACTTCGTGCGGATCTTTCCGAGTAGTTCGAAGTTGCAAGTTTTCTGTTTACTCCCAGTGTTAGGCCCTCCCCTGCAGGGGCCGTGCGATCCGGGCCTAATCTGCTGAACACGCTGTTAGTCCTTTTAGGTGATCCCCTACGAGGAGAGTGGGAATTGCTCTCTCCAGTAGAACTCTCAGACCTGTCGAGCACATAGTTGAGTTTTCGACGAACTCGTTGGTTACCGGGGGGCGATGAGGTGGTACCGGCATAGTATTGGGGGCCTGAGTGTTCCCCGGTGGCTGATGTTGCATCTTTTCAATTGCTTGTGTCAAATTCCGCAATTGATGCATTACTTCTGGGTCGGCCTCCATCCTTGTACCCCCCTGCGCCTCCGGTTTCTTTCCGTGGTTGCTTCCTGAAACTTGTTCATCCATGTTATCTAAGAGAGATGGGTTGCAATGTATTTGATTGAGCTGGTGGAATGGACTGCTATTCTATCACACAGTGAGGCCCTCCTTCTAGCGCCAATTGTTGACGGTTGAAATATGAAATATTCCAAGTCAGCAAGAAATAAGTGGATGTAAGTTATGTAATCGAAAATTATATGTGAAAGAAGTGGACCTCAGGTCGTAATAGATGACCTGGACTCCACGAAGGTAATAAAAGGTGGTTTGTAAGAGGTGGATCCTAGATCATTTAAATGACCTGGACCCCACGTATGATTTCTTGAATAAATATAATGTTCACTTTGAATAGCCAAAGTCTTGATCCCCTTAATGAGCTTTCTTCACCTATATTTATAGGGAGAATGGGGGGAGCTGGCTTATTACAATATCTGACTGTCTAACATAAGTATATAACTGAACCACTTGAATTCTTACATAGTACAAAGTAGTTGACTTTTACTTAACCTGACTACCTTTATCCCTGAATAACCGTTTTAACTAGCGTGTAAGAAGGTAGTTGGTCTTGTAGAGCAGAAACCGACCTCACTGGACCACATCGGAATCATCTTCAGTAACCGACCTCACTGGAACACATCGGAATCATCTTCAGTAACCGACCTCACTGGACTACATCGGAATCATCTTCAGTAACCGACCTCACTGGAGCACATCGGAATCATCTTCAGAAAACCTATCTCACTGGACCACGTCAGAATCAGGTCGGACACCAGTACAGGTCATTATGACCAGTCTGGATCGAACTCGTCGGCTGACGTCGTCACACTATCACTAAAATTGGACTACCTATCAACACTGACATTTACAAAACATTATTTAGTTGATGGAATGCTTGAAATGCAGAAGCTAGAAAAGTGGGGACGATAAAACATTGACACTAATTAACACGATTATAAGAAACTGAAAGTAGTTAGCATTGACGGAATCTATGTAACAAAGCTACCAGATGATACTATCTCTAAAAGGTATTACACAGTAAGATACATAAAAGAATTTTCCAAGGATTACGATGAATGGTTAGTAATGCTCATTTAACTTTTGATCCCACAACCATAGTCATATATTTCCATATGTTCTGAATAAAGCTACCTTATGTACTGAATATATACTCAAGTCTTTGAAATATTCTTTTCGGAGAGATGGTCCTCAAGAATTATGTCGCATAGCTTATATTTTGCAACCAATGGGGAAGATTTAAAAAATAAAAACTGAAAGTTGAACTGTAAGGCAATTGATGTGTGCTATTGCAATAGATTCTTGAATAAATTATTTTTAATCTATTTCTACCCATGCAAGGATGCAAAAAAGACAACTTAATGAAATCTATTATAATACAGAAATTGATGATGTGTAAGGATCTGAATATCAAGAAACAAAAAGAGAAAATTCACATTAGAAAAATTATATTCAAAACAATTCATATGATGTACATTAACCAATTTAAAGCCAATGGAAGAAGAAAAGGCATTTCAATTTTTTCTATTCTGTTTGGATATTTTAATGTAGTGAGGTAGATTTTGCTGAAGTTAACAGCTTGATGAAGATGTGAACCCCATTTTATGAGTTGATACTAGAGAGGAAGAATGTAAAATTGTTTTAGAAAAAATAACATTTTTAATCTAATCATCAATGGATAAAGAGTGTGCCGTTGTTTTTATCAAGCATTCGATAACTGTTAAACTATCGCTGACATACAAAATTTACAATTATGAGCTATTTTCAAGTAATTAGCATCTCAAATTTCTTAATTTCCGAGTTAAACCAATGCTTCATGGTCATCTAGGCATAGAGAATACCACAAACAAGCAAAATTTACATTATATATGAGCCATCTGCAAGTAATTAGCTTCTCTAATTTTATAATTTCCGAGTAGACCAGTGCTTCATGATCATCCAGGCATAGAGAAATACTGAAATAGAGATCAATACTGTGTAGGAAAGAACAGACATGCTATCTTTGTCATGGTGTTAACAGCAACCTTTGAAGACGCATATGCAAGGCCACCCGGTCCCGATTGTTTCCCACGATTAAGACCATCAATGGAAGAGATATTAATGACAGACGCTCCAAGGTTTTTATCACGCATTCACATGCAAACATACTTCAATACCAGCCAGGTTCCCTTTAGGTTTGTTTTCATGATGTTATTCCATTCCACCTCTGACAATTCCAGTGGAGTGTGCAAACGACATATGGTATAATACAAGGATGTTAGAGGTTCTAGAAGAAATTTAGCCAACACAATGACTTCACTAATTGATTGGATCTAAGCAGATATATAGAGTTTAAATTCCATTCTTCATATAAATGTGAAGGGATACAAAATTACTAAATGATAAATTAGTCTGTACCGTATGTAGATGGGTGCTAACATAGAAATATTATAACCTAGTCAAGCATATGCACGAGGATTGCATTGTTTGTCTTTGATTCAGGGAAAGTTAAATATCAATACTTGCTCACTACATTGTTCCTACGGCTTGCCTAGGTTATAATATTTCATAGAACAGAACTACATAGTGATTCTATGCAATACGTCGAATGTCAACCAATGTAACCTCCCATGAATGTTAATAGAAAATCTTGCTTATCAGTATAAGACATATTAACAAACTTATGTACATTGAGTAACCATACGCAAATCACACATGTGACATGTACAGTTATTTACAAATTACAGATGTCTTTGATGATCAATGTACTTAGCATAAAAACAAATAAGGAGAATTATATATAGCTGGGGTGACAACCATTAGCAAAAATATGGCACTTAGGTCCCCATTGAAAATTTCAAAACCTTTAGAACCCCTTTACAATATCAAGCGCTTAATCCTCACAGGGTAGAACTATTGGATTTTTTCAGTCTAAGTGGCAAAAACCTTGCATGTGAGCTCTTTTTGGAGAATAATTTCATCTATACATATAGCGGGGAAACTTTTTTGATAAACGGTCACGTGACAACATTTCATTGTACTATTTTTTGAAAGTCAATAATTTCGGTTGGTCAAAGGTTCCCACCCACCATTTTTACTTTTAAAAAAAAATGGACTAATGAAATGTCTTCATGTCACTATTTATCAACAGCCGTTTATAAAAAGGTTGCCAAATAGAGCCTAAATTTATTAATGTTGAGGATGTAAAAGACTTCAAGAAATTGAATGTGAGCCGAAGTCTAATATTACTAATTTTCTAAAAAATGATATGATTACATGTCGGTCCAGAACAATTAAAAAATACTAGGTTATTAATTGTATGTGTCGGTCCACCAATAGCTAAATCTATGCACCGTAGAATTCTCCACATAAATTAAGCACTAAAATATGTACTTCACGGAGAAAAGAATGAAACTAGACTATTAAAATTCATGTCAAGTAATTGTTCCAACCAATCGCTTAGCACAAATGACAGTTGATCGCTTGAAGCACACATTGGAAAGCACAACTTCATTACGTTTATCCAAGCGATCGCCTAGGTATTGTCCAAGCCACCGCCTAGGCCAAATATTAAAAAAATCAAGATTTTTTCCATATTTCTCTATTTTGGTAGTTTTCTTGTATTGTGATATTTTATTCCATAATTTCGGTCCGAAAAACACTATATAATTATTAGATTAGACATAATTTATATTTTATGTCGATTCTCTACTGTATATATGATTGATTGTTTGTATTGAATAATACACAATAGTTTTCCCAATTTATTCATCTTCTAAGTTTTCAATATCATCTTCAAACTTTTAACATGGTATTAGAGAAAGAACATCAAACCATCAAATATAACCAAACTCTAGCAACTTCATCGACGATTTTGGAATTGTCAAGCCCATATTTTGTTCACCATTCAGATCATCCTTGATTTATGTTTGTTCCAATAATGCTAAATGGAGTCAATTATCAATCATGGAGCAAATCCATGATACATGCTCTTATGGCCAAGAATAAGGTTGGGTTCATTAATGGCTCCATCAAATCCTCTTCGGAGATAGCATGATCCTATCATGGCTTACACACTCTGTGGAGCCTGATTTAGCAAAGGGAGTGATTCAAGCCAAGGCAGCCTATCAAGTATGGGAGGACTTCAAAGATCAGCTTTCCCAAAAGAAGGCACCTACTATAGATTCAAAAATCTTTAGCTTCATTATCACAAGGAAACATGACGATCTCAACCAACTATACAAAACTCAAAGGTATATTGAATGAATTGGATGTATATAAAACAATTCGTCTCTATGATCAACACAAAGCTCATCTTGCAGAAAGAAAAGATAGAATGATGCAATTTCTTATGGGCATCAATGATTCTTTTAGAAGCATTCATAGTAATATTCTCATGATGAAACCACTACCCAATGTTCGCCAAGCCTATTCTCTTGTTATTCAAGAAGAAACCAAACGACAGATGACATCAGAAACCACTGGAAACTTCTATATTGCAGTAGTTGTTCGAGGATAACAAAATAAAAACAAATCCAATGTAAAGCATTATGATCATTGCAATAGCGATGACATACAGTATTGATAAATGTCTTACACAAAAATATTATTGCAAATGTTGTAATAAGAGAGGCCACACATAAGACAAATGCAGATTTAAGGATGGGACATGGAATTCCAACATGACCAATGGACAATGTAACCTCAACCATCCACTTCATAGGAGGAATTCTTGTGCACATCTGGCAGTGAATGCAACAGAGATCTTGCACGATAATGAAACTCAACAACCCAATGGCTCCCATGGCTTCTCTACTGAACAACTTATCAAATTGCACATGTTATATCTATGAAGATGTTGAATGGTAATAGAAATATTTTCCTAATATAGCAGGTTTGTCTATACTCTCTAATGCACCTGTCAATTCAACTTTCGCTAAGCCATGGATTTTAGATAATGGAGCAACAGATCACTACTTTAGATTCTACACTTATCACTCAATCAGAACCATCCTCTACACTAATATTTAACTTACCAATGGGCTCATCAGCCCCAATCACATTCCCTTGATATATTTAACTTTGTTCTGATAGAACCCTTAAAACGTTTTATGTGTTTCATCCTTCCATTTAAACCTAATGTCTATTAGCAAATTGATTAAAGCATTGAAGAGTTGTGTCATATCTTTTCAACCTTATGTATGGCTCAGGTAAATAGCGAGATGGCCTTTATTACATGTTTCCAATACAACAACAACCTACTTCATATCAAGTATCTCAATCTCAAAACATATTGCATATGTAGCTTGGACATCCTTCCTTACATCGACTTAAATTAGCATCTCACTAATTTCATTCCGGTTCTATTACATTAGAGAATAATTTTATTGTTTTCCCTATGGAACAAGGACTGGATTGTTTGTCTTTGACTCGGGGAAAGTTTGTAAATATTTCATCAAAGAGGAGAACTACAGTCTTTCTTTGAAATGAAATTTTGCAAGCCAGCAAAATTTACAATAGCAGCCCCGAATAAAAAACTGTAGAATTGGTCCCCTTCATTCTGAAACTCCTGATCTGGTCCTTATAATTACAATTGCAACAATACATAAACCCTAATTCTATTACAAAGATCAAAATCAAAAGAGAAAACATGGAGTCCTAATCCACCCCCTTTGTTACATGACTAGATAATAAAAATACAAGATTTTACAACAAAGAATCTGGGGCCATAAATTAGTTCAACGAAATATCATTCATCTAATAACAATCAAATCACATAAAACCTACATTGCTCCACTAACACATGCACAAAAAATTTATATATTACTAAATACACAAAACAGTATCAAAAACCTTGTCTCTGATACGAATTATTGGGAACCCGGGTTCTTCCACTCACAAAAATTGATTTCTTGTGATAGATAATCTCATTAAAAGATTTTATGTTCAATGTATTTAACTTGGAATAAATAATTTTGCACAAACAATATTTTTGACAAGATTACCCTTGTAGCGTACTTTACAATAATCTTCATCAACTGCTTCTTGATTCCACTAAAGCTTCAAACCCTCAAGTTTTCCTCAGTATTCTCCAATGCCAGCTATACAGGTGTGGTCACTTTTTTAGATCTAGGTTATACTAGGATTAGAGTTTTGCGGAAACGCACTCTACACACTTTAATGTGTTTGATAAGTGTATTTTATACCCTTATTTATATGTCAATATTAGAATATATTACTGTTGTTTTTAAATAAATGCTATTTAATGTGTGCTTCTTTATTTAATTTTCAGAAAATATCCAAAATCATGAGAATTGAGCAATTGATGAAAAAAATACACAATTGGATGCTAATTGGAGCTAAATTGGACAATAGAGAGGCTAAGACGTCAACAGGAAAAGATGCAATGTGCCAAAGTAAAGGAATAAGAAGTTGGAGGATCCAATTGAAGGAATTGAGAGTTGAAATGAGAAAATTGAGAAAATTCCAAAGTATGGGGACTATATTATTGCAATTGAAAGTTGAAAGACTGAAGAGCAAATTAAACATGAGGAACCAACTTGCAAATATCCAATGTTTGATTTGGATCACAAGAAGATAATTTGAGAATTTTTATAAGTCAATTGGATGCAAGTAGAAGTCAAAAAGGAATGGAATATGATAAGAATATTACCATAAAATTGATTGCAATCGCACAACATTTTGTACAGATTTCTAGTCGGACTTTGAGACCTAATTTTGGGGAAGTAAATGTTCGAATTGGGAAAATCCTATTTCAAGAAGAATTGTGTCCCTTTAAGTTATTTTTCTAGTGCACTTGAATTAGCTTGATCGAATAAGGGAATAGAAAGATATGTCAAAATACTGAACACTATGCAGATACTAAAAAAAACTCGCGCGCACACGGGTTTGACAATTTGCTTTCATTTTTCGATTAGGTCTCTTCTCCAACTATAAATACAACCTATTGGCAAGAAAATCAAACCTTTGCCTCTCCAAAGAACGAGCCACAATTGTGAGTTCATCAACAAATTCTTGGGGAATCAAGCATTGCAAATGGGCGTGAATTGAAGATAATTGAAGAATTGAGACTTGGTGCATGCTTTCCTTTCTTCTTGTTGTTTTCAATGAACATTTTATTTTATTTTTTTTGCTTTTTAATCATGATGTGTAACTAAATTTAATGTTGGGATGAACAATGCAGCCTAGTTGATTATTTTAATTCTATATTCCTTTGTTTTGGTAATTCGTTGCATGTGTTGATTTATTATTATGTTCAATGCATGAGTTAACTGACCACTAATTCATGATTCAATGTGTTATTTTCATATTCTGAGATATGAGTTAATAACATAGATCTAGGTAATAAATCCGGTAATTGAACAAGAGATAGAGATATGCTCTTGTTATTATTACGGTCGTGTGTGAATTCTTGCGTGTTATGCATATACATAAGGAATATTCGGAGCCTCTGTAGAGATACATGGTTGACTTATTTAGGTAGAATTGATTTAAACTCGAGAGAGGAATTTCAATTTAAATTAGTGAATTCGACCGAATGAATAAAACTGGAATTTGAGTTAATATAATTGGTTAGGTGAAATCAGGATTCCCAACTATTTTACAATCAATTTTAAAACAAAAGCAATCTAGCAATTTATTTCTTTAAATTAATTCTCTAGTGTTGTTTAAATTCTCAAACAATTTTTTTCGTTCAAGTAAGGATAGGAACTAATACATTTCGATACTTAATAGCAGTCCTTGTGGGAACGATAATCCGGACTCTTAGGTCCACTTATTACTTTTCACTACCCCGTACACTTGCAGGTACATCTCGCATCGCGAGATATTTGTGAACAGTGTGTCTCGCCACTTAGGAAACTAGGTTAAGAAAAATAGTCTTAGGAAACTATTTGTAATCTCTTTACACTCATAAACCTACCAACTCTAGTACCATAACTCAGGCCTTTTTCTGCATAGCCTAATACAAGTAATAAGCCTGTATAAGCCTATTATAGTGAAACTACCGAGAGAACCTGATCAGACACAATTAAACTAAGCTCCAAGAAATTAATTATGACCTGGTCAATTCTTGATCAATCAAAATTAATTAATTAATCACTATTTTTTTTACGTCAATTAATCACGTTCTATTCCACTAAAAGAACTAGATTGCACTCATAGTAAAATTGTAATTACTAAAACAATAATCAATAATTTTATCACATGACTTATCGCTCTTACATGTTACCCTCGTCAATCAACTCGAATATTCAAAGCAAGCTAAATTGACCAAAATGCCCATCTCTGAATATTCATAAAATCTTAACTCCCATCTTCTAAATGACAATTAGATGTGATCACATCACATCATAGAATTCAACATTCATTGTCGAATTACTGAGATCAGATTCAACTGTCCACTAAAAGAACCAGTGAAATTATGATCATACCTAAAAGGTGATGGATTTCATAATACGAATATATGTTCCTCGTAAGTTCACTTTAATTTCGAAAGTACTGAGATATTGATCAACAATTTGATCTCACCCATTGATAACTCAAAGAACTTCAAGTTAGTAATCGAAGTCCATTATCCGATTAGGATTAAGGTCCCATGCATGTACCATAGTCAAGTGAAATTAAATTTGTATGATCAACGTTACAAATTAATTTCACGTGGTCCCGTCCAATACGTTCCAAACGTACTCTTCATTTTATCACCAAAGTCAAATATAGACTTTAATAAAATCGAGACGATTTTATCAAAACAAATTGTCCATATTTATTTACTGATCGTGAACGTTGATTTTAGATCGAATTACAAATTGAATATTTCTATGCTTAACAACTTAAACACTCAATCTGTAATATCAAATCGACTTTTGGACAAACGCAACTTCATATTAATACAATCAATTAATATTTTATTTCAAATGTCGTGAATTATACTCTATGGGCACATATAATTCCAACAATTAATATTTTATTTTCAAATTTCGTGAATTAACCACCTTATCTCCAGTTATATTCCAATTTTGATGACTCTCTGGAGTCCTGGTCAAATCAGATCTTAATTAGTTTTAATCCATAGATCAAAACCTGAATAGATAAGCTAATATTTACTCGTTTTCCAAAAACACTTGAGTAAATACATTACCTCTATTCAATGATCTAATCCTGGATCAAATTAATGATCACCAACAATATCCTCAGCATAAGATACGACCTATATAGTGCAGAGTAAGGCTTCCTATAGCCGGAGCATAATGAACATTCTCTATCTTACCATGAGTCTTAGGAGAATACAATTAAGATAGATAAAGTCCATAAAGAAAGTTATCACTTTCAGGACTTAAATATTGCAAATGTAGATAGTATTTTATTATTACATGAAACTTAAGACTATTCTATTCCATTTTTCTCCCACTCCGAAAAATACGAGTGTCCAGAAAAAAATAGACAATCATCTGCAAGTCCTTCAAGTCTAATTGATGGTACCATCTACCATTTAATGAAAATACTATCACACATAAGTAGAGTGTCATTCAAATAAATAGTCACGAAAACTATCTCATCTTTCTGTATACACAAGTATACTTAAGATATATCAAGATTTTGATCAAGAACATGTATCACAGTGGTTCGATCAAATTCTATATTCCATATCTTGAACAGTTACCCAAATCCAAAGTTGAAAACTTGTAAGTCATGAACTTTACTTTCATGATTTTTAGTATGAACCCATCAGGTTACACTTTGTAAATGATTTCCTCGAGATGCATTCAAGAAATAACTTCTTTACATCCATCTGTCGTACCTCATTTTCACAATGAACGACAATGGATAAAAGATTCAGGTAAACTTTTGCATGACGATTGGAGAGAAGGGTTTCACAAACCTATAGCCATAAGCCTTGCGCTGAAGGCATCAACTTTCCCATCTGCCATTTTCTTATCATCTTAAAGACTCATCACACTTTATAGGTTTGGCCCCATTAGATGTATCTACAAATATCCAAACCTTGGTGTAGTATAAGGAATCCAATTCCGAGTTCACATTTGCCTTCCGTGATTGCAAATCCATAACTTCTACCACTTCCCTAAATGAGGAGGAGTCCTTCTCTTATTTCAGTAGAGACTGTCTAAATCATCCAAATTAATTCTATGCAAAAATCTTGAATCAAGTTGTTTGAAACACATTCTAACATCTTATCCAATAAAATTTTACTTGTGGATTTGTATTCTTCTATATGCCTATCCTCTAAGAAAGTTATATTTGTACTCAACAAGTACTTTCTTGACCAGAGGACTATAGAAGAAATAATTTCTAGTTTCGTTGTATACCTTATATATAATCAAATCTTCATTGTTGCCTCCATTTTGTCAATCCTTCCTTTCAACTTGTGTGCCAAAAGTCCCAAAATCTAAATGTAGTATAGACTGGACTTGCACCCATGTCACAACTCTAGGGGTATTTCAGAAAATGAATCAATGGTACTAAGCTATGAAGGAACCTGACTATCTCCGGTGTACATTCCCAAATGAAACTGGTAATAAGGTTAGCTCATCATTGATTTGGTATTACCTTGTTCTCCTTTATCGATAAATAGTTCCTAAAGTCATATGAGAGATGTACAAACCTCGATCAAATCGATGTATCTCGATTCTCTTAATTACTTCTCAACTTTTGTCAAAAATTCTAGAATTTCTTCAATATTTCGAATCAATGAGATATTGAGGATAGAATCAAAATTTGGAGTTATCATCAGTAAAAGTGATGAATTACTTGCATTCTCTCGTAGCTTGAGCACAAAAGAATCCACGCATATCGAAGTGTATTAAACCCCAAACTCTTAAGTCCATTTAATATATGAGGACTCTTGGTTAATTAATCCTCTAAACAAGATTCAGGAAAAAGTATAGATTCCACCTCCGATCCTTTTGAGGTCCATCCCTTACTAGTACTAGAATTGAGTTTTGGATAAGTGCGACCAAGCCTAAAATCTTAATCATTTTACCCTCTAAAAGAGATTCATATCAAATCATAGATTCCACCTCCAAAATAATTAGAGATCTATCTTTATCTTTACCAGTATTTGAATCGTATTTAGATAAATATGATTTTCTTAAGATCTTATCAAAGAGTTCATTAATACAAGGAATCACCTATCGCTTATCATTTGTCATAATATTACACAAAGAAACCATTTATAAAACTTTAAAATTGTTAACTATTTATCTCGCAATAATAAAAGCATTATTTAACTTAATTCCAATTTATAATTGGAGATTAGGTGCCAAATAATTTCGCTCAAATAATAAAGAGTCAAAAATAACAATCAAAATTGTTTCGCAAAACACAAAAGTCCAACGGCTCTTTCCATATTGTCATACCTGTGCTTATCCTTATAGTATACTCTGTCTCATTAAGCCATTTGGTCACCTAGGACCATATTCCAACAACTTGCAACAATGATTAATTACTCTAGAATCTATAATCAAGATAGACTCAATTACTAACTATAACATAATGAATAGAGTTTTTAGGGAAGGCTACCTCCTCATTAATCCTATCTTTGCTCAAAAGCAAAAACGCTAGAGTGCCCACCATACCATCAGTTGCTTTAAAATAATCTCCACTCTATGAATAGCTTCCGTTGAACTTTTCAGAGACACATTCATCCTGGTGAATTTAGTCCACATTGAATCGCAAGAGATTATCTTAAAATATTTCTCAAGCATTATGTCACTTGAATCAATGTTTGCAAGTGGAACCTCCATCGCGTTAGAATGACCAATCATGTTTTACCACATGGTCTCTGTAAAAAACGTATAATAGCTTGATAGCATCTTTGGTATAGCTCCATAATTAAGATGTTCAAATTATCATAAATACCCTTTCATCAAGAAAATAAATAGGGTTATCCTATTTTTGATGTTTTTATTGCAAAATACTTGATATGAGAATCAAAATTACGCAATAAACCACCTCATCAAAATAACACTATTTTCATTAGAAGATTTATGATTACTATTGAACAAGGATCTCCTAGCACGAATAAATGTTATAAGCGGAAAGAATTATAATGAGACATGTCGCAGTTTTTGCTAATTAGTTGGTGATGTCTAAATATATAACTAGTTGTGGAAAATACGACATTCGAATAAAACAAATGAATTAAACATGAGTTGCATATATGATTAATACTTTCATATATGATGCATGAATAAAAGTTATGCAGAAGTAGACCCAAAACTACTATAATATGACAACAACCTAAAACCCCAAAATCTAAAACACATTTCTCTATGGGATAAATAAATGTGATTTATGGCTAAGCAAGGACCCTCCCACTAAAATTAATATCTTTAGCATCTCATACCTCCTATAGGGAGACTAATTAGATTAGCACGAGTTATACACAAATTTTTACTAATGGGCTAATAGGAGAAGCTGCGGGTTCAAAAATTGCACCCTCACTCACTTAATATTTTTGAACTATTGGGTTCTCAGTATAATAATTACCTAATCAATTTTAACTTTTAAAATCGATTTAATTATTAATAAATATATTTATTTTCTAATCTTACCTTTAGAAAAGAAAATAAAATGTAAAACAATGCATGACAGTCTAGTACCTAGAGTGGTGTTTAAGTAATTTACATAACATGTTATTTAATGATATTCATTCACAATTTAGTTAAAGCAATAAATAAATAAATAAATACAATAATAAAATAAACATGAACATAATTTTTTGCCCAAACCAAGACAACAAATTACAAATTAATTAAAGAGTTTATTGAGTCACAAGCCAGCCCAATTCTTCAATTCCCATTTGCATGTGTCCACTATGAATCTGCAAAGCTTCAGTCTTCAGCCCAAATGCAAAAAATGTAGAGGAAATTACACAAAATACCCCAAAAATTGAACCTATTTGAAAATTACCCTTTACATCCAATTAAAACATTTACACACCGTATAAATACGGTCTTCGACCAAAAATCCCAAAACCCTGTTGAAAACCCCCATTCCACTTCTTCTCCTACAAACTTTATTTCCATGTCTCTATTTATTTCCATGTCTCTGACTGTACAAACCAATATGAGTTGCAGGTGCAATTCGTCGTTCCCTTGAAGCAGAAGAAGATCGATCAGAAGAAGATGTTTTAGATGTGGTTGGCGGGGTTGGTGGTTTATCTATCGGTGTTGCAGATCTCAACCTAGACTTGGAAGTCACTGGCGTTGAGGATCTGGAAGCTAACAAAACTTTATTCATTGGAAGAAGCCTCGCGGCAGAACACCCAGGAAGATTGCTGGGTCGTCGTTGACGAAAAGGTTTTATTCCCAATTAAAAGTTCACATAAATAAATAATATTTACAGTGTATTGTTTGTAAAATTGCATATATTTATAACGTCAAATTCTGACAAGTAGCTTGAATAGAAGATTGGCTTTCCTGATTAGCCAAAGTCGGTTCATTAATGGAAATACCATGTGGAATTTCATCCTCTGGGAGCCGTTCAAAAATCCTACATTGTATCTTCGATGAATTCTCACCAACTCCATTTGTATTTCTGCCTTTAAAATTTGCAAGAGAAGCTAATTCATTAAAGGCATTAGTAATATTTCCTACACAGATAACTATTTCTATCAGTAGTGAAGCAACAGCAGTAACTGGCATTATTTGCAAAAGGTTAGTTTCTTCACAAAAATCTGATTTTAGTAAGGATTTCAAGTTTTTATATGCCATTTTCAAGTTCGTTAAATGTGGATTAAGAGAGGATAGCATAGTCAATGTTTTAATGGCCAATGCTAATTCTTTTAATGTTTTTCCAAATTCTGAACTCATGATTGAAAATGCCTCCTAAATCATTCCATTGATCTCTTGTGAAGCCTACAAAAGTAACGGAAAATCATTTAAACCCACGAAATAGTTAGAAAACGTCGTCTTCTTGAAGAAACGTGATTGAATCTTGAGAAAATTTCTTACCAAGAATTGTGTTATACAAGGAGAGTTTCTACATCGGGGAACTAGACCCTACTACGCCGGCCGTTCCTGCTTGAGATTGTCTCTATGAAGCAAGAAAACTTGAGGGCATTTCCCAAAATGTCATTAACCTTAGCAAACAATACTGCGTTGTTCCAGTTGTTGTTGGCTTATCAGCGGTTATTGGATTCCTGTACCTGCGCAAGAAGTAAAAGACGTCAAGTTCTTAGATTAGAATAAATTTTTAGCAACACTATGGGAATGAAAAACTAACCTCATGTTCTAAAACTTCAAAGTTGGGGTCCATATCCGTTTGTTAATTATTACCTCAAGTATGACTGAGGTTGTTTAAACCTTGATTGACATACATTCTTATATGAGAATTGCGAAAAAAAATGGGTTGTTTATTCTGGAGAAGAGTGTGGAAACTTGAATTTAGAATTGAGAATATTTTTGGACAAAAGTGTGTTGGGGTTTTGCTGTAATATATTTTCAAAAGAGTTGGGAAATTAAAAAATACACACACACAAACACAAGGTTTAGATAAAAGCTTGCCCCAAAAAAATTTATGATGATGATAGTGTTTGTGATTAAAGTATATAAAAGTGGAAAAGTGTCACTTTTTTTACTAAAAAGTGGCATCATGTCACATTTAGTTCAAAGAAAAAGTGACATAATGTCACTTTTATTGAAAATATGTAATGGATATTGCAAAAATAAAAAATTGACATTCAAGTAAAAAAAAAGGTGACAAATTTTAACTTTTTTACTCAAAAGTAACATATATATAGTGTTAAAAATTGACATTCAAGTAAAAAAAAAAAGTGACAAATTGTAACTTTTTAACTCAAAAGTAACATATATATAGTGTTACTTTATAGTTAAAAGAAAATGTGATAAGAAATAACACTATGTCACTTTTTAGTCCAAAGAAAAAGTAATATTGTGTCACTTTTTTTATTATTAAAAAAGTACAGAAGTTTTTAAAAGTGGCACACAAATTTTGTACAGTATTTTTACTTCCTAAATTTTTTGTAATAAGTCTAATAGTATTTGTGGGCTTTATGTAATTTGTTTGTCGGTGATGGATAATGAAAAATTTGAAAATTTGACATTCAAGTAGATAAAGTGACAAATTGTCATTTTTCACTAAAAAGTGATAAAAAGTAACATTGTGTTACTTTTTTTAAAAAAAAAAGTATCACAATTATTCTAATATTTTGAATAAAATTAACAAATCATAAATTTATTTTGAAGGTTTTAATTTATGTTTGATTAAAGAAAGTAACATAAATACCACTTTTTTAAAAATAAGTGACATTATGTCACTTATTTAAAAAGGTGAAAAGACTTTGTAAATTTTGAGTGCCACTTTTTTAACGTTTTTGTCACTTTTTTAATGATTTTGTCACTTTTTTTAAAGTTACACAATGTCACTAATTAAAAAAAATAAAGTGACATGTGTGTTACTTTCTTTAATCAAACATAAATTAAAACCTTAGAGTAAATTCATGATTTATTAATTTTATTTAAACATTTATAATAATTATGCTACTTTTTTTAAAAAAGTGACGTTGATGCATTTCGTAGTGACACGATGCACTTCTTACTGAATAAAGTGACGTTGTAATTTTTTCTACTTGAATATCACTTTTTCTTTTACAAAAAAAAAAAAAAAAAAAGATACATAATATCACTTTTATTACTTTTCTTTTAATAAAAAAGTGACATGGTGAAAAAAAGTGACGCATTGTCACTTTTTTCTATTTGAACTTTTTCAATTTTTGCAATTATCCATTTAGAGAAAAAGTGACATTTCACTTTATTTTTTTCTTTTTTTTAAAAAAGGAACACAAACACATGTTAAAAATCCATTATTTTATCCATCACGTGAACTCCAAAATCAACAACCCCACAAAATCTTGATCATCTAAGAACATCTTCAGTGATCACGGTCGGTCCTCTGTACTAGTGTATGGAGAAAGGAAAATGTGTAATGTACTACTAATGTTTGTGGACTTGTGTAATTTGTTAGTTAATAATGGATAATGTAAAAATTGAATAATTGACCTTCAAGTAGAAAAAAAGAGACAAAATGTAATTTTTTTCTCTAAAAAGGTGAAAAGTTTCACTTTTTAGTTAAAAGAAAAAGTCGAAAAGTTACATTGTGTTTGTGAATGAAGAATGAGTAATGTATTTACTAGTATTTGTGAATGGACAATGTGTAATTTGTTAATCAACAATGGATATTGCAAAAATTGAAACATTGACATTCAAGTAGATAAATCATAAAAGTGACAAATTGCCACATTTTTCACTAAAAAGTGATATGACAAATTATCACTTTTTAGTTAAAAGAAAAAGTGATACAATGTCTCATTTTTTTTTTTAAAAAAAAAAAAAAAAAAGAAGTGGCATTGTGTCACGGTTTTTTTTTTTTTTTTTTTTTTGAAAAAAAAAAGTGGTATTTTGTCACTTTTAAAAAGTGACAAATTTGATTATGGAATTGCAAAAATAGAAAAATTGACCTTCAAGTACAAAAATGTGACAAATTGTCACATTTTCACTAAAAAGTGAAAAATTGTCATTTTTTAGCTACAAGAAAAGGTAATTTAAAAACCAAAGTGGTACAATTATTATAAAATTTTGAATAAAATTAATAAGTTATGAATTTATTTTAAGGTTTTAATTTATGTTTAATTAAAGAAACTAACATACATGTCAATTTTTTTTTTTTTAAAATAGGTGACATTGTATCATTTTTTTTTTAAAAAAGTGATAAAATTATTAAAAAGGTCATACAGTCACTTTTTTTTTTTTAAGTTGCACAACATGCCCTTTTTCATGTGAAATTGATAAATGTAAGGTGCTTGTTGAGATTAAACATTGGAGAAGTGCCATGTTGTCACTTTTTTTTTTTTAAAAAAAAGTCTCAATCTGCTACTTTTTCATGTGAAGCTGATGAATGCAAGGTGCTTGTTGAGATCAAGCATTGGATAAGTGTCATTCTATCACTTTTTTTACAAAAAAATCGCAGTCTGCCATTTTTTCATATGAAGTTGATGAATACAACGTGCTTGTTGAGATCAAGTATCAGAGAAGTGTTATGCTAACACTTTTTTTTTAAAATAAGTCGTAACTTGCTACTTTTTCATGTGAAGCTGATAAATGTAAGGTGCTTGTTGAGATCAAACATTCGAGAAGTGTCATGCTAACACTTTTTTTGAAAAACATTGTAGCCTGCTACCTTTTCATGTGAAGCTGATGAATGCAAGGTGCTTGTTGAAATCAAGCATCCGAGAAGAGTCATTCTGTCACTTTTTACAAAAAAAGTCGTAGCTTGCCAATTTTTCATGTGAAGTTGATGAATACAAGGTACTAGTTGAGATCAAGCATCGGATAAGTGTCATTCTGTCAATTTTTTTAAAAAAAGTTGCAAACTGACACTTTTTCATGTGAAGTTGGTCAATGCAAAGTGATTGTTGACATCACCATTGGAGAAGTGTCATTTTGTCACTTTTAAAAAAAAAAAAAAAAAAATCGCATCCTGCCACTTTTTTATGTGAAGTTGGTGAATAAAAGTGATTGTCGCATCCTGCCACTTTTTCATCTAAAAAGTGACACAATGCCACTTTTTTAGATAGTATAATGAATATTGCAAAAATTGAAAAAGTGACGTTCGAATAGGAAAAAAGTAGTAAAGTGTTACTTTTTAGTTTAAAGAAAAAGTGATAAAAAGTGACATTATGTCACTTTTTTTTTTTTAAAAAAAGTGGCATTACGTCACTTTTTTTTTTTAAAAAAAGCAAGAAAATTATTTAAAAAATGTGATAAAAGTTTTAAAAAAGTGGTACTCAATGGCATTGTATCACATTTTAGTTAAAAAAGTGACATTTGATCACTTTTTCTTTAAAAAGAAAAAAAGAAAAAAAAGTGGCATTTTGTCACTTTTTTATTAATAAAAAAGTAATAAAATGATAAAAAGTGACATTGTGTATTGTGTCACTTTTTTATTAAGAAAGTGATAAAAAGTGACATTATGTCTTGTATCACTTTTTTATTAAAAATTGAAAAAGTAACATTCAAGTAGCAAAAAATAACAAAACATCACTTTATTTTATTAAAAAGTGATATCCTATCACTTTTTAATTAAAAGAGAAGGTGAGTTAAAACAAAAAGTGATACGGAGGAAAAAGTGGTATTGTGTAATGTATCTATTAATATTTGTGGACTTATATAATTTGTTAGCCAATGATGAAGATTGAAAAAAATGAAATTGACCTTCAAGTAGAAAAAAGTCACAAATTGTCACTTTTTAGTTAAAAGAAAATTTGATAAAAAAAATGAAATTATGTAAAAGGCACAATTATTCCAATATTTTGAATAAAATTTTAGATGTCATGAATTTATTCTAAGGTTTTAATTTATGTTTGATTGAGAAAGTAACGTATATATCAATTTTTTAAAAATAAGTGACATTATGTCACTTTTTTAAAACAGTGACAAAATTATTTAAAAAGTGACAAAAACATTAAAAAAGTGACACCCAAGATTTACAAAGTATTTTTACTTCCTAAAAATTTCAAAAGTGTATTTTTGTAAATGGTCCAAAAATAAGAGTATTTGTGTTAAGGGAAAGAATATATGACTAAGGTTTTTAAAGTACACATTTTCAAAATTAAGAAACTTAATATTTTATTTCAAAAATCAGGTCATAATTAATTCTATATTTTATTGTTATGGTCACAAGTCACAAGTTTTAGGTCACAGCTTATTATAGTCACAAGTCACAATTTTTTAGGTCACAAGTCACAAATCAAGCCATAAGTTTATGGTCACAATCACACTTTTTTAGGTCACAATCACAATTTTTTATGGGTCACAAATTTTTTATTGATCACAAATCACAAATTTCATAGATCACAATTTCTTTCAAAGGCACAAATCAATAATTTTTTAGGTCGCAATTTCTACAACTAATAAATTTCTTGGTCACATATCAAAAAATTATAGGTCACAATTTATTTAGTCTCGACTCATTTTTGGTCACAAATTTTGGTCACAGTAATTAATTGGTCACAATTTATTTTTGAGTCACACTTATCAAATTATTAGATCACAATAATAATTCAATAAAAGGTTACAAATTATCTAAATTTTTAGGTCACATATTATTCACTAGTCACACATTTGTATTATTGGTCACACACCATCAGCACCACCACTGACCGCCAACATTGACCACAGCTGATAAGTGATATATTAACGTTTATTTTGTACACTTATATCCTTGAATAAGCAATAATGTGATTCTATCTAAGTATTATTAAAGCATTTTAAATTTTATATTGTATAAGATCATAAAAGAGGAGAAAAGAAGAAAAAAGGACCAAAATGCACTAAAAACTGAAGTTTGGGGACTTAGGCGCAAATAAAGTTACGGCCGTAAGGAAACCATGTCACGGCCGTAAAAGTGTTAAACGAATTATTAGAAATCAACAGAATGTGAGTTACGGCCGTAAAGGATAAGTTACGGCCGTAACCTTCTAAAAGAAAAAAATTGCAGAAACATAGTCACGGCCGTAACTTCAATTTTTGAGAAATATGCAGAATTCTTGCCATTTAAGTTCGGTAAAATTCTTGTGTCTCCCTATGTTTATGAGTATTTCGATCCTATCCTATGTTATGATGAAAATGATCCATATGCTTTCAAAAGAAAATTTATGTTTGGTATACTTACTGGGATTTTATAAATCTCACTCCACGATATTTATCATTTTCAGATAATTGAAGGTTCGAGGCGGTCAACATGGAAGTGACAAAAGTGGTTAAGATTGATGAGATAATTATGTTGAACTTTATGTAAGAAAATTATGTTCTATTTTTATTCACAATAAAATTATGGGATTCTAATTATTCTTTTGAATAATTTTACATTACTATTTAAGTCTCGATAATATGATATGAGTCACTTTTAGTGGCACTCGAATGGTCGAGAATTCGGGTCGTCACAGTTGGTATCAGAGAAAAGAGTTTTAAAAACGATTCTGTAGATTTTTGAAATTTTATTTCTTAAAAAAAAAAAAAAAAAAATCACTATTCACGTGAACAGTAAAACGACGTGCTATTCATGATGAACAGTGAACGAAATCACTATTCATTATAAAAAAAAAAAGTTGAATTTTCACATGTCAAGTATGGTTATGATTTTGAAAAGCATGATGAAATTTGATGTGCGAATTTCAAGGACAAAATTCATTTTAAGCAAGGGAGTTTGTAATGTCCTGAAAATTTTATGGAATATAATTAGTTAGTGATATGATGTTTATATTGATGTCTTTGATAAATTTCTAGAAGTTCGGGGACTAAAGGAAAAATAAGATTTGACGATAAATTTTATTTGGGTTAAGTTATTAATTATTGATGGGGAGATAATTACTATATCGATATTGGATTTGTTTTGAAGACTGTGATTAATTAGGAATTATGATTCAAGAAAATGTTGATTTGGATACAACCACATTAAATTATTGTTGATTAAAGGAAAATAAGATTATATGAAATATTTTAACTCATCACTCTACTATGTCACTCTCCACGTATTGACTCCTCGAACCAGGTATGTTATATGCTTTGCAAGTCATTTACGATTTTATTAAGACATGTTAAGTATGAAATCTTCATATGTTATGAATCTTTAAGTGAAATATACATGTTGAGTATGATATGAATTGATAGAAGCCTGAATTTTAATTTATTCCTTTTTATGTAGAATCATGAGACATAGAGGATATTGATATGAATTTTGGTTCATATTAAGCTTAGTAAGACTGACTAAATTAGAAAAATAAGTTGGTTCGTAACTTTTGCCAAAAAATATATGGAATAATATATTAAACAAACAAAATTAATAATGAATTTGTACAATAATTTATCCCTTTATCACTACCTTTGTGTAAAAACAAGGGAAAAACTGTGAATGGTTATTAGTACTTCCTCTTCAAGTTTCAATTTTCGGTTCAATAATTTATCCCTTTATCACTACCTTTGCTTAAAAGCAAGGAAAAACTGTGGATGATTATTGGTACCACTCTTCAAGTTTCAATTCTGAAAAAAAAAATTCGGAAAGAAAGAAAGAGAACGGGTGTTGAGCATAATGGGAATAATATGACTTAAAAATGATTTTCAAAATAATTGTTGTCCTCGAGTTTAGAAATGATGAACCTTAAATGGACTTTGCATAATTGATTTTAGACATGGCACTAAGTATAAGAAGTCAACAGAAATGATTAGAAATATGTTCAGATTATCTATCATTTAGATTTAATGAGAAATAGCGAGCCAATTTTATGAAGTTTTATGAGATGTTAAGATTATAAGTGATATGATTTTAATGAGACTTTTATGAGAAGCATTATGAAGTTAGAGATTTAAAGATTTGGTTATTGGGAATTAAGTAATGGCTATTATGTTGAGTAAGTGAATTATGCCTCTATATTGAAGAGAAATTTATTATGAACTTTGGCCTTGTGATTAAATTTTGGGAATATGATTTATGACTTATAAATATAAGTATGAGTAATCTTTTGAGCCAATTAAGGTATTGAAGGAAGTGATATTGTGATATTGACGACTATGATTTGAAATTTCTATGTTGAGGAATTATGAATTGATTTTCTGGAATATTTTTTTTATGATATTGAAGTTTGATGAAATTGTGGTCAATTTTTAGATCGTTGTGATCAAATGTGGAATTATTTATTATTGTGAGTTATGAAGTATGCTTACGGTTTGAATAAGTCCAAATTTCAAAGGAAACTCTGCCTAGAATTTTATCGTTTGGAATTAAGAGCATAGTATGGTATGCAATCACTAAGAGAATTGAGGTTAGACATGCAAATTCATTTACATCACAAACGAGATTTAGTAGATGATAACAGAGATATTATTATTTTCTCGTAAGGAGAACACACAAGAGTCACACTGGAAAGAAATACATGAAACACGCAAAAGCAAAAGAAAGCAACATGGGAAATTCCTCAAATTGAGAGATGTGTTTCCGGAGTAGCCGTATCCTACCACCTCTGACCTTTTGAGGAAATAAAGAAACCTTCAAAGAGGTGTGTTTCGAGAGTAAGAATACTCCGTAATCTACCACCTGGAACCTTTGAGGTACACACAAGATTTAAACATTAAGGAAATCCTAGGAAATTAGAGGGGTGTCTCGAGAGTAAGAATACTCCGTACTCTACCCCCACCTATTCTAAGATTCATAAAGTTAAGTTTACATTAACCGGACTCCATTTTCGCTTGATTCCCCTTCCTTGCGACCAATCTATCTTAACCCCTGCTGGATCTTATATTGAGATATATGACTGCAGCTTATCCAGTAGTTCATCAATAGTAGGAGCAGAAATAAGGAGCCTTCTGGAAAATGGAGAGATGAATCCCTGTTCCACAGCATAATCAAGAAAGGTTAACAAGCCATCAAAGAAATTGTTAACATTCAGAAGCCCAATAGGCTTAGTATGGAGATCTAGTTGAGCCCACGAGGTAATGTTAAAGATTTCTTCTAAGGTACCAAAACCTCCGGGCAGGGCTATAAAGGCATCAGAACCATATAGCATACAAGTTATGCGTTCATGGATGGATAAGGTTTGAACTTCATGCCCTCGTGTTTTTCCTGCAACATCTACCAAAGGGACAGGTATGACACCGATTACTTTTGATTTCTCTGCAAGAGCAGATTGGGAAACACAACCCATTAGACCACTGCTACCACCCCCATATACAAGAGTGATACCTTTTTCCCCCAGTTTCTTTCCAAGATCTACGGCCGCTTCTAGATAACCGAAGCCTTTCCCCACTTTTGATCCACAAAATACACAAATAGTTTTGATCTGTCGAAGTTTTGGTGCTTCCATCTTTGATAGTATAGAAGGGAAAACTTACGAAGAAGATGTGATTTTGGGATACCTGAACTATGAAATATGTTTGGCTATTTAAAGCCGGAAAAATTTACTGTTTTTGATTGATTCTGAAAAAGTAAAGATTTACTTTTGACAAAATCGGCCAACTTTTGACTATTTTATCAAAGATATTACCTTTCGGTGATTTATTTTCCAGCTTTATCAAACCTCGAGAAAGGAAAATATATTTTTTCAATATTTATAAAAACTCGAGAAAGGAAAATATATTTTTACCAGCTTTATCAAAACGTGTGAAAGGAAACAGAAGAATATTTTTAAATGCGTATCAAAGATTTACCTTATATCAATGCTGAATTGCCACAACCTCATTTTGTAAAACAGACTGGCAAACAGGATCTTTTGCGATTATATTTTTGAGACTATAACGATTTTTGTCCTCGTTAAATTGAGCATATAAGGAAAGGAGTTCACGTTGCACATACCCACTTGGGTGCGTCTCGAGAGTCAATCGAATATCATCCAAAGACTCCTTACTCAGTCCACCCTTTATGAATTCGATTTTATCATCTCGATTAGTAGAAGAATATCCTAATGATTTGCAACGAGTATTACAGTTCCAACGAGCACATTTGTAGCAACCACCCAGTCTTTTTGCTCTTCGTTTCTTTGCAAACGTGCTTTTGCCTAAACCAGGCATATGTTTTGGAAAGGTCATAGGTAATTCACCAGATAGTCGAACTTTTGCTTCGATCAACCAGCGAACATCTTCTGGAATATCATGAGCCATCAGCAACCTCAATCTTTTGAGCCTTATTCTATAGATCTTTCTCAGATCATTCATAGGAAGATTGGAATAATACTTGCGAATGTTAGAAAGGATGATATCCATTGTTTGATGATTCTAACCTCTTCCCAGCATGAACTATTTAAAAGCGTAAAGGATCTGAGTGAATCCGCGTGATGTTGTGTCCAGGAAGAAAGCGCAGGATTATTTTAATGAAAAGAGGAGACAAGAAGTAATGCACTGTTAAATTTTATCGATAAAGGAAGATTTGATGATAAGATTTGAGATATAAAATATTTTTCTTGGATTTTGGGTACTGATATTCTGATATAATAATCAAGGTATAGAAATAATACGGGAATACGTGAAAGAGAAATAAGGACCGTATTGAATCAGAATTCATACGTATATACAAGTGAAAGAAATACTTTGCAGGAAATGTGGTGATATTTAAGTAAAGAATCTTAGTTTGGGAGATATTTGTTTACTGAATTTTGGGTTACAAATATTGGAAAGATAAGTTGATGATATTATGTTGATATGTTATTGGGTATATTACATAGAGAGATTATTCAGGTAATTGTTTTGATTATTTTGAGAATATTCGATGATAAGAAGAAAGGAAAAATTATTATGATATGATATATCAGTAAAGATTTGTTGAAATTTTAGAGATATATACTAATATCTGAGGTCACATGATACGATGATAAGTGACAAGTTACATGAATACTACAAGATATGATGAAATATCACATACGATTGGGAATTTTCATTTTGATTCAGAAGAATTTATGAGTAGACATATGTCTATTATTGATAGAAAAGTCCATGTCTTAAGAAAACAAATTGATGCATTTAGTCAAAGTCCAGTGGGTTAAATATGGTTGGGTTAAATATGGTAGCGATGATGCTACATAAGAAGAAGAAGAAGAGATTCTGATTAAGTATTCAGAAATCATAAGATCAAGTAAGTTTAATTTCGAGGACGAAATTATTTTAAGGAGGTAAGATTGTAGCGACCCAGAATTTTTACGCGATTAATAATTATTTTAATAGAAAATCGTGTCGCTACTATTAAGTTAACGCCGCGACGTATTCGTATAGCCAAGTCAAGAAATAATCGAGATCGTTCGATTTTAAATTAAATTCCGAATTTCTAAAAAAAAAATATCTCCATTCTCTTGATTTAAAGTATATTAAGTCCAAGTACTTAATTCAATGTTATCCCAATATTTATTTATACAAAAATTACTTTTATTATTGAAATTAAGAAAATATATGCAAGCATGGGAGGTTCCATTATATGTAATCATGAAGAGCATAATATTTGTATAAATATGGAAAAGTATATGAATGATTTATATACTCCATTATATATAATCATGAAGAGCATAATATTTGTATAAATATGGAAAAGTATATGAATGATTGATAAGACTCCATTATATGTAATCATGAAGAGCATAATATTTGTATAAATATGGAAAAGTATATGAATGATTTATATACTCCATTATATATAATCATGAAGAGCATAATATTTGTATAAATATGGAAAAGTATATGAATGATTGATAAGACTCCATTATATATAATCATGAAGAGCATAATATTTGTATAAATATGGAAAAGTATATGAATGATTGATAAGACTCCATTATATATAATCATGAAGAGCATATTATTTGTATAAATATGGAAAAGTATATGAATGGTGCTTTACTTTAAGAAAATGATGTGTTAAAATTAATAGAATTGAATGATTATGTTTACAATATGCCAACTTTATACATCTATTTAAACCCATCTCTTTTACACACAACTCTACACATATACACTTATTTCCAATCTCTTGACAAAATCCACAAGTAAGAGAAATTCAAGGTGGTCAAGAAAGTTTTGGTCCATTTACTACTACACTTCATTTTAATCTTTTAAAAGGTAAGTATATCTTATGTTTTTATGAAAAGTAAGTATGTTTTTATGAAAGGTAAATACACCTTATGTTTTTATGAAAAGTAAGTATGTTTTTATGACAAGTAAGTATACCTTATGTTTTTATGAAAAGTAAGTATGTTTTTATGACAAGTAAGTATACCTTATGTTTTTATGAAAAGTAAGTATGTTTTTATGACAAGTAAGTATATCTTATGTTTTTATGAAAAGTAAGTATGTTTTTATGAAAGGTAAATACACCTTATGTTTTTATGAAAAGTAAGTATGTTTTTATGACAAGTAAGTATATCTTATGTTTTTATGAAAAGTAAGTATGTTTTTATGAAAGGTAAATACACCTTATGTTTTTATGAAAAGTAAGTATGTTTTTATGACAAGTAAGTATATCTTATGTTTTTATGAAAATGTTTGGATCATTGCTATGAAATCAATCTCACAAGATTGTTATGGGTTCCATATGATATGTTTATGATTATGCTAAGGGGACCGGAGTTTAGTAGCGCTACACATAAGAATTCTTGCCATTTAAGTTCGGTAAAATTCTTGTGTCTCCCTATGTTTATGAGTATTTCGATCCTATCCTATGTTATGATGAAAATGATCCATATGCTTTCAAAAGAAAATTTATGTTTGGTATACTTACTGGGATTTTATAAATCTCACTCCACGATATTTACCATTTTCAGATAATTGAAGGTTCGAGGCGGTCAACATGGAAGTGACAAAAGTGGTTAAGATTGATGAGATAATTATGTTGAACTTTATGTAAGAAAATTATGTTCTATTTTTATTCACAATAAAATTATGGGATTCTAATTATTCTTTTGAATAATTTTACATTACTATTTAAGTCTCGATAATATGATATGAGTCACTTTTAGTGGCACTCGAATGGTCGAGAATTCGGGTCGTCACAAGTAATGATCTATAACTCATAATTGGATGGGAGAAACACATGAAAACCCTAATTTGTGAGCTTTTGAGACTAAGAGCTGGTTTTAATACTTATGAGCTCGTGATTCTTTGGTGTGTGTCCTGCATGGTTGGGGTTAGGCTTGGATGTGCTTTCCTGTACAAATTGTGTAGCTTCTTAACTTAAGTGCAAATTATAGCAAAGGCAATAGGTTAAACAAAATTTGACTTGCTAAAAGAGCCTACCTTGCTACATGGACCATTAGAAGCCTTTTTGAGCCTTAGCCTTTCTTTGAATTTTTATGCCACGAATACACTTTCTTTCGCATTGTCTCTGTTTTGAACCCATAGAGAAGGGATTCGCAAGCTTTTGTTGATTGAAGATTGTGCTATGGTCTAAGTCTAAGAAGTTGCAATGGTTATCTTGTGTTGAGCAATGGTCGTAAAATGGACTGAATTCAGGGGATTGTAATTCTATCTTGTGTCACTTGGTGGCTGCGAAATGATTTGAACAAAAGAGAAAAAAAGTTGCAGTCTATACTCGAAAAAAGAAAAATATCGAAAGAGAAAAAGAAATAAAAAGGAAGTTTAGTCAAGGAAATTATTAGTTGAGGAAGTCAAACACTCAACTTGTGAAAAAGAGAGAGAGAGAGAGAGAGAGAGAAAAGAGAAGAAGAGATTCAAGTGTGAATATAGGTTGGATAGCGGGAAACAATAAAGATCATATTAAGGGTGAAGGAAGTAATGTTATTTTGAATTGACTTAGCTTGCAAAATTCCTTCTCAACTCAGCCTAAATATGTCATTTTATCCTACCTGACCTGAAGCCCCATTACAACCAAATAAAGACCTTTGCTGTGCACTTGTGTTATTGTTGGCTCCGGTTATGACAGTTAGGCAATCTGTGGTATTGACTTATCCATGCAGAGAGATGAGCGAAAATTCAAACCCTTATACACTTTGTGCGAAGAGAGAAATATCTTGTGAGGGTGTTAACTCCCATTACATATGCTTATGAGTGGTTTGAATTGCTTGGTCTAGGGTTGGTGCTTTGAATGTGGTCGGGGGTACTGTGTTGACTGAATTCACATCATGAACAACTTGGTTTACGAAACTGATTTCTTCTGGAGTTGGGCGAAACTATTTTCCTTGTAGTCACTCAATAATGGTTGGGAGGTGAGTGAACACGAGAGGTGAAAGGAAATAAACCATAACGAGCAATGATTGGGATGGGAAATAAAGGGTGTTGCATCTCTAGCACACACTAACACAATCCGATCATGCAATGGGACATTTTTGTTAAGAAAAAGTGGGTTGCATCCTCAAGTATCTAAATTGTAATCTATTGTTTGAGTCCTATTCTTTTCTTATTAAATCTTTGTTCAAGGACGAACAATTGTTCAAGTGTGGGGGGATTTGATAAGTGCTATATTAACGTTTATTTTCTGCACTTATATCCTTGAATAAGCAATAATGTGATTCTATCTAAGTATTATTAATGCATTTTATATTTTATATTGTATAGGATCATAAAAGAGGAGAAAAGAAGAAAAAAGGACCAAAATGCACTAAAACTGAAGTTTGGGGACTTAGGCGCAAATAAAGTTACGGCCGTAAGGAAACCATGTCACGGCCGTAAAAGTGTTAAACGAATTATGAGAAATCAACAGAATGTGAGTTACGGCCGTAACCTTCTGAAAGAAAAAAAATGCAGAAACATAGTCACGGCCGTAAATCAGAAGTCACGGCCGTAACTTCAATTTTTGAGAAATATGCAGAAACTCAATTACGGCCGTAAAGGAAATGTTACGGCCGTAACTTTCCAGTCAAAAATTTCCATATTTTAATTCTTTCCATAATTTTGGGATTTCTTAAGCCCAAAGCTAGGGTACGAAATTGAGGCTATAAAAAGGGGTTCTCATGACAGAAAAAAGTATGAAATAATTATTGAAAGAGGAGCGGCTCGCTTGAAGGATTGGAAGAGAAATTAAGCGACTCGAGAGGGTGATTCAAGAGAGAAAAATTCCGGAATTCTTCATGACTATGCGCGGCTAAGCTTCCATACCTAGTTCGAAGGGGAAGTTGTATTTCATATCAATTTGTTATTGCTTTTCCAAACTAGTAACGTAGTTCTAAATTCTTTACTTTGATTTGTTGGATTCTTATGCGTTTTCGATTTAATCAATGCAATTCTTTTTTTTGATTAAGGCCTTATCATTTAATTTGTTGTATTGAGATTTGCTATTTTGAATGATTGGATCCGTAATTGTCTTGTTGTTCAAATCATAGTAGCAAGTGGAAATTTAATAATTTTCATAGAGAATTCCAACTTAGGTCAATTGTCACGAGCTTGTGTGATTGATAATCTAATTCACCATAATTCTTTTCAACCATTATATAGTTGTTGTCTTAAATCTAAAGATCTTGTTTTAGGTTATTCAATGGCTAATGTTTGATTAGAGAGCTTATTCTAATTAAATGCAACTAAGGGAGAATAGGAATAGTTAGAGCTTATTAACTATTTACGGGTGATAAATCAAAGAAGAAACTGAACTCACGTTACTTGGAAAGTGATAACATTGTGATAGAATACAACTGAACCTGAGAACTAGGACTCATCAACATTTGATATTTATTCCAACCATTTTAATTGCTTTATTTTATTAGTTAAATCATTTACGAACAACTCAAAACAAAACCCCCCTTTACGATTCTAATTGACATGACATTAAGTTAGTTTCCGTTCCTTGTGGGATCGACCCTTGCTTCCATTGCTACATTCTTAGTAATAGTGAACAAGGAATTTATTTATTATTTTGGTGCATCGCGACACGCATCAACAGCCGTCGCCGCCACCACCAACGCTGGCCACCGCCATTACTGACACAGTAACCTCACCACCAACCAACACCACCGCCACCACTTCCACCACCACACCGGCAATCATCGTCGGCACCACCCAGATCGCTCGACATCACCTCAAATGGATAAATCACTATAAAAAAACCATCAGCAACGTCTCCACCTTCATCATACCACCAACACCTCATTCACTTCATCACACCACCACCACCTGTGCTACATCTGCAACCAAGGACTATCTCCAGATCCACCGCCACAACGAAACAAACTCCCCAAACCGTCACCTATTTCTTACAGTCGCACTTAACACCTGTATGTGCTAACTCCCAATAAAACTCCCCAAACTGCCACCACAAAAATTCGAACCATTCCAGTTCATCACCATCAAATACAAGATCGAATATTCAAATTTCCATCTTGATTCAGATCTGAAGGTTGAGATGCATATTTGGGAGCCGTCGGGCTTGGAGATAGAAATGGAGGAGCGAAGGCGTCACTGTCGTACCATCATTGTTGCGGGCAACAAAAGTTCACCCTCTCCACCATCGTCGCCGTCGAGTCGTCGCTGCTCAGAGTTGCCTGAGCTACCACCATCTTCCAATTAATGGGGTGGGGAAGGTGGGCCGGGTAATTATACTATTTTATTTAAAAAATCTGAAGAACCACCTGAGTTTTGAACTAATGCATTGAAAATTTGATTTTTGAATTTAATAATTAAAATAAAGGGCAGGGTGTAATTTCCTCTTGTGTTAATATCCCAAAAATGTAATGATCTAATTAAATATTCCAGTCCATTGTAAAATTCAATCCACATTGCATTGGCCCAAGTAAAAAAATTAGCCCACACTGCAATTAATCAAAATGGGCAAGAATTCAGGCCCATATTTAATTTTAATCAAATCCAAGACAGGCCCAATTGATACAAAACCGATCCAATTGATAGAAGGCCCAATGTTGAATCCATCACTTTCTCCCTCCCTCCATGCTTGCATGCACAGTAACCTAGCCACAGAAAACGCAGCTGCCAACTGACTAGTTGAAACCACTACTGGAGAGGAAGTCAGAAGAAAAATGGGAAACCATGACTGCCGCCACCATCACCGCAACCTCGCCGCGCACAGGCGCAACGTCCACACCCTAGTTGTGTTGGATAAAATTCAATAATGTGGGGGCCAAACATGTATAAAATAAAATGTGTGGTGCTATCTTAAGGATTTAGTCAATAAAGTGATCCACTAAAGATTATTCAGGACTAATGGGTATTAAGTGTTGTGAGATTAAAGTGTAGAGACGGATTAAATTGATGAGGGGCCAATTTAATAACATTGAAACACGATAATTGCCCTACAACTATTTATACAGGTCATGGTCCCCAATTGAGCGTGGCTTTTCATAATTCTCTGCATCCCCATCAACAGAGGACAAAATCAGGAGAAAATCACGAATCAATTGGAAGGCCATAACCCCATTCAATCAAACACAACAATGGATTCAGGTACGCTTCCGCTTCAGTTTCGATCTTGATAATTACAGCATGATGTTTGTGGATTTTAGATGAACATTCATCTATATCAAATTTAATTTAACAAGTGGTATCAGAGCCAACATCGTGTTGAATTATCAGATCAATTTCGAATGAATAGAAACCTTATTATTTGTGTATGCATATGCAAAACCAACTCTCTGTTTTCGAAATTAAACATACACAGCAAATTGAAAGAAATTGAGAAATTATACATACACTGCAAGTTCGAAATTTTGGAAACCTGCATCAATTTTTTTGGGATTCAGCCGTTCACTGTGTATGTATATATGCGAAAATAATCTTGGCTTAATCAATTTGATTTTCAGTTTTGGTTTTATATGTTTCGAATTGTATGGATTCAGTGTGTATTGTTGTGTATGAATTGTGGTTGAGGTTGTTGTGTACGATGATTGTGGTGTTCGTTGATGGAAACAGATTCAGGTCGGAATGGGGTAGTCGCGCGATTCAGTGCAGCGCGCGACGTATTTCTTGGCTGCAGCGCCGGTGATGGCGTCGCGTTCTTGGGGCGGCGCGCGGCAGCTAGGGTTTGCAACCAAACCCTAGATGTTGCGATTTTTGGCCCAGGGACCTCACTCACAAATTTGAAGTGCTGAAGGGCCTGGCTGCAATTCACGAAAATTACCTTTATTTAACATCAGGTCCTCCTGATTTGTTTTAAACATTATTTTAAACCCTAAGTTTATAAAATCCTGTAAGTTGGCCCTTCAAACTTCTGAATTTACAAAATAAGTCCCTACAGTTAAGAAATCATTTAAGTTGGGTTTTTAAAAACTCTTAATTTTACGATTTAGTCCCTAATGTTTCTGATTTTAATTAATTGGCTGCTAAAGTTTGGGGAAATTGCAATTTAGTCCTTCAAGTTTAAAAATATTTCGTAATTGGCCAATCAAGTTTAATTAAATTGCAATTTAACCATCCAACATAATGATTACTTAATCCTGAAGTATTGAATTTCATAATTCAAATCCTAAAGCCTTAAATATATGCAAAACAGTTAATTCGGGTTCAAATTTTGGTATGACGGACTCTTTTGAGAAATATAATATTTCGAAGTGAATTAATTAAAGCAACATGTTGCCAAAGCAACCTCTCTTGTGGAAATTAATTAACTTAGAATATTAGAAGGTTTCGTGTGTGTGTGTTGTTCATGCGGATATTGATCGGCCCAAAGGAAGGTCAATGTTTGGCTGGAATTTCACATGCACCTGTGGTGATAAACACGTGACGATTATTTGGTTTAACGTGTGATCAATAAATCGGTCCAAAGAAAGGTTTATTGGTTGACATGTCTTATTGTCAGTGTTTGATTACTACATCGAGAGTACCACTTACAAGTTAATATTTCTATCCAAAGACTAAATATTGATGTTGTGCTGGGTATCTTGTGATGGGCCTTACCATTATTTGAAATTATTATTTGCATAATAAAGTACTAATGTAAGCTATTTCCATCTTCTTCTCTATACAATTAATTCATCTGCTAAAACAATATTTGTAAATCTTAACTCAATTCCCATGCTTGATGGGTCAAACTTCAAGGATTGGAAAGAGAACACACTAATTGTTCTCGGCTGCATGGATCTTGACCTTGCTCTCAGGGTTGAGCAACCGGCTTCTCTTACGGATCCAAGTTCACCTGATGACAGGAGGAACTTTGAGAAGTGGGAACGCTCAAATCGCATAAGTCTAATGATCATTAAGCGCAGCATTCAGGAAGCCTTTAGGGGCGCAATATCTGAAGAGGTAACTAATGCCAAGCAATTCCTTGCCGAACTTGAAAAACGATTTGCTAAAAACGATAAGGCTGAAACAAGCACGCTTCTGTAAAGCTTGATTTCAATGAAGTATAGAGGCAAGGGGAACATCAGGGAGTACATCATGAAGATGTCTCATACTGCTTCAAAACTTAAGGCACTAAAACTCGACTTGTCTGATGACTTGCTCATGCATTTCGTATTGATATCGCTTCCTGCACATTTTAGTCAGTTTAAGGTCAGTTACAACTGTCAAAGGGAGAAATGGACTCTAAATGAGCTCATTTCATATTGTGTGCAAGAGGAAGAAAGGTTGAGGCAGGATAGAACTGAAATTGCTAACTTGGCAAGTACCTCTAAGGATAAGGGCAAGAAAAGAAAAACAGAATATGAAGCTGCTAAGGGTCCAGATCAAAAGAAGCCACATAAGGACAAAGAGGGTTGTTTCTTTTGCCTGAAACCTAGACATTTAAAGAAGGATTGTACCAAATATAACGCTTGGAGTGCAAAGAAAGATACATTTCTTAATTTGGTCTGTTATGAGGTTAATTTAGCTTCAGTACCGAGAAACACTTGGTGGTTAGATTCTGGTGCTACTACTCACATAAGTGTTTCTATGCAGGGTTTCCTGTTCTGCCGAAAGCCAAATGATGCTGAAAGATTCATCTTTGTGGGCGATGGAAAATCGGTGGAAGTTGAAGCAATAGGAACTTTTAGGTTATTATTAGGAACTGGTTTTTATTTGGATTTGAAAGACACTTTTGTTGTGCCATTATTTAGACGGAATTTGGTTTCTATTTCCTTATTGGACAAATCTGGATATTATTGTTCTTTTGGAAATTGTCAGTTTAGTCTTTCTTTAAATTCAAATATTGTTGGTACTGGTTCATTATGTTCATACGATAACCTATATTTGCTTGATACTATTGCATCATATAATGAAACCTTGTATGTGGAATCACGTGGTACTACGCGAAAATTAAATAAAGAAAATTCGGCAAAATTATGGCATAAGCGCTTAGGTCACATCTCAAAAACTAGAATTGAATGACTTGTGTCAGAAGGCATTTTGGATTCCCTCGACTTTACGGACTTTGATGTTTGTATTGATTGTATCAAGGGAAAACAGACCAAAAACAAAATGTTAGGTGCTAATAGAACTTCGGACGTCTTAGAATTGATACACACAGATATTTGTGGACCATTCCCTACGGCTTCCTGGAATGGTCAACAATATTTTATATCATTCATAGACGATTACTCACGTTATGGGCATCTATATCTTATTCATGAAAAATCTGAGTCACTGGACATGTTCAAAGCTTTCAAAGCTGAAGTTGAGAATCAACTCAACAAGAAAATTAAAAACGTTAGGTATGATCGTGGTGGTGAGTACTGCGGTAGATATGACGGTTCAGGTGAACAACGTTCAGGACCATTTGCTAAATTCCTAGAGGAATGTGGAATCGTCCCACAGTACACCATGCCAGGTTCTCCTAGCATGAATGGTGTAGCTGAAAGACGAAACAGGACTCTTAAGGATATGGTAAGGAGTATGATTAGTCATTCTACTTTACCAAAATCACTCTGGGAAGAAGCATTAAAGACAACAGCTTATATTCTAAATAGAGTACCAACTAAAGCTGCTGCTAAAGCACCTTATGAGCTTTGGACAGGCAGAAAGCCCAGTCTAAAGCATTTCTACATTTGGGGATGTCCATCTGAGGCAAGGCCTTATAGGCCGCATGAAGATAAATTGGACTCCAAAACTGTTAGCAGCTACTTTATTGGTTATTCTGAGCGATCAAGGGGCTACAAATTTTATAATCCCACGCTTAAGTCAATTTTTGAAACGGGAACTGCAACATTTTTTGAGGATGTTGAGTTTGGGGGGAGAAATAAGGTTAGAGACATTATCTTTGAGGAAGAAGCTGAGGAATGATCGATTTCGATTCCTACTATTACTTTTGACAATGTGCAAGTTTCTATACCTGTCATTGATCAAGAAGTATATCCGGAAACTCAGCATGATAATGTTGAAGAAACTCCCATCCAAAATCCAGAAGTACAAACTCAACAACCTCAACAAACAATACCATTAAGGAGATCCACTCGAGAAAGGAAAAATGTTATTTCAGATGATTATATAGTATTTCTCCAAGAACATGAGGAAAATAATGGAATGATGGAAAATGATCCAATCAATTTTCATCAGGCCATGAAGGGTTCTGACTCTCAAAAGTGGATTGATGCTATGAATGAGGAGTATAAGTCTATGCAAGACAATAAAGTTTGGGATCTTTTCCCATTACCAGAAGGTGCGAAACTCATTGGTTGTAAATGGATTTTTAAAACCAAAAGGGATTCGAAAGGTAATGTGGAAAGATATAAGGCTCGCCTTGTAGCTAAAGGCTTTACCCAAAAGGAAGGTATTGACTTCAAAGAGACTTTCTCTCCGGTTTCAACGAAAGACTCTTTCAGGACAGTCATGGCACTTGTTGCACATTTTGACCTTGAGTTACATCAGATGGATGTAAAGACGGCGTTTCTCAATGGAGACAATGATGAGACGATTTATATGGTGCAACCAGAAAACTTCGTGTCAGGAGACTCGAAGAATATGGTTTGCAAATTAAAGAAATCTATCTATGGACTCAAGCAAGCTTCCCGTCAGTGGTACTACAAATTTCATCAAGTGATCATCTCGTTTGATTTTGAGATAAATGTTGTTGATGATTGTGTGTATCACAAGTTCAGTGGGAGTAAGCATATTTTCCTGGTTTTGTATGTCGATGACATACTGCTTGCCACTAATGATATAGGCATGTTGTACGAAACCAAGAGCTTTTTGTCAAAGAATTTTGAGATGAAAGATCTTGCGGACGCCTCTTTCGTATTAGGAATTCAGATACACCGGGACCGCTCTCGAGATATTCTTGGATTATCACAAAAGAGCTATATCGATAAAGTTCTTATAAGGTTTGGCATGTAGGATAGTAAACCAGGGGACACCCCTGTTGCTAAGGGAGACAAATTTAGTCTCAATCAGTGCCCGAAAAATAATCTTGAAGTTAAGGAAATGCAAAAGATTCTCTATGCATCAGCTGTTGGGAGTCTAATGTATGCTCAAGTTTGTACACGTCCAGACATAGCGTTCATTGTTGGAATGCTAGGCAGATATTTAAGTAACCCTGGGATGGATCATTGGAAAGCAGCAAAGAGGGTTATGAGGTACTTGAAGAGAACAAGAGATTGCATGCTTACATACAGCAGATCGGATAAGTTAGAGATCATAGGATACTCCGATTCTGATTTTGAGGGATGCCAAGACAGTAGAAGATCCACATCAGGCTACATATACCTGCTAGCTGGAGGAGCCATTTCCTGGAGGAGTGCTAAGCAGACACTCGTAGCTTCTTCCACTATGGCAGCAGAATTTGTAGCTTGTTATGAGGCATCTAATCATGGGATATGGCTGCGAAATTTTGTCACCGGGCTGCTCATTCTGAATGGAATTGAAAGACCATTAAAGTTATATTGTGACAATAACTCTGCAGTGCTATATTCCAATAACAACAGGAGTCCAACTAAGTCAAAACACATTGACATTAAGTTCCTGGTTGTGAAGGAAAGGGTACAGAGTAGACAGATTTCCATAAAGCATATTGGGACAAACTCCATGATTGCGGATCCGCTTACTAAGGGATTAACACCCAAGGTCTTTCACGAGCACACTGCTTGTATGGGTGTAACATTTCTTGAGGACAACATGATTTAGTGGGAGTTTTTATTTTGGTTGCTTTATGTTTTGGTTTTGAACACATTTGTGTATTTGGATAATTTTTTGTACAGAAATAAAGTATTCAGTTCATTCTACTCTGTTACATTATGTTTGGTATTGATCTCACCTAAGGAATAAAGTCGGACCAATTGAAAATAGGCATGTTTGGATCACATAACATGTAATTTTCATACTACACTCTCATGATTGATCTATGTCATTTGGTTGTATTGGTATACGTGACCATTGATGGATTTAGTTACGATTAATGTAACGAAAGTAGCTTTGATCCTATATTGATATGATTGATGGACGAGATTGTTTGAAAATACCCTTAATAATGATAGCAAATTTTTGAGCTCATAAGGTTGTACACATTTGTAAGGATACATGTATGGCCCAGTGGGAGATTGTTGGATAAAATTCAATAATGTGGGGCCAAACATGTATAAAATAAAATGTGTGGTGCTATCTTAAGGATTTAGTCAATAAAGTGACCACTAAAGATTATTCAGGACTAATGGGTATTAAGTGTCGTGAGATTAAAGTGTAGAGATGTATTCAATGTTTTAAATTGATGATGGGCCAATTTAATAACATTGAAACACGATAGTTGCCCTACAACTATTTATACAGGTCATGGTTCCCAATTGAGCGTGACTTTTCATAATTCTTTGCATCCCCATCAATAGAGGACAAAATCAGGGGAAAACCACGAATCAATTGGAAGGCCTAACCCCGTTCAATCAAACACAACAATGAATTCAGGTACGCTTCCGCTTCAGTTTCGATCTTGATAATTACAGCATGATGTTTGTGGATTTTAGATGAACATTCATCTATATCAAATTTAATTTAAAAAGTTGCGTTGTGGCTCCGCTACAGCTGCCTTCTTCGCCATTCTCCAAAACTTCGCTGCACCAGTCGCCAAGAGGGTCACCTAGTGGTGTTGTCGCCACTCCAACGACTACAGCTGGCAGTGCTCAAGATACCGCCGCGCGCGTGCTCGCGCAGCGACACCACCTAGTGTTGCGATTTCTTGCATAGCGGCACTGTGGTACCACTGTCGCTGCATTTAAGTCAAGACAGTGGCGCCCTAAGGCCCAGCCATTGACCGTCGACTGTGATGGCAGCACCCACGGTTGCCACTGCGAACCTTTTCCAATTTTTCACGAATTTACATTGCAAGTCCTCGTGCTTCAGAGATGGTGAAGTTAAGTCTTTCTTTGAAATAAAGTTTTGCAAGCCAGGTCCTCTGAATTTACAATAGCAGTCCCCGAATAAAAAATTGCAAAATTTGTCCCCTTCAATCTGAAACTCCAGATCTGGTCCTTACAATTTATAATTACAATTGCAACAATACATAGACCCCAATTCTATTACAAATATCAAAATCAAAGAGGAAAATATGGAGTTGGAATCCACCCCTTTTGATACATGACTCAATAATAAAAATACAAGATTTTACAATAAGGAATCTGGGGCCATAAATTAGTTCAACGAAATATCATTCATCCAATAATAATCAAATCACATAAAACTTACACCGCTCCACTAATAATCAAATCGACCTGTGGACAAATGCAACTTCATATTAATACAATCAACTAATATTTTATTTCAAATGTCGTGAATTATACTCCTGGGCATATATAATTCCAACACATCGTGACTCAAATATTTTTATCTTGAGGAAGCAATACCGTCATTGATCTCGCAGAGTAATTTCAAGAGGTCGATTCGCCTAGGACGTACGATAGTCAAGTGAAATTAATTTTGTATGATCAATGTCACAAATTAATTTCACGTAGTCTCGTCCAATACGTTCCAAACGTACTCTTAATTTTATTACCAAAGTCAAAGATAGACTTTAATAAAACCGAGACGATCTTATCAAAATAAATTGTCCATATTTATTTACTGATCGTGACCGTTGATTTTAAATCGAATTACAAATTTAATCTTTCGGTATTTAACAACTTAAACACTCAATCTGTAATATCAAATTGACCTGTGAACAAACGCAACTTCATATTAATACAATCAATTAATATTTTATTTCCAACATCGTGAATTATACTCCATGAACATATATAATTCCAACACATCGTGACTCAAATTTTTTTATCCTGAGGAAGCAATACCGTCATTGATCTCGCAGAGTGATTTCAGGCGGTCGATTCGCCTAGGAGCAGCTATAATTTTGCAACCAGCTTTGGCAAAGTCCAAACAGAACTCACAACCCAGTCTCGACGACGCACCAGTGACCATCACGACCTTGTTTTTCAACTCCACCCATGGCACCAAGCTCTCCATTTTCGTGCTGTAGTAAAAGTGAGATGATCATAGATAGTGCAATTTTTAATTAGACGATAATGGTCTTGAGGACCATCACCGCCGCGTTGTTCAATACAATAAATTCGTTACTGATGTGACACTGGTACTAATCTTGCAATGTGTTCAGCTACCCAACGACAGCGGATCATGCTTGCATGGGTTTCAGTTGGAGGCATTTATTTGTGATATTAAGTTTGAAATAGTGATTTACTAAGGATATTTGTCAATAAAATAGGTTTAATGTAATCTTTATGTTATTATTACATAACAAATATTATTTTAAAGAATTATCTCGTTTTGTATATTTTTCAAGCTATAAAATAATTATTCAAGCCAAAGCTCAGCCCAAGATAGGGATGACAATAATATCTACGAACCTGAAACCCGTTGGGTATCCGACAAAAATAGACGAAAATTACTCGATCCAATGGGTTTGTGGATAAGATATATGTGTATATTTAGAAATCCGACATGGGTGTATGTAGGGTATGAATATTGTAGAAAAACACATACCCGACCTATATACCTATTAATTTTTTTTTAAAAAAAATTATTTTTTTTAAAAAATTTAACAGTATATAATTTTGGACAAGTAGACTATTTGATATTTGCTTATTTTTGGACAATTGGTGTCTATTTATTTTTGAACAATGCACGTTGTTATACTTTTACTTTATTTTGATATCTTTGTGTTGCGTAGGGATTTATAATTAATATATTACATGTGAAGTTTATGAAAAAATTACAATTAGATACATACATTACCAATGCCCAAAAAAATTATTAAAATTAAAATACGTAACGAGTTTAAAATGTGTATAAAAGTATACTCGCACCCGATCCGACACTCTTCAGTGGGTATATGGATATGGTATGTGTATGAGTATTATAAAGGGATAAATACATATGTAAGTTATTTAAAAAGATGAAATTTAAAATTTAAGAAACTTGTGATTTTAATACAAAAATCGGATTTTCAATTAAAATTATATGTAATTAAATAGGTGTAGGTCACAATTATATAATTTATAGGTCACAAATTATATTATTTGGTCCTGACTTAATTCTCGGACACAAATAATAAATTTATAGGTCATGACTTATTTTCGATCACAAATTATCAAATTAATCGGTCACAAATCACGAATATTAAAGGTCATAACTTAATTTCCAGTCACAAATATGGCTTATCACTAATTTCTCAGTTACAAATATTTGGTCATGACTTATTTTTTGGTCACAAATTAAAAATTTATAGGTCACAACTTATTCTCAATCACAAATTTAAAGGTCACAACTTATTTTTTAGTCACGCATTGTAAAATTAATCAGTTACAAATAACAAATATTGTAGGTCATGACTTATTTTTCGATCACAAATCATAAAATCTATAAGTCATGATATAATTCTTGATCACAAATTACAAAATAATCCTTTACAACAAAAACTTATCTATGGCAATAAATAAAACATTTTCTCAAATTAATTTTTAACAATACATTTTTCAAAATCACTTTTCAACAACGTATTTTATCTCGAAATTATCACATTTCTTATTTATACACAAAATTATTTACCAAACAGAGGCATTGTTTTCAAAATAAAAAACTACACATGCCGGTGAGTTGTGTGAATTTTAAAATTTTCCTTATTTTCGGTCTCTTTTTTTTTTTTTTTAAAAAAAATAAAAAAATAAAAATCGGTGGTAGCCCCAGAAATGTTCATCACGAAAAATATATGTCTATCTCTGTGCCCCATTGTTACTAATTGTCTGCATCAATCACTGCTTATATGTGTTACTAGATGTTGAAGGTTCAATCCCTCGTAATATTAAATTTAAATATTTTTAGAATACAATATATTTATTAGATATAATTCATTAAATAAAATGTTTATGGTTCAAGTGGTTGAGTTCTTAAAATGTCAAAGATTCAATTCTTTGCAACCTTATATTTATGTAGAAGGAAATACAATTTTCTAGAATACAATATATATTTGTTAGATATAATTTAATACACATAATATTGTTGGTTGAAGTGACCCGACTTTCAAACTTTTACCTTCGGGTACAAGGTTTGAATCATTTCATATTTATTTAGAAGAAGGAAACATATTTTTTTAATTTTTTCATCAAGGATAAAATGATCATTTGATATTTTAATATATATTTTTTCTTCTTAATGTGTGTTTGGTATTGTATAAAAAGAGTTTTTTTTTTTTTTTAAATGAATAGTTATTTTTTGGAGAATGGATGATTAAGATTTGATTGAAAAGTAAAATATTGTGAACTTGACTTTTAATAGATGGTTGAGATTGAATACTGTAGTAAAAAGTGAAAAATTTATAGAAAAACAAACAAAGGCTTATGTGGCGTTCTGTTTGTATTTTCAATTTCTAAAATGTTTTGTATTTCCCGTTTTCATTTTTGTTTTCAAATTTGTTGAAAACGCGTTTGGTTTGTCATTTCTGAAAACTATTTTTGAAAATAAAAAGTTGGAAAACATGTTCTGTTTAAAATTTTGCAGAATACCACTTAAATTATTTTTAATTAATTTGCTTGCAGAATACTACTGACTCAAACTCAAATTTCCTTTCACAATATACTGAAAACATGGTTACATACAACACACTAATGTGAGCATTAAGAATCTATATTAACACAGCTTGGTCAGGTTCGGGATTTGAGAAAACTCTAGTTCTATTAAAATCCAGAAAATGCAAGTTCTTTCAAAATCACTAGAGTTCATTTACCAGTACATTTTTTGAAATATAACAATAAGAATTCTCACTTAATTTTTTTTATAATGTTAATATTGAATTCAATAAAACTTTATTTAAACTTAGTTCCAATTAGGATAATTCTAAAAAAAAAAAAAAAAAAAAAATTATTTAGACTTAATTCCAAGTTAGGATATATATTTAAAAAAATAATAATAAAAAAAAAACTTTATAATAAGCTTATTTCTAAGTTAAGATAATTCTTTAAAAAAAAAAAATTCAAAACATATTTTTCGCATTTTGAACATTTTTTTATCGAAATATACACAAAACGTTCAAAATGAGGTTTTGAACATTTTACGTTGTGTATATAAATTTTTTTTTTTTGTTTTTTAAAATGCATTTTAAAAAAATGGTGAAGGCAACGCATTTTAAAGTTTTATAAAAGACCTTGTATTCCTATTTTGGTGAGTTGCTTTGACCAATGTTTTGTTAGAAATTTCGATTATCATCTCACTTTTACAATACACGAGGATTACACAACACGATAATGGAGAGCTTGGAGCCATGGGTGGAGTTGAAAAACAAGATCGTGATGGTCACTGGTGCGTCGTCGGGACTGGGTCGGGAGTTCTGTTTGGACTTAGCCAAAGCTGGATGCAAAATTATAGCCGCTGCTAGGCGAATCGACCGCCTGAAATCACTTTGCGACGAGATCAATAACGGTATTGCTTCCTCCGGATCAAAAGATTTGAGTCACGATGAAGCCAGAGCTGTGGCTGTGGAACTGGATGTGAGCGCCAGTGGACCAATAATTGAGGCTTCTGTGCAAAAGGCTTGGGATTCGTTTGGAAGAATCGACGCTTTGGTCAACAATGCCGGTGTTAGAGGTAAAACCAACCGCTACCCCCAAACTATTTTAAAAAATTGATTAATCTTTCCGTAGGTTTCTGCGCGATGACTATTAGACTATGTTAGGCCCCCGTTTGAGACATTATTTGAAATAATGTGAATTCTCATAATAAATTTTTGGAGAATGTGTACTTAAAAAGTAATGTGTATTATTTTATTGATAGAATGTGATTGAAAATGAGTTTTAAATAATAGTAACCAAACATGGGCTAAAAGTTTGAAGATGATATTCAAACTAGGAAGATGAAAAAATTGGGAAAATTGTTGTGTACTATTCAATACAAGCAATCATTCATATATACATTAGAGAATCGACATAAAAATATAAATCATGCATAATCTAATACTTACAATAGTGATTTTCGGAGCTAAAATATGGAATAAGATATCACAAAACAAGGAATTACCAAAATAGAGAAATATGGAAAAAATCGTGATGTTTTCTATATTTGGCCGAGGAGATCGCTTGAGCAAATTAATGTAGTCCCTATCCTTCTTTCCCAGGCGATTGCTTGTCATTTGTACAAAGCGATTGCTAAGAGCAATTACTTGGCGAGGATTTTAATACCCCGCCTCAAGTTGGAGAGTGAGCATCATGAATTTTCAACTTGCCACATAGTGCCTAAAATTGATCATTTCCTAAGGCGGTGAACACATATGTGAACTGGGCGAGTAGGTATATATAATGTAGTCCTTTTCCCAGTGTGCTTCAGGCGATTGCCTGTCATTTGTACTAAGCGATTGCTTAGAGCAATTACAATTTGCTTGAGTTGTTCAGTAGAGACGCCTTGGGTGCCGTTGGGTTGTTGAGTTTCATTACCGTGCGAGATCTAGATTGCATTCACTGCCGGAGGTGCATAAGAATAGTTCCTATGGAAGGGCTGACTTTAATTCCATTTTCCATTGTTCGTGTTGGAATTCCATGTCCCATCCTTAAATCTGCACGCCTTATGTGTGGCTCCTCTTTTATTTCAGCATTTGCCATAATAATTTAGAGTACGACAGTTATCAATGCTGTGGTCATCTGTGTTGCAATGATTATAATGCTTTACCTTTGATTTGTTGTTGTTTTGTCGTCCTTGAAAAGTTGCTGCAATATAGAAGTTTTCAGTCGTTTTTGATGTCACCAGCTGTTGTATTTCTTCTTGAATAGCAAGGGAATAGGCTTGGTGAACATTGACAGTGGTGCCATCATGAGAATATTACTATGAATGCTGCTAAAAGAATATTTGATGTCCACAAGAAATTACATCATTCAATCCTCTTCTCTTTTTCAAGATGAGCCTTGTGTTGACCAAAGTGAGGAATTGTTTTATATACATCCAATTCATCTCATAGTCCTTTGAGTTTTGTGTAGTGGGCTGAGATTGTTATGTTATCTGGTGATAATGATGCTAAAGGTTTTTGAATCTAGTAGATAACATGTCCCTTCTTTTGGGAAAACTGATCTTTAAAGTCTTCCCATACTTGATAGGCTATCTTGGGGTGAATCACTCCCTTTGCCAAATCGGGTTCCATAGAGTGTGTTAGCTATGATATGATCATGCTGTCTCTGAAGGGGATTTGATGGAGTCATTGATGAACCCTACCTTATTCTTGGCCATAGGGGCATATATCTTAGATTTGCTCCATGATTAATAATTGACTCCATGTACCTTTATTGGAACAAACATCAATTTGGGAAGATTTGAATGATGAACAAAGTATGGGCTTGATGACTCGTTGGCGAAGTTACTAGAGTTTGGTTATATTTGATGGTTTGATCTTCTTGCTCTAATAACCTGTTAAAAGTTTGAAGACGATATTGAAAACTAAAAAGATGAATAAATTGGGAAAACTGTTGTGTATTATTTAATACAAGCAATCAATCATATATAAAATAGAGAATCAACATAAAAATATAAATTATGCCTAATCTAATATTTACATAGTGTTTTTCGGACCTAAAGTGTGAAATAAGGCTCTGTTTGTTATTTTTTTTGGGTTTGAAAACAAAGAATGTGATGTTTTCGAGGTAAAATATGTAGTTGAAAAGTGATTTTAAGAAATGTATGTGGTTAAAAAGTGGTTTGAGGAAATGTGTCATTTAAAATAAAGACATTTTTAAACACAGAGGCTAAAATATCACAATATAAGGAAACTACCAAAATAGAGATATGGAAAAAGAAAGAAAAAAAAAAAATAGTGATTTTTTTTTCCCTCCAATATTTGGCCTAGGCTATGGCTTGGACAAAACCTAGGCGATCGCTTAGGCAAACGTAATGCAATCCTGCTTTTCTATGTGTGCTTCAGGCGATCACTTGGATAAATTACTTGGCATGGATTTTAATAGACTAGTTTCATAAGTTTCTTCTTTTCTTCGTGAATTACATATTTTAGTGCTTAATTTATCTCTAGGGTGCATAGACTTAACTACTATTGGTGGACTGATATATTCAATTGAATTACTTAGTGTTTTTTAATTGTTTTGGAATCTATGCTTTTTCCTTTTTATGAGTAAATACAACACATAATTGTGTCATTGACAAGCTATCATTTTCACTTAAACACATGTAATCATATCGATTTTGAGAAAATTTAGCAATATATTGTACTTCGGCTCTTCAATTTCTTGAAGTCTTTCACATCCTTAGCGTTAATAAATTTAGGCTTTGTTTAACTCATTTAAAAACGTTGTTTAAGAATAGTGACATGACGACATTTCGTTGGTCCATTTTCTTGGAAAGTAAAAAATGGTGGGAAAATTATTGACCAACCAAAATGGTTGACTTTTAAAAAAATAGTATGATGAGATGTTGCCACCTGACATTTTATAAACAAAAATTTCCCGCAATATTTATAGATGAAAGAATCTTCCAAAAAGAGCTCATGTGCAACGTGTGTACCACTTTTACTGAAAAATGCAATGCTTCTACCCCCGTGAGGATTAAGTGCTTGATTTTGTAAAGGGGTGGCTATAAAGGTTTTGGAATTTTCAATGTGGACCTGAGTTCTATATTTTTGGGAATGGTTGGTACCCATCTATAGTTTTCCCTAATACCTATTTGTTTTCCTGGTAAGTACATTTATCAGCAAAGACATCTGTAAATTTTTGCACGTCACATGTGTTATTTGTGCATAGTTACTTAATGTACATAAGTTTCGTTAATACGTCTTGCACTGATGAGAAAGATTCTCTATTAACTTTCATGGGAGGTTATATTGTTGACCATTCAACATGTTGGATAGTGTTACTCTGTAGTTCTCTTTGATGAAATATTATTGAATTTTGTTGAACTACATGCAATGGTACTGAGACTTCCCTAAATCAAAGACAAATGATCCAGTCCTTGTGCCTGTGCTTGGTTGGCTTATATTATTTCCATGTTTGCACCCATCTACCTACGATATTGACTAATTTTTGATTTAGAAATTTTGTAGCCCTTCACGTTTATGTGACGAATGAAATTTAGACTATATATCTATTCAGATCTAATTAATTAGTTAAGTCACAGTATTGGCTAAACTTCTTCTAGCACCTCTAATGGCTAAACTTCTTCAAGCTCCTCTAACATCCGAGTATTATACCATAGGTCCTTTGCATAGTCCACTGGAATTGTCAGAGGAGGAATGGAACAACATCATGAAAACAAACCTGAAGGGAACCTGGCTGGTATCGAAGTATGTTTGCATGCGAATGCGTGATACAAAACTAGGAGGATCTGTCATTAATATCTCCTCCATTGCTGGTCTTACCCGTGGGCAACTACCTGGAGGCCTTGCTTATGCTTCTTCAAAGGTTGCTGTTAACACCATGACAAAGGTAGCATTTCTGTTTCTTTCCTACACAGTATTGATCTCTATTTCTCTGTACCTGGATTGACCATGGAACTGGCCTAACTCGGAAATTATGAAATTTTGAGATGCTAATTACTTGCAAATGATTCATATTGTAAATCTTGCATGTTAGCAGTAATTTACCATCTATCCAATGCTTGATAATAACGACACTCTCTTTACCTATATATGATTATATTAAAAACTGTTAATTTTTCCAGTACATTTTTACATTTTTGTGCTAAACTGCATTCTCCCCCTCTAGTATCAACTACTGAGATGAGGTTCACATCTTCATCAAGCGTTGAACTTCACCAAAATCTCCCTCACTACATTAAGATACCCAAACATAATAGAAAAAATTGAAATGCATTTTCTTCTTCCATTGGCTTTAAATTGGTCAATGCTCATCATATGAATTTGTTTTGAATATAATTTTGCTGGTTTTCTTTTTCTTTTTGTGTTTCTTGATATTCAGATCATTACATGTCATCAATTTTTATATTATACAAGATTCCATGAAGTTGTCTTTTCTGCATCCTTGCAGAGATAGAAATATACAAAAAATAATTGACTGAATAATGTTTTGTAAATGTCAGTATGTCACTAGTTTTATTTTTCTTCACTTCCACGTATAATATAGGTTATGGCCATGGAATTGGGAGTGTTCAAAATAAGAGTGAACTCATTATCTCCTGGGCTATTCAACTCTGAGATAACGCAAGGACTCATGCAAAAGGATTGGCTAAAAAATGTTGCTTTGAGAACTGTCCCTTTAAGAACTTATGGGACATCTGATCCAGCATTGACATCACTAGTGCGATACTTAATCCATGATTCCTCCGAGTATGTCACTGGCAATATTTTCATCGTTGATGCTGGCGCCACTTTACCAGGTGTACCAATTTTCTCCTCTCTTTAGATATCCAAGGAATGATGTTATTCGAATGAAATTCTAATAAATGCTTGTTTCAAGAATTTGTTGCAAGTGAAGTGTTCAATATACTGAGTAATTTTATTTTTTTTTTGTGTGGGATTATGGCTGAATCCATCTTAAAATTTGTTAGAAATCATGTGATACTGTGTAATGTTTTGTTAATCAGCATAACCATATTCATTTTCAATTAGATCCACATCAGTCTATCATGAATTTTGAAGCAATACTAGATTAGGATCTGTAACCTCTTAATTGCAAATGGTGCTCACGATCATATCGCTCTTCATTAAGAAAGTGAAGGTTTGGATGGGAAGGAATGTTTTACAAGTCCAGTCCAATATAAGCCTATAAATTTCAAATAATCGAGTCGTTTATTTGGATTGTGCTTTGTGAATCTTTTCGATTATTGGTAGCAGCTTGTTTTAGAGTTGTACGAACACGAGTTCTTATAACTTGCTGTAAATTTGTACTTGGAAGTACAGATTTTCATCTTTTATCCTCAAGGGCACGTTTTGGTACATGTCATTAGAGGGTAGTTTTAAACGGATGAGGTTAATTAGGGAGAAGATCTCAAGAGTTTTATTTAATTCAAAATTTGATTTTTTGAGTTTTTTTTTAATGGATCTTCTTTTTCCTTTTACTTGTGTAATTTTCTCACATATAATTGGGTTTTTAAACTTAAAATTTAAAATTCTTATACATCCCCGTTTGGGATCCATTTAAAGAAAAAAGGGCTAATTAGATCAAATCATATGTGAAATAACCTAAGTTGATTGATCCAATTATACCTAGAGGAGGTGAATAGATGTATAATGTGGAATTATAAATTATTTAACAAGTAATTAAATCTAGATAAATTATCAATCGTATACGTCACAATAAATAAATAAATATTATAAGAAAGTAAATGACATCTAGTATGGTAGTGAAGAAAAATCCATTGAAAAAGTTTTCACAAAGAAACAACCTTATGGAAATTATACTATTAAAATTTACTAGAAAAGATATGACTTACAGAAATTGTTTCAAAAATTATTAATCGTTACTATACTCTGACCCAACTCGTAGATCATTGAAAACCCTTTTCGTTTATGCTTCTTGCCCATTCCAGCAATTTTGGACTATTTATTCTTGTGTGGATTGCCAAGAAAAATCTTCATTCTTCTTCAACTAGAACTCTAGCTATCTCTCCCCAACTCTAGAACTCTATAAGCTTATTGTTAAAGGATTTGAGATTTGATCTTTTATAATAGAACAATCTTGAATTACAATTCAAAAAGTTATGATTGATATTGAATAATCAAAGAGTGAATCAAGAGATTTGTAGAATGTTATTTGATGTGTTTGTGTGTGTGTGTGTGTGTGTGTGTGTGTGTGTAAAGTGGTTGAGATAATTTAGGATCGTACTCTAAAAATCACGAAACAACATTTGTCAAGATTTCATGATCGTCAATATTTTCATCATATCTTTCAATTTACATGTTCGCTTGAGGCGATTCAAAGTGCATTGAAAAAATAACTTAAATGGATATAATTATTGTAGAAATATATTTTTTCTTATTCGAATGTTTTTATGAGAAAATCGAGTGTCAAACTCCCACTGAAAATTTGAATCATTATCCTTGATGGTTTTGAATTTTCATTTGAATTCTAATTGCATCTTAAGTCTTCTTGAACATTTTTTGATCTTCTTGAGTCCAAATATTTAATTAATTCAACTACAATACTTTGACTATAATTTTAACTTTATAAACGAGTCATTTTGTTCACAAGATTTTAATTAAATCAAAACATAACAATCTACTTCTTTGATATTATGTGACAAAACAATATAATAATAACATAAAAGACAAGCCTAACATTAGTTTTATAATTTGTTTATAAACATATTTACATGTTTTTTTAAATCACTTTCTGACCACACGTTTTCTCAAATCACTTTTCAATTACATATATACCTCGAGAATATCACTTTTTTTTAAACAACTTTTTTTTTTTTTTACCAAACAGAGACCCTTTGTTTTGTAACTCAATTATTACTTATTTATAAATTAATTTGTAAATAACATAATTTCTTAAATTATATATATATATGGGGAAACGATTACCAATTCACGGTGGGTAGATCTTAATGTGCCTACCATATATGTTATGTTGATACGTGTTCAGTGTACATATATATAGTGGTTGACATAATTTAGGATTGTAGTTTAAAAATTGAGTCATTTTTTTTAAGATGACTCCTCCGTTTGGTAACACTGTTTGGTTTATAAACTGATTTATTTATGATTTTTGGGTAAAAAGTAATGGTTGAGAATTGGAGAGAGAAAAATGTGTAGTTAAAAAGTAGTTTGGGAAATTGTGTGATTTATAAACAACTAAAAGTACATTTACCAAACAGAATCAAAATAGTATCCCTCTTTGATATTCCGTGAGAAAATAATATAATAAAAACATGATTAAAAAAGATCAAGTCTAACATCAGTTTTATAACTAGTTTGTAAACATGTTTATATATTTTTTCAAACCACTTTTTTATCACACACATTTTCTTAAATCACTTTTGAACCATATATTTACCTTGAGAATATCAATTTTTTTTTTTTTAAATTTTTAAACAAACTTTTTTTACAAAACAGAGACTAGACTTTCGTTTTATAACTCAATTATTACTTATTTATAAATCAATTTGTGAACAACACAATTTCTTAAATATTTTTTTTATCACACATTTTTTAAAATAACTTTTTAACCACACGTTTTACTTCAAAAACACTAAAAACCATTTATAAATTCTCAAAGCCAGCCTATATAAGTTAAATTTTTACTCGTACACAAATTTTACAACTTATAAATGGACTTTTAACTTATGCACAATATTCTTTACACAATTATTAATAGGATAATTGTAGTTACTGCGCAAACTTTTCATTTTTTATTTTTATTTTTATTTATTCCCCTCTTTTAGATTTACCCCAATCTTTCAATCATCTCAAATATTTTAAATGTACGCCCCTCAATGACAAATTGATGAATTCGTCTATATCTCCGTCAGTTTGACCATATTTTGAACAAATTTAAAAGGGCAAAATCTTAACTTTACATGTTTCTAATGAAATAATTGGAACAGTTAGAGCATCTTTGATAATGTGAAATTTTTTTTAATTGATGCGTAGTTTAAAAATATTTAAAAAATAAAAAATTGTAGACTTGATTAAGAATGTATGATTAACATTGAGTTTGAAAAGTTGTGATGAAAATTTTTATTTTACCAAACAAGCTCTTAAATCAAAAAATTCCTAAAAAATAAAAAATAAGTATCACCTTCTTCCTCAAATCTAGAGACGAAATTATGAAGAAACCTCTCCAACATTTTTCACTAATCCATTACTCTTAGTCAATTTGTAGTGTATTTTGATATTTCGTCCCGCAACATTTTTCATTCACCCTTGCAAGATTTTTAATTTTTTTTCAATTGACAAATATTGACCAAATAACTTAAAGCCTAAAATTCAATACTTCAAAGGCCTTGGTCTTAAACAAAAGACTAATTATACAAAAGCGTTAGGCTTAAACGAATGACCCATTATCCAATTGGAATAGAGGAAATTACAAGTGGACCTGATTTTTAAGAATCAAATTCAAAAATAAGATCAAATATGTATTATTTCAATTTTCAGGTTGTAAATAAGATTTAATTTAATAAATGAAAAATTAATTATTCAACTCTATTCCTTTATTTCAGAACACAAACATTATTTCAAACCCTACTTTCTCTCCATTTCCACTTTCAATCCAGGATACAATCGGCGCCGCTCATTAACCTCACAGCCACACCCCGTCGCCGCCTCTACCTCTGTCTAAACTAAAAATCAAAAGTCCAGTCAGTATCATTGAACTGACAGCCGCTGGCTCGGGATTTTTCAAGCATCGCTGCATCGGGTGAAATGCGATGGTGGTGCCACTACCTAAACCAAAAATCAAAATCGAGATGGCAGCGCTGCTACTGCCTGCTGCCAGCGATGAAGAGGAGGCGATAATGGTTGTGGATTTGTGGGCTGTCGCAACAGATTGGAGGATCTGCATTCATGGGGTGAATCTTGGGTGACGAATCGACGGGCGTGTTTTGGATTGCAGTGGTGAATCTTGGGTGGTGGTAGTAGCGATGTGGTGGCTGTGAGTGGTGATGGAGGCTGGTGTGTTCTCCGGGGGTAGGTGGTGATGCAGTTCAAGCATTCGTTCTGCAGCAGCGTTTTCTTTTTCTTTTGTTGAGGCTTGATCACAGCGACGTCATGTAGACGGTGGTGGTTGAGGGGTGTCAGTGGAGAGGTGGTGGTTGTGACGGTGGCAGCGTGGGCAGGTGTCCATTACGTGAGATGTGGCCTCGTATTGCAGAATGATCCAAAGGATTCGAGCAGTAGAAAGGATATGTTTCATTGTTGATTTTTTTTTTTTTAATCGTATGTTTAATTGTTGATTGTCTAGACTAGATGGAAACTTATGAGATTTTTCAGTTTTGAGGATAACGATGATATCCAGGATACCCAGGATAAATGTGATCTAATAAATGATAAGTTAATTGTGACCTAATAATTTAATAATCGTAACTTAAAAGACACGTGATCTAATAATTTTATAAGTTGTGACCTAAAAATAGGTGAGGATAAACTAAATTGACATTTTGTGACCTTAAGAATTTGACTTGTAACCTTAAGAATTTGACTTGTGACCTGAAATAAATCTGTGACCTAAAAATAGGTCAGAATAAACTAAATTGACATTTTGTGACCTTAAAAATTTGATTTGTAACCATAAGAATTTGACTTGTGACCTGAAATAAATCTGTGACCTAAAAGATTTATCCTTTGTAACATGTAATTATACAATAATATTGTGACCTTAATATGTATATTTATTAAAATATTTTTATTTCTTTAATTTAATTAATTAATTTTATTGACAACCTTATTTTTGAAATTATACAAGTTTGACCTTATTTTTGAAATATGTATTTTAAAACACCTTATTTGTGTATTTTTCCCATTGGAATATACTATTTAAATAATCAATTTTGTTGTAAAACTAGAGTAAAATAAAAAGAATAGAAAGATAGAGAGAGAAAAATATATAATTCTTCTTGTTGAAGATGTGTGTTTAAAACCTCTAAATCAAGCCCCTATTTATATGAGAGAGTAATGGTACAATTGTAATAAAGTAAAATTTATAAGGGTAAATTTGGTCATTCACATTATATACATTTTATAACACTCCCCCTTGAATGACCAATTATGCAGCATGCCTCGTTAAAACCTTGCTAAGAAAACCCAACAGGATAAAACTTGAGCAAAGGAAAAAGAGTACAGCTACTCCCCCTGATATTGGCCATCGTGAATCATTGAGTCTACTGTTCGAAATGACATCAAACGATAATAAGAATAAATCATGTACTGAAGCTTTAAATTCTGAAGTGTTGCCTCGTTAAAACCTTGTCAGTAAAACCCAGTGCGATAAAACCTGATCGAAGGAAAAAGAGTACAATTGCTGCCTCATTAAAAACCTTACTTGAAAACCCAATGAGATAAAAACTCAGCTAAAAAAAAAATAGTGCGGTGCGTATCTAATCTTCTTGATGATGTTGATTGAGATCTCTGAGTCGACACATTCCGGTCTTATTTACCAATTTTTCAAATGTTGCAGTAGGTAAAAATTTTGTGAACATATCTACTAGATTATTATTTGAACGAATTTGTCGAACATCAATTTCACCACTCTTGTCAAGATCATGTGTGAAGAAGAATTTCGGTGAAATATGTTTCGTTCTATTACCTTTAATGAAACCTCCCTTTAGTTGAGCTATACATGCGGTATTGTCTTCATATAGAATTATTGGATTTCCTTTTCCTGAAGAGAGACCACAAGTCTCCTTATATGCTGAGTCATTGATTTCAACCATACAGATTCTCGACTTGCCTCATGTATTTCAAGTAGTTTAGCATGATTAGAAGTAGCAGCAGTTAATATCTGCTTTGTGGATCTCCATGATATAGCAGTACCTCCTCAAGTGAATAAATAACCTGTTTGAGATTTAGCTGTGTGTGGGTCTGATAGATATCCCGCATCAGCATACCCAACAAGTTCCAGTTTAGTTTTATTTGAATAAAACAAACCCATGTCAATTGTTCCTCGGAGATACCTCAATACATGTTTAACACCATTCCAATGTCTTTGTGTAGGAGAAGAACTATACCTTGCTAGTAAACTTACCGAGAATGCAATATCAGGTCGTGTGTTGTTGACAAGATATAGTAGTGCACCTATAGCACTAAGATATGGTACTTTAGGACCAAGAAGTTCTTCATTATCTTCTCGAGGTCTAAATGGGTCTTTTTCCACATTGAGTGAACGAACACCCATCGGTGTGCTCAATGGATTTGCCTTATCCATGTAAAATCGTTTAAGGACTTTTTCTGTATATGTTGATTGATGAATAAGAATTCCATTTGATAAATGCTCGATTTGCAAGCTGAGACAAAATTTTGTCTTTCCAAGATCTTTCATCTCAAATTCTGACTTTAAGTACTCAACTGCTTCCGGAATTTCTTCGAGAGTTCCAATAATATTTAAGTCATCAACATATACAACAATAATTACGAACCATTCATTGACTTCTTTATAAAAATGTAAGGGCATATAGGATCATTCTTGAATCATTCGTTCAGTAGATATTCACTAAGGCGATTATACCACATGCGGCCGGATTGTTTCAATCCATATAATGACCTCTGCAGTTTGATTGAAAATAATTCTCGAGGTCTCGAATTATATACTTCAAGCACTTTAAATCCCTCGAGAATTTTCATGTGGATGTCATTGTCAAGCATGCCATATAAATAGGTTGAAACTACATCCATCATGCGCATATCTAGTTTTTCATGTATTTCCAAACTGATTAGATATTGAAACGTAATTGCATCCATTACAGGGGATTACGTTTCTTCATAATCGATACCAGGTATTTGCAAAAATCCTTGTATTACAAGTCGTGCTTTATATCTCATGACTTCTCTTTTCTCATTTCTTTTTTGCACAAATACCCATTTGTATCCTACAGGATTAACCCTTTTAGGAGTTTGAACGATAGGTCCAAAAACTTTACGTTTCTCCAATGAATCCAATTATGTCTGAATTGTACTTTTCCATTTTAGCCAATCATTTCTTCGTTTACATTCATCGATGGATTTTGGTTCATCATCCTCGCTATCATTAATAATTTCGAGTGCTACATTATATGAAAAAATACAGTCGATAACTATTTCTTCTCGGTTCCATCTTTTCCTCTTATAGACATAATTTATAGAGATCTCTTTATTTTCATCATTTTCAGGTACCTGTACCACTTCAGGGATTTTTATTTGAATTATGTTTTTGGAATCTTCGAGAGATTCTGCCTCTTTAATATAATTATTGACTATATGCTCATTTTTCTTTCGAGGATTTTTATCCTTGGAACCGATTGGTCTACCACACTTCATGCGTATCGTAGACTCATTAGCTTTATTTTGTCCTTCTGGGACATCAATTCGGAATGGAGCATTCTCAGCTGGAATGTGTGATTTAGTCACTCTTTTTAGGTCAGTGAATGGATCTGGCAATTGATTGGCTATCTTTTGCAAGTGGATTATCTTTGAACTTCTTGTTCACATTGCTTTGCGCGAGGATCTTGTTTGGATAAATATGATGCATTCCATGTTATTTCTTTTTCCAGCTAATGCTAGGAACATTGTTTCGTCAAAATGACAGTCTGCAAATCGTGCAGTAAAAACATTACTCGTATTGGGTTCAAGATACTTTATTATAGAAGGAGATTCAAACCCAATATATATTCCCAGTCTCCTTTGAGGACCCATCTTTGTTCATTGTGGTAGTGTAACACCCCAAGTTTAAGAGTCTAAGACCTAGGCGTGTAACTCCCATTCACATTAAGTGCGAAATTTAAATCGTTTACACAATTAAAATGTTCATTTATCTATTATAAAGTTTTACAGAAATTTCGGCAGAGTCTCCTCTATAAACTGGACATAGCCAACCTGTAGAGGGACGTCAAAACCATTTTAAAAATTTAAAACATCAATCACATCTCAATCACATTCATCATCGCCAAAACCAATTCATTCATTCCCCAAACTCCTCAAGCATAAGATTTTCCAAAATATCAACAGACATTGACAAATGAAATAAGAAGTAATTTAACCTCTAATACGTCACCCATACTTAATTAAAACTAACTTCAACAAAACCATTATCAATAATAATGAATTAAGGAATAAATTTAAATGATAACTTGAATAAATTTAACTTTATTAGGTAAGGCGGTAACGGGTACTGTCTGAGTCAGCCGCCAAGTACTCTCCTCGGATCACCTAACTTTCATCACCTGAAATGTTGGGGAGGGATTGGGGTGAGCTAAAGCTCAGTAAGTAAACTGTATGCATGAATGCATGCTTATGACATGAATGCTTTAAAAATTCCATATATGTATCCCCGTTTACTTTACTTTCCAGAAAATTCAAACTTTTCAAACTTTCACTTAACATTTCAAAACTTTCATTTCATTTCCATCGTGAGCTCACTTGATGTAGCTTCTAGTCAATTAGATAACAGCGGGAAATTTCTTATTTGGAACCAGATTAACATTCACATTTCCACCGCAAAGCGGTTTAACATTCACTTTCCCACCGCAAAGCGGTTTAACAGTCCACCGTAAACGGTTGAACATTCCGTCGCAAAGCGACTTAATTCGGGTACGCCGGTCCCCCGCGCCCTATTTCCCACTCGCAACTTTCATGAACTAGAAGTACACCCATTCATTCTTAAAAAACTTGGGATACATAATTTTTTTGACAAAATTGCACTTTGACACATTCCTTTCATTAAAACATTTGACTTTCCCATTTCGATGCCAATGCATGTTTAATGATGCAATGACATGATAATGTGCATGCTTGAACATTTCCTTAAATACACATACTTGCATATCACACATCAAATACATCAACATTAAGTAATTAACACGAAATCACTTACGCACATTAATTTCACATTAACTTTCTACTTTCATGAAAATAGGGGAAGTTTACTTACTTGACGTCCTTAGCATTTACCGTTATCTGGATTTGCAAGTGGAGGAACATCGGCTGCCCGTGACGTCAATGTACCAAAATCCGCCGGTGGGGTGGCGGTCGGCGGTCGAAAGCGAGAGGGAGAGGTCGCGACCGAGAGAGCCGAGAGAGAGAGAGACAAAATTGAGAGTGAGAGAGGCATGGAACGAGAGTGAGGGAGTGAGTCTGAGGGTTAGGTTAAGTAATGAACTTTTGGTGATTGCAAATTGGTCCTTCAAGTCTCTCTAGAGACATACTTAAGTACACCTCTATCATAAATTTACAAAATACCCTAAAGTTTACCACTTATAATAATTTGACAAAAATAAGAATTGGCAAGCTTAGGAAATAAAACAGTTATTCACATAAATTGCAAGTAAACAAATTTAAAATTTCCTAATTGGCACATTGAGCGAGACGGCGTACAACTCCTTCCACTGCAAAACAATTCAAATCATTGACGTAAAGTTAAATTAAATTCTCAAATTTCAAATACATTAGCATAATTATGACGTGAAATTTTTAAAGGGTACGAAATGAAAGGCGGTATTACAGTTCCTTCCCCCCTTAAAGAAATTTCGTCCTCGAAATTAAAACTTACCAAAAACCCGTGGATACCTGGCACGCATCTCGCCTTCGCATTCCCAAGTAGCTTCTTCTACTGCATGATTCCCCCAACTAACCTTAACTAACGTAATCTTCTAAGTTCCTTATTTACTTTCATTAGGATTTTCACAAGTAACTCCTCATAAGTCAGATCCTCACAAAGATCTTATGACTCATAACTGAACTATGGGAGGAAATCCGAAATATACTTCCTCAAAATTGATGCATGAAAAACATTGTGCACACCCGATAGTGCTGGTGACAATGCAATCCGATAAGCTAGGTCACCCACTTTTTTTTTTTTTTTTTTCAAGAATTCAAAAGATTTCCTTCTTTTGTCCGTATAAGATTTTTGCCTACTCCGTGTCGTTATCATCCACTGACGATTCCTTTCAACAACTTCAGTTGTTTGCTGTACTATTTCTGGACCCAATAATCTTCTCTCTCCTACTTCATCCCAATGAACTGGCAATCTACATTTCCTATCGTATAGTACTCAATACGGATCGAAGTTTGATAGCTATTGTTGTAGGAGACCATCAACCGACATTATCCCACTTATGAATCCATTCACTAACTTTCCATTTCCAGCCTTTCATACGATCTATTCTAACGTCTAAACCTTAATATATATATATATATTTATTGATCACATTCTTAAAACTAAAATCAAGAAGGTTGACCAAAAGAAGACTTTATAATCCAGAATTATTGAAACTTGACGTCCATACCAAAATATACAGTAGAAATACTAAAACTTTGACAGAATCTTTCTGGATAGATTTACAAACGAAATCCTTTCGGAACATGCTGACATTTCTTTTAAAATCGGAGGATCAACTTAAATCCTGTAACCCATACTTACATATTGTAATCAAGTATTCAGCATCATACACTCATCTTAGAACTAAAGCCAAGGTACTAATTTAAGAATTCATACTTATAAATATATGACACAAATCAAAATCCCAAAATTTCTTAGTTACAAGACCAAACAACATTATAAATTTCTCTCAAAATAAGGGAATAATTCACTTACTCAAACACAATATCCATTCCTTAATTCCCAATAATTAAGAATCAAATCTTTAAATCTCAAATTTCATAATTTTTCTCATAGAAGTCTCAATAAAATCATATCACTCATAATCTCAACATCTCATCACAACTTCATAAAACTGGTTTTGCCATATCTAAAATCAATTATGCAAAATCTCATAAAACCATATTTCTTCTTCATGTATAGCTCCTGACCACCCCATGGCAAAAAGCTAGGTCGAACAAAACTTTTGTCCATGAGATTCTATAGTTGCACTTTGAGCTCTTTTAAGTTACGAAGGAGCCATCCGATATTATACCTTGGATACTAGAGCTGCGCACTTAATCGATGACGAATTCAATTTCTCTTTTAGGCGGTAAATCACAAAGATCTCCTGAGAACATCTTTAGTCATTTTCGAATAACAGAAATTTGTTCGAGAGAAGTATTCACCTTAGACACTTCAATTATTGCAACCAGGTAGGCTTAACAACTCTTATTCATCAATTGACGAGCCTTCATCACTGATAATATCGAAATAGAAAGTTTCACCTTTACTTCAAAAAAACGAAAAGGGTTTCATTGGAAGGTTTAAATACCACCTTAACGTAGCCAGTGATTGAAACCTTATACCATAATAATCATTCCATTCCTAGTATGACATCAAGTTTGTGGGTATTCAGTGTTATGAAATCCATCATCTACTCCTTCCCATTCACCATGATTGGGACATTTCTCAACACATAACTTTAGTTCAACAATTCTTCAAATGGCGTTGACAATATAAACTTGGTCTCCAGCTACTGAGATGGGTAAATCAATTTTCCTATAACTGTTGGACTATCAAATGAGTGGGTAGTCCCGAGATCAAATACGATAAGTGCTTAATACTAAGTTCGATGACTTCTCAACTTCTCGTTTGGACATTGTATAATCTCGATCCGATATACCATTCATCTTCATTTCTTATTTCACAAAAAGATCTAATAAACGGCACCCAAATTCTTAATAACCATTACTTTCTCACCTCCTCATTTACATAACCAAGATTTACTCGTTATATTCACTGACAACATTCTTAACCTTTCACTTTCCGACATTACCCATTAGCATGCAAGAATTTACAATAATTGGAACATCAAATAACATTTCATAATTTAAACAAAATTTAACTTACCAGATGATCGAGGAAGATGCACTTGAGGCGTGACTCAGTACCCGAACCATTTTCAAATAAGTTTTAAAAGTCTACAGAATCGCTTTTAAAACTCTTAGCTCTGATACCAAAAATGTAACACCCCAAGTTTAAGAGTCTAAGACCTAGGCGTGTAACTCCCATTCACATTAAGTGCGGAATTTAAATCGTTTACACAATTAAAATGTTCATTTATCTATTATAAAGTTTTACAGAAATTTCGGCAGAGTCTCCTCTATAAACTGGACATAGCCAACCTGTAGAGGGACGTCAAAACCATTTTAAAAATTTAAAACATCAATCACATCTCAATCACATTCATCATCGCCAAAACCAATTCATTCATTCCCCAAACTCCTCAAGCATAAGATTTTCCAAAATATCAACAGACATTGACAAATGAAATAAGAAGTAATTTAACCTCTAATACGTCACCCATACTTAATTAAAACTAACTTCAACAAAACCATTATCAATAATAATGAATTAAGGAATAAATTTAAATGATAACTTGAATAAATTTAACTTTATTAGGTAAGGCGGTAATGGGTACTGTCTGAGTCAGCCGCCAAGTACTCTCCTCGGATCACCTAACTTTCATCACCTGAAATGTTGGGGAGGGATTGGGGTGAGCTAAAGCTCAGTAAGTAAACTGTATGCATGAATGCATGCTTATGACATGAATGCTTTAAAAATTCCATATATGTATCCCCGTTTACTTTACTTTCCAAAAAATTCAAACTTTTCAAACTTTCACTTCATTTCCATCGTGAGCTCACTTGATGTAGCTTCTAGTCAATTAGATAACAGCGGGAAATTTCTTATTTGGAACCAGATTAACATTCACATTTCCACCGCAAAGCGGTTTAACATTCACTTTCCCACCGCAAAGCGGTTTAACAGTCCACCGTAAACGGTTGAACATTCCGTCGCAAAGCGAATTAATTCGGGTACGCCGGTCCCCCGCGCCCTATTTCCCACTCGCAACTTTCATGAACTAGAAGTACACCCATTCATTCTTAAAAAACTTGGGATACATAATTTTTTTGACAAAATTGCACTTTGACACATTCCTTTCATTAAAACATTTGACTTTCCCATTTCGATGCCAATGCATGTTTAATGATGCAATGACATGATAATGTGCATGCTTGAACATTTCCTTAAATACACATACTTGCATATCACACATCAAATACATCAACATTAAGTAATTAACACGAAATCACTTACGCACATTAATTTCACATTAACTTTCTACTTTCATGAAAATAGGGGAAGTTTACTTACTTGACGTCCTTAGCATTTACCGTTATCTGGATTTGCAAGTGGAGGAACATCGGCTGCCCGTGACGTCAATGTACCAAAATCCGCCGGTGGGGTGGCGGTCGGCGGTCGAAAGCGAGAGGGAGAGGTCGCGACCGAGAGAGCCGAGAGAGAGAGACGAAATTGAGAGTGAGAGAGGCATGGAACGAGAGTGAGGGAGTGAGTCTGAGGGTTAGGTTAAGTAATGAACTTTTGGTGATTGCAAATTGGTCCTTCAAGTCTCTCTAGAGACATACTTAAGTACACCTCTATCATAAATTTACAAAATACCCTAAAGTTTACCACTTATAATAATTTGACAAAAATAAGAATTGGCAAGCTTAGGAAATAAAACAGTTATTCACATAAATTGCAAGTAAACAAATTTAAAATTTCCTAATTGGCACATTGAGCGAGACGGCGTACAACTCCTTCCACTGCAAAATAATTCAAATCATTGACGTAAAGTTAAATTAAATTCTCAAATTTCAAATACATTAGCATAATTATGACGTGAAAGTTTTAAAGGGTACGAAATGACAGGCGGTATTACAGGTAGGGTATTGGTACGTAAACCGCACAACCAAAAATTCTTAGATGGGATATATTAGGCTCCTGACCATAAGCCATTTGTAATGGGGAGAATTTATGATAAGATGTTGGCCTGATACGTATGAGTGCTGCGGCATGTAGTATAGCATGTCCCCTAGCAGATACGGGAAGTTTTGTTCTCATAAGTAATGGCATAGCTATTAATTAGAGGCGTTTAATAAATGATTCTCCTAGACCATTTTGAGTATGAACATGAGCAACCAGATGTTCAATCTTTATCCCAATCGATATGCAGTAATCATTAAATGCTTGATATGTAAACTCGCTAGCATTATCAAGACGAATAGTCTTAATTGGGTAATCCGAAAATTGTGCTCATAGACGAATAATCTGATCAAGTAATCTCGCAAATACCAGGTTGCGAGTGGATAATAATCTCCCATCTGACCATCTAGTAGATGCGTCTATTAAAACCATAAAATATCGAAATGGTCCACATGGAGGGTGAATGGACCCACAAATATCACCCTGTATACGTTCCAAAAATATTGGAGATTCATACCCAATTTTAGTTAATGATGGTCAGATGACCAATTTGCCTTGAGAACAAGCAGCACATGAGAATTCATTACAATGAAGAATTTTCTGATTACTCAATGAATGTCCTTTTGAATTCTCAATAATTCTTCGCATCATAGTTGACCCGGGATGTCCCAGCCGGTCATGCCAAATTATAAAATTCTTTGGCTCTTTGAACCTTTGGCATAATATAACATTTGTTTCAATTGTACTAATTTTTTGTATAGTGCAAGCTAGAAGGTAAAGCGGGTAACGTATACATTTATTTCCAGAGACAATAGAAGTAATATAAATATATTCTTTATTATTTTCTTCGAAAGTCTCAGTATGGTACCTGTTACTTCGTATATCTTTATAACTTAGCAGATTCCTAGATGACTTAGGAGAAAATAAGGCATTTTGGATGACCATTTTTGTTCCTCCACTTAGTACAATATTTGCTTTTCTCCATCCTTTAATAATAGGTGCAAATCCTATTACTGTACTCACATTAATTGTCATCATTGTCAAATTCAAGAAATATTTCTAATTTATGAGTATTGTATTTGTTGATGCACTGTCTGCTAATCAAATATATCCATCAATGATCTTGGAGCCATTCAATAAATCAGAAGTGTCCATTTCTTCATTAACAAAGAGAAATACGGTTACACACAAAATAATTATATTGAGAAGAAAAATATTATATTATTATACATATTTTCATTAAAAACAACGTGCAAAAATTATCATATACATAAAAGTACCGATAACACACTGAAATACATGAATACATTCAATTACAAGTAATAACTTCTCAACTTCGATCATTATCATGTTTAGCAATGCTCTCATCAGGTTGTTCAATGAAATCATCAACATCGAGATGTGTTACTTCTGATGAGAAATGGTCCGGATTATTTCCTTGAAAAACAAAGTTTGTTTCAACATTTTTTCCTTTCTCATTTTGAGAGGCTTTGTATAATTCAACAAGATGTTTTGCTGTCCGACAGGCACGTACCCAATGGTCTTTCATACCACATCTATGGCATGAACTGTCTATCAATCTTGTTGACATCTTTCTTTTTTGGAAACTTTCCCCACTTTCTCCATAATTTGTTCCTCTAAAATTGAAGGATTGTTTATTATGACCATTGTGAGGACGAGCATGACTTTTTCCTCCACGTTGCCAAGTATAGTTTTGTCCTCATCCTCGATCTTGACCATTGCCACGACCACGACCAAGACCACGACTACGACCATGGTCTTGTCTTTGTTTATTATATGAAATGTTATTCGCTTCAGGTAGTGCAGCTGATCCGGTCGGTCGTGATTCATGATTTTTCATTAAGAGCTCATTATTTTGCTCAGCCACTAGAAGACATGATATCATTTCTGAATATTTTTTAAAGCCTCGTTCCCTGTATTGTTGCTGCAAGATAACATTCGAGACATGAAAAGTAGAGAAAGTTTTCTCTAACATATCTTCTTCAATAACTTTTTCTCCGCATAATTTTAATGTGGAAGTTATTTTAAACAATGTGGATTTAAACTCAGATACTGATTTAAAATCTTGCAGCCTCAAATGCATCCAAGTATAACGAGCTCTTGGCAGTATGACTGTCTTCTGATGGTCATATCTTTCCTTCAAATTATTCCACAATTCAAGAGGATCCTTGATTGTAAGATATTCCGCTTTTAGTCCCTCATCAAGATGATGGCGAAGGAAGATCATCGCCTTGGCCTTTTCTTGATTGGATGTGGTATTTTCTTCTTTTATGGTATCCCCAAGGCCATTAGCTTCAAGATGTATATTAGCATCAATGATCCATGAAAGATAGTTCTTTCCAGATATATCAAGAGTCACAAATTCTAATTTTGTGAGATTGACCATGTATGTAAGACTACAAAATAAAATCAAGTAAACAAATGTAACTATCTAATGAATGACTAACAAATATAATAAAGAAATAATCTGATATAAAATCAAGATAAATAACTTTCGTAAAATATCTTTAATTTAAAATGAAGTCCAATGTTTATAACAATTCACAGTGCATAACTTCAAGGTCTATAATATAGCATAGATTATAATAGTCCAAAGTCCATAAGTACAAGATCCATAATAGAGCATAGGTTATAATAGTCCAAAGCCCATAAGTCCAAGATCCATAATAGAGCATAAGTTATAATAGTCTAAAGTCCATAATAATTCAATGTTTTGCAAGGGTAAAACAATAATCCAAATTTAGCTAATACGAATATCATTATTTAATTGTTATTTAAGTTTTCATAATTATTATATTGGTAAATAAAAATATCATTAAACTAAAACAAAAATATAAACTAGAAGAAAGATAAATATTTAATATTGTAGTATCACATCATATATATATATATATATATATATATATATATATATATATATATATACATAACCTTATCTTTAGCTTTAACTTTAAATTTAAATTTAACTTTAACTTTTTTTTTTTGTGACAAACACACCATGTTAGCATGCATAGAAACAATAATTCTAAAGATTCTAAAGCATAACTTTTTGACTACCACACCATGTAAACATGCATAGAAACAATAATTCTAAAGATTCTAAAGCACATAAAACTACTAAATAATTAAGCAATACTTTGAAAAAGATGAATATGGAAAACTCAAAAGTACGTAATTAATTCTAAAGTTTTAAAGATAATTTATTTCATAATTATTGTATACTTAATAAAAAAATTGTAAATATTTAAAATGATTATGAAATATAGATCGATAAATATCAATGAATTTGATTCTTACAAAGATATAAATTTGAAGACTTACAGTTGAGTAGATGCCTAAGGATAATCTCTTCACAGTAATTCGGTTTAAGCAGATGTTTGATTAGTAATAATCAGATTTCTGATACAGAGGATCCTACTAAAGGCAACTGCAGAGCATAATTCCTTCAGATTACTCAAATTCAAGACTCAATTGGTTAGAGACTCGTACTGATAACGTGTTGTAAAACTAGAATAAAATAAAGAGGAGAGAGAGAGAGAGAGAGAGAGAGAGAGAGAGAGAGAGAGAGAGAGAGAGAGAGAGAGAATTCTTCTTATTGAAGAGGTGTGTTTAAAACCTCTAAATCAAGCCCCTATTTATATGAAAGAGTAATGACACAATTGTAATAAAGTAAAATTTATAAGAGTAAATTTGGTCATTCACATTATATACATTTTATATCAAATTTGACAATATGTTTGACCACCCTCTCGGGGCCAGAGTGGATCAATGATGAGGACCTCACATCGGCATCACCCCCGTGTGAGGACGTGAGGGAGTGGTCAACCCCATTGCCAAATTAATTGTGAGAGAAGCATGGTCCTATTCAATTTTCAACTTATTCCAATTCCAATTCCAATGAATTCACCTGACTTTCTCTCTGGTCTTCTCTGCCTCCTCCTAAGCACCGTAGCTCGGCCCCGACTCTAGTTCTCTCTGCCTTACTGTCGACGCCTCCTCCATCCAATGAAAATGCTTTCTCCTGGCTCTATGATTGTCACCCTTTTCTGGGCGTCGGCCAGCAGGCTGCTGGCCGCTGGCATGGCTCAAGCCTGAAGCAGGTTAGAAATGTTCCCTATATTGAGTTAATTTGTGTTGATTTAAGTTAATTTTGTGTTATTTTGAGATAGTATTTGCTTGTCTCATTTTTTCGTGTTTTAGATAATTTTTGCTAGTCTAATTTTCGTGTTAATTTCAGTTTAATTATTGATTGAATTTAAGAATTTAGTTACCATTCTGTAAGTTTTTGCTAATCTGTTATTTGTAAACATGGCTTAATTTCTTTTGGGTTAATAGCACAAAACGTCCCAACGTTTGACGTGTATTGTGCAAATCGTCCCAACGTTTTGATTTTTGACGCTAAACGTTTCAACCTTTACAATTTTTTGTAGGAGACATCATATTTGTCAATTTTAACCATTTCACCGTTAACTTGGAATTGAACAGTAAATGTTTAACAGGAGCAAGGGCATTTTCGTCCAAATCAATACCAGCCTATTTATAGTTCATTTACCGCCTCAATTCTTAACTTCCAGTCAATATGATTTAAAAAATTAATTCATAAATACTTTACTTTAAAAAATAATGAAAAAACTTGCAAAAAGCCAACTAATCATTATGAGAATAACAACTACAAGATTGAATGGACAGAATTGGAGGTATTGTAATGAATCTGGGCATTTCAGACTCAATGTGAATGGTGAACTTCTGTAGAAGAGAGATGCAGGAGGGGGAAGGTTGCTTGAAACATACCTGGTGCAAAACATCCCGACGTTAATAAAATTTTGGTGAAGAACATCCCAATCTTTTAATATTTATGGTGATAAACATCCCTACCTTCAAAATGTTTTGCATAAACTGTCCCGACCTCAAAAAAATTTGGCATATAACGTCCCTTTCTTCTTCCTTTCTCCAACCTGTTAAAGGGCATATGAAAAATAGGCACCATACACAACAATGAACAAGATACAATACAAAATTCGACTGCTCCACAACAAAAAGTAGTAAATCATAGTACCAAAATACATTTGGAAACGAAGCTAAGCACGACATGGGCATTCAACAAAAAATAGGGCAGAATTAGTAATTAAAGATTAAGAAACTTGCAAAATAAGCAAAAAATGCCCTAATTCTCTAGCTTCGTGCAGGTGGTGGTGCCCCTCTGCAACCCCTCCTATTATGTCCTGGTTGACCACACTTCGTACATGTCATCACCATGCCCCTTCTCCCTGAAGCAGTATGATCTCCTGTTGTGCTCTCTGGAGTGCTTCTTGCCCTCTTCGTCTGACTTGAAGAACCCACTTCATTTGGCTCCTTTCTTCTATTTTTCTTAGGCCTCCCAGAATTTTTAGTGTAAAACGGTGGAGTGAGCGGGCTATGACCTGGGTCAGGCCATGAGTCCAGACCAGTGATTGGTGAAATGGATGGAGTGTACGTCATAAGGTATGCTTCCTTTTTGTAGATGGGATCTGCGTAATCTATTACTGTAAGGCGCCGGGTGACTAAAGATGCAATCACGTAGCTGCAAGAGATTACTGTTAATTTCCAACCACGATATGTGCAAGTCCTTGCTCGAAGGTCAACAACATGTAGTACACTTCCTGAATTGTGTCTTACTTGAAATTTTTCATGGCCTGCATATTCAGCCCATTCCACCCGTGCAAGTATACTGTTCTTATCGAGTATCTTTTGGATTCTAGGGCCTACTACACTGGTCCATCTATTGCAATACTCCCTGCGGCCTACAATTCTCTTCATCAAATAAACCCGAATCTCTTCTAGCATTGTTAAGATGGGCTTCTGTCTTGCATTCACAATTGTACTATTGAATGACTCACATAAATTGTTCAACAGCATGTCACTTTTGTTCCACTCTTTAAAATGAGACTTGCTCCAATGGGATGCAGGTTTACCTTCAAGCCATTTGTAAGCAGCCGGGTCCAATTCCAAAATCCTTTTCATGTGCTCACTCCACTGCGGTACAATAGTTGCTCTAGCTGCATCCCAAAGTATGTTCTTCAAAGCCAAACCTTTATGAGAGGCACTGAAGTTGTTGTATAGATGTCTAACACATCTTTTGTGCTCTGAATATTCAAACAAGGCCTCAATTGCATTCACCAAACCCTTTTGCTTATCGGACATGAATATCCACCCATGACTGTTATGCATCCCTAAGTCATCCTTCAACAACTCCAAAAACTATCTCCAATTGTCTCCGTTCTCAATCTCCACTACAGCATATGCCACAGGATACATACGATTATTACCGTCAACCCCAACTGCAGTCAACAACTGCCAACCGTGCTCCGTTTTCAGAAAACACCCATCTACCCCGATCACTTGTCTACATCCTCTACGGAAGACTTCTTTCAATGACCCAAGAAAAATGTATAACCTCTTGAATTCTCCAATATGCCCTTCAACAATAGCTATAGTCCCATCATTAGTCCTTTTCAACTCTTCGCAATAACCCCATAATAATTTGTAATGCTCTACGACGGTCCCCCTAATTTTCTTGAGTGCAAGTTGCTTAGCCCTGTATACATGGCAAGGTGAGATGTCACCTAACCCATCCCTCTTCACCCGTTCCATGAATGTGCTCACCTGTATCTTTGGTTCAGCCCTCCAATCAGCCAAATATTTATCAGCTAATAACTTCGAGCTCACTCTGAAGTTCTTATAAACCATAGCACAAGTATGGTCAGTGATACAATTCTTGATCACAAAATTTGTATTCGTAGCTCCTTGGTAGCATACAACATCCACCGGAAATCTCCCTTGCATTTGGCTCTCAGTCGAATAGCATCATCTTTTTTGAATTTAATTTCCCTGTTGCTTTTAACTTAATGTCACGTGATTGCAGCCTTCATTACCGCTTTTGATTCGAATGTCATACCTACAAGATTCAAAAGTTTTGATTTCAACAAAAAATATAAGTAAATTGATGCAAAAGTTTAATTATTTACCTTTTCTGAACACAAGATCATTAATATCAGTCCTCACGTTGAAGGGATCATTTGAAGATTTCACATTAGTATCCTCATCACTATCAATGCTATGTAACTCATCAAAAGCACCGTAGTCAGTATCTGAGTCCCTGACATGTTGGTCATTTGATGCATCGAACCCGAAATCAAAATTGAATGATCGATTCTCAACTTCAGCAGTGGCCATGTCACTCTCATCCAGCTCGTAATCAGAGTCTAACAAACCTTCTATTCCTTCCCCCTCTCTTTGTTGTTCACTTTGATATCCAAATCCGACATCACCCTCCTCCACCTCGATATTTCCTACACCATCATACTAAAGGGTTTCTTCGTACTGTGACCACACATCTTCACCGCCATTGTCATGAAAGAATTGATTCGGCCAATTATTTTCAGTTTCTTCACAAATATTTTCTTCCATATGCGGAATATAACAATCTTCAAATGTGTTCGAAGCATGCAGTTGCAGTGCATATGTTCCATGCAGTGGCATTGATACCACGTATACCACAACTACGGGATGGCCAATCCTATCTTGAAGTATCTCTTTAATGTCAGCCTCAAACTCCAACTTCCTCAACCCCTTTCCTATACTCATTTTTTACTTTCGATAATAAAACTTGAACCGCACTATATTATCCACAATTCGTAGGAATTTTAGCAAATTACCTCTCGTGAACCATGCAGCATGAAAGAAGTCCAGGAATGTCACAAACCCTCCTTCATAAACCACATTGTTTGGCTTATCATAGAATTGGCCACCATAATGGAGTTCAACCGTGAAAAATGTTGAATTAGGACCTGCATGCACATTACACTATATCTTAAACTAGGTTTTCTACATCAAACTCAAACACCATCAAGTCTTCAACACGTAAAAATCAATAGTCCAGTATTATACTCATCGTAAATTGGTGGGTTATCATATGGGTCTCTCAAAATCGGAGTAAACATCTTCAATGGATGATGATTTTGAGCTATTTAACGTCAATGAAATACAAAAAAAAATCGAAATATTACCATAGACAGAGCGACGGGTTGGAACAAAATCGAAGTAAAAACACGAATAACTACATCTACCCACTGCCATACCTTCCATATTTGGCCGTCCAGTTGTGTAAACCGGCAGCGACGGTTGGGGGGAGGCGGAAACAGTCGTGGATTTTTTGGGATGACAGCCGGGTTGATGATGTACAGAGACAGAGCTGAAGCTGGGTGGTTAATTTAAGAAAATATAATGGCCGTCGAGTTGTGAAAACTGACGGCGACGGTCGGAGATGGGTGGAGACGGGTTTGGTTTTTTGGATGGGAGACTGGCTGATGATGTCCCTCTTCTGCCGAGTGAGTGATTTGTTTGGGAAAATATAAATGGGCTGGTATTGATTTGGACGAAAATGGCCTTGCTCCTGTTAAACATATACTGTTCAATTCAAAGTTAAGGTGAAATGGGGTTAAAATTAACAGAAAGGATGTCTCCTACAAAAAATTGTAAAGGTTGGGACGTTTTGCACAATACATGTCAAACGTTGGGACGTTTTGTACTGTTAACCCACTTTTTTTCATTGAATTTAAGTAGTTGCCATTCTATAAGCCTGACAATCTGTAAGTTTTGGCTTAATTAGTGATTGAATTTAAGTAGTTGTCGATTGCCATTCTGTAAGCCTAGCATCTGATCTCTTTCGAATTATATAAGGTGAAGTCATTTTGTCCTCCAAGAAATAGAGATATTCATGATGGGCATGTCCAGGGAGGGCTTCTAAATAAAAAGTCTCAGTCACTTTCCAACATCATCACAAAATTGATTTATTTCAAGCAATAATGGATTTTCAAATTTAGGAGTCAAGAAATAGATTTAAGGAAGATGTGAAAAAATTGCTTATTCTTAGCTCATCATTAGATCTCAGATATGGCTACAAGACATTTGATGCTCATAATATTTGTAAACTTGCTGATAAATTTAATCCCGCTGACTTTATAGATCAAGAGAAGTTGCATTTGAAAGATCAACTGAGCTCTATCAAATTGAATTTCAGCATAACTCTCAATTTAAAAATTTGACAATACTTTTTGAGGTGTACTAACCGTTGACAAGAAAATCAATGAGTTATAATTTTGTTGATAAATTGATTTTCCTTATCTTAACTCTTTTAGTTTCCATAGTAACTACAGACGTGTATTTTCAGTAATGAATGTCATTAAAACGAGGTTGTGAAATAGAATGGAAGATGATTTTTTTTTTCAAATACCATTCTTATGTATATTGAGAAAGAGATTATTGAGAGTTTTCCAGTAAGTTCTCTTATTGACGAGTTTGAATAGATGAGGACAAGGAGAAACCAATTTAAGATGCCCAAGATATCTTTACCTTTTGGCATATAGATATACAGTTTGCTTGTCTTTTTTTATACCCATCTAAATGTTAATATTTATTTTAAAATTGTATAGCTTTAGGCACATAGATGAGTAGATTATTTTTGTATGAAGATTTTATCTTTTTGGTCTATCAATCTAGCTTGTCTATTGTTACTCAAAATCCTCGATTTCAAACCCTCGAACCCGAGGGGGGGGGGGGGGGGCTCTCCCCCATTACCCCCATATTTTCGCCCCCATCAACATATAAAGCGTAGCACCGCTATTGCTCAAACCCTACCCCCAACAACCACTACCAAATCCAAAGCCACCACCTTTGCCACCATCATTCCTTCCACTCGTCCATCCCAAATTTATACGAGTTTCCATCTCAAGTAACAACATACAAGCTAGAGCCAAATAAAACGAGGTCTTTCCATCTCTACAATTTATTCATTATGAAGGTGTCGGATACCCGTAAAAGATTAGTTAAATTTTTAGCATGAGAGACCATTTACTTTTAATCAATTGATTTTTAAATGTTAGAAGCAATCAATGCTAAAAGCTAAAATGTTATGGTTGGAGAGGATAACCACTTGTTTATTCCTACCATTCTTGACTTCATTACAAAAAGGTTGCAAACAGAAATCTTTGGGAGTAATCAGTCCCAAAATAGGTAGAATAGCTTGTAATTCAATAAATTTCTAGAACAAATTTGAAGATTTCTCAATATATCTCACATAATCAACAATAAAAAATTGAGAAAATCTTTGAATGTTCAACCAAGAAAAAGATTGAGAATCCGAATGGGGAGATATCAAAACAGTAATGACTTGCAATGAAAACACCCTCTATTTGAATTATTGTTCTATGGAAACTGCTATGTAAATAAAGGTATTTTACGAAATGGACAATGTTGCATTATTTCCTTACTGCAAGTGTACGGATCGCACAAGTATAGTGAATTTTAGGTCCAAGTATAGTAGACACGATGATTGAGTAAATTACATTATAGACTAATTATCTTAACCGGAACTAAAGAATATCAATTTGATTTTGGATTGTAATTAAACCAACAAATAAAAATAAATATCTTTTAAATAATGAAATTAATGAGAAAAAAATGCTAGATTCCAAAATCCACTTTATTTCCATCATTCATGCTTTGATTTAAATGTTTGAAAACAATTTATGTGATTTTGAATATCAATATTCCTATTTTATTTAAAACACTCTTTCTAATAAGAATTAAATCATATTCCCATTATGCGACTCGACTATATTTCTATGATGAATACGAATATATAGAAAAGTATTAACATTTTGCAAATACTTTGAAAGATAACATAAAATATAACGGTATATTTATATCCCTTGCCAAACTTTATGACAGTTAAAACTTGTATAACGTTATCCTAATCTTTAGAACTTAAGAAAACGCCACAACAATCATGTAATTACTGTTCACATAATTATAGAAGTATGAAAATTGGAATTAATTTCTCAAAACCATAAATTGTATTAAATAAAACAAGTATCAAAACATTAAATCCAAAAATTAAAGTTTCATCACGATTCTAATATAAACGCCTAACCTGTAAATATGATTAAAGATAAAATGCAAAATGATTTGGTATAATTCATGACCTGATTGGATAAATTATTCCTCCTTTTGTCGATAATTAATCACAGAGTCTGGAGATCGAAACTAAAGTCTGGAGATCGAAACTCAACTGGCCCATTTATCTTCATCTTCTTCACCGCAGCTTGGCCTTTGTGACTAGCTGATGCCCTGTAGATTCTGGCAGAAGTAGCAGCCATGGAGGATCCAGTCTTCCTTCAACACAAAAGACCAGTAGATCTGTGAAAAAAATCGAAAAAAAAGAAAAAATAATTCAAAACCTGGGACTCAGTCGGCGGATCGTCAGCGGCCAGCTAGCACGGCCGCGCTAGCTCGCCACACATTGAATCCGTCCCTGTGTAGATACAAGCCTATCAAAAAAACATTCTGTAGAAATCAACTTATTATTTGCCTCAATCAGTGTTTACATAGCCCTCATGTGAGAAATAGATAGTATCTAATTTGAACTTTAGTTTAGAACAGATAATTGAAAATGGAGAGCGAAAGATAGTCGGTAATTAGCTATTTAAAAATATTTAACTATTTTGAAACTAAAATACAACTACTTAAAAGTAGTTGAACCTTTTTCGGGTTTCCATGATGGTAGAGCCATGCACCATGGTCAGGTACTCAGTACAAAGTCGTCTTGTCATTTGAGTGCGGCACCAACCTTCAATTCATGCATGGTTATATTTACAATGCAAAACTAAATGAACTAAATCTCAGGAAGTAATTATATGCATGATCATGCAGATGAATTTCTATTCACTATCTCACAATAATCCTATTCAAAGGCTTTATGACTTTCCCATTATCCCCGTTTTTTCTATATTTCCTATTTTGGGGACCAAATCCCACTACGTTGTACCGTAAGATTTCAAATATCAATATGTTCGATAACATGCACCTTCTAGTGCCTGTGGTTCTGCCATCTCTGACCAAGACTTAAAATTTCACAGTTTATATCCATCGTTGTCCACTGAGACTCAAGATACTGAACCAGGAATTATATTATATAAATCAAGTCTAACCTATGTAGATGACGCTTGACGTGTTGATCCTTAGTCCCAAGGTCACTAAAAGACCTCCGGATACCACTCGTACATTGGCGTCGACTGCCAACACCTCACTCTCGACTACCCTTAATGATCATCGAGATCTTCAAGCAGGTGTATATATCTGGACTTGAAGTATAGTACAGTACACCCGTAGGGTGATTCTACTATCATCAATGTCATTCCCTCTTCATATACTTATCATCTCTTTCCGTGAAGGACTTCTTCTAAGTCTATTCAATGCACATGTCAATGCCTATGAATGCCAATATATTCATGCACCAATTATGTGTCGTAATCTCCAATGGCATTCGTGTACATTATAAATGCATCATATCATCTGAAAATTTAAAGTTATCTAAATTTTATCAACAGACTATCACAGATAAGTCTAGACAGTAACCAATTAACTAATAAATCGTTAAGATCTGTTTTAGCGCAATACCAGATGAATCTTGCCGATGCAGATTCGTCTGGGTAGTAAAACGTAAATGAAAAAAATAAATTGTGCGGAATTGTAAATGGACAAAAACACAATAATTTGAGCTTAACTTGGGAAAAACCCTAACAGGGAAACCCACGGCCCGCATCCTGCGGACAAAAACCAATCACTATATAAGGAATGAGTTTATACAGATCAATCTAAACTACATGATAAATCTACGCATAGACTTATCAAACATCCAAGAAATAGATCACTCCCTGATCCTTCTATGACATGTAATGTGAGCGGCGTCTCACCACTCTTCAGTAGTTTTCTTTGAATCTGCAACACTTTTTCAGCAACCTCGAACTCCCGTTCGAACATGATTCAAACCTCCCGTTTGATCTTCACGCTGAAATTCTTTCCTTCTCTGAGTGATTGAATCCTCCTCCCGGAGTACTGAAATCACTATGCAATTGAAGCCTTTAATGTTCTTGCACCACACGAAAAATTGGCTTCTTGACTTCTAAATGAAGTGGACATGTATTTTTGAAGCACCACACAGATTTTATGATTCTACATGTCTTTAGAAAAATGTCCTGTTTTTCTCCTATTTAAATGCAACTAAATTACTTGACTTCCAAGCTTCCTTATTGCACAAGATCTCTAATACTTGCAAAATACAGTAGAGATAATTAGAGAAAGGTAAGATAATTATTCCTGAATAAATCTTACCATAAACTAGGATATAGATAAATCATGAAAGATCTTACCATAAAATAGGATACCAAATATTAGCACCATATTTTTGGCCCCATCAAGAATTTTCACAACCAAGATTATCGACCAAATAATCTTACCATGTGTAGATAAGTGTGAATATGCTCGACCCTTATCAAGATGATGATCTTATCATATGCAAAGATAAAATAGAAATATTCTCGACCATATCAAGAAGAAACTTACCATATCTAAAGATAAGCTTGAGTGCCAAGAATAATCACAAAATATATCATCAAGAAATTTACCAAAATCACAAGATATCGAGATCAAGATTTTCGAGATTATCATCCTTATATTTCTTGATCATTATCTTCCGAAAATAAAAGATATATGTTGCTTTAAAAAATATTTGCATAATTTAATTAAACTTAATAAATTACTAAATACACGTATTTAGTAATTAAATTAAGTTTTCTTAAATTACACATTTGTGGAAAAATAGGAAATGCCAATAATATAAAATTAACATCATCAAATCATGCTGACACGCTTTCACTTTATACATATATTTAGCAAATAATCTCCAACTTATATTGCAACAACAATATATTTCACATAATAATAATAATAATAATAATAATAATAATAATAATAATAATAATTATTATTATTATTATTATTATTATTATTATTATTATTATTATTATTATTATTATTATTGTTTTGCGTTGTAGTTCAAGAGTTCATGAATTTATCTCGCTCCTTGGCTTTTCTAGTGTTCATGAATTTATTCCTTAATATTTTGCACCACTAACCCTCTTGAAGACAATCAAAATTAATCATCACTCATTGTCTATCATATCTATAAACTATAATTTAGTCGTGCGATACTATATCATATCTCATAAGGATTTTCCAAATAATAATCGTACTCATATTATTAATAATACAAAAATCTTATATTATAATATTATAATAATAATAATAAATAAAATAAAATAAAAAATTTAGAATAAACATTACCTGATAGAGAAGAATGAGGGTCGAACGCCGAACCCCCCTGATTTTCTTTTTCCATTTTTTTCGCTCTCTATTTCAAATGACGGTCAGTTTTTCTTAGGGACTAAGATGCAATTAAGTAAATTGTTTTCTTTTTTCTCTTCTCTTCTATTCTCATAAAATAAGAAATTTATATTTTAGTCCAATATTTTTTTTTAAACTCCAAATATGATTCTAAAAATTATAAGTTCTTATGAAGTCGAAATAGAGAGTTCTTGATGCCAATATGAAGTTTTGAAGGAGTACTTTACAAAAATGTTTACGGATCATAACATCAATAATCGAGGTAAAAGTTATGACTTGTCAAAGTTTGCGACTTGCAACTATTTTATTTTATCCTTTTCGATTCCTTTTCAAGTGGCTACTTTCATATATTTTTTTAGTACTCTTACTATAGTTAAAACTAAACTTCCAATATACCATTTTGAAATACTCATGGCCTAGTTTCCAATCGCCGGGGGGGGGGGTTCGAACCCCCTTGATTTTCTTTTTCCATTTTTTCGCTCTCTATTTCAAATGATGATTCTCTATTTATAGTTTTTCTTAGGGACTAAGATGAAATTAAGTAAATTCTTTTCTTTTCTCTTCTATTCCCATAAAATAAGAAATTTATATTTTAGTCCAATTTTTTTCTTTTTAAACTCCAAATATGATTCTAAAAATTATAAGTTCATATGAAGTCGTAATAGAGAGTTCTTGAGGCCAATATGAAGTTCTGAAGGAGTACTTTACAAAAATGTGTACGGATCATAACATCAATAATCAAGGTAAAAGTTATGACTTGTCAAAGTTTGCGACTTGCAACTATTTTATTTTATCCATTTCGATTCCTTTTCAAGTGGCTACTTTCATATTTCTTTTAGTACTTTTACTATTGTTAAAACTAAACTTCCAATATACCATTTTGAAATACACATGGCCTAGTTTCCAACATCACTGCCGAAATGCAATACGGTCAACCATAGCAAAAGTTACGGTTAGTCAAAATAGGCCATTTAAACTAGCATTTCGAAATGTTGACATTTTTTATTAATGTTTTTGGGGCACGTATGGTAATCGATTACGTGTCTATAATATGCCATTTGGAAAGATATTCGGAGATTTACCCGATAGTGTTGTCGAATAGTCAAGACAAATAACGAAACTAGGAATTTAAACGTCCTAAAACTACACACACGCACACTCTCTCTCTCTCTCTCTCTCTCTCTCTCTCACACACACACACACACACAAAATTATTGTAATACTTTAATTATTATTGTTTTGATAAATAATAAGGTTATTGATAAATTTTTGTTGATTATTGTTGAACGTTGGGACGAATTCTTATTCCAATTTGAAATATATTCCATATACTTCAATCCATATCTTCCCAATCATTTAATCGATAATAAATAAAACTATTTAATGTAATATTTAGTTTTCTTATTTCTTTTTTGTTGATATTATGACAATTAAATTAAAAGTCTTATTCAATATCAAATAAATCCCTTTAAAAAGGTCAAATAAATTAAAATTCCTATTTGACTTCAAGTGGGTCCCATTACATTAGAATAATTATATATAATAATAGGATGAATTTTCAAGGCTTTACAATGTAACGACCTGGCTCCCTCGCTGGTGCCTTCTCCGTGTCGTACTCATGGTCTTTCCACTCCCCTCCTGGTCGTTCTGATCTTCAAGGGCTGCCAGCCTCATTTTCAGGAAGTGGATTTTTGCCTTCCATGAGTTTCAAACCTTGTACCTAGGGCTTAAGTACAAAGATTCTTAGAAACCCACTACCATTAGACTTCCCACTCCCCTCCTGGTCATCCTGAATCTCAAGGGCTGCCATCTCGTTTTTAGGAAGTGAATTTTTGCCTTCCATGTGTTTTGAACCTTGTACCTAGGGGTTAAGTACAAAGATTCTTAGAAACCCACTACCATTAGACCTCCACTTCCTCGAAACGAAGCTGGCAGCCCTTGAGGATCAAGACGACCAGTGGGGAGTGGAAAGACCATGAGTACGATACGGAGAAGGCCCCAGCGAGGGAGCCGAGTCGTTACATACAATCTCCCCTCTTAAAGAAATTTTGTCCACAAAATATAATTGTTTAGCTAAAACATTCTTTATCTCCTGTTTGCATTTTCTACCTTCAAACATCAAACTCGTATCACCAATAGATTCAACCTTATTACTTAAATCACATTCTATATAATATTCGCATCGTGACCAATTCGAGTATAATCAGTAGGACTTCTGTCATGCGTTCATTTTCTCATTGTCTTTATAGAGCTGTCCATCTAATGAGTTGATGTTCTTTACTCCTGCATTTAGATGGAATATTGGTAAGTAACCACGATTTTAATAAAAATTCTCCAATACTTCATCATGAATAACTTACAATAATGCGCTAGCAACAATGTAAACCCATCATAGGTGATAAAGTATTAATGATCATAATCTAGTCATCAACGTAATTATGTGAAGTGATCTTTCAAAGGTAGATCACACACTTCAAACTGTTGTTTCTTGTGTTGGCCTCGTAGTCACGTATCGTGATACTTCTATACTTTCAACGTAAAAATGGTGGCAACAAATTTTAGGTTGTGGTTAAAATATTCTTCTTGTATTGATAAGCAAGTGGTTTATTCTTCGGTTCGCGCTAATTCAAGCCATAATTTATTCATAGAAGAAACTTTATGAATCATGTAGCATCTTTTATTAACTCAATATATATATATATATATATATATATATATATATATATATATATATATATATATATATTGAGTCCGTAAATTCAATGGGTTCTTACTGAGGTTAAGCTGAAAACAATCCAGCTATACTTCATAAAGTAGTTGCAGGAACAAGAGGATAACAAAGAAAATTTACTCAATCTCTCCAATCAGTACACAAAAATTAATTTGTTCTTTTGTTCCTACTATACAATTCATTATCTTCAAATGTTTCAATTGCATAGCTTTACTATCTATCTCTTTTGCTTCAATCTACACAGTGTTGCCAAGCCACAAAATACGGGGTCAACATAAGGATTTTACCATATATCTAAATTCATTTATCATAGTATCTCATCTTACAAATTCAAAATTCAAAATTCCTCTTATAATCTAATAGATAATTTGAATTGGATGAATAGAAACAACCAAGGTTTTTATCAAAATGGGAAGGATACTGGTATTATTTTAGGATGATTTGAGATCTATAAACAAGGCTATCAAAAATTTAATATTTCGATATCCATCATATTGAAATCGAGAGGTTCAGAACAAATTCATTGAATACATATATTTTTTTCCGATCCTAATTTAGAATAATATATAGTGATTTAAGTATTGTGTTGACCCATATTGATGTAATTACACTCAATTGAGATAATAATAGTAAGAAATCAAGTCTATACAAAAGAAATATTGTGGCACGAAACGAAACGTAGCATTTGAGTCAAATACAAATAAAAAAATCACAATAGAGTGATAAACGATTGATACTCTTTCCCTTGTTGAGGATTTCCAATAAAAAGGGATGGATTCAAGAGTTATCAATTATAACATAATAGCTTAATGAATTGGTAATTTTGCCGAGCTTTAAACTAGAGGTGTCATAGATACTAAATTATATTTGTCTATACAAATATAGATACAAAGGAAAAGTTCAATAGAAACCGAGCTAAAAGATTTTATCTCTATTTTACATTTAGGAGAAGAGATTATCTTTTTTCGTAGATGCAGCTTTCAAGATCTTGATATTTCAAATGAGATATGATTTGAGTCTTAATAAAATTAGGATTGTTCGAGTTGTTTTAATAATAATGTAACGATTAAGACACCAAAAGTCACAATCACAGTAGATCAAAGTATGAGTTTATTGTAATTGATGATCACAACACAATTTAAACTCAGTGTGAACAAGCATTGATTCTATCAAATGAAGACATGTATGTAGAAATCAATTGATAGAGAGAACTGAGGCTTACACGAAACAACTAATAAGGGCAAGATTTAATTTTCCCTTATTACAAAGAAAGAAAAAACTTTGGACTTAGGAGCCAATAAAAATGTTATTTCAGGAAATGTGAGTATTATAAGAAGAAAACGCATTAATGACCCTAATTCACTACACTTCACTTTTAACGTCATAATTTGAAACATATGAGGTACAACGACATTAATGGAGTATGAGGAAATTTTAAAGGGAAATAAAATCATTTAGCTCAAAAGGAAGATTGAACTCAAATCACGTGAATTCAAGTCAAGAGAATGTATAGATCAGAATACACTTCACGCTAGTCGAAACAAATAATCAAATCAAGATATGAAAAGTTAAGAGATTCTTTCTCTTCTAGAGATTAAGAATTATGGCAAGAAAAGCTTTATCCTCAAGCTATCAAGTTTGTCATATAATGGGTAGATAAATATTGATGAGCAATACTCAAATTAAAAGTAAATCAAGATGTCATAGTTTGAGATTAGGATTGCCACATTCTTTTATGAAGCGAAATGTGAAAGAAAAAGATGTGATTTATAAATGGTAAAATATGAATGGATAACACCTAAACAAAAATTTCAAAATCGAGTGTTACAATTGTCACATCATTTCAATTAAAAAGGGCAAATAGGAAAACCTGGTTCATAAATCAATGTATCTGATAGGTAGTTATGTAACATGCAGGTAATTTATCAGAAAATAAACAAAAATATTGGGTTAAACAATTTATATGAGTTTAATCACAAAATTTTTGAAAGGAAAGACTAATGAGAGATTTGTAAATGCCAAAGATACGATTCGCTAAGAAAGTGACATCAATCATTTTGGTTTTCCTTCACATGCAAGTGAGAGGAAAAGTATTTTATAAATGAACACATAACATTTTTCAGGCCATTTAACTTTCGCAAAAGGACAATAAATATGATTAGATTCAAAAAATTGAGATTTGTCACGTCGTCCTGAATAATACAATAACTGAGCTTAAGTATATGATTAGTGTAGAAGCAATTAGACAATTTCTACAGCCCAATTTGAACCAGCCCAAGCATGTAATTGGACCAAACTTTGAAGAAGCCTATTTGCTAAAATCCAAATATAGGAAGCTCAACCGGATGATGCAAAGTTTGAACCATTTGATATTGATCTAGCCCAACCTTGAATATCCGGATCCTCTAGCCTAAAAACCAACTAAACCATCTGCATATAACTTCAACCATTGGATTGCTCCAACTTCATCAGAGCCCTTCATTTTTGGACATAAGGGCTGACTCCTCATCTGACTTGAGACACTTCTTCCAGACGCTTCCTACACTTTTCTCACTCTAACTTTGGTTCTTCGTGGTTTTCTCTCCCAGAGATCTCTCATCTCGCAAAATTCTTTGTGGTTTATTCTTCTGATTCTTTGTGTATATCAAAAGGTTACTTTGTGGTTAATTTTACAGTTTTGATCTGTAACTCTTTGTGATTCTTAGTGGTCTTTTGTGCGAGATTTTACCAGTTTTGAGTTTATTCAGATTTGTTCTTATTTTGTGAAAAATCGTTTGATTCTCGTAATTCTCTTTTGAGTAATAAAAGTGTTTGAATGTTTAATGTTTATTTCATTCTTTGTGACATCTTTGTGGTGATTTTGAGTTGTGAAATCGTAACAGTGGTATCAGAATCTTAGGGTTTGTGTGAATACATTGATTACGACTCAGATTTGTTAGATCCAGTGTCTTTGTGGGTGGATCTGTTGTTTTCTAGAAGTTCTTTGTGATTTTCAAAAACATCTTTTAGAGTTTTTTGATTTCTTGGTGTTTCCTTAAGAAACTATATCTGATTTCTTAAGATCTGGAAAAACCCAAGTTAAACGTTTTTTATCTTTGAAAATCTTAGGAAAATTCTCAGATATGGAATCTTGAAAGAAAAAAAAAATTCTCACTAAAATTTTTGTGGTAATTTACACAGAAAGTTGCTTGTAACCCTAATTTTTAAATTTCTTAGTGTCTGGATCATTTTATTTCTGAGTCAAGATCGAAACTATCCCAAGAACTCAGTATATTCTTTGTAATATACTGAGAATTCTAAGGGGGTTTAGACATAATCTTGGTGGCTGAGCTTCGTGGATGCAACTGAACTTTGTGGAGCTGAACCTTCGTGAAAATCTGCAGTAATCCTAATCTTGCAAAAATGTGATATCATTTAATTATTGCATATTTAGTTTGTTATTCTTTTTCAAATTTTTGTTCTCTCCAAATTCCTCCATTTTTTGAAGCCTTTTCTTGGACACCTTTACTTTCCCTTGTCCAGGATTTTTTGATAATCCGAAAATTTGAGGGAGTTTAGGGATGACCCAAATGAGGTTGAGGGATATACTGGGAGAGCACTATTTCTTAGTGATTCAAATTCTTAGTGATTATTACTTTGTGTAATTGTTCATTGTGGACTGTGATCACCTTGATTACTATACTGCTTAGTGTCCATTTTAAATCTATGTGGTATACTATATCCTTCTTGACTTAGTAAGTTTCATTTGATTACTTGAAATACTTTGTGATCTTGTCATGTATTCCTCTACTTTACTTATTTGTAGTCTTTTAAGGAATAAAGCTTCTGATTTTGTAAAATCTTTTAAAAAAATTTATTCATTACTGCAATGGCTACTATTAAAGTAGATGTTGAATTATGGAATGACAAAGGAAACTTTAGTCTCTGGAGCCAGAAAATGAAAGCCTTATTACTTCAAATGAAATGTGCTTAAGCTATTGATGAGCCTTGGCCTGCTACATTATCTCAAGAAAGATAGATCGAAATGGATGAAACTGCCTAGAGTACTTTATTTCTTCACCTATCTAATAATGTCATTAGACAAGTAGGTGAGACTAAAATTGGTATGGAACTCTGGGATAAATTAGAGATGAAAAGTTATCTGATGACCAAAAAGTTGCCTGCCTCTTAAATGCCATGGGTGACAAGTATAAAGACCTTAAAAATGCCTTAGAATATGGTAGCCATAAATTAACTACCGAAATAGTTCACATTTCCCTTAAAAATAAGGAGCTTGAAATGAGAAATGATCATAAAGAATCTTATAATGTGATAGGAACTTCTAAGAAAAGGAACTCCTTTAGTAATAATAAGTCTGAACAATTTCAACAAAAGTTTGAATGTTTCTAATAACAACAGGAATAGGAATAACTTGAATAGTAAACCTGCTAGGGTTAACTATCTAAAGAAAGGCAATTTCAATCGACTCAAGGACAATAACTATAAAGGTTAGGATAACTATAGAGGTCAAGATTATTTTCTTAGACCTAGATTATGTTATTATTGTGGTAGACCTGGACATAATGTTAAAGATTGTTTTAAGAAACAACACGAAACTAGAACTAGTAATCAAACAAAGGCTGCAACACAAAATAATATTAGTGTTGTTTATGTTACAATTGAATCTGAAACCAAGAATGAATGGTTAGTTTATTTTGGTTGTACATTTCATATGTGTCCTGAAATGGATTTATTTGCTAACTTCTGTGATGATTCATTTGGTTTAGTCAAAATTGGAAATAATTTGACCTGTAGTATAAAATTGATTGGTAATGTTCTATTGAAACTTGAAAATAATAGAACACTTGTTTTAAATTAGACTAGATATATGCCTGATTTGAAAAGAAATCTGATATCTCTGGGTATCCTTGTTTCTAAATTATATGATATTAGATTGTATAAAGGTTACCTAAGTATTTTTTAAGGTAACTCTTTACTTCTCTGTACTCTAAAAAAATGGAATATATGTTTTAAAGTCTTACCCTACTTGTGCTAAGTCTTTTAATGTAGTATCTGAAATTGATAAATCTATTTTATGGCATAAAAGACTTGTACATTTAGGTAAAAGAGGTTTAAAATTGCTTGAAAGGAAAGACATTTTTGGAAAAGATGTTTTACAAAAGCTCGATTTCTGTGAAAATGTGTTTTGGGAAAGTAGAAAAGAAGTTCTTTTGGTAAAGGCATTCATAAGTCAAATGATATATCAAATATCTGCATACTAATCTGTGGGGTCCTGCCCCAGTTAATTATGTTTCTGGCTTTAGATATTTCCTATTTATAGTTGATGATTATTCTAGGAAAACTTGGGTTCACTATTAAAGTCTAAGGATGCTATTGTGTGGGTGTTTAAAATATGGATTACTTTAATTCAAAATTTAAAAGATAGGAAGGTCAAAGTGATTAGGACAAATAATGGCCTAGAGTTTTGTAATCTAGACTTTGATTTCTTCTATAGTAATCTAGGTATCCTTAGACATATGACTGTTACATATAGTTTACAACAAAATGGAGTTGCTGAGAGGATGAATAGGACACTGTTAGAAAGAACTAGGTGTCTGCTGCTTGATTCAAACTAACTAATTTTTTTTGGGGGTGAAGCAGTCAAAACTGCCTCATATCTAATCAATCTTTCTCCCTGCAATGCCATTGATTTTAAAATACTTGATCAGATTTGGAATAATACTCTTCTTGATTTTTCAAAACTAAAAGTTTTTGGGTGTGCTGTCTACTCACATCAAACTGAAACCAAACTTGATGCTAGATCTTTAAAATGTATATTTTTGGGTTATGGTGAAGGTGTCAAGGGTTATAGGTTGTGGGTTTAAGAGCAGAGAGGTTACAGGGTAATCATCAGCAGGTCTGTTGTCTTTAATGAAAAATTTCCCCCTGTAAAGATGAAATTTTAGAAGATCCTCTTAATGAAAAGGATTTCCTCATTTCTGAGCTGAATGCTAATCATCTTAGTGAACAAAATGATCAGCCCAATACTCAGTTTCAGGTGGAGCAACCCCCACATTCTCCAAATAACACTTCTGAACCCGAGTCATCTAATTCTCTCCCTGTTTCTGAAATTGTTCCTGAAATTAGAGCTAAAACTGAAACTTTTTGAATATGAGTGACTATTAGCTTACTAGGGATAGAACTAGAAGAGAAATTAAACCTCCTTCAAGGTATGAAGATCTTGATTTTGTTTCTGCTTTTACTTATTCTGAACCTTTACAAACTGAACCTGAATCTTTTGAAGAAGCTATTACTTCAACACATTCTAAGTTCAGGCTTGCAGTAATGCAAGATGAAAGGGACCCACTTTTGAAAAATAAAACCTGGATTCTTGTTCATAAACCTGATAAACAGAAACTTATAGATTGCAAATGGATTTTTAAAATGAAAGAAGGTGACTCTAAATACTTAAGACTTGGATATAAGGCTAGACTTGTAGTTAAAGGGTTTTCACAAAAAGAAGAAATTGATTATAATGAGATTTTTTCACTTGTGGTTAAATATACATCTATTATGATTTTATTTGCATTAGTTGCTCAATACAGACTTGAATTAGAATAAATGGATGTGAAAAAAAGCCTTTTTATATGTTCTCTTGATGAAACTGTATGTATGTCAGCCTAAAGGTTTTAAAAAACCTAGAAACTTTGCCTATTTATTGAAAAAATCTCTATATGGCCTGAAACAGGCACCCAGACAGTGGTTAAAAGATGTGATACGTTTATACAAAGTCTGAAATTTGTGAAAAGTCAATATGATCCATGTTTTTATTTTAAGTGTCTAAATACATGCTACATGTATCTGCTGTTGTATGTAGATGACATGTTAATTGCTGGCCCAGATTTGAATGAAATTGTAATACTTAAACAAAAACTTAGTATTGAATTTGAAATCAAAGACTTAGGAAATGCTAGAAGAATTCTAGGAATGGATATCTTTAGAAATAAAGAAACAGGAAAACTGATTTTAAGTCAAAAGGCTTACATTGAAAAGATTTTGAAAAAATTTAACTTGTTTGATTCAAAACCTGTTTCTTTACCTCTGCCTAGTCATTTCAAACTTTCTATTGATCAATCACCTAACACTATTGAAGAAGAAAATAGGATGATTAAAGTGCTTTATCAAAATGCTGTTAGATCTATTATGTATCTTATGGTCTGTGCCAAACATGATATTGCTTTTGCAGTTAGTGTACTTAGCAGGTTTATGAGCAAACCTGGTGAAACTCACTGTGAAGTTATGAAATGTTTGTTTAGATATCTGAAAGGTACTTTAAATTTGAGCCTTGTATTTGAAAAAAAAAATCTTATTTCCGTCTTAAAGGTTTTGTTGATTCTGATTTTGCTGGAAATTTAGACAATAGGAAATCTACTTCGGCTTACTTCTGTGTTAAATGGTACTTGTGTGAGTTGGAAATGTCAACTACAAAAACTTGTCGCACTTTCTTCTACATAAGCTGAATATATTACTGCTATTGATGTTGTTAAAGAGTCTATTTGGTTAAAGGGGGGCTGTTTGAAGAATTAGGACAATTTGATGATCATTCTGTTAGTATTTGTACAAATAGTCAAAGTGATTTATGCTTAAGTAGAAATCCTGTATTTCATAATAGGTCTAAACATATAGATTTTAAGTTCTACTTCATTAGAATGTTCTTGATAAATGAACTATAAAAATTGAGAAAATTGCTACTGAATGTAATTCAGTCGATGATAGAACAAAATCATTCATATTAACAAATTTAAAGATGCTTTAAGATTTTTAAATTTGTTAGAATTTGATACTACATTGTGTGCTTTTGTAGGTGCTGCTGATCCAATTGAGATGGAGATTGTAGAAGTAATTGGACCATTTCAGTAGCCCAATTTGAACCAGCCCAAGCATTCAATTGGACCAAACTTTGTAGAAGCCGATTTGCTGAAATCCAAATATAGGAAGCCCATCCAGATGATGCAAAGTCTGAACCATTTGATTTGATCCAGCCCAAACTTGAAGATTCGGATCCTCTGGCCCAAAAATCGACTAAACCATTTGCATTTAACTTCAACCATTGGATTGAACTGGCTTCATCAAAGCCTATCATATTTGGAGATAAGGGCTGACTCCTCATCTAACTTAAGACACTTCTTCCAGACGCTTCCTACACTTTTCTCTCTCTAACTCTGATTCTTCGTGGTTCTCTCTCAGAGATCTCTCATATCGTAAAATTCTTTGTGGTTTATTTTTCTGATTCTTTGTGTATATCAGAAGGTTACTTTGTGGTTAATTTTAAAGTTTTGATCTGTAACTCTTTGTGATTCTTAGTGGTCTTTTGTGTGAGATTTTACCAGTTTTTGAGTTTATTTAGATTTGTTCTTATTTTGTGAAAAACCATTTGATTCTTGTAATTTTCTTTTGAGTAATAAAAGTGTTTGAAGGTTTTGTGTTTATTTCATTTTTTGTGACATCTTTGTGGTGATTCTGAGTTGTGAAATCGTAATAATTAGGTTGGATCATGAATGATACTAATTAATTATATTGCAAGACCCTGTAATAATCGAATAAGTTTTCATTCATGAAAGTTGAGACATGGATCTCAAATTTAATCAGTATGCTGGATGTAAAGGGAAATCAATGAGCTGAGCCGAGCCGAGCTACGAGCTGAAGTTAAAAGCTCGAGCTTTTAGGGGTCGATCTTTTTTTTTTGCTCAAGCTGAGCTGGGTCGAGCCAAAACTGATCCCAAAAAATAAGGCTTGGCTCGAGCTTTTTCGAGCCAAGCTAAGCAAAGTCCCGAGCTTGGTTTAAGCTTATTCGGGCTCGGGCCAAGCCGAGCCAAAGTCCGTCACTAAAAAAAACAATTTCGGCTCAAGCTTTGGCTTGAAATCTCGAGCTGCAATCTGAGCGAAGCCCGAGTTTTTTTCAAGTAGAGTCCAAGCGGCTCGAGCTTGTGAGGCGTTTTGTCATCCATACTAGAACATAGGCTTTTTCCTCTTCAAGTGATTATTGTACTTTAGAATGATATTTGAGCAGGAATTAAAATCATATGATTTTACATAATGACCCATGGCGTTGGAAAGAAATAAATGAATTGATACAATGTATGCAAGGAAGTCATTCCAATTCTTCATAAGAAATATGATGCAAGGTTTGGCCTAAATTTCACTATTTGATAGAAAACTAATCATTAATATAGTACGATAATTACAGTAAATCACATTAAAACCGTAATTAAAATTTGTCAAATAAACATTAAGAGACTACTATATATCTATTATTTTACTCCATGACTATCTGAGTTGTAGTTGAGATTGTACATTTTCATTAGTCGGTCTCTTGAAACTTGTTTTCTTTTAATGGATTCCTGTAAGGATTCAGAACAATAAATCACTTGTATATTTATTGAGTATCCAACTTATTAGCATACATGAGATAATATGTGTGTGATGTGTGAGAACAAAGAAGAATAAAACTTCTGAAGGAGAAAACTCGTTTAAATTCAACATCTTAAATGAGTGATCATAGTCTTCATCAATTAAAGATTGCTCAAGTGATTTATTCAATTTCTTCTTATTCACATGATCAACAGCCTGTACATTTATTTGTGCCTTCAACCAAGCAGCTTGTTGTTTGGCCAATTGTAATTCAGTCCTTTTGGTGGTCACGTTTGCAAATATAAATTTGGTCCTTCTACCATTTTGTACTGTATTGAAATTTTTTGTTTGTTAAGGTCTTTTTTGTTTCAAATTTTCTATGTTATCCTTTCCTCTCTGATTTGATTCTCTTGTAGATAATTTTTAACAATTTGGAGTATTATTTCCTTATAATACCTAGCAAGAGACTGGTGTTTCTATACTCTTGACAGTAGTGAGATAATTTAATTTTCTAACTAATTTTAGTTGTCTAAAGAGTTGTTTACCAACTTCCTGATTAGGATTTCCATATGAAGTGGGAATTGCATTTGCATTTGACTTTACTTTCCTTTCACTTAATTCGAATACTTTTTTAGATTACTTTTTGTCAATGAATATGTCCGTACATTGCACTCGTGTGAAACTAGTTGATATTGAGTACAAGTTTTATTATAGACAAGAACATTCAATCTGAGCCACTATTGTAATGTGCATATTCCTCGTTGTCATTTGCCTCATCATCATCCCGATGACTGCCATTTCTATTTCTTCATCATTGTGGTCCTCTGATGTATCTTCTTCTAAATCCTCCTCGTCAATAAATAATGCACCAATGGTACTAGTCACCCCTAATTACAGTTACATGAATCTCCTTGGTAGCACCTCGTCTCGCTGTAGAATTATATGCTCTAAGTTACCCAAATCAATGAACAAAGAAAATGCAGAAGATTTTTATGGATACAACAAGCCCATCTCAGTGCAATCTAATCTCGAGGAGTCCTTAGCAACGACAATGTGATGGACATGTTGCACAACCCGCCAGTTGGGTCCACAAGAGGGATCTTAGGTGTAGAAGATTTGCCTTGGCTGAGTAGCAAGGATGAATTGATCATCCTTATAAAATGTCTCTACACTAACATCGATACTAGTGATGTTATTCTTTGTTATCATCCATCTGTCGTCGCACTTAAACCATTTGCATTGAAATAGAACTAATGAAAAGTCCACCCCGAATTGAAGCTCCAATCTCCTGTAGTCATCCGTAGTAAATCTTACCACCTATTCTTATAGTAGATACACCACTATTCTGAGTTCATCATCGGACGTCCATGTCATAAGTTAAGTTACGAACTCCATTTACTGTACATGCTACATTTGACTGCGTATTTGGATGGAACCCAACAGCCAAAGAAACAACTCACGTGTTATAACAAGTTCGTTTAGCTGGTGCATAGCGTAAACCTACATGATGTGGAACAATGATTTGGTACATCTCTAAAAACATAAACAAAACATGTATCTACCGAAGAAGGAATTTGAAATTAAAATCACTTATTACCTTACTGATGGGTGTCGAATCCAATAAATAATAATATTTTCTTGCTCTTATAAAAATAAATTGTGATAGTGGTGAGCAAGGTCGAATCCACAGGGATTGGTTACATTTAATTCCTCAAGAAAATTAAAACAATAAATTAAAAACAATGAGGGTTTTGGATTTAGAATGTAAAATCAAATTGTAAAAAAATAATTGCGAAATTAAAATGATGAAAATATCAAATTAAATAAATATTCATTCAGTCCAAGGTATAATCTCAGTATTGATTCACAGAATTGATCATGAATGCAAAAATAAAATCCTTAACTCATTCTCTAAATTGGTTATGGTCATTGATACGATCTAATAACCTATCTCTCCTTACTGTTTTGATAATCAAGAGACGCTCGTTGATTATTTTCCTAATTAATAAACAACCCTAGATATGATCGTAGGATTTAATTTACTAATTGCATTAATTTCTAGAGAGACGACCAATTCTAACCAACAAATTCACACGAATGATTCATTTAAGCTAGGTTATATATCTTCATAATATGAGTAAAAAATCAGTCTATAATCAACTATGTTATTTGCCACTTGTATTAGAAAACCTAAACAATACGGATTTAGATTTCTAATTGACTAAGTATCGTTTTGACAATTAAAACAACGTGCACTTTGTATTAATCAATCAAAACAACAACTTCAATGCAAACAAAAGATATATAAATAGAAAACGAATAAAAGAACAATTAAATTAATTAGATCTCACAATTCTTGGTGAATCAAAATTTCGAATATCCTTGAACTGGAATAATAAATTGCTATTCATAAAAATTGAGAAGGAAAAATAAAACTAAGAGAAAAGAGAGTGATGGAAAACCTAAGACCCTAAACAAGAAAAAGGGATAGAGAGTCCTTGTATGGAAAGATTCCTAGAGATAAGGAAGGATCTAGTTTCCTTCCTTTTATCAAAAACTAATCATTCCCTAAAATAATAAAAATATATTAATTACATAAATAATCTCTCTAAATATTCATATCCCCTTTGAAAATAATTGTGGGTCCAATAGTAATATTTTCCCTATCCAAAAATCGCCCATATAAGTCAAGTCTTCATGAAACAGTAAGGCGTGTCCACGCCTTATGCAAAGTCCTTCTCTGATTGTGCACATTTGAGTTCCAAGATTCTTCTTTCCAAATTGTGATTTTGAGTCCAATTTGATCTCAATTCTCCACATAATCCACAAAACATAAAATATTATTAATATCCATAATTTAAGCATTTAAAATCAATTAAATAAGAGGAAATATCACAAATTAAGTAGAAATTACGTGGTCTATCACTTACTGTAAAACCAACCATGAAATGATTTTCTATGCACCTATTCCAAGTTGATCTTACTTTATGTATGACTCAATTTCTGGACAGTTGTCTAGGATGTAAAACATTTCTTGGTTTCGAACCTCACCATCTTTTGCTTTCTAATCGAGGGCAACACTGAGACTGAAAAATCGAAAGTTGTCTTTTGGGGAACAATTACATCCTCATTTCTTTCTGGTCGGTTGAACCTTTTCTCCACATCATTGAAATACCTCGAATAGAATGTTAAGACTTCGTCAATAACATACCCTTCAGCTGTAGAACCCTCAAGCCTCGCTCGATTTTTGACGTACTCATTCAGTTTCTTAAGTATCTTTCAATGGGATATATCCATCTCATATATATTGGACCACCAAGTATTGCCTCTTCAGGAAAATGAATTACTAGGTGAATCATGATGTCAAAGAAGCCTGGTGGGAAGATTTGTTCCAACTTGCACATGACTAGTATTAGATTACATTGAGTAGCCATCACGTCCCTGACTTTTTGTTTCTTGGCAAACAATTTCCTTAAGAAAGTATAGAGCTCAATGACTATCTTTGAGATTGTATTTTTCAAGTATGCACTCGACGGGAAATAACCTTTGCATTATAATGTGACAATCATGTGACTTCAATCCATGAATGTGACCCTCATTCGGTGAGACACGTTTCCTCAAATTTGATGCAAACTCGTCTAGAAATTTTACCGATCCAATGAAGTTTCAAAACTTAGAAGATCTATAGGGGTCAACCTTACAGCGGGTTTCATTAACTTATTCCTACTTTGATACAGATCCAATTCACTTCTTATCACCAACTCCATAAGTTCCCATCTAATAATAATAGCGTCCTTTGATTTTTATGTTGATCATCCATAATATAGCCTAGCAAGCCATCAAATATGTTCTTATCTACATGCATGCCATCAATATTAAGTTTGAGCTTAGTGGTAGACCAATATGGAAGCTCATAGAAAATGCTCCTTCTCCGCCAATTTAGTTCATTAGCAGTTCTTGTTTGTCTAGCACTGACACGACCCGTCCCACGTGATGTGTGCTAATAGTGGATGCCAGCTAGACGCCAGACCCACCACCAAGGCTAATTTCAAAATACCACCAATCATATGCTGAATGATGAAAAATCATTTTATGTTAAGAAAATGTGGGCCCAAAAATTATATTTACATGCCCAATATGACATGTTTAGGGATTGGGTGCTCGATTGACGAGATTGCCAGATGTGCAACGTAAAAAATTAAATATTTTGAAGACTGTTACATAGAAATTAAAAAAAAAAAAACAGCTAAGGACAGTGCAGGATTTGAACTCAGGCTGTACTTTTATACCTAATTTGTAGAATCGTTTTATTTTTGGTAGGACAAAATATTCGTTTTCGATTTTTTCCTGATTTTAAAAATATGTGTTATATTGTTGAAATATATTTTAAAATACATTGTATTTAAATAGACCATTAAAGTTCTGTATTTGTGTACTTAACCTATTATAAACATCTAATCCCGCATAGTCAGTCCCAATAGTAATGCTACATATAATTGTCATTTTAGATTTTTGTACGTTAATATGTTAATTATTTTCTATTTTTTAAGTAAAATAATTAGTTTTTTTCTTAAAATGACCACCGAGTTAATTCCAAAATAAACTTTATTTGAAAATTTCACTAATGAATATTATATAATATAAAATTTAATATATAGACATAAATGATTTTATTTAAAAGTAAACTTCTTAAGATCAAACAAAAATTCTATTTTAGTCCCAAAATAAATTTGGAAGAACAAGGCAAGTTTCAACAAAAAATATAACTAGGAGTAGATCACTATCAGATATATCTTCCTCAAGTAAGCTGGGGCATTGTGAAGTTAAGAAGGAACAAGAGCAGGTAGAACAAAATCAAAACACATTCATAACGAACATGCTCATTTGGAATGTCAGGGGAATAACCAATTCTTTAAGAAGACTGAGAAAACTTAAAGATGTACACCAAATAGGTCGGTTGTCTGTATCTAAACCTATTGTGAGCAAGGAAAATATACAAGACATTTTGAGATATGATAAACACATTGCTAACCTCAATGAGAACTTTTGGATATTTTTGTTAGAAGAGATGGAGTGCCAGATTATTGAAGATAAATAGCGAGTAGTTACTTTAAAAGTTGTCTGGCAGGGCAAGAAAGTTTGGCTATCAGTTATATAATATATGCTAAGTGCTCAACTATCCTCAGAGGAAATCTTTGTAAAGATGTTGCTGATTTTTCTGAAAACTTTGATAAACCTTGGATCCTTGGAGGTGATCATACTGAATAGGGAGGAAAGAGTCAAGAGAAGGTGGTAACAGTCTTAATCATAAAGGCTAAAGCTATGGAGGATTTTCAGGAGTTTCTAATCACCTATGATACAAATCTATGGTGACCCCTTTACTTGGCATAACAGGAGAATGTGGGAGAAGTTAGATAGATTGGTTGCTTGCTTGTTAATGCTGAATGGATGAGTTCATTTGAAGACTTTAGAGCAGAGGTCTTGAATAGAGACAATCAGATCATAATCAGTGCAATGTCAAGCTCAAGCACACCTAGATTAAATAATCTTTCATATATATTCCAGTGTATGTGGTGGAATCATGAAGACTTCATGGAAGTGGTCAATACCAGCTGGAACTCTGAACTTGTACCTTTCTCTAAAGGCATATTTGGATTCTACTTCAAATTAAGACGCCTAAAAGGGGCTCTAAATAACTTGAATAAGGAAGTATTTTGTAACATTTTTTACAAAGCTGAAGAAGAAGCTTTTGTTAAGGATGTTAATAAGTTACAGCAGCAAGCCATAATTGAAATGAACAATGCTTAATCTATATCTAGTAAGAGAGGATGCTTATTGGAGGCAGAAATCTAGTATTAAATGGGAGTGTGAAGGAGATAGAAACACCAAATTCACTGAGAGAGTACTATATCTCAAATCCAACTTAACGATGACAGTGTATTGAACAAAAGCGAAGATATACACAATTCAGCTGTTAATTTTTTCAAGAACTTGCTCACAAAAGAAGAAACGAGTTAATGTGAGGACTTATTGAGAGTATTCCTTCTATTAACAATGACGATGATAATACTAAGCTGAATGCAAAGCCTTGTGAAGAAGAAATAAAGGAAATTTGCAAGGAGAGTGCTATAGGTAGGTACAAACCCTTTTTTTGGACATTTCTATGAAAGTTTTTGGTACATAATTAAGGCATCTCTTGGAGGTGGTGACTCACTTTTCTGGAGGAAATGTATTGCCTACTACAAGTGTAACACCAATGGCTAATTAGTGGATAGATTTTAGGCCAATAAGCCTATGTAATGTCTTAAACAAAATTAATGAACACCATGATTAACAGCATTCTACGCAAACTAATTTCCCCAAACCAACGTTGTTTCACACCTTGCAGGAATATAGCTGATAATATCCTCCTTGCTTAAGAGCTTACTTATCAGCTAGGGAAAAAAGTCTGGGGAGGAAATGTTATGATTAAATTAGACATAGGGTGGATTCACATGGTGCTAAATAGATTTTGTTTTAACTAGGAATGGATTAACAAAATACAAAGGTGTGTAATTTCAATGGGGAATTGAAGGGATTCTTTGAATGTACCAGGGGATTAAAGGAAAGGTGATCCAATTTCACCTTCGTTATTCATCAATCTTACAACAGGATTAGAGAGGCTTTTCACCAAAAATATTGGGACAGAGGTTGATTATGGAGGACCTGTCTTCCATTTGCAAATGATGTGATCATATTCTCTAATGGAAGTATTTGGATTTTCTAACATATATTCATAGGGCTTTGGCCAAGCCATAAATTAGGGAAATAGTTTCTTCTCTCACAAAGAAGGAACCATAAGGAATACAGCTCAGATCACTGGATTCCAACACCACAAGCTGCCTTTCACCTACCTTGGAGCTCCTTTGCATAATGTTCGCAAAAGAATTAGCTTATTCAAAGACCTGGTTTCTAAAATCAAGCTCAAAATTATGGATTAGGAGTGTAAGTTTTTTTTTTTTTTTTTTTTTTTTTTGCTGATGGTAGACTACTCTGATCAAACATGTATTGAATTCCATCCATCATCACTTCCAACATGTTATTGAACCTTCCAATGCTGTTCTCAATAAAATAGCTAGACTAATTAATGCATTTATATGGGGAGATGGCAGCCAAGCCAAACATATCCACTAGACTTCGTGGGAGAAAATCTGTCAAACATGTGACGAACGAGGAGTTGGTTGCCAATCTTTAAAAAATACAAGTTTTGCCTCAGATTTCAAGTTATGGTGGAGATTTACGAAACAAGACTCTTTGTGGGGATTAGTCTTGAAGGCTAAATTTTAAAAAACTACCCATGAAACCAAAACAATAATCAGCAGTTAGGACTCACCACTATGGAAAATGAAGCTAAATGTGAGATGATGGTTTGAACCTAACATAGCCTAGAAAATAGGATAAGGCAAAGTTAAATTTTGGGATGAACAACGGCTAAAATCTTGGTATATACACCAAAGCAAAATGCTACTAAGGAGGCTGAGATAAAACAAACTGATAGCTGAACTGCTTGAAAAACGCTGTCAAAGAATTTTGTGAAATTCGAATGACTAAACACCTGATACTCTTTTTTGAAAACAAAGGCAAGATGGGAAGTTTTCAATTAAAGAATGTATTGAATTCATATGACAAAAGAAATCCAAACAATTGACACTTAAGCATATATGGCATAGTGTAGTCCCTCCAAAAATATTAATCCTTGTTTGGAGAATTTGGAAAAAATTGGATACCTGTAGATGGTGTGCTACAGTCCAGATATGGAATTCAACTGGCATCTAAATATCAGTGCTGTCAAGGAATTGAATCATTACAACATGTCTTTGTACAAGGAAGAATAGCTTAGGAGGTTTGGAATCATTTTTCTGCTAAAATTTTGGGGGGGGGGGGGGGGGGGGGGGGTTCAGAGAAGGCTATATATCAGAAGGCATATATTTTCCTCTCTTTGCATGATATCAGAGCAGGGAACGATACCCTAGCTTTCTACCCTTTTTCATCTCCTTTTCATTGCCGTTTTCTTTCTCATCAACATGACAAATGAGCAGACATCGAATGAAGGCAGGATTGATACTAGCAGTCCATATTTTCTTCACCAGTCCGATCATCCAAGAATGGTGCTTGTTTCCAAACCTCTTAACGGGGATAATTATTCGACATGGTGTCGAGCCATGACGATTTCTTTGAATGCCAAATCCAAGTTAGGTTTCATAGATGGAACCACCAAAAAGCCATCTGCTATGGCCCAGCCAGATGAGTATACTTCATCGAAAAAATGCAACAATATGATCCTTTCTTGGATCCTCAATTCACTCAAATAGGATCTTGCCTGATAGTGTTATTTTTTCGACCACCACCCAGGAGGTATGGGAAGACCTTCGGGATCGTTTTTCTCAAAGTAATGCCCCTCGTATTTTTTAGATTGAGAGGGACATTGCTTGTCTTACTCAAGACCAGATGACTGCTGCAGCATATTACACAGGCCTTAAAAAACTATGGGATGAACTAGTATCCTATAATTACACCATTTGCTCTTTTGGTGCTGACCATAAGAGATGCGGATTAATGCAATTTCTCATGGGACTCAATGAGTCTTATAGTGCAATTCGAAGAAAAATTCTGTTGATGAATCCACTACCTGATGTTGCCAAGGCTTACTCTTCCATTGTACAAGAGGAGAAGCAGCGAAACCTTGGGGCTGCACGTGAAATAACAGAGAATTCAGCCATGGCTGTTCGAAGGGCTGAAGCAATGGCTTTGGCCGTTCGACATGGACCAGATTCTTCTTTTCGTTCCAGTGCATCTAATCAAAAGCCTCTGCATTGCTCTTATTGTGACCGTGACCATCATGAACGAGATAAATGCTGGAAGTTGAATGGGTACCCACCAGGACACCCTAAACATGCATCGAACAGACCTCATCAAAGACATAATAATTTTAAGCACAACAATCATCAACCCTCAACCAACAATGTCAAGGGAAGTCCAATGGATGCAGGAAGTGCCATCCATAACAAGTGGGCTCTTCGATTTGTAAATACAACAAATCTTATCTGTCATGCAAGGAAAAGAGAAAACGCAATCTGTCAACCCAAAAGATAGTGTTGCTTCCTCAGGTTTGTTACAAACATTATTGCACCTCCATCAATTAATTATTGACAGTGGTGCAACAGAACACTTCACTTCATCTCCAATTTTACTTGTCAATAGCAAAAAGAACACATTTTTGCCTCCAGCCGCTATGCCAAGTGAAGAACATGCTCCAATTTCATCCATAGGGAGTTTATCTTTGAATTCCACTGTTACTTTAAATAATGTGCTTGGTGTTCCATCTTTTAAGGTGGATCGAATGTCTGTGAGTCGAGTTACCAAAGATCTCAATTGTTTAGTAACCTTTTTTCCTCATTGGTGCATCTTGCAGGACTTGATGACGAGGACAACGATTGGTTTGGGTGAACAAAGAGACAGACTTTATTACTTGGTTGCATTAGCATCAGAAAAGCCTAAAATTCCAACTTCAGTTCCATCAGCAGCAGTCACTTCTTCATGTTCATCCAATTCCCATGACACCTCCTCAACAAAATGGAGTTGTAGAACGCAAGACTCGTCATATTCTTTAGTCTGTTAGAGCATTTCGTTTTCAAGCTCACCTCCCTTTACATTTTTAGGCAGATTGTATTTCTACTGCCGTCCATATAATTAATCGTTTTCCCACACCACTCCTTTCTCGCAAAACTCCTTTTGAACGACTTTTTGGTAAGCTTCCTTCTTATTCCCATATTCAAGTTTTTGGGTGTCTTGCCTATGCCATCGAGGTGCATGTTCCCCATAAATTTGCTCCTCGAGCCAATCGATGTATTTTTCTTGGCTATCCAATTGGTCAGAAAACTTACAAACTCTATGACCTTGCCATGCACAAAATATTACTAGTCGTGACGTTGTTTTTCATGAAAATATTTATCCTTATGAGTCCATTTGTTGAATCAAGTGTGACACTTTTGCTGTCAAAATGTCATGTTTATTTTTGTTAGTAGTTTAGCTAATGATATGGTATCCAGCTGTTCATGTTTAGTTCCATTGTAAGTTGATGTAAGTGACTAGATTGGAAGAGTGGTAGTAGGTAGGAGATTAGACAGCATACCACTCACTTTTGTATCAATGTATGGCCATATATTCTGGTAATGCTGCTGTCATTTTTAGAAGTTTTGAATGTTATCAAATTTCTCTCCTCTTTGTCTTCAATAATCCATCAGTGGTATCAGAGACTCAATAGATCTTTGAGGGATCGAAAATAAAAAAAAAAAGAGAGAAAACAAGTTAGAAATTTCCACTACCAAAATCTGTGTGAAAAGAAAATGGCCTCCTGCAGTTTCACAGCACCTTTACCTTCAGTTTTCAATGGAGAAAACTACAACTTCTGGGCTGCAAAGATGAAAGCATATCTTAAGGCTTATGACCTCTGGGAGACGACAGAAAATGGAACTGAACCTGAACCATTGAGAGCTAATCCCACTGTGGCTCAAATCAAGCAACACAGTGAAGATGTTGCCAAGAAGTTCAAGGCTCTGTCTTGTATTCAGTCTTCCATTACAGATGCTATATTCACAAGGATAATGACTTGTGAAACAGCAAAAGAGGCATGGGATAAACTTAAGGAGGAATTTCATGGAAGTGAGAAAACCAGACAGATGCAAGTTCTCAACTTGAGAAGGGAGTTTGAGACCTTAAAGATGAGGGAAACTGAGGCTGTAAAGGAGTATGCTGATAGGTTAATGAAGGTTGTAAACCAGATCAGATTGCTGGGAGAGGAGCTACCAGATAAGAGAGTTTTGGAAAAAGTTTTAATTAGCCTACCAGAAAAGTTTGAGTCCAAAATCTCATCACTTGAAGATTCAAGGGACTTAGGAACCATCTCTTTGGCTGAGCTAGTAAATGCACTTCATGCTACAGAGCAAAGGAGACTGTTTAGGCAAGAAGATCAGGTTGAAGGGGCTTTATTTGCCAAAGGAAAGCACACAACTCAATCAAGCTTCGGTGGAAAGAAGCCACAAAGCTGGAAGAAGCAACCAGATGTCAAAAGTACTGGAAAGGACTCAAAGTATCCTCCATGTCCTCATTGTAAAAAGAAGGGCCATCCACCTAAATGGTGTTGGTACAGACCAGGTGTACAATGCTAGACATGTAAGGAATTTGGACATGTTGAAAAAGTTTGCAAAAATCAGAAGGAAAAGAAGGAAGTTCAACAGGCAAAAGTAGCTGAAGATCAGTGTGAAGAACATCTTTTTTCAGCTCTAAATCAGTTGATCAGCAGCAAGAATCCAATGTGGCTACTTGACAGTGGTTGCACTCATCACATGTCATCAGATTCCAGCATATTTGTAGAGATGAATGAAGGTTACAGATCTCAAGTAAAGGTTGGAAATGGAGAGTATGTGGCTGTGAAAGGTATTGGAAAAGTATCAATTCAAACTCCATCTGGTAAGAAGCTTATTCCTGATGTTTTATATGTGCCAAATATTGATCAAAACCTGATAAGTGTGGGCCAATTAATTGAGAAGAACTATACCTTAGTATTTAAGGATAGTAGTTGTAAAATTATGGACCAAAACAATCAGGAATTGATGACAGTGGAGATGAAAAATAGAAGCTTTCCATTGAAATGGGAAGATATGAACCTGCAGGTCACCACTTGTGTTGAAAAAGAGTCTGAACTTTGGCATAAACGGTTTGGCCATGCTAATTACAACTCACTTAAGTCTTTAAGTGAGCTTGAGCTAGTTGAGAACTTGCCAAAGATATGTGATGATGACTGTGTATGTGAAATTTGCCAAAAAGGAAAGCAAACCAGACTTTCTTTCCCCAAAAACCAATCAAAAAGAGCTCAATCTAAGCTTCAGCTGGTACATTCAGATGTCTGTGGGCCTATGAGAACATCGTCCATGAATGGTAGTAGATACTTCATTCTATTTATTGATGATCTAACAAGGATGTGTTGGGTTTATTTTCTCAAAACAAAGTCAGAGGTACCTACTGTGTTTCAGAAGTTTAAGAGATATATTGAGAATGAAAGCAATTGCAAGATCAAGGCCATTAGGACTGATAATGGCACTGAATATACAAGCAATCAGTTCAACAGTTTTTGTGAAGATGTGGGGATTAAACACCAGCTGACCATTCCCTATTCTCCTCAGCAAAATGGGATCTGTGAAAGAAAGAATAGGACAGCAATGGAGATGGCTAGATGTCTTTTGTTGGAGAAAAGTGTGCCTAAGGCTCTATGGGCTGAGGCTGTAAACACTTCAATCTATCTACTCAACCGGCTGCCTACTAAAGCCTTAGATAGATCAACACCTTATGAGGCATGGTATGGTGTTAAACCAAACATATCTCATTTAAAGGTGTTTGGAAGTGTGTGTTACATGCACATACCTGATGTTAAGAGGGATAAGCTCAGTCAAAAGGCAGAGGTTGGTGTCTTTGTTGGATATTGTGACAATGCAAAGGGCTACAGAATTCTGGAACCAAAAACCAACAAGATTTTGTCCAGTAGGGATGTTAAATTTGATGAAAAATCTTCATGGAATTGGGAATCAAATGGTGTGAACAAATTAGAGGCTCCAAGGTTGATTTCTCAAAATGAAGATGCTGGTAATGATGAAGAGATGCACAATGAAAATGTTGATGACAATCAAAATGAAGATGCTGGTAATGATCAAGTGGAATGTGAAAATGAGGCTGAATCAGATTCTGAAATTGAAGTGCAAAAAACCAGATCACTTCAAGATATTTATGCCTCTTGCAACTCTGCCATTCTGGATCCAACTAGCTATGCAGAAGCATTACACTCTAAGGATTGGATGGAGGCTATGAAGCAAGAGCTAGCAGCAATTGAAAAGAACAACACCTGGCTCCTTGTTGACAGACCAAGAAACAAGAATGTTATTGGAGTCAAATGGGTTTTTAGGACAAAGTTAAATGCTGATGGTTCAATCAATAAACACAAGGCAAGGCTGGTAGTTAAAGGTTATGCTCAACAATTTGGGATTGATTTTAATGACACATTTGCACCTGTGGACAGACTTGAAACAATTAGAGTTCTATTTGCTGTGGCTGCCCAATCAAGCTGGAGGATATATCAATTGGATGTAAAGTCAGCATTTCTCAATGGGGACTTGGATGAGGAAATTTTTGTTGAACAACCTGATGGTTTTATCAAAAGGGAGCAGGAAAGCAAAGTATATCAACTGAGAAAAGCTTTGTATGGTCTGAAGCAGGCTCCAAGATGTTGGTATAGCAAGATAGACAGCCATTTATATAGCTTGGGGTTCAACAAAAGTGTAAATGAGCAAACCTTGTATATCAAATCAGTGGAGGAGGATTTGATTATCATCTCACTTTATGTAGACGACCTTCTAATCACAGGAAGCAATGAAGGATTAATAGCTAAGTTAAAGAGTCAATTGAAGGAAGTTTTTGAGATGACAGATTTGGGAGAAATGAAATACTTCCTTGGAATGGAAATTGATCAATCTAATGAAGGAATATTTGTTTTCCAAAAAAGATATGCTAAAGAAGTGTTGAAAAAGTTTCACATGCAGAATTGCAAACCGGTTGACACACCTCTGGTTTTGAATTTAAAGCTGATGAAGGATGATGGTGCAATCAAGATTGATGGGAAGATATATAGAAGTTTGATTGGTTGTTTGTTGTATCTTTCAGCCACAAGACCTGATGTAATGTTTGCTGTGAATTTGTTGTCAAGGTTCAGACAAGAGCCCAGCCAAGTTCACTTCCAAGCTGCCAAGAGGGTGCTGAGATACATCAAGGGAACAGAGAACTATGGGATCAGTTTTAGGAAATCAAAAGGGCTGGAGATAACTGGTTTTACTGACAGTGATTGGGCTGGTTCAGTTGATGACATGAAAAGCACTTCTATGCTTTCTACATTGGTTCAAGTCTTGTTTGCTGGAGTTCAATCAAGCAAAAGACCGTGGCATAATCAACAGCAGAGGCTGAATATATAGCAGCAACAGAGGCAGTGAATCAGGCAATATGGTTGAGGAAAATTCTGAAAGATTTGAAGCAAAATCAAGCTGATGCAACCACAATTCTGTGTGATAACCAATCAGCTGTGGCCATTGTAAAAAATCCGGTGTTTCATGGAAGAACCAAGCACATAAACATCAAATATCACTTCATTCGTGAAGCACAGGAGAAGGGAGAAGTGAGGCTGATGCATTGCAGTTCTGAAGAGCAGGTTGCTGATATTTTCACTAAAGCATTACCTAAAGAAAGGCTTGAAACATTGAGGAGAATCCTTGGTGTTTCCAACAAAAGTGTCAAGGAGGAATGTTGAATCAAGTGTGACACTTTTGCTGTCAAAATGTCATGTTTATTTTTGTTAGTAGTTTAGCTAATGATATGGTATCCAGCTGTTCATGTTTAGTTCCATTGTAAGTTGATGTAAGTGACTAGATTGGAAGAGTGGTAGTAGGTAGGAGATTAGACAGCATACCACTCACTTTTGTATCAATGTATGGCCATATATTCTGGTAATGCTGCTGTCATTTTTAGAAGTTTTGAATGTTATCAAATTTCTCTCCTCTTTGTCTTCAATAATCCATCACCATTCCATCCATTTCTCCAAATTCAGCCCCAGCTATTCCTCTCTTTGTACCCAATACTTACCCACCAGTCCAAGAAACCTTACCACCTGAACCAATTTATCCAGTCAGACAGACCCGACAACCGAATCCAGCTTCTCCTCCATCATCACCCGCTAGTCCTCCACTGGAACCCATTTTACGTCGTTCTCGAAGGATTCATCACCCTCCCACGGATCTACAAGACTATGTTTGCAACCAAGTAACGTCTCCCAATCATTTGCCGCCCTTGTCATCAGATCCAAAGAAAGGTACCAGATATTCCCTTTGCAATTTTGTCTCTTATCATCATTACTCACCAAAGCATTGCTCTTTTATTGCTACCATCACTCAAGATATTGAGCTTGCATTTTATACTGAAGCAGCTTCTTATTCCCATTGGCAAGAGTCAATGCAAAATGAATTGGCTGCTTTAGAAGCCAACCACACTTGGTCACTCACTCCTCTTCCTCCTGGTAAGAAGCCTATTGATTTTCGTTGGGTTTACAAAAGTAAACGGAACTCGGATGGCACTATTGAGCATTACAAAGCTCATTTGGTTGCAAAGGGTGACATACAGTTGGAAGGTATAGATTACCATGAAACTTTTTCTCCCACTACCAAATTGATTACTGTTCGTTATTTATTAGCTTTAGCAGCTGCACAAAATTGGTCTCTTTACTAACTTGATGTCAACAATGCTTTTCTTTATAGCGATCTCCATGAAGAAATTTATGTCTCCACCTCCAGGTCTTCGACGACGGGGAAAATCTAGTGTGTCGTCTCCACAAGTCGTTATATGGCTTAAAGCAATCTTCCCGACAATGGTTTGCCAAGTTCTCTACAGCTATTCAAGCAATGGGATTTGTACAATCCAAAGTAGATTACTCGTTATTCACATGTCGAAAAGGCAAGTCCTTTACAGCTTTGTTGATATATGTCAATGACATTCTTATTACGGGAAATAATGTGAGTGCCATATTATCCCTCAAACAATTTTTACATAGTCATTTTCAAATTAAAGATTTGGGAAGTTTGAAGTATTTTTTGGGGATTGAAGTTTCTCGATCGAAGAAAGGTATTTCCATCTCACAACGAAAATATGCTTTGGAAATTTTAAAAGATGGTGGATTTTTGGGTGTTAAACCTGTGAACTTTCCCATGGAACAAAACATAAAGTTCTCAGATTTAGGGAAATTGCTTAAAAATCCATCTCAGTATAGGCGACTTGTTGGACGCCTAATTTATTTAACTATTACTCAGCTAGACATCACATATTATGTCCATGTGTTAAGCAGATTCATGAATGCACCTCGCAAACTACACATGGAAGCTGCCTTGCGTGTATTGCTCTATTTGAAAAGCAGTACAGGGCAAGGCTTATTTTTCCCTTCTCCCCGGAAATGAAAAAAAAGTATGCAAATTAGTTAAATCATTATATGGTTTAAAGTAAGCACCGAAAAATTGGCATGAGAAGTTCAAATTGGAAATTATGTCATTTGGATTCAAACACAATAGTGTTGATAATTGCTTATATTCGAAGGAACATGAAAGACATGTTGTGATTATATGCCTTTATGTGGATGATATGCTGATCATAAGTAATCACATGGAAGGCATAAATGAAACAAAAAGGTTTCTATCTTTCACATTTAAAATGAAAGATCTTGGGCAAGTGGATACCATATTAGGTATCAAGGTCACAAGAAGAAATGAGGGTTTTATGCTTAATCAAACACATTATATTGAGAATGTGATTGATAAGTTCAAACATTTGAACATTAAAGAAGCAAACACCCCATTAGATGCAAGTATTAAACTTGTAAAAAATGATGGAAGAGCAATAGCACAACTTGAATATGCAAGTGCTATCGGATCTCTAATGTATGCGGTCCAATGTACTAGACCGGATATATCTTTTTGCGGTTAGTAAACTTAGCATGTTTACTAGTAACCCAAGTAAGGAACATTGGAAGGCAATTGGACGAATTCTTGGTTATTTAAAGAAAACCAAATATATAGGTCTCCTATATTCCCGGTTTCCTGCAATCCTAGAAGGATTTACTGATGCAAGTTGGATATCTAGTACAAGTGAGAATAAATCCACCTCAGGTTAGGTGTTTACTCTTGGAGGAGCAGCAGTCTCATGGAGATCCAAGAAACAAACATGTATAACACACTCAACAATGGAATCCGAATTTGTAGCATTGGCAGAAGTCGGAAAAGAAGCTGACTGGCTAAGGGATCTCTTGTATGAAATTCCAATAGGAGATAAGAATTTAAATTCTATTCCTATACTATGTGATAGTCAAGCCACTTTAGCAAGAGCTTACAATGCAGTATACAATGGAAAGTCTAGACATTTTAGTCTAAGACATGACTATGTAAGGGAATTGATCAAAGATGGAACAATTTCAATCACTTATGTAAAATCAAGTGATAATTTAGTGGATACACTAACAAAACCACTCACTAAGGAACTAGTGAGGATCACATCAAGTAGGATGAGGTTAAAACTTCTTAAAGATCCACCAATGATGGCAACCCTACCTAAACTTACTAAAAAGTACATTTTAGGTTCAAAGGGTAAAAACAAGTCATTTGATAAGTGGATAGTGTTCAACACTTACAAAATAAGTGTTGGTTGTCATAGAAAATGAGGGATAAGTTTTTTAAACTTTTAATAAAGTTCGGATCAATAGGAACAAGTATCTGTAAATATGACAAAGATACTGGAAGAACTTTACCTATATGAATTTAGAGATGTTGCCGTCTCGATAGAGAGTCTGAAGTTTCTCTTTTAAAAATTCATGAATAGGATGAGCACAAGGCCATAAAAGTGCTAAGCGTGTTATGAAAAACATAGAACACAATGATACTTGTGTGTGTAATCTCACCGGTTTCATTACAAATGAATAATAGGTTCAAAGCTTTTATGCCACCTAGGATTTCAATGATACCTTGTGATTGATTACACTATAGATAGATTCAAATCGAAAGATATCTATTCCTTATGCATAAGTATTGAAAATTTATCAAAGATGCATTTTGAACAGTGGGGGATTGTTGGATATATATATATATATATATGTGTGTGTGTGTGTGTGTGTGTGTGTGTGTTCAAAATGATTAATGATAAATAAAGAAATTATTTTGAAAAGAAACGAAAATGAAAAAATCAAAGGTGGCATCAAATATATAACCGCGCGGTTGCATGGAATAAAATTTTGGCCGTTAATTGTTTGAATTTAGCACCTTTTGGAGAAACATTCCACATTTTCATGGAAAGATGGCACCAATTCGTGATTGGTGTTTGGATATCTATAAATAAGTGATCCTATTTCATTCCAAGACACTTGAAAACATTCTTACATCAAAGATTGATATCCAAAAAATATCAATTTCTTCATTCCCAATTTTAGTGTTCTTGTTTATTTCAAGTTCTTATTTTGCTTTGTTTGAACTTGAAGGGAAGGCTTGATTAATCCTACAAACCTATTTGCAATAATCTCAAAAGTAACTTGATCCCAGTGGACGCAAATATAGTTTGAGGACAACGTATTTTACGTGTTTGAGCCTTATATTTCCTTCATCAATTTTTGTTGTTTTTATCATTTTATTCATTTTCCTACACCAAATTTCCAACAAAGGCATCCCAGTTGCTCTGTCCTTTACAGCCTGTGGCCCAAGCACCTTCAACCTAAATTACATAGCAAAGAAATCAGATCATAACTAAATTGCATAAGTACATACATACATATATATATATATATATGGACATTTGATTTGTTGTGCACTGTAAACACACACACACACGCAGCAGATGTTGCAGAACCGAAGATAAAATCCTTGGGAAAATCAGAGCGTAGGATTTTGTCCTGTGTGTATGTGCCCTCCTGACCCAAATGTGCCGGTTCATCCCCGCCACCATTCGCCATGAGGCTGTTTTGGCTACTCATTACTGGAAAATATAAAGGGTACTAAATTTGTAGTATAACTTGGAGTGCTTTGAGATCGATGTAGTGTTGTATAATGCAATGGCCAAACCAAGCGATTCTGGTATTTATAGGGGATTATTGGTAAAATAATGTATGCGTGAATTATCTAATTCAAAAAAGGGGTTTTGATCTAAAAATCATTGTGGGTTTCTTAAGAAACCCACCCCCCACCCCCTATGGTGGGTGGGCAGTGGGGCCCGCCCACCATTATCCAACCCCCATCCGCCACATGGCGGATGGATTTTATAATGGGCACTAGATCATTTCCCTTCAACAAAGATCGACTTTCCACACGTTTAGATAGTATATAATATTTTTCTACAGCCACGAATCACCACCCAAGTTTTGACTTTCCGTTTTCCTTCCATAATAGGAGTAGCAAAAATTGTATTTTAAGATTTTTACTTGGCAATTTTTTATTTAAATATTTAAGTAGATTTTCTTAACATATATTTTATTAATGTTTGTCAACTTGTGCAGATAAATCTGATTAAGATTTATTAATTTTTGATTGAAATATTTAAGTAGATTTTCTTAACATATATTTTATTAATTTTTTATTTAAATATTTAAGTAGATTTTCCTTCCATAATAGGAGTAACAAAAATTGTATTTTAAGATTTTGACTTGGCAATTTTTGATTTAAATATTTAAGTAGATTTTCTTAACATATATTTTATTAATGTTTGTCAACTTGTGCAGATAAATCTGATTAACGAAAGCAAGCGGTTCACATAATTTTTAGATTTTGTCCCTTAATTAAATTTAATAGTTAATATGTCGCAATAGATTGGATCGAGACCTCCCATGTTTGTATTTCGGACAACTGACTTTGAATGTCAAGTCAAATATGCCTGCCATATGTCTCATGTTTGAAATCATTTGACTTTTTATAAATGGCCAACTCAGCATTTGATTTGGTTTTGGTTTTTAAACATTGTCTAGTACTTATTTGACTGCCCTTATAGTTTTGAGTTTCTATATATGTCCAATTTAATCCCCTTGGTTACATCAAACATTTATTTCTACCATGTTGAGCCGACTATAAAATGATATTAATCGCACTCATGCGATGCACGTAATATATAATTGAAAATTGTTTATTGAATAAGTTGTTAAAATACAATATCCGACAAAAATAACACACTGAATAATAAGAAAACATAACTTGCATACACAAATTGTGAATAATTTATAATTTCCTTTCACCCTATAAGAATTTTTACTTTGTCTAGTATCATTGTATGAATAGCATAAATTTTCTTAGCGCAAAATGGAAAAAAAAAAAAAAAAATGCAAGTAACTTGAATGTATAAATTGTGCATTATATAGTGTATAATGAAAATTATTTATTGAATAAGTTGTTAAATGTTAATATACAATACACACAATGAATAACAAAAAAAAAAAAACTTACATACACAAATTGTGAATAATTGATAATTTACTTTCACCCTATAAGATTTCTTACTCTGTTTAATATCCTTGTATGAATAACATAAATTTTCTTAGCACAAAATGAAAAAAAGAGGTATGTAACTTGAATGCATAAATTGTGCATTAGGGTAAAATGAAAAATACCCAAAAAAAGTAAAGCATAAAGTTCTGACTTGCATATTTTTTTTAATTAGCAGTTAATTATTATTTCTCTAGTTTTCTTATTCTATTTAGGCAAAGTAAGATTTAGATATGTGACATATTCCATAGTTTACAAATTGATTTGACGACTCAAGTCCAGCTTACGATTAATTGATTTCTAAAAGTTGAAATGTTTATAATTTCAAAATTTAAAATGAAATAAAAAGGTTAATAGACATCCACAGAACCAATTTATCAACTCTTCGAATAGTACTATAAGAATTGATACTAATTATTTTAACGCAATAATTAATATTTAAATATATTAAAAAAATATTTCATTTCATTATATGTAAAAAAGCAAATACGTTACGACCAAAATTCACCACACATTTTAAAAAATAAAAAATTGCTCAAACTTAAATTAAATGTTGCAATTTGTTGAACTTACATATGATAGATTTATATGCAATCATATATTTAAATAAATGTAACAAATAAGCAATAAGAAATATCAATTTTAATTAAATTTTATTGAACATATATTACAAATACATAACATTCTATACAGAAAAAAATCTTCTATACATCGCAATTTTTTTTTTAAAATTTTTAATTTTTTTGGATAAGAATCTCAACTCGAAAATCCAAACCTGAGATATAGTTTTATTAGAATCAAATGCGAAGTACAAGAGGGGGAATTGCATACCAAACCTCAAATATGACAAACTAATTAAATCATATACTTACATAATAAGCTCTATGAATCTATACCATCGTGTAAGGAAAATTCTAGTTGTAAATCCTATTCAATCATGGAAGGAAAATTTATTTTCTCAAACAATTATCCACAAAGACTAAACTAGCAGATGCTCCTATTTTTAACCAATTGTTTGATGGAATATCTTTTTTCTCCAACTGAATTAAGCTACAGATTTCACCCCACAGATCTACAGCCTTAATCTCCTTGTAACATTTTTCTTTGTAACCAACATTTTCCATCCAATCAGCTACCTTGTGGTCCCTCCAAAAATGTGACTATTTGATTTCAATAGCTTGGCTTCTTTGAAGGATAATTTCTACGATATATTGAGTTTCCCATGGCCATGTTGCTGAACCAGTGCATAGACAGAGTGCAGCTTTAGAGTCAACTTCCACCCATATTCAATTTAACCCAATCATTTGGAGGTTTTAGCCAAGTTACAGTGAGGACAGTTGTCTGATCAAAGCTTAGAGTTGTGGAAGCTCACTATCAGGTAACTCTTTGGATAACCCTGGTGTGTCTCATTTTGATTCCTTTATGTTTGGCTCCATTTCTCTCAAGCCAAAGGAACCGGAAAACCAGTAAAGGCAGGTAATGCAAACAATCAGTAGGAGGAGCCTGTTGATGAGTAGACCAATATGATTATAGCACTCAGAGGATGATTATATATAGTTAGGGATTTGTAGCCCTTCTCTATTGAAGTAGGTAGCAAAATTTCCCTTGATGAAGGCGTGGCTTATCGTTTCCTGATCTTAACAACATTGACATTTTGAGATTTGTACTTAACAATCTCATCAATCGTTATCAAGTTATGCCATAACCTCCAAATAAACATAGATATTTTTGGAGGAACTCTTCCATTCCATAGGTGCTTATAAACTTCTTGTTGGGGAGTGCTCCTTTGTCTAAATTGTTCAACACCGTTATCAAAGTGGAAGTTACTATCATTGCTACTAACTTTTCCCACATATTCTGTCAGCTTTCTCACTGGTCGGAATGTTCATTATTAATTCTTCCACAAAATCAATAGGGAAGATCTCCTTTAACTTCTCCAGCTTCCAGTCTGATTCATCTCTGTAATCCAACACGTGTTTCTGGACAGTACGTAGCTTCATTAGTACATCTGTTATGTAAAATACCAGACTTCAACCATTGATCAAATGAAAAGTCAATCCTTCCAAGCAATGTTTGGTTCGGCCAAATGTTTAACATGCTGCAGCCATTTCCACAAAGGAGAATCTGATTGCTTAGTTGTTACCACAGATGCATGTATGATTCTAGAATACTTGGTCTTCATCACCCAACTCCAAAGAGAACCTTGATGCTAAATTTCCACCACAATTAACAATCAAAAGCACAACTCATGTCCTTAAGAGATTTACAACCAACACCTCCTTCATCATAAGGCAAGCATATTTTGTCCCAAGAAGACCACTGGATTTGTTTGAATAAGATGTAAAGGAATAGAGTTTAGAACGTATATAATGACATGTAAAGGAATATAGTTTTTTTTAAATTACCTTTAAAAAACTAAAAAAATTCGTGGGGCCCCAAGATTTGGCGGATCGGATCGCAGATTTTTTGTGCGGGGCGGATCATGGCCATCTGTCTCGAATCCGCCTCGTTGCCAACACTAATCTGGCCACCATTTCCTGATGCTGAATCTTTGACACAGTGAAGCTGTTCTTTGCTTTATTGATTTTTTGTCCAGAACCTCTTAAGTATTTTAGCAGAAACTCCATGATTTTATCAAGCGATGTCTTTTGTCCATTGGTAAATAACGCAACATCGTCTGCAAAAGCTAGACGAGTTACTGGGATATGACCCCCAAATACATATTCCAAGTTGAGATGTCTGCTGTATAATCTATCAATTCCTCTAGACAAGCTTTCAGCCAGTAGAATTAATAATGAAGGAGAAATTGGGTCTCCCTGAAAAAGACCTCCGCTGGCTTTAAAATACCCTAATAACTCGCCATTCATTAGTTTTGAGAATCCACAATTACTTGGGCATCTTTTGATTTTATCAATCCAAACTTTATTGAATCGAAATCTTTTCAAAACTTTAGCAAGGAAGGACCACTCTACTCTATCTTAAGCCTTCTCCATATCAAGTTTTATCACATTCCCTCCCCTTACTTTTCTATGGAGCTGATAGAGATAGTTATTGTGCAAGGAGAACATTATCCACGATGTCTTGACCACAGACATTATTTAAAAATTTATTTTTATCACTGATTCTTATATAATTGATTCTTCAGGAATTGTTTTTTTTTTTTTAATGTTAATTTTTGACCACATTATTTCAAGATTCATTTTTCACAATTGCACATACTATTTTTTAACTACACATTCTAAAAAAAAAAAAAAATAACTTTTCAACTTTAATTTTTAACCATTCAATTGATTGATTTGACAATCATTTAATTTTCTACAACTAACGTTTTAAAATGACACAAACTATCAATTATGTTTAAAATTTTTAGAGCATATATCATTCTCTTAACTTTCTAGCCTAGGTGGATGTTAAATGATGACATGGCAATGACGTAGCCTTACCTTCTAGCAAGTTAGCGCCACATAAACATTAAAATGGATTTAAAAAAAAAAAAAAATGGTGCACATATTTTTTTTTTTTTTTTTTTTTTTTAAGAAAAATTAAAATTAAAACATCCAAAATACTAGAAAAACTAAAAATTAATAGAACACAATGTGTGTGTGTGTGTGTGTGTGTTGTGAGTTCGACGGTTGCATTATACTTCAATTTATATTTTAACCACAATTATTTATGCTTTTGAGGTAAAATGTGTGTTTATAAAACAAAGAGAGAAAATGTGCATGGTAAAAAAATAGTTTTAAAAAATGTGTTGTTTATTAGGTTTTGTTCGGCGGCTTGGTGCCGCCATTTATTTTGATTAATTTGGGTTTCTAAGTAAAATGTATGATTAAAAAATTGCAGAGGAAAACTTTGTGCGGTTAAAAAATAATTTTGAAAAGTGTGTAAATTATAAATTGAATTATAATGTAACCACCAAACAGAGGCTAACTTGATTTATAAATTTTAGTGATTACTAAGAAAAGATATATGCATATATATTTATTTTATTTTCTAAAATGTGTGTGAAGATTTTTATTTTTTGCATTTTATTATGTTTTAATTTTTCTAGTATTTTGGATGTATCGATTTTAATTTTTGTTAAAAATAATAAGTAACTATGTGTAACCTCTTTTAAAAAAAAAAAAAAAAAAATCATTTCAATGCTCATGTAGAGCCAACTTGCTAGAAGATAAGTTTACGTCATCGCCATGTTATCATTTAACATCCAGCTAGGCTAGAAATTAAAGAGAATTGGTATACGGTGTAAGAATTTTAAACAAACGTGGTAGTTTGCGTTATTTAGAAAAGTTGGAGGTAGATTTGAAATTTATGGTAAACATTTGTGGTATTTTGTGTAATTAACCCCTATTTTAATCTGTAGTTTCTAATGATCATACCCTTATTTAATAGTTTCCAATGGAACGTGACATTTTATTTTTCATCGAGTCAACAAAATGTAATGTTAACAGAAAAAAAATTGTGCACGTTAAATAAATGTGTTGACCATAATCTTCTTTAAATAGAATGAGTTTGTTGACACCTTATATATTTATTTTTTATAAAATTCAATGAACTAATTGTTGAAGTCTATAGTATATATATTTTACAAATTGAGTTTATTTTAAATTCATAAAATTGAAAATAGATAAATGAACAAAATGAGTAAATTTATAAAACTAATTTCTAAATGACCAAAGACTTTATCAAAATCGAAAGTTGTAGAAATTAAAAGGATTTAATGGAATTTACTTAGAAAGATTGGATATCTATTATTTCTTTCAATTTGATAAGAAAAAGATTCGAAATTAATCATTTATGTCAATTTCAATTTAGGTAAGAAAGGATAGGTATCATTTTAGGACATAAATAAATGAGATAAATTAAAAAGATTGGATATAGGAGAAAGTAAAAGATATAAGTAAAACTTCTAGCTTTAGTATTGGGACAATTTTTAGAATGATATATTTAGAGTTCACTGTCATTTGTTAGCTTGTATAAAATTTCTCATTGAGATCTTGGATTTGACGCACATATTGTATATTTTTCGACTTTAAAATAATGCAATAATTATCAAAAAAATAAAAATAAAATACAATTTAACCTTTTTGTATATGTTTTATTTTTCAAAAATTCACAAATCATTTATTACATGTCACATATAAATTGATTTTGCATTAACTGAACTTTTCTAATTCAATTATTAAAATAATTTGATAAAATAAAGAAAATTTCCTAAAATGACATGTAAAAATAAGCTAGAAACTATGTGCGAATTTATGTGACAGCTATATTGTTATTATGTTTAAAATGTATAAAGATAAAGATAAATATTGTTTTGGAAAAATATGATGGCACACCATAGAGAGTTCATAGAGACTGTGTACTGTGTAGGGAGAAAAATCATGATGTGTTAAATTCAAATAAAACAATACTAATGAATGTACAATGTACGTTGTTCTTTCATGTTTCGAGGTTTGATCAAAACCAAAAGCCATACACAATTATGGATTTCCTTAAAACATATGTTGAGGAATCTGGTCAAGTCATAAATTTGAGGAAGAGCTTTTTTGCTGCACGCAAAGAGGGAACCAAAAGAAACACAGCTCAAGTCACTGGTTTCAACATCAAAATCTCCCTTTCATCTATCTTAGGGCTCCACCGCATAGAGAAGAATAAGCTTGTTTGAAGATTTGGTAACTAAAATCAAGAGCAAGATTACTGGTTGGGAGAATAAGCTTCTATCTGTAGGAGACAAACTAACTTTAATCAAACATGTCTTGAATTCCATGCCTCATCATCTATTACATGTCATCGAAAATCAAGATTCTTTATGGGGATGGGCGTTTAAGGCTAAATACTGTAGAATCATTCATGAGAACAGGACTATCACCAAAAATCAAGATTCACCTATATGGAAAAGAATGATGAATGTGAGGCGGTGGGTGGAACCAAACCTAGCCTGGAAAATTGAAGAAGGTAAGGTTAATTTTTGGGAGGGCACAGATGGACAAAAGACAACAAAAGAAGATGAAAATGACGGGTTTGGGGATAATAAGGAAGAGTCAGTTGCTGACGAGTCAGCTATAATGGCTTAAAATTGGTTACATTGATCAAAGCAAAATGATCCAAAGCAACTCCAAGTAGTATGTTTTTTAGTACAGAAATGATAGAGTCTGGAACAGAGCTAAACTTAAAAGCAGAGCTACCTGAAAATACTATAAAAAAATCCATGGAATTCCTATAAAACTAAACCTGATAAACTATACTGGAAACTGAGCCAAGATGGAACATTCACTAATAAAACTTGCATTAATCTCATTCGCCACAAGAAACCTTCATAATTATCCCTTAAGAACATATGGAATAATGCGGTCCCTCCTAAAATATCTTTTCTGATGTGGAGAATTTGGAATAACTGGATTTTAGTTGATGATGCGATACAAAATAGATATGACATTCAGCTAGCTTCTAAATGTCAGTGCTGCTAGGAAACTGAATTTATGCAACATGTTTTTGTCCAAAAAAATTGCAAAAGAGCCATGAAGGGAAAACTTAGAAAAAAGCAGGATGTAATCAATTTAGTCTACTGGGAGAAACCAATGGAAAACTGGATAAAGCTAAATACGGATGGCACACGCAAAAACGACAATTAGGCTGCAGGTGGAGGGGGAAGGGCTGATGTGGTGGAAGCTATGAAAAACAAGAACAAATATCACAAATTGTTGAATCACACACTATGTTCAATAAGTGACCTTCCAATTACCCATTGAATCTTAAGAGTGCCAAGAACTAGGCATCCTAATTCGAATTTCAATGAAAAATACGAAAACTGGGTAGAAACCAAGAATGTCAAGTTCTATATCATAAAAACTGCTCAGTAATGCAAGACAAAAGAGTTTAAACACCAAACCCTAAATCTAGATGCGTAATTAATTCTTAAAATACGAAAATAGACATAAAAACATAAAGAATCCCGTTTTTAACTATTTGGATGTATTAGGTTTTTTATGTAATTAGCAATCCCTTGAGTTTGAAGGGGGAGAATTTTTTTGCACTCCATATTGCATAGCTATTTGATTTTTGATGTTTAGCGGTGTAAATTTTTTGGTTGGTGTTTTTAATTGACATTATATTACGTGTCAAACTATCACGCTTAATTTATGATTATGTACTTCAATTGATATATTCATGCACCATGTGCTTTTACACTTGGTATTTGAGATTTTGATGTTAGGAAGTAGGTATAACAAGGAATACAAGAGACCGAATAACTTGGATAGTGTACACTGTTTATTTACTATTTTGACTTTATTATAGTTTTTTATCATAGAATGTCAAAGGGGGAGATTGTTAGGTTTTTTTATGTAATTGAAAATCCCCGTGAACAAATGACTTATTTATAAAGTCTCAATTAGAGTCAAAGTATTGTAGTTGATTTAGTTGAGTATTTGAATTCAAGAAGAACAAATAAGTGTTCAAGAAGACTTGTGATGCAATTAGAAGTTAAAGATAAATCCAAATCCCGCAAGGATAATGATCCATATTTTCAGTCGGAGGTTGAGACTCGATTTTTGAACAGCAAACATCCCAATTGGAAAAAACACTATTTCTACAAGAATTGTAGATATTTGATTATCTTTCCAATGCACTTTGAATGGACTCTATCGGATATCTGGAGAGAAAGATATGATGAACATACTGAAGGTTATTGAATCCGGACTGATTTTGTTCTGCGAATTTCAAGGTTCCTACAATCCTAAACTATTTCAAACACTTCATATTATATATAACTAAGCCTTATACACGAAAATTATAAGGGTTGTTACTTATTATTTATTTTTCAGACCACAACATATACACATATCCAATCTTTGATCCCATGATTTTATGATCCAAGAATCAAATTCACCATTGTTTGAATCTCTTTGTTTCTTGTGATCCAACAACCTGAGTTAGGAAAATATCACTTGTTTTTAATCTGAAACACACGTGTCCTTACTTAAGGAATACTTCGTCAATTGAAAAATTCAGGGGTTCTGGAGGTTGAGGAAGGTTGGACTACAAGCATAGGAAGTTAACAAGGACAAGGTAGTCGTATATTAGGTTAGCAGGGGTAGATTTGTGTTTTCTAGCAGGGAATGCTGGATAAATCTAACTATAATCGAAATTCCTTATAGTGAAGGTAATTTCCTTGGTCTCATAATTTTTTCAACGTTGGGTTTCTCCATCATCATATCGTGTATTATTTACTACTTCATGATATTTGACTATGTCATTCAAATATAGGATAATTGGACTTATATGTTTAATTATCTAGAAGCTATTAAAAGTGACGTGTTCATTTTAATAGTGACTATTCCACACATAAGGTCAATCTTTAGGGTGTCCCAAAACTTTTAAGATCATTTCAAAAGCCCAAAATCCATCATTAGCAGCGACGATGCCACTCAAGAGACATTTGTCACAAATAGGCACCATAATTTCTTATCTGAAGCCCTTGGGAAGGAGGAGCACCCTAGTCGGGTGAGGGGGTATGGTGTTTATGTCACGGTCAGAGATGTTTATGGGAGGCCAGATGATTCCAACAAACGATTGAGTGGGGTTGTGTGGGTAGATGCAGTTAAAGATATGATAACGAAGGATACCGATCGGGTCAGGTCGAAGGGGCAATATAAGTTCGACAGTATATGCAACAAAAATATGATTCTACCCTTCAGTACATGGGCATAAATCTTGATGCCGATGTGGACATAACTCCACTTGCCCCACCACCAACTCCCAGCAGTCACCATCCTGTTCATCCAGATCCGTATGATGGGCTTAAGGTATCAAATGTTAATTAAATTATTTGAATGTATAGAATATTATTTTAAACCGATTTCAATTGTAAGGTATAATGTAGATGTGGCAAACGGGTCGAGCTGCTCGTCGGCTCGGCTCCCGAAAACATGAGCCGAGAGCGACTCAGTTCGTCAAATGAACGAGCTAGTGGGCGAGCTAAGCAACGTCATTGAACCATGAGCGGCTCGTTGGTACGAGCCACAAGCTCGTGCCAACGAGCTCAACGAGCCGAGCGGCTCGTCGGCTCGTTGAAAAAGAAAGAAAGAAAAAATTTGAAATTTTTGTTACGTTTCCCGAAAAAAAAAATTTAAAGACACAAACAACACCCTTAAGGAGGAAGAGAAAGAAAAAAAAAAAGAGCTCAACGAGCCGAGATCGCGGCTCGTGGGCCAAGCCGAGCTCGGCCCCGGTCAAACGAGCCTAGCTTAGGTCAAACGAGCAAAGCCTAAGCTCAGCTCGTTTGACCCGAGCTCGTTGTTTGGATCGTCCGTTTGACGAGCCGAGCAATCCGAGCCATGAGCCGAGCCGAGCATTGCCACCTCTAGTCTAATGTTGATTTTCAGTCATGTTGAACAATAAAAATCGATTCCTTGTCATCTCGTCATAAGTTGTGATGGTGAGTGTCAAATAGTGGTGAGAGGGACGGTGATTCCATCCGGACCTAAAACCGTGGTGCACCATCAACCACTCTTGACTGATCATGTCAAAAGTGACAGTTCATGATATTGTACATGGTGCAGAAGCGTATCTTCTTCCAATGCCACCTTAATGTCACACCACGGTGGGAGAAGCTATTGGAAGCTTTAGTCAATGGCCTCAACGTTTGGTTATGTTAGGAGAGGTAATAATTTTTAGTTATGTTAAAGCTTCTTTCAATATTTATCACTTTTATATTTATATGAGACGTGTTATGATGATAAAAAATTTCTGAATGTAGGAAGAGTCACAAAAAAAAAAAAAAAATTGGAAACAAAAAAAAAAGGCCCATAGTTCTAAAATGTCATCTACCCGACGATCTTTGCTTATTGATGATGCAACGTTACAACGTCTGGGTGATGATTGCAAAATATTGCACAATCTGGTCATTAAAATGCTTGTTGGTATTGACTTCTTCCATTTTCCTTTAGACTCAAATGTGTTTCATCGTACGGAAGACGCAGGTATTTATGTTACGATCGACGACATCGCCGACTTGCTTAAAATGGAGTGGTTGAATATATCTATCCTGCAAGGGCACAAAATGTAAGACTGCTTAACGCAAATATATAACTTCCATTTAAATTTTCATTAATCATTTATTTATTGGTTTAATTATTTTTAGGTACCACCATGGGTTTGTGAGCAAATAGGTGTCACATCGATTGGATTTATGTGTATGTCACAGATTGCGTCAATTAAGGTAAAAACTAATTCAGATGACGTTATTACGTACATGGCTGAAACCATAAAGAGATTGCAATCCAAGCAATACATTCTCGCACCGTACTTTCAAGAGTATGACCATTAATATTCATTCTTTCTTACTTAGTTTGAATTATTTTACATTTAAAGGTTTATTTACATGTTGATAATTTGTAGGAATCATTGAATGCTGCTTGTGATTTGTTCTCAGTCCAATACTGTATACTTCTTGGATTCATCACGGTCAAATAAGCGTAAAATACACATCAGACTATCATTGAATATGTAAGTAATTATATATTGCCTTGATCATGTTTTTTTGTTTAATGTGTGGTGAATAAGTTTTGATAGTCTCCATAGAATAATACTGGAGAGTTTGAGGTGAAATTGATGTGTTTTTGTTGTGATTATTGATAAGTTAATATAGTTTTTAATAGCAAGGTCTCCCTACAGATTAGTTATGGTCAATTTATAGGGTAGATTCTGCAAAAGAAATTCTATATAAATTTTATAACTTGTTCATATTTATTGAGATTTTAGGGCTGTTAAAACATTTTGAGTATGTGGTGGCAAGAGGAAACAATTGTGGTATGTCAATTTAAAACTTAGCACAAACTACTGAATTAGTTCCATATATATTTCTATTATTTATAAGAATAATATTACTAATAGTTTTTATTGAGAAAATTTCATTGTCATCAGCAACTCGAAGGTTCTAAATGTGGCTATTATGTTTTGAGATAGTCACACAATATTATTAACTAACACTTTTAGATAAGATATTATAAGTTATTGAATACTATGAATTGTTTGAATTCATTTTAATTGTTTATATGCATTTAATCAAGAATCTTACTTAATGATGGAGATCAACGAGATTAGAAATTTATAGGCCAAATACTTCTATGAAGATTGTATGTAAATTTTGTTTTTTATGTTAATATGTAAACATTGTAACTAATTAATATTAATGTAAATTAACTTATTTAATTTTTATTATGCATATATGTCAATTATAATATGTTGGATGTTAATAGCTAGATTTGACGATGAGATACAATATAAAATATGCAGGATTTTGGGTAAAAAAATGATAATAAAAAAATGAAATAGCATCGGCTGTCAGTTGAAAATCGACGCATTTAGTACTATATGTGTCGTTTGTACCACAATCGATGCATATTGTTCTCACCTTATACCTGACAATTGACGAGAATTGTTGAAATTGTACTAGTGAAACAACCTTAATAAATATTCCAGCAAAATATTGCATTATAATTCTTGAAAAGAAAACAATCCAAATCAATTTTCTTGAAGAATATGTTATAATTTTTAAAGGGCAATAATCTAAATAAATTTTTCAAGAAGAATATTGTATTACACCTTGAAAGTGAAACAATCTAAATTAATATTCGAGAAGAATATTTTATTATAATTCTTGAAAAAAAAAAAAAGCATTCTAAATAAATATTTTAGGATAATATTGTAGCGTTGTTTAAAAAAGGATATTATAATTGAATTATTTTTTACTTCGGAAGAAGCAAAAGTTCAAGCATAACAATATTTGAGAATAGTATTTTGTTATCAAAAAAAAAAAAAGTATAATATGTGAGCATTCGTATCCTAGATGGATTTCATGTTGATGTTCTTGTGAACATAATTTTATTTAAACAATATTCTAGAGAAATATTGTATTAATACTCATAAGGAAGTATAAACCCTATACGTCTTGAAGTTGTAATGAATATTCTGTTGTTGCTTTCTAAATAATATTTTGAATTTATACAAAATCAATATTCAAGAAGAATATGAGATTGATATTCGAGAAAAAAAATGTTTTGTATACTATGAAAAATTGTATTATTACATCAGAATCATCAACACTACAAAAATTCTCTAGATTTGGATAACCTGCTGCAACTATGATCGAGCGTTGATATCTCAATAATCCATGGTTTGATCGTCATGAAATTTGAACAAGATTTTCATAACTCATTGTTCTTCATATCAATCTGTTCATTTGTGAGAAATCTCGATTTGAATAGTAGCGGATTTTATATTAGTTTGAAGGCTCTAAATTTTTGGAGAACAAAATTCTTCATATTTTTTTAGAATATTTAAAGTTATTTAAATTTGTTATAATCATTATTGTATTGTTACTCCAGAAGAATTACGTCATTGTATTTGATCAATATTCTTGAAGAATATCGTATGTATATTACTCTTGAAGAGTATGTATCTAGTTGGATTCCTGAAGAAGCACGAATTAGAATTCGTTAATATTCAAGAAGAATATTACTAGTTCAATAAGAGCATGAATTATAATTTTTATTATTCCAGAAGAATATTGATTTATTGTTCTTTACGAAATATAAAATTTATTAGTATTATTAAAGAACATTGTACTGTGTTCCGCAAAAAATATAAATTTAAATATACCAATATCTTACAAGAATATTGTGTTACTGCTCTCAAAGAGCATAACTTTATAAGTTTCAATTAATCCAACAATATTGATAAAGAGAAACCTACAAAGTTTATAATATTGTTTATTAATAGATACATTGTACAAGTATTAGTACAATGGAAACAAAAAATGTATTTAATCAGAAGTTTGATAAATTTAATATTTTATAATATGGCATGGTCGGTTGAATCATCCAATTCAATAATGAGAATTTAAAAGAATATTCATCGAATAACCTGAATATTTTTCAGGTTAATCATTTTTCATGTGCTGCTTCTTTTTTAAAGGCAAACTGCTTATCTCACTAGCTAAATATGAAATTGAGTTCCCAACATTCCCAAATCTCGAATAATTTAAGATTGGTGAATTTTTTGGACCCACTGACATTTCATGTATACCATGTTGAAATTTTAAAAATTGGATACAACAAATGGTTTCAAGTGTGATTTTAAAACTAATACACGAGTATAAGATATTATTTGCTCAAGTTATATTATTATGAGCAAAGTGATACATGCCAGTGAGTTCATATATTCCAATTTCACTAAATGATTTTATGTAATGATTGGAATAATAATTATACATTGTATTGTCAATTTTTTAGCAAAATTAAACGCCTCCTGTTATTTGCTATAATATCTTATGAGAATTAAATGACTTTCATTATTTTTTTATTTTTACCGTTTTTTGCATTTTTTTCTATATAAATATTTTTTACAAGTATTCGGGATGGGACGTCCAAAACTCGCCCCACCTTACGACCCGATTGGGTCACCAAATCCCTTCTCAAACTTGCCAGTTGACCCACGAGGTAGGTTTTTCACCCATTTAGGGTCAAGTATCCAGTTCAGAATATATTTTTGCCACATCTAGACTCAACAAGCTGACATCGTTAGTAAACTTTGAGATTTCATTATAACAATGGAAAGTTCAGAACTATATATAATTTATGGGATTTGGTCTAATCATTTCCATGTATATTAACTAACATCAACCATGCAATTAATCATATATATAACACAATTGTTGATGATTATGGACGATATCTATATAATCTTCTTGAGCCATGAAAAAGACAAGTTGATAAATTTCTAGGAAATGTTATATTCGATCATCGAATGCTAAATACAATGATCTCGAACTCCTTTTGTAACTAGTAACATGTACTAGTTGTCTTCTTGTGACCTAGTTGCAACCTGTATTATTACTAGTTCGCATGGAGGCCCATATTTATAACTGAGCTTGCTTACTCAAATGAATTAAATAATCGACGCATGGACCAATTAACTAATAATAGCATAACAAACCCAACCAACAATAAACATGTATAAGTTAAGAATATATTCAACCACTCACAAAGTCGAGTCCGTATTCATCCACTATAGATCTATTCATTAATATTTATAATATTATTAATAATATATATCAATTTTTAAATTTTCAATATTGACAATAACTATGTAAGCTCTTTTAGAAAAATAGATCGGACCACGAGAATATTAAAAGGATAATATTATTTTATCATCAAATTAAATATATTCCTCGATTGAAGATCTAAAATAATAAAAGGTTGGGAATGCAATTCAAAAGGAGAAAATTAAAATTTGTTAAAATATTTAAGCCAATTAAAAACTAGAATTTTATTCAAAACAGTGTTTAGATAAGTGCTTAAAAATTTAATCAATTTTAATTTTATTCCAAAACTAATTTTAGAATTATTTTAAAATTGCACCAAGGAACTCAAACACAATTTAAAAGCATTTTAGAAACTTGGGAAATGCTGTGCAATTTTTGAAAGTGCACAGCCGCCCTAAACAGTTTTCCAAATTACCGGGGCTTGCTATGCAATTTCTGAAATATCATAGCATACCTCAAATACATTTTAAATTTTTAATATTGAAGGGACTACTGTGCAAGCATCAACAGAGATCAAATATACACAGCGAAAATTAAAAGATTCAGAACCATACTCTGAATCAACCATGTACATAGATAGAATTTGTGATAAAAATTATACCTTCAATGAAAATTGTGAATCTGAAATATGATATTCGAGGTACTATCCTTTTCACTAGATTTGTTCAATTTTCCAACCTCTAATAGAAATGCACACAATGAACTTGAATTTGGAACTCCATCAATCGCCAACGATTGGAATGGATTATGGGAGAGAAATAATTTTTTCTCGTTCTTCTAGTAAGAGAAAGATCAAGCACTAGAAGGGCACTAGAATTTCACTAACAAGATTGGGTCGTAAGTTCTCTACAATTAGCCACTTATTTATATTTGCATTAATAAAACCTAACACTTGTCATAATAGGGTTATTAATGGACCTTGATTAATTAATCATATTAATTAATTCAATTTAAATTCCGATCAACCAATTGACCCGTACATAATATCTACTCCTCTCTAATCTGCCTCTCTATCCACCCCTTTTCCCCACCCCACTCACCACACATAACCACACTGGAGGCGACAGCGAGCTCTAACTTCCTATGCAGTGGTGCTCGTTGCTACCAACCCAACTCAAAGTAGGAAGCAAGGAAGGGACGACAAGATTCGTTGCGATATCGTCGCTGGCAACGAGAAGCAGCTACAATATCTCATCGCCGCTTCCTTGAAGCAGGTAGCATCGACAATCTACAAGATCGACGCTATCGTCTCAAACCAACGGCGACCTCGCCCATGCAATACCGTACTGTTCCTTTGCTGGTGACAAGGTTCGTGCATTCGATGGTGGTGAGATTCTTTGAGTTTTCTTTGCATGTGGTGGTGGTGATGAGTTTCTTACTATGGTGGTGATTATATGGGTTTTTTTTTTTGTGGTAATTGTTTTTAAGGTGGTGGTGGAGTAGTAGTGTTTTTTATTCTGGTGGTGATGGTTGGTAGTGGTTTGGTGTTGGCAGCAGATGGTGATGGCGGTTGGGGTGGGGCGACGGGTGGTGATGGTTATTTGGTATTGGTGGTAGCAGAGGTGGTGGTTGTGATATTGTTGAGTGCAGGTCAGGTGATGGGAGTAGGATTAAGATTGATTGTGACAAATAAATTCGTATTTGACTAGAAAATATATGTGACCTAAGAATTTAAGGTTGTGACAAAAATTTATAATTGTGACTCATAAGTTTTAAAATTGTGACCAATTAATTTGAAATTTATGACAATTAAGTAAGTTGTGACTTATATAGTTTGAGGTTTGTGACTAGAAAATAAGTTGAGACCTATAAATTCATGATTTGTGAACAAGATATAAATTGTGACTCAAAAATAAGGGCACCTCCAATGCAGCGGCAAAAATGCTGCTTCATCGTCCAACGCAGCACCATTCGGCAAAATGGTGCTGCTGAACAGTGCAGCGCCAGATTTGGCGCTACACTGTTCATTATACCGCATCAGCGGTATCTGCTTTTCTATATACATATATATATATATATATATATATATATATATATATATATATATATATATATATATATATGTATGTATTTTGTTCCTTAACTTTAATTTATATATTTTTTGTCCATATTTCATTTTTTTCTCCATTTTGGTCCCTACACTTTTGTTTAGTTTGATTTAAAAAAGTGATGTATATTTGAGATTGTCCATTAATTTCCATAGTTCAATAAATTGTAGTGTTTTATATTTTTATTCAAAGGTATTTAACAATTATATTTTTAATATAGTGACAAATAGAAAATTTTGACAATAAAATGTATCACATTAAAATATGATAAATTGATGTGACTACAGAGATAATGAAAATTTTGAAATAACTGGACGAAACTAAAATTAAATTAGACCACATCACAAACAATAACATAGCATTTCACGACACGAGAAAGTTGTTTTCAATAATCAGAAAAATTTGCTCCGGAGCCATCTAGATCATCGAATAGTGGACTGAACGAGCTTGAGTCAGATTGGCTGACATTCATTTGTTCTTGGGTCCTTTTTTGAATGATCAGTTGTTGTTCACTCCTTATGAATTCACAATACATCGAATCTGATATTGAATCCAAGTTTGTCAATAAAATCTTGTTATCTTCCTTATACATCTGCAACTGATAAAAGTTTTGTCTGTCAGCTGCTCCCTTCCTTACCAACTCCGTGAGTTCTTTGTATTTCAGCCTTGATCTCATTCAATTCTTTTCTAGTCTCATCTTCAATTTTATTTATTTATTTATTTATTTTTGGCCTTTTTAACACCCATTGGCCGTTCAGAAGAAGTACCCCCAACATCAACGTCCTCCATGTTTAGAGAAAATGATGAAATCCCAGGAGATGTGGGAGACCCAGCAAGTGGGTAGTCGGGTTCAAAAGATCTAAATGTATTTTGGGAGGTTTGAAATTCATGGCGTGACACATTCGGCGTCGGGCTAAATTTTTCAATGTCCTTCAGTAGGGGCTACAAATGATCAAATTTGAAAACACCCTTGTTAGTGGGGTCTTGTGCATACAACATTTTGGCATTGTCCATCTGCAAGATTTTTTATAAGATTGTTTATTAATAAAGTGTGACAGAAAAATAACGATGTATATTAAATACGAATGCTTACAATGTCTTGCTCCGATGCCCCACTCGGATGCAAATTTTCAACCTGACGCAAACAACTTCGTAATTTTGAGATAGCCTTGGTAATTTCACCCATACGTGTTGAGATTGACCGTTTTGGACGAGGGTACATCTGGGGTGACTTAGTGTTGTTATAGGTCTCGGAAACTCTTTGCCACAGCTTTGACCTTTTTTTTCGAATACCAACGATGGAATCCTGGGATATATCCAAATAAATATGAGTTAAATGTACATCCTCATTAACTGTATAGTTAGCTGATCTTCTGCTAGAACTCATGTTTAATTGCAGAAATAAATTTTTGAGTCTCCAAATTATGATGTACGAGTTCAAAATTTGTTGTCACCATTTATAGGCCAAAATACTTGACACGAAATACAATTATTGTCAACAAAGTTTTAATAAAATAAAAGAATGCAATGTAAAAGAAGACAAGGAATCTCTGCAAAGTATGAATAATAGAAAATGAATCTCTGCAAAGTTTGAATAATAGACAAGGAATATCTACAAAGTTTAAATATATGTGATATAATGCAAAGATTTTTTCTGCAACATGCAAATAATGCAAAGATTTTTCTCTGCAAAGTTAAAATCTTGCGAATATTTTCTCTGCAAAATTAAAATCATGCAAATAGTAAATCTGCAAAGTAAATATCATGCAATGATTTTCTCTGCAACGGGCAAATAATGCAAATATTTTTCTCTGGAAAGTTAAAAATAATGCAATGATTTTCTGTACAAAGTTATAATAATGCAAAGATTTTTCTCTGCAAAGTTAAAATAATGCAAAGATTTTCTCTGCAAAATTATAATAATGCAAATATTTTCTCAGCAATGGGCAAATAATGCAAATATTTTTTTCTCTGTAAAGTTAAAATAACGCTTTCGAGAGTTTTTTGCTTGACATCGAAAGATTAAGGATAGGGAAGCACAAATCGCGCTAAGAAATGCGTTGATTGAGCACTTGTGGGAGGAGTATAGCAACTCTCAAAACTAAATTTCCTATGTTATTTCGAGTTGTGTCGTTGCTACATATTTCATATCCCGTGTTTTAAATTTTCAAGTATGTTATTCAAATTTTCAGTTAATAGCAAGTTGAATTTCAATTTGTTTCCGACAAAATTAATTTTTAAGTGTTAAAAAAAAATTTATTACTAAATTAATTAATTTTATAAAATATTAATTATTAAAATATAAAAACGTTTTTTCTATTTAATTACCGAAATAATTAAATGTGATGAAATTGTATTTTCTTAAAAATAGAAATTATAGAAAATGATGAATAATGTACATTTGGTGTAAGATTTAGTGTTGTTAGGTTGGAGTAGAGAAGTTGGAATATTGTAACTGTAATTTAAATTTAGTGTAAAAGTGAGAATGTAGTGTAAAATTTAGTGTATGTGGGTTGGAGATGGCTTAAGTCGTGACATATAAAATTCGATATTTGTCACCCGAGAAATAAATTGTGACCAATAAAAAAATTGTGACTCATAATTTGTTAAGTTGAGACCAAATAACTCTATATAATCAAGTTGTTATCTAATAAACTTGTGACAGTGACCATAAATTTATATTATTGCGAGCTTAACCAATTTGAACAATAAAATATAATTAATTAATTATAACCTAATTTTAGATTAAAATATTAAGTTTGAAAATGTGTTATATACCTTACTTATGTATTCTTCCTGAACTTTATAATATGCAAGTAGATTTGATTTTTTAAAATGAACTGGTGATCACAAAAATCACAAAGATAAAACGTGTTTCTATGGGCCACATCAGTGCCAAGTTATTCTATTTTAATCCATGGGATGGGACTAGCTTGCTTTCAAAAAAAAAAAAACCATTTTCCCTAGATTTATCATTTATTTTGATTATATATAATATTATACTGCACAACGGATTTTAAATTTTGACCATTCAAATCTGAAGAGGTAAAATATACATTATTCATAAGTCATTCGAGCCATATAAGTCATTTAGATCATTTGAACTGTATAATCTATTTTAGCCTCCCCCCCCCCCCCTTTTTTTTTGCACTTTAACGTGTATACGTGTACCTTGCATATTTCACTTTTTTTTGAAATACAAGTTTCTTAATATATGGCCTTCGATTCAATTTCTCATTTTCAAGAATACTGAATTGACATTTATACAACGCTATTAAATACATAATTAAAATGATGTACGTGCGTCTCACTAGTTTTTAGATAAACATTTAAACATAAGACAGTTGCTCTCCTACATATCACAGGTTGGAGAGCAACCCCACCCCCCCTCCACATAAACCCACTCTCCAATGGGTTAGGTGGAAGGGGGTCGTCCTGCCCGACCCCCTCGTCTCACACTGGCCCTGTGTTGGGGAGGAGAGCAATACTCTAAAACATAAATCAATTTGACGAATTAATTTAGTAAGAAAGATTGGATTTGGTCAATCTTTATAATTCAGCCTATGGGAAAAAGAAATTCAAAACTGAGTCTCAAGTTAAACAAGTGGCCGCCAATTTAAAACAAAAATCAAATTAATTGCTGAGTTGGCCAATATTTATGAAAAAAAGAAAGTCAAATAATTTCATCTAGTTTGACTTAACAATATTCATATGCTACAAGATCCTCAGTCAAACTCCTATAATGGTTTCCATGTTATTACAATTGCATAGGATTGAGATTCAAAGTGGCAATGCAAGGAAACAATCCAACCACAAAAAGGAGACAATAAGAAAACTTGTTGAGAATTGTTTGTTTGAATGGAGTAATCTCCTACCATCCAGGAGTGACAAATCCTTATATTAGATATACACAACCTTCATATGACTCTCAGTATACTCGCACGATGTCATCCTGATGGCCCCCTTTCAAGAGCCATGGCTTCCCCAATAAAATATGCCCAACATTCATTAGGAACTACATCACATACTACTTCATTATTATACCCACTAATAGAAAAATATTTGCCCTCCTGACCCAAATGCGCCGGTTCATCCCCGTCACCATTCGCCATGAGGCTGTTTTGGCTATTCATTACTGCAAAATATAAAGGGTACTGGTGAGTGTTAGGTTTTGATGTGTAGTTGGATGTGATAGACGTAAAGGAATTTGGAGGGTTTGCTGGTTGAAACTGAGATTCTCTTGTGACTCTTTGCTTGATTGATTTTTTTGTTCAGAATCTTTTGAATTTAAGCAGAAACTCATGATTTTATCAAGCGATGTCTTCTATCTCAAGAATCGGAATCGAACCATAAATTTCGATTCTTGTGAAATGGAACCAATCGGTTCCATTGAATCACAATAACCAAACCAAAATTAAACCATTCGGTTTGTTATCTATGATGCAATGAAACACTCGAATGATGTTTGTACTGCTTTTGCTGTTAATATCATATCCCTTGTTGTGCAAAAAGTTTTTGAGTTGGTATGCTTAGCCTACAAAGGCTATCCCAACAAAATATTATTGTAGGGAAAGACAGGCCTTAGGTCACAAATTTTTTCAACACAAATATTTTTTTGTAGGAAAAAGCGCAACTTACTATTTACTATGACCTACAAAATCTAATTCGTGAGCTAAATTAACTTTAGCAGACAAATTAATTTGTCAGGGGAGAATTTAGATGACGAATTTAATTCGTCTCCAAAGAGTTTGTAGGGGGAGACTTTAGTCCGCAATTTTTTACTTTTTGTCTTCTTATACATTTCCCCAAGATGTTTGCCCCACAAACGTCCCTAAAAAAAAAAAAAAAAATTCGTCATGAAAGGTTTTTCCCCACAAAAAAAAAAAAAAAAAAAAAAGAATCTTTCCCTACAAATTTATTTTATTTATGGAATATAAAATTCTTGTAGTGAAAATAGTTTTTTTTTTAATGAATAATAATTTTTTCGAGAATTGATGGTTGAGATTTAGTTGAAAAATCAAATATTGTGAGCTTAACTTTTAATGAATGAGTGAAATTGAGTACTGTCGAAAAAAGAAAAAAATTTAAATAGAATCAAACAAGAACATATATATAGTTAAAAAGTAGTTTGAAGAAAAGTGTATTTCTTTTTTCTTTTTTTCTTTTTTTGAAAGGAAGAAAAGTGTATTTATAACATTTGTTTGGTAAAATAATGTAGTTTATAAATTAATTTTTTATATTTTGAAGTAAAATGTATGATTAAAAAGTAAAAATAAAGCTTATTTATAAGCCGAAGTTTAGAATTTACTGTAATTTATAAACTAATTTAAAAATAAAACACAAAAAATGGTTTACCAAAGGGATGCTTTGTCTATCACCAAACGGAGGTGTATCATGGTACAAAGTAAAAACAAGATGAGTTGTTGTATGCCAAAGGTTTTGAAAAGAAAGATTGACCTGTGTCATCTCCATCAAAGCAGAAAAACTGGTTACTCAGTCTCTTGTCCCATCTCATTGACAAAAAAAGTCCATCCATCCTTGACACAAACAACTTCCACCGTGTCTGTTTGTTATTTTTTTTATTTAAAAAAAATGTTTTTTTATATTTTCGTGATAAAATATTTGATTGAAAAGTGAAGATAAAAATATGTGTGATCTGGTTCAAAGAAATGTAATTAAAAATATATATATATTTTTTTTATTTTGCCAAAGAGACGCAAAAGTTTTATTAGATTTTAATAAAAATTAATAAGATTTTTTATTGAAAAGTTGTGGATCTTATAAAATGCGTTGTTAAAATTAAATGATGAGTTTGAATTAGATTAAAAATTTATTTGATAAACAAAAGTGGTTTTAATTTATTTATATTTTCGAGATAAAATATGTAATTGAAAAATTAAGAACTAAAATGTGTGTAGTTAAAAACTAGATAGAAAAAATATATAATTTATAATTATAAACCAAAAAATACCTTACCAAAAATTAATTGTGTTGATTTATGACAACTGCATAAAAAGTATAGAAATATCTCCATGAATTTCGAAGCTAGTATTTAATAATGAGCTCCATTTCATGGAAATATTGTTCGAGAGAGAGGCATTGAAGTGTAGTTGTTAATACTGGGAGTGATGGTACATTGAAGGGTCATGTCGATTCATGGCTTCTCTTTGGTTGTTATGACTGCTGTCTTCTCCTTCATTCAGTTTACGTCCCATTTGGCCTGCGCCAAGATTTAGATATACTATTCTTGAATCGAGGTTAAGGTTCGCCATGTTTCCACTGCTTATGCTACTGCGGGCATGATCTTCAGCACTCATTGCCGGGTAAATAGTAGTGGAAGAAGGTGCACTTGCATTGCCCTCCTCGCGGGAAATTACCAAGGCTGCAGATTGGACAAGCTCCAGGCAAAGCCTCAACTTGTTTGGTTCAATGTGAGTGAGTCCGGGGACAGCCCCTTTGAAGAGAAAATCCGAAGTTAGGGTTCGAAGGACATCAAGCGGAGTGACACCATCCAATGTTCGGACATTCGGGTCGGCATGGTGGTCGAGGAGGACCGCCACCATGTCCGGAGACACCATTTCGGCGGCAATGTGGAGTGGGGTTTTTCCTGCTGGGCCAGCAGGGTAGTTTACATCAGCTGCACCAAGTTCAAGCAATGCTTTTACCACTTCCCGGCTGCAATTCTCAACTGAATAGTGCAAGGCCAATGCATCGTCAAGATTAAGGCCTTCTCCCATTACCATAAGCTTAACAAGTTCCACGTCAGAAGAGTCGAGGGCTCGTCTCATCTGACGAATCTTCTGGTCTTCGAGATCAGCGGCAGCGCCGCTAAGATCATGGTGGTGATGAGGCATTAAGGAGCGACGGGCAAGGGACGACTTGTGGCGGAGCTCTTCGATCTTGGCTACTACATCAATAGGGAGGTGCTTGGCTAGAACTTCTGTTGGGATGCCAGATTTCGCCACCAGATGGGAACAAGTAGTCCATAACTGGTGCATATCTTGTTTTCTTGAAGCTATCAAAGCTTTCATTACATCCTCAATTGAGGCCTTCTCTACCATATTTTCCAATTGCTTCTGCATTCAAAAAAACATAAACAAATTAAAAATTAAATTCTCAAAGAACAGTGAAATTAGATATATATGTCCTCTAATAATTGAGGTAATAGGTTATTTGGACAAGATTTGATGAGATCACTGTAGAAGACATGACTAGAGATCAAGAAACATGTTTCTGTGAAATCAAGATTAGAACTTGTGAATTGAGGCACCATTATTCAAGACAGTTTTCAGAGGAAAAAAAACCCAAATAAAAGAAATTAAATTGATTAAAACATTAATTACAAATTTTGATCAGCCTACTAACACGATATTTTTTCTGCAACTCAATTTTCTTCATAGTCGCCTCAAAACTAGGTCACCTGAGACACAATTAGTAAATCAAAATCCACAAATTAAACTGTTGTTTATGAATCTTGCTGATCTGTTTCTCTTTCTGAGTACTAGAGAGAGAGATTAGTATGAAAATTGGGGATATAGAAACAAGAAAACCTGAGTAAGCAAAGCTAGCTGTTCCACACCAAAGGATCTAGCGGCTACGAGGGTTTCAAGGGCAAGATCAACAGCTGCAGTGCAATGTGCGTGCCAACATCCTCTCTCCCCACAATTAGGTCTAGGCTCGTGCTTCTGGGGCACAACGGAGACTTGTCCACTGTACAAGAATTGCAGCATCAACAGGAAAACTTCGTACCCCACTGAGTTCACCGGTATAACATGAGGGTTTCCCCCTCTTGGCGATGATGCTAGTCCCCCGGTCTGATTCATCCTGGAGCCCGATGCATCTAAACCCGCCGGCGTTTCAGGCCCGCAAAAGAATTTCCTGAAGAAGACACTCCTGGCAGCAAGGATACACCTGTGGGCATGGACTAAACGGCCCTCTACACTGAAAGTTACATCACTGAAAGCCTGACCGTTGATTAAAAGATTGAGATAGTCTAAAGAGAGAGATCTTAAGGAGTCTTCAGGGGTCATGGCTTACTCTAGAGAGAGACTAGAATATGTTTTAGAGAGAGAGAGATATTGCAGTCGTGTGCGCGTTTATGTAGATGATAGATATGTATTGGAGTAGAAGAAGGTTCAGTTTTTAAGTGGAGGAGGAGAAGATAGAGTAAAAGATTGGTGGCTCATTCATTCATTTAACTCTTCCTAACTCTTTGATGATTAACTGTTCTCTCTTTCTGTCTCTCAGGCTGATCTATATACATATTTAAAAGGATCTGAGATTTTGAGAATCTTTAATTTAAATTGAATCAATTTTCAACTGATTCTGGTTTTAAAAAAAAGATTTTGAATTTTTGGGTAGTTTTCATTATTTTTGGGAGTTGTTTACGAGTGATTTTTAAAATGAGTGGGCAGTTTAATCCTGAATTTACGTATTAGTAATTTTAAGGAGACATTTTAAACTGATATTTTTAAGTGACATGGTGACATGTCAAATATAAATTGGATGATGTAAATAAGTACCTCATCACTTACATTTTTACCACCAAATGTATGTCCGATATATCATAATGTCACTTAAAAATGTCAATTAAAAATGTCTCCATAGAATTACTTATTTACGTATCCACGACAAAGCCCAAGGACAGAACTATTTTTTTTATCAACTTCTCTCTCCCTCCCTCAAATTTCTCTCCTTTTCCTTTTCAATTTCGAGTCGAGGCCATAACTGGATTGCATCAGGCTCATCTTGGTTCTTCTTCAGCTTCATGTTCACCGACTCCTTCAGACTCGAAAAATTACCTCCTCCACCTACTCCGACTTGAGGGGGCAGCTGCATGTTCTACCCGTTTCTGTTCCTCTTCTTCCACTGCTTCAGCGTCCCAAACGCCTATGTTTCACAATGGCGATTTCGACATTTCTTTGGAAAATGATCTTTAATCAAAAACAAAATTTCTAATCCAAATCAAATCCAAACAAAGAAATTTTGAGTGTTAAAACAATTTTTTCTTTTTTTTTGTTTACTTTTTCTCCATGCTAATCTCTTTCTGTATTATTATTTTGATTTGATTTTCATTTTTCACCTAGAATTGGGAAAAAATTGGGATCCATTTTAGAATATTGTGTGAAATGAATAAAATCTATTGTTAAAGAGAGTTTTTGGGTCAATTTTTATATGGAGAATTCCCTTTTTGTTCTTTCACCAGATTTTATGATTTCTCGGCTGGGTGTAGAGTTTCAGGGTGTTTGGAAGGGGAGGGCTGTTGGATCGATTTCACTCAAAAACACACTTTTATTAACTAAAACACTCAAACTCAAATATTACAACTTACTCTTCACACTCTCAAAGAAGCTATGCTTCTTGTTCTTCTTTCACTCACTTGATATTTTCAAATGAGAATGAGGAGGGCTATTTATAGGAAATACAAATCAATCCTAACCATACAAATATTAAAAACAAAGATACATCCGACGATCAATATTTGATCATACCAACTACCATCCAACAATCTACAATTAATCTTACCAACTTCAATCTAGTGATTCTTATTCAATCTTGCCTACTACAAGAAACTTCCATGCATTGGGCTAATTGGATCACATAAAATGTTGGACTTGGACTCAATAAGATTTCGGGCCAAACAAGTTTATTTTCAACATCCCCCTTTAAACTTGTTTTATAACTCCAAGAGAATTTCTCAATCTGGTGAAATCTTCATACTTCAGGGACTTGGTGAAAATATCAGCAATCTGATCATGAGACTTCACATACTGTAGCTGCACATCTTTCCTTGCAATGCATTCCCTTATGTAGTGGTAGCGCGTGTCGATATGTTTACTTCTATCATGGAATACTGGATTCTTTGCTAAGGCAATTGCTGACTTGTTATCAACACAAATCTTGATTGGATCTCCTTGAGATATGTTTAAATCTTTCAGCAAATTTCTTAGCCAAACTGCATGGTAAACACACGAGGTTGCAGCTACATATTCAGCTTCACAGGTTGAGAGAGTGACAATTGGTTGCTTCTTTGACATCCAAGTAAAAGCAGTGTCACCCGTAAAGAACACGAACCCTGTAGTGCTCTTTCTATCATCTATATCTCCACCCCAGTCACTATCACTATATCCAACAAGTTTATACTCATTAGAAACTGAATAAAACAAGCCAAGATCAGTTGTACCTTTCAAATAGCGAAGAATTCTCTTTGCAGCTTTGAAATGAGTAGTTGTTGGAGATTCCATGTAGCGACTAACCAATCCAACTGAATACAGGATATCTGGCCTTGTACAAGTCAAATAACGTAGACTTCCAACCAAACTTTTGAATAATGTTGGATCTACTCTTTCACCTTCCTCATGCTTGGACATTTTGACTCCACATTCTACTGGGGTGCTTATCGGATTGCAATCATCCATTTTTAACTTCTTGAGTATCTCCTTCGCATAGCTTTCTTGGGAGATGAAGATACCTTCCTCTTTTTGTTTGACTTCAATGCCAAGATAGTATGCCATAAGCCCAATGTCTGTCATCTCAAACTCCTTAGCCATTGCTTTCTTGAATTCATCAAACAAGCTTGGACTGCTTCCAGTAAAGATAAGATCATCCACGTACAAGCACACGATCAAAATATCTGTATCTTTATTCTTGATATAGAGAGCATGTTCATATGGACTTTTGGTGAAGCCATTCTCCTGGAAGTACTTGTCGATTCGACTATTCCACGCTCTTGGTGCTTGCTTCAACCCGTAAAGGGCTTTCTTCAATTTTAAGACTTTGTCTTCTTGATCTTTCACTTCATAACCTGGTGGTTGTTGAATGTACACTTCTTCTTCAAGAACTCCATTTAGGAAGGCAGACTTTACATCCATCTGATGAATCTTCCATTTGTTCTGAGCAGCCAAAGAAATTATTAGTCTTATAGTTTCTAATCGAGCAACAGGAGCGAATACCTCATCATAGTCAATTCCAGCTCTTTGACTATATCCTTTTGCTACAAGTCTTGCCTTGTATCGTTCAATTTCTCCACTAGCATTCTTCTTCGTCTTGTACACCCATTTGACACCTATTTCTTGGTGACTTCTTGGAAGAGATGCAAGTTCCCATGTATCATTCTTCTTGATGGAATTGATTTCTTCATCCATCGCATTTCTCCACTTCTTTTCTTGTACAGCTTCTTCAAATTTCACTGGTTCACATTCAGCAAAGAGACAGAAAAGAGTAAGATTATCAAGCCTCTCGGTTATCTCATATATATCTTGGAGATTTCTTGTGCGTTCTTCATTTCTTTCATTTAAGAAAGATGGTGGAGAATTTCTATCTTCAGTTACTGTAGGTGAAGTAGGTGGTGTACTTGGCTCTCCTACTGCTTGTTCTTGCTCTATGATTGGTTGCTCCTCGTGCTCTTCTTCAAAGTGAGGAAAGAAGTTGTAGTCTTCTTTTTGGGTACTCCAATCCCAATTGTTTTCTTCATCGAACTCCACATCTCGACTAATGATGACTTTCTTATTTCTTTGATTGTATAGCTTGTAGCCCTTTGACTGTGTATCATATCCAATAAAGATAAGTTTCTCACTTTTGTCGTCAAGTTTTCTCCGTATCTCATCCGGTACATGTTTGTTTGCAATACTTCCAAATACTCGTAGATGGGATATTCCAGGCTTCCTTCCACTCCATGCTTCTTGTGGTGTCTTTCCCCATACACTCCTTGTTGGAGATCGGTTGGACAAATAGACTGCACATGAAACTGCTTCTGCCCAAAACTCCTTTGGTAATCCTTTGCTTTTGAGCATGCTTCGTACCATGTCAAGGATGGTTCTGTTCTTCCTTTCTGCAACACCGTTCTGTTGGGGTGATCTTGGAACGGTTAGTGGACGTCTGATTCCATTTGCTTCACAAAACTCATGGAATTCTTTGGAAGTGTATTCTCCTCCTCGGTCTGATCGCATGGCTTTAATCTGGTAACCACTTTCTTTTTCTACTGCAGTTTTGAACTTCCTGAATGCTTCAAAAACTTCTGATTTCTGTTTTAAGAAATATACCCAGGTTTTTCTTGAAAAATCATCTATAAAGAGAAGGAAATAATTACTGTTACCACAAGAACTTGGCTTGATTGGACCGCATACATCGGTATGGATGAGCTCGAGTGGCTTCTTGGCTCTTAATTCTGACTGCTTTGGAAAACTCTTCCTGGACTGTTTCCCAAGTAAGCATGTAGCGTCCAAGAATTTTTACGCGATTAATAATTATTTTAATAGAAAATCATGTCGCTACTATTTCACCCATTTTTATTAAGTTAACGCCACGACGTATTCGTATAGCCAAGTCAAGAAATAATCGAGATCGTTCGATTTTAAATAAAATTTCGAATTTCTAAAAATATCTCCATTCTCTTGATTTAAAGTATATTAAGTCTAAGTACTTAATTCAATGTTATCCCAATATTTATTTGTACAAAAATTACTTTTATTATTTAAATTAAGAAAATATATGCAAGCATGAGAGGTTCCATTATATATAATAATTATGAGAATCTTAATTTAATAAATATGGAAAAGTATATAAATGGTTGATAGATTCCATTATATGTAATCATGAAGAGCATAATATTTGTATAAATATGGAAAAGTATATGAATGAATTATATACTCCATTATATATAATCATGAAGAGCATAATATTTGTATAAATATGGAAAAGTATATGAATGATTGATAAGACTCCATTATATGTAATCATGAAGAGCATAATATTTGTATAAATATGGAAAAGTATATGAATGAATTATATACTCCATTATATATAATCATGAAGAGCATAATATTTGTATAAATATGGAAAAGTATATGAATGATTGATAAGACTCCATTATATGTAATCATGAAGAGCATAATATTTGTATAAATATGGAAAAGTATATGAATGATTTATATACTCCATTATATATAATCATGAAGAGCATATTATTTGTATAAATATGGAAAAGTATATGAATGGTGCTTTACTTTAAGAAAATGATGTGTTAAAATTAATAGAATTGAATGATTATGTTTACAATATGCCAACTTTATACATCTATTTAAACCCATCTCTTTTACACACAACTCTACACATATACACTTATTTCCAATCTCTTGACAAAATCCACAAGTAAGAGAAATTCAAGGTGGTCAAGAAAGTTTTGGTCCATTTACTACTACACTTCATTTTAATCTTTTAAAAGGTAAGTATACCTTATGTTTTTATGAAAAGTAAGTATGTTTTTATGACAAGTAAGTATATCTTATGTTTTTATGAAAAGTAAGTATGTTTTTATGAAAGGTAAATACACCTTATGTTTTTATGAAAAGTAAGTATGTTTTTATGACAAGTAAGTATATCTTATGTTTTTATGAAAAGTAAGTATGTTTTTATGAAAGGTAAATACACCTTATGTTTTTATGAAAAGTAAGTATGTTTTTATGACAAGTAAGTATACCTTATGTTTTTATGAAAAGTAAGTATGTTTTTATGACAAGTAAGTATATCTTATGTTTTTATGAAAATGTTTGGATCATTGCTATGAAATCAATCTCACAAGATTGTTATGGGTTCCATATGATATGTTTATGATTATGCTAAGGGGACCGGAGTTTAGTAGCGCTACACATAAGAATTCTTGCCATTTAAGTTCGGTAAAATTCTTGTGTCTCCCTATGTTTATGAATATTTCAATCCTATCCTATATTATGATGAAAATGATCCATATGCATTCAAAAGAAAATTTATGCTTGGTATACTTACTGGGATTTTATAAATCTCACTCCACGATATTTACCATTTTCAGATAATTGAAGGTTCGAGGCGGTCAACATGGAAGTGGCAAAAGTGGTTAAGATTGATGAGATAATTATGTTGAACTTTATGTAAGAAAATTATGTTCTATTTTTATTCACAAATAAAATTATGGGATTCTAATTATTCTTTTGAATAATTTTACATTACTATTTAAGTCTCGATAATATGGTATGAGTCACTTTTTGTGGCACTCGAATGGTCGAGAATTCGGGTCGTCACAGTTGGTATCAGAGAAAAGAGTTTTAAAAACGATTTTGTAGATTTTTGAAATTTTATTTCTTTAAAAAAAAAAATTAAAAAAAAATCACTATTCACGTGAACAGTAAAACGACGTGCTATTCATGATGAACAGTGAACGAAATCACTATTCATTATTAAAAAAAAAAGTTGAATTTTCACATGTCAAGTATGGTTATGATTTTGAAAAGCATGATGAAATTTGATGTGCGAATTTCAAGGACAAAATTCATTTTAAGCAAGGGAGTTTGTAATGTCCTGAAAATTTTATGGAATATAATTAGTTAGTGATATGATGTTTATATTGATGTCTTTGATAAATTTCTAGAAGTTCGGGGACTAAAGGAAAAATAAGATTTGACGATAAATTTTATTTGGGTTAAGTTATTAATTATTGATGGGGAGATAATTACTATATCGATATTGGATTTGTTTTGAAGACTGTGATTAATTAGGAATTATGATTCAAGAAAATGTTGATTTGGATACAACCACATTAAATTATTGTTGATTAAAGGAAAATAAGATTATATGAAATATTTTAACTCATCACTCTACTATGTCACTCTCCACGTATTGACTCCTCGAACCAGGTATGTTATATGCTTTGCAAGTCATTTACGATTTTATTAAGACATGTTAAGTATGAAATATTCATATGTTATGAATCTTTATGTGTTACACATAATATACATGTCAAGTATGATATAAATTGATAGAAGACTCAATTTTTTTATTCTTTTCAATGTAGAATCATGAGACAGAGAGGATATTTATATGAATTTTGGTGCATATTAAGCTTAGTAAGATTGACTCAATTAGAAATTAAGTTGGGTTGTAACTTTTGCCCAAAATATATGGATTAATATATTAAACAAACAAAATTAATAATGAATTCGTACAATAATTTATCCCTTTATCACTACCTTTGTGTAAAAACAAGGGAAAAACTGTGGATGGTTATTAGTACTTCCTCTTCAAGTTTCAATTTTCGGTTCAATAATTTATCCCTTTATCACTACCTTTGCTTAAAAGCAAGGAAAAACTGTGGATGATTATTGGTACCACTCTTCAAGTTTCAATTATGAAAAAAAAAAAAAAATCGGAAAGAAAAGAAAGAAAGAGAACGGGTGTTGAGCATAATGGGAATAATATGACTTAAGAATGATTTTCAAAATAATTTTTGTCCTTGAGTTTAGAAATGATGAACCTTAAATGGACTTTGCATAATTGATTTTAGACATGGCACTAAGTATGAGAAGTCAACAGAAATGATTAGAAATATGTTCAGATTATCTATCATTTAGATTTAATGAGAAATAGCGAGCCAATTTTATGAAGTTTTATGAGATGTTAAGATTATAAGTGATGTGGTTTTAATGAGACTTTTATGAGAAGCATTATGAAGTTAGAGATTTAAAGATTTGGTTATTGGGAATTAAGTAATGGATATTATGTTGAGTAAGTGAATTATGCCTCTATATTGAAGAGAAATTTATTATGAACTTTGGCCTTGTGATTAAATTTTGGGAATATGATTTATAACTTATAAATATAAGTATGAGTAATCTTTTGAGCCAATTAAGGTATGGAAGGAAGTGATATTGTGATATTTAAAAATATGATTTGAAATTGTTATGTTGAGGAATTATGAATTGAATTATGGGATATTTTTTTGATGATATTAAAGTGTTGGAATCGTTTTCAATATTTTTAGATCGTTGTGATCAAATGTGGAGTTATTTATTATTGTGAGTTATGAAGTATGCTTATGGTTTGGGATAAGTCCAAATTACAAGGGAGACTCTGTCCAGAATTTTATCATTTGGAATTAAGAGCATGATATGATAAGCATCCACTAAAGGAATTAAGGTTAGACATGCAAGTTCATTTACATCACAAACGAGATTTAGTAGATGATAGCAGAGATTTTATTATTTTCTCATAAGAGAACACACAAAGAGTCACACTGGAAAAGAAATACATGAAACACGCAAAAGCAAAAGAAAGCAACATGGGAAATTCCTCAAATTGAGAGATGTGTTTCCGGAGTAGCCGTATCCTACCACCTCTGACCTTTTGAGGAAATAAAGAAACCTTCAAAGAGGTGTGTTTCGAGAGTAAGAATACTCCGTAATCTACCACCTGGAACCTTTGAGGTACACACAAGATTTAAACATTAAGGAAATCCTAGGAAATTAGAGGGGTGTCTCGAGAGTAAGAATACTCCATACTCTACCCCCACCTATTCTAAGATTCATAAAGTTAAGTTTACATTAACCGGACTCCATTTTCGCTTGATTCCCCTTCCTTGCGACCAATCTATCTTAACCCCTGCTGGATCTTGTATTGAGATATATGACTGCAGCTTATCCAGTAGTTCATCAATAGTAGGAGCAGAAATAAGAAGCCTTCTGGAAAATGGAGAGATGAATCCCTGTTCCACAGCATAATCAAGAAAGGTTAACAAACCATCAAAGAAATTGTTAACATTCAGAAGGCCAATAGGCTTAGTATGGAGATCTAGTTGAGCCCACGAGGTAATGTTAAAGATTTCTTCTAAGGTACCAAAACCTCCGGGTAGGGCTATAAAGGCATCAGAACCATATAGCATACAAGTTATGCGTTCATGGATGGATAAGGTTTGAACTTCATGCCCTCGTGTTTTGCCTGCAACATCTACCAAAGGGACAGGTATGACACCGATTACTTTTGATTTCTCTGCAAGAGCAGATTGGGAAACACAACCCATTAGACCACTGCTACCACCCCCATACACAAGAGTGATACCTTTTTCCCCCAGTTTCTTTCCAAGATCTACGGCCGCTTCTAGATAACTGAAGCCTTTCCCCACTTTTGATCCACAAAATACACAAATAGTTTTGATCTGTCGAAGTTTTGGTGCTTCCATCTTTGATAGTATAGAAGAGAAAACTTACGAAGAAGATGTGATTTTGGGATGCCTGAACTATGAAATATGTTTGGCTATTTAAAGCCGGAAAAACTTACTGTTTTTGATTGATTCTGAAAAAGTAAAGATTTACTTTTGACAAAATCGGCCAACTTTTGACTGTTTTACCAAAGATATCACCTTTCGGTGATTTATTTCCAGCTTTATCAAAACTCGAGAAAGGAAAATATATTTTATTTCCAAAACGCGTGAAAGAAAACAGCAAAATATTTTAAATGTGTATCAAGAGATTTACCTTATATCATTGTTGAACTGCCAGAAGCCTCATTTTGTAAAACAGACTGGCAAACAGGATCTTTTGCTATTATATTTTGGAGACTATAACGATTTTTGTCCTCGTTAAACTGAGCGTATAAGGAGAGAAGTTCACGTTGCACATAACCACTTGGGTGCGTCTCAAGAGTCAGTCGAATATCATCCAAAGACTCCTTACTCAGTCCACCCTTTATGAATTTGATTTTATCATCCCGATTAGTAGAAGAATATCCTACTGTTTTGCAACGAGTATCACAGTTCCAACGAGCACATTTGTAGCAACCATTCAGCCTTTTTGCTCTTCGTTTCTTTGCGAAGGTGCTTTTGCCTAAACCAGGCATGTGCTTTGGAAATGTCATAGGTAATTCACCAGATAGTCGAACCTTTGCTTCGATCAACCAGCGAACATCTTCTGAAACACCATGAGCCATCAGCAACCTCAATCTTTCGAGTCTTATTCGATAGATTTTCCTCAGATCATTCATTGGAAGACTGGAATAATACTTGCGAATGTTTGTAAGAATGATATCCATGTTTTTGATGGATCTAACCTCTTCCCAGCATGAACTATTTAAAAGCATTAAGGATCAGAGGGAATCCGCGTGATATTGATTCCAGCAAGAAAGCGCGGAATAGAATAATGGAAAAGAGGGAACAAGAGTTTATGCGCCGTTTACTTTCTTGATAAAAGGAAGATTTGATGATGACGGGATTTGAGATATGGAATATTTTCTTGGATTTTGGGTACTGATATTTTGATATAATAATCAAGGTATAGAAATAATACGGGGATACGTGAAAGTGAAATAAGGACTGTATTGAATCAGGATTAATAAGTTTGTGCAAGTGAAAGGAATACCTTACGGGAAATGTTATGATATTTGAGTTAAGAATTTTAATTATTTGGGAGATATTTGTTTATTGAATTTTGCAGAAATTTTGGGTTACAAATATTGGAAAGATAAAGTGATGATTATGTTGATATGTGAATAACATGTTTGGGTATATTACATAAAGAATATTCAGGTAATCGTTTTAATTATTTTGGGATATTTGGTGATAAGAAGAAATGACAAATTATTATGGTATGATATGTTAGTAAAGATTTATTGAAATTTTAGAGATATTAATACGAATATTTGAGGTCACATGATACGATGATAAATGACAAGTTACATGAATACTACAAGATATGATGAAATATCACATACGATTGGGAATTTTCATTTTGATTCAGAAGAATTTATGAGTAGACATATGTCTATTATTGATAGAAAAGTCCATGTCTTAAGAAAACAAATTGATGCATTTAGTCAAAATCCAGTGGGTTAAATATGGTTGGGTTAAATATGGTAGCGATGATGCTACATAAGAAGAAGAAGAAGAGATTCTGATTAAGTGTTCAGAAATCATAAGATCAAGTAAGATTAATTTCGAGGACGAAATTATTTTAAGGGGGTAAGTTTGTAGCGTCCAAGAATTTTTACGCGATTAATAATTATTTTAATAGAAAATCATGTCGCTACTATTTCACCCATTTTTATTAAGTTAACGCCACGACGTATTCGTATAGCCAAGTCAAGAAATAATCGAGATCGTTCGATTTTAAATAAAATTTCGAATTTCTAAAAATATCTCCATTCTCTTGATTTAAAGTATATTAAGTCTAAGTACTTAATTCAATGTTATCCCAATATTTATTTGTACAAAAATTACTTTTATTATTTAAATTAAGAAAATATATGCAAGCATGAGAGGTTCCATTATATATAATAATTATGAGAATCTTAATTTAATAAATATGGAAAAGTATATAAATGGTTGATAGATTCCATTATATGTAATCATGAAGAGCATAATATTTGTATAAATATGGAAAAGTATATGAATGAATTATATACTCCATTATATATAATCATGAAGAGCATAATATTTGTATAAATATGGAAAAGTATATGAATGATTGATAAGACTCCATTATATGTAATCATGAAGAGCATAATATTTGTATAAATATGGAAAAGTATATGAATGAATTATATACTCCATTATATATAATCATGAAGAGCATAATATTTGTATAAATATGGAAAAGTATATGAATGATTGATAAGACTCCATTATATGTAATCATGAAGAGCATAATATTTGTATAAATATGGAAAAGTATATGAATGATTTATATACTCCATTATATATAATCATGAAGAGCATATTATTTGTATAAATATGGAAAAGTATATGAATGGTGCTTTACTTTAAGAAAATGATGTGTTAAAATTAATAGAATTGAATGATTATGTTTACAATATGCCAACTTTATACATCTATTTAAACCCATCTCTTTTACACACAACTCTACACATATACACTTATTTCCAATCTCTTGACAAAATCCACAAGTAAGAGAAATTCAAGGTGGTCAAGAAAGTTTTGGTCCATTTACTACTACACTTCATTTTAATCTTTTAAAAGGTAAGTATACCTTATGTTTTTATGAAAAGTAAGTATGTTTTTATGACAAGTAAGTATATCTTATGTTTTTATGAAAAGTAAGTATGTTTTTATGAAAGGTAAATACACCTTATGTTTTTATGAAAAGTAAGTATGTTTTTATGACAAGTAAGTATATCTTATGTTTTTATGAAAAGTAAGTATGTTTTTATGAAAGGTAAATACACCTTATGTTTTTATGAAAAGTAAGTATGTTTTTATGACAAGTAAGTATACCTTATGTTTTTATGAAAAGTAAGTATGTTTTTATGACAAGTAAGTATATCTTATGTTTTTATGAAAATGTTTGGATCATTGCTATGAAATCAATCTCACAAGATTGTTATGGGTTCCATATGATATGTTTATGATTATGCTAAGGGGACCGGAGTTTAGTAGCGCTAGACATAAGAATTCTTGCCATTTAAGTTCGGTAAAATTCTTGTGTCTCCCTATGTTTATGAATATTTCAATCCTATCCTATATTATGATGAAAATGATCCATATGCATTCAAAAGAAAATTTATGCTTGGTATACTTACTGGGATTTTATAAATCTCACTCCACGATATTTACCATTTTCAGATAATTGAAGGTTCGAGGCGGTCAACATGGAAGTGGCAAAAGTGGTTAAGATTGATGAGATAATTATGTTGAACTTTATGTAAGAAAATTATGTTCTATTTTTATTCACAAATAAAATTATGGGATTCTAATTATTCTTTTGAATAATTTTACATTACTATTTAAGTCTCGATAATATGGTATGAGTCACTTTTTGTGGCACTCGAATGGTCGAGAATTCGGGTCGTCACAAAGCATCCTTTGCACAATTCATTTGGATGATTTATATAAGGTAAGCATCTCACCATGTTCTTCTTGGATAATAGCTCCAATCCTCCAAAATTTAGATGCCCAAATCGAAGATGCCAAAGCCATGATGCATCTTTGTAACAAGTTTTAAGACACTTTGCAACATCATTTTCAATATTCAAAGGAAATAATCTATCCTTCGACATTTTCACTTTGGTTATCAATTTTCCTTGGTCATCTACTACAAAAATGCTATAATCTTTGGAATAAAAATTATAGCATTTCTCTAATAGCTGACCTAGACTTAAGACATTGCTTTTCATATTTGGCACATGGTAGACACTTGAAATCATTTGATGTCTTCCAGCTTTAGTGCGAATAAGGATGTTACCTTTTCCCTTGACTGGTATTTTAGAGTGATCTCCAAACGAAACATTGCCACTTACTCTTTCATTGAGTTCTGCAAACATGCTTCCTTTTCCACACATGTGATTGCTTGCACCAGTATCTAGGTACCAAATACTTCCTTGGCCTCCGTCACTGTCTTTGTGTGCAAATAGCATTGTTCCATCAACCTCTTCTTTTGTTTCAACATAGTTAGCCTTCTCTTCGACTCCATTTTTTGGATTCCAACAGTTTGCTGCATAATGGCCATACTGTTTGCAATTGTAACACTGAACTTGAGATTTATCGTACCTCGAGTTTGAATTGCCTCTTCCACGACCACTTGTCGAACTTTCTCCTCTTTCGTAATTACTGTTGAAATTGTTGTTATTGTAATTCCAACCTCGTCCACGACTATGACCTCTACCTCGTCCTCGGTCTCGGCCTCTTCCTCGATTATGTTGATTTCTGTTGTAGCCTCTGATTTCTTCTTTCTCTTTGAGTTGTGTGTTGAGCAGTTTTTCATTGATTCCTTGCCTTTTCTTATGCTTTTCTTCATAAGCCTGCAATGATCCTTATAATTGCTCGATCGTCATTTCTTCTAAATCTTTAGTTTCTTCTATAGTCACGACAATGTACTCGAACTTTGGGTCAAGTGAGCGGAGTATCTTTTCTAGGATCCTTATATCTTCTAGTTTCTCACCGTTTCTTTTTAATTGATTAGAAACGGTCAAGACTCTAGAAAAATATTCGGAAATCGACTCGGATGCTTTCATATGCAAGGATTCGAATTCACCTCTTAGTGTTTGAAGACGAACCTTCTTCACTTGTTCAGCTCCTTTGTAGGATGTTTGTAATTTATTCCATGCTTCCTCGGAAGTTTTTGCGCTTGAGATTTTCTCGAAACCATCATCATCTAATGCTTGATAGATGAGAAAGAGAGCCTTCTTGTCTCTTTTCCTTGAATCTTTCAATGAATCCTTTTGCACTTGAGTTTGAGTAGTTTCATCTTCGGGCTCACTGAAACCTTTCTCTACGACTTCCCAAACATCGTGTGCACCCAAAAGAACTTTCATTTTGATACTCCAATTATCATAGTTGTTGTTTTTTAGTGTAGGTACTTGAAAGGAAGACATACCATTATTCGCCATTTATAGAAACTTAATTTTGAAATTCTGATCACACCGAAGGATCCGGAATGCTGGAAAACGTCGGGGTAGTGTCCGACTCGGTTGAACTCGGTTTGAACTGGGTCTGACTCAGTATGACTCAGTGCACTGGATGAATCAACTCGGTTCCGGGACAGCAACTTTGTGGAATGATTTGGGGCTCAAACGACTTCAGATTTGGCCGATTTTTTGCACCGCTACTTTCCTCTCTTTGAGAGCTTCGACTCGATATGCAATGACGATATATTTCCTTTTCCTATAACCTCGCTCTGATACCACTTTGTTGGATCGATTTCACTCAAAAACACACTTTTATTAACTAAAACACTCAAACTCAAATATTACAACTTACTCTTCACACTCTCAAAGAAGCTATGCTTCTTGTTCTTCTTTCACTCACTTGATATTTTCAAATGAGAATGAGGAGGGCTATTTATAGGAAATACAAATCAATCCTAACCATACAAATATTAAAAACAAAGATACATCCGACGATCAATATTTGATCATACCAACTACCATCCAACAATCTACAATTAATCTTACCAACTTCAATCTAGTGATTCTTATTCAATCTTGCCTACTACAAGAAACTTCCATGCATTGAGCTAATTGGATCACATAAAATGTTGGACTTGGACTCAATAAGATTTCGGGCCAAACAAGTTTATTTTCAACAAGGGCTATCTATTTTACCTCCATCCTACCTTATCCACTGAATTTTCAATTGGTCCTACTCCGTTTCGATATTGGCATCCACTTCGTGACTTGATTTTGACTGGGGCGTGGAAAGATCTACAGTGAGAAATTGAGCCTTTACTAGGTTTGTATTACACAATCTCCAACCTTTGCATATTAGGTTTGTACTCTCCCAGGTTTGTATATGTTTTGACCTTATAATTTTCTCAGTTTGCTACAGGAGTAGATGTTCACTAATATCTCGCTAAGCGAGATATCCCCGCAAGTGCACGGATCGTGAGAAGTAATAAAGTGGACCTAAGAGTGCGGATTATCGTCCCACGAGGACTGCTATTAAGTACCGAAATGTGTTAGTTCCTAACTCTATTTGAACGAACGAAATAATTTGAGGTTTTAAATTAAAACTAAAGAATTAAACTAAAGAAATAAAATTGTGAAATTGCTTTTGTTATTAAATACGATTGTAAAGTAGTTGGGAATCCCGATTTCACCTAACCAATTAAATTAACTCCAATTCCATGTTTTATTTCCTAATTATGCATTCGGTCGAATTCACTAATTTAACTTGAAATTCCTCTCTCGAGTTTAAATCAATTCTACCTAAATAAGTCAACCATGTATCTCTACAGAGGGTCCGAATATTCCTTATCTAGATGCATAACACACAAGAATTCACACACGACCGCAATAATAACACGAGTATATATCTATCTCTTGTTCAATTACTGGACTTATTACCACGTTCTAAATTATTAACTCACCTCTCGAATTATGGAAATAACTCAATAAATCATGAATTGGTGATCAAGCAATTCAAGCATTACGAACAATAATAAATCAATACATGCAACAAAGCGTTAAAACAAGGAATATGACATTAAAATAATTAACTAGGCTACATATTTCATCCCAACGTTAAAATTAGTTACACATCATCATGAAATAACAAAAACAGTAAAAATAAACGTTCATTGAAAAACAATATAAAGAATGGAAATCTTGCACCAAGTTTTGATTCTTCAATTCACGCCCCTTTGCGATGCTTGAACCTCTGGCGATCGCGTGGTAGACCTTAAAAACTCTCGGGTTAAGAATTTGCACCATCTCGCGATCGCGACTTCCTCTTTTCTCGGCTGTACAATTTAGTCCCTGACTTTTAATTGCACCTTCAATCCTCAATTTTCAATTGTTGCAATTTAGTCCCCAAACTTTATCTTCTTCTTGATTTGCCCATTTAAGCTCTCATATCCTTCAATTCGTTCCTCCAACCTTTGATTTCTTCACTTTGGCACCACGCATGTTTCTCGGTTGTTGTTACAAACTCCTCACTTGTCCAATTTAGCTCCAATTAACATCCAATTGTGTTTTTTTCCATTGATTTCATCATTCTTCATCTTTTGGGATATTTTCTGAAAAGTAAACGATAAACACAAATTAAATAGCAAATATTCCAAAACGACAATAATTACACCTAATTTAGACATACAAATAAGTGTATAAAATACACTTATCAAATACCCTCAAACTAGAACTATTGTTCGTCCTCGAACAATGTAAACTAAACTACAAAAATCAAAGAAATAAGAGAACAAATATTTTTGTTGTGTCAACATGTTTACCATATGCCTCTACAGTCCAAACCAATTTAAGCTTCAGCAAGCGTCATGAACAACAATGCAAAATATTTTCTAGTTATATCCTGCCAGCGTTTCAAGTGTGTGTGTGAATAGCCAATGTCAAAGGCATACTTATGCAAAAGATATACTCAACACTGTGTGGCTCATTATGCATAATCCAGCCCGAATCCCATGTGGTCAATGTATGATTTCTTATAAAATTCCTTTCAACACTCATGGATGATCACCACTTTCTGCTTTTTCTCCCGCATCCTAGGTTTTTATCTATGTGGGTTCTAAAAATATTCTTAGCTTTTTCCACACAAGGCAGTCAAAATCAGAAATATGCATGCACAACTAATCAAAAGAAAGCAGTCCCCAATTGTACAACCTCAACCACCACAGTTTAGTCAACAAAGCTTATACCATGCAATATTTTTTTTTTTTTTATGGATGACTTTTTCTTTTAATTGTCCTTGTCTTTTACCATCTTTGTGCAGAACTTTTCATACGGGCTTTCTATATGACCCCTGTAGCGGGCTTTCAGATCGGTGACTCCCAAACCAGACGGCTTTAGGGTATCAGGTTCAGAGAACCCCTCAGACGTACTTGCCCGAGTCATAAAGGCTTAAACAGAAAAGTTAAAGATGTTATAATGTCTTATGTGTAAGTCCACTCTCAGTACTTGCTTTCTAATTGACCCATGTAGCGAGCTTTAGGTCGATGACTCCCAAGCCAGTTGGCTTTAGGACACCAGGTTTGAAAGACCCCTCGGACTTACTTACTCGAGTCAAAAAGGCATGTGAAGAGCGGAATAAGACCTTCAGCATTTTTCTGTTTTTATCCTGGAAATGGTTTATACCAGTTGACCAAACTGCAATGACTAAAGTGAAAAACCAAGAACCACAGACCTCCAACCCGTCAATACACACAAATTCCAACCATTTTACCCCCAAACTTACCTTTTAGCATGATTGGTTCTAATTTAGGGGTGGGATGTCTAACGATCTAAGTTCAGGGCTTTTTGAGTCATTCCTAAGTTCAAATTGCATAAAACTTTGCCCCAGATGCATTAAACAACATCCCTCACACAAGCAATTATCCAACACTAGCTATGTGCGCAATAAGTATGAATCTAGCAAAACATAACCAGTTCAAAATAAGTTCATGCTTTCATTTTGTCCAATTTTCAAACCTAAACACAAATTGATTCATACTATATCCTAGGCAATAAACATGTCAACAAAGTTTTCATATTTTTTTTTTATCCCTAAAGAATCGAATGAATATAAAATGAATGATGAATGCAATGAATTTTCACCCGTAGACTTGAAATGAACATTGTCCTCAATGTTTGTCAAAAAGATTCAACAAAATAAAACAAGACAAAGAAAAGAGAACGAGAACTTCCCAAGTTTAGAGGATGTATTTCTTTGAAGCTTCTTGTTGCACTGTCTTGGATGAATCGACCATTTTCTTGCTTTTCCCGATTTGGTTTGAGGTGTCCTGATTGATGTTTACCTTGCAAATAAGAGATAAGTAATATTAGAAGTCATAAACATCAATAAGAAAAAAAAATGGAAGTTCAGTACCACACCCCCAAACTAAAGTCACAGCAAAATTTTGAATTTTCAAAATTGGTCGACCACACACATTTAAGCCTAGACATCGCCTAGAAAAACATAAATTTTCCCGAGCCATCTTTTGATACTTTAAAGTTCACAGCATGGTCTACAAAATATAAAAAAATCAGGTCTTTTGGAGCTCAATAGGGTCATGTAAAACTATGAAAAAGTTGGTGACGTGAGTGGATTTTTAGGTGCAATGGCCTGCAGTGGCCTTGCATTGAGGCTGTCATGGTGCAAACATTGTTTTAATGGATTTCATGCCATGTAGTGGACTAATTCATGAACTAAACACACTTACTCAATGATAACCATGTCATGAAGATAAAAGCTCGGAAGAATCTCTATAATTAGCACAAGAATGTCTTTGTGGCATTTCATCAAACACTATATGGGCATTGCAAAAATCAATGGATATGCATAGGGTTGGAGGCATGAATGAACCCAAAAATTTTTTGTCTACTAAACCACAAATCACAAACTCCAACAACTAGCTTAAGCCCCTTCTTCACAATTCACAATTCCAATTATTCGAAATCTAAAAGAAAATTTCATAAATTTGAGTAAAGTATATTTCAAGTGAAGAATTACATACCTTTGATTCATTTGGATGCGGGAAATAGCAATGATATTGATACAACTAGGTGTTGATGACATGCACACAAAATGTAAGATCAAATATGAGGTGATTGGGGGAGAGAAAACGGGTTTATAATGTTTGAAATTGAAAACATGAGGAACAACACTTAAACTATCGATTTTGGTCCCAGTACAACCACGCGATCGCTTGGCTGGAGTGCTAGCGATCGCGTGGTTCAAGGTTTAAGAATCTGTTGATTTTTAAACGCAAACTCGCGATCGCCATAGCCTATTGGCACGCGATCGCGTAGTTCTCGGCTGTAATGAAAATTTTTCCTAATTTTTGATTTTCAAAATCGTTTTTATCCCCCTAATCACTTCATGATCGATGCAATGATTTTTCAAACCTTATCGTCATGATTCAAACTAGTGTGTGTGTGTGAGTTTGGAATGACGATAAAAACCTAGCCTAATATAAACATGCAAAATTAAAAACATACCTAAATATGCAATAATAGACTCTTATGCACAAGTGTTCTAAACATGAAACATGCAAAACACTTAAACACAATTTCTACCATGCATATATCTAAAATTTCAATACTAAAATAAATAATGAAAGCGTAATAAGTAAAAGAGAAGAAAAATTGGGTTGCCTCCCAACAAGCGCTCCGCTTTAAGTCTTAAGCCCGACTTTAGCACATAAATATCATGGAGGTTTGAATGATCCTCTTGAAGCTTTGCATTTCTTGCAATTCCCTGCCTTGCATATCTCTATTCGTTTTCTCACTTTTTTGAATCCCAAAGCCTCACTTTTAGCTAATTGTTGAGGGATGTTAGGCTTTTCTTCCTTTTTGTCCCTCCATCCATCTTTAGCCTTTATGAACTCATGTTTTGTGCTTAGCTCCTCCTCAATATTAATACCCTGCTTGGTCTTTTCTTCTGGTTTCTGGACCACTCCCTCCACCTTGAAGCAACTTTCTTTTAGATTATCAAGATCTTCCCTTGGCTTGATGCTGAAAGTGACTTGCTCCTTCTCGACCCTAAAAATGATTTCTCCCTTTTCAATGTCGATTAAGGCTCTTCCAGTAGCTAGGAAAGGCCTTCCAAGAATGAGGGGCATTTGGGCGTCCTCTTCCATGTCCAAAATCACAAAGTCGACTGGGAAGAAAAATTTGTCTACTTTTATTATCACATTCTCAACAATCCCATATGGATATTGGATTGATCTGTTCGCCAGCTTCAGCGTGATATTGGTTGGTTTAGGCTCCCCCAAACCAAGTTTCCTGTACACAGACAAAGGCATTAAATTAACACTGACCCCTAAATCACACAAAACATTATCAAAACTGAAATTACCAATAATGCAAGGGATAGAGAAACTCCCTGGATCGGTCAATTTTTGTGGTAATTTCTTTTGAAGTATGGCGCTGTACTCCTCACTCAGTGCTACTATTTCATTATCAACCAGTTTCCTTTTATTTGACAGCATCTCTTTCATGAATTTCAAGTAGAGCGGCATTTGAGCCAATGCTTCAGCAAAAGGAATATTAATGTGCAGTTTCTTGAATATTTCCAAAAATTTTCCAAACTGCTGCTCCAACTGATGCTTTATCAATCTTTGTGGATAAGGAACTGGGGGCACATAAGCTTTGACTGGTGGTCGAACTCGAACTTCTTCTTCCACTTTTTCTTGAGTTTCTGAAGTTGATCCCTGCTCCTTTTCACTTTTCTGTTCTTCCACCACATTTTTCTTCTGGTTCCTCTGCTTTTCATATTCTTCTTTAGTCACTTCATTTAGCTGAACCCCGCTTCTCGTTGTTATTGCATTAACATGCTCACGAGGGTTCATTTCAGTGTTGCTTGGCAACTGTCCTGGCTGTCTTGTTGAGCTGCTAGCTGCCAGCTCTCCCATTTGTTTCTTCAAATTTTTTATTTCAACGGCTTGATTCATTATCTCACCATTTTGACTCTTGACCAGCTGAATTAACTCTTCTATGTTCTCGAATATGTTTTTCTGAGATTGTTGCTGTTGCTGTTGCTGAAATCCAGGCGGATGCTGACCATTTTGATTATTAGACCAGGAGAAGTTGGGGTGGTTCTTCCATTCTGGGTTGTAGGTTTGTGAAAAAGGACCACCCTGTTTCCTGTTGCCCACGAAATTGACTTGTTCTGGATTTGATTGACTCTGTTGCATGGGACAGAAATTCACAGTGTGATTTTCAAAACAAAAATCACATAGCGATGTTTGAACTGAGTTGACTGTCTGCACACCCATTCTATCAATTTTCTTCGTCAACGCATCCAATTTAGCATTTAATGATGTAATCTCATTAACAGCAATTACTCCCCGAGACTTAGGTGTAGCTCTATCCGAGTACCACTGATAACTGTTCGCAGCCATCTTCTCAAAAATCTCAGATGCTTCTTCATATGTCATATCCATTACAGATCCTCCAGCTGCTGAGTCGGCGTACTTCTTGTTTTCATTTGTCAGCCCATTGTAGAAAGTTTGAACTAGTATCCAATCAGCGATTCCATGTGTAAGACACTGTCAGATGAGCTCGTTGAACCTTTCCCAAGCCTCAAAAATTGATTCCCCAGGCTGTTGCCTGAATGATAAAATCTCCCGCCTTAGCTTTGACATGCGGCCAGGTGGGAAAAATTTATTTACAAATTTCTGACTCATGATTTCAAAAGTGGTGATTGTATGTAGGGGCAAAGTGTAGAACCAAGCTTTAGCTTTGTCTGCCAAAGAGAATGAAAATAACTTCAATTTCACAGCATCATCTGAAACTCCATTCATGCGCTGCATTTCACACAATTCCAAAAAGGATCGAAGATGTGCATGATGATCTTCAGTCGGAAATCCATGGAAAACACATGAGTTTTGGATTAGTGAGATCAAAGAGGTTTTGATCTCAAAATTGTTAGCTTGGATTGCAGGAGATACTATGCATGTTCCAATGTTCCCCACAGGAGGAATCATGTAATCTCGCAAAACGCGCCTTCCATGATTTTGTTGCTGTCCATTTACAGCTGCTGGCAGATTTTGTTGATTTCCCTGATTATCTTGAATTCTATCATCTGCCATGGCTAAGTCTGTTTGTTGATTCGCTTCCAACTGTTGTCTACGCCTCTGTCGAAAAGTGCGTTCAATTTCTGTATCAAAAGGAAACAAATCAAATGACTTAGTCATTCTTAACATAAATTAAAGAAAACACTAATTAAAAACAAAAACTGAAAATAAAGATAAAAATAAGCAAAATAAAGTTCAAAGTAAAATAAGAACTAATGGGTATCGATATTAATATAAAAACAGTCCCCGGCAACGGCGCAAAAAATTTGTTTACTAATATCTCGCTAAGCGAGATATCCCCGCAAGTGTACGGGTCGTGAGAAGTAATAAAGTGGACCTAAGAGTCCGGATTATCGTCCCACGAGGACTGCTATTAAGTACCGAAATGTGTTAGTTCCTAACTCTATTTGAACGAACAAAATAATTTGAGGTTTTAAATTAAAACTAAAGAATTAAACTAAAGAAATAAAATTGCGAAATTGATTTTGTTATTAAATACGATTGTAAAGTAGTTGGGAATCCCGATTTCACCTAACCAATTAAATTAACTCCAATTCCATGTTTTATTTCCTAATTATGCATTCGGTCGAATTCACTAATTTAACTTGAAATTCCTCTCTCGAGTTTAAATCAATTCTACCTAAATAAGTCAACCATGTATCTCTACAGAGGGTCCGAATATTCCTTATCTAGATGCATAACACACAAGAATTCACACACGACCGCAATAATAACACGAGTATATCTCAATCTCTTGTTCAATTACTGAACTTATTACCACGTTCTAAATTATTAACCCACCTCTCGAATTATGGAAATAACTCAATAAAACATGAATTGGTGATCAAGCAATTCAAGCATTACGAACAATAATAAATCAATACATGCAACAAAGCGTTAAAACAAGGAATATGACATTAAAATAATTAACTAGGCTACATCGTTCATCCCAACGTTAAAATTAGTTACACATCATCATGAAATAACAAAAATAGTAAAAATAAATGTTCATTGAAAAACAATATAAAGAATGAAAATCTTGCACCAAGTTTTGATTCTTCAATTATCTTCAATTCACACCCCTTTGCGATGCTTGATTCCCCAAGAATTTGATGTTGATTTCTCAATTGTGGCTCGTTCTATGGAGAGGCAAATGTCTGATTTTCATGCCTCTTATGTTGTATATATAGGTTTTGGAGAAAATCTAGGTCAAAAAGCCCAAAGCCTGTTAAAAATCGCGAGAAAAATCTGATCTGCGACCCAGTCGGATAACCGCGCGATCGCGTGGTAGAACCTCTGGCGATCGCGTGGTAGACCTTAAAAACTCTCGGGTTAAGAATTTGCACCACCTCACGATCGCGTGGAACGTATCCAGCGATCGCGACTTCCTCTTTTCTCGGCTGTACAATTTAGTCCCTGACTTTTAATTGCACCTTCAATCCTCAATTTTCAATTGTTGCAATTTAGTCCCCAAACTTTATCTTCTTCTTGATTTGCCCATTTAAGCTCTCATATCCTTCAATTCGTTCCTCCAACCTTTGATTTCTTAACTTTGGCACCACGCATGTTTCTCGGTTGTTGTCACAAACTCCCCACATGTCCAATTTAGCTCCAATTAACATCCAATTGTGTCCTTTTTCCATTGATTTCATCATTCTTCATCTTTTGGGATATTTTCTGAAAAGTAAACGATAAACACAAATTAAATAGAAAATATTCCAAAACGACAATAATTACACCTAATTTAGACATACAAATAAGTGTATAAAATACACTTATCAGTAGATTTCAAGGTTAATCACGTTACCGTTGGAGGGAAAAATTGAAACTCGCAATATGGGATACAGGTAATAATGTCATATTTTGTATTTGAAGAAAATGATTAAGATATCTTATTGTGCTTATATTCGTTTATCTTCCTAGATTTTTTGATTTGTCTTCCTGCAAATTTCTTCTTCCAAAACACAATCTCCAGTCTCTCTTTGCAAATTTCTTCTTTCAAAACACATTCTGCAATCTTTTTCTCTCTGCACATTGATGCAAAGATGATAATGCATACCAATATTGAAGAAGGAGCAGTGATGTGCTTCCTCTGGCACTTTTAGTTTCTTTTCCTTTGATTATGAATATAGTGTTAATTGTTAACCTGTAATGCTCTCTGGTTAGTACAGGGTTAGGTTGTTCATCACACCTATGCTCTTATAGAAAATTTCTTTTTTCAACGTCTTTGTAGTTTCGTGTGAATGATGTTTACTAAAAGCCTAGAAGTTTACTTCTTTTGCTTGATTGACTACATATCTTATACGATTTGCTCAATCAATTTTTAATTTTGCAGCTGGAAAAGAAAGATTCAGGACTTTGACCAGTTCATATTATAGAGGAGCTCAAGGAATAATTATGGGTATGTTCTTTCCATTTAAAAGCTTGTGGTATCTGAACCTTCTCATTTATGAAGATGAGTCTTGCAGGCGAGAGGCCTTTAAAGGTGTCATTCTCTCGAACCTCAAAAGCACCCTTCACAAGTCCAAGGAACCATTTCAATATGCGAATAAATTTAGGACCTCTTAGTTGAAGTCTAAAACCCTTTTGGATTATCCCAAACTCCTTTCCCTTTATAACTCCTTTAGTATAGGTTAATAATTATTTCACGAGACTCTTTTAACATCATAACATAACTAAGCCATAGTTTGCAATGATGACAAACTAAACTTTGTTGTCAATAAATTTGGGGTCAGCTCTATGAAACTTTTTTCTCGATTGCATTCTATTCATCACTACAATCACTTGAAGATCTAATGCTACTAGATCTTCTAGCAAACACAACATGCCATTCAATGCATTTAATGTTAAATAGAACTAAGTATTTAATAGTAAAAGGATCTTCCTATTACATAGAATTGTAGCACAATAGTATAAGGATCTTCCTCACATAGAATTCTAGCACAACGATGAACGGAAATTCTCATGAATCTTTCCACTTATAGGTTGCTCTTTCGATAATATAATGTCCCATTTAGATGAAGATGAAGATCATATGTTAAATCTATTAAACCAACCTTATAGCGAATCGTTTTTTTTTAAAAAAAAAAAAAAAAATTGTAGCTAATCTAAGAATATAAGTCATTTTAGGGTGCGTAAATATTCAAAATTAAGGCTATTTGCACAACATATTGCTTCTTATGGTTATGCTATTTTTACTCTATAATTTAGTCCCTGAACTTATTACTGGGCATTGAAGATCTTATTTAAGTTCACCATCACATTAGTATTTATCTTAGAAATGACAATGATATATCCGTGACCTACAAGTTAATCAAGATTCAAATTCCTACATGCCTATTTCTAAAACAAGTAGGGTGGAGATTTGTTTAACTCGAGACCTCGTGGGCCAACATAAAAGTAATCCTTATATATATGGACACCTTTAAGTTTGCTTCACTTTAATTTCATTTCATACCCCGTTGCATGTGAAAATGACATTTTTTCAACTTGGGGGTCACGTTCTGATGTTTTTGATATTTAAAGATCATAGTCCATGACACGAGCGAATTAGAAGGATAATCCTTGATAATGTAGAGGGGACAGAAGGTTTATGCAGCTGATCCTATGTAATACAATATAAGACCCCGGAGTTACGTTGAGTCTAATGTGAGGTCCCACAAATAGAATTAAAATAATATTTAGGGCTATACACTTGTGATCGTGATTAATTCTTCCCCTATTTCGTGTAATCAAACGTGAATATTACTGCAAGTAATAAGCCTAAATATTACTGCAAGTAATAAGCGTAAACAACTCATATTTTGAGAAATTTAATTGTTACCTAAAACATGCATATTTTGTCGACTTGAATCTGTTTAGCATTATCACTATAGTGGATTTGATGAATACCTGTAGATGAAGGTATCTAGAAGAAGGCCAAAGCAAAGTTGATTCTTTGTTCAATGTAACTAGGGTAGATGATGGTTGAACTATTGTCTTTTGTAGGTAGGCAAACAAAAGGAAAATAAGATGCTTCAAGTTGAAATTGAGTGAGCCCTCCAGAAAGTACACATTTAACTTGCTACTTGTAATGATTTTGATGACCAGGAACCAAAATGTTGCTTTTAATTCTTTTGCACTAAAGTATCTGAGGAACGAAAATCGTTAATCCCTTATCTTAGTTTTGACTATCTTGGTAACAAAACTAAAGATAATAATAGTAGTAGAGTAGTTCACTTTAAATCGTAATAGTTTTGTATGGTCACTTCGAGTGTTTTTCCTCTCTTTTTGCTTCTTTTTCTTATCTCCCTGCCCTCCATGTGATATTATTATTGTTGTCGTGTTTTCTTTGATCTAGCAATCTTTATGCTCAATGGTTTAATTCCCATCTCAAGAAGACACAAAGGATTGGATAGTTGATGTGCTCATAGATGCACTAACAAGAGCTGAAGAAACTGTCAAACGTGGATCTAAATTAGTTTTGGTCGAATCTTGTTGTATTCTTTCGATTTTATCATGATATTTTCATTTACTTCTATGAGAGAGAATAATGATATGTGATGAAGATGTGACCCAACAAATGTGACTGCTAATGTTGTGTATTAGGAGGTTTTTCAGAATTTGTAGTACTTTTGATAACAAATTTTTTATTATAATTTCAATTGGCACTCGCTGTTGTTACTTTGTATTATTTTTTTCTCATTATTCCGTGTTAATACATTATATTTTGTGATGGCAATGGGAATCAAACAAATGTGACGATCAATGTTATGTACAAGGAGGTCTTTCAAAATTTGTAATACTACACGCTTATTATTTAGATTGACACTGAATTTATTTTTTATTTCTTTCTGAATTATTCTCAATACTTATGTTTCTTTAAATTAATTTTTGTGAATTTAATATGTCCGTGCATTGCACGGGTGTGGAACTAGTTACTTTATAAACGAACATGTAATTGACAGAAAATATATGAAATTTGAAAAAAATTATTGATATTGAAAAAAAAAAATTCAACAATTGCTTTTTACCTCAAAATCATAAATAAATAAGTTTATAAACCAAACATTATTATCAAACGGAGGCGTATGTCCATTTGGATACAATTATAAATTGAGTTAAAATAAAAATATTAATTTTAATTATATTCACATATTTAATAATATATCTACTATTATTTCTCTTAATAAATCTATTTAGAAATTATTTAGAAATTTGTAAGTAATGTTAACAGAGATATAGAGTATCTTCATCGGTGGTGTAAGTTGGGTATATATATTGACATCTTCAAAGCTACATTTTTGCATTCTCATCTACAATCTTCTTGGATTTAAACTCAAATTCTGCTTCAACTGGAGGATCTAAACTCACTTTTTTTATTGTTGTGAATGTAGAAAAAGATGTAAATTCACTTATAGACTTCACATAGTGTTCTTTAAATATGTTCTCTATTATAAATAAGCTTATGTTCGGGTATATTGTTTAAATAAAAATTTTAAACTGCTGATGTGATCCAAGTTCAGAAGTCAAGGAGAAATCAACCTACAATCAAGGCCGAAACAATCTACATGGAAAAATGAGTAAGTTTCGTGTTGGGTCTGAGTCGAGAATTAAATTGGATCAAGTCACTTCAAAGGATCGAAAAATGATGCTGGCTGACACTTACGACACTAACTAAAATACTTACGGCTGTAAATAATTTTCTGCTTCAAGTTATGGCCGTAAAAAAGTCACTTAAGGCCGTAGGTGAAGTTTCGGCCTCGCAAGTCCACCAAGTCCGAATTTCGCTATTTTCCGTTTTAATTAGTTATTTCCATAATTAAAAATCGTATTGCGACTATGGCTAGGTTAGATGCATGTTTTTCATTATATTATATTTTATTTTTGTTATTGAACAATTTACTTTTGACATTATTCAGATTGAATTGAGTTTTTACTCTCTAGAAAGGGGGATTCCTTTTTTCTCGTTTTCAAGAACAATCCATAGAATTTATCAAAAAATCTTGAATATTTGTGACGTCCCAACCCAGAAATTATCAAGGGAACTGACAATCCTTATGGCATTCTAAAACCTTGGTTCTCATTCCGCTTCGTCGAATTCTCGCGTCGTGAATATTGGGTCAATGTTCTATCGTCAATCTATCTTTTATTGTTTTCTTGTTATTGATTTTCTGAATTTAGTTCTTTCCTAGTTGTGTTATTGTTTATTTCGCGTTCTTTGTTGCGTTTCTCAATAGGGATCCCACCAAGTCGTATTAGAGTTTGGATCTAAATTCAGTTCTTAATATTTCTTGATTTTCTAGGTTTTCTTGATTTTCTTATGTTTCTTCGTGTTTTTCATAATTTTCTTTAGTTTGATCTATCTAAAAATCACACTGAACTTCAAACGTGTTTATTTGATTCAATTCTTATCTGAACTCAGTTCCATTTGTTTTACTGTGTTCGTAGTTGAATTTTGGATTTGGATTAAAAAACAAAAATAAAAAAAAGTCATTATTTCCACATATATTCCTAGAATTTTCTCAATTTTCAAATTTTCTTGTTATTATTCTTGTCTTCTCTTGTCCTACCATTACTTGAAGTTCTTGGATTGTTCTTTGGATTACTTGAAATCGGAGCAGGCTTTCCAAAAGCCTTACATTAAAGGTAGGTAATCATCTTCTTCTAATTAGCCTCAAGGGTAGCTCAGACTCCCTCTTCCCATTCATCTTTCCTTTGGGATGAGAAAATTCTGCTCTCTCTAATATGAGGGTCTAAAAGAGGTTGACTTTCTTTCGACATTGGAACCAAACCAGATTAAGATCTAGCTATTTGTCTTCGTGGGGGGTAGGGACGGATGTAGCCAAGTGGATCAAGGTAGTGGATTGTGAATCCACCACGCGCGGGTTCAATCCATGTCGTTCGCCCATCAATAAATGGACCATTTGTTTCAGAAACACAAGAAAAAGGAAGTGGTTGGTCATGCCTGACATGAGTGTAACTCTTCTGGCAAAGCTTAATAATTAACTCTTTCATCCTTGGGGGTGAGCTTCGATTCACTTTACTTCAGGTGGTTAGCTATGATGCGTCCACTCACTGGAGAAATCTGGGGTGCATGTCTTAGGTACGGGAAGATGGGGCACTACGTGATAGAGTGCATAGAAAAATTTCTTTTTGTTAAGGAAGATAATGAGGAGAGGTAGACAGGGGAGGTGCGACATGAGCATATTTAGTTTGCGGAAGTGAAGAGAGCCCGCGATGCAGTTTCTACGCCCGCCCAAGAATACAGATAAGGAAGTGCAGCTAAAGGTAATGCAATTGTGGAATTCCATTCAAATAGAAAGCAACAGTTCAAGGTCATTCGTGAGCTATAGGCCGTTTTCAGATAGTAGCGAACTAGAAGCAATTCTCGTAGTTGAATAGGGGGGACGTTGTAAACTTTCCAGCAGATAGTTAACGGGACTTTCTTATAAAGAAAAATGGTCTCTCAGGCTGGTTCAAACCCCTATTTTAGATAGGAAAAATCCCATTTCATTCGGGTTTTCTATGCTGAAATTCCTTATCCCCACTGAGGGAAGTGGCTTTGGTATTTCAGTGTACTTGACAGCTTCTATTTCCAAAAAGTGACACCTCTGGGGAGCACTTGATCCAAATTTCTTTCACACTAGATAAGGCCAACTGAGATTCTCCTCTTTCGCCGCTCTTGAGCACATCGCTTCTATGGTCCACGGCTAAAGGAAGAATCGAGAGCTGGTGCCCAGTTCCTCGGAACTCTTCTGAAACGTACCATAACCTGTTTGCTATCAGCTTCCTGAGCAACGCGTTGAGCATGATGGAGAGCACTCACTTTAGATCACCATTAGAAACCAGGGTATAAATAACAAGAAGTCAGGCATGAAAGCTAAGTGAAGTGACCAGAGGGTTAGGGTTCGATGCCAATTCATTCTTAACTTAAGAGGGCAGTGAGCTAGCCTTCGTTCCTTTGGCAAGGGAGGATGAGAACGGAACCTTTTCTTATATAACAATAGCAGTTTACGGCAAGTTCTGAGCTCTTATTTTTTTATTATCCCTCACCGTAATAATATCTCGGGGTTTGCAGCGAAAATTATATATATATATATATACTCTATCCACGACCATTAACTAAAATACGTCCATGGTTAACTAATTGACGGGCTCCAGGAATAGTCGAAGCCATACCTAATCAAAAAAGGATGTTATCCAAACGCTTTCAAGTAATTGTAGTAAAAAGAAATTGTTGACCCTTTCGCTTTTCCGATGATACGAACTTATTTAATAAATTTTGTTCTGTAAGACCATAATGAAAACGCAATAGATGAAGTTACAGAAAGAGAGGGATTCGAACCCTTGATAAACAAAAGCCTACATAGCAATTCGAGTACTACGCCTTAAACCACTCAACCATCTCTCCTACATAATGATTATGACCCAAATGACGCTCTAAAAGATATTATGTAAGTGGATGCCCATAAGGAAGGCATTAATTAAAGAAGGGAATGGCACTAATGAAGCCAACAATTTCATATTTTATCTCAGAAGGCTTGTCCACCCTAGAATCGTCCTCCTTAATAATAAAGAAAGCTTTCTCCTTTGGCGACTATTGACTGCCCATAGTTTCTTCTATTTTGAGAGAGGTGGCAACTGCTTCTGACCCTTCAAGGAATTCTTCGTGATGCGAACCCCTTCGGTGTGTTGACCGAAAATTTTCACAACAATTTAATACAAAACCCAAGAAAGCTAAAGTGGTAAAATAAAGGATAAACACCTTAACCCAAGTTTAAATCTAGCCCAAAATTCAAGGATTAAACAAACCCTAACCCAATGGGTAGCAACTAAACAAATTCCAAGGTGGCGGAAATCAACAACAAATACAAGAATAATAATACTCTAGATTTAGTTGAAGAAATTTCAAGGATAATACAAGAACAAAGAAGGTTAACCTTACCTCAAGGAGTCTCTCCAAGACCAAGCTCAATGAACAACCAAGTTTTTTACAAATGACAAGAAAATGTGTATAAAAGGTACAAAATGGGCAAAATGTGTAAATTTCAGAAATTGCAACAAAACCCTGTTTTTGTGGAAATTGCAACAAAAACCCCGTTTTTTTGAAATGGGGTGTTTCGGTCGACCGACACGGTCGATCGAACCATTTTCGGTCGATCACATGGTCGATCGAAATGGGACTTTCGGTTGACCAAGCCTCAGCCGAACGCGACTGAGGCTGCCTTCAAAAATCTCTGCAGACTTTCGGTCGACCGGAATAATTTTCGGTCGACCGAAATTGGCTGATTCCAATTTCTTTTCTTTTTGGCTCCAACTTGATTCTCGGCTTGCTTTTCTTGACTTATTCACATTGTTTAGCCTCGAATCTTGAACCTCTTCAACTTCGGATCTCTTCATGGGTCCCACGGGCACGTGCATCGGGGTTTGACTTTCTCGATTCTCATCATCCCCTCCCTCTTGGAAATGATTCGACCTCGAATCTTGCTTGAATGCACTGTCGTGAAACTCCTTGAACTTTGATCTTGCAACATTGTGTACCACAGGTTCATGCAATGAAGTTGGACTTTCGCGATTCTCATCATCTCCTCCATCTCGAAAGAGATTCGACCACGAATCGGCACCTACAATAAAAATAGAAAATTCTGACATAATAAATGTAACTGAAATTTCATACTCACCGTGCAAAATCAATTTGTAGGCGCTGCCAAGAGTTTGAGATGCGCCAACACCACAGAGTAGTAGTTTGGATTTTATTTTATCGGGGGGTCGCTCCTTCCACGAATGGGAACACATCCGGCTGCCTAGATCAAACGGAATATGTTTCCCACCATGGTTGGCATTGGAAGCACATTGCATTCCAATTCCCCTAAATGGAAGATCGAGCCTCCTGCAAAGGGACTTAACCAAAGGTGCATTCTCGTGCCCACCTAAACAAACTCTTTCTTCGATAAACATGTGCATAAAGTTCAACAGAGTTAATAGGATAAAGTCACAAGCATCTTTAAGTGGAGAAAACTTGCTAATATGATGAACAATTAAATTACAAGCAAATTTAACAACCACAAAATTAGCACCAATTTCGTGCAATTGCACAACTTCCTGAAAGAAAATATTAGCTATGTTGATAACCTTGTTGGTTTCGTTATATGCAATCAAATACGACGTTTTAATACTCCTACCAACAATCACAAAAATAGCATCATTTTCTTTCTTTATTCCAAGTAATCCCACTATAAAATTCATAGAAATAGCAGTCCAAGGTTTACTCAGGATGGGCAAATATGCATGGAATTCTTGGGGCAAAAACTTGAGTTTAGCCAGTTTGCAAGTTCGGCATTTACTACAAGTGCAAACATGTTCAACACCAAGCTTCAAAGTAGGCCAATAAGATTGATCACATAATACCCCTAAGACCCCGTTAATTTTAAATCGCCCCAACAACCAACTATCATGTGCTCCTCCCACTAGCAATTTACGCACGTCACTTTTACAAGGAAACAATCCAATTTTCCAAAACAAATAATCATCACGCCCATAGAATCCATCAAAATATTGCTCACAACATGATTCATAAATGTTTAGCAAATTCGGATATTTAACATGCATGCTCTTACTATGTTCAACACGGAATGAGGGAGCATCTAGAAATGTTAGAAGCGAAGTCCTTTTATCATCAAGACATATCAATAAATCTCTCCCATGGACTCCCCTAACTTGCAATTCCTTTAGAGAGTCAATATGCATGACAAGCATATTTTCACAAAATAAGAATTTATCATGCCAATGATATGTACTATATGTAACATTTTCACAAAAAGATTTGGTACTTATGCAATTGGGCACATGCAAAAAGTTGCATTTACAAATTAAGCACTCATCATGACAATGATTCTTACCACATGTTACATTTTCAAAAGTCAGCAACACACTTGTCAAATCTACATCAAGATTATACAACCCTCTAATGTATTCAAAATACAATAACCTTGCATTCAAAGAAATGTTAGGAGCATACCTCCTAAATGTTGCATCGGTTATGTCAATTTCTTTACCTCGGTTGTACTCGTTGTTGTAGGAAAATGTTTTCATGAATTTCTTCCATAAGGCATGCTTTTGGAGTTCTTTGTTGCCTTGATAAGTTGGCCTCACAATTTCCTGCAACAAAGAAATAACCAAACTAGGGAGGGAAGTATTAGAATATTCAAGAGTAAAGAACATTTTAGGGTGATCTTTTCTCTCAATCTTCTTGGTAGCACTCATCACTCCCTCACCTTTTTCTGAGGTAGGAACCTCAACTCTCAGTTCTTATATCGCCTCTCCTTTTTCTGGAGTCGTGGCTCCAACTCTCAATTCCTCACCTTTTTCTAGGGTCGAGACCCCAACTCTCATGCTCTTATTTTTGCTTTCTTCAATTTGCTCAATTGAATTCTCTTTTTCTTCCTTGAATTCCTTCTTGAGCTTCATTTGGTCTTTGCATACTTCTTCCGCGCTCAAAGATAGGATCACAACCTTTTTTCCATTCATTTTGAAGCTACACCGGTTCCTTCTCCTATCAAGATTCACATTTCGCTCACATTGTCAAGGTCTCCCCAAGATTATGTGAGTAGTGTGTAAGGGAGCCACATCACATAATATTTGATCACTATAAGTACCAATGTGAAAAGTAAGAAGAACTTGTTCACTTACCCTCACCTCCCCATAGTCATTCAACCTTTGCAATACATAGGGATTAGGATGCTTCATAACCGGTAACCCCAATTTATCCACCCTACTAGCACTCACCAAATTAGTGTCAATCTCCCCATCTATCATGAGACTACATGGTTTATCACTCACTAGGCACCTAGTGTAGAAATCATCCTCCCCATGTTCCTCCATCTCATTAGCATGGGCCAAAGATTGTGGTGGCCTAGCATTCATCTCCTTCACTACTCCTCTACCTCCACTACCGTCCCTCCTATGGAATGATGGAGCCTTCATTTTCTCAATATTAACCTTCTCATCCATCCCATCTCCACTCCCATCTACCCATTCTCTTCTTTTTCTACCCATTCTCCCATCTCCTTCAACTCCCCTTTCATTATCATCCCTCCTATGGAATGATGGATTCTTTATTTTTGTTCTATCAATATTATCATCAATTCCATCTCCACTCCTATCTACCCATTCTCCTCTTTTCCTATGCATGCTCCCATTTTGTTTACTATCTCTTTCATCATCCCAAGCATCCCTTCTAATTTTCCTATTCAAACTCCCATTTTGTTTTCTACTTCCATCCCTATATACAATGTTTCCAAATTTATCCCTCACCGGCCTTCTTCTACTACACATCATTTCTTCACCTCCCCTATTTGATGTACTCTCCCCTCTTGTTCATAAATTTTCCAACTCACCCCCACTTTTCTCCATTTGTCTAGCCATGATGGTTGAAAGATTTTCCAACAAGTACTTCAAATCTTGAGTTTGAGAATTGAAAATGGACATGGTGTGCAAGTGTGAAAATGTTCTCACAAGAAAATATTTCTCTCGTGTTTCACTCAAATTTGGCTTTTATCCTCTATTGAGCTCACCACTCTTGCCTTTTTCCACTCAAAATCTCATTTCTCAAGTTCTCCAAGGAAGGTAATCAACTAAACCACAAAGTATAATTCTTGTGGAGTTAAAGAAATCACCAACAAGGAAGAAAGAATTTAGAACAAGTAGACACAAATAGCAAGTAAAATTTATGTGCTTGCTATACTCAAAATGAACAATATTTATGTGGGATAAGATGCTAGGAACACAATTTTAGCAATGAGATTAACAAACCATAAATATTTGATAAGGCATAGATGTAGAGCAAATAAGTACAAGAGTGGAAATTTTCAATGTAGCAATTTAGCAAACGCTTTGTACTCAATCTTGAATGACCTTGAATGTGGGTATAATGTGGATATGTGATAAATCCCAAACAACCCAAATGTGGCAAGGAATGAGTGATCAACAGTTTCCCAATGTATGGAGCAAGTGATATATGGAATAAAATGTTGATAACACAATCTCAATGATGGGAATTGGATAGCCCTAAGTAATTAACAATATATGGGCATTGAACAACAAAGCATGAATGGAGTATTTTTCATTGGGACAATTTATCAAACACTTTGGATAATGTAGGAAAGTAAGTGTTTGGCTAATGGAAACCCCCAACAAATTCAACAATCAATATACCCAATATGTAATGATCAATAAATACTCATGGGCATACAAATTTTCTCCAATTTTTCCCAATTTTCGGATTTTTTTTTTTCACAATGACAAGAACAACAACAAGAAAGTAAAGATAGGTTTACTAAATTAGAGCCAAGTTCTGATACCAAATGATGTGAACCCCTTCGGTGTGTTGATCGGAAATTCCCACAACAATTTAATACAAAACCCAAGAAAGCTAAAGTGGTAAAATAAAGGATAAACACCTTAACCCAAGTTTAAATCTAGCCCAAAATTCAAGGATTAAACAAACCCTAATCCAATGGGTAGCAACTAAACAAATTCCAAGGTGGCCGAAATTAACAACAAACACAAGAATAATAATACTCTAGATTTAGTTGAAGAAATTCCAAGGATAATACAAGAACAAATGAGGTTAACCTTACCTCAAGGAGTCTCTCCAAGACCAAGCTCAGTGAACAACCAAGTTTTTTACAAATGAGAAGAAAATGTGTATAAAAGGTACAAAATGGGCAAAATGTGTAAATTTCAGAAATTGCAACAAAACCCTATTTTTGTGGAAATTGCAACAAAAACCCCGTTTTTGTGAAATGGGGTGTTTCGGTCGACCGAAATGGGACTTTCGATCGACCAAGCCTCAGCCGAACGCGACTGAGGCTGCCTTCAAAAATCTCTGCAGACTTTCGGTCGACCGGAATAATTTTTGGTCGACCAAAATTGGTTGATTCCAATTTCTTCTTCTTTTTTGGCTCCAACTTGATTCTCGGCTTGTTTTTCTTGACTTATTCACATTGTTTAGCCTCGAATCTTGAACCTCTTTGACTTCGGATCTCGTCATGGGTCCCACGGGCACGTGCATTGGGGTTTGACTTTCTCGATTCTCATCACTTCGCGTTTCCGTTTAGTGGTAAGAAGAGGTTAGATGCGTGGGACAAAGGGCTCGTAGTACCTGCTAGTCCATCTATGCAGTGGAAGGGAAGGAGCCTAAATTGACCCCCCTTCTTTCTTTCTTTTTTCTTTGAAAAAAAAGTAGTACAAGGAGACTTTTATGTCAGATGAGACTAAGCAGCTACCGACCGTTCCAACACGCCCTTGACCTATCTTGATTAAAACCAAAAACCAATCTAAAGTGGAGCCTAGTTTAAGCTGTCAAACAAATGATAGAATGGAAAAAATAACCACTAGTAGGGATATGGATGGATTCTTGCTCAGTAAAGAGAGTTGTAGATTCCTAAGCTGAATTAAAGATTCCAGCAGTAACCTATCACAAGTGGGAACCTCCTCCTTTGGGTAACGTTGCTATAAACTGTGACGGCTCATTGAGAAATAGACTTGGAGTCTCTGGTTATGAACTAAGAAAGAATTTTTGGAATGTGCTACAGGAGAAATCAAATTAACCATGGCATCTCAGTACTTTTCCATGAGTTAATGGCTATTAAGAAAGGACTTGAGATGGGCCATGAGCTAGTAAATAGGGCCCGTAGGTCTTGATAAGAGTCCAATATGAGGGGATCGAGAGTAATACAGGAGCAAAAATAATTAGGTGAGCAAAAATCTTATTTGATTTTGAAAACTAACAATGTTTAACAGGTGAGGATCATCTTTTTCATCAGTTGGTGACAATAATGGCATTGACAGGAGGGAATCAACAACCTCATCAATGACTCACAAAAAATAACTTAAAGGTATGAATAGGATGGATAGGAATGATATAGGTGTAATGGAAACCTTGCAAGAACAGTTTGAGAAATTGATGAATAGAATGGATGGATTTGATGAGAATATTACTTAGTTGCATAGGGAACAAACTCATATGGGTCCTAGAGTTAGGAGTGATGAAGAGAGGGACCATAGGGGAGAAATTAATCATAGGGTTGGATATGAGTTTGATGATGAGGAGTTTGGAAGTGAAGGAGTAGTATACAATCATCCATGGCTAGTGTAAGAAGGAGAAGAGATAGAGGAGATAGGTGAGGTTAGCGGTAGTGGAGTTCACTGATTATGCAATAAATTGGTGGGTTGACAGATAGGAGGAGGATTGGTGAGAGATCGATAGAAACATGGAATGAGATGAAGGCTATAATGAAGACGAGGTTTGTCCCGAGCCATTATCATAGGGATATTTACCAAAGGTTGCAGGGGCTTACACAAGGGTCTAGGAGTTTGGAAGAGTACCATAAGGATATGGATGTGGCAATGATTATGGCCAATATAGTGAAGGATAGGGAAGCAACGATGACTAGGTTCTTGAGTGGGCTAAATGGGGATATTGCTAATGTGGTTGAGTTGCAACACTATGTAGAGTTGGAGGACATGGTGCATATGTCAATGCAAGTGGAGAGCCAGCTGAAACGAAAGGGGTAGCAAGACATTCACAGGGGTCTTATCCTACATCATAGCTAAGGCGGGAACCCAATGTGATCATGTCCCGAAAGGGACGGAGGAACCTACAACAAAAGGTAAAAATATTTTTGATTCTCAACCAACTAAGGATATGAATATTAAATGCTTTAAGTGTTTGAGTCGGGTCATATAGCATCTCAATGCCCAATTAAACAGTAATGATTATGCCTGATAATGAGAAAATTAGTTCGGATGATGAATTTAAACGAATGCCTAAATTAGAAGATATTGGAACTAGTAGTAGTGATGATGAAGGATTGACTTATGCTGTGAAGGGCTCACTTGTCAATAGGCGTATCTTAAGATCTAGTGCTAAAGTAGATGAAGTTGATGAACAAAGGGACAACCTGTTTTACACTAGGTGTTTTGTGAATAAAAAGGTTTGTGGAATGGTGATTGATGGGGGGGGAGTTGTACTAATGTAGTTAGTATAATGTTTATTGAAAATTTGAGATTGCCTACGGTGAAACATCCTAATCCTTATAAATTGCAATGGTTGACCGAGTCGGAGGAAATTAAGGTGAATAGTCAGGTTAAGGTCAAATTTACCATAAGGGTTACAAGTATGAGGTGGTTTGTGATGTGGCGCCTATGCATGTTGTACATATTTTGTTGGGACGACCATGACAACATGATAGGAGGGTGGGCGTGATGGGTTTAAAAACTAATACTCATTTGTGAAGGGTAGAAAGATGATTTCTCTTTCTCATTTATCTCCTAAAGAAGTCCAAGAGGATCAATTGAAAATAAAAAGTGAGTTTGAGGGGGAAAAATAAGAGAGTTAAGGTCACGACCTCAGAAAAATGAGAGAAAGTGAAAATTGAAAATAAGAGAGTTGAGGCCACACCTCAGAAAAAGAAGAGTTTGAGTGGAGAAAAAAAAAAGAGGGTCCACCCTCAAAATAATCTTTTTTGCACAAAGGTTAATGAACAAGGAACCAATCATTACACTTAATCAATCTAACAAACCCCTCCCTAGTTTGGTTTAGTTTTGTTTTGCAGGTACCTAAATCAAATTTCAAACTTAGAGTTGAGAATGAATTTAATAGTGAAAAGAAACTTTCCCGAAATTCCAAGGGATGCACGATGCACCAAGATGAACATCAAGCCAACAAAAGCAAGTATATGCATGATCCAAAAGTCAACGAACCCATGAGTTACAAGAGGATTGGACAAGTTGTAGATTCGAGATCGAATCATTTTCCAGAGAGGGGAGATGATGTGATCCAAGGTAGTAAGTCAAAGGAGAAATTAATCAACCTACAATCAAATCCACAACAAACTACATGGGAAAATGAGCAAATTTCGTGTTGGGCATGAGTCAAGATTCAAATTGGATCAAGTCACTTCAAAGGATCGAAAAATGATGCTGGTTGACACTTACGATAGCAACTAAAATACTTATGGCTGTAAATAATTTTCTACTTCAAGTTACGGCCGTAAGTGAAGTTCTGGCCGTGCTGCTCTACCAAGTTCGAAATTTGCTATGTTCTATTTTAATTAGCTATTTCCATAATTAAAAACCCCATTGCGACTAGGGCTAGGTTAGATGCATGTTTTTCATTATATTATGTTTTATTTCATTATTGAACAATTAACTTTTGACATTATTGAGATTAAATTAAGTTTTTACTCTTTAGAACGGAGGATTCCTTTTTTATCGTTCTTCAAGAACAACAAATAGAACTTATGAAATATAATTTTTATATGGCGTTCCAACCTAGAACTTATCATGGAATTGACAATCCTTGTGGCGTTCTAAAACCTTGGTTCTCATTCCACATTGTCGAATTCTCGTGTCGTGAATATTTGGTCTAGGTCATATCGTCAAATCTATCTTTTATTGTGTTCTTGTTATTGATTTTTTGAATTTAGATCTTTCCAAATTGTGTTATTGTTTATTCCGCGTTCTTTATCTCATTTTCCAAGTGGTATCGCGTCAAATGTACTATTTTCCAAATCACTTTTTAAACACGCACATTTTCTTTCTCCAATTTTTAATCACAAATCTTGCCTCAAAATTTTTAAAAAATGGTGGCTGGTCATTATAATGAGCAAATGAGCAGCCTAACAGTGCCTAAGATACGTTTCATAAATAGAAATTCTTTTACGGATATTCTTAAGGAATATATCGTTTATAATCAATGTAGTTTTAGCGATTCTAAAACGATTATTATGAGAAGGATCAAGCAAAAGCATGCTTAGGCACCGTTCAGAGACTTTCAACAAAGGAATTGGAATTACAATTTTGATTTATTTGGGTTTTCTAGGTAATATGTGTGGTTAAAAATTGAAGAGAGAAACTGTTAGTGGTTAAAAAGTGGTTTGAGAAATTGTGCCCATTATAATTTGGAAAATTAATTCTTATCGAAACAACCTTAAGCCACTTAGCATATTTATAAATTAGTTTATTTATATTTTTTTTAAGTAAAATATGTGGTTAAAAAGCGAAGAGAGAAAATGTGTGTGGTTAAAAAGTGGTTTATGAAATTGTGTTGTTCTTAAATTAATTTATAAATTGTAATTTTCGTGTTAAAGAACATAGATCAGAATAGATTTTTGATATGTCGTGCTTGGTTGATTGTTGGAAGGGCCGTGTATTTGGCATTCAAATTAATAAGTGAAAAATGAACAACTACTACAGTATAAAAATTACTTTTCATTTATCAAAAAAAAAAAAAAAAATCACTTTTCATAACTAACAAACATGTGTTATTTTAAAAATTAGGTGGTAAATGTAAATATAATAATATAATAAAATAAAATATAGACATAATATAATCTAAATTAGGATAAAATATAGCTTAAAATAGATCCCAAAAACACTTAATTTCTCTCTCTAGACTACTGGTTTTCAAAATTTCTTCAAAGTACATCTACTAATTCTAGACAAAACGAAGATAGTGAAAAACAAAATAAAGAGGATGAAAAAACTGAATGTTTATTTGAAAATTCAAATTCTTGTAAAGTTTAAATTTGAAATGGTGTTTCATAAAAGATATGTCCAAAAACCTTTCGATTTGTTTAGGTAATTGAGGAATTGGTCTATGAACTCGATATTTCTGTCCATTAATTTTATTTGTCCTAAAACAATTGAAGATAAATAAATTTTGGATTTTCTTGTTTTTGAAATTCAAGTTGTTCTCTGTGCTTTGTGATTGTGAGTGACGCATGGAACTATATGTGATTTGGGTTCAATTGTTGGAGGCGATGGTTGAGTTTGTTATCTGCGATGTATGTGACCAAGTTTAATTTACCAGTGAATATTTGTGACCATGACGACGTAAGAGCTCTTATTGTTTGGGTCTAGATTTGTATTGAATTGTGATTGTCTGTGGCCATGTATATGTCTTAATTGTGACAATATATGACCAGACATGTTATAATATTGAATATTTGTGATCGGGTATGTGTAAGCTATTTTTTTTTTTTAACAAACTTGTTGAAGCTATTATTGTTTGTGACTAGACATATCTTCAGTGTGATTGTCGGTGACCAGTTCATCTTAATTTTGATTGTATGAAACTAAGTATTTATTAAATGTGACTGTCAGTGTCCAGATCTTTCTAAACTGTGTCTGTTTGACTATATGTGACCATTATTGTCAGACTGTGGGTGTATTTCTTTGTCTGTGTTAACATTGTTTGTGATTTAATATGTGACCAATGAATTTTTTTTATGACAAGCTTTGTATTAGTTGTGTCTATATGTGACATGGTATGTGTTACATGTGACTCTTTGTGATCAAGTTTGTGTTATTGTGACTCTTTGTATTCATTTTATGTTTGTGACATGTAATGCATTCACTGTGACCTCTTTTCTCTTGTTGTGTCATAATATGACAATACATTATCAACATTTTTATTTGTTAAAAAATAACTTAAATGACATAACAGTAAAAATATATAGCTTTTCATTCACGTATATGTAAAAAAATAGTCATCCACAATATCAAGAAGGTAGAAGATATTCATCCATAACTTATTTATTGATCACAATTTATTCGTTTGTTGGTCACAATCTCTTTTCATCCGACCCAATTCGTCCGACCACCACAGCAACACCCCATCACAACCACAAAACCACCACCTCCTAAAACTTCAAACACGGCTCAACACCACAACCCATCACAACCATCTCAAACGCACCACATGAATGCAAGATTTTAAAATTGACATTGAACTTGGAATATATATATATATATATATATATATATATATATATATATATATATATATATATAAGAGTCATATATTACAAATTAGCATTGGGCACCACCTCACCCAGATCTAACCACCACACTGCCACCGTGCACATCTAACCATCACACCACTACTGCACTGATTTGCACCATTACACAACAAGGACAACTGCAACGAGGTCAAATAGTTTTGACGAGGTTGAGAGAGATTATATATGTATGGGGACAAATCTATATTTGAATAGAGAAAAATATTGTAGAGAGAGACTATTTCGTAAAGAGAAAAATTCAAGCCACAGAAATTTGCAATTAGGGAGCTGGGGGAATCGGATTGTTGGGGGGTGGATATGATTGTGAGTAGAGAGAGAGAGAGAGAGTATTTTGTAGAGAAAATGAATTCGCGCTACTTATGATTTTTGCTTAATAGTTAATTTTAATTAATAAAAAATAACACCTGATTTATAAAAGTTTACCATCTTATTTTTGAAATGTAAATTTAAAAAGTATGATCTTGCTTAATGATCCCTTCAAATAATTGTGCGTTTTGAATGTCCATCGTGATTAATAAAGGTTCTTCATAGGGCCAAACATAATTTCACATCAACCATATGTGGGCTTATAGTCAAATTCATTAAACAATGAATAAGGACAATTCGGCATGCATCATAGAAATTTGGTTACAATATTGTTTGTACACCAACATTTTCCATTTTGATGAATCTGCTAAGTTTACTTTAAAAGGCATGCTTCACATGTTGTGCGGAAGCGAATTAACCGACGGTTCGACCAATGCAAAAATAGAAATAACGAATTCGAAAGAGAAATAGAACAACACAAGATTTACGTGGTTCGGCAAATTGCCTACGTCCACGGAGGGAGATTCCAAATTTCCACTAATATGACAAATGTGGAATACAAATATCTCTACCTCACCAAACAAACACTCTTTCTCACAAACTACAAAAGAAGAACACTTTACAAGTGCACCTCTCCAAATGCTCAAGTACTACAAACTTTCACAAGAGAAAACAAAGGAATTGTTCTCTTCTACTTGATGTTCTAAAAACAAAATGAAGCATGCCTATTTATAGGCTAAGAGAATGAATCACAACCATCAATTTTATTTCCACATCTATGGTGGAAATTCAAGTGCTCCATTTTTGACTAATTGATGCCAAACTTTGCCAAACTTTTGACTAATTGATGCCACTATTGAAATAATGGCTAACAATCTCCACCTTGGCTTCAATCTTGATTCAAATGAACTGCTTCCAAACAAAATGAGAAAGAGTGTCTCCAATTGTGCCTGTTGGCACCACACACCTCGTAGGTGTTTAAATTCGCAGGATGTTAATCAAGTCCAAACAATGATTGAACTTGATCGCTGTTACCACTTTGGTCAACATATCTGCAGGATTTTCAGCTGTTAGAATCTTTTGAAGTAGGATCTTCCCTTCTTCAACAATTTCCCGCACAAAATGATATCTAACATTGATGTGCTTCGTCCGTGCATGGTAGACTTGGTTCTTTGCCAAATGAATAGCACTCTGGCTATCACAATACACAGTGATGTGTTTCTGAACGACTCCCAATTCACCAAGTAACCCCTGCAGCCAAATTGTCTCTTTAACAGCCTCTGTAACTGCCATATATTCTGCTTCTGTCGTAGACAAAGCGACTGTAGACTGTAAAGTGGACTTCCAACTGACTGGAGCTTTTGCAAGAGTAAACACATATCCAGTCGTTGATCGACGTTTATCCAAATCACCAGCATAGTCAGAATCAACATATCCAACTACGCAATGACCAAGTGAATCATCCCGCTCAAACACTAAACCAATATTAATGGTTTTCAAAATATACCTTAACATCCATTTCACAGCTTGCCAATGTCCTTTACCAGGACTATGCATATACCTACTCACCACTCCAACTGCATGTGAAATGTCAGGTCTTGTACACACCATTGCATATATCAAACTTCCAACTGTATTTGCATAAGGAACTTTTGACATGTATTCTCGTTCCGCGTCGGTGTTGGAAGACATCGTAGAGCTAAGCTTGAAATGAGGGGAAAGTGGAGTACTTACAGGTTTTGACTGATTGTCTAGACCAAAACGTTGTAATACTTTCTTCAAATACTGCTTTTGAGTCAGACAAAGCTTACCTCTGTTTCTTTCTCTGCTTATCTCCATGCCAAGAATCTTCTTTGCCTCGCCGAGATCTTTCATCTCGAACTCTTGGTTTAGCTGAGCCTTCAATCTGTCAATTTCTTCATGGCTCCTTGATGCAATCAGCATATCATCAACATACAAGAGTAGATATATGAAAGATCCATCTTTTAGCTTGTGAAAATAAACACAATGGTCAAACTTGCTTCGTGTGTACTTTTGCTCCAACATAAACTTGTCAAATCGCTTATACCACTGCCTCGGTGACTGCTTAAGTCCATATAGCGATTTGCTCAATTTACAAACCCAATTTTCTTTTCCAGCAACCCTGAATCCTTCTGGCTGAGTCATATAGATTTCCTCTTCCAAATCACCGTGCAGAAAGGCGGTCTTCACATCAAGTTGAACTAGTTCCAAGTCAAACTGCACTACCAAGGCCAATAAAATACGAATGGAAGAATGTTTCACAACTGGAGAAAATACTTCATTATAATCAATTCCTTCCTTCTGAGCGTAGCCTTTAGCCACCAACCGTGCCTTGAAGCGAACCTCGTTCTTGTCAGGAAATCCTTCTTTCTTTGTAAATACCCATTTGCACCCAATTGCCTTCTTATCCTTCGGAAGTTGAGCTAGCTCCCACGTTTTGTTCTTCTGAAGGGACTGCATTTCATCTGCCATAGCTTCCTTCCATTGATCATTTTCAGAACTTCTGACAGCTTCTTTGTAAGTAGAAGGAACATCATCATCTACAATTGGAAGTGCATAGGCCACCATATCAACAAATCGAGCAGGTTTTCGAATTTCTCTTCGTGGCCTATCAGCTGCAATTGATCTCGGTTGCGATGGAGGTTCTTGGGTTGAAACCTCCTCTTCTTGTTGTTCTTCAACATACTCCTCTGCTATTGGAGTTTCACCTGCTGGGTCAATCAAAGTTGCATCAAACTCCACCTGTTGCGGAACTTGCTCCACCTGCTGCTGAGCACCCTCGGTCACCTTTTTCAACATAGCAGATTCATCAAAAGTGACATCCCTGCTAAGAATTATCTTCTTCATATCAGGACACCATAAGCGATATCCCTTTACTCCAGAGCTGATCCCCATAAACAGTGCTTTCTTAGCTCTTGGATCCAACTTAGATTCTTTTACATGGTAGAATGCAGTGGAACCAAAAACATGTAAAGAATCATAGTCAGTAGCAGGTTTTCCATACCAAACCTCCATAGGTGTCTTATTTCCAATGGCAGCAGATGGTAAACGATTAATGAGATGACTCGCATATATTACTGCCTCAGCCCAAAATTTCTTGTCCAATCCAGCATTAGACAACATACATCGAACCTTCTCCAGCAATGTTCGATTCATGCGTTCAGCCACCCCATTCTTCTGTGGTGTATTTCTGACTGTGAAGTGTCGCATAATACCTTCATCTTGGCAGATTTTAAGAAACGGATCACTCTTGTATTCTCCACCATTGTCTGATCTGAGTCGTTTGATTTTTCTGCCCGTCTGTGTCTCCATCATCTTCTTCCATATAAGAAAACGATCTAATACTTCATCTTTTGTCTTCATCAGATACACCCAAACTCTTCTGGAAAAATCATCGACAAAAGTAACGAAATAGTGCATACCTCCCAAGGAAGATGTCCTTGTAGGTCCCCACACGTCTGAGTGAACATAGTCCAGAATACCTTCTGTATTATGGATTGCAGTACCAAACTTTACTTTTGTCTGTTTTCCCAAAACACAATGTTTGCAAAAATCCATCTTGCATGTTTTTGCTCCTTTCAATAGGCCTTGCTTCACCAGAGTTTGCATAGCTTTTTCACCAGCATGTCCCAACCGCATGTGCCAAAGTTTTGTGATTTCTGAATCTTCGTCTTCTCCTGATGCTGTAGCCGCCAATCCAATAACTGTATTACCTTGGAAGTAATACAAATTATTTCTCCTTATGCCTTTCATTACCACGAGTGCGCCTTTAGAAATTTTCAGAACTCCATCTCGTATAGTCACGAACATGCCTTTAGATTCTAAGGCTCCCACGGAGATGAGATTCTTACTCAAATCTGGTACATACCTTACGTCTGTCAGAATTCTAGTTGATCCATCATGACATCTCAAACGGATTGAACCTATCCCTGTTGTTTGCAAGATCTCATCATTGCCGAGGTAAACAACACCACCATTTAGTTCTTCGAGTTTGAAGAACCACTCCCTGTTGGGACACATGTGATAAGTGCAACCCGAATCCATAATCCATTCGTCTGAGTGAGATATACTTGATGTACTAGCTAGAACAAATTCTGACTCATCATCTTCACACTTGGCTATATTGGCTTCTGAAGTAGCTCCAACAATACCTTTAACCTTGTCTTTGTTCTTCAGCTTTGGACAATCCTTCTTCCAATGACCTTTTTCATGACAGAAGGCACATTCATCTTTAGCAGGCTTGCCCTTCGAACGAGATCTGCCCCTTCTCCCGGGATTACGACTTTGAGCACGACCTCTTATAGTATAGGCTTCTCCTGCTGAACTTCCATGTTCCTTTTGATCCTTCTTTCGGATCTCATTGTTGTACAAAGCAGCACATACTTCATCAAAAGTAATTTCATCCTTTCCATGAAGTATCGTAGTGACAAGGTGTTCATATTCATCGGGAAGAGAAGTCAAGAGCAACATGGCCTTATCTTCATCCTTGAAAGATTCTTCAAGATTTATCAACTCAGCTACCAATTTCTTGAACTCAGTAATATGGTTGTACATAGTTGTGCCAGGTTGATATCGGAAGCGAAATAACTTCTTCTTCAAATAGAGTCTGTTTTGGCAGCTTTTTGATATAAACTGCTTCTCCAACTCCTTCCATAATTTGCTTGCCGATTTCTCCATCATATATGGGAACTTTTGCTCTCTGGTGAGACACGAACGGATGATCACACAGGCACTCCGATTGATTCTTGTCCATTCTAGATCATCCATGTCAGCTGGCTTATCTTCTTCAAGAGCAATGTCTAGCTCTTGTTGAAATAGCGCATCCATAACTTCACATTGCCACATAGTAAAGTTATTTGTGCCATCAAATTTTTCCACGTCTATTTTTGCATTTGTTACCACTGTTCTTGTTGAAGACACAGTGGGCCTTGAAGATCCATCTAAAATGGCTGGAGGTAGGTCCTCAGTCTCCGTCGACATTTTTCAAAAAAAATAAAATCTAAAAAAAATATATACCAAGATCCCTGTTCTCAAAAAATCTTTTCTGATGTGGAAGATCAGTCAGTGCTGCAACCACAGAGCATACTTAGAATTTTAAGAGAGTCAAGGCTCTGATACCAATTGTTGTGCGGAAGCGAATTAACCGACGGTTCGACCAATGCAAAAATAGAAATAACGAATTCGAAAGAGAAAGAGAACAACACAAGATTTACGTGGTTCGGCAAATTGCCTACGTCCACGGAGGGAGATTCCAAATTTCCACTAATATGACAAATGTGGAATACAAATGTCTCTACCTCACCAAACAAACACTCTTTCTCACAAACTACAAAAGAAGAACACTTTACAAGTGCACCTCTCCAAATGCTCAAGTACTACAAACTTTCACAAGAGAAAATAAAGGAATTGTTCTCTTCTACTTGATGTTCTAAAAACAAAATGAAGCATGCCTATTTATAGGCTAAGAGAATGAATCACAACCATCAATTTTATTTCCACATCTATGGTGGAAATTCAAGTGCTCCATTTTTGACTAATTGATGCCAAACTTTTGACTAATTGATGCCACTATTGAAATAATGGCTAACATCACATACATATGGGGCTGAATTGTATAATTATTTATAATCATATTCATATATTAAAAATATGATTTGTTGAATGATTGGAGTGCAAAGCAATAACTATTATTTTCCCTAACAAGAAAAGAAAAGAAAAGATTAGAGATTGATGGACAACACATCACTGACTGTCTTATAATTTGTGGTGTATGGAATTGACATTTGAATTGTCATTTCAATTACCCTCTTTTCCTTCCACCACTCTGACAATCACCCCTCACTCAAACTATTGTCTTCTCTCCTACATTTATGATCAATCTTAACATCAATATTCTTAGGAAAATTAACCTAAAAAAAAAAAAAAACAGGTTGAGCCGCACCCTTGATGGTCCTACTCTGACCTGACCTTGATGAAGAATGTAAATCGCAGATTATGCTTTCAAGAGTACAAGGTGGAAGACTACTTGTACACTTGTACTTAACTAAGGACCTAATCTATATTTCAGGATTCAAACACTTGATGCGACAACCTCAAGCAAAGTTGAAAATTTTCCATATTTCCCTTTTACCACTTAGAGATGTGTCATGAGGGCAAATTAACCTAAGAGGCAAAGACTCCATTTGGTGGTTTGAAAATTGATTATATATAAAAATTTGTTATTTTCAAGGTAAAATATGTGATTGAAAAGTAATTTCGAAAAATATGTATAGTTAGAAATTGTATTGAAAATTGTAATGTTTATAAATATTGTTTAAAACAATGTTGCCAAACGGATAGGTAATGTTTGGTAACTTGTTTGTAAATAATATATTTTTTCCAAAAACTTTCTAGCATCCGTTTGATAAACCAAATAAAAACACACACATCAGATAAAAAAAATAATAAATAAATAAACACACACACGTCCAAATTTTCTCACTCTAATTTTTAACAACTACTTTTTATCTCAAAAATATAAATAAATAAATTTATAAATCACACAGTATTACACATTTTTTAAAACAATTTTTCAATAATATATTTTCATCAAAAATAACAAATTCTTTATTTCTAAATTAAAAACATCAATGATATAAAATAATTACACAAATTCAATAAATTACATAATTATATCTTTAATTAAATATATATTATGTTACGCAAAGTGATGTTATGGTTTCAGTGATGCTAAATATAGTTTCAATAATATTATGCATAGTTTCGAATGGAGTGCATTTCCATTTTTATTCTTTTTATTTCATCTTTTCCCGATTTGTGTGTGTGTGTGTGTGTGTTTTTCCTCCCAAAACAAACAAATTACTAACACTATAATTTCCTCACATTGGACTAGTGTCTGAAGACTAATTTCTCTGCCTTCAAAAATAAATCTAAATGGAAGTCAACTCTTGATAGAATGTAGGCACAACATTTTGGAGATAAAAAGTGACCATCTGGGTGACACTAAGGAGGAAATTTTTCTGTGGACACAAGTCACACCATTGTAAAGTTAACAAATATGTTGTACATTATACATTATATGATTTGTGTATTAGACAACATATGGCAATTGATAAATTTAACCATGTAACAATGGTAAATGGTCTTGTTTCATTATTTTTCTTGATTAAGTTTTTAGCAATTTATGATCAAGTTACATCAATCTCTCTCATTTGATTGAGCTTCAAATTGATTTTGAAACTACTGCACGTACATTATCTTCTCATCTTTCTCTCACGCGCAAAAACACTTTCTCTCTGTCTTTAATATTTTTAAATTGGTGATTAGATATGGAGAGAGTTCTGAGAAAGAAAAAGTTCAAGAATAGGGAATAAAATTAAGAGATTAAAAATAATCATAATATATACTCTTCTTTTGTGGAGAGTAAAGGGTCAAAAAATTGATTTCCATAAGTAGTGCATGGTGGGATCCAAATATATTGTCTACCCAAGACCTTGAAAACCTTTTAAAAATCTTGATTCTTGACACAACCCCATTTCAAATGGAAGGTCGGCCATCTTTTATGTGTTGAAAATGATGGCTGACCACAAAAAAAAAAAAAAAAAAAAAAGGTTTGACAAAATAACAAGTCTTGATAGAAATTATTATCTCATGACTTCATTGGATCCCATGTAAAATAATGGCTTAAAATTGACAATTTAAATATCTTTGTTACAAACATTGCATCTCAAGTGCCAAAGCAACAAGCTGTTATAGTCATTTTGATTATTAACAAAAAAAAAATTAATTGAATTCTTTGTGCATATTATCGACGACCTGGTTTATAAACGATTTAAAAATATGAGGCTTTTGATCCCCAAGTTGCAGCAGTAGGGTCCCGAGTCATTAGGGATCGATGATGCGTATTCTGGAGGATAAGACATAGATGCTGTCACATTAAATTTATTTGTTTTAAATTTGTGGTATCAACTTGCCCTTCAAGGTTTTCTAATTGGGGAAAAAGTAAAAAATTATAAGAATATATTATTCGTGACCTAATTGAGAATAATTGTTTTTTCTATTGCAGAAAACACCAAAATGTGACATTAATCATTCATAGTTTAAAATTAATTAAACTCCAAAATGTTATTTTCTTGATCTTTTGGGGTGTAAAGTTGTAAAGTTACACCATTTAATTTTAGCCTCTGTTTGGTTATAAAAAAAAAAATTATTATTTATAAACAAAGAATGTGATATTTTAGTAGTAAAATATGAGATTGAAAAGTATTTTAGAAAAATATGTATAATCAAAAAGTGGTTTGAAAAAATATGCTATTTATAAACATGTATATCACTACAAGGAAAAAGACTTATAGTGACGACAAATGTTGTCGTTGTAACCTAAATTGCTGTCGTTATTCACCTACTGAGACGACATAGTAGTCATTAAATGTCATTGTTGCAGATTCGTGCCTAAAACGTTATTGCGACAACAACTTCATCATCGCTCGTTATCAAGGCAACATCGACGACATTAGTCATCACTGTTGATCTACTTTGTTGTCGCTGTAAACTCGATCAAAATAGATGACAAATGTCATCTCTGTAGAATAATTTTTTTTTTAATTTAATAAATTGTTTATAAAACATTTAAATTGATGATTTCTTTAAATTTAATTTAATTACATAAATAACAACAATTTAAATTAATTAATATAATATTACATTATATTAAAATCCATAAATATCGAAACTAACATTAAAATCATTGAAACAACAATTTACTTTATAAATACCCAAAGAAGGCCATAAGGATCGCCTAAGAACTCAATTAGATCATCGTCTGTGGGAGGCTAATCCTCCACCCGAGGCTCGGGTGGCATCTAAAACCCAGGTACCAAGATGGAGAGCTAAGCAAAAATGGTATTGAGACACTCAATCGTTGCTAAAGCGTTGGCTAACTGAGAACCCTGAGTAGCAACAGTCTTCCGTAGCTCTGTAACCACGGCAACAGAAGGATTGGATTCACATCCGGCTGCCGAAATGGAAGAGCCGACAGATTGAGAAATGTCCCTTACTTTTCTGCCAATTCTGCGGACATGGCCCCATCACTCTCTGAGCACCTCACGTAGGACGTTGTGCTCATCAATTGTTGTCCCCCTACAACTGGCTTGTGTCTGGCTCTCTTTTTCCTATGCCATTACAACTTGAATAATTAAATAAGAATAATTATAGTGTGAAAAATAATAATTGAATACCTAAATAAAATGAATTGTTGTTGAAAATTGATAGTTAACTTACGTAATCTTGTTCAGCGTCGATACTAACGCACTCTTCACCTCTCTCACCAATTCGAGTGTGCATTGACTTCAAGGTATCTAATACTCTTGATCACTACTGTGTAACAAGTTCCATAAAAAATGTGGCATCAATGTTAGTTGAAAATGCAGAAATATTAGTTCCAATTGAAAAAAAATACTCATATTGAGCACTTACTTTAGCATGTCGGGTTTCCATAATGCTTTTCGACCCTTGCAGACTCAAATATCTTTGTCGAGCTCTATTGTTCTTATTCCTTGTCGATCTTGCCCGTAATAATATAAGGTACAATTGTTTTTATGAAACAATCACTATATACCTAAAAGTAGTATCGACTGGATAAAAATAAAATGAAATGTCTATACTTACAAGAAATACCGGACTCATGAACAACTCATCGCACTTCACCCATTCAGCCATGGAGATATCTCGAAACGGGACTTGCACCCCTTTCTTCCTATATTGCTTGTAGGAACTGCTCTTGTACTCATTATATCTATCAGTTGAGTCCCTATTGATCGTGCTTCTCTAGCAGTACATCAGTCTTCAAGTAGAAATAATATTACAAGAATATATCTAAACAATGAAGCAATCATTTGTTAAAATATGAATGAAATTAAACATGCGTACTATCACTTACATCGACCTACTGCCAAACCTGATGTTTTAGCTCTACTGGAAATGATCGCCAGTTTGGATAGTAGGGTATAATATGCTCCCTGACCACCGTCCCCACTAAACGACTAAGTATTGCTACTTTATCTCCAAGCGAGCGTATTGTCATTTCATTTTGATGGTCGAACTAAAATCACGGTTCTTTCCCCAAGCATGATTACTTGGAAAAAAAGCTCGATGCCCTACATATGCTATTTTTCAGATAACACGTTCGGATGGTGTATCTTCGTTGCAAGTTGGACACGCCCCGTAACCCTTACCACTCCACCTGACTAACTACTCCTTTCCGGAAAATCACTGACAGTCCATAACAATCTTGCACGTATTCTAAATACACTTATATTGGCTACTACATCGTGAATATTGAGACCTGTGGCCCACAACTCCTTCAACTTGTCTACTAATGGTAAAAAAACAAACATATCCTGACCCGGTGAACGAGGGCCTGGGATCAGCAAAGTTAGCATTAAATTTTCTTCCTTAATGCACAACCAGAGAGGTAAGTTATATGTTGTTAGGACTACTTGCCACATACTGTAGCACTGATTGATGTTTCCAAATGGATTAAATCCATCAGCAGTCAAACCTAGTCAAGCATTGCATATTCCACATGCGAAATCTAGATGCTTTTATCAAAGTCCTGCCACGCTATTCCGTCCATGGGAAGTCCAATCTGATCATCATCATTAGACCAACTAGTACTATGACACTTCATTAGTTTCGCATTATGCGTTGTCATGAACAATATTTTTAGTCTAGCAGTCAATGAAAAATAATGTAATACTTTATGCGGCACATTCTTTACCGACGATTTTGTAGCTACTTAGTCCACCGACTTTCAAAGCAGATGGGACATATTTGTTTCGATACATTCTCCTTCCATAATATTGCACAGTCGTTCTTACAAAGGTGAATTGACTCGTACCCAAAAACCAACTTATGTCCTTCTTAGCTTCATAATGAGACTCTACAAGATTAATTTTTGGAAATGCCAAATTCAGTAATTTCAACAATTCGTCTACTGACTTATTTGTCCATTTATTTACAACCTTAAGATGCATCAATTTAGCCATAAAGTTTAGCGATGAGTATGACGAAACACCAGGGTACAACTATGTATGCATTGCTTCAAAATACTCATCATACTGGATATCAGAGGTCGTATTGTCCATATCATCTCCACCAACTACATCATTTATAATATCGGCTATCTCATGCCTACAAACTGTCACTTCATCAATAAGCTGCACGTGCACGAGCACATTATCATCTTCTCCGTGATAAATCCATTTTTCATAATGTTCTAAAAACCCTCCATCGAAATAAATGATCTTGTACATCAATTACTTTCTATTTGGCTCTATTCACACATTTATTGCATGAATAAAATATCATTCCCCTGTCATTTGCCAATGGCTCTGCCTTTCTAATAAATGTTGTCACTCCATTTGTAATTTCAGTTGATTTATCTCGTCTTTTATTCAATTCGATCCATCCCTTATCTTTTTCCATTCTCACTTCTGGTTGGCTGGAAAAATGAAAAAACAAAAATAACTAAAATATTCAAGTGGGGTGACAATGATCTAAACCCATATCACTCAGATTCTAAATTAAGGAATGGGCCATAACCGTTCGACATTGATCTGTGAATTGCGAGTTGTGTTAATTGTTCCTATTACTATTTGACGCTTAAATTTTGGCAACATCTCCCTTCTATTCTCTCCTGAGTGCTAGCACTACAAGGAATTTAGTCCAAACTAGAGAACAAATCGGAGACACCACAAAAATTGACGTGCAAATATTGAGCCAATTATAGGAAAAATATGTTACACAACTCATTACTCATGAATCAATGTCAAATTGTCTAAATATGGGACAATTCAAATATTAGTTTGAAAACATCAAACGGTCCGATAGTAGGACATGTGTGTTTAAAAAACAAATCTTCAAACGATATTCTAATGTTAATGCTACTAATGCAGTGCAGTGTAAATCAAAATAGCAATATACTAAAATACAATCATAAAAATGTATAAATGACTAACCAAAAGCTTTAGATGTGATTTAACAATTGGAATCAATAGCTTCTATCCTAAGGAGCAACGTAAAGATGTGAATTCGAGAGAAAAACTGAGAAAAGTGTTTTTTTCCAACAAAAAATGAGTTCATAAATGGGCCTACTAAAAATATACACTGAATCAATAGCGACGAAAATATTGGTCGCTATAGATGTTAAAGTCGTCGCTATTTCGAAGTCTACAGTGACAATACATTGTGTCATCACTGTAGGTCTTTACTGTAGAGAGAACAAAAAATGTCGCCTCAGTACACTAAGCCTACAACGAAGAAAAATTTTGTCCTCTCTATTGGTTAAACATACAGCGACGAAAAATAGGGTCGTCGTTGTAGACTAAATCTACAGAGACGACATTTGTTGTCCTCTCCGCAGATTCGACCTACAGCGACAAAAATTTGGCGACGATATAATTGTCCTCTTTGTTGGAACCACCTATAGTGACGATAAGTTTTTCGTCTATGTATGCGGAACCTACAGAGAACTAAATTTTTAGTCGCTTTAGGCGGCACCTACAGAGAGGACAATTATGTCGCAAATTGTCGTCACAATTGAACCTTTTTCTTGTAGTATATGGACAAGTTTACCAAACGGAGCTTTGCTTAGTGACTTTAAGCAAGAGATTACTATTACATAATGCGATTAATTAGCTATATAGTAGAGATGGAGGCCCAGAACGCGAAAACTTACTAAAAGTAGAATTTCACCATAGTCGATAATTATCACATTTAGTTTCTATAACTGGAAGGATTAGTCTTTAAGAGTTTGTTTGTTTATTTATTATTAAATAATTTATTAGATGTTAAATATCGGACAAAACAAATCTTATACCACAAACTTTATCAATTGAAAAATTTTCAAGCAATTGGCCATCTTTTCACCTCTCTTTGGTAGAATAGTTTTGTTTATAAATAAATAATATGATGTTTTTGAGGTAAAATATGTGGTTAAAAAATAGTTTGAAAAAATATATAGTTAAAAAGTGATTTGGAAAGTATGTTTTTTATAAACAAGTTTACCAAACGGAGGGTTCTTCATCATTTCTTTCGTTTTTCTTTAGTTTGCTACTTTTCAAAGAAATGCTAGAATATTAGATAAAATCTTGCTTGTATTTGTACATTCATAAAAAAATACTTAAATACATATATACGTGTTGGGTTTTATATATACCCAATAAGTCTCAGGAGATATGATCTTCCCTTAAGCTTTTTAAGTGACAAATGTGACCTTTTGGTTGATAACTCCCAACTCAACTCAAATGAATTTAGGTTATTATGTTTTAAAAATCCTTAAGATTTTACTTGCTCGAATCACCAAGGCTATGAAGAGAATAATAAGACTATTATTTTCACAATTTTCTTACTGGTGCTCGCTTATTGTCGTTGACTGAAACTCATTTGAGAAAAAACATATTTCTAGAAATTCAGATCCTCAAACGTTCACATCTACCTATGCTAATCTGTCTACCCCCAATCTGCTCTTAAGCAAGTTTGATTTTTATGCTAAAGGTCAGAATGTCTATAGATTTAGGGGGGGGGGGGGTTCATATGGTCAATCCTAAGTCAGAAAATAAATAATGTCCCACATGTGTAAAGGACATTCCAACATAAGTAATAATTCAATCAATGTTCCTATTTTTGTTAAAAATCTCTTTCGAACAAGAATTTATACATTTTCCTATTTAAGACCCGACTATATTTTTATGACGAATACGAATACATAGAAAAGCATTAACATTTTGTGAACAATTTAAAAATAACATAAAGTATTGAGGTATATTTATCCACTAGTATAGTTCAACTCATACACGTCGATTGTACAAGCGATGCAATTGGTGACAACGCGTATTGTCCAGAAATATGCGCCCGTTGTAAAACGACGCATTAAGTGTCTTTTAGGCATTAGTTATTTATGAGAAACCGATGCTTAAAACTTAACATATGCATTGGTTGTTCAGGGTAAATCGACGTGTAAAACTAAGCTACATGCGTCGATTGTTTCTGAACAACCAACACATATAGTTTAGTTTTACACGTCGGTTCCTTTTTTTTCATTTTATTTTTAATTTCACCAAAATCCTACATTCTCATCGCCAAGTAACACACACACACACACACACACACACACGCACGTAATAAAACTAAATAAATCAACAAATTACATATCAAATTAATTTTATATTTACAATATTGTTAATTAGTCACAAATATGTACATATATTTGCATAAAAACCAAAATTTACACACTCTTCAATGAAGTATTTGGTCCATAAATTTCGAATCTCGTCGATTTTCTTCGTTGAGTAGTATTCTTTAAATGCATAAAAATAATTAAAATGAATTATTAGTTATTTTTTAATAAAATATAAATCCAGAATTAATCAATTCTTAGTATTCAATATCTTTTACATCTTCTAAAGAAGTGCGTTGAGAATAGTCTGTGAGTCTCTTAAACATATTTCTCATGGCATAGTGACCACACTTAGAACTTTCAAGTTGTTGAGGACACTGAAATTTTTCCATTGTTGAAAACTAATATTAGTAATTTTATTAAGTAGAATATGGAACTAATTTAGAAATTTGTGGTAACTTATAAATTTTAATTTTCATACCGAAACTCTTTTCCAATTTAAAGGGCTTTTTGTCCTCTAGCCTCCACTTACCCAAAACATTTGAAAAGCCCTGAAATTTTAATAAATATAAACAAGTTATAAAGTAATAATAATAAAACTCAAAATTCCTATAGAAATTTTGGTAGTCTCCCCTATAAAAACTTATCCAACCTGTAAAGAGACTCTAATATTTAAAACTATCCCAACTTAATCACAACAGAATCGCATCAATTTCATCTAAATCTCCACAATTATCCCATGAAACTATCTCAACTTATCCACCGTGCACTAAACAAAAAAAGCATGACAAAGGCAATAATTACCTACATGTTCACCGTGGCCTTAATTTCTATATTGCATGAACATGCTTGCGTTGATTCCATGAAGTACACCCTCTTGGATAGACAAAAAAATGCAAGCAACATTCAGTGATTCTTACGTATTATGGACATGTAAATACTCCTTTAAATATCAAATGATTCAAATTAAGTAAAAAAAGAAAGAAATAATATTAATAGTTTTTCTCCTGAAAGTATGATGTTAGAATGAATTGCTTGGATTGCAGTATTCCCATGGTTTTATCCATGTAAGTCCCAACACTATATGCATTAGTTTTTACTTTAATCGATGCAATTTTTTACGGACACATAAACACAATCGACTCCACACCAAAATACTCACAAAACCCAGTGAGGAACCTAAAAATACTAATAAATAAAATTAAAATGAAAATTATAAATTTGTATTAAGCAATCTTACATTATGAATATTTGCAGGATAGATATATTCAACTATTGCACTGTAAGCAAGTTGGTGATGTCGTTGACCGTAGCAAAAATACCACTCTCATCCGTATAATGGAACAAAGTCGCGTCTAGAAGCAAATGGAAGTATTTAGTACCAACAGGAAAAGTAAGGACGAGAGTGTGTAACATCTTACAATCATCACCCAGACGTTGTAACGTCACATCATCAACAAGCGAGGGTCGTCAGGTAAATGACATGTCATATCTAGGCCTTTTTTTCCTGTATCAGATTTTTTTACCTTTTTCGGTAACTCTTCCTGCAATTAGAAATTTTTTATCATCATAACACGTCAAATATAAATTTAAAAGTAATTAATATTGAAAGAAACTTTTCTATAACTAAAAATTATTACCTCTCCTAAAATCACAAAATATTTAAGCTATTGACTGAATGTTCCAATAGCTTCCCTCACAATGGTGTGGTACTGAGTTGGCACTGGAAGAATGAGTGTTTTGCACCACATATAACATCATCAATTGACACATTAACATGATTGATCAAGAATGGTTAATGGTGCACCAAAAACTCAGGTTTTGTGGAAAATCTGTCTCTCTCGTGCACTATTTGATACTCACAATTATAACTTACGACGAGATGACAAGAAAACGGCTTCTATTGTTCAACATGATTGAAAATCAATAATAGACTTAACGTTGAAATAAAATAAAATAATATTCAAAAATAAATAATTTAATTAACATTTAATACTTGCAGCCCATGAAATAGATATTGATCAATAGAGTGGCAACTGCTGCGAGTTGGTGGTTTGGGATCATGGGGAGTTATATCCACCTGATAACAAGATTTACGCCCATGTGCCATAGGAGAGATCATATCTTTGCTGCATACTATTAAACTTACTCTGCCACTCCGACATAGTTTGCTCCCTGACCCAATCGGTCTCCTTCGTGATCATCTCCTTAAGATCATGGGGGGTTCAAACGATGTGTAAGAGACAAAGTTGAACTAAAGAAAGAAATTAAAATCTAAGATAGAAAAACTACATAATCTCTGTTTGAGAGTTGTGCTCGTGGTCCTTGTCCTCATGTTATTGCATGTCATTTATACTTTGATGATTTATACTTGCTTAATTCTTGCTCCATAACTATCCACTGCTTTATGCTAATAACTTCCCATAATAACAATTTTAACTACCCACGTCTTTAGTAACTGCCGTTTCATTAATAGAATTCAGTAATGACTGGATTGGGTGAAAAAATTTATCTACAAAATCGAATCTTTTTCCATTCATGTAGATCTCCGTATTTGAGTTCATCATTTTTGGACCTTTGCATTGAATCATTAAATTGGGTATTTTTATATCCTCTTTAAACTAGAACTGATTTTCGTAGTTGACTTGAAGAAGCCCACACGTTGAAGAATTTTTGAGAGAGAGAGTATTTGGTGCGGTTTCATATCAAAAGTCTTTGCAAATGGAATGTGGTTTAGTGGTTACATATATATGTTTCTTGAAAATCTTGATTTCATTTCGACCCTTTAATTGCCACTTCTTCATCATGTATGTGCTAAACTTGTAAGGCAATCTCTTTCAACATGTTCACTATATTAAATTCGACGTGTTGATATGAGAGACACCCCTAACACGAACTTAGAGTCTGTTTGATAATGTAAATTTGTCCACTTTCATTTTTTGTTTTAAAATTTATTTTTAACCACATATTTTTAAGAAATTTATCGCTCTTTACATTTTCAACCATATAATGAATAGTATCAAACGTTGAAGGTATGTTTGATTTTGTTTAAAAAAAGTTTTTGTTGTTTTAAATAGTGAATTTTAGAAGAATGTGTTATTAAAAAATAGAAAATCTTTTTTGAAGTTTTTGTGTAATATTATGATTAATGCATAGTTGAAAAAAATAGAGAAAATGATTTTTATATTTAAAAAAAAAAGAAAATCGATATTTTCAATTATGATCGATCATTCGTAATTGCCTGTTGCCTGCCATCTGATGCTAATCTGATGTGACAAGTCTATAAATGCATGTGAAGCATATGATAATGACTGATGGTTTTGACCACTCCTAGTCAGAAACATGATCACCCCCATCCCACTTCACCCTAAGGAGCAACGTTCGCCACTCTGTTAAAAAATTTTTGTTTAAAAATATGTTTTATTTTATATTTTTTTAAGTAGAATATGTGATCGAAAAATGGAGAAAAAAATGTACGTGATTAAAAAATAATTAAAAAAATTATGTAAGAAAAATATATTTAAAAATGTGTTTGTCACACACAAAATATCCTAAACCCTCCATCAACTCGAAAATTGTCATAATCATAAATCATCAACTCCAGTCAGTCATGATAAATCCCACCATCAGCATCGCTATTACTTTGGCTATGCAATTATTCCGTTTCGTGCCTGCGAAATAAGACATTTGATTTATAATGTTATTTATTTGAATGTTCTATGTAAGATATGTTATTAAAAAATGAAGAGAAAAAATGTTTGTGATTAAAATTGATATTAGAAATTATGTCCATTAAATTTTTGTTTTAAATTTGCTTACCGAACGAACCCATAAATCAATTTATAAATAACAAAAATTTTCAAATTACTTCTCTATCTACTTTTCAACTACACATTTTTGGTGCCCCAAATGAAATTATAATTTGTTTTATTTCTATTTTCTTAGTAAAATGTATAGGTTAAAAAATGGAGAGAAAAAATGTGTATGATTAAAAATTAGTTTAAAAAATGTATAATTAAAATTTAAATTGTCAATTATTTGGACGAACACAGAATTACCTCAAAAAATAAATAAATTAAGGCTCCGTTTGACGGTTGAAATAAATAAAATTTGATTTATAATGTATATTATTTGAATTTTCTAAGTAAGACGTGTGATTCAAAATAGGATAGAAAAATTGTGTGTGATTAAAAAATGGTTTGAAAAATTACGCCCATTATAATTTGAAATTATAAATTTAAAAAATGGAGCCTAATTTATAATATGTACAATATTATCAAACGGTGTTGTACTCAGATTAGTATAATTAGTTTGTGCGTGCATGCGTTTTTTTTTTTTTTTTTGTCTTTGTCTTGCAGTTTTATTATATGGTGTGGTGGTGGCACTGATGTCCAGGTGGAAGCTGACAGTACTGCTGAACCCTAACAAATGCACAATCTTTTTTTCATTTGTGGATGAAGAAAAAAGAAACTGCATTTTCTATGTTCTATATATCAGTCTTGCCTTGTTCTCTTTGCCTCTATTTTTTTTCCCCTTCCTATGTATCTCAATGAATCCATCTTCAGTTGCTACGGGTCAATTCAAAGCGTGCGTGGAATTTATTGTGTGGTTAATCAGTGCCCACAAATCATTTTTGTGATTAGTGCAGATTAAAGCAGTTTGAACGAGTCAAAGACGAACGCGCCCAGTAAACCCTTTTTTTTAGGGGTTTTTTTTTTTTTTTTTTAAACCAATTTTTAAACTACACAATTCTCCAAATCAATCTCTAACTCTACAAATTTTCTCTATCCAATTTTTAACCACCCATCTATCTAAAAAATAACAAAAAAACTGTTTTTTTTTTTTTTTTGGGCCAAAGCCGTCGAACAGGGGCTAATTCGACCCTTTTGAACGTTTTTTCATTGGCAAAACAATTCTGGCAAATAGTACATGGTGGGAGTCGGGAGATATTTTTTGCTAATAATATGTATTTTTGAATTTTTGTGTTCAGTAAGTTGCTTATTTTTTATTTATGAAAAAATTTGTTTTATACAATTTCTCAAACAACTTTTTAATCATACATATTTTTCCTCTCCAATTTTTAACCACATACTTTACCTATTAAACACAAAAAAATACAAAAAAAAAAAAAAAAAAAAAATTGGAGCGCAAGAGTGTGCAGTTCCCACAATTGAAGTGGAACCGACAGTTACACATTAATTTTTATTTATTTTATTGTTTTTCTGGTTGAGTGTGGGTGTCAGCCGCGTTCAACCTTACTGTTTTTTTTTTTTATTAAAATAAAAATTTTGGTTTATTAATATGTTTATATACAACACAATTTTCAAATCATTTTTTTCCTTCTATTTGCAATATTTTTTTCTGTAATGTTTTTTCAGTTGAATTGTCGTATCAATATATATATATATATATATATATATATATATATATTACTTTTTTAAGATGACTTGTCACTTCAATTTCGACTTTTGATATATTATTTCTTCAAATTATTTTCAATATTTATTTGTATAAGCTTTTTTACAGTTGAATTGTCAAATCAATATTTTTTTCTTTACATGACTTGCCACTTCAATTTCGATTTTTAATGTAGTAATTCTTTAAATTATTTTCTATATTTATTTGTATTAGCTTTTGATAGTTGAATTGTCAAATTAGTATTTTTACTTTACATAACTTTTCACTTCAATTTCGAATTTTGATGTATTATTTCTTTATATTTTTTTCAATATTTTTTTGCATAAGCTTTTTACAATTGAATTGTCAAATCAGTGTTCTTTTTAGTCTTTACATGGCTTGTCATTTCATTCTCCTTTTTTATGTAACTTTTTCTATAAATTCTCATACTCTTAACCATTATACCAATCAAACAATTTCTCTCTCTTACAACATTTTCTCTAGTAATTTTCTTTCTTTCATTACAAGTTTTTTTTCAATTTTTTTTCTTTCAGAAACATCTTCTAGGAATGGAAACGGGCAATAATGTATTTGTGCCACAAGTGAATGTAGATGCGATTCCGAAAATTGGCAAGAGTTTGAAATGTTAGGTGATATGTACAACTTTTATAATAAGTATGAATGCAAAACTAGCTGGATTCAGTTTACGTATCGATAATAGCCGAAAGAATTCACAAACGAATGAAGTTGTTTGGAAGTCATATGTTTGTTTCAAGTAAGGCCAGAAAGATGAGACATACCAAATGAAATTTAAAAATTTGGTGGTCCGTTCAGGAGAAAGGCAGCGTGGAGATTCTCGTTGTGGTTGCACCGCCAAGTTAAGAAGGAAACTCAAAATTCTTGGGTTGTAAGCCATTTCCCCTAGGTGCATAATCACCCACTTTCCACACCAAGCAAAGTTCACCTACTACGTTAGCACCTCGAAATTTTGACCACGAAGAAAGCACTTGTGGAGTATTTTTGACAAGCAAATATTCCTACTTGCCAACAAATCATACTCATAGAGATGGATGTTGGTGGTCCATCTTCGAATAGTTTCACTGAGCGAGATATGATGAACCATCAAAGAGACCTTCGAAGGGAACACACTGGACAAGATGCAGAAACACTAATAGAATACTTCGAGATGGAGAAGAGAAATGATTCGAGCTTCTATTATGCATACGAGACTTTCGATGATGGGGTTTTTTCTAGGTGTTTTTGGGCAGATTCCGATTCTAGGAGCTCATACGTCTACTTTGGAAATGTTGTCGTGTCTGACACAACCTATAATACCAACAAGTACTCAATGGTGTTCGCACCATTTATTGGGGGTCAACTACCATCATCAAACTATTGTATTTAGATGTGGGCTACTAAGTGATGAGAAAATTGATTCTTTCATTTGGTTGTTCTCGAAATTTCTGGAAGCCATGCTAACACAACAACGTCCTAGCATGATTATCACTGATCAAGATGGTGCCATTTCAAGAGCGGTCAGTCAGGAATTCCCCGACACACTACATAGATTTTGTTTGTGGCACATTTTGAACAAGTTTTTAGAGAAGCTGGGTCCCGTACTTTATAAGGAAATGTACCACAATTTGGTAAACATCATTTTTTAGTCTGAAAATTCGAACGTGTTCGAACTTCGTTGGTATGAAGCGATGGAGACCACTACACTAGGGATAACGAGTGGCTATGCAATATGTATGAAATACGAGCCTGTTGGATACCAGGATACGTGAGACACATCTTTTCTATAGGAATGTCTAGCAGTAGCGATCAGAAAGCAATCATGTATTCTTCAAAAGATACGTGAACAAGAAAAATACGTTGATGGATTTCATCACAAGGTTTTCCAATGCCCTCGCTCACCAACGACATGGGGAATTGGCTGCAAATCACATAGATCTGAACGAGCAGCCTCGGATGACAACTTCATTTGTAATGGAAGTTCAGATGGTCAGCATATATACAAAGACAATTTTCCTACGCTTTCAAACAGAGCTTACGCAGAATACTTACTATCGTTGTTCAAAAAGATCAACATATGAGGTTCTGAAAACATATTCTGTCATGTGTTTTGAGACTGGAAAAACGTATGATCGACAATGTGAGGTTCTCCACTACACGATTACTGATATTATAACATGCAGTTGTCGAACATTTGAGTTCGAAGGATATCCATGTCGCCACATGCTTTCATTTATGATCAAGAAACAGGTTATGTTGTTACCAGACCACTATATAGTACGTTGGTGGACCTAGACTGCAAAAGTAATTCCCATTTTTGAACCAATTTTCGATCCATCTACTAGTCATTCTTTAATTTCACGACACGGGATGCTATCGCGCACTGCATAAGAGTTGGTCGACGAGAGAGCCTTGACCGATGCACGAACCACATTTCTAATGGATGGGTTTTGAAACTGGAAATTACATGTTAAGGACAACATGTGGTTCATCCTCTTCTTGTTAGGACAAAAGGGTGTGGAAAGCGATTGAAGTCGTCGAATGAGGTAACCATGTCCCAATCACGGAGAAATTGTCGTGGATGTGGTCGTGTGTGTGTGTGTGTATATATATATATATATATCCATGTCATCAGGACGCAACTGGTGGACAATAGGACGCAATTGGTGGACGAGCCATGTGAACCACAATACTCATGGAATGATAATCAAGATAACATGTACACCAACATTGTTAGTAATGACTATGGGGAGTTCCAAGAATTTGACAATAATGAATATGGGGAGTTCCACGGGTATGACCACAACGACTATCATTAAGCCACATTTTCGTTGTATTTATTTCAATTGTATTTTTCCTAACTAAGATCATTTGTGTTAAATCTATTTTAATTTTAATTTGTTTTTTGTTCAAATAGTGCTTATTAAATTTCATAAATGAAGATCAAAATAATCTTTATTAATCTATAGTCTAAAAATAATAAATTAATCAAAAAAATTTGAAAGAAACAAAAAAAGACGTTAAAAAAAAAAACATATAAGGGGCTGTCAGCTAAAGGGCCGACAACCCCCTTTATGGGTGTGGGTTCGTACGCTTTGGAGCGCAGGGGATCAACGGTGTCAATATATACATTATAAAAACATTCTTAGCAACAAAAAAAATGCATAATTTGAATTGGTAATGCTTCATTCCTTTGAAAATGAAAGGGAGGTCAAGAGTTTAAATCCTTCTTTGGGGGTTTTTTTTTTTTTTTTGTGAAATTTGTATGCCATAGTTAGAGCTTAATGGTGCCACATCAAATTTTTGAGTAAGAAATTTAGTCGAGTAACCATTATCAAAATATTTGTAGACTTTAGTGACTCTTGGTGTGAACTTCAAACTTTAGTGACATTTTTTTTTTTTTTTTTTTTTTTTTTTTGTGAAACTTCAGTAATCAGCACCGTTACTAAAATTAATCCAATAATAATCATTTGATGAGGGAATTTCAATGTATAAAATAAATTAATGCGGACACTCCTAATATCCTATAGGTAATAGAATTTTCAAGATATTCATGCAAAGTTATAAAGTTCCAAAAACTTGTCCGGTAAAATCCCGCAAGCACATGAAATCGTTGAAAAGTAATAGATTTAATGAGTTTAGAGTTATCGTTCCCGGCCACGAAGATTGAGATAAATTATATTCTAGATTATTAACCTTTGTTATATACCGATATGAGGTGGAAAATAAATGAAGTGTCAAAATAGTCAACGGCCAGACAGTTGCCACAAATTGATAAAACGCTCAATAATGTTTTGAATCACGATCTGAATGTCCTTTATCACAACCGATGTGGTACGCCACGACCGAGGTGGTTTCATTTCCGAGGTGATTTTTTGTATACGAGGTGGAATGTCTTGACCGAGGTGAACTGTGTTTTCCGAGGTGATTTTTGGACCGAGGTGATTCATGCCAGCGAGGTGAATCCATGAGACCGATGTGATTTGTTCGACCGAGGTGAAGTGTGCGAGCCGACCTCAATTGCGGACGAAGAAGACGATGTGTTAGTAGGTAGTATTGTCAAATCAGCCGTATTATGTGTCAGTAATCATCATTATTTGTAATATGTCAGAATAATCATTTGATGTATGTCTGTCAGAAGGGTTAATCACCCTTTTCAGTCACCCCCTGTAGAAGTGATATGTTGTAATGATTATGTTTGAACTCCTCAACTACTATAAATAGGAGGAGTAAATGCTCATTAAGGGGCATGATATATGAGAAAACCTCTCCAAACTCTTGCTACTTGATTTCGTTGATTCGACCTGGATTTCAGATCGGTATCGAACTGGACGTGAATTCATGCAACTTTAGTCTCAGTTCGCTTTCGATCTGTTTTTTTTCCTGTCTCGTGTAATCCTTAGACTTTTATCACAACGTCAATCATTTCATTCGAGAGCTGCATACTTAGACAAATTAATCCAAAGAATTATACAATTCATCTACCAATTTAAGAGATTATACAATTTTTATTTGTTGACAAAAAGAGACGTTAACAAATTGGCGCTAGAAGGAGGGCCCGTATCCTTGTATTCAGCAATCACATATTTGCTCTTGTATCATAATGAGTGACAGGCAAAGTTCAGGGAGTCACCGGGCACATCGTGGTGAGGGTTCGCAGGGGAATTCCCATATGTCCAGGAGATCCGCCGTTTCACGACCCCCAGCGGAGGCCAACATGGGAATGGTCTTAGATCGACTTGATAGGATGCAAAGAGAAATGGAAGAGATGAGGAGAAATCAAGACCGGGGTCGTCACCAAGAGGAACATGAAGTGCAATCACAACTACAAATGTCCGGTGGACGCTCACATTTCGAAGAACAACAAGTTGGACGTTCTGATAACACGAGGAGTGCGGTGGGCGAAAGCACACCTTATGTACGGAGTCAAAAGCCGCTGGGTCGGATGGAACCGAGTCAAGCGAGAAGGGGTGAAAAAGGAGAGGAGAGTAAGGCTGTACGGACTAGGGGACATGGGGACAGATCTCCGATGAAGAAAGTGAATCCAGAAAACCAGCCGGCTGGCAGCTCTACTTTTCACTTAGGTCGGCCACTGACTTTTCCATTAAGCAAACCGGATCAAACCGAAGTTGAGCAATTGAAGAAAAGACTGTCTGACTTGGAGGCAAAACAAGAAGGTTTGGGATCAACGAAACCATCTACCAAGAGGACATCACCTTTCACGGAGATTATATTGTCATAGCCCCTGCCAAGCAAAATGAAGATGCCTCATCTCGCCGGGTACAATGGGGAAACCGACCCGGTTTCGCATCTGGATCAGTACATGTCATGGATGGAGCTTCAAGGGGCAAGCGACGCAATAATGTGCAGGGCTTTTCCTCTAACTCTAGGGGACCGGGCTCAACGGTGGTTCTGCAATATATCTCAGCACTCCATATCGAGTTGGTCTCAACTAAGTAGCCAGTTCTTAAAGCAATTCATGGGTTCAAAAATTCCGACCACCCCGAAGGAGAGCTTGGTGACCATTAGACAGGAGAAGGAGGAATCACTGAAGAGTTATTTGGGCCGTTTTAATAGACAAATCATGGGAATGGAAAGAATATCAGACGACGCGCTTCTCATGGCTGTTCTGTCGGGCCTACAAACGCAGACTCGTTTCTGGTGGTCAGTGCATGAGGATGGACCTCGCACGTACCAGGAGTTTCTTAACAGGGCAGAGAAGTTTATTAACGCCGAGGAGGCTTCAGGTTCCAAAGAAGGTCATCATAGTACAGCTGCGGTGTCAAACAAGAAAGAGAGCAAGGATGATAAGAAAGAATTTAAAAGGAATGCTTTTGGCAAAAAGAGAGACTACAAACCAGCGGATAGGTTCCGTCCATATAATCCTGAACAAAGAAGCGAGCTCACCCCATTGAATGCATCAACTGAGGTGATTTTCATGAATGAGAAAGATAAGGGGATAATTCCGCCGGCCCGGCCGATAAAGCAAAGCCCGAATAACTTGGACTCCTCCCGGTACTGCAAATACCACAGGTCGGTGGGACACACCACTGACGAATGCCGAAATTTGAGATTCGAAATCGATAGGTTAATAAAGAGGGGAAGCTTACAAGAATACGCTTCTGAACCACGGGATTCAGGAAGGCAATTCAAGCAACAGGAGAAGTATGTTGTCCATCAGGGGATAGAGCCCCACGGCAAAGACCGGCCTGATGAAATCCGTACAATTGTGAGCGGAAATCAAGTGCAGGTCGGGTCAAAGAGGAAAAGGCGAGAGTTCGCCCGAGAAGCCCGAAATAGCTATCAGATATGTAGTCATGCAATGACGCCGGACGATTCAGAGTCTTTCAGTTTCTCTGAGGAAGACGCAAGGGGGGTACTCCAACCACATTCAGATGCTTTGATGATCATGATGCCGGTGAGCGGTATAAAGATCCACAGAACTCTGGTGGATGACGGTAGTGCTGTGAATGTGTTATACTGGAAGACCTTTGAAAAAATGGGAATTGACCCGCGTAGTTTACGGCCAAGGAGAACAAGGATTCAGGGTTTCACTGGTGACTACATCTATCCAAAAGGTGAAATATCTTTATTGGTGGAACTGGGGACAGGATCTTGTCAGAGGCGCGTGATCGCTGATTTTGTGGTAGTAGACGTCATGACGAACTACAATGCCATATTGGGAAGACCGATCCTCCACGAGCTTAAGGCTGCAGCTTCAATTTATCACTATTGTCTGAAATTCCCTATGCCACACGGGGTGGCTACCATAAGGGGGGATCAGAGGGTTGCGCGGGAGTGCAATTTAGGCTTCGCTTCCAACAATGTCCAAATGGAGGAAGAAGAAAGTCCCGTCGTGGAACCAAGTGGAGAAGACGAGCCGATAACAGAGCTGCAAACGCTGGATCCAAGAGGTGCGCAGGATAGGGGTCAGTCAGGTCCTGTGGAAGAGTTGGATACTGTTAAAGTTGACGATGTAAAACCTGATGTCGAATTCAGAGTGGGACGCGGGTTAATGGAGCCCATCAGGACCGACCTCATCAACTTTCTGAAAAAGAATTCGGATGTGTTTGCGTGGACTCACTCGGATATGGAAGGGATTGATCCTAAACATGCATGCCACCACCTCCAAGTTAATCCTGATTTCAAACCTAAGGTACAAAAAAGGAGGTCACTTAATCCTGAACGATATGAAGCGCTGGCAAGGGAGGTGGTGAAATTACTTAGCAATGGATTTATCAGGGAATCTTTCTATCCTGCGTGGGTAGCGAACCCAGTGCTGGTAAAGAAAAGCAATGGGACATGGAGGCTGTGCATCGATTTCTCTGACCTAAACAAAACATGCCCCAAGGATAGTTTCCCCCTCCCCAGAATAGATCAAATGGTGGATGCTACGGCCGGACATCAGCTCCTCAGCTTCATGGACGCTTACTCGGGGTATAACCAAATACCGATTAATGAAGCCGATGAGGAGCATACGTCGTTTATGACTGATCGAGGACTCTATTGTTACAAGATGATGCCGTTCGGCTTAAAGAACGCTGGAGCAACGTATCAACGCTTGGTGAACGAAATGTTCAAAGATCTCATCGGGAAGACAATGGAGGTATATGTCGATGACATGCTCGTAAAGAGTATCCGAGCTGAAGACCATGTTCAGCACCTTGATGAGATGTTCCGAATACTGCGAACCTACAGGATGAAGCTGAATCCCAAGAAACGTTCCTTCGGAGTAGGATCAGGGAAATTTTTGGGCTACCTGGTAAACCAAAGGGGTATCGAAGTTAACCCTGATAAAATACAGGCACTGATGCAGATGAGGGAACCAAGGAAACTTAAAGAGGTGCAAAGTTTGACGGGAAGGATAGCAGCTTTGAGCCGTTTCGTGTCAAGATCTACGGATAAATGCCGGCCATTCTTTGATGTTATCAGGAAGAACAAGGATTTTGAGTGGACGAAAGAATGCCAGACGGCCTTCCAAGAATTGAAGAAGCAATTGGCGTCCCCGCCTATCCTTTCCAAACCAATATCGGGAGAAGTGCTCTCTATATACTTGGCCGTTTCAGAACTAGCAATGAGTGCAGTCCTTGTGAGAACCGAGCAGGGAGTTCAACGACCAGTCTACTATGTCAGCCAGGCCGTGCACGACGCCGAACTCCGATATTCTGAAATGGAAAAACTAGCCTACGCTTTGATAATGTCGACTCGAAAATTAAGGCCTTACTTTTTGGAGCATCAGGTTGAAGTGTTGACAAATTACCCCTTGAGGCAAGTCTTACAAAAACCCGAGATGTCTGGGCGGTTATTAAAGTGGGCTGTAGAGTTGGGGCAGTTCGACGTTGTTTACAAACCGAGAACCGCCATCAAAGGGCAAGCCCTAGCTGATTTCATGGTGGAGCTCACACCGGCTCACTTAAGTTGTTGTGCAGAGGTGGATGCGACCTGGCGGTTATACGTCGATGGATCATCAGCCGAAAACCGGGCAGGGGCTGGGGTCGTCCTAATCAGCCCTGATAATCAATTCTTCTGCAGCTCCTATCGTTTTGATTTCGAGGCGACCAACAATGACGCTGAATATGAGGCCCTGATTGTAGGAATGGACATGGCTCAAGCGATGGGTGTTGATAGCCTTATCCTGCACAGCGATTCGCAGCTGATAATCAACCAAATCCGGGGAACGTATGAAGCCAGGGGTGAAAAGATGAAGTCCTATAGAGCAAGGGTTTTGGAAGAGTTGAAGAAGTTCAGGCATGCGGAATTTATCCAGATCCCTCGATCCAAAAATAGTCAAGCTGATTCCTTAGCCCGCTTAGAGACAAGCGAAGGAACGTCTGAATTGGAAAGCATATCAATCGAGACCTTGTCGCAATCCGCCTTAAAACCGTCGTCTTCAACCGTCCTGCAAACCTCTCTGAAGAGGACATGGAAGGATGAAATTATCCAATACTTGGGAGAAGGGACAACGCCACCTGATCAAGTGAAAGCCAGGAGTTTGAGGATCAGATCTGCGAGGTATACTATAATTGGAGATGAATTGTACAAGCGAGGATTCTCCCTACCACTGTTGAAATGTTTAGACAATGAAGAGGCTGAATATGTGATGAAAGAAATCCATGAGGACATTTGCGGGAACCATAAGGGGGGGCAAGCCATGGCGTTCAAAATTATTAGACAGGGGTACTATTGGCCTACCTTGAAGAAGGACGCGATTGAGTTTGTAAAGACCTGCGACAAATGTCAAAGGTTCGCCCCGATCATGAGGAACCCTCCCGAAGAGCTGACTTCAGTAATGAGCCCATGGCCGTTTTCTAAATGGGGAGTAGATCTGATCGGGCCATTACCAACGGCAAAAGGGGGAAACAGGTTTGCTATAGTTGCAGTGGATTATTTTATAAAATGGGCAGAAGCTGAACCGCTGGTCAAAATTACGGAGCAGAAAACTACAGACTTTATATGGAAGTCAATCATTTGTAGGTTCGGAATCCCACAATCCATTGTGACGGACAACGGTGAACAGTTCGACAACGAAAGGTTTAAATCTTTTTGTGAAGGGTTGGGCATCAGGAAGCATTTCTCCACTCCGAACCATCCTTAGTCCAACGGGCAAGTCGAAGCGGTGAACAAAATTATCAAGCATAATCTGAAAACCAGACTCGAAAACCTGAAGGGAACGTGGGCGGAAGAACTACCCGGGGTATTGTGGTCCTACCGGACAACCCACAGGACATCAACAAGAGAAACCTCGTTCACTTTGGCCTTCGGGACAGAAGCTGTAATCCCGATAGAGGTGGGTATGCCATCATTTTGGGTCACTCACTTCAATGAGAAAGATAACCAGGATGCCCTCACTGCTGAATTGGACCTTACGGAGGAGAAACGATTACAAGCACAGGTTAGGAATGCAATATACAAGCAAAGGAGTGCGAGGTATTACAATGCCAGGGTGAGACCGAGAAAGTTCCAAACGGGGGATCCGGTGTTAAGAAAGACGACCACGACGCGTGAACCTCTGGGACCAAACTGGGGAGGTCCATATCGAATCAAGAAGGCTGTGAGCAACGGATCTTATGAACTCGAGACACTTGACGGAATTCAGCTTCAACACCCCTGGAACGCAGAACACTTGAAGAAATATTTCCAGTAGGACAGGATGTGAAATGGAATATGAATATTTTTTGATGTCAACCGAAATGTAATCAAATGAATAAAGAGTTTAATGTTTCAAAGTATGCAAATCTGAATGGATGTTTCCAAAACAAAGACCTTAGTTGATGATCCGCAAGTACCTATACGGCAGGATATCATCAACATCACAAGGCAATCCGTCTCAAAGACGAGAAAGACCTCCTTGAGAGGCAAAACAAAGACCTTAGTTGATGATCCGCAAGTACCTATACGGCAGGATATCATCAACATTACAAGGCAATCCGTCTAAAAGACGAGAAAGACCTCCTTGAGAGGCAAAACAAAGACCTTAGTTGATGATCCGCAAGTACCTATACGGCAGGATATCATCAACATCACAAGGCAATCCGTCTCAAAGACGAGAAAGACCTCCTTGAGAGGCAAAACAAAGACCTTAGTTGATGATCCGCAAGTACCTATACGGCAGGATATCATCAACATTACAAGGCAATCCGTCTAAAAGACGGGAAAAGACCTCCCTGAGAGGCAGAACAAAGACCTTAGTTGATGATCCGTAAGTACCTATGAGGCAGGATATCATCAACATTACAAGGCAATCTGTAAGTACCTATAAGGCAGGGCAAAGACCTTGGTCGGTGATCTGTAAGCGCCAGTAAGGCAGGACATCATCATCAACGTGACAAGGCAGTCTATAAAGATGAAGTAGGTCCCACGAAAGACCGAGGTGAAGAATGACCGACCTCCATTCCACAAGCGAGGTGTGTTGGTGAAAAAATACCGAGGTGATAAATGGCCGACCTCCATTCCACAAGCGAGGTGTTTTGGTAAATAAATACCGAGGTGATAGATGACCGACCTCCATTCCACAAGCGAGGTGTTTTGGTGAATAAATACCGAGGTGATAGATGACCGACCTCCAGTCCCTAGACGAGGCATTTTGCTGAAAATGTACCGAACTGAATATTTACCAACTTCCAATTCACCTCTGCATTTAATTTGGAGTGAATTGACGTTTGAAAACTGCTTAAGTGTTCACTTCGTTTTCAATTCACCTCTACATTTAATTTGAAGTGAATTGACGTTTGAAAACTGCTTAAGTGTTCACTTCATTTTTAATTCACCTCTGCATTTAATTTGGAGTGAATTGACGGTTGAAAATTGCTTAAGTGTTCACTTCGTTTTTAATTCACCTCTACATTTAATTTGGAGTGAATTGACGTTTGAAAATTGCTTAAGTGTTCACTTCGTTTTTAATTCACCTCTGCATTTAATTTGGAGAGAATTGACGTTTGAAAATTGCTTAAGTGTTCATTTAGTTTTTAATTCACCTCTGCATTTAATTTGGAGTGAATTGACGTTTGAAAACTGCTTAAGTGTTCACTTCGTTTTCAATTCACCTCTGCATTTAATTTGAAGTGAATTGACGTTTGAAAACTGCTTAAGTGTTCACTTCGTTTTTAATTCACCTCTGCATTTAATTTGGAGTGAATTGACGTTTGAAAACTGCTTAAGTGTTCACTTCGTTTTCAATTCACCTCTGCATTTAATTTGAAGTGAATTGACGTTTGAAAACTGCTTAAGTGGTCACTTCGTTTTTAATTCACCTCTGCATTTAATTTGGAGTGAATTGACGTTTGAAAATTGCTTAAGTGTTCACTTCGTTTTTAATTCACCTCTGCATTTAATTTGGAGAGAATTGACGTTTGAAAATTGCTTAAGTGTTCATTTCGTTTTTAATTCACCTCTGCATTTAATTTGGAGTGAATTGACGTTTGAAAACTGCTTAAGTGTTCACTTCGTTTTCAATTCACCTCTGCATTTAATTTGGAGTGAATTGACGTTTGAAAACTGCTTAAGTGTTCACTTCGTTTTTAATTCACCTCTGCATTTAATTTGGAGTAAATTGATGTTTGAAAATTGCTTAAGTGCTCACTTCGTTTTTAATTCGCCTCTGCATTTAATTTGGAGTGAATTGACGTTTGAAAATTGTTTAAGTGTTCACTTCGTTTTCAATTCACCTCTGCATTTAATTTGGAGTGAATTGACGTTTGAAAATTGCTTAAGTGTTCACTTCGTTTTTAATTCACCTCTGCATTTAATTTGGAGAGAATTGACGTTTGAAAATTGCTTAAGTGTTCATTTCGTTTTTAATTCACCTCTGCATTTAATTTGGAGTGAATTGACGTTTGAAAACTGCTTAAGTGTTCACTTCGTTCTTAATTCACCTCTGCATTTAATTTGGAGTGAATTGACGTTTGAAAATTGCTTAAGTGCTCACTTCGTTTTTAATTCACCTCTGCATTTAATTTGGAGAGAATTGACGTTTGAAAATTGCTTAAGTGTTCACTTCGTTTTCAATTCACCTCTGCATTTAATTTGGAGTGAATTGACGTTTGAAAATTGCTTAAGTGTTCATTTCGTTTTTAATTCACCTCTGCATTTAATTTGGAGTGAATTAACGTTTGAAAACTGCTTAAGTGTTCACTTCATTCTTAATTCACATATGCATTTTATTTGGATTGAACTGACGGTTTGCACTTGTTCGGAGTGTCTCGTTCATATGATAAGTGTTAGACACAATAAAAATCTTCTTCATTGAAAATCAGGAAAGTACAAAGGTCAAAATAAAATAAAAAATGAAAAAGAGAAAAGCTACCAACGTAGAATTCATTCTAATCCACCACATTGATGGCCTCGTCGACTTCCGGAGGTTGGAATTCTGGCGCCGGAGAAAAAAGATCCACTTCTTCGTCATCAACCTCGGTTGGCATCAGCTCGAGATATTTCTTGTAAACCAGATCGAGTTTTTCCTTGAGGAATGTGATGTCAACCTCAGGTCGCTTCTTCTCCAGGTCTTCCACTATCTCCTTGAAGGTGAGATAGTAGGTCTCATCAACATCGTGCTCATACTCGGTGGAGTCTTTGAACTTTTTCACGGCCTCCTTGTACGCGAGCTGAGCTGCTGCCTCCAATTCTGATTTTTCTTTTTTAAGGTCAGCCTCGATGCGATTAGCGACCTCTAACTCCTTAAGGAGCCCCTCCTTCGACTTTTCCAGTTCGGACACCGCATCCTTCAAGTCTTTTAATTCCTCCTTCAGCGGGATCACCTCCTCCTTGAATAGTTGAAGTTCCTTGTTGGCTTCCTTCAACCTTTCAACCTCCGCCAAAGCATCCTTCAGTTTATCCTCGGCCTCGTTCCGGGCTTTCACCTCATCTTCAAACATCCCTTTGGCCTCGGTCGCTAGTTTCTTGAACCTGTTGGTGTCACTAGCCACCTCGGACAGTCTAGATTGAGTGCGGGTGAGGTAGTTCATAGCTTGGCCGAGGTGCGCCATGCTGGTAGTCACCAGGTCGTCAACTGGCATATCCTCGCAAAATTTTTCATACCGAGGTGACCAAGTTTTGGCCGGGATGTCCGTCGCCACCTTGGTCCGAACTGGGAGCCTCATCAACCCAATGGGGGTCAAGTTGGCAGCAGAAACGAAGTCCCGGTGAATCTTTGGACGACTCCCCTTCAGCGAGTTCACCAGGTCGGCTCGAACCCTGTCGGTGCCAAGGTAGGAACCTTCAGCAGCATGAACCCCTCGTGAAGATTCCGCCTCGATAAAAGTTGAAGGAGGAGGAGGAGGAATGACTGTGTCAGGTCTGCCCTTGGAGATTTCAGCCCATTTAGGCTTCTTCTGAGGAGATTGAGGAGGAATCTGACCCTCTTTACGAGGCGGTGAGCCCTTGGCCGCTCTCTTTTGGGCCATTCGTTTACGTGCTTCAGCTTTGGCATGGGCCTCTTTCTTTGCCTTCATGGATTCCATCCCTTTTTTGCTTTTTCGAGCTGAAAAACAAACACAAAAATCTTTCACAAGTATCCAGTTCGTAAACGGCGTGGAATATAAAAACCGAAGTGATGGATGCTTACATTTCCGAAGCGGAGGATAATAATCTGACGGATCAACGTGAGTCAGACCTGCTTCAAACAAATGCTCCTCGGTCAATAACTCTTTAACCGACCTGTCTGGCTCCGGTATGTCTTTTAAACTCACTATCCTTCCAATAATGCCTTCGTCCAACCCCGGTTCCTTCACCTCTGCAAAAAACGGAGTGATTAATATTAGACCTTTTAAGTTCGAAGGTATCACGAAATATAACTTACTGATTTTTTCCCTATAAAGAACGGGTACGATGTGGCTCATCCCCTCGCTTCGGTAGGGACTCATCCAATTCCCTCCAACGAAGAACCATTTCTCCTTCCACCAACGAACTGAATCAGGCAGGTCTACTAGAAGTTTCCTCCCTTCAAAGACCGACCTCTGCATCGCATAGAACCACCCCGTCAGTTTACCATCAGCCCGGAATTGGTAGGCGAAATGGAATTCGTCAATGGAAGGGTCACCATATCCCATCTGATTGTAAAGGGATATAAAACCTAAGATATGTCTCCACCCGTTGGGATGGATCTGGGTTGGCGCGACCCCCCAAATGCGGAGGAAGTCGGTAATTATGAAGGGAAGAGGGAAGCGTAGACCGGCCTCCAGGATCTGATAATTTGCTGCCACGCAGCCGCGAGGTGGCTGGTCGGCTCGTTCAAAACTCTCGGGGAGGAAGAAATGCACATAGCCCGGGATTCTATATTTGTTTTTCCACATGACCAGTTCGTTTTCAGTAACACTAGAACGGAAGTGTTTACAAGCGAAGTCCGAACTATAGCTGGTACAAGGTTCAGGACGGGTGAAGGAGGCGCAAGAAGGGTGTCGAAACGAACTGGGTGAAACAGTTCGAGAAGCGGGGACTATTGTTAACGGGAGAGGCTGAGCTGTTTCCCCTTCCTCCACATCATCTCGGAATAAACACTGAGTTTCCACGCTTTCATTCCAAGACACAGTAGGTCCCCCAGTACTACCTACACCCGCCGACCTCACGCCACTTTCGCTAGAGCTCAAGTACCCACTCATTTTTTTTATATATATGTATGTATAAAAAGCAAAGAAATGTTAAAATGATAAATAAATGATCCTCACCTCGGATTTAAAAACGAACAGAAACGGAGGACGGAACAGAAAACGATCTCGCAGGAATTGGGAGAGAGTCGAAGAAAAATCATGGAAATACTGGCAAATGAACCCTTATATAGGAAAAGAAGAGAGAGAAATTGGGCGGATGTAATTATGACAAGACGCGTTGTCATAATGATGGCGGCTACGCGTGATCCGAGACCTGACACGCCAATCAGGTAATGACGCGTGGCTAGGGTTACACAATTAGCGGAACGAACGCCGATGTTAAAATTTTCGACAAGGGATTGCGTTTCTAGATCCGCTCTCATAATTTCGAACTGATCTAGAGGGGACATTTGTTATATACCGATATGAGGTGGAAAATAAATGAAGTGTTAAAATAGTCAACGGCCAGACAGTTGCCACAAATTGATAAAACAGTCAATAATGTTTTGAATCACGATCTGAATGTCCTTTATCACAACCGATGTGGTACGCCACGACCGAGGTGGTTTCATTTCCGAGGTGATTTTTTGTATACGAGGTGGAATGTCTTGATCGAGGTGAACTTTGTTTTCCGAGGTGATTCATGCCAACGAGGTGAATCCGTGAGACCGATGTGATTTGTTCGACCGAGGTGAAGTGTGCGAGCCGACCTCAATTGCGGACGAAGAAGGCGATGTGTTAGTAGGTAGTATTGTCAAATCCGCCGTATTATGTGTCGGTAATCATCATTATTTGTAATATGTCAGAATAATCATTTGATGTATGTCTGTCAGAAGGGTCAATCACCCTTTTCAGTCACCCCCTGTAGAAGTGATATGTTGTAATGATTATGTTTGAACTCCTCAACTACTATAAATAGGAGGAGTAAATGCTCATTAAGGGGCATGATATATGAGAAAACCTCTCCAAACTCTTGCTACTTGATTTCGTTGATTCGACCTGGATTTCAGATCGGTATCGAACTGGACGTGAATTCATGCAACTTTAGTTTCAGTTCGCTTTCGATCTGTTGTTTTTCCTGTCTTGTGTAATCCTTAGACTTTTATCACAACGTCAATCATTTCATTCGAGAGCTGCATACTTAGACAAATTAATCCAAAGAATTATACAATTCATCTACCAATTTAAGAGATTATACAATTTTTATTTGTTGACAAAAAGAGACGTCAACAACCTTAATTGAAACAAGAAAATTCAAGTTGTGTTTGAGAATTTAAATCTAAATTTACAATTAAAAATAAAAAAAATAAAAAGAAGTGATTTTGTTTTGTTTGAAAAAAATAAAATTACAATTATGAAAAATGGTTTGTAAATATATGGATTGCGTGTATTGGAATTCGAATCCAGCTATTTATATCTTTTTCAATTCTCAATTACGTGAATTAACTCATTCGTGCGTTCATGACAATTGATAAAGCGAACTGTTGACGCCACCAGCCTCTGGGGTACTTACGGCTCGGCCAACACACGGATTGTCCACCGCATGGTGTGGATTTGTTCCACGCGAGGTGGACGCGTCCCCAGGGGGTTTCGAACCTTGGACCTTTGGAATATATGAATTCCAAAGGCCTCCCTGGTAACCACTAAGCTAACCAGGAAGGCCTTTGGAATTCATATATTCCAAAGGTCTAAGGTTCGAAACCCCCTGGGGACGCGTCCACCTCGCGTGGAACAAATCCACACCATGCGGTGGACAATTCGCTGTGTTGGCCGAGCCGTAAGTACCCCAGAGGCTGGTGGCGTCAACACGAACATATTTAATTTTCTTTTTCAAGACAAATTAAATCTACCATAAAAATGACTCAAATCTATTCTAGCTGAATGTGAATGTTTATTACTCATTAAATCATAATATTATCAAATATCAAAGGGATTGCAGACGTCATAGTGTTATTCCTAACATGTAGTGTTGATGTGTTTATCTTGCAGTGTTCTAAATCTATTATAACTTTTCCAAGACTGCAACAAGCAACTAATTATCTAATTGGTGATCAAGCAATCAAATAATAAAATTGGAATTCATGATAAATCAAGAAAGCAAGAAATAATAAATCATGAATCTTGAATTAAAATAAATAATAACAAGAGTTCATCTTCGTCCAATACATAAGAGATTTAGCCTAACATCTTTTAAATATGAATTGCACAACAAAAAATAGAAAATATCACCCAAAAATTAGAACAATGGAAGGAATTGATGAATTCAATATCTTCTTCTTGGATCTTCTATCGAGATTTAGAATCTTTAAATTCTTGATGCATTCTTGTTGTATTCTTGGCTTTTCTCTCTAAATTGTGCCTCTAATTGTGATAATGGAAGGATCCTTAATGTATTATGTTGTTTTGTATTTTTAGGAGTCGAAAATTGGTTAAAAATCACGTCTAAATTAGTTTTCAAAATAGTTCTTATCGAATAAGGAAAGTTACCTTCGCGTGCATAGTTTTTCATCTGTACATCATTCAGTATTTTGACCATAAATTTCTCTATTGAATTAAGGTAATTCAAAGTGTGTTGGAAATTTAATGCAAAGGCTATGATTCTCATAGAAATATCATTTTTATAGTCCAGACATTTACTATGCCAAAAATGGGTCCTAATGTTGAACTAAGTATCTGGCCGATATCTCGTGTGATTGGAATCGATTTACGGTAATATTCTGATTCTATTTCATTCGTTTTTGACTTCTAATTGCTTCTGATTGATTCATAACATTCTAAAAATTATCGTCTTATGGTCGTACAAAAATGGCAAAGTACGAATTTTGAGGACTAAATTGCAAATATGCAGCGGTTGATTTCGACCACAAGACAATAATTTGAAGAATGTTATGAATATTTGTGCCAACTCTCTCTTTTTTGTTTTTTTTTTTTAAAGTAGAAAACTAAGATTTTAGAATGATTTTTAGTTTATGTGATTTAACTTATGGTTCTGTGTTTGATTTCTCTCCGATTTGTATGTTTTTATAATTTATTTTCAAGTTAATATGTGAATGCATATCGGCTGAAGTTCAAAAATGGCGGAACGAAACCAGGCGCAAGCTGAAGGGTGAAGACGATGAAGTTTGGATTGGACCTTTATTAATTGTTTGGGCCTTATAAAAGTGGCCCAAACTCAAATTATTGATTGGGGTATTCACAAAATACCCTACTTTTAGGGATCAAAATGAAATTTACTTCAATTTTATAACATTTGGAAATTACTTATAATAAAATTGTAAAAATTGAAAAATACTTATGATACTTTTCAAATATGTTAGTATCATAGTATGATACTTATGATACTTTTCAATTTTTTTTAGTATTACAGTATGATACTTATGATACTTTTTCCATTTTTTTTTGTAATATCACAATATGATACTTATGATACTTTTTCAATTTTTCTTAGTATCACAATATGATACTTATAATAATTTTCATTTTTTTTAATATCACAGTATGATATTTTCAATTTTTTGTAATACTTTATCTAAAACATAAAATCAAACAGTTTTCAAACACTATTCACGCCACAACCACCATTGTCTACAACAACCACAAACGACATCTCCCTCTCTGCTGTAACTCTACAACAAGACCCCAGACTCATAAGCTCTAGTGCACCGACCAGAACATGAACCGTGAAGAAGAAGCTGTGAAGCAGGAGCCAGTGACCGATCGAAGCCAAGTGAAAAAAGTACCTCGCCATTTTCAGTGCATAGTAACTCCAACCGGTCAACTGCTGAACGAAGGATACCAATATAATCGCAGCATCTAGACGGACGTTGGACCAGAAGATGGAGCATGTCCGGCGACTGTAAACGGCAGATTTGGCCGGAAATAGAAAGTGGAACCGAACCTAATTTCTCAAATTCCAGCCTATAGAGAGCTCAGATCAATGAACGGACTCTAGGTTCTTGCTCGGACGTCGATGAATCCTCGAAGCTCACAAACTGCTCCTTGGGTAGTAAAACTTAGTTTTGTTACCTTAAGATAGTATTTTGTGCAATTAACCCTTATTGATTCACTGTATTGAATTGCTATTTTTTGGTTAATTTGAAGTTGTGATTGTAATTTTTAAATTTGGGGAAAATTATATAAATGTGTATATTAATTTTAGATTTTCGAAATATATGAATTTAGTTGTGTTAGTTAAGTGTTTATGTTTAATTTTTTAGTTGTAAATTGTAATTTTAGATTGGGGAAATCATAAAATGTTGTATATTAAATTTTTAGATTTGTGAATTGTGATTGTTGAGATGAAAATATGATATGATTTGTGAATTGTGATTATTGATTTATAGGTGGTGAATTGAGATTTAGTGAAAATGTGATTTGATTTGTGAATTTTCATTATTGATTTATAGGTTGTGATTGAGATTTGGAGAATATTTGATTTGATTTGATTTGTGATTATTGATTTACAGTTGTATGAGCAAACGAATATCGAATGATATCAATGTCATATATTTTTGCATCTATTTTGATTTGTATTGAATTATATGTTTATATATTTCATTACAACTTTTTATTTATTTCTATACCAATTCATTAATTTTTAATATTATTTATTTAATTAAATAATATAAACAATCTCGCTATTGCGATCGTTGACGTTTGTTGGTCAACGATCAACAGTCCATGGGAGTCAACGGTCAACGCTTTGGAGTTCTCGGCTGGATCCGTCCCTGCCAGTTGAACCAGTGGATTAATGAACAAACATGAGGGTAATTGTTTGAATTTTTATTTTATTTTTTAAAATATTATCTTCTTTCCTTTGAGATAAAGTAATATTTTAAGTTATGAGAGTAATTATTTTTATTTTATATTATTAATTTTGTGAACTGATTTATTGGTGATAATACCTACATTTTAATTTTTTAAATTTGATATGTTTTAAACGAGAGAAGAAGAAAAAAAGAAACGGAGAATAGAGAAGTTAGTATATATGTGTGTTTTATTAAGAACTAGGACCTCATATCACTAATCACTAATAGCATAGATATGTAGAAATCTTTTATTTGCCAATTATTTCCTTACTTTTATTTTTCTTATATCTATAATACCCTTAATAAAAAATATAAATATTTCCACATAAATAAATGTCCACTGACTTTTCAAATGATTTTGATTTAATTATACAATAAATTCAATTTCCTATATAAGGTCCTCATATTCAATGCATATAATTTATAAAATATATTTATTCGTAACCCTTTTCAATCTTATACCAAATTGTAATTCGATACATATGTTTATACAGTTCTAAAACTGAATAATTACAAGCTTACAACAAAAATCAAACTCAGACGTAATTTTTTTTTATACAATACAAAATTCTAATCATATTATAGCATAACTAAGATAATCTCACAATAGAAATAGTATGTATAGGGTTAAAATAATCAACATGATGAATAATTGGTAAACTACGATTTATGTTAAAATAAATATATTTTAAAACTACTAACTTTAATCAAAATAAAAAATATAAAGTTATTTATTTGGACGCTAACATGAGAGTCACTTTGAAAAAATATATATATATTTTTTTTAATCAAGCGCAATAAGAGAGGTATGTTATTAAAACATATTTAAAGATAAATAAGTATTCAATCTTCACTTATATGACGAACATAGTTAATCCCCCGTTTGGTATTGATTTTAATCCAGATTTTTAATCTAAATCAAAGTTAACAATTAATTTCAACCAAATATTTTATGAAACCTACAGATTTATAACCACACAAATTCATCAACTTCTATCAAAATCTAATAAAAATCTGATACACTAGAAGATTTTCATTTTTTTTCTTCAGATTTGAACAAGCGGAATTTCTTTTTCATATGATAAGGATTTAAATCAGATTTTTATTAGATTTTGATAGAAGTTGATGAATTTGTGTGGTTAAAAATTTGTAGGTTCCAAAAAATATTTAGTTGAAATTAATTGTTAACTTTGATTGAGATTAAAAATCTGGATTAAAATCAACACCAAACGGGGGCTTAACTATGTTCATCATATAAGTAAAGATTGAATACATATTTTATCCTTAAATATGTTTTAATAACACACCTCTTATTGCACTTGATTAATATATATATATATATATATATATATTCTTAAAAGTGACTCTCATGTTAGCTTCCAAATAAATAACTCTATATTTTTTATTTTGATTATTCAAAAAGTTATTAGCTTGAAAATATATTTATTTAAACATAAATCGTAGTTTACCAATTATTCATCATGTTGATTATTTTAACCCCATACATACTATTTCTATTGTGAGATTATTTTAATTCTGCTATAATATGATTAGAATTTTGTATTGTATAAAAAAAATTACGTCTGCATTTGATTTACGTTGTAAGCTTGTAATTAATCAGTTTTAGAACTATATAAATATATGTATCGAATTACAATTTGGTATAAGATTGAAAATGGTTACCAATAAATATATTTTATAAATTATATGCATTGAATATGAGGACCTTATATAGGAAATTGAATTTATTGTATAATTAAATCAAAATCATTGGAAAAGTCATTGAACATTTATTTATGTGGAAATATTTATATTTTTTATTAAGGGTATTATAGATATAAGAAAAATAAAAGTAAGGAAATAATTGGCAATTAAAAGATTCCTACATATCTATGTTATTAGGGATTAGTGATTAGTGATATGAGGTCCTAGTTCTTAATAAAACACACAAATATACTAACTTCTCTATTCTCTGTCTCATTTTTTTCTTCTTCTCTTGTTTAAAACATAACAAATTAAAAAAATTAAAATGTAGGAATTATCACCAATAAATCAGTTCACAAAATTAATAATTTAAAATAAAAATAATTACTGTCATAACTTAAAATATTACTTTATCTCAAAGGAAAGAAGATAATATTTTAAAAAATAAAATGAAAAATCAAACAATTACCCTCATGTTTGTTCATTAATCCACTGGTTCAATTGGCAGGGACGAATCCAGCCGAGAACTCTAGAGTGTTGACCTTTGACTCCCATGGATTGTTGACCGACGAACGTCAACGATCGCAATAGCGAGATTTTTTATATTATTTAATTAAATAAATAATATTAAAAATTAATGATTAGGTATAGAAATAAATAAAAAGCTGTAATGAAAATATATGATCATATAATTTAATACAAACCAAAATAGATGCAAAAATACACGACATTGATATCATTCGATATTCGTTTGCTCATACAACTGTAAATCAATAATCACAAATCAAATCAAATCAAATATTCACCAAATCTCAATCACAACCTATAAATCAATAATTAAAATTCCCAAATCAAATCACATTTTCACCAAATCTCAATTCACTACCTATAAATCAATAATCACAATTTACAAATCATATCATATTTTCATCTCAATAATCACAATTCACAAATCTAAAAATTACAATCACAACTTCAAATTAACCAAAAAAATATCAATTAAATAAAGTGAATCAATAATTTGAGTTTGGGCCACTTTTATAAGGCCCAAACAATTAATAAAGGTCCAACCCAAACTTCATCGTCTTCACCCTTCAGCTTGCGCCTAGTTTTGTTCCGCCATTTTTGAACTTCAACCGATATGCATTCACATATTAACTTGAAAATAAATTATTAAAAAAAAAAAAAAAAAAAAAAAAAACAAATTGAAGAGAAATCAAACACAGAACCATAAGTTAAATCATATAAACTAAAAGGGTGGCTATATTGCCACCACAAAACTTAATTCTTACACAACATTTTTAAGTGATTTCTTTATTGACTAAAATAGATATAAAAGAAATTACAAAAATATCATTTTATTTCCCTCTCACTATTTTTAAATACACCACAATCTTTCAAATAAATTTATTTTCTTTTCTTCTTTATATTTAGGGTGGCTATATTGCCACCACAAAATTTATTTTTTACACCACAATTTAAAGTATTTTTTTATTTATAAAAATAAACATAAATAAAATTACATACATATTTTTTTAATATTATCTCACTAAAAATAATTTTTATATACATCACATCTTTCAAATATTCTCTTATCTTCTCTATATTTATTTTTCTAAATCATCTTGTTCTTCTTGTTATTTTATATTTTACTTTTCAATACCAAGTTAATTAGAATAGATGTTAATACAATAATGCATATGAGTTTTCCAATAATAACATCATGCAAACATTAACATAAGTTAAAGTTTAGGACTTTAGATTAGTGAAATATTTTTATTGTTCAAGGTTACTTATATTTTGATGACACCCAAGATTTTGGTTATTTAATTATATTTGATTTTCAATTAAATTTTATATTCGATTTTCGAATTTTATGATTTTTTAATTACATATATTTGCATGTTCATACTGCATTCCGCCTATCGTGCTTTCAGTTGCATCTAGTATTTAAAAAAAAAATAGTGATTCCAATTGCATCTAGTATTTAAAAAAATATGTATCAAGTATTTAGAAGCCAACCACCTACTATATTTATATGAAATTGAATATCTTATTGTTTCAATTATCCGTCAAACATCAATTAAAAAATGTATAACATGAAAATTTGAACCTAATTAATTGTAATTAAGGAAACAATGGGTGGTAATGATGAGGAAAAATGGGAGAAATATTTGGAATTTGGGATGATGAGTACACCACAATAATATATTTTTTTTAAGTTTTTATAGGATTAGGAGTATTATTGTAAATTTGTTGTGGTGTATTTATTGAAAATATATTTTAATTGTGGTGTGATTATAATGTGGTGTAGTAAATAAATTTTGTGGTGGTAATATAATTACCCAAACTAAAAAGCATTCTAAAATCTCAGTTTCCTACTTAAAACAAAAAAAAAAAAAAAAAAAAAAAAAAAACAAAAAAGAGAAAGTTGGCACAACTATTCATAACATTCTTCAAATATTCATAACATTCCGACCACAAGACGATAATCCTCTACATTCCTCGACCCCTGAGTCAAACCCTGCAGCCTCTAATAAATATCCCTATAATAATGAGTTGGCACAAACCGCTTCCTCATTATGGCCTTTATTTCACCCCAAGTCTCCCCCAGCCTCTCAAGGTTCTTTCTTCTACCCGTCACCAATTGACCCCACCAAATATTTGCATAATCCATGAATTCAATCACTACTAATTTCACCTTCTTATTTTCAGAATAATTATGACAATTAAAAAGCCGTTCAACATTTGTTTCCCAATCCATATACGCCTCGGGATCACTCCTACCTTGGAACGAAGGTATTTTCGTTTTAATGTTCCCAAGGTCTTCATCCTCAACATCTCTACCTCTATGATGCCCCCTAACATCACGATGTTCCCTATCATACCTCCCTCCACACCTCTCTCCTCTATCCCTCATTCGCACACCTGCCATCGAAAATTACCTACTACTCTCACTACCCACGTTGTCATCATCCATACTATCCTCATGCCGATGACCTCTTTTGACCCTAGAACCACTGTGCGATTGTTCCCAGTGTCGTTGATCACGTTGTGCACCCTGGTTCTCCATCTAAGCCATCAACCTCTAAAATTGTACCCTCATTGTTACAATCTCATCATTACCCTGCTCATCTTTCCTATTCACACCCCTGAATTGTTTTTGTCACCCTCAGAAGATGATGATGCAGATTCCTTTTTGTAAGACATTTTTTTTTGAACTACTAGAAAATTTGACTACGAGTATGGAAGAAAAAAGGGAATTGGATTTGGAACAAAAATGAACTTGAAAAACACTTTTGAATTTTTTTTGGTAGGATTTTTATGGATCAAAGCTGAAAAATTTAACTGGCACGAAGAACACGAAGAAATCAGGAAAAGGTAAGAATCTGAATTAGATCCAAGTTCTGATACCAGATGACGCGATCTCAATCGGGAATCTAGACGAAAATGCGGAATCACAAAAATAATAGCCAAGGAAAGATCTAAAACAGATTGAACACAAGAAAACAAGAAATAAATTATCGGAAATAAAGATAGATTTGAAGGTAAAATCTTGACCCAATATTCATGACGCAGGAAATGATTCGGAATAAAGAAATAAGATTGGTGAGCGCCACAAGGGATGTCAACTCCTTGATAAGTTCTAGTTGGAACGCTACAAAGACTCAAAAATCTTTGATAAGTTTAATTGTTCATGAAGAACAAGAAAAGGGAAAAATCATCATTCACAAGAAACTCTCAATAATTCAATTCAATCTCCAAGTCGTGTGTTCAATGATAGAAACTTGATAATATAATATCAAAACGCTCCTAATCCTAGCCCTAGTCGCTAAAAATTCAAAAAAATGAAAAATAATAAAGAAAAAATAAATTAATTAAAAAAATGCGAAAATCTGGTTTCAGGTGAACCGCGCGAATGCTTGGTTGGAAGTGTCGCGATCAAGTGGTTGAGCTCTATAGCTTCTGCCTCGATTTTGATGCGATGGCACGATTGTTCCCTTTGTCTAACCACGCGATTGAGTGGTTGGTTCGACGGAAACAATCTTCGTCCCTTCGAAGCAATTTGATTCGTTTTGATTCTCGACTCGAGCCCGACACGAAAGTTGCTTGATTTCTCTTGTAGATTGTTATGGAATCGCCCGTAGCTTGTTTTCTCCTTTGATCTCCTACCTCGGATCACATCAATGTTGGACAATTGAGTTGTTTACATAATCGAGCTATACCCCATAGCTACATGACCAATGACTTTCTGTCGATCCGTCATTTGATCTCGTCCATCCCGAGTGATACGCGAGACTTAGCTTAAAAGATATATATAGATGCAAAAATTTCCATTAATGTGGACCTTAACTACTACTCATCCAACGAGAGATTTGTGGCATACTCATCTATTTATTACAATAGCATATTCAGGTTTTTACTTGGTGAGGCGTCGGCACTGGAGCCTGAGCTAGGGCAGGGGGTTGAGTTGGTGCCTAAGGGTGATCCCGAGGAGAATCCTGAAGAAGACCTAGAAGAAGAAGACCCCTAGGAAGAACTAGAGGAAGATGTTGATCCAGCAATAGGAGAGATCTCGGACTTCGAGTCGGGAGTTTACCTAATGGAGTAGTAGAGTTAGGAGTAGACTAGGCCTTATTTATTTTGAGTTATTTCGCATTACACGCCCTCATATGCATGTACCCTGATTGAAGGATTGAGATTATGAATAAAATGTCATTTTCATTTATTGGCTGCTCTCTCCTATTACTCTATCTACAATTTTGGGTGCAATTCTTTCAAAGTTGTGACAATCTGTTTTATTTTGATATGTTAAGACTATGGCTCGAGGACAAGTCGATATTATCAAGAAGTTGCTAAGGGCTGTGCAAGAGCTGAGACAAGCCCCACTGCCATTTGCCCCTACAGCACCGATGATTGAATGATTTAGGAAATACCGTCCACCTACTTTTGATAGCTGAGATGCTACACTAGAAGTGGAAGAGTGGCTCCAGGCTATCAAGAACATCTTTCAACACATCTCCTACTCGAAAGACAAGAAGATTTCTTGTGCAGAATTTATGTTGGTTTGTAGAGCCAGTTACTGATAGGAGTTAGCATCGTGAATCAGGACTCTAGCTCAACAGGAGGCCGTAACTTGGGCCAATTTTTAAGGAGAAATCAGAGACACGATCTTTTCCCAGGCTCTTTGGAATACTAAGGAGACATAATTTCTCCATCTCTATCAAAATGAGCTTGATATTACCTAGTAGGAGAGGAGATTCGAGGAACTCTCTCATTATGCCCCTCATTTGGTTGAAACGGAATAGAAGAAGGCTCGTCGCTTCAAGGGCGATTTGTACCCAGATGTTTGCTAGATTGTCAACTCCTACAATAACTATTGCGAGGTGGTAAAGAAAGCTCGGACCATAGCATATTCCAGTGTAATGTATGGAGGATAGGGTTCTAAGAATGACTAGGGAAAGAGGAAATGGCAGAACCACAGTTAGAATTAGAACTCGAACGAGAACAATGCACCTAACAAGAAATCAAACAATAGGCCTGCTCGAGGAAATATGTCTGGTAATACTCCCCTTGTGCCCCAAGCATTAGAAGCCTTATCGTGGGGAGTGTCTCTACGGTAAGGGTGTCTGCTATAGGCACAGGAAGCTAGGACACATGGCAACAAAATTTTGCTCCAGGTCAGCTGGGAGCAATGAGCCAGCTAGGCAAATCGATCAAGGGAAGAAAGGGATGGCCAGGGTGTTCTCCATGACCCATGAGGATGTCAGCCAAGACTCCAATGACTCCAATGTGCTCACATGTATGCTATCAATCTCTGAAATTCCTTTATTTGTTTTGTTTAGCCTTGGTGCTATGCATTCTTTTATATCTGTTGCATGCTTAGCTAGATTGGAACTGTTGAGAAAAAAAAAACTAGTTGTATATAGAGGTTAACATGCTATTAAGAGAAACAATTGATATAAAAATGATAGTTAGGGCAACACATATAGACTTTGATGGCAGATTTATACATAATTAAGATGAGAGATTTTGATTTTATCTTGGTTATAGATTGGTTATTTAATAACTGAAAAACCGTTGTATGCCACTGGAAAGATGTTATCCAAAAGATGGAGAGGAAGAATTAAAAAATAAAAAAAATAAAAAAAAAATTGTGGGTCTAAGGCCAGAGAAATTCCTTACCTTATCTTAGCTGCAAAGGCATAGAAGTTGCTATTGAAAGAAGGTTACCAAGGATTCCTTGTTAGTCTCCAAGGGACACCGTCTGATGAATTGTGGATCAGATCGAGAGTTACGACTTCTAAGGATAGACATATGAGTTACGCTGATAAGAGAAGGAAAGACTTAGAATTTAAGGCCGGAGAGAAATTTTTTCCAAAGGTAGGTTCAATGAGAGGAGCCCTTCGGATTGGAAAGAAAGGGAAGTTGAGACCTAGATTTATTGGTCCATTCGAGATACTAGAAAGAGTCGATAATGTGACTTATTGTTTGGCATTGCCACTAGAACTCTCACCAGTACACAAATGTATCACACGTTTCCCTATTAAGGAAGTACATCCATGACCCAAGCCATGTGGTGGATTTTCAGTCAGTTGGCATTCGACCAAAACTGACTTGTGAAGAGGCTGTGCATCCTATAAAGAAAAGTCTATTTCCTTAGAAATAGAGAAATTCATTTATTCAAAGTCTAATGAGGTAGACATATTAGAGGTGAGGCCACCTGGGAAAGGAAGAAGACATTCTTGCCAAATACCTAGACCTCCCATGTCAAGTAAGTTAAATTTCGAGGATGAAATTATTTTAAGTGGGAAGGTTGTAGCAACCAAAATTTTTTAAAGTTTAAAAGTCAGTTTTACTAAATATGTTGCTACAAGCCTCTAAGTTTAACGATCACTATTTTCAAAAATTAGTGCACTCGTCCAGTATTTTTAAAATTTTAAAGTCTATAAGATAAGTTTGAATGCATTAAAACCTTAGTCCAAGTTCAATTTTGAAAGTTGTCCAAATTCATTGTTTGTTTGAAACCCAAATTTTATTTCTTTTGGGCCTAATTTATTTTTCAAGTCCAAACTTACAAATTTATTATCCTTGTCCAATTTTATGTTAATCCAATCAAATTGCCCAATTATGGATAACATGTAACTCCACCATCCCCACGTTCTTCCTTGCTTGGCTGACCTATGTGTCCAAATTCTCACCCAATTACCATTAATCAGTAGATTCACCCTTGTTTACCATTTTAAATCCAAATCAATATATATCTTCCACAAACCCCTCATTATTCATTCACGTAGAAACACTATGCAACAACTTCCTAGCAACTCAAACTCTCTGGGTATGAATATCTCTCGAAGATAAAAGATCAAAAACACGAGATGCAATGTTCAAGACACAAAGCATGCTAGCATAAAGATCAAGCAATGAAGCCTAAAAAAGAATTGAGTATTTACAAATTGCTTCTCAATCTTAAGTAAGTTTAATGTATCAATAGTTGGCAATGCACTATCTTTTTTGAACTCCAACGGCTATTTTCTTATAACGGCTATTTCGAGGTCAACTGTAAGAGTCAGTATGTACAGAATTTACTCTATAAATCGCATTTTCTCCTGCATTCAATTTTACCAACTTACAAGAACATTTAAGAGAGGAATTGATTGAGAAAATCATTGAGTCTACATTATATTAAATTCTATTTCAGTTATTATAAAGGAATCTCTTGATCCATTGAATATTTCTTTATCTATTCCATCAAAGATTCTCTTTTACCAAACATTTTCATTAAAGTCCAAATCTCTCTTTATACTTAACTTGTATTACTTGTGAAGAGAGATTATTTGGTTGAAAGTTTTGATTCAAAGATCCTACATATTTCATATTTTATTTATCAAAGTCTTTTCAACAAAAAAACTTGAGCTAAATTCATTGCCATCTATCAAAGTTTTATCCAAAACTCTCTATATACTTGATTCGATTATATCATTTGTTTAAGAGATTTTTTCAATTGTAAACTTATCTTTTATTATCTTACGATTTCGAGAGCCCAGTGTGTAGCGCCCCGAGTTCCGTATACCCGATTCACTACGTCATTTTCTGTCTAAATTTTTCGAATAATATTTTTTGCGGAAGAAATAATTGAAATTCATTTTTGGCAACATTAAATAAATTGTAATGGCCGCTAAAATTGAAAACATTTATGAAACCATTTGAAATAGTAAATCGAACCATTAATATTGTAAAGAAATTGCCAATATCATAATTTCTCAAATAAATGAACTTCTCTAAATTATTCGATTGTTTGGAAAATACGGAAATCATTAACGTCAAACTTTCAACCGTTCAACGATTATTGCCACCATCATTCATCGCTCGCCACCGTCTCCGAAATCTGCAAAACTGTTAAAAGTAGGGTGAGTATTTCATGGGGGAAATACTCAGTAGACTCATCGCGAATTAATTTAATTTATAAGATGATTAAACACATAAATCCCGGCTCTTTATAAAACGGGCATTGATAGAGCTTCTTTATAAAACTGCTCTTGATAAAACTCATATTGTGCATTACAGCACGGGACATATTTTACAAATCATAGGCTCTTTGAAAATAGCTCTTTGAAAACAGCTCTTTGAAAACCATATACTTATAAAAACATTTTAATTATGCCAAGCATAATTTCTTTTGAAAGCATAACATAAGATAGGATTTAAATCCTCATAAACATAAATAGACACAAGAACTTTACCGAACTTAGGTGGCAAGAATTCTCATGCAGTAAAATCATAATAACAGTAAGTTTTCATCATAACATAGGATAATATCGAAATCCTCATAAACATAAGAATTTTACCGAACTTAGGTGGCAAGAATTCTTATGTAGTAAGTCATAATAACAGTAAGATCATAATAACAGTAAGTATACCAAAACATAATTCATGAAATTCATAGGGATCATTTCCATCATAACATAAGATAGGATCGAAATCCTCATAAACATACGCGACAGGAATTTTACCGAACTTAGGTGGTAAATCCTCATAAACATATGGAAAGGCAGGAATTTTACCGAACTTAGGTGGTAAATCCTCATAAACTTATGGAGACACAAGAATTTTACCGAACTTAGGTGGTAAGAATTCTTATGTGCATAGCAATGATCCAAAACATATAAAACATTATCGTAAAAACATAGGGTATACTTACTTTTCATAAAAACATAAGGTATATTTACCTTTCATAAAACATACTTAATTTTCTTGAAAATTGACTTTCACAAGTCACATGACATTTATATGAAATCATAATTTAAATCAATTAATAAGTGCGAGTCTACCTCAAATCCGACGAGTGCAAAGTTGAGCGGGAATGACTTCAATTTCTTTAAATTCTCCGTACGCTTCGTCTTAGCCAATAAGTCACTTTAGTATATCGAATATATAGTTCAAAATGATAAATTATAATTTGAGGACTAAACTTGATGTTTTGAAAGTTGAGGGACTAAAATATATACTTTTGAAAGTTGAAGGACTAAAATGATTACTTTGAAAGTTGAGTCGGAAACTCAAAACAATAGGGTTGAAATAATAGATTTTGAAATTGAAAGGGCTGAAATGATTGTGTTTTGAAGCAGTAGGGTCCGATTTGAAACTTTTTAAAAGCTTGGGGACTGAAATGATTATTTTTCAAACTTGGGGGCTAATATGCAAATTTCAAAAATCAACCTTTTAATATCAGATTTTAACCCTCTCTCACAACTCGTTATCAGATCGAAGGAGGGACGCAGCGACTGCCTCGCCAAAATCCGACCTTTAGCCGGTGATTCGCCGGCGAACTCAACGGCGCAGGCTGCGGTGAGTGGCAGACAAAGCAGGGTTCAGATTTTAGGGCTTGGGTTTGAGAAACAAGGGCGAAAACGAAGCAAAAGTCGAAGCTGGAGATCGTGGTTTCCGGCGATGTAACCGACGATCGAGGTAGGTAGGTATTTTGGGTATTCTATTTCTTGGGTTTTGATTTGGGGTTCGATTGATGGTTGAGCCGAGGCAAAAAGTGGCAGTTTTGGGCTGCGGAGAATCGGCGGTACAACCGGTGAAAATCAGGCCAGAGCTAGGTCGAATCAAGGTAAGGTTCTGGGCTTTGATTCCTCTCAGTTTTTGGGTTTTACTTTGGGATTGGGTAGTAGTGGTTTGTATTGATGACGGTTGTGTCCGTGTGCGATGGTGGTGGAGGTTGTGGTTTGGGTGTGGAGATGATGCCGGTGCTGATGGAGGTTGGTGGCGTGATGAGATTAAGATTCGGCAGTGATGGTAGGACTGTGCTTGCAGGCGATTGGCAATGGTTCTGTGAAGGGCTGCAACCGGTGGTTTGGGTTGCTGCAAGCTGTCGAGGTTGCAGTAAAATTGATCATGGTGTTGATAAGGGATTTTGGCTATGGTGGAGGTGCTGATGTTCAGACTTGTGGTGTTGGAATTGTGGCATGGTGGCAGTATGGTCTGCGTGATGGCAGAGTGATGGACGGTGAGGCAGTGTGGGTGGACTGTGGTTGCACTCGTCTGGGATGGAGATGGAGCTTGGTGCAGGTGATGAAGATGTATGCTTATATATATTGTATTGTGGAATCTAAGTACATGGAAGTGTGAGTTGTGCCATGAGTATTGAAATGAAGATGGGGTAGATGATGATAATGATGAAGATGCTTTGCTTTGGTGTTTGTATAATGAGATGGAATATGAAATAGATGTAAAATTTATATATATAATGATGATGTTTTTGTATAAGGAATTGTATTAAAACTGATATATTTTGGACTGAAAATAAATTTGAATAAGGAAAATTGAAATATTTTAATAAATTTGGAATTCAAAATAATTTTGAAAATAATACTTTGAATAAACAATTAAAATAACATAATTTTAGAAATTCGGATTTTAATTTAAAATCGAACAAATTCGATATTTCTTGACTTGGCTAGACGAATCCGTCGCGGCATTAATTTCAAAATAATAAATGAAATAGTAGCGACACAATTTTCTAAATATTAAAATAATTATTTATTGCATAAAAATTCTGGATCGCTATAATCTTACCTCCTTAAAATAATTTCGTCCTCGAAATTAAACTTACTTAATCTTATAATTTCTGAATACTTAATCAGAATCTCTTCTTCTTATCATCGAATATTCTTAAAATAATCAAAACAATTCCTGAATATTTTCTCTACGTAAAATACCCAAACATATCAACATAATATCATCAACTTATCTTTCCAATAATTGTAACCCAAAATTCAGTAAACAAATATCTCCCAAAACTAAGATTCTATACTTAAATGTCACCAAATTTCCTGCAAAGTATTTCTTTCACTTGTATATACGTATGAATTCTGATTCAATACGGTACTCATTTTACTTTCCACGTATCATCACACTATACCAAGATTATCATTATTAAAACAAAATATCAGTACCCATAATCCAAGAAAATATTCCAAATCTCCAATCAAATCTCCTTTATCGATAAAATTTAACAGCGCATTACTTCTTGTCTCCTCTTTTCATTAAAATAATCCTGCGCTTTCTTGCTGGTCACAACATCACGCGGATTCACTCAGATCCTTTGCGCTTTTAAATAGTTCATGCTGAGAAGAGGTTGAATCATCAAACAATGGATATCATCCTTTCTAACATTCGCAAGTATTATTCCAGTCTTCCTATGAATGATCTGAGAAAGATCTATAAAATAAGGCTCGAAAGATTGAGGTTGCTAATGGCTCATGATATTCCAGAAGATGTTCGCTGGTTGATAGAAGCAAAGGTTCGACTATCTGGTGAATTACCATCAACATTTCCAAAGCACATGCCTGGTTTAGGCAAAAGCACGTTCGCAAAGAAACGAAGAGCAAAAAGGCTGGGTGGTTGCTACAAATGTGCTCGTTGGAATTGTGATACTCATTGCAAATCAGTAGGATATTCTTCTACTAATCGGGATGATAAAATCGAATTCATAAAGGGTGGACTGAGTAAGGAGTCTTTGGATGATATTCGACTGACTCTTGAGACGCACCCAAGTGGTTATGTACAACGTGAACTTCTCTCCTTATACGCTCAGTTTAACGAGGACAAAAATCGTTATAGTCTCCAAAATATAATAGCAAAAGATCCTGTTTGCCAGTCTGTTTTACAAAATGAGGCTTCTGGCAGTTCAGCAATGTTATAAGGTAAATCTTTTAAAATATTTTGCTGCTTACTTTCACGCGTTTTGAAAATAAAATATATTTTCCTTTTCTCGAGTTTTGATAAAGCTGGAAATAAAATATTAAATCGCCGAAAGGTGACAGCCTCGATACGATAAAAATATTCAAAAGTGGGCTGATTTTGTCAAAAGTAAATCTTTACTTTTTCAGAATCAATCAAAAACAGTAAATTTTTCCGGCTTTAAATAGCCAAACATATTTCATAGTTCAGGCATCCCAAAATCACATCTTCTTCGTAAGTTTTCCCTTCTTCACTATCAAAGATGGAAGCACCAAAACTTCGACAGATCAAAACTATTTGTGTATTTTGTGGATCAAAAGTAGGGAAAGGCTTCGGTTATCTAGAAGCGGCTGTAGATCTTGGAAAGAAACTGGGGGAAAAAGGTATCACTCTTGTATATGGGGGTGGTAGCAGTGGTCTAATGGGTTGTGTTTCCCAATCTGCTCTTGCAGAGAAATCAAAAGTAATCGGTGTCATACCTGTCCCTTTGGTAGATGTTGCAGGCAAAACACGAGGGCATGAAGTTCAAACCTTATCCATCCATGAACGCATAACTTGTATGCTATATGGTTCTGATGCCTTTATAGCCCTGCCCGGAGGTTTTGGTACCTTAGAAGAAATCTTTAACATTACCTCGTGGGCTCAACTAGATCTCCATACTAAGCCTATTGGGCTTCTGAATGTTAACAATTTCTTTGATGGTTTGTTAACCTTTCTTGATTATGCTGTGGAACAGGGATTCATCTCTCCATTTTCCAGAAGGCTTCTTATTTCTGCTCCTACTATTGATGAACTACTGGATAAGCTGCAGTCATATATCTCAATACAAGATCCAGCAGGAGTTAAGATAGATTGGTCGCAAGGAAGGGGAATCAAGCGAAAATGGAGTCCGGTTAATGTAAACTTAACTCTTTGAATCTTAGAATAGGTGGGGGTAGAGTACGGAGTATTTTCACTCTCGAGACACCCCTCCATTTACTAGGATTTCCTTAATGTTTAAATCTTGTGTGTACCTCAAAGATTCCAGGTGGTAGATTACGGAGTATTCTTACTCTCGAAACACACCTCTTTGAAGGTTTTCTCTTTATATCCTCAAAAGATCAGAGGTGGTAGGATACGGCTACTCCGGAAACACATCTCTCATTCTGAGGATCTTTTCATGTTTTTCTCTTATGCTTTCATGTGTTTCATGTATTTCCTTTCCAGTGTGACTCTTGTGTGTTCTCCTTATGAGAAAATAATAAAATCTCTGTTATCATCTACTAAATCTCGTTTGATGTAAATGAACTTGCATGTCTAAACTTAATTCCTTTAGTAGATGCTTATCATATTATGCTCTTAATTCCAAATGATAAAATTCTGGATAGAGTCTCCCTTGTAATTTGGACTTATCCAAACCATAAGCATACTTCATAACTCACAATAATAAATAACTCCACATTTGATCACAACGATCTAAAAATATTGAAAACGATTCCAACACTTCAATATCATCAAAATATCCCATAATTCAATTCATAATTCCTCAACATAGAAATTTCAAATCATATTTTTCAATATCACAATATTACTTCCTTTCATACCTTAATTGGCTCAAAAGTTACTCATACTTATAAATATATGCCATAAATCATATTCCCAAAATTTATTCACAAAGCCAAACTTCATAATAAATTTCTCTTCAACATAGAGGCATAATAAATTAACTCAACATAATATCCATTACTTAATTCTCAATAAAATCATATTATTCCCATTATGCTCAACACTCGTTTTCTTTAAAAAAATTTCTCATAATCATACATTAAAGCATATAAGTTATGACAAAGCATAACAACATCATTATTTTCGAAGAAATACATTCTTATTTCTCATAAATCATAAGTATCCGAAATACTCTTCATTCTTTCTCATAAATCAATAAAATGAGTATTCGAAATACTGAAATAACTTTAAACATTATAAACTTCTTTACCTCGGAGTTGGTGGAGCGAAATGATGGCAGTGGCAATCTTCATAAATAAAAATCTTATAATGGAAAATATTTCTTAAAATTCTTTTTGAAAATTTTTACCAGTCTACAGAAACGCAGACTAGCTCTGATACCAACTTGTAGCGCCCCGAGTTCCGTATACCCGATTCACTACGTCATTTTCTGTCTAAATTTTTCGAATAATATTTTTTGCGGAAGAAATAATTGAAATTCATTTTTGGCAACATTAAATAAATTGTAATGGCCGCTAAAATTGAAAACATTTATGAAACCATTTGAAATAGTAAATCGAACCATTAATATTGTAAAGAAATTGCCAATATCATAATTTCTCAAATAAATGAACTTCTCTAAATTATTCGATTGTTTGGAAAATACGGAAATCATTAACGTCAAACTTTCAACCGTTCAACGATTATTGCCACCATCATTCATCGCTCGCCACCGTCTCCGAAATCTGCAAAACTGTTAAAAGTAGGGTGAGTATTTCATGGGGGAAATACTCAGTAGACTCATCGCGAATTAATTTAATTTATAAGATGATTAAACACATAAATCCCGGCTCTTTATAAAACGGGCATTGATAGAGCTTCTTTATAAAACTGCTCTTGATAAAACTCATATTGTGCATTACAGCACGGGACATATTTTACAAATCATAGGCTCTTTGAAAATAGCTCTTTGAAAACAGCTCTTTGAAAACCATATACTTATAAAAACATTTTAATTATGCCAAGCATAATTTCTTTTGAAAGCATAACATAAGATAGGATTTAAATCCTCATAAACATAAATAGACACAAGAACTTTACCGAACTTAGGTGGCAAGAATTCTCATGCAGTAAAATCATAATAACAGTAAGTTTTCATCATAACATAGGATAATATCGAAATCCTCATAAACATAAGAATTTTACCGAACTTAGGTGGCAAGAATTCTTATGTAGTAAGTCATAATAACAGTAAGATCATAATAACAGTAAGTATACCAAAACATAATTCATGAAATTCATAGGGATCATTTCCATCATAACATAAGATAGGATCGAAATCCTCATAAACATACGCGACAGGAATTTTACCGAACTTAGGTGGTAAATCCTCATAAACATATGGAAAGGCAGGAATTTTACCGAACTTAGGTGGTAAATCCTCATAAACTTATGGAGACACAAGAATTTTACCGAACTTAGGTGGTAAGAATTCTTATGTGCATAGCAATGATCCAAAACATATAAAACATTATCGTAAAAACATAGGGTATACTTACTTTTCATAAAAACATAAGGTATATTTACCTTTCATAAAACATACTTAATTTTCTTGAAAATTGACTTTCACAAGTCACATGACATTTATATGAAATCATAATTTAAATCAATTAATAAGTGCGAGTCTACCTCAAATCCGACGAGTGCAAAGTTGAGCGGGAATGACTTCAATTTCTTTAAATTCTCCGTACGCTTCGTCTTAGCCAATAAGTCACTTTAGTATATCGAATATATAGTTCAAAATGATAAATTATAATTTGAGGACTAAACTTGATGTTTTGAAAGTTGAGGGACTAAAATATATACTTTTGAAAGTTGAAGGACTAAAATGATTACTTTGAAAGTTGAGTCGGAAACTCAAAACAATAGGGTTGAAATAATAGATTTTGAAATTGAAAGGGCTGAAATGATTGTGTTTTGAAGCAGTAGGGTCCGATTTGAAACTTTTTAAAAGCTTGGGGACTGAAATGATTATTTTTCAAACTTGGGGGCTAATATGCAAATTTCAAAAATCAACCTTTTAATATCAGATTTTAACCCTCTCTCACAACTCGTTATCAGATCGAAGGAGGGACGCAGCGACTGCCTCGCCAAAATCCGACCTTTAGCCGGTGATTCGCCGGCGAACTCAACGGCGCAGGCTGCGGTGAGTGGCAGACAAAGCAGGGTTCAGATTTTAGGGCTTGGGTTTGAGAAACAAGGGCGAAAACGAAGCAAAAGTCGAAGCTGGAGATCGTGGTTTCCGGCGATGTAACCGACGATCGAGGTAGGTAGGTATTTTGGGTATTCTATTTCTTGGGTTTTGATTTGGGGTTCGATTGATGGTTGAGCCGAGGCAAAAAGTGGCAGTTTTGGGCTGCGGAGAATCGGCGGTACAACCGGTGAAAATCAGGCCAGAGCTAGGTCGAATCAAGGTAAGGTTCTGGGCTTTGATTCCTCTCAGTTTTTGGGTTTTACTTTGGGATTGGGTAGTAGTGGTTTGTATTGATGACGGTTGTGTCCGTGTGCGATGGTGGTGGAGGTTGTGGTTTGGGTGTGGAGATGATGCCGGTGCTGATGGAGGTTGGTGGCGTGATGAGATTAAGATTCGGCAGTGATGGTAGGACTGTGCTTGCAGGCGATTGGCAATGGTTCTGTGAAGGGCTGCAACCGGTGGTTTGGGTTGCTGCAAGCTGTCGAGGTTGCAGTAAAATTGATCATGGTGTTGATAAGGGATTTTGGCTATGGTGGAGGTGCTGATGTTCAGACTTGTGGTGTTGGAATTGTGGCATGGTGGCAGTATGGTCTGCGTGATGGCAGAGTGATGGACGGTGAGGCAGTGTGGGTGGACTGTGGTTGCACTCGTCTGGGATGGAGATGGAGCTTGGTGCAGGTGATGAAGATGTATGCTTATATATATTGTATTGTGGAATCTAAGTACATGGAAGTGTGAGTTGTGCCATGAGTATTGAAATGAAGATGGGGTAGATGATGATAATGATGAAGATGCTTTGCTTTGGTGTTTGTATAATGAGATGGAATATGAAATAGATGTAAAATTTATATATATAATGATGATGTTTTTGTATAAGGAATTGTATTAAAACTGATATATTTTGGACTGAAAATAAATTTGAATAAGGAAAATTGAAATATTTTAATAAATTTGGAATTCAAAATAATTTTGAAAATAATACTTTGAATAAACAATTAAAATAACATAATTTTAGAAATTCGGATTTTAATTTAAAATCGAACAAATTCGATATTTCTTGACTTGGCTAGACGAATCCGTCGCGGCATTAATTTCAAAATAATAAATGAAATAGTAGCGACACAATTTTCTAAATATTAAAATAATTATTTATTGCATAAAAATTCTGGATCGCTATAATCTTACCTCCTTAAAATAATTTCGTCCTCGAAATTAAACTTACTTAATCTTATAATTTCTGAATACTTAATCAGAATCTCTTCTTCTTATCATCGAATATTCTTAAAATAATCAAAACAATTCCTGAATATTTTCTCTACGTAAAATACCCAAACATATCAACATAATATCATCAACTTATCTTTCCAATAATTGTAACCCAAAATTCAGTAAACAAATATCTCCCAAAACTAAGATTCTATACTTAAATGTCACCAAATTTCCTGCAAAGTATTTCTTTCACTTGTATATACGTATGAATTCTGATTCAATACGGTACTCATTTTACTTTCCACGTATCATCACACTATACCAAGATTATCATTATTAAAACAAAATATCAGTACCCATAATCCAAGAAAATATTCCAAATCTCCAATCAAATCTCCTTTATCGATAAAATTTAACAGCGCATTACTTCTTGTCTCCTCTTTTCATTAAAATAATCCTGCGCTTTCTTGCTGGTCACAACATCACGCGGATTCACTCAGATCCTTTGCGCTTTTAAATAGTTCATGCTGAGAAGAGGTTGAATCATCAAACAATGGATATCATCCTTTCTAACATTCGCAAGTATTATTCCAGTCTTCCTATGAATGATCTGAGAAAGATCTATAAAATAAGGCTCGAAAGATTGAGGTTGCTAATGGCTCATGATATTCCAGAAGATGTTCGCTGGTTGATAGAAGCAAAGGTTCGACTATCTGGTGAATTACCATCAACATTTCCAAAGCACATGCCTGGTTTAGGCAAAAGCACGTTCGCAAAGAAACGAAGAGCAAAAAGGCTGGGTGGTTGCTACAAATGTGCTCGTTGGAATTGTGATACTCATTGCAAATCAGTAGGATATTCTTCTACTAATCGGGATGATAAAATCGAATTCATAAAGGGTGGACTGAGTAAGGAGTCTTTGGATGATATTCGACTGACTCTTGAGACGCACCCAAGTGGTTATGTACAACGTGAACTTCTCTCCTTATACGCTCAGTTTAACGAGGACAAAAATCGTTATAGTCTCCAAAATATAATAGCAAAAGATCCTGTTTGCCAGTCTGTTTTACAAAATGAGGCTTCTGGCAGTTCAGCAATGTTATAAGGTAAATCTTTTAAAATATTTTGCTGCTTACTTTCACGCGTTTTGAAAATAAAATATATTTTCCTTTTCTCGAGTTTTGATAAAGCTGGAAATAAAATATTAAATCGCCGAAAGGTGACAGCCTCGATACGATAAAAATATTCAAAAGTGGGCTGATTTTGTCAAAAGTAAATCTTTACTTTTTCAGAATCAATCAAAAACAGTAAATTTTTCCGGCTTTAAATAGCCAAACATATTTCATAGTTCAGGCATCCCAAAATCACATCTTCTTCGTAAGTTTTCCCTTCTTCACTATCAAAGATGGAAGCACCAAAACTTCGACAGATCAAAACTATTTGTGTATTTTGTGGATCAAAAGTAGGGAAAGGCTTCGGTTATCTAGAAGCGGCTGTAGATCTTGGAAAGAAACTGGGGGAAAAAGGTATCACTCTTGTATATGGGGGTGGTAGCAGTGGTCTAATGGGTTGTGTTTCCCAATCTGCTCTTGCAGAGAAATCAAAAGTAATCGGTGTCATACCTGTCCCTTTGGTAGATGTTGCAGGCAAAACACGAGGGCATGAAGTTCAAACCTTATCCATCCATGAACGCATAACTTGTATGCTATATGGTTCTGATGCCTTTATAGCCCTGCCCGGAGGTTTTGGTACCTTAGAAGAAATCTTTAACATTACCTCGTGGGCTCAACTAGATCTCCATACTAAGCCTATTGGGCTTCTGAATGTTAACAATTTCTTTGATGGTTTGTTAACCTTTCTTGATTATGCTGTGGAACAGGGATTCATCTCTCCATTTTCCAGAAGGCTTCTTATTTCTGCTCCTACTATTGATGAACTACTGGATAAGCTGCAGTCATATATCTCAATACAAGATCCAGCAGGAGTTAAGATAGATTGGTCGCAAGGAAGGGGAATCAAGCGAAAATGGAGTCCGGTTAATGTAAACTTAACTCTTTGAATCTTAGAATAGGTGGGGGTAGAGTACGGAGTATTTTCACTCTCGAGACACCCCTCCATTTACTAGGATTTCCTTAATGTTTAAATCTTGTGTGTACCTCAAAGATTCCAGGTGGTAGATTACGGAGTATTCTTACTCTCGAAACACACCTCTTTGAAGGTTTTCTCTTTATATCCTCAAAAGATCAGAGGTGGTAGGATACGGCTACTCCGGAAACACATCTCTCATTCTGAGGATCTTTTCATGTTTTTCTCTTATGCTTTCATGTGTTTCATGTATTTCCTTTCCAGTGTGACTCTTGTGTGTTCTCCTTATGAGAAAATAATAAAATCTCTGTTATCATCTACTAAATCTCGTTTGATGTAAATGAACTTGCATGTCTAAACTTAATTCCTTTAGTAGATGCTTATCATATTATGCTCTTAATTCCAAATGATAAAATTCTGGATAGAGTCTCCCTTGTAATTTGGACTTATCCAAACCATAAGCATACTTCATAACTCACAATAATAAATAACTCCACATTTGATCACAACGATCTAAAAATATTGAAAACGATTCCAACACTTCAATATCATCAAAATATCCCATAATTCAATTCATAATTCCTCAACATAGAAATTTCAAATCATATTTTTCAATATCACAATATTACTTCCTTTCATACCTTAATTGGCTCAAAAGTTACTCATACTTATAAATATATGCCATAAATCATATTCCCAAAATTTATTCACAAAGCCAAACTTCATAATAAATTTCTCTTCAACATAGAGGCATAATAAATTAACTCAACATAATATCCATTACTTAATTCTCAATAAAATCATATTATTCCCATTATGCTCAACACTCGTTTTCTTTAAAAAAATTTCTCATAATCATACATTAAAGCATATAAGTTATGACAAAGCATAACAACATCATTATTTTCGAAGAAATACATTCTTATTTCTCATAAATCATAAGTATCCGAAATACTCTTCATTCTTTCTCATAAATCAATAAAATGAGTATTCGAAATACTGAAATAACTTTAAACATTATAAACTTCTTTACCTCGGAGTTGGTGGAGCGAAATGATGGCAGTGGCAATCTTCATAAATAAAAATCTTATAATGGAAAATATTTCTTAAAATTCTTTTTGAAAATTTTTACCAGTCTACAGAAACGCAGACTAGCTCTGATACCAACTTGTAGCGCCCCGAGTTCCGTATACCCGATTCACTACGTCATTTTCTGTCTAAATTTTTCGAATAATATTTTTTGCGGAAGAAATAATTGAAATTCATTTTTGGCAACATTAAATAAATTGTAATGGCCGCTAAAATTGAAAACATTTATGAAACCATTTGAAATAGTAAATCGAACCATTAATATTGTAAAGAAATTGCCAATATCATAATTTCTCAAATAAATGAACTTCTCTAAATTATTCGATTGTTTGGAAAATACGGAAATCATTAACGTCAAACTTTCAACCGTTCAACGATTATTGCCACCATCATTCATCGCTCGCCACCGTCTCCGAAATCTGCAAAACTGTTAAAAGTAGGGTGAGTATTTCATGGGGGAAATACTCAGTAGACTCATCGCGAATTAATTTAATTTATAAGATGATTAAACACATAAATCCCGGCTCTTTATAAAACGGGCATTGATAGAGCTTCTTTATAAAACTGCTCTTGATAAAACTCATATTGTGCATTACAGCACGGGACATATTTTACAAATCATAGGCTCTTTGAAAATAGCTCTTTGAAAACAGCTCTTTGAAAACCATATACTTATAAAAACATTTTAATTATGCCAAGCATAATTTCTTTTGAAAGCATAACATAAGATAGGATTTAAATCCTCATAAACATAAATAGACACAAGAACTTTACCGAACTTAGGTGGCAAGAATTCTCATGCAGTAAAATCATAATAACAGTAAGTTTTCATCATAACATAGGATAATATCGAAATCCTCATAAACATAAGAATTTTACCGAACTTAGGTGGCAAGAATTCTTATGTAGTAAGTCATAATAACAGTAAGATCATAATAACAGTAAGTATACCAAAACATAATTCATGAAATTCATAGGGATCATTTCCATCATAACATAAGATAGGATCGAAATCCTCATAAACATACGCGACAGGAATTTTACCGAACTTAGGTGGTAAATCCTCATAAACATATGGAAAGGCAGGAATTTTACCGAACTTAGGTGGTAAATCCTCATAAACTTATGGAGACACAAGAATTTTACCGAACTTAGGTGGTAAGAATTCTTATGTGCATAGCAATGATCCAAAACATATAAAACATTATCGTAAAAACATAGGGTATACTTACTTTTCATAAAAACATAAGGTATATTTACCTTTCATAAAACATACTTAATTTTCTTGAAAATTGACTTTCACAAGTCACATGACATTTATATGAAATCATAATTTAAATCAATTAATAAGTGCGAGTCTACCTCAAATCCGACGAGTGCAAAGTTGAGCGGGAATGACTTCAATTTCTTTAAATTCTCCGTACGCTTCGTCTTAGCCAATAAGTCACTTTAGTATATCGAATATATAGTTCAAAATGATAAATTATAATTTGAGGACTAAACTTGATGTTTTGAAAGTTGAGGGACTAAAATATATACTTTTGAAAGTTGAAGGACTAAAATGATTACTTTGAAAGTTGAGTCGGAAACTCAAAACAATAGGGTTGAAATAATAGATTTTGAAATTGAAAGGGCTGAAATGATTGTGTTTTGAAGCAGTAGGGTCCGATTTGAAACTTTTTAAAAGCTTGGGGACTGAAATGATTATTTTTCAAACTTGGGGGCTAATATGCAAATTTCAAAAATCAACCTTTTAATATCAGATTTTAACCCTCTCTCACAACTCGTTATCAGATCGAAGGAGGGACGCAGCGACTGCCTCGCCAAAATCCGACCTTTAGCCGGTGATTCGCCGGCGAACTCAACGGCGCAGGCTGCGGTGAGTGGCAGACAAAGCAGGGTTCAGATTTTAGGGCTTGGGTTTGAGAAACAAGGGCGAAAACGAAGCAAAAGTCGAAGCTGGAGATCGCGGTTTCCGGCGATGTAACCGACGATCGAGGTAGGTAGGTATTTTGGGTATTCTATTTCTTGGGTTTTGATTTGGGGTTCGATTGATGGTTGAGCCGAGGCAAAAAGTGGCAGTTTTGGGCTGCGGAGAATCGGCGGTACAACCGGTGAAAATCAGGCCAGAGCTAGGTCGAATCAAGGTAAGGTTCTGGGCTTTGATTCCTCTCAGTTTTTGGGTTTTACTTTGGGATTGGGTAGTAGTGGTTTGTATTGATGACGGTTGTGTCCGTGTGCGATGGTGGTGGAGGTTGTGGTTTGGGTGTGGAGATGATGCCGGTGCTGATGGAGGTTGGTGGCGTGATGAGATTAAGATTCGGCAGTGATGGTAGGACTGTGCTTGCAGGCGATTGGCAATGGTTCTGTGAAGGGCTGCAACCGGTGATTTGGGTTGCTGCAAGCTGTCGAGGTTGCAGTAAAATTGATCATGGTGTTGATAAGGGATTTTGGCTATGGTGGAGGTGCTGATGTTCAGACTTGTGGTGTTGGAATTGTGGCATGGTGGCAGTATGGTCTGCGTGATGGCAGAGTGATGGACGGTGAGGCAGTGTGGGTGGACTGTGGTTGCACTCGTCTGGGATGGAGATGGAGCTTGGTGCAGGTGATGAAGATGTATGCTTATATATATTGTATTGTGGAATCTAAGTACATGGAAGTGTGAGTTGTGCCATGAGTATTGAAATGAAGATGGGGTAGATGATGATAATGATGAAGATGCTTTGCTTTGGTGTTTGTATAATGAGATGGAATATGAAATAGATGTAAAATTTATATATATAATGATGATGTTTTTGTATAAGGAATTGTATTAAAACTGATATATTTTGGACTGAAAATAAATTTGAATAAGGAAAATTGAAATATTTTAATAAATTTGGAATTCAAAATAATTTTGAAAATAATACTTTGAATAAACAATTAAAATAACATAATTTTAGAAATTCGGATTTTAATTTAAAATCGAACAAATTCGATATTTCTTGACTTGGCTAGACGAATCCGTCGCGGCATTAATTTCAAAATAATAAATGAAATAGTAGCGACACAATTTTCTAAATATTAAAATAATTATTTATTGCATAAAAATTCTGGATCGCTATACAGTGAAAACCCAATTATTGTTAAGGATAGTGCTCCTTGTTGTAAGTCACCAAAGGATAAGTGCTCCTTATTGTAAGTCACATAAGGATAAATACTCCTTATTGTAAGTCACTTAAGGATAGATGCTCCTTGTTGTAAGTTACTGTTATAGTGAGTTTGACTTTGCTCGTGATGGACAGCTTGGTAACGGAGGACGTAGATCAAGTTGTTTTATTGAATATCCTTAAATATCGTTTGCATCTTCTTATCCCATTTACTTTCTTACATTGCACTTACTTTATTCTATCAGTCTATATTGTACAATACACTCTCTAAGTGTTATACTTTCTTTATTAATTAAGTTTACATCTTTATAGCACCTTGCATTGATAGTTAAGTTACTTTACATTTCTTCCAACAGTATATGTTTATACTTGTACTACTGGTTTTAAGTTTGAGATTATTTATCAAAAAAGTTTTATAAATCAGTTTACCCCCTATTGGTTAGTTACTCTTGGGCTAACAATTGGTATCTGAGCTTAGGTGCTCATTTTTAAAAGATTTTGCAATCTTGAATTAATGGCTAATCATAGCCTTGAAGGGCATTCTAAAAATCATCATCCCTTCTTTAATGGTACACATTATAATTAATGGAAGACTGGAATGATGATTTATGTTCAATCAATTGATTATAATGTTTAAGTTTGATCCATTTGTGCTTACCAAAGTTATTAAAGTTAATGTAAAACTGGACCAAATCATTTCTAAACCTAGAGAGGAATATGATGAGAATGATAAAAGAAAATTGTCATTAAATGTTAGAGCTAAAAATATACTTTATTGTACTTTAGATATAAATAAATTTAATCGTATTAGTACATGAGATTTCGCACGTGATATTTGGCATGCATTAGAAATCACACACATAGTTACAAGCAAAGTAAAAGAAACGAAGATACATTTTTTTGTTTAAAGATTTTGAGAATTTCTTTATTAAGCAAGACGAGCTCATTACTTGCATGATCACTCGGTTTATCGATTTTTTTAATGGTCTTAAAGGCTTTGATCATAAATTTACTAACAGTGAACTCGTGAGTAAAATACTTAGGTCTCTATCCCAAGACTGGAATTCATTGAAGATGTTGATCGAAAACACAAAAGGCATCAACACATATCCATTGGAGGAGCTTTTTTTTGGAATTTTGATTACTTATGAGCTCAACAATGCTGAAACAAAGAAGAAGACAAGAAAAGGAAAAGAAGAGACTAGGCAATAAATTGCTTTAAAATCATCTTATGGTCACAAAAGCATTGAGTGCCGAAACAAGAAGAGATTCATCAAAAGAAAGCACTCCAAGTCAATTGGGATGAAAGTAATGAAAGTCAAGATGAAGTGGCGAACATGTGCTTCATTGCAATTGGAGATGAGGTAGACTCTATTGATAACCTTCATATGATGAATTGTCTACTTCTTAAAATGAAATAATTGATGAATTTGAAAATCGTTCTTGATGTGACATTTTATATGTAAAAAATGATTAATTTGTTAAATTATAATAATCTTTAATTTCAATATATTAATCATATATTCAACTAATATTTTGTTACTCGAGCAATATTTCATCTCTTACCCAAAGAAAAAAAGTAATAAAACTTGAAATTAAAATAATTAATATATATTAGATGATATTAGAAAGTAGTACCAGTGTAACAAGATCTAATCACTGTCTATGAATTAAAAGTTATCATAAATTAATTGATACCATAGCTTTACCAAAAGAATTCTATAAAATAGAAGACAAACGAATTCCATAAAATCATTCTAAAATCTCATTGTATACTTCTAGTGAACTTCCACTCAAAGTGCTTGATTGACTCTTTCTCTCCACTCCACAATTTTGTCTCCTTGGTTGTAGGAGGGTCGGCTGATGAATCTAATCCAACTTTTTCCTTCACATTCTCTCCAATGAATTGCAACTTCAAGAAAATTTCATGCCAACCAAGCCGAGAGCTCCACGATCACCATGGAAATGCATGTGAACGGATAGCCTGCGGCAGCGTCAAAACAATTTTTTTCAATATGTTCACTAGGAGTAACCCTCCAACCATGCAACTGAAATATTCACTACGTCTTTAAATATCATCACAATTAATCTTCTAGTTTAATTCTTTATAAACTAAGAATAAAGATGATAAAAAGGACTGAAGGAGAAAAGGAAAGCCATTAGATTGAAAGCTAAACAAGCACTGCACAAATGCATTGTAAGAATGATGTTAGTCATCAAATTTGCATGGAAGTGTAAAATAACAGCATCCATTCAATTCGGATTTTTCTCAAAACTGCAATGACAATGAATTATTCAAGTTCCTTCAAAAGGACCGTCACTCCATCATCATTCCATAAAATTCCAAGTCAGTACCCACAAATGCAGCATGAACCTGAATGAAACTCTGTTTGGGCCACACCTGCTATATTGCACTACTAAGGAGAAATTAGGGTTTGTTAATAAATAAACTCTCAAGATAGATCCAATAAAGAACTTCGATGTTACTGAAGCAGCAGCTAGGCATCTTGTTAAACTAGGTATGTCAATTTAAATACAAAAACCCCTAAAATTTCGAATCATCACAAATAAAAAAAATGACTAATAAACTTCTCATTATAAGCACAGTCAATTAGATAAAATAAGTCATTACATCCTTATCAATAAGTTGTTCAAGAACATTCATGTGTGGACTTTATAGTTATAGTGAAAGTAAAACAGATAATTATGCTGCAACGTTCACTTGAGAATGAGATTAAGAGCAAGTGCGAAAAAATGGATTGATGCCGTCTCAAATTAATAATTATTTCATCTAATACCAAAAATCGATTTGTCAACCTTTTTCCACTCTTAATATATGAAAAATAAATTGTGAACATACTACCAAAGATCATTCACGAAAAATCTTATAATTCAAACATTTTAATCAAAATTTATCAGAACATTTTTGTAAACTACACTCATAAACTTAAAGGCCATTTATCCTTGTTAAATAAGTATTGATCGGTATTATTTTCCAAGGAAAATTCCATAACCCGACCTCTTTGGATCTCACCCTACATTTCGGTACTGTACCGACCTTTCCCCTACTCAACAATAACGGGCTTAACCTCTAAGCCCGTGCTCATTAGGTCGGTTATACCCCGATCACATTACTTCAAGTTGTCACTGATGGATTAGGTCGGCTCTTCCCGGCCTATTGGCCATACGAACGGGCCTCAAAATCCTTTTTGACGATGGGCCTCATTAATGGGCTATATTTTTGGGCCTCAAGAAGATACGCGTTCCGTAAGGAAACATTTCGTTAAAAGGAAACTGAATCCCTATAAGTTTAGAACTCTTCCTAAAATGTAAGTTTATACCAAAAAGGACTCATTCCTTAATTAAGAAAGTTGTGGGTTTTTCAACCCTATAAATATAGCTCCTTTAATCACATATTATTCATTCAATATTCTTTACGTTTTTCAGTTAAATATTTTCTCTCTACTTTTCTCCAGAACACTAATTCTCACATTGGAGGGGCAACGGGGAGAATCCTCCTCGCCTTTTTGCAGGTCATCCAAGGCGAATTCATATTTTCCAGCAATCAAGTATCACCAAATCCTGTCAAGGTTAGGATTTTTTACAGCATCAATGGCGTCATCTGTGGGAAGAGACACAATCAGCCATGGTTAATAGACGTCAGGCTCGTCCCTCTGCATTCACCGGACCCTCTATTCCGGCCAATACCTCAGTTGAAGAAGATAATCCACCGCCCCTTGAAGAAGTTGTGGAAGACCAAAACCCAGAAATCACACCAGATAGTGAACCGGTTAGTCGGGAGGATTTCAACGAACTCCAGCAGCAGCTCTGTGAACTCTGCCAGACTCTTCAACAACAGAATAATCGTCAAGCGACTCTTGACCCGAACACTCCAGGTACGATTCCCAGGGAAGACCACAGGCCAGATAATCCTATAGCTGATAATTCCCCGGGAATCGGGGGTGCCCATTCCATGACTGAGGGATCTGCCAACTTGACACAGCAAGAACTCTCAAGAATTATTCAGGAAGGAATTGAAGATGGAATAAGGTAAAACACACAAGGTTGGACCTCTTTCATAAGAAGAACCCATTTTAATCCTGAAATAACGTCGTTCCCCTTACCAGAAAGATTAAAATATCCTCAGATAAAGGAATATGATGGAACAACAGATCATAAAAACCACTTGAATACCTACCCTGATGTCATGGACATGCAGAATGCTTCCGATCACATTCTATGTAAAGCCTTCCCGCAAATATTAACAAATTCAGCCCGAGATTGGTTTTCTACAATACCCCCAGGATCAATCTCTTTCTTCCCTGATCTTACTGAGAAATTCACGGCTTTCTTTGCAAGTAGCAAAAGGATCAAGAAAACCGCCGCTTCTCTCATGCAGTTAGGGCAATGATAGAATGAAACACTGCGGGAGTTCATGACTCTTTTTAATGCCGAAAGACTTTAGATTCCAGATCTTCACACCTCATCAGCCACTTCAGCCCTGGCCTTGGCTATTCGGGTCCGGAATTCAGAATGTCCTTGTCTAAGAATCCACCTCTGAATGTGAGAGAACTTCTCAGAAGGGCCGAGAAATACATAAATATGGAAGAAACACTGTTGTCGATTAAGGTACAAGATCAAGTTCATGGAGCAACAGTACAGTCTTCGGAACCCGTCAAACAGGGGCATAAGAGATCAAGGCAGGAGGATGGAAAGAATTCTTCCCGACCTAACACAAAGGGAAGCAGTTATGGGCATCAGAGTTTAACTCCATTAAATGCGCCTCGATCTCACATCCTCATGAAAAACAAAGGGCGCGAAGATTTGCGTTGGCCAAAGCCTATCAAGGGGAAGATCGACGAAAAGGATTGACATAAGTATCGTGACTTCCACAAGAGCCCGGGTCATACCACAGATGAGTGCAGAACACTAAAACGGGAGATAGAAGCCCTCATAAAAAGAGGCTACCTGGGACATTACATAAAGAAAGAAGATAAAGATCAGGTAAGAGGAGAAGAGAAGAACAGATCCGCTGGCACCATAAATTTTATCATCGGAGAAATAGCTTCTGGTGGCGATTCAAATAATGCAATGAAAAATCATGCTCGGGCATTGGGTGATCAAGAAATAAGATCGGGAAGTCATGACCATGAAGTTTCAAGAAGCATCAGTTTTAGTAACACGGACATGGAAGGAATTTCCTATCCCCATGACGATGCCATTGTAATCAGTGCCACAATTGCGAATTTTGATGTAAGGAGGGTGCTCGTGGATAATGGAAGTGCAGCTAATGTCCTTTCTCTGGAAGCCTTCAATAAGATGCAGCCCCCGAAAGATCGGCTCCGTCAGGTCATTACTCCGCTAACTAGCTTCGGTGGAGGAATGGTGAAACCCGAAGGCTTAATTGACCTTCCTACTTCCCTTGGATCAGAAGAAAAGTTGGTGACAAAGATGACCCCGTTTCAGGTCGTGAAGACCCTTATAGCCTACAACGCTATTTTTGGAAGACCATTCTTAAACAGCTTAAAAGCTATAGTGTCAACATATCATATGGCAATCAAGTTCTCAACTTCCGCAGGCATAGCAACAGTACAGGAAAATCAATCAGCAGCCAGAAGTTGTTATATCAGCTGTATTGGAAAGGGTAAGGCAGATTTGATGTCAATTGAACTTCCTGTGGAAGAAAGAATGTCACCAGTATAAGAATTGGAAGAAATTCAAATCCTAGAAGGAAAGAGAATCACAATTGGAAAGGAACTCCCCTAATCAATGAAGGAATAATTTTCGCAATGTTTAAGGAGAAATGTTGACATATTCGCATGGAGCCTTGAAGACATGCCCAGGATTGACCCCGCACTCGTTGAACAGCGGCTTAACGTCATGCCTGACAAGAAGCCTGTAAAACAGTGAAGAAGGCAAATCATAAAGGAAGAAATATATAAGCTTTTGAAAGCAGGATTCATCAAGGAAGTAAGGTACCCAGAATGGCTAGGTAATGTGGTATTAGTGAAGAAGCCGAAAGGAAAGTGGCAAGTTTTCATACATTTCATAGATTTAAACAAAGCATGTCCAAAAGACAGTTATCCTCTTCCCCATATCGACAAATTAGTGGAATCCACATCAGTTTCTGAGCTTTACAGCCTCCTCGAAGCATTCTCAGGATATCATCAGATTCGAATGGCACAGGAAGATCAGGAAAAAACTTACTTTGTGGCAGATGAAGGAATATATTGCTATAAAGTCATGCCCTTTGTATTGAAGAATGCTGGAGCTACTTATCAAATGTTGGTAAACATGGACTTCTCTAAGCACGTCGGACTGAACATTGAAGTTTACGTTGATGACATGATTGTAAAGAGCTCGAGAAAGAAAGACCACATTTCTGACTTGGAAGACATGTTCTGTACACTCAGAAAACATCGGATGAAACTAAATCCCGCCAAGTGCGCCTTCGGAGTAAGCTTGGGAAAATTTTTGGGATTCATGATCACCCAGAGATGCATTGAAGTAAATCCAGATAAAATTATAGCCCTTACATCAATGGAACCTCCCAGGAACATTAGGGAAGTACAGAAGCTTACGGGGAGAGTGGCAGCATTGGGCCGTTTTATGTCAAGGGCAGCTGATAAATGTTTTCCCTTCTTCAAAACTCTTAGAGGAAACAAAGATTTCTGGTGGGATGAAGAGTGCGAGATCTCCTTCATGAAGTTGAAGGAATATTTGGGTACTCCTTCAATATTGGTAAAGCCACATCCAGGAGACAATCTGTTCTTGTATCTAGCAGTTTCAGATCATGTTGTAAGCGCCGTTTTTTGTCAAAGAGGAAGGGAAGGCTCAGAAACTCGTATATTATGTCAGCAAGATGACGTTGGACGCAGAAACCCGATATACACTAGTAGAACAACTTGCACTTGCCTTGGTTACAACAGCCAAAAAGTTAAGACCTTACTTTCAAGCCCATGTTATAAATATGCTCACAAATCAGCCTTTAAAACAGATCTTACAGAAACTAGATGTCTCTGGTCATCTATTCAAATGGTCAATCGAGCTTGGGGAATATGACATTGAGTTAAAACTTCGACCTTCTATAAAAGCACAGGTCTTGGCCGACTTCATTGTCGAATTCGCCCCAAGACCTCGGGGTCAAACAAGTCATGACAGGGAAGAGGCCACATGGACTTTGCAAGTTGACGGAGCATCGAACACCACAGGCTCGGGGGCCAGAATCATACTCAAGAAAGATGACGACACAATGGAAATTCAGTGTGCAAGAAGGTTTGACTTCCCAGCAACTAATAATGATGCAGAGTATGAAGCCGTTATCTCCGTACTTCAAGCAGCTACACATCTAGGGGTCGAGCATATCAAAGTCTTAAGTGATTCAAAAGATGAGAAAATGTCATCTTACAGGATGATGGTTTTGGACTTGCAAAAGAAGTTCGAGTCTTGCTGCATTGACAAAATTCCAAGCCAATCATAATGTGGACGCTCTGTCAAGATTAATTTTTTCCACTCTTAACCACTTAGAGAGAACTATATTCGTGTGAACTCTTCATGAGCCCAGTATTACACATCAGCCCGATGTCATGGATATTTCAGATCATGAACCCAGTTGGATGGATCCAATCATTGAATATTTAACATCAGGAAAGTTGTCAGATGACAAAGCAGAAGCAAGAAGAGTCAAAGCAAGGGCCCCGAGGTATACAGAATACCTTGTTCCATCGAAGTTTTACACTTCCTTACCCGCGATTCCTAACTCCGAAAGAAGCAGCCCTTGCTATGGCCGAGGTTCATGAAGGAATTTGTGGAGGACACCAGGGAGCAAGAGCAATGGTTATGAAGTTAATGCGATACGGATACTATTGGCCAACCATGAAGAATGACACACTCATCTATGTGAAAACTTACGATAAGTGCCAAAGGTTTGCAGCCTGATTACATCAACCCGCTGAAGAACTATCTTCAATCATGTGCCCATATCCCTTCGCTCAATGGGGAATTGACATACTTGGGCATTCCCCATAGCTCTTGGTTAGGTCAAGTTCCTAGAAGTGGCTATGGAATACTTCACAGAATGGGTGGAAGCAGAACCTATTGCCGTAATCACAGAACAAAAGTTGGAGGCATTTGTATGGAAGTCAATTATCTACCATTTTGGTCTTCCTAAGACATTAATCACTGATAACGGGCGTCAGTTCGAGTGCCAAGCCTTCAAACAGTTTTGCAAGGACCTGGGAATAGAACACATGTTAACTTCTATTTCACACCCGCAAAGTAATAGATTAGCTGAAGTTACGAACAGACTCATCTTGCAAGATTAAAGGACTCGCCTTCACAGTGCCAAGGGTGATTGGCCTGATCTCCTCCCAGAAATACTTTTGACCAACCGAACAACATTCAAAACTGCAACAGGGGAAACTCCATTCATGGTTGCCTTTTGGGATAGAAGTTGTTGTTCCAGTAGAAGTAACAATTCCCAACTTTAGTACAATGACTACAAAATCACCCTATCAGATTGAGGGACAGAGAGAAAGTCTGGATCTTCTGGAAGAAGTCAGGGAGAATGCATCCTTGAGAATAGCGGCTTATCAACAGGCCATGATAAAGAAGTTTAATATCCGAGTGAAGAAGAGAAAATTCAGAATGGGAGATCTTGTCCTTCGTCGAAGCGAAACCGCTGGTTACCAACCTGGGAAACTTGGACCTATTTGGGAAGGACCATACGAAGTCATCCGAAAGGTGGGAAAGGGCTCATGCAGCATCCGAACAATGGATTTAAGACCTCTTTCTCGGCCATCGAATGTGGAGAATTTAAAGTCATACTACAAGTAGTCACGTTTCTTTTAACAAAGTCACTAGTTGTAGAAGAGTCGGGTCTGCGCACCCATTTTTTTATTTTCAGGACTTACACGTCCATCAATAATGTTTAAGGTTGGGCCTGCGCGCCCATCGTTCTTTCTTTCAGCGTCAGGGACGGATACTCTTTTTCCTTATCCATATTTTGTCCCACAGGATTTTTCTGGATAAGGTTTTAACGAGGCACACAGTTCAGTCCCCTTTAATAAAAGAGTTTCTTCCGAAGAATGAGCACCAGAGGACAAAAATCTTAGAATAACTTATAAGGTCATCCAAATGACTTTACAAGTTACTTCTCAACAAATAATTTACAAAGTCTCATGGTAAGACGTTACAAATTATTCTCCCACGAATAATTTAGAATGTCTCATGGTAAGGCGTTATAAATTATTTCCCCAACAAATAATTTACAATGTCTCATGGTAAGACGTTACAAATTATTCTCCCACGAATAATTTACAATGTCTCATGATAAGGTGTTACAAATTATTTTCCTAACAAATAATTTACAATGTCTCATGATAAGACGTTACAAATTATTCTCCCACGAATAATTTACAATGTCTCATGGTAAGGCGTTATAAATTATTTCCCCAACAAATAATTTACAATGTCTCATCGTAAAGCATTAAAAATTATGCTCCCACGAATAATTTACAATGTCTCACGGTAAGACGTTACTAAATATTCTCTCACGAATAATTTACAATGTCCCATGGCAAGACATTACAAATTATTTTTTACATTCACAAATTCAAGAGTTTCACCTCTTCCCTACACACAACTTAATGTGTCGGCATTACCCGACCTTCTAAAATAAAATTTTTAAATTTCGCAAGGTAAAAACCCGACCTAATATTTGAATGGTACTACAAGGTCGAGCGTGATTGGTCTTGTCAATCAATTATCATCAATCCGAAGTTTTGATAACAAAATTAGGAGGTCGTCCATGCCCGATCACATGTCAAATATGTCATAAGCCCTTACAAATATGGTTTTTGTGCTCAAGATGGCAAATAGCTTGTCATTAAAACACAAGTAAAGGGGGCAAGCATTGGTAGAAAATAGACATATTCATTTATAAAAGAAAAAAAAACACAAGTAGTCCTCGGGGCATACCCCGGGTTTGTACAAGTATTCAAAAAATTGTGATGCAAAGAAAATTGATTTCAAGGCTCGGGCTCACTTCCGATCTCGTCATCCCCCACCACTTCGCAGTCCTCTTCTTCATCATCGAACGGGGTCGAGCTTGTCAGAGCCTAGGGGAAACTCAGCCAGCGGACTGGTATCGAGCTCGATCGCCTTCAAAAGGCACCAAGCTCACACTTGCTTGATCGCTTGAGCATAGGATTCAAGAGCATAATTCCGAAGCGCGAGCTTATACTCTTTGGACCCATTGAACTCTTCCACCGCCAGCGCTCGAGCTTGAAGTTCCCCTTCCTGTGCCTCCTTGAGCTCTTCATCCAAGCATTTGTTTTCATCATTGGATGACTCCCACTCTTGAATGGCTGCCTCGAGCTCAGCCCTAACCTTCCTAAGCTCCTCCTTTGCAGCATTAGCCCGAGTAGCTTCGTATTGAACGGAGTGCACCAACTGACTGGCAGTCTCTCCCCATTCAATGCTTTGGTTAGCAACACCCCGGGTAATACTGAGCATCTGGAGATCGAGAAAATAAGTTAGAAGAAAATCTAGTAAAATGTACACAAAAAGCAGTGAAACACCTCAGACCATACCTGGAGAGCTGCGCTCATTATGTGTTCTACTCCCCGCTCTAACCCGAACTCGTATTGTTACTTTTTTACGAGGTCCGGGTGGAGAGAATCTTGGAGCTTCTTTCGGCAATCTGCCAAGGTAGGGAGCTCCGAGTCAGAAGGCGAGGTAGCCCAACCCCTCTGTTGCCTTTTCGTTCTAGCTCGAGGAGCTTCGGCAGCCGTGTTAGAAGATTGACCAGGGCCGGACACAGTAGCTCTTGATTTTTTCTGAGGACGTCGTCGAGTTACCTCGTCTACAGGTCACTTGTTCCAAGCCCCTTGGGCCTTGGCCAAAGCAGCCTCCTTCAATGCCTCAGAGTCAAAAGCCATCCCTGAAAAAAAAATATCGGGGAAGTTAGATCTCCTGGGAATAAGACACATACCAAAGAAAACATACAAGAAAGTTGAAGTAATGTTTTTACGTCGAACCCTACCGGGCTGGAGACCAAGGCCGGCTATGTGAAGGATATCATTATTCACAAGATCATTGGCCTCCTCAGCCAACAACCCAAAATCACACACCCTTACAGCATTGGCCTCCTCACTTAGGTTCTCTACCCTATTGAAACTATCTACGTTCAATTTCCTAAAGGTAGGCCAGAAAATGTTATCTCCATCTCTCGGCTTGATAAAGAAAATATTCTCTTTCCAATACTTAATGGAGGATGGAACCCATGGGGCTTCAAACCTACCCTTCCCGCACAAATAAACAAAGCAATTACACCGAGGAAGAAACTTGAGCTCCAAAAGACATTTACAGTGGTTAATGGTGGGTTCTATTCCTAAACTCCTACACAAAATGAAAAAATACACGAGAATCCTCCACCCGTTTGGAGCAAGCTAACTCGGAAATATGCCCGCGGTCAGCAAGAAGTCCACAAAGAAATAATGGAGTGGGAATCGAAGCCCGGCCATTAAAGCCTCGGTAAACACAACTATTTTCCCCTCCCGGAAATGATAAGGATACTCACCTCTATCAGGAACCCTTGTCGTATACCTCTCTACCAGTTTATATCTCCTCATGTCTACCTCGATCATATGTTCTTTCATTTTGTTATAAAAAGTTGGAATTTCGAGGTCGGCTTCTCTCGGCTCTCTATCCACCCCGGGATCATTCTCCACCCCTTCTTCGTTGTCCGACTGATTATCCTGAGGGCCAGTCGGGGGTTCATAGAAACTTAGAGGCTCAACCTCTAATGGTTCATCTAAGTTTTCTACCTGCCTAAGATCACCCACTGAAACCCTCCTAGCCATAACTCTATATAATAAATAACAAAATCAAAGATAGGACGGGATAGGTCGAGCTTACCTAAGTACTAAGGAGTTATTGTTGAAGAAGTCATGATAACCCATGGAGTTCTCTGATCACTCTTTTTCGCAAAGTAAAGAGAATGAGACTATGGGGACCACATATATATAGACAAAAATTGGCGAAAAAAGTTTCAAAAATCCAAAGATTGCCTCTAGCCACGTGTCATCCATCTAAAGCGAATCAGTTATGTCCAAGCATTAAATCCTATTAGTTGGAAAAGTGCATGTAACAATTGTCATGCATCCAAAAATCTTGTCCCAATCTCTGACGCACGGGGGCCAATGATCGGTATTATTTTCCTGCTTCCTAAATATTAAGGAAAATTCCATGACCCAACCTCTTTGGATCTCACCCTACATTTTCCCGGGCTCCATGGTCGGTACTGTACCGACCTTTCCCCTACTCAACAATAACAGGCTTAGAGGTTTAAGGTCCGTTTTCTTTGTATTTCGATTTTGGATTTTGAGTTTTGGATTTTGTTTTGAATTTTGAATTTTGATTGTTTGTTTCGGAATTGCTGAAAACATGTTCTCTTTGTGATTTTGGAAAACTGTTTTCAAAAATAGAAAACTGAAAATTGAGTTTACTTTGTAATTTTTTGATATATTTATTTTGTGATATTTTATATGTAAAAAATGATTGTTTTGTTGAATTACTTTAATTTTAATGTTAATAAATCAGTTAGTTCTCTATGTCAATAAATTCATCATTAATATTGTTTCAGCAAAAACAAAAAATTAACCTCATACCAACAAAATCTTAATATGGATTTATATATAATAGCAAAATAATATAAGAACTTCAAGTGAAGGAAGTGTCTTATAATAATAATAATAATAATAATAATAATAATAAATAAATAAATAAATAATTACAAAAAAAAAAAATCTTAACATAGATCTGTATAATGGCAAAATAACATAAAAATTTCAAGTGAAGAAAGTGTCTCACTTTTATAATAATAATAATAATAATAATAATAATAATAATAATAATTTTAAAAAAAAAAATCTTAACATTGATCTATATATAATAACGAAATAACATAAGAATTTTAAGTGAATGTAGTGTCTCAAATTTATAATAATAATAATAATAATAATAATAATAATAATAATAATAATAATAAAAATAAATTACAAAATTACAAAAAAAAAAAATCTTAACATGGATCTATATATAATGACAAAATAATATAAGAACTTCAAGTGAAGTAAGTGTCTCACATTTACAAAAAAAAAATAAATAAATAAAAAAATAAAATTCCAAAATGCGCGTTTTGGACATTTTAACACAAAATATCAAAAACGCAATAAACTCGTTTTGAGTTTCCTTTGTATTTTTTTTTTTTGGTGTTTTGGAAAACGCGTTTCTGAAAATGGGCAAAGTGAACGCGTTTTCGATATTTCCAAAAATCCAAAACTCAAAACGGGTTCAAAACAGGAAAGAGAACGAGACCTTAACCTCTAAGCCCGGGTTCATTAGGTTGGTTATACCCCAATCACAGGTCAGCTCTTCCCGGCCTATTGGCCATACGAATGGGCCTCAAAATCCTTTTCGACGATGGGCCTCATCAATTGGCTATATTTTTGGACCTCAAGATGATACGCGTTTCGTAAGGAAACTGAATCCCTATAAGTTTAGAACTCTTTCTAAAAGGTAAGTTTATACAAAAAAAAGGACTTCTTCCTTAATTAAGGAAAGTTGTGGGCTTTTCAGCTCTATAAATACAGCTCCTTTAATCACATATTATTCATTCAATATTCTTTATGTTTTTCAGTTAAATATTCTCTCTCTACTTTTCTCCAAAATACTAATTCTCACACCAGAGGGGCGACGAGGAGAATCCTCTTCTCCTTTTTGCAGGTCATCCAATGCGAATTCATCTTTTCCAGCAATCAAGTATCATCAGATCCTATCACGTCAAGGTTAAGATTTTTTACAGCATCAAGTATCATAATAACAATATAGCATAAAAGGGGATTTCTCAATTGCAGAAAACCGAGTACAATAACCGGAAGAATATGCTATCGTCTTAAAACGTTCTATCTCAGGGAATGGATTCTGGTATAAGAATAAAAAAACATCAAAATCCTTAAAGAAAGAAAAAGGTGCATAAATCAGCAAGAAAATCAGAAATACCCAAAAGAAATTGGAATATAAGAGAAAGAGATAGTACATACTTCAGAAACGGCGGCTGCGTGATCATCGGCCGCGGGATAGTCGACAACTGCAGGCGTGAAAGCTTGCAGATTCCAAGAGAGTTTAAAGAGGCATGAGAGGATGTAAGGTGTGAACTTTATTTTGCCCTAGGTTTTTTTGCCTCTATTCCCAAGTACCGCATTTTTAACCGAAGACGAGAAAAACGTGTTTTGGATTTTATGTGTAATTTTGTTTTTTTTTTAAAAAAGGTTCTAAAAATGGATAAAGTGAACGCATCTTTGACATTTTCGAAAACTGAAAAATTAAAAAAGGCCCGAAAACGGAAATTTTCTTACAAATATTTTTGACAAATATTTCTTACAAATTTTCTCAAGGAAAGAAAAGTTTTGATTTAATGCTTGGTGAACAAAAATGCGTGTTCAACAAGGAATGAATTGGCTATAAACCTCATTTGAAGCAAAAGTTTTTCAAATGCTTCTTTGTTAAAGTATCAAATTCTCACACTCCCATTATGTGTGGTTTATGTAACAAAGATGAATATATAGTTTCAAATTGCTTAATCAAAAAGAGGATGCATTTTACAAGCAATCATATGTGGTATTCAAAAATCCCCTAACACTAACCACCAAGGACCCAAAATTCTGTGGATACCAAAGTACTAAATCCAGATATCTGTTGTAGGTACCAAAGAAGATGGAATGATAGTTCGCTGGTTGTGGATGATGAATGATTGGAGATCAACTAATCGATATTTTTGACCAAAACCTCAGCACTTCATAAGAATTTCTCATATTGAAAGAAGTTTGGATATTACTGATGAATTGTGAAATATGTGGTTAAATGTTTGATTATTGGTGCATCTTACGTACATCAAACATGTCAAAGAATCGCTCAAATTTTAGCATTTTCTGTTCATGTGGTCGACCTCAAATCACTCGCGGTCAATCGGAACCATATTTGAGGTCGACCAGTATATTGCTACCGAAACTTCAGTAGGTTCATACAAAATGAGTGCAGTCGACCCCATCTCCAGACACGTTGACTACAGCGTCACGATTCAGCATTTTTAAAACCTCTTTCTTACCTTGCTATGTGAAGAAGGGAACTAGTATACTAAGTGCCACCTTTTTTATTATGCTAAAAGGGGGAAAAGATGTGATGATTTGTTGGGATATGTTGGCTAGAATATGGATAGTCTATATATGTATAAAAATGAATTATATTATTGCTAAATTATGCCACTATTTTACATTAAAAGAATAATCGTCTTTATTATTTATATATACGATATAAAAGGAGAATAGTAGGCCAAAAATTTCCGACTTGAGAATCCCACCTGAGGAAAGAAAAAAAAATCTAAAATTGATTCATTTTCTGTTGACTATACTATTAGAGGTTTCAAGACGACAGGTCGATCAGACCCGTGAAAATCGGCCCGGATTGACCCGGGACCATGGGTCGACCCGTGATCCGTGCGGGCGGTTCACGGGTCAAGAAGTTGTGAACTGCGAGTTTTGCGGGTCAAACTTTCGCGGACCGCGGTTAACCCGCTGGCCCGTAAAAAAAAAAAAAAAAAAAAAAAAAAAAAATTGTTTTATTAAATATGGTAACATTGAAAATCTCTCTTCTTGTAGAAACTCTAATATAACTTTTAAAGTAAAATCTTATTTTTTTTCTCCCTAATAGCTAAAAAAGTAATGTTTTTTGATAATAGTAATTAGAAATACATTTATCATTTAATTGTTATTTGTTTATGTTTTATTTAAATTTGCAAATTTAGAAGTAATTCATATAACATAAACTATAATTTTAAATTCTATGTAAATTTTTATGGTATAAATATGGATTTATCATTTTAATCATTTTGTATTTAGAAATTTGACAAAAAATTTGCTATAAATGTGAAAAAATCTATATTTTTATTCATACAAGCCAAATCAGAACAAACCACGACCCGTATGGGCTCGATCCGGATGGGCCAGCGGGCGGGCCTGGGTTGTAGTTCAAAATTTGCGAGCTGACCCGTAACTGGTCCATAACCCGTAGCGGGCGGACTTTTTTTCAAGCGGGCCATTACCGAGCTTTTTATTGGCCGGCTGACGCGGCCCGGACCACCCGGATTGACACCTCTATATACTATCCACGGGTCAAAAACTAAATGTACAAAGGAAATTAGCCAAAGCTGTCAGCATACTTTAATAGAGTGAGTTGATTATTTTGCAAATATTAGATGGACGCGTGTCTAGGAAGGGGGATACAAGCATTTTTCACGTATAATGTGCTTTGTTCAGCGGTCAACTTTGGATTATAATTTTGATTATATGTTGTTTCAAGATAAAATGGTAAAAAAATTGGATATGGAAAATATGTTTGGTTTGTAATAGTAAATTCTTGAAGAATATGTGGTTAATAGTATGAATTTTTTTTGAGTTTATGTGCAGATTAGATTGTGCCTATTTGATTCTCATTATTTGGAAAAAAAATATAGTTTTGAACAGTGATTGATGGAATATTAAGTAGTTGAAATGAGCGAAAAATTTTGGGTAATGTGTAGAATACGTTTTTTTGGTTAAAATGTGGTTAAAATTGAGTAATGTAAAAAAAAAATGAGTTTTTTTTTTTTTTTTTAATGGATATCAAACAATGATTTATTGATAGAATGTGTGATTGAAAATGAATATATAAAAAAATGAGGTTTTGAATAATATATACCAAACAAGGGCTTTAAAGTATATCAAACACAATTAAAAAAAAAACAGTAATAATATGCTATTACCTTTATTTGTATATTTTGATTATAATTATCATGATTATTTTTTTTATTGTTAACGCTAATATTGATATTTATTTCTATCAGTGTTAGAATTATAATTTAATGAGGTATTTTATTTATTTGTTTTTCTTAACATTATAAATCATAAACATAGCTATCAATATTAAAAAATGCTTTGATTATTAGCATTTGTTATCTTTGATATTACCATCCATATTACGAAATTGTATATCATATATATTATTGTGATTGTGATTAGTTTTTGGAATGAAAATTAAAAAAAAAAAAAAAAATTAAATACTAGAAGAAAATATAGAAGTTATGAGAAATATATCGATACCTTCTGTATGCATCAATATTCGTACATATAATATTACATAAAACATGATATATAATAATGAGATTCATTATTTCAAAATAATGATAATTTTCTGAAGAATGTGAGGTTAAAAGTAGATAATATTTTTTAATTTATATGTAAATTATTTTATTGATAGAATCTTATATCTAAAATTCCTGCCCCATATTTTGCCTAAAATTTCCCACCCAAGACCTAAAATTCCGTCCCACAGCTGTGGAAAAAAAAGAAATAAAGAAAGAATTAAATAAAAAACAGTGAAATCTAGCCGTATAATTGATTGCCAAAAATGATATTCCCCTTTTTTGAAAAACAGAGCATTTCAATCAACACAGCAAAACCGTGGGTCCCATTCAAACCAAGTTGTCCGAGATTCCAGCTTTTCTCCAACATTTAATAATAATAAAAAATTACCGAACAAAGAAAAAATATCTACTGTTTGATGATGTTCATAAAGAATATTCTCCTAAATATAAATATTTATTTCAAATAAATTCTTTATGAACAATATCAAATAGTTGTTTCAAATTGAGACTTGTCTTTGTTTGGTAAAACTGTTTTATTTATAAATTAGTTTATTTATAATTTCGAGGTAAAAATTAATAGTTGAACTACAACAAAAATAGTCTACGACAACGCGTAAAAAATGTTGCAAAGGTTTTTTGTAGCGTTTGTGTGCATGTTGCAAATCTCAGTATTCCCGTAGATGTAAAGGATACAGTAACGTTCATTGCGTATTGCAAAAGGTTGAATTGCGCGTTGCAGTAGACCTTTGACAACGTTCAATGCGTGCTGCGATAGACCTTTGGCAGCATTCATTTCACATTGTGGTTGATACTTTTGATAACGTTCAACGCGTGTTGCAGTAGACCTTTAGCTTGCATGTTGCAGTAGATACTTTCACAACGTTTTTTTGCATTTTGCGATTAATACTTTTGGAAACGTTTGCGATTAATACTTTTGGAAACGTTCACTACGCGTTACCATTGATACTTTTGACAACACTCATTGCGCGTTGCAGTTGATACTTTTGATAACACTCATTGCGCGTTGCCATTTATCTTTTACATTTTTTAAATTTTTCGCAAATCAATATAGATATTTCCACTGATAATCAACAAATTTCTCAAATATATACGTAATATTTAATATGAAACATGTGTACTATAAATAAATCAACTACTCAAAATAAAGTGCAAGCATTTTAAAGAAAATTAGATCACATATTTTTATACAAAACAAAACACCGGTACTTTGTTCTTCTACATTAAAACAAAATCTGCAACAGTAATTTTGCACATATTTGATTACACATCTAAATTTTGACATTTATTATCCCTCTACATTGCAGCAGTATCTTTAGCAGACCACCGGTCATTCAAAAAGGAACTACTATCACCAATTTTCAACACAAATCATTGTAGAAGATGAGCACTTCTCTGACTTATGAAGTCTTGTCTAGTTTAAACTGGGCGTATGACAAACCATTTTGTGAGAGGGCTATAAAATTCATTTTTACCCACAAAGACATTATGAAAGTCTAATTATCATGACTCTAACTGCACTAAATGTAAAAATGTAGAAATAAATCATACGAAATATTAGAATTATTATTTTCTATTATAAAACTTTAAATAAATTTTGACAAAGTCTCTCTATAAAATAGACTTAGTCAACCTGTATGGGGACATCACAAACACCATAATACTTTAAAACAACATCAAACTAAAAACTCATTTATCATCAAACTACAATCAAACCAATCCAAAATTCTTCCCCAACTCCACAACAATAATAATCTATAATCAATACCCATCAATACAACCAAATCAAGTGAAAATAAAAATACAAGATTAAAGTAACTAAAACTCAATTCCTATTTTATTATCAAGTCAAAATATATATAAGATAGTTGGCATATCCCGATAAGCAAACCATATAAAATTTACAAAATTCTTAACAAAATGTTGAAACTATTAGCTACACATTTACGGTTTTCCATCCTTGGATTTTATTAAATACACAAAAATGGACACAAGAATTACTAAAATATTTAGACACTATACAACCCATTATGAAAATTTTGAACCAATGTTCATACCTTATTTCCAATTTTGCTTTCTAAATCCCCACACTGAATCATCATCAGTAGCACCATCATAAAATAAGACCACCACAAAATCAAATAAGAAACTCTAAAAAAAGGGAGAAAAAAAAAAAAAAGAAAAAGGAAAAATGGAAAACTACATAAGCATATTAAAAAGAAAAAGATGAGGATGCGATTATAATTGAATAAAAATTTAAGACTCGCTAAAGCATAAAATTATAATTCAAGCTAGTTAAACAATTTTTATCTTCTTCACTGTTTAGACTTTAGATGAAGGAAATGTGTAATAACATACCGATTTCCTTTGACTAAACAATTGAACTGAAGAGAAAGTGCAATGCAATAACAATCTAACTTAGGACCTGTTTGGTAATGTATTTTTTTTTTTTTCCAAAACTCATTTTTAATCAAACATTTCAATGGGACTCGTCAATTTTCATAATTTTCAACAACACATTCCTTCAAAATTATTTTTTCTTCCATTATCAAACGGGCTCTTAAGAACAACTAAATCAGATTAACAGTTTTAATGCCATTTAAAAAAATGTTAACCGTTGTTGCTTTTAAAGAAGAGAAAAGTGCCTCACCCATTGCGAGATGCACCACATCAGTTGTATTCAACTTGCGGCCATATATGCCAAAAAATTTCACCTATATTCCAAAAGCAAAATTTCACAGTAACTTCGAAAGTCCATAAGCTTACTGTAATAAACTAATAATAATAATTAATATTATTTATGAAAGCAAAAGGGCACTTAAGTCTTCAAAAAAATCATGATAGCAAGGAAACCAAGCAATGAAGCTTATAAAGAATTGAGAATTTACCAATTGCTTTCCAATCATTGTTGGATAAAATTCAATAATGTAGGGCCAAACATGTATAAAATAAAATGTGTGGTGTTATCTTAAGGATTTAATCAATAAAGTGATCAACTAAAGATTGTTCAGGACTAATGGATATTAAGTGTCGTGAGATTAAAGTGTAGAGACGGATTCAATGTTTTAAATTGACGAGGGGAAAATTTAATAACATTGAAACACGATAGCTGCCCTACAGCTATTTATACAGGTCATGGTCCCCAATTGGGCGTGATTTTTCATAATTCTCTGCATCCCCATCAACAGAGGAGAAAATAAGGGGAAAACCACGAATCAATTGGAAGGCCATAACCCCGTTCGATCAAACACAATAATGGATTTAGGTACGCTTCCGCTTTAGTTTCGATCCGATAATTACAGCATGATGTTTATGGATTTTAGATGAACAATCATCTATATTAAATTTAATTTTAACAAGTGGTATCAGAGACAACATCGTGTTGAATTATCATATCTATTCATGCACATACATAAGAAATCAAATCTGTATATATTATGTGCGTATGAGAAAATCTTGCTGCTGATTTTGAAATTATACATACACAGCAAAATTCGAAATTTTGGAAACATGATTTTAGTATTTTCTTTCAGCCAAATCGCTTCCTCTCTGTATGTATATATGCGAAAATAATCTTGGCTTAATCGAATTGATTTTCAGTCTTGATTATTTCTGTATGTTTCGAATTGGGTTATATGAATTGTGGTTGAGTTTGTTGTGTATGGTGGTTGTTGTTGATGGAAACGAATGAAATTCGGAGATGGGGTTGCACGTGGCTTGCTGCATAGCCGTGCGCAATGGGCTGCGGTGGAGTGCAGCTTGCGCTCCGCGCGATGGTGAGCAGATGCAAGTTCTTGGCTGCAGCGCCTGTGATGGCGCTGCAGGTGACGGGCGGCGCCAGCAATGGCCGCGTTCTTGGACGGGTGCGCGGCAGCGCGACGGGGCTAGGGTTTGGTTGCAAACCCTAGTTCTTTTCAATTTTGATTCAGGGGGCTCAATTGAAAATTTGAAGTTCTGAAGGGCCTGGTTGCAATTCTCGAAATTTGCCTTTACTTCACATCAGGTCCTCCTGATTTGTTTTAATAATTAATAAAACCCTAAGCTTATAAAATCTTTTAAGTTGGTCCTTCAGACTTCTTAATTTACAAAATCAGCCCATAAAGTTAAGGAATCATTTAAGTTGGGTCTTAAAATTCTGAATTTTACGATTCAATCCCTAAAGTTTCTGATTTTAATTAATTGGCTGCTAAAGTTTGGAAAAATTGCAATTTAGTCCTTCAAGTTTAAAAATATTTCATAATTGGCCAATCAAGTTTAATTAAATTGCAATTTAACCATCCAACTTAATGATTACTTAATCCTAAAGTATTGAATTTCATAATTCAAATCCTAAAGCCTTAAATATATGCAAAACAATTAATTCAATTTCAAATTTTGGTATGAAAGACTCTTTTGAGAAATATAATATTTCGAAGTGAATTAATTGAAGCAACATGTTGCCAAAGCAACCTCTCTTGTGGAAATTAATTAACTTAGAATATTAGAAGGTTTTGTGTGTGTGCTGTTCATGCGGGTATTGATCGGCCCAAAGGAAGGTCAATGTTTGGCTGAAATTTCACACGCACCTGTAGTGATAAACACGTGACGATTATTTGGTTTAACGTGTGATCAATAAATCGGTCCAAAGAAAGGTTTGTTGGTTGACATGTCTTATTGTCAGTGTTTGATTACTACATCGAGAGTACCACTTACAAGTTAATATTTCTGTCCAAAAACTAAATATTGATGTTGTGCTGGGTATCTTGTGATGGGCCTTACCATTATTTGAAATTATTATTTGCATAATAAAGTACTAATGTAAGCTATTTCCATCTTCTTCTCTATACAGTTAATTCATCTGCTACCACAATATCTGTAAATCTGAATTCAATTCCCATGCTTGATGGGTCAAACTTCAAGGATTGGAAAGAGAATGCACTAATTGTTCTCGGCTACATGGATCTCGACCTTGCTCTCAAGGTTGAGCAACCGGCTTCTCTTACGGATGCAAATTCACCTGATGACAGGAGGAACTTTGAGAAGTGGGAATGCTCAAATCGTATGAGTCTAATGATCATTAAGCGCGGCATTCCGGAAGCCTTTAGGGGCGTAGTATTTGAAGAGGTAACTAATGCCAAGCAATTCCTTGCCGAACTTGAAAAGCGTTTTGCTAAAAACGATAAGGCTGAAACAAGCACGCTTCTGCAAAGCTTGATTTCAATGAAGTATAGAGGCAAGGGGAACATAAGGGAGTACATCATGAAGATGTCTCATACTACTTCAAAACTTAAGGCACTAAAGCTCGACTTGTCTGATGACTTGCTCGTGCATTTAGTATTGATATCGCTTCCTGCACATTTTTCAGTTTAAGGTCAGTTACAACTGTCAAAGGGAGAAATGGACTCTAAATGAGCTCATTTCATATTGTGTGCAAGAGGAAGAAAGGTTGAGGCAGGATAGAACTGAAATTGCTAACTTGGCAAGTACCTCTAAGGATAAGGGCAAGAAAAGAAAAACAGAATATGAAGCTGCTAAGGGTCCAGATCAAAAGAAGCCACATAAGGACAATGAGGGTTGTTTCTTTTGCCTGAAACCTGGACATTTAAAGAAGGATTGTACCAAATACAACGCTTGGCGTCCAAAGAAAGGTACATTTCTTAATTTGGTCTGTTCAGAGGTTAATTTATCTTCAGTACCGAGAAACACTTGGTGGTTAGATTCTGGTGCTACTACTCACATAAGTGTTTCTATGCAAGGTTTCCTGTTCTGCCTAAAGCCAAATGATGCTGAAAGATTCATCTTTGTAGGCGATGGGAAATCGATGGAAGTTGAAGCAATAGGAATTTTTAGGTTATTATTGGGAACTGGTTTTTATTTGGATTTGAAAGACACTTTTGTTGTGCCGTCATTTAGACGAAATTTGGTTTCTATTTCCTCATTGGACAAATCTGGATATTATTGTTCTTTTGGAAATTGTCAGTGTAGTCTTTCTTTAAATTCAAATATTGTTGGTTCTGGTTCATTATGTTCATACGATAACCTATATTTGCTTGATACTATTGCATCATATAATGAAACCTTGTATGTGGAATCACGTGGTACTAAGCGAAAATTAAATAAAGAAAATTCGGCAAAACTATGGCACAAGCGCTTAGGTCACATCTCAAAAACTAGAGTTGAACGACTTGTGTCAGATGACATTTTGGATTCCCTCGACTTTACGGACTTTGATGTTTGTATTGATTGTATCAAGGGAAAACAGACCAAAAACAAAAGGTTAGGTGCTAATAGAACTTCGGACGTCTTAGAATTGATACACACGGATATTTGTGGACCATTCCCTACGGCTTCCTGGAATGGTCAACAATATTTTATATCATTCAATGACGATTACTCACGTTATGGGCATCTATATCTTATTCATGAAAAGTCGAGTCACTGGACATGTTCAAAGTTTTCAAAGCTGAAGTTGAGAATCAACTCAACAAGAAAATTAAAAACGTTAGGTCTAATCGTGGTGGTGAGTACTACGGCAGATATGACGATTCAGGTGAACAACGTCTAGGACCATTTGCCAAATCCCTAGAGGAATGTGGAATCGTCCCACAGTACACCATGCCAGGTTCTCCTAGCATGAATGGTGTAGCTGAAAGACGAAACAGGACTCTTAAGGATATGGTAAGGAGTATGATTAGTCATTCTACTTTACCAAAATCACTCTGGGGAGAAGCATTAAAGACTGCAGCTTATATTCTGAATAGAGTACCAACTAAAGCTACTGCTAAAACACCTTATGAGCCTTGGACAGGCAGAAAGCCCAGTCTAAAGCATTTCCACATTTGGGAATGTCCAGCTGAGGCAAGGCCTTATAGGCCGCATGAAGATAAATTGGACTCCAAAACTGTTAGCAGCTACTTTATTGGTTATTCTGAGCAATCAAGGGGCTACAAATTTTATAATCCCACGCTTAAGTCAATTTTTGAAACGGGAATTGCAACATTTTTTGAGGATGTTGAGTTTGGGGAGAGAAATAAGGTTAGAGACATTATCTTTGAGGAAGAAGCTGAGGAATGATCGATTTCAATTCCTACTGTTACTTTTGACAATGTGCAGGTTTCTATACCTGTCATTGATCAAGAAGAATATCCGAAAACTCAGCATGATAATGTTGAAGAAACTCTCATCCAAAATCCAGAAGTACAAACTCAACAACCTCAACAAACAATACCATTAAGGAGATCCACTCGAGAAAGGAAAAATGCTATTTCGGATGACTATATAGTATTTCTCCAAGTTCATGAGGAAAATAATGGAATGATGGAAGATGATCCAATCAATTTTCATCAGGCCATGAAGGGTTCTAACTCTCAAAAGTAGATTGATGTCATGAATGAGGAGTATAAGTCTACGCAAGACAATAAAGTTTGGGATCTTGTCCCATTACCAGAAGGTGCGAAACCCATTGGTTGTAAATGGATTTTTAAAACCAAAAGGGATTCGAAAGGTAATGTGGAAAGATATAAGGCTCGTCTTGTAGCTAAAGGCTTTACACAAAAGGAAGGTATTGACTTCAAAGAGACTTTCTCTCTAGTTTCAACGAAAGACTCTTTCAGGACAGTCATGGCACTTGTTGCACATTTTAACCTTGAGTTACATCAGATGGATGTAAAGACGGCGTTTCTCAATGGAGACATTGATGAGACGATCTATATGGTGCAACCAGAAAACTTCGTGTCAGGAGACTCGAAGAATATGATTTTTAAATTAAAGAAATCTATCTATGGACTCAAGCAAGCTTCCCGTCAGTGGTACTACAAATTTCATCAATTGATCATCTCGTTTGGTTTCGAGATAAATGTTGTTGATGATTGTGTGTATCACATGTTCAGTGGGAGTAAGCATATTTTCCTGGTTTTATATGTCGATGACATACTGCTTGCCACTAATGATATAGGCATGTTGCACGAAACCAAGAGCTTCTTGTCAAAGAATTTTGAGATGAAAGATCTTGGGGATGCCTCTTTCGTATTAGGAATTCAGATACACCGGGACCGCTCTCGGGGTATTCTTGGATTATCACAAAAGAGCTATATCGATAAAGTTCTTATAAGGTTTGGCATGCAGGATAGTAAACCAGGGGACACCCCTGTTGCTAAGGGAGACAAATTTAGTCTCAATCAGTACCCGAAAAATAATCTTGAAGTTAAGGAAATGCAAAAGATTCCCTATGCATCAGCTGTTGGGAGTCTGATGTATGCTCAAGTTTGTACACGTCCAGACATAGCGTTCAGTGTTGGAATGCTAGGCAGATATTTAAGTAACCCTGGGATGGATCATTGGAAAGCAGCAAAGAGGGTTATGAGGTACTTGAAGAGAAAAAGAGATTGCATGCTTACATACAACAGATCGGATCAGTTAGAGATCGTAGGATACTCCGATTCTGATTTTGCGGGATGCCAAGATAGTAGAAGATCCACATCAGGCTACATATACCTGCTAGCTGGAGGAGCCATTTCTTGGAGGAGTGCTAAGCAAACACTCGTAGCTTCTTCCACTATGGCAGCAGAATTTGTAGCTTGTTATGAGGCATCTAATCATGGGATATGGCTGCGAAATTTTGTCACCGGGCTGCGCATTCTGAATGCAATTGAAAGACCATTAAAGTTATATTTTGATAATAACTCTGCAGTGCTATATTCCAATAAAAACAGGAGTTCAACTAAGTCAAAACACATTGACATTAAGTTCCTGGTTGTGAAAGAAAGGGTACAGAGTAGACAGATTTCCATAGAGCATATTGGGACAAACTCCATGATTGCGGATCCGATTACGAAGGGATTAGCACCCAATGTCTTTCACGAGCACACTGCTCGTATGGGTGTAATATTTCTTGAGGATATCATGATTTAGTGGGAGTTTGTATTTTGGTTGCTTTATGTTTTAGTTTTGGACACATTTGTGTATTTGGATAATTTTCTGTACAGAAATAAAGTATTCAGTTCATTCTACTCTGTTACATTATGTTTGATATTGATCTCACCTAAGGAATAAAGTCGGACTAATTGAAAATAGGCATGTTTGGATCACATAACATGTAATTTTCATACTACACACTCATGATTGATCTATGTCATTTGGTTGTATTGGTATACATGACCATTGATGGATTTAGTTACGATTAATGTAACGAAAGTCACTTCGATCCTATATTGATATGATTGATGGACGAGATTGTTTGGAAATACCCTTAATAATGATAGCAAATTTTTGAGTGCATAAGGTTGTACACATTTTTAAGGATATATGTATGGCCCAGTGGGAGATTGTTGGATAAAATTCAATAATGTGGGGTGATAAGTGCTATATTAACGTTTATTTTATACACTTATATCCTTGAAAATGCCATAATGTGATTCTATCTAAGTATTATTAATGCATTTTATGTTTTATATTGTATAGGATCACAAAGGAAGAGAAAAGAAGGAAAAATGACCAAAATGCGCTTAAAATCGAAGATTGAGGACCTTGGGTGCAAATACGTTACGGCCGTAATACATATATTCACGGCCGTAAACGTTTTCATATCGTTGTGCAAAAATCAGCAGAAACCCCTTTACGGCCGTAAGTGGATATGTTACGGCCGTAACTTCAATTTTTGGGAAATATGCAGAAACTCATTTACGGCCGTAAATGAAATGTCACGGCCGTAACTATTCAAGTCAAAAATTTCCTTATTTCAATTCTTTCCATAATTTGGGATTTCTTGGTTCCAAAGTTAGGGCACGAAATTGAGGCTACAAAAAGGGAATTTCATGACAAGAAAAAGACTATTATTATTTTTGAAAGAGGCTACACATTGAGGAAAATTGAGAGAAAAATACAGAGCATTCTTTGGAGATTTTCAAGAGCAAGAATATCAACAACAATGGAATTCATGAAGCAACTTGAAGAATCTACCACAACCATACTAGGCTAAATTTCATATCTTGTTCAAAGGGGAAGTTGTGTCAATTTAATTATGTTATTTTCTTTTCCTACAAATTAGTAGCGTGAATTTATTCCTTTATTTCAATTGTTGGATTATTATGTTTTGAATGTTCAATTGAGTTTATTTGATTAATAGTTTAATTTGGCCAATTGGATTATTGATCTTTAGATTCATGAATATGCTATGTTTAGATTCTTGATCCGTAATTGTCATTGAATCTTTACTTTAGTAGCAAATAAATCTCGTGCAGGTTTAGTTATAATTCAACTTGGATTGATTAATTCGAGCTTGTGAAATTAACGATCCAATTCAATCTATTCTTCTAAATTTTCATACTAGTCGTGCATTAAATCCTAAGAGCTTGTTTAGGATTGTCCGTGGCTAGAATTAGTTCGAAGAACTTGTTTTGAATCAATACACATAAGGAAGAATTTAGATAATCAGAACTTGTTGATTATTTATGATTGATAATTGAATTAGGAATAGAAACACGTTACAAGGAAAAGTATAACATTAATTGAGGGCACAACCGAACCCGAGAACAAGATTTCCTCTCATATTATTTCTCTAGTCATATTTAATTGTTTATTTTTATGCATAGTTTTCATTCAAGCAATTTCAAACAACAAAACCCCCCCATTCCATTCTAATTGATCGAACAACTAAAATTAGTTTCTGTTCCTCGTGGGATCGACCCTTACTCTCACTACTACATTATTAATTAATATTTAGCGAGTAAGGAATTATTTATTATTTTGGTTTATTGTGACTCGCATCAAATTTTTGGCGCCGTTGTCGGGGAACGGTTAACCAATTTTGTGTTTAATCAATTAAAATTTTATTTTTTCTGCATTTTTTATTTTCACTTTATTTCTATAATTTTTCAAAAAACAAAAAAAAAATATTTTTGTGCTCCTTTGCTTATATGCTTAAAATTCGGTCAACTAATTGTGAACTTTTTGATCGTGACCCAGAAATTGAGAGAACTTTTCGACAGCAAAGGAGAGCAGCACGACAAATGGTAGCTAACAACATCGACAACAGAACTCTTAAACAACTGGCTACTCCCGATGTGGCTCAACGGCCCTTATGTATCACTTTTCCAACGGTAGAAGAAGGAAGAACCTTTGAGCTAAAATCCGGGTTGATCCACCTTCTACCTACTTTTCGGGGACAAGCCGGTGAAGATCCATATAGACATTTAAAGGAGTTCCATGTGGTTTGCGACAGTATGAGGCCCACGGGCATTACCGAGGAGCAAATAAAAATGAGAGCCTTCCCATTCTCATTGAAGGATGCCGCCACCGACTGGCTCTATTGCCTACCATCAGGAACAGTTACTACTTGGAACGACATGAAAAGACTCTTTTTGGAAAAATACTTCCCTGCATCTAGGGCGGGGACAATCCGGAAGGAGATTTGCGGGGTTCGCCAAAGCAATGGCGAGACATTATATGAGTACTGGGAGCGCTTCAAGAAACTTATTTCGAGCTGCCCCCACCACCAGATCAGTGAGCAACTCCTGGTGCAGTATTTCTACGAAGGCTTAGCACCGATGGATAGAAACATGATAGATGCCGCAAGTGGAGGAGCACTGATGGACAAGACGCCGGAACAAGCGCGAGCTTTAATCTCTAATATGGCAGAAAATACTCAGCAATTCAATTAAACCCGAGATTCCCAAGTCCGCCGTGTGAACGAGGTAAATAGTTCCAATATTGAAGGTCAATTATATGAACTGACGAATCTTGTTAAGCAGCTTGCTGTAGGGAATTCGAAGCAAGCCAAAGCCTGTGGAATCTGTTCGAACTTTGGACATCCAACGGATACATGTCCGGTATTGCAAGAAGACAATAATGAACAGGTAAAGGCCGCAGAAGGGTTTCCATTTCAAAGGAAACAGTACAACCCATATTCAAACACGTACAACCCCGGGTGGAGAGATCACCCCAACCTGAGCTACGGAAATAACAAACCCCCAGGTTTCCCCTCCAACAAATCTCAGGGGCAATATCAACAAAAACCTCAAAATTCAGGTATGTCTCTTGAGGATATGGTTAAGATGTTGGCAACTAACACGATGCAATTCCAACAGGATACCAAGTCAAGCATTCAAAATCTGGAAAATCAAATGAGCCAAATGGCCATTGCCATAAATAGATTGGAGGCACAATCTGGAGGGAAGCTACCATCACAGCCCGAGGTGAATCCCAAAAACGTGAGCGCCATAACTCTCCGGAGCGGGAAGGAAATTGAGGGTCCGCAATTGGAACCGGCTGCACCTGAAATGGATGAAGATGAAAAGGAAGGGATCGGAAAGAAAAACAGCACTTCGTAAAACTCGCAGGTAAAATCCAACTTTAACTCAATTGCTAAATTGACTCCACCTCCTTTTCCTGGAAGGTTAGCAAAAGCGACTAAGGAGGGCAAGGAAAAGGATATAATGTAGATGTTCAGGAAAGTGGAAATCAACATTCCATTATTGGATGCCATCAAACAAGTTCCCCGATATGCAAAGTTTTTGAAGGATCTGTGCACCAATAAGAGAAAGCTAAATGGAAATGAGATGGTAAGAATGGGTGAATCCGTGTCTGCACTTTTTCAAAGAAAATTGCCTCCCAAGTGCAAGGATCCAGGTATGTTTACCATACCCTGTCAAATAGGTAACACTAGGATAGATCGTGCATTGATAGACCTAGGAGCATCCATAAATGTAATGCCTAGATCTACGTACACTTCATTGAAACTTGCTAAAATGACTGAAACTAGTGTTATCATTCAACTAGCCGACCGTTCCAATGCATATCCGGATGGGGTAGTTGAAGATGTTTTAGTACAAGTAGGGGGTTTAGTGTTTCCAGCAGATTTTTATGTGTTAGACATGAATGATGATCACTCTCCAAACCCCACTCCTATTTTGTTAGGCAGACCATTCCTAAAAACATCGAAAACTAAGATATATGTTAGTGATGGTATACTTACCATGGAGTTTGATAATGAAATTGTTAAGTTCAATACTTATGACTCCATGAAACACATTAATGATGCTAACAAAGTTCATTCTACTGTTGTGAGTTATTCTCCATTTCAGGAAACTGTTGCTGAGCTTAATGATTGTCCAAAGCCATCACAACCAAGTGAAAACTTTTGTACCACCCTACCAGTAGCTGATGAGAAGTTTCCCCCTATTTTGCAGGCCCTAATAAAAAATATGAAAAAGAAGTTGAGCTTTGAAAATCCACCTAATCCCGGTTGAAAAAGGACTCGGTCGAGCCAACGACTGTAAACAAAGGCGCTGCTCGGGAGGCAACCCGAGGAGGGAGTTTCTTTATCCCCTCAACCCTTTATTTTCGTATTTTCATTTTTGTTTTATTTCATTTAGTCATTTCATTCTCATATTTATTATAAAAAAAAAAAATCAGTGGCCTTGTTACGGCCGTAAGGTACTCAAGTACGACCGTAACACAATTCCAGTAAATTTATTCAGAGGCCAACTTACGGCCGTGAGACTTGATTTTACGGCCGTAGTGGATGCTTGCTATTTTTTTCAGATTAGGACTTACGGCCGTCAGTGAGACATTTACAGCCGTAATTCCAGAAATTTCACATTTCAAAAAAAAAAAAATTGCTTCACTCACGTACCCCTGCTCCTACCCCTTTTGAACTGCAGATGCTGGAATTGATGCGAGTCTTCCAAACTCAGCTGAATGCCATGCAAGAAGATCAGCAACTTATGCTAAAAGAGCAGAGAGCCCTTCGGGAGGAGATTCGACAGTTGCAGAGACCCCGTGCCGATCAACCACCACATTAGACCGAGGGAGTTTCTTTTCTTTTTCCCTTTTATTGTTTTGCTTTACAATGAGGACATTGTTTTGTCTAAGTGTGGGGGGGGGGGGAATTGAATTGATTGTGAGCTTAATGTCTTTATCTTCTTTCTGTAGTCGAAACATTAAATTCATGTTGAGTCAGCACCCATTTTAATCTTGTTATCTACTTTTGCTACCTATCTATACTACTTAGGTCCTAAACCATACTTTGATAGGAAGCAACCCCACTTTTGGTTCATTTTTTTTGAAAAAAAAAAATCATTGCATAATTGGATATTAATTGAGCACATAGAGATGATCTCACCTAACCCTGCACGAATAGGTTGAAATTGAATTGTAAAATTGTTAGATGTCTACAACCTAGTCAACCCAAACAGAAATAGACATATTACCCTTCATGTGTAAGCCTGAGCGCCCCAATTCCAACGGAAATTATTATACTTGAGTAGTCATGGTTTGAATACTTTTAACCACTATCCTCGACCAATGGATTTAGATTTGGAATGAAGATCAAGCAATGACCTATAACTCATAATTGGATGGGAGAAACACATGAAAACCATAATTCGTGAGCTTTTGAGCCTAAGAGCTGTTTTTAATACTTATAAGCTCGTAATTCTTTGATGTGTGTCCTACATGGTTGGGTTATGCTTGGATGTGCTTTCTTGTGCATATCGTTGTAGTTTCTTGATTCAAGTGCAAATTATAGCAAAGGCAATAGGTTAAGCCAAATTTGACTTGTTAAAAGAGCCTACCTTGCTACATAGACCATTAGAAGCCCCTTTGAGCCTTATCCTTTCTTTGAATCTTTGATGGCACGATACAAGCCGCGAATACCTTTTCTTTCGCATTGTCTTTGTTTTGAACCCATAAAGAAGGGATTCGAAAGCTTTTGTTGATTGAGGATTGTGCTATGGTCTAAGTCTAAGAAGTTGAAATGGTTATCTTGTGTTGGGCGATGGTTGTGTAATGGACTGAATTCAGGGGATTGAAATTCTATCTTGTGCCAATTGGTGACTGCGTAATGATTTGAAAAAAAAAAAAAAAAGTTGCAGTCTATAATCGAAAGAGAAAAAGCAATGAAAAGGGAGTTTAGCCATGAAAATTAGTAGTTGAGGATATCAAACACTCAACTTGTGAAAAAAAAAAAGAGAAAAGAAAAGAAAAGAAGAGATTCAAGTTTGAACAAAGTTGGGTAGCGGGAAACAATGAAGTTCATATTAAGGGGTGAAGGAAGTAATGTCATTATGAATTGACTTGTTTTGCGAAGTTCCTTCTTGACTCAGCCTAAATATATCCTTTTATCCTACCTGACCCGAAGCCCCGTTACAACCAAATAAAGACATTCGCTTTGCACTTGTGTTATTGTTGGCTCCGGTTATGACATCTAGGCAATCTGTGGTACTGACTTATCCATGCAGAGAGCTGAGCGAAAATTCAACCCCTTATACACTTTGTGCGACGAGAGAAATATCTTGTGAGAGTGTTAAAACCCATTACATATGCTTATGAGTGGTTTGAATTGCTTGGTCTAGGGTTGGTGCTATGAATGTGGTCGGGGGTACTGTGTTGACTGAATTCACGTCATGAAAAACTCGGTTTACGCAACCGATTCCCACTGGAGTTGGGCGAAATTATTCTCCTCGCAGTCACTCATACATGGTTGGGATGTGAGCAAGCACGAGAGGTTCAAGGAAATAAACCATATCGAGTCATGATTGGGATGGGAAATAAAAGGCATTGCATCTCTAGCACACACTAACACAATCCGATTATGCAATGGGACATTTTTGTTAAAGATAAGTGGGTTGCAACCTCAAGTCTCTAAATTGTAATCTATTGTTTGAATCCTATTCTTTTCTTTGCAAATCTTTGTTCGAGGACGAACAATGGTTCAAGTGTGGGGGGATTTGATAAGTGCTATATTAACGTTTATTTTATATACTTATATCCTTGAAAATGCCATAATGTGATTCTATCTAAGTATTATTAATGCATTTTATGTTTTATATTGTATAGGATCACAAAGGAAGAGAAAAGAAGGAAAAATGACCAAAATGCGCTTAAAATCGAAGATTGAGGACCTTGGGTGCAAATACGTTACGGCCGTAATACATATATTCACGGCCGTAAACGTTTTCATATCGTTGTGCAAAAATCAGCAGAAACCCCTTTACGGCCGTAAGTGGATATGTTACGGCCGTAACTTCAATTTTTGGGAAATATGCAGAAACTCATTTACGGCCGTAAATGAAATGTCACGGCCGTAACTATTCAAGTCAAAAATTTCCTTATTTCAATTCTTTCCATAATTTGGGATTTCTTGGTCCCAAAGTTAGGGCACGAAATTGAGGCTACAAAAAGGGAATTTCATGACAAGAAAAAGACTATTATTATTTTTGAAAGAGGCTACACATTGAGGAAAATTGAGAGAAAAATACAGAGCATTCTTTGGAGATTTTCAAGAGCAAGAATATCAACAACAATGGAATTCATGAAGCAACTTGAAGAATCTACCACAACCATACTAGGCTAAATTTCATATCTTGTTCAAAGGGGAAGTTGTGTCAATTTAATTATGTTATTTTCTTTTCCTACAAATTAGTAGCGTGAATTTATTCCTTTATTTCAATTGTTGGATTATTATGTTTTGAATGTTCAATTGAGTTTATTTGATTAATAGTTTAATTTGGCCAATTGGATTATTGATCTTTAGATTCATGAATATGCTATGTTTAGATTCTTGATCCGTAATTGTCATTGAATCTTTACTTTAGTAGCAAATAAATCTCGTGCAGGTTTAGTAATAATTCAACTTGGATTGATTAATTCGAGCTTGTGAAATTAACGATCCAATTCAATCTATTCTTCTAAATTTTCATACTAGTCGTGCATTAAATCCTAAGAGCTTGTTTAGGATTGTCCGTGGCTAGAATTGGTTCGAAGAACTTGTTTTGAATCAATACACATAAGGAAGAATTTAGATAATCAGAACTTGTTGATTATTTATGATTGATAATTGAATTAGGAATAGAAACACGTTACAAGGAAAAGTATAACATTAATTGAGGGCACAACCGAACCCGAGAACAAGATTTCCTCTCATATTATTTCTCTAGTCATATTTAATTGTTTATTTTTATGCATAGTTTCATTCAAGCAATTTCAAACAACAAAACCCCCAATTCCATTCTAATTGATCGAACAACTAAAATTAGTTTTTGTTCCTCGTGGGATCGACCCTTACTCTCACTACTACATTATTAATTAATATTTAGCGAGTAAGGAATTATTTATTATTTTGGTGTATTTCGACTCGCATCATGGGGCCAAACATGTAGAAAATAAAATGTGTGGTGTTATCTTAAGGATTTAGTCAATAAAGTGATCCACTAAAGATTGTTCAGGACTAATGGGTATTAAGTGTCGTGAGATTAAAGTGTAGAGACAGATTCAATGTTTTAAATTGATGAGGGGCCAATTTAATAACATTGAAACACGATAGCTGCCCTACAGCTATTTATACAGGTCATGGTCCCCAATTGAGCGTGGTTTTTCATAATTCTCTACATCCCCATCAACAGAGGAGAAAATAAGGAGAAAACCACGAATCAGTTGGAAGGTCATAATCCCGTTCGATCAAACACAATAATAGATTCAGGTATGCTTCCGCTTTAGTTTCGATCCGATAATTACAGCATGATGTTTATGGATTTTAGATGAACAATCATCTATATTAAATTTAGTTTTAACAATCATATGTATCGTTAATGTATCAATAGTTGGTGTTGACGGTTGAAATATAAATATTCCACATCAGCAAGGAAATACGTGATTATCAGTTATGCAAAGCGAAAATGTAAGTGTAAGAGGTGAACCTCAGTTCGGAATTGCCGAACTGGACTTCACGTATGATTTAATATCTTTATATTTGGCTTTAAACAGCCTCAATTGGGATCCTTTTATGAGCCATCTTCTCTTATATCTATAGGGAAAAAGGGATAAGCTGGCTTATTACAATACCTGACTGCCTGACATTACCACATAACTAATCTAATTGAACTCTTACATAGGACTAGGTAGTTGACTTTTATCTGTTCTAACTGATTACATGTCCGAATAACTGTTTCAATTGCCATGTAAGAAAGTAGTTATGACCTCGTTCAATCATTGCAAGTCAACATCCGACCTGTCCCTTCCACCTTGGATGGATATAACTTGGACCTTATCTTTTCACTCTGGGAATGACGATGTATTTTTCGACCTGACATATTCTGATCGGAATGTGGGCCCGCCTTTGATCCCTTTTCCTCGGAGGTGATTAATTGTTGTCCGGCCTGGGGATGTCAGGTCGGACCTATTAATCGTCATCCAATGATACGACCTCAAACCATAAATTCCACCAAACGTCGCCGTTTTGTCACCCAGGTGGGATTGCCCATTAACAATTGCCCCTAGGAGTTGAGTTGAAAGAATTTCAGGTCTGCTCCTACATATAGTATTTTAGAATTAATCTTGAGGACTAAGTAATGATGATGTAGCCACGTGTCACTTGCCAATTGTGGCTAGGTCTGACCATGCCAGAGAAGTGCAATCAGTCGTCATTTCCCTTTGAAGCGTTCAAGGTACCTCTACAAATTTTGTACTGATAATTAATATTATTCTTATATAAAGAACTCTTCAACGTTTTTCCTTCTCATTGGACTTTAGCTTCTCCAAGAAAACTCTCTATTCCTTCGTCCGGTGTGAACTCTTGGTCGGCTATCTTATCACATGAACTCAACTTCAGATCTGCCTCACAGTTCAGGTATTTCCTTGTCACTTAGATAAATCATGAGTAATTCTGGTAGTGATAGTGAAGCCACTAGGAATGAATCTTGGGGGACGGGTAACGAGAATTCCAGTCCGAACTTAGGTACTCATTCCAGCGGGTCGGATGCTAGTGCATCGAATTTAGGAGATGTTGGATAAACAATTCCCCAAGAGGTGTAACCCCTCAGATCAGTGAACTACCCCGTTAATTTCTCGTCATACACAGCATCCCCCACTAAACTCTACTAGAGCTGGTCTGTCCATTTCGAGTTCGACGTTCTAGCAAGCCGACTGTCATCCTTCAATAGTATCTGAGGACAACCTGGTTGAATAGTGTTACAAATTTAGGATTCTGGACTTAGTGCTATTATTCTTTCCTAGGAGTGATGATCGGGTAGATGAACCTCCAGCAGAGTGTGTAGCTTTGAATAGAATGATGCTGGAGGCGAGTCTTAGGTTTCCTTTCTCTCGGACTGTCACCAATTACCTCAGGTATTGGGGATTAGCTCCTTCCCAAATTACAACAAACGGGTGGAGGGTTATCATAGGATTCTTGATTATTTGGATTAAGATGGGGTTTCCACCACCACGGGCGAGCGAGTTCGATTCTATTTACCAGCTTCGGGCTGACGCGAAGGATTCAGGATGGTATTATGCTATGGTCCGGCCTCGAACTGGTGGGAACTTAGTGGAAGAGCTCCCTGACTCTATCAAAGGTTGGCGAGATCGATGGTTCTTTGTTGGAGGCAAATGGCAGACTCCGAACCGGAATGACGAACTGGACTACATAGTTCCAACTCACTATAAACCTTATTGTATGTTTATGATTTTGTGAGTTTATTCAGGGCTGCTTTCTCTAATATTAATTACTTGCCTTTTTTTCAAGTCCTTCCAATCCGCCCAGGTCATTAGAGTTCGAGCAGCAACTGCAAAGAGCGCTCAGCCTTGACAAACGTGATAGGGATTTTAGGGAGTTAATCAAGGAGGATAACTTGTTCAGGGCCAAGCTCACTGCTGTACCTCCTTTTACAGCCTTCCATCCTCCCCCTACTCGTAAGTATGATTTTGTTCAGTTCATTGACAACATTTCATTGTGCTAACAATTTTCCATTTTGTAGGACCAACAAAATTCAAGCGAAAAGACATTCCTCCCTTCGACAGATCGGCATTTGTTAGGAACAAGAAAAGAAGACCCACAACTGGTGGGAAGACCCTACCTCCTGGACTTGGCCCAACTCCTCAATCAGGTCAGTCCAGTAGGACACGGGCCTCGGGACAAAGCCCTCCCAGGTCATCTCATGGAAAGAGGAAACTGGTTGAAGACATTCCTTCTGTTCTATCACCCCCACCTTTTGATCCCATAGTTCTTTCTGATCATCAAGCCTCCTCTGAGAATGCTACTCAATTAGATCTTCGCACTACCTCAGATCATCCTACCCCTTCGTCCCTAGCTGCTGATCCAATGGACTTCTCCTACTTCGGCATACACAAGGCCCGGGCTATTGAGATGGCGAAGCTGAAAGGAAAAATCCCAAAAGCCCTAAGGGATATCCAATCTCATAAGTGCCCAGGCTCAAACTCTTTGAAGGTTCTTCCTAATAGTGTCCATAACTCAGTCGACATCGTTGTTTGGACCTGGGACAAAAAGAAGGAAGCTATGGCTTCCAATATGGACTTACTGAACACCGCTCATGCCACCTCTACCTTCTTGGGGCTTGCGCAAAATTACATGTCCCACGTTCGCGCTAAAGCTCGTGAGAAGATGGAGCTGCACGACGAACTGATTCGCCAGATCATAGTGGTTAAGGATCAGAACTAGGCACTAGGACTTGAGAGGGAGAAGCTAGTTGGGATAAAGAAGGAACTGGAGCTGAAATGCGAAGGCTTAGCCCAGAGAAATGATCTCCTTCTTTCCGAGCTGGAGAAAGTTAAACTCGAGAATGCCGAGTTGAAAGCTAAATTCGAAGCCGATTATAAGGCCAAAGAAGAGGCAGCTGCTGAACTTGAATTGGTCAAGAAGGACCTTGGACAAGCCAAATCTGAGTTAGTATCGGCAGTTGAGGCTTACAAAGAGTCTAAAGAGTACGAGGTAGACCATATTGATACCTAAATCATGGAATTGGAAGATGCAGTTAGAAGGTTTTTGGAGCTCCACCCAGAATTTAATGCTGACCAGTTGAAGGCAGAACTGGAGAAGCTCAAGAAGGATCAAGCTGAGGCTGTGTCCGAACTTGCTCGAGGGATGGCTCTTTTGATCGAATAATGAAGGAAACTTTGTAATCTATCTTATTTTATATCACATCGTCTGTAAGGGCCTGTCCAGCCTCTCTTTTGTTCATGTATAAATGAATTTTGTTAAGATGAACCTGTTTCTTTACAATTCTTCTTCCAAGCTCACTTCTCAATAGAAGATTTAAAAAAAGTTATTTTTCCAATCTGATAAGATACTTTGGTCCTCAACTTGGGACTTCATAAAAATATAAACTTGTCGCCATAACATTAATATCAGATGGATTTATGACAAAATTGCGAATTATTACCTCACTGGAATAGTCAGGTCAGTTTCGTCCGATGGATGTAGAATTTTAACTTGCTGCCTCACTGGAGCAGTCAAGTCGGTTAGGTCCAACAGGACTTGTAGACCTTAAACTTATCACCTAACTGGAGCAGTCAGATCTGTTTGGTCCAAAAAATGAACTTAATAGAATTTAAACTTATCGCCTAACTGGAGCAGTCAAGTCTGTTTGGTCAAAAAATGGACTTATAGAATTTAAACTTATCGCCTAACTGGAGCAATCAGGTCGGTTGGGTCCAACAAAGGACTTGGCGCTTTAGTGCTCATTTGGGTCTCATTTGTGGGTCCTAAGGAATTCGTAAATTTCATTATGGTGGACCTGATTGTTGCATAATTAAGGTCCTAAGGAATTCGTAAATTCCGTTATGACAGACCTAATGAGCGCGTAGCTTGTTTTGTCAGGAACACGGAATTTGTAAAAAGTTTTATTCAATGGAATATTCTCATGACAAGTTGGTCATTACATATATTGGGAAGACGACTACTGATAGTACTTTTTGAGATGCTCCGCATTCCATGGATGTGGTAGGGTCTTTCCTTCTAAAGTTTCTAGTTCGTATGCCCCATTCAGCATGGTTTTCTTAATTCTATAATGTCCTTCCCAAGGTGGGGCGAGCGAGCCTGATTGAGCTTCCTTAGTGGCTATGAACACCTTTATGAGTACCAAATCTCCAACCTGGAACTTCCAGCCTCTGACTTTGGAATTATAGTACCCAATGCTTCTTTACTTGTAGGATGTATTCTTGAGATCCGAGACTAGCAGCTTCTCTTCAATTAAGTCCAGACTGGATTGTAGCATTTCGGTGTTCATCCCTTCCTCAAAATGTTGTGTTCTGCTTGAGGGGACGCCAATTTCAACGGGAATCACAGCTTCAGATCCAAAAGCAAGGGAAAAAGGAGTTTCTCCCATTGCTGTCCTACAAGTTGTCCTGTAAGACCATAATACCGCTAGCAGTTCATCGGCCCAAGCCCCTTTCAGCTCGTCCAACATGGTCTTCAAAGTGTGCTTGATGATTTTATTAATTGCTTCAACCTGCCTATTTGCTTGTGGGTGGCAGGGGTAGAATAGTGATTCCTAATCTTCAGCTCTTCACAGAAGGACCTGAACTTTGCGTTGTCAAATTGTTTCCCGTTATCAGTTACTACTGAGTGAGGGATGCCAAAGTGGAAAATGATGGACTTCCATATAAAATCAGTGATCTTTTGTTCAGTGATTTTTGCTAAAGCCTCTACTTCTACCCATTTTGTGAAGTAGTCAACCGTCACTATTGCATACTTTGTTGATCCTCTTCCTGTTGGTAAAGGTCCAATCAAGTCAATACCCCATTTTACGAATGGCCATGGTGCCATGACAAAGGTTAGGTCTTCTAGGGAGATCTGATCATTGGACAAAACCTCTGACACTTGTCACATTTTCTTACGAACTACAGGGCATCCTTCTTTATGGACGGCCAGAAGTATCCTTACCTTAAGATCTTGAATGCAAGAGATTGTCCTCCAGTATGGTTGCCACATACATTTTCATGTATCTCTCTCATAGCATATAGGGCTTCCCCTTCATTCAAGCACCTGAGTCATGTGAGGAAAAAACGTCATTTTTATAAACATCATCTATTAGAGTGTATCTGGCGGATCTGATTTTTAGCTTCCAAGTGTCATCTTTTCTTGGGGGCACCACTCCCTCCTTTAAGTGGTGGATGATTTCATCCATCCAGCTCTTATTTTTTGATTGCCATACTTAATAACTCTGCTTCTGTGAGGGCTGAATTTTGAACCTTTTGGATGGGGACACTATCCATAGTGTTGGCTCCTCCACTAGTGGCGAGCCTAGCGAGAGCATCTACCAGACTGTTTTGAGTTCTTAGTATCTGTTTAATATCTACATAGATGAACTTCTCCAATTCTTTCTTGGCCACCTTATGATAAGATGTCATTTTCTCCTCTTTCGTGTTGTAGGTTCCTGGGATTTGGTTCACAACTAGTTGGGAATCCCTAAACACGGTCACTCTAGTTATTCCCATATCTCTTGCCATTTTTAAACCTGCAATGAGAGCTTCATGTTCTGCCTCATTGTTAGTTGCTGGGAATTCAAAGTGGAGGGACTGACGGTACATTGAGTTCTCGGGGCTGACGAGAACAATTCCAGCTCCTGCACAGTTTTTAGTAGATGAACCTCTACATAGAGGGTCCAGAGCTCATCTCGGTCAGGCTGGTCAATTTTCATGTGAAATTCTTCTATGAAGTTCTCCAATGCTTGCCCTTTGATTTTGGTCCTTGGTTTGTAGGTGATATCGAATTGTCCCAGCTTAACTGCCCACTTCATCAATCTTTCCGAAGTGTTTGGTTTTTGTAAGGTTTAACGTAGTGGATAGTTGCTTAACACCTCCAGTGAGTGCTCCAGGAAGTAAGGTCTCAGTTTTCTCGAGCTCATAATTAATGCCAACACCAATTGCTCCATTGGTGGATATCTCAGTTCTGCATCTTTCAGTGCCTGACTCACATAGTAGACTAGGTGTTGAATACCATTCTTCGTTCTGATCAGAACTGAACTAACTGACCTCTCTGATACTGCAAAGTATAATTCTAACACTTCTCTTGGTACTGGTTTGGAGAGTAGGGGCGATGAGGCGAGCTGGACCTTCAGGTCTTCAAAAGCTTTCTGACACTGCTCCGTCCACTGGAAGTTCTTCCCCATTTTTAACGCTTCAAAGAAAGGTCTACATTTATCTGTCGATTTTAAGACAAATCGGTTTAGGGCTGAAATTCTTCCAGTCAAGCTCTGGATTTCCCTTATGTTGGTTGGGGCTTTCATGTCAATCAGGGCTTTAATTTTTTTCGGGTTGGCCTCGATTCCTCTTTGATGTACCATGTATCCCAAGAACTTTCCAAATCCTACCCCAAAGGAACACTTTTGTGGATTTAGCTTCATTTTGTATTGTCTAAGAATGGTGAACATTTGAGCCAAGTGCTAGAGATGATCTGATGATTTGATGCTCTTTACCAACATGTCATCCACGTATACTTCCATGATTTTGCAAATTTTCTCTGCTAACATTCTATTGACAAATCTCTGGTATGTTGCCCCTGCATTCTTCAATCCGAATGGCATCATCTTATAACAATATAGACCCTATCTGTGATGAATGATGTATGTTCTTCGTCTAGACCATACATTGGAATCTAGTTGTAACCTGAATACACATCCATGAAGCTCAACAGCTCATGCCCCGCCTTGGCGTCTACCATTTGATCTATGCGTGATAGTGGAAAACTATCTTTGGGGCAGGCCCTGTTCAAGTCTGTAAAATCTATGCATAGCCTCCAGGATTTGTTGTTCTTATCACAAGAACTGGATTGGCCACCCACTTGGGATATCTGGCCTCCCGTATGAATCCATTCCCTAACAACTTCAGGATCTCATTTGCAATTGCTTCATACTTTTCTCCATTTAATGGGCGACGCTTTTGTCTTTTTGGTCTTACTCCTCGATTAATATTGAGTTTGTGACTGGCCAAGTGTGCAGGTATTCCCTCCATGTCATCATGAGTTCAGGTAAAAACATCCCTATTCTTTTTCAAAAAGTCTAAAAGTTCAGATCTTACTGGCTCCTTGAGGTATTTCCCAATCTTCAACTGCAACTCAGGCATATCTAGATCCAAGCTTACCAACGTGAGGTCCATCGGTCCGGTCCCTATTTCATTCTGGTCCAGGTGTGGGACTAATGTTTAGATTTCTTCGATCTGGTCCACGCGTGGGTCTTCCATTCGGATACCTTTTACTTGATGTACCTAACAGGGGCATAAACTTAAATTACATTCTCAGGCCATCCTCTGGTCTCCCCTCATTACTCCTACCTCGTGAGAAGTGGGAAACTTCATCACATAATGGTATATTAAGGTGGCCGGCTTCAATTCATGTAGAATAGGCCTTCCAAGAATGGCGTTATAGTTGGATGGTATGTCTGCTATGACAAAATCCGCTATTACTCGCCTGGTGCAAGGAGGATTCCCGAGTTCTACCATGAGTGCAATTTGACCTAGCAGTGTGACATAATCCTCGGTGAAACCTTGTAACTTCATGGAGTAAGGGCTGAGATGTCGTTCTTCCACTCCCATTGGGAGGCAAGTCTTCCAGTACAAGATATTTACAGCACTCCCGTTGTCTACCAGAGTATGGTGGATCTTCACCCCCAAAACAGGCATGGTTATGATCAAAGCATCTGCATGTGGTTGGAGGACTCCCTCTGCATCTCTTTCATCAAAACTGAAGGACTCGTCCTCCTTTACAAAAACTGGAGCTCTTGCTGATAGGATCTGATAACTGTTCCGTGCATCCCTGATGTGCTGACGCCTTTGCCTTTTAGAATCTTCCTGACTTTGGCTTCCGCTTATCAGCATGCAGATCTCAGCTGGAGGTATGCCCCCAATTTTTTCTTGGCCCTACTTTTCTTGACTCGCCTAAGGTTCTCCTGCGTACTCTTTCAAGTGGCCCGCCTTGATCAATTTTTCAAGTTCTATCCTCAGGTCTTTACAGTAACCGGTGTCGTGACCCGCTGATCTGTGGTACCTACAGTATCTGGATTGATTCAGTTCAGACGAACCTGTCCTTAATGGTCTGGACCTTGGCAACAAATTCTTTTTCAAATTCATTCAAATATCTTTTTCAAAATCAAGTTTGATTAAAACCTTTAAAAAATTAAGTTTTTAAAAAGCTATCAGACAAGTCGACTGTACTGTCTTTTTGGAACTCCAACGACTATTTTCTCATAACGGCTATTTTCAAGTCTACCGCATAGATGAAGAGGTAGAGCACAAGAGTCAGTATGTGTAAATTTTGCTCTATAAATAGCATTCTCTCTTGCATTCAATTTTACCAACTTACAAGAACATTTAAGAGAGAAATTGATTGAGAAAATCATTTAGTCTACATTGTATTAAATTCTATTTCAGTGGTTACATCTCTTGATTAGTTGAAAACTTTTTCATTTATTCCATCAAAGATTTCAAGTTTGCAAGAAAACTTTTCAAGCTTAAATATTATCATTTCTTATTTACAAAAGTTCTTCTTTACAAAACACTTTCATTAAAGTGCAAATCTCTCTTTACACTTACCTTTTATTATTTGTTAAGAGGGATTACTTGGTTGAAAGCTTTGATTCGAATATCCTACATATTTCATATTTTATTTATCAAAGTCTTTTCAACAAAAAACTTGAGTTAAATTCATTGTCATCTATCGAAGTGTTATCTAGAACTTTCTATGTACTTGATTTGATTATATCATTTGTTTAAGAGACTTTTTTCAATTGTAAACTTATCATTTATTATCTTACGGTTTCGAGAGCCTAGTGAAAACTCGATTATTGTTAAGGATAGGTGCTCCTTGTTTGCTCCTTGTTGCAAGTCACTTAAGGATAGGTACTCATTGTTGTAAGTCATATAAGGATAAGTGCTCCTTGTTGTAAGTTACTTAAGGATTGATACACCTTGTTGTAATTATTACCATTATAATGAGTTTGGCTTTGCTCGTGATAGAGAGCTTGGTAACAGAGGACACAGATCAAGTTGTTTGATTGAACCACCTTAAATATCGTTTGCATCCCCTTATCTCTTTTACTTACTTACATTACACTTACTTTATTCTATCAGTCTATATTGTACAATACTATCTCTAAGTATTATACTTGCTTTATCAATGAAGTTTACATCTTTATATCACCTAATATTGATAGTTAAGTTACTTTGCATCTCTTCCAACACTAAGTTTTATACTTGTACCTATTGGTTTTAAGTTTGAGATTATTTATCGAAAAAAATTTATAAATCAATTCAACCCCTTTGGTTAGTTACTCTTAAGCTAACACCATTTACACACAAGCAAGATTGCATGACCAAGCCTCACCACCCTTCAAACTGATAGCCATTGCCATTACCAAACCGAACATCGAATCTCCATAACTCACTCTCCCCAATCCACCAAAATCAGATTTCATGCACCAACAACCAACCTATACCATGGCTTTCCTTATGAATCATACGTCTTAAAAATTGTCCAATCCAATAAATGGAATTGGGAGAAGTCGAAGGTCGTCACTTTAATCCACAATGGATATGAAGGAGACAATGAGAATCAAAACCACATCATGAACCCGAAAACCACCGCTAGTACACCACTTCGAAACCACACTACCCTAACTTCGAAATCCCCAAAAGAACACCCAAACAACCAAAACCCAAGTAATAAACTAAGCCCGACTACGTGCCTCGAGCACCGACTTGTTTGGCCGGAAAACTCCAACTCCAAATTTGAATTCCAAGCCTTGGTTTCTTGTACAAATCGGCCAACACCTCCGTTACCTATCAAACTTTAACCCTCACTCTCAGTAAAGTGTGTGAGAGAGAGAGAAATAGGTTAAATGTTTTAATGTTTTAATTTTGTAAAAAAATTCCTTTTAGTCCCCTGATTTTTCAAAATCTTTTAATTTAGTCCCTACATATGTAAAATGTTTTATGTCAGCATCTTATATTTTAATTTTGTATAATTAAGTCTCAAGCTTTCAATTAAATAAACATTGACCTAGAGTTTTTACTGTTTACAAACTTATTTTTACAAAATGAGTAAAAATAATTATTTGTACTGTAGATCTTACATGTATAACTGTGTTTATGAGATTAACTTGCTTGTTTAAGCATATGAGACAATGTTATGAGAATTACTTGCTTGTTAAGCATAATACCATGTTACAAGAATTTACTTGCTTAAGTGCATGAGACTTGAACTTGTTTGTATTACTTATTCATGAGACTACGGGTGATCCCTTAGACGCCTGAGACTTAAATGTCATGATTATGTGTTTTATTTATAATATTCAATTATTGTGTGCTCGAGTCTACTAAGTATTTCTAAGTATTTCTACTAAGTACTCACATCTTCCTTTAAAATAATATTTGTAGATTATGGAGTTAGCGACGAGGCCTACGACAGTGGCTACTAAAGAGTTATAATGAAAAATGTTTTTGTTGAAATTTTGATTCTATTACTTGTCATGTTTATTCCAAATTTGAATTGTTGACCATTTGAGTCATGATGCGTGTCGCAATGCACCAAAATAATAAATAATTCCTTACTCGCTAAATATTAATTAATAATGTAGTAGCGAGGGTAAGGGTCGATCCCACGAGGAACGGAAACTAATTTTAATTGTTCGGTCAATTAGAATGGAATGGGACGGTTTATTGTTTGAAATTACTTGAATAAAAAATATGCATAAAAACAAACAATTAAATATGACTAGAGAAATAATATGAGAAGAAATCTTGTTCTCGGGTTCGGTTGTGCCCCCAATTAATGTTATATCTTTCCTTGTAACTTGTTTCTATCCCTAATTCAATTATCAATCATAAATAATCAACAAGCTCTGATTATCTAAATTTTTCCTTATGTGTATTAATTCAAAACAAGCTCTTCGAACCAATTCTAGCCACGGACAATCCTAAACAAGCTCTTAGGATTTAATGCACGACTAGTATGAAAATCTAGAAGAATAGATTGAATTGGATCGTTAATTTCACAAGCTCAAATTAATCAATCCAAGTTAAATTATTACTAAACCTGCATGAGATTTATTTGCTACTAAAGTAAAGATTCAATGACAATTACGGATTAAGAATCTAAACATAGCATATTCATGAATCCAAAGATCAATAATCCAATTGGCCAAATTAAACTATTAATCGAATAAACTCAATTGAACATTCAAAACATAATAATTCAACAATTGAAATAAAGGAATTAATTCATGCTACTAATTTGTAGGAAAAAAATAATATAATCAAGTTAACACAACTTCCCCTTTGAACAAGATATTGAATTTAGCCTAGCATGGTTGTGGTAGATTCTTCAAGTTGCTTCATGAATTCCATTGTTGTTGATATTCTTGCGCTTGAAAATCTCACAAGAATACTCTATATTTTTCTCTCAATTTTCCTCAATGTCCAGCCTCCTTTTTGTGGTGATTTTACTCCTTTAATACTCCCAAAATCGTGCCCTAGCTTTACCCACAAGATATATCAAAGATAAACCTTAAATCAGATTAGAAAATTACTTCACGAAAAATTTACGACCATAACTTTGTCATTTACGGCCTTAAGTGAGCTATTGAAATTTTTCGGAATTTGGAAGTTACGGCCGTACCTTTGTCATTTACGGCCATAAGTGCATATCTGCCGAGAAGCGCCTGTGCTCGATGTTTTGGTCATAACATTCTCTCCTGATGTCCGATTGTGGTGATTCAAGTTGCGTTGGAAAGAAAACCCAAATATCTACAATTCTTTCTGAAATAGATGTTCCCAAATTCAAAATCCTTCTATGACAAAATTGAGCTTCAATCTCTGACTAAAATTCATGATCACAATCCTTGCGGGTTTTTGATTTCTAACTTCACCCCAAACCTTCTTTGATCGTAATTTTTGCTTCTAATCTTCTTCCCACATGTCATTATTGATTTGGAGCTCTTTGAATATGCCATTGAACCTCACTTCTTGATTTTTTTGTAATTTTTTGGTCATATTTCCTTTATTTTCTTCTTTTTGACTTTACATAGTACAATAAATGAAAATTCTTTAAACGGTACTTCAATATGATCAAACCAATAACAAAATAAGATAATAAGTGAATTTAATACGTGCTAATAAAGTACTTATCAAGTCATTTTATAAAATTACACGAATTGAATTCCAGTTATGTTCCACTCGTTTATTATTTTTGAAAGTTAGTTGAAAGGATGATGTGGCGTTCCGAGTGTATGAAATTCGGGGTGTTAACAAGTATAGTATACACCTTGATGAAACTGATAATCATACTTATTATCCCAAAAAAAAAAAATGCTGCCCATGCCAATAGATTGAATATTGTGAAATCAGCTGAAACTAACACTTCTGCACCCCCTCCCCCCCCCCCCCCCCCCAGGAAGACAAGCACGCAGAAATTAAGAACATCCGATGGCTGTAACATGTGGTACTATCTTCAACTATTTATTGTGTGTTTAATTTCGTAAACATTTATTATATGTTAGTTTCTAGATTAACATAAAATATTAAAGCAAAATCACGTATCCAAAAACTGGATCGGTCATTTTGGTATATGAATTGTTAGAATTGCAATAAGGAGTTATATGCTGATTCTTTCACAATATTTTTATGGTTGGGAAAAAACATCTTAGTCACAACATAAGCTTACGTTTCTCAAATTCTGTAATTAATAAATTCGTACTATTTTTGAGCCATAATTCATCTGGAGTTATAAGTTTCAATTGGACACATAAAAGCAACTGCAACTGCAACTGCAACTGCAACTGGAGAGCCAGATGAAAATTTCTTGCTATGTGGTGCACAAGCTTTGATGGTGCACGCATCATCGGTAATTAAGCATACATATCAAACACATTAATTCACTTATTTTTGAACCATGGATAATTTATAAATTTTACTAAGCCCTTGTTTGGTCTCGAAGTTTTTAAACTACTTTCCTCTAAAATCATTTACAATCACAATTTTATAGGACTCACCACATTTACACTTTTCAATATCTTTTTAACCACACATTCTTTGAAAAATCAACATTTCTTCCAATTTCTCCTACACTAAACGGGCTCTAATATTATGTTTTAACAAAATGAAGCGAAGTTGACAACAAGGGAAAAGCTCCCATTTATGCTACATAATCTACTGTTTTTCGGTTTAACAACTTCTAGCATCAACAGCCAAGAAATCTCTTTTTCCAGCACCAGATGCATCGCCTCCAAGTAAAAAGAAGAATGACAGAGATGGTGATGGAGCCATAACCAAGGAGTGGAAATTATCTATCTTAACATTTCCTATTTTGAAAATTCCGGGACCAAACAAGGGCTTAATGTACTATCCCTGCATTAGGCCGGCTATTCAGATAGACCAAGTTAAAACAAGAAAGCAAAATATTCATTTTGATGCAGATAGGTTCCTGCTTCATATATATTTGATTGCATCTTTAATTTTACAATGTACTCAACAGCAGGAAGACAAGACAGCACTGGTTGTCCTAACAAGCTACAAGACATGAGGGGCATACTCTTTTAAGACATGAGCCTGGGGTAGGCCAGACCTACCTATTTCCTATGCAGAGACGTATGACGTGAAGCAGCTTTGGACGCTGAGTGGTGATTACAATAAGTCTTCATAGAAACACCGAAAGAATTTAAAAAATAGCTGAATTTTAAGATAAAAAGAATTAGCTGATACAATACATAATGAAGAAGTTGAATATCACAATTCCTCCCACCAACTAGATGACCAAATGGAACACTCAATACTTAATGGTGAAACATTCAGTTGCAGTACAGAGTAAACCTTTTGGGTGAGTGATCGTCTAATCAATATATCCTTGACTCTCTCTCTCTTTCGAACAACTGGTGTCTTAAAGTTGCGATAATATCATCCAAGGCCCCTTGATTTGCAGCCAGATAACTTACAGCATCCTCTTTATTGTTCAAAACTTTCCCATTTATGAAATAGCAGCTCCCTTCTGCCGATAGGATACCATGTTCACAGGCCAATTCCAAGGCCTCCAGTTCACAACAGAAGCCTCTTCCAAATTGTATACTTAACTCAGCTTTTGTCATAGAAGGTGCTAGCTTATTTTTTACGATTTGCACACAAATCCCAAGACCAGTAACCTGGACGAGAAGAAAAAAACCAGAAATGATACTATCTCTTGATATCAATACTAAATATATGTAGAAGTAAATTAAAGACGAGAACAGGAAAAGATCCACATCATCTGACTAATACATCATGTGTGATAATAGCATCAAGAGAAATGGATAACCAAAAACCCGAATAGTAAGCTTATTTCTCCTCTTTCTTTCCTCTGGGAAATCTAGCAAATTGCAGATGCATGATGAGAGGGTGAGACTACTGTTTCTGTTATTTGATTCGGGAGAATAATTGCTATCTTTTTGTTTCTTTTACAATGCACCTAGCATTTATACATCTGCTACATATGTAAAGACTAAACAAATGCATAAAACTCATATTAGGTTAAAACATCACTTAGTTGGACCTCTTTTATGGATGGTGACCTTATAAATCATCAATTATACCACAGAAATTCAAAGACAATTTACTTAAAAAGAAATACAAAACAATTGATACGTATAGGATTAAGTCATTTGGCACAAACTCTTGAAGTGTTACCTTATCCTCAGTCCTGAGCAATCCTTTTCGGCTAATTCGCATTCGGACGGCAGCATAAAATTTCAAGGCATTTCCACCGCACGTTACCTCTTCAGCACGAATAGAGCCTTGCTCTGATCTCAAATTTCTTCTTACCTACAAGAGTTGAGAATGCACCATAAAATTAATGCCACCTGCCCTATGTAAAAGAGTATTAATAAAAAAAATGAATTGCTATAAAAAACAAGGTCCTGACCTGATTAATAAAGATAATAAGAGTACAAGAACGACATAGCGAATAATGAATTTTTCGTAGCGCTTGGGTCATTATTTTTGATTGTAGGTCTGTGGGGTGGCTACAAGTCGAAGCTTCAACTTCAATTTGAGGAACAAGAGCAGCTACCTAAAACCAAAATGCAGAAAAAACATTATGGGGAAATAAGCAGATTACTAACGATGAAGGAAAAAATTGAAGTAAACTGCAGAAGTTTACAAGAGAAAACTACATATGAAAAACAATGGAATAAACCTCCAAGTAAATGAAGAACTTCACCAACAAAAATAACGTAACTTTAACGTTTATGCTCAATAGACAAAAAGACACCTTAACCGACTAGAATCTCTATATAAATGCACTATCTACTATAAGGTCTAATAACATTACACGTTCATAAATTCCACACAACTGCATCACCGTCTACAGCTAGAAATGCAAAGAAATGGGTGGGCATTTATTGAGAACACTATATTTAAATAATCTGTTCAGAAGAGAGGGAGAAAGGGCAGATACATACACTGTCAACCACAATTACATCAACTGATCCACTTTTTGTCAGTGTATCAACGATGCTCAGCAAATTTTCAGCAGAATCTGGCTGTGAAATAAGGAGATTATCTGTATTTACACCTATTGATTCTGCAAATAAAGGGTTCATTGCATTCTCCACGTCAAGATATGCACAGTAACCTGTCAGAAGAATGAATTAGTATCAAGAATGAACTCTGTGAAAGACTATGTTAAGGCTGAAAGGCAGAGCTTAACAAAAGATGTTAGCAGCACCTCAGTTACAAACTAATTAGGCTTGTTACATTACACTCATATCAAGCAGTTTTATAAAGTGATATTTTCCTTATTTTTGTTTTCTTTTTAATATTTGAAAGTTCTGAAACATGCCACTTGGTGAGAAAATTATAACAAAAAAGCATGACTCAACTATCAAAAATATTACGTTTGGGAATATGTTTTCACTCATTTTGCAATTGAAAAAAAGGTTAAACTAAAAAAGTTTAGAAGGCTTTGCTCTGATCATTATTTAAAATGTTTAGGGCTTAGGAACATGTTTGGGTACTTGGGTTTTGTTTATTTAAAATGTATAGGGCTTGGGCTCATGTTTTCTAATATTATTAGGTTAAAAAATAAGCCCAGATTTATATATTCTTTAGGCCCAAGTATATATATTATTGTTTTTGGGCCCAAGTTTTAAAAATTTAAAATTACAATTGAGGCTCACGCCTCAAGAGGCGTGAGGCTTGAGGCGCACGCCTCAATCAACGAGGCGCTCGCCTCACAAAATAATAGTTTTTCCCAGCGCCTCGAGGCGCCAGAAGCACGCCTCAAGTTGAGGCGCGCCTCAGTTACGTTTTTTTATTCCATGCAGACAAGCTATTATTATTGTGTCACAAGTGAAAAGTAACAAGATAATAATTGAAATGCTAAAGAGTGCAACTGACAATGCCGGCTACTTTATACTCATCTATATGGAAATGCACATGTACACTCAACTATCAAGATCATTTTAGAATTCTGAGTAATTCATAGTTTCATGGAAACAGTGAAGAATCAATAAAAAAAATTCCAGGAAAACTCTTTTCACAACCTAAACTATGAACACAACAAATAATATTCTTTATGCACCTCCAAGCTTTTGAGCCTCCTTGATAATATGAAGTGCAAGCGTGGTCTTGCCAGATGCTTCTTGCCCGTAAATTTCAACCATCCTTCCCTGCAGAAAGCAATTGAGCTATGTTACAGACTATCATAGTTTCGAAGCCAAAAATGTTTAAAAGAGGAAAACAAAAACGTGAACTCAAAAACAAGATTAATCGCCATTTCATGGAAAAGAAAAAGTAATTAAAATAACTCCCTATGCAATAGAAAATTACATATTTTGATAGTTTAACAACAGGAGAAATGCCTATATTTCTAATAGACTAATACTTCGATTTTTCACACCAAATATTAAGTTAATGTGAAAAAACGATCATATCCATTGCTTTTAAGAGCCATATCTTAAAAATGGTTTGGATCTCAAAATAGGAAAATCAATACAAGTGCTCGTAATTTTCATATATACAGTAAATGGACTACCAAATACGCATCCAACATAGTAGAACCGTAGAAGATCACCTTTGGTAGACCACCAATGCCAAGTGCTTGATCCAGCCTCAGTGAACCTGTGGAAATTACAGATGCATGTCTAGCACCAAAGAAATGCTGAGTAGACAACATTGACTTTTCACCAAAATCACTTGCAATCTTTGACAGAGCCACACGCAGTGCAGTATGTTTATCAGTTGCCTTGTCATCATCAGGTATTTCATCATCATATTTATATTCTGGAACTTAAACTAAGATCAGAAACAACAAAAAAGAAACAAGGATGGAGCAGTGATTACAAAAATATATCATCCAGAGTGAATATTAACAAAGCAGCACACACAATACAATACAATACAAAAAAATAAAGAGATCCAAGATATCCCTAAAAAATCACACAAGATAAGTGAAACAGCTAGTAATAATTGGGGGCGAGGAATTTAGTTTTTACCTGCAAATGACGCAGAAGTGCTGTGCAACCTCGTCCAAACTATTACATCCTGGCAAGATACTGAAAGTAAGGAAAGACCCAGAATCCAATAATCAAACTCATTTTTATTCTAGAATCACAAAAAGATATTCCGTACAATCATATTATGTGAACACATAAATAAATACATATATCCGCATATACATACCGGAGGTTTGAAGGAGACGCGAGAGCAGGGAGGAGAGGTCGACAGTGGACTAAAACGAAGGAACCTAATTGCTATAGGAGCCAAATTCACCATTTGCTTTCAATTTATTAACCCATTCTATTCTATGCAACAGCCACAGTTAGGGTTTTGTTATGAGATAGTGGTTTAGAGATGGCGCCATGTTTTTCCTGACGGGTAAACCAGGGAGGGAATGGAGTTGAAATCACGACTTAATGCGACTTATTCGCATTATATAAATTTTAGTGTCCGTAAAAAAGCGCGATTTCTTCCGGAATCAAAGCAACAAGGTGGAAACGCACAGGAGAGGGACATAAAAAAATTTGCATTGGATAATTCTAGAGAAACATCTTTTTTTAAGTTACATTGTGACATATCACATATTCATTGAATAATGAAAATCACCATCCCACTATTTACATTTTTAGCACCCAATAAAAGTACGTTATATTATAATATCTTTACTTAAAAATGTTCTCAAAAAATGTTACCTAAAATTATTCATTCAATCATCATATCACATCAAATAATATCATACTTCACACACACACACACACACAAAATAAATAAATAAATAAAGTTCATGCCACAAATAACACACACATAATTTACTATTCAAAATAACTTTTTAAATTTGGAAATCTATGAAAAACAAAATAATAATAATAATAATAATAATAATAATAATAATATGCAAAAAAATGCAATAAATATTTTAGCAATTATTATAATACATAATATTAGAATTCGTGCTATACAATTAATGACAACACGATTTTTTAATTTATTTTAATGTATAAACTTTTTTTTTTAATAGTTATTATTCCCTTGATAATTATTTTAGGGAAATACCTATAAATAACCTCATCAACTATAATAGTTTTAAAAATAAGCCTTGAAACCATAACATTTGATAAATGGCCTTTGAATATTCAAACCTCCTAAAATACCCTCTTACATAGAATTTGCAATACAAATCATTCAAGTATAGAAAATCTCCATTTAAGTCCTTAAGTAGTTTTGTTTATACAATTTTGATAGATTTTTGTTTATATGATTTTTGTTCGCTCATAGTAGTACCCCTAAATTGGTATCAGAGCCATATGGTAGATCTAAAAGATAAATATTATATGACAAAAAATAAAAATGAATATAAAATATATACATCAAGATTTATGATTATGCATACATTAATACTACCCGATAATTATAAAATAGAAATCTTGAGAACTTTAAAAGATTTAAATAAAGATATAAGAAAAGAAATATATGATCTAATAAATTTCGATATAATAAAAGAAGATTTTATCATAAACGAAATATTAGATTTAATCCACAAAGACATACTAGTAGGATTATATAAAGATTGTAGAAATGAATTATCATAAATGAGATCCTTTATTAATCAAATATCTAGATATGAAAACAAATGAAAAATTAGATTCAATAACAGAACAAAGAGGAAATCTATTAGATCAAATGATAGAAGAAATAAATATAAAAAGAAAAGGATTTCTAAGATTAAAATCATTAGAAAGTAAAATAAAATATTTTAATACAATTCTCAAACAATTACCTAATATACTTATGATCATAAATAACAAAGAAAAAATCAATATGAAAAAATATGACATAACTGGATAAATAAAATACTACATAAAATATTATAGAGCACAACAAAGAAAATCAATGTTAGGATCAATTGAAGAATTTTGTGAATATAATATAATGATATGTAAATAAGTAAAATATAACACAAACTTAGATTAGAAGTTGAGCATATCAGAGGAAGAATTTAATGACGTAATTTCTAGAAATAAAATTTGAAAAACAAATAATAGAAAATATTAATCTACCAGTAGGATCATACTAAATAAAAGGAGCTAATACAACTATGTTTCAACCATTAAGCTCATGTGGAGAATCTGATGGATTTCTTAACATGCAATTAAATTGGATAAGTGCATTTTTATGGCAAACATATAAAAATATAAATTTATAAGATAAATTAGTTATTGAAGAATTACAACAGTTAAATATATAAGATGTGAATATCAAAAAAAATTACAAAATAAACTAACAATACAATTTAAAGAAATAAAAGATATGATAGGAGAAGTTAAAAATATAGATGAAGAAATTTTAAAAGAATTTCAAAGAAAATCATGAAAATTAATTAAGCAAGATAAAATTGAAATAATTATAGGAAAAAATAGATAAGCTAAATGAGAAAATAAAGAAGAATGAAAGAATCATATCAATAGAAGAAAGAATAAAAAAATTAGAAATAAGAATAGATGATATGTATGACAGACTATTTAAGGTACAAAAAACTCAAACTATTAAATCAAAAGTATAAAATGTCAATAAGTGAGTATATTGAAGATCTAAAAATATTAATAAAATCATTAATAAGTGATGTTCAAGAAGTAAAAAATGAATTAAAAGAAGTAAGAAATGATATAAACATACTAAAACTAGAGATTAGAGAATTCAAAGATAATAATAAAAGTAAAGATAAGAAAATAGACAAAAAATTCATAGAAAAAGAAATACTTAGAATAGGAAAGAAATACTTTGAACAAGAAAAAATTATAATAAAAGCATGAAGTATGGATGATAAAGTTAGAAAAAATATATTATCAAAAATACTAGAAGAAGAGTTAGAATTACAAAAATTCATAGAAAAAACTTTAGGAAAACTAAAAGATAAAGAAAAAACTGAAGAAGAACAAGATAAAAATGAATGAAGAATTAGATTTGCTTATAGAAAATTTTGATCAATTAAGCCTAGAAAATTTGAATGAATACCAAGTTTTAATGAATACTGGAGGAGCACCTAACCCAGCTCCAACAGGAACTTCCAAACAAGAATTACCACCTAAAGGTAATAAATATAAAGATAGATTTGAACCAAATAATAATTACGATAAACCTATTAATCATGGAGGAATAAAACTAGATTTGGATTGCAAAATATATACTAAAAAAGCCTTATTAACTTGGGCAGATTCGATGATGCTATTCTTTTTATACAATAAAGATGACACATGGGTAAATACTAAAAGAATGATAGACTTTTTAACACCATCTTTTGAAGGACATGTTAGGAATTGGTGGGAAAGAATAAGTAGTGATACGAAAGCATTAATAAGAAAAAATGTACAAACAGAACTAATAAAATCAAATAAAAAATGTATAGAAAAGTTAGTAGATTATATTGCGGATGAATTTTTAGGAGAAAATTGGATAAGCAATGCTGAAACAGAAATAATTAGAGAAAATGATAATGCAATAGTAAGATTAATAAATTTAACAATATGTGATATGTGTAAAATCAAATAATACACTTGTGAATTCAAAGAATATTATTATGTCCAATTCTATAGTAATGAAAATCAAGAAGTATATAGAGATATGTACTGCAATAAATTACCAGGTTCATGGGGAATATACTTTAAAATAGAATTTGAAAAATTTATCATAGACAACCTTGGAACACCTAGAATATTAGGATCAAGGATAAAATTCATATTTGAAAGATTAGCATATATATGTCAGCAAAGACAACTATTAAAGAAATCAGGAAAATTAACTAGAATATCTTGTGAAGATATGGAAAAACCTATCCAATGGAGATGTAATCCTGAAAGAAGAAAATATAAAAATAGAAAATTTGAAAAGTTCAGAAACTTTAGGAAAAGATATATAAAATCTAAGAGAATATATTATAAAAGAAGATATAGCCCAAATAAAAAATAGAAAAATAAAATTTATAAAAAAGACAAAAGCCAATGCAAATGTTGGAATTGTGGAGAAATTGGACATATTAGCCCTGACTGTAACAAAAAGAAGGTTAAAATATTACAAAAAGAATATCTAGAAATAGTAAGTAAACTAAGTGAAATATCTGACATTGAAGAATATTATGATCAAGAAGTCTATATAAGTGAAACAGATTCAGAAAGCAAAGAATCAGAATAGAGAAATAGAAGAAATAGAAAATAATAAGAACATAGATAAACAAGAATATGAAGGAATAGAAGGTTATGGATTAAAAGTAACTTTTGACAATAATAAGTTCAGAAAAATACAAAAATTATCTTAGATTTGAAAATAGGAAAATGGGAAATGTTAGAGAATATGGAAAAGAGAAAGAGTAGTAATAAATGAATATCATAAAATTGAAAGGGCAATAGATGCTAGAACTACTCAAGGAACACACAAATTAAATCTTTTAACAAAAAATACGGTTACAGAATTATTAACAAAGATCAATAGAAAACAAAGTGAAAAAATCTAATATGTTTATTTAGCAGGTATCCAAATAATGTTTAAATCCTATCTTAGAGAAGGATTAGATTCACCTTTGACTGTAAGTTTACATGATGGAAGAATTATAAATTTAAAAGACAATCATTCAGGAACAGTAGAAGGAAATTTAGCATATAAGAAACTAATATTTACATGTTATACAAAATATTGTATATCGTTAAAAGATAGAATCTTTAATGATGTTTTAGGACTACATTTCAAATTACATAACGATGATATAATGAACCAGGAGATAAAATTATGACTATAGAATATATGGCATTATACACATTTACTAATTCTAATTATGGAAAGATTTATTCTAAAAAACTATATATTGAAATTCATAAAGAATGCAAAGACTTTGATAAAGTTGTGGAACTAGATAAACAAATAAATTTAGTCCCAAAAAACTATGAACTTACTATAACAAAAAATAAACCAAAAATTATAGAGTTGAGAGAAGAAAAATACCCTAATAATAACATAACATTTGAAGATGACAGATTAATTAGAAAATCAACAAGTTTACCCAATAAAAAACAATTAAGAGAAACTAGTAATACAAGAGAAATAAAACTTCATAGAAATGCTGGAAATATGAAAATAGAAGGTGAATATTTCAATGGAAAAGAACATGTAAAATGATCAAATATATTAATTGAAACAGGAGCTAGTGAATGCCATATAGCTTCAAACAAAAATAAATGATTAATATCTCATAGAACTGATCATTATAGATATACAAATTTTGATGGACAAATACATATGACTGAACTTGAAGTTAAAGTACCAATAAAAATAGGAGGAATAAATCTCTTAGTAAATCCTCATGTGTTATTAGGAATGAGCTTCCTAGATGGATTAGAAGATTATAGTATAAAACGTGAAGGATTATATATAACTCATAAGGTCAAACTATATTATGTAGAAAAGTTGAATAAATGAATAACCAAATAAGTTTTTCATTAGCTATTTATATTCAAGTTACTATTGTTGAAAGAAATATAACAATATGTGCATTAATAAACACAGGAAGTGATATAACGATATTCAAAAATTTCTTAATAAAATCATGGAATACTAATGGAAAGATAAAAATTACAGGAGTAACATGAGAAAGTACTCAGATAATTAATAGTGCTGATAAAATTGATATAATACTTGGAAGTAAACAAATCATTGTAAATAAAATATATAATTACAACAAATTAGATTGTGATATATTATTAGGAAATGACTTTATACAATAATTTCAATATTACAAACACAATAATTACATGATAATGTTCCAAACACCTTGTGGACATTTACTAAAAATACAAAGAGAATTTAGACCTTACAGAGTTCAGTCAACATGGCGTGGTGATAAATGGAAGAAAAGACCAATTACACAAAATGAAATAAAAAAAATAAAATAATAATGTATAAAAAAGTCTTGAAAACAAATATACAATTAAACATGGAAAAAATCATAGAATAATTAGAAAAAATTTGTAGAGAAAATCCATTATTATTTTGGAAACCACATCATCCAAAAGCTAAAATAGAATTAACAGAAAATGTTTTTATAAGAATTAGACCAATGATGTATACTATACAAAATACATAAGAATTTAAAAACCAAATAAAAGAATTACTTAACCAAAAATTAATCAGACCAAGTAATTGACCTCATAGTAGTCCAGCTTTCATGGTAATGAAACATTCTGAACAAAAAAGAGGAAAAGCTAGAATGGTGATAAATTATAAAGAATTAAACAAATATACCAAATTTGATGGATACTTTGATGAGGTTCGAAGCGCGGAAGAAACGCCGGAAAGTTCCGAACCCAGGTTGTTACGGACGGTGGAATCTTGACCCGACAATCACGACGCGAGAATCGACGATGCGGATTGAAGAATCAAGATTTGCGAAACGCCACAAGGATCTGTCCAACTTCCTTGATAAGTTTTTGGTTTTGAACGCCACAAATATTCTTGCGAATATTTGATAAGTTCGAGATGAACGCCACAAGATAATCAATCTTGATAAGTTCGAGTTTGTAATGTGAATCCACACATTAAACAATTGAAAAACATTCAATCTTTTTTTATTCGTCAAAGTCTGTTTTTAATATTACAATGAAGACGCCTTTATATAGGCTACCAGAATAAAAATCCTAGTCTACTTAGAAAATTAAATAAAATCTAATCTAATTAGGAAATAGATAAAATCTCTCATAATGGAGTCCTAATTTAAATGGAAACAATAATAAAGACAAAGTAAATATAATCCTATAATTATGGAAATATAGTAAATTTCCGTCTGCATCATTGATTTGTCAATTTGAAGCCCCAAACGATGGAATTTGGCCCTAAAATCAATGGGCTCAAGGGCTTTAGCCCATGAGTCTTGCTCAGTGACCTGTTTATACTCGAAAAACATATATTATCTATCCAATTTCGACATGGTTGACTAGACTGCACTTTTATTTGGCTTGAATATTTAACTTTCTGTCAAGTCTGCTATGACTCTGATTGTCGCGGGTCAAGAACACATCATACTTTTTTACCAAATAAAGAGGTACTAATAAATCTTGCAAAAGGAAAACAATATTATTCTAAATTTGAATGTAAATCAGGATTTTGGCAAGTAAAAATGGAAGAAGATAGCATTCAATATACCACATTTAGTACACCCCAAGGTAAGTATGAATGGATGGTTATACCATTTGGTTTAAAAAATGCACCACAAATATATCAAAGAAGAATGAATAACATATTTAGAAAATTTAATGAATTCTTAATTGTCTATGTTGATGATATATTGATATGTTCTAATAATAGAGAAGAAAATAGAAATCATTTGATAAAATTTATAAATGAATGCAAAAAGAAGGAATTGTTTTTTCAAAAAATAAAGTTATAATAGAAAAATAAGAAATTGATTTTCTTGGATTTCAATAGATAAAAGAGGAATAAAATCACAAAACCCATATATCTAAAAAGATAGAGAGTTTTCCAAAATAATTAGAATCTAAAGAACAAATACAAAATTTTTTAAGATGTTTAAATTATGTGGAAGGATTTATTGAAAATCTTTAAAAAAAGAGATATAAAATTCAGATTTTACTTAGAAAAATAAATACTAAAGGATGGAGTAATGAGCACACAGAAATTGTCAAATCACTTAAGGAAGAATGTAAAGATTTACCAAAATTAAAATTACCAGATGAAAAAGTTAATCTAATTGTTAATATTGATGCCTCGGATAAATATTGGGCAGCAATATTAAAAACAGATCTTAATGAAATTTACAGATATTCTAGTGGAACGTTTAACCAAACAGAAATAAATTATACTATTCATGAGAAAGAATTGTTAGTAATTATTAAAGGAACAAAAAAGTTTTCATTATTTTTATTATTCAAAAAATTCATTATTGAAACTGATAATTCTCAAGTTGCAGGCTTAGTAAAAAATAAATTACTACCAGAGCCTCAATATAGAAGGCTCCATAGATGGCAAACCTATTTGGCATTTTATAATTTTGATATAGTTCACATTCAAGGTGTCAATAATTATCTTGCAGACTTTTTAAGCATGAATATTGAATTTGCAGATGGATAATATCAAAAAATCCTTGATAGACGCCAAACAGCGAATGAACTTCCTCACAGAGGAAGCTGAAGATATAAAACTTGGAATTGAGCAATTAGCAGAAACTCTCCAGGAAAGTTTCAAGCAATTGAAGGAAATCTCGAAATTTCATTACAATTATACCAAAGAATTGAATGATAATATAATTGAGATTGAATCTCAGTTTGAATCATTAATTACCAAAGAGGGTGATACCAATCAGGTTATATAAAAAATACAAACAGGTACATCTTATGGAAGCAGTGGTGGACCAACGATTAAAAGAGATGAACCAAGTCCAAAGAAAATAACTATAAATGAAGCCAGTCCTCGAAAAGTGACAATCAAAGATGAACATACAAGGGTAATCAAAATTCGTGCTGAGAAAGAAGACGATTCCCCTTTTTTACCAAAAGAAGACGAATATAAAATTACTGTCAAAGTTATATACGAACTCCAAGAATGTGATTGTTATTACATTTCATCTAAAGATCATGTATACCCACGATTGATATTTACTCAGGGAGGAGATCCCGTTATGACAAAAATGGCAGCAGATTATGGATTTTTGGATCTTATCTACCCAGGGAAAGATTTGAAAGAAATTGAAAAATTTGATGATTTACTAAAAGGAGAAATTTCAAAGTTTGTCCAAGGAAGACCCATATTTTAAAATTTTATTCGACCAGTCCTGAAATTGATGGAAGGATATATTATCCTCCTTAGCATATTATCACGATTGGATATGTTGCTCGCAATTTTCAAATTGAAGTTGGGAAAAATACCAAGCCAGTACCAATAATTTACAAGATCATGGTTTAGATCCCAAAGTGTGTTGGGAATTAAAGTTCTTTACAACATTGCCAAAAACTTCTATGAGAAAAAATTCAAATGCATATGCCAGTATAATGGATAGATTCTCCTCACTAATGGAGGAAAAGAAAAATCAACAATCTTGAAGGAATACATCAACATATTTGACACTCATCAAATCCATGGAACCTTTTCTACCTTACAAGAGTATAGCCAGGAATTACCCCACATGCCAACAGAACTGATGGACAAGTGGAAGCTACTTGATAAATCTGCCTTACATGCAAACAGAATTGATGGACAGGTGTAAGCTGTTTGATAAATCTACTTTAATGCAACAAGGCAGGACAATGTAGGGGCCATATAAAGACCAAAAAATAGAGGGATAGGTGTCCCTATAATGTAAGAATCATGTGATGTAATAGATAATAAAGGAAGAGGTGTGTCCTTATGTGATAAAAGCTGTGAAATTGTTAGGTCGATGATGTAAGCAGTGATGTAATTGTGTCCAATGTAACATTATAAATAGAGTTCTTCGGGCTAGTTAAAAGACAGAACTCACTTGAGCACTCGATTTATGAGAAAGCCAAAAATCTTCTGTCTTTGAAAAACTCTCTTACCAATCTTGTTTCAATCTTCATATTATCAATAAAATCCTAATCTATTTATCAAATTATGATGAGTTTCTAAATTCTTGTCTTCTAAATCCTATTTTCAAAAAGAAGATATATTATTAAGAAAACTCCCTACGATGACGCGATCCCAGTCGGGGAATCTCGTCGAAACGCGGAATAACGAAAAATCTAAAACCATAGGAAAGATCTAAATCAGATCTGACAAGAAAATTAACAAGAATTAAAATAAATAGACGGGAATTAAAATAAGATTGACGATAGGACTTGGACCCAACAATCACGACGCAATAAATTGACGATGCGGATTGAAGAACCGAGGTTTTCGAGACGCCACAAGGGATGCCAAATTCCTTGATAAGTTTCTGATTGGAACACCACAAATATTCAAGAAAATATTTGATAAGTTCTATGAATTGTTCTTCAAGAACAAGAAAAAAGGAATCCTCCTTTTAGAGAGAGAAAATCTCACATTCATTCAATAATATCAAAAGTTGTTGTTCCATAATGAAATACAAAGTAATATAATGTAACAATTGACCTAACTAGGGTTAGCCGCTAATTTGGGCCCAAAATATGGAAGTAAATAATTTAAAAACGGAATTAAATTAAAATACGCGAAATCTGGAAAATTAGATGTTACGGCCGTAACAATGTCACTTACGGCCGTAAGTGACTCTCTGTCCCGCGTTTACGGCCGTAACAATAACTCTCACGGCCGTAAATGTCTAATTGCTGAAGTTCTTCAATTCCACCAGAGACGGCGTTACGGTCGTGAACCACAGTCTTACGGTCGTAAGATAGAAAATCCTGGAATTCATGCTTTTGACCCGAGGGGCGATTATGGCCGTGAGAAACAGACTTTACGGCCGTGAATATGTCCTTGGCCTCCAAACTTTGCCCCTTTGATCTGGCTCGACCCCTTTGTCTTCTCGGCTCGCTCCCAACATGAAACTTGTGTCGTTTCCCGCGTAGATCACTATCACATTGCCCATAGGTCGACTTCTCGTTTGGTCTCCTACTTCGGATCACATCATCCCCCCTTTCTTGGAAAGGATTTGACCTCGAATCCGTATATGGCCTCTCCTTTATGTAACTCTTTCTGTCGTTGGTTCGAGGGACCTGTTCCTGTTTGGTGCTATACATCATCCTTTGGGGTTGTTCTGTCCGGCAATAAATTTTTCCTTTGGCCTTAGTTTTGTAATTTGATTGTAGTACCTGCAAAACAGAATTAGCCAAACTAGGGAGGGATGTGTTAGCAAATGCAAATAAGCTCATTTTTGTGGTGGACTCTCTTTTCTTTTTCTTTGTACTCTCAAGCTCACCTTTTTCTGAGGTCGTGGCCTCAACTCTCTTGTTTTCAATTTTCACACCCTCTCCTTTTTCTGAGGTCGTGGCCTCAACACTCTTATTTTTTCCCTCAAACTCGCTCTTTATTTTCAATTGGTCCTCTTGGACCTCTTTAGGTGTTAGCGGAGCAAGAGTGATCCTTTTTCCACCCTTCACAAAAGAATATCTATTTTTGAACCCATCATGCACCACTCTCCTATCATGCTGCCATGGCCTTCCCAATAAAATATGCCCAACATTCATAGGGACCACATCACACACAACCTCATCTCTATAACCCCCAATGTTGAATTTAATATTAACCTACTTGTTCACCTTAAGTTCTCCCGACTCGGTTAACCACTGTAATTTATAGGGGTTGGGGTGTTTCACCTTAGGCAATCCCAACTTCTCCACCAATAATGTACTAACTACATTAGTACAACTTCCCCCATCAATTACCATCCCACAAACCTTTTTCCCTACCAAACACCTAGTGTGGAAAAGATTATCCCGCTGTTCGTCAACCTCAACCATCTTAGTTCGAGAACTTAGGACACGTCTATTCACAAGGGACCCTTTCACCTCATAAGTTAACCCCTCTTCATCGCTAATACTAGCCCCAATATCTACTAACTTAGGCATTCCCTTAAATTCATCCTCAGAACTAATTTCACCATTATCACGCAAAAGCATTACTTTTTGGACACTGTGATGCTATATGGCCCGACCCCAAACACTTAAAGCACTTAATATTTCTATCCCTAGTAGGTTGAGAATCAGAAATAGTTTTACCTTTAGTTGGAAGTTCCTCCTTTCCCTTCGGGACGTGCTCATCATTGTGATCCTTCCTCGGTTGTGATGTAGGATAAGTTCCCGGTGATTGCTTAGATGTCCCCTTTCGCCTCAATTGCCTTTCTACCTTCATTGCCATGTGCACCATGTCTTCCATTTCCACATAATGTTGCAACTCAACGATGTTTGCAATATCTCTATTCAGCCAACTCAAAAATCTAGCCATTGTAGCTTCCCGATCCTCCACCACGTTGGCCCTAATCATGGCTACCTCCATGTCTCTATGATACTCCTCTACACTCCTAGAACCCTGCGTGAGCCCCTGCAACCTTTGATAAATATCCCTATGATAGTGGCTTGGGACAAACCTCTTCCTCATGATGGTTTTCATCTCACGCCATGTATCCACCGGCCCTTCACCATTCCTCCTTCGATCCTTTACCAACTGATCCCACCAATTAATGGCATAATCGGTGAACTCAACAACCGCTAGTTTCACCTTCTTTCCTTCAGAATAATTATGGCAATCAAACATCAATTCTACCTTCTTCTCCCAATCTAGGTAAGCCTCCGGATCACTCCTCCCATGAAAAGGTGGAATAGACATTTTTATTTTACCTAGATTATCATCTATCTCATCCCGATCACCACCATCTCTTCTATTGTTTCCCCTTTCATTCCTATCTCCTCTACCCCTTCTCCTCCTTACACTGTCCGCAGATGGTTGGGTACTACTTCCTTCACTCGCAAGCTCTTCATCATCAAACCCATATCCAAACCTTTGATTATGTCTCCCCCTATGATCTCTCCGGTCTTCCCTCCTAACTCTAGGACCCGCATGAGTTTGTTCCCTACGCAACTTGTTAATAGTTTCCTCCTGCCTATCCATCCTAGTCATCAACTTCTCAAACTGCTCATGTATCGTCTCCATCACACCTACATCATTGTTATTCACTCTATTCATACCTTCCGGTCGTTTGTTGTGGCGTTGATGGAGCTGCCGGTTCCCTTCTGTAAATTCCCTGGTTGTCCCCAACAGATGAAGACGATGAATCCTGTCTGCTAGACATTATTAGTCTTCACAAAATTAAGTAGTATATACCTCACAAAAATATATCGCTCGTGTATCACTCAAGATCCCCTTTCCAAGCACTTCAAACAGTCCAAGAACTCAAGTAAGGGTAGGACACGATAATACACGAGTAATAACTGGAGAATTTGGAAATTGAAACAAATTCGAAATATTTCGGGAAAATAATGAAATTTTCATTTTTTTTTTCTTCTAAACTGCTAGACAATCTGACTACGAATATGGCGAAAAAAACGGAATTGGATTTGGACGAGAAACGAACAAGAAAAACACTTTTGAATTTTTTGGGACTGAATCTTATGGATCAAACTGACGAAAATTATGACTGACACGAAGAACGCGAAGAACACGAAAAAAATCAAGAAACGCAAGAATTTGAAATAGATCCAAGCTCTGATACCAGATGACGCGATCCCAGTCGGGGAATCTCGTCGAAACGCGGAATAACGAAAAATCTAAAACCCTAGGAAAGATCTAAATCAGATCTGACAAGAAAATTAACAAGAATTAAAATAAATAGACGGGAATTAAAATAAGATTGACGATAGGACCTGGACCCAACAATCACGACGCAATAAATTGACGATGCGGATTGAAGAACCGAGGTTTTCGAGACACCACAAGGGATGCCAAATTCCTTGATAAATTTCTGATTGGAACGCCACAAATATTCAAGAAAATATTTGATAAGTTCTATGAATTGTTCTTCAAGAACAAGAAAAAAGGAATCCTCCTTTTAGAGAGAGAAAATCTCACATTCATTCAATAATATCAAAAGTTGTTGTTCCATAATGAAATACAAAGTAATATAATGTAACAATTGACCTAACTAGGGTTAGCCGCTAATTTGGGCCCAAAATATGGAAGTAAATAATTTAAAAACGGAATTAAATTAAAATACGCGAAATCTGGAAAATTAGATGTTACGGCCGTAACAATGTCACTTACGGCCGTAAGTGACTCTCTGTCCCGCGTTTACGGCCGTAACAATAACTCTCACGGCCGTAAATGTCTAATTGCTGAAGTTCTTCAATTCCACCAGAGACGGCGTTACGGCCGTGAACCACAGTCTTACGGCCGTAAGATAGAAAATCCTGGAATTCATGCTTTTGACCCGAGGGGCGATTATGGCCGTGAGAAACAGACTTTACGGCCGTGAATATGTCCTTGGCCTCCAAACTTTGCCCCTTTGATTTGGCTCGACCCCTTTGTCTTCTCGGCTCGCTCCCAACATGAAACTTGTGCCGTTTCCCGCGTAGATCACTGTCACATTGCCCATAGGTCAACTTCTCCTTTGGTCTCCTACTTCGGATCACATCATATATTATTAAGAAAACTCCCTACACTCTGTCCTAAAATATTTTCCATTCAAAAGGTTATACGGTGAAGGCATATATCTAGGTTTAGCTAATAACCCGTGAAGGAAGGAGCCTATTGAAGGGTGTGGAGCAGAAACCTATAAGCCTGAAGGTTACTAAAAATCGGGGGAAAATACAAAGGTACTAAGAACAAGAAAAGAGGTTAGTATTCTTAATATATCTATCTTTACGGAATTTGGAGGATGAAGAGCTTTTAAATGACAGAATTCAGAATTGTTAAATTTAATTATCAAAACAGTCCTTATAAAGATTAATATCATAGCATAATTGAACTTTTATTCATGCATAAACAGTTTACTAGACCCAATAATGAAATAAAAAAGTTATATCACGTCTATATGCCATGTTTGTTAGCTATTTTTCCTAAATTAAAAGAATTATTAGGAATGAAAATTACAAAATCAATCATTTACTTTTGGCTTGATAATGATAATACCGAAATAAATAATGAATTATATTTAGGATATGTGTTTACTAGCGATAATGATTATGATCCTGTAATAGATTATGACACTGATGGAAGAGATGAGTCTTTCTTTACTAGTTTTTGAAAATCTTAATATCATGAATGAAAGTAACTATATCATGAAAAAATCCAGATCTAGAAGAGGTCCATATAAAGTTAAAAAGAATATCAAAAGTAAAAAATGTATTGAATATGAGAATGAAATTGATAAAATAGGATAACAAGAGCAACTCTAGGCATCACAAAAGATATTAAAAAGTTTTAAAGAAAATTTGATAGAAAACTTTGCTCGAGGGACTATAAGATCTATAATAATACAAGATATTCAAGATATAATTGATAAATTAGAAAAGAGAAAGAAAAATATTTCAAAATATAATATACCATTTGAGCCAGATATATTACAGCTTAAAATAGATTTAGAAAATAAAATAATGACAAATACAGTCCAAACCCAATGCCATGATATACAATAAAAGGACTAGATAACCTTTTAGAAAAATTGAAAGATAAAATGGAAAATATTAAACATCAAATGGAAAATGAAAATATATTTGCTGAAGAATATAATAAACTTTTAGAAAAATACGAACAATATATTGCAGATTATTGTATTTTACTAGATCAAATAATGGACTTATACCAGAAAATTTTGTATAATAATTTACCAACCAGATAATCTATGGATACTTGACAAGCATCAACTTCTAATAACTGTGATCATAAACTATATTTAGAAAATAAAGAAATTTAATTTTTATTAGCCATTGTTGAAAAATCTAAAAATATACATTCTGTTGGACAATCTAAACTAAAAGAAATATACGAAGATATTGATTATGCTATCTTAAATAGAATAGAATTTAATTATGTTGAAACAACAAATAATATAAATACAATTCATAAAATTATATAAGAAGAAGTTTCAGAAGGAATAATGTTAGGATATATAACTAAAGAAAATCATTCCAAATCTTTTGAGAAATTATTACAATATAGAACATTTTTAGAAAAACTTAAAAGGTTAAAAAATATGAATATAATAATAAATACTGAATTAAATCAACCTAACTAAGTTAATGATATATCTTGCAAAATATACAATCATTTTCATTAAGGGTATTTCTAACATTTTAACAGGAAGGTCTCTATTTTACTAAAGTTATTGTCTACCAAACCCATTTAACTGAAAACCCCATTATTTTATTATATTTAAGTCGAAAAATATGTAATATGGGTGTGAAATCAAAGATATCAACTAGAAGTTTAATACGAGCTAATAAGTGAGAACAAACTGTAAACATATTGTCTGTATAATCGTCTCAAAGATCAAATGTAGAAGTTTTTTTTTTTTTTAATTTTACTCAATATCCCATTAATTTTAAATTATATTATTTAAGTTCTATAATACTATCTATAAACTATTTTTTTGTATTAATTATTATTTTTTTTTATAATTATTGTATTATTTTGAAGTCGAAAAAATATGTAATATGAGTATCAAATTGAAGATATCAACTAGAAGTTTAATACAAGATAACAAGTGAGAACAAACTTAAAATATATTGTCCGTAAAATTGCCTAAAAGATCAAATCGTCCCAAAGTTTCTTGGTTTTCCTTCTCCTCTTGAAAATCAATTACTTTTTTATTTTTTTTAAATTCATAAAAAAAATGTTGTCAATGTCACATAAAATTCTTTTTCTTTAAAAATAGAAAGTGAAAGAGAATAAAATAGGAGCGTTCATCGATCTATTTTCCTTTCCTTTTCATTTTAATAAAATTCTGAGCGTATATCACAAATATATATTTTTTCACTTATTAAAAATTCTATTTAAATGTAATTTTGTTTTCTCACTTTAAGCTTTAAATCAATTTAAACTACAATGTTTAAAGAAATATTTTGGAACAGTAAATATACAAACCGTAAAAAAAATAAAATAAAATAAAATTGTACTTTTATTGTAATTAATTGTCTTCCTTCGTTTCTCATTCTTAATTAAATAATTATTTCATATATTAACCTATGAAAATCAATTATATATATATATTTTTTAATTTGTAAAAAAATAAGAATAAAACATTGTCAGTATCACATTAATATTTTTCTTTAGATATAAAAAATGAAAGAGAATAAAATAGTAGCGTTCATCGATCTATTTTTTCTTTTCCATTTCATCATAATAAAATTTTAAACGTAAATTTCCTGGAATGGTAAACATACGAACAATAAAAAAAAAAAAAAAAAAGGTATGTGTAATTATACCTTTTTTATAATTAATTGTCTTCATTTGTTTCTTATTTTTAATTAAATATTCGTTTCATATGTTAACATATAAATTCGATATATGTGAGTAACAAATGACCGTGCATAAAGGGAGAACACTTCTCAAAAATAGGTTTTGAAACTTTTCCAGTCTAAACTGCATTTCCTAAAATTGAAGTATTTCAATGAATCAAAATATTTTTTATAATTATACTATTATTTTTAAAATAAAAAAATATGCGATATGGATATCAAATCAAAGATCTTAACGAGAACTTTAATACAAACTCACAAGTTAGAGCTAACCGTAAACACGTCGTCCTTAAAATCACATCAAAGATTAAAGATGAAAATTTTATTTTGTACATTTTACTTTTTTTCAATGTCCTCTATTTTAAAATTATTTTATTTAAGTTCTACAATGATAATTATATTTTCTTAGCTATATTTAATTTGGTCATAAACAATTAATCTTAATTCGAGTTGCTTTTATTATCAAATTAAAAGAAATAACAATTATCTGAATTTTTAAGTAAATTCAATTAAATCCGAATGATTTGTACAACTTCATATTTCGATCAATTAATTTGTCATTTTAAAATTAATTTTATTTATTTATTTACTCATTTTGTTCATTTTTTATGTTTAATACTATAGTAGATTTAAATAATAAGAAAATGCAATATATATATATATATATATTATACTTTAACAATTAGTTCGACTATTTTTTTTATCAAATCAAAATAAACATAAAGTCATGTTAGCAAACTCGTTCTATTTCAAAATAGGATGTGGTCAAACACATTTATTTAAAACCAGTATATATATATATTTTTTTTTTTGGGTAGCATAACATTTTGACTAATTAGTGGAAAATGAAAAGTCACGTTGTATTGAAAATTATTGAATAAATTTTGAAGATTTTCAATTTTTGTAATTGATCGTGGTTTCATGTTGTAGACCCGTTTATTCGAAACTTAGCTGTTTGATTTTTCATTTTTTGAAAAGTTGTATGAAAAATTGTGAAAAATGATTTTTTAAAGAATGCGTGATTGAGAATGAATAGTCAAAAAAATTAATTCTTGAAAAATCAATTCCATACATGTAAGTGATAAAGTATTATGTCTTGTGTGTTAAACAACTGCGCTATTTTTATAAATCGAGATGAATAGATGGCTTACTGGTATATAAAGTTAAATGTATTCGTAATATACATTCGATAAAATTTAATTAAAAATAACATTCCAGGTTGCTTAATGTAGCGCCACGAGTTTCGAGAAACGTGGGAACGTCACTTTTCTAAATTTTTGAATAAATTTTATTGCGGAAAATGATTAAATATTAAATATCACATTTATTGGATAAAAGTTTAGCGATAATTCGGATTAAATAAAATAATTCGTACAAACTTAATAAAAATGAGAATTCTTGAAAATAATATCAAATTTATATTTGTCGTCATTGCCCATCACTTGCCACCGTCACCGAAATCTGCAAAAATTATTAAAACAACGGGGTGAGTATTTCAAAATGAAATACTCAGTAGACTCAACGCCAATAATTAATTTACAAGATAATTGGACAAGTAATTATGCAAATAATGTAGTGATATTCTTTTCTTATTCATAAGAATCATAAAATGAGTGCAAATGAACATATTCTTTTCTTGTCTCATGCTAGTAGATAAGTTATGACGTGCATAACATAAATTCTCAAATTTATCTCATACGAGATATTCTTTTCTTTTATCATGCAATTAAGCATATAACAATCACACAAATCCACATAACACATGCAATTATAATATAAATCAATTAGTGGAGGCGAGTCTACCTTTAACTTTACGAGTTCTCAAAAATCGGAAGGGGGAATAGTACGTCAGCTTCTCAAATCACCAACTGCTTCGTCTAGCCAAAGAGTAAATTAATTAAATTAGTATTTTAGAAATTTAAAGATTTAAACGCGACAAAAATAAAGTTTGAGGGCTAGATAGAAATTTTGACAAAACTGAATTTTAAGAATTTTGGGACTGAAATAGTACTTTACAAAAATAAGGGCTGATTCGTTAATTATAGGAACATTTGTAACTAAATTGAAATTATTTTAAAAGAAGGGACTGAAATGAATATATTTCGAAACTTGGGGCTGAAAGGTAAATTTGAAAACTTAATATAATAAAAATCCTCATTTTCTCTCTTTCTCCAAAATCGGAAATTAGAGAGAGAGAGAGAGAGTAGGGAGCCGCGAGAGGGAGATGACGGCGAGGAAGGGAGGGGCTGCTCCTCTCCGTTCCGACGCTGGGGCCACCGTGCAGTGGCGGCGGTGTGGGCGTGTGAAGGGAAGGGTTTTTGGGTGGTTTGATGTGCGAAAACCGAGACCAAACCGAGGCTGTGGAGTTCGGTTTTTGTGGCTCTCCGGCGACGGGACTCCGGTAAAAGTTGAGGTAAGTTATGGGTAATGTTTTTAACTTGGTTATTGGTTTGATTTGGGATAAAATGGTGGGGATTTGAGTTGGGTGTGGTGATGCAGTCAGGTGGTGCGTGCGGTGGTGATGATCGGTTGGGCCAATAGTGGAGGTTTGGTTGTGGAATTAGGGCTTGATTGGGAGTTTGGGTGATGGTGGTGGTTCGGTGCTGACCACGAAGGATGCAACGTGGTGTTGGCCGTGGGTGATTGCATTGGCGGTCTTGGAGGCTTGGCTATGGTTCGACATTGATGGGTTGGGTTCGACTGTGGTGTTGATGTTGGGTTTGGTCTGGTTCGGTGGAATATGCAGTAATTTTGGAGGTTGGGCAGTAGGTGTTGGCTGTGAATTGGGTTACTGTGGTGGTGTTTGTTGGTTCGGCTGGCGATGAAGGTGGAAGAGGTTGGTTGTGGTCGTGATGGTGGTGTTGTTGAAGCAATGCAATAGAAAATTACCAGAAAGGATTGTCTGGCTTGGTGAGTTCGTGTGGGAGGAGGATTTGAGTATATGTCACTTTTGGTTTTGCTGAATTTGCTAGGTTGAGGGAATCTGCTGATTTAGGGATAATTGTAGGAATGCTGATCATTTGGATGCAAAATTGAGGGGCAAAAAGGGGGAATACAGATTTTGGAAAGCTGCAACAAAATTCTCTTGATTGATGGAGTTGAGGGAGAGAATCAGTAGATAACCATTGGGGGAGAGAAAATTATGCAGGTTGCTTGGTTTGATGAAAAACGTGTGTGAATTTGTAAGGGAATTATGGGTGATTTAGGGGGTGGATTATGGAAAACGTTGGGAAAATAGTTGTTCATACCAATTGGGATTGTGATGAATAACTAAGTTTGGGGATTAAAGAAATTTAAATTGGGCAATGATCAAAATGTTGAAATAAATGAATTTGGACTTTAAAATCATTAAAATTTGAATTAAGATTTAAAATGGCGACATTGGAATATTTTGAATAAAATCCGGAAATTTAAATACGATGAAAATTAATTAAATTTCATTTATAATTTGGCTAGACGTTCACTCCTTTAAATTAAATGGAAAAAGTTGTAGTGACGCGCATTTAAAGTTCTAAAATATTTTATTAAGAAAGAAACGAAAATTCCCAGTCGCTACAACCCTACCACCTTTAAATAATTTCGTCCTCGAAATTTAAAACTTACTTGGTCTAAATATCGGGATACTTGGCCAGAATTTCTTCTTCTTTTTCCCACGTAGCTTCATCGCTACTATGTGTACCCCACTGGACTTTGACTTATGAAATTTCTTTATTTCTTAGGACATGGACTTTTCTATCGATGATGCACATGGCTGCCTCTTCATAATATAGATTCTTCTGAATTGGGATTGACTGAAAGTTCACCACGTGACTGGGATTGTGAACATATTTCCTCAATAGAGAGATGTGAAAAACATTGTGTATAGCCGAGAGTTCGGGTGTCAATGCTAGACGATAAGCCACATTACCTACTTTCTCCAATATTTCAAAATGTCCGATAAACCGAGGCCTTGATTTCCCTTTCTTGCCAAAACGAATAGTGCCCTTCATAGAAGAGATTTTCAAAAACACTTTCTCTCCAATCTCGAACTCCAAGTCTTTTCTCCTCTGATCGGAATAGCTTTTCTGTCTGTCTTGGGCAGCTTTAATTCGCAATCTGATTTTTTCGATAGCCTCTACAGTCTTTTCAATTAATTCGGGACCCAATAACTTCCTCTCGCCAACCTCATCCTAATATACAGGTGATCGACATCTTCGCCCATATAGTGCTTCATACGGTGCCATACCAATGGTACCCTGAAAACTGTTATTGTAAGCAAACTCCACCAATGGCAAGTCAGTTTCCCAATTGCCGCTTAGGTCCAGCACACAGACTCTAAGCATATCCTCTAAAGTCTGAATGGTACGTTCAGACTGCACGTCTATCTGCGGGTGGTAAGCGGTACTAAAATTTAATTTAGTCCCCATAGCTGTGTCTAAGCTCTTCCAAAATCTCGAAGTGAATCTCGGATCCCTATCTGAAACAATAGACGCTGGAACCCCGTGAAGTCGAACGATCTCCCTTATATAAATCTGAGCTAAGTGATCTATACTGATAGTCATCCGCACTGGAAGAAAATGGGCTGACTTTGTAAGTCGGTCCACAATAACTCAGATCGCATCATGTCCCCTCACTATTCTTGGTAAGCCTGTGTACGAAATCCATGGAAATTTTCTCCCATTTCCATTCTAGAATGTCTAAAGGATTTAGCAGTCCTGACAGTCTCTGATGTTCAACCTTGACCTGTTGGCAGGTCATGCATCGTGAGACGAACTTGGCAATACACCCTTTCATATTCCTCCACCAGAATGTAGTACGCAAATCTCGGTACATCTTGGTTCCTCTTGGATGAGCTGCATATGGAGCTGAGTGGACTTCCCTCAATATTTCATTCCTGATCTGATCATCTTTTGGTACACATAGGCGACCCTTGAATAATAGTGCCTTATCAATTCCGATTTCAAAATCTGCTCTCTTGCCAGTTCCAACTTCAGCTTTGATCTTTTCCAAAAACTTATCACTTTCCTGAGTCATCACAATTCTGCTTCTCAAATCTGGCTTAACTGTCAAATTTGCCAATCTGTTAAAACTTTGGATTCCTGGGTTTCTCACTTCAATTTTCAAGTTCTGAAAATCCCGAATCAACTGTTCTTGTACTGTTCCCAAAACTGATAATTGACCCACATCTTTCCTGCTTAGGGCATCTGTAACTTTATTAGCCTTAATCGGGTGGTAAAGAATAGTACAATCATAATCCTTCACCAGTTCCAGCCATCGACGCTGTCTCATGTTCAATTCCTTCTGAGTGAAAAAATACTTAAGGCTTTTATGGTCGGTGTAAATCTCGCATTTACTCCCATATAGGTAATGTCGCCAAATCTTAAGAGCGTGTACAACGGCTGCCAGTTCTAGATCATGCGTTGGATAGTTTTTCTCGTATGGCTTCAACTGTCTCGAAGCATAGGCAATCACTTTACCTTTCTGCATTAACACAAATCCTAAACCATGTTTCGAGGCATCACTGTATATCACAAAATCCTCATATCCATCCGGCACTGCTAACACTGATGCTGAAACCAGTCTATTCTTCAATTCTAGGAAACTTCGTTCACACTGCTCTATCCACTGGGATTTTACACCCTTCTGTGTCAACTGAGTCATGGGACCCGCTATCTTAGAGAAACCCTCTATAAATCGTCGGTAATATCCAGCTAGTCCCAAAAAGCTTCTTACATCACCGGCATTCGCTGGCGTAGTCCAATTACTCACTGTCTCCACCTTTGACGGATCAACTTCGATGCCATTGATTGTGACAATATGACCCAGAAATCCTATCTTCTCAAGCCAAAATTCACATTTCTTAAATTTGGCGTATAACTTTTCTGCCCGTAGTGTCTCCAACACAATTCTCAAATGTTCCGCATGCTGTTGTGAATCTTCAGAATAGACTAGAATATCGTCAATGAAGACAATAACAAACTTGTCCAAGTACTGATGGAAAACCCGATTCATCAAGTCCATAAATACAGCAGGTGCGTTCGTAAGACCGAATGGCATCACCGTGAACTCATAGTGTCCATATCGAGTCCTAAACGCTGTCTTTTGTATATCAGCAGACTTGATCTTCAACTGATGGTAACCGGACCTTAAGTCCATCTTTGAAAATACTGCAGCTCCTTTCATTTGATCGAACAAATCTTCGATTCTAGGCAGGGGGTACTTGTTCTTTATCGTCAACTTGTTCAATTCCCGATAGTCAATGCACATTCTCATACTACCATCCTTCTTCTTTACTAATAGAACAGGTGCTCCCCACGGAGACACACTTGGCCTAATAAAGCCCTTCTCTAGCAGTTCTTCCAGTTGGACCTTCAATTCTTGCAATTATTTCGGTGCCATACGATACAGAGCTTTTGAAGCAGTGGCAACTCCCGGCACCAAGTCAATAACAAATTCTACCTGTCTATCCGGCGGGGTGCCAGATAGGTCTTCTGGAAATACATCTTGAAAGTCACACACAACTGGAACTAACTCCAATTTGATTTCCTCGGCAGGCTTTCCTTGGAGGTTAACCAGATAACTCTGACAGTTTCCCTTGGCAATCAGCTTTTCGGCTTGCATAGCCGAGATAAGGCAAGGGAGTGCTTTAACCTTCGAACCGTAAAATCTGAACACCTCATCCCCATTCTTCCGAAATACTACTTCTTTCTCATGGCACATGATCGCAGCACGATTAGAACTCAGCCAGTCCATTCCTAGGATAATGTCGAAGTCCTTCATTGGAATAATATTCAGGTCTGCCTCAAGTACTATCCCATCGAAATCTATTCGTACAGACTTGACTATCCTATTAGTATCAAGAATTTCTCCTGACGGTAAGCTTACGTCAAGCACACTACGAGTTGTCTCTCCCATTAAACTCAATCTAGTTAAGCATGAGTCAGCAATAAATGAATGTGTAGCACCCGAATCTATTAGGACGTATACGGGTATACTAGAAACAAATAAAATGCCTGTTATCGTCGTTCATATTATTAATTCGAGCAATGCATGATACATGAAATTAAGTAATATAGGTATATGAATGCTAAAATAATGGTATACCTGCAATCACGTCGGAGTTCTCAACGGCGTCCATGGAAAATACTCTAGCCTTCCCCTTCCTGTTCTGGTCTATGTTCTTCTTCTGGTCCGAACCTTGAGCAGGTGCTGTGTTGCAATCTCGACCAAAGTGGCCCGGTTGGACACATCGGTAACAACCAACTTTGTTGCCAAAGAGGCATTCTCCCTTATGTGTCTTCTGGTACTTCGGACATGGTGGGAGGAAACTGGTCACCTGACCTCTGCTAGGTCCTGTATTCTGTCTCTTATTGAAATTCTGGTTCCTGTTCTGATTATGACCATGCCATTTCCGTTTACCTTGATGCCCTTTATTGTTCCGATTGCCTTGGGTGCCAATCTTTGTACCGGCATAAGCTACAGCCTGAGCCTTCTTCACAACTTCTCGGTAGGTGGGCAGTTCATGTGAGCCAACAATCTGCCTGATATCCGAACGCAGGCCTGTCTCAAATCTGCATGCCTTCTTAACCTCGGTCTCTACTAGATGTGGAGCATAGCGTGACAATTCCTTGAACTTTCGTTCATATTCATTGATGTCCATCTCACCCTGAACTAGCTGTAAAAATTCGGTCTCCTTGTGGTCTCAGAGGGCTTGTGGGAAGAACTTGTCTTTGATCTCTTCCTTAAACTCTTCCTAGGTCAACGCTGCCTGTTCCTCTGCGGTCCTAGTTCGTGATGCGGACTCCCACCAAAAGCCGGCCCTACCGATCAACATAAATTCTGCGCAAGTAACCTTCTTGTCCTCATGGCAAGAGATATGCTTGAAAATCCTCTCGATCCCCTGTAACCACTCCTCCACGGCCAATGGATTGTCCCCGCCATCAAAAGTGGGCGGACGATACCTCCTGAATTGTTCGATAATTGGCACTGAGGAACCTGTTGGGGCCTGCCTCAAATCTTGCACGGCTAGAAGTAAGTCCCTGATGATACTGGACTGGGCCGTGGGGCCCTGTCCTGAGTTCTCTTGCTCAGCTGTAGCACGGTCTATTATACTCCTGTTAATGCGTCTTGCCATTCCCTTTAAAAATGAAAACAAGGAGTGTGTTTGTAACTTCTGATAAAAAAAATTTGAACCAAAAAAATTCAACTCCAATATGGACGAAAATGAAAATATTCTCATTAATATTTTAAAATTCCTTCAATTGAGGGTACAAAACATAGAACTGCCAATACGGGGAATGGGAATAATGCTAGACAAAAATTTAAGATAACTATCATATATTCTACATCATTGGTGGTGACATAGGAGATATCGATCCTGGTGTGCTGGGGGTATAATCTGGTGCGCCCGGGGTCATAGTTGGTGAGTCAAAGGTATACCCTGGTGAGCCAGGAGTATAGTCGGGTGCACCCGATGTCATACTCGGAGAGTAAAAAATATAACCCGGTGAGCTAGGAGTATAGTCATATATGCCTGACTCGGCGTCGGGTATTTCAACTGGTTCTTCCTCGTCATCTGATAGGATAATTACCTCTGGTGCTGGAGCATGGGTTAGGTAGCGGTCCCACCGCATTATAAATTCGTCACAAACAGTCTGAAAATTCACGTCATCTCCTAGACGTCTCTTCACGTCATTATAAAACTCGATCGCTAATCCATGCTGACATTCTGGAAATGTTGACAAAAGGCGGCTAATAGATTGAGCATCAGTCAGCCTAAGTCCACTAGCTATGGCGTCATGATGTATGGCGCAAAAACGAAGGATATGGTTCAATATCCCGTCAATTGGTGCCATGTCTAGAATCAAATTTCCAAAGTCCAGTTAGGGTTTTATTATTTATTTAAATCTAGGGACGAAATATTTTATGAAAAATATGTTAAATCGTAATAATTCCCATTATGCTCCAGAACTCGTTTCTTTCTTTCTTTCTTTCTTATTATTTCGGATACTAGTTTTCTAATTCTTTCTCGTCTTCTCTTTTCTTTCTTTTCTCGTCAAATCCTCAAAACATTTATTCTCAAGTATCCGAAATAAATAAATAAAATAAACATGCTAAACTTCGTTACCTTGGGAGTCGGCGGAAAATGATGGCAATGGCAAAAAAAATCGTCAAAACATTATTTTCTATTATTTTTAGAAAAAAATTATTTTCTTGTTTTGTAAAAAAAAAAAAAAGTTTCAAGTCTACAGAAACGTAGACTCGCTCTGATACCACGCTGTAGCGCCCCGAGTTCCGAGAAACGCGGGAACGTCACTTTTCTAAATTTTTGAATAAACTTTATTGCGGAAAATGATTAAATATTAAATATCACATTTATTAGATAAAAGTTTAGCGATAATTCAGATTAAATAAAATGATTCGTACAAACTTAATAAAAATGAGAATTCTTGATAAAATGAAATGATTGTTTCGAAATTCATGATTTTCAAAAATAATATCAAATTTATATTTGTCGCCATTGCCCATCACTCGCCACCGTCACCGAAATTTGCAAAAATTGTTAAAACAACGGGGTGAACATTTCAAAATGAAATACTCAGTAGACTCAACACCAATAATTAATCTACAAGATAATTGAATAAGTAATTATGCAAATAATGTAGTGATATTCTTTTCTTATTCATAAGCATATCATAAAATGAGTGCAAATGAACACATTCTTTTCTTGTCTCTTGCTAGCAGATAAGTTATGACGTGCATAACATAAATTCTCAAATTTATCTCATACGAGATATTCTTTTCTTTTCTCATGCAATTAAGCATATAACAATCACACAAATCCACATAACACATGCAATTATAATATAAATCAATTAGTGGAGGCGAGTCTACCTTTAACTTTACGAGTTCTCAAAAATTGGAGCGGGAATAGTACGTCAGCTTCTCAAATCACCAACTGCTTCGTCTAGCCAAAGAGTAAATTAATTAAATTAGTATTTTAGAAATTTAAAGATTTAAACGCGACAAAAATAAAGTTTGAGGGCTAGATAGAAATTTTGACAAAACTGAATTTTAAGAATTTTGGGACTGAAATAGTACTTTACAAAAATAAGGGCTGATTCGTTAATTATAGGAACATTTGTAACTAAATTGAAATTATTTTAAAAGAAGGGACTGAAATGAATATATTTCGAAACTTGGGGCTGAAAGGTAAATTTGAAAACTTAATATAATAAAAATCCTCATTTTCTCTCTTTCTCCAAAATCGGAAATTAGAGAGAGAGAGAGAGAGAGAGAGAGAGAGTAGGGAGCCGCGAGAGGGAGATGAAGGCGAGGAAGGGAGGGGCTGCTCCTCTCCGTTCCGACGCTGGGGCCACCGTGCAGTGGCGGCGGTGTGGGCGTGTGAAGGGAAGGGTTTTTGGGTGGTTTGATGTGCGAAAACCGAGACCAAACCGAGGCTGTGGAGTTCGGTTTTTGTGGCTCTCCGACGACGGGACTCCGGTAAAAGTTGAGGTAAGTTATGGGTAATGTTTTTAACTTGGTTTTGGGTTTGATTTGGGAGAAAATGGTGGGGATTTGAGTTGGGTGTGGTGATGCAGTCAGGTGGTGCGTGCGGTGGTGATGATCAGTTGGGCCAATGGTGGAGGTTTGGTTGTGGAATTAGGGCTTGATTGGGAGTTTGGGTGATGGTGGTGGTTCGGTGCTGACCACGAAGGATGCAACTTGGTGATGGCCGTGGGTGATTGCAGTGGCGATCTTGGAGGCTTGAATTTATATGTTAACATATGAAATGAACATTTAATTAAAAATGAGAAATGGTGGAAGACTATTACAAAAAAATGTACAATTATACATACCTTAATTCTTTTAATGGTTCATATGTTTACCGTTCTAGGAAATTTACACTTCGAATTTTTTTAAAATGAAAAGAAAGAGAAAAAATAGATCGATGAATGCTCCTATTTTATTCTCTATCATTTTATATTTTTAAAGAAAAAATATATATGTGATACTAAAAATTTGTTTTTATTTTTTACGAATTTAAAAAAATTACAATTGATTTTCATATGTTAACATTTGAAATGAATATTTAATTAAGAATGAAAAACAAATAAAGAATTAATTACAAAAAAATTTACAATTATACATACCTTAATTTTTTACAGCTTGTATGTTTACCGTTCCAGGAGATATTTCTTTAAACATCACAATTTAAATTGACTAAAAGCTTAAAGTGAGAAAACGAAATTACATTTAAATAAAATTTGTAATAAGTGAAAATATAGATATATCGATGATATAGGTTCATAATTTTATTAAAAGGAAAAGGAAAGAAAAAACAGATCGATGAATGCTCATATTTTATTCTCTTTCATTTTTTATTTTTTAAAGGAAACAATATTTATGTGATATTTACAATTTATTCTCACTTATTAGCTTGTATTAAACTTTTCGTTGATATCTTTGATTTGACACCCATATTACATATTTTTGACTTAAATATAATAAAATAATTATCAAATAAATAATAATTATTGCAAAACAAAAAATATTTTATACATAAAATAAATTAAAATCTTAATGTCATTAATAGCTGATGCTGTAAAAATTCCTATCTTTGACATGGCAAGATCTGGAGGTTCTTGATCACTAGAAAAGATGAATAGATTCGCCTTGGATGACCTGCAAAAAAGGTTAGGAGGATTCTCCCCGTCGCCCATCCGGTGTGAGAATTAGTTTTCTGGAGTATGAATGAATAATATTCGATTAAAGGAGCTGCATTTATAGGGCTTAGAAAGCCCGTAACCTTCTTCTATTATGAGAAGGAGTCCTTTTTCTGTAAGATTACCTTCTCAGAGAAGAATCCTTATAAGGAGTGAACTTTCCTTAAGGTGAATATCTTTATCGTGGGGTCCAAGAATGTGGCCCATTCGTGAAGGCCATGCCCAAAAGAGGACTTGAGGCTTGCTTGTATGGGCTTTTGGCATGACAAGGTCGGGAAGGGCCGACCTGAAAAACTCATGATGCAGGAAGATATGGATGTGGCCTGACCACACTTATGGGAATGTTCCCGAGCATGAGGGCTGACCTACGAGCCCTCAATATAGTGGGACGGAACTATGGTCGGTCAAGACCCGTCCACAAGTCTGGAGTTCAAAGAGCTCGAGCATAAGGGCCGACCTTTAGGCCTATGAAGGATGAGATCGAGGAAGGTCGGGGAAAATGCCTGGGTTATAGGTATTGTCAGAGAAGACCTGTGGTGTATAGCCCACATTCCATGAAGTTTTCCTTAATTTGGGTGGTAGGAAATTATGTTGATCATCGCCCCCGTGCGTCAGAGATCGGGACAAGATTTCTGGACGCATGTATAGCTATCACGCGTTTTTTCCAACTAACAGATTTTAACGCATTTTTGCCAACTAACAGATTTCTACCAACCCCCTGCCCAGTCCTTAGGGTAATGAGTCTGATAGTAGAGAGGAGGTCGGGCTTAGGTTTCCTCTACACCATTTTTTTGTGGACTTCTTGCTAACCGTGAGCATATTGCCCAGCCAGCTCGCTCCCAATGGGTGTAGGATCCTTGTATATTTTTTCATTTTATGTAGGAGTCTAGGAATAGAACCAATAGTTAACCTATGTAAATGCCTTCTAGAGCTTAAGTTTTTTCCCTGGTGTAACTGTTTTGTGTATTTATGCGGGAAGGGTCGGTTTGTGGCTCCCTGGGTTCCTTCCTCCATCAAGTACTAGAAGGAAAAAATTTTCTTCATCAAACCGAGAGAGGGAGAGAACCTTTCTTGGCCAACCTTTAGAAGGCCTGATGTGAATGGATTTAATAGGGTAGGTAACTTAAGCGAGGAAGCAATAACCGAGCTCATGGCCAATGCGGTGAGGGTATGCAACTTCAGATTATTGGTCATTGTAAATAATAACATTCTTGACCAGATCGACCTTGACCTTCAGCCGGTAGGGTTCGACCTCTTAAATTACGTAAACAAAAAAAACTTTCTTAATGCATTTGTTTTTCTTCCTAGGTCCTACCTTTTCTTTGAGATCTAACTTTCTCTACCTTGTTGAATTTTAGGGATGACCTTTGATTCAGAAGCATTGAAGGAGGCGGCAATGGCCAAGGCCCAGGGTGCCCGGGCCAAGCGAGTTGAGGACGGGGCTACCCAGAGGCGTCCTCAAAAAAGATCTAAGATTGAACCCTCCGGTCTGGGCCAAGCTTCCTAGACTAACGAAGATGCTCCTCGCCAAATGGTGGATAGGCAGCAGAGAGGACGAGCTCCCCCGCCCTCTGACTCTGAGGTTGAGCCAGAGAACCCGACTTTGGCTGACTGTAGGAGGAGGATGCATGACTATTTATATACGGACTTGGTCAAGAAGTACTAGTATGAGGTAGGCCTGAAGCAAGAGGTTGAGCATATTATGAGAGTTGCTTTGCAGGTAAAAATCGTGTTAACTCGTGCTCTTTAGATTCCCCTTGTTGCGAGAATTTTTCCTAACTCTTTATCCCGATCTTTAGATGCTCAGCATAACTTGGGGAGTCTCTCTTCAGAGAATAGAGTGGGGTGACACGGTAAGCCAGCTAGTTCACTCTGTCAAGTACGAGGCAACTCGAGCTACTGCTACTGAGGAAGCACTTGAGAAGACCCAAGTTGAACTTGAATCCACGATTCAAGAGCGCTGATAAGTTTATTTTATACACTTATTTCTATTCTAAAAATAGGATTTAATTGTTTGTTCAAGAATATTTGCTATTTATTTCGTTGTTATTTATTTATATTTCAGGAATAACCCCAAAGTCATGAAAATAATGGAATTGAAGCTAAAATCGAGCAATTGGATGATGAAAGTGTCAAAGTAAGCAAATCAAGATTTGATGAAGTATATTGAAGGGCCAATTAGAAGGATATTCGAAGAAGAAATAAAATTTGGAGGACTTGCTGTGAAATTAAAAGACGGGGACCAACTTGAAAAAGTGGCGACTGAAACAGACCTGCAGAGGCGTACGACCGCAACATTTTGAACCGTGCAGTCGTACGGTAGAAATTATGGGCCGCAGCTAGGCTTTTTGCGTGTAATTCAGCATTCTTTCTCCCTAAGTAACCTAAATTCTGAGAAGATCTATATATACCAGACTTGGGGCACGAAATTAGGGATTCCCAACTTGGTCAATTCATGCCAGAATGCTGTCCAATTACTGGGGGATCCATTGAAGGCCAAATTCAAGATTGAAGAACAAGGATCAAGGAGATGAATAGGGTGACATATATCCATTATTTTTGTGAATTTTCTTTAACTATGTTTTTAGGCTAGATTTCTTGTGTTAGGATTTTGATGAAGTTTTAATCATTGATTCCATGTTATGACATATTATTTAATATATGCAGTTTATGAGTTTGATGCAATTAAATAAATACTTTTATTATTATACAATTGTTTGGACAACTTTTGTGTGATTGTCTTTATGATTTTCTATGTTCGAAAGAGTAGAATTTCATTAGAAACTATTTAATTGCCACAAAGTCTGATAGGGGGATAGAAATATACCCCTATACTTTGTGTTATCCTATATAGTGTTCATTGATCGTTCATGCTTTCTTACACATTCGGATTCAACATAGAAATATAGTTGGGTCGTGCGTAGGAATAGGTATTAATGCTTGTCCGAAATGGAGTTTTAACAACATTTGGAACATGGATATTCAAAACCCTGTGATTTGTATTTAAATGATTTGATCAAATACATGGATGATTTGGTTAAAATGGATTCAAAATTCCAACGCGTTTGTTTTCATTCATTTAAATCAAATTTTATTTGTTTATTTATTTTAATCTTTATTTTAATTTTCAAAAACAAAATTTTCAAACTCAATCAAATCTCTAGTTCCGGTTAAGGAATAGTAATCTAAAATACAATTTACTCAATTTATGTGAGATCGATACTTGGACTCACGTCCATTATGTTACTTGCGCGACCCGTGCACTTGCGGAGCGAACAAGCGCGAGTCAGCCCGGGAAGAGAATGCTCACTTGGCTAAGGAATTGAAGCAGGCTTAGGAGAGGGAACTCCAAGCACAGGCTTCAGCCATGGAGGCTTTCAAGGGCTCCAGAGAGTATAAGCTCGCTCTGGGGAACTACGCTCTTGAGTCCAATACTCAAGCGATCAAGCAGGCACGAGCTTGGTGCCTTTTGAAATCGCCCGAGCTTGAAACAAGCTCAGTGGCGGAGTTTCCCTTGTGATCTCACCCCATTTGAGGAGGAGGAGGAAGATGACGTCAAAGTGGTCGGGGATGCTGATGATGGCAGCACACCTAAGCCTTAAACTTGTTTTTTGTAATTTTTTTTGTAAAGTTGTCTTTTACCAGGGGTGTGCCCCATGGACAGCTTGTAATATTTTGACTATGAATGAATTTACAAGTTTTGACTAAGTACTTGTTTTTTACTTGTTTCACTTGCATATTATTCATAAGGTCGGGAATTGGAACCGACATTGTAAGAGAATTTGTACGAAGGGGTCAAGCCCTTGACTTTGCGTAATTTAAAGAAACAATTTGTCAAGTCGGGCATAATTGCTGACCTCGCAAACTTTTTGTACAAAGAAGAGGTCAAATCCTTGACTTTGTGTAATTTAAAGAAATAATTTGTCTGGTACGACATTTTGGCACACCTTGCAAACTTTTTGTACAAAGAAGAGGTCAAACTCTTGACATTGTGTAAAATAATTTGTAATGTCCGGCCATGAGACATTGTAATTATTTGCGGAGAAATAATTTGTAACATCTTACCATGAGACATTGTAAATTATTTACGGAGAAATAATTTGTAACGTCCTGCCATGAGACAATGTAAATTATTTGTGGAGAAATAATTTGTAATGTCTTGCTATGAGACATTATAAATTATTTGTAGGAGAGTAACTCGTAAAGTCCTTTGGATGACCTTGAAAGTTATTCCAGTACTTTGTACACTGGTGCTCATTCTTCGGAAGGAAAAACTTTTGTTAATGGGAGACTGAACTATGGGCATCGTTAAAACCTTACCCAGAAAAACCCTTTGGGAAAAAATCAGGACAGGGAAAAAGAGTACCCGTCCCTGACTCTGAAAGCAGATGAAATGGGCACGCAGGCCCGACTTTACTGACAAAAATGTAGATGAACGTGCAAGTCCGTAATAAAAGAAAATGGGTTCGCAGAACCAACTATTTTGTATCTAGATGACTTGTCTAACAAGGACAATTTGCGAAAGAAAGATGCCTACTTGTAGTAAGGTTTTAACTTTTCGATGTTCCATGGTCGAGGAAGGGTCTTGGAGTCCATAGTTCTGAGACTGTATGAGCCTTTCCCAACCTTTCGAATGACTTCGTATGGTCCTTCCCAAATAGGTCCAAGTTTCCTAGGTTGATGATCAGCGGCTTCACTTCGGCATAAGATAAGATCTCCCATTCTGAAATCTCTCCTCTTAACTCGGAGGTTAAAATTCTTGGACATGACCTGTTGATAAGCAGCTATTTTAAGGGTGGCATTCTCCTTGACCTCTTCCAAGAGATCAAGACTTTCCTTCTGCTCCTCAATATGATCGGGTGATTCTGTAGTCATTTTGAGGAAGCTGGGGACTGTTACTTCTACTGGAATTGCTGCTTCCATTCCAAAGGCCAGCATGAATGGGGTTTCTCCGGTTGCTGTCTTGAATGTTGTTCGATTTTTCCATAGAATTTTAGGGAGGAGATCAGGCCAATCACCTTTGGCACTGTCAAGGCAATTCCTCGGGTCTTGCAATAAGCCTATTTCTTACCTCTGCAAACCCATTGCTTTGCGGGTGTGAAACTGAAGTTAACTTGTGTTCAATCCCCAAGTTCTTGCAGAATTGCTTGAAGGCTTAACACTCTTACTGTCGCCCATTGTCTATGATTAATGGCCTGGGAAGTCCAAAACGATAGATCATTGACTTCCAAACAAAGGACTCCAACTTTTGCTCTGAAATTACGGCAAGAGGCTCTGCCTCTACCCATTTTGTGAAGTACTCCATAGCCACTGCTAAAATTTTTATCTGACCACGAGCTACTCGGAACGGTCCAAGTATGTCAATTCCCTACTGTGCAAATAGGTATGGGCACATAATCAAAGTGAGCTCTTTCGCTGGTTGATGTAATCGAGCTGCAAACCTTTGACATTTATCACAAGATCTTACATAGTTGAGTGTATCTTTCCTCATGGTTGGCTAGTAGTAATCGTATCTCACCAACTTTGTTACCAGAGCTCTTACTCCTTAATGTCCTCCACAAATTCCTTCGTGAACCTCGGCCATAGCAAGGGCTGCTTCTCTTGGGGTCAGACATCGGGGGTAGGGAACCGTGAAACTTCGACGAAATAAGGTGTCTGTAAGATGGTACACCTCGAAGCTCTTGATTTGATCCTTCTAGCCTCTGCTTTGTCATCTGGAAATTTTCCCAATTTCAAGTATCCAATGATCGGATCCATCTAATTAGGCTGATGTTCTGAAATATCCATGACATCGGGTTGTCGTGTGATGCTGGGCTCATGAAGCGTTCGCACAAACACGGTCCTTTCCAAATTATCCAAGTTGGAAAAAGTCAGTCTTGATAGAGCATCGGATTTGTGATTGGCAGACCTTGGTATTTTATCTATGCTGTAAGTTTTGAACTTCCTTTGCAAGTCCAGAATCACCATTCTGTAAGATGACATATTTTCGTCTTTTGGTTCAAAAGTCCCATTCATCCGCTCTACCACCAATTGTAAATCACTCATGACCTTGACATGCTCGACCCCAAGATGTTGAGCGGCTTGAAGCCCTGCGATTACAACCTCATACTCTGCATCATTATTAGTGGCCGGGAAGTCGAATCTAATTGCGCATTGAATTTTCATTATGCTGTCATCCTTTCTTAGTATGATTTCGGCCACTAAGCCTAAGGTGTTCGATGCTCCATCGACTTGTAAAATCCATGAGTCCTCTTTCCTGGCATGACCTGTTGGCCCCCAAGGTCTTGGGGCGAGTTCGGCGACAAACTCTGCCAAGACCTGTACTTTTATGGAAGGTCGGGTTTTTGTAGTATCTGTTTCAGAGGTTGTTTTGTGAGGACTGTTATGGCATGGGCTTGGAAGTAAGGTCTCAACTTTCTTGCTGCAGTGACAAGGGCAAGCGAGAGTTGCTCTGCTAGAGTGTATTGAGTTTCAGCATCCAGTAGCATCTTGCTGATGTAATAGATCAGTTTCCAAACTTTCCCTTCTTCCTTCACTAGAACAGCGCTAACTGTGTGACCTAATACTGCTAGGTATAGGAAAAGATCATCCCCCGCATTTGGCTTCACTAGAATTGGAGGGGACCCAAGAATTCCTTGAGATTTTTGAAGGAAGTTTCACATTCTTCGTCCCACTTTAATTCTTTATTCCCTCTGAGAGATTTGAAGAAAGGGAAGCATTTATCTGCTACTCTTGACATGAAACGACCCAATGTTGCTACTCTTCCTGTAAGTTTCTGGACCTCCCTTATGTTTCTTGGAGGCTCCATAGACATAAGCGCTGTGATTTTATCAAGATTAACTTCAATGCCCAGTTGGGTGATCATGAACCCCAAACATTTACCCGAACTTACTCCAAAAGCGCACTTGGCGGGAATTAGCTTCATCCGATGTTGTCGGAGTGTAGAGAAGATGTCTTCGAGGTCGGTTATGTGGTCTTTGATAGGTAGCCCCAGCATTTTTTAACCCAAATGGCATGACCTTGTAGCAGTATATTCCTTCGTCAGAATTGAAGGAAGTTTTCTCTTGATCTTCCTGCACCATTTGGATCTGATGATACCCTGAGAATGCATCAAGGAAGTTGTATAGCTCAGAACCCAATGTGGAGTCCACCAGTTTGTCAATTAGGGGAAGAGGATAACTGTCTTTTGGACATGCTTTGTTCTGATCTGTGAAATATATGCAGACCAGCCATTTTCCATTGGTCTTCTTCACCAAGACCACGTTGGTTAGCCATTCTGGATATTTTACTTCCTTGATGAACCCTACTTTTAAGAATTTATCTACTTCCTCCTTGATTATTTTTCCTTGTGATTATTGTCCAATTTTACTTATTTTAAATAGGTAAATAAATGAAAAATGCAATTGTGGGATATAAATTTTTTTAATTAGAGTAAAATTACAAAAGATTCAATTTTTAATTCTTTAGCTCTAAATTGATTTTATTTGTTATTAATTTCATTTATTTGATTGCAGGCATATTTTGGACAATTTTAACCCGAAAAATTTCCAACTTAATTGACCCGAAAAAGCCCAAAGTGTGTGAACCCACCTTCAACCTCACATTTCTTGGCCCACAACAATACATACTTCAACCCATCTCCCTCACCCTACAAAAAAACCTACAACACTCAACCCCCATCCATCACCTTTCTCATTCTCTGTCTCTGTAACCTTCAGCCGCACCGTCCATCCTTCAACAAAAACAGGAAGCTCTCCTACCTTCAACATGCAGCCGCACCAACACCTCCAACCTCCTCTCATTCACCAATCTCTGAATCCTCTAACCCAAGCTGCACTCACCTTCTGGAATTCAACCTCTCTCAGCAACTACCCGATAGAAACAGCCAGCCACTTCATCCTCTGCCTCACCATCCCTCTCTCAGTGCTGTCTCTAAAATAAACCAGCCGCCAATCTCCCTCTCGACCTAACAACTCTCATAGCCCCACCAAACACACAGCTCTCACACAACCGTCAACCTCTCTCAAAAAAATTTGAAACTGCACCAGCCGCAAAGATCCTTCTCCCTCACCGACAGCATCCCTCTCCACTTCACCAAAAATTCCAACCAATAGCAACCGGCCGCCAACCCACTCTAAACACTCAGCCTCTGTTTCCGCTTCACGTTCCCAGCCTCCATTCACAGTCGGCTGCCCCTCACACTCGGCCAACAAACAACTCAACAGCTCCATCTTCTCCAGTCTCTCACTACTAGCTAGATTAAACAGAAGCTGAGATTGGTGTTTTTTTGGTGATTTGTTCTAGTTTTAATTCAAAGTTTTGCTTATATTCTGAATTGTTTAAATTATTAGTTTACATATTTTTAGCTTATTGATGTTAGTTGATCTTTAAATATATTCTAGTCATTGAATTTTCATTTCTAAACTTGAATTGCATTATTTAGTAATGGCTATCATTCATTTGAATTTTATTTTGATTAATTGGATTATGGTTGGCTAAATTATATTTGAGGGAGTTCTTTTTAGCTTCAATGGGTCAAAGCTAATATTTTTTTGTATGAATTCTTGTTATTGATAAGGGTTGACAAGAGTTTCAAAATTTCAAATTATTTTATTTGGATTAATGTCGTTGATGTAGTATGTATTAAATATGCACACAACATGCTCGACTAAATGCCGTAAAATAAATTGACTAATTTTCATATTAATATTTCTACATCTTATCGATTTCAAGAAATTCATGATAATCTCATTTGTAAAAACCCAATTGATAGCAAAAGAATAACTCACTCAAATTTCTCTTTCATTGCAATTTAATTATATTCTCTCCAAATTCATTTTAGCACAATTGAAATCATAGTTTAAGACTTGAATTTAGGTAAAAAAATCCCTAGGAAAAATGACCCTGGATTATTGCTAGACTATAACTTGACTCCTTTATACTTGGAGGGTAGATTTTCCATCGAATCACCTTCTTTCGGTAGCAAATTGCCTTCTTCGCTGATTTATAGGCTTCTTGTCTGGCTAGACGTTAAGCCTATGTACAAAAAGTGCCAAGTCAATCCAGGGCATATCCTCTCCGCTCCATGCGAAGATGTCGAGGTTTCTTCTCAAGCACTACAACAATTCTTCCTTCATAAATTTGGGAAGATCTTTCCCGATTGTGAAACTTTTTCCTTCTGAAATGAGAATTTCCTCCAACTCTTCCATTGGCAACATATATTCTTCAGTAGAAGGTTCAATTGACATTAGTTCTGCTTTCCCCTTTCCAATGCAGCTGATGTAACATCTTCTGGCCATTGCTTGGTTACCTTGCACTGTTGCTATGCCTGCGGGAGTTGGGAACTTGATTTCCAAGTGATATGTTGATACTATTTCTCTTAAGTTGTTCAAAAAAGGTCTTCCCAAGATAACGTTATAAGCCATCGGGGTCTTCACGACCTGTAACAGGGTCATCCTAGTCACCTATTTTTCTCTTTATCCCAGAGAAGTAGGAAGGCCAATTAAACCTTCTGGTCTTACTGTTCCTCCACCAAAGCCAGTTAATGGAGTAATGACCTGCCGAAGCCGATCCTTTGGAAGTTGCATCTTGTTGAAAGCTTCCAAAGAAAGAACCTTAGATGCACTTCCATTGTCAACAAGCACTCTTCTTACATCAAAATTTGCAATTATGGCATTGATGACGAAAGTGTTGTCGTGGGGGTATGCAATTCCTTCCATGTCAGAGTTATCGAAACTGATGCTAGTTGAGGTATCATGTTCATGATTGGCCGACCTTTCATCTTGACTTCCCAATCCCCGAGAATAGTTCGTCCTGGCATTGTTTGAATCACCCCCAGAAGCTATACCCCCGACGATAAAATTTATGGTACCAGCGGGACTATTCTTCTCTTCTCATTTCCCCTGATCTTTATCGTCTTTCTTCATGTAATGCCGTAGGAAGCCTCTTTTGATGAGGGCTTCTATCTCCTATTGGAGTATTCTGCATTCATCCATAGTATGACCTGGGCTTTTGTGAAAGTCGCAGTATTTATGGTGATTTCGTTCATCGATCTTCCCCTTGATAGGTCTCAGACAACGCAAGTATTCCTGACTTTAATTTCCATGAGAATGTGAGACCGAGGTGCATTCAGTGGGGTGGGATTCTAGTACCCATAAATATTCCCCTTTGTGTTAGACCAGGAAGAATTCCGTCCATCCTCTTGCCTTGACCTCTTGTTCCCTTGCTTGACGGGTTCTGAAGATTGTACTGTTGTTCTATGAACCTGATACAGTGCTCTTACCGAAAATATAGTTTCTTCCATTTTTATTTATTTTTCTGCCCTTCTGAGGAGTTTGGTTACGTTTGCAGGAAAATTCTTAGACAAGGACATTCTGAATTCCTGACCTCGGATTGCTAGGGTTAGGGATGAAGTTGACGATGCGATGTGAAGATCGGGAATCTGAAGTCTCTCAGCGTTGAAGCGGGTCATGAACTCCCGTAGTGTTTCATTAGGCTTTTGTCTCTACTGCATGAGGGAAGCGGCTATCTTCTTAATCCTTTTACTACTTGCAAACAAGGCCGTGAATTTCTTAGTAAGATAAGCGAAGGAAGAGACTGATCATGATGGTATTGTGGAAACCAATCTCGGGCAGCATTGGTTGAGGTTTGTGAAAAGACCTTGCACAATATTTGGTCGGGAACATTCTGCATGTCCATGACATCGGTGTAGCTATTCAGGTGGTTATTGAGATCTGTAGTTTCGTCGTATTCCTTTATCCGGGAATACTTGAATCTTTCTGACAAGGGGAGTGATGTTATTTCAAGGTAAATGGGGTTCTTCTCGTGAAAGAGGTCCGCCCTTGTGTGTTCTGTCATATCCCATCTGCTATTCCCTCCCAAATAATTCTGGAGATTTCTTGTTGCGTTAGGTTGGCGGAATCTTCAGTCATGGGATTGGCCCTCGATTCCCGGGGAATTGATATCCGCAAGATGGATTGGCCAGTGTTCTTACCTGTAAATCGTTCCAGGAGTTTTCAGGTCGGCTACTTCTTGATGATTAGTTTGCTGTTGAAGAATTTTTCGGAATTCACGGAGCTGCTACTGGAGTACGTAGAAAGCCTCTCGACTAACTGGTTCATTGTCTGGCGTAACTTTTAGATGTTGTTCTTCCCCAACATCTTCAAGAGGTGGAGGACTATCCCCTTCAGCCGAGGCATTGGCCGGAAGGGGTTGTAATGTGGATGCAGGGGGACGAACTTGACGTCTATTAACCATGGCTAATCGTATCGATTCCCATAGATGGCGCCAATTGATGCTGTAAAAATTCCTAACCTAACGTGGCAAGATTTGGAGGTTCTTGATCACTGGAAAATATGAATGGATTCTCCTTGGATGACCTGTAAAAAAGGCGAGGAGTATTCTCCCTGTCGCCCTTCCGGTGTAAGAATTAGTTTTCAGGACAAAGAAAAGTAGAGAGAGAAATATATAACTGGAAAATATGTTGTAAATGAATAATATTCGATTAAAGGAGCTATATTTATAGGGCTTAGAAAGCCCGAACTTTCTTCTATTATGAGAAGGAGTCCTTTTTGTGTAAGCTTACCTTTTCAGAGAAGAATCCTTATAAGGAGTGAACTTTCCTTTTTTGGGGAGTTTCCTTATGGTGAGTATCTTTATCTTATGGCCCATTCCTGAAGCCCATGGATGAAGGAGGACTTGAGTAGAGGTGGGCATAAACCGATTGAAGCCGCCCAAACTGCCCAAACCAACCCGACCCGATCGGTTTAGGTCGATTTTTCATGAAAATTGGGTGGGGTTTGAGTTTTTTTTTTTTAAAATATTTTTGGTCGGGTCGGGTTGGGTCGGGTTGGGTTGTGGGTTGGTTGAAAAACTGACCCAACCTAACCTAACCCAACCCGACCCGACCCGAATATATATATATATATATATATATATATATATATAAAGTTAGCATTGTATTAATATAAGATATTTTCCTTCTCTACATAACGATCAATTCTAAATAATTCTATATTAGTTTGTCTTGTTTATGTACATAGCGTCCTCTGAAAAATCATTAAAGTGGAAAAACATTTTTCTTTTCAGTTAATATGTGTTATATATGACGTGTAACATTGTTAACTCACCCATTTACTGTAACTTTCTGAAGGTTTCTCTTTTTTTTTTTTTTTTTTTGATACTCTTTCTACATTTACATTGAGTGCATTTCTTTCTTTAGACTGACAAACTTGTTAGTTATTTTTTTTTTTAAAAAAAACTTAACTTATTTAAATATTGATTGAATATATTTTAATTTTATTAGTAAGTATTCAATTTATTGTATTAAGGGTTATTGTACTGTATATAATTGATTTGAGTTAATGATTTTTTCGTGGGTTCTTTTTTTTTAAGATTTTTTTTACCAGTTGGGCCAAAGCCCAAATCGACCCAACCCGATCGAAACTTGGTTGGGTTGGGTTTGGGTTGGACAAAAAACCGACCCAACCAAGTCCACACCCACCTCTAAACTTGAGCCTGCTTGTATGGGCTTTTGGCGTGACAAGGTCGGGAAGGGCCGACCTCAAAAACCCTTGACGCAAGAAGATATGGATGTGGCCCGACCTCACTTACGGGAATGTTCCTGGGCATGAGGGCTTACCTACGAGCCCTCAATATAGTGGGACAGAACTATGGTTTGTCAAGACCAGACCACAAGTTTGGAAGTCAAAGAGCCCGAGCATATTGGCCGACCTTTGGGCCTGTGAAGAATGAGATCCTAGAAGGTCGGGTATCAAGCCTGGGTTATATATAGGTCTTGTCAGGGAAGACCTATGGTGTATATAGCCCACGGTCCATGGACTTTCCATTAATTTAGGAGGTAGAAAATTTTGCCGATCAATAGCATAGCACGCATTCTAATGTTATGTACCATAATAATTTTATAAAATATTTATTAAATTGTGTGTGTGTGTGTGTGTGTGCATAGATTTCCAAATTTAAGAAGTCATTTTCTATTTTTTTAAAAAGAAATATTTATGTGATACTGACAATGTTTTTTTAAACTAATTTTTTTTTTTAAAAAAAATTATAATTGATTTTCATATGTTAACATATAAAATGAATATTTAATGAAGAATGAGAAACAAATGAAGACAATTAATTACAAAAAAATATACAATAATTATAAAATGAATAATAATTAATATAAAAATATTTTTACATATAGTATTATAGAACTTAAATGATATAATTTAAAATGAATGAGTTATTGAGTTTAAAAATAATTTATTTTTTTTACATTTGATCTTTAAGACGATTTTACGGACAATATGTTTAAAATTTGTTCTCACTTGTCAGCTTGAATTAAGCTTCTCACTAAGATTTTCGATTTGACACTCATATTACATATTTTTTGACTTAAATATAATAAAATAATTATCAAGGGAATAATAATTATTACAAAATAAAAAAATTATACATTAAAATAAATTAAAATCTTGATATTATTAATAGCATAGCAGGAATTCTATTATTATGTATCAAAATCTTAATAATAATTGCTAAAATATTTATTACATTATTAGTCTTTTTGGGCAATAAATTATGTGTGTGTTATTTTTGGAGTGTACTTTATTTTTATATATGTATAGAAGATAGATTTTTTTTTTTATTTAAATATAATACAATAATTATAAAATGAATAATAATTATTACAAAAAAAAAAATTTATACTTTAAAATAAATTAAAATCTTGATGTCATTAATATCATAACACAAATTTTAATGTTATATACCATAATAATTGCTAAGATATTTAATACGTTAATAATTTTTTATTTTTTTTATTTTTTATTTTTTATTTTTTTTTGCATAGATTTCGAAATTTAAAAATTTATTTTGGGCAGGAAACTATGTGTGTATTATTTTTAATATGTACTTTTTTTTATATGTGTATAGATTTGGCTAAGTATACAGATCCTCTCTCTGCAGATAGAACTGAATGATATTAAGACAATGAAATATATGAATAAACTATCAGATCAAGAATGAACTGAATTTATAATGAAATGATTTAGTTTTAATTTCGTTGTTGATCTGACAATCAGGTCAGAAGTTTATAATAAAATGACCAGAGTTGGGAGTTGCGAATAACTGAGCATTTACTCCTCCTATTTATTGTAACATAGGAGATGGAGAAACAATTATTACAACACATCTTGTTGTCGGGACGTTATTACTGACTAATTATCATAAAGCCCCCATTTTTCACGTCAGTTTGGTTATCATTGATCGTCTCGTCAAACTCACCTCGTGCGCGTAAAGTCAGTTCGTTTGTCGAAATCACCTCGCCTTCAAATTTCACCTTGGTCATGAAGTTCAGTTCGCCTCATCTCTTGGTGATCTCTTTATAACCTTATTGTCATCTCGGTTCATTTTTTCTTGGGTCGAGGGAAGTTGGCTCCCAGATCGGTTTGTCTTTTATTTCGGTTCATCTAATTTTTTAATTTCAGGCAATGTATTTGTTCATTGACTCTTTGACTAACTCTACCTCAGCTCGGTGTAGAACAAATGTCCACTCGAGATCAGTTCGAAAGTTTTGATAACAGGTCTCAAAATCAACCGATTATCATTCATAAATATTGTTTTTCCAGGTGTCGTTCTCTAAATGGTGGATCAATCCTAGGATCAAGTATAGCCGTCATCATTATTTGAAATAATATATCTAAGACAGGGGCTTAAATACACAATCCATAAAAACACTATTATAAAACTCATTTTGTAGATAATGAGGGGACTAAATATGTTCACGAGGGAACAACTTAATACATAAAGGGAGAGCACTTCCAAAAAATAAGTATTGACATATTTTTCAGTCTAAAACATATTTTCTAAAATGGTAAGTATTATTAATTAACTATTTATTATTCATTCTAAACAAAATTCACATTTAAAATAATTCAATTGAATACAGGTTTTAAATAGCTGCATTTTTTAGGTCCCAAAGTCTCTTGGTCTGCCTTTGTGACGACCCGAAATCTTGACCATTCGAGTGCCACTAAAAGTGACTCATATCATATTATCGAGACTTAAATAGTAATGTAAAATTATTCAAAAGAATAATTAGAATCCCATAATTTTATTTGTGAATATAAATAGAACATAATTTTCTTACATAAAGTTCAACATAATTATCTCATCAATCTTAACCACTTTTGCCACTTCCATGTTGACCGCCTCGAACCTTCAATTATCTGAAAATGGTAAATATCGTAGAGTGAGATTTATAAAATCCCAGTAAGTATACCAAGCATAAATTTTCTTTTGAAAGCATATGGATAATTTTCATCATAACATAGGATAGGATCGAAATCCTCATAAACATAGAGAGACACAAGAATTTTACCGAACTTAGATGGCAAGAATTCTTATGTGTAGCGCTACTAAACTCCGGTCCCCTTAGCATAATCATAAACATATCATATGGGACCTATAGCAATCTTGTGAGATTGATTTCATAGCAATGATCCAAACGTTTTCGTAAAAACATAAAGTATATTTACTTTTCATAAAAACATACTTACTTTTTTTAAAAACATAAGGTGTATTTACCTTTCATAAAAACATACTTACTTTTCATAAAAACATAAGGTAATACCTTTCATAAAAACATACTTACTTTTCATAAAAACATAAGGTATATTTATCTTTCATAAAAACATACTTACTTTTCATAAAAACATAAGATATACTTACCTTTTAAAAGATTAAAATGACGTGTAGTAGTAAATGGACCAAAACTTTCTTGACCACCTTGAATTACTCTTACTTGTGGATTTTGTCAAGAGATTGGAAATAAGTGTATATGTGTAGAGTTGTGTGTAAAAGAGATGAATTTATATAGATGTGTAAAGTTGGCATAATGTAAACATCATCATTCAATTCTATTAATTTTAACACATCCTTTTCTTAAAGTAAAGCACCATTCATATACTTTTCCATATTTATACAAATATTATGCTCTTCATGATTACATATAATGGAGTCTTATCAACCATTCATATACTTTTCCATATTTATACAAATATTATGCTCTTCATGATTACATATAATGGAATCTTATCAACCATTCATATACTTTTCCATATTTATACAAATATTATGCTCTTCATGATTACATATAATGGAGTCTTATCAACCATTCATATACTTTTCCATATTTATACAAATATTATGCTCTTCATGATTACATATAATGGAATCTTATCAACCATTCATATACTTTTCCATATTTATACAAATATTATGCTCTTCATGATTACATATAATGGAGTCTTATCAACCATTCATATACTTTTCCATATTATTAAATTAAGATTCTCATAATTATTATATATAATGGAACCTCTCATGCTTGCATATATTTTCTTAATTTCAATAATAAAAATAATTTTTTTTATAAATAAATATTGGGATAACATTGAATTAAGTACTTGGACTTAATATACTTTAAATCAAGAGAATGGAGATATTTTTAGAAATTCGGAATTTAATTTAAAATCGAACGATCTCGATTATTTCTTGACTTGGCTATACGAATACGTCGCGGCGTTAACTTAATAAAAATGGGTGAAATAGTAGCGACACGATTTTCTATTAAAATAATTATTAATCGCGTAAAAATTCTTGGTCGCTACAAACTTACCCCCTTAAAATAATTTCGTCCTCGAAATTAAACTTACTTGATCTTATGATTTCTGAACACTTAATCAAAATATCTTCTCTTCTTTCTTTCTCTTAGTAATCTCATCATTATAATATCTAACCCACTGGACTTTTACTAAATGCATCTCTTTGTTTTCTTAAGAACATGTACTTTTCTTATCAATAATAGACATATGTGTCTACTCATAAATTCTGACTCAAAATGAAAATTTCCAATCGTATGTGATATTTCATCATATCTTGTAGTACTCATGTAACCTGTCACTTATCATCGTATCATGTAACCTCAAATATTCGTATTAATATCTCTAAAATTTTAATAAATCTTTACTAACATATCATACCATAATAATTTGTCATTTCTTCTTATCACCAAATATCCCAAAATAATTAAAACGATTACCTGAATATTCTCTATGTAATATACCCAAACATGTTATTCACATATCAACATAATCATCAGTTTATCTTTACAATATTTGTAACCCAAAATTTCTGCAAAATTCAATAAACAAATATCTCCCAAATAATTAAAATTCTTAACTCAAATATCATAACATTTCCCGTAAGGTATTCCTTTCACTTGCACAAACTTATTAATCCTGATTCAATACAGTCCTTATTTCACTTTCACGTATCCCCGTATTATTTCTATACCTTGATTATTATATCAAAATATCAGTACCCAAAATCCAAGAAAATATTCCATATCTCAAATCCCGTCATCATCAAATCTTCCTTTTATCAAGAAAGTAAACGGCGCATAAACTCTTGTTCCCTCTTTTCCATTATTCTATTCCGCGCTTTCTTGCTGGAATCAATATCACGCGGATTCCCTCCGATCCTTAATGCTTTTAAATAGTTCATGCTGGGAAGAGGTTAGATCCATCAAAAACATGGATATCATTCTTACAAACATTCGCAAGTATTATTCCAGTCTTCCAATGAATGATCTGAGGAAAATTTATCGAATAAGACTCGAAAGATTGAGGTTGCTAATGGCTCATGGTGTTTCAGAAGATGTTCGCTGGTTGATCGAAGCAAAGGTTCGACTATCTGGTGAATTACCTATGACATTTCCAAAGCACATGCCTGGTTTAGGCAAAAGCACCTTCGCAAAGAAACGAAGAGCAAAAAGGCTGAATGGTTGCTACAAATGTGCTCGTTGGAACTGTGATACTCGTTGCAAAACAGTAGGATATTCTTCTACTAATCGGGATGATAAAATCAAATTCATAAAGGGTGGACTGAGTAAAGAGTCTTTGGATGATATTCAACTGACTCTTGAGACGCACCCAAGTGGTTATGTGCAACGTGAACTTCTCTCCTTATACGCTCAGTTTAACGAGGACAAAAATCGTTATAGTCTCCAAAATATAATAGCAAAAGATCCTGTTTGCCAGTCTGTTTTACAAAATGAGGCTTCTGGCAGTTCAGCAATGATATAAGGTAAATCTCTTGATACACATTTAAAATATTTTGCTGTTTTCTTTCACGCGTTTTGGAAATAAAATATATTTTCCTTTCTCGAGTTTTGATAAAGCTGAAAATAAATACATTTTCCTTTCTCGAGGTTTGATAAAGCTGGAAATAAATCACCGAAAGGTGATATCTTTGGTAAAACAGTCAAAAGTTGGCCGATTTTGTCAAAAGTAAATCTTTACTTTTTCAGAATCAATCAAAAACAGTAAATTTTTCCGGCTTTAAATAGCCAAACATATTTCATAGTTCAGGCATCCCAAAATCACATCTTCTTCGTAAGTTTTCCCTTCTTTACTATCAAAGATGGAAGCACCAAAACTTCGACAGATCAAAACTATTTGTGTATTTTGTGGATCAAAAGTGGGGAAAGGCTTCAGTTATCTAGAAGCGGCCGTAGATCTTGGAAAGAAACTGGGGGAAAAAGTATCACTCTTGTGTATGGGGGTGGTAGCAGTGGTCTAATGGGTTGTGTTTCCCAATCTGCTCTTGCAGAGAAATCAAAAGTAATCGGTGTCATACCTGTCCCTTTGGTAGATGTTGCAGGCAAAACACGAGGGCATGAAGTTCAAACCTTATCCATCCATGAACGCATAACTTGTATGCTATATGGTTCTGATGCCTTCATAGCCCTGCCCGGAGGTTTTGGTACCTTAGAAGAAATCTTTAACATTACCTCGTGGGCTCAACTAGATCTCCATACTAAGCCTATTGGGCTTCTGAATGTTAACAATTTCTTTGATGGTTTGTTAACCTTTCTTGATTATGCTGTGGAACAGGGATTCATCTCTCTATTTTCCAGAAGGCTCCTTATTTCTGCTCCTACTATTGATGAACTACTGGATAAGCTGCAGTCATATATCTCAATACAAGATCCAGCAGGGGTTAAGATAGATTGGTCGCAAGGAAGGGGAATCAAGCGAAAATGGAGTCCGGTTAATGTAAATTTAACTCTGTGAATCTTAGAATAGGTGGGGGTAGAGTACGAAGTATTCTCACTCTCGAGACACCCCTCCATTTACTAGGATTTCTTAATGTTTAAATCTTGTGTGTACCTCAAAGGTTCCAGGTGGTAGATTACGGAGTATTCTTACTCTCGAAACACACCTCTTTGAAGGTTTTCTCTTTATATCCTCAAAAGATCAGAGGTGGTAGGATACGGCTACTCCGGAACCACATCTCTCATTCTGAGGATCTTTCCATGTTTTTCTCTTATGCTTTCATGTGTTTCATGTATTTCCTTTCCAGTGTGACTCTTGTGTGTTCTCCTTATGAGAAAATAATAAAATCTCTGCTATCATCTACTAAATCTCGTTTGTGATGTAAATGAACTTGCATGTCTAACCTTAATTCCTTTAGTGGATGCTTATCATATCATGCTCTTAATTCCAAATGATAAAATTCTGGACATAGTCTCCCTTGTAATTTGGACTTATCCCAAACCATAAGCATACTTCATAACTCACAATAATAAATAACTCCACATTTGATCACAACGATCTAAAAATATTGAAAACGATTCCAACACTTCAATATCATCAAAAAATATCCCATAATTCAATTCATAATTCCTCAACATAACAATTTCAAATCATATTTTTCAATATCACAATATCACTTCCTTCCATACCTTAATTGGCTCAAAAGATTACTCATACTTATATTTATAAGTCATAAATCATATTCCCAAAATTTAATCACAAGGCCAAAGTTCATAATAAATTTCTCTTCAATATAGAGGCATAATTCACTTACTCAACATAATATCCATTACTTAATTCCCAATAACCAAATCTTTAAATCTCCAACTTCATAATGCTTCTCATAAAAGTCTCATTAAAATCATATCACTTATAATCTTAACATCTCATAAAACTTCATAAAATTGGCTCGCTATTTCTCATTAAATCTAAATGATAGATAATCTGAACATATTTCTAATCATTTCTGTTGACTTCTCATACTTAGTGCCATGTCTAAAATCAATTATGCAAAGTCCATTTAAGGTTCATCATTTCTAAACTCGAGGACAACAATTATTTTGAAAATCATTCGTAAATCATATTTTTTTTTTTTTTTTAGAATAGAAACTTGAAGAGTGGTACCAATAATCATCCACAGTTTTTCCTTGCTTTTAAGCAAAGGTAGTGATAAAGGGATAAATTATTGAACCGAAAATTGAAACTTGAAGAGGAAGTACTAATAACCATCCACAGTTTTTCCCTTGTTTTTACACAAAGGTAGTGATAAAGGGATAAATTATTGTACGAATTCATTATTAATTTTGTTTGTTTAATATATTATTCCATATATTTTTGGCAAAAGTTACGAACCAACTTATTTTTCTAATTTAGTCAGTCTTACTAAGCTTAATATGAACCAAAATTCATATCAATATCCTCTATGTCTCATGATTCTACATTAAAAGGAATAAATTTAAAATTTAGGCTTCTATCAATTCATATCATACTCAACATGTATATTTCACTTAAAGATTCATAACATATGAATATTTCATACTTAACATGTCTTAATAAAATCGTAAATGACTTGCAAAGCATATAACATACCTGGTTCGAGGAGTCAATACGTGGAGAGTGACATAGTAGAGTGATGAGTTAAAATATTTCAAAAAAAAAAAAAATTATTAATCATTTCGCATCTTTACATAAGATTGGGCCTAGTTAACCCAAATAAAAATTTATCGTCAAATCTTATTTTCCTTTAGTCCCCGAACTTCTAGAAATTTATCAAAGACATCAATATGAACATCATATCACTAACTAATTATATTCCATAAAATTTTCAGGACATTACAAACTCCCTTGCTTAAAATGAATTTTGTCCTTGAAATTCGCACATCAAATTTCATCATGCTTTTCAAAATCATAACCATACTTGACATGTGAAAATTCAACTTTTTTTTTTTTTTAATGAATAGTGATTTCGTTCACTGTTCATCATGAATAGCACGTCGTTTTACTGTTCACGTGAATAGTAATTTTTTTTTTTTTTTTTTTTTTTTTTTTTTTTTTTTAAGAAATAAAATTTCAAAATCTATAGAATCGTTTTTAAAACTCTTTTCTCTGATACCAACTGTGACGACCCGAAATCTTGACCATTCGAGTGCCACTAAAAGTGACTCATATCATATTATCGAGACTTAAATAGTAATGTAAAATTATTCAAAAGAATAATTAGAATCCCATAATTTTATTTGTGAATATAAATAGAACATAATTTTCTTACATAAAGTTCAACATAATTATCTCATCAATCTTAACCACTTTTGCCACTTCCATGTTGACCGCCTCGAACCTTCAATTATCTGAAAATGGTAAATATCGTAGAGTGAGATTTATAAAATCCCAGTAAGTATACCAAGCATAAATTTTCTTTTGAAAGCATATGGATCATTTTCATCATAACATAGGATAGGATCGAAATCCTCATAAACATAGAGAGACACAAGAATTTTACCGAACTTAGATGGCAAGAATTCTTATGTGTAGCGCTACTAAACTCCGGTCCCCTTAGCATAATCATAAACATATCATATGGGACCTATAGCAATCTTGTGAGATTGATTTCATAGCAATGATCCAAACGTTTTCGTAAAAACATAAAGTATATTTACTTTTCATAAAAACATACTTACTTTTTTTAAAAACATAAGGTGTATTTACCTTTCATAAAAACATACTTACTTTTCATAAAAACATAAGGTAATACCTTTCATAAAAACATACTTACTTTTCATAAAAACATAAGGTATATTTATCTTTCATAAAAACATACTTACTTTTCATAAAAACATAAGATATACTTACCTTTTAAAAGATTAAAATGAAGTGTAGTAGTAAATGGACCAAAACTTTCTTGACCACCTTGAATTACTCTTACTTGTGGATTTTGTCAAGAGATTGGAAATAAGTGTATATGTGTAGAGTTGTGTGTAAAAGAGATGAATTTATATAGATGTGTAAAGTTGGCATAATGTAAACATCATCATTCAATTCTATTAATTTTAACACATCCTTTTCTTAAAGTAAAGCACCATTCATATACTTTTCCATATTTATACAAATATTATGCTCTTCATGATTACATATAATGGAGTCTTATCAACCATTCATATACTTTTCCATATTTATACAAATATTATGCTCTTCATGATTACATATAATGGAATCTTATCAACCATTCATATACTTTTCCATATTTATACAAATATTATGCTCTTCATGATTACATATAATGGAGTCTTATCAACCATTCATATACTTTTCCATATTTATACAAATATTATGCTCTTCATGATTACATATAATGGAATCTTATCAACCATTCATATACTTTTCCATATTTATACAAATATTATGCTCTTCATGATTACATATAATGGAGTCTTATCAACCATTCATATACTTTTCCATATTATTAAATTAAGATTCTCATAATTATTATATATAATGGAACCTCTCATGCTTGCATATATTTTCTTAATTTCAATAATAAAAATAATTTTTTTTATAAATAAATATTGGGATAACATTGAATTAAGTACTTGGACTTAATATACTTTAAATCAAGAGAATGGAGATATTTTTAGAAATTCGGAATTTAATTTAAAATCGAACGATCTCGATTATTTCTTGACTTGGCTATACGAATACGTCGCGGCGTTAACTTAATAAAAATGGGTGAAATAGTAGCGACACGATTTTCTATTAAAATAATTATTAATCGCGTAAAAATTCTTGGTCGCTACAGCCTTCCCCTCTTGAAAATCAATTATAGATTTGATATTTTATTAAATGTGTATATATATATGAATAACAAAAAGAGTGGTGTTCATATAATTACCCAAATAAAATATAATATTTAAAGTTTTAAAAGACAATATTAACCCTTCTTATTATTCCCTAAAAAGTTTCAACATAAATTTATGGTTGGAAGGAGTAGAACATTAAACCTTTGGGTAAGAAGAAGAATATCAAAATCACTTGAACCAACAGCACTTTGTTAATTTTTATTGTGTAATTATTTAATAACAAGGATGGATCTTCCCTTTGATCAGTGGGGGTGTAGGCCCCCACTGAGTTTTAAAAAAAAAATTGAGTTCAAAGTAATGGACTGGCCCACTTTTCAGATGAATTAATTTGGCCTAAAAAATTTTATAAAACCCAAAGGCCATTTATTATAACCGAGAGAGAGAATCCCAAATCAAATCCAATTGCAAACTTCATCTGTCTGCTCCCGCTCTCTGTGCCTCTGCCTCTAAGTGCGTGGGGATTTATTGAATTGGCTATATCAAACATTTAGTTTATAGGAATGGCCTCTTTCTTTGTATTTTGTCTATTTTATCCTTGATGAAATGAACTATTTTCTTTGCAAGATATATCCTTTAACTTATTTAGGTTGATTTAATTCGGAGCTTTGAATTATATTTATATTTTTTGACCTTTTAAGTTCTTCTAAAAACGTTTTATATTGTAATAATTTTTCAAAAGATTTGGGATGATCTTTTTTAGTTCTATATCCTAATGTTATTCCTTCTGAAACTTCTTCTTCTATATCTTCGTATTCTTTTATAATTCTATGAACGGTATTTATATTTTTAACTGTTTTGACAGAATCAAATTCTATTCTATTTAAGCAAGTATAGTCAATATCTTCGTATATTTTTTTTATCTTAGATTGTCCAACAGAATATATATATATATATATATATTGATTTTTCAGTAATAGCTAATAACAATGAAATATCTTTGTTCTCTGTATTTTATGATCACAGCTATTAGAAGTTGATGTTTGTGAAATGTCCATAAATTCAAATTATCAAGTTGATAAATTATTATACAAACTTTTTCGTATAAGTCCACTCTTTGATCTAGTAAAATACAATAATTTGTAATATATTGTTCGTATTTTTCTAAAAGTCTATTATACTCTTCAGAATATATATTTTCATTTTCCATGTGATGTTTAATATCTTTCATTTTTTTGTCAACTTATCCAAAAGGTTATCTAATCCTTTGATTGTGTATCCTAACATTATATTAAAACTATATTATCATTAGTCATAATTTTATTATATAAATTTATTCTTTGCTATAATATATTAGAATAGTCTATAACGTACTAATCACAATTTTCTGAAAGTATATAAAATTTTTCAGATGATTCATCTATATCCATTAATTGAGACGTATTTTTATTTATTTTTTCCATTATTCTTTCTAACAAATTATCCAATCCTTTAATTGTATATCCATGCATTTTATATACTGAAATTAAACTGTAAATATGGAAATATCAAGTGGTTAATCTATAAAGTTTCAAGTAACTTTTCAAATTCTATCAGTGTTTGGAATTGATAATATCAATACTAGGTTCAAATGGTATATTATATTTTTAAATATATTTATTTCTTTTTTCTAATTTATCTATTATATCTTGAACATCTTGTTTTACTATAGATCTTACAGTACCTCTAGAAAGTTTTCTATCATATTTTCTTTAAAACTTCTTAATATTTCTTGTGATGCATAAAGTTGTTCTTGATATCCAATTTTATCAATTTCATTTTCATATTCAATACCTCTTTTATTTTTGATATTCTTTTTAACTTTATATGGTCCTCTCTTAGATCTAGGTTTTTTCATGATATAATTCCTTTCATTCATGATATCAAAATTTTCAAAAACTGGTACAGAAAGATTCACCGTTTCCATCACTATCATAATCTAATATGAGATCATAATCAACGTCACTACTAAATACATATCCCAAATATAATTCATTATTTATTTCAGTATTATCACTATCAAGCCAGAAGTAAATGATTGATTTTTTAATTTCTAATCCAAATAATTCTTTATGTTTAGGAAAAATGGCTAAAAACATGCCATATAAAAATGATATAAATTTTTTATTTCATTATTAGGTCTAGTAAATTGTTTATACATGAACAAATGTTCAATTATGCTGTGATATTCATCATTATAAGGATTGTTTTGATAATTAAACTTAATAATTCTAAATTCTTCCATGATTTCAAATTGTTTCAAAAGTTCTTCTTCCTTCTAATTTCATAAAGACAGATATATTTATAATACTAACCTCTTTTCCTGTTCTTTGTACCTTTGTATTTTCATTCTGATGTTAGTGACCTTCAGACTCACAGGTTTATGCTATCACACCTTTCAATATCCTCCTACCTTCACGAGTTATTAGCTACACCTGGTTTTATGCCTTCACTTTATAATACTTAGATAGAAAATATTTAGGACAGTGTAGGGAGTTTTCTTAATAATATATCTTCTTATAGGAAATAGGATTCAGAAGATAGAAATTTAGAAACTCATCATATTTTGATAAATCGATTGAAATTTTATTGATAAGATGAAGATTGATACAAGATTAGTAAGAGGATTTTTTCAAGGACAAAAGATTTCTTTGACTTTCTCATAGATTGATTGCTCAAGTGATCTCTTCCTTTCAACTAGCCTAGAGGCCTCTATTTATAATACTACATTGGATATGATTACATCACTGCTTACATCATAGACTCAATAATTTTAAAACTTTACATAATATCACAAGGACATACCTGTCATTCTATTATTTATTACAAGGACACACTTGTCCCTCTATTTCTTCATATGCAACTAAAACTTTATATTATAAGGACATATGTCCCTCTATTTTTTTTTCCTTCACATGCAGCTAGGACACTCCCTTAGCTAGCAAGATTCCTTGATAGTTGTAGGGCATCCTGGAAATTGATGTATAACAAACCTTGTGATGTATTCCTTTAATATCTCAGATTTTCCATATCCGCCATTAATATTGGTAACTAGCATCCAATTATCATATTGGCTTAAGCATGAGAATTTTTTGTCATAGAGATTTTTGGCAATGTTGTAAATGGCTTTTATCCCAAGTGCTCTTCTATGTTTAATCCATGACTTGGTAACCTTTGGGGCATTTTTATCATTTTCCTCTGACATCTATTTGGAAGTTCGCTGCCATATATCTAATTGATATTATGTGTTCAACTGGATGAAAAACATCTCCATCATATTCAGGACTTATCGAGTAGAATCTCAAATATATTTTCCTTCCTTTGGCAAATTTTGACACTTCTTTTATGAACATATCATCAAATTTTGTTATCTCCATGAGATTTTTTCCTGAGTATATAAAATCCAAGAATCTATAATCTGCAATTAGTTTTACAAATAATGGCTCACTTCCTTCCATGACTATTACTCTGGGGTAAGCATTATTTCCAGGAGAGATGAAGTGTATTTTACTGATTTTTATTTCATACACAATTGTACTATTTTGGCATATTCTTCTTCTCTTGGACTTAAAGGGTTCAAGTCATCCTGGTCCATGATGCTGATAGTTTTGGACTCACTTTTATTTGAATCTGCTCGCATTGTCACCTTTTTTGGAATAGTATCTTCTTTTGTGTTGTCATGTTTGGGTCCACTGCTGCTTCTAGCTATACCCGTTTGGTATTGGATTGGAAAACTCTTTTATGAGCTCTTTGGTATTTCTATTTCAGATAATGTATTTTTTAGTTTTGCTGCAATAGCATCAACTTGATTTTTTTAGTTCAAGAGCATTTTTATGTTGCTCAGCAGTAATGTTCAACAATACTTTTATATTTGAGTTGAACATTTGACATTGTTTCGGCACCGGTATTTATGTCTTCAGCTTCTTCACCGAGGAAGTCAGTCATTTTATGTATTTGAAGGACATATTGATATAATTCCATGACTCTGGATTTATCCATTAATAAAATTCTATGTTCTCGCTCAAGAAATCTGCTAGATAATTATTAACTCCTTTAATATGAATTATATCAAAATTGTAAAACACTAAATAAGCTTGTCATCTATGGAGCCTTCTGTATTGAGGTTTAGGTGGTAATTTATCTTTTTACTAAACTTGCAACTTGAGAATTATCAGTTTTAACAATGAATTTTTTTGATAATAAAAATAATGAAAACTTTTTTATTCCTCTGATAATTGCCAATAATTCTTTTTCATGGGTAGTATAATTTATTCTTCTTGGTTAAAAGTTCCACTGGAATATCTACAAATTTCATTGTGATCTGTTTTTAATATTTCTGCCCAATATTTATCTGAGGCATCAGTATTGACTATTAATTTATCTTTTTCATCTAGTAATCATAATTTTGGTAAATTTTTACATTCTTCTTTAAGTGATTTAAAAATTTCTGTGTGCTCATCAATCCATCCTTTAGTATTTTTTTCCTAAGTAAAATCTGGATTTTATGTCTCTTTTTAGAAAGATTTTCAATAAATCATTCTGCATAATTTAAACATCCTAAGAATTTTTGAATTTGTTCCTTTGATTCTAATTTATCTAGAAAAAATTCTATCTTTTTAGATATATGAGTTTGTAATTTTATTCCTTTTTTATCTATTGATAATCCAAGAAAATTAATTTCTTATTTTTCTATTATAGCTTTCATTTTTTATGGAACAATTCCTTCTTTTTTGCATTCATTTATGAATTTTATTAAATGGTTTTTATGTTCTTCTTTATTATTAGAATATATTAGTATATCATCAACGTAAACAATTAAAATTCATTAAATTTTCTAAATATGTTCTCCATTTTTCTTTGATATATTTGGGGTGCATTTTTTAAACCAAATGGATGATCATCCATTCATACTTGCCTTGATGTGTATTAAATGCTGTATATTGAATACTATTTTCTTTTATTTTTACTTGCCAAAATCCCGATTTACAATCAAATTTAGAATAATGTTGTTTTCCTTTTGCAAGGTTTATTAATACTTTTTATTTGATAAAAAGTATCCATCAAATTTGGTATATTTTTTTTAATTCTTTATAGTTTATTAACATTCTAGCTTTTCCTCTTATTTGTTTAGAATGTTTCATTACCATAAAGGTTGGACTACTGTGAGGTCCATTACTAGGCCTAATGAGCTTTTGATCAAGCAATTCTTTTATTTGAGTTTTAAATTCTTGTGTATCATGTATAGTATACATCATTGGTCTTACTCTTATGATAACATCTTCTATTAATTCTATTTTGGCTCTAGAGTGATGCGGTTTCTAGAATAATAATGGATTTTCTCCATAAACTTTTTCCAACTGTTCAATGATTTTTTTCTATATTTGTTTCTATTATTGTTTTTAGGACTTTTTTTATATCTTATGTTTTTATTTTTTTATTTCATTTTGTGCAATTGTTTTTTTCTCCCATCTATCACCACGTTGGGTTAGCTGAACTCTGTAAGGTCTAAATTCTTCTGGTATTTTTAATAAAGATCCACAAGGTGTTTGTGACATTATCATGAAATTATTTTGTTTATAATATTGAAATTGTTGTATAAAGTCAATTCCTAGTAATATATCACATTCTAATTTGTCATAAATATATATCTTGTTCAAAACTATTTGTTTTCTTCCAAGTATTATATCAATTTTATCAGCACTATTAATTATTTGGGTACTTTAACTTGTAACTCCCGTTATTTTTATCTTTCCATTAGTATTCCATGATTTTATTAAGAAACTTTTAAATATTGTTATATCACTTCTTGTGTCAATTAATGCACAAGTTGTTATATTTGTCTCAACAAGATAACTTATATATAAACAGTTAATGGAAAACTTATTTGGTTATTCATTTATTCAGTCTTTCTACATAGTATAGTTTGACCATTATGGGTTATGTATAATCCTTCACATTTTACACTATAATTTTCTAATCCATTTAGGAAACTCATTCTTAATAATATATGAGGATTTTCCATACTGTTATCTATATGACATGGTACTAGGAGATTTATTCCTCCTATCTTTATTGGGACTTTGACTTCAAGTTCAATATATAATAGGTAATTATCCATCAAAATTTATATATCTATATGGATCAGTTCTATGAGATATTAATCATTTATTCTTATTTGAAGCTATTTGACATTCACTAACTCCTGTATCAATTAATATATTTGATCCTTTCATGTATTCTTTTCCATTGAAATATTCACCTTCTATTTTCATATTTCCAGCATTTTTATGAAGTTTTATTTCTCTTGTATTACTAGTTTCTCCTAATTGTTTATGTAAACTTGTTGATCTTCTAATTAATCTTCCATCTTCAAATATTATTTTATTATTAGGGTATTCTTCTTCTCTCAAATCTATTAAACAAATCGAATCTTTTCACTTTATTTTTTATTGATCTTTGTTAATAATTTTGTAACTGTATTTTTTGTTAAAAGATTTAATTTATGTGTTCTTTGGATTGTTCTAACATCTATTACTTTTTCAATTTTATGATATTCGTTTATTGCTACTCTTTCTCTTTTCCATATTCTGTCAAATATTCCCCATTTTCCTATTTTCAAGTCTAAAGATAATTTTTGTATTTTTTTGAACTTATTATTATCAAAAGTTACTTTTAATTCTTAACCATCTATTCCTTCATATTCTTGTATAAATTCTTGTTTTCTATTTCTTCTATTTCTCTATCCTGATTCTGATTCATTGCTTTTCTGAATCTGTTTCACTTATATAAACTTCTTGATCATAAAATTCTTCAATGTCAGATATTTCGCTTAGTTCACTTTCTATTTCTAAATATTCTTTTTGTAATATTTTAACTTTCTTTTTGTTACAATCAGGGCTTATATGACTTATCTCTCCACAATTCCAACATCTGCATTGACTTTTATCTTTCTTATGAGGTTTATTTTTCTGTTTCTTATTTGAATTATATCTTCTTTTATAATATCTTCTCCTAAGCTTTATATATCTTTTCTTAAAATTTCTGAATTTTGTGAACCTTTTATTTCTATATTTTATTTTTGTTTTTCTTCTTTCAGGGTTACATCTCCATTGTATAGGTTTTTTAATAACTTTACAACATAATCTAGTTAATTTTTCTGATTTCTTTAATAATTGTCTTTGTTGACATATATACGTTAATCTTTAAAATAGAAATTTTATCCTTGACCTAATGATCTAGGGCTTTTAAGGTTATCTCTAGCAAATATTCCAAATTCTCTCTTAAAATATATTCACCATGAATCTGGTAATTTATTATGACACATATCTTGGTATACTTCTTGATTTTCATTACTATGAAATTGGATATAATAGTAGTCTTTAAATTCACAATTGTATTCTTTAATTTTACACATATCACATATTGTTAAATTTATTAATTTCATTCTAACATTATCTTTTTCTCTTATCGATTCCTGTTCTGAATTACTTATCCAATTTTCTCCTAAAAATTCATCTAAAATGTATTTTACTAACCTTTGTATACCTTCTCTATCTGACTTTATTATTTCTATTTAGACATTCCTTCTTATTAATGTTTTTTTTTATCATTCCCACCAATTTCTAATATTTCCTTCAAATGATGTTACTAGAAAGTCTATTCTTCTTTCAGTACTGTAGCAACCAAGAATTTTTACGCGATTAATAATTATTTTAATAGAAAATCGTGTCGCTACTATTTCACCCATTTTTATTAAGTTAACGCAGCGACGTATTCGTATAGCCAAGTCAAGAAATAATCGAGATCGTTCGATTTTAAATTAAATTCCGAATTTCTAAAAATATCTCCATTTTCTTGATTTAAAGTATATTAAGTCCAAATACTTAATTCAATGTTATCCCAATATTTATTTATACAAAAATTACTTTTATTATTTAAATTAAGAAAATATATGCAAGCATGAGAGGTTCCATTATATGTAATCATGAAGAGCATAATATTTGTATAAAAAATGGAAAAGTATATGAATGATTTATATATTCCGTTATATATAATCATGAAGAGCATAATATTTGTATAAATATGGAAAAGTATATGAATGATTTATATACTCCATTATATATAATCATGAAGAGCATAATATTTGTATAAATATGGAAAAGTATATGAATGATTTATATACTCCATTATATATAATCATGAAGAGCATAATATTTGTATAAATATGGAAAAGTATATGAATGGTGCTTTACTTTAAGAAAAGGATGTGTTAAAATTAATAGAATTGAATGATTATGTTTACGATATGCCAACTTTATACATCTATTTAAACCCATCTCTTTTACACACAACTCTACACATATACACTTATTTCCAACCTCTTGACAAAATCCACAAGTAAGAGAAATTCAAGGTGGTCAAGAAAGTTTTGGTCCATTTACTACTACACTTCATTTTAATCTTTTAAAAGGTAAGTATATCTTATGTTTTTATGAAAATTAAGTATGTTGTTATGAAATGTAATATATCTTATGTTTTTATGAAAATTAAGTATGTTGTTATGAAATGTAAGTATATCTTATGTTTTTATGAAAATTAAGTATGTTGTTATGAAATGTAAGTATATCTTATGTTTTTATGAAAATTAAGTATGTTGTTATGAAAAGTAAGTATATCTTATGTTTTTATTAAAATTAAGTATGTTGTTATGAAATGTAAGTATATCTTATGTTTTTATGAAAATTAAGTATGTTGTTATGAAATGTAAGTATATCTTATGTTTTTATGAAAATTAAGTATGTTGTTATGAAATGTAAGTATATCTTATGTTTTTATGAAAATTAAGTATGTTGTTATGAAATGTAAGTATATCTTATGTTTTTATGAAAAGTAAGTATGGTTTTATGAAAGGTAAATATACCTTATGTTTTTATGAAAAGTAAGTATGTTTTTATGAAAGGTATTACCTTATGTTTTTATGAAAAGTAAGTATGTTTTTATGACAAGTAAGTATATCTTATGTTTTTATGAAAAGTAAGTATGTTTTTATGAAAGGTAAATACACCTTATGTTTTTATGAAAAGTAAGTATGTTTTTATGAAAAGTAAGTATATCTTATGTTTTTATGAAAAGTAAGTATGTTTTTATGAAAGGTAAATACACCTTATGTTTTTATGAAAAGTAAGTATGTTTTTATGACAAGTAAGTATATCTTATGTTTTTATGAAAATGTTTGGATCATTGCTATGAAATCAATCTCACAAGATTGTTATGGGTTCCATATGATATGTTTATGATTATGCTAAGGGGACCGGAGTTTAGTAGCGCTACACATAAGAATTCTTGCCATTTAAGTTCGGTAAAATTCTTGTGTCTCCCTATGTTTATGAGTATTTCGATCCTATCCTATGTTATGATGAAAATGATCCATATGCTTTCAAAAGAAAATTTATGCTTGGTATACTTACTGGGATTTTATAAATCTCACTCCACAATATTTACCATTTTCAGATAATTGAAGGTTCGAGGCGGTCAACATGGAAGTGGCAAAAGTGGTTAAGATTGATGAGATAATTATGTTGAACTTTATGTAAGAAAATTATGTTCTATTTTTATTCACAGATAAAATTATGGGATTCTAATTATTCTTTTGAATAATTTTACATTACTATTTAAGTCTCGATAATATGATATGAGTCACTTTTAGTGGCACTCGAATGGTCGAGAATTCGGGTCGTCACAAGTACTTTCCTATGTATCATCTTTATTATATAAAAAGAATAATATCATTGAATCTGCCCAAGTTAATAAGTCTTTCTTAGTATTTATTTTACAATTCAAATCTAGTTTTGTTCCTCCATGATTAATTGGTTTATCATATAATTATCATTTTGTTCAAATTTATCTCTGTATTTATTTCCTTTAGGTTGTTGTCTATCCTTGATTCTATCATAATATTGTCTATATGGTTTACTATATAGAGGTGCATAACTTTCATTCGAATCTGGTAATTCTTGTTTGGAAGTTCCTATTGGAGCCGAATTAAGTGCTCCTTCAGTATTCATTAAAACTTGGTATTCACTTGAATTATCTAGGCTTAATTAGTCAAAATTTTCTATAAGCAAGTCTAATTCCTCATTCATCTTTATCTTATTTTTCTTCAATTCTTTCCTCGACTTTAAGTTTTCCTAAAGTTTTTTCTATGAATTTTGGTAACTCTTGTTCTTCTTCTAATATCTTTGGTAATATATTTTTTCTAAATTCATCATCCATACTTCCTGCTTCTATTACAATTTTTTCTTGTTCGATGTGTTTTTTCCCTATTCTAAACATTTATTTTTCTATGAGTTTTTTTTTAATCTATTTTCTTATCTTTACTCTTATTATTTTCTTTTAACTCTCTAATCTCTAGTTTTAGTATATTTAGGCCCTGTTTGATTACACAAAATTTTCCATGGAAAATGGAATATGTTTTCCAATTCCCACTTTTGGTTTGTTTGTTTGACAAAATTTTCCATGTAAAACTTTTTCCGCGGACCCCACTTTTTCTTCCATTTTCCTTGATTTGGTGGAAAAGATTTTCTTTGGGTTTTGGTGGAAAAATGTTTTCCATGATAGATGGAAAATGATTTTGGACACGTTTAATCAATTTTGTTGTTGTTAATTGACTTATTTTCTTTCCAAAAAATAACATTATCATCATCAAGTACAAGTATATTTAAAAAGTAAAAAAAAATTTTTTTTGATTAAAATAGCAAAAAATTACATTATTTTCCATGGAAAATAATGTCAATCAAACAACAAAAGTTGGAAAATTCCCCTCTTTTTCCACCTAGAAAATTAAACCAATCAAACACATTAAACTTCTAATTCCCAGTAATTCAATTACCTAGAATTCAATTCCCTGGAACTCATTTTCTTTCCATCCAAATTCCACCTTCGCTATCAAACGGACCCTTATATCATTTCTTACTTCTTTTAATTCATTTTTTTATTTATTGAACATCACTTATTAATGATTTTATTAGTATTTTCAGGTTTTCAATAAATTCACTTATCGACATTTTATATTCTTGGTTTAGTAGTTTGGATTTTTTGTACCTTAAATAATTTATCATAGATATCCTCTATTTTTGCCTCTAATTTTTGATTCTTTCTTCGATTGATATGATTTTTTTCATTATCATCTATCCTTATTTTTTCTGTTTTTTTAATAATTATCCCAATTTTATCTTGATTAATTAATTCTCCTGATTTCTCTTTGGAATTATTTTAAAATGTCTTCATCTATGTTTTTAACATCTCCTAGCATGTCTTTTAATTCTTTGAATTGTATTGTTAATTTTTTTTGGATACTTTGTAATTTTTCTTTGACATTCTTATCTTGTATATTTAATTGTTGTAATTCTTCAATAGACATTTTATCTTGTGGATTTTTTTTTATATGTTTGTCATAAAAAGACACTTATCCAATTTAATTGCATATTAAGAAATTCATCATATTCTCCCAATGAGCTTAATGGTTGAAACATAGTTGTGTTAGCTCCCCTTTATTTGATAAAATCCAGCTGGAAGTTTAATATTTTCTATTATTTGTTTTTCAAATTTTATTTTTGAAAATTCTATCATTAAATTCTTCATCTAGTATACTCAATTACTAGAATAAGTTCAGTTTCATATTTTATTTCTTTATATGTCATTATATTATATTCACAAAATTCTCCAGTTGATTTTATCATTAGTTTTCTTTGTTGTGCTCTATAATTTTTATATAGTCTTTTATTTGTCACGTATTATCATATTTTTCTTTATTAATTCTTTCTTTATTTTCATAAATCATTTGTATTCTGGGTAATTGTTTTAAAATTCTATTATAATATTCTTTCTTTTTCTCTAATGATTTTAATCTTAGCATTTCTTGTCTTTTTATATTTCTTTCTTCTCTTATTTGGTCCATTAAATCTCTTCTTTGTTCTATTATTAAATCTATTTTTTCATTTGTTTCTATGTCTAGGTATTTAGCTAATATAATTGAGGATCTGCTCTATAGTATTCCATATTCTTCTATGATGTCATTTTGTATTAATTCTTCTATGATGTCATTTTCTATTAAATCTAATATTTCATTTATTATAATATCTTCTTTTATTATATCGAAATTTATTAGATCATATATATCTCTTCTTATATCTCCATCTAAATCTTTTAAGGCTCTTAAAATTCCTATTTTTTCATCATCAGGTAATATTAATATTCGAGTGATTATAAATTTTGGTGTATATATAATATATTTATTTTTATTTTTTGTCATATAATATTTATCTTTTAGATCCGTCATATGACTCTGATACCACAACGGAGGGGGTGCTACTATGAGCGAACAAAAATCATATAAAAAAAATTAATTAAAATTATATAAATAAAATTATCTAAGAACTTAAATGAAGTTTTTCTAAGTTATAGTTGAAATATTGTATATAAGGGTATTTTAGGTAATTCTTAAGATCAAGGCTATTTTCGGTTCGATGTGCACTGTGCACAACAGCCCCAATTTCAATGTAAGTTTTAAACTTTTAATTAATTATTTATGAGATTTTAACTAGAAATGAATTGATTTTGTCTTCAGTCATGTCACTCTTGTGTTGTGTTGTGCTTGTGCAACTTCTTCTTAAGCAATAAGCAGTTGAGTTCATTTTTTTTTTTTTTTTTTTGGGTCTGAGATTAAAGATTTTGTCCAGGTTCTTCTTTATTGTAGTAGAGTTTTACTTTTTGGTTTTTGATGAAATTTAAGTTAAAATTTTCTAATTAGGTAGTTTTTAATTTTTGATTTATTGCTTTAACTTTTTGGTTTTATTGCTTTTCATTTTTTGATTAGGGAAATGGTGTTATTAGTTGATTCTGTCTTATTTTCAGGTTGTTTAAAGTTTAAACTGTCGATATAGATGTATATAGATAAATAGGTATATGTAGATTAAAAAATATTCTTTAATAATTAAGAATTAAGTAATTTATTATATGATGGTTTAGTGTGGCATTTTAATTGTTGGTTTGAATTGTTCACTGATTGTTATGACAGAAGTTTTGTTTATTTTATTTTATATGCCAGTAAATTAATAACATACTTTAATAAGTGGTTAGTTGATCACTGGTTTAATTTACTTCTTCGAACTGTGGTGCCTCACAGAAATCTCAAATTTGATGCAATGAACGAGCCTCCATCAATGTTAGATAGTTTTTATTTTTTATTTTGATAGACCTTTTGCTGAAGATACATCTCTTGGACATGCTGAAATCAATTTCTTTAAAACTAATGTACCAGACTTATAGGAAGTTTGGATTCTGCTTCGAGGAAATTTAGCTTTGGAATGCCGGTTGATTCAACCTTTCACATAATCTATTAGATCTTGAAGAGGAAGGCTCTTCAAATATTTTCCTGACATTTCCTTTTGGAAGGTTTAGAATTTGATTAGGAACTTCTGTAGGCTTTTCTTGTTCTGGACTGTTGAGTTTCTCTAAATCCCATGTTAAGGATTTGGATACCTTATTCCAAGGAAATCTTTTTGGAATAATGACATTTGATGTAGAGTGTTAACTTCCATGAAAAGAGCTTCATCTATTGGAAATCTTTTTGTGTTTATTTTTAAACTTTTTTACATTCTCAATTTTCGAAAGTTTTGACCTCCACTCACTTAAAATCCTGACTCCGTCCCTGATCAATCAAAACCACTTCAACTAATTGCACTTTGTTACTTTATTTTGTAAATATCTAATAACACATAGTCGTTATTTGAGCTCATTTTAATTTAATGTATATCACTCTTATTTTCAAACCACATTTTCAAATAAAATAATAATACACGTGAATTAAAAGAAAAAAAAAACTTATTCTTTAACCCCCCATATATATATATATATATTTTATTTTATTTTTCTCCTTTCAAAAACTTCATTATAATGGAGCTCAAATGGGAATAATATTTTTCAAAAATATTTTGAAAAGATTAAAGTTCAACAACTAACTTTATTTTATAGACTTATTATGCCCCTATTTGACACCCATTTTTTGAAACTCTTTTTCTACAATACTTATGTTCAACTACTCATTTACACAACAAAATATTTTGCGTGTAAACTAAAATATTTTTCTACTCTTTTAACCACACGTTTTTCTAAAATCACTATTAAAAAATTATTTTCCCAGTAGTGGGTGTCATACTGAATGTATATATGAGAAATTTATTTTATTTAAGATAAATTATATATTAATGTATAGATTATTGGTAGATTATTAATAAATAGTTTGTATATAATAAAAATAAAAACAAAAATTATTTTTTCAAAAAGTAATATATAAAATTGCAATGGCCCATCATTTCGACTACTGACCTTCAACCAATGACCCGAAAATGCACTTCTGTACACAAAGATTGGAATCATTTCTGAGAATAAAAAGAGATTAATGTCATTCTAGTTCAAAAACCTTATTGCTTTACTTGTGTACATAACGTTGAAGTCATTACTGAGATATAAAAAGAGATTAATGTTGTTCTAGTTCGAAAATCTTACTGCTTTACATATTCATAACGATATTGAAGTCGTTCCATACCAATAAAATGACGTCGAAATAGTTACGATCATAATTATAATGTTTCCCTGACGTCTATAAATCTCAATAGAAAACGAAAAATGATCTCAGGTTTCACATAAAAATATTCATGTCATTGCACGAAGAATAAAGACATTGAAGTGGTTATTATAGAATAAATCGTTTCACTGCAAAACTGTTTTGAGTTGGAATCAAAATTACAACGATTTCTATATCGTTACTTTTCATACAAAACACCACAAATATCGTTATGTTTTAAACACAGATAATAACATAATAACATCATTTTGTTTATGTATAATTTTGAAGACATTAAAATCATTTCAGTTCATTCATAACTAAAACATCATAGATATCGTTTCTTCGTGTACATGACGACATTGATATCGTTGTATATCAAACCCACAAAATAACATAAAGACCTTTACATCATTAAAGTATTATTTTGTCGACATTGAAATCATTCAAGTTCAAATCAAGACTACAACATCATGGATATCGTCCCTTTTGACGTAACACAACAACTATATCGTTTTTTGCTCAAATAGACGATTCGACCATTCCTTCCCAATGGGCATGCCTCTAACATAATTATAATGAAGGGAAGATGTCATCAGTTAAATTGATACCTCTCAATTGGTTAGAAAAAGAGAATAAGATAATTAATTTCCATTGGAATAGTTATAAGGTAGTAGAAAACTATGAGATCTTTAAAGGTTGTCGGTCTTTTCTTTTGAGTGAGATCGAACATACTTGATGATCTCTTTCAATTATCATACGAATGTCGGAGGCATGTCAAGATGCAATGGACAGTTGAATCATCAATTTGAGCCAAAATGATATAATTATTCTATTACGCCAAAAGAAACAATATCTATGTCATTGTAGTAATAATTTAAATTGGAATGATTTTAATGTCGGAAAAATTGTGCTGAAACGATATGGAAGCCGTTATGTTATTTTTCGAGTTTGATGCACAACGATATCAATGTCGTTATGTATACGAAGAAACGATATCGATGATGTTTTATTCATGATTTAAGCTGGAGCAATTTTAATTTCTTCAAATTTGTACAGAAAGAATATGGACATCGTTATGTTATTTGATGTGTTTCAAACATAACGATATCAATGTCGTTTTGTATGAAAAGAAACAATATAAATACTGTTGTAGTTTGGATTCCAACTCGAGCAATCTCAATGTCGACAATTCGGTATTGAAACGATTTATTCTATAATAACGATTTCAATGTCTACTTTTTCACAACGACATGAACATTGCTATATGAAACTTGATGTCATTTTTTTCGTCTTAAATTGGGACTTGTGGACATCAGGGGCATCATTATAATTATGTTTGTAACAATTTTGATGCTGTTATATTGGTATCGAATGACTTCAATATCATTATGAATGGATGTAAACTAATATGTTTTTCGATCTAGAACGACATTTATATCGTCTTGTATATTAGTAATGACTCTAATGTCGTTATGAATAGAAGTAAAGCAATAATTTTTTCGAACTATAACAACAATTATCTCTTTTATTTTGTCTCAGAAAGGATTTCAAATTCATTGTGTATTAGTGCATTTTTCATATGGAAAAAATATATATGTTTACTATAATGATATTGTGTCATTCCTGAAAAATTAGAATGACATAAGAGATTGTTTGTTTGTAATATAAAATAAAATGAACACTGCAACATAAAATAAATTTTGTAACGTTCCAATATAAAAAAGTGATAATATCACAATGATTAAATCTAATTCATATTTTTATGCTTCCAATAATTACAAAATAATAAAGGTATAAGTGACGACAATATTACAATCTTAAAAAAAAAAAGGTGTAGCCCACACCCTGAGGGCCCGAACCGACCACGCCCAAGACCATTGGTTCGGGAAGGTAAATCCAGGTTATGCCTCCAAGGAGCCAGGGTGGAAGGGCTTATGGTAAGCATGAGAAACGCTCAATAACTCCCGCTTGCCACAAGGCCAATTCCACCTTGCGGGGAATCGAACCAAGCACACAGCTGCGCTGAGCACTTACCACCCATCCCCTTTGCCACTTGGAGATGTGCCCTGGGGGCATATTACAATCTTAAGTTTCATTATAAGATGCACAAAGAGATAATTTATTTCTATAGAAGAATTTCAAAGTCAGTTGACAAGTATTGAAACATCCAACGTGGTCAAAATAGGATTTTCCTCCAATTGGATTGTATAGAATTTGCCTGAGAGTGATGTTCGTACCCAATAACGATGCTTTGAGTTGACCACAGCACGAAACGACAGACGTACAAGAAAAATGACTTTGAAATTATTGTAGGACAATTAAAACGATATAGAAATCCTCATAATTCAAAAATATACTATAGCAATATAAAAATGGTTTTGTTCATCCATAACGACATCTAACTCGATCATTTTGCCTCTAAATGGTAATTCGAACGCCCAAGACCTTTCGGCATACCTCCTACATACCGAAGAGGTTAGAAAAACATGATTATGTTGTTTTTAGGTGAAAACTCAAGTTTAGAGGGTGATTTGATGAGACTAGTGTGAAAAAGGGCAAAGATGATCTATACTATACAAAATATGGAGATTTGGGAACCAAGTAGTGAAGAGGCAAAAAGATGAAAGACTGGAGTTGTGATTTTTGAAGGGTACAAATGAAATGAAAGTAAATGCTGGGGACTAAAATGTAGTAATTAAAAGTTAAGGGACTTACTTTTCAATTACCTCGTGACTAAATTAAAAAGGAAAGAAATTCTGATCTAGAATTAAAAGTTGGGGGACTTGTCTTGCAATTACCATGTTATGTTGGAAATATGAAATGATATTAAGGGCAATACTGCCTTTCTAAATATAAGGATAATTTAGCCTTTGTTTCGGCAACCCTATTTAAACAAAAATTTAAATTGCACAATTTTTCAAACCACTTTTAACCACACATATTTTTCCTCTCTAATTCTTAACCACAGATTTTATTTAGAAAACTCAAATAATCAATTTAAAATCATTACAATTGCTGCCGAACAGAGCTTTAGTCATTTACAAGTTGTGTTTTTTGTATTCTTGTATCTTTAGACTTTTAAAATAAAGAACAATGAATGTAAGCTTTCAAAATGAAAACATGTGTTGAAAAGGCCTTTTAAACAAATGTCCCTAATATTAAAAACCAATAAAATTGAGTAATCAACAACATAAAAAAAAAACCAAAGTAGCCAACGGGGAAAAAAACTCTAACCATCTTGGCCTTCCTCTTCTTTGTCATTGTTCACCTTAGAATCCTAATAAAAGTCACTTCATGGATAAAGGTCTTCTACACACAATTCAAGTTCAAGATTTTAAGAGAAATATATCCTACAAATATGCAAATCTATATTGGCCTATTTGTAAATTTCCACAAACTCATAGTTCAGTTACAAGAATTCAATTCATCAAGGCAGGGAATGCAAAAGAAACCCGAAACCTAGAAAAGCATAATTGCCTACAATTTCAGAAAATAAGTATTAGAAACCTATATTAGCTAGTTGAAGTTGAATCAGAACATTATAGCTTACATCAAAGCATGGACGGATACAAAAATTTACAATGAAATGATTGAAATGAAGAGCAGCACCACTTTGGAAGAAAAATCAGAGAATTCATATTTGCATCCATATCTTGAAGCAGCTAGCCAAGACTAGAAGATCCTAGAAGAAACCAACTGCTTGAGAATTATCTAAACTCTAAGAAGAATTATTTCCAACCACACACATTTTCTAGAATTATGTAGTGAAATCAACCACCAACTTCAACATCTATATACATGCATCTGTATTTGCTGTATATGGTGTGAGAGAAAGCAAGAAGAGAGACAGTAAGAGAGTGTTGTTGGGTCTAGGCGTTTTGGAGTATAACTCTAAATAATTGTGAGGTGTGCTTATATTTGTAAAAGAGATTTGATCAATAAACTATTTTTCATTTGAGTATTTAACTCAACAATTTGGTATTAGAGCTAGGCGACTTTGGGTAAATTTTTTGGGCTTCTGGAGTTCGTGCACAGAGTAGGTTTGTGAAGCTTGAATAAAGATTTCTTTATAACGAGAAGGTTAATCAAGTCACAAATGGTGATCTACAAGTGGTAGGATGAGTGAAGAAGCACAACAAAATTATACTACATGACAAACTTGCATGGAGTCGTATCTCCGAAGGAAAGACTTGTGGGAAGTATTTGGTTGAAGTGACATGACACCACCAGAGGAAGACAAAGCTCTGAAGAAGTGGAGAATTAAAGTGGGTAAGGATATGTTTTTTGTAAAGACAACAATCGAAGAGATGTCTCTCTGTCCGAAATCTCTGAATTAAATTCTTCATGTAAAATTGCAGAATCTAAAATGAATAGAATAACTATACATGGATTGAGATCGTAATTTAGAGGCTTTATTGCTGCTATACAAGGTTCGCAAGAACAATCGTTGCTGGTAAACTTTGAAAATTTTCTAGTCGACCAAGAAGCGTTGACTAAACAAGTATTAGGGTTCTCAATAAATAAATACGAGGAAAAAGCATTATTCAAATACAAAAGAGGTCGATTTCATCAACAAAATAATAAAGAATGGAAAGAAATAAACACGGAGAAGGTTATTAGACAAGGGGAGCCAAACAAAATCGGGATAAGAAAAGTCATCCGTTCAAAGGATTTCAATGGACTAATGGCTCATATTTTTTAATGTGTCAAACGAAGTCATTATGCAATATATTTTCAATCCAAGACAACTCAACAGAAGGAAGTATGACAACCTTCAATGAGTAATAAAAACTCAATAGTGAAGAAGAATGAGATGTTATAGCCTCACTTCCAGTAGCAAAAAGTATTCAAGAGGGGTACAATTCAGAACCTGAGGAAGAATCGACACTAGAGGTGATGCTCCCTAATCGAATAGATTATGAAAGTGATTGGATTTTCGACTTTCCATGTTCCAACCACATGCGATAAAGAGATGAAGAATACAAAAAAGTACAAAGGAGGCTAGATGGTGATAACTACCAACAATTCAAGATTTTCAATAGCCCACATTGGTAAGAGACTTATCACGTCTCGTTTTAGTCCTATCCAAGTGCATCTCCAATACGTTTGTCACATGCCAGGAATGAACAAAAACCTCTTATCTGTGGAAAAACTAACATCATCATGTAACCACATTTTGTTTGAACTAAAAGATGTTAAGGTGTATTAAAATATCAAAATTTTGGGTACACAAATGATGGACGGGCAAAGATTAGAGCCCATCTATGTAATGTCAGCAGAGTCTGCATATGCAGATAAGATGCAAAAGAAAGAGATATGAGATTTATGATACAAAAGAGTAGGACACATGAGTTATCACAAGCTAAAGGTGAAGATGAAGAAGTCGATGCTTAAGGGTCTTCCTCAACTTGAGATCAAAGATAACATGTGTGTACTGGCTGTCAATATGGTAAATAACACCAACTACCATATCAAGAGTCAAGCTATAGGGAAAAACAACCTTTGGAACTGATACAATGATGTGTTTGTACCTATCAAGTAACCATTAATTGGAAGGATACATTACATGGTAACATTTATTGAAGGCTTCTTTTAAGTACATTTGGGTTTCTTTATAAAGGAAAGATCCAAAACTTTTTTAAATTCTAAGGAGTTTAAAGAAAAAGTATAAGGAGAAGTCAAAAATAAGATTTGATACCTACACACGGATCATAGGGAGAGTATATATCAGGAGAATCTTCTCAATACTTATGAGAACATAAGATACACCATCAATTGACATATCTAAATATACCACAACAAAATGGTGTAGTAGAAAAAACAATTGACACCTTGTAAAAACATGTGAAAGCATGCTACATGCAAAGAATGTGTCGAGTAGGTTTTGGATAGAGTGTATGAGGACAACAACACATATAACTAATAGGCTACCATAGTCTAAGCTAGATTTCATATCATCATTTGAGAAATTGTGGAAAATTAAACCAAATAAATTACTATCATTGATCCCTATGAATAACAAACCAAACATTGATAGCATACCTCTAACCTAACAATACAAATCGATATCTCATTGATTACCGAGGGGGCTAGAGTTCAAGTCTATAACCCTCATGCATAAAACATTTCTTTATGCATTACTTTCTTTTATGATTAATCACCCATCGAATGTCATCGCATTTCAAACCATGAACCGATTGTCATTTCATCAAAACATGTTTCAGATTAGCGACATATAAAGGTTGTGTCAAAAATTCACTTTAATAGACAATTAACTCAAATCATCATATTCAAATCACATTCCACATACACATATCCAACTCACTATAATAAATCATATGATTCATATAAACATATTCAAGTTACTTAATTAATCAAATACTTCAAATAAACATATTCAACTTACTTTATTTTCAACTAATTCAAATAAACACATCCCACTCACATATTATTCAACTAATCCAAGTAAATACATTCATCACGAATCAACTAATTCAAATAGCATATCCAACTCACTATTTAATGGATGAATATATCCATAACGCCTCCTAGAGTTGTTTTTTCTTAGAATAGAAGTCTTTCAGCTAGCTTTTGATGAAGTATGTGGAGAAATAAGGGCATACCTCCTTGTACATAAATTAGTATAGGTTGTACAATATATCAACAGAAATATAATCGAATTAAGATTTCATCGAACTTTACGAATTGTAAATCGGAGTTGTAAATCAGAAGTTATAGCTGAATGAATTTCGGTTGACTCGCTCTCCATTTGGTGTCGACACCAACTGATTGGTGCTGACAACAAAGTGTCAGAAAGCAATTTTTTCATCATTTTAAGCCAGATGAACATGGTGTCAACACCAAGTGTATTTTCCGAATTTAAAACATCAAAATCTTGATTGCTTTGATAAAAAAATCATTAGTTTTGATAAGAGACTTTGATAAAACATGTTCGCCAATAAAAAGAATGAATTATAACGGATTGAAACATGATTTTGGAATGAAATCCTTACCTAGGTTTTGAAGTTGAAGAATGAATTTGGTAGCATTTCTCTCCTTGATTTTCAGTTGTGTGATTTATATTTCATACCCTTAGGTATTTAGGATCAAACGGATGTAGACAATGAAGAAAACAATGTTGTAGAGGTATTTTCACCTTGTACTTAAGGGATAAGTTATGACTCGATTGATATCTTCAGGTTGGAGGTGTGAAGGAGTCAACTTGCAAGGAGGAGGTATCACAAAAAGCTTGGAAGTGTAGCGGTGGAATCCTAGGCGAACAACTCATACTTGTTTGTCCAAGAATTAAAGTTTTTGGGAGGCCGTGTTGGAGCTTGAATTTTAGATAGTAAACGATTTCAAAACCTTGAGTTCTTAATATCATTTCAAAGTACTTATAGTGCACTTTCACGTGCAATTTACCACATAAGAAATGTTTAACCGAGGAGGAAGTTATGGCTTGCTGAAGTAAGCCACTCGAAACTAGTTTTCTTAACCGTTCGGTAAAGTACTAAGTTTAAAAATTTATCGGAAGTTGTCCATTGGTCAAACTAAGAAATGGATTTCAGATTCTCGAAGCTCATTTCAAGAACTTGTCCGTACATATATTACATATATAAAAGGAGGTCGGAGGGGATCGAAAAAAGTCTCGAGAAGAGAGACACTTAAACACGTTTTTCGTAACTTTTCATCTAATTAAAAATTCCCTTTTTCTTTCTTTAAATTGCACAATAATTATATAGATTCTAAAGATAACTTCTGACGTCATAATAGACAATTAATGACGTCATAATTTTTCTGGTCATTACATGACTGTAATTTGCATATCTTTATATAATGTTCCTTTCCTTTAATTTGCATCACCCAATCATGATATGGACACAACTTCAAGTTTAATTCTTAAAAATAAAAATGTTCCTTAAACTTCTAAAATTGGAAAACAATTCCTCAATGTCAATACCTTTAAAGATAGCTCTAAGTCATGTATTTTAATCATATCTCTTCAATATAATCTATTAACTTTACCATTCTAATGTCAGTATTTATCACGAAACAAAATACCATTATCTTTAGATAGAACCACAAATATTTTCGTAAAATTTAATCATTTCCAAGCTTCTGAAATAGAACTTCATTAAATCCTTAAGCCACACAAATTTTAGTGCTCTTCTTATTCCAATAGTCAAATAAAGATGATTTTCAAAGAAATCATTCTACTAAGAGATAATAATAATATTTTAATACATGGAAACCAAATATTATCATACTAAATGATATTATGCACTACAGACATTTTCAACGTATTGTTATCATCGTACCCATTACATTCTCAATAAAACACAATTTCCATCCATATGATAAAGTATCCCATATGATAAAGTCTAATGATTTCCTCAACTTTAATTTTTCGAGATTCGAAGGCCTGGCATTGATATAACGTTTTTTTTCCTCAACACAATACTCAATATATTGTGCTACCTTATACAATTTCCCATCTGGTTTCACAATTCAAATTTACATATCATTAGTTACTTGCATCATTTTTTCTCCGTTTACTTTATATCCTAATAGTGTTGGATCATGCATTGCACGATCTTCGTTATAGTTGAGTAAATGATTATATTCTTATTAAATTATTATAGTGGAAGCGAGATTGTATTAAAATTTCCATGATTAATATGATTATTATAATATGAAATTATAACAAAAGCACAGTAAAAGTGTTTTAAATGTATAATAACTACATCATTTTATTCACATAATAAAAGTCAAGCTAGCAGATTTCATAAACGGCATCATGTAATTTTTCAATGCGATTCAATGGTACATAGATTCCCACTTAATGGACTTAAAAAAAAAAATCTAGATCGATCCTTACCATTTATTTTTTATTAACCACCATTAAAAAGAACAAATATATTTTATGGTATCATACATGAAACTCATTTAGCCAACCAAAAGACTTCGAAACAAGGTACCAATATTCGATAATTAAATAATTTGTCTAAGACAAACTTAAAGGAACATGTGAAACAAAGTTAATATAGTTTTACATATTGATTAGAGTCGTGTTGTAGATTTCATAAAGATTCCAATGCAATCTATTTAAGTAAATAGAAGCTACGTAGAAGACCTGAGCAGCAATCTAAAGCATCAATGCAACATGTGTAAGAAAATATAAATAAGAACATGCATTTTTACATAAATCACGTGTTGTTGCTCACTTTTTCACATTCCCTTAAAACACTATTAACATCAACAATTTAAATGGTTCATCACCATCAAACCTAATTTTATAACAAAAGATTTCCAAAAGAGGTACCACTGATCATTACAATGTTTGTGAAAGTAACTTGCATTATATCAAAATAACATCAGCAAAGGAATAGCATTCGAATGAGATTAGTTATTCATTTTTTCCACATTCGAATAATATTAGTTATCCCTTTTTTCCACATTATCATCGCGTGGACTGTGCAATTTTCCTCTAGCTGTCTGTATGTTAACTGATTTTTTTTTTTTTTTTTTGCCTTTTCTGTTGCTCTATTTCTTCCTTGTCAAACGACGGACTCCTCCTTGCATTGATATGAAAGTGGTGACTACTTGGTGAAGTCGAAGTCACAACCTTTTTGTTCTTTGGTTTAGCTCTTGAGACGACTATGGATGATTCAATTTTCTCCTCAGTGTTATCAAGAATATAAATGACATCAAATCTTGGATCATTTTTTCTCGTATCAAGGTTACCAAGTTTGATGTAGATGAAATGATCCTCAACTACATATTTGTTAGGCTGATCAGCGTTGAAAAGATCTTCCTGTATAAGGATTATAAAAAAAAAAAAAAAAAGTGCATATGTAATCAAATGCATTCAATTATGGTAAGGAGTCTTACTTTGTTTCTAACTCCCATCAATTTTTCGGAAGAAACATGCAAGTATTTTTTTAGCAATATCACCAAATAAGGACGCAACAATCATTCCAGTATTATCAAGAAGTTGAACATTGCATCGTGTCACGACCCTAGTCCCACTTAGCGGGTTGTTTCGACAGTTAGATTGACGACATACTGTCCCCACTGTACCAATACGAGTCTTTTCAGTATTCTTTGTCCTCACTCGCATGCTTCCCGATAAAACTTCCAAGGAGGTCACCCATCCTAGAATTTTTCCAAGCCAAGCGTGTTTAACTGTGGAGTTTCTAAAGATGACCTTCATAAAAAGAAGATGTACCTTGTTGGTATGAGTAGTACCTATCATTTCTTTTAAGCTTTCTTGGCTAGGGTGTTACAGTTACCCCTCGTTAGACTCGCGACAAACTCGTCGGGCTTAACCCATCTGAGGATCTGTTGCCAGGCGTTAGGATTTTAGAGGTGGCTCCTGCCCTATGGTTTAGCACTTGGTTCCCAATTTTCGACTGGCGACCGGCTTTGATACCATTTTGTCACCACCCGGGTCCCACTTAGTGGGCTGTCCCAGCCGTTAGATTGACGACGTACTGTCCCCACTATACCAACATGAGTCTTTTCAGCATACTTTGTCCTCACTTGCATGCTCCCGAGAAAACTTTCTAATTGACCCATGTAGCGAGCATTAGGTCGAAAACTCCCCGATTGTTTTAATATCAAAGGGTACTAGGTTTCAAAATACCCCTACGGACTTAATAACTCGAGTATAGAGGTGTCAATCCGGGTGGTCCGGGCCGGGTCGACCTGCTAATAAAAAGCCCGGTAACGGCCCGCTTGAAAAAAAGTCCGCCCGCTGCGGGTTACGGGTCAGCCCGCAAATTTTGAACTACAACCTAGGCCAGCCCGCTGGCCCATGCGGGTCGCGGTTTGTTCTGATTTAGCCCGTATGAATAAAAACATAGATTTTTCATATTTATAGCAAATTTTTTGTCAAGTTTCTAAATACAAAATGATTAAAATGATATTTATACTATAAAATATTTACATAGAATTTAAAATTATAGTTTATGTTATATGAATTACTTCTAAATTTGCAAATTTAAATAAAATATAGACAAATAACAATTAAATGATAAATGTATTCCTAATTACTATTGTCAAAAAATATTATTTTTTTAGCTATTAGGGAGAAAAAAAAAAGATTTTACTTTAAAAGTTGTATTAGAGTTTCTAGAAGAAGAGAGATTTTCAATGTTATCATATTTAATAAAAACAGTTTTTTATTTTTACGAGCCAGCGGGTTAACCGCGGCCCGCGAATGTTTGACTCGAAAAACCTGCGGTTCACAACTTCTTGACCCTGAACCGCCCGCACGGGTCATCGGTCGGCCCTCGGTCCCGGGTCAATCTGGGCCGATTTTCACGGGTCTGGTCGGCCCGTCCATCTTGACACCTATACTCGAGTAAAAAAGGCTATGAAGTGAGGTAGATTTATTAAGCAAATGCAATGATGATGTGCTCTTTGTCTTTCTCTATCTCTCTTTCTTTTTTTTCTTTTTTTTTTCAAAGTGTGTGTGTGCGCCCTACTCATTAAACTTTCTAATTGACCCATGTAGCGAGCTTTAGGCCGGTGACTCCCAAGTTTCAAACTTAAGGCACCAAGTTTCAAGATACTCCTACTGGCTTAATCACTCGAGTAAAAAAGGCTTCGAGATAGGGTAATGCAATGCAAAAATTAAAATGGGCTTAAAAATTTAGCATACGATCATTACTTAACTTATACTTGGCGAAATACACTCCACAAAAAATTTATTTCCAACATTCATGGAATCACCACACGTCTAGACCGTCTCCTTCACCGCGTCGACCACCCCCAAACTTGTCTTACATTAGGATCAAGAGATTTAGAGCATTGGGAAATATTTGATAGGTTGATAAAAATTAAAATACAAGATAATTAGACATAAAGCAAGTAAATGAATCAATAACATGACTATTGTGCTCAAGATAATTAGGATCTTGGATGGATAATTATTTTTTAAAAACAGACACAAGTAGCATATTGGTCATAAATCATGAATCAATAACAATTTTTAACATCAAGTAATCCTTGCCGGCAAGGCTATCTAACATGTCAATACACAATAAGAAATCACCCCCAAACTTGAAATTCACATTGTCCTCAATGTGTAAAATAAAATCAAAGTGAGAGGAAAGAAGACATCCCAAAAAGTGGCGGGGCACTCATAAGTAGCCTTGGGCATGTGAAAATCTCATTGCAAGAACCAACAATCCACCCCCAAACTTGTGTTGAAGCCTCCAATTGATCGAGCACAATTTTCTCCAATGAGGCATTTCACCGAACACCTTGTGAGCATTCTATGAAAACACAAGAAAAGAGTAGATATTAATTGGTGAATGACCCAAAAATTAAAATTACATTCAACATCTCAATTCTAACTCATGAATCCAAAACAATTTTCCAATCCACATCAATATTAAATCACACTTAAAGATAAAAGAAAATAAAACCAAGTGATTTAAAAAATGAGTTTTAAGCAAATTTTGACTTTGAAAATTTGATATAAGTATATACTAGAATTTAATGAGAATGCATTGGAGCTATTTCACACTACCCAACTTGAGGAAAAAAATATGGAAGATAAAGACTTGGGCCTAACCAACTTATCTGCAAGAAAGTAAATAAAATGCAAAAATTAAATAGACATAAAGCAAGTAAATGATAGAGAATGGGTTGCCTCCCATTAAGTGCTTATTTTAAAGTCATTAGCTCGACTCTCCGTATAAGCACTTCATGACACTCTAAACATAGCTTTTGATGCCTTGGCTATTTTGCTTATTTTGACTTTGCTCAACTCTTCATTGATTCGAAATACTTACACCTTGCCCCTTCCAATTTCATGGGACTTGCCTATTCCATCCAATTCAAACTCAACAATGTAGACTTGCTCCTTCTCAAGTGGCTTAATCACAAAATCAATTATTGGACAATCAATGAAGTTGAGAGAATTTGATTTGATCTCTTCCTCATTAATTGCCACTTCTCCAAGCGATTCTTTTGTGATTAAATTGTCATTCTCTTTAAGCTCATCTCCATTAGTTGATGCCTCCTCGGATTAAATGACCAATCCAAAATTTGAATCCATGGGCAATGGAAAGTTTTTTCTATTAATCCCCAAGAGTGGATTATACCCCCACATTTGAAATCCTTCCCAATACATGGCATCCCCCATAAGCATATCATCTTCATCCAATTTGGAAAGTTTATTGTAATACTTTGCAAGTACCTTCTCATTCAATAGTGGCGGACCATCTCCTATAAGAGCGATGTCCTCATCCAAATCATTTGGTACACAATCTCCCAAGAGCATGTAACTTACATCCAATGTGTCACTTGCTTGTTTTCGACATTTCAAATATTGTCTAAACTTAATAAGTTTCGACGTAATCAAACTATTGCTCGTAAACAAATATTGTCCATTACAATGCGTCTTATAACAAATTTCACAACTTGGATATTCTACAAGCATGTATTCATCACCCATGTTGAGATTGTTCATTACAAATGCTTTCCTATTTTGCCAATGTTAAACTCAAGTATGCATAGAAAGAAAACCAAACACAAGAAAGATTAGAATAGTGGTGATTAACCAAAGGTAACAACATAAAACATAAAAGAAAAAAAATTACAAATTGTTAAAACTAAAATTAACTAAAGTAATAATCAAAGTAAAAATAGTCACCGGCAACGGCGCCAAAAACTTGTTCGCTCAAAATAGTGTGTACCGCAAGCGCACGGGCCGCGTACAAGTAACAAAGTGGACTTTTGGAGTCCGGGTTGTTGATCCCATGAGGAATGTATACACTATTAAACTCTAGTTAATTTAATCTTAACAAATAAAACACACAATTAAAAATGGATTTTGGAAAATAGCTAAAAGTCTACTAAAGAGGGAAATATAAAAATATACTTGAAAATCTTGGAGGAAAACGTGGTTGGGATTCATAGTTTCATTTAACCGTCGCCTAATTAATTTCTCAACATGCAAATTAACAAATTACTCATTTACAATGTTAGACTCGATTTTTCAAGTTTAGCTAATTACCTCTCTCGAGTGAAATTAATCCTAATCAATTGGTTTAACCTATATCTCTATGTCGATTAAAGCCCAATCAATTGCATTAACTCTTTGTGAAAATAGCTCAATGGATCATCTAGGGTTTAAGGTATATCTCTTTCCTTAACAAGAACCTAGAGCATTTGTTATTTGATCTAAAATGCACAACATCTCTCGATTATCATGCATTTCACAAAACATATATTTGGTGATCAATCAAACACATGGAATAATCTTAATAACAAACACACATGAAATAAGCTCAAAATTAATAAACAAACATTAAAATTACTTAAGGAGCTTTATGCTCTAGTCAGGGCATTGGAGACGTGGCAGCATTACCTCTGGCCAAAAGAGTTTGTCATCCACATGGATCACGAGTCATTAAAGCACCTCAAGGGGCAAGGTAAATTGAACAAAAGACATGCCCGATGGATGGAGTTTGTGGAAACTTTTCCTTATGTCATTCAATACAAACAAGGTAAGGAAAATATAGTTGCGAATGCATTGTCAAGAAGGTATGTGCTCCTTACTTCCTTGAATGCTAAATTGTTGGGGTTTGAGTATGTTCGTGACCTGTATGTCAATGACCATTATTTCTCTACTATTTATGTCTCATGCGAAAATGGAGCAATTGATAAATTTTATAGGCGTGATGGTTATTTATTTAAGGAAAGTAAATTGTGTGTGCCTAACTGTTCTATGCGTGAGTTGTTGGTACGTGAAGCTCACGGTGGCAGTTTGATGGGTCATTTCGGTGTTTTAAAAATATTGGAAACATTAAAGGAACATTTTTACTAGCCTAGGATGAAACGGGATGTTCACCAAATTTGTGATAAATGCATAACTCGTAAACTGGCTAAGTCTAAGGTTTTACCACATGGTTTGTATACTCCTTTACTTGTTCCTAGTGAACCTTGGGTAGATATATCCATGGATTTTGTGTTAGGATTGTCTAGGACAAAAAAAGGTCGAGATTCCATATTTGTGGTGCTGGATAGGTTTAGTAAAATGGCACACTTCATTTCTTGCCATAAAACTGATGATGCCATGAACGTAGCAGACTTATTCTTTAGGGAAGTTCTCAGACTCCATGGGGTGCCTAGGAGTATTGTGTCTGATAGGGATGTCAAATTCCTTAGTTACTTCTGGAAGGTTTTGTGGGGGGAAATGGGTACTAAACTGTTGTTTTCCACTACATGCCATCCTCAAACGGATGGTCAGATAGAAGTAGTCAATAGGACGTTAAACAACTCTTATGTGTTGTCAAAAATAAAAATTTGAAGAGTTGGGAGGAACGCTTACCATTTGTAGAGTTTGCGTATAATAGGGCTATACATTCTACTACTACTTACTCCCCATTTGAAATTTTGTATGGCTTTAATCCACTAACCCCTATGGAACTAATTCCTTTACCTGTAGATGACAGGAACAGTTTAGATGGCAAGAAGAAAGCCGAGCTCATGAAGTCACTCCACGAAAAGGTCAGGCTACAAATAGAAAGGAAGAATGAGCACTATGCTTCTCATGCAAATAAGGGCAGAAAGTAGGTGATTTTTGAACCCGGTGATTGGGTGTGGGTTCACATGCGAAAGGAACGATTTCCAACACAACGGAAATCTAAGTTGCAGCCTAGAGGGGATGGACCGTTTCACGTCATTGAGAGAGTCAATGACAATGCTTATAAGTTGGACCTCCCAGGTGAGTATAATATATCTGCTACTTTCAATGTTGCTGATCTCTCTTTGTTTGATGTAGGTGATGATTGGAGGACGAATCCTTTTCAAGAGGGAGGGATTGATGAGTACCAGAGAGGACCTGCTAGCAAGGACCCATTGCATGTGCCAGTAGGACCAATCATGAGACAAAGGGCAAAGAGGATCAAACAAGCTATGCAAGGATTTACGCAAGCATGGATGGATGAGTGCTTGAACCCAAGTCCAAAGGCCCTACTTTCAATGCATGACAAGATAGAGGAGGAGTCGAGGGTAGTACAAGTGATGTGGACCGAGAACCGAGTCAAGGACACGGAGTTGGGGAATTAAACCATGCGATCGCGTGGTCTTGATTCTCAGGTGATCGCGAAATGCACTAAAAAACAGACCCAAGAGCTTTTTGACCTTGCCACGCGATCTCCTCCATGATACCTGCGCGATCGTGTGGGTATAGAATTTAGGGGTTACGCGTTTTTATTTCTTTTTCCGTTTTGGGCCCATATGTTGCGGCCATGTCTTGTTTTTCATGAGAATACCCTTTATTATCTGTTTTTACATTGATTGAAGAACACAACTTTGATAATTAATGAAATTACTTTAAATTAGGTGAGATTATCCCTATTCTAATTGTTCTTGATTGAACCCCCTTGAACTTATCAAATGATTTGACAACCTTTGTGGCGTTAACCCCTTTATGGTTCTTCATTCCGCATCTTAACGGGTCTTGGATTTGATAAATCCTTGGTTCTTGAGTCGTGAGTGTCGGGTCATATTGCTATCATCTAATAATCTGGATTTGGAACTTTCCAAGTATTTATACAATTTCTGCGAGTTCACGTGATTCCCCATCAAGGATCACATCAAACTCCAAAGCTTAATTGAGTGTGTATTTCAAGTTATTTCATCAGGGTTTTCTTCTTCAATATTTGGTAACTTTTTCTCTTTAGGAGAGTGACTTAAAAGGGAGGAATGTCATGATTATGGTCGGGTTCAAAGCATGGAAATCTCATATGGCATGGTATGATATTTCATATGTTAATTAATACCAAATTAATGGTTTGTTTAATTTATGAAAGGAAAAAATATTTTTTCCCCTTATTACAGGCCTCAAGTTGATATTATTGCTAAAGATGGAAATTTCTAGTGAATTTTTACATAACACCCTTCCCCATTTTTTCAACACTTCGCTAATGACATCCACAAAATCATATTGAATGGAGTATTCAAGGACAAAGTCAAAGGAGGACAATTTTTATTTATTTACTTATTTATTTTTTTGCACAAGGTTAATGCAAAGAAGTAGGTGTGTGCATGGTTCCATATGGTTCTAGTTCCTAGGGAATCGAACCTAACTAAGAACCGATAGTTCTTTTGAAAGAAAAACCGTTTGTTCCTTTTGCAAGAGAAGAATCGACCCGGAACCGAACCATTCGGTTCTTTTGATTTTGGTTCTGGTTCTGATTTTCTAAACTAAAATTTTCAAACTTAAACGAATAAGTCATGGTAGATTTCGGCTGATAAGAGTCGTAAGACAGTAAGGTCATCGACCTTGATCAAATTACGAGTACAACACTCAAAATCTTTGACATCAAAATATTTACTCCCTTCAGACAGTAACGTATCTCCTCATTCACGTGTTTGTGCTCTCCTAAAAAATCTTCAATTTCTTATCGTAATTCTCCACCTTTTCAGGGAACAGTCACATAAGTCTAGCAAATCCTTGAAAACAATATAAGAATTAATTGTATGATGAAGACTGAAGATTTATTGTTTGTTGATTCTCGAAGAACTAACGGCTGAAGGCTTGACGGTTGAAGATTTGAAACTGAACGACAGAACTTGATAAAGAAAAATGATTTGTAATCTATGATGTTTTGTTTATTACTTGTTTTCCTAATAGTTATTGTAATTTTGAATGAGTTAATAGTTGTTGGGTAATTTATATTGACTAATGGACTGGATTAAGAATTGATGATTTTTTTTTTCTTTTTGAATTTAGATTTTAAAAAAATAAAAAAATTGTGTTTTGTTCTGGTTCTGGTTTTGAACCAAGAACCGGAACCAAAACCGGAACCGATGGTTCTTGATTTTTAGAACCAGAATCGTTTAAAATTTTGATAGAACCGAACCAAATCGAGACCGAACCGAACCACTGGTTCTGGTTCTTTTCCCTAGGCCTACAAAGAAGGAAATGAATTTTCATAAATTTTCTTTTTCACAAAGGAAAAAAGAGGGGAATAAACTATATTTTGCAGCCCTGGACTGTCTCGTATCTCAGATTCTAGGGTTAATTTTGCATAATCTTGGTGTCAAATATGTTGAGGATTAAAAAAAATAAAAATTCCATAATTACACACTAAAGAGAAATATGATTAGAAAGGTAGATAACATAATTCAGTTGGAAGGAAAAAATGACCAATATGTAATTTGATAGTAACATATGAAATGAAATGTATGGTAAGTTAAAATAAGAGTATACAAGACAAATTGATATTTATATTTTCTTTAATCCAGTCTATTTAAAAAAAGGCATTCAAGTTTTTTTATACATAATATTTCACCTTATGAATAACTCGTGAAACGGATTAGCAATCATCTTCCTCTTTTAATAGTTATACCTTATAAAAATTCCCATTAATAAAGTGGAAGTGAAAAAATTGGAACAAAAGAAGTGAGAATTTGAAGGTGTATACAAGGGCCTAGACTGTTTGCTTTGAAGATGTAATACCCTGAACTTCAAACTAAAACATGACTAATATCATTTATGCATCACATATGATTGACATTGCCATTTGCATTTGCATTTGCATTTACATTGATGACTCATTGTACTTTCTTTTAAGGTATTATACTTCAAACTTCCTGACTTAGATGATCAATTTTGTGTTGAGCTATGGTGGAAAATTAGGTTCATCAAGTGGTGGATAATGAATTGTTACTCAACGATAATTTGGAAAGCCTCGTACTTATGATCGGTGAGATCTTAAACTTTTATTTCAGATTGATTAAGGCTATCCTAAAACCTAGTAAGTATATAACATAATTTGGACATTAGGTATAAGATGGTATGATCACGATGTAATATTATTTGGCTAAAGTGAAGTGATAAATATTGAAGTGGGGATTATAGAAATCGATGGAGATCGGATGTCAATCAGGAACGGATTCGAATTAACAGTTAAGGAAATTACTTCATAATCAAAAATAGGATCCTACGGTTATTGAATTACATGGAAAACATCTTGAAATATGTCAAGGACACGTGATTTGGACTTGAGAATGTTGGTACAAAATCAGAAATAAAAAGGAAGTTGCAACCTCATGCTTTCTTATGTACACTTGTACTTTGGTAACTTGTTACTTAACCACTAAGGAGTTATCACGACTCTAGCTCCTAAATGAGAGAGAAAATTAGAAAGCTAAAGAGAATTAGGAAAAAAACAGGATCTAGGAATTGAAATCCTACACAAGTATCAAAGTTTTGAGGTTTTCATTCATTACTCTTGAGTGTTTTATAACCTATTTAATCTTTGAACTCGATTTAAGTGATGTTGGTATGTTTTGGTGAGTTTATGATGACGAGAGAATGGTTAGTGATTGAAATAAAGTGAGTACAATCTTAGAGGCAAATCTGGGAATTGATGGCCTTTGATGATTTAACCATTGGTTTTGAATTATATCTTGAGGAATACCATATTTATCCATTTGAATGTGTTTATATATGAGTTAAAGGTGTTTAAATAAATCTTTGTGGGATAGAACTTTTCTTGAGGCATGATAATTAGAGTAGAACTCAAAAAAGTCTTTGTGAAATTCTTGGTTTGATGTATTGTGAAATGAACAGATTTTGAAGCTTTAAATCTAGAACTTTGTGTAATTTTGGGACACGCTTACCTTCATATACATGTCATAAATTTATGGTAAGAATTTTGGAATGAATAGATATGATTAATGGTGTGAAACCGTGAATGAAACCAACCCGTGCAGCAACTGAGACTTAAAATCAGAATCTGTCCATTTTCAGATTTTATATAGTTTCACCCTTACATGTTTACTAGTCACCTCTAAAGCTTGGAAAGTTGATTTCAATGAGTGTTAGGACATTATTGATCCAAATAAATGTGTTTTACACCCATTGAACTTGGTAACAGGGGGAAGTTTGGGGCTACTACTTGAAGTCCTAGGATTATCTAGATTGTCTTGACCATTAATGGTTATAGTAAAGGAATGTGTGTATTAAGCTTGTGAGCTTAAGAGCTGTGTTTAATACTAAGTAACAATACATGTTGTTTTCCGCCTTTAAGTGGAAAGAGGGACTTGACTTACACCTGTAGAGAACACACGCACATACAAAGGTGAAAGGTAAGTAAAAATTCACTTACAACTACAATGCAAGAGCATAGTACTTGTTGGAAAGTTTTATATCTTATATTGAACACGATGATTGAATATGTATTCTAGACATCATTTTAATCATGTATTTTATGCATGAGCATTGACACGTGCATTCACGACACACTATAAAGTTTGATATCTAGCATGCACGAAATGATTCGAGAAGTGAATCGTATTACAAAATGTTTTATTGATCACTACTAGGGAACTGAGGCATGCGAGGCATGCTGCGATATTTTTGGCAAGTAAGTGAGACCTCTTGATGAATATAAGGAGAGATAGGGGGAGTCCTTGGTGGGTTATGGGAGGGTGGACCACTTTACTGTGCATTTGTTGTATTATGATTATTGACACCGTGTGTGGGATATTTCTTGTGTGATCTTAGAGGCCGATAGGAGATGTACCTCTAGTGGTCACGGGAGGCTGGTCCACTCGAATGTGTCGATGACATATTGGCCATTGAATTATTGATATTGATTTGATATTACACAGAGCTCTTTCTGATGCATAGTAGATTGGTCAAGGGCCTAGTGAAAAGGAAAGATTGTCAATCGAAATGTTTTGAGCTCATTTTGGTCAATTTTTGAATATGATGCATTTATAACATTATGTTTTTGAAGGAAATCGCATGATTGCGTATTCATAATCATGGCATGCATGATATTTACTTATTGGGAATTAGCTTATGTAGTTCTTGCATTGTAGGTGAGCATGAAACTTCAGAGATGACCTTGCTGACTATGAATCTCTTACAAGATTTCGAGGATCAATGTACATAGATGACTACCCACAGGGTTATTTTGTGGGCTATCATTTTGTTTTAAAGTCTTTTGTACTGTATTTTGAAATCTTGTAGTGCATGTACATATGACTTATAAAGTGGGGGTGTCTATACTTTTGTAACCTCAATGTAAAAAGTCTATATAGTCTTTTATCTCGATATACTATTGTTATATTGTGTGAATGCTTATGCCATGTTTAAAAAAAATTGATCACATATTTAGATCGAGTAATTAGTTTCAGCCATTATACAAATATACAAAAATGTCTATTAAAAAGGGGTGTAACAGAAGAACTGGTGCCCAAAACATAAATGCTTCTGAATGATAATAATCTTACAATCCTCAAAGTCGTTCCTTTAAATCAATTGAATAACCTCCAATAACTTAGGAATAAGAAATAAGCCACAGAAGAACAGCGAAGCCCTAGTTCATAAACATTAGTAGAATCGCAAATACCAACAAAGCAAAGATCTAAGGAAATGTTTACAAATAATAATAAACTACCTTTATATTCTCCATTTTAACATTTAAAATATTAGAATCGAACAAGAAACAAGTAATAGCTTTACAGTGAATTCGTAAAAATCAGTATAGTTACAATCTTTCACATTCTTTTCTCTAGCTGTCAACATCTTTCCTTTCTATTCAATTATCATTACTTTTTCGGACTCAAGGATTTATTAAGTCTAACCACATGCATGATAAGATAAATGCTTCAATTATTGATCATGCCTTTAAATATAATTTATCCTCTTTAATATCGACATATTAACAAAATTCTTCAGAAGTTTTCATAATACAACTACTTTTAATTCTCATTGGAATAAGAAAGATTTCTTACATACTGCCTCCAAGTATACACGTATCACAACATTGATCAATACCTATCGTGTAAAATTTATATAAAAGATTTTCTAATCTCAATAACCACACTAATTTTGATAACCACGCATACTGAGTGGTAATACACTTTCTTTAATTTTGCATCATGAAGATTGTCAATCGAAATGTTTTGAGCTCATTTTGGTCAATATTTGAATATGATGCATTTATAACATTATGTTTTTGAAGGAAATCGCAATATTGCGTATTCATAATCATGGCATGCATGATATTTACTTATTGGGAATTAGCTTATGTAGTTCTTGCATTGTAGGTGAGCATGAAACTTCAGAGATGATGTAACGACCGAGAAATTTTCGTGATTTTATTCAAATAAATATTTTTAAAAATGTGTCGCTTCGACCTTACCCATCATTTAGTTATTTTATTTTTAAACGCGTGCTCGTCTAGCCAGTTAAGTGGAAAATTTAATTTATTCAAATACTTAGTCAAATTTTAATTTTTATCAAATATATTTCAATATCACAGTTTATTTTCAAAGTCCAAGTATTAATTATATTAAGTCCAGATTTCAACTGTTTTAATCCAATCCAATTTATCGAGCCCAAATATTTTTTACCAATCACTCAAGCCCATTTAAAACTCAATAAGTCATTCTTGGCCCAACTAAATCAACAACTTATTTTCCAAGTATTTCCTTACACAACCGTATTCACTTCCAAAATTCTCACAATTTTCCATGAATCCAGATTTAACCTAATCTACCATGTTTAACACCTAAATCAACTATTAAATACATCCCTCACCTCTTTCCCCTTCGACATACCAGAGCCTCAAACTGCAGCCACCATTTTCGAATCCAACATCACCACACGGTTTCATTCATCCACCCATCACTGCCTTCATTCACCTCTTCAGAACCGCCCCTGCCCACTGCCATAATGCCGCCACCAAGCTGCCAAGTCTCCATCCATCCAACTACAATCGAACACCATCGAGCCCAGTTTCACAATCACACTGCCGCCTAGACCTCAACACCCCGTCACGCAGACTCCAAACCAACCCAAACCGTTCGAACACCACCATCATCATCCGACCATCTATGAACTGCAATTTCAGTAACCACAATCTGCCCAGTTCTCCAACAGCCCAATTTAATGAACTCCACCACCGTCTGCACCAACCAAGAACCACCACAATACCACCACACAGTCGAAAATGGAACCACCCAAATCTCACACTAACATCATCAATTCATCACCCAACCGAAGCCAATGTCACAACCAAAGTCACTGCCATGAATCCGCAGAGACACGCCCGCACTCGTCACCTCCATCTCCACCATCGAACCTCCATTTTTTAGTCCACTGCTCAACCCAAATTCGTATATCGAACCACCACAGTCGCCACCACACCACCCGCAACCAGTCACCACCACCGGAACCGCAACCACCACTCGACATCATCAAAACCCACCTACTGCGCGCCTTCAATCCAAGCCATTTTCTCCCCAAATCAAACCCAAAATTCAAGAATAAACATAACCTATACACGTACCTCAATCATCACACGGATTTTCGCCGGCGGAGCCCCCAAATCGCAACCTTCCAACCGCGATTTGGCCCTGTTTTCGCACCCAAACCGCACCCACCTCCTCCGTCGCTAAATGATGGCGGCGCTATCACCACCGGTGTGCCGGTACAAGAACGCCGGTAGACCGAACCGGCAATGGTCCGATCGCTCACCTCCGTCGCGTCTCCCTCTCGTCTCTTTTCTCTGTTAACAGAAATGAGAGAGAGAATATGGTTATACATATATATTATATATTTAGATATTTTGGAAATTTAATGTTTAGCCCCAACGTTTAATTAATTATCATTTCAGTCCCTAGTCTTATTATGTTTTAAAAGTCAGTCCCTATAGTTTTAAATATTTTAAAATCTTGATTTAAGTTTCAAAATTTATTTTAGTCCCAAAATTTATGAACCGTTCAATTCAATCCCTGCAAATTTAAAATCTTATAAGTCAGCCCACTAATTTTCGAAAAGCCCATTTTAGTGACCAATTTTGAAAGTAATAAGTTTCAGTCCCTGTTTGTTTAAAATGTTTTATTTCAAGCCATAAAGTTTTAAAACTTATAATTTCAGTCCTTAAGTTTTAAATGGTTTTCAATCAGCCACTTCACTTTTAAATCAATTATTTCAGCCCTATTGTTTAATATTCATTTTGAGCTCCGACCCAACTTTTGAAAATTTACATTTTAGTCCCTCAACTTTCAAAATATTCATTTTAGTCCCTCGCCTTTCAAAGTACTCATATTAGTCCCTCAACTTTCAAAAAATATTCAATTTAGTCCATCAACATTCAAATCATCAATTTCAGTCCTCAAATTGTAATTTATCATTTTTAAACTATAAATTTCTAAAAGACTAATTTAACTTATTGGCTAGACGAGGCGTACGGAGATTTGAAAGATTGAAGTCATTCCCGCTCAACCACACTCGTTAAGTTTAAGGTAGACTCGCCCCCACTAATTGATTTATATTATAATTGCATGTGTTATGTGGATTTGTGTGATTTTATGCTTAATTGCATGAGAAAAGAATATCTCTTTTGAGATAAAGAATTTTGTTATGCTGGGCATAACTTATCTGCTAGCCAAGAAAAGAAAAGAATGTGTTCATTTACGTTCACTATGTGATGCCTATGAATAAGAAAAGAATGTCACTACATTATTTGCATAATTTCTCGTTCAATTATCTTGTAGATTAATTATTGGCGATGAGTCTACTGAGTATTTCATTTTTGAAATGCTCAACCCGTTATTTTAACAACTTTTGCAGATTTCGGAGACGATGGCGAGTGATGGGCAATGACGGAAAATTACAAATTGATATTTTTTTAAAAGTCGTGAACTTTGAAATGATTATTTCATTTTATCAAGAATTGTCATTTTTACAAATTTGTACGAAAATACTTATTCCATTTGAATTATCGCTAAACTTTTATTCGATAAATGCGATATTTAATATTTAATCATTTTTCCGCAACAAAGTTTATTCAAGAATTTAGAAAAGTGACGTTCCCGCGCTCCTCGGAACTCGGGGCGTTACAGATGACCTTGCTGACTATGAATCTCTTACAAGATTTCGAGGATCAATGTACATAGATGACTACCCGGAAGGTTATTTTGTGGGCTATCATTTTGTTCTAAAGTCTTTTGTACTGTATTTTGAAATCTTGTAGTGCATGTACATATGACTTATAAAGTGGGGGTGTCTATACTTTTGTAACCTCAATGTAAAAAGTCTATATAGTCTTTTATCTCGATATACTATTGTTATATTGTGTGAATGCTTATGCCATGTTTAAAAAAAATTGATCGCATATTTAGATTGAGTAATTAGTTTCAGCCATTATACAAATATACAAAAATGTCTATTAAAAATAGGTGTAACAGAAGAACTGGTGCCCAAAACATAAATGCTTCTGAATGATAATAATCTTACAATCCTCAAAGTCGTTCCTTTAAATCAATTGAATAACCTCCAATAACTTAGGAATAAGAAATAAGCCACAGAAGAACAGCGAAGCCCTAGTTCATAAACATTAGTAAAATCGCAAATACCAGCAAAGCAAAGATCTAAGGAAATGTTTACAAATAATAATTGACTACCTTTATATTCTCCATTTTAACATTTAAAATATTAGGATCGAACAAGAAACAAGTAATAGCTTTACAGTGAATTCGTAAAAATCAGTATAATTACAATCTATCACATTCTTTTGCTAGCTGTCAACATCTTTCCTTTCTATTCAATTATCATTAATTTTTCGGACTCAGGGATTTATTAAGTCTAATCACATGCATGATAAGATAAATTCTTCAATTATTGATCATGCCTTTAAATATAATTTATCCTCTTTAATATCGACATGTTAACAAAATTCTTCAGAAGTTTTCATAATACAACTACTTTTAATTCTCATTGGAATAAGAAAGGTTTCTTACATACTGCCTCCAAGTATACACGTATCACAACATTGATCAATACCTATCGTGTAAAATTTATATAAAAGATTTTCTAATCTCAATAACCACACTAATTTTGATAACCACACAAATTTTGATAACCACACATACTGAGTGGTAATACACTTTCTTTAATTTTGCATCATGAAGATATTCAATTTGTTTTCCACACCTTTACCATCCTGACCGAATTTATTTCATAAGGATTCACAATAATTCCATGTATCGAAATAACCTGAACAAAAATGCCATCCTCTTAATTCAACATTTACATTTGATAATATTGATATGTGATTCCCAAATCTGAACATTTCATAATTGGAGGGCCTAATTAGCAACCAGCTTAAAGTTGGAAGACTTAAAGCTGTAATTATTGTTATTATGCATATATTGTGGACCATTGATCAAGATCCTATGGTTAGGACTAAGTTGGAAATTAATATATTTTTGACTTGGGTTCATTTGGCATAATGGAATGGAATAGAATAGATTATCCCTCTTCCTCTCCTCTCTTGTGTAATCCACCCGAGTTCTTGCACCATGTAGAAAAATACTTTGTAGCATAATTGAGTCCTTGTATAGGCTAATTGGAAGTGATTTTGTGTAGTATTATGGTGCGGTGATATTTTAGAGAATAGGGGTTGTGATTTGGTAATTCCTTGTGAAGGAATTGGCGCCCGGTTTGTGTGCGGGAATCTTGTAAAGAACTTTCATTGGTATTGGCTAGTGGAACGGGCTCGATCCGAAGCCCCCAGATGTAGGTGTGATTTGGCATCGAACTGGATCATCAAGATTGTGTTCTTTGATCTTGTTATGTTTTCTTGATTATTATTATATGTTATCCGCGATAATCACAAAATTAGGAAGTGAAAAGAAACAAAAAGAAATTGAAAAATTGCCACTGCCGAGTCCAAGAAGCAGCTGACTCGAAAATTCAAGGTGGAAGGCAATGCACAGTCCAAGAAAGTGAAACCAGGCTAAAAGAAATCAGTTGAACAGAGGCACCATCCAGAAATCAGTAGAAGCCGGTAAAGAACTGTGAAGACGGAAGCGGCGGTGCTAGGAGAAATCAAAGGCTGGGAAGCAAGTAGTGTAATGACCGTGTCTGCAGAAGTGACTGGAGCTAGTGAAGTCAGGCGAAGAAGCACCAACCGAGAACCGACCAGAGAGGGAAAAAAATATGTGAAGTCGACCGAGAAGCGAGGCCAAAACCGGGTTCACTGACATTTTTTCAAAATCTAACTTCTGACCATCCATCCAACGAAGTAAAGGCACCAGCAGGACCGCAACTTCGAGGAGGACACTAGACCAAACTTTGGGTAGAATCCAGCAGCCGGCAGTAGCGGATTTGACCGGAAAAGAAAGTGACAACTGGAACTTTAAAATCAAATTTCGGCCGGTAGAAAATTTAGATCGGGAAATGGTTTGTATCGTTCAACTCGCGAGCCTGAGGAGAAGCTTCAATAATTTTCTTGGATTTTCGGTGGTAGAACCGAGGCGGCCGGCGGTGGTCTGGCCGCGGCGCCGGTGGTGGTCCAGGGAACGCATTTTGGGCAGTTTCATCATTTCTACCTGCTGTGTCTATTTTCGAAGTTAGTTTTGCAAGATTCCAAATGCAATATGAACACTCATTGTTCGCTCGGTGATATACCTAAACTTTTACTTTTTTTATTGCTTTACCTTGCTGGTAGCAATCTATTTAGGTTAATTATTTTTTGAAGTCACCTTGTCGGTAGCAACTTGTTTTCCTGAGCTTTGTTTGATGTTGATTTGTTATTGTTGCTTCTTGGACCTGTTAATTGTTTGATTAGATTAGATAGGTAGTGACGAGGTTAGTATTTTTAGTTGGTACGATCAATGGTGGTTGATAACTAGATTAGATACAAGTTTCTATTTAAATAGGTCACTAAATGGAGTGACGAGGTTAGTGTTTCTAATTGGTACGTTATTTCTATAGATCGGATCAGTGGTAATAAATAACTAGACTAGATACAAGTTTCCACTTATATAAGTTACTAGCCATATATGTGGGTCAAATGCTTTATCAAACGTGAAATAAGTGTCTCTCTCCAAGTTTGGGTATCCAATGGTATTTAATCTTGACTAGAAATAGTAGTGAGATTATAGTAAATCTTGACTTGAAATAGTAGTGAGATTTGCAAGAGAGTTCTTGACTTATTTGTTGTTGTTTTGGTCACTTTATATGATTGTTATAAAAAGAAACATGAATAAATAGATAGATAGAGAGAGATGAGGAGTATGTGGTATCTTGTTCTAATTTGGACCTGAATGAGGAATATGTGTTATTAAATCCTATTGACTCCTGTGATATAAATTTAATTGTGAAATTTCATATGCATTAATGGCTACTTGATTTAGCACATATTCTCATGTTGTATCTCATATTGATTTGTTCAAAAATTTGATGAACATGACAATGATCACATTGTGTTGTGTAATGACATTGCATACAAGAGTGTTGGGATGAGTGATATTTCTGTTAAATTTGATGGGGGCTATGTGCTCATTTTTTAGTGGAGTTAGATATATTCATGAGATGAATATGAATTTGATATATGTGGGTCAATTAGAAAAGATGGGTCTGACTGGTAAAATTGAGCGTGGGCTCATGAAAATTATTAAGGGTGTTCTTGTAACGTGTAAGGGAGTTACAAGAGATGGTGTGTGTGTGTGTTACCACTGTTTATGTGATTAGAGGTGTTGATTTCTCTGTTTCGTTTACCAACAAAAATGACTTGTATGAGTTGCACACTACGGGTACAGGGATGAATGATAAGAAGCTTCTTGATGATATAGGTGCTGTTGTAGGAGACCGTGGGTCTTATGTACCTTATGTGATAAATGCGGGTTATATGTAGACTGTATGTCTTCTATGCATTTATGTGGTCATTGTGTGTGTGGTATGTTTCATAAAAGCGTGCTTGGAAATAGCTATATGTCGGATTTCCTTTTATGTGATCGCCGTGTGCGTGGTAAGCAACGTCGTGTTTCTTTTTCTTTAGGTTTGTGATACTACTCATGATAGATTGCATAATAAATGTGTTGATCATTTTATGCTGTAGACTTTTGGCTGTGCTTATATTTTCACCATTCGAGAATGGGTGGAAATGTTGAACCTATGGCTAGATATGTGTTTCTAGGATGTCCTCCGGAGGATTGATGATTATAGGTTATCGTGTAGAAGCCAAAAGGATGGTTAGATCATCGAGTAGTGTGCTCACGGTTAATGAGGTTGATGTGTCATGTTCAGAACATGAGTTTTTTAGTGCAATTGAGAGAAAAACAGCAAGATAGTACCAGTTATCAGTTGCAGGTGGAGTTAGTTATAGTGATAGTACTATCCCTAGGCCTAGGGTACTCAGAGTGAGGTGAGGACTCCATTATTCAGCGTCCTGAATATTAATAGAGAGTGGTAATAGAATGATATGGATACACCCATTATAACCTATTTTTGGGTTGACCAGTTGTTGACTAGTGTGATAGAGTGATGAAACTCTATGATGATGAACAATTGATAGAGTGATGAGACTCTATGAGAATGAACAATTGATAGAGTGGATGGAGCAATGGATAGAGATGTATTCTCTTGTTTTTTAATCAAAAGGAGATACCACAAGGAATGACCTTTGTTAGAGTACTAGACTGGATAAAGGGGTACACACATAGATTGAGGTGAAGATTATATGAAAAATTTTGTTGGTAGTTTAGTTGGTCGCGGCAACTTAAACAACCTGATGTGGAATTACATTTTTTATAAAAGTTTTTTTTATGTTTCAACCTCTTGGGTTTTTGGTGATAATAAAAACTTGTGCATGTGTGTTTTATCTTGAAAGGTTCTAGTATGGCTTAAATGTTACCTGGTTGTGGTATATATGATTTGATTCAGTTCATGTTATTATAAATTGATGATATTGTTCTTGATTGATTCGTTGTTGACAATTGTAAATGGAAAGTATTGAAATGTGTATGTTGGATCTGAGGGAATATTGTGATGAGTCTTATGTGTATGTGCTATACATAATGCGATAGTGTGAGGATTTATATATGTATGTTATGTTGGGGATATAGGTAATTGGATGATGATTTTCCTCCTACGTGTTTCACTTTAGGTGATGGTTATGTGAGTTGCAAATCACATGTTTTTTTCACATAGTTCTATTATCCATGATTTTAAGTCTAAGTATATTAACATCATATGATTTAAACATTGTGGTTTCATTGGTAATATGATTATATACTTTGAATATTAGCATGATATATATTTTTGGAAAAATCCAGTTTTTCACGGTTGCACTATACATAGAGATTATATGTTGCATTTTACTTAAGGTGTCACATGGTGTTGTAAAGCCTGAATAAATGTTTTTATCACATTTCCTTAGATATGGTACTAGAGTCATGACATGGTAAAATTCAAGAGTTCATTTTAGACACAACGCGCACGTTTTTGTTCATATTTCCCTCTCCGTTTTAGCGATTCTTGCAGCCATGTATAATCATTTGTAGTATAATCTGGGCCATAGTGTAGGCTAGATTGATAGTACTATTGTATAGTGTTTTGCGTCGTGTTAGTCGTTGTTGAGAAGGTTCGGATTCTAATTTCTCAGAAGGAACGGTGGATGCGCAAGTTTGAAGTTTGTGGTTTGATTTTCGTACTCTTGAACATTGGTAAAAAGAGGTGAAGTCCGATTTTATTGGATTCTATGTTGAGTTGTGACTAATTTCATTTACTTTCATTTGCAGGTATCGGGCGATGATGATGATGATCGAGCTCACCCGCTTATCCTATAGCAATCAAAAGAGATAGAGATTGGAATTTGGAGATCAAGGTGAAGTTTATTGATATGTGATCCCCAAATCTGAACATTTCATACTTGGAGGGCCTAATTAGCAACCATCTTAAAGTTGGAAGACTTAAAGGTGCAATTATTGTTATTATGCATTTATTGTGGACCATTGATCAAGATCCTATGGTTAGGATTAAGTTGGCAATTAATCTATTCTTGACTTGGGTTCATTCGGCATAATGGAATGGAATAGAATAGATTAGCCCTCTCCCTCTCCTATCTTGTGAAATACACCCGAGTTCTTGCACCATATAGAAAAATACTTTGTAACATAATTGAGTCCTTGCATAGGCTAATTAGAAGTGCCTTTGTATAGTATTATGGTACAGTGATATTGTAGAATAGGGGTTGTGATTTGGTAATTCCTTGTGAAGGAATTGGAGCAAGTTTGTATGCGGGAATCTTGTAAAGAACTTTTATTGGATTTGTCTAGTGGAACGGGCTCGATCCGGAGCCCCCAGATGTAGGTGCGATTTGGTACCGAACTGGATCACCAAGATTGTGTTCTTTGTTCTTGTTACGTTTTCTTGATTATTATTATTATATGTTATCTGCGATAATCACAAAATTGGGACGCGAAATTCCGAACAACTGGTATCAGAGCCTTGTGTGAAGATCAAGGGCTTGGTGAATTTTTGTGGTTGGAGTGAATTACGAAAACAAAGAAATCTTGGAAAAGAAAATTGAAAAGGGAATCAATAACTTTCCAATTAGGGAAAGAAGCAGCTACTGACCGGAAGAAGAACTAAAGACAAAAGAAATTTTCAAGTTGGGAAAGTTGCTTCAATTAGCGGTGCAAAGAAGTTGCCAAAAATTCAAGAATTCAAAATTAGGGATGAAAATATGAAGACCTCAACAGAATTACAATCATTTTACTAAACTAACCTTATAAGGGTAACATGAAATTCTCCAATCAAATAAAATATATTAAGAAACAATAATCACAAAAATAGTCATAGAACAACTAATTCATTTCAAAAAGCAATTATATCTTCACAAAATCAAATGTATTCTTGTAAGCTTCTCATCTGGTTACATTGTTGTTGGCATACCACATGACCTCAAACATTTAATCTCATTGATTCAAAAAAGATCATAAAAATGATTATATTCTTAAATTTATAATGTCCTTCTTTAGAACATCCAAATAGAGCTAAAGTAGCACATCAAATTATTTCCAAGCCTTTTCTCTTCATTTTCTTCCAACTTCAATTGTATTAACCTAGAGAGTATCCTTACGAAGTATATCCCTATTTTTCTCACACATCTTATAATCACATAAGCCAAAATAATCGAAACGATAGTAGTTACATGAATATTAATTTCCTCACCATAAAATATACACAACTAACTGTTCGCTATCAATCTACATTCAACATAATATCATCCGATTATCTAATATGCATGAATCTTATCATATATTATATTTATACACTATCATGATTTCTAACATCCTCCCATATAAATAGAAAAAACATACCATAGAATTCAATTAATAATAAAAAATAATTAGCTCCCATATAATTAAGACTCTTCACATGATTGTCATAATATTGTCTTCACTTATTCTGCAAGATAACTGATATTTTCTTATATATACATCAATGACCATAAACAATCTGCAAAATCATCAAAATTCTCACTCTTAATCGATAATCTATTCGAAAGTGTACTCTTATAATGCTAAACAACTAATTACCTTTTTCAATTATCTTATCACTAAAAATAATATCTTCTCATATTAAATGCTCATAAATCTACTAAAAATGTTCTTTCATAATATAGACTTTCATAGCTTCGTGTAACAATACGAGTTTGAGATCGATTTGAGAGAGCCTCTGATTGCACCACCATGTCATGTGATTACACAAGAAATTTGCATTATATGCTAATGTATAAACAACGAAAACCTCAAGACTTTACAAACCATGCTCTGATACCAATTGTCATGACTTGTTCCAAATCATCCTACTGGACCCAGAATATAACGTGTGTCGATAGCAAGTGTCAACTAAATGTTAGACCCACCACCTAGGAAACCTTGACTTTTCTTATCTTTCAAAATCATTCTTTTTTTTCTTAAAAAAATTAATTTTGCCCCGTATGAATTTATAAAATTTTTGATAGTCTCCTCTACAATATTGACATAACCAACCTCTAATCCAATGGTGACTCATTAGGCAACCATGCATAAATAATTATAATACTTTTCAAATCTTCCAAGCATGGCACTTGATGTAAAAAAATAACTACAATTTTTTGAAAATGAATGTATTTTGAAACCGCTAGTATATAAAACCTGCGATGCACATGATATTGTAACGATATTATGATATTTTTTTCAAATACATGTTTTTGAGATTGATTAAAATTTTTCCAAATTTCCCTACATGTTTTACCTAAAAAAATATGCAAAGTGTTGATTTAAACAATCTCAATATCGAACTCAATTTACCCTAAACATTATTCAAATTTCTAAGTGTACAATGCCCTTATCAATAATACAATCATATTTCTTCTATTTACTAATTGCTGACTTCTTTAAATTTTGTATCTCCTAAAATGTATTCTTAGGATATCTTATTCAAAGAAACTGGAGTTGAGAGGATTTCTTCTTCTTTGTGTGTACATAGTTCATAATAAATTCATTGCTGCAGTGAAAAAAGAATGGTAAACATCATTTGTCAATTTATCTAGATTTTAGAATCAAGATGAAAAATCAATTGTACTCTGGTTTAAAAGAAATGTTTATCATGCATGTGGAGTTAGAACTTAGAACAACATTTGATCATAAATATTTGAGAAAAACTGAGTTGAATCTAATATAGGTTCCCTACTAAGGTATGATTATTCAAGACATAGAAGATATCATATTTAATTGGAGTAATGTTTGACTAGGAAAATTGTTCTGAAATCAGTGCCTTCAAATTTCTGACTTAACAAATTGATGCATAGTGCTGTGAATCCCAAATTAGTACACACATTTCTTTAAATCAATAGAACCATCACAAACCATCATCTCAAATTTTGCTATAACCTAGTGAGATGTGTTCATCGATTTGATGGAACAAAAACAATAACATGTCCTCATGATTTATTTTTATCGTTTGACATAGTAAAGACATGATAATAGAATGGGTTCAGAAACATAGTAAAAGGTGCCCAGGTAAACAAAATACAATACATATTTACAGAATATTAACTTATGGTTGTGCATACCTCGTGACATTTTTATAATTTATAAAAACTAAAATTTCACTTTAAAATTCGAATACAAGATAAAAAAATATACATATAAACCAACTTAAAACATAAACAAATAATCTTCTCAAGAAATTTGCACTTCGAAATTTCAACGGAAAAATTTAATACAATAAGAATTTAAATTGATTGGAAAACAAAACTGAATTAATTTATACAATTAATATTTTAGATAAAAAATTTACACGCATCCTACTGTAATAATTGACTTTCTGAACAAAGAAGTGAATCTTCACATCTCTTTATTTTTATGTGTGGTAAAATTATAATCAGCGTCAAATTAATATTTGACAAAGAAACTTAAAATTGGAATATGACTAATAGAGAATAAAATATTTAATGTAGAATATTAAAATTATTTTCTAATTTTATTTATTTATTTTTTTGTGTACAAGTAAAAAAATTAATTCAAGGAATAAATATTTTTTTTTCTTTTCTCATACTACTTATGAACTTTAAATTATATGAGTTATTAGTTTATTTAAAAGATTTTTAGTTGGAAAGTGAAGATTTTTTATTGTAAATATCGAAAATACGATTATAAAATAAAATAAAACGGTAAAAAAATTGTAAATTAATTAAAATGAACAAAAAATGTGATATTATTAAAAGGTTTGAAGGTAAAATAAATAAAAAAAACGTTTCTCCATTTAAGGCTTTTTTTTTAAAAAAAAAATTATTATATGCATGTAAAAATTTTAATTCAAGAAGTACACAAATTATCTTTTTCTCATATTAATTGAAGATCGTTTTAGAAACTATAAATTATATGAAAATTATTGGTTTTATTTAAAAGATTTGTAGTGAGAAAGTGAAGAGTTTAGATTGTAAGTGTATGAAAAATATTTTTATTGACAATATAAAAATAAAAGAAATAAAATATAAAAAAAAATGTACATTAATTAAAACTACGGGTAAATATAATATTATAAAAAAGATGCAAGAGTAAAATAGTCCAAAAACGTTTCTCCCTTCAAGGAAATTTTAAAAGTAATTAAAAAAAATTATTATATGAATATTAAAAAATTAATTCAAGAAGTACACAGTTTTTCTTTTTCTCATATTATATGCATTTACACATGTTCACTTTCCATTTTCTGTGGCTAGCACATGTAAAACTTGAAATGCTAATCATGTTATTTTCTTCATTTACACACACACGTACAACGTTTTCTTTGGCTAACACATGTAAAACTTGAAATGCTAATCATGTTATTCTCTTCATTTATACACACGTATACAACTGCCCTGCCCATAACATTAATAATGCAAGTTCATTTTCAATTCATTGCCTTTTAGCAATCTCATAAATTCATTTAATCAATTGATGGTTGTACGTGAATAAATTACACTAACCCTTTTTCAAAGATTTCAATTTCTTCCATCTCGGTCTTACAATAAATATTCATTTTCTATATTCATTTTTTTTTTAATGCTACAGATAAATGACAATAACCACTTATAATTGCTATAATTCGAATATAATCAAAACACCCATGAATCCAAGAAATTTAAGGATAATCATCAACATAAAATTTATTGCTACCTTAAAAATTGGTGAAGGTATTCAAGAGCCCAAGTTTGAGAAATATATCTTTCTTCCTTCTTGTACAAACTCTCTCTCTCTCTCTCTCTTCCCTTCTCCTCTGCACCTCCCAGCTTACTTCTCCCTTTTTCTTCCTTGTTTCTCGATCCTTTTCTCCCCTTTCTCTTCTTTTTATTTTCAACAATCAACTTACTTTAATTTAAACATATTTAATATTATATAATTTCAAGTCAAGCCCCTAAATCATCCGTAGCGACCAATAAATTTAGATTTTAGAAATTAGTTTCATTTTACTTGTTGCTAAGACCCTCCAATTTTAACAGTCACTATTTTCAAAAACTAGAGCACTCGTCTAGTCATGTTAATAATTTTTAAATCAATAAATTAATTACAATCAATGAAAGTTTTGATCCAATTTTCAATTTAAAAGTGGGAAAAATAAGTTATTCGGGTAGTTATAGATACAAATATAAAAAATAAGGTAGATCCTAAAATTATTCAAAAATCAGGTGTGTGTGTGTGCGTGTGTAGTAACGAAAATCAAGGAATGATGCATCCCCAAAATCACGGCGACGGTTACAAATGATCTTTCCATAATGATCCACAATCTCTAAACAACGTTTCAGCGAGGAAAACTTCTTCCTAATCTGTATTAACGTAACTTCATTCATGCCCTGCATCAGTTTAAGAAGCGACTGAAAAGGAGACAGTTTACGAGGTCACAAATAAATTCAGCGATGAGTCATTGACACTGTTGACAAATTAAAATTAGGTCACAGTACTTATAAGCCAGGGAGCAGGCAACATCGACATTCGTTAAGCATTCGATGTTCGTATTCCGTTCTAATGAATGAGGTCACGGGCATTAGAGTTTTGTCTGATTTGGTCTCTGAGTATAGACACTGCACATATGTTGTAGTAATTTTAATTCACAGTATGGCACGAATTGCGTGTGTTGTATGATATAAATATGTATCGAATGTTGTGGTATCTGGTACCACTTCTCAAAATGACCTGCAATAAATGTCAGACCGTGTGCACAAAATGGAATGCACAATTGTGAGGTCACATAAAATGTGTCATAGTGAAATTGCGTATTATCTTACATGTGTGTGTGTTTTTTGAATCACAGTCTGCCTTGTTAATGATTGATGAAAGATGCGACTATTCAAACCTTGTGGACACAGTAATGATCGAGTTTTGTTTTGACCGTAACAAGATCGTAGTATCCATGAGCTATGAATTGAGTAGTGACATACTCCAATTCAGAATTAAAAATGATACTAGTGTGATGTCGTATCGGATAAAAAAAGATTGCATGTGTAACCTTAACATGTTAGTACTATGTATACAAATTTGAGGAGGATATGGAATCTAAGAATGTGTACATAATGAATGTGACCTAATAATATGTAAATGTGACCTAAGCTTGAAAACACTAAATACGGCGTGACAGTGATATGTATCCTAAGATCAACAATTGCATAATGAATTATGTATTAGACTTTGAAGTTGATGACTTAACATATAACATAAATGGAAAAAATTGTAAAAGTTACATTGAGACAATGGAAACAATGACATTGATATTAAAATATAAAATCATTGTTTTACATCCAATGGACATCAAAAAGATGTAACCTGGTTATCTACATCTACATTATACAAAAAACCACTAACAACATGAGGCTTCTACTGTAACAAAAAAATTAAAATAGCTAGAAAGCCTTTTGACAAATCAGAACACATGAAATCACGCGACATCTATTACAATGCTTTCAACATTAGGTGTTGTGCGATTCGTGCTTTTTCTAATTTGACGGTGCTTGAACAAGGAGGCAGCAATATCCAATTGTGCAGTTTTGGCATCGAAGTCCATAGGCATTGACTTCATGTTCCGTTGTAATTGGTAGAGCACATATTCATTGACAAATATACCACAATCATGCCTGGGCACATTGAATAAGTATACGTTAAGAAAAAGTATAAAATAAATAAATTTTCCTTGGTTAATCATATGTCAAATACATACCCATTTTATTGTTGGGGAATGCCCTCTGCCTTGGATAAATCATAATTTGTGCACTGCATTATGAAATTAAGGTCACATCAATATGTATAAGCCTATCAACAACAAATATTTATTCCTTCATTGGTTGTGATTGCACAATGTTATTTAGGTCACAAAGGTTAAGTTACAAGTCACGTGTACATTACCAACACTGTCACCTATACATGTTGTTCACTGCATTAAGAATTTAAAAGTCACGTGTATGTATAAGCCTATCAAACAACAAAAAATTATTCTTCAATTGGAACTAATTACCTAGATCACATAAGGTGAAAGTGCAAAGATCACATGTAAAATTTCCTCCAAATGGTTGAAATGCCTTGCATATTTCGCAACAAATAATGTAATTTCACGATATGGTTTATGTCAAAAAGGCGATGGTTAAAGGTCACAAATTCGCAAAAAATCCAAGAGGTGATGGTTGAAGTTGATGGTTTAAGGTCACAAATTTAAGAATTCCCAGTTTTACTCATGCTGTGACCTCTTTCTCTTTCATAGACATAAAATCAGGCAAATGTCTATGTCAGTCAACGAATGTAGCAACCGTGATTAATCTGTAGGTAACATAAAAATCTTAAGTTTATACATAATACCCATAAACATATAATTCTTAGGTCACAGTGAAACCCATTCAGGGAAATTAACTTGGGCAGGTAAGTGTTCAGCCTCATTGACAAAAGTTTAGTCAAGATCTTGTTCAAAATATTGCATAGACTGATTGGCCAAAAGTCTTTCCAACTGTTAGCTTGATCTTTTTTGGGGATGAGGATAATTGTAGTAGCCAACAAACCTTCTGGTAAAATTTTACCTGTAAAGAAATCCCTTAGAGTTTCTAGAAGATCCTTATTTAATATCCCCCAACAGTCCTGGTAAAAAGATACTGAAAAACCACCAGGCTCTGCAACTGTGTTTTTGTACATAGAGAAGACTGCTTTGTGAAGTTCTTCCAAAGTTGACACTGCATTGAGCCATTTATTGTCTTCATCAGTAATTAAGTGAGGGATAGTGATGAAATCCCAGTCGGGGAATCTCGTTGAACACGCGGAATAACGACAATTAAAACCTAGGAAAGATCTAAATCAGATCTGACTCAAGAACAAACAACAAAAATAAGGATAGAACGACGGTAAAACCTTGACTCGACAATCATGACGCAATTTATGGCGATGAGGATTGAAGAACCAAGATTGGTGAACGCCACAAGGACTTGTCAATTTCCTTGATAAGTTTCGAATTTGGAAATGCCACAAATATTCTTGCGAATATTTGATAAGTTTGCTGGAAGAACGCCACAAAGATCGGATCTTTGATAAGTTCAAGGAAAAGAGAATAAACTCAACCTCTCAATTTTGGAGAATCCTCTCACAAATTTTATTAATCAAACTCAAACTTGTCTGTTTACAATGAATTGAAAAAGCGTATAAATAAGAAAAATAATCTAGCATCTAATTTACTCAAAATAGAATTCTAATTAGACTAAAATTCTAAAATAGGAAAATAACCAAAAACTAAAAAGGAAATAAAATAATTGAAAATTCCGGAAAATCTGGCACTGCTTGTTTACGGCCGTGACGAAATCTCTTACGGCGGCCGTAAAGGCCTTTCTGATTAAATTTATGTTATTCTTTACGGCCGTGACACAATGCTTACGGCCGTAAAATTCCTTCAGTTTGCATGTTACGTCCGTAACTTCCAGGCTTACGGCCGTAAGCCTCGTTCTGCCAAAATTCATCATTTTTCCTCGTTAATTGATTACGGCCGTGATTGTAAGATTTACGGCCGTGAATATAGGGGTTACGGCCGTGAAGGTCTTCTTTTACGACCGTAATGGATTTTCTGCATAAATAATTTCTTTTACTCGATTCGGTTCGATCCGTCCCTCTTCTCGGCTCGACCCCAACACGGAACTTACTCCGTTTTGCACGTAGATCACTATCATATTGTCGATGGCTCGACTTCGCCCTTCGATTCCTGGTCCGGATCACATCATATTCCCTCTCTTGAAAAGGATTCGACCTTGAATCCATTTTTGGTCGACTTTTCAGACTCCTCCTGCTTTTCCGGACTCGATGATCACGTGTAAGCTTTGTGCAATCCTTTAGACTCTTGGGCTGCTTATTCTGACCAATAAATTTCCGCCCCGTCTTAAATTCATGGCTTGATTTATGTCCCTGCAAAACAGATTTTAAAGAACTGGGGAGGGAATTGTTAGCTCGGTTAAGTGCAAGGTGTGAATCCCCGTATACCAACCTATGTGCAAATAAACTCAATTTGGGGGTGGACTCTCTTTTCTTTTTGCACTCATTCTCTCCTTTTTCTGAGGTCGTGGCCTCAACACTCTTATTTCTTTTTTAAAACTCACTTTTGATTTTCAATTGATCATTTTGAGCTTCTTTTGGAGATAACGGCACAAGTGTAAATTTCTTCCCACCCTTCACAAATGAATATTGATTCTTAAACCCATCATGCACTACGCTCCTGTCATGTTGCCAAGGTCGCCCCAACAATATATGACCAACATGCATAGGTACCACGTCACAGACCACCTCATCCTTATAACCCCCGATGGCAAAATTGACCCTAGCCTGCTTATTTACCTTAATTTCCCCTGACTCGGTCAGCCATTGCAATTTATAAGGGTTTGGATGTGTTCATCAAGCTTAAGCCCAATTTATTAATCAACATTGTACTAACCACATTAGTACAACTTCCCCCGTCAATCACCATACCACAAGCCTTTTTGCCCACCAAGCACCTAGTATGAAAAAGATTATCCCTTTGCTCACCAATTTCATCATTTCTATTCACACCCCTGGGCTGTTTCCTGTCTCCAACAGAAGATGAAGATGTGGAAACCTCTCTATCAGACATTTTTAAGACACGAACAAGGAAATTCGGAATATTTGGGAAATATTTGAAATTTTCGAATTTTTTTTTTTTTTTTTTATAATCTGCCAGAGAATTTGACTACGAGTATGGCAGAAAAAACGGAACTGAATTTGGACGAAAAACGAACAAGAAAAACACTTTTGAATTTTTGGGACTGACTCTTATGGATCAAACTGAAGAAAATTATGACTGACACGAAGAACGCGAAGAACACGAAAAAAGAATAATCAAGAAACGCAAGAATCTGAAATAGATCCAAGCTCTGATACCAGATGATGAGATCCCAGTTGGGGAATCTCGTCGAACACGCGGAATAACGACAATTAAAACCTAGGAAAGATCTAAATCAGATCTGACTCAAGAACAAACAACAAAAATAAGGATAGAACGACGGTAAAACCTTGACCCGACAATCACGACGCAATTTATGGCGATGCGGATTGAAGAACCAAGATTGGTGAACGCCACAAGGACTTGTCAATTTCCTTGATAAGTTTCGAATTTGGAAACGCCACAAATATTCTTGCGAATATTTGATAAGTTTGCTGGAAGAACGCCACAAAGATCGGATCTTTGATAAGTTCAAGGAAAAGGGAATAAACTCAACCTCTCAATTTTGGAGAATCCTCTCACAAATTTTATTAATCAAACTCAAACTTGTCTGTTTACAATGAATTGAAAAAGCGTATAAATAAAAAAAATAATCTAACATCTAATTTACTCAAAATAGAATTCTAATTAGACTAAAATTCTAAAATAGGAAAATAACCAAAAACTAAAAAGGAAATAAAATAATTGAAAATTCCGGAAAATCTGGCGCTGCTTGTTTACGGCCGTGACGAAATCTCTTACGACGGCCGTAAAGGCCTTTCTGATTAAATTTATGTTATTCTTTACGGCCGTGACACAATGCTTACGACCGTGAAATTCCTTCAGTTTGCATGTTACGGCCGTAACTTCCAGGCTTACGGCCGTAAGCCTCGTTCTGCCAAAATTCATCATTTTTCCTCGTTAATTGATTACGGCCGTGATTGTAAGATTTACGGCCGTGAATATAGGGGTTACGGCCGTGAAGTTCTTTTTTTACGGCACGTAGATCACTATCATATTGCCGATGGCTCGACTTCGCCCTTCGATGCCTGGTCCGGATCACATCAGATAGGGTCAAGTAGTTCCTCACAATCTTCTATAGGTTCGGAGGAAAGGAGATTAGAGAAGTAATCCACAGCAGAATGTTGAATACTTTGGGGATCAATGATGTAACTAGCACCCTCTTTTTGTATGAGCAGAACTTTACTTTGGTTTCTGTGTTTCTTGACAGTCGCATGAAAGAACTTAGTATTCCTGTCTCCATCTCTAAGCCATTTGATGCCTGATTTCTGTCTCCAAAATGCCTTCTCTCTGGATAATAACAAGTTCAATTTAGTGTATGCTTTATGTACCTCGATTCTATCTTCAACTGATTTGTTCACATCATACTCTTCTTTTCCCTATTAAGTGCTTCACTTTCAGCCCTTCTGATATCATCAAATATATTTCCAAAAACTTCCTTATTCCAAACTTTGAGACATTTTTTAAGTCTCTTAAGTTTATAGTAGAAGCCAAACAAAACTCTTGAATAGGGAATATGGGGAGAGTTCCAGTTGGTTTCAACTGTTTCCAAAAAGTTTCCATGTTGAGTCCACATAGTCTGGAATTGAAATGAGGATTTGGATCTGGTTATGCTGTTGTGACAACCGAGGATAATACAACTGTGTCCGAAGTATCTCTGTATAACAGTTATGGGGAAAAGTTATCACATGCAGACATCCGTTGGGTATTGACAAGAAGTCTATCTAGTTTTTCCCACATTCTGTCATTAGACCATGTGAATTCTGATCCAGAAATTTTGTATTCATCCCCACCGCAAGCCATAATCATCTCATTGAAGTCTTCCATCGAATTATGATTAGGAAGTTTTCCCCCGTCTTTCATTATTCTGTAGGATAGCATTAAAGTCACCCCCAATTAACCAAGGATTGTCTAAGCCTTCAACAAAGCTCATCAAATCATTCCAAAGCAGTTTTCTCTGATGGAAAGAATACTTGGCATAGACACCAGTGATATAGCTAGTCACCTCTTTCCATTTCATGCACATTGTTAAGAGTTGTTCCTTGTTTTCAACCACATTACAATCTAATTCATTCTTCCAGAAACTCCAAATCTTGCAATTTATATTTGAAAAGCAGTTAACAAAATCCAATTTATTGCAATACTCCAAAATTTTTGAGCTATCTACAAACAGTTCCTCAATTAAAACTAAACCAATTTGATGAATTAAGACAAGCATCTTCAATCTCTTGAAAGAGTTAACAATCCCCCTCAAATTCCAAATTAGAATATTGAAAGTTATGGTTGGGGTTGAGCCGCCATACCTCCCCTTCTTCTTCTATTCCTCACAGGGCTGTTCAGAGAAGTATTTCTTCTCCCACTATACAAGATAACACCATATAAACACCATTTCATTCATATTTCTCCACATCAAAATGAAATAAAATTCACAGTATGTTCACACATCTAAAGCCACATACATAGAGTAACAAGAATACTAGAAGATTTGACAGAAAGAGAGGACTTACCGCTGCCCTAGTACCGTCTCCCCCTCATGCTCCTCCATCTCACTCTCGACCTCTCTATGCCTCTCTCCCTTTACTACATTTTCTCCATCACTCAGTCACTCACAGTCGCCCACCACCCCTCTGATGTTGCTGTCTCCGTCATCAGGCGCCGGCGTAAGGCGAAGTTGGGCCGTTGCAGCCCAAGTCCCTCCCTCACTCTCGGTCGATCGAGTTTGAAGGAGATCTGGGGTTATATTTTATTATATGAATTTTAACCGAAGTCCCCAAAGTATAACCTATTTAATTTCAGCCACATTTATTTTATTTTGTTTATTTACGTACAACGCTTTCAATTCAGTTAATTCTGACCCAGGGTTTCTCCTGAAATTATGATTTGGCTAGAAACTCTTTGTTTTTTGTCAAATCGGCCCCTAAGTCCATTCATTTACACGAATTAGTCCCCAACTTCTTCCAATTTCACGGTTTAGTTCCTAAAGCCTTTTAATGATCTTATTTTACAAAATTGATTCTTTTTCGACTTGATTATTCCAAAGTCCAATTTTAATTATTCATTTATGTGTTTTATATAGGACTAGAAGAGATGTGAAAGAATTAGAAGTTTTATTCCCTTTCGCTCAAAAACATGAGAATTAAGATAGACTCATATTTACGAACTTTTTTTATGAAGTGCACATAAATAATTATTTGTATTATAAATCTTAATTACATGTATGATTGTATTCTTCAGAATTCCTTGCTTATTTAAGCATGAGATTGTGTTACGAGAATTTGCTTGCTCAAATTCAGGAGACTTAAACTTGTTTGTATTTACTTGTTCATGAGACTATATGTGATCCCTTAGACACCTAAGAATTGAATATCATGATTATGTGTTTTACTTATAATATCAAATCATTATTGTGCGCGAGTTTACAGGGTATTTCTATGAAATACTCATGTCTTCTTTTAAATAAATTTACGGATTATGGAAATAAATAGTTTACTTCCATTCACATTATATGCAGAAATAAATCGTTTACAAGTTAAATTTTTCATTTATCTATTATAAAATTTTACAAAAATCTCGACAGAGTTTCCTCTATAAATTGAACTTAACCAACCTGTAGAAGGACAACATAACCGACATAAAAATTTAAACAAGATCAACCACATCTCAATCACATTCATCGTCGCCAAAACCAATTCAGTCAATCCCCAAACTCCTCAACATAAAATTTTCAAAAACAATAGACATTGACAAATGAAATAGTAAGTAGTTAAATCATTAATGCGACACCCTTCTTCATTTGAAGTTAACTTCAACCAAACCATAATAAATAAAATGAATAAAAAATAATTTAAATGATATCTTAAATAAATTTAACTTTATTAAATAAGGGTGACAACGGGTACTGTCTGAGTCAGCCGCCAGGTGCTCCCCTCGGATCACCTAACTTTCATCACCAGAAATGTTGGGGAGGGATTGGGTGAGCTAAAGCTCAGTAAGTAAACTTTATGCATGTAATGAAAGTTACAGTGGGAAATTCTTATTTTGAACCAAATCACATTTACAAGTAAAACCGTAAAGCGGTTAACATTCATTCCACCGCAAAGCGACTCATTCACTTTATTCCACCGCAAAACGGCTCATTCACTACATTCCATCGCAATGCGCTCATTACATTCGGGTACGCCGATCCCCCGCGCCCCATTTCCCACTCGCATCTTTCATGAACTAGAAGTACACCCATTCTTTCTTAAAAAAACTTGGGATACATAACTTTTGACAAAATTTGCACTTTGACACATTCATTTCATTAAAACATTTGACTTTCCCATTTCGATGTCAATGCATGCTTAATGATGTAATGACATGATAACGTGCATGCTTGAACATTTCCTTAATAACATATACTTTCATAAGGTAAACAAAATTCATCAAAGCAAGTAAGTTGCAAGACATTCATTTACACATTAATTTAACATTTACATTCAACTTTGATAAAAATAGGGGGAAGTTTACTTACCTGACGTCCTTAGGATTTACCGTCTTAAATTGCTAGTGGAAGTACTTGTTTGCTCGTAACGTCAATGTGCCCACAATCTTAGTTATGTCCATCCATTCACAGAATAAAACTCTTAGTCCAAAACATTAACTATTCTTTTAACACTAAACAACACTATTAACCGAGGTTAAAACTTCTATGTGACTCACAATTTGATTCAAACATATCTAGACACATATAATATCATATTCGAAGTAATATATTAAATTCAAGGACAAATTTGAAATCTTACTTATCAATTTTCACAAGTCAAAACTAGGCACTACTTATTCCAAAAATAATCTTAAACTACAAATTAATAACTTTGAACATAAATTCAATTTAAACTAACTTGGTCCTTAAATGTTAAAGTTTACTCTTTTATACCATTATCCTAAAATTTCAAAATCACACATGTTGTTTAAATATTCATATACATATACATGATCATATATACATACATTCAAACCTCAAATTTAATATTATAGCACATTAATTAATCAAAATTTCATAAGTCCCAAATCTGAAAATTTTATTTTCATAGCCAAAAATCTGAATATGTATATACGCCCACATAAAAATCCAAAATTTGCATACACCTATACATACATAATAATATACACATTCATATACATCAATACTCACACACATAAACATCATTAAATCCTTAATTTATGGTATAATTCGAAATCAAACAAAAACTAAAATCTGAAAATGTGAGAAAAATACATATATATTTACATTAAATCCCTATATACATCAATATATACATACAATTCAACATATGAAATTGTGTGTGTATGTGTGTGAGCGGGTGTGTATGTAAACCCGTGTGTGCGCGGGTGTGTGTGTGACCGAGGAAAGGGGGTTGGGCTTACCGTGATGGAGGTGCACGGTGGTGGTGATGGTGGTCGGTGTCGTCGTTGACGAGAGGGAGGTCGCGGGTGAGGGTTGCGGGAAGAGAGAACCGAGAGAGAGAGAGAGCGAGGTCGTGAGAAAGGGAGATGAGAGTCGTGAGTGAGGGAGAGAGATAATGAGAGTTTAGGTTTAGGTTTAAATTTAATCTTTTGAAATTTGCAAATTGGCCCCTCAAATCCCCTCCTTTGCATATTTAAATACCGTAAGTTCCATTTATTTCCAATTGCCAATAAAGTTTCAATTTAACACAATGAATAGAAATTAGTATGCCTAGGCAAAAAATTTAATTAATTAATTACATAAAATTACACGTGAACAAATTATAATTTTCTAATTGGCACATTGAGCGATACGGTGTCCAAGTCCTTCCACTGCAAAATAATTCAAATTATAGACATTAAAGATCATAAATTTATAATTTATAATAACATTCATATGAGTATTACGTGAAATTTAAAATTGCACGAAAACTGAAAAGCGGTCTTACAATTCCTTACCCCCTAAAAGAAATTTCGTCCTCGAAATTAAAACTTACCAAAAAGGTGTGGATACTTGGCACACATTTCGTCCTCGCGTTCCCAAGTAGCCTCTTCTACTGCATGATTCCTCCAAAGAACTTTAACTAGAGTTATCTTCTTTCTCCTAAGTTCCTTATCTGCCTTTAGTAAGATCCTCACAGGTGATTCCTCGTAAGTTAGATCCTCCCGAAGATCTAACGACTCATAACTGAGGATATGAGAAGGATCCGAAATATATTTCCTCAACATCGAGACGTAAAATACGTTATGAACCCCAGATAGTGCCGGTGGCAATGCAACCCAATAAGCTAGGTCACCCACCCTTTCAAGTATCTCAAAGGGGCCAACAAATCGCGGAGTTAACTTTCCCTTCTTCCCGAATCTCATAACTCCCTTCATAGGAGTGACTTTCAAGAAGATCGTATCACCTGTAGCGAATTCCAATGATTTCCTTCTTTTGTCTGCATAGCTTTTCTGTCTACTCTGTGCAGTTCTCATCCGTTGACGAATCTTCTCAACAATTTCTGCTGTCTGCTGCACCATTTCAGGACCCAGTAATTTTCGTTCCCCTACTTCATCCCAGTGAACCGGCGATCTACACTTCCTCCCGTATAGCGCCTCATATGGAGCCATGTGAATGGAGGCTTGATAGCTATTGTTATAGGAGAACTCAATTTATGAGAAAAAATTCGTCCCAAGTACCTGGAAAATCAATAATACAAGATCTCAACATATCTTCCAGGGTTTGAATCGTTCTCTCCGACTGTCCATCTGTCTAAAGGTGAAAGGCCGTGTTGAATCTCAATTGAGTACCCATGGCCTTATGTAGACTTTTCCAAAATTAAGAAGTAAATTTTAGGTCGCAATTACACACAATGGATAGGGGAATCCTAGCTTCCCGTTGTTCCCTTAACCTACGTCGAAAAGTCCCCTCGATATCCGGATCTATTTCAACTAGATCAAGACTTCTACTTCGACGCATGCACAATTAACAACCTAGAACAATACAAGAAATAAGAAGGTTTCTTACACAAAACAAAACAAAAGAAAGTTTGTACAAGAAATAAAAGTAACCAATAGTTAAAACTAATATCAACTAAAATTTAATTTAAATAGAACAATCCCCGGCAACGGCGCCAAAAACTTGTTCCCTAGAAACACACTGCAAGTGCACAAGTCGCATACAAGTGATAGTAGACTAATTGAGTCCGGTTTATCGATCCCACAAGGATTGTCTATTTCAATTACACTCTAGTATAATTAATTTTAACAAGAAACACACACAATACAAGTTTGTTTTGGGGAAGTTTTCGTACTAGAATTAAAGTTGCAATTGTAAATAAATAACTAGAAAAATGGTGATGAATAGATGATAAAGGAGTGTTGGGATTCTTGATTCCATTTGACCATTACCTAATTGAATTATCAACAAGGAAAAATAAATGGAATTCATTAATCATGTTAGACCCGATTTTTCAAGCTTAGCCAATTACCTCTCTCGAGTGAACTCAACCCTAATTAGTGGCATTAACCTACTATATCTCTATGTCGATTAAAAACACACCAATTGCATTAAACCTTTGTGAAAATAGCTCAATGGGTCATCTAGGGTTTTAGGTATATCTCTATCCTAAACAAGAACCTAGAGCAAATATTGTATTGATCTAGAATACACAACAATTTCTCAATAATTGCACATCCCATGAAACCTAAGCATAAATGTGGCCACAATAAATGCTAGTCAATAAATACAACAATAAATGCACAAGATAATAAAAAGCTTAAATTCTTAATACAAGCATTAAAATCAACTAAGCTAGGTCAAGCTTCATCAACATCCCAACACAAAATAGTTTAGCCCATGATGAAATAACAATGAAATCCAAGAATTAAATACATTATTTCAACAATGGATTAAAGTAAATAGAGAAATATGAAGATTAAGCAATAAATACTTCCCTCAACCAATGATTCAAGCTTCAAAATATCAATATTCTTCCACAATGACTTTGGTATTTCTCCCCTTAATCAATATTCATCAACTAAACTATACAAAATCAAGAGAAATTACAAGATGAAAATGAGATAGAAAAAATGAAAGAGAGAGCCTAGGGTTTCTTGGGTTGAAAAGTGTCAAGAATAATTCAAAAAACTCCCAAAAATCACTTCAAAAACCCCTAAAATCAGTAGATCCGCGTCCTTCAGCATCTGGGCCGAATCGGGTCTACCGGGTCGGCCGAGAATTTAGTTCAAAATTTTTACCTCACGATCGCGTGGTTGCCCTTTTTAGTCTCGGGTTGGATTTTTGGCCAATATCGCGAACGCGACCTGTGCATGGCCACGCCATCGCGTGGTTCCTCTGAGTGACGTCTTGCAGCTTGATTTTCTTTTAATTGCAATTTAGGTCCTCCATTTTTCAGTGTAGATCAAGGTGGTCCCCAAACATTGACTCTTTGACGGATTTGACTCTTTTCTCCTCAATTTCTTCAATAAATCTTTCATTTAGCTTCCATCTTGTGTTTTCTCCCTGAAGTTGATTGTTAGACCTATTTAACCACAAAATATGCACAATTAAATAGGTATTTGTCCAAATTACTCAAAAAGTATTACTAAAAATATATGAAATATGCATGTAAAATGCACTCAACAAATACCCTCAAACTTGAACTCTTGCTCGTCCCGAGCAAGAATATTCACATGCATCAACAAAAAATGACATAATGATCAACAATGCTAAATAGCTCGCAATCTTCCATGAGTGTGAAATTGCATAATTAATTCACAATTATGTTCCCAAATAATGTTACAAAAATGAGTTTGGCTTATCCGATGTTCGATCGATGCGTGTGTGTATAGCCACTGTCAATCGTCAATAAGATTCAAGAGTGTTGATGAGTAAAAAGGTTTCAAGTCAAAATTATCCCACCATTAGTAGTCAATTCTTTCCTTTCCCACTAGTGACATTCATCCCCCAATAAATAATTTTCTTTCCACTCCCGTGATGCAGTTCTAGAGGGTACTACTCAAATCACTCTTTCTTTTTCCACTAAAGCATGGGTGTGTTTTACCGACAATCTCGACAACCTAGAAGTGCAGTGATTCTCCACTAATGAGTGCTTCGACATTCAAGTTTATACCAAACAATTCAAACCCACTATTCATCTAAGCCCTTATACAAGTACAAATGCATGATTTCTAATAACTAACATGATGTTTGCTCGTGACTTTCCCACTCCCTTAAGCTTTCTAATTGACCCATGTAGCGAGCTTTAGGTCGGCAGCTCCCCGATTTTTTAGATCAAAGGGTACCAGGTTTCAAAATACCCCTACAGACTTATTAACTCGAGTAAAAAAGGCTACGAAGTGGGGTAGACTTATTAAGCGAATGCAATGATAATGTGCTTCTTTTTTTTCACGTGTGTATGTGAGTACCCTACTCATTAAGCTTTCTAATTGACTCATGTAGCGAACTTTCGGCCGGTGACTCCCAAGTTTCAAACTTAAGGCACCAAGTTTCAAGATACTCCTACGGGCTTAATTACTCGAGTCAAAAAGGCTTCGAGATAGGGCAATGCAATACAAACATTAAAATGGGCTTAGAATTCTAGCATATGGTCATTACTTGGCTTATACTTGGCGAAAGATACTCCACACAAAAATTTACTTCCACATGCATGGAATCACCACACGTCTAGGCCGTCTACTTTACCGGGTCAACCACCCCCAAACTTGTCTTACATTAGGGTCAAGAGATTTAGAGCATTAGGAAATATTTGATAGGTTGATACAAATAAACAATACAAGCTCACAACCTAGTTCATCTACTCCATTAACCTCTTCGCCCTTCAACAATTCCCAAACTCACCGACGATTGAACATGACTATTGTGCTCAATGTACATATGATCTTACATGGATAAGCATTTAAAGAAAGTAGCACAAGTAGCACATTTGGTCATAACTCATGAATTAACAACAATTTCAAACATCAAAGTCTTATAAGCCGGAAAGGCTATCTAGCATGTCAATATTCTCAACAAAATAAACAATTTCAACCATCAAGAAATCAAGGGCCGGCAAGGCAATGTAAAATGTTCATAAAGCACATGATCCCAATACCCCCAAACTTAAATCAAACATTGTCCTCAATGTTGACAATGGCATAATAACAAGAAAGGAATGGGTGATGGAAATTCCCCGAATTGATGCGTGTATGATGTTCCAAATTGACCTAAGCTTTGATTCTCTTGATACGCCAATCTCCCCCAAACTTGTTGAGGACAAGGTTGCTTAGGATTTCAAAAAGAATTTCGAACCTACAAAATTTGGTGATTAACCAAGTTAGAGATAATAAAAATGCAATAAGTAAATATAAACAAGTAATTAAAAGAGTAAAAATTTGGGTTGCCTCCCAAAAAGCGCTTGGTTAAAGTCGTAAGCTCGACTTTTTGATACAATTACTCCGGATTTACAAGAGGGATGGATGACTTCTCCTTTTCATAATGACCCCCCAAGTATGGCTTCAAGCGTTGCCCATTTACTTTGAAGTTCCCTTTACTTCCATGATAAAGTTCGACCACTCCATGTGGGAAGATTTGAGCAATGGTGAACGGTCCCGACCATCTAGAGCGGAGTTTACCAGGGAACAATCGAAGTCTTGAGTTGTAGAGAAGTACTTGTTCCCCAACTTGGAAGTCCCGCTTCACAATGTTCTTGTCATGCCACCTCTTTGTTTTCTCTTTTTAAATCCGAGCATTTTCATATGATTCAAGGCGGAATTCATCAAGCTCATTGAGTTGGAGTAATCTTTTCTCACTGGCCAACTCCATATCAAAATTCAAGACTTTTGTTGCCCAATATGCACGGTGCTCAAGCTCAACCGGAAGATGACATGCTTTACCAAATAGGAGTCGAAATGGAGACATACCAATGGGGGTCTTGAAAGCGGTGCGGTATGCCCATAATCCATCATCCAATTTCTTGGACCAATCTTTCCTCGAGGCATTCACCGTCACTTCAAGGATCTTTTTCAATTCTCTATTTGAAATATCAACATGCCCACTTGTTTGCGGATGATAAGTTGTGGATATTCAATGTTTGACCCCATACTTGGTCAAAAGTGAGTCGAAGAGGCGGTTACAAAAGTGTTTTCCTCCATCACTAATGATAGCTCGAGGGGTGCCATAATGAGTAAAAATATTTTTCTTTAAAAATTCCACCACCACTCGAGCATCATTTGTGGGGAGTGCCACCGCTTCTACCCACTTGGACACATAGTCTACTGCAACTAGAATGTATTGATTAGAAAAGGACGATGGAAAAGGTCCCATAAAATCAATACCCCAAACATCGAATATCTCCACCTCTAAAATAGAATTTAAGGGCATTTCATTTCGGTTAGAGATATTACCCAATCGTTGGCATCGGTCACATTTGGACACAAGTGTGTGAGCATCCTTGAATAAAGTGGGCCAATAAAATCCCGATTGAAGAACCTTTGATGCAGTTTTCACGGCACCAAAATGGCCTCCATAAGGCGATGAGTGACATTGTTCAAGAATCTTCTCCATCTCCTCCTCGGGCATACACCTTCTCATGATTTGATCCGAACCCCTTTTGAACAACAACGGGTCATCCCAAAAATAATGCTTGATATCCGCAAAGAACTTCTTCCTTTGTTGATAAGAGCGGTCCGGGGGAGTGATGCCACTTGCAAGAAAATTCACATGGTCCTCATACCATGGCACACTAGCAGCTTGTAGAAGATCCATGATTTGTAAAATTTGCTCATCCGGGAATACCTCACTTATCTCTTCATCCAAAATTTCCTCGGTTTGTTCAAGTCTAGACAAGTGATCGGCTACAAGATTCTCCGTCCCCTTCTTGTCACGAATCTCCAAATCAAACTCTTGGAGGAGAAGAACCCATCTAATTAACCGCGGCTTGGCATCCTTCTTTGCCAACAAATACTTGAGGGCCGAGTGGTCGATATACACAATCACCTTGGAGCCAATAAAATACGACCGAAACTTATCAAAGGCAAAGACCACCGCTAGCATTTCCTTCTCGGTAGTAACATAATTCAATTGAGCATCGGTCAAGGTTCTACTAGCATAGTAGATGACATGCAAGATTTTGTCCTTCCTTTGCCCCAAAACCGTCCCCACGGCGTAATCACTTGCATCACACATAAGCTCGAAGGGAAAACTCCAATCCGGAGCCACAATAATTGGTTTCGTGATGAGTTTCTCTTTAAGAGTGTTAAAAGCTTGAAGACACTCTTTAGAGAAATCATATGTTGCACTCTTCTCAAGTAATGAACACAGTGGCTTCGTGATTTTTGAGAAATCTTTGATAAACCTCCTATAAAATCCCGCACGCCCCAAGAAGCTTCTTATGCCTTTTACCGAGGTTGGGGGAGGTAATTTTTCAATAACTTGAATTTTTGCCTTATCAACCTAAATCCCCTCATTTGAAATTCGGTGCCCAAGAACTATCCCCTCTCGAACCATGAAATGACATTTTTCCTAATTCAAAACCAAATTGGTATCCTCACATCTTTTTAGCACCATCTTCAAATTATTCAAACAATTATCAAATGAAGTACCAAAAACTGAGAAGTCATCCATAAATACCTCGATAAATTTTTCCACCATGTCGGAGAAAATAGCCATCATGCACCGTTGGAAAGTGGCGGGGGCATTGCAGAGACCGAAGGGCATCCTCCTATATGCAAAAGTTCCATATGGGCATGTGAATGTTGTCTTTTCTTGATCCTCCGGGGCTATAGGAATTAGATTATAGCCCGAATACCCATCTAGAAAGCAATAATGAGAGTGACCCGCCAATCTCTCAAGTATTTGATCGATGAATGGAGGGGGGAAATGGTCCTTCCTAGTAGCATTGTTGAGCTTGCGATAATCAATGCAAACTCTCCACCCCGTCACTGGCCTTGTTGGAATAAGCTCATTATTTTCATTTTCCACAACGGTAACACCTCCTTTCTTTGGCACTACCTGCACCGGGCTCACCCATGCACTATTCGAGATTGGATAGATAATACCCGCATCAAGCCACTTCACCACTTCGGTTCTTACCACTTCCTTCATGTTCGGATTTAACCGACGTTGATGCTCCACCGAAGGTTTAAAATCATCTTCCATAAGAATTTTGTGCATGCATAATGAAGGGAAAATACCTCGAATATCCGAGATGGTCCATCCAATGGCCTCCTTGTGCTCCCTCAATACCCGAAGCAATTTGTCTTCCTCCACCTCATTCAATAAATTATAAATAATGACCGGAAGGGTAGAAGATTCCCCCAAGTAAGCATACCTCAAATGAGAAGGAAGAGGCTTTTGCTCGAGGGTAGGTGCCTTCTCGAGAGATGGTAGGGGTGGTGAAGAACTCTTTTTCAACTCCTCAAAGTAAGGGGCCCTCTTGTGTTGATATTGTGGTGATGCCTCAAAATAATGAACCATTTGTTCAACTTCATGATCGTCATCCTCAATAGTCAAAGAGTGGGCAATGCAAGACTCCAATGGATCCTTAGAAATCCCATGGTTGAAGGAGTTCACCACAAGACGATCAATTACATCCACCCGAAAGCATGAATTTGACTCCGAAGGATATTTAATGGCCTTCAACACATTGAAGGTGACTTGCTCATCTTGCACCCTCAAAATCAATTGCCCTTCTTGCACATCAATAAGTGCTCTCCCTGTTGCTAGAAATGGCCTTCCCAATATGATCGGAATGTCATGATCTTCCTCCATATCTAGAATAATGAAATCCGCCGGGAAGATGAATTTATCTACCTTCACAAGAACATCCTCAATGATTCCCCGAGGATATTTGATGGACCTATCCGCCAATTGTAGAGACACAGTGGTTGCTTTAGCTTCTCCCAATTCCAATTTCCTGAAAATGGATAAAGGCATCAAATTAATGCTAGGACCAAGATCACATAAAGCTTTACTAAAATTAACATCACCAATAGTGCATGGAATAGTAAAACTCCCTGGATCTTTAATTTTTGGAGGAAGCTTGTTTTGAATGATGGCACTACATTCCTCAGTCAGCATCACCGTCTCATGCTCTTCAAGCCTTCTTTTGTTGGATAGAATATCCTTCATGAACTTGGCATAGCTTGGCATTTGATCCAATGCATCGGCGAAAGGAATGTTGATGTGTAGCTTCTTGAACACTTCCAAAAATTTGCCAAATTGACTGTCGAGCTTTTGCTTTTGCAACCTTTGAGGAAAGGGAACAGGAGGCACATAAGTCTTGATCGGTGTTGGGGCCTTTGATGTGGATGCTTCCGGCTCACTTTCCTTTGGCATTTCAACAATTTTTTCGAATGCTTGAATATGCTCATTTTCTTCGATGGGAGCCTTGTTTGATTGAGTTGTTGGTTGTGGGGCCGTGATCTCGAGAAATTGCACCCCGGTCATTGTTGTAATAGCTTGAACATTCTCCCTCGGATTTGTCTCGGTGTTACTAGGCAAAGCTCCTTATTGCCTTTTCGAGAGAAGTTTAGCTATTTGGCCCACTTGCTTCTCCAAATTTTTCAAAGAGGCATCATTGCATTCTTGATATTGCAATTGATGATTTGCTAACTTGGTGATAGCCTCTTCCCATCCCTCTTTCTTCTCTTGTGGCTTTGGATTCAACACATTGTGATTATTGCCATAAGATAGATTTGGATGATTTCTCCAACCGGGATTGTATGTAGGAGCATATGGATTGAACCCTTGGCGTTGGAAATTTTGAGCATAAGCAACTTGCTCGGTAGATGAAGAACCACTTGCCACCAATGGACACATAGAGCTTTGATGATTAGCCCCACATATATCACATACCGGAGGGGCTTGAACCATATTGACGGGCCGAGATGTTGAAGTAGATAACCCTTCCACTTTCTTGGCTAAGGAATCAATCTTTGACAAGACAAGTGCATAATCATCACCCCCTCGTGCACCACTAGAGCTCCTTGGTGCACTTCTATCCGGCCACATTGCACTTTGTTCACTCATGATCTCAAACAAATCATAAGCCTCCCGAATGCTCTTTGTCTTGATGGACCCATTAGAAGACGAATCCACATTTGAACGGAAAGGAGGAGTTAACCCGACATAGAAGTGGTTGACTTGTTGCCCCAATGTAATCCCATGATTTGGGCACTTCCTAAGCATGTCTTTGAATCTCTCCCAAGCTTCATGAAAGCTCTCCATCTCAGATTGTTGAAATGTAGTAATATCATGCTTGAGTTTAGCAACTCTAGATGGTGGGAAAAATTTTGTAGTGAACCTTTAGACAAACTCCACCCAAGTCGTGATACTCCCCGGAGGCAAAGTGTCAAGCCATTATCTTGCTTTATCCTTCAAAGTATGTACAAATAACCTCATCCGGATTGCCTCCACATTCACACCCTCATAGTTGAAGTTGCTACAAATCTCTAGGAACCGTACCACATGAGCATGTGGATTTTCATCGGTCCTCCCATAGAATGAGATGGTGTTGGAGAATAAATTGATGACATCCGGTCGAAGTTGAAAATTTGGATGATTGTAGGAGGGATAGACAATGCTTGATTGATTCTCGACAATAGGAGGATTCATGAAATCCCCAAAAAACATGTCTTCTTCATTAACAATGGGCTCTTGAGCTCTAGCCGCTTGAGGAACAAAACCGGGTGGGATTCCACCCCTTGGAGGAATTGCAGCTGGAGCATTAAGATCGATGTTAACTCTTTATCCTTCCATCCAGTAAGAAGTTGTCTCCTAGCTTCCCGTTGTTCCCTTAACCTACGTCGAAAAGTCCCATCGATATCCGGATCTATTTCAACTAGATCAAGACTTCTACTTCGACGCATGCACAATTAACAACCTAGAACAACACAAAACAAAAGAAAGTTTGTACAAGAAATAAAAGTAACCAATAGTTAAAACTAATATCAACTAAAATGTAATTTAAATAGAACAATCCCCGGCAACGGCGCCAAAAACTTGTTCCCTAGAAACACACCGCAAGTGCACGAGTCGCATACAAGTGATAGTGGACTAATTGAGTCCGGTTTATCGATCCCACAAGGATTGTCTATTTCAACTACACTCTAGTATAATTAATTTTAACAAGAAACACACACAATACAAGTTTGTTTTGGGGAAGTTTTCGTAGTAGAATTAAAGTTGCAATTATAAATAAATAACTAGAAAAATGGTGATGAATAGATGATAAAGGAGTGTTGGGATTCTTGATTCCACTTGACCATTACCTAATTGAATTATCAACAAGAAAAATGAAATGTAATTCATTAATCATGTTAGACCCGATTTTCCAAACTTAGCCAATTACCTCTCTCGAGTGAAATCAACCCTAATTAGTGGCATTAACCTACTATATCTCTATGTCGATTAAAAACACACCAATTGTATTAAACCTTTGTGAAAATAGCTCAATGGGTCATCTAGGGTTTTAGGTATATCTCTATCCTAAACAAGAACCTAGAGCAAATATTGTATTGATCTAGAATACACAACAATTTCTCAATAATTGCACATCCCATGAAACCTAAGCATAAATGTGGTCACAATAAATGTACAAGATAATAAAAAGCTTAAATTCTTAATAAAAGCATTAAAATCAACTAAGTTAGGTCAAGCTTCATCAACATCCCAACACAAAATAGTTTAGCCCATAATGAAATAACAATGAAATCCAAGAATTAAATACATTATTTCAACTATGGATTAAAGTAAATAGAGAAATATGAAGATTAAGCAATAAATACTTCCCTCAACCAATGATTCAAGCTTCAAAATATCAATATTCTTCCACAATGATTTTGGTATTTCTCCCCTTAATCAATATTCATCAACTAAACTATACAAAATCAAGAGAAATTACAAGATGAAAATGAGATAGAAAACATGAAAGAGAGAGCCTAGGGTTTCTTGGGTTGAAAAGTGTCAAGAATAATTCAAAAAACTCCCAAAAATCACTTCAAAAACCCCTAAAATCAGTAGATCCACGTCCTTCAGCATCTGGGCCGAATCGGGTTGCACCGGGTCGGCCCAGAATTTAGTTCAAAATTTTTACCACGCGATCGCGTGGTTGCCCTTTTTAGTCTCGGGTTGGATTTTTGGCCAATATCTCGAACGCGACCTGTGCATGGCCACGCGATCGCGTGGTTCCTCTGAGTGATGTCTTGCAGCTTGATCTTCTTTTAATTGCAATTTAGGTCCTCCATTTTTCAGTGTAGATCAAGTTGGTCCCCAAACTTTCACTCTTTGACGGATTTGACTCTTTTCTCCTCAATTTCTTCAATAAATCTTTCATTTAGCTTCCATCTTGTGTTTTCTCCCTGAAGTTGATTGTTAGACTATTTAACCACAAAATATGCACAATTAAGTAGGTATTTGTCCAAATTACTCAAAAAGTATTACTAAAAATATATGAAATATGCATTTAAAATGCACTCAACACTTACCAAAAAGGTGTGGATACTTGGCACGCATTTCGTCCTCGCGTTCCCAAGTAGCCTCTTATACTGTATGATTTCTCCAAAGAATTTTAACTAGAGTTATCTTCTTTCTCCTAAGTTCCTTATCTGCCTTCAGTAAGATCCTCACAGGTGATTCCTCGTAAGTTAGATCCTCCCGAAGATCTAACGACTCATAACTGAGGATATGAGTAGGATCCGAAATATATTTCCTCAACATCGAGACGTAAAATATGTTATGAACCCCAGATAGTGCCGGTGGCAATGCAACCCAATAAGCTAGGTCACCCACCCTTTCAAGTATCTCAAAGGGGCCAACAAATCGCGAAGTTAACTTTCCCTTCTTCCCGAATCTCATAACTCCCTTCATAGGAGCAACCTTCAAGAAGATCATATCACCTGTAGCGAATTCCAATGATTTCCTTCTTTTGTCTGCATAGCTTTTCTGTCTACTCGGTGCAATTTTCACCCGTTGACGAATCTTCTCAACAATTTTTGCTGTCTGCTGCACCATTTCAGGACCCAGTAATTTTCGTTCCCCTACTTCATCCCAGTGAACCGGAGATCTACACTTCCTCCCGTATAGCGCCTCATATGGAGCCATGTGAATGGAGGCTTGGTAGCTATTGTTATAGGAGAACTCAACTTATGGGAGAAATTCATCCCAAGTACCTGGAAAATCAATAATACAAGCTCTCAACATATCTTCCAGGGTTTGAATCGTTCTCTCCGACTGTCCATCTGTCTAAGGGTGAAAGGTCGTGCTGAATCTCAATTGAGTACCCATAGCTTTATGTAGACTTTTCCAAAATTAAGAAGTAAATTTTGGGTCTCGATTAGACATAATGGATAGGGGAATCCCATGAAGCCTTACAATTTCTGCCACATATAACTCTACATACTTCTCCATATTATAAGTAGTTTTTACCGGCAGAAAGTGTGCCGACTTGGTAAGACGATCAACAATCACCCATATGAAGTTATAACTCTTCTTTGTCTTAGGTAAGCCAACAATAAAGTCCATGCCTATTCGTTCCCACTTCCACTCCGGAATCATAAGAGGTTGTAATAGGCTAGAAGGTCGCTGATGTTCTGCCTTAACTTGCTGACAGGTGAGACAAAGTTGAACATACTCTGCCACATCCCTACTCATGCCAATCCACCAAAAATGCTACCTCAAATCCCGAGCCATCTTAGTACTTCCAGGGTGGATTGAGTAAGGAGTGTTATGAGCTTCCCTCATAATTTCTTGCTTCAATTCCTTATTATTGGGGACTACCAGTCTATTACCCTGCCGAAGGGCACCATCTGTGGTGATAATAAAATCAGTGCGCTTCCCATCAGTTACCTCAGTGCGGACCATTGAAGTATTGGGGTCTTCTAATTGTAGAGCCTTGATTTTCTCCAACAATGTCGATTCCAAAGTCATGTTGGCAAGATAACCTGGCTTGCTTTTTGGAACGATCTCCAACTATAACCCTTGGATATCAATTAGTAGCTGTTTTTGGACAACTTGCAAGGCATTCATTGTTCCATGACTTTTTCTGCTAAGAGCGTCAGCTACGGCATTAGCCTTGCTAGGATGATAATTAATAACACAATCATAATCCTTGACAAGTTCCAACCACCTGCTCCGTCACATGTTTAGTTCTTTCTGTGTGAAGAAATATTTGAGACTTTTATGATCGGTGTAGATCTCACATCTAACCCCGTAGAGATAGTGCCTCCATATCTTTAATGCAAATACGACGGTTGCCAACTCGAGATCGTGAGTTGGGTAATTCTTCTCGTACTCTTTCAATTGCCTTGAAGCGTAGGCAATCACCTTGCCATGTTGCATTAGAACACAACCAAGCCCCTTTAATGAGGCATCACTTTAAATGACCAATCCTTCATTTCCCTGTGCAATAGCTAAAATTGGCGCAGTTGTCAACCGTGTCTTTAAATCCTCAAAACTCTGTTCGCAATCCGAATTCCACTAAAATTTTATATCCTTTCTGGTCAGCTTAGTCAAAGGTGAGGCAATCTTGGAAAATCCTTCCACGAATCTCCGATAGTAACCAGCTAATCCAAGAAAGCTACGGACCTCTTTCACCTTAGTTGGTGTCGTCCAATTACGAGCTGCCTCAATTTTACTCGGGTCATCCTCAATGCCTTCCTTTGATACAACATGCCCCAAGAACGGCACTCTTTCCAGCCAGAATTCACACTTCTTGAACTTCGCAAATAATTTCTCTTCTCTAAGTTTCTGAAGCACTGTTCTCAAATGCCTTTCGTGTTCCTCTTCATACCTCGAATAGATCAATATATCGTCAATTAAGACTATAACAAATTGATCCAGGTATTCTTTAAAGACCCGATGCTTCAAGTCCATAAATGCCGCATGTGCATTTGTTAACCCAAATGGCATCACCAAAAATTCATAATGTCCATATCCGGTACGGAAGGCTATCTTTAGGATGTCCTCTTCTTTAATCCTCAACTGATGATAACCAGATCGCAGATCGGTCTTGGAAAAATACCCTGTACCTTGAAGCTGGTCGAATAGATCCTCAATTCTCGGCAAAGGATATTTATTCTTTATTGTTACTTTGTTCAATTCTCTGTAATCTATACAAAGTCTCATAGAACCGTCCTTCTTCTTCACGAATAACACAGGAGCACCCCATGGAGAGAAACTAGGTCGAACAAAGCCCTTATCCATGAGATCCTGTAGTTGCTCCTTGAGCTCTTTAAGATACGCAGGAGCCATCCGATACGGTGCTTTAAATATTGGGGCTGTTCCAAGTACCAAATCGATAACGAAGTCAATCTCTCTTTCAGGTGGTAGGTCAAAAAGATCATATGGAAAAACATCCGGATATTCTTGAACGATTGCAATTTGTTCAAGAGAGGGGTCTGCTTTAGGTACCTCGACTATTGCAGCCAAGTAAGCCCTACAGCCCTTATTCATCAACTGACGGGTTTTCATCGCTGATACTATTGGAATAGAAGGCTTCACCTCAACCCCAACAAAGCAAAAAGGAGTTTTATTTGGAGGCTCAAACACCACCTTTTTCTCATGACAGTCTATTGAAGCATAATACCGTGATAACCAATCCATACCCAGTATGACGTCAAAATCGTGAATATCAAGCACTATAAGATCTGCCAACCAGTCATGCCCATTCACTACTATTGGACAGTCTCTCAATACATAACTTGAACTCAATAATGCTTCAAATGGTGTTGACACGAGAAACGGAGTACCCAGTTGTGGGGATGAATGATTTAATTTCTCAGCAAAAACAGGACTGACAAAAGAATGAGTAGCCCCAGAATCGAAAAGAATAGTTGCAAGTTTTCCATACACGTACACAGTACCTACCACAATAGATTATACTTCTATAGATATATGCATGTTCATAATTTTCCTAGAATGGTACGAGATGTAAAGACAGAAGGGAAAAATGTAGTAAATAAAATTTAAAATACCTGATACCACGGTGGATGTGTCTTTAACTTCCTTCTTAGACATTGTATAGACCCTTGCTCGGGTAGTCTTCGTTTTCTCTCTACAATCCTTAGCTAGATGTCCTAGTTTCTCGCAGTTATAGCAGAAGCCCTTACAATCATTTGCAAAATGTCCAGGCGTCCCACATTTAAAGCATACTCATTTACCCAACAAACACTCACGCAAGTATTCCTTTCCACACTTCGGGCAAGTCATCCTCTGCTGCTTATTAGGTTGGTGATTTTTATTACTTCCCTAGTCATTCCTCCATTTATGTCCCTTGTTATTCCACCCCTTTGAATTTCCACCCTTGAATTTCTGGCTAAAGGATTGAGTTTTATTTTCTTCTCCATCTATGGCTAAAGCTCTTTCCACCAACAGGGATTTGTTGATCACCTCTCTATAAGTAGTGAGCTCAAAAGGGATCACGGCCTGTTTGATTTGTGGTTTAAGTCCTTCTTCAAAGCGCCTAGACCTTCTCTCTTCAGTATCCACTAAGTTTGTAGCGAACTAAGCCAGTATAGCAAATTCTGCCTCATATTCCGTAACTGGTCTGTTCCCTTGCACTAGTCTCAGAAATTCTCCCTCCTTCTGCTGGGGGAGACTCTTGGGAAACTACTTTTCATTGAATGCCGTAGTAAACATCTCCCAAGTAAAAGGATCAGTGTTATTTTCATGTTGGCGCTGAACCATCAGCCACCAATCATATGCACCGCCCTGAAGCATGTATGCGGCAAAGTTAACCTTCTCCTCGTCGGTGCATCCCATAACCCTGAAGGCTTTCTGCATTTCAGTTAACCACTTTTCAGCCTCGAGGGGGTCAGTGGTTCCAGCAAAGGATGGTGGAGACAGCCTCTTCAATTCTGATATCCTCCCATGCCCACGTGTCTCGTTAGTCCTAGGCTGACTTGCTTGTCCCAACGTAGTTAATGCTTGTACCAAGGCCTCCACAACCGTCAGAGTGGCGGAAGGGGCAGTGTTATTGCCTGTCCCTTCATTCAAAATTATCGGGGTTCCTGAAGGGGCAGTATTACGGTCCGTTGCTCCCTTCACAATTACCGGAGTATCTGAAGGGACAGTATTACGGTCCGTCCCTTCATTCAGAGTTTGAGAAGTTCTCCCTTGAGTGTTGCTACGTCTAGTGCGAGCCATTTCTAAAATAGGAGAGAATAAAACATCTTGTTTAAAATATAGTACAACATATCAATGTGTATGAAATTTCAATATTAGCAGCATCACTTGACATATGATAATTTAAGCAAAATTAACTTACCAGATGATCGAGGAGGATGCACTTGAGGTGTGACTCAGTACCTGAACAATTTCAAGTAAACATTTTAAAGTCTACAGAATCGCTTTTAAAACTCTTAGCTCTGATACCAAAAATGTAACACCCAAGTTTAAAAATCTAAAACCTAGGTGTGTTAAATCGTTTACACATTAAATTTTTCATTTATCTATTATAAAATTTTACAAAAATTTCGGCAGAGTCTCCTCTATAAATTGGACTTAACAATTGTAGAGGGACAACATAACTGACATAAAAATTTAAACAAGATCAACCAAATCTCAACTATATTCATCATCGCGAAAACCAATTCAGTTAATCCCCAAACTCCTCAACATAAAATTTCCAAAAACAGTAGACATTGACAAATGAAATAGTAAGTAGTTAAATCATTAATGCGACACCTCTCTTCATTCGAAGTTAACTTCAACCAAACCATAATAAAAAAAATGAATAAAAAATAATTTAAATGATATCTTAAATAAATTTAACTTTATTAAATAAGGGTGACAACGGGTACTGTCTGAGTCAGCCGCCAAGTGCTCCCCTCGAATCACCTAACTTTCATCACCTGAAATGTTGGGGAGGGATTGGGGTGAGCTAAAGCTCAGTAAGTAAACTTTATGCATGAATGCATGCTTATGGCATGAAATGTTTTAAAAATTTGAAGTATGTATCCCCATTCACTTTAACCTTTCCCAACTTTCAAACTTTTCAAACTTTCACTTGACATTTCAAAACTTTTACTTCATTTCCATCGTGAGCTCACTTGATGTAACTTATAGTCAATCAGATAACAGCAGGTAATTCGTATTTGGAACCGATCACATTTACAAGTAAAAGCGCAAAGCGGTTAACATTCATTCCATCGCAAAGCGGCTCATTCACTTTATTCCACCGCAAAGCGACTCATTCACTTCATTCCACTGCAATGCGCTCATTACATTCGGGTACGCCGGTCCCCCGTGCCCCATTTCCCACTCGTATCTTTCATGAACTAGAAATACACCTATTCTTTCTTAAAAAAAACTTGGGATACATAAATTTTGACAAAATCTGCACTTTGACACATTCCTTTCATTAAAACATTTGACTTTCCCATTTCGATGCCAATGTATGCTTAATGATGTAATGACATGATAACGTGCATGCTTGAACATTTCCTTAATAACATATACTTTCATAAGGTAAACGAAATTCATCAAAGCAAGTAAGTTGCAAGACAGTCGTTTACACATTAATTTCACATTTACATTCAACTTTGATAAAAATAGGGGGAAGTTTACTTACTTGACGTCCTTATGATTTACCGTCTTAAATTGCTAGCGGAAGTACTTGTTTGCTAGTAACGTCAACGTACCCACAATCCTAGTTATGTCCATCCATTCACAGATATAACTCTTAGTCCAAAACATTAACTATTCTTTTAACACTAAACAACACTATTAACCGAGGTTAAAACTTCTATGTGACTCACAATTTGATTCAAACATGTCTAGAATCATATAATATCATATTCGAAGTAATATATTAAATTCAAGGACAAATTTGAAATCTTACTTATCAATTTTCACAAGTCAAAATTAGGCACTACTTATTCCAAAAATAATCTTAAACTACAAATTAATAACTTTGAACATAAATTCAATTTAAACTAACTTGTTCCTTAAATGTTAAAGTTTACTCTTTTATACCATTATCCCAAAATTTCAAAATCACACATGTTGTTTAAATACTCATATACATATACATGATCATATATACATACATTCAAACCTCAAATTTAATATTATAGCACATCAATGAATCAAAATTTCATAAGTCCCAAATCTGAAAATTTTATTTTCATAGCCAAAAATCTGAATATGTATATACGCCCACATAAAAATCCAAAATTTACATATTTACATACACCTATACATAGATAATAATATACACATTCATATACATCAATACTCACACACATAAACATCATTAAATCCTTAATTTATGGTATAATTCGAAATCAAACAAAAACTAAAATCTGAAAATGTGAGAAAAATACATATATACTTACATTAAATCCCTATATACATCAATATATACATACAATTCAACATATGAGATTGTATATGTGTGTGAGCGGGTGTGTGTAAACCTCTGTGTGCGCGGGTGTGTGAATGAGAGAGAGCGAGGTCGTGAGAGAGGGAGATGAGAGTCGTGAGTGAGGGAGAGAGATAATGAGGGTTTAGGTTTAGGTTTAAATTTAATCTTTTGAAATTTGCGAATTGGTCCATCAAATTCCCTCCTTTGCATATTTAAATAGCGTAAGTTCCATTTATTTCCAATTGCCAATAAAGTTTCAATTTAACACAATGAATAGAAATTAGTATGCCTAGGAAAAAAATTTAATTAATTAATTACATAAAATTGCACGTGAACAAATTATAATTTTCTAATTGGCACATTGAGCGATACGGTGTCCAAGTCCTTCAATTGCAAAATAATTCAAATTATAGACATTAAAGATCATAAATTTATAATTTATAATAACATTCACATGAGTATTACGTGAAATTTAAAATTGCACGAAAACTGAAAAGCGATCTTACATTTCTGCTCGTTTATATTTTTGAAAGTTAGTTTGAAAGGATGACATGACGTTAGTGTTTGGAATTTAGGTCTTCATTTATGTAGACTTGCAAGTTTTCAAAAGATATTCTCAAAAAAAAATATATTTTATTTAATTAAATTTGTCATTGCCATCGCCTGCTTCCCCGACTCCGAGGTAAAGAAAGTATCTTTAGACTTGAAAAATTATTTAGATACGTGAGATTATTTTTATGAGAACTTAGTGAAGAAAGAGCTTGTATTCATCTAGGAAACGAGTTTGAGCATAATTTGAAATAAATTAATGATTTCATTTGTATGTCCTCTTAATTTAACTAAGGAAAACCTAGAAATGGAAGAAGACATTTTTGCGAAATACCCAGGCCTTCCAAATCATTTAAGTAGAAATTTTTAGGACGGAATTATTTTTAGTGGGGAAGGTTGTAACTACTGAGAAATTTCGATTTTAAAAGTTAGTTTTACAGAACTTGTTGCTAGTACCCTCCAATCTTAACGGTCACTATTTTTCTAAAATTAGCACACTCATTTAGCCATGTTAATTATTTTTAAGTCAATAAGATTAATTTAAAATCTATGAAAGTTTTGATCCAATTTTCAATTTAAAGGTTGTCCAAATTCATTAGTGGTTGATGCCCGAATTTTTTGTATTTTGGATCCAAATTATTTTAAGACCAAACTTCTAATTTTAATCTTATTATTATGTGGAAATTACAAGGTAACCTGTTTTTTAAAAACCAAATTCAAATATGAGACCAAACTTGAAAAAACTCAAAATTCAGGTGATAATAATATTATATTAAACTATATATTAATAATATAATAATATTATATTAAATGACCCTAAACCTAATTCTATTTTATCACTTCACAAGCCTGACGCCTCCATAGCTCTCTTTCCCACCCTTTCATTTTCTCACACACGCATCTATTATGTTCTTCAACGTCGACGATGCCACCACTTTCTTCAACGGAGACGATGCTGCTGCTCATTCAGAGAAAATGTGCTTTTGAAATATGGTTGTGCGGCTGTGAGGTTTTGGTGGTACAGGTTGTGCAGTTTCTAACGGCGGTGGTGGTGTGGCTTCTGGTTGGTCCCGCACCCATTGCTTCTGATGCGCGGTGGCAAGCTCACCGCTGCAACCACTTGTGGCACAAGCCTGCGGCGGCGGCTTTGAGGCGATGGCGTCGAGATGGTGATGGTTGAGTGACTGGCGGTGGGATGGTGACGTGGAGATAGTGGTGGTTGTGTGACTGGTGGTGACCGGTGGTAACTGTCGGCGATGGCAGGGCGCTGCTGCATCGTTTTGGTGGCAGCGGCGTTGAGATGCGGTGGTTGTGTGACTGTCTGTGAGATGGTGATGTGGAGACGGTGGTGGTTGTGTGACGTCGACGACTGGTGGCGCGCTGTTGCATCATTTTGGATCTTGATTCTGTTTTTTTTATTTTATTTATTATCTTTCTTCTTCTAAATTGGTAAGTGTTGTGATGGGGCTGCACATTTCCAGATCTAAGCATTTGTGGCGGGGGCTATGGTGATGGTGGTGGCGTGCAAGGGCGTGGCATCAATTGTATTGAGGCATATGACAGTGGCTACTAAAGACCTTTTTTTTTTTTTTGAATAATTTATTTAAGGTAATGACCCTATTATTTTGTCAAGTTTATTTCAAATTTAGATTGTTGACCGCTTGAGTCATTTAATAAAATTATGCAAATTGAATTTCAGTTATTTTCTACTTGTTTATATTTTTGAAAGTTTGTTTGAAAGGATGATTGCTCACCTTATTTTCAATGCAAAATATCCTCACAAGTGTATGTATCGTGAAAAGTAATAAAGTGAACCTAAGAGTCCGGATTATCATTCCGACGAGGGCTGCTATTAATTACCGAAATTGATTAATTCTAAACCTTATTTGAACAAATGACTAGTTTTTTGTTTTTTAAATTAAACTAATGAAATAAACTAAATGAATAAATCACAAGACTGTTTTGTTTTTAAAAAAAATTGTAGAGTAGTTGTGATTCACGATTTCACATATCCAATTAAATTAACTTAAACTCCAGTTTTATTTCCTAAATACGCATTCAGTCGAATTCACTCATGTATATTGAGATTCCTCTCTCGAGTGTAAATCAATTATACCTAAATAAGTCAACCGTGTATCTCTACAGAGGGCTCGAATTATTCCTTATCAAGATCCATGCATAGATCACAAGCATTCACACACGGCTGCGATAGTAACAAAAGTATGTCTCTATCTCTTGTCCAATAATTAGATTTATTCTGAAGTCTAGTTTGTTAGCTCACCTCTCAGTTTATGAAAGCAAACCATGAAATCAAGAATTAGTGGCCAATTAATTCATGCATTAAACTCAAAATAAAATCAATACATGCAATGAATCATTAAAACAACCGAATTTGGAATTAAAATAATAAAGTTAGGTTGCATTGTTCATCCCAACATGAGAGTTTAGTTACAAATCATGATTAAATAACAAAAACAATTAAAATAGGCATTCATTGAAAATAACATAGAAGAAAGGAAAGCATGCACCAAGATTCAATTTTTGTAATCTTCAAACCTCGCCCTTTGCTTTGCTTCAATCTCTCAAGAATTTGACATTGAAATCTCAATTTTATGATGTTCTTAGGTGAGGCAAAGGTCTAGAATTCGTGTCTCAAATGTTGTATATATAGGTTTTGGAAAAACCTAGTGGAAAAAGGAGGAAAACTTAATGAAAATCAAGCAAAAAGTCTAACCCGCAGCCTATTCGGAAAACTGTGCATCCGCGCAGGCAAACGTTGTGCGGTCGCGCGGTTATATGAAAACCCGTTCAAACTATTTAACTTTTGTGCGTGCGTCTGCGCCCTAATACTTAGTGAGGCCGCTCAGTTCTGATTTCTTATGCAATTTCAAACTTCGAAATTAGTTTAAGTAGGTCCTTGACTTTTATTTGCAACTTCAGTCCTCCACTTTCAATTGAAGCATTTTTGTCCCCATACTTTAGAATCCTCTCAATTAGCTCATTTCAACTCTCAACTTCTTCAATTTGTTCCTCCAAATCTTGATTTCTTCACTTTAGCACCAGGATGTTTCCCATTTGATTTCAACAACTTCCATATTGTCCAATTAAGTTCCAAATATCGTCCAATTGTACATTATTTCATTCAATTGCTTCGTTCACATATAAATAAGTGTATAAAATACACTTATCAATTACGTGACGTTCAGAGCATTTAGAATTTGATGCGTTACATCTTCAAATAATATGACATTCAATCCTAACTTCCAATAATTGAAAACTAAATCTTTAAATTTCCATCTTCTATTATCTAAACCCTCACACTTTCGTCTTTACAATTTAAGTCCCAATAATATTGTTTCTTCAACTTAAATCCTTATTTGACTTGACTATTCTACATCTAATTTCGACCAATAAAAGTTTGACTTTAAAACTAAATATGTGGGTTGTTGCATGACACCTGTCTAAAAACTTAAGCTTGTTAGAGAAGATTATTCATGTCTATCACTGCCTAGGTCTGTATGTGAGAGGGCGGTTTGAAGATTAAATTTGAATGAATACACCTGACCCTCTCTAATAATATATATAAACTTTTAGTGGTTAACATGTAGCTATGTGGTAGATTTAGCCATTTACGTAGCTCTACAAATTCTAAAATTTCATATCCTTCTAAAGTTAGAATTTCGCATTCTTAGTTAGCTATGTAGTTGCTGAAATTTTTTAAGCATAGTTGAAGTTTATTCAGTGAATTCTCAAAAAGGATTCTTGGATTCATGGTTCTTTTTCTTTTTTTCTTGTATTTTGACTCAAGTTCGGTAGTTTTTATCTGCAGTATTTCATAAATTGCTTGTAGAAAATTGAATTTTCCCATGCATGAAAAGATTCAAATGTTCTTATAAATTTATCCATTGAAAGATATTCCCATCAATTTATTTTAAGATGTTTCTATCGTAGAGTTGCAAAAATTTATGTTCAAGATTTTTGTATCATTGTGGTGATAACAGGAAAGTTTCTATTAATATATTTATATGCTTGCTTTAATGTTTTGTGTCCCTGATTCCATATCTTACTGCTTGTATCATGGACATGAAGGAGAATAAATTGTAAGCTACCTTGGGGGATTACTTTGTTATTTATCAATAATTATAAGTAGACATTTTTTGGGACATTTTTAAGTGACACTGACGCGATTCCAGTTGGGAAATCTCGTCGAAAACGCGGAATAACGAAATATAAAACCCTATGATAGATCTAGATCAGATCGACACAAGACAAACAACGAAAAATAAGGATAGAACGACGGTAAAGCCTTGACCCGACAATCACGACGCAATTTATGGCGATGCGGATTGAAGAACCAAGATTGGTGAACGCCACAAGGACTTGTCAATTTCCTTGATAAGTATCGAATTTGGAAACGCCACAAATATTCTTGCGAATATTTGTTAAGTTTGCTGGAAGAACGCCACAAAGATCGGATCTTTGATAAGTTCAAGAAAAAGGGAATAAACTCAACCTCTCAATTTTGGAGAATCCTCTCACAAATTTTATTAATCAACTCAAACTTGTCTTTTTACAATGAATTGAAAAAGCATATAAATAAGCAAAATAACCTATCATCTAATTTACTCAAAATAGAATTCTAATTAGACTAAAATTCTAAAATAGGAAAATAACCAAAACAGAAAAAGGAAATAAAATAATGGAAAATTCCGGAAAATCTGGCCAGCTTGTTTACGGCCGTGAATAATTCTTTTACGGCCGTAATCACCTTTCTGATCAAAACTGTACCATCAGTTACAGCCGTGATTAAATTCTTACGGTCGTGAAAATGTCCCTGTTTGAATGTTACGGCCGTAACTTCCAAGCTTACGGCCGTAAGCCTCGTTCTGCTGCAATTTTCCTTTTTTCTTCGACAATTGATTACGGCCGTGATACTTTACGGCCGTGATTATATGTGTTACGGCCGTGAAGGATTTCCATTACGGCCGTAATGCCCTTTCTGCATAAACAATTTTGTTTTCTCGGCTCGGCTTGATCCGTCCCTCTTCTCGGCTCGACCCCGACACGGAACTTGCTTCATTTTGCACGTAGATCATTGTCATATTGTCGATGGCTCGACTTCGCCTTTCGATGCCTGGTTCGGATCACATCAGACACTGTGACATGTCACATATTCATTGAATGGTGAAAAATTAAGTCGTGCGTAGTTATTTTCACCACCCAATCAATGAATGTGTGAAATGTTACAATGTCACTTAAAAATGTCCTCAAAAACTGTCTTCCTAAAATTACTCGTTATCTATACTTATTTAAAATTTTGGAGTTGTTTAGGATTTGCAACGTTTTAGGAATAACATAAAATATCGTTTTATTCGTAACATGAATAAATAATTATAGTGAATGGGTTATTACTCATTTTTCATACTTGTTGTTTTATTTTCCAATGATTCCTCAATTAGGAAAATGTAAAAAATAAATAATAATGTTGATGCATGATCTGACGTGAAACATGGGTAATAATGTATGATCTAACAGGGCATAAATAGTGACGTGTGATGTTGGGGACACGAGTCGTGGCAACTTACAAAATCGAGCAAAGATTTTGTGTGTTGGATTTTGACCAAAAAATATCTTGAACAATTGATTTTCTTGTTAAAGTGGTTAACTTGGAGACCAAGTTAAAGGTGTGAGGAAAAGGAAAGAAAATAAAAGACTTTATTCTGGTTATTCTATTTCAATAAGGAAATATCTTGGGGTACAAGTAATACATGTTTTTAGATTATGTTTACCTATAAATATGTGTTGAGGAGCCAATTAATTGTACATCAAGAGTACCATATTATGACCAAATAGAGAGAAAATTGTGAGCTTTATCTTTGTAGTTTATTGGGAACTCTTTGTGAGATAATTCAAAGGGTAAAAACTTATAATGGATAATAACTCGTTGTTAGTATTTTCTCTGTGGTATGTAGGATTCAGTTGGTGAATGAGAAATTCTATATAATTGTAACAATTTATTATTTATTGAAAGGCCTCGACGATCCAAAATTTCTGTTCTTATTATTTTTTTGTTTGCTTATTTTACTTTGAACATTAAAAAATCCTGTGGATTAAAGAAGAGAGAATCGACATGTAATTCCCAACATTGTGCACTAGATGAATTGGAAATCGGTTATGTACAAATTGACACGTGGATCATACAACACATAAGAAATGCGATCACACAATAAACCATGCAAGATTTAGACTTGTACCCCTTCTCCACAAACTGAAGGTTGACTAACCCGTAGCCCTCTTAACAATCATTCTAGTTGAACTAGTTATAAAGTCAACTTTGTTCTTTGTAAGGATCCATTTAGATTAGACAGGAACTAATGTCAAGTATTCATATTTTAATAAGCCAGCACATTTCCTTTTTCCTATAAATATAAGGAATAGTTGATCATAAAAGGATCTCAACTTGGAAAGTTATAAGTCAATTCTAGATTACTACAAAAAATTCTACGTGGAGTTTAGATCACACATGATCTGGAACCCACCTCTTTCACTAATATTTTCTATTACATTACTCACACTCACCTCTCTCCTTGTTGATTTGTAATACTTATATTTCAATCGTCAATTGGCGTTAGAAGGAGATACTTGTGACAAAAAAGCAGTCCACCCAACCAGTTCATTCAAACCACATCATTCTTAGTGATCAGTAAACGATATGGATCATCAAAGTTCAGATCATCAATTTGGGATGCGTTTGGAAGCAAAACTAGGAGAAATGACCAAATCGTACAAAAAATGAAAGTATGGGAACCAATCTATAAATGGAAGAAAGATTGAGGACTTTAGTTGCAATTATGGGAGGACTCAATTGAATAAAAGTGGAAGTATGAGGACCGAATTGAAGATGTCAGAAATTTGGATGACTAGGCATATAATAAACAAGGATTGAAGTGCAAAATTCCGAAATTGGCAACCGCGGCGACATTGCAGTCCTAATAATTACCTGTTTGCTGCACTCTAACCTCGTTTTGCAAACCATGGTCCGACCGCAGTCCCAACCGTAACATGTTTCGAATTTTCATTTTATATTTTATTATTTTTTGGGCCCAATTAGGGAAAAATCGACTCCTTTTTATTCTACACTATATAAAGAGGGTTAATTGTACAAATTACTTATTTTAGATCAAAAATTGATTTTTACTACCCAATTTTATTTTATTTTTTTGAAAATACTGGCATGTTTCTTTCCCTACCGCACCACAGCCGACTCACCACCCCCACCACCAGCATCAATCATCGTCACTACAGCATCACCAAACCACCACCATCCCCTTCCCCAACAACATAACCGAGTGTAATCTTAATTCTCCGTAGTCGTCTGTCACCACCGTGTCAACTTGCCGGAAAACCAACAAAAACCAAGAGGAGGAACCAGACAATGAAAAAACTCGAAGAACACACGAGCACCAGTGGATCACTAGCTAGAGCAGCTCTCTCAAACTCATATTATCTTCAACTCCAATTTCTTCGATACATAAAGTTCTTTCTCTTTTCACTGTACTTGTGGTGGATCTTGCATACCTCAAAAACTGGTAAAATGGCCGGGCTTTGAAGGAAGCATCAAATTTTTATAATGTAAAAATACAGAACACAAGCTACGTTTCTTCTCACACAAACGGTAGGGAAGAGAAGATGATTCTAAAAAATTCCCTTGTGATCAACTCTTGCAACAATGTGCAGAATATTAATCTCGAACATTGCTTCACACTCTCTCTCTCTCTCTCTCTCTCTCTCTCTCTCTCTCTCTCTCTCTCTCCCCCCCTAGTATTTCTTCTAGCGAGAGAGAATATCCTCAGATTCACTTTTCTCTCTCTCTAAGGGCAGGGAAGAGAGCGAGAAAAAAATTCTGTTGAGGTGGTGCTGTGCGTAATTTTTGAAATGAGGTGGAGTAATGAAAAAATGTAGTGGATATTGTATGAAAAATGTTTGATTTTATGTCTGAAACAAAGTATCATAAAAACTAGTAAAAATATCAAGCTATGATACTAAAAAAAGTGTATTAAAATTGTTTGATTTTATGTTGAGACAAAGTATAATATAAATTTGTAAATTATCAAGCAATGATACCAGAAAAAATTGAAAAGTATCATAAGTATCACATTGTGATACTAAAAAAAATTGATAAAATATCATAAGTATCATATTGTGATACTAGAAAAAAATTGAAAATTATCATAAAATTGAAAAAATATCATAAGTATCATATTGTGATACTAAAAAAAATTTGAAAAGTATTATAAGTATCATAATGTGATACCAACATAATCATAAGTATCATACTGTGATAGTAACATATTTAAAAAGTATCATAAGTAATTTTCAATTTTTAAAATTTTATTATTAAGTAATTTTCAAGTTTTATAAAATGTAAGTAAATTTCAGTTTGATCCTTAAAAGTAGGGTATTTTTGTGAAGAGCACATATAAAGACCTAAAAAAGACATATTAGGTTTCATTCTACAATAGAAAGGCACAAAGTAAGAAGCCAAAAGAGGGATTCAAGGAAAAATCAAAGGTTCTTCATATTTTCCAAGCTTGGAATTGATTTTCTTGATGCAAGATTCTCATCCCTTAATTTATTATTGTGAAGCATGTTTCATACTCTCTTTTTCTATAATTTATTTTTTTAGATTTTAGTATGAGTTGCTAAACAATTCTTTAGGACGAACGACGTAACTTTGTTTGAATATTCAATTTTAATTCTCTAGTTTTGGGGAAAAAAATTATGTGTTGATTTTATTATTGTGTTTTAATGCATGAATTATTTGATCCACAAATTGATGAATTGTGGGTAGTAACGAGTTCAGGGGTGAGTTACTTAGACCAAATAGTAAAATCCTTCAATTAACAAAATGGTAGAGATACATAGTTGTTGTTGTTGTGATCGTTTTGAATTATTATTGTTGAATACATTTAGTTAGGACTTATTCTGACTCAACATAGAGATATGTGGTTGACCTAACTCGATAGAACCAATTTAAACTCAAGAGGGGAATTTTTGATAAAAATTGTGAATTCGATTAAACACTACTTTTGAAATATTACATGAGATGAGAAATTGAATAGTATAATAAAGTTACTATCATGAGTCCCAACACCTTTTATTCATAAGAAAAACAAAAACAAAATCTTCCATTGCTTGTTATTATAATTAGATTTTTAATTTTTTTTCTTCAATAGTTTACAATATGTTCGGCTGCTACTTAATGAGGAAAGAGAAGATTTTTTTGTGTTTTCGAGGTAAAATATGAAGTTAAAATTAGAGAGAGAAGATGTTTGTGATTAAAAAGTGGTTTGAAAATTTGTGTAGTTTAAATTGTAGTTTAATGAGCACATTAATGAGCTAGCCGAATGGAAGCTTAATAGTTCTAAAGGAATCACAATTTTGATATTTATTGGTAGTTTAGGACTTGATTAATCAAAGATAGTAATAAGTAAATTAGTTCTTTTGTGATCGACTTTCCGGACTAAAAAGTTCACTTTACTAGTTTGAGATATTGTTCATTTGCAATAATTTTTATAACAAGTTTTTTAGCATCGTTGTCTAGGACTATTTTTAGTTGCTATTAGTTTAGATTAATCTCTTTTATTATTTATTATTTAGTAGTTTCTTGTTACTTTGATTTTATTTATTTCTTTTTACAGAAAATAGTATGCTCCGTTCACATGGACAAGATCTTGAGATTCTAGATCTCGAGATCGAACGCACTTTCTGTAATGCCCCGAATTTCGTGAAGCCCGGGACGTCACTTCTCCTTTAAATCAAATTTTATTGCGAAAAATAAACTAAGTTTTAAACATCGTATTTATCATTTGAAAAAGTTTAGCAGAAACTTAACTCTGATAAATTCATTTAAAACAATTCATAAAATATTAATTCTCAAAAATAACTAAATTTATCAAGTTTATTATTTGGAAACTACAGCAAAAACTAAATCATATGAATTCAGAAACATTTATAAAACTTTAAATCTAAATTTTTCACAGAAATGTAATGGTAAATAATTTAATTGACAATATTCATAAATCGTGACTTTAAAAAAATAATATAATTTCATTATTAATTTGCCACCAGTGCTCTTTCCTTCGCGACCATCTCCGAAATCTGCAAAAGCTGTTAAAAATAGAGTGAGCATTTCAAAAGAAATACTCAGTAGACTCATCGCCAATAATTAATTTACAGAATAATTGAACACATAATTATGCAACTAATACAGTGATCACATCATCATAATCATAGGTTCTTTAAAAATCATAGGGTGTGAGTGATCTCGTCTCATGCATTTAAACATTTAAGTTATGCATAACCACATCAATTTTCTCATGCATTAAAGCATTTAAATTATGCATAACCACATTCTGATTTTTATCTCATAAGAGATATTCTTATCTCGTCTCATGCATTAAAGCATTTAAATCACATAAAGTACACATAATCCATGCAATTATAATTTAAACTAATTAGTGAGGTCGAGTCTACCTCAAACTTAACGAGTTCACAAAAGTAGAGCAGGAATAGTACGTCAATCTTTTAGTTCTCCAAATGATTCGTCTAACCAAGAGAAAATTAATTAAATTAGAAATTTCGAAATCAAAGACTTAAGTGATAAATAAGAATTTAGGACTAAAATTGAAATTTTAAAGAAATTGGAATTTAAAAGTCTAGGGATGAAAAGTATTTTTTTTTAGAACTTAAGGGCTAACTAGAATCCTTTTAAAAATAGAAAGGAGTGAATTATATATATTTTGATAAATTGGCATTTACAGGAAAATTTGAAAAAATCAAATATTTAATAACCAAATCAACTCCCTCCCTCCCTCCCTCCCTCCATTCAACAATCAGAGAGGAGTGTTGCGGGGGGGGGGGGGGGGGGAGCATCCTCCCCCTTTTATCTGACCATCTCCGACGAAACGTCGCCGTCAAGTGGCGACGATCAACCTGGGTAGATGGTGGCATAGGGAGCAGAATTTTTTTGGGCTAAGTTGTGTGCAAAAACGAAGGTAAACCGAGGTGGATTTGTGCTGCTGGTGAAGGACTTACCGACAAGTTGCTGCAACTTTTGTTTTGTATTGTGAATAGGGGGGGGGGGGTATGTATATGTATTGATTGGTAGAGATGTGTTGTAGTTGACATAGAATTTTGAATATGGAAACGTTTGATTTAGAATAGGATTGTGAAACTGAAAACTCAGGATACAAGAATACGAGTACGAATAGAATACTTCTAAAAATAATTATTTAAAAAAATAAGGCTTGGGTTAAAAATAAATTTGGATAATATTAAAATTGAACTTTGAAACTTTATATTTAAAAATAATTCGAATTTAAAATAAATAATAATTTTGGGGCTTAAATAAATTGTGACATTGAAATACTTTTGATAAAAAATGGAATTTGACGAAGATTTTAAAAAATCTAATTTCACTTACTTGGCTAGACGAACACATGTTTAAAAATAAATAAATAGGCAAAGTCGTAGCAACATGTTTTTTAAAATAAAAATATTTATTTGAATAAATCAAGAAAATTCTTGGTCACTACACTTTCAGATGAAGATGCAAAGAAAACAACCAAAAATAGAAAAATTTGCAAAAAAATCTAATGGCGGACGATCAAGCTTACATAGTGATGGAACAAGACGCTCCGAGGATAGCTGCTTTTGCTGCTCAATTAGCTGTTGTAAACATTCAGACATGTTATGAAATAGAAGATGAAGATGAAGGAAATCTTCCCATGGCACAATCAAACTCTCATGTAGTCAGCTTTCAGAGAATATGCAATAATGTCCTTTTGGACGAGATAAATGATGCTGTTAACTTGAGGTTATTTCCTTTCACTTCAAGGGTTGCTGCTTTGTAATGGCTATATTCAGAACTAGATAGAGCATCACTAGCTACATGGAATGATCTAGCTATGAAATTCTGCAACAGATATTTTTGACCAGCCAAAATAGCAAAGTTGAAGCTAGAAATCTCTACGTTCCAAAAATATGATGGAAAAATTTCCACAAAGCTTGGGGTAGGTTCAAGGAACTGCTTAGAAAATGTCCATATCATAGGTTCAAACAAGGGCTTCAGGTACAATTTTTCTACTCTGGTTAGCTTCTCAGTTCAAATCAATAGTAGATTCATCTGTAAATGGATCCTTTATAAATAAAAATGTCAACTAATCTTGGGAGCTACTGGAATTAATAGCAAAGACACACACACAATGTTCCCAGCTCACAAGGAAGTTTAACATAAAGCACAAAGGGTACATGATACAGATGCCCTTACTACTGCATCACAAATCTTTGCTTTGACAAAACAAGTAGAACTCCTAGTTAAATCACAGTAACAAGTAGTACATGCCATTCATCAACGTCCTGTTACCTCAGTATGTGAAAATTGTGGGGGCAAATTATCGTACTGAGTAGTGTTTTTTGGTAGCCACAGATGAGGAACAAATTAGTTTTGTTCAAAACATCAACAGACAATTGTATAATACTTACTCCCAGACATATAATCTGGGTTGGAGGTAACATTCAAAATTCATATGGTCAGAAAATTAGAACAATGCTAATAATTTTCAAAACAATGCCAACAATCAACAACAAGAGAAGAGACATGGTTTCGAGGAAATGTTTTAGCAATACATGCAGAAAACAAACAAGGTATTTGAGAATCAACATGCATCTATTAAGAAATGGGAAACTCAGATAGGGAAACGGCTCATAAAATCTTAGAAAGGACACTTGGATCACTTCCCAGTGATACAATTAAAAATCCTAGGGAGCATGTTTAAGCCACAACAATAAGAAGTGGAGTGAATCTGCTAGAGATTCACGTGAAAAGACATGAAAAAGTGAACAAGCAAGTGGATATTGAGGAAGAAGAGGATGACAAAAAATTTACAACATTAGCAGAAGCATCTAAAGAGAAGACTGAAAAATCTGAAGAGAAAGCATCTGCTCCTGTAAAAGTTTATGTGCCACTAATTCCTTTTCCTCAAAGATTGCAGAAACAAAAATTTGAGAAGCAGTTTGCAAAATTTATGGAGGTGTCTCGGAAGCTACAAATCAACATCTCGTTTGCAGATGTAATTGCATAAATGCCCACCTACGCGAAGTTCATTAATGATATTTTTTCAAACAAGAGGAAGTTGGAGGATTATAAGACATTATGCTTGACAGAAGATTGTAGTATCATTCTACAAAAGAAACTTCCACCAAACTAAAACACCTAGGGAGTTTCACTATTCCTCCCACTATTTGTTCTCATTCATTTAATCAAGCACATTTTGATTTAGGTGCAAGCATTAGCCTTATGCCTATAACTGTGTATAGGAAACTAGGATTACGTGAAGTAAAGCCTACCACTGTCTTATTACATCTTGCAGATAAATCAGTCAAACATCCAAGGGGCATAATAGAAGACGTATTGTTCAAGGTCGATAAATTCATCTTCCCAGTTGATTTTATCATACTTGATATTAGAAGAAGACAGCTATATTCCAATCATTCTTGGGAGACCATTCATGGAAACAGGACGGGCATTGAAAGATGTTTGTAAAGGCAAGATGATTCTACGAGAGAATAATGAAGAAATAACATTCAATGTTTTCAAGGCCATGAAATACCCAACTTCAGTAGATTCATGCTATCAAGTGGACGTGGTTGACAAATGGGTTACTGAGATGATAGAAACTGAACACCAATCAGATGATTTAGCAGTCTGCCTCATGACTTCAAAAGCAACAAGAGCAAAAAATTCAGCTTTACAAAATTAGGCAAAGGAATTAGAAGCGGCACCACCAGTAACAGTGCAAAAGAATAAATTCTACACTCCTCTAGGAGAAAATTCAATAAGCTCTACACCATCTATTGAGAAGGCTCAAATTTAGAGCTCAAACCATTACCTTCTCACCTAAGGTATGCTTATCTTGGTGATTCATCTACTCTTCCAGTGATTATTACTAATGCTATAACAGATGAGGAAGAAGAGAAACTTCTGAGATTATTAAATGAATAAAAGGAAACTGTTGGATGGACGATTGAAAATATTCGTGGAATCAATCCCACTCTCTCCATGCACAAAATCTTCATGGAGGAGAATAGCAAGCCATCAGTGGAGCATCAGCGCATACTAAATCCTACTTTACAAGAAGTTTTCAGGGCAAAATTTCTTAAACTACTTGATGATGGTATAATAATAAATCATATCTCAGATAGCTCATGGGTGAGTTCAGTTCATGTTGTACTAATGAAAGGAGGAATAATTTTTTTGAAAAATGAAAATAATGAGCTCATTCCAACTTGACTTGTTACTGGATGGAGGGTATGTATTGACTATAGGAATCTAAACACTTATACTCGAAAGGATCACTTCCCATTGCCGTTTATTAACCAGATGTTGGTGAGGTTAGCATGTCACTCACATAATTGTTTCTTAGATGGCTACTCTGGTTATAATTAAATCCCAATTGTACCCGAGGATCAAGAGAAGACCACTTTCACTTGTCCCTTCGGTACTTTTTCCTTTAGAAGAATTCCATTTGGGTTATGCAACGCACCTACCACTTTCCAACGCTATATGATGGCCATCTTTTCAGAGATGGTGGGACGCTACATAGAGGTATTTATGGATGATTTTTCTGTCTTTGGAGATTCCTTTCATGAATGTTTGAAAAATCTAGCTCAAGTATTGAAGCGGTGTGAAGAAACAAATCTTGTTCTTAATTGGGAGAAATGTCACTTCACGGTGAAAGAAGGGATAGTCTTGGGGCACCAAATTTCATCATAGGGGATAGAGGTATACAAGGCAAAGATTCAGGTGATAGAGAAACTATAGCCTCAAAATTTAGTTAAAGGAATTAGAAGATTTTTGGGATATGCAAGATTCTACAGGAGGTTTATAGAGTACTTATCAAATATCACAAAGCCACTTAGCAGCCTGTTGGAGTGTTTAAACTCTTTTAACACTTTGAAGGAGAAGTTGATTACTACAACTATTATAATCGCACCTGGTCGAAGTATTCTGATTGAGCTAATGTACGATGCCAGTGATTATGCAATAGGAGCCATGTTAGGACAGAGTAAGGAAAAATACTTCGTGCTATATATTATGCTAGCAGGACTTTGACTGGTGCTTAGATCAATTGCAAAACTATAGAGAAAAGATGCTAGCAATAGTCTTTGCCTTTGAAAAATTTCAATCCTATCTTATTGGGTCAAAGGTAATTGTCTACACTAATCACTCAACAATGAAGTATCTTTTTGAGAAAAAGGAAGCAAAACCGAGATAGATTTAATAGGTACTTCTTCTTCAAGAGTTTGACATTGAAATCAAGGATAGAAGGGGCAGTAACAATCAAGTTACAGATCACTTATCCAGATTGAACATGAAAAAGGTTAAGAAAGTTGACATCAATGAAGTATTTCTAGATGAACAGATAATGGCCATTGCACAATCACCCTAGTATTCAGATATTGTTAGCTACTTGGTAAGTCAAAGCACTCCACAATAATTATCATACCAAAAAAAGAAGAAGCTTATTCATGAATCCAAATTTTATTACTGGAATGAACCACACTTTTATAGAAGAGGAACTGACCATATTATTAGAGGTGAATACTAGAAGAGGAGATGAAACCTATCTCAGCTCGAGTGCATGCATCAGCATACAGAGGACAATTTGGGCCTACAAAACATCAACAAATGTACTTCAATGTGGTTTTTATTGGCCTACATTGTTTAAAGACTATCACAGCTTCTGTAGATCATGTGACCGATGCAAAAGAACAGATATCATTTCTGCTAGACATGAGAAGTTGAAATCTTCAACATTTGGGGCATTGATTTCATGGGACCTTTTCCACCATCATACAACCATCTTTATATTCTTGTAACTATGGGCTACGTATCAAAATGGGTAGAAACAAAAGCCCATCCCACCAATGATTCTAAGGTTGTAGTGGAATTCATAAGGAAGAACATTTTCAATAGATATTAAGCACCTCGAGCTATTATTAGTGACAGGGATCTCACTTTTGCAATAGGTTCTTCAAAGTAGTACTTCAAGAATATGGAGTTCAACATCGAGAAGCCACACCTTGTCACCCTCAAACAAGTGGGCAAGTAGAGACTTCGAACAGACAACTCAAACAAATTCTGGAATTGACTATCAATGCATCGCGAAAGGATTGGTTAAAGAAGTTAGATGATGCACTTTGGACGTACAGGACCGTTTTCAAAACATCAATTAGAATGTCACCATACCGAATAGTATTTGGAAAAGCATGTCACTTTCCATTGGAATTCGAGCATAAAGCATATTGGGCATTAGTGCAGCTAAACATGTACCTAGAAAAAGGCAGGAAAACAAGAATACATACTGCAGATGCATGAATTGGTAGTGATGAGTTCCGGAGTGGCTCAACGAGCGTTGACCCGTTGCACGTGCCGGTAGGACCAATAACGAGACAAAGAGCCAAAAGAATCAAGCAGGCAATGCAAGGATTCATGCAAGCGTGGATGGACGAGTGCTCTAGTGCAAAGACTTCATTTATGTTGCATAACAATGTGGAAGAGGAGCCAAAGTTATTGCAATGCATTGGGATCAAGGAAGAACAAGAAATTGGGCAGCAGCTGATTCACGGCCGTAAAGCCAAAATTACGGCCGTAACACTACAAATGCGAAATTAAGCAGAAGGGAATTTACGGCCGTAAACCAAATCCTCACTGCCGTAAATAGAGTTAACAGATTTTATATTTTTTTGTTCAGAAGGTTGATTACGGCCGTAAAGGGCATTTTCACGACCGTAAGAGTATAAGTCACGACCGTAACTTGGCGCCGTAATTAAAACCTAATTTTGGGCTTTTTAGTTTAGGTTGAATTCTAGTTTATTTTTAGTTGCTTTATTTTGTTAAGCCTATATATATGGCTTTATTCAGCATTGTAAAACACAACTTTTATTCTTAGATTAATGATATTGAAGGTGAGATATTCCCTTAATTTTCTTCGAGTTCTCATCGAACAAATTGAACTTATCAAAGGATTTGACAACCTTTGTGACGTTCCCCCTTTGTGGTTCTTATCTCGGCATCGTAACGGGTTTTGGGTTTAATATACTCATAGTTCTTGCGTCGTGAGGTCGGGGTTGCATTATTACCGTCTACTATCTTGGATTTTAGAGCTTTCCGGCGTTTAATTCCGCGTGTTCTTGGTGATCCCCGTATCGGATCACATCATCTGGTATCAGAGCCTGTCTCTAAATCCAATTATTTAGTATTCCAGTTCTTTTTCTTTCCAGTTATTAATCATTCAAAAAAAAAAAATTTCATTCTAATTCTTGTTTCTTGAAATTTCTCCAGAAAAATCAAGATTTGTCAATTTTTGTTTTCTTGTTCTTGATTATTCTTGTTGAATAGGATATTAAAAAAAAAAAAAAAGGAGAAAAAATTCCGAAAATTACAAAAAAAAAAAAAAAAAAAAAGAGATAGTTGTTGATTTGAACAAGAAATCAAGAAAATAATCTTGGGCAAATCTTTCCAACAAATCCTTGTTTCCATAAATTTCCTTATTCTTGTTTCCATAAAACTTCTTCTTGCAATAGAATTCTTGTTTCCATAATTTCTTTCTTAAATTTCCTAATTCCAATATTTTCCATCAACTTTCCTTATTTGTACTTTGGGGTTTATTCCACAAGGACCAAATCCGTGACTAGTTTGGTGGGTTCTTTGAGAACGTGGAAAAAAAGGAATAGAGAGGAAAAAGGCAGAGTGGTGAGATTAATAGAGGGAAAAATCTAAATTGAGTGATACACGAGCGATAAAAACACGTGAGGATCTTTATTTAAATTTTTCTCTTTTCCTTTATTACTAACCATGTCACAGAAGGAAATTTCATCGACGGAAAAGGATCTTCAAGATTTCAAAATGCTGGCAATGGTGGAGGAACTTTTTGCAAAACTGGAGGCGAGGTTGGATGCCAAGTTGGAAGCAAAATTTGGTCCACAATCCGGCGTGAATGTGGAAAGGGTTAATAATCCGGGGGAGACACGAGGTGCGGGAAATGTTCAACCACGTCAGGAACAACCGCGCAATTTCCCTAATTTACGGAGACCACTAAGGTATGACTTCAACCCACAATTTAGAGCTAGGAATGAACGTGTTGAGGTTGTTGATAGTGATGAGGACAGTGGTGAATTATCTATTACTAGTGTTGGTAGGAGACGAGATCGGGGAGAAAGACGTGATAGGGGATATAGGCGTGATCGTAGGGATGATGTCGATGGACATGTTGGTAACATTAAAATGTCCATTCCCTTGTTTCAGGGTAAGAGTAATCTGGACGTTTATTTTGAATGGGAAAAGAGGGTAGAATTAATTTTCGATTGTCATAATTATTCTGAAGCTAAAAAAGTCAAATTGGCAGTCGTAGAATTTACTGATAATGCTATAGTATGGTGGGATCAATTGGTTACTAGTAAAAGGAGAAATGGGGAGAGGCCAATTGAAACTTGGGATGAGTTGAAGGCTCTTATGAGAAAACGATTCGTGCCTGGACATTACTATAGGGATCTCTACCAAAAATTACAAACCCTTTCCCAAGGTAGTAAAAGTGTGGAGGATTACCATAGGGAGATGGAGGTTGCCATGATTAGGGCAAATATAGAGGAAGACCCGGAGGCAACCATGGCTAGGTTTTTAAATGGTTTAAATCGAGATATTGCTAATGTTATTGAATTGCAGCATTATATCGATTTGGAGGAGATGCTTCACATGGCCATGAAGGTGGAGCGACAATTAAAAAGGAAGGGAACTTCCAAATTCTCTACAAGTTCCAATTCTTTTGGTAAGTCTACATGGAGTGGGACTTCTAAAAATGATGGGGTTGTGCAGAAAATAAATTTGAGGCACCAAAGGGAAAAATAGAGCCACCCAACAAAGGTAAAATTGCTTTTGATTCTCAAACTCCTAGGACTAGAGATATTCGTTGTTTTAAATGTTCCGGCTTAGGACATATTTTTTCACAATGTCCAAATAAACGAATATTGGTTATCCGTGACGGGGTATTAAGTTCGGAGGATGAGAAAGAGGGAGAAGTGGAGGATGAGTTTAAGGATATGCCAGCTCTAGAGGATGTTAGTGAAAATGATGATGGGGACTATGCAGTAGCTAAATCACTTGTCACTAGGAGAGCCCTTAGTACTCAAGTTAAGGTGGAAGAGTCGGGTGAGCAGCGAGAAAATATATTTCATACTAGGTGCTTTGTGAATAACAAGGTGTGTAGTTTGATAATAGATGGTGGTAGTTGTGCGAACGTTGCTAGCACTACTCTTGTGGAGAAATTATGCCTACCTATACTAAAACACCCTAGGCCATATAAGCTACAATGGTTAAATGAATCGGGTGAGATTAAGGTGAATAAACAGGTGGTAGTTGATTTGGCGATTGGGAAGTATGAAGATAGGGTGGTTTGCGATGTGGTACCCATGCATGTGGGGCACATCTTGTTGGGAAGGCCATGGCAATTCGATAGGAAGGTTATTCATGATGGCTTTAAAAATAGGTATACCTTCACTAAGGATGGGAAAAATATCAAACTAATGCCTTTATCACCTCAACAGGTCTATGAAGACTAATTGAAATTAAAAAGTGAGGAAGAGAGAAAAAGGGTCGGGACCACGTTCCCGGAAAAAGGAGAGTTGAGTGAACAGAAGAGGGTCGGGACCACGATCCCGGAAAAAGGAGAGTTGTGTGAAAAACCGAGAGTTAGGACCACGATCCCAGAAAAAAGAGAGGGTGTGACGAGTGCCAGTAAAAATAAAAGAGAGAAAACAAAGATGAGCTTCTACGCAAAACAGAGTGATATCACCAAAGCTATTTCTACAAATAAACCAGTGATTTTACTCATGTATAAGGAATCTCTCCTTGTACTTGATGAAGCTAACCACTCCCTCCCCAGTTTAGCTGTGTCTCTTTTGCAGGAATTTGCAGATTTATTTCCCGAGGAGATTCCTAGTGGGCTGCCGCCAATTCGAGGGATTGAACACCAGATTGACTTTGTGCTAGGAGCAGTCATTCCAAACAGGCCAGCTTATAGGAGCAATCCCGAAGAGACCAAAGAGCTACAAAAGCAGGTTGAAGAGCTGTTGAAAAAGGGCTATGTTCGGGAAAGCATGAGCCCATGTGCAGTACCAGTTCTGTTGGTACCTAAAAAGGATGGGACTTGGAGGATGTGCGTGGATTGTAGAGCAGTCAACAATATTATGGTAAAGTATCGCCATCCCATACCTAGACTTGATGACATGCTTGATGAACTTTATGGTGCTTGTATTTTTAGCAAAATAGACCTTAAGAGTGGTTATCACCAAATTCGTATGAAAGAAGGTGATGAATGGAAAACCGCCTTCAAAACCAAATATGGTTTATATGAATGGATGGTTATGCCGTTCGGCCTCTCAAATGCACCTAGCACTTTTATGAGATTAATGAATCATGTCTTGCGTGCTTACATTGGTAAATTCGTTGTGGTATACTTTGATGACATTTTGGTATATAGTAAGAACTTAGGTGATCACATTGAACATTTAAGATCTGTTTTGGAAGTTTTGAAAACTGAAAAACTATATGCTAATTTTAAAAAGTGTACTTTTTGCATGGAAAATGTAATTTTTCTTGGTTTTGTCGCTAGTGCTAATGGTGTTGAGGTAGATGAGGAGAAAATTCGTGCTATTAAAGAATGGCCAACTCCCAAAAGTATTACGGAGGTTAGGAGCTTCCACGGGTTGGCTGGGTTTTATAGGAGATTTGTTAAAGACTTTAGCACACTTGCAGCACCACTCACAGAAATAGTCAAGAAAAGTGTAGGATTCCATTGGGGGGTAGCACAAGAAAATACTTTTAAAATGCTTAAGGATAGGTTATGTTCTGCACCGGTATTGGCTTTACCTAACTTTAACCAAACATTTGAGATTGAATGTGATGCATCAAGAATAGGTATTGGAGCCGTTCTTATGCAGGAAAAAAGGCCGCTTGCATTTTTCAGTGAAAAGTTCGTCATACACACTGACCACGAGTCACTGAAACACCTCAAGGGACAAGGTAAGCTAAACAAAAGACACGCCTGTTGGATGGAATTCATTGAGACTTTTCCATACACCAATCGCTATAAGCAAGGTAAGGAGAATGTGGTAGCAGATGCCCTTTCTCGCAGGTACGTACTTCTAAACTCTTTAAATGCGAAGTTGCTTGGGTTTGAATATATAAGAGGTATGTATGCTAATGACCCTGATTTTTCTATCATTTACGCTTCATGTGAAAAAGGTGCAATTGATAAATTTTATAGGCATGATGGCTATTTTTTTAGGGAAAGTAAACTTTGTGTGCCTAATTGTTCTATGCGTGAATTGCTAGTGCGTGAGGCTCATGGTGGGGGGTTAATGGGACACTTTGGTGTTATTAAGACATTAGAAACTTTACAAGAGCACTTTTATTGGCCTAAAATGAAAAAGGATGTTCACCATATTTGTGAAAGGTGCGTAATTTGTAAGCAATCTAAGTCTAGAGTCTTACCACAAGGTTTGTATACACCTTTTCCCGTACCTAATGAACCTTGGGTAGATATATCCATGGATTTTGTGTTAGGTCTGCCTAGGACAAAAAAAGGTAGAGACTCGATCTTTGTGGTGGTAGACAGGTTTAGCAAAATAGCGCATTTTATTCCTTGTAATAAAACTGATGACGCAACAAACATAGCTGACCTATTCTTTAGGGAGGTTGTGAGACTCCATGGGGTACCTAGGAGTATTGTGTCTGATAGGGATGTTAAGTTCCTAAGATACTTTTGGAAAGTCTTGTGGGGAAAGATGGGTACTAAATTATTATTTTCTACTACATGTCACCCGCAAACTGATGGCCAAATGGAGGTAGTTAATAGGACATTAATCCAACTTTTGCGCACTATAATAAATAAGAATTTAAAAAGTTAGGAGGAATGTTTGCCATTTGTGGAATTTGCTTATAATCGATCTGTGCATTCTACTACTTTATGTTCACCTTTTGAAGTTTTTTATGGTTTCAACCCGCTAACTCCTCTTGATTTAATTCCTTTACCTGTAGATGAACGGAGCAGTTTGGATGGGGCGAAAAAAGCTAAGCTTGTGAAAGAGCTTCATGAGAAGGTGAAAGGGAAAATTGAAAAGAAAAATGAGCGTTATGCGACTCATGCCAACAAAGGTAGGAGGCAAGTGATGTTCGAGCCAGGTGATTGGGTGTGGGTGCACTTGCGAAAGGAGCGACTTCCAACCCAAAGAAAGTCTAAGTTGCAGCCAAGAGGTGATGGATCTTTACAGATCCTTGAAAAGATAAATGAGAATGCATATAAACTCGATCTTCCTAGTGAGTATAACGTGTCTGCTTCTTTTAATGTTGCTGATATTTCTCTGTTTGATGCAGGTGATGATTCGAGGACGAATCCTTTTCAACAGGGAGGGGATGATGAGTTCCGGAGTGGCTCAACGAGCGTTGACCCGTTGCACGTGCCCGTAGGACCAATAATGAGACAAAGAGCCAAAAGAATCAAGCAGGCAATGCAAGGATTCATGCAAGCGTGGATGGACGAGTGCTCTAGTGCAAAGACTTCATTTACGTTGCATAACAATGTGGAAGAGGAGCCAAAGTTATTGCAATGCATTGGGATCAAGGAAGAACAAGAAATTGGGCAGCAGCTGATTCACGGCCGTAAAGCCTGAAATCACGGCCGTAACGGATTCACGGCCGTAAAGCCAAAATTACGGCCGTAACACTACAAAGGCGAAATTAAGCAGAAGGGGATTTACGGTCGTAAACCAAATCCTCACGGCCGTAAATAGAGTTAGCAGATTTTATATTTTTTTGTTCAGAAGGTTGATTACGGCCGTAAAGGGCATTTTCACGGCCGTAACATATGTTTTCAATTTTAATCCGTAGCTTGCTTATGGCCGTAAGAGTATAAGTCACGACCGTAACTTGGCGCCGTAATTAAAACCTAATTTGGGCTTTTTAGTTTAGGTTGAATTCTAGTTTATTTTTAGTTGCTTTATTTTGTTAAGCCTATATATATGGCTTTATTCAGCATTGTAAAACACAACTTTTATTCTTGAGATTAATGATATTGAAGGTGAGATATTCCCTTAATTTTCTTCTTGTTCTCGTCGAACAAATTGAACTTATCAAAGGATATGACAACCTTTGTGGCGTTCCCCCTTTGTGGTTCTTATCTCCGCATCGTAACGGGTTTTGTGTTTAATATACCCATAGTTCTTGCGTCGTGAGGTCGGGGTTGCATTGTTACCGTCTACTATCTTGGATTTTAGAGCTTTTCGACGTTTAATTCCGCGTGTTCTTGGTGATCCCCGTATCGGATCACATCAGGTAGAATTCAGACGGGAGACTTATGAGAATGCAGCCATTTACAGGGACAAAACAAACAGTGGTATGATAAGAACATTCAAGATTGGAGATCAAGTCATGTTACACAACTCTAGACCAAAACTGTTTCCAGCAAGTTGAAGTCAAGGTGGTCGGGACCTTTCACTGTAGCTCAAGTATTCTCATATGGAACTATTGAATTATGTCATCCTCCCAAGGGAAGCTTTAAAGTGAATGGACAATGAGTGAAACACTACATGGAGAACTTTCCAACAGCAAAAGAGACATTTAACGTTGTAGTGCCACACTGACATGACATACAGTCCAGCTTGAGACTATAAATCAAGAACTATAGGACCGGTATCCCGACCTCTAAACCTTACACTTGTTATTTAATTGCATTTAGTCTTCATTAAAACATGCATTAGACATTAGGACATGTTTCCTAATTTTGTTCAAATTTAGGATTCTGAATTTTTGACGTTGATGGTTCATTATCATCCCATATAACCCAGTAGTTTTTGTTAATAAAATATAAAAAAATAAAAAAATTGGACGCCACCGCGGGTCAACCTCGGATTGCAAACCGTGGTGGCAATGCATACTTGTTTGCCGCGGTCAACTCTAAAAAAATATATATATTGGAAAATTAGATTTTACTCTTTACAACCAAGACCTCTGTCTTTTTTCTAATACTCTCTCTAATCAAAATTCCTCCCTACACAAATCCATCTTCTTTGCTTACAAGTTGGAGAGTTTCTTCAAGTATTTTAAGTTTTTATAGCTCCTTCTTTCCCACTTCAACATATTTGAAAGGTAATGTTCTTTGCACTTTTTACATACACACATCTTGTGAGAATTGTGAAATCAACACTTGGTATGGAATGAGTATGATAACTTGTCATAGTTGTTGAAATGTGATTGAGAATTGTGTAGGATTAGATTTCTCTGAGCATTTATTTATAGGTTTCTTGGGATTGTTTAAATTGATTGAAATAAAAAATTTTTACTACAAATTGGACATTCTGGGATGCCTACAATATGATTGATTTTAGTTCTCACTTGCATTGAGTTCATAGAAGTTTAAATGTTATGAGTTTCTTGAAACTTTATGGAGTTGTAGATTTTAGTGAGACTTCTTTCATGCTTACAATGTGTTTTGTTAAAGTCCCCTATTGTATTGGCTCCATGACAAAGTAAATGTGGTGATTATTTTTTATTTTTTGATGAATTTGGGAAAATTTAAGAGTAGTGGAAACTATATCATGCTCATAATGTGCTTGATAAATATCCTAACAAAGATTGCACCCAATTGTTGTGTGTCCTCATCTCATGAGCAACCAAATCCATGGAGTAACAAGGGGGTTGAGGCATAAAACTTTCAATTGCATATGATATGTTTGTAGAACCTACTTGACCAAGCGAGTCTCTCTTATTGTTCCAAACTTGTTTCACTCAATCTTCATTCAACTTTTGGGGTCAAAAGGGCTTTCCATACCATGAGACATTATGCAAACTTTTCATCAACTACAATGTGCATTAAATATTCTACTTGATCTAACACTTGATATTTTCTATGTAGATATACTCACAATAATGCCTCCAAGTCTCCCCCCACCTCGTGCTAGTAAGGGAAATGGAATTGATGAGCCTTCGAACACTGGAAATCGCTATAGAATTGAGTCTCAATCTTATGAAACCTTTGTTTCAGAAGATACTGAGCATCGTGTAGAATTTTTTGGGCATAGAGCTCCCTTTAGAGAGCGTGACATTCTTCTAGACCAATTGGAGTTTAATACTATACCAAACATCATAAAAGAAAAAGGGCGGACAAAACTTTGTGCTAAACCACACAAGGTCTACACAGCAGTAGTGCGAGAATTCATATGCAACTTTAATGCTGAAGCATGTTTATTATTTTATGGGCCCAATTAGGGGAAAATTGACTCCTTTTTATTCTACACTATATAAAGACCTAAAAAAGACATATTAGGTTTTTTGCATTCTACAATAGAAAGGCACAAAGCAAGAGGCAAAAAGAAGGATTCAAGGCAAAATCAAGGGTTCTTCATATTTTCCAAGCTTGGGATTGATTCTCTTGGTGCAATATTCTCATCCCTAAATTGATTATTGTGAAGCATGTTTCATTCTCTCTTTTGCATATTTTATGTTATAGATTTTAGTATGAGTAACTAAACAATTCGTTGGGACGAATGATGTGACTTTGTTTGAATATTCAATTTTAATTCTCTAGTTTTGGGCAAATTTTTTTTTGACAAATTTTTTTATGTGTTGATTTTATTATCACATTTTAATTCATGAATTGCTTGATCGCCAATTTGATGAATTGTGTGTAGTAATGGTTGAGAGGTGAGTCACTAATTTAGACCAAATAGTAAAATTCGACAATTAACGAAAGGGTAGAGATACATAGTTGTGGTTGTTGTGATCCTTTTGAATTCTCACTGTGGAATGCATTTAGTTAGGACTTATTCTGACTCAACATAGAGATATTGACCTAACTAGATAAAACGAGTTTAAACTCGAGTGGAAATTTTGATTAAAATTGTGAATTCGATTAAACACTACTTTTGGAATAATCAATGATATGAAAATTTGAATAGGATAACAAAATTACTATCGTGAGTCCCAACACTTTTCATTCATAAGAAAAACAGAAAAAAAATTCCATTTCTTGTTATTATATTTTGATTTTGATTTTTAATTGCTTTCAATAGTTTAATAGTTCTAAACGAATCACGATTTTCATATTTATTTGTAGTTTAGGACTTGATTAATCAAAGCTAGTAATAAGTAAATTAGTTCTCATGGGATCAACATTGCAGACCAAAAAAGTCCACTTTACTACTTATTTGTGATATTGTGCATTTGCAATAATTTTCACAACTATCCACATATGGGGGAGATCATTGGTATTGGAGCATGGTTTATAAAGTCTTGAAGTTTTCATTGTTTATGCATTAGTGTATTATGCATAATTCGCGTGTAATCACATGTGGTGGTATTAGGAATCACATGCTCCCAAGACCTGTCTTGAACTCATCTTGTTACTAGAAGGCACGAAACTCGGGATGATATAAGGATATTTTTGGTGATTCAGGAGCAATATATAAGGATATTAATTGCAACGATCTAAAGGTTGAAAGGGTTATTAGTGATTGGTTTGGCAATGCATGTAATCTAGTGAGTGTAGACTTGGACAGATTCTCGATTTGGAGTGAGAGTTTTGCTCATTTATAGGTGTTGTCTAGAGTAATTGGTGCACAATCATCTAACTGTCAAATCGTCTGTGGGATTATATGATCTGTAAATGTATACATGTGAATTTTTTTAGTGATAGCTTGCATTATAAATGCATGGGAATGATCTTATATATGTGTATTTGGAGACGATTTTGAGATTGAATTGTTATTGCCTTGAGGAATTAAAGAATATGTTGCGTTGTGTGGATTTTCTTCTGATTTTTGGCTTCCCAGCAGGAATTGTGATGTGAATCATGATAGCGTGCTATATGGTAAACAACTAGTTGGGGAAAAAAATAAAAAAAAAAAGAACATTTGAAGTAAAGAAGTCAATTAGTGGGGTTAGAACTCAGTATATGTGTAGGCATGGTATTAGTAGAATTAGGCAATGAAAAAGAAAATGAATGAAGAGAGATTACGTAATTATTTATTTATTTATTATGTATTTATTTATTTATTTTTGGATTTCATGAGTAAGTATTTCATTTTTTTTTTTTTTATCATAACAATTTGATAAGGTAGGATCGTCAAGTTAGAGTATTCCAGAGCCTGGAAGGATCAATTAAGGCTCGGTTAGACTGGATGGTATTATCAGTTCATGTAATTAAGATTATCCATATAATGAAGATCCATATGATAAACATTGGAAAGAATGGAAGATAAGTTTTGGTGGTCTATTTTCTTTATTTGAGCGAGAAATTAGATAAAGAGATTGAAGGCCACAATTGTGTAGGAATGCATTTGAAGTTCGAACTCAAGAAAGGTAGAATCTGGAAAGGAAAGAGCTCGGAAATAATATTAAGTGCAAATTCAGTTTTATTCGGATGTTTGAAAGGGGGACATAATAAATTTAAGAATATAAATATTTTGTGAGATTACTAGAATCAGTGATATTGAATGTTTGAGGTTGTATAGTATGCCAACGATTATGTAATCAGATGAGAAGGTTACAAATACATTTTCATTTTTGAGAGGATATATTTGAGTTTCGAATGAATTAGTTGTCTATAACCATTTTTGAGATTATTGTGTTTTATTATATTTTATTTGATTGGAGACTTTCATGTTACCTCATGAACATAAGGATATATATAGTTTAATAAAATTACTTAATAAAATTACTGTAACTACATATAGGCTATCATATTTTAACCCCTAATTTTGGATTCGTGAATCAAGTATTCATTTCTTAACAAGACAAATTGTTATAGAATTTCATAATAATATAATATTATATTATTGAGGCTGAAAGGATTACTATATGTAAATTTTGGATTTAGAGAATGACATTTTTTTTTTCAGATTATTTCAATATATGGAATTAATGTGGATCCTTGTGAAATCAATCTAGCTAGAAAAGTCATGATGGTAAATCTATAGAAAACAAATCGGTAGTCTTCATGATACAAAATTAAAGAAAAAGATATCACTATTCATATCAAGATATTTTGTTGAATTGTTCATTTATATGTAGTTGGATTTAGAGAGTGTATTATAACCACGTGTGGTTGTCAAGACTAGAAAATCTTTCGTATAATCTTTACACAATAAGTATTGATCATAAGGATTTTAATTAATCGTGTGAACTTATATGTGAATTATTATGTATTGAATTAAAGGCTATCAAATTTGGTTAAGCCCATTTAAAGTGATCTAATAAGAATTTTATATATATCGGGCTTTAATGCATCTAAAATAATGTATGGGCTTTTATGTGTAGATACCAGGCCATTACCTAATTCATGATGTGTTGTATTAGATTAACTGGCAATTCATTATATAAAGTCGGTTATGGTCACTGAATCATATGTATTGTTCATCTTGTCTGACATCCCATCATCAGAGAGAAAATAAGGACTACGTATTAGTTTAGAAGATCCGACCGCCGAATCGTTTATCGTGAATCACGTTTGATTAAGGTACGCTTCCGCTTCAGTTATTTAATTCTTGATAATTCAGTATGTTGATTTGTTTTGGATCATAGATAAATAATTATCTGTGATAAATTTTCTAACAAGTGGTATCAGAGCCAACATCGTGTTGAATTATAAGATCGTGCTAATATATTTTCTACCGGATTTTATATAGATTCAGTTTGCTGCCTTGATTTTGAATGTATAAAATCTGGTTTTCTGATTTCGAAAATTAATTCTGATTATGGTTATATAGACATTCAATTGTGAGCAATTCCTTTCATTGCTACCGTGTGTGTAAGATGAAAGTGGTGGTGTGCATTCGGATGAGGCCACTTGGAATAATTAAGTAATTCTGAAGGGTTCATATGACTTGATATTCTAGGGGCCTGTTTTCTATTTACTTTTGTATTGCAGGAAAGAATATTATTAGAAACCAGAAGAAATTGCGTTTGAGTTTCAACCAAACCGAACTCTTCAGCGTGTAGGTATATGCAAAGTCAGAATTTCGAAATTGAAGATATGGATACATATTGTGTATGGATCTAATTTGGGGATTTGTATATGGCTAAATTGGGTTTTGAATTTGGTTTTGGAGTTGGATTTTGAACGGTTTTCAAATCGATTGGGTTGGGCGAGTTGCTGTTTCGCTTCGCTGCAAACGCAGCCTCTTGCGGTAGATGGTAAACCGCGGTCGCTGAAGGCAGAGTTGACCGGTGCACTTGGCTGCGCGCGGCGTTGCGCCGGATGGGTGCTGCATCCAGCACTGCGCGCGACGGTGCAGCAGTGCAATGCCGGAGAAAGCGCTGCATCGCAATGGGAGTGGCTGGGTGGGCTTCGCCGCGTTCTCCGAATTTAGGTGGCGGCGGTTAAGGTTAACGGAAGCCCTAACCCTGCGAAATCAGTTTTATGGAAGGGACTTGTGTCGGAAATTTGAAGTCTTCAGGGAGGTTTGTGCAATTTTGGACTTTTCATCTAATTGCACCTCAAGTCCTCCCTGTTTGTTTTGAATTAAAGTTTAAATCCTCGAATTTTGGATTTTATAAACTTCAGCCCCTAAAGTTATGAAATTATTTAAGTTGGGCCTTTTAAGGTTAAGGGCTTTGTGTTTCAGCCCCTGAAGTTTGAAAATTTTCATTTTCAGTCCCCTAAAGTTTGAAAATTTTCTAATACAGCACCTAAAGTTCTAAAATTCTTTAATTTGGTCCCTAAAGTTTGAAAATTTTCTAATTCAGTCACTAAAGTTTGGAAATTTTCAAAACTGGTCCTTAAAGTTTGAACTTTTTTTTAAATTAAGTCCCTAAAGTCTGGGAATTTTCTAAATTGGCTCCTAAAGTTTGAAAATTTTCAAAATCAACCTTTAAAGATTGAAAATTTCCTATTTTGGACCTCTAAAGTTTGATTTTCTTTCAAATCGGGACGTAAAGTTTGGAATTTCTCTAAATTGGCCAATAAAGTTTTGGAAAAAATTGTAATTTAAGCCCTTCAAGCTTAAAATTTCACATAATTGGCCACCTAAGGTTTAAGAATATTGCAATTGACTCTCTCAACTTAAAGATTGCTTTATTCTAAAGTTTTGAATTCTATAATTCAAATCCTAAAGTCGAAATATATGCAAATCAGTGATTTCAGTTTCAAATCTTGGTACATCGGAATCTTTTGAGAGATATAATATTCGAAAGTAAGTTAGTTGAAGCAACATGTTGCCAAAACAACCTCTCTTGTGGATATTAATTAACTTTGAATATTAGAAGGTATTTGTGTGTTTTATTCATTGCGGATATTGATCGGCCCAAAGGAAGGTCAATATTTGGCTCGAATTTCACATCCACCTGTTGTGATAAACACGTGGCAATTATTTGGTTTAACGTGTGACCAATAAATCGGTCCAAAGAAAGGTTTATTGGTTAACATGTCTTATTGCCAGTGTTTGATCACTACACTAAGGGAAAATTAGGTGTTATCTCATGCGGATATTGATCGGCCCAAAGGAAGGTCAATATTTGGCCCGAATTTCATATGAACTTGTGGTGATAAATACGTGACGGTTATTTAGTTTTACGTGTGATCAATAAATCGGTCCAAAGAAAGGTTTGTTGGTTGACATGTCTTACTGTCAGTGTTTGATTACTATACCAAGAGTACCACTTACAAGTTAATATTTCTGTCCAAAGACTAAATATTGATGTTGTGCTAGGTATCTTGTGATGGGCCCTACCATTATTTGAAAATATGATTTGCATAATAAGGTATTTATGTGAGCTATTCTGTTTAAGTGTTCTCTATTCGGTTTCAAATTCTGCTAGTAGTATATCTACAAGCTCAAATTCAATCCCTGTGTTTATGGAACAAACTTCAAGGATCCAAAAAAAAAAAAACATTAACTTTTCGTTGGCTGCATGGATCTAGACCGTGTACTAAGGATTGAGCAACCTACTCCTCTTACAGATGAAAGTTCATCTAATCAAATGAGGAACTTTGAGAAGTGGGATTGCTTAAATTACGTGAGTCTCATGATCATTAAGTGCGGCATTCCGGAAGCCTTTAGTGGTATAGTATCTGAGGAGGTAAATGATGCCAATGAATTCCTTGCCAAAATTAAGAAACGTTTTGCGAAAAACGATAAGGCTGAAACAAGCACGCTTATGTAAAGCTTGATTTCAATAAAGTATAAAGGCAATGGGAAAATGAGGGAGTACATCATGTAGATGTCTCACACTGCTTCAAAACTTAAGGAACTAAAACTCGACTTGTCTAATGACTTGCTCGTACATTTGGTATTGATATCGCTTCCTGCACAATATAGTTAATTTAAGGTTAGTTATAACTGTCAAAATAGAAATGGACTCTCAATGAGCCCATTTCATAGTGTGCAAGCTTCTTGCACAATTCAGTCAATTTAAGGTCAGTTATAACTGTTAAAGGGAGAAATGAACTCTAAATGAGCTCATTCTATTTTGTGTGCAAGAGGAAGAAAAGTTGAAGCAGGACAGAACTGAAAGTGTTCACTTGACAAACATCTCTAAAGATAAGGGCAAAAAAACAAATAAAGAAAATAAAGCGTTTAAGGGGCTATAAATTTTATGATCCCACACTTAAGTCAATTTTGAAATGGGAACTGCAACATTTTTTGAGGATGTTGAGTTTGGGGGGAGAAATAATGTTAAAGATATTGTCTTTAAGGAATAAGTTGAGGAAGGATCGGTTTCGATTCCTATTTTTGCTTTGACAGTGTGCAAGTTTTTATGCATGTCATTGATCAAGAAGCATATTCGGAACCTCAATTAGACAATATTGAAGAACCTCCCATCCAAAATAAAGTAAATTTCAGAAGTGCAAACTCAACAATCTCAATAACTAAAACCATTAAGGAGATCCACGAGAGAAAAGGAAAAAATGCTATTCAGAATAATTTAAATAGTATTTCTCCAAGAACATAAGGAAAATAATGGAATGGTGGAAGATGGTCTAATCAATTCCATCAGGCCATTCAGGGTTCTAACTCTCATAAGTGGATTGATGTCATAAATAAGGAGTATAAGCATATGCAAGACAATAAAATTTGGGATCTTGTCCCATTACCAGAAGGTACGAAGCCCATTGGTCTTAAATGGATTTTTAAACCAAGAAGGATTCGAAAGGTAATGTGGAAAGATATAAGGTTTGTCTTGTATCTAAGGGCTTTACACAGAATGATGGCATTGATTATAGAGAGACTTTCTCTTCAGTTTCAATGAAAGACTCTTTCAGGAAAGTTAGGTTGTTGCACATTTTGACCTCGAGTTACATCAAATGGAAGTTAAGACGACGTTTCTCAATGGAGACATTGATGAGACGTTTTGCAAATTAAAGAAATCCATTTATGTGCTCAAGCCAGCTTCTCGTTAAGGGTAATACAAATTTCATCAAGTAATTATCTCATTTGGTCTTGAGATTGATGTTGTTGATGGTTGTTTGTATTACAAGTTCAGTGGGAGTAAGTATATTGTCTTGGTTTTATATGTTGATTATTGCTTGCCACTAATGATATAGATATGTCACATAAAATTATGAGATTTTTTTGTCAAAGAATTTTTGAGATTAAAAATCTTGGTGATGTCTCTTTTGTATTAGGAATTCAGATACACCGGGATTGTTCTCGGGGTATTCTTGAATTGTCACAAAAGGGCTATATCGATAAAGTACTTAAGAGGTTTGGCATGCAAGACAGTAAATCAAGGGACAGCCCTATCGCTAAGGGAGACAAATTTAGTCTCGACTAATGCCCGAAAAGTTATCTTGAAGTTAAAGAAATGCAGAGGATCCCATATAGTTAAGCTATAGAAAGTCTGATGTATGCTCGAATTTGTATGCGTTCGGATATTTCATACATTATTGGGATACTAAGGAGATATTTAACTAACCCTGGGATGGATCATTTGGAAAGCAGCCAAACATGGGTTATAAGGTATTTAAAGAGAACAAAAGATTACATGCTCACATACAGAAAATCGGATCAGTTGGAGATCATATGGTATTATGATTCCGATTTTTACTAGATGCCAAAACAGTAGAAGATCCACATCAGGCTACATCTATCTGCTAGTTGGAGGAGCTATTTCCGGATGGAGTGCTTAACAAACACTTTAGCTTCTTTCACTTGGCAGCACAGTTGTAGCAATTTGGGGGCATCTAATTATGGAATATAGCTGCGAAATTTTGTCACTGGGCTGCGTATTCTGTACGGTAAAGAAAGACCACTAAAGTTATATTGTGACAATAACTCACCAGATTTATATTCTAGTAACAACAGGAGCTCAACTAAGTCAAAATACATTGACATAAGTTCCTGATTGTGAAGGATACAGTTCAGAGTGGACATGTGTCAATAAGAGCACATTGGGACAAACTCCATAATTGCGGATCCGCTTACTAAAGTATTACAACCCAAGGTCTTTCATGAGCACAATACTCATATGGGTGTTGTATTTCTTAAGGATATTCGATTTCAGTGGGAGTTTGTATTTTGGGTGCATTAGACACATTTATTGTCCTTTTGGATACAGTTTAAAGTTAAAGTTATTTACAGCTGTAAGGTTTCAGGTTTATTATTTCTGAACTAGTTTGAGGATGATCTCACTAAAGTTGGACCAGTTGAAAATAGGCATGTTGAAGATCACATTACATGTAATTTTCATGCTACACATCCATACTTGATCCATGTCATTCAGTTATGTCGATATACGTGACCATTGATAGGTTTAGTTACGATTAATGTAGCGAAAGCCGCTTTGATCCTATGTTGATATAATTGATGGACCGGATTGTTTGGGGATGCATTCAGTAAAGATAGCAAAATTCTGATTACTCATAAGGTTATGATTGATACACAATTGTAAGGTTACACATATAGCCCAAGTGGGAGATTGTAAGGATTTTAATCAATCGTGTGGGCTTATATGTGAATTATTGTGTATTGAATTAAAGGCTATCAAATTTGGTTAAGCCCATTTAAAGTGATCTAATAAGGATTTTATATATATCGGGCTTTAATGCATCTAAAATAATGTATGGGCTTTTATGTGTAGATACCAGGCCATTACCTAATTCATGATGGGCCGGATTAGGTTAACTGGCAATTCAGTATATAAAGCCGGTTATGGTCCCTGAATCATACGTATTGTTCATCTTGTCTGACATCCCATCATCAGAGAGAAAATAAGGACTACGTATTGGTTTAGAAGATCCGACCGCCGAATCGTTTATCGTGAATCACGTTTGATTAAGGTACGCTTCCGCTTCAGTTATTTAATTCTTGATAATTCAGCATGATGATTTGTTTTGGATCATAGATAAATAATTATCTGTGATAAATTTTCTAACAAATCAATGTTGTGATACATGTATACTTGGAGGTAATTATGTAATAAATCTTTATTATTCCAATATGAATTAAATGTTGTTGTACTATAAGAATTTCTGAAGATTCTTGTTACCATGTAGATGTTAGAGAGCATAAGATATATTTGGAGACATGATCAATACTTGAAGCATTTATCTTATCGTGCCCGTGATTGGCCTTTACTTTATAAATCCCTGATTACTGCAGAAAAGTAAGGATAATAAATAGAAAGGAAATAGGTTGATGGCTAAAGAAAAGAATGTGAAAGATAGCAATTATTTCTTATTTTCTATAACACTAGTACAGAAACAGTCTTTCGCGTCGGTTATTTAAGAGATTTGGCGTCGATTTTTGTGGCGACGTGTATGAAGTAGACGCGTAAAGTAAAGACTTTACGCGTCGGTTGTAAAACGACGCGTAAAATGATATCTTTACGCGTCGGTTGTTAAGAAACCGACGCGTAAAGTTGAAAAAAAAAAGGCGTCGGTTGTATTCCAAAACCGACGCCTAAAGTGTACTTTAGGCGTCGGTTTTGGAATACAACCGACGCCTAAAGTAAAGTGTCGGTTTTCTAAAAATCGACGCGTTTTCAATTTTTTTTTTTTTTTTTTTCTTTTCTTCTATAGAGTAAAATACAATGACCTAGACATGACATGCAATGACCTGGACGTCGCCTGCAATGACCCAGGCCACTGCAGGCCATGGCCTGCATTGGCCTGAACGTCACCTGCAATGACCCAGGCCACTGCAGGTCATGACCTGCAATGACCCAGGCCACTGCAGGTCATGGCCTGCAATGACCTAGATGTCACCTGCAATGACCTGGACGTCACCTGCAATGATCCAGATCACTGCAGGTCGATCATGACCTGCAATCACCTAAACGTGGACTGAACATTTTCCACATGCACATCATCAAATATGTATATAATAGACATAATTAAAATAATGTTAAATAAATGAGAAATAATTATATTTACAAGATTGTTAATGTCACATGTAATTGAGTAAATAGAAGTTTGAATACACGTCGATTTACACACACCTATCGACGAAGTATTTAGCCCATAAGTTTTGAATTTCAGCAATTTCTTCCGTTGAGTAATACTCTTTAAATGCCTACAAATAATCAAAATGAATTATTAGTTATTTTGTAATAAAATATGAAGGAATAATTAAAAATTATCATGTTCAATAACTTATACCTTTTCCAACGACGGACGCTGAAAGTGTTCAGTGACTATCTCATACATATTTTTCATGACGTAGTAGCCACACTCAGAACCTCCGGGCTGTTGAGGGCACTGAAATTTTCACAATGAAAACTAACATTAATAATCACACTAAATAGAATATGAAAATAATTCAAAGATTTGTAATATATTTTAAATATGTGTTTTCATACCTTTATTTTTAGCCACGTTGTATTGGCTCTTGTCCTAATGCCTCCTTGTGTCCAGTATAGTTTGAAAGCCCTAAAATTGAATTAAATTATTCGAACCAGTTACAAAATAAATAAATACAAAAACTAAGATTTCTATAAAATTTTGGTAGAGTCTCCCCTATAAATTGAACTTATCCAACCTGTAAATAGACGCGTTGCTATAGAATCTATCACAACTTCTCAACAATCACAACATATATTCATCAAAGTGAAACCACAACTCCACAATCAATTTCACCACAACTCCACAATTATTTCATGAAAATTATCATAACTTACGTATTCAATAGCGGCTTGATATCTAAGTCACGCTTAAATGCACTAGCTGAATCCAATAAGCTATGTATACAATGATAATCCTGATAATTTGTTAAGATACGTATACAATGATACTGCCTTCGGGTCGAAATCGATTTCTGACATATCCTTTCAAAATACCCATGTATCTCTCAAATGGATACATATACCGCAAGAACACCGGACCACATATCTTAATTTCTCTTACCAAGTGAACAAGTAAGTGCACCATAACGTCAAAAAATGATGGCGGGAAATACATTTCAAATTGACATAGAGTGATAACAATATCGGCCTGCAAATCATCCAACGCCTCTGGGTCAACAACTTTACTGCAAATTGCATTGAAGAAAAAACAAAGTTTTATTATGACCTGTCTGACATGTTTTGGAAGTATGCCTCGAATTGCAACTGGTAACAAGTGCTGCATTAACACATGACAATCATGAGACTTCATACCAACCAATTTCAAGTCCTTCATCGACACAAGACTTTTGATGTTTGATGAGTATCCAGATGGAACCTTAATACCATGAAGGCACTCACAAAAACATGTTTTCTCTTTTCTGGACAAAGTATAGCAAGCTGGAGGTAAATAAGTACGTTTTTCGGACTCTTGCGGTGCTAATTGATCCCGTATCCCCATTTCTACCATGTCCTTCCTGACTTTGATACCATCTTTCGTCTTCCCTTGAACGTTCAGCAATGTCCCAATGATGCTATCACAAACATTTTTCTCCACGTGCATTACATCAAGACAATGCCTTACCGATAAATGTTTCCAATAAGGTAGATCCCAGAATATGGACCTCTTCTTCCAAAGACTCTTTTGAGGAGGCTTAAAAGGTTTTCCAAACAAAACATCAATATTTTTAACTCGTTCATATACCTCACCTCCTGTTAACGGCAAGCGAGCTGCGCGATCCTCAATTTTTCCATTGAATGTCTTCTTCTTCTTTCGATAAGGGTGATCAACGGGGAGAAATCTTCTATGACTCATAAAGACATTTTTCTTACAGTTTTTCAACCAAAGATCAATCGTGTCTTCTTCACAAACGGGACATGCTTTAGGTCCTTTGTTCGTATAACCTGACAAGTTACCATATGCGGGAAAATCATTTACGGTGCAAAATATCATAGCACGTAAGGTGAAATTCATCTGGCTATGTGCATCAAACACCGATACACCTTCATCCCACATCAGTCTTAAATCTTCAATTAGTGGGGCAAGATAAACATCTATGTCATTCCCCGGTTGTTTAGGCCCTGATATTAACAAAGACAATATGATATACTTGCGCTTCATACATAACCAAGGAGGAAGATTGTAAATCGTTAGAAGAACCGGCCAAGTGCTATGTCGACTACTCATATTACCGTGCGGGTTCATTCCATCTGTACATAGTCCAAGCCTAAGATTCCTATCTTCACCCCAAAAATCAGGAAACAACCTATTAATGTTCCTCCATTGAGGAGAATCGGCCACGTGTCTTAGTTTTCCATCTTGTTTCCTCCCATCGGCATGCCACCGCATGTTCTTCGCATCCTTTGCATTAGCAAACAAACGTTTAAATCTTGGTACTACGGGTAGGTACCACAACACCTTTGCCGGAGGGCTTTTCTTATCCTCAGAATTAGCATTCATGTTCTTTCGCTTATACCATGATGCCCCACACTTTGGACACAGATGCAAGTCCTTATACTCATTTCGATATAGTATACAATCATTTGGACATGCATGTATCCTCTCGATCTCCATTCCCATTGGACACAACAATTTCTTTGCTTCGTAAATTGAACTAAGAAGCTCGTTATCCTCCGGAAGCATCTCTCGTAAGAGTTCCAGTAATGCCGTGAAACTCTTATCACTCCACCTACTATTTGCTTTCAAGTTATACAATTTCAACACAGCAGACAATTTTGTGAATTTTCTACATCCAGGAAATAAAGTCTTCTGAGAATCATTGAACAAGCTATCGAACACATGAGACTTTTCAATGAATTCCCCTTGTATATCACGCATCATTTCGTCTATCATATCATTATTGTCATTTTCCACATCATTCTCATCAATATTGCCTAAATTATTCTCCTGCAGTCCACCTTCATCGTCACTAGTGCATGTCCTAGGAAGCATACTCTCACCATGCCATATCCATCGTTTATAACCTTCTTTAAACCCACGACGAATCAAATGATTCTTCACTTGCTCAAAACTACGAAACTTTCTCAGATTCTTACAATCACAACAAGGACACAAAATCATTGCTTCACATTTCTCTCTCATGTGTTCGTCCGCACATTTCATAAACTCTTCAACTCCTTTCAAATATTCATGTGTATTACGCCTGCCGTACATCCAATCTCGATCCATATCTAATAACCTATATGCGAAGATATAATTAAAAAAATATTACTTTTGAGTGAATATTTGTAATGATAGTTATATATTTGAACCAACTATATACGATAATTTATTACGTTGAATACTTCATAATTTTACTAATATATTTTGTTTAGTTATTTATTTAGTATGGTTAATTCTATGATAGTGAAAATCACCTATAATTACTATTATCTTCATTTTTTATTTATAAAATCCTACAGTAATTTCGACAGAGTCTCCCCTATAAGTTGGACTTACCCAACCTGTAGGAGGATTAATCAAAATGCCACAATACAACAAAAATGTTCAACCTCCACATATTCACTACTCAAACACAATAAATCAAACTTCAACATCATCAACCACTCCAAAATTAATCCAAAATCAATTCTTAATTCCTAAAATGCTCAAAGTATGATTACATAACCTAACATTCCATGCATAATTTCAATATAATTCCAATAATTCAAATTATATCAATTAACTATTTGCAATACCAAAATTATAACTTATATATATATATATATATATATATATATATATATATATATATATATATATATATATATATATATATATATAATAATTCAAATTTTTTTACATACAAATATATATATACATATATATATAATAATTCACATTTTTATACATACAAATATATATACACATATATATATATATATATATATATATATATATATATATATATATATTAACATTTTTATACATACAAATATATATATACATAAACACACACATATATACATATATATACACACAAACACATATAGATCTACTTATATATACATACATATATATATATACATATACATATACACATATATATATATATACATACACGGACACACACACACATATATATATACATACACGCAGACACACACACATATATATATACATACACGGACACACACACATATATATATACATACACGGAAACACACACACACACATATATATATACATATACACGGACACACACACACCACACACACATAGAGTAAAGTTCTTACGAGATGGAGGCGGGTTGGTGGTGGTGTCGCGGTGTTGGTGGCGTCGTGGTGTTGGTGGAGGCACGGTGGTGATGGCTTCGCGATGTTGAAGTGTTGAGAGAGAGTGAGAGAGAGATATGCGCGGTCAGGATTAATGAAATCGCGCGAATTTTGAAAGATGTATTAAATAGTTTAGGCGTCGGTTCTCAAAAGAACCGACGCCTAAAACCGGTTCAAGCGTCGGTTATGAAGAACCGATGCCTGAACCGGAGGTTTACGCGTCGGTTCTTGGTGAACCGACGCGTAAACCTCCGGTTCAGGCGTCGGTTCTTCATAACCGACGCCTGAACCGGTTTTAGGCGTCGGTTCTCGAAGAACCGACGCCTAAACTATTTTTTTTTTTCGCGTTTTTGTACTAGTGTAAGATGAAAGAGGTTAGTAAGAGAAGATAATGGACATTAATTAAGAATTTAATTTAATAATAGAATGGTGGAAAAGCTTCTTTGCAAAATATGATTTAAAGTAAATGGAGAAACAAATGATGCAAGTACGTAACTAACGATGCAAATTTGAATTGTTGCACCAGATGGAAAATTGTATAAGGTAGCACAATATATCGAATATTGCATTGAAGAAAACAATAATGTGATATCAATGCCTGGCCTTAGAATCTTGAGAAATTAAAGTTTAGGAAATCACAACACTTCAATTATATATATATATACACGGGATACTTTATCATATGGATGGAAAATTTGTTTTATTGAGAATGTTACGATGATAATGATGTATTGAGAATATTAGTAGACATGCTAAGATTAAGTGCTTAAAATCATTTAGTAGAATAATATTGGGTAACTAGAATATGTGATTATTAGAGGACATGACATTCGTATGTGACAATATTATGTGAGAATAAATTAGTCTGAACTATAATATTTAAACTTTTGTATTAAGCAAATAGTTTTTTGATTAAAGTGATTCCACTTGTCAAAGATTAGAATGTGTCATGGTGGGAAATCTCACAAGTTTACCGATCCAAGAAGTTTAAAGTATGATTTGTTTAAAAAAAAAAATTACAATGTGATCCCTGATTATAAGGTTTAGTAAGAAGGTATCAGATTTGAATTATATCCAACGGTCACTATCATTGTTAAAGAAAGACCGACTTAAGATAGCTGATAAGAGCTTGACCAATTAAAAAAAAAAAAAAAAAAAGGATAGAAAGATTGAGAACTATGAGTAGCTAAAATGTACTAGAAAAATCATTCAATGAAGAAGTATAAATATGGACAAGTGGTTCATGTACGTGCTCAATATCTTCATATGATCATAGCTTAATCAAGTGAACTTCGAAGACGAAATTCTTTGAAGATGATAAGATTGTGATAACCCATTTTTATACTAGTCAAAGGTCAATAAATCATTTAGTCAAAGTCAAATATTCAAATGTTCGAAGTCAAAGAATGACTAAATTAAAGAAAATATTTTCATGAGAACTTAAATTAAGTAAATGATTTTTATGGGTTCTAGTTTATAATTACAAGTATTTAAAGGATTTAAATAAAATAAATTAGAATAACAAGAATTTAATTTTCAATTGATCGAATTGAAGGATTGAATGGTATATTATTTGAAGACTTGAGAGCTTTACTTGCAATTATATAATAATTAGTATATCTACATATACATCTATCTACATTTATATCTACAATCTACATCTACATCTACAATATCTTAAAAGTTTGAATTTATTTTAATTCATATTTCAAAACATTAATTTATCCACGTTGACTAAATCGCGATTCTAAAATATCTTAAAAGTGTGGACGTTGAGAATCTTTTGATTTTCCATTTTATCCTTAGATTCTTTTCTTTTTCTCAATAATATCATTAGTTCATTTATTGAAAATCATTTTACATTTATTTTAATTCTTATTTCAAAAACAATAATTTATCCGCGTTGACTAAACTGCAATTGATTATTCAATTAATATTAATTTAGCATCATTACTTTTTAATTTATTTTTTGAATATTGTCCCATTAAATTTCATTTTTCGTGATAACTCTATTGAATAATTCTTAAAAGTGTGAATTTATTTTAATTCTTATTTCAAAACATTAATTTATCCACGTTGACTAAATCGCGATTCTAAAATATCTTAAAAGTGTGGACATTGAGAATCTTTTGATTTTCCATTTTATCCTTAGATTCTTTTCTTTTTCTCAATAATATCATTAGTTCATTTATTGAAAATCATTTTACATTTATTTTAATTCTTATATCAAAAACAATAATTTATCCGCGTTGACTAAATTGCAATTGATTATTCAATTAATATTAATTTAGCTTCATTACTTTTTAATTTATTTTTTGAATATTGTCCCATCAAATTTCATTTTTCGTGATAACTCTATTGAATAATTCAAAGAGTGTGTTTATGCGTTTAATGAGTTTTTTATATTTTTAATTCAAACAATTATATTTTGTTACCAATAAAAATAGATTTTCTTTTTTCAAAGTAGGGTGAATGTTAAACTTTATATTTTTAAACTCACTTAAATTCTTATCAAAATCATCAATTAATTTATAAAAAAAAAAATTAATTGTGTTTCTAATTAAGAATATAAAATAAATAATTTTAAAACTCTTTGGAAAAAAAAATCAAAACTGAAATTTAGTTTAAATTTATAAAATCACTGTTTGGTGATGATTAAAATCAGATTTTTAATAGATTTTAATAGAAATTAAGAAAACGTGGTTGAAAAAGTTATGGGTTCGATGAAATGTTGGGTCAAAAATAATCGTCGAATTTTTTCCCCATTATAAATATATCTTCACATATTAATTCAATTTATCTGTGCACAATTTTTTCACAACTTACTATAGATATATTTTATAGAAAATATTGATTTGCCTAATATTTTATGATATCAGATTACTTTTTAATATATCACACGCGATTTGTTAAAAAAAATGATAAGCTTAATAAAAAAGGAGAAAAAGAAATAATAGTAACTTGGTTCTGGGCATCTACCATTATACCCACAGTGATCGCCCATACGATTGCTATCCATAATGGTAAGGAACATTTTTCTATATATATAACAGATCGTATGGTAGGACACAAATTGGGAGAATTTGTACCTATTTCTGAGGACATGCAAAAAGCGATACTAGATCTCGGGGTTAATCTTTTGTTTTTTATTTATTTATTAAGCTGACATTTTAAGTAATTGTCTAATATATATTTTGAAGAACTAGATGAAAATTTTCAAAAAATATTAATACATTAAGAATTGAAATCAATTTATCATTTACAATTTTCTTCTAATTACTATATCAATTATGTAAATTATTTTCAAAAACTGTATCAGTGCTTTAAAAACATTACTTTAACATTTATCATATTCATAAAACGTGCAAAGCATGTGTTTACTACTAGTTAATTAAAACAAAAGAAGAAGATATGGGTTTCTTGAAAAGAAACGATAAGAGAGAAGGACCGAGAAACAAAAAACGAGATGGAAGAAAAAGGGAGAGAAAAGGAAATAACAAATGAGAAAAAAAAAAAGGAAAGAAAAAGGAAGTAAGATCTGGCCATGGTTATAAACATGTTGGGTGCTCAATTTTTTCTTCTATTTTGAGGTAAAATCCAAGATATATTTTGGTTTTACAGTTAAATTCTTGGGTTTATAATTAATATCTTATACTTGAAAAGTATGGTAAGAAAGTTGTTTATTTGAGTATTTTGACCTTTTTATTCTAGTTGATTAAAATAAATGGTATTTGTATATTAGGATTTTGATATATGTGAGGCTTAATCCTAAAATTTATGAAAATTTGCAATTTTATTGTTTTTTTGTGGTTATTACATGATATTCAGTTGGATTGGTTGAAAAATAATTAACTTATCTTGTGCTTGTGTTCTTAGTTTGAATAAATTTTGAGTTTATAAGAAAGGGGTTTATAATATTGATTTTATTCAGTTAAAGATGCTTGAAATGAGAAATGTGGATGATTATTGACCTAAAAATCTTATCAAATCTCGTCGGGGCAGTCAAAAAAGTTAGTATTCATGAGTTAGGATAGAAGAGTGATTTGAAAATTAAGTGAAATTATGTTTTAATTAGCCAAATGAGATGAAAATGTTAAGAATTAGCTTATTTGCATATTGAGTGATGTGTGTGTGTGTATGCGTTTAATGAGTTTTTTCTATTTTTAATTCAAACAATTATGTTTGGCCACTAGTTTGATTGTGCGATTGTTTTCATAATCGGAGAGGTGAGTTAACAACTGAAAATTCGGCAATTTCAACAAAAAATAGAGATACGAATTTGTGGTTGCGTGTGATCAATTATGAATTGCTATGAGATTTTATGCATTTTACTAAAGAAGAATTCAAACCCAATATAGAAATATGTGGTTGACTAAGTTAAATAGAGCTAATTTGAACTCAGGAGAGGTAAATTGGATACATGAGTGGCTTCGATCAAACACAATTTTAGAAAACAACTTGTGATGCAAAATTTAACTAGAATATTACTTCGGAATTGTTAGTCCCGATATTTCTTTATTTGTTAGATCAAATCAAATTTTAATTTCATTTTTCTTTGCAATTAGTTTAATTCTTATTTATTAGTTCTTTGAATCATTTTATTTCTAGAATTTCTCTATTTATTGTCGTTATTGGATTATTTTTCAATTTTATTTTCATAGTATAGTTTTTCCTTTACTCTAGCTAGGAACTTTAGATCAACGTAAATTGATAACAAATAAACCAGTCTTTGTGGGATCAACAACCCCGACTCAAAAGTCCAATTTATTTCTTGCTCACGATATCGTACACTTTGATTCGTATAAAATCAAACGAACAAATGATAAAGGAGATGCTAAAGTTGTACGCGCAGATCAACGGCCTTTTATGGCAGAAGCCGATTCGGTAGAACGATTCATGTACGAGGGTGATTATTGACCAGTTAGGCTGGTTCAAAGGGAAGAAGAAGCACAATTGGTATCACGAAGTGAAGAGTCATACTCAACAGTGGATCTTACTGAATTGTTTACCTAAATGTGGCCAAACATAGTGGCCTTTGAAGATCTATTAATGGGCAAGAGGATAATTAAAGAACTGTAATGCAAAACCAAACACAAAATATTCTGGCAGAGATCAAGGCCCTTAAGACCAAATTAATTGTCTATAAAGGTGAGCTAGAAGAAAAGATGAAAGGAGAAAAAGCACTTGCATTATTGAAGAACAAGATAGTTGTAATCGATCTCGAACACAATTTACAAAGCGAAATCAATAAGTTGGACTGCTTGGAAGAAGGAATCCCTACTAACTTGGGGGTAAGATTGCAAAATCTGGGTATGCTCAAGCACAAGATCCATTGGTGAGAATAAAACTTGGTGATAAAGGAGAAGATTGTCCAACATTTATTAGCCAACTACTTGATGAAGAGGTTAGTACAAAGTTAATTTCATTATTGAAAGAATATAAATAGTGTTTTGCTTGGAAATATGAGCAATTGCACGAGTTCGGTAGAAATCTGGTAGAGCATATATTATCCACTAAGCCAAATTTTAAACCTCTTAAACAACCACCTAGAAGTTTTGCACAAAATGTATTGCTCAAAGTAAAGAAATGGATAGAGTGATTACTCAAAGCAGGTGAGCTCGAAGAAAAGATGAAAGGAGAAAAAGCACTTACATTATTGAAGAACAAGATTGCTATAATCGATCTCGAACACAATTTTCAAAGTGAAATCAATAAGGTGGACTGCTTGGAAGAAGGAATCCCTACTAACTTGGGGGTAAGATTGCGAAACTGGGGTATGCTCAAGCAGAAGATCCATTGGTAAGAATAAACATTGGTGATGAAGGAGAAGATTGTCCAACATTTATTAGCCAACTACTTGATGAAGAGGTTAGAACTAAGTTAATTTCTTTATTGAAAGAATATAAATATTGTTTTCCTTGGAAATATGAGCAAATGCCCAAGTTTGATAGAAATCTGGTAGAGCATATATTATCCACTAAGCCAAATTTTAAACCTCATAAAAAACCACCTAGACGTTTTGCACAAAATGTATTGCCCGAAACAAAGAAAGGGATAGAGCGATTAGTAAAAGTAGGTTTTGTTAGAATAGCTAGATATATGGAACGGTTTTCTAATATTGTACCCATCTTAAAAAAGAATGGAAAGATAAGGATATGCATATGCATATATTTTAGGAATTTAAATCTAGCAACGCCTAAAGATAAATACCCAATGCCAATGGTAGATTCCCCAGTTGATTCCACTGATGGTTATTCTAGATATAATCAGATCTATGTAGTTGAAGAAGAAATATATATCTACTTTTAGATGCCAGAGTCCCTAGGATGTATGAACAGGTAGTCATGCCATTCGGCCTAAAAATGCTGTGACTTCTTATCAAAGAGCAATGAATCTGATTTTTCATGACATGTGTGGTGATTTTATTGAGGTTTTTTTGGATGATAGTGGTCAAAAAACTCAAAAAATAAGACCATTTTAATCAATTGAAACGTTCATTTGAACGAACGAGGCAATAAATTGAGCCTGAACTCTTCAAAGTTTGCATTTGGGGTAAAGTCGAGTAATTTCCTTGGTTTCTTAGTAGATAATAGAGGGGTAGAGCTTGATAAAAATAAAGAAAATGCCACATTAGAGGCCAAACCGTTTAACAATAAGGAGTTGTAAAGATTTTTAGGTCAAGTTAACTTCTTAAGGCGTTTTATTTCCAATTGTTCAAGGCGAACAAAAACTTTTTTTACCTCTTTTAAAAATTAGAAATCAAGATGAGTTCATTTGGAAAGATGAACATCTAAAGGCTTTTGACAACCAGAAGATATACTTGTCAAGACCATCAGTATTAGCCTCACCCTTTTAAAGAAAGGCAATAATGATGTACATATTGGCTGAATAAGAGTCTATAACTGGAATGGTCGCACAAGAAGACCAATTGGGTCAAGTAAGAGCAATTTTTTATTTCAGTAGACAGCTGAATAAGTATATATGTAATTATTTAGTCATAGAAAATTATGCTTAGCTCTTTATTTTACATCTACAGAACCAAAGGTCTATCTTCGGCCAGTAACATGTATTTGGTATCAAAGGTAAATTTAATAAAGTACATGTTTTCTAACCTTGTATTTCATCAAAGAATTGGATTGTGGACTTTTGGTTTGTTTGAATGTGAAATAAAATACATGCTAGAAAAAGCCATTAGAAATCAAGCATTGGAAGACTTCTTGGCCGACCATCTATGTGTTCATGTTCCAAATGGAATTGAGTTTGAAATTGACTTGTTTAAAGTGAAGCCTTGGGCACTATACTTTGATGGTTGTAAAAAAGCTGAAGGTCCAGGGCTCGATTTGGTATTAATAGACCCCGCTCGAGGTAAGTCATCAATTATTTTTTCGATTGGACGATTTGTGTACCAATAGTCAAGTTGACTACGAAGCTCTTATTTCAGCCTTAGAATTATTACTAGAATTGGGGGTAAAAAATGTGATGGTTAAAAGTGATTCTCAATTAATAATTCATCAATTAGATGGCACGTTCAAATTCCAAAGGAGTTCTATAATAAGTTTATATGATGTCGCCTAAGAGTTGTTAGAAGAATTTGACCAAGTAGAGCTTCAATACGTAAGTAGGATATACAATGACTTGGCAAACGAATTAGCTCAAATGGCTTCCAATTATCCTAAAGTACTAAATGTAGACTCCATGTATAATATGAAAAATAATGCCTGCAGTCCGATGAAGAGCAGAAGGTCTCAACTGTATAGCACATGGAGAACCAAAAGATTAGAGAGAAGAAATCAAAATACTTTTAGAGAAACCTGAACAAAATGGCGGCAGAAAAATGAAGTTACACAACATAAACTTCGTATTAGTAGACAGAGAGTTATATAAGAAATGTGCAGACAGAATCATGCTAAAATGTGTAAGCCTATCGACACCAAGACGATTATGGAAGAAGTGCACAAAGAATTTGTGGAGCAAATCAAGAAGGTCAGAAGATGAGATGACTATTCATTAGGTGATACTTTTTTGCCAAAAATGGAACAATTATGTGTCCAATATGCTAAAAGTTATTTAGCATGTCAAAAACACGGATCAGTTCAAAAAATGCCAACAATTGAAATTTCTCTCATCATTAAGCCTTGGTAGTTTAGAAGATGGGCGATATATTTGATAGGAAAGGTTTATCCTTCTTTGTCCAAACAACACAAATTCATCATAGGAGCTACGTACTTTTTCACACAATGGGTCAAAGTCGTCCCTTTAAAAGAAATCTCTTAAGGAAGCATCATAAGGTTCACTCAAAATATATATAATCTACAGGTTTGGAGTACCTCAAACACTAATGATGGATCATGAGACGTCCTTGAATGGAGATCAAGTCAAACAATTCTTGACGAATTTGGTATTAAGTTAGTAAAGTCGACACCTTATTACGCTTAGTCAAATGGTCAAGACGAATCTTCCAATAAGATTCTCAAAAATATTATAAGGAAGGTGGTAGATGAAAATGCTAGGAATTGACATGAATGTTTAATCAAAGCTTTATGGGCTTACAAAACATCTCTACGTTGTAGCACAAAGGTTACTCAATTTCAACTCGCATACCTACAAGAAGTAGTGTTGCCTATGGAAATCAATGTACAATCGATCAGAGTGGATTTGCAAAATAATTTGGCTAGTCGAAAATATAAGCCAGGTTTCAAAACTTATTGGAATTAGATTGGTTCAAGTTAGACGTTCTCGATAAACTACAAGTTCAAAAGCAGAAGATGGCCAAGTCTTTTAAAAAAAAAGGTTGTAGCCAAGTCTTTTACTTTGGGTGAGTCAGTTTAGAAGGCAATTCTCCCCTTAGACAGTAAAGACCGAAATATGGAAAATGGTCATCCAACTAGAAAGGTCCATATAGGGTCAAAGGTATGTTGCCTAATGGAGCATACCATTTAGAAGAGTTAAACAAAATCAAGCATGTAAGGGCTATCAATGAAAAGTATTTTAAAAATAAGCTTCTTCTGTATGGGAAAGTGAACAAATAAAAAATGATACTGCATAATATACATGTTGGAAAAATATTTTATTATTTTGGTTGAAAGGAAAATTTATTTCTACAGTTTCACTTTTGGAATGGAAAAACTGAATATCATCAGTTTCAAAAATAAAAGCCCTCCATAAATTTCATCTGTTTTCTCAGCTCATTAGTTTCACAGAATTCAAACTTTTCAGTTACATAATTAATTGAAATAATGGGAAGACTCTTCCTCTTGCAGTATAAAGAGGAGAGCCTCATTCTCGGTTGAATCATCCAAGACAGTGAAGAACACAGACAGTGAACTATTTCCTCTTTCTTTTCCAGTCAACTTCAACCTTGTTCGTTTCTTCCTTTGCTAAATTTCCTTGAGAGAAAGACACAGCTAGTTCGCAGGCGGTTAACGTTGTACAGCGTGAACCAACAACCGATTTTATCCTGAGAATTGAACACCGATCAAAACCTCTTGCACCCCGGTGAAGTGACGAATTCGATTTAAAGAAACTGTGTAAACACGGGCTTCGGTTTGGTTTCATTTCGATTGATTCTCTAATATTTCCCCAACAATACATACAATTAGGAAATCATCGTCCTATCCTTTTATTTTGCAAGATAAAAAGGCGATATCGTCCTACTACATTATTTATGCAATTGTTTGCATTTGGTCTATGAGCCTAGGTTATGTAAAGCAATCAACAAAAACTCTCCTTCTGTCTTTTGAAAGTAAACATGTGATAGAAAATAGGAAGAAAATATTTGAATAAAGGACATAGCGAATAACGTTCAAACAATGATTTTATTAATAGAATAATTCCTTACAATGGAAAAAATAAGATGAAAATGTCCTACGGGCCGTAACCTCAAAAAAATTTATACAAAAGTAGGTCATTATTGTCCTCTCAGCAGTCACTATGGACAAATCTTCATCGCCTCCCTAAATGAATCATTGAAAGAAATACTCCACAGTCCTACCAGAAGGGTTAAGGTGCTACGAAGACCAAAATGATTTGAAAACATACTGAGAAGCACTTTTAGCAAGCAACAACCACACTACAAGAATCCCCAATGTAGATAACGAATGGAAGGGGAGTGAAGAGAACTTTCATTGGTCAAAAATATTTCCTATATCTCCCATATCAATGGAGGTATTTGGGCAAGTGGCAAAATCGACAAAGCCAAAACAATTTCTTCGACATAATATAGGAAATATTCGATTCACTAAGGTCAGAGGACTAATCATTTTCATGGTTATCACTGGAATGTGGTTTCTAAAGGAAATGAAGGATGAAGACTATTGACGTCCCGTAAGTACCTCAAGGGTAGGGCACCGTCAACGTTTTTTAGTTTAGTGGTACGAGGGAGGCCTTTGGAATTCTTGAGTTCCATAGGTCCAAGGTTCAAAAACTCCTGGGGATGCGTCCACCTCGCGTGGAACAAATCCACACTACGCAGTGGACAATACACCGTGTTGATGTTCCGTAAGTACCCCGGAGGCAGGACAACGTCAACAAAGATGATGGGAGATGAAGGAATAATAAATGTTCAACCCTATTTATGGAAGACTGGAAGATAAAAACCCGGAATACAAACGGCTATGCATTTATAAGGTAATGAAAATCAAAGAGTCAAATTTTTGAAGAAGGATCAACGGAACATGACATAGATTGTAGCCGAAAGACCGGAAGGAATATTAGAAATTTCTCAAGTTTTGGGATTCTGTGATTGCAAAGTCATGAAAATACTTTGAATAGGGAAAAATTAATGATTGCACACTGACTCGGCCATACTTGGAATAATTGTTCAGTGTGATGTAGAGGAATCCGGGCGATTGGACGAACAAAACATATCTAGGCTATTGAGAGATTGCATTGCATCTGGACGATTGGGCGATGAGCAAGCAAAGAAGCAGTTTCTACAACTTCACTAAGATTCAAGGTAATTTTTTGGAGGCAGTTTTCACGAAGTGAACAATTAATGAGAACGTGGATGAAGCGAGTTGGATCATCACTAGAAGTTACTAGAAGAAGTGGGTGACGATAATGTAAAGAAGTGGATATTAGTTATTTCACACCAGTTATGAAGCCAAGGCGGTAAATTAGAAATTCAAAGTATTTAGTAGAATTTGTATATATTTTAGAAAATTGGAATTTTAGAATAATCAACAAATCAAAAGTTTCAAAATAGAGATGTAATTTTCATATCTTATATTTTAGATCTATCATAGTTTGATTTGTGTACTTGCGCTCCTTGGAGGTATCTTGTAAATCAAGTTTTCTTTAGTGTAAACATCCATTTTTTGGGATTTTGTCTCAAGAAGTTTGTTTCTTACACTTTCGTTTGGTCCATTTTAATTATTAGTACGAGTGAAACAATACATTCGCAAAACATTTAGATATTTCTAAATTGGATTATGTTATTTTACAAGAGTTACGATTGAAATATATATATCATTGGTTGGATTAATTAATGTACTCTTTTAGTAAATGTTATAAAACTTAATTAGGGTACAGAACTAAATGGAACAGAACGAAACCAAATCGAACCGAATATTCGGTTCCATATTTAAATTTGGACTCGACGGTTTCATTTAAATAAAAATCAAAAAATTTGATTCAGTTCCGGACCATGTCCAACCCTAATTAGTTGGGTTGGTTTCACAATTTAGCAATTGAATATTTGTAGACCTTAAAGTATTCACAGAAACTTGTACAAGGTGTTTTACCGTTTTGATTATAGATATGTGGTTGAAACCATGGTCTATAGGGCATGATCTTGGACCATGTCCTTCTCGATGCTAGATCATAGCCGAGCATGAAGGTATCTAGGCATGTGACAAGGAACCATATTACGTTGTCAAATTGATTTACCGACTGACTTACTTACAATACACTTGACAGACATCCATCACTTTACCCATCACATTATCTTTAAAATCAACCACCATAATTGTCCCAACACAGAAATTGATAAATCATTAGGTAAATCTATCTGGTTAAGTAGATTAATCATGTACCTGACAAGAAAGACTATTGATGAGAATAAAGTAAGTATTTGGTCGTGTTTTGTTTAACATGTAGATTATGTAGTTTAGTGCCAAACACACATGTAATTCCCCATACTATTTTTCTACCGTAGATGGTAAATTCACTGCAAAGTCTCTACCTATGTAATCACAAATGATTCTCAAAGAATATCAATACATTCCAAATTCGAAGTAACCTACTTCCAAAATACGATAAGATTATGGCTAATGTAGATCGAAGACAAAGAAGGGCAACAAATCAAATAATTCCTTAGTTGTTAGAAAACAACCTCATCCATGTTGTAGATTTCAAGTCATTCGTCCATGTGGCGACATGTAAAGAAATGGTTGCAGCCCCTCTGCTTCGAAAAAATTGGGTTGGTGACACAAAGGAAAAATACATTCACGACTATCTCAACAAACAATGGGCCATTACCACCAACGAACTTCGACAAACTTTCAATCCCATCATCTTTAGATATGTCGGTCAGTGTTGGGTTCACTTATCTACAAGAGAGAGAGAGAGAGAGAGAGAGAGAGAGAGAGAGAGAGAGAGTAAAAAAACATTTGAAAAACATATTTTATTGTTATATATTTAAATATATACCTTTAAACCTTATTTAATAACATTATGTAAATCATTACATTAAGTTTTACTCGATTTTTTTACAATAATATAATATTATTTCATATAATTTTATTTTTTATTTATTTAGTACTGAAAAAAGAAAAAGAAAAAAATTGCAGTGTTCGTTAATAAATATTATTATGGCTATAATATAATAATATATACTTAAAATATTTCATCCAAATTTTTAAAAATTGAATTATTTCTCATATTTTATTTTACAATGCATATATTATAAATGTAATAACTACACCTTTACCCACTTATTTAATAACATTAAATAATTTATTACATTAATTTATAATTTAGAAATTTACAATGCTATAATATAATTTCACATTATTAAAAATTCCCGTTTATTTGTATTTGTCCATGTTGACGTTGCCCTGCCAACAACAATCTATCTACAATAAATAAAAATGATGGATTGTGGGGAAACATTTAATTGGCTAATATACCCTCATATATTTAAAAATATACCTCCTTACATAATATTAACACTACATACAAACAAACAAACATACATACATGCATGCATGCATGCATGTAGGTATGTATTGAAGTGAAGATGAGCGTGAATATTTTGATTTTCCATTCTACCCCTAAAATTGTCATGTTTTCGATTAATATTATTCTTAGAATTTAATTTATTTGTATTAAATACATACAATTCTTATTAATTATTAATATTAATCTACAATACATTTAAATGTTTTTCTTTTTTCTCAATAATAACCTTAATTTTTTAATAAAATCATTTAATTAATAAAAACAAAGTTAAATTCTTTACTTATAATCTAATTAAAAATATAAAATAAATGTTTCAAACATTTATTTCAAAAATCTTTTGGGGAAAAAAAATAAACTGAAATTTTTGTTAAACTTGCATAATATTAAAAAAAAAAATCATTACAATATCATGCTCATAAATTTATTCAATTTTCGTATGCCCGGGTTCGTCAAATTTTTCTGCGACTTGTCATAAATATTTCATAAATCAATGTTTAATTTGCCTAATATTTTATGATGTAAGATTACTTCTCGAAAAATATATTAAATAATTGTTTAAAACGTCATTTCTTTATTAAGTTGACATTTTAAACAATTATTTAATATATTTTTCAAGGAATTCTGTGAGGATTTTCAATAAATATTAATTTATTAATAACTATAATTATTTGGAAATTTAATTTTCTTTTAACAATGTCAAATACCTCGATTACTTTTTAAAATAATATTAGTACTTGAAAAAATTACACTTATCATCATCCTATACATAAAATGTAAAAACATTTGATAACTATTAGTTTATGAAAATTGCACATGTATTTTGTCTTTAATGTGAATGACTGTATTAAAGACATACTTGAAATAATTACGTTTATTTAAAAAGAGTAATGCGTTGCGAGACGTCATGGTCGAGAATCAAGAATTACAAGTTTAAGCGTGTAAATGCGAAGAATAGACGTCATAATGCGTTTCGAATTTTTAATATTATTCTTTTTTAAGAAATTAAATAATTTTTTACATAAATACTTAATTCACAAAAAAATATAATATATAGCAACAATATTCTTTAAGTTCAAAACTATTAATTAAAAAAAATATAGGTTCATGATTGTTAATTTTATTTATTATAATATAACTTATTTCAAAATATTTTAATTCATAAAAATAGGATAAAAAATATATTTAAATAATCTATTTTGAAGAGGAAAGTTTATCAAATAAATAAATTCTAAAAAAAAAAAACAATTTAAGAAAAGGGGGAAAAAAGCATTGAAAAGAAGAAGAAGAAGAAGAGAACAAGTTAAAAACTTAACACAAAAAAGCAATTAAAAAAAAAAAAACACGTTCAAAGTTAAAACACATCCCACATCGGATACAAGTGGGATGTGCTTCCCTAACAGCCCTTGTAGGTTGAAATTTGTAAAGGCAAAGGGCTGGCTTATTTACCTGGCCACCCCTCAGCCTTTAGTATTTTTGTTTTTATTATTATTTATTACTTATTTACATGGCCTCCTCTCAGCCTTAGGCATATGCGATGCATTTTTGACACGCGTAGCGCATTGGCTCATCTAGACGGCGCATTATCCCGCATTTTAAAACACTGAAATATATATATATAATGAGTTGGGGTTTATTAATTAATGTAATATAAGAATTAGTCAGTGACAGGTAATAAATGTACAACGTTGTCTCAACCCAAACCCAGAAATGGAGATGTCTCCACTTTTAGAAGGTCTTTTCATATCATCCACTGAAAACAGTAGCTTTTTGTGGTCAAGGATGAAGTGATAAAGGTTGAGAAAGCATAAAATAAGTAAGGGTAATAAATGAACTTTACGAAGGTAGCGATGATGTCTCTAGGGTAAGGGGTGGGGGGCGGGCGGAAGTAAAATTTTATGTTGTCAAAATCAAGTGCTAATGTAAAATATTAAGGTTAGCTAAAAATTCACAATATTTTGGAAGATCATGGAATCATTGTTTGATGGCTGCTTTCGTTTATAAATAAAAAATTTGAATTTTTTAGGTAAAATGTATGATTGAAAAGTAATCTCGAAAATATATGTGGTTAAACGTGATTTGAGAAAATGTGAAAATAACTTAATTGTCAACAAATTTACTAATCACTTTCTTAATTAATCTTATCAGAATGTTTAAAGATGTCATACTCATTCCAGAATAGTGTACTCTATTCAGCTATAAGTTCTATTGAAATTTTATTTATACGAGTCATTGTTATACTGAAATACACACTTCCTCTTTCTCTTTTTTTTTTTTTTTTTTTTTTTTTTTTTTTTTTTTTTTTTTTTTTTTGACTAACAAATATTCTTTTTTTTTATTTCTCTTAATTATATAACATGTTATTAGCACGAAGCTCTAACCAACAGAGCAATTAAAAAAAAATATATATATAAGGGTTAATTGTAAAGAAGTTTTCCCTTTCTCTTTGAAAGAAAATGTGTACTTTTTTTTTAATTGTTTACAATAAAATACGATACGTTATTCAATTTGATTCGATTGTTTTTACTATTTGATAATAAACATATATTTGTTAGGGAAATAATATTGTATTGTTGCTACGAATCAATATTCTAAAAGAATATTTTATGTTGCTCATTTAACAAAAATTTCAAACATATCACTATTTAAAAATAATATTATATTAATGGTTCAAAAGAAAGATTATACTCTTATCTGTATTTTAAAATGTTATTCTATTATTGCACTTTAAGAAACACAATTAAATATAAGCTCCTAAAGAAAAACAAAAACTACATAAATATTCACAACAAAGAAGCGTGACTGTCGAAGAATATTATATGATCTCATCTTATGAAGAGATGTGATCTACATACAAATTTCATAAATTTATCGTTAATCCCTAGAGGAAATGAACTTTGTTCTAAGCAGTATTGATACATCTACGGGCTTCTTTTCTAGAATTGACCTTCAATTCGCTTCAGGTATAACATGTTATTTATGATATCCTAGTTTGGGATGGGTGCGGTCCTTCGGGACCAGTTCGGGGTGGTCTTGGAAGCTCAGTCCAAGTGATGTACGTGGAAGTTGTTGAATGCTGAAGTGTATATTTGCTTTGGGAGGGGATGGTAGGTACTAAGTTAATCTGTAGCAGTCACAATCTCACATTATCTAAATAAGGGAAATATGACTAATTTATAAGTTAAATGATCGTTTTCAATTGGTATGAGACCTTTTGGGTGATAACCAAGTACAAAACCCTACGGGTTAAGCCTTAACCGAACAATATCATACCAGGTGGATTAAGATGTTACAAATGGTATCAGAGTGTGGCCAATGAGGACGTTGGCCCATTTAGGAGGGGTGATTGTAATTGTCAACTGCCCCTATCGGAAATAGGATTGGCTAACGAATTCGAAGGAACTGGAGTTACATCTCTTTTCCATTTTCATTCAAGAGTTATCAGTCACAATCCACAACCTGGAGAAGGGAAATATGACTAATTTTTATAAGCTAAATGCCAATTCTCAATTGGTATGAGTCATTTTCGGTGAAAATCCAGGAGCAAAACCCTGCGGACTAAGCTCAAAGTGTTGGGATATTTGACCCAAATTTAGAATCGAAATATCTTGGACAATTGATTTTTCTATTAAAGTGGGTTAACTTGGAGACCAAGTTAATGTTGGGTATTTGACCCAAATTAATCAAATGCCTAGTGAAACATAATGAGTGCCTAGCTAAAACAAAGGATGGTGAAGCTAATTATGATGTCTATGAAATGATAATTAGTATAGGCTAATTATGGCATTGTGTGGTCCAATAAAACGTGTCATAATTATCCTTTGACTAATTATGATGGTTTTTGGTGTTAAGAGTTTTCACGGTGAATTCTCCTCTATAAATTGAGGAGAAATCAAGGAAGAAACGACCACCACAAATAGGTTGGTCTAATTAGTGACATACTGTGACCAAAGAGAGAAAATTGTGAGCCTAGCATATTGTGAAGTTTCTTGTAACTCTTTGTAGTGTAAATCAAAGGGTAGAAATTATATGTGGTAAAGCTCGTTTGTTGTATTTTCTCTGTGGTTTGTGGGATTGGGTTGGTGAGTGAAAGTCTATATATTTGTAACAATTTAATATATAGTGAAAAGCTTTGGCGAGGGTCCGTGGACGTAGGCAAGTTGCCGAACCACGTAAATTTCTGTGTTCGTATTTATTTTCTTGTTTGCTTATTTTACTTTGAATATCGAAAGATCCTGTGGAAAAATTAAAGTGGGAATCGACGTGTTAAAATTCCCAACAAGTGGTATCAGAGCTACAGGTGGTTCAAATAATTTGAAGCAAAAGAAAATATGTCAAGTACGATGTGGAGAAATTTGACTGTAGAATCGATTTTGACATATGGGAGTCATGAATGTGTTGATTCTATTTGTATTTCGCAAAGTTTTTGAAAATTCCAGCCCTGGAATCCGGAAAAAGAAGGAATTGTCCAAAAGGTGGAGCGGACTCGGCAAACTGCTTGAAGGACAATGCGACTCTCCTGGTGAAGGGTGGTGGTGATGTACTTTTGTAAGATGGGACTTCCTTATGGCATGAAACCAGTTGCAATGATAGAGGATGTGTTCTTACTGGTGGGTACATGTGTTTGCACACGGGCATTGGTTTGGCGTTAATGCAAGGTGTGTGGTGAATTGATGTCGATGGCTGATAAGCTCCCAAGGAAAGCCAAATATGGGAGTTGCACCATAATTTTTCAGCAAGGTTTGTTTCGACATGTGCCGATGAAATTCTCGGAGTTTGTTGATAATTCTGAGTGGTTATACTCATATGGTGGAGTATGAGATCTGTCAAAGTGGAAAAATGCTTGCCTGTTACCCAATATTTGAATTTGGTTTTGGCTTGGACGAATTTGTGTCAAGGTGGAGATTGTTGGGTATTTGACCCAAATTAATCAAGTGCCTAGTGAAACATAATGAGTGCCTAGTTAAAACAAAGGATGGTGGAGCTAATTATGATGTCTATGAAATGATAATTAGTATAGACTAATTATGGCATTGTGTGGTCCAATAAAGCGTGTCATAATTATCCTTTGACTAATTATGATGGTTTTGGTGTTAAGAGTTTTCACGGTGAATTCTCCTCTATAAATTGAGGAGAAATCAAGGAAGAAACGACCACCACAAATAGGTTGGTCTAATTAGTGACATACTGTGACCAAAGAGAGAAAATTGTGAGCCTAGCATATTGTGAAGTTTCTTGTAACTCTTTGTAGTGTAAATCAAAGGGTAGAAATTATATGTGGTAAAGCTCGTTTGTTGTATTTTCTCTGTGGTCTGTGGGATTGGGTTGGTGAGTGAAAGTCTATATATTTGTAACAATTTAATATATAGTGAAAAGCTTTGGCGAGGGTCCGTGGACGTAGGCAAGTTGCCGAACCACGTAAATTTCTGTGTTCGTATTTATTTTCTTGTTTGCTTATTTTACTTTGAATATCGAAAGATCCTATGAGAAAATTAAAGTGGGAATCGACGTGTTAAAATTCCCAACAGTTAAAGGTGAAAAGGAAAGAAAATAAAAGGTTTTATTTTGGTATTCTACTTCAATAAGGAAACTGACTTGGACATGAATTCTACATATTCTAGGGGTTGTTTTTACCTATAAATATGTGCGTTAAGGAAATATAATATTGTGAATCTTATGTGAGACTAATTAGAGAGAATTTGAGAGCTTTATCTTTGTAATTTCTTGTGAACTCTTTGTGGGATAATTCAGATGGTAGAAACTTGGGTTAGATAGAAATTTATTATTAATATTTTCTCTATAGTTTATGAAATTGGGTTGGTGAGTGAAATTCTATATATTTGTAACAATTTAATATATAGTGAAAGACTTTGGCGATCCGAAAATTTTGCATTGTTATTTTATTTCCTTGTTTGTTCAATCAATTCTTGAACATCAAAAGATTCTGTGGGTTAACGAAGGGGAATCAATGTGTAATTCCCAACACAAAGTGGACAATATCATACCAAGTGAATTGAGATATTACATAAATCCCAAGTGCTACTGATTTTATATGACATTGTAGCTTTGTTTAATGATGTTAGCTGTGGTTCTTGTCGTTTTATTAGGCAGTGGTGAATATTTGTCAAAGACATCAGTTGTTGAATAAGAAATAGAAAGCAAATAATTAGTTTGATAATGCTGATGCTCTGAATACCACATCATCTTTTCTAAGAATAATGGTTTGAAATTTCCTTATCTAGACCATAAGTCTTTTGAGTCATCAATCAGTCTTTGCATCTAAACCCTACCAGTCAAACCCATGAATACCTACTTTTCATTACAAAATGCTGCTTATGTGATAAGAAAAAGACCCATCATCACCAAATATCCTTTTTGTGGGTGAGACAGATATGGTGCAAACAATTCTTCCAACAAAGACTTGTAAATTAATAGAGAGCGTGCCCTAAAAGCCATTTTCTAAGGACTCAGATAGTCATGAGTTTCAGAATTTTGTAGCACACCCACGTGAAATATCAGTGGTATAGTCGTCATCTTGATTTCAATATGGAAGATGTTCATTGTGCTTTGATTTTTCATCTAGGGTATGGCTACCATTTAGCCTCGAGGATTTCTAGGTCTAGAACTCGTACAATCATGACACGATTTTAAGGTGCAATGTAGAGTTTTATTAAAGTGGACATCGATATATATATATATGTTATATACTTTGTACGTATAACTTGTTTTTGTCTTTAACTCGACTAATCCTATCTAGAAGCTTGATGAAAATACTAGCACAACCTTCATCTCGAGTTGGGCCGTCTGAGTTCCACCAGTTTATGGTTCGATGTACTCGATGATCACTTTTAATCTTCCTTGTTAAGTCAGTAGGATCTTGAATTACTACTTCGAAATGCATGCAACAATTATGATATTCATTTTGCCCCAATTTCTTCTATCAATTATATTGAAGCAGCCATATTTTGTAGAAATAATTATAATGAAGGGTCATGAATCTTCTATAGTTTTTACTGTAGGCACGTGTAGAAGTTGAACCCTGATATTTCTTTCACTCTCACTGTTTCGCACGGGTGATGTTCACTCATGCTAACAATTAAAAAAGGAATTAGACATGTGTAAGGAACAAGTCTTTTGAGACATTCCCAAAAATGGTGTTTGTAATACGAAAAGCTTGATTTACAAGATGCCTCCAAGGAGCACAAGCACATAATTTAACTAAGGAAAATTTTAATAAAATCTATGATAAGAAAATTACATCTTTATTTGAGAGTTTGATTTCTCGGTCCTTCTAAATGTCTATGTTTATACAATATATACAATACAATTATTGCCTTGAGTCTTGAAAATTGCTTCATTTGATTCATAACCGACTTGAGATGCAAGACTGGTAACTATTGTCTACTTCCTTGCGTTAATTAACTTTCTTTAACAACTTTCATGATGTTAAAACTTGAATCGCTCACGTTCTCACTAACTAATAACACTACAATAACTGTCCATGTTACGACCATGACTAATTTTACATAACACGTCATCCATATGGGCCCATTAGGGGATCCACAAAACATCCATTCACCTAATCATGACCCACAGGCCAAACTGTGGATACCAAACTTGTTGGACTCTTACATGCCGAGGTACCGTTATGCCGAGGTAATGCTATGGCAAGGTACCCCTATGCCAAGGCGATCCTATGCCAAGGTATCCCTATGCCGGGGTGATGCTATGTCGAGGTACCCTTATACCGAGGTACTCTTAAACCGAAGTGAGTACCCTGGAAATGTGACAAGATAGCTTGATCTGACAACATCTTTAAAGGGATTTGATGGTTACTTTAACCCTATGACATGTAGTAATAATTATAGCCAAGGAAATGGTTTGCCTCATGAATAGTTAGGATTTTGTCATGTGTAAAGCATAACACGTGTCACAATCTAAGAGAATTACTCATTCTATAAATAGAGCATACTTGCCTCCAAGGAAGAGGTGTGGGTAATTCAATACTCTAACTCAATATTTTACTCTCACTCCCTTTTTTCTCTTTTACACACTTATATTTCCCGCACCCAATTTATATTTGCTTGAAATGAGTAATGACTTAGGCTTCGGAGTGCAAACGGTAGCTGCATCGGCTCTCTTTGTAAACTGATTGTTTGTCCTAGTGCGAAGGAGATCCACGTGTTCAAGAGAGAGGAGCTGAGACGTATTGATCCAAAGTCCAACCAGATTTTGTGGTCAACAGTCCACATTATGCAACTGCTCACGATGGCTCCATCGAATCGTGGGTTCATATGGAAAACTACCTCTTTAATTGTGTGTCATCCAATATTCCTATCATCCAGACATTACTGCAATCACCATGATATTTGTAACTTGGTCATCAATTATAGGCCTTCATGTTGGGCCTATGAATTGGGTTGGTCCTCACATTTGGGTCTTCATGTTGGGCCTATGGATTAGATATTATTATGTGTCAACAATTACCCTCAATATGATTAAATAAATGTGTATCATTAATTTTATCAAATCCAAAGTATTTGCATGTCTTTGTAGTCCTAGAATTCCATCAAGCACAAAACTTCTCGTGTTCCTTCCAATTTTTTAGTTCCAACTCATGCTCTTTTCTGGTGATTTCAACTTATAGAAACTTAACCTTTTAATTTCTGTCACTCCATAAATATATGGTTGTTCGCATTCCAGCTCTTTAACTTCCTTTCTCCCAGAAATAGAGTTGAAACCTTGAATATCTTTTCTACTACAACTTTTATCTCCCATCGTCTTCACTCTCAGCCGACAAACACTACCCTATCGATAACCATAATAATGACTAGCCCTTAGAGTCCGGTAAAACAAATGATGTAATGAATTCGCAAAATATGTTGCTTCCCTTGATACCTCCGTTGGTATGGGAGATATATGAAATATTTTAGAAATCTCGAGGTGAGGCAGAATTCTCCAGGGGAATTTTTGTGGCAATGCAAATTGATTGCTGAGAGTGCTTCTCAATCTATTACCAAGCCATTTCCATCCTCCACAATGCCTTGACTCATATGGAGAAACCAAGGGAAGTGCTCCTTACAACAATACTTCTAGTGAGAGAATAATGACTGATTTCTTTAGTAGACGATGGAATAGTTAGTAGGAAAACCATAGTGGTCTACTCTTTGTATATACTCTTTTGAGATTGTGGCCAGTAGGAAATTTGATTCCATTTCTAATTATAGAAAATTATTTTGTTAATAAAATCCTTTGTTTGAACGACTTCCTATCTGCCTTTGTTCACTTTCAAAAAATGGAAGGAACATTCTTGTTGATCATTATAACTGACTAATTCTTAGAGACCAAATGCAAAACTATTGTAGAGAGGATAGGATAAGACTGGAAAATAATCAACCTTTATTTTGTAAGGTATAAGGATTGGGATAAGACGATGTTGACCTTTAGTTTATGAACTAGAAGATTTAGGATATGACGATATCATCTTTAATTTTGTAAGTTAGAAGGATTTAGAACATGACGATAACATCTTGGTCTGCAAGCACATTGAAAGTGATCCAATGTACCTTTTATTCGTATGCATTTTCAGTATTTATTTGTCCACTTTTCTATACAGAAGGAACACAGTTTCAAGTATTTTCCATTAATAGATCTCACCTATTTTGTTTCATTTAAATCTTCTAAGTGGTAGGTACCAATAGCTAACACATTTTTGACCATATATGGACCATCCCAATTGAACGATCATTTTTCATGCTTTGGATCCTTACTATCCAAAGGGGGTATTTTTTTTAAAACCAGTTCGCCCAAGCTAAAAGATTTGGTTATCACTTTCATGTTATAATATTTAACCATTATCCATTTCTACACTTGTAGCTTGTTTAGGACGTCCAATTTTGATTCGTCCAATTCTAACAAGTTTCGAAATATGGCTTCTGCATATTGTTCATTGCTTAAATTATTTTACACAGCTACTCTAATTGCGTTGATCTCCATAGGAAACATTATCTCTTACCCGTACGTGAATTTAAATGGAGTAACTTTTATGCTTGAATGTAAAGAAGTTCTGTAAGCGCATAAAACTTTAATTAAACATTCATGCCAATTTCTAGCATTTTTATCGATCTTTTTTTAATATTTTTTAGAATTTTTTTAAAAGACTCAGCCTAGCCATTTGATTGGACATAATAAGGTTTTGAATTTACTAACTTAATACCAAACTCGCCCATTACTTGTTTGAATTGATCTCCATTCAAAGAAGTCCTGTGATCCATCATCAAGGTATGAGTTATCCCAAACCTATAGATTATATGATTTTTGATGAACTTATGATGTTTCTTTGAGAGATTTCTTTTAAAGGAATGACCTCAACCCACTTAGTAAAAAATTTTGGGGCTACTATGATGAACGTGTATTGTTTGGATGAGGGGGATGATAGATCTTTCCTATTGAGTCTATCGGCCATCTTTTGAATAACCAAGGCTTAATGATGAGAGTCATTTCACTTGCTCGCATTCGTTGAATTAGTCAATGTTTTTGACATGCTAAATAACATTTAGCATATTGGACACATAATTCACCCATTTTAGGCCAGAAATACGCACATTTAGTGATCTATCATCTCATCTTTTGACCTGCATGGTAAGCTCTACATATTCCTTCATACACTTCTACCATAATTATCTTAGCATCAGACAAATCAACACACTTAGCATGACTCCATTTACATGTTTCTTGTATAACTCTCCATCTATTAACACATAGTTTAGGGCACGTAACTTCATTTTTATTTTGCCCTTTTCTTCAGTTTTTTCTAAGAACCTTTTGATTTCTTCTCTCAAATCATTTGCATCTTCACTTTCTATGCAATTATTCCATACGTCGTAGTGTAAGAGATATTTTCCAGTATTTGCATACGAAGTCTATACTCAATACTTTGGAGTATCATGAGGCTATTTGGGCTAATTCATTTACAAGTCATTGTAGATCCTATTTACATATTGAAGTTCTACTTGGTCAAATTCTTGTAATAACTCTTTGGCGATCTCACACAAGCTTATTATGGAACCACTTTGGCATTTGAACGTACCATAACTGATGAATTACTAACTAAGAATCTCTCTGAACAATTAAATTTTTATTCCCATTTGTTGCAATAATTATAAACCTAGATATGAGTGCCTCATATTCGGTTTGATTATTGTGCATAAATCATCTAAGGTAAAGAAGATTGGATGATTTATCCCAAACCAATCTATTAATGTCATACCAACACTTGCACCTTTGGCATGTTTTTAACCATCCATGCATAATGTCCAAGGCTTCACTTCACATAAGTTAATTTCTAATTCAACTTCTTTTGGAATATTAATACATGGATGATTAGCCATGAAATCTTTCAATGTTTGATAAGATATCAGCTGCTTACTAAGATAACCAATTGCTCTTTCGTGGCCCAATTGGTATTCCGAATGACCATTCCTGCTATAGATTCTTGCTCTATTAATATGTAGACCTTTATTGGTCGTCCTTGAATAGATCAGACCAACATAGGTGGACTTGCTATGTATATCTTCAGACTATCAAAATTCTTTTGATATTCTTCTTTCCAAAAAAATTGTCATGACTTTTAAGCTTCAACATAAGTGAAAAAGCTTTTATTTGCCCTGCAAATAAAACGCCTTAAGAAGTTAATTTGATCCAAAAATCTTTGTAACTATTTTTTACTTTTAAGCAATTTGGCCTATAGTATGGAATTTTCTTTATTTTTATCCAACTCAATTCCTCTCTTATAAACCAGGAAACCCGAGAAATCACATGAAATAACACCATATACACACTTTAAAGGATTCCATTTTAATTAGTATTACTTCATTTGCTCAAATGGACGTTTTAATTGGTGAAAATTGTCTTCTTTTTAAACGATTTGACCACTATATCGTCTATATCTACCTCAATAAATTCACCACTCATGCCATTGAAAATAAAACTCATTGCCCTTTAATACGTGGCCCCATTATTTTTTAGGGCGAATGATATAACTACCCATTTACAACATCTTAGTGCACCCGAGCATCTAAAATCAGTTTACAATACAACCATTAATAAAAGATTATATAGTGTGTCCATCAGTGGAATCGATGAAGGAATCTACTATTGACATTGGGTAATCATCTTTAGGTGTTGTCAGATTTAAATTTCTAAAACTATGCACACTCTTATTTTACCCTTTTTTAAAGACGAGTACAATATTACAAAACCATTCAACATATCTGGGTGGTCTAACAAAATCTACTTTTAATAATCGATATAGTTTTCTTTACTTCAGGCAATATGTTGGGTGCAAATGTCTAGGTGGTTGTTTATGAGGTTTAAAATTTGATTTAGTGGGTAATATATGATCTTCCAAATTTATGTCTAAGCCAGACTTTGTTCATATTTCCAAGAAAAATAATTTTATATTCCTTCAATAAAAAAATTAACTTCGTACTAACCTCTTCATTGAGTAACTGACTAATAAAAGTCGAACAATCTTCTTCTTAATCACCAATGTTTACTCTCACTAATGGATCTTGTGCTTGAGCATACAGTGACTTTGCGATCCTCATCAAATTACCCCAAGTCTGTTTGAGTTCTTTCTTCCAAATAATCTACTTTGTGGACTTCGCTTTGTAAATTCTATTCCATACCGAACACATCCATCTTGTTTTTCAGTAATCTCAATGCTTTTTCTCTTTTCATTTTTTCTTCAGATTTTTCTTCATAAAATATCAATTTGGCTCTAAGAGCCATAATCCCGGCCAAAATATTATGTGGTTGACTTTGAATCGTACTTCCTTGATCTTTTTTTTTTTTCCAATTAATATCTTTTCAAAGGCCACTATATTTGGCCTCATTTGAATAACAATTTAGTAAGAGCTTCTACTGAATATGACTCTTCAATTTGTGCAATCACTTGTGTCTCTTCTTCTCTTTGAATCACCCTAACTGGTAAATAATTTTCTTTGAACATGAATTGTTCTATGGAGTTGGCTTCTACTACAAAACGTCGTTGATTAGCCCGCACGACTTCCTTCACCTTTATCGTTCTATAATACTAAGCACTGATGGAGCAATAAGGGATACACTAACTCCTGCATATCCATTCTCTTCCTAATAATGTATTGTAATTTGTAGGTCCATCTATTATTAAGAAGACTATATTATTGGTTTTTCATCCCACCGTTACCTAAAACTATATCACTTATTTTGGTTGAAGTTGGTTCTCCATTGAAGCTGATCAACACTACTTCCGTTGGGATGATATCATTGCCGGTTTTGGAAAATTTCCTTATCATTATGCACGGGATAGTATTTATGGTTACCCCATTATCAAGGAAAATTTCCTTATCATTATTTTGTTGATAAGTAGTCCAATTTTAGTGACGATGTGACGACGTCGGCCGAAAAGTCCAATATAGACCTGCCATGATGACCCGTAATGATATCCTAACTGATGTGGTCCAGTGAGGTCGGTGGCCAAAGATATTTCCGATGTGGTCCAGTGAGGTCGGTGGCCAAGAATATTTCCGATGTGGTCCAGTGAGGTCGGTTGCCAAAGATATTTCCGATGTGGTCCAGTGAGGTCGGTGGCCAAAGATATTTCCGATGTGGTCCAGTGAGGTCGGTGGCCAAGAATATTTCCGATGTGGTCAAGTGAGGTCGGTTTCCAAAGATATTTCTGATGTGGTCCAGTGAGGTCGGTGGCCAAAGATATTTCCGATGTGGTCCAGTGAGGTCGGTGGCCAAGGATATTTCCGATGTGGTCCAGTGAGGTCGGTTGCCAAAGATATTTCCGATGTGGTCCAGTGAGGTCGGTAACTGCTCAGGTGAAACAAGACCAACTACCTTCTTACACGTTAGTTAAGACAGTTATTCAGACATAATGGTTGTTAGATTAAGTAAAACTCAACTACCTTGTACTATGTAAGAACTCAAATAGTTCAGTTATGTACTTAAGTCAGATAGTCAGGTATTGTAATAAGTCAGCTCACCCCATTCTCCCTATAAATATAGGAGAGGTTAGCTCACCAAAGGGAGACAACTTTGGCTATTCAAAGCCAATACTATATTTATACAAGAAATCATACGTGGAGTCCAGGTCATTCACGCGATCTGGGATCCACCTCTTACAAACCATCTTTATTATCTATGTGGAGTCCAGGTCTTCCATTACGACCTGAGGTCCACCTCTTTCACATATGATTTTCGATTACGTAACTAACATCCACTAATTTCTTGCTGACTTGGAATATTTCATATTTCAACAGTCAACAATTGGCGCTAGAAGGCGGGCCCTTTGTGATAGAATAGCAGTCCATTACACCAGCTCATTCAAATACTTCACATCCTCTCTCTTGAGGTAACATGGATGAACGAGGTTCAGGAAGCAACCATGGAAAGAAACCGGATGCGCAGGGAGGTACAAGGATGGAGGCCGACCCGGAAGTCAGGCCTTGCTCAGACTCCCAAATGGTTGAGGTAATGCGTCAATTGCGGAATTTGACACAAGCAGTAGAAAAGATGCAACATCAACCACCAGGGAACATTCAAGCCCCTTATACTATTCCGGTACCACCTCATCACCCCCCCCCAGTAACCAACGAGTCCGCCGAAAACTCAACTATATGCCCGACAGGTCTGAAAGTTCTACTGGAGAGAGCAATTCCCGCACTCCACGTAGGGGATCACCTAAAAGGACTAACAGCGTGTTCAGCAGATTAGGCCCGGTTCGCACGGCCCCCACAAGGGAGGTCCCAACACAGGGAATAAGCAGAAAACCTGCAACGTCGAACTACTCGAAAAGATCCACACGTAGCCCTATAATGAGCCTACACGGACTCGAGGTAGGAACTTCAAAGGTCCTACCAAGAACGCATCCACTTTGAATCTCAGTGATCCATCCAATGATGAAAGAGGAAACCGGGAAGAACTCAACGCGCTGAGGAAACAACTCAGTGATCTGGAGGACCAACAGAAAAAGGACGGCCAGGATGACAAGTATACGACCTCCAGGATCACCCCATTTTCAAAAGAGATCCTGAAAGAGACGTTACCTAGCAAGATCAAGGTTCCGCAGATACCCAGCTACGATGGGTCGACTGACCCAGTGGCCCATATAGACCGATATGTTTCCTGGATGGAATTACAAGGTGTGAGCGATGCCATCATGTGTAGAAATTTTCCCCTCACTCTAGGGGACAGGGCTCAGAGGTGGTTACGTACTCTACCAGACCACTCCATATCAAATTGGAAAGATCTGTCTTCTCAGTTCCTTTATAACTTCATGGCTGCAAAGACAAGGACTACCCCCAAGGAACAGTTGGTAACCATCAAGCAAGGAAGAACTGAGTCGTTGAAGAGTTATCTAGACCGGTTCAACAAACAAATCATGGATACGGACAAAATGTCAGACGACGAGCTCCTTATGGCAGTAACATCAGGCCTATGGCCGGAATCCCAGTTCTGGTGGACAGTACACGAGGAGGGGCCAAAGACCTTTCGAGAATTTCTTACAAGAGCAGACAGAGCCATTGGAGCTGAAGAGGCGAAAGCCAGCAGGAGGGAAGACAAGGGAGAAGCAAAAGATCAAGAAAGATCTAAAGGGAATGAGAAGGAAGAACAGAAGGGTGACAGGTACAGCCAGGAAAAGAAATGGGACTTTCAGGGTCTCGGGAGTTTTCGGCCCCATTTATCAGCTCCTTCACCAGTAGACCTCCAGAAAGCCAGGCCTGAGACCATATTCATGAGCATTAAGGATCGGAACTTGCTACCGCAGCCCCGACCATTAAGAACCAGCTCATCCGAACTTAATCAGTCCAGGTACTACAGGTATCACCGATCGGCGGGCCATGACACAGATTACTGTAAAGACTTGAGGATAGAGCTCGAGAAATTGATTAAGGCAGGCCATCTGAAGGAGTATACATGAAAATCTCAAAAGGATCAAGAGAAGCAGAGTCAACTAGAAATTGGGGACATACCTACGGCTGAAATCCGCATGCTGGTAGGCGGAAGCTAAAGTCAAGAAGGATCCAAAAGGAAGAGGCGTCAGTACATCAGGGATGCTCGGAATAGCTATCAGATTCTATCCGCAAGAGCTCCGATACTTGTCAAAGAGGACGAATCTTTCAGTTTTGATGAAAGAGATACTGAAGGAGTCCTTCAACCACACGCGGATGCCTTGATCATAACCATGCCGGTATCAGGGGTGAAAATCCATCGTACTTTGGTGGATAACGGGAGCGCTGTGAACATCTTATACTGGAAGACCTGCCTCCAAATGGGAGTGGAAGAACGACACCTAAGTCCTTACACAACGAAACTACAAGGTTTCACCGGAGACTACATCACACCGCTAGGTAAGATTGCACTGATGATAGAACTGGGGACCCCTCCATGCACTAGACGAGTAATAGCAGACTTTGTCGTAGCCAACATACCGTCCAACTATAATGCAATCCTAGGAAGGCCTATTTTACACGAACTGAAGGCTGCCACCTCAATATACCACTATGTGATGAAGTTTCCCACTTCCAGTGGGGTAGGAGTAGTAAAGGGAGATCAGAGGATGGCCCGAGAATGCAATCTTAGTTTCTGCCCACGCCAGGCACAGCAAGTGGAGGTGGTCCAGATGAAAGACCCAGTTGAAGAGATCCAAACATTGGATCCCCGCCTGGACCAAAATGAAACCAAGACTGGGCCAGTGGAGGACTTGACGTTGATAACCGTGGACCCAAACGAGCCTGATTTGCAGTTGAAAATTGGGAAGGACCTTCAGGAGTCGGTGAGATCTGAACTTGTAAACTTTTTGAGAAAAAATAAAGATGTTTTTGGTTGGACTCATGCTGACATGGAGGGGATACCAACGCATCTGGCCTGTCACAAGCTCAACATTGATCATGGAGCGAAACCGAAAAGACAGAAGCGACGTCCACTAAACGGGGAAAGGTATGAAGCTCTCGCAAATGAGATCCTGAAGTTATTGGGGAATGGATTTATACGGGAGGCCAGGTATCCAGAATGGGTGTCCAATCCAGTCCTCATGCGGAAGAACAATAAATCCTGGAGACTCTGTATAGATTTCACAGACCTGAACAGAGCTTGCCCAAAAGATTGTTTTCCACTTCCACGCATAGATCAAATGGTGGACGCCACGGCCGGGCATGAGCTGTTAAGCTTCATGGATGCCTATTCAGGCTACAACCAGATTCCCATGTACGGCCCAGATGAAGAGCACACAACATTCATTACAGATAGGGGTCTATACTGAAATGTTCACCGTTCTCAGATATTACAAAATGAAGCTAAACCCACAAAAGTGTTCTTTTGGAGTAGGATCCGGGAAGTTCTTGGGATACATGGTACATCAAAGAGGGATCGAAGCGAACCCAGAAAAAATCAAAGCCCTGATTGACATGAAAGCCCCAACCAACATTAAGAGGAATCCAGAGTTTGACGGGAAGAATAGCAGCTTTGAACCGATTCGTCTCAAAATCGACAGATAAGTGTGGACCATTCTTCGAGGCGCTAAAAATGGGAAAGAACTTCCAATGGACGGAGCAATGTCAGAAAGCCTTCGAAAACCTAAAAATGCAATTGGCCTCGCCTCCCCTACTCTCCAAGCCAGTAGCGGGAGAGACGTTGGAATTATATCTAGCAGTGTCAGAGAGGTCTGTTAGTTCAGTTCTGATTAGGACGGATCATGGTGTTCAGCACCCCGTCTACTATGTCAGCCAAGTCCTGAAAGATGCAGAATTGCGATATCCGCCTATGGAGAAACTAGTACTAGCGTTAATTATGAGTTTGAGGAAATTGAGGCCTTACTTCCTGGAGCATTCACTGGAAGTGCTAACTAACTATCCATTGCGTCAAACCTTACAGAAGCCGAACACTTCGGGAAGATTGATGAAGTGGACCGTAGAACTGGGACAATTCGACATCACATACAAACCAAGGACTGCAATTAAGGGACAAGCACTGGCCGACTTCATAGCTGAATTCCACAAAGAAATAGACCCACCCGGCCGAGACGAACTTTGGTCCCTGTATGTCGATGGGTCGTCAAATGAAAATTGTGCAGGAGCTGGAACTGTCCTAGTCAGCCCCGAGAAATTATTATATTGCCAGTCCCTCCGCTTCGAGTTCCCAGCAACCAATAATGAGGTGGAATATGAAGCCTTCATTGCAGGTCTCAAAATGGCAAGAGGATTGGGAATAACCAGGGTGACTGTACACAGTGACTCCCAGTTAGTTGTGAACCAAATCCGAGGGAGCTACAACACGAAAGAAGAGAAAATGGTATTTTATCACAAGGTGGCCAAGAAAGAATTGGAAAAGTTCATCCATGTGGATATCGTACAGATACCAAGAACCCAAAATAGTCAGGTAGATGCTCTGGCTAGGCTAGCCACTAGCGAAGGAGCCGAGACCTTAGGCAGTGTACCTATTGGAAGGGTCCAAAACTCAGCCTTAGTGGAAGCGGAGGTATTAACGATGGCAGTAGACACAAATAAGAGCTGGATGGATGAAATCATCCAGCACTTAAAGGAGGGAGTAATGCCCCAGAGCAAGGACGACGCTCGAAAACTCAGAATCAGATCCGCCAGATATACTCTGATAGACGATGTGCTCTACAAACGAGGTTTTCCCTCCCATTACTCAGATGCTTGAATGAAGAGGAAGCCCTATATGTTATGAAGGAAATACATGGAGGAGTGTGCGGCAACCATACGGGAGGACAATCCCTAGCATTCAAGATCCTAAGACAAGGATACTTTTGGCCGTCCATCAAAAGAGATGCCATGGAATTCGTGAAGAAGTGCGACAAGTGTCAGAGATTCGCCCCAATGATCAGGTCTCCCCCGGAAGACCTGACTTCAGTCATGGCACCTTGGCCATTCGCAAAGTGGGGCATAGATTTGATTGGACCGTTGCCAACAGGAAGAGGATCAACAAAATATGCAATAGTGGCAGTAGACTATTTCACAAAATGGGTTGAAGCAGAGGCCTTAGCGAAAATCACTGAACAAAAGACAACGGACTTCATATGGAAGTCAATCATCTGCAGGTTTGGTATTCCTCATTCGATAGTCACTGACAACGGGAGACAATTTGACAATGCAAAGTTCAGGTCATTTTGTGAAGAACTGAAAATTAAGAATCATTTCTCTACCCCGTGCCACCCACAAGCAAACAGACAGGTGGAAGCAATTAATAAAATCATCAAGCACACACTGAAGACCAAATTGGATGAATTGAAAGGGGCATGGGTCGATGAACTACCTGCGGTGCTATGGTCTTACAGGACAACATGCAGAACAGCAACGAGAGAAACTCCATTCGCCCTCACTTTCGGATCTGAAGCCGTGGTCCCTGTTGAGATGGGAATCTCCTCTGGCCGAACCCAATATTTTGGAGAAGGAACAAATTTTGAAATGCTACGGTTCACATTGGACCTGATTGAGGAGAGGAGGTTAAACTCAGATCTCAAGAATGCTTGCTACAAACAGAGAAGCACTAGGTACTATAATTCTAAAGTGAGGAGCCGAAAGTTCCACGCAGGAGATTTGGTACTCAGGAAAGTGTTTTAGCCACAAGGGAAGCTCAATCTGGCTCGCTTATCCCATCTTGGGAAGGACCTTACAGGATTAAAAAAACCTTGCAAAGTGGGGCATATGAAATAGAAACTTTAGAGGGAAAACCTTTACAACACCCATGGAATGCGGAACATCTGAAAAAGTACTATCAATGATTGTAACTAAAAATGTAATGGTCTCTGTGTCTTGAGATTTTCAGTGGAATAAATTCATTTTACAAAATTTGCAAGTATTCTTGATAAAAATAGGCCACGTGCCCATCAGGTCTGCCATAATGGAGTTTACGAATTCCTTAGGACCTTAAGCTAAATGCTCGTCAGGTCTGCCACAACGGAGTTTACGAACTCCATAGGACCTTAAGCTAAAGGCTCGTCTAAATTTGCAAGTATTCTTGATAAAAATAGGCCACGTGCCCATCAGGTCTACCATAACGGAGTTTACAAATTCCTTAGGACCTTAAGCTAAATGCTCGCCAGGTCTGCCACAACGGAGTTTACGAACTCCATAGGACCTTAAGCTAAAGGCTCATCTAAATTTGCAAGTATTCTTGATAAAAATTGGCCACGTGCCCATCAGGTCTGCCATAACGGAGTTTACAAATTCCTTAGGACCTTAAGCTAAATGCTCGTCAGGTCTGCCACAACGGAGTTTACGAACTCCTTAGGACCTTAAGCTAAAGGCTCAGGCAAAACATTAAGCTAAGGAATTACGAAATTCCTTAAGACCTTAGGCAAAACTTTTATCAGATCTTCCCACCAAAGGTCATGAGCTTCTACGATCTTAAGTGAAACCAGGGGCGAGCTAGTTGGCCAGTACATATATTTAATCCACGTCCGAAACGGGTAGATAATGGTTTAAGGCATCCCGGACTGAGCCCTACGTTCGTAAGTTTATTTCAGAATCGAAACTTAAGGCTTAGCACACAATCAGATCTGACAGTTGTTATTAAAAACAGTGCGGAAAATAATCATAACAACTAATTTCATTCATGTCAAAATTGGGCCGGACTAGCCCTACAGACAACCAAAGTCACTTATACAAATTCACTCAGCTGCAGGGGCCTCACTCCGGTCAAGCTCAGCAATGGCCACAGCCTGATCCTTCCTAAGCTTCTCCAGCTCTGCCTTCAACTAGTCCGCGTTGAATTCGGGATGGAGCTCCTAAAACCTTTTTACGGCATCTTCCAATGTCATGATGTAGGTATCGGTATGATCCACCTCGTATTCCTTGGACTCCTTGTAAGTATCAACTGCAGAACTTATATCCGATCTGGCCTGTTGAAGATCCTTCCTAAGCAGATCAAGCTCCAACATGGCCCCCTCTTTGGCTTGCTGGTCCGCTGCTGCCTTAGCTTTTAACTCAGCATTTTCCTGTTGTATCTTTTCCAGCTCGGACAGAAGCAGACCGTTTCTCTGTTCCAGGCTCTCGCACTTCAACTCAAGCTCCTTTTTGGCCCAGCCAATCTGTTCCTCTCCAGCCCCAGTGCGTGATTCTGATCCTTCACCACAATGCTTTGACGCATTAGTTCGTCATGCAGCTCTGTTTGCTCATGGGCCTTAGCTCGAACATGGGATACATAATTTTGAGCAAGGCCAAGGAAAGCAGAGGTGGCGTGGGCCGCATTGAGCAGGTCCATCTCGGCGGCCATGGCTTCATTCTTTTTGTCCCAAGTCCGCACCACTATGTCAACCGAGTTGTGGACACAGCTTGGGAGGACTTTCAAAGAATTCGACCCCGAACATTTATGGGACCGAACATCCCTCAGTGCTTTGGGGAGCTTTCACTTCAATTTGGCCATCTCCATAGCCCGGGCCTTATGGATGCCGAAGTAGGAGAAATCAGCCGGATCGGCAGCTGCAAACACCGGTGGTGGCAGATCAGAGTCACCCCACAAGCCGGACTGGTCTGCATTTTCGAAGGACCTTTCGGTATCTGAGACTATGATCGGATAAGCAGACGAGGGGGGTGGAGCTGTCATGTTTTCTTCGACCATCTTCCGTTTACCGTGGGAAGATCTAGAAGGACTTGGAATGGAACTTGGAGCCCCGCTGGTCTAACCAGACCTGGGAGTGGGTGCCATGCCAGGAGGGAGAGTTTTCCCACCAGTTGTGGGTCTCCTCTTCTTACCGACGACTGCGCTTCGGTCAAAAGGAGGCATGTTTCTTCTTTTTGACTTGTTCGGTTCTGCAAAGACAACCAAGTAATTAGTATAATTAAAGGGACAGGTACAAGTTCGGCATAACAACTACTTACGACGTGGAGGAGGTAGGAAAGAAGTAGCCGGGTGTACGATAGTGAGCCCTGCCCTGAACAAGTTCTCTTCAGTAATCAATTCTATGAAGTCTCTGTTACGCCGGTCTAGGTTACATGCCCTTTGCAATTGTTCTTCAAATGCTAAGGACTTGGAAGGATTAGAAGGACCTGAAATATAAAAGAGATAATTAATATTAGATAAGGCAGTTCAAAAATGAAGAATGAGGTCTGAGACATGCAGTAAGGTTTGTAATGGGTGGGAACAATGTAGTCCAGATCCTCAGTCCGCTCCAAAGTTTGCCACCGACGTAAAACCACTGATCCCTCCACCCCTTAATGGAATCTGGAAGCTCCTCTATCAAATTCCCGCCAGTTCGGGGTCGGACCATTATATAATACCAGCCGGAGTCCTTCCCATCAGATCGGAGCTGGTAAACAGAACCGAACTCACTGGCACAGGGTGGAGGTAACCCTAATTTGCTCCAGATGACTAAAAAACCTATTATCACCCTCCACCCATTAGGAGTGATCTGGGAAGGGGCCAGACCCCAGTACCGTAGGTAATTAGTTATGGTGCGGGATAACGGGAATCTAAGGCCTGCTTCTAGCATCATTTTGTTCACAGCCACACAACCCTCAGGGGGTTCATCATCCCGCTCGTCACTCCTGGGTAAGAAAAACAGCACCGAGTCTGGGATCCTAAACCTATAGCGCCATTCATCTAGGTCAGACTCGGAAACAATGGAAGGGTGAAACCCGACCTGCCAGAATGTCGAAGTGGAACTAGACAGGCCAGCTCTATCAGAATTTCTGGGTGGAGGGGGAACAGGTCGGGGAATAAAGGAAGGGTTAGCAGATCTAAGTGGTTGCAACTCACGGGGTACGTCTCTCATATTAGATACGCTCACGTCTGACCCACTCGACTTAGACTCTAAGTTTGGACTGGACTCCTCTTTTCCCCCACCCCAAGAGTCATTCCTAGTAGCCTCACTATCACTGCCGGAGTTACTCATGTTTTTTCAAGGATAAGGAATACCTGGAAAGGAAAACAGATCTGGACTCCAGGTCGTGAACTAAACCAGCCGAACAAAGGGTCATGTCGGAAAACAATCAGAATCTTACAGAGTGTTTTGAAGAAATTGTGAAGGGAAAAAAACGCCTAAGAGTCCCTTATATATAAAGATGTCATTAATTACCAGTACAGAATTTGAAGAGACTCCTAGAGCCCCTCAAAAGAAATGACGGTTGACGGCTTTCTACTAGCATTGTCAGACCTAGGCGTCTAAACCTAAGACACGTGGCAACATCATTATGGTTTATTTTAACATTAATCCTCAAAAATTTCAGTAGGCGCGGATCAGAAATCCTTTCAGAACCACACCTAGGGGCAATTGTTGATAAGTAGTCCAATTTTAGTGACGATGTGACGACGTCGGCCGAAAAGTCCAATACAGACCTGCCATGATGACCCATAATGATATCCTAACTGATGTGGTCCAGTGAGGTCGGTGGCCAAAGATATTTCTGATGTGGTCCAGTGAGGTCGGTGGCCAAGAATATTTCCGGTGTGGTCGGTTGCCAAAGATATTTTCGATGTGGTCCAGTGAGGTCGGTGGCCAAAGATATTTCCGATGTGGTCCAGTGAGGTTGATGGCCAAGATTATTTCCGATGTGGTCCAGTGAGGTCGGTTTCCAAAGATATTTTCGATGTGGTCCAGTGAGGTCGGTGGCCAAAGATATTTCCGATGTGGTCCAGTGAGGTCGGTGGCCAAGGATATTTCCGATGTGGTCCAGTGAGGTCGGTTGCCAAAGATATTTCCCGATGTGGTCCAGTGAGGTCGGTAACTGCTCAGGTGAAACAAGACCAACTACCTTCTTACACGTTAGTTAAGATAGTTATTCAGACATAATGGTTGTTAGATTAAGTAAAACTCAACTACCTTGTACTATGTAAGAACTCAAATAGTTCAGTTATGTACTTATGTCAGATAGTCAGGTATTGTAATAAGCCAGCTCACCCCATTCTCCCTATAAATATAGGAGAGGGTAGCTCACCAAAGGGGGACAACTTTGGCTATTCAAAGCCAATATTATATTTATACAAGAAATCATACGTGGAGTACAGGTCATTCACGCGATCTGGGATCCACCTCTTACAAACCATCTTTATTATCTATGTGGAGTCCAGGTCTTCCATTACGGCCTGAGGTCCACCTCTTTCACATATAATTTTCGATTACGTAACTAACATCCACTAATTTCTTGCTAACTTGGAATATTTCATATTTCAACCGTCAACAGATATCATTGTCGGTTTTGGAAAATTTCCTTATCATTATGCACGGGATAGTATTTATGGTTACCCCATTATCAATGAGTATCTTGGATACTTGAATGCCATCAATTAAGGTCTTTCTATACAAGGGCATTAAGTGTTTAGTCAAGCTCAAAAAAGGTCCCCAAAACATGACCTTCGTCGTTGACTCAACAATATTCGCTTACCCTTATCCATTTCATTTCATTTTTTCCAGATACTTCTACTTGCAACATTTCCTCGCTCTGGACTTCCTTAATTTTTCATACTTGCATAGCACATTTTGATAGTTAAATGATCACCCAAATGGCTCACCCCACAAGCCTACTGCTGGATTACATTCTTGATACATTTTCTTGAGATGTTTTCCACATGAAACCCTTGTCATTTTGCATTCTACATCTAAATCAAGCTCTTCTTCTATGTCAGTCATCTCATCATCATCCAGTTATCCTGCTTCCTGACTCGTGCAATCACACTACTAGAGGTGTTCCCTTCACATTCTAACATGCAAGCTACCTCTTTAGGTTCTTCTATAACCACTTCCCTAATTTCCTTATTTTTGAACTCATTAGATGATATGTAGTTGTTGGCCATGGTTAGGGGTAAGCTACCAAACTTGATAGTGGTTGATCGCTCAATTTCATCATCATCCTCATCCTTCCATCTATGCTAGAATTTTTATTTTCCAGCACTTTTACTTGATAATGCTTTACCCACTAATTATTTTGGACTTTTCCTTAGTTGGCTTCAAGAATGTTGTTGGTTCTTTAGGAAAATGAGATTTATAACCTTTGATTGTTCCATACCTTGTCGTTGTCTCATCATCCACCCTTTGGAAATGCCTCTATTGCGTCATTGTCATCTAATCAAATGTAATCACTTTTCCTGCTTTAGGACTAAATTAGTGCCACACATTTGGGTGATATGGTTGTGGTTCGTCCTCTCATTCATCTACTACTTACTTGAGCTTTTGGCAGGTCGAGCTTGTTGTATTTAGGAATAATCATGTCAACATCCACTGGATTTGGGAAAGGATTCTCATCCATTGCGATATTTTTCTTTGATTCAAAAGTAACTCATCTAGATTCAATGACATCCTGCAACACATTATGGAAAACCAAACAATCATTAGTTACATGAGACCGTGCATTATGTCACTCAATTTTACTACTTATCTATATAACTGATCAGATATTACAGCAGCGTTTGTTACATCAAATGAAAAAGTTTCAGCCTTTTTGTTTTCTACTTTTGTTAGTTCATCTTCGTTTGTTATTTCTAACTTGGTAATATGGGACAAAAAATGTCTCCTTTAACTAATTCAGCGAGACATACTTCATCCTTATCTTGACTAGTATAAACGACATTTATGTCAAATTAGGGTAGCTATAATAAGTGTCTTTGCTGGAGTTCCTCATTTTTTTATCTTCTCTAAACAATATTTCATATCTAATTACATTGCGTTAAGTTGAAGAGATCAGGAAACTCGTGTCTTGAAACTTCTTTTTTAATTCAAAACTTAAGCAATTTTGGATGATTTGGAAAAAGAAAAAATTTCAGGCAAGGGAACAGAAAAGACCCAATGCATTCATTTGGCAGTTGATGCAAGTTTGCTAAATCTGCCAAAGTAACTTTTATTCATTTTTTTCAAATAGAGAATGAAATAATTGCATCAACTATTGCCATGTTTGAACATCATTTGCAAGTAAATTAATAAAGCAAGAGAAAGCAATCGTTGTTAGTAATGGGAACAATCTCATCTTGTGGTAATCCATAACTTCACCACATTGTAACGTAAAACACCCTATGTGCTCCAAAATGGACACTTCCCCTAGACTAGTGAACGAAGAAAATTCAGGCACCCTAAACTCTCTAACCCAAGGATATGCTTGATTTACCAAATCTGGATAAGGTTTTTTGTATGTTGGACGAATTATCGATCGAGTTCCAAAGGCCATTTTATCTTGTAGGGTAATTTTTATTTGCTCCATCAACATCGCATTTTGGTTAAATGGTACTCCTACTAGTTGTGGTACGTAATGTATTACTGGTGGCCTAATAGGATTAACCCTAAAATTTTCCATGGATGGATCTCTATTTGCTTCATTATTACTACTAAATGGTTGGTTTGCTTCTTCATTAGAACTCCCATGTTGGAAGGTCAAAGACCCCCCATGTGAGATGGGCCAATATGTGGTTCTTCTAGCCTTGACTTATGTTCATGGTTGATAAACCAATATATAGGTTTACATTTGGAGAGTCATTTCCTATTAGGCTCCTAGTTTGAAAGTAATTACTCCCTTCCATAGGATTTGTTGGACATACCTGGCCTACTAGTTTATTCATAAGTTCGTTTATTGTACCCAATTATTTGACCATGTTGTCAAAATGTTTGATTTCATTTTGAGTAAGTCTTTTACAGTATGAATGCTTTCTAAGTTTACCTTGTCCTGAGTGAGTTCTTCCAAAAGTGCACGCATGATATGTAGGCTCAACTATATTGTCGATTCATAACGACTGCGAGATCTTTTTTGTCTCTGAAGTACTTTTTTGACCTTCAAATTGCTCGATCATAGAAGGAGCTTATCACTGTGTAACTGGAACCTTGTTAGAGTTTTTACGAGGAATGATGCTTCAAAATTTTCTTACACCAATTGTCCCAATGGGCGTGTAAAATTTTCTTACAACTGATTCGTAGAACGCTTGAAAAAGAATATGAAGAAAACAGTACGCTTTACATGGCATGGCATCATCCCTTTTTGGCTAATCAAACCCTAGCCATAGCTAGGGCCATACGTACATTTATATATATATATATAGACATACTACAAATTTTATTATGTCAAGGATGTTACGTGATGAAACTAATAACACAAGACTTATTCCGTAAAAGTCACCTAAATCAAAATATAGATCGTTTTGGATGTCTTTACTAAATTAAGGGGTGGAGTTTGAAGACTCTAGTTACGTCCCGCTCACAAAGCTAAAACCTTACTTATATTATGAGTCATGTCGATCATAACTATTTTTTCATTCTCTAGTTATAAGTAGATTTTATGTTTGAGATGACCCATAAAGCGATCAACCCTGTAAGCCAACTTTATCTTTCCATCCGAATTCTATATGTATGCCCTTTCACTTTTCTAGGAGAGGCTGAGAATTAATCCAAAGTAGTGATTCGATTTCGTATAGACACCTTTGTTTGGCAAATTATTTTTAATCATGTTTTTAAAAAAACACATTTTCCTAAATCACTTTTTGACTATACGCATTTTGTCTCTTCACTTTTCAACCACATATTTTATCTCAAAATTACATTCTTCATTTTTAAATAAAAAATTCTAACAAATAGAGTTTATATCGTTTAAGAAAGATAATCATAAATAAAACCATTTACTGGTAGTGAAAGCCACAATCATCATTACATTAATAGAATTAGCAAAACGAAATTTTTAAGTGCAAAAATTCTTTCATTTCATCATAATGCTCAATATTTTTTTATTTTAATATTGTAAAGGATGAGTATTCATATAACATTTTTATTCAGATGCATGAAAAATGATCTTTGTATACTCAGAAACTACTTCTAATGGATTACCTCTCTATATAGTGGATTTTGGTTTGCTAAAATTCTCCAAGTATGATTCAACTTGAAAGTAAAACACATAATCTACATCTAACTAGCTTTCAATCAATGCACAATTTCCTAATCATCGTATAGATTTAAACGGAGTAATAATTAATACAATACGAGGAATATGAATATTTATGAGTACATAAGCTTGGGAAATTCAGTTTTAGTCATGCTCTCTGTTGCTTCACACATCTTACATTGTGTTGTATCTTCTTATAGGAATTTAATTAGGATACTGTTTACATCGTATACTTTTTTTAAAATTATTATAATTAAACAAGGCATTACTTGTCATTTCAACTTTCGATGACTTTTATACTCCCCCCGTCCTGTAAAGATAGACTTGTATTTCTTATTTGTTCGTCCCAAATTATAGTATATTTATCTTATTTGTTATTAATGTATAAGGGTATATTAGAAAAAATGAGTGTAAAATTACTTTCCAATCACATAATTGACATTTCTTAATTTATATGAAAATAGGAGCAAGTCTTTTTTCACGGGATAGAGAGAGTGTTGTTCAAAATACTGTTTATTCAACTAGTTTCTTAGGATTTTTTTTAATTCCTAATATTTCTAGTTTTCCTGAGTAATTTTTATTTTTAATTATTTTTATTTTTGGAATCACTTGGAAATATTAATTTAGGAAACTTTTATTACAAATTAAATAATTTCAAAATTTCTTTCTAAGTGTTAAATAATTTTGAATTTAGTCGTTAACTTTATGATTGACTTGCTATAACTTGTATATGAGAGAGAGAGAGAGAGAGAGAGAGAGAGAGAGAGAGAGAGAGACTATAACATGATACATTAATTAACTAATTTTGACTACCCAATTAAAGTTAGAGTTCAATTTTTTAGGTGAGTGGCTTCTTTTCCACGAGCTCAACCTTTGGTGTTGTGACCTGAGTCGACTTGTGTTCATAATTTTTTAGACATAATGCTTAATCTATTGTCGTTTGTGTGATTGTTTTGTAAATATTTTTGTAAAGGATTGTGAAGCTCATGAGCCAAACCAAGGATCTCAGGATTGCTCTACAATCTTGGAATCGAAGTCATCAACTACATAACCATATTTAGAGTCCTATGCTGCCTCTACAGTAGCCTCCCTTATCACTGGTTCAAATCAGTGTATCTATCCATTTGCTCATTCGCCTCACCATGAACAACTTTTTCTCATTGAAGCTTCAATTCGTCTGAATCTCATGGGATTCCTTGATGGTTCGACCACTCCTCCTTCTGAAACCACAACCACCAAAGTTTCCCCTTCCCCAAGTCATTCCTAATCAAGAACTCCTTCTATGGAAATTCCAAGATCAACTCATACTTCATGCCACAAATTGCTTCTCTCATCGAAACAATCACTCGCTCATCGCCTCTGCCAAAACATCCCATGAAGCCTGGTCTTGTCTAGATTGAATCTCCGCCAAACGGTCCCAATCACATATTGTTCACCTCAAAGACAAATTAACCACCCTTTCCCGTGGCACTCACATATTCTTACTTCGATTGAAATCCAATGTGTGCACTATTTTTCCTCTTTTCCAACAAGCAGAAAAACAATTTAACACAAAAATTAAAACTCCATACACTAATGGTGATGGTGAATTCCACTGGCTTCAAAAGTATCTATCATCCCAAGGAAGTCAGCATCTCATCACTCCTCCTTATACTCCTGAATGCAAAGGCATCTCCGAGTTAGAGCATCGTCACATCCTCGAGACTGGACGGACCCTAATGCATGCATCATCCCTTCCTCCTCAATTTTGGTCATATGGCTTCCACACTATAGTCTATCTATTAATCATCTTCTCACTCCAATTCTGTCCAATAATAGTCCCTTCTCCATCCTCTTTCAAACTTCACCAAACTACTCCTTCCTTTGCCAATTTGGATGTCTTTGTTACCCGTGGCAAAAGCCATATACCAACTCCAAACTTGAACCGAAGTCTAAACCGTGCACCTTCCTTGGCTATGACCATCAACATTATTCCTACTTATGCTTTGAAAATGCAAAAGGTAAAATATTTATCTCCAGACACATCTGGTTCATCGAGAATCAATTTCCCTTTTCCTCCAACACAGTCCCTTCTACTCCACTCATGGACCCATCACCTTCGGCCACTTCCCCCCTCCTACTACCCTCCATTCCTCCTGGTTTTCAACTCATCCCTACGCCAGCACCATGCTCTCTATTGAGCCTTCAGTTGTCACGCATGGGACGGTAGCATCCCGGAACCATCAAATCTAGTTGAAGTTGTCCATCACTCAACATCTTCTTCCCCTTCCTCTTCTTTTCCTTTGTTACCTTCCTCTCCCTCCAACTCTGCTATCCCTCTAATCTCTCCCCTCAACTATTGGCTTTCCCTAGATCCTCCCGCGTCCTAACCACACGACACACATCTCATGATAACGTGAGCCAAGAATAACATCTCCTACCCCAAAAAAAATTTCAACACCTCTACCCGTCATCAAATTTCAAAGTCCAATGAGCCTTCATGTATGTCCGCTATCCTTAAATCCACTACACGGCGCCAAGCCACATCGAATGAAATTTCATCCCTCCTAAATAACAATATGTGGGACCTTATTCCCCAAACTCTAATGCTCATCATGTAGGCTGCAAGTGTGTCTTTCATCCCTCCTACAAGGATTGCCTTGTTGCCAAATGATTTCATCAAAGGCCCGGTATCGACTTCTTAGAAACCTTTAGTCCCGCGGTGAAACCCACAACCATTCGAATCTTTCTAACTCTCACTCTAAATTTTGATTGCCAATCCATCAACTAGATGTTAATAATGCCTTTCTTCAAGGCACTCTGTCGAAGGAGGTCTTTATGTCTCAACCTCCAGGTTTTGTTGATCCACACTTTCCAACCACATATGTCGTTTGCGAAAGGCAATTTATGGCCTTAAGCAGGTTCCTCGTGCATGGTACACTGGATTACGGACCTTTCTCCTTTCTTATGGGTTCTCCAATTATACAAGTGATTCTTCTCTATTCCTCCTATTCCGTCCTACCTTCACACTCTACTTTCTTGTATATGTTGATGATCTCTTGGTGACTGGAAACAATCCGAATGAACTATCTAAATTTTGTATAGCTCTATCTACTTGATTTTCTGTCAAAGATCTTGGTTGGCTAAGCTATTTCCTTGGAGTCGAGGTTCTTCATAAATCTACAGGAATTTTTCTAAGTAAGCACAAATATATCCTTGACCTTCTTGACCGTACCAATATGATTGGTGCCAAAGAAGTCTCCACACCCATATCCAGCTCCTCCTCTCTCACTCTCTTTGGTGGCTCTGCATTAATAGATTCCATCGAGTATCGCCGTGCTATTGGTGCCCTTCAATATCTTTCTCTTACTCGTCCTGACATTTGCTTTACTATCAACAAACTCTCTCAGTTTATGCATCGCCCCACTGATACTCACTCGACCACTGTCAAGTGGCTACTTCGATGTCTCAAGAACACTATCTTCCATGGGCTTCTCTTACGAAAAAAATCCCTCTACTACTCTCACAGCATTCTTAGACTCTGATTGGGCTGGGAATATTGATGATCGTTCCCCCACTTCAGCTTCTATTGTTTATCTTGGTAGTTCACCAATCTCTTGGAGCTCTAAGAAATAACGAACTATTGCTCGTTCCTCTATCAAGGTTCATCTCTCTTTATCTTCCAAACCTATCATACATTGTGACTATTACAACCACGCCTAAGTTAAGCTTGACACGTCACTCATGGGAGCTCACATGGGACCCCACCAGTTACTACATGGGCCCAGAGACTTGCAAGTTATCACATGGACGAGGCGGTACATGGGCCGAACCCCCTATGAATGAACTACTTGTTCTAAGGTAGTGTTATCAGAGGTTCATGCCTAGGGCTAGCAACAAGGCTGGCCAATTGTGTTAGTGGGATTTGACATTTCTGCAAGTTGCAACTTGATGGGATAGTGCCTTTACTGGAGATGTGATAGCAGCCGTAATTCTACAATAGGTAGTAATGATTATGACCAAACATTTGGTTTACCTCATGGATGGCTAGGGTGATGCCTCGTGTAAAGTAAGAAACGTGTCATGATCTAAGAAGATGGTTCCGGTTATAAATAGAACATGCTTATCTCCAAGAAAAAGGTTAGCAATTCTATACACTAACTCAATATACGACTGTCATTCCCTTTTCTTCCTTTTACAGACTTATATTTCCCGCATTCAACATATATTCAATAGAAATAGGTATTGAATTGAGCGTCAGAGTGCAAACAGGAGCCTCCTCGACCCCCTTTGCATGCTGACCATTTGTCTTAGTGCGCAGGAAGTCCACTCAAGAGTGAGCAGCTGAGACTTGTTGATCCAAGGTCCTACCAGATTTTGTGGTCAACATTTTGGCACCTTCTATGGAAAAGCACACCTTTAAACACAAAAACCACTTGGCAAAAAAAAACAGAGAGAGAGATCAAAAACCTTGAAAAAGGTCCACAACTATGTAAGACAAGTTTAAAAACCATGAAAAATGTCTATAACTTTGAAATACAAGTTTAAAAACCTTGAAAAATGTCTATAACTTTGAAATACAAGTTTAATAACCATGAAAAAGGCCTAAAAACTTTGAAGTATAAGTTTACCAACCTTGAAAAAGGGTAACCGCTGACTTACTGCAACAATGAGTGGGAGTAATAACGATGCCAACCCTCGAATGAGCAGAAAGGAACAATACGGCGGGGAGGAGATGTATCCAGCAAGCCAGCGTGAAAATGCCAACAAGGAGGTTCCACAACCTAATCCTCCTCGTCAGCACCGAAGCCGACACATGCTGCGAGACATGACATGCATGGCTGCTCAAATGTTGGAGATGCGAAAGCAATAAATTGAGCAAATGCTACCATGAATGCCTATATGGCAAGAGGATATGTGGTGAATGAACCAATAGCACAATCACAGTACTCCCAACCACATTATTCACCCTCTGATGCAGGCACCACCTCGTACTATTATAACGCACCATCGATGTATGCCAAAGTGGATTCTATACCCCTCTATAAAGAGGACCCTGTGCATGAAATACGCACAGCCCACCTCCCGAATATTATGAAGAAGTGGCCCCCTAAAGTTCCAGAAGTATCTTTAGCCGGATAGGATATTATTCCGTGGTTGGTGGGAAAGCAAGGTTGAACAAGCTCGGCACCTAGAGGTGTCAATCCGGGTGGTTCGGGCCGGGTCGACCCGCCAATAAAAAGCCCGGTAACGGCCCGCTTGAAAAAAAGCCCGCCCGCTGCCGGTTACGGGTCAGCCCGCAAATTTTAAACTACAACCCAGGCCCGCCCGCTGGCCCATCCGGGTCGAGCCCATGCGGGTCGCAGTTTGTTCTGATTTGGCCCGTATGAATAAAAACATAGATTTTTTCATATTTATAGCAAATTTTTTATCAAGTTTCTAAATACAAAATGATTAAAATGATAAATTCATATTTATACCATAAAATATTTACATAGAATTTAAAATTATAGTTTATGTTATATAAATTACTTCTAAATTTGCAAATTTAAATAAAATATAAACAAATAACAATTAAATGATAAATATATTTCTAATTATTATTGTCAAAAAACATTATTTTTTTAACTATTAGGGAGAAAAAAATAAGATTTTACTTTAAAAGTTGTATTAGAGTTTCTAGAAGAAGAGAGATTTTCAATGTTCCCATATTTAATAAAAACAGTTTTTTTTTTTTTTTAACGGGCCAGCAGGTTAACCGCGGCCCGCAAAGGTTTGACCCGCAAAACCCGCGGCTTACAACTTCTTGACCCGTGAACCGCCCGCACGGGTCATGGGTCAGCCCGCAGTCTCGGGTCAATCCGGGCCTGTTTTCACGGGTCTGGTCGGCCCGTCCGTCTTGACACCTCTATCGGCACCAAGGACAAATGCATAGGAATAGGGGTGAGCGAAGGGACGGAGAGGTCCTTTCACGGGGTCATGTGCCTATATGAAACGAGGGTAGCAAGAGTGTACCCACCAACCCGTGAGCCTAGAAATAGGCTGGAGCGAAGAGCTACAGAGGCTCACTCCCAAACCCAAAGGGATCTTCCTAACTACTAAAAGCCTAATTATGGCCAAGCTTTATCACCCCAATAGTGGAACTAGCCACAATAGCCTTATTGCCAATACCATGGTGCGGTGAAATCTAACCATGATAAAAACAACATCTAACTCCCATCATATGAAATTGACGATGACGAGGAAGTGAGCCCCTTCTCTGAGGGCATCTGGAGGTACCCAGTACCTGTTGACTTTGAGATGCCAAAAATAATAAAGTACTCCGGAAGAGGTGACCCTGATGATCACCTGCTGAACTACTGTACCAATATGGAGACAGCAGGGGCTACCACCGTACTGAAATGCAAGGCATTTTCTTTAAGCTTGAAGGGAGTTCCATACGATGGTACAAGAAACTCTCGGTTGGTAGCATCCACAACTGGAGAGACTTGAAAACGACTTTTAAGAATGGCTTAGTCTCCCCCAGGCCCGACCAACTTCCCCTACAATGCCTGCAAGACTTAAGGCAAGGAAGAAGCAAATCTTTGAAGGGCTACCTAGCTCGATTCACAGAAGAAATGCACAACTGTGAAAACATCACAGAGGCAAAAATGTTCTCTGTCCTGAAAAGGAGGCCTAGACATGGCCAGCATGTTTTGGAGAGATGCCTGGAGTCGGAAACCAAGGGACTGTACGCCTTTGTAGATCTAATAAAAGAGGAAATCATCTCAGAAGAGATGGCGAGGGCTAGAGATAGCCAACCTCAAGAGCGGAATAACACCGAACTTCAGCTCGGAGTGAATCTAGGAACTGGAGGTTAAGAACTAGTTCAGGAATTGTCGTGGGAGCAGGTCGAGTCCTTTTTTGGGGTTCAGATCTAGCTATATAGCTGAGATTATGAAGGCCATTCCTAACTTGCACTCCGCATTTCCTGCAATGGCCCCTTCTACCAATCTGGAAGGTGTGGATAGAAGTCGAGGCGTTAAGCAGCCGATGACTAGGCCATATTGTGCCTACCATAGATATTATGGACATGAAACAGAGGACTAAAGAGAGGTACAGATGTTGGCTGATCAAAAGGCCCACGAAAGAAAGGGGGCAACTCTACCTAAAACAAAGGAAGGTCACACTAGTACAAAACTGTCCAAAAAAATGGAAAATACACGTCGGTTTTTAGTAAAATCAACGCATATAAAAGGGCGGTGGTATTTTTGTAAATATATTTAACATTTATGCGTCGGTTGTATAAATGAAACTGACACGAGAAGTTGAACGATATTGAATGGGCATCGGTTCTAAGAACCGACGCCTAAAACCTGTTCTAGCCGATTTTAGGCGTCGGTTCTTCAAGGTTCTTGAAGAACCGACATGCCAAACCCAAACGCCAAAATTCATATTTTTTCACTACTTTTCATATTTCTTCACTACTCTCGCGCCTCTCTATCTCTCTTGACCGCGCGACGATGTCATACCTCGCCGCCACCACCATTCCGCCGGCATTACCACCACCACATTCCCCCCCTCTCTCCTTATCTCTTCCTCTCACAAGAACACACCACCACACTGCGCCTCCCCCGCACCTCCCCTGCCTCCACCGACCTTGATTAACTCACCCCCTCCCTCTCACCTTGTAAGAACCCACCTCCTCTTACTTTGTGTGTGTGTGTGTGTGTGTGTGTGTGTGTTTTGTGTATATATATGTGTGTGTGTGTGTGTGTGTGTGTGTGTGTGTTTTGTGTGTGTGTGTGTGTGTGTGTGTGTGTGTGTGTGTGTGTGTATATATATTTCAAATAGTTAATTGATTTAATTTGTTAGTTTGTGATTGAATTTATGATTTTATATGCTAATTGGTTTAAATGACTTTTTTATTAGTTTAATTTGGATGTTAATTTTATATTGTTGATTTTGAGTTAGTAGATGGATATATTGTAATATTTGAATTATTAGAATTCTATTGAAATTATGGGATGTTAAATTATGAAATCTTAACTTGACTTTTTAGGAATTGGGGAATGGATTTTGGATTAATTTTGGAGTAAGTGATGATGTTGAAGTTTTGTTTGAGTTTTGAATATGTCGAGGTTGAAAGATTTGGTTTTATTGTGGTTTTTTTATTCCTTCTACAGGTTGGCTAAGTCCAATTTATAGGCAAATTCTGTCGAAATTTTTGTAGGATTTCGTAAGTAAAAAATGAAAATTATAATTTAAGGTGATTTTCACTAGTACAAAAATTGACCATACTAAATAAATAACTAAATAGAACATAATCATCCTAATAAAATCATGAAGCTTCCAACCTAATAAATTATAGTATTTGATTTCAATTATTAATATATAGTTGATTTAAGGTTGTATCATGAAAAATATTAATTTAAAACTAATATTTTTTTTTTAATTATATCTTCACATACATTAGATATGGATAGGGGTTGGATGTATGGAAAACGTAATATACATGAATATGTAAAAGGTGTTGAAGAGTTTATGAAATGTGCAGATGAACACAAAAGAAAGAAAGGTGAAGCAATGATTTTGTATCCTTGTTATGATTGTAAGAATCTAAGAAATTTTCATAGTTTTGAGCAAGTGAAGAGCCATTTGACTCGTCGTGAGTTTAATAAAGGTTATACACGATAAATATGGCATGGTGATAGTATACTTCCCAGGACAAGCACTGGTGACGATATTGGTGATCAACAGGAGAATAATTTGAACAATATTGGTGAGAATGATGTGAAAAATGATGAGAATGATATGATAGAAAAAATGATGAGTGATATACAAGGGGAATTCATTGAAAAGCCTCATATATTAGATAGCTTGTTCAATGATTCTGAGAAGCCTTTGTTTTCTTATTGTAATAAATTCACAAAATTGTCTGTTGTATTGAAATTGTATAACTTGAAAGCAAACAATAGGTGGAGTGATAAGAGTTTCACGGAATTACTGGAACTTTTACGAGAGATACTTCCAAAGGATAACAGCTTCCTAGTTCAATCTACGAGGCAAAGAAATTGTTGTTCCCGATGGGTATGGAGATCGAGAGGATACTTGCATGTCCAAATGATTGTATATTGTATCGAAAAGAGTACAAGGATTTGCATCTGTGTCTAAAGTGTGGGGCATCACGGTACAAGCGAAAGAACATGAACAATAAATGTGAGGATAAGAAAAGTCCTCTGGAAAAATTGCTTTGGTACCTAACCATAATGCCAAGATTTAAACATTTGCTTGCCAATGCAAAGGATGCGAAGAACATGCGGCAGCATGCTAATGGGAGGAAAGAAGATGGAAAACTAAGACACGTGGCCGATTCTCCTCAATGGAGGAACATTAATAGGTTGTTTCTTGAATTTTGGGGCGAAGATAGAAATCTTAGGCTGGGACTATGTACAGATGGGATGAACCCGCACGGTAACATGAGTAGTAGGCATAGCACTTGGCCTGTTCTTTTGACAATTTACAATCTTCCTCCTTGGTTATGTATGAAACGCAAGTATATCATGTTGTATTTGCTAATATCAGGGCCTAAACAACTGGGGAATGACATATATGTTTACTTAGTCCCACTAATTGAAGATTTAAGACTGTTATGGGATGAATGTGTGTCGGTGTTTGATGCACATAGCCAGATGAATTTCACCTTACGTGCTATGATTTTTTGCACTGTAAATGATTTTTCATCTTATGGTAACTTTTTGGGTTATACTAACAAATGACCTAAAGCATGTCCCGTTTGATAAGAATACACGATTGATCTTTGGTTGAAAAAATGTAAGAAAAATTTATTTATGAGTCATAGAAGATTTCTCCCTGCTGACCACCCTCATTGAAAGAAGAAAAAGTCATTCAATGAAAAAATTGAGGCTCGAGCAGCTCACTTGCCGTTAACAGGAGGTGAGGTTTATGAACGAGTTAAAAATATTAATGTTTTGTTTGGAAAACCTTTTAAGCCTCCTCAGAAGAGTCTTTGGAAGAAGAGGTCCATATTCTGGGATCTATCTTATTGACAACATTTATCGGTAAAGCATTGTCTTGATATAATGCACATGAAGAAAAATGTTTGTGATAGCATCATTGGGATATTATTGAACATTTAAGGAAAGACGAAAGATGGTATCAAAGTTAGGAAGGACATGGTAGAAATGGGGATATGGGATCGGTTAGCACCTCAAGAGTTGGAAAAACATACTTATTTACCCCAAGCTCGAATGAAACATATTCCTATAGACTACCACTTTGTGCCTCATCATGTCTCCTCTAATTCCTTTGGTGTTTCCTATATCTCTACCCATGATTAGGTACCTGATATCCTCTCAAAACCGCTGCCATACTCCAAATTTCTTGCTTTTCGTCTCAAGATTGGAGTCTTTAATGGGAGCTTCATCTTGTGGGGGCCTGTAAAGGATTGTGAGGATCATTAGCCAAACCAAGGATCTTGGGATTGCCCTAAAACCTTGGAATCAAAGTCATCAACTATATAACCTTATTTAGAGTCCTATTTGTAGAGGGATTATATTTGCATTGTATTTTCCTTTATGTAAATCTTTTATTTTACTTGTAACTAAAGAAAGTGTACTTTATAAATATTCTTTAACATTAATGAAAAGAATTCAATTCGGCTCATATATTGTCTATATTATTAATTTAAAAAAAAAAAAAAAAAACTGAATGTAGTTATATTATTATTTTAACAATGTATTTTTATTTCTTTTATATGTAAAGGTACGTTCTGTTTCGTGACACATTTTTTTTTGGGTCTTTAGAGTAGGTTATCTTTGTATATATGTAAATGTAATTGATGATAGTTGAATTTTATCTTCTTCTTGTACGGTGGAAAGGGTGGGTAACCTACAAAAAAATGGCAGGCCTTTGTCCCCTGTTGTCCACCTGGACGTGAGAATCGGTAAGAAGTTAGTGAACCTGAAATGAGTGATACTGATCCAAGAAATTATCAGTTTGCTAAGGATAGAGTTATAAAAAATATTAGGGAATCTTAAAGATTTCAGTACAAAGACAGTGTTACCTTTGCCTTCCTTAATTATGAAGACCAGTGTGAGTCTGAACTTAAAATTTATGAGGAGGCTGTAGCTTGTAAATATTCTAAGAAATGGAATAACGCTATGTATGAAGAAATGAAATCTTTAAGGCTTTACAATACTTGGTCTTAGTTCTTAAACCTAAGGAAAAGTCCATTGTGGATTGTAAGTGGATTTACAAGGTTAAAGAGGGGGTAATTGAAACAGAAACAATAAGATTTAAGGTTAGGTTGGTTGTTAAAGAGTTTACACAAAAGGATGGTGTAGATTATAATGAGATATTTTCTCCATAAGTACACTATTATTAGAATTATGTTAGCTCTTGTTACTCATTTTGACTGATAATTAGATCAGTTAGATGTCAAACCGACTTCTTACATGGAGGGTTAGAAGAGAAAATATATATGAACCAACCTTCGGGATTTGTTGAAAAGGGAAAATCTGACTTTGTGCATTTTTTAAAAGAAATCCCTTTATGACCTTAGACATTTCCCTAGACAATGGTACAAAAGATTTGGTACATTTGTGTTATTTTGAACTTTAAAAGGAGTGAATATGATCTTTTTGTACTATAACTTACAAAGTGAAACAGATGTAAGGTTTTTTTTATTATTATAGGTTGATGATACGTTGCTTATAAGCTCTTGCATTAAACAGATTAAGCATGTAAAAAATTCCTTGTTTTCTAAACTTGATACGAAAGACTTGGGAAATGCTAATAAAATCTTAGGTAGGGAAACCATAAGAAACAAGCCAAAAGATTTGCTTTGATTGATCCAAACTCCTTATATCTAAAAGATTGTTAACAAGTTTGTCATGTTGTCTACAAAAACCTGTAATGCTTCCTTAACTAATCATTTTGTTCTAAGGCTATTTAGCTATTTTAATTAATTAATGTGTGTGTGTGTGTGTGTGTGTGAAAATATTTTCTCAACTAATTTCAAAGAAAATATTTTCCTCATTTTCAAGATAAAGATAAGATAGAAAATATTTTTCGTGGCAATCAAGACACACCAAAAGGTGGAAAATAAAAATATTTTCCACTTTCTAAGGAAAATTGTGGCGTATCAAGCACAGCCGAAGTAAAAATGATTGCTTTAATTCTAAAGAAGAACATAAATACATGAAAAATGTGCGTTACTCAAATGTTGTAGGATCTATGATGTACACTATGATGTTTACCAAACTAGATACTGCTCATTCCATAAGCCTGCTAAGTAAATATATGTCTAATACTGGCCCAAGTCACTGGGAAGCATTAAAATGGTTAATTAGATACTTAAAATGATCTGTAGAGATAGGTTTTACCTATAGAAGAAGTACCGAAGATATAAAATTTAAGGGTTATGTAAATGCTGACTATGCAAGTGATAGGGACAATAGAAAATCTATTATTTCTTATGTATTTACTATATGTGATGCATGTGTTAACTGAAAATCTCAACTGAAACATGTAGTTGCCCTTTTCAAACATTGAATCTGAATACATTGACATGACTGAAGTTGTTAAAGAATCACTTTAGCCGAAAGGCCTGCTTAGTGAATTTGGATATTATAGTGAATCTCCAATTTTATTTTCTGACAGTTAGTCTCCCATTAAATTGTGTAAAAAAAAAATCATGTATTTAATGAAAGTACCAAACATAGAGACGTAAAGTTATATTTTCTTAGAGATATGATATCATGATGTTTGGTTACACTTGCGAAAATACCTTCAAAGTATAATCCTTCATATATGGGCAGTAATATTCTGTCTGTGAGTAAATTTGAGAGTTGTTTAAGTCCCTTAAATATTGATAAAGAGTAAGTTGAGTTCCAATTACTCTATTTTTTATTTTATGCAGTATTTTTTTTTTTTTTTTTTTTTTTTTATTGTAAAACAAGTATAAGAAGCTGGTGGAGTAGGCTAGAAATTATTGCTCAATGATCAATACTTGTATCAAGGTGGAGAATGTAAAATTATGATACAAGATTATTTGATAAAAACATGTTTACAATAAGCACACTCTTCGTATGATAAAAGTGTGTGATGGTCAGTGGCCAATTCTAAACTGTTAGATATGAAAGTTTAATCAGGGGTTGGATGATTAGTATACATATTGTACGTTCACTTTACGGTCGGAAATCTAAACGGAACCTCTCTCTCTCTCTCTCTCTCTCTCTCTCTCTCTCTCTCTCTCTCTCTCTCTCTCTCTCTCTCTCTCTCTCTCGTATAAGTCTTTTGTGAAATCTCTTGAAAATTTTGGATTTCCTGAGTGATAGTATAGATCTTTAGTGTGGCAGTACTGATGTTTTAATGAACTGTGTCTACTTCATGTTGTCAAATTAGTTGGATCTAAAGTTTTGGCTTTCTGTTGGGTTGCGATTTTTTTCATATCTGGTTCTATAAATAATGGTTCTTTGTTCTTTGTGAATATTGCAATAATATCGAAGCTCAGTCCACACTTTGTAAAGCTTCAACGAGAAGTAGCCAAATGTTAGGTAAATTCGACCCTTTGAACATAAATTCTTGGTGTTTTGAGCTCATTATTATTAGTACTTTAGCTTTTGCAGTTTGCTGTGTTTGTTGCACTAAAATTGAACCTCAGAAAACTTAACACGCATTTTATGTGATCCATAATTTTTCAATCACATTCCATTTATTTTTATTAAAATATACTAAAAATTTAATTTTTAGTTAAACCAAAAAGGGCCTAATGTTCTCATAACCAGAAGAAAATAATAGAACGCGCACAAAACACAGACAAAACTGGATCAATAATGTTATCCAAGCGGAATATCCGGCATATAATGTTGAAAGCACAGTGGATATGTATGTATTGCTACATGATAATCTGAAACAAAAAAAAATCATAAAAAATGCAAGGAATGCGTCAATTTAAAGAATAATTCTGTGTATTGCTAAACGATTGCAACTTGCATATGTTCCATTTCTTGTAAGAAATTATGAAACAAGTGAAATAATCAAAGATACGATATTATTGGCATTACTTTTACCCAAAATGATACCGATACACTTGAGGAGTGGCATTAATAAGTGGAAAGTTTCTAATACAAGTAAAAGACATTGAAAAATGACAACCATTTATTTACCACTTGCTCCCTAACATGCATATTTGGGACACAATTATGTCATTGTTCTTAACACTTGAAAAGGTAGACCCCCTTGGAAATACATACATGAGCATAAAACAGAATAACTAAAGGAATGGTTCAATACAGTCAAAATAATATCAAGAAAGAGGGATCTATGACAAAACATACGTATTTGTTGCCATGTTCAATACGTAGAATTGAATGAAACTTAAAAAATCCTCGCTGGAACATCATCTCAAAATTATACTAATTCAATTTCAATCTCACGTAAAAACTGTGATATGTAAGTCAAATGATATCCAAATTTAAATCATAGTAATTGAATTGTAAAGTTTATAAATGTGATACATGAGTCAAAAAAAAAAAAAAAAATCGAAAAATGCCAACAGTATATCTCCTCTGGAAATATGGTGCAGTACAGATTTTGATCAACGTCTACAATAAGACTTTCTTGGAGATATGAAGATGGTATTGGACTCTCCTCAAATGGGAAACAGTACAAGAATGAAGAATCTCCTCGATCATCATAATCTCAACCACAGGATAGGACATCAACTTCATCACATCACTATAACATCATCACACACAATAATGTTGCCATTTCCCACCATTGCAAGACTTTGCATAAACAGCATAATTGTGCCATAAAAAAAAAAAAAAAAAAAAAAAAAAAAGAAGGGGTCAAAATGCTTCGTTTATTTATTTTTCATAACGCACTACGCTATTAAAGAAGATAAGAGAAGCATCTAAGAAAAGTTTAGTCCAATGTACCAAAAATAAAGTAATGAAAACATCTGTATTGAATGCTTGGATAATGCATTAAAACCCAAATAAATGAAGGAATAATTTGAGAAACAGACAGTACTTTGATTGGCAAAGTAAGCAAGCAATATATAATATATATAATTGGAGAATCAATTAGAATTGTCCCAATGTTGGAATCCAAGAATCAATTGATACTGTTTTAGCGTTTCACCAATTCACACTGTCCACTTTCAAAATTGTTTCTTTGCCATATGCATGCCAACAAGTACCCCAGGACCCTATATGTGTACAATAAAAACAGGACTAGAGGTACTCTGGGTCACAATGGCTTTAAATTCAAGCCATTTCTTCTCAGTATTAAACTGAAGAGACACTGTGTCTTCATTTCAATGTCCATCCTCCTCCATGAAACTATGGCATGATAAATGAATCATAACATATGTCTAACTTAAATGCTCTTTTAACTATTTACTGAAAGATCTAAAACAACTAGATTGTCAAAAGTAGCTGGGACCTTCATATTATACCTATGACGAAAAGATTCTGCACAGGACTCAATGACCTCGCTACCTTGAAGAGTTCTTATGGGTCATTCATTGGTATTCAAATGCATACAAATGATAAAAATAAGACAGATACTTTATCTGTCCAAACACTATAGTCTGCACAGTATGGTCTTCCAAACATAACATAGAATTCACAGCAACATGCATGCAGTAAAAAGTCCGTTACAGTTTTTTACCACCGCCCTATTTCTTCTCAATCCCTTCTATATTCTGAGTTTAACCCAACTGAGAGTATAAAATAAAGATATAAAAAGGTCTTTGGCTGTGTGTAACCTATTGCAGAAGAAATTGCAGTTACTTTGAAGAAAAAGCCAAGGAAAAGAACAAATATTATGGAGATTATGTTAGAATCACTTACATTGGTAGAAGTGCTAAAACAAGAAACTTTCTGATTCAGTAATGACACTCTAAAAGCACTGTATCCACTATCCAGTAGGGGCCTCCTCCCCATAAAGATTTTTTCACACTCCAAACAGAAACCAAATTGCTTTATGTGGAATGTGACAATAGTGTATAGCAAATACAAAAATAAATAAATGAACTAGTAAAAAAAAAATACATATTCTCACACGTGGAACCATTTGATGCTATCAATAAGTCTTCAGGTTTTTTCCAGACAAATAAGTTAACACAAAGAAATTAATAAATAATCCATACTATTAATTGTTATTTAGTGGGGGGGGGATTGCAACAACAAACTAATTCCTGTTCCCTATAAATTTGGAATCAGAGATAATTTTTTGTTACAAACTAATTATTTCTCGACAAACTTGGAGTTGGAGATAACTTGTTTTTTTTTTCCATTTTATACTGTTCATTTCAAGATTTATAAGATTTAGAGCAAGTAGATTATCAACGATTTTAATAGACCATGTTAGTTTTGCTATATGTCTCCCTCTTCTAATCAGTTGTAATGGGATTTAGTGGGGTCCCATAAAAAGAATTTTATAAATCATACACATCTGACAACAGTGCATGCACACAACATACAGAATTGTCTCAGACAGAAAATGAGGTCATCAACTTCTCCAAACGTGAACATATTTGCTAAGAATAATACAAAACTCAATCGATAGTGAGAAAGACATTAAAAGGTGGTTGAAACCAGAGTCGGCCCCAAGTATAATCCACCTAAGCCAAAAAAAAAGTCTTGAAGACCTTAAGAAAAAAAAAATACTTTATATTATAATTATTATTATTATTATTATTATTAAATTTTATTTATAAGAAACCTCTATATTCTAGAAGAGTAAGCCTCTGTTTGGCAAATCCAAAAAAAATGTTTTCAGACAACAAAATTTTTCAAACCACTTTTATACCACACATTTTATTTCTACACTTTTCAACTAAATATTTTTATCTCAAAAACATTAAAAAACATGTTTTTAAATACAAAATTTTTAACAAATAAAGCTTAAATAGGGCCCCAAATAAATTTTCGCTCAAGGCCTCTAAAATGTCAGACCGGCACTGGTTGAAACTGTTGAAAGCTACAAGGATTATATGAAATCTCTTTCTTTCTCATATAATTTATCAGAAAAAAGAAGGATGAGCAAAGAAAAATATTGAAAAAACCATACTGTAACAGTAGCCAATCATTAGCTCTTGCACAATGAACGTCTATTGAGGGTTCTACCACAATCCTTCTCTTTATATACTCGTCTCTATCATTCATTTTAGGCAATTCTTCTACTTTCTATTTGATCTATATACACACACAGAGAGGAGTACAGGAAACAACAAAACAGTAAATTCCTCCTTTCTCAATACCAGCCCCATAAAAGATGATTAACTTCATAAAGAACACAATAGCCTTAAGAATTCTAACAGTTCTCCTTGTTAGCTTTACAGTCAACAGAAAAAATCTCCACTCCAACCACCCTTCGGTTACCGCAATAAATTATCCTCGTGTATATTTTGCAACTGCACATTCATCATTGGCAGAGATGATATTTGATGGGCACCTAAGCTTTGAAAATACCAAACATATGGCTAAGGATTTTGGCGGTCGATACCATCTCATGCCATCAGCAGTTTTATATCCAAAATCAGTTTCTGATATCTCCTCTATCGTAAAACATATTTTCCAAATGGGCGAAACCACGGAACTTACAGTTGCTGCTAGAGGTCATGGCCACTCCCTTGAAGGCCAAGCACAAGCACATAGAGGTGTGGTTATAAATATGGAATCACTTCGGACGCCAGAAATGAGTTTTAACACTGGAATACTGCCCTACGTTGATGTTTCTGCTGGTGAACTATGGATAAATATTCTGCATGAAAGCCTTAAACATGGTTTAACACCAAAATCCTGGACTGACTATCTTCATCTAACAGTTGGGGGCACCTTATCTAATGCCGGAATCAGTGGACAAGCATTCTGGCATGGACCTCAGATAGATAACGTCTACCAACTACAGGTTGTCACAGGTCAGTCATTACTTCACACACAGAATTAGTCTGTCAGCCAGAAGATCATTTAGGCGGATAAACATAAAGAAATGCTTTTTTGTGATAAAATCGGACAGCTCAACCACCTTCTCTCTTTTCTATTCCGCAATGATTCATGATTTTCTAACTCAAGTTATAAAGTGTTTGTACTAATTTGGTATAGACTTTCCTTGAAATGAGGAGAATGAATTACTTATGTCTACTACAATGCCGTGCCTAAATGCAGAGACACTAATTATATTTGGTTCAGGCACAGGAGAAGTGGTAATATGTTCGGAAGAGCAGAACTCAGACCTCTTCCATGCTGTACTTGGAGGGTTAGGACAATTTGGTATCATCACTCGGGCTAGAATTGCTCTAGAACCAGCACCCAGAAAGGTCACTAGATTTGCACTTATAAATAGGATTAGAGTTACTGCAGGAGTAATCATTTTTCTAATCCAAGAAATGTCTTCTCGCAGGTTAGATGGATCCGAGCACTTTACTCAGACTTCACCATATTTTCCAAAGACCAAGAGCATTTAATATCATCTGAAAATTCTTTCAACTACATAGAAGGGTTTGTCATTATAAATAGGACCGGTTTATTAAACAATTGGAGGTCTTCTTTCAGTTCCAAAGACCTCGAACAAGCCAACCAGTTCACTTCAGAAGGTAGGGTCCTGTTTTGCCTTGAAGTTGCAAAATATTTCAACCTAGAAGACTCTGATCACATTGATAAGGTGAGATATTTACTCCACTTTTTCCTAATATATTTGGATAGATACAAAGAAGATAATTCACTTTAGGCCCCCAAAACTCAGTTTTTGTGAAGGTTATTCACCTATTCATCACTACTTCCTTGTTTGCAGGACATTGATGCTATACTATCAGATTTAAATTACATTCAATCCACTCTCTTCTTATCAGAAGTCTCTTATGTGGATTTCCTGGACAGAGTACATGTCTCTGAATTAAAACTTCAGGAAAAGGGGCTATGGGAAGTGCCACACCCCTGGCTAAATCTTTTAATTCCAAGAAGCAGTGTTCATCAGTTCGCCCAAGAAGTTTTTGGCAACATTCTTACAGATACCAGCAATGGTCCTGTCTTGATCTATCCAGTCAAGAAATCGAGGTACTAATTTGTGGACTAGTAAGAAACTGACTTGTTTCCTCTATCAGTTTGTAATCCAGTTTTGAATCACTTTTATCACAGGTGGAAAAATGGAACATCTATGGTTATGCCTGAGGAGAATGTTTTCTACCTAGCTGCATTCTTGTCTTCAGCAATACCTTCTTCCACAGGAAAAGATGGCTTAGAACACATATTAACTCAACACCAAAGAATTCTTAACTTTTGTGGAAGATCTAATCTTGGGATCAAACAATATTTGCCTCATTATAGAACTCAGGAGGAGTGGAAAGCTCACTTTGGTACTTTCTGGGAAGTTTTCTCTAAAAGGAAATCAATCTATGACCCCCTGGCAATCCTAGCTCCTGGACAAAGAATCTTCCAGAAGCGAAGGCATTTGGACGACAATGACCTAAAGTTAAACAGCTCAGTGAATAGAGCTCTTGATGGAAATCCTAGTAGAGATATTATTTAATTTACTTTGCAAATTTGATACTTATTAGGAAACGTAATCATGGTTTTATTTAATAAACTTCCTCGTATTTTATTAAGTGTTTACTTTCCAAATTGGATATTATTTTTGGAGACATAATTAAGGTTTTATTTAATAGATTTCTAGTATTTTCCTAGTTAAATTAGACCTAGTTTAAATCTTATATAAAGGGAGCTTATGCATTACAATAGTTAAACTTTGACATTTAATAAATTGATAATTATCCCTTCTAAAAAATTGTTTCAATAACTCACTTATAAATAATCAATTTAACTGTCCACTACACTTAAATGAAAGTGATCTCAATATAGCAAAAATTAATTCCTTATCGAGGCACATTTGAGCCACCAATATCGCAATCATTTTTTTTGCAAGCGAATATGATGTGCTAGTTCCTTGTGCTCCTCATTCTATAAAAAAATTGTTTTGTGAATAAATTGCACCATATGCTACTTTCAAGAATTTGCTATCAGTATTTGGTCCAAAAAAAGATCATCCCCCTCATTATTAGTTAAGCCTTATCAAGAGTTCAACACCAATACTTGACCAAAACAAAAGTTCAACCTCCTTGAATAATGAATTGTCAGTCTATCTCATAGGAGTCGACATCATTGAGCCAGGGAAAAATGATGGGAATCCTAGTACAGATATTTTTTTAGTTTACTTTTAAACTTAGATACTATTTTAGGAAACATAATTGGAGTTTTGTTTAATAAACTTTTTAGCATTTTATTAATCACTTGGTTTTCAAATTGGATATTTATTTTAGGAAACATAATTAGTATTTTATTTAATAGATTTTAGTATTTTTATAATTAAATTAGACTAGTTTAAATTTTAACTTCATATAAAGGGGATTTATACATTATTATAATAAAACTTTGATATTGAATAAATTGATATTTTTACCCTCTATATTCTCTTTATTCTCTCCCCATTCTCGTTTTCTCCTCTCTCTTGCTCTTTCTTTCTTTCTCAATCTCATTCTTGTTCAATTATAGTCTACGTCAGCTCTAGAGGCACAAGTAAAAATATCACAAAGCCTCTTACATGTACATAACAGAATTATGTACTTCTCAGAAATAGAGCGTCATAACTGTGCTTTTGGTACTTCAAGAACTATAATGTTAGAGAGAATATCGTACTTAGACGTTTATTAACATCCACAAAGGAATAAGAACAGGAACATCAATTGTCATTTCAAGATAAACAAATGATAAGCTAAAGCTAATTTCATATTGGAGAATGAACCCCGGGATTGCCACTTGAATTTAATCGCTTATACAGCAAAGTAACATATTCAACCATTAGGAACAGACCACAAGTCTAAGGGAGCAAGAAATATCAAAGAAAATGAGGGTAGTTAAAGTAAATTTGTAACAGGAATACATTCACTTTGCATCACCTTTCCAGCCAAGGCCTGGCCTACTAATTTCTTCCTGTAAACCTTCGTAGTCACGAGCATCACGAAGAGAAGCCTCAAAATCAGTGGAATCACTTGCAACTGGAAGAAAACTACTTATATCATCTCTAGCTCCAAAGCCTCCAGCCCGCATAACTTCATCAGCCGTTACAGAGGCCTCCATGTTGACTTCTCCGGAAGCATCTATAGATGCAATAGAAACATGCTCATTGGCAGAGTCAAATTTATGAACTACAGAAATGTCTTTCAAAGGAGCAGGCTGTTCTGTCAGGTTCTCTCTCATATCCCGAGGTTGAGCATCTTCCGCAACCTCTTTCTCTGTGCTACCACTGTTCTTATCTAGCGCAAATAAAATTCAAAGAAATTCAATTAAAGGAAGAACTTACAAACTGTACAGTTTAAAACCCAGTTCAGTTTGCTCATAGCAGGTAACAACAGAAAGAATCCCCATATCAAAGTAGCATCTACCTTCCAGATTTTCATTAAATACAACTTCCATAATGATTGATGCTTGCAGAAATCCTATTATAGTCTTCGAATGAAACTCCCAATCTGTCAAAGGAAAAATAACTCTTCAAGTATTGTATCATTTTGTTAGATAAAAGAAAATATGAGTTTGAATGCAGTAGCATAAAAAAAATTGGAACTCGTACGGAGACAATTTAGGTCTGGGGCCCAATATTTTAACTTAAATTAGTACCAAAGAATCTCAAGCAGAAATTGTTGTCTCCTAATATAACAGCCAGTGGACATATTGAAAACAAAATAAAATAAATCTGGTCCTATATTTCCATCCACAATGCGTATTTATGTAGAATTCCACATTGCTAATAATGCTTAATTTCAGTTTTAGCTGAAAGCTCAGTCCAAAAACCATCTGATGGTTCAACATACTACAATTCTAGCAACTAATAAATGGTCATCAAAGGCATATGTTACATGTATGCAAAACGCACAAAATCTATATGATTGACTACCTCTGGTAAATCAGTGTTAGTATTGAAGACAAAAATTAAATATAAGCTTTTGGATCAAGTGGTTCAAGAGACAGAATTGTAAAATCTCCAAATTATTCTATCCTCAGTAAAGGTCAGCAAAGAGTTAAAGCAAAACCTAAAATATCCAGCAGATGAAGAAAACGTATAAATCTCAATAAAATAAATACAACCATTAACTTTGAAACATCAAACATTCCTATACCCCAGAATCTGATCTATACCATCATTGAGAAATAGAAAATTTCATTTTATTCCTATTCTCCTACCAAGATTACTTCATTATTTATTTTAATCATATACAAACTTATAGCCCCAATTCAATTTCGTTTTATGTATATAAATATTTTTGTAAACCTCCCACTATCACTATGTAACACAACGCACGCACGCACGCATAACATATCTGTGCAGTGTAAGTGAAAAAAGGCATTTTGAAGGGTGAAAAGAGAATTAACAGTAAGCAAAAGAGCAGAGAGAGAATCGAAGACCGGAGTCAGGTCCTTACGAGTGCTTGAATTCTTTAAGACACGCGTTAGCTGCGGTTATGGGATGCTGTCCTGTTCTGTCCGGTCCAAGTAATTTGAACTGGCTGTTCAGGGTTCAAATTGAAATTTTATTTTAATTTTATAAAATTTGAAAATTACTTATAATAAAATTGTAAAAACTGAAAAAATACTTATGTTATTTTTCAAATATGTTAACATCACAGTATGATACTTATGATACTTTTTCATTTTTTTTAATATCATAATACGATACTTATGATACTTTTTCAATTTTCTTAGTATTATAATGTGATGTTTATGATATTTTTCAATTTTTTTTAGTATCACAATATGATACTTATGATACTTTTCAATTTTTCTAGTATTACAATGTGATATTTATGATGCTTTTCAAGTTTTCTAGTGTTATAGCTTGATACATTACAAATTTTTATGATACTTTTACTCCGACATAAAATCAAACATTTTTCATATATTATTCCATAATACATTTTTTGTCATAATCCAAAAAAAAAACTCACCAATCATAAGGGTCATGTCATAAACTTTTTTCCTACCCAATTAATCTCCAAATCAGCAGAAGACCACCCAATTAATCTCCAGACCAATTGAAGACCATAAAAGGACACATCATTAACAGCAGCAGCCCACATACAGAGGCAAAGTGCCTGGATTTTTGGCTCTCTCGTTGTGAGTCTTTTAATTAAGTTCCAACTAACATGAGCAGACACATTCTCCAGGGCTACCCTATTCTTCTAAGGAGCTTCTTACTAACAACTGCCATCACTTCCTATTTTGTGGTTTCGGGGCACCTCTCCCACTCCGAAACACTCGAACTATGAAAGATTGCTATCTTGAAATGTAGTTATGTGCTTTGATGATTTTCTATGTTATTAAAATGGAAATAACCGGTCCAATTATTAGGTTAAGGCGGTGGTTCGGTGGTGGCGACGGTGAGCTGGTGGCAGGCTGTAGATCGATGGTAGGCAGTAGGGAAGAAGATGAAAGGCAGTGGTAGGCAGTTGGTGGTAGCTGGTAGGACCGTAGGTAGTGAAGGAAGAAGACAACAAAATGAAGGCACCCCTGATATGGTGGTTAGGTGGTGCTAGGCGGTGGTTCGGGGGCGCTGTGGTAGGGTTCGTCGGTGTTTGATGTGGGTGGCGATGGTGGTGATTTGGTGGTTGTTGTACGTTGGCAATAGTCCGGGAGGGAGGAGAAGAAGCAAACGTGAACAGGCGTGAAATCGGGACTAATAATTTTGAAGTAATGTAATAGCTTAATTTCTCATCTCAAGTTATTTTCTAGAATTGTATTTGGTCGAATTCACACATGTATCTAATTTATCTCTATTTTATTTTTGGGTAGTAAAAATCATTTTTGTCAACTAAAGTAAGTAATTTGTGCAATGGTAAGCCCACGGGGGCCCGCTTAATACAAAAATAAGGACCTGAGCTTACTTTCTAGGAAAATTAGTGCCCTCACCCCCTATAATTAACGATGCTGAATTATGTCCCCATAATATATAATATTGATTATTGTCTTTTTCATAAAAAAATATTTCTATTATTTACCACCTAATTTAAAGATTTTCACTTACTATATTATCATTAACTGAATTTTAGAAAATCATGCCTAACAACATCCTTGATTTTACATTAATACAAATGAATGGAGAAACTGATTCAAATAAAAAGTCACTGCTTCATTGCCATCTTCGTCTTCTTCATAGAATCGATCAACCAGATGTTGAAGATTTGTTGTAGAAAAAGGTAAGTAGTCACATGCTTTAAATCCCAATTCCATTATCATAACTCAAAAACGCTGAAGCCAACCTCGCTCAACCCTTCAACCTCTACTCTCAAACATTCATGCTTTCACTTCATTTCTCCTCATGTATCCTCGCCACTTTTGTTCTTAATCTTTGATGATCCGAAGAGCCTGCTATTTGTAACTCAATAAATTGCATGCCCTTTTCTCCATTTTCAACCTCCAGAGTGCCATCTTTCGATGAAGCATTTTCATTCGGCACAATTTCTTTTAAAACTTGGTTCACAAATCATGACAATCGAAATCTGGCCAGTAGGTATTGTTGGAACTTTTATGTAAAATTGGTTTTGACCAATTTCTGTAATTATTTAAGTGGAACCATTAGTTGATGAATGGAAAATTAAGCCACTTAAAATTGTGACAATATTGAAAAATTATTTAGAATATAATAAAATATTCTAGAATTAATTTAAATGAAAAGATGTGTCTTTTCAAATAAAAGATTGTAACTTTTGAATTTATTATTTTCTAATAGTTCTGTCTCTTTATTTTAGAGACAAATTTCAAAAGACGTGTCATTTGAAAGGGTTGTACTTTTGATACACAACTTTCCAATATCTACAAATAGACCCTACATGCTTGCATTTTTAATTCATTCATCAATTGAATCATTTATCAATTCATTCATTTTTCCATTATTGCATTATCATATTGATGCATATTTACTTAGAAATAAATTTTGCATTTATTTGGAGTCGATTTTCATATGAAGAGAGTTCAAAGCATAAGGTTAATTGGTGTACGTAATTTTGAGTGCTTCTATTGCGGGACGTGATCGTTATATCTTGGGAGACGAATGTCGAAAAACCGTTAGCACATGTGCAGGAAATTATTGTTTTAAGGACAAAGAGTACAACTCTTGCCTCGACCAAATTCATTTTCATGCATTTCATGTCTCTACATTTCTTATTCGGTAAGTTGGAATTCGTTTGATCATGCACATGGAAAATGTATGTTTATTGGAATATAATTATGCATGTTTATTTTTAACAACAGGTATGGACTGAACATGTGATAACACAGGACCAGCATGGGATGCATCAGAAGGCATTTGGCTAGAAGATGGATGCCACTTGATGGAAAGACAGGTAGCGGAACATCAAGAACCACAATATCCTTCATACCCATTGATGGAATAGAAGAAAGTACCTTCGGAGACGCATATTTGAGATTTGCTCCGACTGTACTACCTCTATGAATTGTACGTTCATGGGCAAGCAATTGAGTTTGTGTTGACATACAAAAACGAGGCCCAGTTAAGTGGTCCAACGAATAGGGCCCAATTAAAGAATCTAGAGGATAGGCCCAAAGGAGAACATGTACAAGCCCAAGGTGAGGTCATAGAGAAAAGGCCCCAACATTGCTCAAACTTGCAAGACGCCCAAGATTTGGGCGAGTGGAGCATTTTAGTGCTATTTAAGCGGCGGTTATTGAAGTAGATAATGGAAAATCTTATCACAATTCATGATCCAAGAATCTCGATTATAAACGTTTAAATGATGGGGTAATGGCAACAGTTAAACACAGCGGTTCTGGACAAGTCACTCATTATGGAAGATGTGGGTGGTTATAGGGCGACTAGTGGTTATCTAGTGGTTTTGGAAGAAGAAAACTGTTCAAGGAATATAAAAATAAAAAGAGAACATAGAAGAAGGGACCGATCATTCAACTCTCAAACAGAGAACTATGTAATTTTCAGTTTCATTGCAATTTCCTTGTAATTTTCATGTACTTTGCATTGCAATGTGCTTGTGCCCCTTGGAGGCATTTCGCTTCTTCTTTATAAATTGTAATCTTTGTAAATAAAACACTCCTCGTTGGGACTTTGTCTCGAGAGGTTGTTGTTCCTTACACATTGTCTGAACCTTCTTTTAATTGTTAGCGAGTCTCAATTTTCTGCGCAAAACAATTTGGCATGCTCAGTGGGACAACTTTGGTGTCTAAAGATACAAAAAGTGAAGCAATATGCGTCATAAGAACTCCAATAAGGAAGGTTCCGCCTGGTGTGTTAAAATCAGGTTTTATCATATAAAAGTTCCAAAAATTGCATCATTGGTCCCTGAGGTTTGGAAGTTGAGCAAAACGGTCCCAAGAACCTGTTTTTCCAAATATTTCACATGCCCAGCATGTGGAAAAAACACAAGAAAATAGATTTCAAACTGCTGTCAAGTCCCTCAACTTTGATATTGCAATCCAAGTCCTCAATGTTGGCACTTGTGCACTTTGGTCCCCAACTTCATGTTTTTGTATTCTTTTGGTCTCTTTTCACTCCCTTTTTGACATATTCTCTTTCATTTTGGGATATTGACCCTGAAATATATGCACAATGTGTCCTCCAACTTACATAAAGTCGTACCCTGATTAGGTAAATTAAGCATATCCATGGTCTAGAGGGTACAAAGTACCAAAATTTTCATTGTTCACTTACTAGGAGAAGTTTCTACTCTAGAACACATGGGCTGATTCACATTGCAATGTGGTGAAGTAACTGATTACCACAAAATGAGATTATTCCCTTGTTCATTAACAAGAGTAGCTTTCTCATTGTTCATCAATTTGCCAGGAAATTCTGTTCAGACATGGTAACAGTTAGAACAATTGTTCCATGCCCAATTTTATAAAAATGAGTCTGAAGTGACTCTGGCTGATTTGTCAAATCTACGTCAAATGCCCAACGAATGGGCAGAGAGTTTTCTTTAAAGGTTTAAAACAGTCAGGAGCTAATGTTTTATACCTTTGTCTAAAAAGGAATTTGTCAAGATTGCTCAAAGTTGCTTGAGTTTTGATTTAAAAAAGAAATTCCAGGATAGAATTTCTTGACTTATTTCAGTTGAGGGCTAATGTGATTAGATATGAACGTCTAATAAGAGAAGAAGAACAAATGAAAAATTCTAGTAAAGGGACTTACTATAGAGACCCGAATTTTGACGTTCACATTGTTGATGATGAATATTATGACCAGACCAAACTATGTTTGGCCAAACTAATTGAGGGATATGCATATGCTTGCCCTATAGCGACCGAATTAAATGTAATGGTCAAGAATGAACCTATAGGGGATAAAAAAAGGCTAAGGTGTTTTCATTTGACGTGACCAAAGATGACCTTATATTTGACAAACTATATAAGGATAAGCAAATTAAGTTGCGCGATAAGCATAAATTGCCAAACCTTAAACAAATCAAGGGTAAAAAAATTATAAGTGGCACAATGCATGGTCACGTATGACTAATAATTGCTTGATTTTTCGTCATATGTTACAGTATGCTATTAAATCTGGGTGAATCACTTTTGGAGCTAAGAAGAAAATGGTAGTGGATGAAAATCCTTTCCCACAGCCACTCAGAGTTAATATGGTGACAACTGGCTTCAAAAATAAGTTTTCAAAATTCAAGTTGGTCATAGATGATGGAGAGGAAGATTCTAAGCCTTATCCCATTGTTTTTAAATGTCTTAAGGAAAAGGAGCCCAGAAAGGATGAAGGAACCTTATGTGCTGGTGCAAGGAAGAAGTGAATGAGAATATTGAAAAAATAGGAACATGGGAAAGTCATCATCGCTCTAATGTTGTTCCAGATTTCCAGCCTAATGAAGGATGAAGCATTCCATACTATGGGAGACCACCTTTTTAGAAGCAACTCAAGCAAATCCACAGTGGTCAGACATTTAGGCCACAACCTCATATGTCAAATGTATGGCATTCATTCCAGTACAATGCAGGAAGGGTTGTACCCTTGAGTGAAATGACTAGAACTCAACAAAGTCGCTTTCAACGAAATTATGGGCGAATGATGAGACAACAGCAAGGATTGTCACGTCCTAGGGAGACTAAATTGCTTAAAGTGACTAACCAAAATATTCTTAAAGATAGTAAAGAAGTGAGTACTAGTGAATTAATGGAAGAACCGCCTGAAGATTCTTCTAGGAAGTCAAAATTTGAACGAGGAATGAAGGATGAAGATGAAGAAGATCCAGAGCAATCTATCACCATTCAGTTTGGAACTCTGCCTCTAGTCATAGCAAATAACTACTTGTTAGCCAATGAGTTTAAAAGTAAAGAAAACGACGACGAAGAGATAGAAGATAATGAAGAGGAAGCATTCATGTTAGATTTTGGAGAATAGTCAGGTCAAACATCTCAGGATGTATATGATGGAGAAGAGGATGATGGCTTGACTGGTGATGAGTACTTTAAGAGCACATTTTTTATTCACTTATCGTCGTGTTTTGGTGCTTGTTTTACTTCATTAAATTATCATTTACCGTATTTTTTGTGTATTGTGTTGATTAGGACTACAAGGGAAGAAAAGAATTAAAAATGGACCAAAAAGTGCTAAAAATCAAGAATTGGAGATCAAAGTCCGAAGAACACTTACTACCATAAATGTGTCTGTCAAGGCCGTAAGTTACTTTCTACAGGAAGAAAATCTCATCAATCAAGTTACGGCCATAACTGCATCTCTCATGGTCGTAGCTGTTGTGCAGAATATTTTTGTAATATGATTCGGGGTCTATCTTTGGCAACTCTTGATGGGTCTCCTAGGGCACGATTTTGAGGAAATAAAAAAGAGAACAAGCACAAAAAGGAGGCTAAAAATATGGGGAAAAGAATAGAGAATTTTGGGGGGATTTTCAATCATAGAAGCATCAACAACAAGGTGAATTCATGAATCAACTTGAAGAGTTCATCATGACCATGTTGGGCTAGAATTCCTAGTCTTGTTCAAAGGGGAAGTTATGTCAATTCAATTATGTTATTTTCTTTTCTTACAAATTAGCAAAGTTGTTTCTATCCCTTTCCTTTCAATTGTTGAATTATTACATTTTGAATGTTCAATTAAGTTTATTTGATTGATGAATTTGATTTGGCCAATTGAATTGCTTAATCTTTAAACTCATGAATGTGCTATGTTTAGACCTTTGATCCATAATTGTCATTAGATCTTGACTCGTAGTAGCAACTCAATCTATTGCAGGTTTAGTAATAATTTGACTTGGGTTGATTAATTCGAGCTTGTGAAATTAACAATCCAATCAAATTCAATCCATTTCTTCTCTTTTTTCGTACTAGTCTTTTATTAAATCGTAAGAGCTTGTTTAGGATTGTCCATTGGCTAGAATTGAATCAAAGAGCTTGTTTTGATTTAATTTGCATAAGGAAGAATTGTGATAATCAGAGCTTGTTGATTATCTAAGATTGATAAATTGAATAAGAGATAGGAACGCATTTGTAATACCACTTTTTACTTTGCATGCATTCTTAAATTTCATGTAATTTTATATTGATGTGATTATGAGTTATTTAATTGTAATTATTATGGTTGATAATTTGATTTTTTTTGCAGTGGAAGGACTTGGACGCCTTGACGGTAAATGTGCTAATTAGAACGTTTATAACTTGTTTATGTGAAATTCTATGTCTAATTATTTATTTTAATTTCTAAGTATGTTTATTTATATTTATTTAACTTGTAAATGGCCAAAATGCATTTAATTTGAAATTGGGGTAAAGTTTAGTTGAAATTGGAGAGTAAATAGAAGCTATGGACTTACCTGCGCGCATGGAGAGAAATGAGGGACCAAATTGAAAATTATCAAAAGTTTATATCAAAACCAAACGTAACCTATCATCTCTCTCCCTCACGCTCACTCTCAGCTCTCTCACTCTCTCGCCTCTCATCTCTCACCTCACATGATCCTCTCAATTCGACACCGCCGACAACCACCAAGACGTCGACCACCTCCACCTGGTAACATTCCCCCTCCCCCTCCCCCTCCCCCTCTCCCGCTCACTATCACACGCACAGTCTCAAACATACAGCCACACTATCTCACACAGTTTTCACACACATGAAATTTTATGTATATACTTACGTATACATTTGATTCATTTATTGGAATACATATGTAATTTTATATACATGTGTGTGTAAATAATTGGGATTTTATACACGAAATCTTTTGTGTGTGTGTGAATACACACACACATACACACATTTACATATTGTTGTATTTAATATATGTTTACAAGTTCAGATTTGAAAATATTAGATTTAGCTTGTGCCATTTATGGTTTTAGTTAAATTTTTAAGTTAGAAATTGCAATTTTCAGATTTGGGAATTGAAGATTTTGAGAATTATGTTTAATTTATTTTAGGTTTAATTGAAAACCTTATCTTGAAACATTTTAGATTTTGAATAGTTAGAATGCTAATTGGAACTCTTCACGTGAAATTTAAGTTGTGATAATTTTCCATAGTTTTGACTTTTGTGTAATTTGATAAGTAAGATTTTAAATATGGCTCTTGAAGTTAATCTTATTTTGAATGTGGTATTATTTGTATTTAACATAGCTTAAGGACATGTCTGGGTGAAATTGTAAGTCACATGGAAGTCTTAACCTTGGTTAGGAGTTTTAAATGTGATTTTTAACTAAAAGTATATTTTATTTAAGGGATGGATATAGATTAGGATTGTTGGGTACATTGACGTCACGAGAATCTGAGACTCTTCCACTTGCAAATCAAGATAACGGTAAATATTAAAGACGTAAGGTAAGTAAACTTCCCCCATTTTCATCAAAGTAGAAAGTTAATGTGCAATTAATGTGCTTAAGTGATTTTGTGTTAATTACCTAATTTTGATACTTTTGGTTTATGAAATGCAAGTATGTGTATTTAAGGAAGTGTTCAAGCATGTACGTTATCATGTCATTGCATCATCAAGCATGCATTGGCATCGAAATTGGGAAGTCAAATGTTTTTAATGAAAGAAATATGTCAAGGTGCAAGTTTGTTCAAAAGTTATGTATTCCAAGTTTTTTTTTTTTTTTTTTGAAAGAATGGGTGTACTTCTATGCCATGAAAGATGCAAGTGGGAAATGGGGCGCAGGGGTGCTTTGTAGTGGAATAAAGTGAATGAGCCACTTTACGGTGGAATAAATGTTAACCGCTCTGCAGTTTTACCAGTAAATGTCATCTGATTCCAAATAAGAATTGCCCAATGTTATCTGATTGACTAGAAGATACATCAAGTGAGCTCACGATGGAAATGAAGTAAAAGTTTTGAAATGTGTAAGTGAAAGTTTGAAAAGTTTGAAAGTCCTGAAAAGTAAAGTAAATGGGGATACATATTTCAAATTTTTTAAAGCATTTCATGTCATGAGCATGCATCACGTGCATAAAGTTTTCTTACTGAGCTTTATCTCACCCCAATCCCTCTCCAAAATTTTAGGTTATGAAAGCTAGGTGATTTGAGGAGAGCGCTTGGCGGCAGAGTCAGATAGTACCTAATGTGATCCGGGATAGGAGCTCAACGGAGAAGTTAGGCCGGGAAGATGAACGGATCAAGCCGAGTCAAAAGATCAAAATCTCAGGATCAGAAGCCTATTTACAACCGTAAGGGTCATATGTCACGGCTGTAATCCACTCTCGGGCTAAAACGCAAGATTCCAAGATTTTCAGATTTATGGCCGTAAGTCTAAGTGTCACGACCGTAACCTTTAAAAAGAAATACACTTACGGACGTAAGTGTTTCTTCACGGCCGTAACTGCTCAGCGGGATAAGATTTTCGCAGAATTTTGATTATTTTATTTCCTTTTACGTTTTAGTTATTTTAGTTTAATTAGGACTCTATTTTGAGCCCATTCGCGGCTAGGGTTTGTTTTGCTTATTTATATCCTTTTCTTTCATTGTAATAATTAGACTTTGATTTTAAAAACAGTTTTATTGAGGATTCAATAAAATTTATAGGTGGATTCCTATATAATTTTTCGAACTTATCAAGATTAATCATCTTGTAGCGTTCATCAGGAACTTATCAAATATTCGTAAGAGTATTTGTCGCGTTCAAAACCAGAAACTTATCAAGGAAGTTGGAAAGATCCTTGTGGCGTTTTGAAAGTCTTGGTTCTTTATTCCACATTGTCGATCTTCACGTCGTGAATATCGGATCAAGATTCCACCGTCCGTAACAACCTGGGTTCGGAACTTTTCGGCGTTAATTCCGCGCATCTCGAATCATATCAATACCGTAGTTTTATTTCTTTTACAATTGAATTATGGATTTTTACAAGTTTTTCATTGGTTATTCTTTCATTGGTATATTCTTTAAATGATTTTGTTGGATTGAGTTTGAATAAGTTATGGTATTTCCATTGGTGATTAGTTTGTTTCATATTTCATAAGTTGAAGAATTATTTACTTTAAGATGTTATCGTTGAGGAGTTTGGGAATATTAAAGTTTGATTTTGAATTGTGGTTGGATGTTGAATGTCGAATTTTAATTGAGTTGAAATTTATGTTATAAAAATGTTTGATGTCCCACTACAGGTTGGCTAAGTCCAACTTATAGAGGAGACTGTCGAAAATTCTTTAGAATATTTCAATAGAAAAATGAAAATTTTAGTGCTCAAAATGTTTTATTTCTGCATTAAAAGTAAAGGGTAACACACGCATAGGTTTAAGATTTTAAATTAGGGGTGTTACAGCATTGTATGGAAAGTGTTGACCCATGGTTAACTTAACCTTATTGTTTTGATCATAACAAACAAGAATATATTGTGTTATTAACAAGTGTGCTTCAAGTGTTTCATGTAATGATAAATATTCAAAGCACTCTATGTTCAAATCGTCTCTCAAAGATATAAATCAAAACTATGTGATCAGGCACATGAGACGCAAAGAAGATCATGAAAGAATTAAAGATATTCAAGATCAAAACTGAAGTTGAAGAGCATGACATGAAGATCAAGAATTCAAGCATACAAGATTAGAGTTCAAGTTCAAGAGTTGATTTAACCTATGTAAAGGTATAACACTCTCAATCTTTAACGATGAAATTCAAAGAGCTCGAAAATGATTTTTATGCATCAAGAAACTTACTTGAAAATTCATCACTTGCATAAAATATTTTTATCTAAGTCAATATTGCTTTTCATATGTTATTTGATCTTAAATCATGATTATACTATGTTAAACCACTTTGAAAAACAAGTTAGAAACCTAAAAAATCCTAAATTTTCATATTTTTCAAAAGTCAATTTTCGGTCAACCGAAAGTCAACTTTCGTTCAACCAAAATTGGTCAACCGAAAGTTCAACGGTTGAAAATGTGTAACGGCTATATGCATGTTTCGGTCGACCGAAACTCCAGAAATGGTCAACCGAAAGTTGCTGAATTTGAATATCTTGATCTATAAATAGCCATCTCATTTACATTCATTTTCAACAGCATAGAAAAGATTTTATAGAAACTTTCTTGTGAAAATTCATTGTTCTTACTTGGTTTATATTCATCTATTATTATTATAAAACTTTGATTGATTTAAACTTTATTTTATCAAATTTATCAAAGTTTTTGGAAGAAAGTTTTGTGAAGATTCTTGGTTTTATATTGTTTAAACTTCTTCAACATTTTCACACTATATTGGAATTGAAGTGTAAGTCTCTCTTTGTTCTAAACTTGTTTTAATCTTTTAAAAGAGAGAAATTCCAATTAAGGAACTTTGATTATTTGTGCTACATTTTTCATTATCATTTGATTCATCAAAGTTCCATTGTCTAAACACTTTGAGCTTAACTCATTGTTATTTATTCAAGTGTGACATCTCTTGGTACTTAATTTGATTCAATATTTTAACAAGAGATTATTTGAAAAACTTTGTTTGATTGCTTTGAACTTTTCATTATCATTTGCATCAAAGTTTTTCTCTAACACTCGAGCTTAATTCATTGCTATCTATTGAAGTGTTAGCCTAACTCTCTCTGTACTTAATTTGAGTATATCATTTTTCAAGAGAGTTATTTCAATTGTAAATTCAATTCATTATATCTTATGGTTTCGAGAGCCTTGTGAAAACTCGATTGTTGGTTAAGGGTAGGTGCTCCTTGTTGTAAGTCACCTAAGGATAAGTGCTCCTTGTTGTAAGTCACTTAAGGATTTGGTACTCCTTATTTTAAGTTACCAATATAGTGGTTTTGGCCTTGCTCGTGACGGAGAGCTCGGTAACAGGGGACGTGGATCACGTTGGTTGATTAAACCTCCTTAAATCGCGTTTGCATTCTCTTATCCCTTTTACTTACTTACATTGCACTTACTCTATTCTATCAATTTATATTGTGCAACACTATATCTAAGTGCTATACTTGCTTTATCAATTAAGTTTACACATTTATAGCACACTACATTGATAGTTAAGTTACTTGCAACACTAAGTGCTCATACTTATACCTATTTCCTAAATAGGTTTGAAAATGGGGAGAAATTTACAAACTTCTGCAACCTAATCGATCCAAAATAAGATAGATTTGATAAAATACCACCCCGAGTAACCTAATTCTAGCATAGGTTGTCGGACTTTTATGAGTAGCTATGGTTTGAATTTCGTAGGGCACTATCCCTAGCCACTAGAATTTGAGTTCGGAACCAAGATTGAGCAATGACCTATACTTCATAAATGGATGAGAGCAACACATATAAACCTTAATTTGTGAGCTTTTAAGCTTATAAGCTACTTTAACTCTTCATATTAAGCTCATATTTCTTTGATGTATGTCCTGCTTGGTTGATTTATTCCTGGATTTGCTTTTGTGTACATGCTCTCGTAGCTTCTTGGCTCAAGTGAAAAATAAAGTAATGCCATTAAGTCAAGTCCAATTTGACTCTCTAAGCAAGTCTACCATAATGAACTTACAATTAGAAGCTCCTTTGAGCCTTAGCCTTCCATTGAAATTTGGATGTCATGTTATAAACTATAAACATCCCTTCTTTCATGTTATCTCTATTTTGAACTTGTAGAGAAGGGACTCACAAGCTTGTGTTGATTAAGGATTGTGTGGTGATTTGACCAAAAGAGAAAAGTAGTAGTCTATCTCTAAAATTAAAAAAAAAAAAAAGAGAAAAAGAAAATAAAAGATTAGTCAAGTGCTCCTCTTACCAGACCAAGGAAAACTTTTTAGTGAGGAAGGCAAACCCTCAACTTGCGTAAAATCAAAATCAAGTGTTGAATCAGTTAGATAGCACTAAACCATGATGAAATTCATATTGATGGTGAAGGACGAAATGTGTATGTTGAATCGATTCAGCTTGGGAAATCCTCTCTCAACTCAGCCTAAAAGTTTCCCTTTTATCCTACCTAACCAGAAGTCCCATTACAACCAAATAAAGACCTTTACTTTGCACTTGTGTTATTGTTGGCCCTAGTTGTGACATTTGAACAGTATGTGGTAATGAATTATTCATGTGGTAAATTGAGTGAAATTCTTTCCCTTAAACATTGTTGTGAGAATAGAGGAAACATCTGGTGAGGGTGTTGACTCCCATTACATATACTTAATTATGGGTAGTTTGAATTGCTTGATCTATGTCTGTATTGTTGATTTGGGGCTAGGGACATTGTGTTGACTAAATTCTCACTGTGGATAACTATCACTAATCTAGTGGCTTTTGCTAGATTTAGGCAAAACTAACACCCTTGTAGCAACTCATTGATAAATGTCAAGAGTGAACTCATGAGAGGTGGGAGTATACAAACCACATTGGATGATGAATTGGGTCGAGGGTGATTTTCATTTCGGTTAAGAGGGTATTGGAAGATGCAGCTCGTGCACACACTAACACATTCCAGTTATGCGATTTCATTTTCATAATAAAGAGAAGTGGGCCATGACCTTGATTTTCCGAATTATAGGTTTGTCTGTTCGGTTGAGTCACGTCTTTACGATTGTTCGAGGACAAACAATAGTTTAAGTGTGGAGAAATTTTGACGAGTGCTTTAAGAACACATTTTTGATTCACTTATTGTCATGTTTTGGTGCTTTTTTAACTTCATTAAATTATCATTTACTGCATTTTTTTAGTATTTTGTTGCTTAGGACCACAAGGAAAGAAAATAATTGAAAATGGACCAAAAAGTGCTAAAAATCAAGAATTGGAGATCAAAATCCAAAGCACACTTATGGCCATAAATGTGTCGTCTCCACTGTAAGTTACTTTCCACATGAAGAAAATTTCAGTAATCAAGTTATGACCCTAACTGCATCCCTCATGGCTGTAACTGTTGCAATGTACTACTAGGAAGTAATTGGATTCATAGGAGTTGTTACATACCTTCATCTCTCCACTAGTGCCTATTTTCTAGAATGATAAAGGAGAAGCAGAAGTCGTGCAAGTAGACCACATGCCTTTTTTCGCAGAAGCAAACTCTGTGGAGAGGTTTATGTATGAAGGGAATTTATGGACCTGTCAGAGTAGTCCAAGATGGGGAAGAAACTTAGATCCTAGCGTAGAGTGAAGAGCTATTTTAAGTAGATGCACTTACTAAAATGTTTAATCAAATGAGGCCAGACATAGTGGCCCTTGAGGAGCAAGTAATTGGTAAAACGACAATTAAAGAATTCTAATGGACTGTCAACAAAGACCGAATCTGGCCGATATTCAGGCCTTTAGAGCTAGACTGATGGCTTGCAATAAAGAATGTGAAGAGAAGACAAAAGAAGAAACAACTTTAATGATTTCAAAGAACAAATTAACAGTGTTCGAGTTGGAGCAGAATGTTGGCCGAGAAGTAACAAGGTGGATTGCTTAGAAGAGGAAATGTTCATGAGGAACTTAGACGATGAAGTAATGGGGATCACAAAGCTTAGGCACGCTTAAACACAAGACCCTTTGATTAAGGTGAACATTGATGACAAAGGGGAGGATCGCCCAACATTTACCAGTCAAGCTCTTAGTCAAGAGCTAAGTGATCAATTAATCACTTCGTTAAAAGAATACAAAGTTTGTTTTTATTAGGAATACGAGCACATGCCTGGTTTAGATAAAAGTTTGGTAGAACATTTATGACCAACTAAACCAAATTTTAAGCCTCATAAACAACCTCCTAGGTGTTTTACCCCTATGTATTGCCTGAAGTAAAGAAAGAGATAGAACGATTGTTGAAGGCAAGTTTTATTAGAACAACCAGGTATGTTGAATGGTTATCTAATATTGTGCATGTGTTAAAGAAGAATGGTAGTTGATAAGTGTATTTTATACACTTATTTCTATCCTAAAAGTAGGATTTTATATATTCGTTTGAAAATATTTACTATTAATTTTGTTATTATTTGTTTATATTTCATAAAATATCCCAAAATCAAGAAAGCAAAAGAATTGGAACAAAAACAAGTCATTTGGATGATAAAATAGCTAAAGTATGAAAATTAAGAGTTGATGAAGTAAATCAAAGGGCCAATTGGAAGAAAAATTGAAGAAGAAATCAAATTTGAAAGAAATTAGAAGTTCTAGGGCTAAATTACAACAATCGAAAGTTGAAGGACCTGCTGTCCAATAAAAGATCAAGAACCAACTTAAACTAAATCAGAAGATGAAAATTGCCTTCAACCATAACACCGTGCAGTTTCACACTACAGAACTGTGTGGTCGTATGGTTGGATTTTTTTACGACTGAAGCTAAACCTAAAGAAGCGTGTGACCGCAGCACTAATAACCATGCGGTTGCATGGTTGTCTCCTGGGCCATGCAGCTGGGCTTTTGCATGGATTTCAATAAAATTCTCATCTCTTTTGACCTAACTTCAAGCACATCTATAAATACCAGACTTGGGGCACGAAATTGGGGGGGCCCTACTTGTGAAAGTGATGTCAAAACGTTGTCCAACTGCTGAGTGATCCATTTAAAGCCAAATCAAAGATTGAAGAACAAGGATCAAGAACATGAATAGGGTGATATCTATCCTTTCTTCTTGTGAATTATCTTTAATCATGTATCTAGACTAGATTTTCTTGTTGGAATTGTGATGATACTTTAGTTCCAGATTCTATATTTTGACTTGTTATTTAATTTACGCTTTTCATGAGTTTGATGCAATTAATTATGTTTTTATTTTCATCTATGATTGTGGACTTGATGTTTGTGATAATTTGCTATGTTCGAAAGAGTAGGAAATTATTAGACCTTGATTAATTGCTACAAAGTCCGACAGGGGATAAAAATATACCTCTATGCTTTGTGTTATCTACTCAAATATTTACAAATCCTTTAATGTTTTCTTACGCATTTGTATTCGTCATAGAAATATAGTCGGATCATGTGTAGAAAATGGTGTTAATTTTTGTTCGAAAGGGAGTCTTAGCAACATTAGGAATATGAATTTTCAAAACTCATGGATTGCCTTTAAATGATTTAGTCAAAATATGGATGATGGAATAAAGTGGATTCACAATTCTAACATCTTTAATTCATTGTTTTCAAAAACTTGTTGCTGAGACATAAAGTGGATGTGAGTCTGAATATTGATCCCACAAAAATTGAGCAAATTGTATTTTAGACTACTATTCCTTGACCGGAACTATAAAAAGCTTTGGTTTGAGAATTTTGGAATTAAAACTTAACTAAAAAGAACGAAAATTTTGTTTTTGTAAAAACTATAAATTGAACATGTTAGAATCAAGAATCCATGTTAACTCTATCATCCATGTGTTTGACTTAAAATAATTTATGGAGAATTGAAAATTCGTGTTCCTATAGTTATTTATGTCCCCTTTCGAGTGATGCATTAAAACCATTTCCTAAATACAAATTGACTATATTTCTATGACAATTAAACAAATAGAAAAGCATTAAAGGATCCATGAACACTCTCAAGGATAACACAAAGCATAGGGGTATATTTCTTTCACCTATCAAACTTTGTGGTAATCAATTCAAGTCTAATGTATTCCTAGTCTTTCGAACATAGAAAAACATCACAAAATCAATAACCATGCGTCTACAATTATAAATGAAAATAATTCACAATTAATTGCATCAAACCCATAATTTGCATAATGGAAATATCAAATCAAAACAAGGAATCAAAAGATTAAAACTTCATCACAATCTAACTATTAAAACCTAGCCTAGATACACGATTTAATCTAAATCACAAGAAAAATGAAAAGAAGTCACCACGTTCATCTTCTTGATCCTTGGTCTTCAATCTTGTTCTTCACATTGCATGGATTCCTTAACAATTGGACAACATTTTGGTATGAAATCAACAAGTCGGGAACCCCTAATTTCGTGCCCAAAGTCCGGTATTTATAGATGTGCTCGAAGTTAGGTCAAACGAGATGAGAATTCTGTTGAAACCTACGCAATATCCCAGCTACACTACCCAAGAGATAACCATGTGACCGTACAGTTATAAGTGTTGTGGTCGCACACTTCTACAGGTTTAGCTTCAGTCGTCAAAAAATATGGCCATGCGATTGCACATTTCTTTAGTGTGCGACCACATGGTGTTGTGGTTAAAGGCAATTTTCATCTTTTGGTCCTTGATCTTTTATTGCACAATAGGTCTTTCAACTTTCGATTGTTGCAATTTAGCTCTAGAACTTTTGATTTCTTCTTAATTTTTCTTCCAATTGGCCCTTTGATTTACTTCATCAACTCTTGATTTTCAAATATTAGCTCTTTTATCATCCAAATACTTGTTTTTGCTCCAATTCTTTTACTTTCTTGATTTTGGGATATTTTCTGAAATATAAACAAATAATAAAAAAATCAATAGCAAATATTCTCAAATGAACATATAAAACCCTAACTTTAGGATAGAAATAAGTGTATAAAATACACTTATCAACACCTCCAAACTAGAACTATTGTTCATCCTCAAACAAACTAAAACTAAACTATAAAAATAAAAATGCAAATAACAAATGTTTTTGGTTTTTCAACATATTTATCATGCGCTTTAACAACCCAAATTGATAATTCACTTTAGAAAAGAAATATGAACAAAAAATTATATTCATTCTTCCGATATTCAACTTCACAGTATGTGTGTGTGAATAGCAAAAAATCAAATGCAAACTCATGTAAAAATTTGCTTGATATTGTGTGACTAATCATGCATAAATAAACCCGACTCCATGTGGTCAACAATGATTTTTTTTTATTTTCCTTGCACTCTCATAAATGATCACAACCTTCCTTGCACTCATAGATGATCACAACCTTACTACTTTTCTCTTATTTCTCGAGGTCTTTTCTATTAATATGGTTTCTAATTATGTATATATTGTATTTTTCCACACAAGGTAATTAGGATTTGATAAGCATGCACAAAATCCCAAAAGTAATCCATTCCCAATCTCACACTTTAGTGTTAGAAATTCTAATCAAACAGGCTTATACCATTCATTTTATTCCATTTTTTTTTCATCTGGACGACTTTTTCTTTTTATGTCCATGCCTTTTACCAGATTTGTGCAGACTTCTCATACTTGCTTTCTATATGATCCCTATAGAGAGATTTAGGTCGATGACTCTCAAGCCAAACGACTTTAGGGCACCAGTTTCAAAGAACCCATCAGACTTAATTAACCGAGTCATAAAGACGTAATAGAAAAATTAAAGATGTTTTAGCGTCTTATGTGTAAGTCCACTCTCCGTACTTGCTATCTAATTGACCCCTGTAGCGAGCTTTGAGTCGATAGCTCCCAACTCAGTTGAGTTTAGGGTACCAGGTTCAAAGAACCCCTCGGACTTACTTGCTTGAGTCAAAAAGGTATTTGAAGAGTAGAATAAGTCCTTCAACATTTTTTTTGTTTTTATACTGGTTATGGTTTATACCCATTGATTAAAACCTCCTCAACCAAATATGCAAAACAAAAAACTTCAGACCCTTAATCCATCAATGCCTACTCATACTAACTTTTCCACCCTCAAACTGCATCTTGGCTCTACATTTTAGGTCGGGGTCTAAATTCTTAAGGTTTGAGATTTTTCAGTCAATTCTATGTTCAAATTGCTTAAGTATACCCCACATGTACCAAGTATCTCCCTACACAAGTTATTATTCCACAATGGCTAAGTGCTCATGTTTGATTAAAGTTTTACATGGATGAATGTTTAAGAGAAATTAAGTTCACATGTTGTCCAGTTTTCTAGCTAAAGCACAAAATTAAATTCAAATCATGTCATGGTCAATAAATAAATAAACAAAAGTTCTCAAAATTTTCTAATTTTTATGATTTCTTTTCCTACCAAAATCGAATGTATGTGTAAGTAAAAGCACATGAATGAGATTTCCACCCCCAAACTAGAAATATGCATTGCCCTCAATGTATTTAAAAAATAAGAAACAATTAAACATAAAATAACAATAGGGGTCAAGTACTTTCCAGGTTTGGAGAGGCGGTGTTCTCATTTTGAAGCTTTGATCTTCATGTAGCTTGGATGATTCGACCCTTTTTTAGCTTCTCCATGTTTGGTCCAAGGTGATTCCATATTTTGTTCCATACAAAAGAGAGATAATAGAAATTAGAATGCATAGATATTGCATAGGAACTGAAATAAAACAACACAACACGCCCAAACTAGGACTTAGAAAAATTTTGAAATTTTTCAAAAATGGACAACCACTGACTTTCAACCCTTGACATCACCTAGAAAAAGTGAAAATTTCCCGAAATGTGTCCTAGGCATATGAAAGTACATAACTTGGTCTACATCTTATCAAATATTCATCACATTTGGAGTTCAATTGGGACATGATAATGCAAGGTGATACATGTGCAATGAAGCTGAGAACAGGGGTTGTGGTGCATTAGTGCCTGCAATAACCTTGCAATGAGGTGCTATGTAGTGCAATGATGTTCAAGTTGAGTTTCATACCTTCAATCAGTGTAAACAATGAATAAATGATGCACAATTGATGTATAACATGTGGTGAATGTGATCATCCAAAAAGAATTGCAAAAACTCAACAAAAAAATTCATTGGGACATCTTATCGAGCACCTTGTATGCATGTGATGAAATCAATGGAAAATATAGAGTTGGAAGCTTGAATCAAACCAAAAAATTTCACCTACAAATCACAATTCAATATCTCTTAACTCTAGCCTAAACCCATCACAAGACATTCACAAAATTAAGTTTTCAATAGAATATGAAAAGCTCAAGAATTATGCATAATTCTACGAAGTTGTGAAAAATTCTTACCTTTTGAATGATTTGAGTGTGATGCAACAAATGAATTTGAGTCAATAGGACATGCAATTATTAGGAAATAGTTAGGGACTCAATGTTGGATGATTTGGGAGAAGAAAATGGGTTTAAAGTGATTGAAATGAAAAATGGTTGCATTTAAAAAAAACTGTCCGTCCTGTCCAGAATCATACCATGCGATCACACGATTCCTTTGAACAGTGTCTTGAATTTTTCCAATTTTTAGTGATACATGGAAAGGCGGCCCAAGACCTTCACATGGGCAAGGACATCAAATTTTATGGTCACCACAGTGGCCGTAAATGTCACCATAGTGACGCATCACATTTACCCCACCCCACCCCCTACTCATCCCTCCCTTATCCCACCCCTCTACTTTCTATTACTTGTCGAATAAAATGTAGTATTCAAGAATTATTCTTTCTTTATATAAACCTTCATCCTCCTTATTTGTTGAGACGCTTCATCTGCATTCCTCCATTCTTACTTCTTCTGCATTGTAAATCATAGTACGTAAACTCTCTCTCTCTCTCTCTCTCTCTCTCTCTCTCTCTCTCTATATATATATATATATATATATATATATATATATATATATATATGATAATGTAATTTTATTCTTAAATCTTTTGTAAATAAAGTGGACTTTTAAGTCTGGATATCATACCCACGGGGATTGAGTAAATTGTATTCTAGATTAAATTCATTAACCGAAATGAGGAAATTCAATTGAGAATTGTTTGAATGAATCTAAATTAAGAACTAAACTAAGAAAACAATAAAGATTTGATTTTTATAGAATAAATATAAACAAGCGTGTTGGAATTGAGAATCCACTTTAACTCTAACAATCACATTTTGACTTAATTGTTTAACTACAATTCATGGGGTTTTGAAAATACGTATTCCTAATGTTATTTAATTCCTATCTCGATGATGCATTAAAAGCTTTTTTTCTAAAATGTAACCCGACTATATCTCTATGACGAATTGAACACAAGAAAAACATTTTAGTTTTGAGAACACTTTAAAGGATAACACAAGGCATAGGTGGTATATATCTATCCCATATTGGACCTCGTGGTAATTAAATATGGCCCTCATTCTTTACTTGTATTCAAGTCCTCCAACTTCCAATTATGACAATTTGACCCATATACTTCTGATTTCTTCACGTTTCCACCTTGTTGTCCTCAATTGGCCCCTTTCACTTCTTCATGTCCAATGTTTAGCTCCAATAATCATCCAATTCTTCAGTATTTGCTTCATTTGTATCATTTAGCATGAATCTTATCTAATTCGTCTTTAGTATGTTAAGTGTTCAAAAACATAGTTTATGGCTCTGATACCATTACTTGAGGAGACCATATAATTATTTAATGTTGCAATATTTATTATTTATTATTACAAAAAGAATACAAATTAAAGCCTCTGAGCATCTATAATTATATTTTAAAACCGAAGTTTATTTTAACAACTATTATAACATGTGCTAAAATAAACTTCTCTTCTAACTGGTCAGATTTCCCCATTTAAGGTAAAAAATTTGATTTCAAAATTGGTTGTTTAGACTTTTCTTGAGATGTGAGGTAAAAAACTGATTTGTCACTCTTGTCTCTGTGTACTTATAAGCTTCTCTTCTGGCTAGTTAAACTTTCTTATATTAGCCTTTACTCTCTTGTGTATTTGCTTTTACTTTCATGTGTTAAAGGAAAAATCAAGGTGTTTTCCCTTTTTGGAGGTTTGCCCACTGGAGTTTTCAGAATGGATGTTTGGTAGCTTTTATTGGCTCTCTTGTTAAGTTGACTTCTCGCTTTACCTTATCTTCTAATTCTTCACATGGTGAATGTTAACTGGGCTAATATGTTTTAATCAAAATGGGCTGGCCAAGGTCCATTAATGGACTAAAGTGTCATCGCCAAAGCACAAATTTGCAAATGTTATAGTTGCGCATTTTTTCGTGACTCAGTATTTGTAATTTGTGAATACACAAAAAACTTGATTTTTTTGTCAGCTCTGGTGCTGCACAATTTTTTATTTTTGTTGGGTGAGCTCTCTTGTTTGGGCAAAAAATAGCCCATCTCGCATGAGAGTCAGTGTTGTGCATTTTTTTAGACTTACATCTATTAGTTGTTGCGATGAACAATGGCTATAGCTATTTGGAGACGTTGATTGGATTTTATTATGGATACTGACTACGAAAGCCCTTCTCACTACTATAAGAAAAATCGACGTCAAAAGTTGTCGCTATTGAGCAATAACGATGACAAAGTTTTCTGTAACAATCGTCGATGTAGGCCCGTGGCTGATTCTCAATAACGACGACTCTGTTGTCTCTATTGCTTTAGTGGCTATTGTGATGAAAATTAATAAAATATTTAATAATTTTTTTTTATATTAACCCAATCCAACCTAATTTTGATCCAACGCGAACCCTTGCATTTTCTTTGATTCAAATGATAATCGTGCATGTAGAGGTTTGAACCCTTGATCAAATCAAAGGGCTGAGTGACGTCCTTTCACCCATTAGGGCAATTGCGTTCTTGTCTTTATTTTTGTTTTAAGTAATATATATTGGTTAGCTAATTGCATAAATATTTGTCCCAACGAATTAATTTTTTTGGACAAAATTAAATTTAATATATTTGTATAAATATAAAAAAAAAAAATTTGAAGAACATTGATAAAGCCGTCGCTATTGCGGAACCCTATTGTGAAGACTTTCACGAGTCGTCGCTAATATTTTTGGGGCGACTCCAGTGTCGTCGCAACAAGTAAACCTATTGTGATGACTTTTCTAGTCGTCGCTATTGGTTGTAGTATTTGCGATGACTTTTCCTATTGTAGCAAATTTTGGTCGCCGTCACTCCAGTTTAGTGCAGTGTCCCGAATTTTCTAATTTTCGGAGTCCTCCTAAGAATGTTCGTTCCATTCCTTTCTCTTGGAGTGTTTTTCTAATTCATCTTTGGCCTTCCGAGCTTCTTCTATGTTAATGTATTTCTATGCTCTTTCCTATAACTTGGTGATGTCTTTTGGTAGGGTCTTCATCAATGAGATGAAAATTCTTCTTTACTTTAATCCATTTGTTAGGATCGCTGTAGTGAGTTTGGGGTCCAAATTGTGTACTTCGAGGGATTCTTTATTGAAGCGTTGAATATAGTGTCAGAGAGATTTTCCCTGCTATTGCTTAATTTTCATAAGATGTCTTCTACGTTTTTGGTACCTTTTATGCTCGAGAATGTTCTTGAGGAAGCAGTCAAAAAAGTCCTCAAAGCTAGAGATAGAGTTCGAAGACAATTGGGAGAACCAAGTTTTTGTGTTCCCTTTGAGTGTGGTTAAGAATACACGACATATTATTGCGTCACCGAAGCCATACATCAACAACATGGAGTCAAATCACTCCAGATGCTCCTTGGAGCCAGATACTCCATCATACTCTAGCAGGGTTGGTAATTTGAAGTTTTTTGGGAGTGGCTCATCAAGTATCACTTTAGCAAATGGATTAGCTCGTTTCTTTTTTTCTTGAGCCTCACTTAGGTAAGAGTCCTCATGTGTGTGCGCTTCTGTATGTCGACGACTCTCTTACAGTTGGTCATTTGGCTCCACTTCCTTCAGGCACTCTTAGATTTGTTTTAATTGGTGGCTACACAAGGACAGTCAGGCTGACTAGGGATTTGCTTAGATCTTGCGGATCTCTTGCAGTCAGGGCTACTGCTACAGCCATCCGATCATCTCATTGATTTTCGTTGTAGGGATCATTGCATTTGACTTTTTAAGTAAAGGAACCTGTAGGGGATTTTCTCTTGTGGGATTGTGCGCATCTAACACTTCTTCGTTTGGTTGTTCACAAGCATGAGTATCTGACGGGCCTTCTTTCAGTGCAAGTCAAGTTGTTACTATTTTTATCTCTTCATGCCCCAGGTACAAAAATGTTGATGTAAAAATTGGTATTTTAGACTTTTCGTAAGGTAAAAATGTGACTTGTTGATGTGATCCGGAAAAGAAGCCGAGAACAATGTTATGATTCGGGACGAATCATCTTAAAGGAAGAGGGGATGATGTGATTCGGAAAAGGCGTAAAAAATGAGAAATCAAAATACGGGCAAATCAACAGTATTCTACATGGGAAAATGAACAAGTTTCATGTTGAGCTCGAGTCACGATTCAATTCACGTCAAAGGATCAGAAATCAAGGCAGAAGTAGAATCACGGCCATAACACCTCTTTCACGGCCGTAAAATCATCTTGGCTAAATTTGTGTAGAAAGCCAGTCACGGCCGTAAACCATGATCTCACGGCCGTAACATTATCAAGACAAAATTATGCAGAAGAGGACTCACGGCCGTAAAGGACATCCTCACGGCCGTAAATAAAGTTTAGTAGTTTTTATATTTTTATTCAGAGAGTCGATTACGGCCGTATATAAATTTGTCACGACCGTAACATGTGTTTTGCTTTTTAGTCCGTAAGTCACTTACGGCCGTAAACTTAAAAGTTACGGCCGTAAATTAGGCGGCGTATTTTTAACCTAGTTTCAGCGTTTAGTTTATTTGCAATTCTAGTTTATTTATGTTTCTTTATTTTGTTAGCCTATATATATGGCTTTATTCAGCATTGTAAAACACAACTATTATTTTTGAGATTAATGATATTGAAGGTGAGATATTCCCTTAATTTCTTCGTGTTCTCGTCGAACAAATTGAACTTATCAAAGGATTTGACAACCTTTGTGGCGTTCCCCCTTTGTGGTTCTTATCTCCGCATCGTAATGGGTTTTGGGTTTAATATACCCATAGTTCTTGCGTCGTGAGGTCGGGGTTACATTGTTACCGTCTACTATCTTGGATTTTAGAGCTTTCCGACGTTTAATTTCGCGTGTTCTTGGTGATCCCCGTATCAGATCACATCACTTGTTCTTCTCTTTTCTTTTTGTGTACTTGTGTACTTCTCTTCTAGCTAGTTAGACTTTCTTATTCAAGAATTTATTCCCTCATGTATTTATTTTCGATTTCTCCTATTAAAGGGAAAATCAAAGTATTTTCCTTTTTTTGGGATAGCTGATTTGCCTACAAAAAATAAGTCTTTGATTGTTAAGATGGATAATGTTTAATCCATTTTGAATGATATTTCGGCTGAAGTTGTGAATGAAGATTCTTATTTAATGAGTCTGAAAGTTGAAATAAGGAAGCTTCATGCTTAAATGGATGACTGGGAGATAAGGGTGGCAGCCAAGAAGCATAATGCTTCACAAGAGATAGAACGAGGTAAATATTTAATGGCCCGCTATGCAGAAGTTCAAGTGGATGATTCAGATGCATTCATGGAAGAGTACGCTGCTGCTGATGCAAAACCTTTATTCTAATTTGTTGAAGTTGAGAGACCAAATGCAGTCTATTGTAGAAAAGTTAGGATTGGACAATGTCATCCCATAACTTGCATTTTAGTAGAAGAAATAGAATAGGACGAAGACAACCTTAATTGTATGCTCATTGAATATGATTCAATGTATTTTTGTCTATTTATAAAAAGCACTCAGTTTAATCTCCTATTAATATATACCTCTAATCGCTTGTATTATCAATACTTATTTGTTCATCTTCCCATACTAGAGGAACATACTTTTTTAAGTTCTTTCCATAAATAGATCTCATGTATTTTGTTTCATCTAAATCTTCTAAGTAGTAAGTTACATTAGGTAATATACTTCTTACCCTATATGTTGCTTCCCAGTTGGATGATCATTTTCCATAATTTGGATCTTTGCTATCTAAAGGGAGTATTTTCTTCCAAACTAATTCACACAAAGTAAAAGACTTGGCTATAACATTTTTGTTACAATATTTAGCTATTTATTGTTTCTAAACTTATAGTATATATAAGACGCCCAACTTTAATTCGTCCAATAATAACAAATTTCGGGCTATGACTTCTATATATTGTTCATTGTTCAAGTTATTTTGTAAAACTACTCTGATTGATTGCACATTGATTTCCATAGGCAATACTACCTTTTTCCCATAAATGAGTCGGAATGGGGGTGACTCATTGTGGTTGAATGAGAAGACGTTCTATAAGTCTATAGAGCATTGATTAAACATTTATGCTAATTTCTAGCCTTTTAATCTTATAATGCTCTTAAGAATCTTATTTGAAGATTCAGCCTGACCATTTGATTGAGCCTAATAAGGTGTTGAGTTTACTAACTTAATACCAAGTCGTCTGAAAACTATTCGACTTGATCTCCATTCAAAGACATTTCATGATCCACCATTAAGGTTTTTGGTATTCCAAACTTATAAATTATGTGATATGGATAAATTTTATGACACTTTCTTGAGAGATTTCATTTAAAGGAATGACCTCAACCCATTTGGTGAAGAAATATGTGGCTACTATGGTAAATGTTTGTTGCTTGGACGAGGAGGACATATTTTCCCTATCAGGCTATCGCTCATCCCCTAAACGGAGAATATTCAATGATTGATGTAATTTCCTTTACTAGCACTCTTTAAGTTGGTCCATGTTTTTGACATGCTAAACAACTTTTAGCATACTGGACGCACAATTCGCCCATTTTTTTTTTTTGCCAAAAATACTCACTTCTAATTATCAACCATCTCATCTTTTGACTTGCTTGGTGAGGTCCACATATTCCTTCATGCACCTCCACAAATAATTGTTTTGGCATCTAAAATCACTACTAAATTTGAGAGTATTAGGGGCACCAAATTTGGGGCAAAATAAGTAATACGCCCCTATTAATAATTAATTAGGGGCGAAAATATGTTTGGCCTCTATTAACATTAATTAGGACGGTTAAAAATGCCCCTATTATTTTCCCGAAAATTAATTAGGGGCGGAAATATATTTGGCATCGATTGACATTAATTAAGGCGGATAAAAATGCCCCCAATATTTTCCCGAAATTTTTCTCCCATGAGAGGGAAAATTGGCGCCAAAAATTTGTCTACGTGACACTTCTTATAATTAGGGGCCAAAAAAAAAAAGGCCTCTAAAAAACACGAATTTATTATTTTATTTTAATAAAAATTAAAGCTTTTAAAAACAAGTCATTAAAACCCCCTCCAACTCTTATAATTAAGGACTTTTCTAGTGATTATATAGAAAAATATTTTGTTTTTTAATACTAGAATGTGTGCCATCAACCATGAATGTCCTACAAAATTTTCCCACAAAAAAAAAAAAAAAAATACTTAGGTGGCGTTCTGTTTGTATTTTATTTTATATTTTCATTTTCGAAAATGTTTTGTATTTTGTGTTTTCATTTTTGTTTTCAAATTTGCTGAAAACGCGTTTGGTTTGTCATTTCTGAAAATTATTTTTGAAAATGAAAAGCTAGAAAACACATTCTGTTTGAAATTTTGCAGAACACTATTTAAACTATTTTTAATTAATTTGCTTGCAGAATACTACTAACTCCAACTCAAATTTCCTTTCAAAATACACTAAAAATATGGTTACATGCAACACACTAATGTGAGCATTAAGAGTCTATATTAACACAGCTTGGTCGGTTCGGGACTTGAGAAAGCTCTACTTCTATTAAAATCCAGAAAATGCAAGTTCTTTCAAAACCACCTGAATCCATTTATCATTGCATTTTTTGAAATATAAAAACAAGAATTCTCATTTAATTTTTTTTTTGTAATGTTGATATTGAATTCAATAAAATTTTATTTAAACTAAGTTTCAAATTAGGATAATTCTAAAAAAAAAAAAAAAAAAAATTTATTTAGGCTTAGTTCCAAGTTAGGATAATTCTAAAAAAAATAATAAAAAAAATAAAAACTTTATATTAAGCTTAGTTCTAAGTTAAGATAATTCTATAAAAAAAAAAAAAAAAAAAAATTATTTCCCAAAACGCGTTTTCCGCGTTTTGGACATTTTTTGTCGAAATACACACAAAACGCCCAAAACGATGTTTCGAGCGTTTTCCATTTTGTGTACAAATTTTTTTTTTGTTTTCCAAAATGCGTTTTCGAAAATGGTAAAGAGAACGCGTTTTCGAAAATAAAAACAGAAAACGACCTCAAAACAACAAAGAGAAAGGGGTTACATTTTCTTATTATTCTTAAACGATAAAATTAAATTATTGATGGATATTCCTATGCAATATTTGTTGGTGGAATTCCGTAGGTATATATATATATATATATATTAAATAAAATAATTAAATACAAAGCAACTTATTTTGGATTTTAGCCGCCACAACAAACGAGTCAGGAGCATGAGAATCCCTAATTGCTTCTACTATTATTCCAATTGAACCAGCAGCATCTCAGCCTCTCAAATCCCTTCCTCATACTCCACCGAACCACCGTCAATATCTACCTCCACGCCATCTCCACCAAACCACGATCTTTAACACGTTTCATTCATTGCAGAGAAAGTTTAGGGCGTAAGAAATCACAATACACAGCAGGTAACTACAATTTTTATTTTTTAAAATTTTTTTGGTGTTTGGGAGGAAAGCATAAGCTATTATTTTGAAAGGTCGCTGTTGTTCTTATATATAATCTATGTATTTCAAATTCTTGCATATATATTAGAAGGGATTTGTTCTAATATATGATTTGACCTTTGAGTTGTGGGTTTTAGTATGTTTTAGAGTTGATTGACATGTTCATCAGTTTTATGAATAGTTGGCTAATTGGATTATATTTTCAGAGCCTTTTCTTTGTTCGTGTTAATGAAGTGCTTGATTTATTCCTTGAATTCCGTTAGTTCCTTCTGTTACTTTCAAGTCCTCAAGGTGTTTGAAACTTGTTCTACCATCAACATTACTAAAAATTTCCTGGTTTTTGATGATTCTGCTTGATTGGTTTGAGGGATTCTTTAACATAAGTGTTGGTATTGTGGAAGCTAAAACTTGTAAATATTCATACCCATTTCTTAAGCTATAATCAAGGGATGGTGTCTTGTCACTTCACTTTCAAGGGAGTTTACCACTTCACCTGCATTTAATTTTATTAGGAGTATTTAATATTTTTAGTGAATCGACAGTTGCTTGGAAAAGAAATGTGCAAGAAATATGCATTGCACAAAACTAATATAGTACTCATGGTGATTAACATAAGATTTACCGACGTATCACGTTACTCCCCCCACATTTTTCATTTCCTTTTATGGTGATGGTACATTGATTTACATTATCTTCTTCATATTTTATTATATTTTACATAACTCGTCAATTTGAAGTCCTGAATTACATAGTATAAGTAAACTAGAATTAATGCCTTTCTTGGAGACATGTTCGCATGTGCTTCTTTACACTTCCAATATGGAACCTGATTTATTAATTCGTGGAATCGAAATTCATATTTATAACTCATTTACTAGCTTTATTGCTTATTGGTCTGCTGGTCAAATACAATATACATTTTTAATAGTTTTCAACTTATTTGTTAGTTACAACTGAAAAAAAAAATTATTTGTTGTGTAGGCGTGTGTTGAATTTTGAACGAGCTATTGGTTTTGGTTGCATAGTTGTTACTGTTGAAGGTACAATAAATGTCATTATTTATTTTTCAGTCTTCATAATTCTACTTAATTCTATTTGATCGATAAGTTGGATGGAGAAACATGTTTGCCATTACGTATATGAGGATATATATATAGATATGTTTTCTATTTTATGTACATTTATTTGCATGTTTGTGATAAAGATATTGATTTTCTTATATGGTTATTGTGAGTCGTGAATGTTATGCCGTTCAAGTACTTCCTTCTTTTTGTACTTTGATAATTTCCTTAGGGCCTTTAGTTTACGTCCAAACATGTATATTATAAAAATGTGTGATGGGAAAGAAAAAAATGTTAAAGTTACTGTGCGATGTGTAGTTTTCTGCAGTACATAAAACAATGGATAAAAGTTGGGTAAACCTAGATCGTATATCGGATGAATATAGAGATAAGTTGGAATTATTTTTGAATGAGGCTTTTGCCATATCTGCTCGAAAAGATAAGATCATATGCCCTTGTAAGAAATGTTACAACTGTTATTTCAATGATAGAATTACCGTTGGAGGTCATCTTCTTTGGGATGGAATGGATCCCCTTTATATGACGGCTCGTTGGACACATCATGGAGAACCATATATAGATCAGGCTAATGAAGATGATCCTTATATTGGTTTGTTTGATAATATGCAAATGGATATTAATAATGAAGAAGGGGGAGGTGAAATGCATGAATTCCTCAATGAAACATTTGTGCAACCCTTGATGGGACAAAGTGTTAGTTCATCAAGTCAGTGTCCTATTTTTGAAGGTCAAACTTCTGAGGTAGAACGTTTTTACAGGTTGGGTGAAGCCAATAAGGAAATGTATTCTAGTAGTAAATATAAGAAATTGGATGCAATTGTGAAATGTACCATATCAAGTGTTTAGGAAATGTGGCCAATACAACTTTCTCAATGTTTCTGAAGGCATTTAAAGATATGTTGCCTGAAGGAAATTGTATGCCAAAGTCAACTGAGCAAGCCAAAAAAATTATTGATGATTTGGGTCTAAGTTATGAAAAGATTGGTGCTTGCCCGAATGACTGTATGTTATTCTGGAAAGATATATCGCAAATGAATGTGTGCTCACGTTGTGGTGCTTCAAGATACAAAGTCGATAAAGGCAATGATGGTTTAAGCAAGCAAGTATCAGCCAAGGTACTGCGCTATTTTCCACTAATTCCAAGATTGAAGAGGTTGTATATGTCAAAGTATACAACAGAATATATGAGATGGCATTCAACATGTTGTAAAAATGACGGATTCATGAGGCATCTAGCTGATTATCCAGCTCGGAAACATTTAGATTCTTCATACCCTGATTTTGCTTCAGAAATTTGAAATGTTCGTTTAGGACTTGCATGTGATGGGTTCAATCCGTTTTCAAACATGAGTAGTAAACATAGCACTTGGCCTGTCATAATCTCAGTTTATAATTTTCCTCCGTGGATGTGTATGAAGCAACCTCATTTGTTTATGTCTTTGTTAATTTAAGGACCTCGTGAACCTGGAAATGACATTGACGTGTTTATGCAACCATTGATTGATGAGTTAAAACGGTTGTGGGAGGTAGGCACAAGCACGTATGATGTGTTTTCTAATCAAACATTCAATATGAGAGCAGCTGTTTTGTGGACTATTAATGACTTACCTGTATATGCTAACCTGTCCGGATGGAGTACATCGGGAAAGCTTGCATGTCCGCATTGTAACCACCAAACATGTTCAGTGCGATTACCCAATTGTAAAAAGCAAGGATATTTAGGTCATTGACGATTTTTACCCATTACACACAGATTTCGAAATGATTTAAACTTGTTTAATGGAAAACATGAGAAAGATCTAGCACCCAATTCGTTGTCTGGAATAGAGTGTTTAAGATAGTTATCCAATTTTTGAGATTCACATTTGGTAAAACGCCGACTACAGAGCCTGTTATTGGACAAAGAAAGCGAAGGACTTCTAATGCCATAAGAGAACTGAGAGTTACTGGACCATGGAAGAAGAAAAGTATATTTTTCATTTTACCTTATTGGCAACATCTTTTGATACGACATAATATTGATGTGATGTATTTGGAGAAAAATGTAAGTGAGAATAATTTAGGGACACTACTTGGTATCTCAAAAAAGGGAAAAGATGGACTTGAAGCTCGAGCCGACTTGGAAATTTTGAAAATAAGAAAAGCACTCCAGCCTGTTTGTGAAGAAAATCGTACATACATACCTCCAACAATATACTTCATGACCAATGAAGATAAAATGTTGTTCTGCAAAGTGTTGTCGAATGTGCATGTTCCTGATGGATACTCGACTAATATTCCTCGGTGTGTGGATGTGAAGGAAAAAAAGGTACAAGGTTTGAAAAGTCATGAGCATCATGTAATTATGCAAAACTTGGTCCCACTTGCAATCCGACGAGTTTTACCTAGACCCGTCACCCTTGTGTTGCTTGAGTTGTGTGCAATCTTTAGACGACTGTGTAGTAAAAAACAATCTGTTGCATTGATCAACCAACTAAAATCAAGGGTGATATTATCCTTATGTCAAATGGAGAAAATGTTCTCACCTTCCTTCTTCACTGTGTTTGTTCATTTAATCATTCATTTAGCCGATAAAGCTGCCATTGCTAGACTAGTTCAATATCGTTGGATGTATCCCATTGAAAGGTAATAAAATATTTGTTCACATCAGTTTTAGTATTTCTATATTTTTATTTTTTATTAATCCTTTTATTTTTACATTATGCAAAGGTATTTGCAAACACTGAAAAGATATGTTCACAACAAAAGTTATCCAGAAGGAAGTATTGCAGTAGGATATCTTGCAGAAGAGTGTGTATCATTTTGTTCAATGTACCTAAAAGGAGTTGAGAGTCGTCGTAATCGATGTTTTCTTAATGCTGATATCTCTTTGCCTCGTGATGTCATTGGAGGCCTATCAATATTTGCAAAATCGGCTCATCATTTAGGAAAATGTACAGAGATTGATCTTGAAAAAAAAGTTTGGGAACAATGTCAAACTCATGTCTTATTCAACTGCAATGAAGTAGCTCCTTTTCTAGAGTACGACCGTTCTGTTTAATATCGATTATATATTTTAACTTTCGATGATTCAAACTACGAATTAATTTATCTTATTTTGACTTGTGTAGTAAAAGGTTGGGAGAGCTACGGAAAATTCATCGTAGGAAAACCATTCGGGAAGTAGAGGTTTTGAGAAATAAAGAATTCCCTACTTGGTTTAGAGACCACGTAAGTACCCTATTTGTTGAATATGAAGTCATGATAGTGATTCTTATTTTCATTTTTGTCCCAAAAAAGTAATGACAAAGTTATATTGGCTTTAGGTAAATGATCTTCATGCCATTGGTGACTCATCAATTTCAAAAGACCTACTTCTATTAGCAAAGGGTCCAAATAGGACGTTGAAGCAGTATAAGAAGTATGTTATCAATGGTTTTAGGTTTCAAATTAAATCAGTAGATGAAAGATACAAAAATCAAAATTGTGGCATCTTTGTGAATGCTGAAACCTCAAGTTACTCAAGTGTAAGAGATTGTAATCCAATTACCGGTAATGTCGACTACTATGGTGTCTTGAAGAATATTTATGAGCTTAATTATATGTTTCCTGGAGAAAGTGATGATCAAGCGGGTAAAGTGGTTTTATTTGAGTGTGATTGGGTAGATAATTCTGGAAAGAGAACTGACCAGCATAGTTTCAGCTTGGTGAATTTCAATCGGGTGGCACAAAATATTGACAAGTTTATATTAGCATCACAATCTATTCAAGTTTTTTATGTTGCAGACCCAAAAGAACCAGATTGAAGTGTTGCAATAAAAACAAAGTCGAGAGACTTCTATGATGTAATGGAGGATGATGATGGAGTCGATATAGATGATTACTATGCCACACCAAATCTTGATGATCCCAATCTAGATAATGAAGAAGTACAGATCAGAACTGATGTTCATGGTGTATATGTTAACAAAAAATTACCGTTGCCTTGAAGAGGATGACCCAAATAACAATGATTTTGAGAATGTGAACTCGAATGAGAGTGATGATGAAATAGAATAATAGAGTTCTTATATAAATTTAGAATAAAAAATTTTAAATTTGAGGTTGGATTTTTATGTGTTGGAATAGGTCATGTTTTTATTCTATATTTGCAATGTTATTGATGCGAACCCCTTTGGTGATTAAACCAAAAATTCCCACAACAATAATGTATCAACCCAAGAAAGCTAAAATAGGTAATAAATGAGAAATCTTGACCCAAGTTTAACCTAACCAAAATTCTAAGGAAAGTTAACCCTAGCCCAATGGAGAGATTAAGACAAATATCAAGACTTGTGGAATAAATATCAACAAATACACAAGAACAAGCCCTCAATATATAAGTTGAAATAAATTCCAAGAAAATGTTACAAGATAAAGAAAGGATTTTTACCTCTCAAACTCTCAAGGAGTGCTCTTCAATGTTCAAAAAACTATATAGGGTTTAAGGCTTTACAAGAAGATATACAAATTGAAAGAAAAGAAAGTTTGCAAAATTGCACAAAAAACCCCGCTATTCTATTCTGGGGACTTTCGGTCGAACACATGGTCGACCGAAATGGTAGTTTCGATCGTACGAAGGTCAGCCGAACCTGCCTGCAGCTATGCCTCAAAAATCCTGCAGAGTTTCGGTCGATCGGATGGACTTTCGGTCGACCGAAATGTCCAGATCTTCCAAACTTAGGCAATTGACCTCGATCTTGCTCTCTTCCATGTGGACTTGATTTCGGAGCTTGAAAATGAGTCCTGCCATCGACTCTTGGACTTCTTTAGCCTTGGATCTTGTCATGGGCCCCACCGGTATTCTGATAGAGGGTTGACCTGTTTGACTTTGACTCGATTGACTCCATGGATTCTCATCAGTTATGGTTGCCTTAATGTAAAGTTCTTTAGTTTTTTTTTTTTTAATTAAAATTCTTATTTATTTTGAATTGATGGTATACATTCTGCATTATCTTTTACATTGCTAATTATTTAGATGAGTAGTTCTGAGTATTCTGTCAAACCTAAATGGGGTAAATCAGGCAAGGAAAAGATTGAGTTCACAAAGGATGGACTATGTATTGTCCCAAAAGATGCCAAGTTATTGAGGTTCTTGGGTAGTTTGGCTAGAACCTACAACTTTCTACCTCTTTCTCATATAGATTGGCGATCACACAAAGATCTTGATATGGAGAAAATGTGGAAAACGATATCAGTATGTTGAATCTTTTGAACTGTTATTTATAACATTAAATTGACCAGTATAACACAGTTTTTATTTTTCAAGGATACGTCCTGAAGACATTCTTGACATTCCCAAAATTCGACATACACTATTAAAATGACTATCCAAAAGGGTTAGAAACAATAGAGTTGAGTTGAAAACAAAATATTACACTCCATATGTTGGCTCACCATTACGTTTCATCTGCGGAGATAGTCGTGTGGATGGTGAAAAATGTCGAGAAATGGTAAATTATTGGGATAGCGATCCTAAAAATAAAGTAATTAATCTTACTTCTCTTGTTCTTTCTATAAGAGTTTTCCCTTTTTTGTGGTTTCTAATTGTGATTGAGTATTGTTTATTGTTTTGTGAATAATAGAATATGGTTGAAAAGAATGTTGAGAGTCGTAAACAGCTCAAAATGAGTCACACAGGTGGGACAAAAAGATTCGTACGACACCTAGCTGAATTTGTAAGTAAATGATAATAATTTTTGTTAAATGTGTTATGTGTTATACATGTTATATAAATAATTTGTGCACTTGGTGTTAGAAATGGTAACTCATGATTAGTTTACTGATACAGAAAATAGCTTATCTATGTCTTCTATTGGATAGAAGATGTTTTCTTTGCTTCATTCAATATATTTCATTTGAATAGGAGGAAAAACATGATCATACACCCGATCCTATTGAGGCGTTTAATTTGGTTCACAAGAGAAATGACAAACAAAAAAGTTGGATTAACAATGCATCTGAGCAAATGGGGGCAAGCCTTTTATTTTCTTAGGAAATATATATATTTTTTAATTTCTTATTCCTATCTAGTACACACTTAGAGATAAAATATATTTTTGTAGGCTAAGATATCGCAAGAGTTAACACAACTTGTTGCTACCACCCATGGAGAGGAGACCCAAGAACTCAGGTTGCAAGCTTGTGTAAAAGAGAGGGGCTTTGAGACTACTGGTAGAGTTCGTGGTTATGAAGACTGTGTGACACCAAACATGGTACCTTGGGTACAAAAGACTCAATCAACATCTTCAATTCGTAGATCACGTAGAGGACGAGATTATGCTTCTTTGGAGTCTAGCTTTCTGGATTTGCAAATAAAGTATGATAGACAACACATGGTTAATGAGCAACAACGAAAGGAGATAGAGGAGTTATGTCATATGGTTTTATCTTCACATCAGTCTTCAAATTCACAGCCTCAACACTCTCCATCCCAACACCGATCATCTTCTCAAAATCAGTCTTTGAATTCACAGTCACAGCATTCTCCATCCCAACACCAGTCACCTACACAACAAAGATCTTCCTCTCAGCATCATTCACTCTCGCAACAACATTCACCTGTTGAACATACTCCACATTCTCTTCATTATTCGTCTTATCCCCATTCTTTGCCTTATCAATATCCTTCATCATCCCAATTCTACCATCCTCAACCATATCATCCTCCCATGTAACCATCAGTGCCTTACACTCGTGGAGAGTTCACAGAGATGCTCAATGATCCAAACTTCATACAACAATTCATGCCTCCGATTCAGATGAATAATCAACACGATAATAGTTAGCATATATTATTTTTCTTATACACTTTTTAGGAGAGATTTTGATGCTATTAATTAATGACCTTATTGTTAATTATTATCTACATTTTTATTTTGTGTGATGTTTGATTATGTACTCTTCGGGATAAATTGACATATGATTAAAATTTATATATCTGGTATTAAAAATTTTATATACTCTTCAATTTTTATTTCATTGAATATATTTAATTATATTGAATGTTCAATATTTATTTTTATAATATATTATAGGTGCTGAATTTAGTATTTATTTAATTAAATTTAAATGTTTTAGGGGCACAAAGAACTGTCTCTATAATTAATATTAATTTATGATTTAATTAATGACAGAGACTTTTACAAGCGTACCTACTATGTTGAATTTAATTAGGGCATTTAATTAAATGTCCCTAATATTTTTGAATTTAATTGGGGCATTTAATTAATTGTCCCTAATAGAATTAAGAAAATAATAATCCTACGTGGCATACATATTATTAGGGGCATTTTTAGTGCTCAATTCGCCCCTATTTATTATTAGGGGCATTCACTAATCCGCATCTCCTAACCTTAGGGGCATTTTACCTTTAATTTTCGCCCCTAATAACATTAATTGTGGCGCTTTCTAAATGCCCTTAATACTCTCAATTTTAGTAGTGAATATTTACACATTTTAGCATGACTCCATCTGTACGCTTCTTGTATAATTTATCATCTATTAATAAATAATTTAGGTTGCGTAATCTCACTTTTTCTCTTGCCCTTTTGATCAAGTTTCTTTAGGAAACTTTTTATTTCCTTTCTCAAATCCACTATTTCTCCGAGCTATACAATTGAGACCTTTCACCTTACATTGTAATACAGGCATTATCATTTTGTATTCACATAGGAATCTAAGTCTAAAACTTTGGAATATATACTAAGTCTGTTTGGGCCAATGCATTTGCCAAGTCATTATATATTCTATTCATGTGTCGAAGCTCTACTTGATCAAATTCTTCCAATCGTTCTTGGGTGATTTTGTACAAGCTTATAATAGAGTCACTTTGGCATTTAAACTTTCCAATAAATTGATTAATTACAAATTGAGAATCCTCTGTAACCATTATCTCTTGACTCTCATTTCTAGTAATGGTTTAAGGCCTAAAATGAGTGCTTCATATTTTTCTCGATTGTTGGTGTATAGATCATTTAAAGTGAACAAAAATTGATGATTCAATCTAAATGAGTCTATTTACACTATACCGACTCATGCACCTTTAGTAGTCTTCGAATCATTAAAATATAATGTCCAATGTTTCATCTCGCACAAGTAAATTTCTATCTCAATCTCCTTAGGAACATTAACACATGGATGATTATCTAAGAAATTATCCAATGCTTAATTCTTAAGGGTTTTTTCTGGCACATATTGTATTTCGAATTCAGATAAATTAAAGTCCAAAGACCAATTTGTTGATGTGAAATAGGGTGAAACAACTTGTCTTTAATTATATTTATTTAGATACTAATTATACAATAATAGGACCAAGATAGGTCCTTAGTTTCGTACATGTAAAGTACAGAGCTAAACACATTTTAAAAACATTTTAACTAAACACATTTTAAAGGGCTCAGTTTCAATTTGTACTGTCTCATTCGCTCAAATGGGCATTTTAGGTTGTAAAAATGATCTTCTTTTTGTGATTTGACTACTATACTGTCTACAGATGCTTCAACAAATTCACCAATTAAATCATGAAATATTGAGTTCATTTTCCTCTGATAAGTGCCCCCAGCATTCTTTAGGCCAAAAGACATAACTACCGACTAACAACACTCTAATGCACTTGGGCATCTTAAAGAAGTTTTATGCACATCTTCTTCAGCTACATATAGTTGATTGTACTCGAAATACCCGTCCATAAAATATTACATCCTATGACCAACAACGGAATCAAGTAGAGTTTACTGTTAGCAGAGAATATTCGTCCTTAGGTGTTGTAAAATTCAAGTTTCTGAAGTTTATGCATACCCTTATTTTATCATTCTTCTTTTAACACAAGCACAATATTAGACAACTATTCAACATATTTGGATGTTTTGATAAAAACTGCTTTTAGTAATTGCTTAATTTATTTCTTTACTTCAGGAAATACATTGGGGGGAAAACGTCTATGTGGTTGTAGGATCTCCTTCCAAGCAATTCCTAGTTTTACAATCCTCATCAAATTACCACCCAGGTTTTTTTTAGGATCTCCTTCTTCCAAGCAACTCACACTGTTGATTTCACTTTGTAAATCTTGTTCCAGGCCGAACACGATCATTTTGTTCTTCAGTAATGTTAGTGCTTTTTATCGTTTTGTTTTTCCTCAAACTCTTCACTATAAGCCATTAATTTGGCTCTAAGGACCGTAAGTTTGGCTAAATTCTTTTCTGGTTGACTTTCCATCATATCTCCTTCATCATCTTTTTGCCAATTACTGGCTCCTCAAAGGCCACCATATTTGGCCTTATTTGAGTGAACAATTTAGTGAGAGTCTCTACTGAGTATGGGTCATTGCTCTGTGCTGTTACTTGGTGAATTTCAGATAAATATATTTGCTCGGGATTCAATTAAAACTTTGACAGGATCTCATAACTTTCTACGTTATTGCTATGGATTCTAATATGTCTTATGATTTACAGTAATTAATTTTATGGCCAAGATCCTAAATAAAATCATGTTTAAATCTATATGTTCCATATTAAGATTATAGTTTACATGTGGTATTAGAGCAGTGTTTGGACTATAATAATTAGTTCTGTCTATGAAGAATTTAGGCCAATCATCACGTTCAATTATAATAGTTGTGTTATATAATACTCATAATTGATATGTTAACTTCCTGTGACTTACTGCCTCAAAACTTTTGCCAAATTTTGCTGATGGAAGGTTTGGGTGTTGGATTAAAGTATGGTTGAATTCGGTTTGAAATATGTGGCCGGTTGAATGGGATTTTTTCAAATCTAATTTTGGGTTGTTGGATATGGATATTCAATCTGATTTGTGGATGAAATCAGTATGTAAATATTGTTTGGAGGTGGATGAAGGCCGGTTGATGATGGTTGAGTTGGATTTTAGACGGTTTTGGGATTCTGCCGTCGCCAGCATGGGTGACTTGCACTAGGAGCAGCACCGCAATCAAGCATCGCGGCGATGGCGCTGTAGGGGTGCAACACCGGGGCTAGCACTGCATCATAATGGGAATCGCAAGGGGGCTGCGCCGCGTTCTTCGGATTGACTGGCAACGATGGCATTGGACGTAGGCCGCATTTCTTGATTGGTGGCAGCTGCTAGGGTTGCAAACTCCAGCAGTGTCGTTTATGGGTTAAGGGGCCTCATCTGGAAATTAGAAGTCCTGAAGGGCTTGTTTGCAATTTTCGTAAAGTATGATTTTTGCATCTCTGGTCCTCCAAGTTTGTTTTAAATAATGTTCAAACCCTAAAGTTATAAAATCTTTTAAAGTTGGCCCTTCAGACTTCTGAATTTACAAAACCAGTCCCTGTAGTTATGTAATCAATTAAGTTAGACCTTTTAAAGTTCTGAATTATCTAGTTCAATCCATAAAGTTTGAAAATTTTCTAATTTAGTCCCTAAAGTTTGAGATTATAATTCATTGGCCACTAAAGTTTGGAAAAAAATTGCAATTGAATCTTTCAAGTTTAAAATCTTTCATACTTGGTCAATCAAGTTTAATTAAATTGCAATTTAACCCTCCAACTTAATGATTACTTAATCCTTAAGGTTTAAAAATTTTATTATTTTGGCAAATATTATCATTTTGTCAATATTAATGATATGAAGTATGCTTCTACTAAGTTATGCATACCATTTGAACTGCAATATACATGTTATACTGAATTGATAATCACCACAATGGTTTCAGTTTAGTACATGCATATTATTGTCCTGTGTGACATTCATATTATTGGTTGGTGTTCACCATATTATGTTGATGAATGTTAAACTAAGTAATATCACTGTTAGTTTATTTACTTGCATCAAGCGTTACCCACAGGTATACCATGCATTAATAGTAGAATAAACGTTATGGGGTTGATTTATTTCTACAATTAAGCAAGTGTAGGATATCCACAGATACCATACTTGTTTGATTGTTAGTTTTGTTCACTCACTTATAAATAAATCTTAGTCATATATGATTATTGTGTTTATAACTCAAAGATTAAATGTAGTGAGCTTGTTTCTATAATTCAGTTCCACATCCTGCTCAACTTAATACCTATATCAACTTCATTCCTTAATTAGATGGAACTAACTACTCGGAGTGGAAGGAGCTGTTGAGTTCAGTTTGGGGGTTCTTGATATTGATTTGGATCTTATTGTAGACAAACCTGTTGATCTTAATGATTCGTCCACAGAAGATGAAGTTAAAGCCTTCAATACTTGGAATAGAGTTAACAAACTGTGCTTGAAATTCATGCTCCTAACTAGTGCTTCCAACATTAAATCTTCCATCAAAGAAACCAAGATAGCTAAGGAATACTTATCTACCATAATTGAACGCTTTAAGATTGCCAATAAAGCAATTGCTGGAAAACTATGGCTGAACTCATCACAACCCGTTTTGTTGGCTCCAAAATTATGCAACAACATGTACTTGACATGACTAATCTGGCTGCAAAATTAGGGAAATTGGGCATGATAGTGGCTAATTCGTTCATGGTCCAATTTATCCTAAACTCATTACCTCAGCAATATGGTCCTTTTCAATTTTATTATAACACAATTAAGGATATGTGAAATGTGAATGAATTGACCAACAAGCTGGTTCAGGAAGAGGGTCAAATTAAGTAGCTGGATGGTCATGTTACTCAAGCAAATTACATGTTTCATAATAATGGGAAGACCAAATTTGAAAAGCGAACTGGGAAGGGCATTAAGTAGGGCCCATCCAATGAATTAGATTGACCCGTACTGAAGAAATCTAAGAAGGATGAAAAGTGCCACTTTTGTAAAAAGGGTGCACACATACAAAAGGATTGCTTGAAACGCAAGGCTTGATTCGAAAAGAAGAGTAAGCCTTTGGCTTTTGTATGTTTCAAATCAAATTTTGTTGAAGCACCTTCTAATACTTGGTGGATCGATTCTAGTTCAAATGTTCAGGTTTCAAACTCGATGCAAGGATTCCTTAAATCCAAACCACAAATCCAAATGAAGACTACATTTACATAGGGAATAGAATCAAAGCCCCAGTTCAAGCCATTGGCACATTGTTTAGTATTAGACTTTGGTTTTTTCTTAGATTTAGAGCAAACTCTTTATGTTCCTTCTGTTTCTCATAATCTAATCTCCTTGTTGAAACTTGATAAAGAAGGTTTCTCCTTTAAAATAGCTAGTGGTTGTTTTATCTTATACAAGAATAATGATTCTATTGGTTCGGGAATTTTGTTTAATGACTTATATCAAATTAATTTTGATTCTTCATTTTCTGAATATCTTCTTGTTACATTGCATCCGAATGTTGGTTTGAAACATAATATGATGAATGAAAGTTTTTCTTTCTTGTGGTATAAAAGGCTGAGTCATATATCCAGGGAAAGAATTGATTTATAAGTAAAAAAATGAGATTCTTCCAAATCTTGATTTTAATGATTTTGATATTTGAGTGAATTGTATTAAGGGTAAATTAACCAAACATACCAAGAAAGAAGCCACAAGAAGTAACGATCTGCTTGAGATAATACATACAGACATTTGTGGACCTTTTGACGCTCCATCAATTAGTGGAAAAAAATATTTCATCACCTTTACTGATGACTTTTCACGTTATTGCTATATTTACCTTATGCATGACAAATCTGAATCTGTAAATGTTGTAGAAATTTACATTACTGAAATTGAGAGACAATTAGGTAAAAAGGTGAAAATTATTAGATCTGATAGGGGTGTGAATATTATGGAAAATATGATGAATCTGGACAACGTCCTGGTCCTTTTGCTAAACTCTTAGAAAAGTTAGGAATTTGTACTCAATACACAATGCCGGGTTCTCCTTGGCATAATAGTGTAGCTGAAAGATGCAATTGCACACTTATGGAAATGGTTAGGAGTACGATGAGTAATGCTAATTTACCCATATCGTTGTGGATGCATGCCCTTAGGACCACTGTATATATCTTTGATCGGGTTCACAATAAAACTGTTCCTAAGACACCTTTCGAAATGTGGAAATGATGGCAATCAAGTTTAAGACATTTGTATGTACGGGGCTGCCCAGGGGAGGCACGCATTTGTAATCCACAAGAAAAGAAACTGGATCCAAAGACCATTAGTGGTTATTTTATTGGATATCTAGAAAAATCAAATGGCTATAGATTTTACTGTCCTAATCATAGTACGAGAATTGTAGAAATCGGTAATGCTAAATTCATTAAGAATGGCGAAGTCAATGGGAGTGATAAAGTTAAAGAAGTGATTAGTCAAGAAATTCGGGTATCAATTCCCTTATCATGAATTTCGAATTACATAGTTCTGCCTAATGTTATTGTTGATCCAATCAACAATGTAGAACAAAATGTCAATAATCCTGAACTCCATAATGAGACTGTCGTCATTGAACCAAATGTAAATGTAGCACCAGAAGTATTATTAAGGAGGTCCCAAAGACCCAAGAAATCAGCTATTTCGGATAATTGCGTGTTGTACTTACAAGAATCTGAATTTAACATAGGGATGAGAAAAGATCCGGTTACGTATACATAAGCCATTAAATGTGAGGAATCTAAAAAATGAATCGATGCCACGTTTAAGGAGATGAGATCTATGGCTGCTAATAAAGTTTGGGATTTGGTTAAATTACCAGAAGGACACAAGAAAGTTGGTTGAAAATGAATTTTTAAAACCAAATGTGACTCTCATGGTAATATCAAACGACATAAAGTCAGACTTCCAGCCAAAATGTTTAATCAGGAAGAAGGCATTGATTTCAATGAAACATTCTCTCCAGTTTCTAAAAAGGATTCATTACGAATCATTATGGCGTTAGTTGCTCATTTTGATTTAGAGCTACATCAAATGGATGTGAAAACGACTTTTCTTAATGGGAGTTTGGAAGAAGAAGTCTACATGGCACACCCAGAAGGCTTCATTTCAGATGGAAAAGGAAACATGGTCTGTTTGTTAAAGAAGTCACAATAATGGTATATTAAGTTTCACAATACCATTAGTTCTTTTGGGTTTATTGAAAACATTGTTGATCAATGTATACACCTGAAGATCAGTGAGAGTAAGTTTGCATTTTTGGTTTTATATGTTGATGAAATATTAATTGCCAGCAGTAACCTTGGTTTATTATGGGAAACTAAGGATTTTCTTTCCCAAAACTTTGAAATGAAAGATATGTGAGAGGCATCATTCGTGATTGGAATAGAAATATTTTGTGGTAGATCACGTAGATTTTTGGGAATGTCTCAGAATGTCTATATCACAAAAGTTTTTAAAAGATTTAATATGGCGTCTTGCTATCCTAATGTTGTTCCAATTTAGAAGGGGGATAAGTTCAGCCTAACCTAGTGTCCTCAAACTGAACTGGAATGTGAACGAATGAAAACTCTTCCTTATGCTTCTCTTATAGGAAGCTTAATGTATGCACAGGTTTGTACCAGGCCAAACATTAACTTTGCAATCGATATGTTAGGCCTTTATCAAAGCAATCTAGGGATTAATCATTAGAAAGCTGTTAAGAAAGTGTTGAAGTACTTATAGGGCACAAAGAAACATATGCTCACATTTAGCCATACTGATCACCTTGAGGTGATTGTTACACAGATCCACTAACTAAAGGGTTACCACCCAAGACATTTAAGCAGCATGTTGACGCAATGGGTCTTGAGTGTAACTAATAGTTTCTTTTCTTGTATGTGGATTGCTCTGTGTCCTTATTTTGACATTATTTTGAAATTTCATTATTGACAATTCTGAATTTTTATATTTCCATTTTTTATATATTATGTAAATGGATAATAATAACAGAAATAGTCTTTTAATTAAGACATTATGAGGACCATTATGATTGCTTCGCTATACATACTTCGTTAAGTGGATTATTGATAAGTAGTACATGGAAGGGACCATGTTCTTTAATTAACATGGAACCACTATGACTCTTATTTGTGATTCAATTAACTAAGTTAATTACGATAAACCTTTTAAGTATATTAATACAACATTTTTGCGCGCCTTATGATTCCTATATGAAACCATAAATAGGATTGTCATATGGACCAAGTGGGAGTCTGTTAGAAATTTTGTGTTCTCATTATGTGGCCCATATAACACATCCTAATTTAATTATGTAAACTGCTAAATTAATAAAAACCTGGTTTAATTAGAAGTATTTCCTATTAATACTACAACTTTGATGTACGGTTGAGATTAAAAAGCAATAGGAAATTCGACCCCTCTCTCTACCTATATATACTGAACTCAAATTCCATCATTGCGGTTCAACTTATGAAACACGACTAAAGGCTTAGGTTAAGGGAGAGAAGGAAAAATTCAAATCAATATTTGTTCGAGATTCAATTAAAGCTTTGACGGGACTCATAACTTTCTACGTTATTGCTATGGATTCTGGTATGTCTTATGATTTACAGTAATTAATTTTATGGTTAAGATCCTGAATAGAATCATGATTAAATCTATATGTTCCGTATTAAGATTATAGTTTACATGTGGGAGTCATTCCGAGAATTGATTTAAATATGATTCTATTCAGGATCTTGATTATAAAATTAATTATTGTAATTCATAAGACATACCAGAATCCATAGCAATAATGTAGAAAGTTATGAGATCCTATCAAAGCTTTAATTGAATCCCGAATAAATATTGATCTGAAATTCGCCTTCTCTCCCCCCTTAACCTAAGCCTTTAGTTGTATTTCATAAGTTGAACCTCAATGATGGAATTCGAGTTCAGTATATATAGGTAGAGAGAGGGGGGCCGAATTTCCTATTGCCTTTTAATCTCAACCGTCCATCAAAGTTATAGTATTAATAGGAAATACTTCTAATTACACCAGGTTTCTATTAATTCAGCAGTTTACCTAATTAAACCAGGATACGTTATATGGACAACATAATGAGAACACAAAATTTCTAACAGTTACTTGCATTTCCTTCTCTTCTTGAACCACCCTAACTTGTTCATAGTTTCCTTCGTACATAAATAACTCAATTGAACTAGTCTTTTTGAAAAAGGTCTTTGATCTACCTACACAACATAAGCTTCACCGTTATTGTTCCAAAATAAAAAAACATTGATGGAGCAATGAATGAATGCATTGACTTTCATGTATCCAATCCATTCCTAACAGTAAATCATCACTTTTGGGACCATATATTATAAATAACATTGTAATCCTTTTTGTACTTCCGACTATTATATCCAAAGTAAGTACTCATTTGGCCGAAGTTGCTCCTCCACTAAATCTGGTCAAAACCACTTCAGTTGGAATTGTATCACCATCTAGACTTCATGAATCTATTAATCATTTTGAAAGAATTGTGTTTATGGAAGCTCCATGATCAATTAACATTTTGGCTAAAAGGATATCATTAATTGAGGCTTTTGCATATAAGGGCTTTAAATGTTTGGTCAATTTCAAGGTTTCTTGAATATGACATTTTTTTCCTGCATCTATCTTAACTTTCTATTTACCTTTTTCAAATCCATCCATTTCTGAAACATTCACGCGCATTACCTCCTCACTCTGGACCTTCTTGACTTCTTTCAATTGCATGGATTTGTCTAGAGACTCTCCCTAAACTATAGGTTTAACCTTCATTTGTTGATATGATGATTCTCTCCAACATGTGGTTGAATGCATTATCTTTGACAGTGATCCATACTTATTGATGCAAGGCACCATTTTCTTTCTCTTTAGTGTTCCATATATGACATAATAATCAAATAATCATCTAGATGGTTCGCCCAATAAATCCACTACTGAATTATCTTCTTGATATAATTTTTGAGGAGTTTATCACGTGATACTCTTCTCTTTTTGCATTCTGTGTCTAATTCAATCTCTTCCTCTATGTCATTCATCCCATCATCCTCTATCATGTACACTTCTTTTGTTTGTTTGCCTCTCACGTTCCTTAATACTCGAAATGACTTTATTCTCATTGGAATTGCTGCATTCAAATTCCAAATGTGCATGCTTTTTCTGTTTCTTCTAATGTTACTTCATTAATATATTTGTTCTTAAGCTCATTGGCCAATATGTGATTTCTTGGCCATAAGGACAAGGTATCGAACTGAATGGTGGTTGATCACCCAAAATCATCCTCATCTTCATCATTTCTTATGTGTTCAAACTTTAACTTCCCAATGCACTTTCTTGTTGGTGGATCTTCCATTGGTTCCTCTGTATTTTCTTTATCCTTGGCTTCAAGGACATTTTGATTTGGTACTTAGATTTCACTTGCAACCTTAGAATGTTCCACACCCTACTGCTACCTCATCATTTAACCATAGTTTATTTGAAAGTGCCCCTAATTTAGGACTGAATGAGTGCCACATATTTGGGTGGTTAGGTTGTGGCCTGAATGTCTTAGCTTTCCAAAATGAGCCATATTGCTTCTCATGGTATTGCCTCGTTTATCTCCGAACTGGTTGAGAATTAGAGACATTAATTGGAAGAAATGGTTGCATTTATGTTCTCATTTTTGTTGGTTTTACAACTTCCTTCTAGCACTTGGACATAAATCTCATACTCCTACCACCGTTTTTCCTTTCATATGCTCAAATGCACTAGGACGTAATACTTCCACTCCATCATCCAGTACTAACTTGAACTTAGGAAGAAAAATTTTGTTGAAATTTGGGATAATCATATTGACATCCACTTGATGTGGAAGCAGATTCTTGTGCACTGCCATCTTCCTTTTTTATTCAGAGGTGATTCTTTCTGATCAAATAGCATCCTGCAACACATGAAGAAAAACCAAGTAACTATTAATCGTGTGAGACCATGCATTACGCCATTTTCAAATTTTTTTTACTCTTCATTTGTTCAGGGTTTGGCAATTTATGCATATCATTAAATTTTTTATATGTTTATATGTATATAGCTAGTCAATTATTACATTGACCTTTGTTACATTAAATAAGAATGCTCTAATCTTTTTGTTTTCTTCTTTCAGTGGCTCATTCATAATTAGCACTTCCAATTTAGTCAATACATGGCATTCATAAATGTCTCCTTTGACCAACTCAACTCGACTAGACATGATTCAACTTCATCTTGACCAGTGCCAATGACATGAATGTCAAAGTTAGGGTCTATTTAATAAGTCCCTTTATTAGAGTTCTTTTTTTTGTTCCTCTTCTCTTTACAATTGCTCATGTCTAATAACATTCAAGCTAATTTGAAAGAGAACAAGAAATTATTTCTCTGGAACTTCTTTTTAATCAAAAACTGAAGCGACTTTGGGCAATTTTAATAATTTTTTTTAGGCAAGGGAACGAAACACTTGGTCTTGGCCATTTTAAATTTTTGAAGAAAGACTCGGTCCATTCATTTGGAAATTGATGCAAATTTGCTAATCTGCAAAAGTGACTTTTGATTCAGTTTTGTAAAATAGGGTATAGAACAATTGCTCCAATTTTTGTCAAGTTTGGACAAAATTTATTGGTAAATTAATGAACCATGTGAAAGCAATCCCAATGAGTGAATTTGGAAATAATCTCATTTTATTGTAATCAATAACTTCTCCACACTTTAAAGTAAAACATCCTATGCATTCTAAAGTAGACACCTCCCCTGGACCAGTGAATAAAGAAAATTCAGGTACTTTATATCCTCTAAGGCAAAGATATACTCGATCTATCTAGTCTCAATAAGATTTTTTATATGTTGGACCAATTACTAGTCGAATTCCAAAGGCAAATTGATCTTGTATGATTTCTATTATTTGTTCCCTCAAAATGGCATTGTGGTCATAAGGAACTCATAGTGGTTGTGGTATGTAAGGTACTGCTGGAGGCCTAATAGAATTAACCCCCACAATAGCCACGAATGGACTATTACTGAGCTCATTGTTACCATTAAAAGATGGATTTACTTCTTCATTAGTACGTGTAAAATTTGATCCTACATCTTGGACATTTTTCCTTATATTAGGGATACTCACATTAGATGTTCCAACACCTCCCGCATTGAAAGGTCCAATTTATGGTAGTTCAACCATTGTCAATGTTTGCATTTGGTGGGCCACTGCCTATTAAATTCCTAGTTTGGAAATAATTATTCCCTCCCATAGGATTTGATTTACATATTTGGCCTATCATTTTTTTCATGAGTTCATGTAACGTACTTAGTTATTTGGTTCACGCTGTTCGCTTGTGCTAATAATTAAAGAAGATTCATACAATTTGTAAGGGACTAACATTTTGAGACAAGTCTCAACTAGGGGTGTTTGATTTAGAAAGATTCAATTTTCAAATTGCCTCCAAGGGAGGCAAGCAAACAAAGTTACTAAAGAAATCTATTAAAATTAAAGATAAGAAAATTACATTCTCTTTTTGAAAGTTTATTTCGCGGTCTTTTCTTCATATTGCTCATGCCTTTTGTATTTGCATGATTCTAATTTCATAATTGACTGTAATCTTCACTTACCGTGTATCAATAACTCCTTTCAATACCTCCCACAGTACCACTCTTAACTGCCCACATTTTAGTAACTGTCAATAATGACTCTATTTACCATTATTTTTAGATCGCGGGTTAAGTGAGAAAAATTGCTTCTTCAATTGTACACCGTCCAACGCTTTAATCACCAAAACATGGCTCCACTTTCCCAATCGCCCTAAATTCACAAGATTAAATTCTTTAACATTCGCCCTGGTATTTATACTTGTGTTTGAGCCTGTATGTTGAAATGTTGAATTGAATATTTTTATCAGTTAGTGTGCTAGCACAATCACCTTGACAGCAATTGTGACCAATTGCCCGATATTTTCTCGATATTTTGTAATACCCAATTTATCGCGATATTTTGAATTCTTGAATTGTTGACCCATTAATTCTAAAACCGTCTAAAACCTAATTTTCACCATTTTCCTTTTATTTAAAAGCAAAGAATGTAGTGTTTTCGAGGTAAAATATGTGGTTACGAAATAATTTGAAAAAAATTTATATGGTTAGAAAAAATTTGGGAAAATTTATTATTTAAAAACAAGTTTAAAAAAAAAATTGTCAAAGACGCATACTATCTCGTAGAAATATATAAACTAACTCAATTGCAATGTACATCCTTACACGCTTACATGCTGAGTTTCCAAAGTTGCATATCCATCACATAATTAAACAAATAAATAAATGAACACTATAGTGTTGATTTATGGCATAGGATATGAAATTGAGACAATGGTTAATGGAAAAAAATAAAAAATAAAATTAAATCTTACATATCTATATCTTTATAATCTTTTTAATATATAAATGGAAGACGTTTTCCAAAAAAAAGTTTTGGAATTTTTCTCGTCTAAACTGTCTTTTTTAACATTGAAGTATTTTAATGAATTAAAATACTTTAAATAATTATATTATTATATGGATGTCAAATCGAAGATTTTGATGAGAACTTTAATACGAACTCACAAATGAGAGTCAACTGTAAATATGTCGTCCCTTGAATCACATAAAAACTTAAAGGTAAAAACTTTATTTTATAACTTTTACTTTTTTCCATTGTCTCACTATTTCAAGATTGTTTTATATAAGTCTTACAATGATATTTTTAATTTCTTAACTAATTTTAATTTTGTCATAAATAATTAATTTCAATTACTTCAACAAGCATTAAAATTGAATAGTTATGGACAGGGTTGACTATATTTGTTCTACACCACAATTTTAATTTTTTTTCTTATTTATTAAAATAGAACAAATACAATGACTTAAATATCACTTTTAGTTTTTCTTACTAATTTTATGTACACCACAGCCATTTCTTCTTCTTGTTCATCTTTTTTTTTTTTTTTTTAAAAAAAACATTTCTCCTTCTTCTACACCACGGTCATTTCTGCTTCTTGTTCATCTTCGTCGTCAAGCTCATAGAGATCTTCATCAGCCATTAGCATATCATCAATAATATCTGTTCCTGTTAATAAATTCAAAGATGAAGTTTTTGCTCCAGAAGTGATGGCATCATCTATTTCTTGAACCTCATTAGTCTCATTATGAACCTTCCTTTTCTCCTCACTCAAACTAGTCAAGAACTCCAATGCAATCAGATTCTCATTCGCTGCCTCCAAATTCAGTTCACTACTCAATTTTTCAACATTGACTTCATGGCTCCCCAAACCTTCCGATGTTGTCTTTGATAATATCCTCTCCCTAATCAACTTACGATGAAGAAATAACTTCGATTCCAATTCTTCACTGCTCAATCCCTTAACCGAACTCTTCACATCAACCGCACACTTTGTTTCTAGCTCATTTTCACAAGTTAATTAAATTGGGTAATCCATATGATTTTTCAAGAAATTCTCCGTCGATACTTTCTGTGTTTCTCTTTCTTTCCTACTGGAATTATGCAATCTCTCTTCCTCTTGTAACCCAGAAATCGTGCCATTGAATATTGCCAACATTACACTTTGACTGGAATGCTAATAACTAGATAGGCAATGACTGTTTTCCATTTTCTGACGTCTTAAACTCACTCTCTATCCATGGACAGAGAATAAAAGATGTCGAAAGTTACGAAATGAACAGTGGATTTAGATGGACTGAGAATTGGAAATGGCAAATGAAAGATTAGATTGAGGGTCTTAGACTTTGGTAGGGATGAGATTTGAGAAGGAAGCCATGATTTTGATCTGGGACTGTGGTGTACTTTTTTATCATTTTCTTGTTTTAAATTTAAATAAGGGGTATATTTGCATTTATATTGTGGTGTATTTATAAAAAAAGATATTTTATTAGTGGTGGTAGTATAATGTGGTGTGTTTAGGTTTTGTGGTGGTAATATATTTTTCCTTATGCAAATGAGATATGCAAATGATCATTGAAGTTTTTTTTTATAGTAAGTCATTCAAGTTTCTAACTATTAAAATTGTGGCCACTCGGTAAAAAAATTAGCCCATATTAGGCACCACTTATTCAAAACCTCATTTTTTAAAACTCATTTTCAACCAATATTCTACTAATAATATAATCTACATATAAATTCAAAAAACCTACTTTTTAACAACTCATTCTCCTAAGATTTACTGTCTCAAACGGTTCTTAAGTACACATTCTCAAAAAAATCACTATTATAAATCTTATTTTGTAGATAATGAGGACTCAAACAAGAACTAAATATGTTCCAAGAGAAAAATGTAATACATAAAGGAAGAGCACTTCCCAAAATAAGTATTGACCCATTTTTTCGTCTAAAACATATTTCCTAAAATGGTAAGTAATATTAATAAACTATTTATTATTCATTTTGGACAAAATTTAGATTTAAAATAATCCAACTAAATGCATATTTTAAATAGCCACGTTTTTAAGGTCCTGAAGTTTCTTGGTCTGCATTCTCCTCTTGAAAATCAATTACATAAAAAATGAAATTGTTAATATAACGCAAATTTTTTTGTTGTTGTTTAAAAATAGAAAATAAAAGAGGATGAAATAGGAGAGTTCATTGATCTATATTTCTTTCCCTTTTTATTTTAATAAAATTCTGAACATATATAGCTGATATAACTATTTTTTAAATTATTGCAAAATTTATTTAAATGTAATTTTATTTTTCCAAGTTAAGATTTAAATCTAACTAGTGGCCGCTTTCTCGTCGCTAGGGCATTTTCTCAGTGCACGAAGCCCCTTACAATACTTAAAGAAATTTCCTAGAAGGTAATAATAATAATAATAATAATAATAATAATAATAATTGTATTCTTTTTTTAAAAAAAATAATTGTCTTCCTTCGTTACTCATATTTAATTAAATATTTATGTCGTATGTTAACACATCAATTTGATATATGTGAGTAAAGAAAATGATCATGCATTGTATAAGTGTAACACTAATAATATACAAAGGGAATGCACTTCCCAAAAAAGGTTTTGGAGTTTTCCCCGCCTAAACCCCCTTTCATAAAATGGAAATATTTCAACAAATTAGAATACTTTTGATAATTATACAATTATTTTGAAATAAAAAAATATGCAATATGGTGTTAAATCAAAGATCTCAACGAAAACTTTAATACGAACTCACAAGTGAGAGACAACGGTAAACATGTCGTCTCTAAAATTACATCAAATATTAAAGGTAAAAGTTTTATTTTGTACCTTTTAATTTTTCCCAATATCCTACTATTTCAAAATTGATTTTTTTAAGTCCTGCAATGATATTTATAATTTCTTAACTAAACTTAATTTGATCCCAAATAATTAATTTCAATTCTAGTTGCTTTTATTATCAAATTAAAAGAAATAATAAACATTCGAACTTTTTTAGTAAATTCAATTAAGTCCGAATAGTTTTTGCAATTTCATATTTCGGTCAATTCATTTATCATTTTAAAACTAATTTTATTTACTTAATCATTTTTTTCATTTATTTATGTTTAATAATATTCATTTAAATAATCGAAATGTGCAAATATATATTACAGACATTATTAATTAGTTTAACTAATTTTTATAAAAATAAAAATAAAGGCATGCTAACAAATTCATTCTATTTCAAAATAAGTTGTGTTCAAACACGTAATTTTAAAACATATAAAAATATATTTTTTTTCTCGATCACAGAACCTTTGGCTGATGGGTGAAAAATGAAAAGTCACATTTTGTTGGCCCATTTTCCCACCTAAAACATATTTCCTAATATGGTACGTAATATTAATTAAATATTTATTATTCATTTTGGACAAAATTTAGATTTAAATAATCCAATTGGATGTAGTTTTTAAATAGTCGTGTTTTCCAGGTCTCAAAGTTTCTGAGCCTGCCTTCCCCTCTTAAATATCAATTACAATTTTACAAAGAAAAAAATAAAAAATAAAATAATAATAATAATAATAATAATATCACATATATATATTTTTTTCTTTCAAATAGAAAATGAAATATGAGTGTTCATCGATCTATTTTTTCTTTTCCTTTCCATTTTAATAAAATTCTGACTTATAACACAAATATCTATTTTTTTCTTATTACAAATTCTATTCAAATGTAATTTTTTTTTCTCGTTTTAAACTTTCAATCAATTTAAATTACAATTACAATATTTAAAGAAACTTTCTAGAACGGTAAACATAGGAACTGTGAAAAAAAAACAAGGTATGTATAATTAAACATTTTTTTCAATTAATTGTCTTTATTTGTTTCTCTTTTTTAATTAAATGTTCATTTAATATGTTATCGTATAAATTTGATATATGTGATTAACAAATGACTATGTATCGCAAAAATGTAACACTAGTTGTATTATTAAATACACACTATTACCAAGTAATATGTACCTTCACTGATATTAAAACCTTGTTCTTTAAAATAATCATTAAAATTTATAAATCAATTTGTAGACAGCACAATTTAAAAAAAAAAATAATAATTTAATCACACACATTTTTACCTCAAAAACATAAATTAAACAATTTATAAATTGCTAGGGTGTTACCAAGTTTTTTAACTATAATTGCAAAAATCCAAAGATTTAGCTATCTATATATGAAGTATATCGAGAGCTATTTCACTGATACAAAAATAATTCTAACATCACTTGCACACTAGTTACCGTTTAAAATATGTCATATAAACAATTTTTGTTCTCAAAAAATTTAAAAGAAATTAGGGGCTTGTGACAGACAATATCACTACTAAAAATCAGGTCTTTAGGCACGAATTTTTCAGTGCTGAAGCTCTAAAATCAATTTTTAATGAGTTTCATCTACAAAAAAAAAATTCAACTGACATCCGGGTTCTATTTTGAGGGTGACTGAAAGTTAACAACAAAATATCAATTAACAATACATATGTCCCTTTAGCTAAGGAAATTTCGTTGGTAATGATTCAAAATTTCGTCGATGATGTACCATTTTACCAACCAAAATTTTAGTGGTAATGTTGCCAAGTATTACCAACCGAATTTACATTGGTAATGATTACACCTTTCATCACAAAATACTGAATTTAATTTATAAAAAAAAATGATATACCTGATTAGACACGTTCCCCTATGGCCCAACTCAACAACTCAGCCGACCCGCCCACCCAAGAAGTATCATGTATAATTTTATGTAAATCAAGATTATATTGTTGCATTTGTGATTCGAATTCATGATTTGAGTATTGTAAAAGTGCAACCCAAGTAGATCAATTGTATTTTTGTGGATACTTTTATTTTGAATTTTATATATTAATTAAATGAACAATATTTACACTACAAGAAACAGGTGCAATTAACACGAAAATTAGCGACGACTCTTGAAGTCGTCTCTATTGAAGGCCCATTTGCGACGACAAAAAGAATCGTCGCAATAGGGCCCTCATTTGCGACTTTTGTTCTCGTCACAAAAAAATTTGCGACGACTCTGTGTCATCGCAATAAAACTTGCGACGACACCAATAGTCCTTGCAATAGGGGGCCCTATTGCGATGAATCAAGTAGTTGTCCCTAGTTTTTTTCGAATTTTTTTTTTTTGTTGGTATCATTTCGATTATTTATATTTATAGAATATTAAATTTAATTGTTGGAACAAATATTTATTATTATTATTATTATTATTATTATTATTATTATTATTATTATTATTATTATTAAAATATAATTTGTTATGTTAACTAATGCTTGGATTTAATTGTTGGAACAAATTTAATTGTTGAATCAAGGAGTTAATGCTTGGATTTTTTTTTTTTAGTTAATAATATTAATAGAATGATTAATATTTTTTAATCATTCTTAATTTTAATAATTTTTTTAAAGATTGTAGGGTATACTTTTCGGTATAATTTTGTAATCTCCAACTTTACTCGGTTGTCGTATCATGATAATCGCTAGATTTTCAAAATTATTATTTTAACTACTTATTTTTGTAAATAAAGTTTTATTGGTTAAATTCAAATATTTTGATTATTTCTTTATTAATTATTGTGATTGATGGTTTTGAATGAAAATTAAAAAGTACGTTAAATACAATAGGCAAATATAGAAGTTATGAGAAATATGTTAATACCTTTCACATGCATCAATATTCGTGCACATAATATTATATCAAATATGATGTACCATTAAAAAATTACTAAATTTACATTTTAAATGAAGTTATTAATAATTCATAAAAATTATTGAAATAAATAATAATTTATTGTTTAAATATATAAATTAATATTTACTATTCAAAGAATTTTTTAATAATTTGAATTACTTATGTTATTTTTTGAATTCTAATAATTATTGCAATAGAGAATTCTTTTTTATACATTTATATATGTGTTGATTATGTATAAGTACTAAAATTTTACGAATATTTATTGAAATCGATATTGCAGATAATAACTTTCGTGTATCGCACGGGTGAAATATTAGTTTGTTAAAACAAAAATAAACACAAGAACACTTGCCTCAGTGGTTCGGTTGCCATCCAACAATAATTAGGTCACGAGTTTGAATCAACCCTTGCACAATTATCATTATGAATTAATTAAAAAAAACGCGGGTTGGCGGGTCTGTTTCGAATTTGAGTTGGGTTGAAAATGGGTCGTGTCAAGTCAAAATAAATTAAATTAATTATTAATTAAAATATTTTACTATTAGAGAAAACAATGTCGTCTTTAATAGTCGTCGCAATTGCCCCAGGGGAAATAGCAATGACATAGTCGTCCTATTGATCTTCAGCCACGGGCGTAATGCGACGACGCTTTGCGACGACACTGTCATCGCTAATGATCAATAGAGGCAACTTTTGGACCTACAATGACGACTTTTGACGTTGTTATTAACTCAATTTCTCGTAGTTATATATAAAACCTTTAAAAATAGCTAATTGTCGAAGATTATTAATTATATGAAAGATAATTAAAAAACAATATTTTCAATGAAAAAAGAAAAAGGTAATTTGAACAAACCAGGTGTCATAAAATTTTCTTTTACGTTTTCAGACACTCAATCAAATCAAATAATGAACATGGATTTCTAAGGCTATATTTGGTAGCGTTGTAATAATTATAAATTGAATTATTTATATTTTTTAAGTAAATTGTGTGGTTAAAAATAGAAAATAAAAATGTGTATGGTTAAAAATTAATTTGAAAAATTTTATTATTTATAAATTGTAATAATAATCAAAGAACTGAGGTGAAGTGTGAACTGACTGTAGTGGGTACGACGAAAAGAGGAAAAAGATAGACATGTGTTCACATTTTATTTTTACATGTAAAATCTATACTATATTTGCTAATGGAAAAGTTTTGCTCTAGAAGTTGTCGCCATTTACTGTTCATTCGCCCCCTTTTTTTTCGTTAAAATGGGATGTCAGATGGACATCCCAATTCAAATTCAAATTTGAATTGGAAACATACTGCTGTCAGATGACAGCCGCATGTCTATTTTTTTTTTTCTTTTTGCCTTTTTTATTTAATGTTAATGTTAATATTTATGAATTATTTATCTTATGTGTTATTTTTGATTGGTGTTTTTTAATGGAAATTGGAAAAGAAAAAAGATAAAATACGAGAAGCAAATAATGAGACACATTATTTTAAGAATACGTGATTTTCATGTTAGAAAATGAACAAAAAATTCTGTTTATAAACGATAAAATAGAGTTATTACATAGATCTTTATTTTTTTCTTTTAGAAAAGAAAAATTATATTTTAAAATAGTTTAGCATATTATGTCTCTATTTCATGTTGATTTTATAGTTATTCAATATTATTATTTGACAAGGTATTTTATTTATTTGTTATTCGTATTTTAATATATTACAAACCATATGTGTAACTATCAATATTATAATTATGTTTTGACTATTATCATTTTTAATCTTTATTATTACGAATCATATTTTATGAATTATTTATCCTACATATTATTGTGTGATTTGAGTTTTCCAATGGAAGATGGAACAAAAAAAAGAAGTTAACATTTGAGAAGCAAATAACGATAATTTATTAATTCACTATATAAATTGTCTTCTATTATTAAAATAATCTATTGTAGTTTGAAAAATAATGAGACCCATTATTTCAAAAATACTTGATTTGCATGTCAAAAAATAAATAAAAATTCTATTTATACACGATAAAATAAAGTTATTGAACAGATCTTTATTTTGTTCTTATAGTAAAGAAAAGTGATATTTTAAAGTAATTTAACATATTATGTCTCTATTTCACAATTGATTTCCAAGCAAAAGTAACGGTGTCAGCAGTCGGTTGACACCATTTTTAAAATTAATATTGATGTATTCCACAAAATTAATATTGTACTTATAATATTACATCAAACATGATATAGAATTAAATAAATTACTAAATTTGCACTTTCTTTGAATTTAATGATAACTCATAAAATTATTGAAATTAACAATCATGTATATATTGTGATATAATATTATTTTTCATGTATTTTAAATTTGTTTTAATTATGTATAAATATTATAGTTTTTCAAATACTTATCGAAATTAATATTTTTGAACAACTTCCGTGTATCGCACGGGAGAAATACTAGTTTTATAGAAAAAGGAAGCGATTAGTCAAAAAAGTTCAGCTGCCCATCCAAATTAAGAACCTTCCCACTGTACATGCAACTTGTTAGTATTGTGTAATACACGCTCTTAAATTTTACCCATTTCAATTTTAATTTTTTTTTCTTAATCGACTATTCTTGTAATACTTCGCCTCCATTTGGTAATACTGTAGCGGCTTGTAAATTGGTTTATTTATGATTTTGAGATAAAATGTATGGTTGAAAATTAAAGAGTGGTTGTATTTGATTAAAAAGATTTGAAAAATTATGTGGTTTCAAAAACTTGCTTAATCGTAATTTGTATTATACTATGATGGCACAAGACATTCTGCAGAATTCGTGAATTTAAAAACTTGACCTTGAGTCTTGATCCATTCACGAGTTCAATTCTTCTACTACAACCCTTTTAAGGTTATATGGCGAAAAAAATTAAGTGCTAGAATATAACATGTCAGTTCGAATGAAGAAAATTGAAACTTACATTTTACTTCATTATTTAAAAAAAAAAAAAAAGGAAAAGTTGTGGAAGGATGGGACACAATAAAGAACGGATAACTTGGATGTGGTAAAGGTATCCAAATTCATTTTTCGTGAAATTTAATATTTTGATTCTTCACTCTTTTGTACTAGTTTTTCGAAGTTGTTGGAATATCTGACCTAAATTAAGAATCGAAATATCTTGGAGATCAACTTAAAGGTGAAAAGGAAAATAAAATACTTTATTTTGGTATTCTACTTCAATAAGGAAACTTACTTGGACAAGAATTCTACATATTCTAGGTGTTGTTTTTTACCTATAAATATGTGTGTTAGGGAACCATAATATTGTGAATCTTATGTGAGACTAATTAGAGAGAAAATTGGAGAGCTTTATCTTTATAATTTTTTGTGAACTCTTTGTGTGATAATTCAAATGGTAGAAACTTGGGTTAGATAGAAGTTCATTATTAGTATTGTCTCTGGGGTCTGTTGATTGGGTTGGTGAGTGAAATTCTATATATTTGTAACAATTTAATATATAGTGAAAGGCTTTAGCGATCCGTAAATTTTGCGTTGTTGTTATATTTATTTTCTTGTTGCTCAATTAATTCTTGAACGTCAAAAGATCTTGTGGGTTAAAGAAGGGGAATCAACCTGTAATTCCTAACAAGTGGTATCAGAGCGTCAGGTGGTTCGAAAATTTTATTGGAGCAAAAGAAAATATGTCTGTCAAGTACGACATGGAGAAATTTGATGCAAAAATTAATTTTGGCTTGTGGCAAGTACAAGTCAATGATATTTTAATTCAGGCGGGTCTGCACAAAACTTTGAAAGGAAAACCAACCGAAAGTTCTGACAAAGGAAAAGAAAAAGAAACTGAATCCAGTAAGATTGATGAAGATTGTGAAGATTTAGATTTGAGAGCTGCTAGTATAATACGACTTTATTTGATCAAGAATGTTCTTGCAAATATTCATGGGATATCTGCTTCTAAGTAACTTTGGGAAAAACTAAAAGAATTGTATCAGACGAAGAACTTGTCAAATCGCTTATATCTGAAGGAACAATCTCATTCGTTGAGAATGAGCGCAGATACAAAAATATCCGACCATCTTAGTGTTCTTAACGGGATTGTTTCTGAATTGGAATCTATTGGAGTCAAAGTTGAAGATAAAGCGTTGAGGCTCATCTGGTCTCTTCCATCCACGTTTGAGCACATCAAGCCGATTTTGATGTACGGGAAGGAAACGGTGGACTTTGCAGAAGTTACAAGTAAGTTGATCTCTGAAGAACGGAGATTGGGTGGAGGTGATATTTCATCTGGAAATAATTTGCTTGTTACTGAAAAGTGGAAGAGTGGTAACTCCATGAAGAAGAAAGTTGTATGTTGGAACTGTAGACAATCCGGTCACGTAAGAAGAAATTGTCCAAAAGGTGGAGCAGAATCGGCTGACTACTGAAAGATGGACAATGCGACTCTCCTGGTGGAGGGCGGTGATGATGTACTCTGAGTAGGATGTGACATCCTGATGACATGATGTCAGTTGCCATGATAGAGGATGTGTTCTTACTGGCGGGTGCATGTGTTCGCACACAGTATTAGTTTGACTTGGATGCAAGGTGTGTGGTTGAATTGATGTCGATGGCTGACGAGCTTCCATGGAAAATCAAACAATGGGAGTTGTACCATAATTTTTCAACAATTTTGTTTTCGACATGAGCCGGTAAAAAACTCGGAGTTCGTTGATAATTCTGAGTGATTATACTCATATGGTGGAGTATGAGATTGTCAAAGTTGAAAAAGCTTGCCTGTTTACCCAATGATTAATTTTTGAATATTTTGACTCGGATGAATTTGTGTCAAGGTGGAGATTGTTGGGATATTTGACCCAAATTAAGAATCGGAATATCTTGGAATCCAAGTTAAAGGTGAAAAGGAAAATAAAAGACTTTATTTTGGTAGTCTACTTCAATAAGGAAACTTAATTGGACATGAATTATACATATTCTAGGTGTTGTTTTTTACCTATAAATATGTGTGTTGGGGAGCCATAATATTGTGAATCTTATGTGAGACTAATTAGAGAGAAAATCGGAGAGCTTTATCTTTGTAGTTTCTTGTGAACTCTTTGTGGGATAATTCAAAGAGTAAAAACTTGGGTTAGATAGAAGTTCATTATTAGTATTTTCTCTGGGGTCTGTTAGATTGGGTTGGTGAATGAAATTCTATATATTTGTAACAATTTAATGTATAGTGAAAGGCTTTGGCGATCAGTAAATTTTGTGTTGTTGTTATATTTATTTTCTTGTTGCTCAATTAATTCTTGAACATCAAAAGATCATGTGGGTTAAAGAAGGGGAATCAACCTGTAATTCCCAACAGAAGCTTCCCCCCCCCCCCACACATGCAGTTATTTTTTATTAATTCTTTTAGCTTCTTTTCAGCTTGCTTAAGGTTCCAATCTATTCAACTCGCACTCTGTGTCGACGGTCTGCTGCTCAGACCAACCCTAGTCTCTTCAGTTCTTGCTAGGGGTGGACAAAATATCCGAACCAGACCAGACCAGAACAAAATCAAACTAAGCAGTTTGGTTCGGTTCTACATAAAAAAAATAATGGTTTGGTTCTTATAATCAAGAACCATTTGGTTTCGGTTCTCTTTCCAGAACCAGAACCAGAACCAAAACTAGATCCAAGAACCAAACTTAATTTTTTATATATATATATTTTTTACAAATTAGTAGATATTCATCTCACCAAAATATTCAAATCTGAAATTATAAATGTGAAATGAACAAAAATATTATTTACCATACATTTTATCTCATTTCCTATTAGACAAAGATTTTAAACCATAAATCTAATTCTAATTCTAATTCATTTTTCTTCTTTTCAATTACAAACACGCATTCACACGATTTTACTTGCACTCGTATAATACAACAATCGTTGCACTCCTTAGTCACCATCGACGGCATATATGTTTATATTTTAAAATCTATGTATATATAAACATCGGCTCAATTCGTCAATTCTCAAGAGTTAACCCTAACTCAAGTCACAAATCCATCCTTAAATCACACGGTACTACAGTAGAATGGGACTCAGAACTTCATTAAAACCTGTAACTATAAGTCTAAACGGTCTTTATGTTCAATTCTCCAAGTTTCAACGGGTCAGCGAGCTTCCTTTAGGCGAGTTTCTTCTTCTTTGACTTGGAATAACATGTTACTTTTTCTAAATTTTTATTTTGTTAACTAAAAATTTCATTTTCTATTTAGTATTGATGTAGATGGATTCTAATGAAGAAGCGAATATAAATATGTTTAAATTTGCATTTATTATTTAAAAATTCAAGTAATGGTCTTAGAACCAAACCAAACCAGACCAAACCGAAACCGAGCGGTTTGGTTCCGGTTTGGTTCCATATCTTTAAAAAAACCAATTGGTTCCATTAGTAAAAAACCATCGATTTTTGGTTTGGTTTGGTTCTTCTGGAACCAGAACCAAACTGAACCACGTCCTGCCCTAGTTCTTGCTATATGAGCCTTTTTTTAGCTAAGTTTTACTGTTTTCTTATTGTGCTTTGTGGAAAGTACTCTCGCTCTATATAGTATGTATGTTTTATACACCTTTTTATCAGTATTGAGTTTTCTGTTCCTTTTTGAATCCATGGGTGTGAGTTAGACATATATTCTCCATTAAAAAATAAAAATAGCTATGAACAAGGCTGTGACTTTGCTTACTGATAAGAACAAGAGTAAGCTTGACAAGAAGATCAAATATTCAAGTCAAACAATCTCCAAGTCAAGCATGAGATGAAAAAAGATGATTTAAGGTTATTATAAGTAATCAAGCCAAGAGTCGAGCCAATTATCTTGTTGGATGCTAAAGAAACCACAAGGAAAAATGTTGGTCCAAGCGATCGCCTGGAGTTTTACCAAAAAATCACTCGGTTGTCTCAAAACTAGGGTTTTCATGATTTAGGTTTAATTTCATTTTTTCATGATTTATTTTGTTTTTGAGCCACTTGTGCGGATACTTAGGATTTTAGGCTGTACCTTGAAATTATAAAGGACTTATAATTTCATTGTAATTTAGATTTTGATGGTTTAAACATTAATGATTGATTCAATATTATAAAGATTGATGATTCCCTTTAAATTCGTTCTTAATTAAATATCTTCCAAACTTATCAAAGATCAATATCTTTGTAGCGTTCAATACAAACTTATCAAAGACGTGGACAAATTTTGTCGCTTTCCTCATTATGGTTCTTGTTTTCCCATCTCAACAAGTCTAAGGTTATATATACTTTAGGTTCTTGCGTCATGATGCCCGGGTTAAGATCATGTCGTCTTTTTCGAATCTGAATTTAGGCTTTCCAGGCGATTCAATCTCAATTTCATGAATCCCATGTGTTTCTCGCAAGGATTCATATGAGTTGGTATCAAAGCTTAGCTATAAATTCAGTTTTTTCTTACTATACTAGTTTCGTTCCATGTGTTTATCATCGAGTCTGTAACATATCATCATCTATATCCAGTTGTTTCTTTTATTTAATTTTTCACATTAATTCCAATTAGTTGGTGTGTTCTTGAAAAAAAAAATTACAGCTCTTTAAAACTGCTTTTTTTTTTTTTTTTAGTTTCTTGATTTTTTGGGTTAATTTTTGTCTAAATTATTTTTTATTTTTTACTCTGAAAATTCAAATATATTATGGAAATTCCTAACAAAATAATTTCGAAAATTCAAGAACCACTTTCTTGAATTTCATTAAATTCTTAATATTTTCCTAAGTAAGAAATAAATTCCTTCTTCGCTCATCAATGTCTAGGTCATCTGATTCTTGAGGTTTCTTGAATATTTGAATTCTTCATTCCATTCCACAATAACTAAATTCAAAGAAAGGTCATCATCTTGAGGGGATAACAATACGGTCCATATGTGGAGTGCTTTACAAAAGCAATTTGATGATATTACGATTAGCTTGGATAAATTTGATGCATGTATTGCTAAACTGCAAAAGAGACAATCTCAAACAAGCCCTAATGCTAGGAGGTAATATCAGCATGATTCTAATCCTAGGGTTGTCATTGGGGTATAAGGAGAAGTAAAGAGTCATTAGATGGTGATTCTGAAGAATCAAGTAAATTTTTCTAAGAGAAGATGATTGCATAGAGTGGTAAAGATCAAACATGGAGTGGTTGAAGAAGCTTTAAACTATCATGAGCCAATTGGGCCGAAAAACAAAGTTAAAATAGAGAAAAAGGTCAATTATGGATGTAACTAGTGAATTCATGGCTGCAACTAGAGCAACGCAATTTTGAACCCGCAAGACACTTGTGACCGTAAGTCAATTTTCACAGCCGTAAAAATATCAAGATCGCGATCGCGCAATCTTTTGCCCACGAGATCGCACGGTTTAATTTTTTTGGGTTTTCGTGGATTTTATGTTAATTTTCATTTTTGATTATTTATCTAGGGTTTTGTGTCGATTTAGCGGCTAGGGTTAGTTGATAGGTTGTTTTTCATTATTTATATCCTGTTTTCATTCATTGTAAAATAAAACTTGATTTTTATTAAAAATAAAGAGATTGAATGTTTTTCAATTGGTAAATGTGTGAATTTACATTAAAAACCCAAACTTATCAACATTAATAGTCTTGTGGCTTTCAAACCGAACTTATCAAAGACTCATAATCTTTGTGGCGTTCAAAAATCAGAAACTTATCAAGGAAATTGGACAAATCCTTGTGGCGTTTCAAAAGTCCTGATTCATTCTTCCGCATCGTCGATCCTCGCATCGTGAAGTTTTGGTCAAGATTCCATAGTCCATTCACAACGTGGGTTCGGAACTTTCCGTCGTTAATTCCGCATTTCGTATTCTCGTCATTTGGTATCAGAGTTGGACTCTGAATTCAGGTTTATTCTATCCCAGTTTAATTTCATGTATTTCTCATAGAATCCGCATGAGAATTATCAATATCTTGTTGTTGAGTCTTGTTTTCAAGTTTTCTTGTTTTTGTGTTCTTCGTGCCGTAAATTTTTCAGTTTTTATTCATAAAATATTCCAACAAAATTTTAAAAGTGTTTATTTTATTCAATTGTTATCCGAATTCAGTTCCATTTGCTTCACTGCACTCGTAGTCGAATTTCAGATTTATATAACCAAAAAAAATCCAAAAAATTCAAAAACCACTTTCTTGAATTTCTTTAATATTCTTGATTTCTTTTTCTTTCGAGTCAAACCTAAAATTCATCTTGCTATTTGATGTCTAAATCCTCTTATTTTCAGTTTTCTTGATTTTTTTTAATCGCCACATAAAGGATGGGTTATGATCTGGGCTCCTTGTTCAAAACTAGATGTTATGTGGGTCATAAGGGCTGTAGTTTGAAAATTGAAGGAGAGTGCTTTACTAATTTTATTAGTAGTACCATGGTTGAAAAATTAGGATTACCCCTAATACCACACTATAAGCCTTATAAGATGACATGGATGAGAGAGTTTGGGGAGTTCCAAGTGACCAAACAATTTCTAGTGCCTATCACCAATGGAAGATATAGTGAGGAAGTATGGTGTGATGTAGTGGGATTAAATTCTTGTCATATTTTGTTGGGAAAACCATGGAGACTTAGGAGGGAGACTGTTTATGATAACAGTATGCACGTATACAAATTCCTTAAGAAAGGGAAAACTTGCGCACTATATGGGTTAACATTAGAGGAAGCACTAGAAGATTTGAGGAGGGTAAAAAAAGGAGAGTAAAAATAAAGTTTTTAGTTGAATTGCAGGAAGAGCCTAGGGATAGGGATGTTGAAAAGAAGGAGGGAGAATTGAAACGTGAAGATAAAAATTTGAGTCATGAAGATGAGGTGCATGAATTGAGGATTGAAGAGGTTGAGAATGAAAATGTAAAAGATTTGGTTGAGGCAAGAAATTTGGAAGAAGTGGGTGAGTTTGAGAATGTGGAGTTAGAAGAGGTTGTTGGGCTTGAGAGAAAAGAGATAGAAGAGACTTAGCAAGAAGTTGCAACGAAGGAAGGAGGTGAAGGGAAGAGCCTCATTATAGCACATGATGAGGTGTTGATGATTCATCATGAGTACAAGGATCCGTACCTTGTACATTATAAAACTAACATTCCCCTCCCCATTTTATTTCAATCTTTCTTGCAGGTTGATAATTATACATGGGAGCATGAGACACACCAACCATGGAAAATCAAGCTCGTGCTTAATACTTTCATGATTGTCAATTGAAGGGGAACTATTGGTTGATCATATGGTATGGAGACAAAATATCCCCATTTGATCCAGGTGGGGCAGCTGTAAATCATGAACAAAGCTACAATTCCGGACGAATCATCCTAAAGAATAAGGGAATAATCATGGCATGTTTGATAGAAAGATGAATAATTCAAGCCAAACAAAGTTATAAGCATGTTCGAAGAGCTTCAAAGATGAAACATGGAATGATTGAAGAAGCTTCAAGTTATCACTAGCCAATTGGGCCGAAAAACAAAGCTAAAGCTGAACAGAAGGTTAATTACGGTCGTAACTAGTGCATTCACGGCCGTAACTAAAGTAATGCAATTTTGAACCCGTAAGACACTTACGGCCATAAGTCAATTTTCACGGCCGTAAAAATATCGAGCTCATGGTTGCGTGATCTTTTGCCCACGCGATCGCACGGTTTAATTTTTTAGGATTTTCACAGATTTTATGTTAATTTTCGTTTTTGATTATTTGTCTAGGGTTTTGAGCCCATTTAGCGGCTAGGGTTAGTTGATAGGTTGTTTTTCATTATTTATATCCTATTTTTATTCATTGTAAAATAAGACTTGATTTTTTTTAAAATGAAGAGATTGAAAGTTTTTCAATTGGTAAATGTGTGGATTCACATTACTATCCCGAACTTATCAAGACTAATAGTCTTTTGGCATTCAACCCAAACTTATCAAAGATTCATAATCTTTGTGGCGTTCAAAAATCAGAAACTTATCAAGGAAATTGGACAAATTCTTGTGGCATTTCAAAAGTCTTGATTCTTTCTTCCACATCGTCGATCCTCGCGTCATGAAGTTTGGGTCAAGATTCCTCCGTCCACCCAAAACCTGGGTTCGAAACTTTTCGAAGTTAATCCGCGATTCGTTTCCTCATGAGGTTGAGTTTGAGAGTACAAAATAAAAGATATGGTTGACCAAGAGAGTAAAAATATTGAGGGAGGTGCAAGGAAGAAAGTCATTCTTATGAAAGAGGAGGTGGAGATGATATCCCATGAGTACATGGATCTACATCTTGTACTTGGGGAAGCTAACATTCCCCTTATTTTGCTTTATTTTTTTCTTGTAGGTTGAATCTTTCAGTTGGGAAACAAAGCCACACCACTAATAACAATGAAATTTTATGCATTTTATCAATATCTACCAAGTGAAAGAGTATCATTCCTTTACTTTTATGTCACGGAGGCAAGAGTTTTTCAGTTGATCCAGGTGGGGTAGTTTCCCATCATGAGCAAAGCTTTGATTTGAGATGAATCTTTCGGAAGAAGGCGGAACGATGAGAATTATTGTAGGCTTGTTAGGAAGATCAAATATTCAAGCCAAACAAGACTTCAAGTTGCATGATAGAAGGTCTCCAAGTCAAGCATGGTATAATCGAAGAAGATTTAAGCCTAATGCAAGTGATCAAGTCAAGAGTCGAGCAAAGAATCAAGTTGGAGATCAAAGAAATCACAAGGGAAAAAAGTTGGTCCGAGAGATTGCTTGAAAGAAAACACAAGCAATCGCCAACACACAATTTCAACAATTCAAGAGAGAGTTATAACTTCAGGCGATTATGTGTAGTTCTACCAATCGCTTTGTTGTCTCAAAACTAGTGTTCCCAAAATTTTAGGTTTAATTCCATTTTTAATGTTTTATGAGCCACTTGTGCAGCAACTTAAGGTTTCAGGTCCTACCTTGAACTTATAAAAGGGCTTTTAATTTCATTGTAACTTAGATTTTGATGGTTTAAACATTATTGATTGATTCAATATTTCTAAAGGTTGAGGATTTCCCTTAAATTCGTCCTTAATTGAACATCTTCCGAACTTATCAAAGAACAATATCTTTGTAGCATTCAACCCGAACTTAACAAAGGTGTGGAAAAATTTTGTGGTGTTCTCCCATTATGATTCTTGTTTATGCACCTCAATGAGTCAAAGACTTAATATACCTTAGGTTCTTGTATCGTGAGGTCACGGTTGTAGTACTACAGTCTTCGAAAACCTAAATTTGGAACTTTCTAGACATTTCAATCTCAATCTCATGAGTTCCACGTGGTTTCCACAGGAAACATCACTTATACATGAGACATCATCTCATGTTCACATTAAATTGTATGGAAAAAATTCTAATGTTTGGTCAAAACTTTTTGAGATGCACATTGCGGGGATGAGAAAAATGGACATGTGGTAAGAAAACTGCACCAAGAAAATATGATGATAGCTATAGTGAGTGGGTGTAAGGTGATGTCATTATCAAGTGTTTGCTTATCAGTTCTATGAATGTTACCCTTATGGCTATGGATGGCAAATCATTCAGAACCCAACAGATACTCTAATTGATTGGAGCAAAAAATTTCGATGCCCCAATCCCTGTGGATAAAGATTAGCCCCGATCTGTCCCATTTAATTAAAAAATTAATTGAAAAAATAAATTGTATTAGCTGAAATCTCTAAAAAAATGGAAAAAAAATACATATGATGGATAAGAAACCCGATCTGCCTTGGAAATTTGTGGATTACGATGATGATTGGATATGACTAAATCTTCTCGGGAAGGATACAAATCAGGCTGATCTACCTCGAATCTACCCTATTTGATCACTACATGTGGCACACTTCATTCAATGCAATACAGCCAAACATTTTTGGATGCGGTTAAGAGAAGTTACCTTGATGCCTTTAATTCATCACAAATCTATGAACTAATGAAGAAATTCTTAGAACTAAGTCAAAGAAGTGTACTGTCGATATTAAGGAGTTAAGGAAAAAAATTTCTAAATAAATTATATATGTTCCTTGCGAGGATTGACCATAACTTGGACCATGTGCGTTCTCGCATTTTTGTTGTTACACTACTTCCAAACCCGAAGGGAGCATTTTCTATGGCCCACCGTAAGGAACAAAGGCAACTTAACATGGGGACTAAAAGCCACGTTGAAGCTTCTACATTAGCTGTAAGAGGGTTTCATCCTCATTACGAGTTCCTAATCATTTTTTTGAGATTTTCTCATTATGCCATTTGAGAGGACACACTGCTGATTAATATTTTAAGAAAAATAGGTACTGAGACTGATATTTAAGCAAGCAAGAAGAGATGAAATATAGGAGATCTTCTCTGTCTACTCATGCATCTTGTGCCTCCTATATTGCTTGATCATCTCTTAGGAAGGTATTTTGGATTGGCGTCTACTTCTATCTTCCTCATTAATCGTATGTCTGCTCACATAATTAATTTTCAAACTCCCTTGAAGATGTTATCAATAGTTAACTCTACTTCTTATGCTTTGAATATCCATCCAAAGGTATTTGGTCATATGTGTTATGTCCATGTGCAATCTCATCTCATAGATAAACTCAATATCCTTACCTTGAAAAATGTTTTCCTTGATTACTCCAATCTAAAAGGGCTACAAATGCTTCCATTTTCCTACATGAAAATATATCACCTAGGTTGTTCTAAAACTACTATACTAGGAGAAATTTAGATACTATTTATTCCATAGCCCAGTTACTAGTGATATTGTCAGGCACTCTTGAGACTCTGATAGTCCTCTTGTTGATACTACAGTATTATCGAATTCTTCTTAGAATGAAAATGATGTACATACTCCACCTCCAACTCCTATTTCTAATTCGAATCATGCACCTTCAGATGTTGTTGATACTTAGAATAGGAGATAACCACTTTAGAAATGTAACCTGTCTGATGTGATCCCGGGAGGGGGTCACGACGGACATGCAGAAATAACGCCGGGAAGGTTCCGAATTCAGGTTGGAATGGACGGTAACACTACGACCCGAGCCTCACGACGCAAGAACCAGGGGCATATTAAACCCGAGACCCGTTACGATGTGGAAACAAGAACCGTAATGGTTTGAACGCCACAAGGAATGTCCAGATCCTTGATAAGTTCAGTTTGATGAACGCCACAAATATCTCACAATATTTGATAAGTTCGAAAGTTCATTCAAGAACAATATTTGGGAGAGAAATAACTCAACACAATTTTCATTAATCAAAGTCTAATAAATCTTTTTGTATTACAATGAAGACGCCTTTATATAGGCAACCAGAATAAAGATCCTAATCTACTTAGGAAACTAAATAAAATCTAATCTAATTAGGGAATAGATAAAACTTATCAAAATAGACTCCTAAAATACTAAAATAGGAAAAAGGTATTAAAATATAAAAAGGAAACAAAAATCCGCATGATTTTACGCTAATCTGTATTTACGGCCGTGACAACATTCCTTACGGCCGTAACTGTACTTCTGCTTAAGGATTACGGCCGTGACCATAAACTTACGGCCGTAACTGTTAAAATCTTGGAATCTTTAATTTCCACCCGTGGCTGACTTACGGCCGTGACCAGATAGCTTACGGCCGTAAATACGAATCTGATCCATTTTGACTTGATTTGATCTTTGAAACTCTCCGAACCTGTTTGAATTCTTGTTTTGGCTTGAATTGTAGTTCTTTCCGTCAAGCCCGCCATGATTCTCATCATTCTCCCCTTCTTTAGGATGATTCGTCCCGAATCATAGCTTGGTTCGTGATTTACAGCTGCCCCACCTGGATCAAATGGGAAATTATGTACTCCAGGACATGAATTCATTATGTGGCAATCCTCCAATTGGTGAACACGAATGTATTGAAACATGAGGTTAATTTTCCAAGGTGGCTTTGACTCAAACATCCATGTGTAAGCAACCTGCAAAAAGGAGTCACATAAAATGGGGAGGGAAATGTTAGTTTCATGAGGTACAAGGTATGGATCCTTGTATTCATGAACCATCACCGCCAATTCCACTTTTTTAACCACGAGGCCCTTCTCTTCACCCCGTTCTCCCTTTGAAACTACTTTCTCACCTTTCGTACTTTCAAACCCAACAACCTCTTCGAACTCTACATTTTTATCAACAATTTCTTGCACTCCCTCATTGCTACCCAAAATTTTATCTTCTAATTCCTCACTTCCCAGCTCAAAATTCGGAGCTTGTTCAACTACTTCAATTTTCAACTCTTCAAATTCAATCTCAACATGAGGCTTTACTATAATCTCACACTCACTTCCCCTTTGTAATTCAGGCTCAGCCTCCCTTTCCCTTTCCCGTTGCAACTTGGCTAATTTTTCCCTTGCTCTCTTTGCAATCATTTCCTCCTTTAACTGCTTTAGTATAATTCTCACCTCATCAATTTCATCCCTCATTTTCGAGACAGCATCCCCAATTTTTTTGGCACCATCTTCCAATACTTTCAGCTAATCCCCAATTCCAACTCTAGGTTTATGATCAATCCTATTCTCCCTCCTAACTCTAGGAACTGTTTGAGGTTTTTCCCTGAATTTAGACATTGTAGAATGGAATGGAAAGAATCGATAACAAGGAGCTATGAAACTCAAGGAAGTGGTCCTTGAATTTTGGAATTGACTCTCTCTTTTTTTTTTTTTTTTTTTTTTTTTTTGACTAATGAATTTTCGGAATTAAATAAAAAATTAAAAAAAAATTAATTAATTTTTTTTTTTTTTAATAAATCCGAAAATCTGACACGAACGCGACAAAACAAACGAGACTGGATTTGGACAAGAATCGAATAAAATAAACAAGATATAATTTTTTTTTGGAATATTTTCTGGATTAAAGACTCACAAATATGAAGAACGTGAAGAACAAGAAACAAAGACTCTACAAGCAAAAATAAAAATAGTAGGTTGTTCTAAAACTACTATACTAGGAGAAATTTAGATACTATTTATACCATAGCCCAGTTACTAGTGATATTGTCAGGCACTCTTGAGACTCTGATAGTCCTCTTGTTGATACTACAGTATTATCGAATTCTTCTTAGAATGAAAATGATGTACATACTCCACCTCCACCTCCTATTTCTAATTCGAATCATGCACCTTCAGATGTTGTTGATACTTAGAATAGGAGATAACCACTTTAGAAATGTAACCTGTCTCATAGATTGGGTCTCTCAAAATCTTCTTCCAATGATATATTTTCCATATCTGATTATATCTCCTACCATAGGGTATTTAAGACTAGCCTGTCATTTTCTCTTTAACTGTCACTAGGAGTGGGCGTGGGTTGGGTTGGGTCGATTTTTTACCCAACCCATTGTGGTCGGGTTGCTAAAAAATCAACCCAACCCAAACAAACCAATCAAGTTTCGATAGGGTTGGGTTGGGTTGGGTGGTTTGTACTTTGGTTCAAATAGTAAAAAATCTTGAAAATTAAAAAATTAAGCCTATAAATCAACTTTTAACTCAAATCAATTATGTACAATACAATAAACTCAAATATAATAAATTGAATACTTGTTAATAAAACTAAAATATGTTCAAGCCATATTTGAGTTTCATCCAAATTAAAAATGGGTTTGATATTTTTGAAATTTAAATGGTCCTATATTTTTAAAAATTTTATTGGGTTGAATTGTTTTGGATTGGGTTTAAAAACCCGACCCAACACGAACAAAATATTTTTGTAGAACCCAATACAACCCGATTTTCATCAAAAATCGACCCCAACCAATCGGGTTGGATTGGTTTGGACGATTTCGGCGGTTTGGATGGGTTAATGCCCACCCCTAACTTTCACTAGTACAAACAAAATTATTCACATTGGTTGTTCAAGACAATACGTGTCGATTGTAAAAGTGATGCGTTTGGCGGAGACGCGTAAAGTCTAGATAATACGTGTCAGTTGTAAAATGATGTCTACAGTTAACTTTAGGCATCGGTTGTACCCTAAAAACCAATGCCTAAAGTCTAACTTTATGTGTCTACTGTAGCCTAAAAACCAAGGCCTGAAGTTAGACTTTAGGCATCTTTCTACAACTGACGCCTAAAGTGAGACTTTAGGCACCAATTTTTGCTCTACGACCAACTCATATTTATTTGTTTTTTTAATTTTTTCACCAAATCACCTATATACATTTACTACATTCTCAACATGCACATCACCAAATCTATCGCCACCAAACATATATAAAATCGACACACACGTAACAAAATTAAATAAATCAACAAACTAAATATCAAATTAGTTTTATATTTAATATTGTATATTAGCTATACAAATGTTTGTATGTTTGCATAAAAAACTAAAACTTACATACACTCTTCAACGAAGTTTTTGGCCCATAAATTTCGAATCTCGTTGAGTAGTATTCTTTAAATACCTACAAACAATTAAAATTATTAGTTATTTATTAATGCGTCGGTTTTTTTCTCTACAACAAACGCATATTTTTTTTTTTTTTTAATTTTTTCTTCACCAAATCACCTATATATATTTACTACATTCTCTACATACACTAATCCAAATCTATCGCCACCAAAAATATATATATAATCGACACATATGTAATAAAATTAAATAAATCAAAAAACTGAATATCAAATTAGTTTTATATTCAATATTGTATATTAGCTATACAAATGTTTATATGTTGGCACAAAAAAACCAAAACTTACATACACTCTTCAATGAAGTTTTTGGCCCATAAATTTCGAATCTCGTTGAGTAGTATTCTTTAAATGCCTACAAACAATTAAAATGGATTATTATTTATTTATTAATAAAATACATAATTAAACAATTCTTAGTATTCAGTAACGTACACCCCATCTAAGCAAGTGCGTTGAGAATAGTCTTTGACTATCTCAAACATATTTCTCATAACATAGTCACCACACTCAGAATCTCTAGGTTATTGAGGACATTGAAATTTGTACATTATTGAAAACTAATATTAGTGATTTAACTAAATATAATATGAAACTAATTCAAAAATTTGTACTAACTTATAAATTTAAGTTTTCATACCGAAAACTCTTTTCCAATTTACACCTTTTGTCCTATTGCCTCCACATGCCCAAAACATTCTAAAAGCCCTAAAGTTTCAATAAATATGAACAAGTTATAAAATAATAATAATAAAACTCAAAATTTCTACATAAATTTTGGCAGAGTCTCCCTTATAAATCGAACTTATCCAACTTGTAGAGAAACCCAGATATTTAAAACTATCCCAACTTATCAATAATCACAACACAAACACATTAATTTCACCTCAATTCTCCACAATTATTTCATGAAAACTATCTCAACTCATCCACCATGCACTAAACAAAAAACATGACCAAGAAAATAATAACTTACATATTCAACGACGCCTTGACATGTATGTTATGCTTACATGACTACACGAATCCACTATGTGTAAACCATATTGGATTGACAAGAAATCATATGCAACATCCAGTGATTCCTACGTATCATAAATGTGCATGTATTTGCACCTTTAAATATTAAATGATTTATATTAAGTGAAAAAAAGAAAGAAATAATATTAATGGTCTTACTCCTGAATGTATGGTGCTTAGTTTTTACACTAATTGACGCAATCTATGACGGACACATAAATCCAACTGACACCACACCGAAATGCTCACACAATCCAATGAGGAACCTGGACATAATTAAACCAATAAATAAAAATAAAGTGAAAATTTAAATGGAAGTTATAAATTTATACATGACAATTGTACAGGATTAATCTCATATGATTTCCAACTTATGTTCAAGGTACTCCAAAGTTCGGTTTTTCCCAATCTCAACCAAAATGTCATTAAGGAAATTTATCAAACACCTAGACTACATGATTTTTTAGCCTCTTATTCACTCTATATGTTCATGCCCATGTCTCTCAATCATCACAACATAATCACCTCAACTCACCAAAACATCCAACAAGTACAAAACATCCCAAATAATTCACTTATCCATATCTTACAATTATCACTTATCCATTACTTCAAAATTCAAACTAAGATTTCATAACTTAACATTCTACAATTTTAATAAAACTCCATTAATTCAAAAATTACAATGTATCCATCTCCTAACTCAAAATCAACAATCTAAAATTAACATTCAAACTTAACTAATAAAAAGTTCATTTAAACCAATTAACAAATAAAATCATAAATTCAATCATAAACTAACAAAATCAATTAACTAGTTGAAATTGTAAATTTGAAAATTTATATATAATATACATACCAATACATATATATACATATATAATTTTTCATTTCTGTGTGTTCATATGTTAAAACTATGTGTGTGCGTGATTGTGGCAATGTGTGTGTGTTTGTGTGTGTGTCGTATGTGTGTGGGTGAAGGGAAGGGAAGGGGGAATTATATTACCGTGGTGGTGGCTATTGACTCAAGATGATGGTGGTGGTGGCAACGGGGTTGAGAGAGAGCGAGAACGAGAGTGGGGTAAGGGTGAGGGTCGTGGTGGCGACTTCAGAATTGCGGGAGAGAGAGAGAGAGAGAGAGAGAGAGAGAGAGAGAGAGATCGGGGTGGTGGTGGTAGTGGCAGTGGTGGTGTGAGGAGCAGAGCAGCGTGCAGGTTGTGTGAGAATTTGTGAGGGAAAGAGAGATAGAGAGAGGCTCGCAAGTAATCTGCCCTAAAAATAGCTAGTTTTTGGTGTCGGTTCTTGAAATCTGTTTATAGGCATTGGTTTGTAAAGAATTTGACGTCTGTAAACTTATTGGTGGCAAACGGGTCGAACTGCTCGCCGGCTCGTTGGCTTGGCTCGCGAAAACACGAGCCAAGGGCGGCTCGACTGGTCAAATGAACGAGCTCGTGGGCGAGCCAATCAACATCGTTGAACCACGAGTCGAGCCAAGCTCGGCTCATGGTTCAACGAGCTGGCGAGCCGCTCGTTGAAAAACAAAGGAAATTTTTTTTGAAACGGTCACGTGACCATTTCCAAAAAGAAAAAAAAAAAAAAACAATTTAAAGACAAAAAAAATAAAAATTAACGAGCTCAACGAGCCGAGCTCGGCACCGGTCAAACGAGCCGAGCCTAAGCTTGGCTCATTTGACACGAGCTCGTTGCTCGACTCGTCCATTTGACAAGCCGAGCCGGCTCGGTCGGCCCATTGCCACCTCTATATAAACTGGTCTTTATGTGTCAGTTCATGAAGAACCGACTCCTTTGTTTGGTTATACTTTCATGCACCAGTTGTTTGTTAGCAAACAACGCATATTGTCAATTTATATTTACAAAATTTCCAAAACATTTTTTATAGTCTTCGATTTTCTCAAAAAGCGAGGTACATTTATTATTCTTTTGGGAAAATCTGTACTAATGTGTATTCTATGTCTATCCCGAATAATTTTCAAGAAGCTCTTTATCCGAATAAGTGAAAATCTATTATGATAGAAGAAATTAATGCTCTCCAAAATAATTCTCTTGAGAGATGGTCTCTTTACCATCGAGAAAAAGAAATGTGGAGAGTAAATGGGTGTACTCTTTAAAATTCAAGTTAGATGGGATCGTGGATAGGTAAAAGACTAGATTGGTTGCCAAAGGTTATACACTAACATATGAGATCAACTACTAGGAGACCTTTGTCCCATTAGCCAAGATGAACATTATCAGTCATACTATCTCTAGTAGTCAATGTTGACAAGCTAATGAGACAATCTGCTGTTAAAAATGCATTTCTTAGTGGTGGTATGTAAGAGGAAGTGTATATATATGGAGGCACCACCCTCTTTCACATCTCCAGGGGACATGGTATGGGCTAAAAAAATCACCAAGGGGAAGTTTGAATTGTTCAATGAAGAATTACAGTTTTAAGAAGACCTCAACTTACCACACCCTATTTTATAAAAGAAATGAATTTACCTTACTCATTGTATAACTGGATGATATGATTCCTACTAGTAGTAACCCAGTGAAATTGAAAAAAGAACGTTAGACTCATCTTGAAAGAAGAGTTTGAAATAAAAGAATTAAGTTTCCTAAAGTATTTCTTGGGCATTGAAGTATCACAATCCAAGCAAGAACCCAATTCTTGAACTTTTAGCATGACTTGGTTGTTGTCAAAAAGGTGACGAGAATAATAGTAATAAAATAAAAATACAATAAAACAAAACAAAAAATGTAAAAGAGAGATAAAGTGAGGTATACCGAAGAAAATCTTCTTAAGATAGATTTCACCCCCCTGCAAAGGTGCCAACGAGATCGAAGGACGTCTGTCTCCCAAAATATTACACTTCTTCTAAAGTTGGTATTTCACTATACCCACCTTGTCGGTCGAACCAAAGTCTAACTTGTATTCTTCTAGAAAAGAATGGGAACCAAGCTTTTAGAGAATTTCAAAAATTATTTTACAGAATTCAGAGAGAGAGAGACAGAGTATATAGATCATAATATTATTTGGCGTGAAGAAATTGAAAATGAGATGTCCTATTTAGTGGTGGATCCAAAAAATTTGTTCATCTCGGACGGACATCAATCAAAAAATTCTAGCTAGGGCAAATTTCATTAAAATAACTGTATTTTTGAGTCGCAGTCCAAAAAATGTAAGGAAAAAAAAAGTCTAACTAAGTTTTTTTTTCACCGAATCTAGCACGGACAGCTAACCCACCACTCCATGAGGTAGATCCCCCCAACCCTATTTATAAAATTCAAAGTGTCTTTCGAAAAGGGTGTGTGCCTTTTTTGAATGACTGCACCATCTGGATCATCTTGAGACATTGGATCAAGATCTAACGGTCTAGATTAATTATTGGAATGAATGTATCCATTCACCACCCCATGCACCTATTCATTTTTCCATGTAGATGCCATGCAGTATCAATGCCTTGTCACCATCCACGCGTGTGCCAACTCATCAAGCTTCCTATGCCATGTCATCGAGCCAGGATTCAAATTACGAAAACTTTAAGGCTCCTCAATACTCTTCGTGACAATGCATATGTGAGAAGTGTGCCTCTAAAGCGCCCAATGCGAACTTTGCAACGTGCACAGGCCGATTCCGAGACCGAGCTCGGGGTCGTGATCGAGGCACAGGTGGTGATACGCACCACCTTATGATTGCTAGGTAAAGCTAGCCATTTAAGGCACTAGTGACTAGCCAAATATTAGTCATGGTGTAGGTGGACTAGTTGTATCAAATTACGACTTAGAAATATATCCCAATATATAAACAAGTATTTTTTCTTGTAAACTTCCTATATGGGATACAAGTTACCATATATAAGACACTTAAAATGGGCTTTTAAAATTTTGGGCCTTTTATTGGAGACTTTTCCAATTCACCCAATTAATTAATTACATGACCTAGTTATTAAATATACAACATTTAATAACCCAATTAATTTCCCATTAATTCAATTAATTCCAACAATCCCCCTCATGAATGGAAGAAGTCTCAAATCAAGGAAGACATTAGAAGATTACTTTTTGAAAGATAACTTATCAAGATATGTATCTTTCACATTGAACTTTCGATAGTAAGAATCTATCGAACTCACTTGGCTAATCAGTGAACGCAATGTTTTGAACTGTTAGCCATTAGCTCAGACAATAGACCAAATACATTATCTCCCATATCAAACTTGGTTCTGTATTGTGTTCATTATCTTGTCCCAAAACTACTTGGGTTCTACTAGTGCTTTAGAGAATTTGCCTAAGAGATATTCTCAATTAACCGGCCATGTTCACACTTACATAGGTGATGTACTATAAAGAGTATCCTACAATACTCCACTTGCACATATTACAAGATATACCAATCATTAAAAGCAAATCTTATCATTAACTTTCTTTGTGGGTAGCACTTTTACATCATAGAAATCGGAAGAAGTTTAGTACTCCAAAGTACTTCTCATCGAGTCAATCATGATTAGTTTTCCTATTGAACTTAGTCCATGGGATCTCCAGTCGCTAGGTTAGGTTTCCATCAAGTTGACTCAATTAGATATAGGCTTTAAGCCTATTTCCCTTGATGCACAGTTTATTCTCTCCCTAGATAACCCTTTTGTAAATGGATCCGCTAGGTTATCTTTTGACTTTATAAAATCAATCGAGATTGTTCCGTTTGAGAGTAACTATCAAACGGTATTATGTCTACGGCGTATATGTCTTGACTTTCTATTATATACAAAATTTTCTGCTCTGACTATTGTTGCTTGATTATCGTAATGAATGCATATAGCTGGCAGAAGTTTTTGTGATAGAGGAATATCTTCTAAGAAGTTTCTTAACAATTCTGCTTCATCTCTTGCTTTATCTAAAGCAATAAACTTGGATTCCATAGTTGACCGAGCTATACAAGTTTTTTAGAAGATTTCCAAAATATAGCACCACCACCAAGAGTAAATACATATCCACTAATAGATTTAGATTCATCTGTATCTGATATCCAATTTGCATCTTCATAACCTTCAATTACTGGAGGATATTGACCATAGTGTAGAGAATACTCTTTGGTGCACTTTAAGTAACCCAAAACTCTAAGTAATGCATCCCAGTGTTCATTACTAGGGTTACTAGTGTATCGACTTAGTTTACTTACCGAGTAAGCTATATCAGGCCTTGTACAATTCATTAAGCCTCTGTTCGGATCTATTATTGGTGATTTATAAACAAATTTATTTGGTTTTTTGAGGTAAGTTGTGTGGTTAAAAATTGAAGGGACAAAATATGTGTGGTTAAAAAGTGGTTTGGGAAATTGTGTAAATTATAAATTGGTTTACAATCACTTTACCAAATGGAGGCTAAGTACATTAGACTTCCAATAATTTGGGAATATTCCAACATTTGTTTACCATTTCCTATATTCTTGGGAACAACTATATGAGGTAGAAATGGATTACATGTTTCTTTAATACCATGGTTTTTAAATCTTTCAACAACTTTGTCTACATAATGACTTTAAGATAAAATTAACCCATTCGATGTTCTAGAGATTTTCATTCCTAGAATCACGTCTGCTTCACCCATATCTTTTATATCAAAATTATTGGCGAGCATTTTCTTTTGTTTTGTTAATGACTTCCATATTAATTCCTAATATGAGCATGCCATCTACATAAAGGCATACCAATATGTATGCTTCTCCGAATTTCTTCGAATATACACATTCATCACATTCATTTATGATAAATTCATTCCTAATCATGACATTGTCAAATTTTTCGTGCCATTTTTTAGGAGCTTGTTTCAATCCATATAAGGATTTAATCATTTGACATACATTATGTTCTTGTCCTTTTACTATGAAGCCTTCTAGTTGCTCCATATAAACTTCCTCGTTTAATTCACCATTTAAGAATGTAGTATTGACATTCATTTGATGTATGTGCAAGTTATACAAGGTTGCTATTGCAATTAAAACACAAATAGATGTAATCCTTGTTATTGGTGAATAAGAGTCAAAGAAATCAATTCCATCTTTCTGACAATATCCTTTTGCAACAAGACGAGCATTATATTTGTCTATAGAACCATTGGGTTTTAACTTTCTTCTAAAAATCCATTTGCAACCAATTGGTTTAGTTCCATTAGGAAGATCAACCAATTGCCAATTATTATTACTCATAATGGATTCGATCTCGCTATTTATAACTTCTTTCTGGAAAGACAATTCTGGGCTAGACATAACCTCTTTAAAAGTTTGAGGCTCGTTTTCAATCCTAAATGAAATAAAGTTTAGCCTAAATGATTTAGCAATTTTTCCTCGTTTACTTTTTATTGGTTCAGACTCTTTTTTCTTTAAACGCGCTTTCAAGTGTTCACTTTTGAATATTCTAGGGAATATCTCTTTTACAGGGGAACTCATTTTCACAGAATTCGACATCTCTAGACTCAATGATTGTATTAACATGAATGTCACTTATGTCAGATTTACGCACAAGAAATCTATAAGCAGTACTTTTTATTGCATATCCAATAAAGATGCATTCAATAGTTTTCGAGCCTAACTTGATTTTCTTAGGAGGTGGAATCACAATTTTTTCCAAGCACCCCCCACACTTTTAAGTATTTGTATAAAGGCATTCTACCTTTCCATAATTCATAAGGTACTGAACCAGTTTTCTTATGAGGAAATCTATTTAGAATAAAGTTAGAAGTTAGAACCGCTTCCCCCCACAAGTTTTGAGGTAGCCCAGAATTGATAAGCATAGCATTAACCATGTCTTTTAAAGTTCTATTTTTCCTCTCAGCAACTCGATTTTGCTGTGGAGTATATGGAGCGTAGTTTGGTGAATAATCCCAAACTTAGAACATAATTCATCAAAAAGTGATTACTCATATTCACCGCCTTATCGGATCTCAATACCTTGATTGTCTTACCAAGTAGATTTTCAACTTCATTTTTGTATGTGACAAATGCATTTAATGTCTCATCTTTACTATTTAGTAAATATATGTAGCAATATCTGCTATGGACATCAATAAACGTGATAAAATATTTTTTACCACCTCCATATTAAACAAACTTTAAATCACAAATATTGCTATGTATTAAACCTAAAGGTTTTTAGTATATTTTGTTTCAACACAAATTTCACATTTATGTTTGTCTTATGATTCAGGTTTAGGTATAAGTCCTAAACCTACTAATTTTCGTAAGGAAGACTTCAACAAGTAAACAGAAGAATCAATTTTATTAATAACTTGTGGGTACACAAATATTTGGACTTTTTGTCCACAACAGCTACATTGACCTTAAAAAGACCATCTAGTAAATAATCCTTCCCAACATACATACACCTCATAGTAATTATAAACTTATCAAACTCAAATACCATTTTAAAGCCTTTCTTACTAAGTATAACCCTAGAAATTAAATTTTCCTTTTGTCTGGAACATGCACCACTTCATTCAGGGTCAGTTCCTTTCCGGACATGAATTTCAGAATTACTTTTCCAATTCCTTCAATTGTAGACGCCGCAGAGTTTCCCATGTAAAGATGTTTGTTATGTTCTAATTTCTTGTATACTACAAATAGTCCCTCTTGTCTCCAAAAATGTGGAGAGTGAGAACAGTGTCGACCCACCAATCCTTGGCATTTGATACCAAGTTAATTTCAAAAACAACTCCAGACAGGTTTATGTAGGAAACATCCGCAGAAATGCTATCTACTTCAGTTATATTGGCTTGGGATAGTTTCTTCTTCTAATTATCTTTTCTTTTTTAACAATCATTTGCAAGATGCCCTGGCTTTTTCCTATTGAAGCAATTTCCTTTAAACCATTTTGCATGGTTGCTTTTCCCTTTTTCCTTAGACGAGTTTGGATACTTAATTTTTTAGTTTTTAGACCCAAAGTCTTCCACTATGTAAGTATAGCGACCGAGAAATTTTCAAATTTTAAAAAATTTATTTTAACGAACTTGTCGCTACGACCTCCAATTTTAACGGTTACTATTTTCAAAAATTTGCGTACTCATCTAGCCACATTAAATATTTTAATACTATAAGAAAAAATTTAAACTCATTTTTAAAGCTTTATTCCAATTATCAATTTTACAATTTATCCATATTTATTATGTGTTTTAAGTCCAAATTTTAATAATTTTTAAGTCCAAACATAATATGGTAATATTATTTTATATTTTAAGTAAATTTATTTTAAATCATCCCTTAATCCAATTTTTTTAAAAAAAATCCGGTCATCTTGTCATCTCGATCTGTCATTCCCACATCTTTCCTTAACCAAATTTTGGGAAGCTAATAAATCATAATTCCAATCATTCCCCACCCATTTTTCACACACTTCCCCCAATAACATATCTTATATTCCATAATAAATCCTTATATTATCTCAATCAAACACCTAGCCCAACTCACCAACTTGGATCACAATCAATCCAAATCCTCTCCCAAAATTCTCTTACCTGACAAATTCAATCTCATCTTCATAATCCTTACAAATCACTCCTAATCAATTTAAACATCTCCTAAACCAAATTTTGGAAAATTCTCATTCAACCATATCAATTCCCAAGTTTCTATCCTTTCATGTTTGAATTTCCATTTCCAAAAATTCTTACATCAATTACTCTCAATCATGGAATTAACCTAACTTACCAATACATAACCTAAATCAATTTATATATCTTCCCAATATTCACCATTAGGACACACATTCAGCAACTTAAAACACTCTCATCTAAAAACACTCTCTTAGTATGAACTCCTCTTTCACAAATTGTTCAATTCGGTTTAGTCATGAAATTACCATAGCCGCTCCTTTCGAATTCCAATCACCTTCATCGTTCCCAATCCAATAGATGGAACTGGGAATCGAAGGGTTGTCTCCTTAATTCGAATAATGAATCAAAGGAGACGAGGAAATTCATATAAAAACACCACAACGCATGCCATTGTCGAAACTTCAATCCAAACCTCCATAGCCAACTTCAAATATGTCACAAGTCGAGACACCACCATCACAGTCAAACCCAACCATAGCCAATATCATTGCAATACCAACATCACACCGAACCCCATAGCTGACAATAAATCACCAAACTCGAGCCTCTCGAAACACAACTCCAATTTCACAAACCGAAAGCAAAAGATTTCAACCACACGCACCACTCAATACACCCCCACCTCCCCCACACCAACAACCACCACAAATTTTACCATCCAACACCACTGCAATGCCACTGTACCACCGTGACGACCACCATCAACCGCCACTACCTCCTTTCAAGACCACCCAACTTCAACCCAAACAACCACAAAACCAAGAAATGAAAACAAACCAATTACCTTACCTCGACCGCCACCTGTATTGGCTGGAGTAACACCGAAAATTACAATTCCAAGTTCAAACTCCACCTTCGGCTTCGCACAAAAACTCGCCTAATTTTGCCTTCCTTTTCATACACCCACACACACCTCACCACTTCCATGTGACAACAGCTCCTCCGCCGACAGGAATGTCATCGACAACGTGGAATTGGACGGGGGACGACCTTCGTCGCCCCTCTCACTCTCTCTCAATCGATTTTGAGAAAGAGAGACGAGATTTTTGATTTTTATATTTTTTATTTTATGCTTTGAGTCCCGAATTTTCAATTTAGTCTAATTGGACCCAGGGTTTCTGTTGAAATCTAATTTGGCCAGAAACTTTCAGGGTTTATCAATTCAGCCCCTAATTCCAATTGTTTGCACAAAGTCCCAAATCTTTACACTTTACCATTTTAGACCAAGCCTTAAACTTTTAAATTCTTTTTAAATATCCTTTACTTTTATTATGAGTTTCTAATTAGAATTTACTTTAGGGCTAGACGAGGTGCGGTATTTTCAAGAAGGCTAGAATCCTTTTTACTCAACGAACTCAACAACATTTTAATGTAGGTTCATTACTTAAAAAAAAATCTTTTATTTTAAAAGCACAATATTAAGTAAACCCGTGTTGTAAATTTATGCATGTAATTATGACTTATGAGATTCACATGTCTTCAGGCATGAGACTACTTTCCTTCGAGCCCAAATCTACATGTCTTCGGGAATGAGACTACTTGCATTCGGGCCCAAATTCACATGTCTTCAGGCATGACCCACTTTCCTTCGGCCCAGAACCACATGACTTTGGGCATGACCCACTTTCCTTCGGGCCTAGATCCACATGTCTTCGGGCATGACCCATTTGGCTTCATGCCCAGATCCACATGCCTTGGGACATGGCCCACTTGCCTTCGGGCCTAGATCCACATGTCTTTGAGCATGACCCACTTGCCTTCGGGCCCAAATCCACATGTCTTCGTGCATGAGGCAGCCACTTTCGTTGAGGCATGAGAGTACTTGCTTAGTGCAGGAGAATTTATGACTTAAGTTGCATGAATATATGTGTTATTTACTATACATTTTATTTAAATTGTGTCGAACCTACTGGTATTTCTATGAAATGCTCACGCCTTCCTTTAAAATTTTTTTGCAGATTAAGGAGTTGGCGAAGAGGCAAACGGTGGTGGCTATTGATGAATTTTATTGAATAGTGCTTTGGTTTAGGATTTGAAAACCTATTTATTTTATTGAGAATTTATGACTTAAGTTGCATGAGTATATGTGTTATTTACTATACAGTTTATTTAAATTATGTCGAACCTACTGAGTATATCTATGAAATGCTCACGCCTTCCTTTAACAAATTTTTGCAGATTACGGAGTTCGCGAAGAGGCAAACGGCGATGGCTATTGATGAATTTTATTGAATAGTGTTTTGGTTTAGGATTTGAAAACATATTTATTTTATTTAAGTTATTCAAAATATGAATGGTTGTCCGTTAAGTTTTTAAATGAACTTATGCAATTTGAATTTGAATTATATTTTATGCACCAATTATTAATTTGAAAAGTCAGATTTTAAAGGATGACGTTAGAATTCGGGGCGTTACAGTTAGCTTTTGCTTCCATGTTACGCACGGATCTTTTCTTTTCTGCAGTCCTATTGTCTTCTTTAATACGAAATTGAACAATCAGATCCTCCATCAATATCTCCTTGCGCTTGTACATGAGATAGTTTTTGAAATCTTTCCACAATGGAGGTAACTTTTCGATCATAGCAGCAATTTGAAAAGATTCACACAACGTCATGCCTTTTGCTTCAATATCACGCAAAATAACTTGCATTTCTTGAACTTGGACTCATTACCATCTTTTTGTCAACCATCTTGAACACCAAAAAATTGCCGATGATAAACTTCTTTGTCTAGCATCTTCTGTTTTATATTTTTTGTCAATAGAATCCCATAATCCTTATTCGTCTTATAGTAACAATACACATTATACAATGTGTTATCCAACCCGTTGAGAATGTAGTTGTGGCATAAGAAGTCTGCATGTTTCCATGCTTCAATAGCAACTGCGAGTTTTTTTCAGTAACACTCTCCTCGGTTTGTGTAGGACATTCTTCACACAATAACTTGACCAGTTTCAACATTGTCAGATAAAATAACATCTTTTGTTGCCAACGTTTGAAATTTGTACCATTGAATTTTTCCAGCTTTTCATATTGAGATGCAGGCGACATGACAAATTGATTGGACTCAAAACTCTATCCAATTGCATTATGGGATATAGAGCTCTGTCCATTTGATGTGATCCCGGGAGGGGGTCACGACGAACACGCGAAATTAACGCCGGGAAAGTTCCGAATTCAGGTTGGAACGGACGGTAACACTACGACCCGAGCCTCACGACGCAAGAACCAGGGGTATATTAAACCCGAGACCCGTTACGATGCGGAAACAAGAACCATAATGGGGTGAACGCCACATGGAATGTCCAGATCCTTGATAAGTTCAATTTGGTGAATGCCACAAATATCTCACAATATTTGATAAGTTCGAAGGTGTTCAATCAAGAACAATATTTGGGAGAGAAATAACTCAACACAATTTTCATTCAATCAAAGTTCCTTAATATTACAATGAAGACGCCTTTATATAGGCAAACAGAATAAAAATCCTAGTCTACTTAGGAAACTAAATAAAATCTAATCAATTAGGGAATAAATAAAATCTATCAAAATAGACTCCTAAAATACTAAAATAGGAAAAAGGAATTAAAATATAAAAAAGGAAATAAAAATCCGTATGATTTGCGTTAATCTGGATTTACGGCCGTGACAACATTCCTTACGGACGTAACTATACTTCTGCTTAAGGATTACAGCCGTGACCATAAACTTACGGCCGTAAATTTGAAAACCTGAAATTCTTAATTTTGACCCGAGAGTGACTTACGGCCGTGAGAATATTTGGTTACAGCCGTAACTTTGCTTCTGCATAATTTTTTATTTTCTTGGTTTCCAAATCGATTCTCAGCTTGTCCTTAGCTTGATCACTTGGTTTAGCGTCGAACCTTATTCACTCTCACAATGCTTGATATGTGAAGCTCTTCGAACATGCTTGAAGCTTTGTTTGGCTTGATTTGTAGTTCTTTCCGTCAAGCCCGCCATGATTCTCATCACCATTAGTATCAATAGTATTTCCCGTAACACTTTCCATCTTTCTGTAAAACACAATTACAGAAATTCAAAATTAATACACTAAAACACATAATTAAATTACGTTACAAAATAGTGTATAAAGTCTGTCTTAAGATAGTTGTCAAAATGGTGACGGGAATAATAGGAAGATAAAAAAAAATAGAAATGTAGAAGAGAGATGAAGCAAGGTATGCCGAAGCAAATCTCCTTAAGACAGATTTCGCCGCCTGCAAAGATGCTAACAGGATCGAAGGATGTCTATCTCCCAAGATACAACGCTTCTTCCAAAGTTGGTATTGTACTATGTCCACCTTTTCGGTCGAACCAAAGTTTGACTTGTATTCTTCTAGGAATGAATGGAAATCGAGCTTTTAGAGAATTCCAGAAATTATGTTTGCAGATTTTTGTTAAAGCAAAATTGAGAGAGAGAGAGAGAGAGAGAGAGAGAGAGAGTATAAATTAGAATATGATTTGGAGATAAGAAATTGAAAATGGGGTATCCTATTTATAGTATTCGAAGTGTCGTTTAGAAAGGGTGTGTGCCTTTTCTGAATGGGTGCACCAATTGGTCTAGATCATCCTGAGACATTGGATCAAGATCGAACGGTCCAAATTAATTCCTGGAATGAATGTATCCATTCACCACCCCATGCACCTATTCACTTTTCTATGCAAACGCCATGTAGAACCGACACCTCGTCACCATCCACATGTGTGCCAACTCACCGAGCCTTCTAACGCCATGTCATCGAGCCATGATTGCAATTACGAAAACTTTAAGGCTCCTCAACGTTCCTCGCAACGACGCGTACGTGCAAAGTGCGCCTCTAAAGCGTCCAATGCGAACTTTGTGACATGCGCGAGACTGTGCCGGGACCAGGGTCGCGGGCACGGGTGGTGCTACGCACCACTTTGCGCTAGCTAGCTAAAGCTAGCCGTGTAAGGCACTAGTGACTAGCCAAAGGCTGGTCATGGTGCAGGTGGACTAATTGTATCAAATTACAACTTAAAATAATATTCCAATATATAAGCAAGTATTTTTTCTTGTAAACTTCCTATGTGGGATACAAGTTACCATATATAAGACACTTAAAATGAGCTTTTAAAATATTGGGCCTTTTATTGGAAACTTTTCCAATTTACCCAATTAATTAATTACATGGCATGCATGTTATTAAATATACAACATTTACTAACCCAATTAATTCCCTATCAATTCAATTAATTCCAACAATTGTATGTCAGTGTGTACCCCTATAGACACACCTAATGAGGTGAACCATGGTCTAACTGTCTTACTTGATCAGGTTTTTACAAAAAAAATAGAGATATCAGAGACTGGTTAGGAAGTTGATCTATTTAACTCATACAATACCTGATTTGTCATACACAGTTAATGTTTTGAGTTAGTTCTTGGATAACCTAAGTGAGCACATGAGTGCGATTAACAATATTTTGGCTTATCTAAAGTGCTCTCCAAGCAAGAGCATCTTGTACTCCAAAAGGGAGTATCTGGACATTGTGGGTTACACGTATTCGAATTTTGCTGGATCAAGTTTTGATTGAAGACTCACAACAAGATATATATATATATATATATATATATATATATATATATATATATATATATATATATATATATCATTTTTTTGGGGAAATCTTGTTGCTTGGAGAAGTAAGAAATCAAATGTGATTTCAATATCTATATTTCAGAGGCAAAATATCATGTCATCATGCAACTATTGATTTTAAATGGCTGAAAACATTTCTCAGTAAACTTGGTTTTGGTCACAACAAATTTATTTTACCTTTTTGCGACAACACAACAGCTCTTGAGATAACGAACAACGAACAAACATGTTGAACTTGATGGAAGCTACCTTAAAGACAATCGACTCAAAAAATATAGATATCCCATACATTAAGAGTGCAAATCAACTAATTGACATAATGACTCATGTAGTTAGTAGTATTCTATTCTATGCATAGATATTCAAGTTAAACATGTGTGATATCGTTCACTTCAACTATCGTTCATGTACGATTATTTTATAACTAGTAAACTAAAATTTTGAGTCCCTGTAAATTTCCATAATTTTTTGAAATTACCATTTCTTGGAATTAGTTAATTCAATTGATGAAAATTTGGTTCTCTTAGTCCACTATTAATATTTTATTGCACGCGCCAAATCTTGTGAGTATGTAGAATATTGTCGATGAAAAAATGATAGACAAAAGAAGGAAGTAAAAGTCAACAAAAGTCAGTTGGGGAAAAGAAAAATCCAAAGTAGTGGATCATATGGAAAGACAAAATCAAACTAGAATGAAATTAACGCGTTAATGTATATTTCTAAAATAAATAAGAATTTGGAAAGATGCAGCACACCAACATTAATTAAAATATTACTAATTTCTTCGAGAAACTCTATAACAAGTCAATTCAATTTATCTAACAATTATCATGACAATCCACGAGTATTACACTGTTATGCATATAATTGGTCAACCATTTCGTTTCACATCAATGTTAATAGAACGTCGACTTTAATGACTTTGATAAAAATAACCGTGTGAAACGGTTAACATATTTCTACAAGATCATTCCGATTTATATATTGTTTGTAAGTTAGTAATTTAAACCTATATATACATATAGAGTCGTGTATGCAATTGATTGCTATAATTTTATTTATTTTACCAAGTAATTTGGACTAGTGACAACCCTAATGTTAGATCACAACTTCAATGGAAGGATAATTCTTTGACCGGTGTGTGTATATATATATATATATATAAAAAAGAGAAGACAATAAATAACAGTATTCTAAAAAATGTAAAGCGTGACGAAAAGGCGAGATCGAACTTAAAGATTAAGCGTGTCTAAGCATGAAAAAGTCATGCAATGCTGGAGCTAGCACGGTACGGGTGAAGCATGAAGCGTGAAGTTCAAACTTCAAGTTTAAACGCGTGTAAGCTTAAAGTAAGCGAGTTTTTTTTTATAAGAGAGACAAATAGAGAGTTATTAAAGTTCATACGTATATTCTGCTGACTTTCTACACGTCTAGATGTAGATACAGTACATATACTATTTGAGAGAGTTTCTTTGTAATCTCTATATATCACTCTCTCTCCTAGTCCCAGCATATAAACCGGTGGTGAAGATGCGTTACATGCGTTTCTTTTGTTAGAGAGAGAGAAGGGGAAAAGAAAGGCAAATTAAGCTCTTGTTGCATTTCTCATGAACTGTGGAGTCGTGTTGGGTTTTTATTGCTGGGATTGGGAGTTTCTAACTGCCCTTCTTCTCTTCTCCACCTCTTCCCACCTCCACCCATTTTAATTTCTTCCTTCTAGTTAATTAATTTCGTAGTCAAGAAAATATCTGTCCTCTTTCTCGGTTTAATTTCCATATCTCTTTGAAAAATACTATATATATATATGATATGGAGTCTGAAAGTGACAAGGGGTTGCTGGAATATGTGAGGAAATCCTCGCCGCCACCTTTTCTGTTGAAAACTTACATGCTGGTGGAGGATCCGACCACCGATGAAGTGATTTCGTGGAATGAAAACGGGACGGGTTTTATAGTGCGGCAACCGGCGGAGTTCGCCAGAGATTTGCTTCCGACGCTCTTCAAGCACAGCAACTTCTCCAGCTTTGTGAGGCAGCTCAATACTTACGTACGTGCCTAATTAATTCTCTCTATTCAAATGCTAATTTTTATTTTACACCCTAAAAAAAATAATAATAAAAATAGTCTTAAGGTTAATAATTTGTAATCATCTCATATAGCCATCATACTCTAATTAACCTTTTTTTATTTTATTTTATTTAAAGAATTATAATGAAAAAAAATAGTAACAGTTTTAATTTTTGTCATATAAAAAGTAGATTCCTATTATAATATATTTTATTAATTGGAAATTGTAGGCTCAAATCTAGAATGTAATATTTTTGAGATAATATATGTGGATTCCTTTTATAATATGTGTTTTAAAGAATATAATGTTTTTGAGGAAAAATGTGACGTAAAAGTAGAGATAAAAAATGTATATTGTTAAAAAATGGTTAGAGAAAACGTGTTGTTTGAAAACATATTTAAAAATAATTTGTCAAACAGAAGCTTAATTAATCTAACATTATGATTAATTGCAGACCCCATTTTTATTTATAAAGCAAAAAATGGGACATAAAAATGAAGCACTCAATTATCAGTAGATTACAATGAATATATAACAAAGTTGATAAATAAATATGTTATTATAATATTATCCAATCAAACGATAAAACATGGTCAAACAGGGAAAAAAATTAATAATAATAATAATAATAATAATAATAATAATAATAATAATAATAATTGCATGGTGTCGTCGGTCCCTTTTCTTGTAGGGATAGACAATTGATAAATACAGTTCAGTAGTTGCTTAGCACTTTACCCAATTTGATTGTTTTGATGTCAAAATTGCGATTACTAATTGGTATTCGAGTATAATTTTACTTGGATTGGGTAAAATATACATTAATTTATTTCCGATTTTTTTGCACTGTTTGACGGTTTGAAACAGCTTGCAAAGATTGAAACCTGAACCAAAAGGCTTTAAAGCAGTTTGGTTTGATTCAATACCAAATCGTTGAATGATACACTTGGACCCAAATCATCGACTTCAAAAAAGTGGTTTCGGTTCGATTTTGCGGTTTTGCAGTATGATGAATTAATATTATTGATACTAGAATTATTTTGATTAGTGCTTTGGCAAGTGTCAAAACATGATTTTTAATGATAAACTGGGATGTACAGGGTTTCCGAAAAGTTGCAACAAGTCAATGGGAATTCAGCAACGACATGTTTCGTAAGGGAGAAAAAGATCAACTCTGTGAAATACGTCGAAGAAAGGCATGGTCCAACAAGCAACAATCCAATGTGCAAGTTCCGATAGCACCCAAAGATCAACAAGATGAAGATCAAAGGTCATCATCAACTTCATCATCATCAGAGTACACCACCCTCATCGATGAAAACAAAAGGCTGAAGAATGAAAATGGAATCCTGAACTCTGAGCTTTCCATCATGAAGAAGAAATGCAAAGAACTTCTTGATTTGGTAGCCATGTGTGAAGGAAACTCTGAAAAAGAAGACGAAGAAGATGAAGAAAATGGACAAGATGATGCGGGACCAATGCTTTTTGGAGTTAGACTGCAAATTCAAGGGGAGATGGAGAAGAAAAGAAAGAGAGCAAATAATGTTTGTGAAAGTTCAAGGCATTTTCTGTCACAGTCATGCAAATAAATAATTTTATGCAAAAACATAGCAGGCAATTTAAAATTGAATGGAATGCTGCTATAAGTTGTTTAAGAAAATCTTGTACTCTTATAATATAAAATAATGAGCTCTAAGAAGGACATAGCAATAATTAAATTGTGCGTTATCAACTATTTTCTTATAGTTAGTAAATAGGGAGAAAGGAGTGTTACGATAATTAGTTGACATTAATTGTGTCAACCTAAAAGTTTATTTCCATAACTTAAGGGGCTTGATTGAAATTACTAAACATTAAGTTTACTTAATTCGGATGAGATTAGACTACCGAAATGATTAAGAGAGTGTTTCGCGCTGCTGTTTCACTCATATATACTAACAATTAAAAGGGGATCATAAAAAATTGTAAGAGACAAATATCTTGAAACAAAGTCCCAAAAGGAGATTTTTGCATTAAAAAAGCTTAAGTTAAAATATTCCTCAAAGGGGTGCAAACACATAAATTAAACTAGGAAAATGTTTTGATACGAAGAACACATTTCTGTTTGAGAGTTTTGATTCGAGCAAGTAAGTTTTAAGGGCGTGAAAACCTGTTACCTTAAATTCAATTGAGTTGGGAGTTATCAATCTAAGCCCCCGTTTGATTTTCATTAAAATTTTCTCATATTTCTACAGTATTCAATTTCAACTATCCATCAAAAGTCAAGCCAACAATTTTTTACTTTTCAACCAAATCTCAACCATCATTTCTCCTAAAAATTACTATTCATTTAAAAAAAAAAATTCATTTTAAACAATACCAAACAAACTCTAAAGCTCGTTACATAAGTCAATCAGAAAACTTAATGAGAACTTACACATAAGACTCACAACCATCTTTAACGATTCTTTGTTACCTTTGTGACTCGAGCAAGTAAATATGTAAGGGTTCTCTAAACCTAGTACCCTAAAGTCATCTGACTTAAGAATCATCGATCTAAAACTCTCTAAAGGGTCACTTAGAAAGTTAAAGAAAAAGTAATACATAAAAGATGAGAAAAGAAAGAAAAAGAAAAATAAAGTGCATAATATAAACTTTGAGACTAAAACTTTGGAGACTGAGAGTATAGAATAGGGAACTGCTCACCATCAATCATTTATGCTGACTTATCTAATTTTGACTCTTTTGTGCCGAAAAATGCAATATATGGCCTCGTTCTCTTTGCTGTTTTCAGCTCATTTTGAGTTTTCGATTTTCGAAAATATCGAAAATGCGTTCACTTTGCCCATTTTCAAAAATTCGTTTTCCAAAACAAACAAAAAACACAAAGGAAACTCAAAACGAGTTTATTGCGTTTTGGACTTTTTTTTTTTTTTTTTTTTTTGTAAATGTGAGACACTTTCTTCACTTGAAACTCTTATATTATTTTGTCATTATATATAGATCCATATTAATATATATATATATTTTTTAAATGTGAGACACTTTCTTCACTTGAAGTTCTTATATTATTTTATCATTATATTTATATATAGATCCATGTTAAGATTTTTTTTTTTTTTTTTTTTTTTTTTTTTTGTGAATGTGAGAGACTTTCTCCACTTGAAGTTTTTATATTATTTTGTCATTATATATAGATCCATGTTAAGATTTTTTTTTTTTTATTTTTTTTTTTTATTTTTGTAGATGTGAGACACTTCCTTCACTTGAAGCTCCTATGTTATTTTGCCATTACATATAGATTCATGTTAAGATTTTATTGGTACGAGGTTGGATTTTTGTTTAACTGAAACAATATTAATGATGAATTTATTGACATAGAGAACTAACTGATTTATTGATATTAAAATTAATGTAATTCAACAAATTAACTATTTTTTACATACAAAATATCAGAAAATAAATATATCAGAAAATTACAAAGTAAACCCATTTTTCAGTTTTCTATTTTTGAAAACAGTTTTCCAAAATCATAAAGAGAACATGTTTTCAGCAATCCCAAAACAAACAACCAAAATCCAAAATTCAAAACAAAATCTAAAACTCAAAATTCAAAATCGAAATACAAAGAGAACGGCCCCTAAATGTTTAGAAAATACATAAGTAGAAGCATCTTGGAATTTTAGAGAAAAGCAAAAGTTGTGATAATACATGAGAAATGCAAAAATTGTATGTATTGTTTGATCATATGGGATTTGGGCTTCTGCAATTTATAGTCACAATGTGTTGAGTATGTCTTGATATAAGTATGCATTTAGTTTTGGCTATTTACACAAAAACACATGAAATGTTGAGCATGAGGTAAATCAAAATCATTTTCATTTGGTATTTGATTTTTCCTTCCGTGGTTGAATATGTTTGATACGAACTTGAAACAATATGGTAAATAAATTGATAAAAGAGAAAAAATTGTCTTGAGGTAAATAATATGTAATCATCTCATATAGACATCTTACTCTAATTAACTTTATTTTTTTTTCTTTTTATTTAAAATATTATAATGAAAAACAAAATAACAGTTTTAATTTTTGTCATATAAAAAGTAAATTCCTATTATAATATATTTTATTAATTGGAAATTCTTGACGCAAATTTAGAATGTGATGTTTTTGAGGTAAAATATGTAAATTTCTTTTATAATATATGTTTTAAAAAATATGATGTTTTCCAAGTAAAATGTGACATAAAAGTGGAGATAAAAAATGTGTATTGTTAAAAAATGATTCGAGAAAATGTGTTGTTAAAAAACATGTTTATAAATAATTTTCCAAATAGAGGCTTAATCTAATATTAAGATTAATTGCAGACCCCATTTTTATAAAGCAAAAAATGGGACATAAAAATGAAGCAGTCAATTATCATTAGATTACAATGACTATATAACAAGGTTGATAAATAAATATGTTATTATAATATTATCCAATCAAACGATAAAACATGGTCAAACAGGGGGAAAAAAATAAAAATAAAAATAATAATAATAATAATTGCACCCTTAAAATCAAATAGTTTGACTTGAATTTCTGTTCTTTCATATTCTTCACTCTACTTATCTTTATCCTACTACATTAAGAGCTTGTTTGATAATGTGAAAAATTTTGATTTTCGTAGTTTTTTTGATTTTTTTATGGATGTATGGTTTAAAATTATTTGAAAAATCAAAAATGGTGGATTTGACTAAGAATGGATGGTTGAGATTGAATTTGAAAAGTTGTGGTAAAAATTTAACAATTACCAAACAAGCTCTAAAAGAGTTAATATGACACATACTGTTCATTTTTTGTCATTGCTTTCACACTGAGAAGTTTTTCTATTTTTGCAACACTAATTGACAACTGTACCTTAAGATATTTTATCTTTTTTGTCCAATCTTTTCTTCATTCATATCATACATATAGAAGCCCTCGATCCAGCCAAAAACTCTTCTTTCTCGTCGACGAAAACAAAAGGCTGAAGAATAAAAATGGAGTCCTGAACACTGAGCTTTCCATCATGAAGAAGAAATGCAAGGAACTTCTTGATTTGGTGGCCATGTACGAAGGAAACTCTGAAAAAGAAGACAAAGAAGATGAAGAAAATGGACAAGATGATGCAAGACCAATGCTTTTTGAGTTGGATTGGAAATTCAAGAGGAGATGGAGATGAAGAGAAAGAGGGAATATAATGTTTGTGCACGTTCAAGGCATTTCACTACAAAATTTTTGAGTTTTACCAATGGAAAACCTCTTATTTCATTGGTACTGTGTTTTACCAATGGAAAAAGGCCATTGGAAAACCCATTGCTAGGGTTATAAGCAAAAATCGTCAAATCAAAAAATAGAATAGAAACCGCATTTTAGAAACCATCGGATTGGTGCCACGCGGACCCATCAACGAAATGGTTAAACCAGTCAAGAATAGTTTGGTTTAGGTTTGAAATTTTTAATTGCGGGTGTAACCAAAAAGGACCAGCAAAAAAATATATAAAAATAAAAAATGGAAAAATTTCGAAAATTTTGTCAATATGTCAAATTCAATAGTTATATGGGTATTTTGTTAATTTATATTACATTTATTACCCAACTAGACAATTACCATACTTCAAAATCTAAATAAATACAATAATCTCCATCTAAATATATTAGATGAATGATTTGAGTTCGCAATAACAGACAACGATATGGTTATGTAATTGTTATATTGATTGTGTACTCTCTATTTAATCAATAAACATTTTTTTATTGTGACAGTTTATACTCTCTATCTAATTAATAAACCTCTTTTTTTCTAGATATGATGATCACGAAGGTCTTATTAGGCATCATGTTATTTTTTTGGCCTTATATACTTGTATTGTAATGTTGTCGTGACTTTTATTTGTAACATCTTAGTTTAAAAAGATCGAAAAAATAACTATAATATTGTAATTTTACCGTGATTTCGTTTTGATTTAGTTGATATTTTAATTTATAGTAGATTTATTTAATTTGTTTAGATTTATTGTCAATAAAGTATACAAATATATCGAAATCAATAAACTAATAGCATAAAAGTAGATAAGCAAAAAAATATATGATGAAATAAGCGGTTTAAAATTGGACCAAACCGTTAGGTTTAGGTTTGAGTTTTTCTCAAACCGTTTTAAATGGTTTAGTTTAGGTTTGAATTTTTCTCAAACCGATTTAAACGTTTGGTTTCAAAATCTGTCAAAAATTGATAAAATCGGACCACTTACACCCCTACCCATTACTGTAAGCCTCGATGCTAAAGGTTTTGCAACAGATATATACTTCCGTTGGTAAATACCAACGGTCCAGATGGCCATTGGTAAATACCATCGGTTTGTAGTATCGTTGGTAATTTTGCCATGGAAGAAAATGTTCGTTGCAAATTACCAATGACCTATTGATCGTTGGAATTTTGCGACGAAAATGAATATCCATTGCTAATTACCAATGACTTTTGAACTATTCTTAATTCCAACGGAAGTAAGGCCAATTGCAAATTATCTCCAACGAAGTTTTTTGTCCGTTGGAAAGTTGTTGGTCTCCCCTAATGGTAAATTTGCAAATCTACATTTGCATTTTAATAATATGTTCGCTACTCCCCACAACAAATCATCAACCATAAAAAATCTATAGAGCACTAGAATTAAGCGTATATAATTCAACAATTTTCCATATATAGTAAATATTTTAAAACATTCAAAAGAGAAACGTTCTTGATAAATTACTACAAAATGAAGATGTGACGTTATAAGATTCTTGTCACTTCATCAAGGGAAACAACTTGATGAGAACATAATTAGAAACAAAATAGAACATTGTATCCATTCAAAAACCAAAAACTTTTGTTTCCTTTGCAATAAGCTCCTTGCAGACCTTCCCAACTTCACACCATCATCTTCTCCGTAATTGCTATGAACCTAAATAATCATGAAAAACTATTTTGATGTTAAGGCACTGCAAAATCAAAAAACATGGCAAGCCAATATTTCTCCAACATTGATATAACAAATTTAGAAATTAATATGGATTACTCAAGAATCAGAATATTGAGTGCTCTAATTAGAAGAATAAGATAACAGGCATGAATTTATAGGTATGCATAATTATCCAGATAATAACAAAATATATCAATCATATACGAGAAAAAAGGAAAGCTACAAGCCTACAACTTAATAGAATGTGAAATGGAACACAAAGTATGAAATTAAGGAGGACTCATCCGTGTACTATACCATCTGGGGTGGACGTGGAATAGCTAAAAAATGTAGCAACCATTCTCCAACAAACATTTACATGACTTCCACTTGTGAACAAGGAAAACTCTACTAATAAAATAAATCACCAATTAAAACTCCCTTCATTTTATTAAATGTGATACCTGTACTTTGATGAAAAAAGAAAAGTAAAAATAGAAGAAAAATCAAGAAGGTATCATGCATAAAGTATTTATATATTTTCTGATTAAAGATTAAACATTTTCTTCATTTGGATAAGTAACTCTTATATGTGCAAAACTCACTCATTTATTGTGTGTATATATATATATATATATATATATATATATATATATATATATATATATATATATATATAAGTATATAAATAAATAAAAGATAAAGACTTTTGTAGGAAAATTTATTATTTATTACATATTTAATAAGAGTTATAATAAATATATTATGTATAAATGTATTACATTGGAAATGAAAAAATTAGATTAATATATTTGAACATAAATAAATGTGATATCTATTTAATTGTGTTATGTAGGAAATGAAAAAAATTGTATTAATATATTTGAACATAAATAAATGTCATATCTATATAAATGTGTTATATTGAAAATGAAAATTTTGGATTAATATATTTGAAAATAAATAAATACATGCTATATAAATTTGCTAACATAGAAATTAAAATTTTGAATTAATATATTTTGAAAATAAATGAATAAAATAAATATAGAAAAGATAAAGATTTTGTAGGAAAATTTATTATTTATTACATATTTAGTAAGAGTTGTAGTAAATGTAATATTTGTAAATGTGTTACATTGGAAATGAAAAAATTAGATTAATATATTTAAATATAAATAATGTGATATCTATGTAAATGTGTTATGTAGGAAATGAACATAAATAAATGTGATATCTATTTAAATGTGTTATATAGAAAATGAAAAAATTGTATTAATATATTTGAATATAAATAAATGTCATATCTATGTAAATGTGTTATATTGAAAATGAAAATTTTGGATTAATATATTTGAAAATAAATAAATAAATATGTGCTATATAAATTTGTTAAGTTAAAAATGAAAATTTGAATTAATATATTTTGAAAATAAATAAATAAAATCATTGAAATTTTACTTCCTAATATGTCAATAAATGAGTAGGTTCTTCAATAAGCATATTACAAAAATAATTAATTATTTGCTATCAACCTTTTACAGCCAATGATAAGTTGGTAGAAAATTTAATCCTTTCATCATTTTGACAAAAATTGGTATGTTTAAAAAATAAGGAAAAATAAAATATATGTAAGCAACATATTAAAAAAAAAAAGTTAATTAAAAATTATAACATATTAAAAGAAAAATAGGTGATAAGGTGGGCAAATTTTCAGAGAAAAACGTAAATAAAAGTCAAAAGAAATTTAATATAAAAAATTTAATTAAATGTCAAACTTTGAATGGTGCAGTACACTGTGTGTGCACCATTTTTTATTTTGATTAGTTTTGTTTTTTTTTAAAAAAAAAAATAAACTCAATGACATGTGTTATGGAGGAAATGAAAAAATTGGATTAATGTATTTTAAAATAAATAAATATATGCTATATAAATTTGTTAAGTTAGAAATTTAAAAATTGAATTAATATATTTTGAAAATAAATAAATAAAATCATTGAAATTTTACTTCCTAATATGTCAATAAATGAGTAGGATCTTCAATACGCATGTTACAAAAATAATTAATTATTTTCTATCAACTTTTTAAACACACATATTTTTCTCTCCAATTTTCAGCCATTATTTTTTACCTCAAAATCATTTATACAGGTTTATAAATCAAACAGTATTACCAAACGGAGGCTTAATCTTTACATCATTTTGACAAAAATTGACATGTTTAAAAAATAAAGAAAAATAAAATATATTAATTAGTATATTGGATTTCAAATAAAATATATGTGAGTAACACATTAAAAAATATAGTTAATAAGAAATTATAACATATTAAAAAAGAAATAGGTGATGAGGTAGAAAAATTTTAAGAGAAAAATGTAATTAAAAATCAAAAGAATTTTATATAAAAAATTAATAAGTGCCGAATTTTGAGTGGTGCGGTATACTTAGTATACATGTAACATTTTTTTATTTTGATTAGTTTTATCTTTTTTAAAGTTTCAAATTCAACAATATTTTGTATTGAAATTTTATTTGATTTATGTTTTTTTTTTTTTTTTGATATGATTATATAATCAAGATATTTTCAAAATTATGATATAAAAATTATATATTCCGTGCATCGCACGGGTAGACAACTAGATTAATATATTTGAACATAACTAATGTGATATTTATGTAAATGTGTTATGTAGGAAATGAAAAAATTGAGTTAATATAATTTAACATAAATAAATATAATATCTATGTAAATATGTTATTTTATTTATGAAATCAAAAAATTGTATTAATATATTTGAACATAAATAAATGTCATATCTATGTAAATATGTTAAATTGAAATTGAAAATTTCGGATTAATATATTTGAAAATAAAAAATCCATGCAATATAAATTTGTTAAGTTAAAAATGAAGATTTTGAATCAATATATTTTGAAAATAAATAAATAAAATCATTGAAGTTTTACTTCCTAATATGTCAATAAATAAGTAGGTTCTTCAATAAGCATATTACAAAAATTATTACCAAATGTAGGCTTAATTATTTCATTATTTTGATAAAAATTGACATGTTTAAAAAATAAGGAAAAATAAAATATATCTAAGTAACACATTAAAAAATATAGTTAATAATAAATTATAACTTATTAAAAGGGAAATAGATGATGAAGTGGGCAAATTTTCAGAGAAAAATGTAAATAAAAGTTTTTAAAAAAAATTATATAAAAAATTTAAATGAATGTCAAATTTTGAGTGGCGCGGTATACTAAATGTACATGTAACATTTTTTTTTTATTTTGAATAGTTTATCTTTTTTAAAGTTTCAAATTCAATAACATTTTTTATTGAAATTTCATTTAAATTATGTTTTTTATTTGATATGATTGAATCAAAATATTTTTAAAATTATGATTTAAAAATTATATATTCCGTGCATCGCACGGGTAGACAACTAGTTAATATAAAAGTTAGGATATGGGTTTGAGAAACTACAACATTTAGAGACAACATCGAATTTTATAACCAGCATCACTAACGCAACACTTCTCCCGTGTTTGATTGTGAACAAAAAGTTTGCAAGTGTACGTGCATATCAGTTTTTTGACAATTTTTGAATACCAAAATGAAGAACTATTTCATAGCATTACTAAATACATACCAAAAATCAAAACCATTTAAACATTCCATGAAAGTGGAGAAAATGAACTTGCTGAGAGAAACAAGGCGTATGCAAAAAAACTAGGCCACTAAGTGGTTCAAACTCTAAAACCTTTCACTCCATAAAAAAACTGTCTTAAGGTGGATCTTTTGAGATTATGCTACAAGTCCTTATTCAGTGAGGGAGAAAAGGACTCCACTCATTTAATGCATACTACATATACTTCCTAATGCACTTGTAACAGAAGAAATTCCACTTTTGTATATATTGTCCAAAAAGTTTCTCATCTAGAATTTTGTTTCCAAGTCATAATGTGTCCATTACAATATTGATTGATAGAAAACAGTAAAGGCACTCAGATTAGTAATTAGAATGATTTTCAAGTACCTATTTATGAGTTCTAGAGGTCGACGGATTTAATGATTTAGTCACGTTTAATTCTTGAAGCATTAATTTCATTTGTTCCACCATTGTGGACCTTATATCCTCCACTTCTTTACACCTCCTCTCTTCCATCCTTGCTTCTAATTCTTGCATTTCTCGACGATAATTATCTTTTATTTCCTCTATATCCCGACATTACCCTCTTGCTCTTCCGCTAACTGCTTTCGTAATGCATCCAATCCCCATTCATTTGAATGTAGTCGGGAACGTCGAGAGGATTTTTGAACCTCCATAGGAGATTGGGAACACCCACTAGTACAAACAAACCCATTCACGTCTGTTGTAAAACACAATACGCATCGGTTATAGAGGCGATGTATATGGCGCAGACGCGTAAAGTCTTAACTTTATGCGTCGGTTGTTAGTCGACGCCTGTTGTAATATTACAACTGATACCTAAAAGTGTTTTTTTCGCTCTTTTGTCTAGGCTGTTGCAACTTATGGCCTGCAGTTATCTAGACATGACCTGCAATCACCTGAATGTGGCATGCGGTGACCTGAACATTCTCCACATGCACATCACCAAATATATCGTCATCTATATATATATATATATAAAATCAACCTATACGTAATAAAATTATATAAAAAACAATTATATTTACAAAATTATTAATTTTTTATACAAATATGTAAATGCAAGTTTGAATGAAAAATATTACATACACACATTACGTAGTAGCTACATTCTGAATCTCCAGGTTGCTGAGGACACAAAAATTTTCACATTGAAAACTAACGTTAATAATCAAAACTAAATAAAATACAGAAATAATTCAAACATTTGTAATAAATTTTAAATCTGTGATTTCCATACCTTTACATTTTGTCACGTTGCATTGTCTTTTGTCATAAGGCCTCCACATGCCCAATACGTTTTGAAAGCCCTAGAGTTTCAATAAATTATATGAACAAGTTACAAAATAATTATAAAACTCAAATTTCCTATAGAGATTTTGGCAGAGTCTCCCCTATAAATTGAACTTATCCAACCTATAGAGAGACTCTACTATTGAAAACTATCAAAACTTCTCAACAATCACAACATAAATGCATCAATTTCATCAGAACTCCACGTACGATTAACTTCACCACAACTCCACAATTATTTCTTGAAAATTATCCTAACTTATCCACCTATAAACAAAAAAAAAAAAAAAAAAACACAACCAAGGAAATAATTACTTACGTGTTCAATATCGGCTTGATATTTACGTCACGCTTAAATGCAGCAACTGAATTCAAGAAGTACACCTTATTCTTCTGAGTAGAAATCATTAGCAACATCAAATGATTCCTACGTATTATGAACTTGTAAATACAACTTTAATCATCAAATGATTCAAATTAGGTAAGAGAGAGAGAGAGAGAGAGAGAGGGAGAGAATATCAGTGGTCTTACTCCTAAAAATATTGTGCTAGAATGAATTTCTTAATTTGCATTGCCTTCATGGTGTTAGCTAAATAAGTTATAACATCATCTGCATTTGTTCTTATCGAATCTGACGCAATGTGTGTCAGAGACATGAATCCAATCGATTCAATACCGTATTGCTCACACAAACCATGAAGGTACCTAAAAATGAATAAACCAATAAACAGAAATAAAATAAAAATTTAAATTGAATTTATAATTTGTGGTCAGAAGTCTTACATTGAAAATACTTGGAGGATAGATGTATCCAACCATTACATCGTAAGCAAATTGGTGATGTCTCCGACAGTAACAAAAAAACCATCGTTGAGGATGTGGAGTTACGCCCACCTCAGCATCAACATTTACGCCCAAGCACTAGAGGATAACATCGTATTTATTCTACATACTATGGTATGCACTCTGCATACTGTCAATTTTACTCTGCATCTCCAACATGGTCTGATGCCTGACCCGCTCGGTAAAACTATCCTCATGATCATCTCCTTAATATCGTCTACTGACACGACCCTGCACGATCTTCTAATGCAATCATCGGGTCTGTCGTAAACATCCCTCGTGGTGACATAGACGCCATAACCCCTCACCCTACCAGGATGATCCCCTTACCAAGGGCTTCACTTAAGACATCATGATGTCTTCTTGTTACAAATGTCCCCTGTGTGGCCTGCTCAGCTTTTTCAACCTATTCCGAAAAGCCATGGTACTAAATATAAGTACTGAAGTAATTTTTAATTGAAAACATGTAAACTTGGGAGGATATACTTATAATTTTTTTCAAACACCCCCCTCGTTTTTTCGTTGGGGATGTAATAAGTTTCATCTTCTTTCTTTTTTATCTAGCTTGAACTCAATCTAAGCTGCAATCATTGCTTACAATTGACGAGCTAATCATATAATATTAAGAGTTAGAAGATATGATGTGTTCTGGACCCTCGATAATCGGAGTCATAGTAGGCTTGACGGAAAAATTCAAGTAATTCAAGCCAAAGCGAAGTTAATTACAAATTGGAGCAAAAATGGGAGCAAAAAGGACCTGTTTGATCCTTACGGTCATAATGCCCAGAAGGTCACGACCGTAATCAAGTTACTGGTTAAGAGACGAGATTTCAATTTTACACTTACGACCGTAAACAAACTGTCACGGCCGTAACATTCACAGGAAGGAAATCTTACGGTCGTAATAATTTCAATCACGGCCGTAACATGCGATATCAATTTTGGATCAGAGAATCATTTACGGCCGTAACTGGATTCTTCACGGCCGTAAAGGAGCGGCGGGTCAGATTTCCGAGATTTTCCATATTTTGTAGATTTTTAATTCATTTTCTTTTATTTAGTTATTTTAGTTATTTTACTTTAATTAGAATTCTATTTTGAGCCAGTTAGGGTTGATAGGTTTTAGTTTTACTTATTTATATTCTATTTCCATTCAATATAATATTAAACTTTGATTTTGATTAAACAGTTTATTGAGTGATTCAATAATTTTATAGGTGGATTTCCTATATGTTTAGAACTTATCAAGAGTGATTCTTGTGGCGTTCGACAATCGAACTTATCAAATATTCGTGAGAGTATTTGTGGCGTTCAAAACCAGAAACTCATCAAGGAGATTGGGCAAATCCTTGTGGCGTTTCGAAAGTCGTGGTTCTTTATTCTGCATCGTCGAGCCATCGCGTCGTGAATATCGGGTCCGTCCAACCACAACCCGAGTTCGGAACTTTCCGGCGTTTCTTCCGCGCTTCGAATCTCATCATCTGGTATCAGAGCTGGACTCTGAATTCAGGTTTTTCTATCCAGTTTAATTCTTATGTTTATCATCGAGTCTGTCATAAGAATTATTCATATCTTGTTGTTGAGTCTTTCTTTTCTTGATTATTCTTCGTACCAGTAAATTTTTTTCAGTTTGATCCATATAAAAATTCAACAAAAATTCAAAAGTGTTTATTTTCTTCCATTCTTCTCCAAATCCTGTTCCGTTTATTTTATTGTGTTCGTGTTGAATTTTCAGATTTATTTAAAAAAAAATTATTATTTAATTTCGAAAATTAATTATTGAAAAAAAAAAAGTCATTCCAAAATTCAAGAACCACTTTCTTGAGTCTCTTTAAAATTCTTGGTATTCATTTCCTTTCAAGTCAATAAAAGTCGTTCTTGCTATTTGATGTATAAATCATCTTCATTCTTGAATTTTTTTTTTAACGCTACATAAGGAATGGATTATGATCCGGGCTTTTTATTCCAAACTAGATGTTATGTGGATCATAAGGGGTCCAGTTTGGCGATTGATGAAAAGTGCTTTACTAATTTTGTTAGTAGCACCGTAGTTGAAAAATTAGGATTGCCCCTAGAACCACACTATAAACCTTATAGGATGACATGGATGAGGGAGTTTGGGAATTTCAAAGTAACCAAACAAGTTATAGTGCCTATCACCCAGGGAATGTATAGTGAGGATGTATGGTGTGATGTAGTGCCATTGAAATCTTATCATATTTTATTGGGAAAACCTTGGAGACATAGGAGGGAGACTATTTATGATAAGAGTATGCACATACCAATTCCTTAAGAATGGGAGAACATGCATACCATATGGGTTGACATTAGAAGAAGCACTAGAAGATTCACGGAGGGTAAGGAAAAAAAGTGAAAAGTAGTGTAATAGGAGGCATCGTGGGGATAAGGATATTGATAAGAAGGAGGGAGAGTTGAAATTAAAAACAAATAAACAAACTCCAAATTTTGATGAGGAGAAGGTGGAGTCGGGTAGCGAGGAAATGATTAAGAATGAAATTGTTGATAATGAGAGGAATGAATTGGAAGTTGGGGTAGAAGTTCAAAATTTGGGTTTTGAATTGGTAGATTCACATTTGGATAGTGATGAGGTAGTGTGTGAACATGGTGATACGAATGTGGAGGTAGAAGATGTGGTTGAATTTGAAAGAAAAAAAATTGAAGAGGTGGATGAGCTAGAAAATCTTGAGTTAGAGGAAGTAACCGAGCTTGAGAGAAAAGAGATAGAGGGGGGTGAACAAGAAGTTGCAAAAGGAGAACGGGGTGAAGAGAAGGGCCTCATGGTTCAAAAGGTGGAATTGACGGTGATAATTCATGAATACAAGGATCCATACCTTGTACCTCATGAACCTAACATTTCCCTCCCCGCTTTATTTAATTTTGACTTCTAGTTTAAATGTGCTTGGAAATTTGGGCAACACCACCAATGCCCACAAGAGTTTCTACTTCAATCCATTCATGTAACCCAAGTTGCAGGATACTATTGGTCATCGCTCTGGCATGGAAGCAATAATTTTTCGTTTGATCCAGGAGGTGAAGTGAAACAACAGAAACAAAGCTATGATTTGGGACGAATCATCCTAAAAAAGGAGGGTATGATGTGTTCCGGACCCTCGACAATCAGAGTCATAGTAGGCTTGACGAAAAAATTCAAGTAATTCAAGCCAAAGCGGAGTTAATTGCAAATTGGAGCAAAAACGGGAGCAAAAAGGACCAGTTTGATCCTTACGGCCGTAACGCCAAGAAGGTCACGACCGTAATCAAGTTACTGGTTAAGAGACGAGATTTCAATTTTACACTTACGGCCGTAAACAAACTGTCACGGCCGTAACATTCACAGGAAGGCAATCTTACGGCCTTAATAATTTCAATCACGGCCATAACATGCGATATCAATTTTGGATCAGATAATCATTTATGACCGTAACTGGATTCTTCACGGCCGTAAAGGAGCGGCGGATCAGATTTTCGGGATTTTCCATATTTTGCAGATTTTTAATTCCTTTTCTTTTATTTAGTTATTTTAGTGTTTTACATTAATTAGAATTCTATTTTGAGCCAGTTAGGGTTGATAGGTTTTAGTTTTGCTTATTTATATTCTATTTCCATTCAATGTAATATTATACTTTGAATTTGATTAAACAGTTTATTGAGTGATTCAATAATTTTATAGGTGGATTTCCTATATGTTTAGAACTTATCAAGAGTGATTCTTGTGGCGTTCGACAATCGAACTTATCAAATATTCGTGAGAGTATTTGTGGCGTTCAAAACCAGAAACTCATCAAGGAGATTGAGCAAATCCTTGTGGCGTTTCGAAAGTCGTGGTTTGTTCACCTGATATCTCGCGATGCAAGATATCCCCGCAAGTGCACGGGTCGTGAGAAGTAATAAAGTGGACCTAAGAGTCCAGATTATCGTCCCACGAGGACTGCCATTAAGTACCGAAATATGTCAGTTCCTAACTCTATTTGAACGGGCGAATTTATTTGAGATTGTTAACTACAACTAAAGAATTAAACTAAAGAAATAAAATTGCAAAATTGCTTTTGTTTTTATATACGATTGTAAAGTAGTTGGGAATCCCGATTTCACCTAGCCAATTATATTAACTTCAATTCAAGTTTTATTTCCTAATTATGCATTCGGTCGAATTCACTAATTTAAATTGAAATTCCTCTCTCGAGTTTAAATCAATTCTACCTAAATAAGTCAACCATGTATCTCTACAGAGGGTCCGAATATTCCTTATCTAGATGCATAACACGCAAGAATTCACACACGACCGCAATAATAACACGAGTATATCTCTATCTCTTGTTCAATTACTGGATTTATTACCACGTTCTAAATTATTAACTCACCTCTCGGATTATGGAAATAACTCAATAAATCATGAATTGGTGATCAAGCAATTCAAGCATTAAGAACAATAATAAATCAATACATGCAACAAAACATTAAAACAACTGAATTTGGAATTAAAATAATATGACTAGGCTACATCGTTCATCCCAACATAGAATTTAGTTACACATCATCAATAAATAACAAAAACAATATAAATTAACGCTCATTAAAGATAATATAAAGAATGGAAATCTTGCACCAAGTTTTGATTCTTCAATTATCTTCAATTTACGCGCCTTTGCAATGCTTGATTCTCCAAGAATTTGATGTTGGATTCTCTATTGTGGCTCGTTCTATGGAGAGGCAAAGGTGTGATTTTCGTGTAAAGAGGTTGTATTTATAGTTGGTGAAGAGATCAAGTTGAAGAAGGAAAGAAATTCATCAAATCCGCGCGCGAGTCTTTTTTGGTATCTGCACAGCGTTCAGTATTTTGACCGTATCTTTCTCTTTCCTTATCCGATTACAATGATTCAAATTGTGTTAGAAAGATAACTTAAAGGGATACAATTATTCTTGAAGTAGAATTTTCCTAATTCGAACGATTACTGCCCCAAAATTTGGTCTCAATGTCCAACTAGAATTCTGTCTAGAATCTTCTAGGATTGGAATCAATTTTATGGTAATATTCTTATCATATTCCATTCCTTTTTGACTTATACTTGCATCCAATTAACTCCTAAAAATCCTCAAATATCTTCTTATTATCCAAATCAATCATTGGATATTTGCAAGTTGGTACCTCATGTTTAATTTGCTTTTCAGTCCTTCAACTTCCAATTGCAACAATATAGTCCCCATACTTTGGAATCTTCTCAATTCGCTCGTTTCAACTCTCAATTCCTTCAACTGGGTCCTTCAACCTCTGATTTGTTTACTTCTCCACATTTCATCTTTCCGGTTGACGTCACAAACTTATCAATTGCTCATTTTAGCTCCAATTAACATCCAATTATGCATTTTTCTCATCAATTACTTCATTCTTCATCTTTTGAGATATTTTCTGCAAAGTAAACAAATAAACACAAATTAAATAGCATATATTCTAAAACGATAATAATTTATTCTAATTTAGACGTACAAATAAGTGTATAAAATACACTTATCAAATACCCCCAAACTAAAATTATTGTTCGTCCTCGAATAATGTAAACTAAACTAACAAATTAAAATAACAACGTGCAATTATTTTTGTTGTGTCAACATGTTCACCATATGCCTCCATAGTCCAAATCAATTCAAGCTTCAGCAAGAGTTATGGACAACAATGCAAAATAATTTCTAGTTATATCATGCCAGATTTTCAAGTGTGTGTGTGAATAGCCAATGTCAAAGGCATACTTATGCAAAAGATATACTCAACACTGTGTGGCTCATTATGCATAATCCAGCCCAAATCTCATGTGGTCAATCTATGATTTCTAATAAATTTCCTTTCAACGCTCATGAATGATCACCACTTTCTGCTTTTTCTCTCGCATCCCAGGTTTTTATATATGTGGGTTCTAAAAATATTCTTAGCTTTTTCCACACAAGGTAGTCAAAATCAGAAATATGCATGCACAACTAATCAAAAGAAAGCAGTCCCCAATTCTACAACCTCAACCACCACAGTTTAATCAACAAAGCTTATACCATGCAATATTTTTTTTTTATGGACGACTTTTTCTTTTAATTGTCTCTGTCTTTTACCATCTTTGGGCAGAACTTTTCATACGGGCTTTCTATATGACCCCTGTAGCGGGCTTTCAGATCGGTAACTCCCAAACCAGAGGGCTTTAGGGTACCAGGTTCAGAGAACCCCTCAGACGACTTGCCCGAGTCATAAAGGCTTAAACAGAAAAGTTAAAGATGTTATAATGTCTTATGTGTAAGTCCACTCTCCGTACTTGTTTTCTAATTGACCCATGTAGCGAGCTTTAGGTCGATGACTCCCAAGCCAGTTGGCTTTAGGGCACCAGGTTTGAAAGACCCCTCGGACTTACTTACTCGAGTCAAAAAGGCATTTGAAGAGCGGAATAAGACCTTCAGCATTTTTCTGTTTTTATGCTGGAAATGGTTTATACCAGTTGACCAAACTGCAATGACTAAAGTGAGAAACCAAGAACCACATACCTCCAACCCGTCAATACACACAAATTCCAACAATTTTACCCCCAAACTTGCCTTTTAGCATGATTGGTTCTAATTTAGGGGGATGTCTAACGATATAAGTTTAAGGCTTTTTGAGTCATTCCTAAGTTCAAATTGCATAAAACTTTGCCCCACATGCATTAAACAACATCCCTCACACAAGCAATTATCCAACACTGGCTATGTGCGCAATAAGTATGAATCTAGCAAAACATAACCAGTTCAAAATAAGTTCATGCTTTCATGTTGTCCAATTTTCAAACCTAAACACAAATTGATTCATACTATATCCTAGACAATAAACATGTCAACAAAGTTTTCAATTTTTTTTTTTTTATCCCTAAAGAATCGAATGAATATAAAATGAATGATGAATGCAATGAATTTTCACCCCCAGACTTGAAATGAACATTGTCCTCAATGTTTGTCAAAAAGATTCAACAAAATAAAACAAGACAAAGAAAAGAGAACGAGAACTTCCCAAGTTTAGAGGATGTATTTCTTTGAAGCTTCTTGTTGCACTGTCTTGGATGAATCGACCATTTTCTTGCTTTTCCCGATTTGGTTTGAGGTGTCCTGATTGATGTTTACCTTGCAAATAAGAGATAAGTAACATTAGAAGTTATAAACACCAATAAGAAATAATGGAAGTTCAGGACCACACCCCCAATCTTAAGTTAAAGCACAATTTTTGAATTTTCAAAATTGGTCGACCCCACACATTCAAGCCTTTACATCGCCTAGAAAAACATAATTTTTCCTGAGCCATCTTTTGATACGTTAAAGTTCACAGCATGATCGACAATATATTAAAAATTCAGCTCAATTGAAGATCAATAAGGTCATGAAACAGTGTAGAGAAGTAGGTGACGTGAGTGAATTTTCAGGTGCAGTGCCCTGCAGTGTCCTTGCAATGGGGCTGTCATAATGCCAACGTGGTTTTAATGGTTTTAATGTCAAGATGTGAACTAACTCATGCACTACACACACATAAACATTGATACACATTTCATGAAGATAAATGCTCGGATGGATTTATAAAATTATCACAAAACTCTCTTTGTGGCATTTCATCAAATACATGGTGTGCATTGCAAAAATCAACGGATATGCATAGGTTTGGAGGCATGAATGAACCAAAAATTTTGTCTACTGAATCAAAAATCACAAACTCCAACAACTAACTTAAGCCCCTTCTTCACAATTCACAATTCCAATTATTCAAAATCTAAAAGAAAATTTCATAAATTTGAGTAAAGTATGTTTCAAATGAAGAATTACATACCTTTGATTGATTTGGATGCGGGAAATAGCAATGATATTGATGCAACTAAGTGTTGATGACATGCACACAAAATGTAAGGTCAAAAATGAGGTGATTAGGGGAGAGAAAACAAGTTTACAATGTGTGAAATTGAAAACATGAGGAACAACACTTAAATTGCCGAATTTGGTCCCAGTGTAGCCACGCGATCGCCTGGCTGGAGTGCCAGCGATCGTGTGGTTCAAGATTTAAAAATTTGTTGATTTTTTAATGCAAATTCGCGATCGCTAAAGCCTATAGGTCCACGATCGTTTAGTTCCCGGCTGTAATGAAAATTTGTCCTATTTTTTATTTCCAAAATCATTTTTATCCCCCTAATCACTTCATGATCGATGCAATGATTTTTTAACCCTTATCGTCATGATTCAAACTAGTGTGTGTGTGTGAGTTTGGAATGACGATAAAAACCTAGCCTAATACAAACATGCAAAATTAAAAACATACCTAAATATGCAATAATAGACCATTATGCACAAGTGTTCTAAACATGAAACATGCAGAACACTCAAACACATTTCCTACCATGCATATATCTAAAATTTTAATACTAAAATAAATAATAAAAGCTTAATAAGTAAAAGGGAAGAAAGGTTGGGTTGCCTCCCAACAAGCGCTCCGTTTTAAGTCTAAAGCCCGACTTTTTACCTGGCTGTTCAAGGAACTTTAAATAGAGCTTTTGATGACCTTCTTTGTTTGTGAAGGTCAAATTTGTTCCAAAGTGCATTTAAGCTCAAAAATTGTACCTTGCCCATGTCATAAGTGTTAACATCTCCACTCGATTCAACTTTCAAAACGCAGACTTCAGTTATTTCTTCATCACCAATGATGAAATCAATTCTTGCCCAATCATTGAATTTGGAGGATTGCATTGCAACTTCGACACCCTTAAGTGTCTGCTTTTCTGTGATCAACTCCTCTTTCTTCAATTGTTCTTCCTCTTTGATTGAAATCTCTTCAAGCTCGATGTCCTGATTCTGCATTGTTGACAATTGGACAAGGATATCTTCATGGCAGCTATTTTCTTCTGGTTGATCCACTCTTTCAAGTTTTTCTTCTTTTTCTTCAACTGTTTCAACCAATTTATCTGGCTCCTCTGATCTCTGCACCTGAATTTCTGGTAATGGCAATGGCTGGCTCTCTATCATGCTTACTGTCCACTGCTCCATCAACTTCTTAATTACAGCTCGTTGTTTTTGCAATTCCTGGTTTATCAAATCTTCATTGTCAAAATCTTCAGTTTCAACTTGAACTGCATATATTGGTGGACACTCCTGCTCTACCATATAATAATTCCCACAACAATCAGCCTTCCATATAGTATCCTTGGGTGCAATAGGGCAATTGAATACAACATGATTTCCCCAACAGAAATCACACATCAGATACGTCTGAACTGCAGGTCGATCAAAGAGCCATTGATTATTGTTTGCTGCCATCTTGCTGTGTTGCTTTCAATTGTCTGAAAATTCATTCAAAACCTGGATAGGAATCAATTCACAGCTTTTAAAAAAAAAATCTCAAACAAAAAATTCTTATTTCCTTTCAGAGGTTCATCAGTGGTATCAGAGCCAGAAAGATTGTCTGATGAACGTACGATCGAGTGGATGAATGTGACTCCCTAACAACGACAGATCAATTGATGGCGTGCAGGACTAGGTCCTAGCGTTCTTGGATCGTTAGGATCGACAGGCATGAGATGTTGGGATTATAAACATCAAATGGTCATAACTTTGTCATACGGTGTCTGTTTTGGGCCCATAAGTACTTTTTGGAAAGGTCTCGACAAGCTGGACAAGACTCACTACTTTTCTGTGATGTCTGATGGATTTGGGCCGTTTGAGAACGTTTAGAGCTTCAAAACTGCCGTTTTCTAATTTTATTTATTCAGTTTGCGTTTTTTATTTATTATTATCATGAGTCCGGTCCGTTTAGGGGCTGAGGGCCCATTATGTTTCTTTATTTCGTTATTTAAGACCCTTTCATTCCTGTTATTAGGGGATTTTCGACTTTGAATAAAACTCAGTGTTTTCTTGGAGAGTGAAAATTCGAGTTTATTGTGTGTTTGGAATTGTTCGTAAATAAGAATTGTAGGTGCCCCTACATCATCAATCGAGATGACAAGCCTCAAGATGAAGAATTCCTATGGTTTCTTATAAGTTGGAAGGTCCATGGTAACATAGTGTGCAACGGTTATGATGGATTATCTCAGTAAATTGATCTCCCTATGCATGAGGAGATGTGACTGAATTTATTTTGAGAGAGAACCAAATGGGCCATTTGTAACACGTGGGGAGGGATTGTTGAGAATGCAAACAATCCCAGATGAAGGAAATAAACCACTATATAAACTAGAGGAAATTACATCTGCACATGTTTTTTAGTAATCAAATTCAAAAATGAGGCCAAGTTTCTATAATTTCAACAATCAGGTGATAACTAATTTTTAATAATAAAAAATAAAATTATTATAAAATAAAATTAATACTCAACAACCATATCCCATACACCTCATTTCAAACCCTAATCGTTCTTCACGTTGCTCTCTCGTCTCTACAACAATCAGCCGCCCGCCCCTCTCTTCTGTGATCTCTCTACAACATTTCTCCCAAAACAGACAACCGGAGCAACAGCGGCGCCGCTGCAAGCGACCATAGCAGGGTCGCTTGACAGCTAACAGCGGCAGCACGAGGTGAAGAGCACTTTTCCGTTGCAAATTCTAACAACCTGGATCTGAAACTTCCCGTTGCAGCTACGATTTTGAGGTAGGAAGCGGTACCGCTGCATCGACCTAAAAGCCGGCGCGCCCATTCTTGATGGAGGCAGCGGCGCCTCTACTTCGATCTATCAGCAAGCCGCCGCCTCTGGTGGTGTATTTTGTTAGCAACAGCACCGCTAGTGTGGATTTTGTTGTTTTCATGGTGTTCATGAATTAATCTTAAGTTATGTTTATTGATCGGTATTTGAAAATGGAGATGGTGTGAGGTTTCCCGATGGTGGTGTGGTTGATGAATTTAGCATTTGAATGGGGAGATGGCATGAGTTCTGGTGGTGGCGTCGAAGAGAAATTAGAGGGATACCGCTGTGATGGTAAGACAGCCAGATATGTGTGTGGTGATGTGTGGATCTGGACGATGTAGATGGGTTTGTGGTGGTGGTTGCAATGAAGTGGGTGGTGGTGATGCAGGCAGGTGGTCGGTTGTGGAGCGGTAGATGATTGTGGTTGAGCTATAGCCGTGATTGGGGTGGGGGAGGCGGAGTTGAGGCGGTGGTGGCGGCGGTTTGGTGTGCCACAGTGCCGACGGGAAGTGGCGGTGACAGTGGTGAGGAAGGGAGTGAAATTTTGGTTATTGGAATTTGAAGATGGGGTGCTGGCGGCGATGGTGGTGGAGGCGGCATTGACGTGGAGGCGGCTGACGAAAACGCCAGTGGTGGTGGCACGGTGTTGAATGTAGTGGTGAGATGTCCGTGCTGGTGATGGTTTGGAGTTGTGAAGTGAGGGCGATGTGGGGTGGGGTTGTGACTTTGAAATATAAATGTGACCTACAGTTTTTTTCTTGTGACCTCGAAAATATATAACAGTGATCTTAAAAATGGGGTGGTAGGTTGTGATCGGAAAAAATGATGGTTGTGACCTACAATTTTATTTTATTTTTTTTGACATCGAAAATGAATAATTGTGACCTTAAAAATGGTTGCTGGTAGGTTGTGATCGAAAAAATGATGGTTATTGAATTTTTTCTTGTGACCTTGAAAATGAATAATTGTGACCTTAAAAATGGTGGTTTGTAGATTGTGACCTAAAAATAAATTCAATTTGTGACCTAATATTTCGATAATTTGTGACCATAAAATCATTCGTGACCTAAAAGATCTGTGTATATATTTTTTTTGGACATGAAAATATGACATGTTGAGGTAGTGCCTTGACATTTAACGAGGAAGAGGTGGGTCATATGCTTAATCACATGGATGTCTCTTCATCATCCAACTAAGAGGTGCCACAACAATGTCTTATTTTCATATCCCAAAAAAGTGTCTACGTATAATTATTATTATTTTATTTTTTAAAAAAAAAAAGTTTATAAATCGAATTATAAGCAACACAATTTTTCAAACTACTTTTTATCCACACATTTTTTTAAACTACTTTTCAACAATATTTTATCTCAAAGATAAATAGAATGTGGTGGCATGATTGACTCATAAGAATTTGGGGGTAATTGCACATCGGTTTACCAGTTCCGTAACACCTCTCTTCTCCTCGACGAGCCTTGGTGTGTTGTTGAAAAACGTTATTATTGAGTTTTCAGTAATTCTACGTGTTTAATGAAATGTCTACCAAATATAATGAAGTATTAATGTGTGAAACTAAAATTTCACCCTAAGTATCATAAAAATTTGCAAATGTTTCAAGTTATAATAGAAAAAATTTGAAGTAATATGGTGTGATACTTTAAAATTATTATAATATGATACTTGTGATGATGAACGTAAATATCAATAAAAAAAATTTAAAGTATTATTCAATGATTTTTTAAAATGACGTAAATTTTAATTATGATAACCAAAATTTAGGTATTTATGCAAATGTTCCGAATTTGCAGTGTCGTCCACCCATTTTTAGTCTGCTACTCTGTTCCTTCAAATTCAAGTTAATAATTCCTATGGACGTGTAATTTGACCTTCAATTTATCGACAGCCGTGTAATTGAAATTTTAACTTTAGCCGCCATTTAAGTTTACTTGAAACAAACCATCGTAAACTCTTGTAACTCCATTGTCAACGACTCAACACAGGTACTTTATGCACATTGAACTTACTGGTATTCCACACAAAACTATCGGAAAGTTTAACTCTATTAATCCACCATTTTTCCAAGACAAAGGAATAGCTTTGTTTTTTCGGGGTTAGCTCAATCATAGCAAGCTGTTGAAGTCGACAATTTCTATGAAGGTTACGCCTACTTATAAATTGACTATATAGATAAAGCAGGGGCAGAGCCAGGGGTGGTCCTTGCAAGGGCCTAGAACCCCCCCAAATTTCTAATAATACCCCATTTTTTCTTCTATTTTTAATAAATATTTTGTATTACTTTTTTTTATTATTATTATGGGAACCCCCAACAAAAATTTTCGATAAAGTAACATTCAATTACACTACTGATATAGTATAAGCACAACGTTTCTGAATGTTCAATAGTAAATTAATTTTAGAAAATGCTTAATATAATGACCAACATTCATATAGAACACACATTCCTGTGTGATCTAATTTATAGTTTATAAATCACAATAATACGAAGTACACGTTACCAAGGTCAACTATATTATAATGCCCGGCCCACACCTTCACCGAACAAGACTACGATCAAAAACTGTAGATTACTAAATAAAGAATATATTCGCATTAGCATTACAAAGTCACTCACTAGACAGTAGGCACCAGGCTCTTTCATCTTGACAAAGCAAGACGTCTTGTCCTTGTTCTGTTACGACCAACCAATCAGGATTAGTGACCCATGTTTCATTCGTCCATTCCGCTAAACTGAGCTAGCAGGCTGATTGCCTTGCGTGTTTTTATTATCAACTTCCCAATGATTTTCTTCATAGGAAACCAAAAGAGAATTTTATACGAATTCCTTTCATAGCATTGCTACAGTTCTCGTCGGTTGATTTTCTTCCCCGCCTTTTTGTGCTTGGACATTTTAGATGCATTATTAAGAGGTTTAAGAACGTTTTCTTTATTTTTCTGCTTCATTTTTGTCCACTCCGTATTTTTCCTTGCACCAGTGTCACCTCCTAGAGGTCGGTTTGACTTGCCCCTTTTCAGATGATCATGATTAAAATTTCCAGCTCTCTTCAATGACTTCTCAGCATCCTGTTTCTTGTGCTTTGTCCTTTTCGGACCTTTAGGGCTTTCCTTTGATGAAATTGCAGATCCCACAAATTTCCGTTTCTGTTGCCTGGAAGAAGTACAAGTTCAAGAATTATCAAGAATGGTAATCTGAGCAGTATGAATCACAACAAATAAAGAAGTAATTTGCACGAAATTTTTTACCTCTTGGGAGTCGAGTCTGAAAGTTCTGGTTGACTCTTTGCTGTTCCAACTACCTTAGAACTTGTCTTGCCATGCCGATTCTACCAAACAAGAATATTATTTTAAATATTGTGATTTATAGCCATAGCCAGGTGAAGGAAAGAGAAGATCAAGAGAATGTGTCCATAAACAATCACAATCTAAGAGAAAACCCATAAATTCTATTTTTTATACTAACATTTATGAGTTTAATAATTTTGCATAGTAGTGGATATTTAAAAATTTCTCAAGCTTCAGACACAAATATTGTAGCACTCATAGCATGTAATGAGGCTATTTACACTACATATGGGCTATTAATAGTAACTGTTCAATGTTTAGAAAAAATGGAACAAGACATCAGAGCTTATTGGGGAAAAATAGCCAGTACACAATCGATTAAGTATCACTAAGTGTATCAAGTACTAGCATAAAATTAAAGAGCTGGGAAAGGGAAGAGAGGAGACTACCTCTATAACACCTTGGACAAAATGCTTAAATTTTTCAGGTACAAGAGCCTTAATTGTTCCAGAACCTGACTTCCTCATCATGATCTCTAATATGACTGTAACCTGTAGTTGAAATGTAGGAGCACATCAATAATACACTAGCTAAGGAAGAAAAAGCGAAGATAAAGCAGGACGTTGTGCTGGCAGTGACTGTAGATCAAAATAGGGACTTCCTCCACCCAAGAAAATCTCATCTCAACCCCACTTTTTTCACACTTCTGCGAATCCTAAATGATCCGAGTCTCCCACGCTATACTCATCCAAAACCTGTTTCCGGACAAGTATTGATGGGGAATGCATACACATCTATTTGTTTTTAAAAAATTGAGTGAAGAGAGATGATAAATACTCCTAAGAGAAGAATGACAATTGGAAGTATGAAAGATAACAGAAGGCAGAGGTAACAGTCCGTCATAACAAAAGATAAAGAAACCATGGCATGACCAATGGAGTATGCTCAATTCATAAAGTAAAGAACCGGCTGAATCACACCCTAACATAAAAGCCCAAAAAACCTCTACTTTCTTCACTCCAACAATGCCAGATCTCATCTCAAACCCACATTTTTCACACTTGTGCGAATCCTAAATGATCCGAGTCTCCCACGCCAACCTCATCCAATACCTGTTTCTGGACAAGTATTCATGGGGAATTCATACACATCTATTTGTTTTTAAAATATTGAGTGAAGAGAGATGATAAATACTCCTAAGAGAAGAATGACAATTGGATGTATGAAAGATATCAGAATGCAGAGGCAATAGTCCGTTAAATCAAAAGATAAAGAAACCATGGCATGACCAATGGGGTATGCTCAATTCATAAAGCAAAGATCCGGCTGTATCACTCTTAACATAAAAGCCGGAAAAGCCACTACTTTCTTCACTCCAACAATGCCAGATTTCATCCCGTTTCATTCCCCTTGAAGATGTACGTCAGAAAAATATTTCTCCAATTTAATGTTATACAGTCATCCGTTGCACAAACATTCAGTCTAGAAATCAGAATAGCAAAAATAAATAAATAAAATATTTGCGCACCTTTGATCTAAAATGATGGCGGGAGACGGACGACCACGGAAGAATTTTATTGACGATGTCAGAGAGGAAATGTTTCAAGTCATTGGCTTGAAGACATGAAACCAGTACTTTCACAAAGCCCAAAACAGCCTGTTTATTTCGGATCCACGGTATCATAAGCATAAAGAAATGAAACGAAAATTAACTTTAATGAGAGGGCAGGAAAAACTCACTTTTGTAATCTCAATAGATTTGCTGTGTAGCAACTCCAGAATTGAGGGGACTATATCAGGCATCAAAAGACAGATGTTTGGGTCATTGTAAACAAATACTGAGAGTGCAGCCACCACTCCACTCTTTACATGGGGAGATGAACCAGAAAGATATCCCATGATCTGGACATAGCAACATAATCATAACTTCAAGAGACATTAAAATGACATTTAGCCCCTGTTTGGTGGGGGACTAAAATCAGTTTTTTAGTAGATTTTGATACAAATTGATAAAATGTATGGTTGAAAAGCTGTATGTCCCATAAAATGTGATTGATATTAATTGTTGATTTTGACTTGGATTAAAATTTAGATTGTAATTCCTACCAAACAGGGGTTTAGAGAAAAATTGTATAAAAGGTTGCAATTGTGTTTCCATTAGCCGTGCTTCTCTTCTATCAAAAAGCCATAAGTTGGGATAGAGGAAAAAGTGTGTATTTGACAACTTATGCTCATGTGGTAACTTTTGCACAAATCATTACTTCTCAAGCTATAAGTAGTATTTTCAAGAGGCCATAATGCTTAGTCAGCATTATAAAAGTTTATATCGGATGAATGATAGGTTATCATTTTCTTATTCCTTAACAGGAACATTTTCCTGCACACTAAGGGTCAAAATTGTACTCTCAGCATTTATCTGGAATTAAAATCTTGTCAGTGGGACCCAAGATAAATGAATGCATTTGTTCATGTGCTTGTTTTGCAGTTCTTCAGCGTGAACCAGTAAATTGATGACAAAGGTTAGCTTCTCCAAGATAAGATGTAACGTCCTAGTTCATACTTGTAACTCGGTGTTTCCAACACCCAACAGTGATTAGTAACCATGTCTATTCCATTAAGACCGCAGAATTTGGCTATACATAAATTCTCAGTGTAGCTGATCTTAACTAGAAAATTATCACTGAAAAAACTCTACAATAAGCAACCAAAGGATCTCCAGTTCTTCACATTCAGCCATAATTGCCAAGGAAATAACATTTGGTTTTATGGCACTTATTTCGAATAAAACAAATAGACAACATCTAACTTAGGATATTATGATTAATTATCTGCAAGATAAAGACATGGATGGTTAATTGCTGCAACGGAAGGACTGTGTTGCACTTACCATGGAAATTACTTTGTGATACGGTCCATCAAAGGTAGCATTTGACGAATTCCTCAATTCAGAATTTATCCCATTTAGAACATCATAAGATGCTTTCCTACCCTCTTCATCAGACTGAAGGTGAAAACATGCAAATTTGAGGATCATGATTGAGCACAAAAAAATAGTGCAGACATTCTACAAAGTGCATATATATAATGCCTTTTGTTGCACACAAAGCACATGGTTCAGGCAATTAGGGCTCCAACTGCTACGCGTAATGTTTCCACAATTTAGGGTATAACAGTTTGCACGACGGAAAGCTGAAAAGGTGGGTGTATTTTGACATGTACTGATGAATCCGAATAACCCCATAAAATTGCCAAACATAATCAAGACAATACATGACAGAAAATGACATTGCACCTCAAAAAGAAACTTGGCTAGTCAAATGTTCCAGACACCTTTATAGATTATGCTGAAAAACTATTTGTAGAAATCTATTGATGGTCAATTCAATTCTACTCTGCACATAGCTAACTTCCAACTTATAAGTTTGTGCTTCTATACCCCGTTAAGAAAACATGAACGAGGCTGAACCATAATGAAGAAAATGAATGTTTGTAATAAACCCCGCCCACAAAAAAAAAAAATAATAATAATAATAATAAGAGAAGAGAAGAAAAGAAAAGAAAATCCTCCTTTTACTAAACAAACTTGCTGAAAATAGAAAATATAAATTTAAAATGAGGGCTCCAGCTGAAGATTTTTGCATGAAAAAAGAGCTTCACACTTCTTGCTTTGATATCCAGAAAGGACCCAGACACTAACACTACAAATTGCATCCTGGAATTAGATTATATCACTGATGTACCAAACTCATCTAGCATCTTTGACAACACAAATAAATTCCAACTGTTTAATAATGTACAAAAGAGCAAGGTTCATATGCATACCCATCATTCCATTAAGCATCGATACTTATATCATGATGTAAGCTTGTAAGGAGTTTGACACTCGACAAAGAAAAATAATTAACATCACACGGTCTCAATGTCAAATCTCAGTAGTAGTTCTTACATCTTTCAATGCAAGTATGATTTCATTCAGAATAAGGAAAGCCTTTGTGTTGTCCTCATCCAGATTGCTCTGTGTAACATGAAAACATATTTATTTAGCTTCAAACAAAAGAATATTACATGTGCAGAGTTCAACTAGGAATCAAGTATATTACAACATATTCCAAACAAAGTTCATTTAATATTACATTTCTAAACAAATCTGGACAATAGTCATAAAAGTGATAAATGTCGAAAATAGTAGGTATACCTTTATTGCATTAATCAACAAGATCCGGAAGCAGGCAAAACGACTTTTAAGTGATGCAATATTACGCTTCACGCCAATTAACAAATCCATCACTTCAACAAAATGTGAGGAGCAGAACCATGAATGTTTCTGCACAAAAATAAAAATAAAATAAAATAAAATAAAAATCCATAAATGAGATAGAAGCATAAAAGAAGTATGTTCTTCCAGAAATGGACAAATGAAACCTCTAATATTCTGCTCAGAGTTTGATATGCTTCAATGTGGCCAACCTCACCAGTAGCCTGAAAATCAGAATTTCATATACATTGGTGACCATACAAGCATTCTTAATGATAGAGTGAATGATGTGGAAAAGCATACTTTTAAAGCGCGTCTAATAACAGAATAGATTAGCTTGACTAAATCTTCACTGGATCCATCAACAAAGCATGATGCAAGATCCAAAATCTGACACCTTCACGAAAGATAGACATGAAAAATGTGATTATAAGAGCTAAATATACATATGACAAAATTGGAAGGACAAGAAGTAACATGTTCATTTTATTCACCACTTTTCCAGACGAAATTTAACTCATACCTACTGGCATCTTTTCTTATTGAAGTTGCATCACTTTCTACATCAGCTGAGCCATTAGTCTCAGACTCCAGTTTTCCACGTTCACAGATATCTTCCATGAGCTGAAATTTCTCAAGAGAAGCAATAAAGATCTGTGTTGTTATTGAAGAATCAGTTATAGATGCAAAGCATTCAATTGCGCCCTGAAAGTTGCGAAAAGAAAAGATCATTATGTTAAATGCCAATAATCACTGTCCTTCAGATACTACTGATAAAACTTCATGCAAAATAGGTCATCAACAATAAAAAAAGAAACCATAAAACATATGCACTCTCAAACAAGTTCACAAGTAATGAAATGTAATCTAGCTGATTCTCAGAAAATGAAATGAATATAAGACCAGTTCAAGTAGCTTTACAAATTGTAAGTCCAACAACATCTGAATGGGTATAAAATTAAGGTTCGGTCATGGAATAACTTCAACGTCAACTTGATCAAGTGTGGAAATTATGTCAAAGAAGCAAGGAGAAAGAAGTGATGAAATACATAGTAAAAATGAAGGATAAAGAGATAAACTAATGTTGCTGTTATAAGGAGCATCTGGGAAACTGTGCAGTAGACTGTACAGCAAAGAAAGATAAATGAACCTATCAAAAATTGTCTAAGAATCACTGCGTTAATAATGCAGATTGTAGCTACTATTGAGATTTTGAATGATTAAATGAGTAGAAGTATGAAATGGGTAAGTGCAGAAATAGACCACAATAACTTTTTCGCTTAGACAAATAAACAAATCATGAAAGACCTTTAGATGTCTGTGCTTGTCCGGAGGTGTCTCGAACAAGAGAGTAGTTAAAGCCTGAAGCAACTCTTTGGAGCCCGAAGCCAAAGCCTTTAGATTTCTACTTGCAGTCTTCTTCGAGTAAGAATGTCTACTTTTAACATCCACGGCAATATTTTCTGAGAGTCGTGCGTTTTGAACTCTTGTCAGCCATTCAGAACCGTGATCGAACGTAAGTGCACTTTTATTTTCATTAACTAGTTCCTAAATGAGAAGACATGGAACATTGAGTCAGATTAACAGGTAATCAGCTGAGAATGACGAACATCAAGAAAGCAACAAGATATGGAAAATCAACATTAAGTTTGAATGATTTTAACCCTACCTGCAAACTAAAGGCAATATCTTCAAGCATGGAAGAGTCCTCCTTAAGAAAAGGAATCAAAATTTTAGCCAAAGCTTCAAAATTCTTACTAGTATCACTTGGTTTGCAACAGAAGGCAGGCAACAATTTCCAGCATCCACGGGCATAACCCTGCAGATCTTGGCCAATTACTTCCTTTTTAACTGGAAAGGATCGCAAATTTAAATTCCAGATATAGTAGGAATCCGAGTACTACAAAACTTAAGCGTTCCTTAAGGAACAGTACATAGATATGATAATAAATTATAATTCAAGTATATAAACATATACACAATGATTCCTGAATCCCTGATTGACATTACACAGTAAAATAGAGCCTATGTGGCAAATATAATCAGTACATCAGCAGAACATTTCTCATTTGTACTTCACAAGTTACAATAGACAGGAAGCTGCTAAATTGTGTTTTCATACAAGTCCAACAACACATTATATATTTTTTTATTTTGCATTTTTTATACCTTTTCCTCTCATTTACAAGCTTCCCTCCAAAAACGTGCATAGAAAGTTGTGAAAAAAATGAATAATTAAGTTAACTTCTCACTTTAATTTCAGTTATAAATGGTTTATTGGACTCATTAAAATGAGGATTCACTCTATGCAGATACTCTAAGGATTTTATATTTATCAGAACCGAAGGGCAGCAATTTGTACAAATTTTCAAATCTGAAGCCCTTATTAAGAGGGGAATAAAAATTTACATTTTACCAGTTTCTAGTAGTAATCATGCCTAATATTATATATTTGACAGATTGCAATCTTTCAAGGATTCTTTCAGCTATAGAAGAGACCAGCATTTTTCAGGTAGAATATCATTTTTATTAATCAAATTCAATTTTTTACAATGAAATAAGCAAAAAGATTTCAATGTAATTAAATGTTTACGGAAGTAAAATGGAGGCAGGGTAGAATGATACACTATAAAGTACAAAATAAAATTAAAATTAACAAAGTAAAAATTGACAACTATCATATGCAATACAAGGTCCTTCACTGATAAAGATGTATTTTCATGCAGAATGTCATTTTTATTTATCAGTTTTAATTTTTTATAATGAAATAAGAAAATTGATTTTAATATAATCACATGGTTACAGAAGTAAAATATCGGCAGGGGAAATGAAAATATTAGAAACGACAAATAAAAATAAAATTAACAAAGTAAAAATTGACAACTATCATATGCAGTATAACCTTTACTGATAAAGATGTATAGAAGCTTCCTTTATCTTATTATCTATGGTGCCAGGCATTCGTACAATCATATTAAGTGCATAAATCTTTCGGAAGATAAGAAATATTATTTCCTCCTAGCATTATTGCAATATTTCCTTTTTATTAAACCATTCTGAGAAGAAAGTGTGGTCATAAAGAATTAGTTGCTTTGGTGATGTAGCAATAAACTGAATGGAAGTCTAGACTAGATGACTCAATTAAAAGTCATTAACTAAATGAAATTCAAAACCTTAAAATTTTGGCGAAAGCAGAGTTACTTTTTTAGCAGATACCTTTACATGATGCCTTCTGGAAGGATTCAGCAAGAGGTATAATATGGGACATGAAGAACCCCAGGGACGACCCTGAAACATTTTTCTTCAAAATAGGTATCAACCAAGTATTTGAACAAGAAAGACTCTTCGCATCAAGGGAGATAGGAACCAATCCAAGTAATTTCTCTGGCCCCATAGCAACAATGGCAGATCCAATGCAATCTTGAAGCTGGAATAATAAGATAAGAACCATTGTGTCAATGAAACCAGCAGGTGAAGTCAGGTTTTGTCCACAACATAAAATGTGTGCAGTGGCAATGAAGATTAATTTACAAGAACGATCAGTCTCACGCATTCCAGAAGACCAAAAGTGAAAGATCAAGAGTAAATCTATTCAAAAGGCGTACTATTCATTTCCTACTTTACAATCCACGAGAAAATTATATGCCAACATTTACATAAATCAAGATTGACAAGACACGTTAAAAGTGTACAATTGATCACAATTGACTAGCTGCGAGTGATTCAAAAACATTGGGGGGGGAAAAAAGATGATAGTGGTCACACTAATGGGGAGAGGAAGAGAAAGAGAGAGGGCCTCCATGAATACGCACATGTTCTATATCTAATGCACTTCCAGATGCGACATCCATCATGTCAGCGAGTTTAAGAACTATATCCGTTGTAAACATGTTGGAGATCTCACCTGCAATCACATAGGCAGTAGGTTGAAACAAGTCTATAAACAATGATAAGTATTTAAAACATAATAATCCCGCTGTCTCGGAAAGACATGTTAGCAAATTTCCCTTTTTTCTCATAATAAGTCGAGACAGAAAAACTTAACCCATTTGTTAAGGATATTAGCAAATTTTTTGAGGTTAGAATTGGGAAGTGTATCATACATGACTAAATAGAGAATTCATTTTCTACCAGACTACAACATGCATATGCCTCTCAAGGCTCTAGCCAAACTTGGATATTTAAGTATTAGCTATTTTCAGATTCAATTCACAATAAGTGATTAAAATATCCCTTTTCAGTCGCAACAATGGAAAGAAATTCCTTTGGATAATTCAATTATAGGTTAAATTTACAGGTGTCTAATGGAAAACCTTATGTCAACTCACCAAGTTGGAGGAACAAAAAGGATATTGCTGCCAGAAAGTGCTCATTTGGAATATGAGAGGAAGTACATAGTGCATTATAGATGATTGCACAAGTAGTTTTTATAGCCTCAAATTCATCAGTGTCGATTACTTCATCTTCTATTCCCTGGTTTTTGATGCTTGAGAAGTGTTTGCTATCAAAAAGGCAGTATATCAGCTCTCTGAATATATTGGAAGCCTTTGAAGCAGTATCAGCCTCAGAAGACAGAAGACCTGACATTATATGGGCTGAGTTAGTAATGACAATGTGGCCGAAGAAATATATGAAACTGCCTAAGTTATGAAAATTAAAAAGCTTGTCCCCACCCACTAGGCCCAAACATATACGTTGATAGCAAGAGATGAGCAAATACCTAAAATGGATTCAGTTACCAAAGGTAAATAAACAGTCCATTCTTTTATATCACCGTCTTGAAGTTTACACAAAGCAGTTTTGGCCAAAGTTGCGGCAAACAATGAAGTGTCAGCTGGGTTCTTGTCTCCTAAAGATATGTAGGATACAAGCAAATTAATGATATCTTCAGCACAAGGAACTATAACTTCAGTTCCTGAAGTTTCAAATATCACGGAAAAAATATCAAAGATGTGTCTTGTCACTGTTGAAAACTGAGGGCGCATAATCTTCCACAATTGTGAGAGAACTTTGCTGCGCATCTTGACAGAGAGATATGGAACCACGTGTTTTATCACATTCAGCAAATGAAGAACTTCTTGAAATTCTGGACTTGACATGGTATCATCTTTAGATCCATCTAAACTCTTTGAAACGGTCATTTTGATGGCCAAAGTCATGTGCTCTTTAAGCAGTGAGTAAATTGATTTACTTGCCTTCTTGATCGCAATGGACGATTCAAGCGACTTGAAAACCGTCAAAACACAATCTTGAGCACATTTCCTCACCTGAAATATAAAAATTTACACAAACAGATAACTATTGAGGAACCTAATCACATGTTAGTTTCAACCATGATTCCAGTAGATTTTATAAAAGAACCTTGAAAACCAAAAAAGGACAAGCCATCATGCTGTTGTTTTAGTTAAGTGATTCCAGTTACTCTTATCCAACAATTCCATAATTACATTTCAAAAGAAATCAGATTTCCTACGTCATTTGGCTTGGAATGCTAGTTGAAGTAAGAAATAAAACACAATATTATAACATCACCAGCTAAGATATCCATTAATGGTAATCCATAAAGGCATAAACCTTGATTCGTTCAAATCCTTTCTGGACATGTATGTGGAAATACAAAATTGCATATACTTTCATACGTAGCATAATAAGAAAACCTTTGGGCGCTTATCAAGAGAGAATTTCAGGAGCCAATCTAATCCGAGCTTCACTGAGTTCCAATCATTTGAATCGCAAAATTCAGCAATCAATACACCTACACATTTCACCACTGCCCTGACACTAGAAGTCCCCAAACTACCGCTACTCTCCTCCACTATTTCGACCAAAAACTCAACAGCCTCTGCCACTTTCTCCTTCTTAATCTCGCCTTTGTGAACAAGCGGAAGCACAATAGATAAGAAAGAGGTCAAGGCAGACAAAGCGTGGGAGTCTAGGGACTTAGAATTTGAGAGAGAGGTGATTGTGGCGGCGAAGTAGGAGACTGGGGTGAGAGGGAGGTCAGAAGATTGAATGATGGATCGCGTGGCGGCAGCGGTGGCGCAAAGATGGCGGTGTTGCGGAGCGGAGGAGTGGGCGTACCGGTCTAGGAGTTGTTGACATATATCCGAGTTCCCAGTGAAGGATGTAGTTGTTTCTGCAAGGTCTTGATGGTCTTCGTCCATTGAAGAGGCGATGATAGCGACGGAGGGCTTTTAAAGCGTGACAGACGGCGGCGCTACGGAAGGGTTTATGGAGATTTTGGCCGCTTGGTAACTGATATAATAGCTTCTTTAGGGTGTGTTCTTTAAAAATTAATTGGCAAATAAATGGAATGTTTTGTGTCAAATCAAGGAATTGAAATTATTTGTTGATTTATTTGTGTTTTTTAGGTAAGATGAATGGTTAAAAATTGAAAAGAGAAAATATGGATGGTTAAAAAGTGATATGAAAAATTGTGTAATTTAAAAATTTGTAATGATTACAAATTAAATCTAGATTTTATTTTGCTGAACAGAGCCTTAATGGGTGTACGTAAGGTAAGATTCCTTAGATGAGAGAGAGATATATATTGTTTTAAGATTAAATTGTTTAGAGAAGATGTATGTTAAAAGTAGAAAAAAGATACAGAAAAATAAAAATGGAAGAGAGAGAAATTGACATAAATTCAAATAAATTAATAAAAAATAGCTAAATGGGACAACTACAATGTCCAATTTTGGACCTTGTTGATAAGTGCTTTATTAACATTTATTTTATGCACTTATAATCTTGGACTAGCAATAATTTGATTCTATCTAAATATTATTAATGCATTTTATATTTCATGTTGCATAGGATCACAAAGGAAGATAAAAGAAGGAAAAATGATCAAAATGCGCTTAAAATTGAAGATTGGGGATCCTGGGTGCAAATAAGTTACGGCTGTAATACATATATTCACGGCCGTAAACGTTTTCATATCATTGTGCAAAAATTAGCAGAACTTGTCTTACGGCCGTAAACTAAAAGTTACGATCGTAACTTCAAAACTTGGAAAATTAACAGAAACTAGGTTACGGCCGTAAATGATTAGTCATGGCCGTAACTGTCCAGTCAAGAATTTCCTTATTTAGAATCTTTCCATAATTTTGGGATTTCTTGAGCCCAAAGTTAGGGCACGAATTTGAGGTTATAAAAAGGGAATTTCATGACAAGAAAAATGGTAAAAAAAGTGTTGAAAGAGGAGCGGCTTGCTTGAAGATTGGAAGAAGAATTAAGCAACTCGAGAAGGTGAATCAAGAAAGAAAATTCCAGAATTCTTCATGGCTTTAAGCGGCTAAGTTCTCCACCTAGTTCAAAGGGGACGTTGTGTTTTAATTCCTTTGTTCATCACTTTTCCAAACTAGTAACGTAGTTCTAAATTCTTTACTTTGATTTGTTGGATTTTTATGCGTTTTTAATTCAATCAATGCAATTCTTTATTTGATTAAGGCTTTATCATTTAATTTGTTATATTGAGATTTGCTATTTTGAATGATTGGATACGTAATCGTCTTTTTGTTCAAATCGTAGTAGCAAGTAGAAATTTAATATTTTCATAAAGAATTCCAACTTAGGTTAATTGTCACGAGCTTGTGTGATTAATAATCTAATTCACCCTAATTCTTTTCAACCATTATATAGTTGTTGTCTTAAATCTAAAGAACTTGTTTTAGGTTATTCAATGGCCAATGTTTGATTAGAGCGCTTATTCTAATTAAATGCAACTAAGGAAGAATAGGAATAGTTAGAGCTTATTAACTATTTACGGGTGATAAATCAAAGAAGAAATTGAACTCGTGTTACTTGGGAAGTGATAACATTGTGATAGGATACAACTGAACCTAAGAACTAGGATTTGTCAATAATTGATTTATATTCTATCTAATTTACGTTTTTATTTTATTTTCAAGTTATTTACAATATTTGAACTCAAAAACCCCCCATCTATTCTGATTGACATACCACTACTTTAGTTCCCGTTCATCAAGGGATCGACTCTTACTTCCACTATTATAATTAAATTTGATAATTGCAAGTAAGATATTAATTTAAATTTCGGTGCGTAACGACGCGCATCAAATTTTTGGCGCCGTTGCCGGGGAACAGTTAACCAATTTAGTGTTTAATCAATTAGAATTTTATTTTTCTGCATTTATTTTATTTTTATTTTATTTTCACTTTATTTATATAACTTTTCAAAAAAAAAAATATTATTTTTTGTGTTCCTTTGCTTATATACTTAAAATTCGATCAACTAATTGTGAACTTTTTGATCTTGACCCAGAAATTGAGAGGACTTTTCGACAGCAAAGGAGAGCAGCGCGACAAATGGCAGCTAACAACAGGACTCTTAAACAACTGACTACCCCCGATGTGGCTCAGCAGCCCTTATGCATTACGTTTCCAATGGTGGAAGAAGGAAAAATTTTCGAGCTTAAATCTGGGCTCATCCACTTATTACCAACTTTTCGAGGGAACCCCGACGAAGATCCATATAGGCACCTAAATGAGTTCCATGTGGTTTGCGACAGTATGAGGCTCACGGGCATTACCGAGGAGCAAATAAAAATGAGAGCCTTCACATTCTCATTGAAGGATGCCGCCACCGACTGACTCTATTGTCTACCATCGGGAACAGTTACTACTTGGAAAAATACTTCCCTGCATCGAGAGCTGGTACCATCCGAAAAGAGATATGTGGGGTGTGCCAGAACAACAACGAAACATTATATGACTATTGGGAGCGTTTCAAAAAGCTCATCTCCAGCTGCCCCCATCATCAGATTAGCGAGCAACTCTTGGTGCAGTACTTCTACGAAGGTCTAGCGCCAATGGACAGAAGTCTTATAGACACCGCAAGCGGAGGTGCACTAATGGACAAGACACCAGAGCAAGCACGAGCTTTAATCTCCAACATGGCGGAGAACACTCAGCAATTCAACTCGAGTAGGGATTCCCAAGTCCGCCGAGTGAACGAGGTAAGTAGTTCCAATATTGAAGGTCAATTATATGAACTAACGAATCTCGTTAAGCAACTTGCTGTAGGGAATTCGAAACAAACCAAAGCATGCGGAATCTGTTCGAACTTTGGACATCCAACGGATACCTGTCCGGTATTGCAAAAAGAAAACAATGAACAGGTAAATGCTGCTGGAGGCTTCCCTTTCCAAAGGCAGCAGTACAACTCATATTCAAACACGTACAACCCCGGGTGGAGAGATCACCCCAACCTGAGCTACGGAAATAAAAAACCCCCCAGGTTTTACTCCAAACAAGCCACAAGGACAATTCTAGCAGCAAGGGACTTTCCAACCACAAGGGCAATATCAACAAAAACCTCAAACAGGATGCCAAATCAAGCATTCAAAACTTGAAAAATCAAATGAGCGAAATGGCCACTGCCATAAATAGATTGGAGGCACAATCTGGAGGAAAGCTACCATTGTAGCCCGAGGTGAATCCCAAGAACGTGAGTGCCATAACTCTCTAGAGTGGAAAGGAAGTTGAGGGTCCGTAAATGGAACCGGGTGTACCTGAAATGGAGGAAGATGAAAAGGAAGGAGTCGGGAAGAGAAACGACACTTTGCAAAACCCTCAGGTAAAAACTGACTCCCATTTAAATGTTAAACTAACACCCCCACCTTTTCCTAGCAGGTTAGCAAAGACAAATAAAGAGAGCAAGGAAAAGGAGATGTTGGAAATGTTTAGAAATGTTGAATCAATATCCCGCTATTGGAGGCCATCAAGCAAGTCCCCCGGTATGCAAAATTTTTAAAGGATCTATGCACTAGCAAACGGAAACTGGTGGGAAACGGAAAGGCAAGAATGGGGGAAAGCGTTTCAGCCTTGTTTCAAAGGAAATTGTCTCCTAAGGGTAAGGATCCAGATATGTTCACTGTACCATGTCAAATAGGTAACACTAAGGTAAATCATGCACTAATAGACTTAGGAGCATCCATTAACGTAATGCCTAGATCCACTTACATTGTGTTAAATCTTACCAAAATGACTAAAACAGATGTTATCATCCAACTAGCCGACCGTTCCAATGCATATCCATACGGGGTAGTTGAGGACGTTTTAGTGCAAGTAGGGGGGTTGGTGTTTCCGGCGGACTTTTATGTACTAGATATGAATGATGATCACTCCCCTAATTCTGCCCCTATATTGTTAGGACGACCTTTTTTATGGACCTCCCGAATCATAATTGATGTAAGAAAAGGGGTGTTAACCATGGAATTCAATGGGGAGGTAGTGCAATTTAATATCTACGATGCAATGAAACATCCAAATGATGTGTGTGTTGCTTACTCTATTAATGTCATTACTCCTGCAGTGCAGAAAAATTTTGAGTTAAATTGCAGGGACGAGTTAGAAACAGCTATCGTGGAGTCGCTAAGGCCAGATGATGACAACGACGTGGGTATAAGCAAGGAATTACAGGATGGAATTACTGCACTTAATTCACTGGGACCCGCACCAAGCAGGTATGCCGTCAAAACAATTCAACTGACAAACTATCCTAACAAATTGCTACCCTCTATTTTGCAAGCCCTAGTGGTGGAAATGAAATCTCTACCCTCCCATCTGAAATATGTATTTCTTGGTGATGAAGAATCACTTCCCGTAATTGTTTCATCCAGCCTCACCAAGCTGGAAGAAGACAAACTGGTTCGAGTCCTTCGGGAGCACAAGGAGGCGATTGGTTGGACCATCGCGGATATCAAGGGAATTAGCCCGTCAATCTACATGCATCGAATTTTGCTTGAGGAAGGAGCTCAACCATCGAGACAAGCCCAGCGGAGGCTAAATCCAGCAATGATGGACGCGGTAAAGAAAGAAATTTTAAAGTTGTTAGGAGTAGGAATGATTTACCCAATTTTAGACAGCAAGTGGATCAGTCCAGTCCAAGTGGTGCCAAAGAAATTCGGAGTAACGATGGTAGAAAACAAAGATGGAGAACATGTACCAACTAGGGTCCAATCTAGATATCGGGTATGCATCAACTACAGGAAGGTAAACGCTGACACTTGAAAGGATCATTTTCCCCTCCCCTTCATGGATCAAATGTTAGAAAAATTAGATGGTCACTCCCATTATTTTTTTTTAGATGGTTTCTCAAGATATTTTCAAATTGCCATAAATCCAGAAGATCAAGAGAAAACTACGTTTACTTGTCCATTTGGCACATTTGCATATAGACGCATGTCTTTCAGCTTGTGTAATGCTCCTGCAACATTCCAATGTTGTATGATGAGCATTTTTTCTGAATACATAGGATAAATTATAGAGGTGTTCATGGATGATTTTAGTGTGTGGGGTGATTCATTTGACGCATGCTTGGATAGTTTATCATTAATTCTGAAACGATGCATTGACACTAACTTAGTCCTAAATTGGGAGAAATGTCATTTTATGGTAGATAAGGGAATTGTGTTAGGTCATGTAGTGTCGGAAAGGGGAATAGAAGTTGATAAGGCTAAGGTGGACCTCATATCTGCATTACCTTACCCCCCCAATGTACGGGATATACGATCTTTTCTCGGGCATGCAAGTTTCTATCACATGTTTATCAAGGACTTTTCCAAAATTACATCACCACTATGCAATTTGTTGCAAAATGATGTCCCATTTAAATTCACCGAACTGTGCAAAAAGGCCTTTGACCAACTAAAGGAGCGGCTGACTACGCCCCCGATTATTCAACCACCAAACTGGGATCTTCCATTCGAAATAATGTGTGATGCCAGTGACTATGCAGTGGGAGCAGTCCTAAGGTAACAGGTTGGGAGAGAGGCCCATGTGATTTACTATGCCTCCCGAACCCTAAATCAGGCCCAATCCAACTATACCACCATTGAAAAGGAACTTCTATCTGTGGTATTTGCTTTAGAAAAATTTCGTCCTTATTTATTGGGTTCTAAAGTGATTATTTTTACAGATCATGCAGCATTACGACACTTGTTTGTAAAAAAAGATGCAAAGCCAAGAATCATCCGCTGGATACTTTTATTACAAGAATTTGACTTGGAGATCAAGGATAAGGCGGGGTCCGAAAATGTAGTTGCCGACCATCTTAGCCAGGTAGTGAAGCTCGAAGACGACCTACCTCTGCGTAAAACCTTCCCAGATGAGGGTTTATTTACTATCAAAGGAAATCCCCCATGGTATGCTGATTTGGTAAATTACATGACTTTTAAACTAATTCCTATTGGTTTTTCGCAGGCACAAAAGCATAAGATGAGAAGTGACGCTAAATATTACATTTGGGATGACCCATACCTGTGGAAAAGGTGCCCCAACCAAATCATTAGAAGGTGCATGCCGGAATTAGAATACCAACCAATCCTTACCTTTTGCCATTCATACGCATGCGGTGGCCATTTTGGGCCTAGAAGGACGGCACAAAAAGTATTGGAAAGCTGGTTCTTTTGGCCAACCCTTTTCAAGGATGCTTACATTTTCTGTAAGTCTTGCGATAATTTCCAAAGAACATGTAATTTATCCCAACGAGATCAAATGCCTCATAACCCCATAATTGTATGTGAGATTTTTGATGTCTGGGGCATTGATTTCATGGGATCCTTTCCCCCATCGTTCAGTTGTAATTACATTCTCTTAGCTGTCGATTACGTTTCAAAATGGGTAGAGGCAAAGGCCACTCGTACTAATGACGTTAAGGTTGTCGGAGATTTTGTAAAAGCTAACATTTTTAGCAGGTTTGGAATACCTTGAGCTATGATCAGTGACAGAGGGACACACTTTTGCAACCGAACCATTGAAGCCTTGTTGAGGAAATATGGAGTGATGCACCGGGTATCCACCGCGTATCACCCCCAAACTAGCGGCAGGCAGAAATTTCCAATAGGGAAGTAAAGTCCATTCTAGAGAAAACATTTCGACCAGACCGGAAGGATTGTAGCATTCGACTCGATGATGCTTTATGGGCCGACCGAACCTCTTACAAGACGCCAATTGGTATGTCTCCATACTGATTGGTATTTGGGAAGCCATGTCACCTACCTGTGGAACTCGAGCATAAAGCATCCTGGGCCATCAAGCAATTCAATATGGATTGGGGAGTAGTAGGGGATCATAGGAAGCTCCAATTGCAAGAATTGGACGAAATCCGGAATGAGGCTTACGAGAATGCAGTGATCTATAAAGATCGAACTAAAGTATTCCATGAACAACGCATATCTCGGAAAAGCTTCTGTGAGGGCCAGAAAGTGCTACTGTTTCAATCCCGGCTCATATTGCACCCAGGTAAGCTTCGTTATCGTTGGGTAGGTCCTTTTGTTGTTACTAATGTATCTCCCCATGGTACAGTCGACATTAGGAGCTTGCGTACGGATAAACAGTTCAAGGTCAATGGGCACCGTCTCAAGCCGTATTATGAGGGATTCCAAACTGAAAATTTGGAGATGATTGCACTGGAAAACACCAACAAGGGGCAGTAGTCCCGCTAGGACTCAGTCGAGCCAACGACTGTAAATAGCGGCGCTGCTCGGGAGGCAACCCGAGAAGGGAGTTTCTTTACCCCCTCAACCCTTTATTTTTGTATTTGCATTTTTGGTTTATTTCATTTAGTCATTTCATTCTTATATATATATATATAAAATTCAGTGGCCTTTTCACGGCCGTAAGTTACTCATTTACGGCCGTAACGCAATCAGTAAATTTATTCAGAAGCAAACTTACGGCCGTAAGACGCAAACTTTACGGTTGTACTTCACTTTTTCAAACTTTTTTTTTCAGAAGCCACCTTACGACCGTAAGAAATTTCTTTACGACCGTACTTGATTATTTCAAAATTTTTTCAGAATATGACTTACGGCCGTGAGTGATATATTTATGGCCGTAAACCCAATAATTTCAATTTTTAAATAATGCAACCTTCACACTTACCGTTCACCACTCTTCTTCTCCCCCACGATTCTCTCACGTCCACCCTTTCAATTCACAACCTTCTTTCGTTTATAAGAGAGTCTCGGTGAAACCGATTCTAAAATCACGTCTATCACCTCTTCACGTCATTCCTCTCCACGAGGTTTGAAAGGTATGCATTTCCTCTCCCTTTCCTCTTTTTGGCGTGGGTAATGTTTCAATAGACATTTTGTTCTCGATTTTTTTTCCTTCTAATGATTGAGGTTGTTTGTGATTTGGGGAACTTGGGTTTTAATTATTTTCCTACAATGGCATCATTACCTAGTTCGCACTCCAAGTGTTCGATAAAATGTCTAGGCGAGTTTGGGGTGTTTGTTTCCTTAAAAATTCGACTCAAATCTCCCTATTATGCTATTATAAGTGTATTGTTGTCATGATAGGAGTTCAATTGTAGGGAAAGAGTGGTGTTTGATCTTAATGAATTCTTGGGGTAAATTGCATATTCCTCATTGCTTGATATATTTTAATGGTTAATTAGGTTATGGGTTCCAATTTTTGACTCCACATTATCCTAAATCGTGACTCTACATCTTTGTTTTGGTTTGTTATAATGGTTATTGTCACATGGATGTCACGGACATCGCTTGACCTTTGCAATTGAAGTGTGCCATCTAAAGAACACATGTTAGGATTCTTGTGCTTGTGCCATTTTCCATTTCCTGATATGGGGGCTTATAAGATTAATTATACACTTCCTCCCACAACTTATTTCCTCCCGTGACTTGCTTGTGTGTACGTTATGCCTTTCGTGTCAGCATTGATTTTCGAGTTTGGGCATTAACCATCACGCACTACTTGCTTGAGTACATTTTCTTTTAAATTACTATCCAACTCGACTAATTCACTCATTTCTTCTACAGGATTTTCTATGGCTCCACCAAAAAAGAAAGGGAAGCAAGTGGCCGGGGAATCCTCATCTGAGCCCCGCCAGGAGAAGAGTCAGTCTAAGCTGTGCATTAAGGAACGGCTATTCCTCCTAGAGGACTTTCAAGCATGGAAGAGCGCTGACACAGTCATTGCTCCTCGACAGTTTTGAGCCCGCTTCGTGGAATTCGGCTTGGTAAAATTCGCAAGCGATCTTCCTTTTGGGAATCCCCCGCTAGTATTCAAATTCTACACTCAATTCAACAAAGAAATCGATGACGAGGGATCTCTTGATTATCACCACACTAGGGTGGTAGGGAAGATAATTAAGTTCGATAAGGAAGTGGTGGAAAACTACTTGGGGATAAATAGCACTGGAGCCATTCCTATGACATCCAATTCCGGTGTTTCCTTTCCGGACCAGGAGGTACTTCGTTGGGCTTTGAAGCCAGATGTAGCGTCCCGAGTTCCGTATACCCGATTCACTACGTCATTTTCTGTCTAAATTTTTCGAATAATATTTTTGCGGAAGAAATAATTGAAATTCATTTTTGGCAACATTAAATAAACTGTAATGGCCGATAAAATTGAAAACATTTATGAAACCATTTGAAATAGTAAATCGAACCATTAATTTTGTAAAGAAATTGACAATGTCATAATTTCTCAAATAAATGAACTTCTCTAAATTATTCGATTGTTTGGAAAAAAATACGGAAATCATTAACGTCAAACTTTCAACCGTTTAACGATTATTGCCACCATCATTCATCGCTCGCCACCGTCTCCGAAATCTGCAAAACTGTTAAAAAGTAGGGTGAGTATTTCATGGGGAAATACTCAGTAGACTCATCGCAAATTAATTTAATTTATAAGATGATTAAACACATAAATCCCGGCTCTTTATAAAACGGGCATTGATAGAGCTTCTTTATAAAACGGCTCTTGATAAAACTCATATTGTGCATTACAGCACGGGACATATTTTGCAAATCATAGGCTCTTTGAAAATAGCTCTTTGAAAACAGCTCTTTGAAAACCATATACTTATAAAAACATTTTAATTATGCCAAGCATAATTTCTTTTGAAAGCATAACATAAGATAGGATTGAAATCCTCATAAACATAGAGAGACACAAGAACTTTACCGAACTTAGGTGGCAAGAATTCTTATGCAGTAAAATCATAATAACAGTAAGTATACCAAAACATAATTCTTGAAATTCATAGGGATCATTTCCATCATAACATAAGATAGGATCGAAATCCTCATAAACATATGAGACAGGAATTTTACCGAACTTAGGTGGTAAATCCTCATAAACATATGGAAAGACAGGAATTTTACCGAACTTAGGTGGTAAATCCTCATAAACTTATGGAGACACAAGAATTTTACCGAACTTCGTGGTAAGAATTCTTATGTGCATAGCAATGATCCAAAACATATAAAACATTATCGTAAAAACATAGGGTATACTTACTTTTCATAAAAACATAAGGTATATTTACCTTTCATAAAACATACTTAATTTTCTTGAAAATTGACTTTCACAAGTCACATGACATTTATATGAAATCATAATTTAAATCAATTAATAAGTGCGAGTCTACCTCAAATCCGACGAGTGCAAAGTTGAGCGGGAATGACTTCAATTTCTTTAAATTCTCCGTACGCTTCGTCTTAGCCAATAAGTCACTTTAGTCTATCGAATATATAGTTCAAAATGATAAATTATAATTTGAAGACTAAAATTGATGTTTTGAAAGTTGAGGGACTAAAATGAATACTTTTGATAGTTGAGGGACTAAAATTGATATTTTGAAAGTTGAGGGATTAAAATGAATACTTTTGATAGTTGAGGGACTAAAATGAATATTTTCAAAAGTTGGGATTTAAAATCAAAATAAAGTAAATCAGCAGGGACTGAATAATAGATTTTAAAAATGAAGGGCTGATTAAGACTCATTTAAAACTTAAGGGCTGAAATTAAAAAGATTTAAAGCTGAAAGGACTGAATTGAAACAAATTAAAACTTCAGGACTAAAGTTGCAAATTTCCGAAAATTAAAATATTAAAATAGATCATTCTCTCTCTATCACTACACTCTCTCTCTCTCGTCATTTCTCTCAAATGGCGAAGGCGATCTGGAGATGAAAGGCAGGCGACGACGAACGCTTAGGGTAAAAAGGGGGCTGCAGCCGGTGATGTGCCGGCGAGACGTCGGCGAGGGTGGCGGAAAGCGGCGGTTCAAGTTTTGGTAGGCTTTTGGTGTGAAAACCGAATGTAAAACAACGGCTTAGATCCCGATTTCCGGCGAAGGGACCTACGATTGAGGTAAGAAAAGGGTTTCTAGGGTTATGGGTTATCTTTTCTTCTAGGTTTGAGTTTGATTTTTGGAGGAATGTTGTGCAGTGATTCGGTGTGGACTGGCCGACAGTGGTGATTGACTGGATTATGCAGTAGGCGGTGGTGACTGCGTGGATTGTGGTGGTGGTGATCTAACTTGGAAGGAAGCAGGGTGGTTTGGGTGTGGCGATGATGGAGGTTCTGCAGATGGTATTTGAATAAGACAGTGAAGGTGGTGGTGAAGGTGATGCTTGGTTGACAGATTGGTGGTTCCAAATTCCGGTATTGCAGTTTGTGATTGATGGTGTTTAATTGATATTGGTTTGTTTTGGTCGAGACACGATTCTTACGGTGGTTGCAGTGAGTGTGTGTTGATGATTATAGTGATTGTCGTGATGGTGATTTATTGGAGAGAAAAGTGGGAGACATGGGGAATAATTAGTTGGTTTGGTGATGATGATGTCTTGAGGATGAAAGTGGCGGAAATGGTGGAGATAATGAATAAGTAATGGAAAGAAAAGGAAAAATTTAGATTAGTGGAAAAGAATGGAGTAAAGTATGAGAAATTTGGTTTGTGCGTGTGAATGATTATGTCTCAAAATATTTTGATGGATGGGTGGGAGAGAAAAGAAGAACGGGAATTATTTTAGTAAGAATTAGTTTATGTATAATTAACTAAAAATTTGACTAACTTTGATTAGAAAACGTATTTAAAACAGATATATTTTGGACTGAAAATACTTTTGAGAATAAATAAATTTTGATATAAAAATTGAATTACGTATTTGGACTTGAAATAATTTGAATAAGGAAAATTGAGATATTTTAATAAATTTGGAATTCAAAATGATTTTGAAAATAATATTTTGAATAAATAATTAAAATAACATAATTTTAGAAATTTGGATTTTAATTTAAAATCGAACAAATTCGATATTTCTTGACTTGGCTAGACGAATCCGTCGCGGCGTTAACTTCAAAATAATGGGTGAAATAGTAGCGACACAATTTTCTAAATATTAAAATAATTATTTATTGCATAAAAATCTTGATCGCTACAATCTTACCCCCTTAAAACAATTTCGTCCTCGAAATTAAACTTACTTGATCTTATGATTTCTGAAAACTTAATCAGAATCTTTTCTTCTTCTTCTCTTATGTAGCATCATTGCTACCATATTTAACCCAACCATATTTAACCCACTGGACTTTGACTAAATGCATCACTTTGTTTTCTCAAGAACATGGACTTTTCTATAGACATATGTGTCTACTCAAAAATTCTTCTGAATCGTAAGTGACTGAAAGTTCACTATTCTTTGAATTCCATTATTATGAACCAAAAACAACATAACTTATTCATAGATGATCAACTTATTTCATAATCTCAATACATTATCACCTTCAATTATCATCATCATATCATTCCTTACAATTTTCTATTGTACCTTTATATTCATCTAACCTTACGTTCATCATCATCATCTCACATAATCCCAAACAACATCATGTCTCTTTACTAATTTCTGTAATTCCATAAAAAAAATCTCTTCAAGTTTCCATAAATCTTTACTGATATATCAAACCATAATAATTTGTCATCTCTAAACTTCTTATCATCGAATATTCCCAAAATAATCAAAACAATTCCCAATCGTATGTAAAAATTTCATCATATCTTGTAGTATTCATGTAACATGTCACTTATCATCGTATCATGTGACCTCAGATATTCGTATATATCTCTAAAATTTCAACAAATCTTTACTGACATATCATATCATAATAATTATAAAATTGCGTAAAAATTCTGATTTAATACGGTCCTTATTTCACTTTCACGTATTCCCGTATCATCTCACTATACCTTGATTATTATACCAAAAATATCAGTACCAAAATCCAATAAAATATTCCATATCTCCAATCTTATCATCAAATTTTCTTTTGTCGAGAAAAATAACAGCGCATTAACTCTTGTTCCCACTTTTCATTTTTCTATACTTTAAATCATACATCAAGTACTCGGTATCAAATACTCATTCTAGCTGAGAGCTAAGATACTAACTTAAAACAGCATCACAAGGATCAAATATGTTATTCTCAAACTTAAGAAACTTCACTAATTTCCCAAATCTGAAATTCAAAATTAAAATTTTCTATTCTCCCAAACTTCAATTCATATCACACTTTATGAACAATACTCTGATTAATTTTATCACCATTAAATAAGACTTCTGTAAATCATATAGGATTCCTCATCATATTTGCTTAACCCAAAGATACAATTCCATAATTTAAAATCACACAACTGATCATCTCAGATTTTCCATTATTGTAGCCAAAATATTTACTCACTTCAAAAGTACAACCAATAATAATTAATCGAAACTGTATCACTAAATCTTTAAATAAACCCATATATTATGACTAAAAATGAAAATTCTCAATCGTAGATAATATTTCACCATAATGCAATAAATCATCAAAATAAGATCATCGAACTCAATATTCACACGATTCTTCCCTGGATAACCATCACATTCCTTAACCGTCTAGTCGTCATATCTATCACGTACCTTATACGTCAATCTGATCACTAATATTATATATCAATTCCTCAGACTAAAAAAAATCTTGGATTCTACAGTGATCCCTCTTCTGAACACCATTCCAAAATAAGTCATCACTGTAAAATCTTATCCCTATTTTCCTCAAAATTCATATCCTTATAATACTCTCCAATACAAGTGATCATTCCTTACAAGTGATAAATCCATTCCCAAGAATAATTAAGATTCTTCCCAATAATGCCATTATACTTGTCTTCACTCGTCTTTCAAAATATAACTTATCATTTACTCAATCTTGCTTATGAACTTGCAATTCTAAACTCAATTCTCTTAGTGATTGCATACCATATTATGCTCTTATTTCCAAACGATAAAATTCTGGACAGAGTCTCCCTTGTAATTTGGACTTATCCCAAACCATAAGCATACGTCATAACTCACAATAATAAATAACTCCACATTTGATCACAACGATCTAAAAATATTGAAAATGATTCCAACACTTCAATATCATCAAAAATATCCCATAATTCAATTCATAATTCCTCAACATAACAATTTCAAATTATATTTTTCAATATCACAATATCACTTCCTTCCATACCTTAATGGCTCAAAAGATTACTCATACTTATAAATATATACCATAAATCATATTCCCAAAATTTATTCACAAGGCCAAACTTCATAATAAATTTCTCTTCAACATAGAGGCATAATTCATTTACTCAACATAATATCCATTACTTAAATACCAAAAACTAAGAACCAAATCTTTAAATCTCTAACTTCAAAATTCTTCTCATAAAAATCTCAAAAAAATCATATCACTTATAATCTTAACATCTTATCACAACTTCATAACTGGCTTGCTATTTCTCGTTTAATCTAAACGATAGATAATCTGAACATATAATCAAATCCTTTCCGTTGACTTCTCATACTTAGTGCCATGTCTAAAATCAATTATGCAAAATCCATCTAGGGTTCATCATTTCTAACTCGAGGACAAAAATTATTTAAAAATCATTCTTAAATCATATTATTCCCATTATGCTCAACACTCGTTTTCTTTCTTAAAAAAAATTTCTCATAATCATACATTAAAGCATATAAGTTATGACAAAGCATAACAACATCATTATTTTCGAAGAATTACATTCTTATTTCTCATAAATCATAAGTATCCGAAATACTCTTCATTCTTTCTCATAAATTAGTAAAATGAGTATTCGAAATACTGAAATAACTTTAAACATCATAAACTTCTTTACCTCGGAGTTGGTGGAACGAATGATGGCAGTGGCAATCTTCATCAATAAAAATCTTAAAATGGAAAATATTTCTTGAAAATTCTTTTTGAAAATTTTACCAGTCTACAGAAACGCAGACTAGCTCTGATACCAACTTGTAGCGCCCCGAGTTCCGTATACCCGATTCACTACGTCATTTTCTGTCTAAATTTTTCGAATAATATTTTTGCGGAAGAAATAATTGAAATTCATTTTTGGCAACATTAAATAAACTGTAATGGCCGATAAAATTGAAAACATTTATGAAACCATTTGAAATAGTAAATCGAACCATTAATTTTGTAAAGAAATTGACAATGTCATAATTTCTCAAATAAATGAACTTCTCTAAATTATTCGATTGTTTGGAAAAAAATACGGAAATCATTAACGTCAAACTTTCAACCGTTTAACGATTATTGCCACCATCATTCATCGCTCGCCACCGTCTCCGAAATCTGCAAAACTGTTAAAAAGTAGGGTGAGTATTTCATGGGGAAATACTCAGTAGACTCATCGCAAATTAATTTAATTTATAAGATGATTAAACACATAAATCCCGGCTCTTTATAAAACGAGCATTGATAGAGCTTCTTTATAAAACGGCTCTTGATAAAACTCATATTGTGCATTACAGCACGGGACATATTTTGCAAATCATAGGCTCTTTGAAAATAGCTCTTTGAAAACAGCTCTTTGAAAACCATATACTTATAAAAACATTTTAATTATGCCAAGCATAATTTCTTTTGAAAGCATAACATAAGATAGGATTGAAATCCTCATAAACATAGAGAGACACAAGAACTTTACCGAACTTAGGTGGCAAGAATTCTTATGCAGTAAAATCATAATAACAGTAAGTATACCAAAACATAATTCTTGAAATTCATAGGGATCATTTCCATCATAACATAAGATAGGATCGAAATCCTCATAAACATATGAGACAGGAATTTTACCGAACTTAGGTGGTAAATCCTCATAAACATATGGAAAGACAGGAATTTTACCGAACTTAGGTGGTAAATCCTCATAAACTTATGGAGACACAAGAATTTTACCGAACTTCGTGGTAAGAATTCTTATGTGCATAGCAATGATCCAAAACATATAAAACATTATCGTAAAAACATAGGGTATACTTACTTTTCATAAAAACATAAGGTATATTTACCTTTCATAAAACATACTTAATTTTCTTGAAAATTGACTTTCACAAGTCACATGACATTTATATGAAATCATAATTTAAATCAATTAATAAGTGCGAGTCTACCTCAAATCCGACGAGTGCAAAGTTGAGCGGGAATGACTTCAATTTCTTTAAATTCTCCGTACGCTTCGTCTTAGCCAATAAGTCACTTTAGTCTATCGAATATATAGTTCAAAATGATAAATTATAATTTGAAGACTAAAATTGATGTTTTGAAAGTTGAGGGACTAAAATGAATACTTTTGATAGTTGAGGGACTAAAATTGATATTTTGAAAGTTGAGGGATTAAAATGAATACTTTTGATAGTTGAGGGACTAAAATGAATATTTTCAAAAGTTGGGATTTAAAATCAAAATAAAGTAAATCAGCAGGGACTGAATAATAGATTTTAAAAATGAAGGGCTGATTAAGACTCATTTAAAACTTAAGGGCTGAAATTAAAAAGATTTAAAGCTGAAAGGACTGAATTGAAACAAATTAAAACTTCAGGACTAAAGTTGCAAATTTCCGAAAATTAAAATATTAAAATAGATCATTCTCTCTCTATCACTACACTCTCTCTCTCTCGTCATTTCTCTCAAATGGCGAAGGCGATCTGGAGATGAAAGGCAGGCGACGACGAACGCTTAGGGTAAAAAGGGTGCTGCAGCCGGTGATGTGCCGGCGAGACGTCGGCGAGGGTGGCGGAAAGCGGCGGTTCAAGTTTTGGTAGGCTTTTGGTGTGAAAACCGAATGTAAAACAACGGCTTAGATCCCGATTTCCGGCGAAGGGACCTACGATTGAGGTAAGAAAAGGGTTTCTAGGGTTATGGGTTATCTTTTCTTCTAGGTTTGAGTTTGATTTTTGGAGGAATGTTGTGCAGTGATTCGGTGTGGACTGGCCGGCAGTGGTGATTGACTGGATTATGCAGTAGGCGGTGGTGACTGCGTGGATTGTGGTGGTGGTGATCTAACTTGGAAGGAAGCAGGGTGGTTTGGGTGTGGCGATGATGGAGGTTCTGCAGATGGTATTTGAATAAGACAGTGAAGGTGGTGGTGAAGGTGATGCTTGGTTGACAGATTGGTGGTTCCAAATTCCGGTATTGCAGTTTGTGATTGATGGTGTTTAATTGATATTGGTTTGTTTTGGTCGAGACACGATTCTTACGGTGGTTGCAGTGAGTGTGTGTTGATGATTATAGTGATTGTCGTGATGGTGATTTATTGGAGAGAAAAGTGGGAGACATGGGGAATAATTAGTTGGTTTGGTGATGATGATGTCTTGAGGATGAAAGTGGCGGAAATGGTGGAGATAATGAATAAGTAATGGAAAGAAAAGGAAAAATTTAGATTAGTGGAAAAGAATGGAGTAAAGTATGAGAAATTTGGTTTGTGCGTGTGAATGATTATGTCTCAAAATATTTTGATGGATGGGTGGGAGAGAAAAGAAGAACGGGAATTATTTTAGTAAGAATTAGTTTATGTATAATTAACTAAAAATTTGACTAACTTTGATTAGAAAACGTATTTAAAACAGATATATTTTGGACTGAAAATACTTTTGAGAATAAATAAATTTTGATATAAAAATTGAATTACGTATTTGGACTTGAAATAATTTGAATAAGGAAAATTGAGATATTTTAATAAATTTGGAATTCAAAATGATTTTGAAAATAATATTTTGAATAAATAATTAAAATAACATAATTTTAGAAATTTGGATTTTAATTTAAAATCGAACAAATTCGATATTTCTTGACTTGGCTAGACGAATCCGTCGCGGCGTTAACTTCAAAATAATGGGTGAAATAGTAGCGACACAATTTTCTAAATATTAAAATAATTATTTATTGCATAAAAATCTTGATCGCTACAATCTTACCCCCTTAAAACAATTTCGTCCTCGAAATTAAACTTACTTGATCTTATGATTTCTGAAAACTTAATCAGAATCTTTTCTTCTTCTTCTCTTATGTAGCATCATTGCTACCATATTTAACCCAACCATATTTAACCCACTGGACTTTGACTAAATGCATCACTTTGTTTTCTCAAGAACATGGACTTTTCTATAGACATATGTGTCTACTCAAAAATTCTTCTGAATCGTAAGTGACTGAAAGTTCACTATTCTTTGAATTCCATTATTATGAACCAAAAACAACATAACTTATTCATAGATGATCAACTTATTTCATAATCTCAATACATTATCACCTTCAATTATCATCATCATATCATTCCTTACAATTTTCTATTGTACCTTTATATTCATCTAACCTTACGTTCATCATCATCATCTCACATAATCCCAAACAACATCATGTCTCTTTACTAATTTCTGTAATTCCATAAAAAAAATCTCTTCAAGTTTCCATAAATCTTTACTGATATATCAAACCATAATAATTTGTCATCTCTAAACTTCTTATCATCGAATATTCCCAAAATAATCAAAACAATTCCCAATCGTATGTAAAAATTTCATCATATCTTGTAGTATTCATGTAACATGTCACTTATCATCGTATCATGTGACCTCAGATATTCGTATATATCTCTAAAATTTCAACAAATCTTTACTGACATATCATATCATAATAATTATAAAATTGCGTAAAAATTCTGATTTAATACGGTCCTTATTTCACTTTCACGTATTCCCGTATCATCTCACTATACCTTGATTATTATACCAAAAATATCAGTACCAAAATCCAATAAAATATTCCATATCTCCAATCTTATCATCAAATTTTCTTTTGTCGAGAAAAATAACAGCGCATTAACTCTTGTTCCCACTTTTCATTTTTCTATACTTTAAATCATACATCAAGTACTCGGTATCAAATACTCATTCTAGCTGAGAGCTAAGATACTAACTTAAAACAGCATCACAAGGATCAAATATGTTATTCTCAAACTTAAGAAACTTCACTAATTTCCCAAATCTGAAATTCAAAATTAAAATTTTCTATTCTCCCAAACTTCAATTCATATCACACTTTATGAACAATACTCTGATTAATTTTATCACCATTAAATAAGACTTCTGTAAATCATATAGGATTCCTCATCATATTTGCTTAACCCAAAGATACAATTCCATAATTTAAAATCACACAACTGATCATCTCAGATTTTCCATTATTGTAGCCAAAATATTTACTCACTTCAAAAGTACAACCAATAATAATTAATCGAAACTGTATCACTAAATCTTTAAATAAACCCATATATTATGACTAAAAATGAAAATTCTCAATCGTAGATAATATTTCACCATAATGCAATAAATCATCAAAATAAGATCATCGAACTCAATATTCACACGATTCTTCCCTGGATAACCATCACATTCCTTAACCGTCTAGTCGTCATATCTATCACGTACCTTATACGTCAATCTGATCACTAATATTATATATCAATTCCTCAGACTAAAAAAAATCTTGGATTCTACAGTGATCCCTCTTCTGAACACCATTCCAAAATAAGTCATCACTGTAAAATCTTATCCCTATTTTCCTCAAAATTCATATCCTTATAATACTCTCCAATACAAGTGATCATTCCTTACAAGTGATAAATCCATTCCCAAGAATAATTAAGATTCTTCCCAATAATGCCATTATACTTGTCTTCACTCGTCTTTCAAAATATAACTTATCATTTACTCAATCTTGCTTATGAACTTGCAATTCTAAACTCAATTCTCTTAGTGATTGCATACCATATTATGCTCTTATTTCCAAACGATAAAATTCTGGACAGAGTCTCCCTTGTAATTTGGACTTATCCCAAACCATAAGCATACGTCATAACTCACAATAATAAATAACTCCACATTTGATCACAACGATCTAAAAATATTGAAAATGATTCCAACACTTCAATATCATCAAAAATATCCCATAATTCAATTCATAATTCCTCAACATAACAATTTCAAATTATATTTTTCAATATCACAATATCACTTCCTTCCATACCTTAATGGCTCAAAAGATTACTCATACTTATAAATATATACCATAAATCATATTCCCAAAATTTATTCACAAGGCCAAACTTCATAATAAATTTCTCTTCAACATAGAGGCATAATTCATTTACTCAACATAATATCCATTACTTAAATACCAAAAACTAAGAACCAAATCTTTAAATCTCTAACTTCAAAATTCTTCTCATAAAAATCTCAAAAAAATCATATCACTTATAATCTTAACATCTTATCACAACTTCATAACTGGCTTGCTATTTCTCGTTTAATCTAAACGATAGATAATCTGAACATATAATCAAATCCTTTCCGTTGACTTCTCATACTTAGTGCCATGTCTAAAATCAATTATGCAAAATCCATCTAGGGTTCATCATTTCTAACTCGAGGACAAAAATTATTTAAAAATCATTCTTAAATCATATTATTCCCATTATGCTCAACACTCGTTTTCTTTCTTAAAAAAAATTTCTCATAATCATACATTAAAGCATATAAGTTATGACAAAGCATAACAACATCATTATTTTCGAAGAATTACATTCTTATTTCTCATAAATCATAAGTATCCGAAATACTCTTCATTCTTTCTCATAAATTAGTAAAATGAGTATTCGAAATACTGAAATAACTTTAAACATCATAAACTTCTTTACCTCGGAGTTGGTGGAACGAATGATGGCAGTGGCAATCTTCATCAATAAAAATCTTAAAATGGAAAATATTTCTTGAAAATTCTTTTTGAAAATTTTACCAGTCTACAGAAACGCAGACTAGCTCTGATACCAACTTGTAGCGCCCCGAGTTCCGTATACCCGATTCACTACGTCATTTTCTGTCTAAATTTTTCGAATAATATTTTTGCGGAAGAAATAATTGAAATTCATTTTTGGCAACATTAAATAAACTGTAATGGCCGATAAAATTGAAAACATTTATGAAACCATTTGAAATAGTAAATCGAACCATTAATTTTGTAAAGAAATTGACAATGTCATAATTTCTCAAATAAATGAACTTCTCTAAATTATTCGATTGTTTGGAAAAAAATACGGAAATCATTAACGTCAAACTTTCAACCGTTTAACGATTATTGCCACCATCATTCATCGCTCGCCACCGTCTCCGAAATCTGCAAAACTGTTAAAAAGTAGGGTGAGTATTTCATGGGGAAATACTCAGTAGACTCATCGCAAATTAATTTAATTTATAAGATGATTAAACACATAAATCCCGGCTCTTTATAAAACGGGCATTGATAGAGCTTCTTTATAAAACGGCTCTTGATAAAACTCATATTGTGCATTACAGCACGGGACATATTTTGCAAATCATAGGCTCTTTGAAAATAGCTCTTTGAAAACAGCTCTTTGAAAACCATATACTTATAAAAACATTTTAATTATGCCAAGCATAATTTCTTTTGAAAGCATAACATAAGATAGGATTGAAATCCTCATAAACATAGAGAGACACAAGAACTTTACCGAACTTAGGTGGCAAGAATTCTTATGCAGTAAAATCATAATAACAGTAAGTATACCAAAACATAATTCTTGAAATTCATAGGGATCATTTCCATCATAACATAAGATAGGATCGAAATCCTCATAAACATATGAGACAGGAATTTTACCGAACTTAGGTGGTAAATCCTCATAAACATATGGAAAGACAGGAATTTTACCGAACTTAGGTGGTAAATCCTCATAAACTTATGGAGACACAAGAATTTTACCGAACTTCGTGGTAAGAATTCTTATGTGCATAGCAATGATCCAAAACATATAAAACATTATCGTAAAAACATAGGGTATACTTACTTTTCATAAAAACATAAGGTATATTTACCTTTCATAAAACATACTTAATTTTCTTGAAAATTGACTTTCACAAGTCACATGACATTTATATGAAATCATAATTTAAATCAATTAATAAGTGCGAGTCTACCTCAAATCCGACGAGTGCAAAGTTGAGCGGGAATGACTTCAATTTCTTTAAATTCTCCGTACGCTTCGTCTTAGCCAATAAGTCACTTTAGTCTATCGAATATATAGTTCAAAATGATAAATTATAATTTGAAGACTAAAATTGATGTTTTGAAAGTTGAGGGACTAAAATGAATACTTTTGATAGTTGAGGGACTAAAATTGATATTTTGAAAGTTGAGGGATTAAAATGAATACTTTTGATAGTTGAGGGACTAAAATGAATATTTTCAAAAGTTGGGATTTAAAATCAAAATAAAGTAAATCAGCAGGGACTGAATAATAGATTTTAAAAATGAAGGGCTGATTAAGACTCATTTAAAACTTAAGGGCTGAAATTAAAAAGATTTAAAGCTGAAAGGACTGAATTGAAACAAATTAAAACTTCAGGACTAAAGTTGCAAATTTCCGAAAATTAAAATATTAAAATAGATCATTCTCTCTCTATCACTACACTCTCTCTCTCTCGTCATTTCTCTCAAATGGCGAAGGCGATCTGGAGATGAAAGGCAGGCGACGACGAACGCTTAGGGTAAAAAGGGTGCTGCAGCCGGTGATGTGCCGGCGAGACGTCGGCGAGGGTGGCGGAAAGCGGCGGTTCAAGTTTTGGTAGGCTTTTGGTGTGAAAACCGAATGTAAAACAACGGCTTAGATCCCGATTTCCGGCGAAGGGACCTACGATTGAGGTAAGAAAAGGGTTTCTAGGGTTATGGGTTATCTTTTCTTCTAGGTTTGAGTTTGATTTTTGGAGGAATGTTGTGCAGTGATTCGGTGTGGACTGGCCGGCAGTGGTGATTGACTGGATTATGCAGTAGGCGGTGGTGACTGCGTGGATTGTGGTGGTGGTGATCTAACTTGGAAGGAAGCAGAGTGGTTTAGGTGTGGCGATGATGGAGGTTCTGCAGATGGTATTTGAATAAGACAGTGAAGGTGGTGGTGAAGGTGATGCTTGGTTGACAGATTGGTGGTTCCAAATTCCGGTATTGCAGTTTGTGATTGATGGTGTTTAATTGATATTGGTTTGTTTTGGTCGAGACACGATTCTTACGGTGGTTGCAGTGAGTGTGTGTTGATGATTATAGTGATTGTCGTGATGGTGATTTATTGGAGAGAAAAGTGGGAGACATGGGGAATAATTAGTTGGTTTGGTGATGATGATGTCTTGAGGATGAAAGTGGCGGAAATGGTGGAGATAATGAATAAGTAATGGAAAGAAAAGGAAAAATTTAGATTAGTGGAAAAGAATGGAGTAAAGTATGAGAAATTTGGTTTGTGCGTGTGAATGATTATGTCTCAAAATATTTTGATGGATGGGTGGGAGAGAAAAGAAGAACGGGAATTATTTTAGTAAGAATTAGTTTATGTATAATTAACTAAAAATTTGACTAACTTTGATTAGAAAACGTATTTAAAACAGATATATTTTGGACTGAAAATACTTTTGAGAATAAATAAATTTTGATATAAAAATTGAATTACGTATTTGGACTTGAAATAATTTGAATAAGGAAAATTGAGATATTTTAATAAATTTGGAATTCAAAATGATTTTGAAAATAATATTTTGAATAAATAATTAAAATAACATAATTTTAGAAATTTGGATTTTAATTTAAAATCGAACAAATTCGATATTTCTTGACTTGGCTAGACGAATCCGTCGCGGCGTTAACTTCAAAATAATGGGTGAAATAGTAGCGACACAATTTTCTAAATATTAAAATAATTATTTATTGCATAAAAATCTTGATCGCTACAATCTTACCCCCTTAAAACAATTTCGTCCTCGAAATTAAACTTACTTGATCTTATGATTTCTGAAAACTTAATCAGAATCTTTTCTTCTTCTTCTCTTATGTAGCATCATTGCTACCATATTTAACCCAACCATATTTAACCCACTGGACTTTGACTAAATGCATCACTTTGTTTTCTCAAGAACATGGACTTTTCTATAGACATATGTGTCTACTCAAAAATTCTTCTGAATCGTAAGTGACTGAAAGTTCACTATTCTTTGAATTCCATTATTATGAACCAAAAACAACATAACTTATTCATAGATGATCAACTTATTTCATAATCTCAATACATTATCACCTTCAATTATCATCATCATATCATTCCTTACAATTTTCTATTGTACCTTTATATTCATCTAACCTTACGTTCATCATCATCATCTCACATAATCCCAAACAACATCATGTCTCTTTACTAATTTCTGTAATTCCATAAAAAAAATCTCTTCAAGTTTCCATAAATCTTTACTGATATATCAAACCATAATAATTTGTCATCTCTAAACTTCTTATCATCGAATATTCCCAAAATAATCAAAACAATTCCCAATCGTATGTAAAAATTTCATCATATCTTGTAGTATTCATGTAACATGTCACTTATCATCGTATCATGTGACCTCAGATATTCGTATATATCTCTAAAATTTCAACAAATCTTTACTGACATATCATATCATAATAATTATAAAATTGCGTAAAAATTCTGATTTAATACGGTCCTTATTTCACTTTCACGTATTCCCGTATCATCTCACTATACCTTGATTATTATACCAAAAATATCAGTACCAAAATCCAATAAAATATTCCATATCTCCAATCTTATCATCAAATTTTCTTTTGTCGAGAAAAATAACAGCGCATTAACTCTTGTTCCCACTTTTCATTTTTCTATACTTTAAATCATACATCAAGTACTCGGTATCAAATACTCATTCTAGCTGAGAGCTAAGATACTAACTTAAAACAGCATCACAAGGATCAAATATGTTATTCTCAAACTTAAGAAACTTCACTAATTTCCCAAATCTGAAATTCAAAATTAAAATTTTCTATTCTCCCAAACTTCAATTCATATCACACTTTATGAACAATACTCTGATTAATTTTATCACCATTAAATAAGACTTCTGTAAATCATATAGGATTCCTCATCATATTTGCTTAACCCAAAGATACAATCCCATAATTTAAAATCACACAACTGATCATCTCAGATTTTCCATTATTGTAGCCAAAATATTTACTCACTTCAAAAGTACAACCAATAATAATTAATCGAAACTGTATCACTAAATCTTTAAATAAACCCATATATTATGACTAAAAATGAAAATTCTCAATCGTAGATAATATTTCACCATAATGCAATAAATCATCAAAATAAGATCATCGAACTCAATATTCACACGATTCTTCCCTGGATAACCATCACATTCCTTAACCGTCTAGTCGTCATATCTATCACGTACCTTATACGTCAATCTGATCACTAATATTATATATCAATTCCTCAGACTAAAAAAAATCTTGGATTCTACAGTGATCCCTCTTCTGAACACCATTCCAAAATAAGTCATCACTGTAAAATCTTATCCCTATTTTCCTCAAAATTCATATCCTTATAATACTCTCCAATACAAGTGATCATTCCTTACAAGTGATAAATCCATTCCCAAGAATAATTAAGATTCTTCCCAATAATGCCATTATACTTGTCTTCACTCGTCTTTCAAAATATAACTTATCATTTACTCAATCTTGCTTATGAACTTGCAATTCTAAACTCAATTCTCTTAGTGATTGCATACCATATTATGCTCTTATTTCCAAACGATAAAATTCTGGACAGAGTCTCCCTTGTAATTTGGACTTATCCCAAACCATAAGCATACGTCATAACTCACAATAATAAATAACTCCACATTTGATCACAACGATCTAAAAATATTGAAAATGATTCCAACACTTCAATATCATCAAAAATATCCCATAATTCAATTCATAATTCCTCAACATAACAATTTCAAATTATATTTTTCAATATCACAATATCACTTCCTTCCATACCTTAATGGCTCAAAAGATTACTCATACTTATAAATATATACCATAAATCATATTCCCAAAATTTATTCACAAGGCCAAACTTCATAATAAATTTCTCTTCAACATAGAGGCATAATTCATTTACTCAACATAATATCCATTACTTAAATACCAAAAACTAAGAACCAAATCTTTAAATCTCTAACTTCAAAATTCTTCTCATAAAAATCTCAAAAAAATCATATCACTTATAATCTTAACATCTTATCACAACTTCATAACTGGCTTGCTATTTCTCGTTTAATCTAAACGATAGATAATCTGAACATATAATCAAATCCTTTCCGTTGACTTCTCATACTTAGTGCCATGTCTAAAATCAATTATGCAAAATCCATCTAGGGTTCATCATTTCTAACTCGAGGACAAAAATTATTTAAAAATCATTCTTAAATCATATTATTCCCATTATGCTCAACACTCGTTTTCTTTCTTAAAAAAAATTTCTCATAATCATACATTAAAGCATATAAGTTATGACAAAGCATAACAACATCATTATTTTCGAAGAATTACATTCTTATTTCTCATAAATCATAAGTATCCGAAATACTCTTCATTCTTTCTCATAAATTAGTAAAATGAGTATTCGAAATACTGAAATAACTTTAAACATCATAAACTTCTTTACCTCGGAGTTGGTGGAACGAATGATGGCAGTGGCAATCTTCATCAATAAAAATCTTAAAATGGAAAATATTTCTTGAAAATTCTTTTTGAAAATTTTACCAGTCTACAGAAACGCAGACTAGCTCTGATACCAACTTGTAGCGCCCCGAGTTCCGTATACCCGATTCACTACGTCATTTTCTGTCTAAATTTTTCGAATAATATTTTTGCGGAAGAAATAATTGAAATTCATTTTTGGCAACATTAAATAAACTGTAATGGCCGATAAAATTGAAAACATTTATGAAACCATTTGAAATAGTAAATCGAACCATTAATTTTGTAAAGAAATTGACAATGTCATAATTTCTCAAATAAATGAACTTCTCTAAATTATTCGATTGTTTGGAAAAAAATACGGAAATCATTAACGTCAAACTTTCAACCGTTTAACGATTATTGCCACCATCATTCATCGCTCGCCACCGTCTCCGAAATCTGCAAAACTGTTAAAAAGTAGGGTGAGTATTTCATGGGGAAATACTCAGTAGACTCATCGCAAATTAATTTAATTTATAAGATGATTAAACACATAAATCCCGGCTCTTTATAAAACGGGCATTGATAGAGCTTCTTTATAAAACGGCTCTTGATAAAACTCATATTGTGCATTACAGCACGGGACATATTTTGCAAATCATAGGCTCTTTGAAAATAGCTCTTTGAAAACAGCTCTTTGAAAACCATATACTTATAAAAACATTTTAATTATGCCAAGCATAATTTCTTTTGAAAGCATAACATAAGATAGGATTGAAATCCTCATAAACATAGAGAGACACAAGAACTTTACCGAACTTAGGTGGCAAGAATTCTTATGCAGTAAAATCATAATAACAGTAAGTATACCAAAACATAATTCTTGAAATTCATAGGGATCATTTCCATCATAACATAAGATAGGATCGAAATCCTCATAAACATATGAGACAGGAATTTTACCGAACTTAGGTGGTAAATCCTCATAAACATATGGAAAGACAGGAATTTTACCGAACTTAGGTGGTAAATCCTCATAAACTTATGGAGACACAAGAATTTTACCGAACTTCGTGGTAAGAATTCTTATGTGCATAGCAATGATCCAAAACATATAAAACATTATCGTAAAAACATAGGGTATACTTACTTTTCATAAAAACATAAGGTATATTTACCTTTCATAAAACATACTTAATTTTCTTGAAAATTGACTTTCACAAGTCACATGACATTTATATGAAATCATAATTTAAATCAATTAATAAGTGCGAGTCTACCTCAAATCCGACGAGTGCAAAGTTGAGCGGGAATGACTTCAATTTCTTTAAATTCTCCGTACGCTTCGTCTTAGCCAATAAGTCACTTTAGTCTATCGAATATATAGTTCAAAATGATAAATTATAATTTGAAGACTAAAATTGATGTTTTGAAAGTTGAGGGACTAAAATGAATACTTTTGATAGTTGAGGGACTAAAATTGATATTTTGAAAGTTGAGGGATTAAAATGAATACTTTTGATAGTTGAGGGACTAAAATGAATATTTTCAAAAGTTGGGATTTAAAATCAAAATAAAGTAAATCAGCAGGGACTGAATAATAGATTTTAAAAATGAAGGGCTGATTAAGACTCATTTAAAACTTAAGGGCTGAAATTAAAAAGATTTAAAGCTGAAAGGACTGAATTGAAACAAATTAAAACTTCAGGACTAAAGTTGCAAATTTCCGAAAATTAAAATATTAAAATAGATCATTCTCTCTCTATCACTACACTCTCTCTCTCTCGTCATTTCTCTCAAATGGCGAAGGCGATCTGGAGATGAAAGGCAGGCGACGACGAACGCTTAGGGTAAAAAGGGTGCTGCAGCCGGTGATGTGCCGGCGAGACGTCGGCGAGGGTGGCGGAAAGCGGCGGTTCAAGTTTTGGTAGGCTTTTGGTGTGAAAACCGAATGTAAAACAACGGCTTAGATCCCGATTTCCGGCGAAGGGACCTACGATTGAGGTAAGAAAAGGGTTTCTAGGGTTATGGGTTATCTTTTCTTCTAGGTTTGAGTTTGATTTTTGGAGGAATGTTGTGCAGTGATTCGGTGTGGACTGGCCGGCAGTGGTGATTGATTGGATTATGCAGTAGGCGGTGGTGACTGCGTGGATTGTGGTGGTGGTGATCTAACTTGGAAGGAAGCAGGGTGGTTTGGGTGTGGCGATGATGGAGGTTCTGCAGATGGTATTTGAATAAGACAGTGAAGGTGGTGGTGAAGGTGATGCTTGGTTGACAGATTGGTGGTTCCAAATTCCGGTATTGCAGTTTGTGATTGATGGTGTTTAATTGATATTGGTTTGTTTTGGTCGAGACACGATTCTTACGGTGGTTGCAGTGAGTGTGTGTTGATGATTATAGTGATTGTCGTGATGGTGATTTATTGGAGAGAAAAGTGGGAGACATGGGGAATAATTAGTTGGTTTGGTGATGATGATGTCTTGAGGATGAAAGTGGCGGAAATGGTGGAGATAATGAATAAGTAATGGAAAGAAAAGGAAAAATTTAGATTAGTGGAAAAGAATGGAGTAAAGTATGAGAAATTTGGTTTGTGCGTGTGAATGATTATGTCTCAAAATATTTTGATGGATGGGTGGGAGAGAAAAGAAGAACGGGAATTATTTTAGTAAGAATTAGTTTATGTATAATTAACTAAAAATTTGACTAACTTTGATTAGAAAACGTATTTAAAACAGATATATTTTGGACTGAAAATACTTTTGAGAATAAATAAATTTTGATATAAAAATTGAATTACGTATTTGGACTTGAAATAATTTGAATAAGGAAAATTGAGATATTTTAATAAATTTGGAATTCAAAATGATTTTGAAAATAATATTTTGAATAAATAATTAAAATAACATAATTTTAGAAATTTGGATTTTAATTTAAAATCGAACAAATTCGATATTTCTTGACTTGGCTAGACGAATCCGTCGCGGCGTTAACTTTAAAATAATGGGTGAAATAGTAGCGACACAATTTTCTAAATATTAAAATAATTATTTATTGCATAAAAATCTTGATCGCTACACCAGAACTCCACGACTCCCTTAATGTCGTTCATCCGCACTACAAGAATCGGGATTTATAGAGGGACGCTTGGTACCTACATCAGTGGGGGTCGGGGAGTCTATTTCCATCCACTAGCCTCATTACGGTGTCTATTCGCTACCTCCGAGTCTACTATGCCATCACCAGGGGGGACAAATTTGACTTAGGACAGAACATCTATGACACTATCTGTACCTATGCCAGCTTGATGCCACAGAAGCGGGGCATGCCTTTCCCATGTTTGATTACCGCCTTATGCCGGGCTCAACGTGTTTTCACTGCAGTAAGTGAAGACACTTTGGGGCTTGGGAATCGCCTCACGAAAGCGAGTCACGAAAGCGCTCGCAGGCAGATCATCGCCAAGCGGGGTCTCGGGGATGGTGATTCAGGGGAGTCCGATGATGATCAAGGCGCCGAGGAGCCCGCTACACGGGAAGAGACACAACAGCCCCCTGCTCCTACCCCTTTTGAGCTGCAGATGCTGGAAATGATGCAAGCCTTCCAAACTCAGCTGAATGCCATGCAAGAAGATCAACAACTTATGCTGGAAGAGCAGAGAGCCCTTCGGGAGGAGATTCGACAGTTGTAGAGACCCTGAGACGATCAACCGCCACATTAGACCGAGGGAGTTTCTTTTCTTTTCCCCCTTTTATTGTTTTGCTTTTCAATGAGGACATTGTATTGTCTAAGTGTGTGGGGGGGGGGGAATTGAATTGATTATAAGCTTAATGTTTTTATTTTCTTTCTGTAATCGAATCGTTAAAATTCATTTTAAGTCAGCATCCTCTTTAGTTTTGTTCTATACTTTTGCTACCTATCTATGCTACTTAGGTCTTAAACCATACTTTGATAGGAAGCAGCCCCACTTTTGGTTCAATTTTTTTGAAAAATCATTGCATAATTGGATATAAATTGAGCACATAGAGATGATCCCGTCCAGAAAAGTGCTGATAGGTTGAAGATGAAAAGTAAAATTGTCAAATGTCTCAAACCTAGGCAACCCAAATAGGAATAGACACATCATCCCTTCATATATAACCTTGAGCGTCCCAATTACAACGGAAATTATTATACTTTTGTGAGTAGTCATGGTTTGAATACTTTTAACCACTATCCTCGACCAATGGATTTAGATTTGGAATGAAGATCAAGCAATGACCTATAACTCATAATTGGATGGGAGAAACACATGAAAACCATAATTTGTGAGCTTTTGAGCCTAAGAGCTGTTTTTAATACTTATGAGCTCGTAATTTTTTGATATGTGTCCTGCATGGTTGGGTTATACTTGGATGTGCTTTCCTGTGCAAACTGTGTAGCTTCTTAACTTAAGTGCAAATTATAAAAAAGGCAATAGGTTAAGCCAAATTTGACTTGCTAAAAGAGCCTACCTTATTGCATGGACCAATAGAAGTCCTTTGAGCCTTAGCCTTTCTTTGAAATTTTTTATGCCACGCTACAAGCCACGAATACCCTTTCTTTCGCATTGTCTCTGTTTTGAACCCATAGAGATGGGATTCACAAGCTTTTGTTGATTGAGGATTGTGCTATAGTCTAAGTCTAAGAAGTTGAAATGGTTATTGTGTTGGGCGATGGTTGTGTAATGGACTGAATTCAGGGGATTGTAATTCTATCTTGTGTCACTTGGTGACTGCATAATGATTTGAATAATAGAGAAAAAGTTGCAGTCTATATTTGAAATGAAAAAAAGAAGATAAAAAAGAAAAGAAAAGACGAGATTCAAATGTGAATAAAGTTGGGTAGCGGGAAACAATAAAGTTCATATTAAGAGTGAAGGAAGTAATGTCATTTTGAATTGACTTAGCTTCCAAAATTCCTTCTCGACTCAGCCTAAATATGTCTTTTTACCCTACCGGACCTGAATCCCCGTTACAACCAAATAAAGACATTTGCTTTACACTTGTTTTATTGTTGGCTCCGGTTATGACATTTAGGCAGTCTGTGGTATTGACTTGTCCATGCAGTGAACTGAGCAAAAATTCTAATCCTTATACACCTTGTGCGAAGAGAGAAATATCTTGTGAGGGTGTTAACCCCATTACATTTACTTATGAGTGGTTTGAATTGCTTGGTCTAAGGTTTGTGCTATGAATGTGGTTTGGGGATACTATGCTAACTGAATTCACATCATGAACAACTCGGTTTACGCAACTGATTTCTTCCGGAATTGGGCGAAACTATTTTCTTTGTAGTCACTCACAATTGATTTGGAGGTGAGCACACACGAGAGGTGAAAGGAAATAAACCATAACGAGCCATGATTGGGATGGGAAATAGAGGGCGTTGCATCTCTAGCACACACTAACACAATCCGATCATGCAATGAAACATTTTTGCTAAAGAATAGTGGGCTGCAACCTCAAGTATCTAAATCGTAATCTGTTGTTTGAGTCCTATTCTTTTCTCTGTCTATCATTGTTCGAGGACGAACAATGGTTTAAGTGTGGGGAGATTTGATAAGTGCTTTATTAACATTTATTTTATGCACTTATAACCTTGGACTAGTAATAATTTAATTCTATCTAAGTATTATTAATGCATTTTATATTTCATGTTGCATAGGATCACAAAGGAAGAGAAAAGAAGGAAAAATGACCAAAATGCGCTTAAAATTGAAGATTGAGGACCTTAGGTGCAAATAAGTTACAGCCATAATACATATATTCACGGCCGTAAACGTTTTCATATCATTGTGCAAAAATTAGCAGAACCTGTCTTACGACCGTAAACTAAAAGTTACGACTGTAACTTCAAAACGTGGAAAATTAACAGAAACTAGGTTACGGCCGTAAATGATTAGTCATGGCCGTAACTGTCCAGTCAAGAATTTCCTTATTTAGAATCTTTCCATAATTTTGGGATTTCTTGAGCCCAAAGTTAGGGCACGAATTTGAGGTTATAAAAAGGGAATTTCATGACAAGAAAAATGGTAGAAAAAGTGTTGAAAGAGGAGCGGCTTGCTTGAAGATTGGAAGAAGAATTAAGCAACTCGAGAAGGTGAATCAAGAAAGAAAATTCCAGAATTCTTCATGGCTTTAAGCGGCTAAGTTCTCCACCTAGTTCAAAGGGGACGTTGTGTTTTAATTCCTTTGTTCATCACTTTTCCAAACTAGTAACGTAGTTCTAAATTCTTTACTTTGATTTGTTGGATTTTTATGCGTTTTTAATTCAATCAATGCAATTCTTTATTTGATTAAGGCATTATCATTTAATTTGTTGTATTGAGATTTGCTATTTTGAATGATTGGATACGTAATCGTCTTTTTGTTCAAATCGTAGTAGCAAGTGGAAATTTAATATTTTCATAAAGAATTCCAACTTAGGTTAATTGTTACGAGCTTTCTATTATCTCAGACATAGTTTGTACATAGTCGATGGTAGGTTTTACTTTTTTTCACCCTACATATATGCCCTTGTTTGGTTTTGATTAGTTTTTCTCATTTTGCTACAATACTCAATCTCAATTATCTATTAAAAGTCAAGTCCACAATATTTGACTTTTCAACCAAATTTCAATCATCCATTCTCCAAAAATCACTATTCATTTAAAAAAAACTCATTTTAATATGAATCACACACACACACACACACACACACACACACACACTATATATATATATATATATATATATTCTATATTTTTTTCTTATTATAATAAGATACGAAAGTTTCTTGCCAAAATTGTTGACAATATTTCCGCCCAAGGTTATGAAAAAAAAAAAGAAATTTTATGAATTGAATGGCAAGGCCGCGGCTGACACTTTTTATCTTTTGTTTATTTTTTTTTAATCTTTGTTTGGTGACATTGTTTAGTTTATAAATTGATTTATTTATGATTTTGAAGTAAAAAGTAGTTGTAAAAAATTGGAGAGAGAAAATATTTGTGGTTAAAAAATTGTTTGAAAAATTGTGTAATTTATAAACTAGTTTATAAACCAGGTTATTTGTATAATATGATTCTATTTAGCCTACGTTTGATAACATTGTTTGGTTTATAAATTAATTAATTTATAATTTTTAGGTAAAAAAAATTAGTGATTGAAAATTGACACTTTTCAACTTTTGTTTATTTTTTGTCTAATTTTATCTGTATATGATTCTATTTAGCCTACGTTTGGTAACATTATTTGTTTTATAAATTGATTTATTTATGATTTTGAAGTAAAAAGTAATGGTTGAAAATTGGAGTGAGAAAATGTGTGTAATTAAAAAGTGGTTTGAGAAATTGTTTAGTTTATAAATCATTTTTTAATGGTTACCGAACACATGCTTAATCTTCGTTCGATAACATTGTGTGGTTTATAAAATGATTTATTTATATTTTTGAGGTAAATTGAAGAGAAAAAACGTGTGTGATTAAAAAGAGGTTTGAGTAATTATGTAGTTTATAAACCATTATTTTATCTTATAAATTTTTTTGTAATGTAAATTGTCTTTCATTTATATTAAATTCCGTTTGATATTCATAATAATCAATTCCCTTTTTTGTTTGATATTCATAATAATATTGTAATATACATCAATAGAAATAGACATTGCATAAATTAGAACGGGCCACCAAATTTTGAAGTTTCGTCTGTTAGGTCTCATTTGTCTATGGATCCTTTCAACTATTACAAATACGTTTGCTGAACCAACTAATTTTGCTTAATCATTGTATTGTTTCTTGCCTTAATGTTTATAAGCTTTTTTATTTGTAAATGTTTGATTTCACTTTAACACAGAGAATTTTTATTTCTTTATGAAATTGTTCTGTTTTGATTTCCTTCTTTGGATTCTTCCATTTTCCTTGAAGAGTCGTGCATTCTTGCTTTCTAGTTTGGAGCTTGGCAGTTTTACGAGTTTTATCAGCGGGCAAGAGGTAATTTTGTTATTTATTTGTAAAAATTGGTGAAAAAATTCCCACGGATCTAAAGTTTTGATTGATTTAGTTTACATTTATGTATGTACAAATAGATTTATAAGTTCTTGTGTGTTGAAAATTATGGGTTTACTCATCTATATCTATATCTATATATATTATATAAAAGGAGAAGAGCTCAGCTCAAATTCCTGCCCAGCAAACTCATGCCTAAGCCCCGAAGAAATAATTATACAATAGATCTTCATACGCAGCATAAACTTTCCTCTCCAAACAAAAAATACATAGCAATAAATGCTGGTTTCAAAAATGTAACCAAAAATAGAAAAATTGGGTTATACGAAGCAGAATCAACCAAAATAGAAACACATTACAACAATATCTGCAAGCAGGCCAGCAAATCCTTTTATCATTTAATGCACCTATCACAATCACATGATAGTAATAGAAAAAAATGATAATGTTAGAAGGATTCAAACATTGCACAACAACCTATGTCTGCAAATGTAGTATGGAAGCACGAAAAACAACAATCTATATCTGAAAAGAAGTATAGAAGCAGGAAAATGAAAGCTAATACAATTCAAAATTTGAATAGTGGACCGTCTCTTTATCAAACAGCAGTGGTGATTTCATTTCCATTGTTGCATACAGCCCATACTCTCTCCAGCAGCTACATACTCTCTCCAACGGCTACGGAAAATATGGAAGAGCACACCAGTAGAGTTTGCGATATCAATTCAGAAAAAACTGAGTGGAAGCTTCTGGTGCGCGTTGTTAGGCTTTGGGAAGTCCCTAATTTCAATCGTAAAGAGCAAATAAATACCCTAGAGATGGTGTTTGCAGATAAGCATGTTAGTTTCTTGACTCTAGCTTTCTTTTTTATATTACATTATATAACAAGACAACCAGATGGCTGAGAACCAAGCATAAAATAGTGATCATATACGTTATAGACTGTTTGTTTTTTTACTGCACCTTTTTTTATATTACAGTATACAACCGAATGGCTGAAAACTGAGATAGTGATCATGTAGGTTACAATTTGCCTATTTGACCATCAGGTTCTATGGAAATGTTTGTGTGTTAGTAGTTTTGAAGGGTACAAAATAGTTGATAGAACCAAAATAGAACACACTTTATAAAACCAAAACTTGATCTTATTTGAAATATATGCAGACAGATATAAGTAGAAGAGCATCAAGTATGGTGAAGAAGACTTTTAAATTTGTTATCTTGAAATGTAGTCTTTGAAACTTCACATAACCTACTTTTTAGCTAGACATTGCTGCCCCATCAGTCTACATAGAATGAGGTTTTGAAGTGTAGAAAATAGTTAATACAAAGAAAATAGAAGAAACATGTTAGTTTCTTGACTCTACATTTTTTTAATATTACAGTTTATGACTTCAAGGTTGAGAAGTATAAAATAGTAATCACGTAGGTTACAATTCGCCTATTTTGGTATCAGGTCCTATGGAGAAAAGTTTTTGTGTTAAATAGTTTTGAAGTGCACAATAGTTAATAGAACCAAAATAGAAGACACTTTGTAAAATTAGAACTTGATCTTATTTGAAATAAGTTTAGGGAGAAATAAGTAGGAGAGCAACAAGTAAGGTGCAGAGGACTGTTAAATTTGTTACCTTGAAATGGAGTTACACATGGCTAAATTTCAACAATTAACTGAATATACATTGCTGTGGAAAGACATGAATTCATGATTCAAGGACCATCATACAAAATTTGGACAAGTTATAAGAATTTTTGTAGCATGTCCCACTTGATGCTCAACGTTCCTTTTGATAGAAGTTGTTTTTTTGAACTCTATGTTTTGCTTAGGCTCTGTTTGATAGCCCTGTCTCTAATCAATACTAAAAAATTGATAGCATTCTTTTAATCTGGCTGATATTATTATTTTTTCTTCAGATTATATTGAATTTTGTTGTGATTTCCTTATTTGAATTTGCAGAGAATGTATCCCTACAAAATGTGCAGTCATCGAATAAAGGCATTGACTGGTGTAATTTTAGTTTTACACATTGAAGGAATTCCTGTAATTTATAGAACTTTGTGTATTAAATATTTTTGCAATTATATTTTGAAGGAAGATCTATGGAAACAGGTTCTTCAAGTTGGCATGGAGGTTAGAATTTAACAATTTCTCAAATTTTTTGTAGCCATGAAGATTTCAATGTTTGATTTTGTCAATCTATCAAATTTAAATAATGATTATCTATATCCGATGTTATTTTTGCGTGTTCATTATATGATTATACCACTTTGTTCATTAATACTTCTCATTACAAACAAAACATAACAATAATGTCATTAGTGCATCGCAAGGTTGATGTTGGACTTTATTTGAAAAGATCAGTATTCAGTTATGGACAACTACATGTAACAGTGTCTCAGATTACTAATCGTGCTAGATTGAAGAGACTAATTTCTTTCTAAGGATGGGCACCCAACAAGTTCCACTACAAATGTTTTTTAAAAAGTTTTCTAAAACTTTGTTTGGTTTTGTTAACTAACCAAATTTGAATATTGATTATCAATATCCAATTATATTTCTTTGTGTTTATACCAATGTTTAGAAAATCGGACCGGACCGGCCGGTTCAACCAGAAAAATCGTGAACCGGCCAAAAAATCGGTCCGATTCACTTATAAAACCGTCCTTCCAAAAAGGGGACCGGAAACCGGATTTTTTCCCGGTCCCGATCAACCCGATCCGACTTTTTAAACCAACCGATTGTAAAAAAAATATATTAAACTGAAGGAGGGCTGCACTGTGCAGCCCCATTTTCATAGAAATGAGAGGAAGCAACAACCCTTTTATAAAGGACTGCTGTTTCCAATTCCCTCCATCCCACTTCCGATGTGGGATGGAGGTTTAAGGTTTTACCCTTTTTTTTGTTTCTTTTTTTCTTCTTTTTTCTTTCAAGTTATTTTTTTGTTCTTTTTTCTCAATTTTTTTTTTTTGTCATCTCTTTCCTCCCCTAATATATTATTTAAATATTGTTTTTCTTATTTTTTCTAGGTTTTTAAAATTTTGAAATAAATAAATTAACAAACATGAATCTATATTTTCTTTAAAATTATTATTATATATTTTATATTTGTCATGTATTACTATTAAGTTTTTATGTAAAAAAAATTTATTTTTATATATAATTTTATCTCTAAATAAATAAATGTTGGTTTATTTGTAAAATAACTAGTTTTTTAGAAAATCTTGTGAAATTTGAAATAATTTTTAGTTAATTAATTGAAACCGGTTTTAACCCGGTCGAACCTTTTAACCTTGACCCGCTGGCTTTTTTGGTTCAAAACGATTTTCGGTTTTCTAAATACTGGTTTGTACAAATATTTTTAAAGAAATTTTCCAAAACTGTTTGATTTTGTTAATCAACCAAATTTGAATATTGATTATGAATATCCAATTATATTTCTTTGTGTTTATTACTTTATAATGCGACTTTGTTCATTAACAATTCTCACTACAAATAAACATAATGATAATGTCATTCGTGCATCGTACGAGTATATATTAGTTTTCATCTTCCCAATGAGCAATGTGTCATTTTCTCGGATACCGATACTATTAATACTGTCATGAGTCGATCTACTGTAAGTCAATCAATGTTCTCAGCATGGATGGAAGTTAATAGAAAATACGTAGATGCAAGGAAGCTAAGTTATGCATAGTTCCCTACAAAATTTGTATGGAAGCAATCATCAAGAGAATGGCAGCTAAGGAAGCGTGGATTTTCGATTGAACGAATGTTTTATGTTCCACCGGGTTGTGGTGGGAAGTATTATCTGAGAACTCTTCTGAATATTGTTCGAGGACCAAAAAGTTACGAAGAAATAAGGAGAAAAAATGGTGTCCAATATGATTCATTTAGAGATGTTTGCTATACCATTGGTTTATTAGACGAAGACAAGTAGGGGTGGACGTGAGTTGGGTTGGGTTGGGTTGAGTTTTGGTCCAACCCGAACTTAACCCGACTTGATCGGGTTGATGTAAAATCAACCAAACCCAACTCAATTGTAAAATTCAACACAAACCAACCTAATCAAGTAGCGGGCGGGTTGACGGGTTGGGCTTCGGCCCAAATTGACAAAATGTAAAAAGGGAAAAGTACATAACTATACAACTAAAACTTTCACTTTTTAAACATAACTAACTTAAGATTTTTTTATTTTTAAAATCAGGTGTTAATTAGTTAATTAATTAATATAATATTATAATAATTATCATTTATACATTAAATTAAGACTTATATAATATTAAATAATAAAATCAAAACAATACCTAATCCACAACCACTCCAACCAACCCAACCCCGCACTCACCCCACCCACCTACCCCAGACCCCACCCCACACCACCCCACCCCACCCCAACTCAAAAAATGACTTTTTTCCTTATATTTTTCCATACTCACCCCCACCCCCAGACACCACCTTACCCACAAAACCCAACCCCACCCACCAAACCACCCCCATCCCACCACAAGAATGATTTTACTTCTATTTTTTTCTCATCTCACCCACCCACCCATCCGTCCCATTCCACCCCACCCCACCCCACCTAACCCATAAATGATTTTTTTCTACTACTTTTTCACAACTCGCCCAGACTCTACCATATCCTACCCTACCCCACCCTGCCACCTACCCCAACCCCACCCACCCCACTCAAAATTAATTTTTTTCTTCTAATTTTCGACTCCCCCACCAACCTCATCCCAGACCCTATCCCAACACACCTCATCCAAAATAATTTTTTTCCACTACTTTTCCACGACTCGCTCAGACCCTACACCGACACCCATCCCCAACCCTACTCCACCCCACCCAAAATTAATTTTTTTCTCCTAATTTTCCCCGCCCCGGCCATACCTCGCCACCCCCACCCCATCCTACCCCACCCAAATATTATTTTTCTTCTATATTTTCACACCTCACCCTAACAACCCCATCCCACCCCATCGAAAAAATGATTTTTCTTCTATTTTTTCACACTTCACCTCAACCGTCCCATCCTATTCCACCGCACCCCACCCACCCACCCTACCCATCCAAAAATAATTTTTCTTCTATTTTTTACACCCCACCCAAAAATGATTTTTTTTCTATTTTTTCACACTTCCTCCCAACCGTCCCACCCTATCCCACCGCACCCCGCCACCCACCATACCCCATTAAAAATTTATTTTTCTTCTATTTTTTCACACTTCACCCCAACCACCTCACCTCAACCCACCCTACCCCACCCACCCAAAAAAAATCTTTTTCTTCTACTTTTTCCAACCCCCAACCCGACCTCGACCCCACCCTACCCATCCACCCACCTCACTCCCCTCCAAAAAATGATATTTTCTTCTACTTTTCCCCACCCCGACCCACCCCACCCTATCCTACCCCCACCCACCCCAAACAAAATAATTTTTTTCTTCTACTTTTCCAACCCCGACTCCACCCCACCCCCACCCCACCCACGCCGACCCTATCTCACCACAAAAAAATGATTTCTTCTACTTTTCTAGCCATACCATCCCCACCCCCAAAGTCACACCATCCCCACCCCCAAAGTCACAGTCAATCACGCAAGTTGACACGAGATCGCAGTTAAGTCACACAAGGTCACATAGAATCACAATTACAAATTTAGTTGTAAAACCCCACTCCTCCAAAGTCATAGTTAGGTCACAGGAGGTCACAATTAGGTCAAATGAGGTCACGGTTAGATCACACGAGGTCACAGGTCGATCACATAAAGTCACACTTCGGTCACACATAGTTATATTTGACACAATTGTAGGTCACATCACGTCCTCGTCCATTGGTCACACCAAGTCACAGTTGGTCACAATCTATATAATTGGTTACAATCATCCATAATTGATTACATATTATTTATTTATTGGTCATAGTTACCTAATAATTGGTTATAGTCATCAATAATTGATCACAATTGTGATCTAATTGTGACCTCGTGTGATCAAATTATGACCTTGTGTGACCAACTGTGACTTTAGGAATGTGTGGGTGGGTGGGTGGGTGAGGTTTTTCAACTAAATTTGTAATGTGACATTGTGTGACCAATTGTGACATTGTGTGACTTGCATGTGGGGGTGGGGTGGGGTGATCGAATTATTAGGTAAGTGTAACCAAAATATTGACTAAATGTGACTTTGTGTGACTTATGATAAGTAGGGAATGTGACCAATTATTAGGTAATTGTGACAAAAAATATTAACTAATCATAAAAAAAACGAGTAAGTTGTGACCAATAAATAAATAATATGGGACCAACTATAAATGATTGTGGCCAATTATATTAAAGGTTGTGACCATCTACAACTTTTTGTGACCATTGGACGAGGAAAAGTATAAGAAAAAAATCATTTTTGGGTGGGGTCGGTTTGTTGGATGGGTGGCGGGGTAGGGAGGGGTGTGGAAAATTAAAAGGACTTACGGCCGTAAACAAAATCCTCACAGCCGTAAATATAGTTTAGTAGTTTTTATTTTTTTGTTCAGAAGGTCACTTACGTCCGTATATAAATTTGTCATGGCCGTAACATATGTTTTGATTTTTAGACCGTAAGTCACTTACGACCGTAAACTTAAAAGTTACGGCCGTAACTTAGCGCCGCAAATTAAAACCTAGTTTAGGCGTTTTAGTTTAGGTTTAATTCTAGTTTATTTTGGTAACTTTATTTTGTTAGCCTATTTATAGGGCTTCATTCAGCATTGTAAAACACAACTTTTATTCTTGAGATTAATGATATTGAAGGTGAGATATTTCCTTAATCTTCTTCTTGTTCTCGTTGAACAAATTCGAACTTATCAAATGATTTGACAACCTTTGTGGCGTTCCCCCTTTGTGATTCTTATCTCCGCATCGTAACGGGTTTTGGGTTTAATATACCCATAGTTCTTGCGTCTTCGTGAGGTCGGTGTTGCATTGTTATCGTCTACTATCTTGGATTTTAGAGCTTTCTGGCGTTTAATTCCGCGTGTTCTTGGTGATCCCCATATCGGATCTCATCATCTGGAAAAATAATCTTTGGCAAATCTTTCCAACAATCCTTATTTTCATTAAATTCCTTATTTTTTCCATAAAACTTCTTCTTAAAATAGAATTCTTATTTCCATAATTTCCTTCTTAAACTTCATAATTCCAATTTTTCCATCAACTTTCCTTATTTGCACTTCGGGGTTTATTCCACAAGGACCAAATCCATGACTAGTTTGGTGGGTTCTTTGAGAATGTGGGAAAAAAGGGGATAGAGAGGAAAAAGGCAGAGTGGTGAGATTAATAGAGGGAAAAAGCCAGAATCGGGCGATAAAACACGTGAGGATCTTTATTTTATTTTTTTTCTCTTTTCTATAATACTAACCATGTCACAGAAGGAAGCTTCGTCGACAGAAAAGGATCTTCAAGACTTTAAAATGCTTGCAATGATGGAGGAACAATTTGTAAAATTGGAGGCGAGGTTTGATGCCAAGTTGGAAGCAAAATTTGGTCCCCAATCCTGCGTGAAAGTGGAAAGAACGAATAATCCGAGGGAGACACGTGGTGCGAGAATTGTTCAACCACGTCAGGAACAACCGCGCAATTTCCCTAATTTATGGAGACCACTCAGGTATGACTTCAACCCACAGTTTAAAGCTAGGAATGAACATGTTGAGGTTGTTGATAGTGATGAAGATAGTGGTGAATTGTCTATTGCCAGTATGGGTAGGAGACGAGATCGGGGAGAAAGACGTGATAGGGGATATAGGCGTGATCGTAGGGATGATGTAGATGGGCATGTTGGTAATATAAAAATGTCCATTCCCTCGTTTCAAGGTAAAAGTAATCCGGAAGTTTATTTTGAATGGGAAAAGAGGGTAGAATTGATTTTCGATTGTCATAATTATTTCGAATCTAAAAAGGTTAAATTGCCAGCCGTAGAATTTACTGATTATGCTATGGTATGGTGGGATCAATTGGTAACTAGTAAAAGGAGAAATGTGGAGAGGCCTATTGAAACTTGGGATGAGTTAAAGGCCCTTATGAGAAAATGATTCGTGCCTAGACATTACTATAGGGATCTCTACCAAAAACTACAAACCCTTTCCCAAGGTAGTAAGAGTGTGGAGGATTACCATAGGGAGATGAAGGTTGCTATGATTAGGGAAAATATAGAGGAAGACCCGGAGGCTACCATGGCTAGGTTTTTAAGTGGTCTAAATCGAGATATTGCTAATATTATTGAATTGCAGCATTATATAGATTTGGAGGAGATGCTTCACATGGCCATGAAAGTAGAACGACAATTAAAAATGAAGGGAACTTCCAAATTCTCTACAAGTTCCAATTCTTTTGGGAAGTCTACATGGAGTGGGACTTCTAAAAATGAAGGGGTTGTAAAGAAAAATAAATTTGAGGCACTGAAGGGAAAAGTAGAGCCACCCAACAAAGGTAAAATTGCTTCTGACTCTCAAACTTCTAGGACTAGAGATATTCGTTGTTTTAAATGTTCTGGATTAGGACATATTTCTTCACAATGTCCAAATAAACGAATATTGGTTGTGAGTAATGGGGTATTAAGTTCGGAGGATGAGAAAGAGGAAGAAGTGGAGGATGAGTATAAGGATATGCCAGCTCTAGAGGATGTTAGTGAAAATGATGATGGGGACTATGTAGTAGCTAAATCACTTGTCACTATGAGAGCCCTTAGTACTCAAGTTAAGGTGGAAGAGTCGGGTGAGCAGCGAGAAAATATATTTCATACTAGGTGCTTTGTGAATAACAAGGTGTGTAGTTTGATAATAGATGGTGGTAGTTGTGCGAACGTTGCTAGCACTACTCTAGTGGAGAAATTGTGCCTACCTATACTAAAGCACCCTAGGCCATATAAGCTACAGTGGTTAAATGAATCGGGTGAGATTAAGGTAAATAAACAAGTGGTGGTTGATTTGGTAATTGGGAAATACGAAGATAGGGTGGTTTGTGATGTGGTACCCATGCATGTGGGGCACATCTTATTGGGCAGGACATGGAAATTCGATAGGAAGGTTATTCATGATGGCTTTAAAAATAGGTATACCTTCACTAAGGATGGGAAAAATGTCAAACTAATGCCGTTGTCACCTCAAGAGGTCTATGAAGACCAATTGAAATTAAAAAGTGAGGAAGAGAGAAAGAGGGACAGGACCACGATCTCGGAAAAAGGAGAGTTGAGTGAACAGAAGAGGGTCGGGACCACGATCCCGGAAAAAGGAGAGTTGTGTGAAAAATCGAGAGTTGAGACCACGATCCCAGAAAAAGGAGAGGGTGTGAAGAGTGCCAGTAAAAATAAAAGAGAGAAAACAAAGGTGAGCTTCTACGCAAAACAGAGTGATATCACCAAAGCTATTTCTACAAATAAGCCTGTGATTTTACTAATGTATAAGGAATCCCTCCTTGTACTTGATGAAGCTAACCACTCCCTCCCCAGTTTAGCTGTGTCTCTTTTGCAGGAATTTGCAGATTTATTTCCCGAGGAAATTCCTAGTGGCCTGCCACAAATTCGTGGGATTGAACACCAGATTGACTTCGTGCTAGGAGCAGTCATCCCAAATAGGCCAGCTTATAGGAGCAATCCTGAAGAGACCAAAGAGCTACAAAAGTAGGTTGAAGAACTGCTGAAAAAGGGCTATGTTCGGGAAAGCATGAGCCCATGTGCAGTACCAGTCTTGTTGGTACCCAAAAAGGATGGGATTTGGAGGATGTACGTGGATTGTAGAGCAGTCAACAATATTACGATAAAGTATCGCCATCCCATACCTAAACTTGATGACATGCTTGATGAACTTTATGGTGCTAGTATGTTTAGTAAAATAGACCTTAAGAGTGGTTATCACCAAATTCGTATGAAAGAAGGTGATGAATGGAAAACCGCCTTCAAAACCAAATATGGTTTATATGAATAGATGGTTATGCCGTTCGGCCTCTCAAATGCACCTAGCACTTTTATGTGGCTAATGAACCATGTTTTACGTGCTTACATTGGTAAATTTGTTGTGGTATACTTTGATGACATTTTGGTATATAGTAAGAACTTAGGTGATCACATTGAACATTTAAGATATGTTTTGGAAGTTTTGAAAACTGAAAAACTATATGCTAATTTTAAAAAGTGTACTTTTTGCATGGAAAATGTAATTTTTCTTGGGTTTGTTGTTAGTGCTAATGGTGTAGAGGTAGATGAGGAGAAAATTCATGCTATTAAAGAATGGCCAACTCCCAAAAGTATTACGGAGGTTAGGAGCTTCCACGGGTTGGCTGGGTTTTATAGGAGATTTGTTAAAGACTTTAGCACACTTGCAGCACCACTCACAGAAATAGTCAAGAAAAGTGTAGGATTCCATTGGGGGGAAGCACAAGAAAATGCTTTTAAAATGCTTAAGGATAGATTATGTTCTGCACCGGTTTTAGCTTTACCTAACTTTAACCAAACCTTTGAGATTGAATGTGATGCATCAGGAATAGGTATTGGAGCTGTTCTTATGCAGGAAAAAAGACCGATTGCATTTTTCAGTGAAAGTTGAGTGGGGCAGTTTTGAATTATCCTACCTACGACAAGGAGCTTTATGCTCTTGTTCGTGCCTTGGAAACATGGCAGCACTATCTGTGGCCAAAGGAATTCGTCATACACACTGACCACGAGTCACTGAAACACCTCAAGGGACAAGGTAAGCTGAACAAAAGACATGCCCGTTGGATGGAATTCATTGAGACTTTTCCATATGTCATCCGCTATAAGCAAGGTAAGGAGAATGTGGTAGCAGATGCCCTTTCTCGCAGGTACGTACTTCTAAACTCTTTAAATGCGAAGTTGCTTGGGTTCGAGTATATAAAATGTATGTATGTTGATGACCTTAATTTTTCTACTATTTATGCTTCATGTGAAAATGGTGCAATTGATAAATTTTATAGGCATGATGGCTATTTATTTAAAGAGAATAAACTTTGTGTGCCTAATTGTTCTATGCGTGAATTGCTAGTGCGTGAGGCTCATGGTGGGGGGTTAATGGGACACTTTGGTGTTATTAAGACGTTAGGAACTTTATAAGAGCACTTTTATTGGCCTAAAATGAAAAGGGATGTTCACCATATTTGTGAAAGATGCATAACTTGTAAACAATCTAAGTCTAGAGTCTTACCACAAGGTTTATATACACCTTTGCCCATACCTAATGAACCTTGGGTAGATATATCCATGGACTTTGTGTTAGGTCTGCCTAGGACAAAAAATGGTACATACTCGATATTTGTGGTGGTAGACAGATTTAGCAAAATGGAGCATTTTATTTCTTGTAATAAAACTGATGGCGCAACAAACATAGGTGACATATTCTTTAGGGAAGTTGTAAGACTCCATGGGGTACCTAGGAGTATTGTGTCTGATAGGGATGTTAAGTTCCTAACCTACTTTTGGAAAGTCTTGTGGGGGAAGATGGGTACTAAATTACTATTTTCTACTACATGTCACCCGCAAACCGATGGTCAAACGGAGGTAGTTAATAGGACATTAATCCAACTTTTGTGCACTATAATAAATAAGAATTTAAAAAGCTGGGTGGAATGTTTGCCATTTGTGGAATTTGCTTATAATCGATCTGTGCATTCTACTACTTCATGTTCACCTTCTGAAGTTGTTTATGGTTTCAACCCGCTAACTCCTATTAATTTAATTACTTTACCTGTAGATGAAATGAGCAGTTTGGACGGGGCAAAAAAGGCTAAGCTTGTGAAAGAACTTCATGAGAAGGTGAAAGGGCAAATTGAAAAGAAAAATGAGCGTTATGTGACTCAAGCCAACAAAGGTAGGAGGCAAGTGACGTTCGAGCTGGGTGATTGGGTGTGGGTGCACTTGCGAAAGGAGCGATTCCCAACCCAAAGGAAGTCTAAGTTGCAGCCAAGAGGCAATGGACCTTTTCAGATCCTTGAAAAGATAAATGAGAATGCATATAAGCTCGATCTTCCAGGTGAGTATAATATGTCTGCTTCTTTTAATGTTGCTGATCTTTCTCTGTTTGATGCAGGTGATGATTCGAGGAAGAATCCTTTTCAACAAGGAGGGGATGATGAGTTCTGGAGTGGCTCGATGAACGTTGACCCGTTGTACATGTCCGTAGGACCAATAACGAGGCAAAGAGCCAAAAGAATCAAGCAGGCGATGCAAGGATTTATGCAAGCGTGGATGGACGAGTGCTCGAGTGCGAGGACCTCATTTACGTTGCATAACAAAGTGGAAGAGGAGCCAAAGTTGTTACAATGCATTTGGATCAAAGAACAACAAGAAAATTATGCAGCAGCTGATTCACGGCCGTAAAGCCCAAAATTACGGCCGTAACACTACTATGGCGAAATTAAGCAGAAGAGGACTTACGGTCGTAAACCAAGTCCTCAAGGCCATAAATATAGTTTATTAGTTTTTATTTTTTTGTTCAGAAGGCCACTTATGGCCGTATATAGATTTGTCACGGCCGTAAAATATGTTTTGATTTTTAGACCGTAAGTCACTTACGGCCGTAAACTTAAAAGTTACGGCCGTAACTTAGCGCCGCAAATTAAAACCTAGTTTAGGTGTTTTAGGAGTTTTAGTTTAGGTTTAATTCTAGTTTATTTTGGTAACTTTATTTTGTTAGCCTATTTATAGGGATTCATTCAGCATTGTAAAACACAACTTTTATTCTTGAGATTAATGATATTGAAGGTGAGATATTCCCTTAATTTTCTTCTTGTTCTCGTTGAACAAATTCGAACTTATCAAAGGATTTGACAACCTTTGTGGCATTCCCCCTTTGTGGTTCTTATCTCCGCATCGTAACGGATTTTGGGTTTAATATACCCATAGTTCTTGCGTCGTGAGGTCGGGGTTGCATTGTTATCGTCTACTATCTTGGATTTTAGAGCTTTCCGGCGTTTAATTCTGCGTGTTCTTGGTGATCCCCATATCGGATCACATCACACCCCCATCCCAAGCCACAACACCTTCCAATTCTTTCCTCCACTGCCTACCACATTCCTGCAACAGCTACCGCCACTACCACCTTCACCTTCGCCACCACCACCACCATCCCCCCTTTCACCCTCGTGTTCATAAACCACCTCCTGAACCCAAAAAACACCTTTCACCATCTCTAATTTTCACCTAGCAGTAAAGTTAACTAAAGTTAACATACAAATCTTGTGCAGACAAGGACTCAACCTCAAAGTTACAGTATTGATTGTCAAATTCATAGAACAGATGCTACAGAATTCAAATCTTATCCAGGTGGTTATCAAACAACTCAGTACTATTGAAATTCAAGCTACCATTTTCTCAAACAACGCTGGAAGATGTCATCAGAGTCATTGTTCACTTGCTCGTTGTTGACTCATTATCAGTTTCAGCTTTACACTCTTCTCGTTTTCTTTCATTTATCGGAGAATGTATCACTGAATCTTAACACAATTTCAGATTTGATTGTTCTTGGGAAACTGAAGTTTCTTCTCCTACATCAGTATCTAGAATCAGAACTAGAACTAGAAGTGGATGCAGATCTACTGGCTAGTGCTTCATGCAACCTCCACAACCACCACCACAACCAACACGGTGAATCACCCCCTCCAGATACAAATATACACAAAAAAAACAACACTAAATACTGATATTTGGAGGGGTAGCTGCGCAAACCTATCACCACTGATCTGACCACAACACACTCACCTGTGTCCAGACGTCATTGCCCGTGGAGGTCCACCGCACACGACGATGCTATTGCTGCCACTCGCGTTCACCTCTGGTTCCGCCGTCAAGGTCAGCTTGTGTTGTAGCCGGTGTTTTAGAGGAAGTGGTAGAGGGATGGAGACAAGAGGGAGAGGGAGATGGGGGAGTTGAGAGACGGTGTCAGTGGGTATGTGTTTGGAGGAGTGAGTCCAAAGCTGCCAAAATGTTTAATTAATTAAATAGATTAATTAACACCTGAGAATTGAAAAACTTTTCAGCGGCCCAATAACTTTGAATTGTAACATTTAAGTACAGGGTTTGGTGTAATTTTCCCATGTAAAAAATTGCCCATCAATCCAATTTTTATTGTCCCAATTAGATCTTAAGTTTATGACATGTAAAATCACTTAAAATTTTAATTATTGAGCCAATTAAACAACCTATCTAATGAGTAGTTTTTAATATTCTAAGATCAAGAATGAATTCCAGTTTCACCAAAAGGAGGGAAGTGCTGAAATTAAGCAAATAAGAAAATGTTAGCAACAAAAAAAGACAAATTAACAAACAAATGCTTGAATAAAGTCACGAGGTATCATTAAACATGAGCAAAAATAAGCAGAACTAATATAATTTATGTGCTAATTCTTGTCTTCAACTCGTTTAGTGAAATGGTGAAAATTGAAAATGGATAGACAAAATAAAACTAGAAAATACATCAAGAGTTGGTTTTTATGATCTGATCTAAATTAAAAGCTCCGTAAGTTGCAATTTTTTTTAGCAAATGTAATTATGTAAATGATGCAATTACCCATAATTTTGCTGCTTATTCTTCATGAATCGTGAGCACAAAACAGATGAATACTTCGGTACGTGGACGGAGATCTATGGCCGGCGGTGATAGGGTGGAGGACCATGGACGGCGGTAGCTGTGAAGAGTCGAAAGACCATGGACGGCGGGGTTGGGAGAGTTTTAGGTTTAGGACTTTTAGAGTTGAGAGAGAGAGAGGTAATAGACTGCATTATGAGTTGTGTGTGCGTATGAGACCTTTTTTTTTATTCGACGTTTTATTTTTTATTTTTTTTAATTTTGATTATGTGGGTCGGGTTGGGTCCGACCCGACTTTTGTTTCACAGACCTGAACCCAGGTATTTTTTGATGAAAAATCGACCAAAACCGGTCGGGTTGGTTCGGTCGATTTGAGCGGTTTGGGTTGAATTTTGCCCACTCCTAATGACAAAGGAATATGTAGATGGTATAGTTGAGGTAAGTCACTGGGGATCTGCTACATACTTGAGAACTTTGTTCACAACATTGCTCATATCTGGATCTTTGTCGAAACCAGAATGTGTTTGGGAAGAGAGTTGGCAATATCTATCGGACGATATACTCTATAGACAACGCAAAAATTTGAACCATCAAGGTACTAACCTATTCACTTCATAAATTAATTACGCAATAACTCTATTTAAAATTGTAACAATTACCTTGATGTACATATATCTAATTCACTTTCTCTACTTATTTCAATCCACAGGCTTGGAATCGAGTGATGAAAAGATAAAAGATTACACTTTTTCGGAGATAGAAAATATTTTGCAAAGCAATGGAAAAAGTCTTCGTGAGTTTAATACAATGCCTTTTCCTCAAGTCATGAATAATTTTGTTTGGCAAAATAGACTTATACAAGATGAACTATGCTATGATAGAAATTCTTTAGCTATAAGCCATAGTCTTTTGGTATCAAATCTTAATGATTAGCAACATAATGTCTATGAGACAATAATGCATGCTGTTGAGAATGATCAAGTTGGGGTATTCTTTCTATATGGTTATGGAGGTACATGGAAGAATTTTGTGTGGAAAACTTTATCTGCGACTTTGAGATCAAAAGGAGAAATTGTGCTGATAGTAGCATCGAGTGGTATAGCATCTCTTCTTCTACCTGGAGGTAGAACGACTCATTCTAGATTTGCAATTTCTCTTACTCCAATTGAAGATCCAACTTGCAACATCAAACAAGGGTCTCCACTCGCAGAGTTAATTGTTAAAACTAAACTTATCATTTGGGATGAAGCGCCTATGATGCATATGTATTGTATACTATCTAAATTTTAGATATGTTTCATTTTTCTATATTGCTTCTTTAACCATTCTTATCATATTTATTTGCTTCATTATATAGTAAAGCAAGTTCTGTGTTTGTAATGGTTTTTCATATAGTTCTACTATAATTCATATTTATCCCATGATGCACAGGTATTGCTTTGAAGCGTTGGACAAAACTATGGAAGACATATTAAGGTTTACCAATCCATTGAGCTTGCAGAAACCTTTTGGGGGTAAAACAGTTGTTTTTTGTGGAGATTTGTAAAATTTTCAGATTGACTAAAAACATGAGACTTCAAAATCTTGGATCAGACTAGCGACTAATGAATTAAAGGCTTTCTCTGACTGGATATCAAGTATTGGAGATGGAACAATAGGTGGTGCAAATGATGGTCATGCAATTCTTGACAAACCTGATGACATTTTGATAAAAGATTCGACAAGTTTTGTTGCAAGAATTGTAGAAAGCACGTATCTTTCTATCTTGAAAAATATTAATAGCTCATCATATATTTGCAAGAAAGAGCAATACTTGCTCCAACTCTTGAGATTGTTGAATCCGTAAATGAGTATATGTCAACTCTCAATTTAACAGAAGATAAGACATATATCAGTTCTGATGCAGCTTGCAAGTCAGATTCAAATGTTGAGATACTTGAGGACATTCATATTCTAAGATTTTTGAATAGCATTTGATGTTCAGGAGTGCCTAATCATGAGTTGAAGTTGAAGGTTGGAGTTCCAGTTATGTTATTGAGAAATATTGATCATTTGGCTGGCCTTTGTAATGGGACCAGACTCGTAATTACAAAACTTAGTAATCATGTTTTGGAGGTGAAGGTTATTTCAAGAAGCAATGTTGGGCATAAAATTATTATTCCAAGAATGACTTTAACCCCGTCCGATCCGAGATTACCTTTTAAGTTTCAAAGATGACAATTTCCTTTGATTGTGTCATATGCCATGACTATAAACAAGAGTCAAGATCAATCTTTTTCTCATGTTGGACTTTATCTGAAAAAACCAGTTTTCAGTTATGGACAGTTCTCTATGTAGCAGCCTCCCGAGTTACCAATCGTGCTGGACTGAAGATACTAATTTGTGACAAAGATGGGCAACCAACAAATTCGACCACCAATGTAGTTTTTAAAGAAGTTTTCCAGAACTTAGATTAAATATTGTAGCCTTCAATAATTAAGTAGTGATTACTGATATTGTATTAAATTTTCTATGTCTTATTTATGTAATTTTGTAAACATATGAACATTTGATTTTTTTTTTTTTTTTTTTTGAACCACTCATGAAAAATACATTTGCCATGCATCGCACGGGTAAGAAATAGTTTGAAACTAAAGTGACTAGCTTTTATTTTTCCTTTTATTTCACAAAAAATACCATGTAGTCTACGTTTTTGTTGTTTACCAATATCTCTTTATTTGATTGTTATGGAGAGTTTAATTTTCTTAATATGCTGCTTTGTGTCTATCATTTAGATTTCTTAAGTTTTGTTGCTACTATTTTTGTGTTAGTTGGTTTGACACTCCCGTTCTCCTACCAGACCATCTGGTTCCATGCTGGAGCCAGACAATCTGATGTGGCTTACACGTGTGCATAAAATTATCTGAGAAAATAAGGCCCTCTGATTTTGCTTACACGTCCAGAAAATTTTATGGACAAAAAATGTCCTTTTTCCCATTTGACAAGACCTAACCATCCTATCTCCATTTCCAATAAAGAAAATGTCAAATCTACTTTTGTAAAAATTGTTAAAAAATCCAACCCACAGTACATTTCACACTCCAGTGAAAGTTTTTTATTTTCGGAGTGATATAACGTTTGAACTGCATTTTCATCTGTCTTCAAGTCCATTTTTCAGGTTAGTTCGTAAATATTTGCTTCCTATTTTTTTATTTATAATTTTTTATTCAAACATGTTTATGTTTTATGTTTTTTAAGTACACTATGTGGTTGAAAAGTAGAGTTAGAACATTTGCGTAGTTAAAAAATAATTTGGAAAAATGTGGTTTTAAAAAACATGTTTGTGAAATAGAGGCTAAATTTGTTAATGTTTTAAGTTGTGTAAAATGTTTTTACAGTAAATCTGAACTTTGTTAATTTTTTGAATTAGTTTATTTGTGTTTTGTTCATATTTTTGGTTTAAATGAACATCCCTAATGAGACCACAATTTTTAGTGTAGTGTTTATATTTTAGTTAAAATCTATAGTAAATTTTGAATAATGAACCACAATGTTTGTGAAGTTTATAATATGTGTTTTTGTTGATGTGATTTTATATCTTCCTTTTTGTTTTGAAGGCAGTGTATATTATATATATATTCTATCTAATTTTTGACCAAGAGAAGTTACTAATTTAATTGATTAATGTTATGATTTAATGTTGAAATGATGACTGCACATGAAATCAATTCGATATATGAGCAACTGCATATTTTGTTGATGTAATAATTTTTTTTTGTTAACTAGGAATGGAATATGAGGTTGATGATAATGTGTTCGTTCCCCAAGTTTCTCATACTTCAAAACCTAAGATTGGATTAGAGTTTCACTCCCATGAAGATGCACAAAATTTTTACAATCAGTATGCTAGGGAGGCGGGATTTAGTATCAGAGTGGGTAATTGTAAGAAAAAGAAATCAACTAACGAATATGTTTGGAAATTATATGTGTGCTCCAAAGAAGGTAAAACAGACGAGATATATCAAATACGACACAAGGATGATGTTGAACGTACAGGAGAAAGAAAATGTGGTCAAACGCGGTGCGAGTGTAATGCAAGAATGTTAGTAGTAAAGCAACAGACTGAACAAGATTGGGTTGTCAGTAAATTTATAGAGGAACACAATCACGCTCTTACTACTCCTAGTAGAGTACACTTGTTGAGATCACATCGTCAGGTAACTGCCACTAAGAAGGCACTTGTAAATCAGTTTTCAGAGGCGAATATTCCCACATGTCAGAGGGATATTAGAAATCATGAACGAGATTTGCGACAAGAACTGTTGGGCCATGATGCAGAGGCGTTAATCGAGCATTTCATGTTTGAGAAAGAAAAAAATCCAAACTTTTTCTTCGACTACCAGACTGATGAGGAAGATAAATTTGTTCGTTGTTTTTGGGCGGACTGTGAGTCAAGGCGATCGTACGCTTATTTTGGTGATGTTGTGGTCTTTGACACTACTTACAATACCAACAAATATGCGATGATACTTGCGCCTTTTGTGGGTGTAAATAACCATTGGCAAACAGTATTGTTTGGATGTGGCCTACTTAGTGATGAGACTACTGAATCATTTGTTTGGTTATTTTCGAAGTTTCTTGAAGCTATGCCAAATCATGTTCCTCCACGTGTAATTTTTACTGATCAGGATGCTGCAATAGCAAAAGGTATCTCAATAGTATTGCCATTAACTTTCCATCGATTTTGTTTGTGGCACATATTGAATAAGTTTCCAGAGAAAATGAATGTTATGCATTATACACAACATTATCACACGTTGGTGACCATAGTAAGGGATTCAGAGACGCCTGAGGAGTTTGATGGGCGTTGGATTGCTGCGGTTGATTCTTGTGAATTAAGAAGCAACGAATGGTTGATGCAGATGTTCAACATAAGAAGCAGATGGGTGCCAGCATATGTGAAGCATGTGTTTGCTGCGGGGATGTCTAGCAGCCAAAGAGCTGAAAGTAGTCACTCGTTCTTTAAAAAATATGTAAGTCGCAATAACACTTTGCTGAATTTCATAACAAGATTCAATAGGGTTCTAGTACATCAGCTGTGACGACCCGAATTCTCTTCCATTCGAGTGCCACTAAAAGTGACTCATATCATATTATCGAGACTTAAATAGTAATGTAAAATTATTCAAAAGAATAATTAGAATCCCATAATTTTATTTGTGAATAAAAATAGAACATAATTTTCTTACATAAAGTTCAACATAATTATCTCATCAATCTTAACCACTTTTGCCACTTCCATGTTGACCGCCTCGAACCTTCAATTATCTGAAAATGGTAAATATCGTGGAGTGAGATTTATAAAATCCCATTAAGTATACCAAGCATAAATTTTCTTTTGAAAGCATATGGATCATTTTCATCATAACATAGGATAGGATCGAAATACTCATAAACATAGGGAGACACAAGAATTTTACCGAACTTAGATGGCAAGAATTCTTATGTGTAGCGCTACTAAACTCCGGTCCTCTTAGCATAATCATAAACACATCATATGTGACCCATAGAAATCTTGTGAGATTGTTTTCATAGCAATGATCCAAACATTTTCGTAAAAACATAGGGTATACTTACTTTTCGTAAAAACATAAAACATACTTACTTGTCATAAAAATATAAGATATACTTACTTGTCATAAAAACATACTTACTTTTCATAAAAACATAAGGTGTATTTACCTTTCATAAAAACATACTTACTTTTCATAAAAACATAAGATATACTTACTTGTCATAAAAACATACTTACTTTTCATAAAAACATAAGGTGTATTTACCTTTCATAAAAACATACTTACTTTTCATAAAAACATAAGATATACTTACTTGTCATAAAAACATACTTACTTTTCATAAAAACATAAGGTGTATTTACCTTTCATAAAAACATACTTACTTTTCATAAAAACATAAGATATACTTACCTTTTAAAAGATTAAAATGAAGTGTAGTAGTAAATGGACCAAAACTTTCTTGACCACCTTGAGTTTCTCTTACTTGTGGGTTTTGTCAAGAGATTGGAAATAAGTGTATATGTGTAGAGTTGTGTGTAAAAGAGATGGGTTTAAATAGATGTATAAAGTTGGCATATTGTAAACATAATCATTCAATTCTATTAATTTTAACACATCATTTTCTTAAAGTAAAGCACCATTCATATACTTTTCCATATTTATACAAATAATATGCTCTTCATGATTATATATAATGGAGTATATAAATCATTCATATACTTTTCCATATTTATACAAATATTATGCTCTTCATGATTACATATAATGGAGTCTTATCAATCATTCATATACTTTTCCATATTTATACAAATATTATGCTCTTCATGATTATATATAATGGAGTATATAATTCATTCATATACTTTTCCATATTTATACAAATATTATGCTCTTCATGATTACATATAATGGAGTCTTATCAATCATTCATATACTTTTCCATATTTATACAAATATTATGCTCTTCATGATTATATATAATGGAGTATATAATTCATTCATATACTTTTCCATATTTATACAAATATTATGCTCTTCATGATTACATATAATGGAATCTATCAACCATTTATATACTTTTCCATATTTATTAAATTAAGATTCTCATAATTATTATATATAATGGAACCTCTCATGCTTGCATATATTTTCTTAATTTAAATAATAAAAGTAATTTTTGTACAAATAAATATTGGGATAACATTAAATTAAGTACTTAAACTTAATATACTTTAAATCAAGAGAATGGAGATATTTTTAGAAATTCGGAATTTAATTTAAAATCGAACGATCTTGATTATTTCTTGACTTGGCTATACGAATACGTCGTGGCGTTAACTTAATAAAAATGGGTGAAATAGTAGCGACATGATTTTCTATTAAAATAATTATTAATCGCGTAAAAATTCTTGGTCGCTACAAACTTACCCCCTTAAAATAATTTCGTCCTCGAAATTAATCTTACTTGATCTTATGATTTCTGAACACTTAATCAGAATCTCTTCTTCTTCTTCTTATGTAGCATCATCGCTACCATATTTAACCCAACCATATTTAACCCACTGGACTTTGACTAAATGCATCAATTTGTTTTCTTAAGACATGGACTTTTCTATCAATAATAGACATATGTCTACTCATAAATTCTTCTGAATCAAAATGAAAATTCCCAATCGTATGTGATATTTCATCATATCTTGTAGTATTCATGTAACTTGTCATTTATCATCGTATCATGTGACCTCAAATATTCGTATTAATATCTCCCAAATAATTAAAATTCTTAACTCAAATATCATAACATTTCCCGTAAGGTATTCCTTTCACTTGCACAAACTTATTAATCCTGATTCAATACAGTCCTTATTTCACTTTCACGTATCCCCGTATTATTTCTATACCTTGATTATTATATCAAAATATCAGTACCCAAAATCCAAGAAAATATTCCATATCTCAAATCCCGTCATCATCAAATCTTCCTTTTATCAAGAAAGTAAACGGCGCATAAACTCTTGTTCCCTCTTTTCCATTATTCTATTTCGCGCTTTCTTGCTGGAATCAATATCACGCGGATTCCCTCCGATCCTTAATGCTTTTAAATAGTTCATGCTGGGAAGAGGTTAGATCCATCAAAAACATGGATATCATTCTTACAAACATTCGCAAGTATTATTCCAGTCTTCCAATGAATGATCTGAGGAAAATTTATCGAATAAGACTCGAAAGATTGAGGTTGCTGATGGCTCATGGTGTTTCAGAAGATGTTCGCTGGTTGATCGAAGCAAAGGTTCGACTATCTGGTGAATTACCTATGACATTTCCAAAGCACATGCCTGGTTTAGGCAAAAGCACCTTCGCAAAGAAACGAAGAGCAAAAAGGCTGAATGGTTGCTACAAATGTGCTCGTTGGAACTGTGATACTCGTTGCAAAACAGTAGGATATTCTTCTACTAATCGGGATGATAAAATCAAATTCATAAAGGGTGGACTGAGTAAGGAGTCTTTGGATGATATTCGACTGACTCTTGAGACGCACCCAAGTGGTTATGTGCAACGTGAACTTCTCTCCTTATACGCTCAGTTTAACGAGGACAAAAATCGTTATAGTCTCCAAAATATAATAGCAAAAGATCCTGTTTTCCAGTCTGTTTTACAAAGTGAGGCTTCTGGCAGTTCAACAATGATATAAGGTAAATCTCTTGATACACATTTAAAATATTTTGCTGTTTTCTTTCACGCGTTTTGGAAATAAAATATATTTTCCTTTCTCGAGTTTTGATAAAGCTGGAAATAAATCACCGAAAGGTGATATCTTTGGTAAAACAGTCAAAAGTTGGCCGATTTTGTCAAAAGTAAATCTTTACTTTTTCATAATCAATCAAAAACAGTAAATTTTTTCGGCTTTAAATAGCCAAACATATTTCATAGTTCAGGCATCCCAAAATCACATCTTCTTCGTAAGTTTTCTCTTCTATACTATCAAAGATGGAAGCACCAAAACTTCGACAGATCAAAACTATTTGTGTATTTTGTGGATCAAAAGTGGGGAAAGGCTTCAGTTATCTAGAAGCGGCCGTAGATCTTGGAAAGAAACTGGGGGAAAAAGGTATCACTCTTGTGTATGGGGGTGGTAGCAGTGGTCTAATGGGTTGTGTTTCCCAATCTGCTCTTGCAGAGAAATCAAAAGTAATCGGTGTCATACCTGTCCCTTTGGTAGATGTTGCAGGCAAAACACGAGGGCATGAAGTTCAAACCTTATCCATCCATGAACGCATAACTTGTATGCTATATGGTTCTGATGCCTTTATAGCCCTGCCCGGAGGTTTTGGTACCTTAGAAGAAATCTTTAACATTACCTCGTGGGCTCAACTAGATCTCCATACTAAGCCTATTGGGCTTCTGAATGTTAACAATTTCTTTGATGGTTTGTTAACCTTTCTTGATTATGCTGTGGAACAGGGATTCATCTCTCCATTTTCCAGAAGGCTTCTTATTTCTGCTCCTACTATTGATGAACTACTGGATAAGCTGCACTCATATATCTCAATACAAGATCCAGCAGGGGTTAAGATAGATTGGTCGCAAGGAAGGGGAATCAAGCGAAAATGGAGTCCGGTTAATGTAAACTTAACTTTATGAATCTTAGAATAGGTGGGGGTAGAGTACGGAGTATTCTTACTCTCGAGACACCCCTCTAATTTCCTAGGATTTTCCTTAATGTTTAAATCTTGTGTGTACCTCAAAGGTTCCAGGTGGTAGATTACGGAGTATTCTTACTCTCGAAACACACCTCTTTGAAGGTTTCTTTATTTCCTCAAAAGGTCAGAGGTGGTAGGATACGGCTACTCCGGAAACACATCTCTCAATTTGAGTCCCATGTTGCTTTCTTTTGATTTTGCGTGTTTCATGTATTTCTTTCCAATGTGACTCTTGTGTGTTCTCCTTACGAGAAAATAATAAATATCTCTGTTATCATCTACTAAATCTCGTTTGTGATGTAAATGAATTTGCATGTCTAACCTCAATTCTCTTAGTGATTGCATACCATACTATGCTCTTAATTCCAAACGATAAAATTCTAAGCAGAGTTTCCTTTGAAATTTGGACTTATTCAAACCGTAAGCATACTTCATAACTCACAATAATAAATAATTCCACATTTGATCACAACGATCTAAAAATTGACCACAATTTCATCAAACTTCAATATCATAAAAAAATATTCCAGAAAATCAATTCATAATTCCTCAACATAGAAATTTCAAATCATAGTCGTCAATATCACAATATCACTTCCTTCAATACCTTAATTGGCTCAAAAGATTACTCATACTTATATTTATAAGTCATAAATCATATTCCCAAAATTTAATCACAAGGCCAAAGTTCATAATAAATTTCTCTTCAATATAGAGGCATAATTCACTTACTCAACATAATATCCATTACTTAATTCCCAATAACCAAATCTTTAAATCTCTAACTTCATAATTCTTCTCATAAAAATCTCAATAAAATCATATCACTTATAATCTCAACATCTCATCATAACTTCATAAAACTGACTTTCTATTTCTCGTTTAATCTAAACGATGAATAATTCGAAAATATTATCTAGTCCTTTCTGTTGACTTCTCATACTTAGTGCCATGTCTAAAATCAATTATGCAAAGTCCATTTAGGGCTCATCATTTCTAAACTCAAGGACAACGATTATTTTGAAAATCATTCTTAAGTCATATTATTCCCATTATGCTCAACACCCGTTCTCTTTCTTTCTTTCCGAATTTTTTTTTTTCAGAATTGAAACTTGAAGAGTGGTACCAATAATCATCCACAGTTTTTCCTTGCTTTTAAGCAAAGGTAGTGATAAAGGGATAAATTATTGAACCGAAAATTGAAACTTGAAGAGGAAGTACTAATAACCATCCACAGTTTTTCCCTTGTTTTTACACAAAGGTAGTGATAAAGGGATAAATTATTGTACAATTCATTATCAATTTTGTTTGTTTAATATATTATTCCATATATTTTGGGCCAAAGTTACAACCCAACTTAATTTCTAATTGAATCAATCTTACTAAGCTTAATATGAACCAAAATTCATATCAATATCCTCTATGTCTCATGATTCTACATTAAAATGAATAAATTAAAATTTAGGCTTCTATCAATTCATATCATACTCAACATGTATATTTCACTTAAAGATTCATAACATATGAATATTTCATACTTAACATGTCTTAATAAAATCGTAAATGACTTGCAAAGCATATAACATACCTGGTTCGAGGAGTCAATACGTGGAGAGTGACATAGTAGAGTGATGAGTTAAAATATTTTTAAAAAAAATTATTATTAATCATTTCGCATCTTTACATAAGATTGGGCCTAATTAACCCAAATAAAAATTTATCGTCAAATCTTATTTTCCTTTAGTCCCCGAACTTCTAGAAATTTATCAAAGACATCAATATAAACATCATATCACTAACTAATTATATTCCATAAAATTTTCAGGACATTACAAACTCCCTTGATTAAAATGAATTTTGTCCTTGAAATTCGCACATCAAATTTCATCATACTTTTCAAAATCATAACCATACTTGACATGTGAAAATTCAAATTTTTTTTTTAAATGAATAGTGATTTCGTTCACTGTTCATCATGAATAGCACGTCGTTTTACTGTTCACGTGAATAGTGTTTTTTTTTTTTTTTTTAAGAAATAAAATTTCAAAAATCTACAGAATCGTTTTTAAAACTCTTGGCTCTGATACCAACTGTGACGACCCGAATTCTCTTCCATTCGAGTGCCACTAAAAGTGACTCATATCATATTATCGAGACTTAAATAGTAATGTAAAATTATTCAAAAGAATAATTAGAATCCCATAATTTTATTTGTGAATAAAAATAGAACATAATTTTCTTACATAAAGTTCAACATAATTATCTCATCAATCTTAACCACTTTTGCCACTTCCATGTTGACCGCCTCGAACCTTCAATTATCTGAAAATGGTAAATATCGTGGAGTGAGATTTATAAAATCCCATTAAGTATACCAAGCATAAATTTTCTTTTGAAAGCATATGGATCATTTTCATCATAACATAGGATAGGATCGAAATACTCATAAACATAGGGAGACACAAGAATTTTACCGAACTTAGATGGCAAGAATTCTTATGTGTAGCGCTACTAAACTCCGGTCCTCTTAGCATAATCATAAACACATCATATGTGACCCATAGAAATCTTGTGAGATTGTTTTCATAGCAATGATCCAAACATTTTCGTAAAAACATAGGGTATACTTACTTTTCGTAAAAACATAAAACATACTTACTTGTCATAAAAATATAAGATATACTTACTTGTCATAAAAACATACTTACTTTTCATAAAAACATAAGGTGTATTTACCTTTCATAAAAACATACTTACTTTTCATAAAAACATAAGATATACTTACTTGTCATAAAAACATACTTACTTTTCATAAAAACATAAGGTGTATTTACCTTTCATAAAAACATACTTACTTTTCATAAAAACATAAGATATACTTACTTGTCATAAAAACATACTTACTTTTCATAAAAACATAAGGTGTATTTACCTTTCATAAAAACATACTTACTTTTCATAAAAACATAAGATATACTTACCTTTTAAAAGATTAAAATGAAGTGTAGTAGTAAATGGACCAAAACTTTCTTGACCACCTTGAGTTTCTCTTACTTGTGGGTTTTGTCAAGAGATTGGAAATAAGTGTATATGTGTAGAGTTGTGTGTAAAAGAGATGGGTTTAAATAGATGTATAAAGTTGGCATATTGTAAACATAATCATTCAATTCTATTAATTTTAACACATCATTTTCTTAAAGTAAAGCACCATTCATATACTTTTCCATATTTATACAAATAATATGCTCTTCATGATTATATATAATGGAGTATATAAATCATTCATATACTTTTCCATATTTATACAAATATTATGCTCTTCATGATTACATATAATGGAGTCTTATCAATCATTCATATACTTTTCCATATTTATACAAATATTATGCTCTTCATGATTATATATAATGGAGTATATAATTCATTCATATACTTTTCCATATTTATACAAATATTATGCTCTTCATGATTACATATAATGGAGTCTTATCAATCATTCATATACTTTTCCATATTTATACAAATATTATGCTCTTCATGATTATATATAATGGAGTATATAATTCATTCATATACTTTTCCATATTTATACAAATATTATGCTCTTCATGATTACATATAATGGAATCTATCAACCATTTATATACTTTTCCATATTTATTAAATTAAGATTCTCATAATTATTATATATAATGGAACCTCTCATGCTTGCATATATTTTCTTAATTTAAATAATAAAAGTAATTTTTGTACAAATAAATATTGGGATAACATTAAATTAAGTACTTAAACTTAATATACTTTAAATCAAGAGAATGGAGATATTTTTAGAAATTCGGAATTTAATTTAAAATCGAACGATCTTGATTATTTCTTGACTTGGCTATACGAATACGTCGTGGCGTTAACTTAATAAAAATGGGTGAAATAGTAGCGACATGATTTTCTATTAAAATAATTATTAATCGCGTAAAAATTCTTGGTCGCTACATCAGCGGCACGAAGAGTTATTAGCCAACCATGTTGACATGAATGAGAAGCCAAGATTGACAACAAATCACCCGATGGAGCATCAGATGGTTCAGGTATACACCAAAAAGTTATTTCTGTTATTTCAAAAGGAGCTTGAAGAGAGTAATTTCTACACATGTTCAAAAACTGCTACTTTTGGAGATAGTAAGGTGTACGTAGTCCAGCGATTGGAAGTAGGAAAAATGTTTGATCGTCAACGGCAATTAAACTATTCAACATCTAATGACTTCATCACATGTAGTTGTCAGACGTTTCAGTACGAGGGATACCCTTGTCGACATCTGATTTCATTCCTGAAGAAAAAGCAAGTGGTCACATTGCCAGAAAAATACATCCTGCCAAGATGGACTAAGAATGCCAAACTAGCTCCTGTATTTGATACACTACCGTCATATGGGCATGAAGGTGGTTCAAGTCAATCATGGATGTCGAGACACGGATTACTAGCACATTCGGCTTCTGAGTTAGTCGACATGGGATCACTTACTGATGAGCGGAGTACTTTCCTCCTTGATGAATTTAAAAACTTGAAACTCAGGGTTAGTGACTTAACTGATGGAGGGAGTGCTGGCATCAGCAGAATTAGAAGTCGGAGTCGCGAGGACACACCAGTGATTTCTGATCCTAACCCAGTAAGAGCGAAAGGGTGCGGGAAGAGAATAAAACCGAGAAAAGAAAAATCGATGACGCAACCCACGAGACAATGCAGTGTTTGTGGTTTCAGTGGTCACGATAAAAGAACATGCCCAACATTAGTCAACAGGTTCGTGGTAACATTTTCATAAACAAGTTTTGATTTAGTTCTGCTTTATTTCTTATTCACTATTTTAATACTACAACCGTTTTCAGATCCCATTCGGTTGATGAATCTTATCACCCTCAATACCATTATGAAGCTTATCAACCTCAATTCTCATATGACAACACTCAAGATGATATGCTCACAAGCATTCATAATAGCAACTTCGGATTTGCACCTACATACTATGACGATCAAGCCAAATAGAATTATAGTCTGTTGGCCTTTTAGCTGGCTTGTGTTAACACAATGGTGATTGTACTTTTCAACAAACGGCAATACTCTATGTAGTTTTACTTGTCGTGTTTTGTATCGAATGCATTATAATCTATGTGAAATTATTAGCGTGATTTTTTAGAATTTTTGATCCAAAATAATTTGAACAAATAATATACAACTACTTACAATACTGTTACTCTACATACATAAGTTTACAAAAGTTTACACAGAATATCAAATACTGTTACTCTACATACATAAGTTTACATAGAATTTCTACATTGTATTACAAGATAGTCATAGAGACATCGTAGTATCATCAAACAGGGGAATGCGCCCCACACATTTCCTTCCTACACAAAACATGTACATATAAAAGATTAGAGGGAAAAAACCTGTTGTTAAAGGAAAATAAATAAATATTGACACATGCCATGAATACGTACCGCAAACCCGAAGTGTTTCCAAACGTGTTGCATAGACCTTTAGCAACTGCATATACTTAGCAACGACTTTACTAATTTTAATTTAGAGGCTCAGACAATATTTATTCATCATAGCCCCACATGAGAAAGTCGAAACATTTAGAGGCACAGATATATTTATGTAATCATTGGCCAACACGGAACCAAATCGCCATGGCTGCAAATCACTGGTTGCATGAAAATTGTTGCCATCCAGGTTGCCCCGCCAAGATACGACATGAGTTCGTGTTTAACCATTACAACAAAATATTAACCTAACACACAGGTGTATCATCACAGCCCCAAAGATGGATCATGCACACACTACCGTTCTCTTGCCTTATTTGTTCATTATCATCATCAATCCAACAATTCAACAGTATATGCCAAAAATAAGTGTACCAGCAAGTATATACAAGGAAAAAAAAATATTTCAGCATGGTTTCGAGCAATCTCTCAATATAGATCAATTATTAAACTAAAAAAAATATAATGCAGTACCCATCATAGTAACATACCAGTGCCCAAAAAAAGGTTAACATTTCAGCAATTAGTTGGAAAAAATATCAGTCAGTGCCCAGAAAAAAGGTTAATATTTGAGCAATTAATTGGAAAATCGTTAACCACATACCAGTCTACTAGGCGGCGCACTTCAGTTCACGATGCCGGAGAAACGGAACCCACCCCACGCCGGAGAAATCGCAGCCAACCCACACCACAGACAACAACATCAACTCAATTAGTTGGGGACAATTGACTAAATTTAGAGCAGCAATAAATTGGGATTGGAACGAGGAATCATACCCAAAAAAGGGTGAAGATTTGAGCAAAAAATCATGGAAAAATCGTGAATCACGTACCGATAGTTCGCAGCCAAGCCACGGCAACACGCCACATAAACCGGATCCAACCCACACCACAACAAATCGCAACCAACCCACGGCACAACGCCGAATAAACCGCAGCCAACCCACACCACAAAAAATCGCAACCAACGCTTGTTGAATAGAGATGATGAACGGGTTGCTGATGAATCATGGCGAGGGGGTTGCTTTACCGGCGAAAGGTAGGTTTTGGTTCAGATGGGTAGGAGCGGTCGAGAGTGGGGGTTAAGAAGGGCCCTTTTTTTCTCAGAAATTTTATGGACGTGTAAGCCACATCGGATGTCTGGCTCCAGCATGGAACCAGATGGTCTGGTAGGAGAACGGTCGTGGTTGGTTTGATATTGAAAGTAAAGTTACGAAATTCGATGTACGGTTTTTGTATCCTAGAAAATAGATGTCTAAACTTTCGTTTAAGGTGAGAAGTATGAGAGGGAAACCTTTTTCGAGGAATGGTTCCAGAAAAAAACAAAATGACGTGCATGAAAGAGAAACTTAGAATATTCTAAAATTTACTAAATTTGTTTTATCTAATCTAATACAAGGGAATGTGTCAAAGAAAATAGCTCTATCCATCATTTATCTTTTCCTTTCAGATTGGGGATCTGTATTGAACTCCTGGAAAAGAAAAGCTTCATATAGGCTAAATTAAAAAAAAAACAAGAAGTTCAAGGTTGGTATATTTCCAGAACTTTTGTGTTTGCCTCATTTTTTACCATTGGTCTATTCAGATGCAAGTCTCTGTCATGAAGAACAGCCACTTGACCAAATAACTCCCACATGCGTGATCAAGGGATGGGAAAAGAAGAGGAAGAGAAAGAGAACCAGCAAGGAAACAACTTAACCGAATTAGTAGATTCTTGGAAATAAGAGAGCCATGCGACGTCATTTCATTTATAGCAGAAAACCCATGTTAAGTTTTTTTGTTTAAGAAGTGCAACTTTAAGTTTATATATTATTTGTTAGATGAGAGAGAAAGGCGTGAAATTATTCTCTGAGAATTTTCTGCAAAATCATCTCCCTGACATTCTAAATTCTTTCTCCTCCAATATTATGTTCTTGAATTTGCTATTGAAATCATTTATTCAATTAAAACCTAATTGGGTATTATTAATTATTGAGTTTAGTTGAGTTTTTGTATAATTTGAGTTGCATTTTCTGAGTTGTGACACTTTGGTATCAGAGTAGGTAGATCCGTCTGGGATGCAAACTGGAGCTACGGTTATGGAAGAGCAATTTAAGAAGTATTATAAGGAGATTGGAGAATTAAATGTAGCCTTCCAAGATATGAAGACTTCTGTGAAGAAAATGGAGGAGAAGATGTCTAGGCTTAACACTTTGAAGGAGCTATCGTAGAGATGAGTAGGAGAATGGCGGATGCAAATGAAAGGTACGAGTCGGTGGTATCTATGATGACCCAATTGATTAAAAAAAAAAGAAGAAGTGTATATTAAAAATGAGATAGTATTTACTATTCATTTGTGATAGTATCTAAGGGCTTTTTTTTTTTTTTAAGTAGTTGTTCATTTGGGTCGCTTTTAAGGTCTTGTTTGATTGATGATTTGTTTTTCTAAATCTGGTGGAACAAATGCATCATGTTTTTATGTTTAGTAAAGTGTGGTCTTCACGTCTCTTTGCAACTTCTCTATCTTATTATTTTCTATTAAAAAACTGATACTTCTATACTTTGTTTTTTTGGTTTATCTATCCTAGCTATTAAAAGTGTGTTTGATTGTTGATTTATTTTATTTTATTTTATTTTATTTATTTTTATTTTTTTTAAATCTGATAGAACAAATACATTATCGTTAACGTTTAGGGTGAGCTCTTCATGTCTCTCATTGCAGCTTTCTATCCTATTATTTCCTACTAAAAAATAGATACTTCTATAATATTTTTTTTGTTTGCTCTCTCAAATAATTTCTTCTTTTTAATAACTTCCTACTTCTCAATCTATGGTTGATTCTATAATTTCAATAATTGTTGATTCTGTACAAGTGAATTATAGGATGATTCTTTGTTTCCCTTTCCTCTATATTTAATTTTGGGCATTGAATATTTCATGTGGATGTTTCCCTTGTTCCGGTGACTACTTCTCTCTGTGTAAGTGCATTTTTTAAAGGAATTTGAGATAGTATGATTGCACCGTTTTTTCTTTGCAAAATTAGCCTCTGTTTGTTAATTTTTTTTTTTTGTTTAAAAATGTGAAGAAAAAACATGTTTGCCAAACGAAGGCTAGTTTTTTCTATAGCTCCATTTGATCTAATTTGGAATTCTTTATCAAACTACATAAATTGCTTTAGCATATCATTTTAAAATGATACATTTATCCTCAAATGTTCTTTTTATGTTTGTGAAAGTGTTGATTGCATTGTTCTTTAAAGCTTTATAGTTCGATTACCTCAACATGCAACTTCATACCATTTGAAAACTTTCAATCTTACATGAATACATAAAAATAAATCAGCAAGTAGTTAAATTTCTAACTATATTAATATTCTATCTTTTATCATTATCCTCAATAGATTCTACATTAAATACAAATAAATCTAATACTATTACATACAACATATAGACTAATGCACATGCACTCACTAGTTAATAGTAGAAGAATAGAACTGTAATTTAACGGATTAACTACACAAATACGAAATTTAAGGAGCCTATTTTTAAATATAAAGTATTTTAGTAAATATTTTAAGAATATAAAATCTATCTATTACATCTTCTATTACATATATATAAAAACACCTAAGCTCTTGCTGCTGGGTCCCACCGCTTTTCCTCCTAAAACAACATTGCGGCAAATTTTTATCTTTTTTTTTTTGTAACACATATTTTAATATATCTACAATATATGTTCAGTGGAATTTTTATACATTGGGAAATGTTATTTGTAATTTTTTTTGGTCTTCCATCACAGAAACAGTCCAAACGTTTTTTGCTACTACAGCTTCCAATGGAGTTCGTTTACATTCCATTCACCATTATAAATTGATTTGGTTATTGTACGTATATTTTTTCTGCATAGTGAAAATACCATATAAAAATCTGGGATTGTATAAGAATTTGCTTAATGATATTTTGGAAAAAAATGGCTTCCCAAGGAACGCTTTTGAGAGACGTTTAAAAAAGAAGGACTGACTGGATTTTAAATGTTCGGCTGGCACGAAAGTGGGTTGTCCCGACTGATAAAACACTTGTTCTTTTTTATTCTTTGTCATTCAACATTTCTACCATCATTACAATATGTAGAAGACGTTCTATTTTTTTTTTTTTTTTTTTTTTTTGTGTTTTTAAAAATATTTTTGTACTAGTCAATCTGATTGTTCGATAGGAGAGTTGTCATGGAAAATCACTCTATTGATATTGTTGACAACAAACTCCGGTTGGACCTTGGACTAACACGTCTCAGCTCCTCCCTCTTGAACACGTGGACCTCCTGCGTACTGTGACAAACAATCAGTTTGCAAAGGGGGTCGAGGTGGCTCCCGTTTGCACTCCGATGCCAAAGTCAGTGCTCATTTCAAGCGAAAATAAATTGAGAGCGGGAAATATAAGTTTGTAAAAGAGAGAAAAGGGAGTGAGAATAAAATATTTAGTTCAGAGTATCAGATTGCTAACCCTTTACAAAGCGGCAGGAGTGCTCTATTTATAGAGGAATTTGTTATTTTAAATCGTGACACGTGGCGGACTTTACACGTGTATTTACCCTAGCTTTTGGAGAAGCGGATCTTACTTTTTGACAGTAATCATTGCTACGTTTGGTAGGGGATGGGCGTCTATCACTTTTTGATAAAGGCGGTGTCACATCTCTGACTCCATCCATTCTCCCATCACTCATCCGAGCTGTTATTAAGGAGGTCCTCCGTCTAAACATAAAACACCTCGGCTAGTCATAAACCAATTCGGCTAAAGAAGTTCACGTGTTGTACCACCTCGAAAATTGACCCAAGAAGACATCTTAAGCTTTAGCCATGGACCAAGGTCCATTGGGCCTCTATTGGACCTTCGCTGGTGGATCACTGTACTCCTTTTTGGACTTGATCTCAACACTAGTCCCTCAAATCCGATGTGGTCATTCATGGGCGGATAGGATTTGTTATATGTTCGAAGCACTAAATTTGTTCTGATAGCATTCTGTAATTATGCTGCTATGGGATTGCGGTCTTGCTCGAACTTCGTTATCTGTTACATCCAATATATTTTATGGTTATTCTGCCATCTGTCAGCTGGGAATTATCATATGACGCTGCAAGCTTAAGGCTCGTAATGACATTCTTTAGGGGGAGCTTGGATTCAAAGTAAGGCCGACCTTCTATTTTCGTTTTACTTCTCAGGTGAAAGTTGGAATTATACTAGCATGTCCCTTAGGCGGCGCATTTAATATAAAGGGAGGCTACTAATATCGGTTCCCAAGAAGTAGGAAAGGAATGAGAGGTGACATTTCTCTGCGCATGGCACCCAATATGGTAACTGAACGGTTTTCTCCCTTCTTTTGACAGTTGGCGCTTTGATTAATCCATCCTCCAAGAGACGTTGGTTACCTGTGTTAATTATGTGGCTCAAAGACCAAGGGTTTTGGTTTATTTACTCCCCTATAAAGCCTTCTTCTTCTCATTGTTTCTCCTTTACCGTATTCTTAGAATTTTTGCAGTAGCGTCTCCGCAAGAAGTTGCAGCGTCTCTTCCATTATTGCAAGTCTTGCGGTATCTCTTCAAGGGTTTTTTTTTTTTTTAACATAACAACTCATCAATATCGTTCTACACTCTTCATTGGCGCGTTCTTCGCTCCGAGCATACAATCTTGATCGTCCGTTTTTTAAGGTAAATTTATTTTCCTTTGTGAGTGCAAAGAAAACCTCTTTTTTTATTATTATTATTTTTTTATTTCTAATCTTCGAGTGTGAGTTTGAAAATTTTGTTTTGCATTTTGTTTTCCTTTCGGTGAGTCTGGCCATTTTTAAGAATAAATGGAAAGAGTTGGGGGAACGGGTTCACAGGAACTGTTGGCAATGGCGATTCCTGTCAGAGGTTTCTACCCATTGTCTTTGTCGGTTTTTAGCTTCCGCTTCTTTAAGGAGCAGATTAAGAGGAGGAATAGGAAACACAGTGGTATAATTTATTTGGATGATTCTAACAGCGAAGAAGAAAAGGACCAGAGCTACATGGCTCATCTATCATTCGAGGAGGAGGCTTCTTTGCGGGAGCTTCGAAGCAAGCGGGACAGAGATTTGGAAAGAGGATAGGCAGTAGGCTCTTCTTCCGGTCACCAAGACCTCAGATTAATTATTAGGGCCCCATTTAGGGCACATAGGGAAGAGTTGGGGATTTCTGAGGAGGAAATAGCCCAGGTTGAAGGTTGGGTAGACCTGGTAAATAAAATGTCAGGGTATCATGTAGACCCTAATCCAAATCCAGAGTCTTGGGAAAGTAGCGAGATTGCCACGGAAATTCGGGGGGTTTATTTGGCTGGAGCTTCAGCGAAATTTAGGATGCCAGAAGGGGTTCGATTGGTGCACCCTCCACCTTTTTTCCGACCCTATAGCCCTCCCCCAGGTCAGGTGGCCATTTGTTATGATGCTCTATCCTGCGGGATGAGGATGCCCCTGCACCCCTTTTTCAGGGCTCTAATTAGGAGTTACAACTTATGCCCCTACCAGTTGGCCCCAAATTTCTGGACGCAGGCGATGGGTACTTGGCTGGTGTGGCAGGAGGTCAATCCAGACTACCCCATCTCTCTGCACATCATCCACACCTTATATACCTTGAAGAAATCCGTTAGAAGGGAGAAGGATGTGAGGTCGGATGTCAAGGACTGGTACTACTTGTCTCCCAGAGGCTCATATCCTCCTATTATTACTGGTCATTCCACTTCGATAAAGAACTGGAGGAACCAATGGTTTTGGGTTGCGGGGGAGTGGCAGAGCTCACATGTGGACCCTAGTCCGAAAATCATTGTTTCCCGAACTCTTTCCCTACCTAGTGAGTCTTGTATTCGCTTTTGCGTCCTTACGTGTCGTGCGTCATCCACTTTTTATTTTCTGTTCATCTTTCTTTACTTGTTTTTTACACGTTATTGGTTTATGGCAGGGGACACTTTTGCTTGCTTCCACTCCGACGTGGACTTAGCGACAGTGAGGCACTTGTTTGCCTACAAGGGCACTTTTCAGGGGGTCATTCAAAAAAATAAACTCTTTGTTAAGCACGGCCTTATGCGAGCTAGGAGTAAGTTTGTTTCCTTACTGCCTTCATATCTTATGCCTCGTCCGTTCATAGCCTCATTCTCCTTCTTTTCTTGCTAGGTTCCAAGGACTTTCCGAAGATTTCCTTGAAGGGTCTTATGACAAAAAAGATCCCTCCTGCCCTTCGCCACATTAGCGAAATTGAAAGGAGGCAGAAAGCAGTACTTGCTAATTTGCAAGTAGGGGTGGCAAAGGAGGCATCCGAGGCGTCCACTGCCCAACTTGAGGGTCCTCTTCCTGCATTACATCCACCACCCAGTCTGCTGCCGGTGGGTCCCAACAGCCTAAATTGGAAAAAGGGGCTTAACCTAAGAAGGTTACTGTAACGGGGAAGGGAAAAAGGTCAGATAGGGGCGGCTCTAAGAGGGAGTGGGAGTCTAAGAATGTTTCTGTGCCATCTCCCTTATCCGAGGATATCTCTGAGCACGTATCTGAGGAGGAACTCGCCCCTTTGAAGAGGCTCGGAAGGGGTAAGGAAACCACCTCCGCCCCCAGAGACTCAAGACTTGGAGGATGAGCCTTCTGTGTCTATCCCAGACTTGGCTTATGAAGTGACACCCACGGGAGCAGAAGAGCTCCAATAGATTAAAGCCAGTGTTTTCCCCAGGGATGTTACTTTTAGTCCTTCCTTGTTTGACTCCCCTAGTTCTCCTCCTGCCAGGGCTGCCTTGGTCACTGAGCAATTTTGGGGCTGGTCTGCCTTCTCTTCCAGTGCCACTCCATCCCGGAAGCTGTTTGCTGCCAAAGCTATGAATGCTAGGGCACTGGCCCTTATTGAAGAGGTGGAGTCTTCAGTGGAGGAGGCGCAGGGGGACAAGAAGGACGCTAAGACTGCACTCCGTCACGTGGACAATATGTTGAGGGAGATTAAGGACCTCAAGGAGCATCTGTCCATCGCTCGCAAGGCCTCCTCGAAAGATAGGGTGACAGCCAAACATCTTCAAGAAGACAATGAAAAGTTAAAGCACGATCTTCATGCTTCCGAGGCAGATGTGGCGTCCCTCTGTAAGAAATTAGACACTCCAACCGGGCTCAGTCCATAACTTCTGAGGCCCTGATAGCAGCCAATGCGGCTAAAGCTAAGCTAGAGGCTGAGGTGGCAGCAGCCACTGAGAAATTGGGGAGAGAGGTGGAAGCTAGGAGAAAGGCGGAGGAGGATCTTGCCTCTCTAGAACGGCATATGCAATCTAGGATCACGGAGGTTCTGGAGTAGACTGTTATGACACGAGTGGAGAAAGCTCTGAGTGCCAAGGTGTCTGAGGTGATCTAGAATTTTAAATACACTTTTGAAGAGACACCAGAGTATGAGGCCATGTAGAGGGTCTTTGGGAATATAGGGGCCAAGATGGCTTTGGGTGACGTGAAGAAAGCTTTCCCAACTCTGGACCTATCCTCCATCGAAGCCCTGTACCCCGAACCTCAAGATGCAGATAAGGGCGATTCCCTTGATGATCCCGCAGATCCTTTGGATGTACCTGGCAGGAGCTCTTCAGAAGATGTCCCTCCTCAATGATCCTCTTTTGTATTTGCTTTGGTCATTTTGCATGTTGTATATTGTTCGAATTTTTTCAAAATGTAAGTGCAATGACGCTCTAAATTGTAAATGTAACGACATTTTGAATTGTAAATACTTTGATTTATAAACGTAGTGATTTAGTTTAGCTCATTATTTGTTTAAGTGTGAATGCTTCAAAACACAAACGCCCACTAAACGCATTGTATGAAGATAGGTAAACGTTTCCAAACACAAACGCATTGTATGAAGATACGTGAATAGTCCTTCAGATGTAAGTAGCTTAAGGCATTCATGCTGGCTGGTTAGATCTGATTTTGACAAACATCTGAACATTTTTTATTTATACTCCGTAACACCTGCATTTATTAGTTTGGATGAACTCCTATTGACGGTGTTAATACGTTCAACCCACACGCAGTGCAGGCTTTATAAGAGTCCCTTATTTTAACAAAGTTCAAGCATAGTGGAGATGTACTGTCCTATAAACAAAATAATGTAGGCATTTTTTGATGAGAACCCGGGAGGGGGTCCTCGTCGTAGCTCGCGGAATAATGCTTGGAAAGTTCCGAATCCAGGTTGGAACGGACGATAACAATGCAACCCCGACCTCACGACGCAAGAACCAGGGGTATATTAAACCCGAGACCCGTTACGATGCGGAGATAAGAACCACAAAGGGGGAACGCCACAAGGAATGTCCAGATCCTTGATAAGTTCAATTGTTTTGAACGCCACAAGATTTGAATCTTGATAAGTTCGATGTTTAAAGGGAAAATCCTCACCTTTAGAGAGAGTAAAAACACTCAATAATTTTATTCATCAAAAGTATTCTGTTTTTACATTGAATAGAAAAGCATATAAATAGGCAAAATAAACCCTAGTCGCTAACTGACTGTGAATAGAATTCTAATTAGGCTAAAATAACTAAAATAACCAAAATAAACTAGAACTAAACAAAACCCTAACCGCCTAATTAATTCAAAACTGCGGCGCCTAAGTTACGGCCGTGACTTATGAGTTTACGACCGTAAGTAAGCTACGGATTAAAAATTAAAAACATATGTTACGGCCGTGACAATTTTATTTACGGCCGTAAGTGACATTCTGAACAAAATAATAAAAGTTACAAAACTTTGTTTACGTCCGTGAGTAAATGGATTACGGCCGCGAAAACTTCCACTTCATTTACGGTCGTGAGATCATGCGTTACGGCCGTAATTGCCTTTCTGCCCAATTTCGTGATGTTGATGTTGATGTTACGGCCGTAAAAATGGGTGTTACGGACGTAAGTCAGCTTCTGCCCAATTTTCTGATCCTTTGACATTAATTGATCTGATTTGAATCTCGACTCGAGCCCAACATGAAACTTGTTCATTTTCCCATGTAGAATATTGTTGATTGCCCGTATCTTGATTTCTCATTTTTGACGCCTTTTCCGGATCACATCATCCCCTCTTCCTTTAAGATGATTCGTCCCGAATCATAACATTGTTCTTAGCTTCTTTTCCGGATCACATCATCCCCTCTTCCTTTAAGATGATTCGTCCCAAATCATAAAACTGTTCTTGGCTTGCTCACTTGGTTTAGCAACGAACCTTCTTCGTACAAGCAATGTTTGATCTTTGACGTTCTCTGAACCTGCTTGACTTCTTGTTTTGGCTTGAATTATAGATTTTCCCGTCAAGCCCACCCTGATTTGTACCATTACCTCCTTCTTTAGGATGATTCGTCCCGAATCATGGTGTTGTTCTTGAAAAATCAAACTGTACCTCCTGGATCAAACGGAAAATTGTCGATTCCCTGACATGCATTCAATAAATGATGCTCCTCAAATTTGTAGACAATAAGGTATTGAAACACGAGGGGAATTGACCAAGGTTGATGGAAATCAAATTTCCATGCACAATAAACCTGCAAGAAAGATTTAAAAAAAATGGGGAGGGAAATGTCAGTGTCTCCATGCACAAGGTATGGATCCTTGTATTCATGATACAAAACCTCCACAACTTTTTTTCCAACCACGAGGCCCTTCTGGTCGCCTCCAAAAGTCAATATACTTTCTTGCTCATTCTCTTCTTTTTTCTCAACCACATCTTCTAATTTTTCACATTCAACCACATCTTCAATATTTTTATTGACAATTTCAACATTCAAATGTTGAACTTCTACCCCAACTTCCAATTCATTCCTATCATTGTCAACAATGTTATTTTCAATCTCCTGTTCCACAATTTTATTTTGTACTTCAAGACTCGGAGTTTGATCAACTACTTCAATTTCTTTTTTCGCACACTCAACCTCCACTTCTAAATTTCTGGGCTCAATCACCTCTCCTAATTTCTCATGCTTTTGCTCATGCACCACCTCATAAATAATTTTATCGACATGATTAGATACCTCCTCAACACTACAGAAATTTTTATCTTCTAACTCGTTCCTCAAGTCTCTCTCCTTCTTTTCAACATTCATATCCTGACACTCCAATTTTAAATCCCCTCCAATCTCACTTTCACCCTGTTGTAATTTAGCTTTAGCCTCCCTTTCACTCTCCCTCTTTCTTAACTTAGCTTCTTTTCTAGCCTTCCGTTCATACATCATCCTTTCCTCATAAATTTCTGTTCGACTCTTCAAAAGAACCCTTGCATTAATCTCTTCATCCCAATCAACTCCACTCCCAATCCTAGGTTTATGGTTACGCCTATATTCCCTTTCACGTCGTTGAGCAAGTTCTGCACTATGCATATCTACCGAGTTCTTAACCTTCCCAAACTTCGTATCTAATCTCGCATCAAATTTCGCTTCCAATTTTGCAGCTAACTCCTCAAACCGTTTCTCGATCATGACAAGTAGAGAAGATTGATGGTTGTCTTTCCTAGATGATGAATTTTCGTGAAATTTGGACATTGTGGAATGTAATGGATTAATAGTTTGACACAAGGACTAATAATGAATTTTAATTTTGACTTGCAAGGTAAGGAATATCAATTAAGGAAATTCAAGAAAGTGTTTCTTGAATTTGACTTGAAAGGAAAGAATATCAAGAATATTGTAGAAACTCAAGAAAGTGGTTCTTGAATTTTGACTAGAAAGGAAAGAATATCAAGAATTTTAATTTGACTTGGAAGGTAAGGAATTATTAAGAATTTAAGGAAATTCAAGAAAGTGGTTCTTGAATTTCGGATTGACTTTTTTTTTTGAATTATGATGAATTTTCGGGATTAATAAAAATAAAAAAAAAATAATTTTTTTTTTTTAGTAAAATCCGAAAATCCGACACGAACGCAACAAAACAAACGGGACAGGATTTGGATAAGAATCGAATAAAATAAACAAGATTGAATATTTTGATGGATTTTTGTATGGATCAAATAACGAAAAAGTTTTACTGACACGAAGAACAAGATATGGATGATTTTGTGTAGACTCTATGATAAAAACACAAAATCAAATTGGATAGAAAAGAAAAACAAAACCTGAATCCAGAGTCCATATCTGATACCATATGATGAGAACCCGGGAGGGGGTCCTCGTCGTAGCTCGCGGAATAATGTTTGGAAAGTTCCGAATCCAATTTGGAACGGACGATAACAATGCAACCCCGACCTCACGACGCAAGAACCAGGGGTATATTAAACCCGAGACCCGTTACCATGCGGAGATAAGAACCACAAAGGGGGAACGCCACAAGGAATGTCCAGATCCTTGATAAGTTCAATTGTTTTGAACGCCACAAGATTTGAATCTTGATAAGTTCGATGTTTAAAGGGAAAATCCTCACCTTTAGAGAGAGTAAAAACACTCAATAATTTTATTCATCAAAAGTATTCTGTTTTTACATTGAATAGAAAAGCATATAAATAGGCAAAATAAACCCTAGTCGCTAACTGACTGTGAATAGAATTCTAATTAGGCTAAAATAACTAAAATAACCAAAATAAACTAGAACTAAACAAAACCCTAACCGCCTAATTAATTCAAAACTGCGGCGCCTAAGTTACGGCCGTGACTTATGAGTTTACGACCGTAAGTAAGCTACGGATTAAAAATTAAAAACATATGTTACGGCCGTGACAATTTTATTTACGGCCGTAAGTGACATTCTGAACAAAATAATAAAAGTTACAAAACTTTGTTTACGTCCGTGAGTAAATGGATTACGGCCGCGAAAACTTCCACTTCATTTACGGTCGTGAGATCATGCGTTACGGCCGTAATTGCCTTTCTGCCCAATTTCGTGATGTTGATGTTGATGTTACGGCCGTAAAAATGGGTGTTACGGACGTAAGTCAGCTTCTGCCCAATTTTCTGATCCTTTGACATTAATTGATCTGATTTGAATATCGAATCGAGCCCAACATGAAACTTGTTCATTTTCCCATGTAGAATATTGTTGAATTGCCCGTATCTTGATTTCTCATTTTTTTACGCCTTTTCCAGATCACATCATTTTTACTATCCATTATGCTTACTGATAGCACTGGGTGCAATCCTTAACGTAACTCACTTAATATTTTCATTAAATTATATGGAGACGTTGTGACCACCGAAGAGGAATTTGATTTTATTGAAAGTAGCGACGAAGGTGATCTGTGTTCCAAGGATTACACAACGGTACCCCAGATAGGTCTTCGATCATGTACGTGCCGGGTACCACCACGGAGGCGACTTTGTAAGGGCCTTCTTAGTTAGGACCTAAAGTCCCTACTCCTGGTTCTTTAGTAGAGGGAAGAAACTTTTTGAGGACTAAATCCATAATGTTAAAGTGCCGACCCTTTACCCTTTTGTTGTAGTAGCAGACCATTTTTTCATCGTACTTTGTCATTACTATCTGAGAATTACTCCGTTTTTCCAGGAGGAAATCCAAGCTAGCCCTCTGTGCTTCTTCGTTTCCCACCTCGCCATAATGGATTTGACGAAGAGAAGGCACCCTGATTTCAACTGGGCATACAGCCTCGGTTCCATATGCTAAGGAGAAAGGCGTTTCACCAGTGGCGGTGTGCGAGGTGGTCCGAAGTGCCCATAATACTTGTGGGAGTTCATCTACCCATGCGCGTTTTTTGGATTCCAGCTTCCTCTTTAGGGTGTTTTTTATGGTCTTATTTACAGCTTTAACCTGCCCATTAGCTTGTGGATGATGCGGAGACGAAAATAATTTCTTAATTCCCAAATCGTGGCACAATTCATCTATGCTTCTGTTTTTGAACTGTTTTGCATTATCACTAACCAACGAGTGCGGTATTCCGAATCTGCATATAACATTCTTCCAAATGAACTTGATGGTGTTGACCTCGGTAATTCTCATCAGGTGTTCCACCTCGACCCACTTGGTGAAGTAGTCAATTGCCACTATTGCAAAGCAATTGTTACCAGCACCCTTAGGCATAGGGCCAATAATATCAACCCCCCACTTCGCAAAAGGCCAAAGGCTTGTTACCACAGTCAACTTATGATGCTGCTGATGCGGTATGATTGCATGCCTTTGACATTTATTGCACTTGCGGACGAAGTCATGGGAATCCTTTCGCATAGTCGGCCAAAAATATCCCTGTTTAAGGGCTTTTCGAGCCAGCAACAACGCCCCGGCGTTGTTGGCGTTGTTGCCGCATATGCCCTCATGGATTTCTTTCATCACATACCATCCTTCCTCCGGCCCAACACATCTCAGCAAAGGAGAGGAGTAACTCCATTTATAAAGTAGATCATCCAAGAGTACGAAATTTGCGACATATCTTTGCAATTTTCTAGCTGCTTCCAGCTCGTCTTGTACTGTCTGATGCTTCAAATATGCTAGTATGGGACTCATCCAGGATCCTTCTTTTTCTATTGCCAAAATCTCCATTCGTGGCTCAATAGAAGAGGTCATCAAATGCTCAATTGGAATCAGATTGTGGAGCTCGGAATCATTACTGCTTGCTAGTTTGGATAAAGCATCTGCATTAGAATTCTCATTTCTGGGAATATGCTGTAACTCCATTTTTCCAAAGTTCACGGCCAAATCTTTCACTTTTTTCAAGTAAGCAACCATGGTTGGTTCTTTAGCAGCGAATTGTCCGTTAAACTGGCTTACGACAAGCTGTGAGTCAATATTTGCCACCACGGACCTAATCTTTAAAGCTTTCGCAAGTCTTAGCCCAGATAAGAGTGCCTCGTATTCTGCAACGTTTTATTTGAGGCTTTAAAGCCAAAGCGGATGGCACTGTGTAGTTTGTACCCTTCTTGACTCATTAGTAGTATGCCTGCCCTAGATCTTCCATCAGTCGAGGACCTGTCAATGAACAACTTCCACTCACGGCTATCCTTCGCATTATCAATCATCTCCACCTCTGGCGGATGGGTGAACTCAACTATGAAATCTGCCAATGCTTGACCCTTTATAGCAGTCCGAGGTTCATAATACAGGTCGTACTGCTGATTTCTATTCCCCACTTCATTAACCTCTCAGATACATCTGGTTTCTGTAACACCTGCCTCATGGGAAAGTTGGTGAGAACATGTATGGAGTGTTTTTGAAAGTAGGGGCGAAGTTTCAGAGCTACTTTGATCAACGAGAGAGCAAGTTTCTCCATATCTGGGTAACGTGTTTCTGCATCCAGCATGGCTTTGCTTACATAATACACTGAGAATTGATTCCCATCTTCCTCTCTGATCAGCACTGAGCTAACAGCCTCTTTCGATACAGCTAAATACAGATAAAGTGGTTCGCCAGCTTTTGGTTTTGATAACAATGGGGCCTGCCCCAAGAATGCTTTCAGGTCGGCAAAAGCTTGCTCACATTATGGCGTCCACCGGTATCACTTCCCTCCCCTCAAGATCTTAAAAAATGGCAAGCATTTGTTAGTGGACTTAGAAACGAACCGATTTAAAGCCGCAATCCTTCCCGTCAAGCTTTGCACTTCGTTTGGGCTCTGAGGAGATTGCATGTTCATCAAAGCTTTGATTTTATCGGGATTGGCTTCAATCCCTCTTCTGTTTACCATGAATCCTAGAAATTTTTTGGATGCTACTCCAAAAGCGCATTTCGCTGGGTTGAGCTTCATTCGATATTTCCTCAAAACATCGAAGGCCTCTGACAAATGGCGGATATGCTCCGTGGCGACTATACTTTTGACTAGCATGTCATCAACATATACTTCCATGGTTGATGGGTGTCAAATCCAACAAATAATAATATTTTCTTGCTCTCATAAAAATAAATTGCAATAGTGGTGAGTAAGGTCGAATCCACAGGAACTGGTTAGATTTAATTCTTCGGAAAAATCAAAAGCAATGAATTAAAAACAAGGGGGAATTTTGAATTTTGAATTAAAATCAATTTGTAAATAAATGAGTGCGAAATTAAAATTTGTAGAAATATCAAATTAAACAAATATCCAGCCCAATGTATAATTTCAGTATTGATTCACAGAATTGATCATGGATGCAAGAATAAAATCCTTAAATCATTCTCTAAATTGGTTATGGTCAATGATACGATCTAACAACCTATCTCTCCTTACTTTATCGATAATCGAGAGACGCTCGTTGATTATTTTCCTAATCAATAAACAACCCTAGATACGATCGTAGGATTTAATTTACCAATAGCATTAATTTCTAGAGAGACGACCAACTCTAACCAACAAATTCACACGTGTGATTCATTTAAGTTAGGTTATATGCCTTAATAACATGAGTCAAAAATCAGTCTATAAATAATTATGTTATTTGTCACTTATATTAGAAAACCTAAACAATTACGGATTTAGATTCCTAATTGACTAAGTATCATTTAGATGATTAAAGCAACGTGCACTTTGAATTAATCGATCAAAATAACAACTTCAATTCACAATCAAAAGACATATAAATAGAGAATAATTAAAGAAACAAATAAATTTAATTAGATCTCACAATTCTTGTAGAATCAAAACCTCGAATAACCTTGAACTGGAAAAATAAATTAGCTACTCATAAACATTGTTAATAAAAAAATAATAATGATAAACAAAGGTAAAGAAAAGTCAAACTCCAAGAGAAAAATTAGTCAAGGTGCGTGGCCGCCTCTAGTGGTGTCTCTCTCTAAAAATCTGTCTTCCTTTTTCTCCTTTAATTCCCCTCCTCTTGCCGTAATCGTGCCCAGAGTCCAATTTTCAGCAATTGTTATTTTCTTTTCAATTGTGGTGCTAGCCTCCTCTCTTCCCATTGGTCCAAAGACTTTTCTAGGGTAGTAGATGGGCCAAAAAAATTGTATTGTTGGGCTTTTCAAAGAGTAGTCCAATTTATGTTGCTGCCTTTTTATTTTTCGAAACCTGTTGCTGCTCTTGTGTCTCGACTGCTGTCTTTCAAAATCAATAAGGCGTGCCCACGCCTTATGCAAAGTCCTGATCTAATTGTGTACTTTTTGAGCTCCAAACTTGTTCTTTTAATTTGTGATATTGAATCAAATTGATCTCAATTCCCCACCTAATTCACAAAACATAAAATATGATTAATATTCAAAATTTAAGCATTTAAAGTCATTGAAATAAGAAGAAGAATCACTAATAAAACAACAATTATGCACCCTATCAAATCCCCCCACACTTAGACACTGCTTGTCCTCAAGCATAATCTAGCATCAAGTTAATGGAATGTACTCTCATCATCATCCATTCTTCTATCTCTACAATTCAACACTAGGCTAGTCACTTCAATAATTTTTTTCAAAATCCACACGTGGTGGGATTTAACACCTCACATTAGATTCACACAATACGCTCAAAGTGTTTAGGGTGTAAAGTATATATGCACTCTCAGGTCAAAGCATAGAAAACTCTTACCATAGGCTTGCTAATACATCACATTGGAGCCACCAATGGTTTTGAACACAAAGTATGGGTCTTAACACCAGTTGTAATGGGGCTTAAGTAAGGTGGGAAAAAAGGATACATTTTTGGCGATCTTCATTGAAGGAATTATATGAACTTCTTCGTAAGAACTCACTTAAAATTCATGTATTTCAATCATATCACTCCATACCCTAGTGTAGTTTATATCCTTTCACCTCTCGTGAGTATCCCCTCAACAACTATAAGTGAATTACAACATGGGTGTTAATTTCAATCAACTTGAAGACACGAAATATAGACCAAGCAATTCAAACCACTCAAAAACACATGTAATGGGAGTAGACACCCTCACAAGGTATTTCTCTCTTCGCACAAAGTGTATAAGGGTGAGAATTTTCACTCAACTCACTGCATGGAGAATTCATTGCCACAGACTGCTCAGATATCATGACCGGAGCTAACAATAACACAAGTGCAAAGTAAAGGTCTTTATTTGGTTGTAATGGGGCTTCGAGTTAGGTAGGATAAAAGGAAAATATTTAGGCTAAGTTGAGAGGAGAGTTCACAAGCTGATTCAATTCAAAACGATATCTCTTCCTCCACCTTTCAATATGATTTTTCCATAATTTCCTAGCATCCAATCGATTAATCCCTTGACTCTTATTATGCACGTGGGTTTTATTCTCTTCACATGATTTTTTTTTGTACAACTTGATTTCTTTTTGACCCCATTATCACTTAAACATTGATGAATAACACAAAGTGAAAGCTCCCGTTTTTCTGAAGCTAATTCTGTCACATAATTCACAATCAATACAAGCTTGTGAAATTCCTCTCTTGTGGGTTCAAGATAGAGGTTACATGAAATAACGGGAATCCATGGCTTGTAGCGTGGCAACAAAATTCCAAAGACAGGCTAAAGCTCAAAGAAGCTTCTATTGGTACTTGTATCATGGCAGGCTCTTTAAGAAGGCCAAATTGGGTTTCACCTAATGTCTTTACTATATTTTGCACTTGAGTCAAGAAACTACAACGGCATGCACAAGAGAGAACATCCAAGAACAAACAAACCATGCAGGACACACATCAAAGAATACGAGCTTAATATAAAAATAAAAACAGCTCATATGCTCAAAAGCTCACGAATTACGGTTTATATGTTGATCTCATTCATTTATGAGATAAAGGTCATTACTTAGTCCTAGTTTCAAACTTAAATTAATGCTAAAAAGGGTGGAGTTAGGTCAATCGGAGTGGTGTTACAACACATCAAATTTGGTTTGACTCAATTAGGTATAGATTGCAACTCGACCCCTTTATCTCCCAACATTTCTTTCACATTACAAGTCTTTGATTTTCAATGTCTTTTATCCTCAACCAAAATTATTTGAAGCACAAGTGAATAAGCTCATATATTCCTTCAATGCAAGGTTCAAGAGAATGGAATATTAGCAAGGAACAGGAGTGTTCATGGCTTGTATTGTGGTTGATTTTCAACAAAGAGGCTATTGCTCAAAAGTGGCTTTCTAGTGGCATATTTCAAGGTAGGCATTTTAAGAAAGTTAAATTTGGCTTCACCTAAGAGCCCATACTTATTCAGTGCATTCAATTACCAATAGGCATCTCAACATGCATAACAAAGCAAGTTCTAGAAGATATCCACTACACTTGACAGTCACACAATCAAAGGATAGAGCATTGTGTAATATTATATGTAAGTTCTCAAGAGGCTCAAAAAACTCACAAAATATGGTTAATGTGCATCAAATCCCACACACTCTTCAATCAATTCCCATCAAATCAAATGAAATGAACAATAAATCAATTACTCATCCAATTTGTCATCCTTAAATAGAGTAAACACGAATGATAATGAAAGAAAAGAAAATGGAATTAAAATTAAAACAGAAAGTGTAAATTAAGAAAAAGGCAAAAGCATCCCCCACCCCCACACTTAGTCTAAACATTGTCCTCAATGTTGCAAAAAGAGCAAAAATTGTAGAAATTTTACGATAGAGGACTTCCCTGAAGATATGTAGCTATGAACTGGATGGTGGCGAAGGCGGGTTGAATCCCATGTGAACGAAGAAGGCATTCTGATTTCTTTCCATCCTCGCGAGCCGAAGCTCAATCCTATCAAATCGATCCTCATTACATCCCGTGGATGTGGATGCAGAAGCACGATTGGGGATGATGGCCCTTCAGGGTTTCTGGCGGTAGGAATTGTGCGGGTAACCCTAGGTGCAATGGGCCCTGGTTCATGGAATTTGTACGTGCTGCCATCCTTCCAAACCAACCCCATGATCTCTAAGCAATGCAAGTCCAATGGTTGCATCTCGCAAGAAACATGAAGATCATTATTAATAGGATCAATCAAATTTGCGTGAATAGCTAACTGAGTGATCAAAGAACCTAAAATTAAAGGACGCTTGTTAGTTAGCACATTAGCAAATTGTGAGGCCAACCAGTAACCAAGATTCACCTTTATTTTGTTCAACATGCACCACAAGAAAAAAAATTCAGATTTTGACAATACAGCTGCCGAGTCTTTCCTACCCGAAAATGTGAATGCAAGAAACCTATGTATGTATTTTAGGGCAAGATCACGAAGGAAAGAATCTTTGGATTTGCTTGGATGACAGAAAATAGAGGTGGACAGTGTTCTGTACAAAGAAACTGGTTCAAAATCATCCCTATAATCACATGCACTATTCAAGTATTCATCGGTTTCAGAATAATCATTGTCAATAAAACCAAATGCTAAATTGAAATCAGTATTGAAAGTTTGAAATATTTCCCCATGAGTTTGAATTGAACCACCCGAGGGCTATTCAACGTGAAATCATCGGGTTTTTTGAATTCAAAAGTGGTGTAAAATTCCCTAACGAGTTCAATGTAGGCAGAATGTTGAATAGAAAAATAAGAACGCCAACCTATATTTTCAATAAGCTCAAACACATTCCTATCGATATGCAAAGATTCCATGGTATTCCTATCAATGTATTTGCAAGGTATGATGTCTTTATCACAAATTTTCTTATAACGTTCTTTGTCCTTTTTCTTAGTGAATTGCAAACACCCATTCAAATCCGAATCAGAAGGTGGAAGAATGTGCAAACCTTTACCAATTCGAGCTCGTTTGCACGCAGGAGGGTTGACCTCAGCAGGGGCTGATTGCGTGTCTACAGTGGGCGGAGGGCTCACAACTTTTTTCGAGCTCCCACGGCTGGACTGAGGTGCTTTGTTTCTGCCCATGACGCCCAATTCGTGTTTGGTTGCTGCAGTGTAAAATTGGATCAAGAATGTGGCGAGAGAAAATAGAAGGGGCTGCTGACCGGTGGTGATTGAGAGGGAACAAGATTTGGCGGTATTATGGGATAGAGAAAATCGAGTCGAGCCGGAGGTAGAAGGTAAGGGCTCCGGCGATGTAGGGAGAAGGGGGAGCTGGTGGTAAGAGTGGCGCGGTACAGAGGCGAAGGAGTTTGGGGCGAGTGCTCGAGAGAAAAAGGGCGCGACGTCGCGCGGAAGAGAGGCGAAAGGGACCCCGCGGTTTCGAACTAAGGATGAGAGCGACTGGTTGGTTGTGCTAGGCGGCGGAGTCACAGCAGGTGGAGGAGTCGAGAGAAAGAGGGCGCGCAGCTAGGGCTGGGCAAAACCCAAACCAACCCGATCAACCCGCCCAACCCCAACCGAGTCGACCGGGTTCGATCGGATTTTTGCAAAAAATGAGACTGGGTCGGTTTTTGAGTCAACTGGTCGGGTCGGGTTACGGGTTACAATTTTAAAACCGGGTAACCCGACCCAACCCGAATTTAGAAAAAAAAAAAAAAAAAAAAAAAGACGGAAAATTGATGTTTTAAACCCAAAATTCAGAATTCAGTTTCTAACCTAAGTCTACTAACCAAGCTCCAGCCTCCAATTCAGTCGCCGCTCCTCTCTCGCTCAGTGCCTCAGTACTCAGTAGATCCGCTCCTCTCTCGCCTCTCGCTCAGTCCATCTGACTCCATCAGCTGATTCAACTCTCACCTCTCGCTCAGTCTCCGTCAGTCGCTCGCCATCGAGCTCCCACTCTCATTTCCATCTTCTGCCGCGGCTCCGCCGGACCTCGAGGTCCTCGACTGCCTCCCTGTTCCGCGACTTCCGACCGGGGTACCTGATTTTAACTTTTTAATTTTCTTTCAGCCAAATATGAGCTTAGCCAAATATGCAGTTATAAATACTTAGTAATGTTGATTTTCTTGAACTCCATCCGTTTTGTGTCAAATTTAAACATAAATTTGATTTCATCACATACTTTCTTATTCTTGTTGATTTACTGATCTTACAGTTTTCGCACCATGTTTATATGACACGTAGGTGACCTTTCCTGCTGCCTGCGGGTAAATTAGCGGACTACTAGTAATAGAAAGTAGAACAAACAAACACATATCCACTCCTAAGTTTCAAAATTTTCACCTGAAAAGTCCTAAATGAATGATAAAAAACAGTATTAATTAGATTGAAAAAGTTAATAGCATTAAAATAAGAACACAATAATGAAAGCATACCTGTTGATGTGTTTTATGAACCATATACTTATCCATAATTCATAGTTTGAGACTGTATAAAAATAATAGTAAAATAAAAGAAAATGAGATGTAGTGAAGTGAATGAAGAAATTGCTTTCTTGGAATCCTGTTTTGTGGTGTTTCTCTTTGTATGTAAATGTGATTCCACTGCAGGTCTGCTTGTTGACTATATTTATGTTTATTCGGATGTATCAAGATATTTGTTTAAGCAGTGCTTTGAATATGACTAAATTGAGTTTTAGATTTGAATTCCTTCATTTCCAGCTAATATATTCAAGAATTCTGTGTTTCTTTTGAATTTTTTGGTTACTTTGGTTACTTGGGTTATCAGACAAGGACAAGTATTTAACATTTTTAATACATTGTTTTATGTTGTTATATTTGTTGTTTAATTGGGTCAATAATTTAAATTTTAAGTGATTTTACAGGTTGTATACTTAAATAATTAATTGGGGCTACAAAAATTAGATTTTTGGGCTATTTTAAAACATTTTGTCAATTTGGGCCGAAGCCCAACCCGCCCAACCCCTTATTGGGTTGGGTTGGGTTGAAATCTAGCATTGGGTTGGGTTGGGTTGATTTTACATCAACCCGACCAAGTTAGGTTGGGTTTGGGTTGGACCAAAACCCGACCCAACCCAACCCACGCCCAGCCCTACGCGCAGCGACGGCCTGATCAAGGGTTGGGGCGCGACGGGTTGAGGGAGTTAGGGATTTGATATGGGGAGGCGGGGGAGAGGTGGTGATTGAATCAGAATAGGGTTTTAATTTTTTTTTTTGTCATGCTAGCAATCCGAGATGGACATTGGTTAAGGTGTGGGCACGCCTTATTCTAAGTTTTTCTCCACTATTTGAACCAAGTGCTTTCTTCATAGAGCGTGCCCACGTCCTAATGAAGATTCATATCTGCCCAAAAATTAAAACAATGTCAATTTCACTTCAAAAAATTACATCGATCATAAAATAAATAATGTTGAATAAATAAATAAAAATAAACAAATAGATGAAAATGAATAAAGGGATAAAAATTGCTTGTTAAACTAAGGAAAATAAATTCGGGTTGCCTCCCGGAAGCGCTTTTCTTTTACGTCTTTAGCTAGACGTTCCCATCGCTCAATTAGTGTAAGTTTGGCATTCTAAATCGAATTGATCAACATTACATACCGGAAAGCCTTCATAAAAGGGTTTTAAACGATGTCCATTGACTTTAAAAATCTTACCCGTATCCAATCCTTGAATTTCAACTGCACCATGAGAATATACATTAGTAACGAGAAAGGGGCCTATCCATCTAGAACGCAACTTACCAGGAAACAATTTCAATTTAGAATGATAAAGGAAAACTTTCTGACCAATAGAAAATGTTTTCCTGGAAATCATCTGATCATGGAAAACTTTTGTCTTCTCCTTGTAGATCCTTGAGTTCTCATAGGCATCATTGTGGATCTCTTCCAACTCTTGCACTTGCAATTTTCTTTGCTCCCCCGACTCATCCATTCTCATATTGCACTGCTTAATGGCCCAGTATGCCCTGTGTTCTAATTCTACTGGAAGGTGACAAGGTTTACCAAATACCAAACGGTAAGGAGACATACCTATAGGAGTTTTGTAGGCAGTTCGGTAAGCCCAAAGTGCATCATCAAGCCGTAGACTCCAATCCTTTCTGTCTGGGTTGACAGTCTTTTCAAGTATGGATTTGATTTCTCTGTTGGATACTTCAGCCTGTCCATTAATTTGCGGGTGGTATGCAGCAGAGACGCGGTGGGTAACATTGTATTTCTTAAATAAAGCCTCCATCACTCTATTGCAAAAGTGAGTCTCGCGATCACTAATGATAGCTTTAGGCGTCCCGAACCTAACAAAAATATGAGATTTGACAAAATCTGCAACCACTTTAGCATCATCAGTTCGGGTGGCTTTAGCTTCCACCCACTTTGAAACATAATCCACAGCAAGAATTATGTAAACATTACTATAAGACGAAAGGAAAGGACCCATGAAATCAATACCCCACACATCAAATATTTCACAAACAAGAATAGGGGTGAGTGGCATTTGATCTCTAAGTCCTATTGTTCCAGTTTTCTGACATTGTTCACAAGATTTGCAAAACATGTATGAATCATGAAATAAAGTAGGCCAAAACAATCCACACTCTAGTACTTTACGGGCTGTTCGCTTAGGACCAAAATGTCCTCCACAAGCATATGAATGACAAAATTTTAAAATTGAAGGAATTTTTTGTTGAGAGACACACCTAGGAATAATTTAGTCAGAGTAATGCTTCCACAAATAAGGGTCGTCCCACACATAATATTTAGCATCACTCTTTATCCTATTTTTTTGAGCTCTAGACAAATCATGTGGTAGCGTTCTAGTAACTAGATAATTAACAATATCAGCGTACCAGGGTATTGCTTCTTTGATAGAAAATAGATGCTCATCTGGAAAATTATCCTTTAATGGTGATGGCTCTTCACTTGTGGTTAATCTGCTGAGATGATCAGCAACCAAATTCTCTGTGCCCTTTTTATCCCGTATCTCTAAGTCAAAATCTTGTAGCAAGAGAATCCAACGAATCAGCCTAGGTTTCGCCTCCTTCTTTGAAAACAAGTACTTGAGAGCTGCATAATCAGAATAAACAATCACTTTAGTACCAAGTAAATATTGACGGAATTTTTCTAAAGCGAAAACAATAGCTAAAAGTTCTTTTTCCGTGGTTGAATAGTTTCTTTGTGCGTTATCAAGTGTTCTGGAAGCATAGTATATGGCATGATGAGCTCTTCCAACTTTTTGTCCAAGCACGACACCTACTACATGATTACTTGCATCGCACATGATTTCAAATGGGAGGTTCCAATCAGGTGGTTGGATAATTGGGGCTGAGGTGAGCATATCCTTCAATTTATCAAATGCTCCTTTGCACGCCTCGTAAAATTCAAACAACATATCTTTTTGCAATAATTTACACATGGGCTGTGAGATCTTGGAAAAATCCTTGATAAAGCGCCTGTAAAAACTTGCATGTCCAAGAAAAGAGCGAACTTCCCGAACAGTTGTGGGGTAGGGCAAGGATTTAATAATATCTATCTTAGCCTTATCAACCTCAATACCCTTAGAAGACACGATATGACCTAAAATAATTCCTTGATCAACCATAAAATGACATTTTTCGTAGTTCAAAACTAAACTCGTTTCTATGCATCTGCCAAGAACTTTTGTAAGGTTAGTTAAACATGAGTCAAAAGAATTACCATAGACTGTAAAATCATCTATGAATACCTCTATGATGTTCTTCACATAATCTGAAAATATACTAACCATACACCTTTGAAATGTAGCAGGGGCATTACAAAGTCCAAATGGCATCCGTCTATACGCAAAGGTGCCAAACGGACACGTGAATGTGGTTTTCTCTTGATCTTCTGGTGCCACTGGAATCTGGTGAAAACCTGAATCACCATCAAGACAACAATAATGAGTACGACCTGCTACACGCTCAAGCATTTGATCAATAAATGGGAGGGGGAAGTGATCTTTCCTAGTTGCAGCATTTAACTTCCTATAATCAATACACACCCGCCACCCATTTTCAACACGAGTAGGGATCATCTCACCTTCAGAATTCCTAATAACTGTTATACCTGTTTTCTTTGGGACTACCTGAACTGGACTCATCCATTTACTGTCAGAAATTGGATAGATCATACCTGCATCAAGAAGTTTTAAAATTTCTTTCTTTACCACTTCCATCATTGGTGGGTTCAGTCTTCGTTGGGCTTCTCTAAAAGGTTTACAATCTTCTTCTAGTAGTATCTTATGCATGCAAGTAGAGTGACTCAATCCCTTAATGTCTGCTATAGTCCACCCGATTGCTTGTTTATATTCCCTAAGCACCCGAGTCAATTTCTCTTCCTCCAAGGGAGAGAATTTCTTGGAAATAATTACCGGGAGCATTTCTCCTTCTCCTAAGAACACATACTTCAAATGGTCCGGTAGGGGTTTCAATTCCAATTTTGGTGCCTGCTCAATAGAAGAAAGAAGTTTTGTGTGAGAACTAGGCAATTCAATTTGAGATACATTGTACCTTATCGGTCCAAGCGACTCAAGTTCATGAATTGCTTCCTGCAAATCAAAATCCAACACAAAATTCATAGCCTTCTCTAGTCTGTCACGAGTGAGATTCCTGCTAAGTGCAACATTCAACTTATCATCATTGTTAAGATCAAAAATATTTTGTGCTAGAGGGTCGATGACATCCATAACATAAACAGGGGACACGTCACTAGGATATCTCATGGCTTCATAAATATTAAATTTAATGATTTCACCATCAAACTCCATTGTGAGTGTTCTAGCATGCACATCAATTTTTGTCCTAGATGTTTTAAGAAATGGTCTTCCTAGTAAAATCGGTGTAGGATTAGAAGAATTATCTTCCTCCATATTAAGTACATAAAAATTAGCAGGAAAAACCAATTCATTTACTTGAACCAAAACATCTTCTAAGACTCCCTCAGGGTACACATTGGACCTATCAGCTAGTTGAATAATCACGCCTGTTTCTTTCAATGGACCAGTATTTAAAGATGAGTAAACAGACAAAGGCATGACATTTATTGTAGCTCCTAGATCTAGCATGGCCTTCTCGACTCTAACCTTACCTACTTTACAAGGGATGGTAAACATACCTGGGTCCTTGCATTTAGGAGGTAGTTTTTTCTGGAGAACAGCTGAAACATTTTCTCCGACACTTATCTTTTTATTCCCTTTCAATTTTCTCTTATTGGTGCACAATTCCTTAAGAAATTTAGTATATCGAGGCACCTGTTTAATTGCATCGAGTAAGGGAATATTTACCTCAATTTTTCGAAATATTTCCATGATTTCCTTTTCTTCTTCCTCCTTCTTGGATTTGTTCAATCTTGTAGGAAACGGAGGAGGTGTCACGAAAATCCTGGGTTGTTCTTTGTCAAGTACTTCAGGTTGGTCAACATGACGTTGTGGGATGACTTCCTTTTCAGTTTCCTCTCCCTTACTACCTGGCTTTGACTTACTAGGTTCTTTCAGTTCCTTCCCGCTTCTCAGAGTGATTGCACTGGAGTTTTGTTTTGGGTTGACAAAGGTTTGGGAAGGTAGTTTGCCTTGAGATTCCAATCAGCTCACAGTTGACGCCAATTGACTCATTTGAGTCTCCAAATTCTTCATGCCTGTTCTCGTTTCCTGTTGAAATTGTTGTGTATTAGTTGCAAGTGATTTCACAATTTCTTCTAGAGACATACCTGAGCTCGAAGAAGGTTGTTGCGGTTGAGGTGTAGGCATTCTAGGTTGGAATTGTTGGAACTGTTGGAATTGCGGCTTGGTCTGATAACTAAAGTTGGGGTGATCCCTCCATCCTGGGTTATAAGTATTTGAATAAGGATCATACTTCGGTTGAGGTGGGCCTGGAAATCTCCCAACTGCATTAGCTTGCTCAAATGAATCTTCTTGGAGAGTTGGGCATGTGTCCGTTGGATGACCAGTGGCAGCACAAATTCCACATGCCTTAACATGTTGCATTTTTCCTGCAGCCATTTGTTGAACAAGAGAGGTTAGATTTGCTATTTGATTTTCAAGGGAAGATACATTTACCTCGTTCACTCTTTTCACAGGAGTGTCTTGTCTGAATCCAAACTGATGTGTGTTAGCGGCCATGATGGAGATCAGATCCCTAGCGGCAATCGGAGTTTTATTCACTATAGCTCCTCCGCTAGCTGCATCCATCATTTTCCTCTCCATTGGTAACAATCCCTCATATAAGTATTGAATGAGTAATTGTTCAGAAATTCCATATTGGGGGTAGCTTGTGCACAACTGTTTAAACCTTTCCCAATATTCATGCAAGGTTTCGGTATCTCTCTGTTTGATTCCATATACCTCTCTTCTGATGTTTGCAGCTCTTGAGGCTGGGAAAAATTTGTCAAGAAATAATCAGACCATTCTTGTCCATGTAGCTACAGAACCTGGCGGTAGATAGAATAGCCAATCTTTTGCTTTGTCAGCTAGTGAGAATGGAAAAGCCCGCAACTTGATTTGTTCTTCAGTCACTCCTTGTGGTTTCATACTTGAACACACCATGTGGAATTCCTTCAGATGTTTGTGAAGATCTTCATTCTCGAGCCCATAGAATTTGGGTAGCAAATGGATCAATCCAGATTTCAATTCAAATCCCACATCTAAGACTGGATACTGAATGCAAAGTGGCTGTTGATTTTGATTTGGTGCAGCCAATTCCCTTAAAGTTCGTTCCTCATTGGCCATTGCTTTCTCTTGCTCAGTTTTAGAACCACAAGAAGAATCAGTTGTTGATTCTGACAAGTCAGCTACTAAATTCAATCTGCTTCGTTTGCGCAACTTGGCTTCCTTCCTTCCTCAATTTCCGAGCTGTCTTCTCAATTTCAGGGTCGTATCGCAACTCACCTGTACGAGAACAACGAGACATAAAAGAAATAAAGAAATTAGTAAAAGATATAAAAAATAAACAAACAAATAAGTAGATAACAGTAAATGAAAAATTAAATCTGATTAACATCAGTCCCTGGAAACGGCGCCAAAAATTTGATGGGTGTCGAATCCAACAAATAATAATATTTTATTGCTCTCATAAAAATAAATTGCAATAGTGGTGATCAAGGTCGAATCCACAGGAACTGGTTAGATTTAATTCTTCGGGAAAATTAAAAGCAATGAATTAAAAACAAGGGGGGTTTTTGAATTTTGAATTAAAATCAATTTGTAAATAAACAAGTGCGAAATTAAAATTTTTAGAAATATCAAATTAAACAAATATCCAGCCCAAGGTATAATCTCAGTATTGATTCACAGAATTGATCATGGATGCAAGAATAAAATCCTTAAATCATTCTCTAAATTAGTTATGGTCATTGATACGATCTAACAACCTATCTCTCCTTACTTTATCGATAATCAAGAGACGCTCGTTGATTATTCCCCTAATCAATAAACAACCCTAGATACGATCGTATGATTTAATTTACCAATAGCATTAAATTTTAGAGAGACGACCAACTCTAACCAACAAATTCATACGTGTGATTCATTTAAGTTAGGTTATATGCCTTAATAACATGAGTCAAAATCAATCTATAATTAACTATGTTATTTGTTACTTATATTAGAAAACCTAAACAATTACGGATTTAGATTCCTAATTGACAAAGTATCATTTAGATGATTAAAAAAACGTGCACTTTGAATTAATCAATCAAAATAACAACTTCAATTCACAATCAAAAGACATATAAATAGAGAATAATTAAATAAATAAATAAATTTAATTAGATCTCACAATTCTTGTAAAATCAAAATTTCGAATAACCTTGAACTGGAAAAATAAATTAGCTACTCATAAATATTGTTAATAAAAAAATAATAATGATAAACAAAGGTAAAGAAAAGTCAAACTCCAAGAGAAAAATTCGTCAAGGTGCGTGGCCGCCTCTAGTGGTGTCTCTCTCTAAAAATTTGTCTTCCCTTTTCTCCTTTAATTCCCCTCCTCTTGCTGTAATCGTGCCCAGAGTCCAATTTTCAGCAATTGTTATTTTTTTTTTTCAATTGTGGTGCCAGCCTCCTCTCTTCCCATTGGTCCAAAAACTTTTCTAGGGTTACTGATGGGCCAAAAAAATTGTATTGTTGGGCTTTTCAAAGAGTAGTTCAATTTATGTTGCTGCCTTTTTATTTTTCGAAACCTGTTGCTGCTCTTGTGTCTCGGCTGCTGTCTTTCAAAATCAATAAGGCGTGCCCACGCCTTATGCAAAGTCCTGATCTGATTGTGTACTTTTTGAGCTCCAAACTTGTTCTTTTAATTTGTGATATTGAATCAAATTGATCTCAATTCCCCACCTAGTTCACAAAACTTAAAATATGATTAATATTCAAAATTTAAGCATTTAAAGTCATTGAATTAAGAAGAAGAATCACTAATAAAACAACAATTATGCACCTTATCAATCGTGTTTCCCAATTGTTCTGAAAACATACGATTTACCAACCTTTGATAGGTGACTCCAACATTCTTTAGGCCAAATGGCATAGCTCTGTAACAATAGAGTCCCCTATCAATAATAAACGAGGTGTGCTCCTCATCCGATTCGTGCATGGAGATTTGATTGTATCCGAAGTACGCATCCATAAAGCTTAGCATCTCATGTCTCGCTGTGGAGTCAACTAACTGATCAATCCGAGGCAGTGGAAAACTGTCTTTGGGGCATGCCTGGTTTAAATTCGAAAAATCAATACATACTCTCATTTCCCATTATGTTTTGATACCAAAACAGGGTTTGATACCCACTTCGGATACCGATATTCTCTGATAAAGCCATTTTTCAATAGCTTTGTTACCTCTCTTTCAAGGCCTCGTATCTATCAGAACTTATCGGTCTTCTCTTTTGCCTGTGCCCAGGACTTCTGGGATCGAGCTGGAGTCTGTGACAGGCGACTTTAGGATCAATTCCAACCATGTCATCATATTTCCATGCAAATACATCGAGGTTCTCAAGTAAGAAGCTTTTCAGCTGATATTTGTATTCAACCGACGAATCTAATCCAATATGCAACTCCTTGATTAGGTCAAGTGGATCTACACCGAAGCATTCCAACCTTTCAGCTGGGGTAGAGCAATTGTCTCTAGCCATTCTTGGGTCTAGATCTACCAGATTTTCTTCCAGCGTCATTGTAACATCCTCATTTTCTGAGGGCCCTCCACCCAGTCTTTCAGGGTCCGCAGCAGCCTCGGCCATTGCCACATCGCTAATCATGTTCAAGCTCCGGTGTTGAAATTTTCGGATAGCATTTATGTAACAGGCCCGTGATTCAGTTTGGCTTCCCCTAACAGTTGCAACACCGTACTCCGTGGAGAATTTCATGCAAATATATTTCGTATGGGTTGCAGCCCCCAAGTCGATGAGACCTGGCCTTCCAATCGAGCCATGATAAGAGGAGATCTTGTCTACAACCAAGAATTCCATGGGGATTCTTGATAAAGTTGGTGCTTGCCCTACCTCAGTCATAAGGGTTATGGATCCTCTGGGAGTTATGTTGTCCCCCGTGAATCCATATATTGGATTTGGAAGTGGAATGAGTGGGGTGCTAATCCCCATCTTATCAAAAGTTACTCCATAAATTATGTTTACCGAGGCACCATCATCCACCATCATTCTTGACAACCCATTCCGAGCCACCACTACCCTGATAACCAATGCATCATTATGCGGAAAGTGTACTCCAATAGCGTCGTCTTGGGTGAAGGCGATAGATTCTGTCCGAGGCATCCCATCAGGATGTGATAATTCACATTGGCAGGCTGCTTGGCCTCTCAGATATATCTCTTCTGGGAGATATTTGTGCTTCCACCTGGATGGGGGCCTCCCAATATTGTGTCGATTTCACGAATCGGCGGATCATTTGCAGTCATAGGTAGTTCTCTAGTATCTTTAGCATGTGCGGAGGAGTCATCCTGACCCTTGCTCCTGTCTCTTTGTCGACTGTCAATCCTTTCTTTGGTTGGGTTCTTCCATGGAGCTCGCCTGTCAGCTCGGTTGAACTTTTGACTACTTGGTTTTTGCGTTTTCCCTTTGTTAGGAGAGAAATCACTTCCCCTTCTTCCGTGTGCATTTTGGTCTGCTAACATGTGGATTTCCCTACAATCTTCAGTTGCGTGGCCATAATATCTGTGGTAGGCGCAGTAAGCCGCAATCATGGGCTGTTTTCCACTTCGACTTTCCATTCTTCCTCGAGCCATGGGAGGATTCTGAGAGGGAGCGTTGGAGTGCAAGTTAGTGATAGCTTTCGTGATCTCTGCTGCATAGCTGGACCCGGTTCCTGGAAATGGACGTGGCTCTCCACTTCGGTTACTGCCGAACCTATCCTTATTACCTCCTTTCCTGAGGTTCGCTTCATTAGGATACCCAAGATTGTATCTCCCTTGAGGATGATTGTCTCTGGCCCTAGCCATTTCTTCTGAGACGATCTCTTCTTTCATCAGATCTACTAGGGCATTGTAATCCCTCGACTTTCTGCTTCAGACATCCCTCCAAAACATGCTCGTCATGTCTAGCCCCCATTTTAATGTGGAAAACATCTCCGCCTCGATGACGTTCTCACAAATGCGCATCTCTTCAGTGAACCGGGCTAGGTAACTTTTCAGAAATTCCTCCCTTCCTTGCCTTAAGTCCTGAAGGCGTTGGAGTGGGAACTGGCCAGGCCTGGAGGAAATAAAGCCATTTTTGAATGTTTCCTTCAAATCTCTCCAACTGTGGATGCTACCAAGAGGGAGTTTTTTGTACCATTGTATCGCACTTTCCTCAAGGGTTAAAGTAAAGGCCTTGCATTTCAGTGCCGGAGTGGCTCCGGCTATTTCTATGCTAGCGCGGTAGTTTAACAGGTGATCATCAGGGTCACCTCAGCCAGAATACTTTGCTATTTCTGGAATTTCAAAGTCATGATGCACCGGACACCTACGGATGCTCTCCGTGAAGGGGCTTATTTCCTCTTCGTCATCTAGCTCGTATGACGGTATTTCACTGTTCTTGTTATGATCGGAATATATCGGGTCATGGTGTTGGTCGTAGGGTGGTGGAGGGTACTCCTGTCTTTGTGGTGGAAAAACTTGCCCCGTAGTTTGGCTTTTCGAAGGTCGGAAGATCATTACAAGATTTTGTCTGAGCTGCTTCTGTTCTCCTTTCCTGCCTATTCCTAGGCTCAAGTGTGGGGGCTAATTTTTCTGCCCCTGTGTTATGCCGGTCTCCATGCATTTAGCTCCGTGACAGGGCTTCTTCAGCGCGTCGCTCCCGCCTATTTCTAGGCTCAGCTGCATGGTGTTGACCTTGGTCAATCTGACCCCCTCGTTTGCCCCGGAATAATCCCCCTATTCGGCAAAAAATGCTACCAGACTTCGAAGGCGAAGCCTCTCTGCGGCTAATAGGGGGTTGATCTTATGCTCTTGGTGCTTCATGCACCAGGTCCTCTTCGTTGAAAGGAGCAGATTCTAGCTCGGCGAATGCCTGCGGATCTTGATAATAATAGGAGGCAGTAGCTGCATCAGATGGTGAGTAATGTGGATGTGCGTATTGCGGGATCATCATGGGCTCGTTTACAACATACCCTTGAGCCATGTAGGCATTCATCGCAGCAGTTTGTTTGATCTGTTGTTTCTACATTTCTAGCATTTGTGCTGCCATGCGAGTCATATCTCGCAGAATGCTGCGATTTCGGTGCCGGCGCGGAGGGTTAGGTTGGGCCATTCCCTCGTTTGCGTTCTCATGAGGCCTCTGAAGAGCCTCTTCCTCGCTGTGCTGGCCGTCTCTACTCCTACGAGGGTTAATATCATCGCCACTTTCATTCATGTTCAGAACAATTCTTTGATTTTATCTTTTCTTTCAAAGATGGGTGAGCTTTTATCTCAAAATCCTAATCCTTTTTCAGGGTTACACTTATGTTTCAAAGTTTCACGCCTTTTTCAAGGTTAATAAATTTATGTTTCAAAATTTCACGCATTTTTCAAGGTTAATAAACTTATATTTCAAAGTCCTTGCAGTTCTCCGCTCTTTTGCAAGAGGTTACTCGTCCTTTTTCAAAACTTCATTTCTATGTGTGAATTTTCATCATGCGTTTTCGTAGTTAGCAGTATGGTTTCTCACAGACGGCGCCAAAATGTTAACCACAAAATCCGGCTGGACCTTGGACCAACACGTCGCAGATCCTCCCTCTTAAACACGTGGACCTCCTGAGCACTGTGACAAACAATCAGTTTGCAAAGGAGGCCGAGGTGGCTCCCGTTTGCACTCCGATGACAAAGTCAGTGCTCATTTCAAGCGAATATAAATTGAGTGCAAGAAATATAAGTGTGTAAAAAAGAGAAAAGGGAGTGAGAATAAAATATTTAGTTCAAAGTATCAGATTGCTAACCTTTTACAAAGCGGGAAGAGTGCTCTATTTATGAAGGAATTTGTTATTTTGGATCGCGACACGTGGCGGACTTACACATGTATTTATCCTAACTTTTGGAGAAGCGGATCTTACTTTTTGACAGTAATCATTGCTACGTTTGGTAGGGGATGGGCGCCTGTCACTTTTTGATAAAGGCGGCGTCACATCTCTGACTCCATCCATTGTCTCATCACTCATCCGAGCTGTTATTAAGGAGGTCCTCCGTCTAAATATAAAACACCTCGGTTAGTCATAAACCAGTTCGACTAAAGAAGTTCATGTGTTGTACCACCTAGGAAATTGACCCAAGAAGACATCTTAAGCTTTAACTATAGACCAAGGTCCATTGGGCCTCTATTGAACCTTCGCTGGTGGATCACTGTACTCCGTTTTGGGCTCGATCTCAACAGATATATTATAGTTCATACACTGAATAACTATATTTGTTGTCCAACTTTGTATATGCAAACATATTTGATTTAGACTTAGCAATTTTTTATGATATAAAGCATGATAAGTTGTGTATGTAATTTGATGTTGAACGTGTACAATCATTGAAGCCCTTGATGCTTTTCATGTTTCTACCCTGCGTCATGCAATTCATGAGTCAATCGCCCTTCCTAATTTTAAAAATTTATCCTTATTTGCAGGGTGACAGGATTCAAGCATCCATTTATCAATCATTGATAAAACAATTTGAAACATCATTAATAATACAAACCTTATTTGGCAGTCAAATGCAAAGTTAATGGTCATAGCCTTGATGTTTATATCCGAGCCATGTCTTAGCATTTTTTTAAAAATAATTGAAACAAACATCCATGTGCTACAAAAAAGAAGAAAAAAAAATCATGAATGTAATAAAAAAGTATATAAAATATTGATTGATTGTGTTATGAAAAGGTGAAAGAAAGGTGCTTAATTCATTGGGAGGGGCGAGGTAACTTTGTTGATTCTCATTGGAAGCATGTTCCCATGATTTTTTTTACCAAGTAAAAAACAATCTCTTTAACAATAATGGTCTACACGAAAAATTATGTAAGTAGAAATTGTGTTTGTGTATGCGATTACAAATAAAGTTTAGTGTCTGATCTTTTTCTTCACAGTAAAAAATAACATAACGTGTTATCCAAAAACTCATTGGGAGCAAATAACTCATACCATCATTGTTTATTAGAGACTAAATAAAATCGAAATGTTTACACCTACATTACATAGTGAAAACAAATCACATGCAACGTAACTTTACCACAAAAAGTGAGATAATGTCACTTTATTATTAACAAAAGTCATGGACAACAGATAATCATAACTCACTTGTTTTTTTTTTTTTGGTCAACAATCACATGTTGAACCGAAGCTCAAAAAAATCTACATCGCTTGTGTTTGGAGAATGCAAATGAATTGGGATTGCAATTACAGCACAATTCTTAGTCTCCAATGCAGAATTGTATTGATTTACCCATGGGAATTGAAGAAGTGATGCATTTTTTTTTTCGCATTTTCAAGGCTACAACTAGGTTTCTTCATCATTAATTTCAATAGCATCAACTTTCTTAAATTATATATTACACAAGTTATTTGTAAATTAAAATAGTAAAATAAACATTTGCCCATTGAAGTGTAATTTAAGCTAAAATTGCGTCTGCAATTTCTCCAATTCTTTTCCATACATCATTTTCAACTCAACCTCCTAATCGAGAAGTTCAATTCCACATTTATCAGAAGTTGATGGATAACAACCAGGAATATTATCAATAACATAAACACAAAGATCAAAACTATATTATATTAATGTAAAAGTAAATATAAATTATAAGAAAATAAATAATCTAATAAAGAAATACCTCTTGTTTTTTGCTAGACTATAAGCAATGAGATCATCAGCTCTTAAACAAAAGTCCTTTTTTAAGTTCGATTTCTCATTTTTCACTTTTTCAATAGCCTTGTAACTTATTTCAGCTCCATTGGCACTTTTTTCAACTGCTATTTATTTGTACAATATTTTTAATTGGCATCTCAATATTTTTTGCCACCACTTATATCAAACTCAATATTTTTTAGAGAAAAACTAGTATAGTTATTTAAAATCTGGTCCATTGTCTTAATTATTTCATGAGGTGTACTCTCCACACCATCTTCCAGAAAGATATTTTCAAAGACAATAAAATTCAACGATTTATATTTAGAGGTGTCAAGACGGACGGATCGGGTCGGGAAGACCCACAAAAACCGACTAAGAACTACCCGGGACCGTGGGCCGACCCATAACCCGAGCGGGCGATTCACTGATCAAGAAAGTGTGACTCGTGAGTTTCGCAGGTTACACCTTCACGGGCCGCGATTAACCGGCTAGCCCATGAAAAAAAATTAAAATTAAAACAAATTGAAAAAAAGGAGGGAGCTCTCTCCCACAACGCTGCAGGCAGCCTGCAGCAAGCTACAGCTAGCATGCAGGCGTAGGACGAACAGCAGTTGGTTGTCCTTTCTTTTTTTTCTTTTTTTCATTTTTTAACGGTAATCATCCTTTCATCTATAAATTGAAGTGAATTGGTAATATTTATCTCATTTTCGATCCACTATCTTAAATCTTACAATCTTATTAGCCCTTATTATACTTGTTTGCAATTGCACTTATTCAACAGCTCAAGTGTCATCATCATCATCATCATAATCTCTATACTATTATATTTCTTTCTTCTCACTAAACTGTTTAATACTACTGTATTATGTCTTCTCGAGATTTTTCTTCTTCAAATAATATTTTCAATGATAGTTGCTCCCTAATAAATTTAGAGGATGATAATGTTGTAGAAGTTGGATCATCTCAAAATTCAAGGAAAAAAAACAAACATCAGAGCTGTGGCAAATTTTTACAATAAATGAAAAGGATGGTACATCAGTATGCAATATCTGCAAAAAGGCTTATGTCTGGAGATAAGGTCAAGGTACCAGCACGCTACGAAGACACAAACAAAAACATCTAAATGAAACAGGACATTTGGATCCTAAAAAAACTCAAATTACTGGTTTTACTAATGCTAGTGGATCAGTTACTTTTACTAATTTTGTTTATTCATAGGAACGAATGCGAGTTGGAATGTCGAAATTTTTAGCTGCTCGTGAGATGCCATTCACATTTGCAGAAGATCAGTATTTTAAAGAGTTCCTACAAAAATACATTCAACCTTCTTACAGAAGCGTAAGTAGAAATATTGTTCATCCTGATTCTATGAAATAATTTCATATAATGGCTGAGAATTTAAAAAATGAACTAAAAAAAATTGATGGAATTATGTGTTTCACATCTAATTGTTGTTCTGAACGAAATCATAATGGTTATGCTTGTGTTACAACACATTTTATTGATAATAATTGGTTATTGCAAAAGAGAATTATTGCTTTTCGTTTACTTGAATATCCACATAATGGTGTAAATTTGTGTAAAAATTTATTACAAGTTTTTAATGAGTTTGGTGTGTTAAATAAACTATTTAGTGTTACCTTTGATAATGTAAGTGCTCATAATTCATGCATTGAGCTTTTAATTTGAATTATTACACCCCTATATGATTCTAAATTATTTCACATGTGTTGTGTTTGTCATATATATAATTTAGTTATGCAAAATGGTTTGAAATTAATAACACCAAAAATAAGTATAATTACACAAAATATTATTTATATTTCTTGTTCAGATTCTAGGCAGCAAGAATTTGCAAAAATTTGTAAAACTCTTGGATTGAAAAGAAGGAAATTTGTTGATGATGTTCCCAATAGATGGAATTCAACTTTTTGAATGTTAAAATCGTGTGTTGGCTATACTAATGCCATTAATGCATTTGTTAATTCAAAGCAAAATCAATTTCATGTAATTGATTCGGACAGGGAAAAAACATTTAAAGTTATGAAATTTTTGAAACCTTTCTATAAGGTAGCAAAAGTTAGTTTTGGAGTTTATTATCCAACTAGTAATCTTGTACTTTTACAATTAGTAGAAATTGCTAGACAATTTCAGCATTTAGAGATGATCTATTTTTCTTTCAAATTATTTACTCAATGGAGGAAAAGTTTTAAAAAATATTATAAAAACATGCCACTAATTTTTCCAGTGGCAGCTGTAATGGATCATCGCATTAAGTTGTTTGGAGTTCAGTGTGCTTTATAATCACTTTCTGAAACATTAGCTTTTAACATAAATATTACAAATCAACAATTGGAAATTTTTATTAATGAAATGTATAATAACTATTATATTAAATATGGTAACAATGAAAATATTCCTTCATCTACAAACTCTAGTACCACTTCTAAAGGAAAATCTTCTTTTTTCTCCCTAATAGCTAAGAAACGTAATGTTCTTGGTTCTTTATCTACAACTTCAACTGCAAATCCAAATACCACACCTGCTGAATTAGAAAGATATTATCAATTTGATCATTATAGTCTAATACCTGAAGATGAAGTGGATAATTTAGATATCTTACGATGGTGGAATTTAAATGAGTGCTCATACCCTGTATTATCTAAAATGGCACGAGATTTACTAACAGTTCCAGTCTCAACAGTGGTATCTAAGTCTGCTTTTAGTGCAGGTAACAGGGTATTGGACAAAAGAAGATCTAGACTTAAAGAAGATATTTTGGAAGCTCTCATTTGCGTGAAAGATTGGATATTCGTGGATCGAAGGATGCAAGATAAAATTATTAATGATGTTGCTGAAGACTTCAAAAATCTTATAGTTCCTGAAGAGTGAAGATTGATTAGGAAAAAAATATATAATTTTTGAATAGCCAAATTATAGTTTAAGTAGGTGTCAACCTAGTTGGGATGTATTTAAACTATAAATTATAGTAAAAGTAGGCGACAACCTAGTTGGGATGTATTTAAGCTATAAATATTTAATAATAGTAATTAGAAATGCATTTAGATGTTATTTGTTTATGTTATATTTAACTTTGCAAAGTTATAAATAATTCATTTAACATTAAATTTGAATTTTATGTAAACATTTATTAGTATAAATATGAATTTATCATTTTGTTCATTTCTTAGTTAACATTTAACAAGCAAAAAAACAAAAACAAAAAAATTAAATAAATAAATTTGCTATAAATATGAAAAATTCTATAGTTTTATAATTTTATTCATACAATCATACGGGTCAAACTGGAACGAAATGCGATTCACAACCCGCATGGGTTCAACCCAAATGGGCCAGCGGGCAGACCTGGGTTGTAGTCCAAAATTTGTGAGCCGACCTGGAGCAGACTCGTAACCCGGAATCGGCGGGCTTTTTTCCACGCGAACCGTTATCGAGCTCATACGCTGGCTGGCGACCCAGCCCGGACCACCCGGATTGACACCTCTACGTAGAATGGCATCCAATTCCTCCATCCTCAAATGGGTAGAATATTTATTCCCAAGGTGACAAATGGATGTATTTTGTTTGATTACTATCTCCCCATAGAAAGGTGTTGGAAATCCTGGCAATTTGATTGATAATTGCTTTGGGGGTTCAAGGACATGAAGAAGGTGATGTGGGACGGAGTTCAGATTGGCATAAGCTTTGTTTTAATGTTATTTCTACCTTGGGTCGTTCTCAAATTGTCATAGATCTGCTCTTAAGCAAAAGCTTCATCCTCGGCTTAGAAATACTTACAAATATATTGCAAAAAACATCTATGTTCCTGATTTTAAGAACTCCTTTCAATCTTCTCAATTTGAAATAGAAGGCAAATATACCTTTGGAGAAAGGTGTGAGGGGAGTATTCCAGCTGGCTTTAACCACCTCTAGGAAATTTTCATGATGGCATCACATAGATTGAAATCTAAAAGAGTGGCTGACTGTGTTTTGTTTGCTGGAGCACTTCAAGAGGAAAGGGCACTGATCTGATGTATCTCTATTGAGAACTTCAGGGCTGAAATAACCAAAGGAGAGCATCCATTCAACATTAACCAATAGTCTATCCAATTTCTCCCACATTCTACCATTATGCTAGGTAAACGAGGTTGCCTATATTTTCACTTCATCAACCCCACGTGTAATGAGCATCTCCTGTAAATCTTCTGTATATAGCTTTTGGGGTTAGGATTGTTTCCTCCCTCTCTTTCATCACTACTCAAGATAGTGTTGAAATCTCCACCAATAATCCATGGTTTATTAATATTTTCAGAGAACTTAGCAAGGTTAGCCCATAAGTTTTTTCTAAGACTGATAGAACATTTCGGATACACCACAGACATGTAAGTTTATTTGTTCTACCATATAAACTTGATATTAACTACTTGTTCCTTATCTTCTAAAATCTGACAGTCCATAGATTCTTTCCAAAAAAATTCCTGATTTTTCCATTAACGTTTAGAAATACTGGCCTTTAAATTTAGCTCCTGCAATAATCTTGTAACTTGTCCATATAAACCAAAGGCCAAAGCAAGGAGACCAATCTGATGGAAGTTAATCAAATTTAGAATTCTGCTCAATGAATTATTGATACCCCTAACATTCCAAATTAAAATGTTGCTCAGGAAAGTGTTTTTTCGGATTTATCATTCCTCATCTTATTCCTCCTTGGTTTAGTAGGATTATTAGAGTGATCAGACTATTCCTCATCAGAACTGCCCTTATATTCTTCAGAAAATCCAGACAATAAATTAGCTCTATATAGCTTAGGTTGATCCTGTTTTGTAGGATCAGCATTGATCTCTCCAAGATCTATAATTATACGATCAATAGGGATGACTCCCCCTACTGGTTATTAGGATTTAACTGGAATTCCTCTGAGATATCTCTTAATCCATCCCCTTCATTATGACAATCCTTTAGGATGTCAAAGTATTCTCTAGTATACCCCCTGGTATGTTTCATCTTTGTCTCATTCTACACTACATCAAGATTCTGATACTTATTTCCATCAGATTGAGTAGATTTTCCCAAGCTTTGATTGATCACTAAAGTATCCTTGTTGACTCCCTCCTTAATGTTTATATTTTCTTCAGTTAATCAGATCAACTTTTGGATCTACCTCCATAGATTTTATATTTTCTTGTCTCAAAATTTTACTTAATTTCTCTGTTTTTCTTTTCTATCCAATTTCCCTTGCTTTTGTTTTGTTTGCCAATCAACATCTTATCAACTAGATTTTCAGATTTTTTTTTTTTTTTTTCTTTTTCTTTTTTTCCAGAAAAATTCTTCTTGATTGTGGCCTAAATGTTTGCTGAATATCTAGTAAGGGGGAATTTCTTCATATCCAATTTTCTGCCAGATTCCAAATTCATCATTGCCAATTCTAATACTCTCCGGTCTTGACTTAGTAATATCCATCTCAACATAGATTCTAGCCAAGTTTGTGCGAGTTCTCTGAGCAGTATGGTCATCTATTTTTAGAGGCTTTCCAATAATAGCTGCTATTGAAAACAAAATAGCTTTATCATAAAAGACCAGTGGAAGTTTTGGCAGAGTAATCCATTCTAGAACAATAGGTGATTCTTTTTGTGGATCGAAATCAAATGTGTATTTGAGGACTCACATAGGAAAACCTCTAATATACCAAATGGATTTTGAGAAAATACGACAATAGTCTTCCCCGTTCTCAAAGTTTATGATGACATTTTTACCATCAAGGTTACCAACTGAAACCACACCAACCAGATCAAATGAATTCATAGCTTGTTGTATCAAACTAGTTGCAGGTTTATTATAAGAAAATTTTCCAACCAAACCAAATTGGAACCAGTGCGCGAGAACATGGATTTCTTCCTTCGAAACAGGTATAAATGGCTCATTTTTAAATATAGAAGCTTCTCTTACCTCAACAAGCATAGATCTGAGTTCTGAAGCTACTGCTCGGAAGGATTTTTCTTGTGTTGTCGTAACTTTCTTCTTTCCTACTGCATCCGCATATGATTTACACTGAATTTGGGGGAGGTTCACCCTCCTCTACAATTGATGCGTCTCAGAACCGGAAATGATGCATAAAATCAGGACAAGCCAAAAATAGTAAATGAAAATGAAAAAAACTACTTCTAATTTGCAAAGTGATTAACTTTTAGAAGTAGGAAATATGTTGTGTAACTAGATCTAGGATGATTACCCAACAGATTTCTCAGATGACTAGAATTTTGAAAACATCGTTAGTGTGTTTAATCGCACCTAAATTGTGTGTTTTTTGGCGGGAGCTCTCATTTTTCATACGTTTAATAAAATCATTTTTTTAGAATTTGTTACTTTGCCCTGACCCCATTTTTTTCAAATTAAATTTATTCAACATTCAATCTCAACTATTCATCTTAGTCAAGTCTATCATTTTTGAATTTTCAAACATTTTTTAACCACACATTCTGACGCAAAATGGAAATAAGGAATACAAGCGAAATCCTTAAAATAAATATAAACTTGGAATCCACGAAGCTAATTGAGAAAAAAATTTCAAGAATTTTATTAATAATCTGAGTGATAAAAAACAATGAATTAATCCTCTATTTATATGGTCATAAAACAAAGAAACGTATTATAAATCAAATAGAAAAAACATAAAACATATTCTAGATTAACTAAAATAAACAAAGAAACATATTCTAAATTATCTAGAAAAGCATAAAACATAAAATAAAAAGAATTTAAGATAAACTAAATGACTGAAATTGTAATACTCCGAAATTTTTTTATGCTCGTTTAATTTATTCATTTAATTTTTTTTATGATAATTTAAATTTTAAAATTTTCTATGGCCAAAATTATTAATGATTGCCAAGTTTGCATTGTTGGTTGATTAAAAATTTTCCAAGATTAGTTAATTAAGTTTTTGGGGATTAATATCAAGTTTTATACCTAATTCCTAGTGATAAGTATTTCATATAATCTTGGCCGAGAGTTATCTTAGGAGTGAAGTAATTTTCTTGCAATGTAAAGGCAAGCATGACATGAGGTGTATAGTTAGGTAACAAGCAAGCATGAGGTGTCAACTAGTTGCAAGTTATCTTAATAGTGAAGAAATTTTTCCTAGCATTGCAAGCATGAGGTGTTTAACTTAAGCATGAGGTGTCCAATTAAATATATGAGGTAAATGCATGGAGAGCATGCAAGAGCTATTGGAGATAAATCTTGCATGTGGATACACCAATAGGAAATAGTTAACCTCTTGTCCTTACTTAGTTCATAGGTCTTCTTTCCTTGGATTATTAAGGGACGTGTTTTTTATATGTCTTGACAACCAAAATATTACTTTCAAAGAAAAAAAAACCAACAGCAAGAGTTAGTGGAAGAGAGTAAAGAGAAAAGATATGGTAAGAATAGAAGAAGAAAAGCAAAGGCTAGCACTTTCAAGTATACTATTCCACCAAAATTTCTCCAAGCTTTAAGGTAAGATACTTTCTATGCTCAAGTGGTAGGATTTCATGGTAATATTTATGCTTAAGCTATGCATGAAAAACCATAATATGAAAGATGTGGACAAGTCCACAAAGTTAGATATCTATTTATGCCTTAGGACAAGTCCGAAGGGCACCGGCAAGCCGGAATGTGCAAGTATGTGTTTGAATGCTTTCTTTTGTGTAATATTAACATGTTAAATCCGAGCATGATATTTTACTGAGTATTCTTTATACTCATAGTATTTTGTACTAAATTTTCAGATTCATGATCGTTGAGTCGGAGGAAGTCAGTCGCCTACTCGATGATGGATTGAGGACAAATTTATTTTGCATCAGTTTCCTTTTCGTATGTTTTGTTCAAAAAACTGTTTTCCATATGTTTTTCTTGTGGTATTAAATATAAACATGTATAAGACATGATGTAATATGGTAATGAAAGTAAGTTTTGTGATCATATCTTTCATGTTATGCTAAGAGAAATTTTTATAGACCTTTTTCCTGCAATGATAAAAGAGGTAAAAACTGGACAGGTGTTTAGGGTCAATTCAAAATACTATTACTAATTCTATAGACACCTATTTGAGACTCCAAAAATAATGTTGCATTCCTATTTGAGTTTTCTTTATATGAGCTCAAGAATCACTCCATTTGGATTTGTTGCCTGAGATATAAATTTTTGAGCGTCGAATGGTCAATCTGAAGTTTCTGTGCAGGACCTCACTGTTTTAATAAAACGTCTATATCACATGATCTTAATAATTTTCCATATTTTAATATATGAAACTACTTGAAAATATCTTTCCAATGCCACAGATTTTATAGAAAACGGAGTTGGGATGAATTTTATAAATATGTTTGAACTGGCTGCCCCAACTAGCCGTGACTGCACCGAGTTCGTTTACGTAAAGAAAAATTTCAGGTTAGCATGTACTTCTGCTGGCCATTAAATTTTATAGAGATATTTTACTATAAGTTGAAAATAAGTTTCCAGTATATATTTCATTTTATTTAATAGTTTTTTTTTCATGTAACAAAAGCAAAAGTTATTATGTTTAATACGTGACACTCGAAGCTAAGGTTCGGGTCGTCACAGCGTGGTATCAGTGCGGTTATACTTTTCTGTAGACTTTTTGTAGATTTAATGAGTCTAGTATGAACTTTATATGTTTTTAACTATGCATAAACATTTTAAGAAAGTTATTGTCCATCATCATCGAGCAAGCTAGCAATTGACTTTCAACCGACGATCAAGGTAAAAATCTTTTTCAAAGTTTATGAGTTTTCTTATGCAATGAACTGTGCTATATCTATTGTTGGATATAGGATTATTTTTGAATTAAGTCATCCATGATATTATGAATTCATTGTGTAATTATATTTATTAGAGCCTAGTAGAGTAACGTAATTAATTTTCTATCCTAGATATGGCAAGAATGATAAGAACCCCCACCAAGACAGAAGCTTATGGTTTTGCGGAGAAGCGGGATGTGTTATTGGCATTTTATCATAATTATTGTATGCATCCGTTCCATAGTTTAGAGCAACATCTTGACCTACTAGATTGCATTATTGAGATGTTGTGGAAAATACACCATGGCATAAGGGATAAGGTGAAGATATTGCGGTTATATGAAACTGTTCCAGAACCTTGGGTTTCAGTTATAAATGAGATTGTGCAATGGTCTGATGATGACCTTTCATATGAGGATCTTACATATTTACTTCGAGAAAGTTATGAAATTAGTCGCAATTTACAGCGAAACTTTAAGAAGACTATGACCTTGTCCTTGAATACTAGTCTACGAGCTACCAATTCTAGGCTAGATAATGGACTGTTGGCTAAGTGCTTTCCTAGAGTTCTCGATGAAAGTCTTCCAGTAGGACCAGTACCAATCCTAGCTAATTCAGAGCAAAGTATGTTAGAGGAAGACTTAGAGGAAGAACCAGAGGAAAAACCAGAGGAGGACCCAGAGGAAGACCCCGAGGAGGATCCAGAAGAAATAGAAGATTAGACACCATCTTATCTAGCTATCTTTGTTTTTGGAATAGAATAGGATGTAATGTGTACATCTACTTTTGAGTGTATAGTATCTTAATATGACTTTTGTTTGTAAAAAAAAAATATATATATATATATATATGAAGGAAAGTTGTCTTGGCCTTTCACTTTTTCAAGTGAGTGTTTCATTTTGAAGTATTTCTAACTGGATGAATATTTTCATTCAAAGGAAATGCCTCCGAAGCGCAACCACGGAAGTGCACCAAATTCCAATATGAACTTAGGCAGCGGAAATGCTAATGCTAGTTCTAGTGGTGGCGAAGTTAATGTAGCAAACTTTGCACAAGAATTGCTTGCCATAATGCGGGAGTTGGGAAAACAACAGCAACAACAGGCACCACCTCTCATGGAGCAACGAACACCAAATCAACAAGTACCAACTGATCAACAAGTGCCCAACCAACGCGCTATTCAACCTCAAATAGTACCCAACCCGAGGGATCGAACTGCAATGATAGAGTAGTTTCGTAAAATGAACCCTCCATCGTTCAAGGGGAGCACGGATCCCTTAGCAGTTGAAGACTGGTTACGAGAACTAGAACGTATCTTTAAGTTTATAAGATGTGAAGATTCTGAAAAAGTAACATTTTCAGTGTTTATGTTAAAGAAGGGGGCCAGCCATTGGTGGGACATGACTACCAGATCGTTAACAACTGCCGAAGAACAGGCTATAACTTGGGTGAGGTTTAAGGAATTGGTGGAAGAAAAATTCTTCCCGGCAGCTGTGAAAGATCAAAAGGAGATGGAATTTCTAAGACTCCAGCAGGGAACCATGACCCTCGTGGAATATGAGCGTAAGTTTGAGGAATTATCAAGGTTTGCTCCACATCTAGTGGATACGGAGGAAAAGCGGGCTAGAAGGTTCGAATGTGGGCTTCAACCTTATGTTCTAGATATAGTATCAGTTCTCGAGCTGGGCACTTATCGAGAAGTCTTGAAGTGAGCACAAACCATTTCTTATCAAAGGACTCAAAATACTGAAAATTCCAAGCAAGTCCAAAATTTCGCTGGTAAGAGAAAGTGGAGCTTTGATAGACAAAATAACGGTGGAGGAAAGTGGAATAATGCTCCAAAGAAAGGAAATGCTGAGACATCAGAAGCTGGTGATGTTAAACGTTGTCCTAAGTGCGATAGACCTCACAAAGGAGAATGCTTATTGGAAAAAAATGTTTGTTTCAAGTGTGGAAAATCAGGACATTTTGCTAAAGAATGCCCCCAGAATCAGGCACAGAAGGCTGGAGATGACAAGAAAGGGAAGGCAAGGGTTTTCTCCTTATCTAGGCAAGAAGCAGAGAGAGACCCTAATGTCCTAGCAGGTATCATCTCTGTTTCCAATATGCCTGCATTTGTACTTATAGATTCTGGAGCTTCTCATTCATTCATTTCTTCTTCATTTGTTGCAAAGTCTAAAGTAGAATGTGAATTCCTTCCGTATACCTTAGAAATCTCTCTTCCTTCTGGAAAGATACTTGTTGCTGACCAAATAGCTAGAGATCTTAAGATGGAAATTGATGGTAGAGGTATATCAGTAGATTTAATTCTGCTAACGATAAAAGACTTTGATGTTATCCTTGGTATGGATTGGTTGTCTAAAAACTATGCAACCATTCGTTGTACCGAAAGAGTGGTTATTTTCCAAAGACCGGGGGAAAAGGAGTTTCGTTTTGTAGGAACTGAGACAAATACTTTGCCTCCTATAGTGTCAACAACTCGGGTTGAAAGGATTTTGAGGAAGGAATTATGTCAGGGATTTCTAATATCGATGTCCAACATTAAACAAGATAAGTTGTCAGTTGAGGACGTTCGAATAGTTCAACAATATAAAGATGTTTTTCTAGAAGATCTTTCAGGTGTACCTCCAGACAGACAAGTAGATTTTACCATGGAATTAGTACCAGGAGCAACACCTATTTCAAAGGGTCCATATCGTATGGCACCGTTGAAACTGCAAGAGTTAAAGGCACAGTTGAAGGAATTTTTTGATAAAGGTTTTATTAGACCAAGTGTATCACCTTGGGGTGCGCCTGTACTGTTTGTGAAAAAGAAGGATGGAACAATGAGACTGTGTATTGACTATCGAGAATTGAATCGCCTCACTATCAAAAAAAAATACCCACTTCCGAGAATAGAAGATTTGTTTGACCAACTCAAGGGGGCTAAAGTATTCTCGAAGATTGATCTGAGATCAGGATATCATCAATTGAGAATTAAGTCAGATGACATCCCTAAGACAGCTTTTAGGACGCGTTATGGGCATTATGAATTTTTGGTGATGCCTTTTGGATTAACCAATGCCCCAGCAGTATTTATGGATCTAATGAACAGGGTATTCCATGAATACTTAGATCAATTTGTCATAGTTTTTATTGATGACATCTTAATTTATTCGAAGAGTAATGAAGAACATGAGAAACATCTCACGATTGTCTTGGAAACTCTAAGAAAAGAGAAGCTTTATGCCAAATTCAAGAAATGTGAATTTTGGTTGGATAAGATAGGTTTTCTGGAGCATGTAATCACAGCACAGGCATTGAAGTAAACCCAACTAAAGTTGAAGCAGTGAATAATTGGTCAAGACCAACCAATGTTGGAGAAATACGTAGCTTTTTGGGATTGGCTGGTTACTACAGAAGGTTTATCGAGGGATTTTCTAAAATAGCAAGACCATTGACCCAGTTGACTCGTAAAGGGATAAAATTTCAATGGACAGAGAAATGTGAACAGAGCATCCAGGAGCTGAAACGAAGATTAGTAACAGCTCCAGTATTAACAATACCAGATGGATCAGATGGATTCATCATATATAGTGACGCTTCAAAAGAAGGCATAGGGTGTGTCCTGATGCAGAAAGGAAAGGTGATAGCTTAGGCTTCTAGACAATTGAAACAATATGAATAGAACTACCCAACACATGATCTAGAATTAGCTGCAGTAGTTCATGCCCTTAAGATATAGCGTCATTACTTAAATGGAAGTAGGTGTGATATATATACTGATCACAAGAGTCTGAAGTACTTTTTCACCCAAAAGGAACTAAATATGAGGCAGAGGAGATGGCTAGAGCTTGTAAAGGATTATGATTGCAGTATCCTTTACCATCCTGGTAAAGCTAATGTAGTAGCAGATGCTCTTAGCAGAAAGACAATTGGACATTTAACAATGTTAATTACTATGCAAGACCAGTTGTTAAAGGATTTCGAAAACTTACATCTAGAAGTAATTACTCCACCAACCCAAACTATCACCAGGATATCGGCTCTAATGATTCGACCAACACTTAGAGATCGAATTAGAGTAGCACAGGATGGTGATTCTTTCCTACAAAAGATTAAATCAGAAGTCGGTACTAGTAAACGAAAGGATTTTGAATTAGGCCTTGATAAAGCCTTACTCTTTAAGGGAAGGTTGTGTGTACCAAAAGACGAGGGATTGAGGAAAGAAATTCTTGAAGAAGCACACTTAACTCCATATACTGCTCATCTAGGAGGTACAAAGATGTATCGAGACCTAAGGAGTATATTGTAGTGTAGAAATATGAAACGGTGCATAGGACTTTTTGTTAAGAAGTGCATGACTTGTCAACAAGTGAAAGCTGAACATCAAAGGCCGTCAGGATTGTTGGAACCATTAAAAATTCCACAATGGAAATGGGAACATATAACTATGGATTTTGTTATGGGTTTTCCAAAATCAGCTAGGGAAAATAATGCTATGTGGGTTATAGTCGATCGGTTAACAAAGTCAGCTCATTTTCTACCAATGAAGATGAATTTCAGTATGGATCAATATGCACGATTATACATCAAAGAGGTCATCCGCTTACATGGTGTCCCATCCTCGATCGTATCTGATAGAGATCCAAGATTTACTTCTAAATTTTGGAAAAGTTTGCAAGGAGCTATGGGAACCAAATTAAGTTTTAGTACGACATTTCATCTTCAAACAGATGGACAATCAGAGAGAACTATACAAACTTTAGAGGATATGCTACGTGCCTGCGTCCTTGATTTAGGAGGCAGTTGGGAAAATTATGTACCATTGGTAGAGTTTTCCTATAATAATAGCTATCAAGCTACTATAAAGATGGCACCTTATGAAGCTCTATATGGTAGAAAATGTAGATCTCCTCTTTATTGGGATGAAGTAGGTGAACGAAGAGTATTGGGACCAGAAATAATTGAGGAAACCAGTCGAGCAGTTGATAAGATAAGAGCTAGAATTAAGGCAGCTCAAGATCGACAAAAATGTTATGCTGATAAAAGGAGAAAAGATTTAGCATTCAATGTTGGTGATAAGGTTTTTCTAAAGGTGGCACCGATGAAGGGAGTTTATCGCTTTGGAAAGAAGGGAAAACTTCGACCAAGATTTGTGGGTCCTTTCGAAATTTTGCAAAAGGTTGGAAATGCAGCTTATCGAATAGCTCTGCCACCAGATTTGTCAGCAATTCATGATGTATTCCACGTGTCAATGCTTAGACAATATGTGTCAGATCCGAGTCATGTGGTTAGTTATCATCCATTAGATATCCAACAAAACATGACTTATGAAGAAAAACCAGTAGCAATCTTAGATCGCAGAATCCAGCAACTGAGGACAAAAGAAATTCCATTGAGTTCAATGGCGAAACCATGATGTCGAAGAATCAACGTGGGAAAGAGAAGAGGACATCAAGAATATGTATCCAGAACTTTTCAACCAAGTTTGAGGTAATTTCGAGGACGAAATTTTTTTTAAAGGAGGAGGGATGTAATACTCCGAAATTTTTTTATGCTCGTTTAATTTATTCATTTAATTTTTTTATGATAATTTAAATTTTAAAATTTTATATGGCCAAAATTATTAATGATTTCCAAGTTTGCATTGTTGGTTGATTAAAAATTTTCCAAGATTAGTTAATTAAGCTTTTGGGGATTAATATCAAGTTTTATACCTAATTCCTAGTGATAAGTATTTCATATAATCTTGGCCGAGAGTTATCTTAGGAGTGAAGTAATTTTCTTGCAATGTAAAGGCAAGCATGACATGAGGTGTATAGTTAGGTAACAAGCAAGCATGAGGTGTCAACTAGTTGCAAGTTATCATAATAGTGAAGAAATTTTTCCTAGCATTGCGAGCATGAGGTGTTTAACTTAAGCATGAGGTGTCTAACTTAAGCATGAGGTGTTTAACTTAAGCATGAGGTGTCCAATTAAATATATGAGGTAAATGCATGGAGAGCATGCAAGAGCTATTGGAGATAAATCTTGCATGTGGATACACCAATAGGAAATAGTTAACCTCTTGTCCTTACTTAGTTCATAGGTCTTCTTTCCTTGGATTATTAAGGGACGTTTTTTTTATATGTCTTGACAACCAAAATATTACTTTGAAAGAAAAAAAACCAACAGCAAGAGTTAGTGGAAGAGAGTAAAGAGAAAAGATATAGTAAGAATAGAAGAAGAAGAGCAAAGGCTAGCACTTTCAAGTATACTATTCCACCAAAATTTCTCCAAGCTTTAAGGTAAGATACTTTCTATGCTCAAGTGGTAGGATTTCATGGTAATATTTATGCTTAAGCTATGCATGAAAAACCATAATATGAAAGATGTGGACAAGTCCAAAAAGTTAGATATCTATTTATGCCTTAGGACAAGTCCGAAGGGCACCGGCAAGCCGGAATGTGCAAGTATGTGTTTGAATGCTTTCTTTTGTGTAATATTAACATGTTAAACCGAGCATGATATCTTACTGAGTATTCTTTATACTCATAGTATTTTGTACTAAAATTTCAGATTCATGATCGTTGAGTCGGAGGAAGTCAGTCGCCTACTCGATGATGGACCGAGGACAAATTTATTTTGCATCAGTTTCCTTTTCGTATGTTTTGTTCAAAAAAACTGTTTTCCGTATGTTTTTCTTGTGGTATTAAATATAAACATGTATAAGACATGATGTAATATGGTAATGAAAGTAAATTTTGTGATCATATCTTTCATGTTATGCTAAGAGAAATTTTTATAGACCTTTTCCTGCAATGATAAAAGAGGCAAAAACTGGACAGGTTTTTAGGGTCAATTCAAAATACTATTACTAATTCTATAGACACCTATTTGAGACTCCAAAAATACTGTTGCGTTCCTATTTGAGTTTTCTTTATATGAGCTCAAGAATCACTCCATTTGGATTTGTGTGGCCTGAGATATAAATTTTTAAGCGTCGAAAGGTCAATCTGAAGTTTTTGTATAGGACCTCACTGTTTTAATAAAACGTCTATATCACATGATCTTAATAATTTTCCATATTTTAATATAGGAAACTACTTGAAAATATCTTTCCAATGCCACAGATTTTATAGAAAACGGAGTTGGGATGAATTTTATAAAAATGTTTGAACTGGCTGCCCCAACTAGCCGTGACTGCACCGAGTTCGTTTACGTAAAGAAAAATTTCAGGTTAGCATGTACTTCTGCTGGCCATTAAATTTTATAGAGATATTTTACTATAAGTTGAAAATAAGTTTCCAGTATATATTTCATTTTATTTGATAGTTTTTTTTTTTCATGTAACAAAAGCAAAAGTTATTATCTTTAATACGTGACACTCGAAGCTAAGGTTCGGGTCATCACAGAAATAGCACTAAAATATTAAAGCACTATTTTCGTTGTCTGAACGATCTCCAATGCCCAAAATCTATCGTATTTCACAGTAAAGCAGTGCGTTCAATTTATCTCGTCGATCTACCCAAAATAGACATATTATGGGTCCAAAATGGAGGTCGAACTCCAATCTCTAAATTTCTGCTACGTCCTTTTTCAGTATAATTTTGTCTCGATTCTGTCCTACATTAGACCCTTCAACCTCCAAATAAATTGACCTTGAGTTATAATTTGAACTTGAAAATTTCCAAGTTATTAGCCACTGGCGACATCTTACTTCTTTGAATTTAAATTTCTCTTTTGAATTCATGTGATAATGAGGTAAATTCGGTAGACTTGCCCCAGGCACGAGGTCAGTCTGATGCTGAATGTCTCTCATAGGAGGTAGTTCAAATGGTAACTCATCAGAAATCAAAACACACAAATTACTCAACATACTTTGTACTTCAACTGGAATTTCTTTCTCTTCAATCGGAATTTCTCTCTCTTCAACCACTACAGTCAACAGGCCTTTGACAACTATAGGATATGTACATCCAGATTCTTTCACTATCTGTTCAGCTTCCCTTTCGCTAGAAAACTTTCGGGTCATGAATTTTCAGTTCTCTGACTTTGCTTCAGTGGTGCCATGGCGAACTTATGCTTGTTCCACGTGAACAATACCACATTATCACAACCCTTTGAAAGTCGAATCTACATCATACTGCCAAGGACGCCCCAAAAGTATATGACAGGCATCCATGTCGATTACATCACATACCATGTCATCCTTGTAATGTTTCCCAATGGATAAAGGAACTCTGCATGTCTGTTCCACGCGAACAGAATGTCCTTTGTTCACCCAACCAAGTATATACGAATTTGGATGTTTTTCACTATGTAGTTTTAACAAATTAACTAACTTTTTGGAGATAAAGTTTTCGCAACTTCCATTGTCTACAATAACTTCACATACTTTCTGTTGGATTGAACACAATGAACGAAAGATTTTGTTTCGCTGGTCCTCTTCTTTTGGTGCTGACAGATCCCGCTGTAGGACAAGTATCAACCTATCCATACCTTCTTCCATTGCAAATTCGGCACCCTCATAGTCATCTTCTTCAGCCTCATCCTCATCCTCTGCCTCCACCAGATTAACCCGCTTACGTTCCGGACACACATTGGACCGATGTCCTGGTTTGTTGCAACGATAAAAATCACTGTAATTGGTTTGGCATAAGGATTCTCCTTTTGAGGTATTTTGTCCCTAATTCTTGGTATTTATTTTAGAATCTTGAGCTGTCTGATTATTTGCAACGGATGGTTGAGCAGTCTTTCCTCTTTCAAGAGATATAGATGGCGATGGATCAGGTTGAAGGACTCGCTGAAAATTGGTTGTTTTCTCTCGTTCTCCATTTCCTCAGCTCGTAAGGCCATATTAATGGCATCTTGTAGTGTCCAGTTAGTTTGTAATCCAATATTCTCTTGTATGGTTGTCTTCAACACACTGGTAAATCTGGAAATCTTCTGATTTTCAGTTTCTTGGAGATCATTACGTTCAGCCAATCATTGGAATTCAAGGACATAATCATGCACACAACGATTGCCTTGCACACAATTCAGGTACATACGATAGAGAATTTGTTCGTAATTCGAAGGCAAGAACCGTCCTTGTAATAACTGCTTCATTCTTGTCCAGCTGTGAATTTTATTCTTTCCTTGTTTATGATGGGTGGCCTGCAATTGATCCCACCATTCTTCTGTAGAACCCTTTAAGTGGAATGCCACAATCTTCACTGATTTTTCATCGAAAACCTCCATCATACCAAAAAACCTCTCAACTTCCCCAAGCCAATCGAAGAAATCTTCAACTCTTACGTTACCACCAAAGTAGGGAATATCTGCCTTAACACGATAGTCTTCCCGATTATTTTTGTTGTTTCGTGGAGGAGCAATATCCTCCTCCGAATCTGATTCATTAACGGCAACGTTATGTCTTATACCAATAGCGCCTCTGTTAGCCCGTGGATCGTCCCTTCTATTGATGCCTCTATTACCTACGCCCCTGTCATTGTTCGCAACATTATTTCTAGCGTTGTTACCCATGGCCTGTAATATGACTCGTTGTAGTTCTTCAAAATGGGTATTCACCATATTAGTTATCTCTGTTTTTAGTGCATCCAATTCACCCCTGGTAACTGGAACATCGGCCATTGATATAGGATATATTAAACATGATCAAAAGGTAACGAGACAAAGAGACCGCCCTCTGATACCACTTGATGCAGAACGGAAACAAGGAATTCAAGCGAAATCTTTAAAAGAAAATATAAACTTGGAATCCACCAAGCAACTCGGAATCCACCAAGCGAATTGAGATGATATCTCAAGAATTTTATTAATAATTTGAATGAATAAAAAATAATGAAACAACCTGCTATTTATATGGTCATAAAACAAAGAAACGTATTCTAAATCAAATAGAAAAAACATAAAACCTATTCTAGATTAACTAAAAAAACAAAGAAACTTATTCTAAATTATCTAGGAAAGTATAAAACCTAAAATAAAAAGAATTCAAGATAAACTAAATGACTGAAATAGCACTAAAATATTAAAACACTGTTTTAATGGGCCAGAAACGGGGTCGGATGTCAAATCTGTAAATTTATGTTACGTCCCTTTTTAGTCTAATTTTACCTCGATTTTGTCCTACATCACATTCTCTCAAAAATATTATTCAAAATCATAGTTTTTCTAAAAAAACGTGGGGTCAAACACACAATTTATGTGTTTTGTCACTTTATGAGTCTTTCTCATCTTCAATATTTCTATGACGAATGCCATCACTGCTTCTGATTATAAGCTCTAGTGGAATTTCAGAAAGCATGAGTCCCTTTGGGGTTGGGTTCTTAAATAAAAATATTGTGGAGGAATTCACCCTGCTTTTGTAAAAAAATAGAACACAATTTTCCCCCATTTGGAGGAGGATGCTGGCGATGAGACAAATGATGGAGCCACACATTGCTCGGAAATTAGTGAAGGTAAGATATGTGGAATGATCAATGGCTCAAATCTGGTTTATTAGACCCTGCTCCTTTACATGACCATAGCTCCAAGAAATATATCTGTCATTACAGAAATGAAGAAGGATGGGACAAAACTAAATTGTTAGGTGATCTTCCTATCAACATCGTTGAGGAAATCTGTGCCATTCCAATAACTTCCAATCCTGATGTTTTGTACTGGAAACTAAGCCAAGACGGCAAATCTTCCAACAGAACTTGTATTGACTTGACCAGACATCACAAAAATAGACAATTGACTCTCAATTACATTCTGGCACTCTGCAGTGCCCCTTAAAATATCTGTGCTCATTTGTAGATTGTGGCAAATTGGATACCTGTGGATAATGCGATTCAATCTAAGTTTGGCATCTAGTTATCCTCTAAGTCTAGTACTGCAATGAAGTTGAATCCATTGATCATGTGTTTATTCAGGGAATTATTGTACAGGAGGTCTCGAAATTCTATGCTAAAAAGACTGGGATTTGACTAATAAAGCATTACAGACATCCTAAACAAATGTATTTGTCTTGTATTTTTAGGAAAAATGCTTAGCCTAGCTCACACGTGTCTATCATTCCCTTTTTTATATTTTGGTTCCTTTGGAGAGAAAGAAATGATGCTAAACACAAGAGGATTAAAATGCAAACCAGGAGGTTATTTCAAGGGCCAACTTTCTTGTTGAATCCCTATCTAATACCATGAAGGGGAAAGCCATTAGGAGACTATCTTATCCCACCATCATGTATTGGGAAAAACCCAAGGAAAATTGGTTCAAACTTAACATTTATGGAGCATTGAAAAATGATGATAAAGCTACTGGAGGCTGAATTCTGAGAAACGGCAGGGGCGATGCTATCTGGGCGTTCAAAGACTATTATGGGAATTGCTCTATCCATAAAGCTGAACTCATAGCTGTTGAAATTGGACTGCAAATCCGCAGGAATAGAAGATGCTCTAATGTTTGGGTTGAGATGGACTATAAAATTGCATTCCAGCTATGCACACAAACTGATAAAGGGCCATGGATGATCCAGTACACTTTGGAATCTATCTACCAGCTAACTAAGTCCATGAACATCAAATTCTCAAATGTTTGGAGAGAAGGCAACAAGGCTGTTGACTGGCTTGCTAGCAAAGGGCACTCTGATAGATGTTTTGCAATTCTAGAACCCAGTGATCTTCATGGACTAATTACCAGAATTATTAATCTTTGTAACGTTGGTTTAGGTAATGTCAGGATGATTAAGTAGTTGTCTATTGGTATTTTGATTGTATTTAGCTCCTTTGATGTTGGTGTTATTGGCCTGTAATAGAGTAGTACTTATGATTCCTGAATTTGTTTAGTTTGCATTAAATTGTTTATATTTGAAAGGTAAGGTGTTATGTCTCCCTTCTTTATACTTTTGATATTTTGGCAATAAAATTGTATCTCAGGCTTGAATTTTCAAGATGAGATATTTCTCAAAAAAAAAAGTGATAATAAATGAAAAAGGGGACAAAATACCCAAAAAAATTGGCAAATAAGTGAATAGAGTGGCATCTATTAATTTTAAAAATAGAAAATAATGGAATATCTTAAACTTCATTGGCTATGCATAGACTTTAAATTCCAGATTTTTTGATGCTCAATTACTTCTTCATTCATTTTCATCCTGTTTATGATGACTCTTAAGCAGTTCTCTATTTTTGTGTTTGATTGAACTCTGATTTCTAGCCTAAATTCAAGCTCTGGAATTCATCTCAAAATCATATCATTTGATTGAACTAGTAGTTCAAACTTAACCAATTGTTTCAAAGTTTCTTCATTGGACTGTCGAATTGGAAAATAAAAACAAACAAAGAATAAGAAGCAATAAATACAAATGGTAGATAAAGAATAAAATGGAAAAATATCTTCAAAGTTGTTCCCTTTGTCCACTTTTTTTTTTTTTTTTTTTATACAGATTTGCTAATGTCCAAAAGATGATTATTCGGTTGCATCCAGTAACTTTTTATATTGACCAATTGGATGCTCAAAATCGTCATCATCATCGAAAAATAAAATAAAGGTATAATAACTTCCATTCTCCATTTCAAGAGGTACAACAACATTTACCTCCAACCGAAAAAACACATAATTATATCAAATGTATAACAGTTAAAACAACCACTAATAGAACAAAATAAGTAATCAAAGTCAACAAAACTTACCTTAAGTAAATAAAAAAACTCACTTCCTTAAACTCACGAAAGTAACATGCTTTTTACATCTACAACTCAACCTCTGAGAACGCCGAGATTTATACTTCAAACAATACCTCTTTTGAGCTAATACATGAATGATTTCATAAATCCATACTTGAAAAGAAAGAAGAAACCCACTAGAACCCTGCTTGTTGTACCGCAGGGGCGGTACCGCCTGGGGTACCGCCCCTCACATACAGGGGGTGGACCCCCTTTTTGGGGTCCACCCATTTTTTTTTTTTTGTCTCTCATCGGTACCCCCTGCAGTGCAGCAGGGGGTACAACAATCATTTTTCAACCCACTAAGCCTATATTCCCAAGAAAAAATAAAAAAATAGTATAAACATTCTTCATCCTTTGATTAAATGCATTCTTCAATGATGGCAATATTACACTGTGCAATTCTTTTCGCCATGGAAAAGATTTCACCATATCCGACTCCTCAGGACCGAAAAATGAATCGTCCACATCTTTTTAATATAATGTTCCAAATAAAAATGCTGTAATTAGATAAATCAAACCAATATCAATAACATCCTTGTCTGCAGTGTCATCTAGCAGATTTTTGAACAGTTCTTCAACATTTTTGGTAAAAATGTTTTCATATTCTTCAAAGTATTTCCCTATCAAATGGTTGTCGTGTAAGGTTTCGGGTCATACATGCACAGCGGAAATTAAACAGACTAGAAACCATAGCCCAAATCAACATTGCACTTAGATAGAATCTGTGTTAATAATTGTACCTTTCATGAATCTCATGGATCTGATTTCTGACGAAAGATGTAGAAATCTTGTCACCACAGCCGTCCAATCATCTAGCATCTGATAGTAATCAACATAGAAAGTTATGATCTATAAGGGGTTTTGCTAGCAATTAAAAAGATGACTCAAAGTCCTAATTATCTTTTAACTAATATATTTAGGAGTGGGCGTTGGTTGGGCTGGATTGGGTTGAAGGCCAACCCAAATCCAAACCAATCATATCGGTATGCATGAAAATAAACCCAATCAATCCAATGAAAGTTTAAAAAATAAAACTAAACCAACCCAATGTTGGTTGGTTTGGGTTGTGGTTTAGACTTTCAATTTGGGCCTCCCATATTTTTATTTTTAATTTTTTTCTGGACCTCGTAAATATTAACGTGTACGGCTATATCCATACTCATACATTAGCAATTTAACATTGGCTGATCATGAACTCAAACATTCACAAAATCATAATTACAGATATGAACTTATCAAAACTCAAATACATACTTGGTCTAGTGAGTCACATTCTTAAATTCACTCAAAATCCCACAACTTCAAGCTGATACATAATACAAAATTCAGAACCAAGAAACAAAAACATAATAATTAATAACCAATATAATTCATAATAGAAACAAACTTAAATAAACGAAATAATTAAGAAACCTATATATACGTAATAACCAATATAATTCATAATAAAAACAAACTCAAACAAATGAAATAACCAAGAATCAGAATACCCAAACAAAAAAAAGTTCATCTATACCGAAGTCCATTGACGGCTCACGGGTGGCCAATAACGAATTCAACCTTGAGTTGAGCGTTAGTCTCTGTTTGAGAAGTTTAAACTGCAAAAGGAAAAAAAAAGAGTAATGAAGATTAAAAAAAAAATTAAATATACCATTCGTCAATCGTACGAGAAGTGAGAACTATGGAGATTTATTAACTAAGATAGTTAGAGACGATTGTATGAAGAACTAGCAGAGTGGCTGTCGACGTCGTCCTGTGGAGAGTTGGAGACAAGAGACGGAGAGAGAGCCAGGCGGAGAGGTTGCGTGGACTGTGGACTAGAGAGAGATACGGTCGGGGGCGGAGGCTGAGTGGAGCTTGACCTTGGTGTGCATGGGAATGGAATGAAAGAAGGGAGTTGAAAAAAAGAGGGAAATGGAATTAGGAAAATAGGGTCAGTCATTTCGTCGATTTAGTTCAATTTTTGTCCAGCCCTAAATCTAGTACTTATAGGTTTACACTAAACCTAATTAGGGTAGAGATAATGAACTTGTGCCAACCCAAATCCGGCCCAACTAATTGAGCTTGTACACTAGTCCAACATGTCTTTCAAGTTATACTTCATGTGTGATTAAAATTAATTGTTAACTTTGATAAATTTTTTTTTTTTTTTTATATAGAAAGTATGGTGATTGTAAAACTTTTTTATTTTTAAACTCACTAAAATTCTTGAACCCATCAATTATATATATAAAAAATAAAATTTTTGTAATTATTTTCTAATTGAGAATATAAAATAAATAATTTTAATTTTTTTTTTAAATGAAAAATCAAAACTGAGATTTTTGTTTAACGTTATATAGGCCCTGTTTATTGAAAAATAAAACCATATTTTTAGTAGATTTTGATACAAATTAATAAATATGTGGTTGAAAAATTATTAGTACGATGAAATGTGTGATTACAATTAATTATTAACTTTGAGTTGTATAAAAATATGATTTTTAATTTCTTCCAAACAGGGGCTAATATTATTTTTTCATTATGCGTCTGTTTGGTTTTTGTTATAATGAATTATTTGTCAACATCAAAAAAATTCTTGTGGGCCCTGGTTGCTGTGTGTCGACGAAACAATTCCACACACATTACATAAAGCATTCCTCTTGTTATTTATTAGTGAAAATGCCCTTCAAATCTTTGACTTGATAAATTGTGAATAGTAGGTGCCAAAGTAGTATTCTACATGGGATTTAAACAAAATTTTCGGCCAACAAAAAATCCCAAACATGATTCTCGTTATCCAGACAAAAAATAATAAAAATAAAAATAAAAAAATTCAACGTTTTATGATTAACAATGTGCCATGTAATCATTGATCCCATGTAATGTCTTCGTCTCCTACTGCATTCACCTCGACGGCAATTTCTTCTTCTTCGTTGGGGAGATCAATCTCAACTTTTTTGTTGTCAACTTCATCTGCTCTACGAAAACTTTTGTCCATTTTCCCATTCATACGTAGGTAATTGTGGACTGCCGTGGTGGCAACTACAACGATCGTTTGTGCTCTGAACGAATAGCTGGGCATTCGATCGATAATTTTTCATCATTGCTTCCATACCAAAAGGCTTTCTCTATAACATTCCTGGATGATGAGTGATGGAAATTGAACTGCTCCGTGCATTTCTAAATCGACGTCTTTGTGTGTCTGTCTCATCATGAAACTCTTGAAAGTGATACTCAATGTTTGATCCCTTATAGGGCGCCATGTGGCCTGGTATATGAGCAAAACCCAAGTCCAAAAAATAATATTTGTCATGCATTGGTTGGGAAAAATTTATGTCTAGATTGTAAATTGATCTTACTAAAATGCGTTGTCGTGTGTGTTGCCCGTGGTACTCTGGAGGACGAACGTGAAACACAAACTGAAATTGCATGCAACCAACACGTTCTACCGACGTATTCCTTTACGCCCAATGAAATATTCTCTTTGATGTCTCGGCAAGGCTGCCTAAACATGCATGCCATCAATAGCCCCAATACAATCCTAGATTATTTAAATAATTCTAACAAAAAGTATGCCATAGCACAAAATGTTTCTCGACATGGAGTGTTTGGTCATAACACCAACGAAATGCAAACATGAAATGTTTATGTCAACGAGCGACAAACATGAAATGTTTATGTCAACGAAAATGAAACAAAAGGAAAAACAAGTAATGATACTTGTAGCCCAAATGTAAACTTCCACAATCGTATAATTCTGAAGAAACTTCTATTACTTACCATCAGGAAAGCTTTGATTTTCTTTCAGGTTTTGAGATGTGCTTGAGTGGTTGCCCTCCTGTTCTCATTTCTCTGCAATGTATAAAGAAAAGCTTCAGAAGCTAGAACAAAAATGCTTGAATTCTTTCCTTGATATCATGTAGAAGTTTGGGAATTCAGAGGCTGGGGAACTGCACCTTTGGTACAAATAAACAATCAAGTAAAATATAGGTATGGAGATTGCTAAGTAGAATATGCTTTTATGCTTCTACATGTAAAAAAAAAAAAAAAAAAAAAAAAAAAAAAAAAAAAAAAAAAAATTAGTGTTGGGTTTTGATAGTTTAAGCTTTTAAATGAAGTGGTTTGAAATAGTACCAAAGCATGTAAAGGGTTTGGGTTCAAGTTTTAATGCCACCCATTCACAAAATTGTGCATTTGTCGTGGCTTTGAAGAAGATACATACTTCAGCCTGGCCACATGAGGATCGTGTTGAATTAAACGTTTAGATAAAAAAAAATTCAATAATGCATATAAAATTTTTTAAGGCATCTAGTGAAAGTTTTCATTCAGAGACTGACAATGCAATTATGCAAACCGCAACATCTTGAGAAGATGAGCAATCCCTCCTCTATACATAAAATGCTCTCTCTTTTATAATTTGCTAGAGTTTTCAACTTCATTCAAAGCACCCAAACTGGGGTAATTACGGAGTGAAGTCATACCATGCCTCCTCTAGTTAAGGGTTTTCTCCCGCCAAAAGAAGCATTTATTTATGGATTAGAAAATGGACCATGCAGACGAGAAGTTGGGGGCCCATAATTAACGGGAAAACAGCTGTCGGCAAGATCCTGCAAAAAAAACATATAGACGTAAACAAGGGGATAATAAACAAATAGTGCATGCTTTCTTAGTACTTTTAACACTACGTCACTACCTATTCCTCCATGCCAAACATGCTAATAATGTAAAAAATCACAAACACAGGAACAATGATGTGAACTCGAGAGGGAAGCACGGAAAAATGCAGAAGAAACGTCGAAAAGTTCTGAATTCTGGTTGTGGATGGATGGTAACATCTTGACCCGAGCTTCATTACGTAGGAACTGACGATACTAACGATGCGGAAGCAATAACCAAAACTTGTGAACGCCAAAAGGGTTTTCCAGATCACTGATAAGTTCGTTTGTTGGACGCCACAAAGATTTTAAATTTTTGATAGGTCCAGGATGAAAGCCGCAAGACAATTAATCTTGATAAGTTCGAATTTCTAAAGCGAATCCACAAATTTACTATTGAAAAACACTTAAAAATGTTTATCAAAATTCAAGTCTGACTATTACATTGAATAAAAATGAAATATAAAGAAGAAAAAATGACATAAACTAGGTATGGCCGCTATATAGGCACAAACCCTAACATAATAATCAATAAAGGGGAAAATAATAAAATTCGCAAAAACCCTAAACAAGTTAAACTACGAGATCACCCGCGGTCGCATGGTTGTACTTTTTTCAGCAACAAGTTCTCTTGGTATTCTGGTCATAACTCTCTACCGATGTCCGATTGCGATGATTCAAAGTGAGTTGGAAACATGAATCAAAGGCATAAAATTCGTCCCGAAATAGTGATTTCAAAATTCCGAAGTTTTCTATGTGAAAACTGAGCCTCAATCTCTGACTAAAAATCTAAATCGCAATACTTGCGAGTTTTTGATTTCCAATTGCATCCCGAGTCTTCTTTGACTATAATTTTTGCCTCCAACCTTCTTCCCACATGTCATTTTTTTTATTTAGAGACCTTTAAACATACTCTTGAAGTTTTGTTTGACTTGAATAACAAGTCTTTCAGTCAAGCTTGATATGATTCTCATATTTCCCTCCTTCAAGATCATTCATCTCGAATCATAGTGTTGTTCATGATGTTTCATTATATCTTCTGGATCAAACAAAAATCCTTTGCTTCCATGCCACGAGACCAACCCATAGAACCCCATTACTCGACATAGATGGATCGAAATATGAGCTTCCCTAGCCATATATGATGTGGCTCAAGCTTCAAATTATTTTCAACGTGCAAGAAAAATTCAAATAAAATGGGGAGGAAAATGTTAGTTTCATAAGGTACAAATTATAGATCCTTGTACTCATGATGAATCATCACCACCTCATCACGTCCAACAATGAGACTCTTCTCTTCACCTCCAACATTATTTTCACTTTCTTCCTCATTCTCTCCATCTAAAATTTTTGTTTCAATTTCTTCTTCCACATTTTTAATCTCAACCACCTATTCCACAATTTTATTTTCAACCATGTCTTCCAGAAATTTTATTCTCTATCCCTCAACTTTCAATTCATGCATTTCCTCACCAATAATTTTAACTACTTGTTCATCCACCTCTTTACTACCCAATTCTTCATCTCCTACCTGACATTTTGGATTCTTTTTCAACAACTTCTACTTTCAACTCTCCCTCTTTCTTGCCAACATTCATATCTCGAGGCTCTTCTTGCAATTCAACTAAAACTTTCTTCTCACTTGCCCTCTTTCTCAACTTAGCTTCTTTTTAACCTTTCATTTCATTCATCATCTGCTCTTCATAAATTTTTGTTTTAATCTTCAAAACCGCCATCTCATCTCTCTACTTCCTATCAACCCCAATTCCAACCCGAAGTTTATGATCACGCCTATATTGCCTCCCATCATTAAGGCTTGTTTGAGATCGCTTCTTTTTCAATTTAGCCATTTTCTCATCTAGTTTATCAAACATCATCATAACAACATCCATGTTCTTTTGAAAAAATCTCCACACAAGATCTTTATCGTTAACCCCTCTATATGAAGATTTTTCTCGAATTTTAGACATTTGGAATTGAATGTGGAATGAAATGTTTAAGATTCAATAAAACAAAGGATTATAAATTTCAAGAAAGTCAAGTATTAAATAAATTCAAGAAAGTGATTCTTGGATTTTGGAATGTCCCCCTTTTTTTGGAATTCTCGGAAATTAAAAAAAATACGATATTTTTTTAACTAAAAAATATGACTACGAATAGGGCAGAAATGACGAAAATTAATTTGAACCCGAAATGAAAATAATAACAACTTTTGAATTTTTTTTTTTTTTTTGCATGATTTTCTAGAATAAATACTCAAGAAACACGAAGAACGTAAAAACATGAAAAATTGAAAACAAAGACTCAACAAACAAGATTCGGATGATTACATGGCAGACTCTATGATAAAAGTACGAAATCAAATTAGGATAGAAATAACTTGAATTCAGAGTCCAGCTCTGATATCAGATGATTTGAATCTGAGAGGGGAGCACGACGAAAACGCAAAAGAAACGTCGAAAAGTTCTGAATTCAGGTTGTGGATGGACAGTAACATCTTGGCCCAAGCTTCACGATGCAGGAACGACGATGCGAAAGTAAGAACCAAGATTTGTGAACGCCACAAGGATTTTTTTAGATCATAGATAATTTTGGGATGAACACCACAAAACGATTAATCTTGACAAGTTAGAATTTGTAAAGTCAATCCACACATTTACTATTGAAAAACACTCTAAAATGTTTATTAAAATCCAAGTCTTACTATTACATTGAATAAAAATGAAATACAAAGAAGTAAAAAGACCTAAATTGGGTCTAACCGCTATAGAGGTACAAACCCTAACATACTAGTCAATAAAGGGAAAAATAATAAAATTCGCGAAAACCCTAAACAAGTTAAACCACGCGATTGGTGGGTGTAAAGGTCGTGGTGGCGTGGTTGTACTTTTTCCAGCGATACGTTCTCTTGGTATTCTTTTATAACTGTCTCTACCGATGTCGGATTGTGATGATCCAACGTGCTTTGGAAACATGACTCAAAGGCCTACAATTCTTCCCCAAATAGTGATTTCAAAATTCGAAAGTTTCTATGTGAAAACTGAGCTTCAATCTCTGACTAAAATTTGAATCGCAATACTTGTGGGTTTTTTATTTCCAATTGCCTCCCAAGTCTTCTTTGACCATAATCTTTGCCTCCAAACTCCTTCCCACATGTCATTTTTTATTTGGAGGCCTTTAAACATACTCTTGAAGTCTTGTTTGGCTTGAATAACAGGTCTTTCAGTCAAGCCAGTATGATTCTCATATTTCCCTCCTTCAAGATGATTCGTCTCGAATCATAGCTTTGTTCATGATGTTTCATTACACCTCCAGGATAAAACAAAAATCCTTTGCTTCCATGCCATGGGACCAATCCATGGAACCCCATTACTCAAATTACATTGATGGACTGAAAATGTGAGCTTCCCTGGCCATATGTGATGTGGCTCAAGCTTCAAATTATTTTCAACTTGAAAGAAAGATTCAAATAAAATGGGGAGAGAAATGTTAGTTTCATAAGGTGTTATGGATCCTTGAACTCATGATGAATCATCACCGCCTCATCACGTCCAACAATAAGGCTCTTCTCTTTACCTCCAAAATTTTTTCCACTTTCTTGCTCATTCTCTCTTTCTAAAATTTTTGTTCAATTCTTCTTCCACATTTTAAATCTCAACCACCTCTTCCACATTTTTATTTTCAACCATGTCTTCCACAATTTTATTTTCTACCCCCTCAACATTCAATCAATGCATCTCCTCATCAATAATTTGAACTTCTTGTTCATCCACCTCTTTATTTCTCAATTCTTCATCTCCTACCTCAAATTTTGGATTTTTTTCAACTCTCCCTCCTTCTTCCCAACACTCATAACTCGAGACTCTTCTAGCAATTCAACGAAAACTTTCTTTTCACTTGCCCTATTTCTCAACTTAGCTTCTTTTTAATCTTTCATTTCATTCATCATCCTCTCTTCATAAATTTTTGTTTGAATCTTCAAGATTTCCATCTCATCTCTCTACTTCCCTCTCAACCCCAATTCTAACCCTAGGTTTATGATCACGCCTATATTTCCTCCCATCATTGAGGCTTGTTTGAGATCGCTTCTTTTTCAATTTAGCCATTTTTTCATCAAGTTTATCAAACCTCATCATAACAACATCCATATTCTTTTGAAAAAACCTCCACACATGATATTTATCGCTAATCCCTCTACATGAAGATTTTTCTCGAAGTTTAGACATTTGGAATTGAATGTGAAATGAAATAGAAAAGATTCAATAAAACAAAGGATTATGAAATTCAAGAAAGTCAAGTATTAAAGAAATTCAAGAAATTGATTCTTGAATTTTTTAATGTCCCCATTTTTTTTTGGAATTTTCAAAATTTTAAAAAAATACAATAACTTTTTTAACTCGAAAATATGACTATGAATAGAACATAAATGACAAAAATTAATTTGAATTCTAGATTAAATACTCAAGAAACACGAGGAACATAAAAACATGAAAAATTGAAAACAAAGACTCAAATTTTTTTCTCTAGCGAGCTTTAGGTCAGTTACTCCCAAACTAGACGACTTTATGGCACCGGGTTCAGAGAACCCCTCAGAGTTAATTGCTCGAGTCACAAATGCGACAAAGAAAAGTTAAAGATGTTTGATTGTCTTATGTGTAAGTCCACTCTCCGTACTTGCTTTTTGATTGACCTCTGTAACGAGTTTTGACCTGATAGCTCCTAACTCAGTTGAGTTTAGGGTACCAAGTTTCAACACCCTTACAAGCTTACATTCTCGAGTCAAAAAGACTTTTGAAGAGTAGAATAAAACCTTCAGCATTTTTCTTTTTTTTTTTGCTAGTTGTGGTTTATACCAGTTGATCAAACTGCTTTAATTAAAGTGCAAAATCAAGAACTACAGACCTCCAACCCATCAAGCATGCACATTCTAACCATTCTATCCCAAACTTGCCTTTTGAGTTGTGTTTGGTTCTAATTTAGGGAAAAGATATCTAATGATCCAAGTTTAGGGATTATCAAGTCATTCCTAAGTTCAAGTTACATAAAATTTTGCCCCCACGTGTATTAAACAAAGCCCTACACAAGTAATAATTCAACAATGGCTATGTGATCAATGAAGATGAAATCTAGCAAGTCATAACTAGTTCATAAAATTCATGTTTTCACGTTGTTCAAGTTTCAAACCAAAGCACAATTCGATCCAAATTATATCTCAGGCAATAAACACGTCAACAAAAATTTCCAATTTTTCAAAATTTTTATTTTTATTTTTTTAAAATCCTAATACAAATTAAATGAAAGCTTAGAATGAATCGCATAAATATGAAAGAAAATGATATGAATGAAATTCTCCACCCACAAACTAGAAAGAAACATTGTCCTCATTGTTTGTCAAATAGATATAACTATGCACAATAAGACGAGAGGAAGAGAGCAATAGAACTTCCTAGGTGTAATGGAGACGTGTTGTGGCCATTGAAGCTTTAATTTGATAGCACTTTAATGCATTTGACTCTTTCCTTGCATTTCCCAACTTGGTTCGAGGTGTGTTGATTGCTGTGCTCCTTACAAACAAAAGTAATGGATATGTGTTGTTTCCATTGAAGCTTTCATTTGATAGCACTTTAATGCATTAGACTCTTTCTTTTCATTTCCCAACTTGGTTCGAGGTGTGTTGATTGGTGTGCTCCTTGCAAAAAAAAAAAAAAAAAAAGATGAATGACTTTAGAGGACATGAACACAATAAGAAACTATCCAAGTTCTAATCATGTGTGTGAGCTTGGGATGACGATAAGAGCTTAGTGTGAACAAAACATGCTAAATGAAAAACATACCTAAACATGCAAAGATATGTCAACATGCAAAACTCCTCAAAATGCAAATTAACTTAAACATGTGTCTTATCATGCATGTATCTAAAAACAAGTAATGAAATAAATAGAAATTGAGTTGCTTCCCAATGAGCGCTACGTTTATAGTCTAAACCCCGACTTTTTACCGTGATTGTTCAAGGAACTCTAAATAAAGCTTTAGATGACCTTCTTCGTTTGTACCACTTGAATTTGCTCCAATTTGGATTTATGTACCAAAATTCCACTTTGCCCATGTCATGTATGTCGACACTTCCACTGAATTCGAACTTCAATATGTAGATTTCAATCATTTTGTAACTGCCAATGATGAAGTCAATTATGAAGTTAGAGGATTGTAAAGTCTGCACCCTTAAGTGTAGCCTTGTTTGTCCGCTCTTATGTGACCATCTCCACTCTCTCCACCTGATCTTCATTTTCTACTGAAGTTTCCTTGAGTCCGATGTCTGGAATTTGAATTTTTGACATCCGGACAATGATTTCTTCATGACAGTTATTTTCTTCTAGCTTATCTACTATTTCAAGTTCCTCTTCTTTTTCATCAGATATTTCAATCAATTTTTCTGACTCTTCTGATCTTTTCACTTGAATTTTTGACAATTGTTTTGGTGAACACCCCTGTTCTACCATATAATAATCCCTCACACAATCAATCTTCCATATAGCATCCTTAGGTGCAATAGGGAAATCAAATACAATATGATTTTCTCAACAGAAATCACACATCAAATAAGTTTAAACTGTGTGTTCTGACTCTTCTGATCTTTTCACTTGAATTTCTGACAACTGTTCTGGTGGACACCCATGCTCTACCATATAATAATTCCCTAAACAATCAATCTTCCATATAGCATCATTAGGTGCAATAGGACAATCAAATACAAAATGATTTTCCCAACATAAATCACACATCGATAAGTTTGAATTGCTATTTTATCAGAGTGCCATTGATAACTATTTGCTGCCGTCTAGTTGTGTTGCCTTCAGCTATTTGAAAATTCGTTCAATCTCTGAATAAATAGAAAACAATTCAGAGCTTTTAAAAAAAAATCTGAAACAAAAACTAAGAAATAAAAATAAAGTAAACAAAGGTTCAAAGTAAAGTAAGAACTAATTGGTGTCGATATTAATTAACAATCCCCGATAACGACACCAAAACTTGTTCACTTTATTTCGCGATGCAAAATATACCTGCAAGTGTATGGGTTGTGAAAAGCAATAAAGTGAACCTAGGAGTCTGGATCATCATTCCCATGGAGATTACTTCTAAGTACCGAAACTTTTTAGTTCTTATCCCTATTTGAAGAGACGAAATTGTTTTGATAATTGAAACAAAAAAAATAAGAAAATTAACTAAAGAATTAAAATTGCGAAATTGTTTTGTTTTTAAAAATAATTGTAAAGTGGTTTTGATTCACGATTTCACATAACCGATTAAATTAACTCCAAACCCAGTTTTATTTCCTAAATATGTACTCGGTCGAATTCACTAATGTATATTGAAATTTCTCTCTCGAGTTTAAATCAATTCTACCTAAATAATTCAACCATGTATCTCTACAGAGGGTTCGAATTATTTCTTATCTATATGCATAAAACTCAAGAATTCACGCACGACCTCAATAATAAAAAGAGTATATCTCTTTCTCTTGTTCAATTATCGAATTTAATATTTTGATCTAAGTTATTAACTCACCTCTCGAATTATGAAAATAACTCAATAAATCATGAACTAGTTGCCAATTAATTAACGCATTAAACACAATAATAAATTAACACTTGCAACGAATCATTAAAACAAAGGAAATCAGAATTAAAATAATAAAGTTAAGCTATATCGTTCATCACAACATTGAAATTTATCTACACATCATAATTAAACAATAAATAATAGCATTCATTGAAAATAACATAAGAAAATTGGAAAGCATGCACCAAGTTTCAATCCTCCACGTGATCTTCAACTCTCGCCCCTTTGCAATGTGTTGATCTCCCAATAATTTGATGTGAAAAACTCGATTATATGATGTTCTTAGGTGAGTCCAAGATTTGATTTTCGTGCAAGACATGTTTCTTACATAGTTGGTGAAGAGACCTAGTTGAAGAAGGAAAGAAATTCGTCAAACCAGCCTGTGAGTCTTTTCTTGTATCTGCACAACGTTTAGTACTTCGATCATATCTTTATATTCCCTAATCTGATTGAGGTAATTCAAAGTGTGTTAGAAAGATAACTTAAAGAGATACAATTATTCCTGAAATAGGATTTTCCCAATTTGAACGTTTACTGTCCCAAAAGTAGGTCTAAATGTTCGACTAGAAATCTGTCCAAAATCTTGTGCGGTTAGAATCAATTTTATGGTGATATTCTTATCATATTTCATTTCTTTTTGACTTCCAATTGCGTCCAATTGACTCCAAAAAATACTCTTGTGACCCAAATCAATCATTAGATATTTACAAATTAGTCCCTCATATTTAAATTTGCTCTATAGTCCTTCACCTTCTAATTGTACCAATATAGCCCCATACTTTCAAATCTTCTCGATTTGCTCATTTCAATTCTCAACTCCTTTAATTGGGCCATCCAACTCTTAATTTCTTCATTTTGGCACATTGCATGATTTTCGGTTGACGTCATAAACTCCTCAATTGCTCAATTAAGCTCCAATTAGTATCCAATTGTGCATTTTTCCCACTAATTTCTTCATTATGATATTTTTGGGATATTTTCTGTAATTTAAACAGATAACCACAAATTAAATAGCATTGATTTTAAAACGACAATAATTTATTCTAATTTTGGCGTACAAATAAGTGTATAAAATATACTTATCGGTTTTCCACATAAATACCCTATTTTTAGGGATCAAATTGAAATTTACTTGAATTTTATAAATTTGAAAATTACTTATAATAAAATTTTAAAAACTGGAAAATACTTCATAATCATGTGAAGTATCACAATCTGATACTTATGATACTTCTCAAATATGTTAGTATCACAGTACGATACTTATAGTACTTTTCAATTTTTTTTAGTAATAATGAAAAAAAAATTCATTTTTTTTTAATAAAAATTAGTTTTTGCTTTCTAAAGTAAGTGATCTGTACAATTATCCATTTATTATTTTATACTACATTTGATCCCTTTTTTAGAAAGATAATAATGTGTTCTTTAAATAATTTATAAATCATTATACAAATAACATAATTTCTTACAATTTTAATCACACACATTTTTTAAACTACTTTTTTACAATATATCTTGCTCATGTTTAGTGGAGATTAAAATCAATTTTTTATTAAGTTTTGATAAAAATTGAATAGATGTTTGTGGGTTTCATGAAATATTTTGTTGAGATTGATTGTTGAATTTGACTTAGACTGTGTTCGTTTATGTAATGATTTTGGTTTATAAACAAACTTATAAACTATATAATTTCTAAACCACTATTTAATCACGACATTTTTTTTTTCTTTACTTTTTAACCACAAATTTTATATAGAACAACATAAATAAATCAATTTAGAAACCAAGTCAAGCCGTCGAACAGAGCATTAAAGTAAATCTAAATTTTAATTGGTACCAAATAGGGGTTTTGTCTTAAAAACAATAACATTCCATTTATTATCTTGGCCGCTGAACCAGTCTTAAATTTTATAATAAATCTTTTTATTATAATATATGATTAAAAAGTAAGAAAAAATTTCGAGTTTACAAGTAAAATTATTTTATTGAGAAAATATTTGATAAAACATTTTAAAAAAGAAATAAATAAAGAGTGGGATTCAAATAGGAGAAACACATGTGACTCAAACTATTGACTCGCCACGGTTTGCAGCATATTTCTATTACTGACACGTTTCTTTACATGTAATTTATCCCACCGACGAAGCCACCCAATATTGGAGCCAAACATTCAGGATTCATGACAACACAGTTTATTGGAGCTGGGCATTAAACTCTTTACCAACAGAATTATTTTTGTAACTCTTTGCCAGCTATGGAGTGAATGAAACTCGTTTTTCTCTTAATGCTAAAATCATATTTTCAACGAATTTTTATTAAAGTTGTGTAATCAATAAAATATATGGTTATAATTATGTCCCCGTGTAGTAAAAGTTATTGTTGTTGTTATTGTTATTATTATTATTATTATTAAAAAAGAATATGTTGTTTTCGAAATATAATATATTGTTGAAAAGTAGTTTTGTGAGTCTAGAGTTCTTTTTGTTTAAAACATCTTTAATGGTTGGGTTGGTTATGGTGTTAGTACGTGAGAAAGAGACACACAAAAATAATTAGGTCCCACTCTAATATTTTTTTTTCTTCTCTCTCTTTCACTTTCTCCCAATTTTCTCCACTTTATTCCTTCACAAGGTCCAATCTCTTCCCCTATTTTTTTATTAATATATTTGAATTTGAATCAATATCTCTTTTCCTTTTTCTTTTTCGCTCTTTTTTCTACTTTACAACATTCAACTTCTATCCACAATTTAATCTTAAAATAATACTAGTGTTACACTCATTCGATGTACGATCATTTGTTACTTACATGTATCGAATTTATATGTTAATATATGAAATAAATATTTAATTAAAAATAAGAAACGAAGGAAAACAATTAATCACAAAAAGGTACAAATTACACATACCGTAATTATTTTTTTATCGTTATTATGTTTACCTCTTAGGAAATTTCTTTAACTACTGTAATTTAAATTGATTTAAAACTTAAAATGAGAAAATAAAATTACATTTAAACAAAATTTGTATACGTAAAAAAAATAGATACATCTGTACTGTACGCTCATAATTTTATTAAAAAGAAAAAGTAAAATAAAAAACAGATCGATGAACGTTCCTATTTCATCCTATTTCATTTTCCGTTTTTAAAGAAAAATATTTATTTGATATTGACAAAGTTTTTTTCCTTTTTACTTTTTGTTACGAATTTATATAAAAAAAAAAAGTAATTGATTTTCAAGAGGGGAAGGTGGACCACAAAACTTAGAGACTTTGAAAAGGCACATATTTAAAGATTTACATTTACATGAATTATTTTAAATCTAAAATTTGTCCAAATTGAATAATATATAGTTAATTAATACTACTTACCATTTTAGAAAATATATTTTGACGAAAAAATTGGTCAATACCTATTCGTGCTCTCCCTTTATGTATTTCTTTTTTCTCTTTTGAACATATTTAGTCCTTATTTAAGTCCTCATTAGATACAAAATGAGTTTTTTAATAGTTAATTTTTTGTGAATATACACTTAAGCCCCTGTTTGGAGAATATATACAAAATGTTGTTTGTAACTATAAATTTTTGGAGAATGGGTTTTTAAAAAGTCGGGATTTTTTTTGAATTTATACGTAGATTATTTTATTAATAGAATAGAATGTGTTAGTTGAAAATAAATTTTAAAAAAATAAGGTTTTGATTAAGGGGTACCTAGTATGGGCCAAATGTTTTACTAAGTGGCTACAATTGTAATAGTTTGAAACTTTAAAGACTTACTATTAAAAAAAAATCTAATGAACATTTGCATAACTATTCAATTTTAATGATTATTGAGATAATCTTTCCAAAATATAATTTCTAAATTATCAAAAATAAATTTATCTCTACCCAAATAACGGAATAGTACTACTAGAATTGGTACTATCTTAATATAATATTTGAATATTTGATATTTAAATGTATTAAACAAAAATTTCATTTCATATTTACTTTAACATTACAAATTAAATATACGTGGTCCTATATTAAAATAAATGTAATAAATTAAACAACATGAATTGATCAAAATATGAAGTTGCAAAAATTATTCGGATTTAATTAAATAATTTAAATTACATAAAAGTTTGGATATTTATTATTTCTTTTCATTTGATAAGAAAAGCAAATCGAATTGAAATTAATTATATATGACCAAATTTAATCTAGTTAAAAAATTATAAATATCATTATAAGAATTAAATAAAACAATTTTGAAATAGATGGACATTAAGAAAAAGTAAAATGTTCAAAATAATTTTTTTTATCTTTAATCTTTGATGTGCTTTTAAGGATAGCATGTTTACAGTTGATTCTAACTTGTGAATTCGTATTAAAGTTCTCATTGAGATCTTCGATTTAATACCTATATTACATATTTTTCGTTTTCAAAATAATAGTATAATTATCAAAAATATTCTTATTAATTGAAATACTTCTATTTTAGGAAAGATATTTTAGACGGAAAAAGTTCCAAAACATGTTTTTGGGAAGTGTCTTAATTTTATATAAAGTATGATACATCTCTCTTATCTCTTATCTAATGGACATTGACATTTCACATACTCATTAAAGATGCTCTTACTGGTACTGCTTTGTCTTGTAAAGCGATGACATTTCTCTATACTAGCTGAGACACCCTTCTTAACATGGATGGACCGCATGCCCATTGCCACCAGTGACGGATCCAGAAACTTTGTTCAGTCTGGGCGTCATTAAGAAACTTTGTCCAGCTCGGACGGATATCGATCAAATAACTGTATATTTTAAGTCGCAACCCAAAAAATACCAAAAAATTTAACTAATCTTTTTTGGACGAAATCAGCACGGACGAGCATGTCGGCTCACCATGTGGTGGCTCCATCCCTGATTGCCACAAACAATTTTGATCCAATATTCAAGAATGTATGATTGAAAAGTAATTTGAGGATATGTATTGTTTATACAATTATTTATATAAACATTTTATCCAAATTTTATAAAAATTTGGATTAGAATCTATATATACATGACAAATGCGACTAGATGATTATCAATTTTCTAATCCATAATAGCTAAACATAAACTCTATGGCCCTCGTTTATTGAAACAAGATTTTACTTTGTTGTTTAATGTAATAATTATAATTCATAAAAATCAATTTATAAATAATACAATTTTTAAATTACTTTTTAACCATATACATGTCATTTATACATCCTACAATAATGCTATATATTATTTTTAGATTAACCTATATTCTTTTAACGTAATCATTACAATTTATAGATCACAAGTATCTGTTGTATAACGTAATCGTTACAATTATAAACTAATTTACAAAACAAAGTTTTTCAAACCACTTTTTAACCATATATACAGATTTTTTCTTTATTTTTTAACAATATATTTTATATTAAAAACATAAATACACCAATTTATAAATGCTAAAGTGTTAACAACACAAGTTCTCATACAATTTTTAATCACACACAATTTCTTTCAACTTTTTAATCACTTATTTTACCTCAAAATTATAAATAAATAAATTTATAAATTCTTGTCTTTTACCGAACTATTTTTAAATATCTAAAAAAGGTGTTATAGAATAGTAATTTATTGGAGAACTGTGAAATTGAGAAAATTGATATCCTGAGATTCCTCATTAGGAAAGTTCCCAAGATGGCTTAGTTGATCTGTATGGCATATTGATTGTATAGAAATAGCTAATCAATTTTTACGGTGAAATCTAGAAATCGATCATACCTGCTTTATAATTTTTTTTTTTTTTTTTGGAAATAAATCAAAGAATACTAAAATAAAAATAAAAAAATATTAAAGAGTCTTTGTCTTGATCAATTTCTTCCCCAAACAATAACTGTAGTATATTTAGATTTGTTACATGTAGGCAATAGATCTGATGTAGCTCATGGGTTAATCGACTCATCAATCGTCCCATATTTTCAATTATTCTTTATAGCACCCAAAAATTTCATTGCGTTGCATAGAGAAAGAGAAAATTTAGCTAACGGCAATAAGAAGAAGAAAAAACTAAGTCCCTCTTCGAGCCTCATTTTTGGTGAAATTGAGTTTTGTAATAGTAATTTTTTCTTTTTTTGAATAATATATGATTAGAAAGTATGCAAAAGATTTGATTTATGTGTAATATTATTTTATTTGAAGAACGTGTAATTAAAAATAAACTTGGAAAAAAAAGTTTTTAGAAAATGGAGCTAAAAATGGGTAAAAGATTAACCACGCAATGCACCATAGCTGTAATATCAAGATTTAAGATATTCTCATGCGTCACTAAGAAAAATCTCATAGATTTACTACTACAAGCTCATTTTGTCGTCGTCCCTATCTCGTCATTAGTGAGGAATCCAGGAATTTGATTCAGTACGAGCGATCACTACAACGGTAAGGAAAAAAAAAATTGACAACAAAATTATAAAGTAAATATTTATTTATTTATTTATTTTGGCGAATCCAGTACGAGGGACCTGACACTCTCGACATATTCTAGATCCATCCATGCTCATCAATGTTAACCCTCAAACACTTCACGAAACCCTTCAATAGCAAGGATGCAAGTTTAAGAGGAGAGGATGTAGCGGCATCAACCCTAGTGACTTTAAAGAGGAAATGATCGACGATGATTAATATTTCGGCAATGAATATGGCTATGAATGAGGTTGGATTTAGAATTTCAAGCATTCTTTAGTATATTTGATAAACATGGGATGCATGAGTTGTATAATTTGCAACAAAAAATAATGGATAGAAATATGAAGAAAGTGGAAAGGAGAAATAGGATGGCAATGGGACGGGACAGGGTTCGTGTGTCTCAGGTCTTCTGAGTTAAATTACCATCCCTAGAAATTGAGGAGGTAGTGAAGAAATGATAAGTCACCACAAATATAGAATTTCTCAAGTAGGTGTGGACAAACTGAATAGAAAAATTTGATTTCGTTTAGTTTAATTTCAAGAATCGATCGATCGATTTTTTTTTTTTTTTTTTAAAAGCAAATACCAAGAAGGGGCATATATGTGATCTTCAGTAAATGTAAATTACGACAATAGAAATATCAAACGAAACTGAAAGTAGTAAATACAATGAAAAGTGAAAAAGCTCATGGGTACTCACAGGGTTGGACTCTCATGCGTGACATAGACCTGGTCGTGAGACTACTTTGGAACATATCCTAATCATAGTAGTCTGTGTACTCTGTGTCGCTCCCTGGCGAAGGATAACGTCTGGGAGAGGGGCCAGTGTCACCCACTCATGGTCCATGTAAAGCACAGAAAGCAAGAGCATGTGGTCGCAAGTAAGTGCTCACTCATGATGTAGCTGAGCTAGTGAAGGGGAGGACAACTAGTGCGCATGATCCAAATGTAGCTGCTCCAGTAGTTGATGGTAAGTACGTCTCAATGTTTTGCATGCAATCTCCCAAACCCATCCTGTCAATATCACCTTGTATCTATACTTTCATCTTATCTTAACTCGAGGTAGGAAAAGGTGAAGGTGTGAAAGTCTAAGTGCTTGGGGACTATCTTCCCTCCAAACAATTTGAGGACCAAATCCTCAATATAGGAGGAACCGATGAGATTGGGACCCAATTCTTCTTCAGTATATCCGGTGGAACTACAACTACTATAGTAGTGGTGGTGGTGTAGGCCGAGCAGGTCTCAAGGCAAGTGGATCCCAAACTGACACTGGTCATCTGTATAACCAAAGATTTTGCACCTGAAACAAAACTCTAGCTTTGTGTTATATGCAAATGGCTGCTAGTAATCGGGATATTTCTATCTTTGGATCCAAATACGGTTCGGAAGCTCATACTCAAGGTTAACCTCAATACAAAATCGAGCTTCACTAAGATGACAAAGATTCATACCCTCAAGATACCAAGATGGCTTAAGATGAGGTCGTACGTAGTCATCCTCATATGTTAAGTGAATCAAAATGTGGTATGTATCAATAAGTCGAACGCTGAATTCACCAGGGAAACCAAATTTATGGAATATCTCATGTACATTGGCGATAGGAGGCTTTTTATGCGTGAACTTTTCAAAAAGTGTGAACTTGTATGGCTCAACTAGGAAGACCTTATCCTCATCATTGACATTGATAGCCTGCTCATTCAAATGTCAGAAAGGTTTCTCCAAAGAAAACCTTTTCAATGTAGAGTCTAAAGTAGCCTGCATAACTGATGCGAAGGATTTGTTTTGGCTTCTCACAGTTTGAGTAATTTTGGGACATCGAGATAGAGTAGTGGCATAAGATTCTTTGATCTGAGCAGGAGCATAATGTAAAACAAGAGTATTTGGTGCAGGAGCCCGTTGGATAGGTTGATCGGTGGTTCAATCGATTGAAAGTGATGGTATGATTGATCAAAAGTGGTGGTTCGATCGACCGAAGTTGGTCGATCGAAGCTGTTGGCGATGGATGAACTTCTAAAGAGGTTTTTAGGCCAAAATCGATTATAGGAGAGACCATGCCTAGGGTTTTTTATGCTTTTGAGAAGATTGGTGATATTTCCAAAGCCTGAGTCGAATTGGTTTGGGCTATTTCCTCGATTTGGGTGCATAAGGGCATGGATTCCAATATAGAGTTTCCCACTGTATTTTTTGAGATTGATGCTACTTTGGGTAAATCGGTGGCTGTGAAGGTCACGTTGCCAAAAAATGTCCAAATGAGGGTTTTTTGGGAGGCACTGGGTTGCGTGCCTAAGGTTTTTAGTTGTTTTGGATTCATTTTTGGAATTGATGGAACTAGATTTTTGGAAGTCGTTGGGGGAGAAAACTGCCAATGTGGGTGGTCTTTTCCAATGGAGATAGCAGTGGGTAGGGTGGTTTTTGGTGTGGTGGCACCATGGGGTAAAAATCAAATTTTTCCTAGAGATGTTTGGACGTGTTGTGACAACATTGAAACAAAGGTGCAATCTAGTTGCCTTGAGTGATGGAGATTATTGTGCTTTTATTAAAAACAAGGAGACGTCGAAGCTCTCACAATTGATCATAAGCCTTCTGAAGAAAAATAAAAATCGAGGATTGAGAGCATGGTGTGGATCTATCTTTCTTGTATAAGAAATAATTTGGATTGAATATGTTTTAAAAATTGAATGTGTTGAGGCTATGAATCACGAGAATTTGGTTCCTTGGCTCTGAATATGGTAACATTGTTGTCATCGAGCTAATCTAGAAGGTCGGTTATGTCAAACAAGATTAGTTGACATATAGGTGGAATTCAGGTCCCACATGGTGATAGATCTGACGTGAATTGCAAGTCTGCATTCTCAAACATTGATCGAATTGGGTAATGGTATGTGACATTTGATGGAGAACTGGGGGTCAAGTTACAATATATTAAAGCAGCCTACCTAAATAATACCAAGACATAATGTATTTGAAGTAAGAGCTAACGATATTGTTAAATCAATCATATCATTGTTTTTTATTAACCTTAATTACTGAAAAACGTATACTGGAGATAATGTCAAATGTCATTCAGACATGTAAGGTCATTACTTGGAACTACCTCATCTTTTATTAAAGAGTTGAGCTCCAGTTCCTACATGACCTCAACTCCAATTGTTGTGATCCGGGAAAGGAGCTCAAAGGAGACACGGGTGATGCGACAACATTCTACATGGAGAAACGAGCAAGTTTCATGTTTGCTCCGAATTGAGATTCAAATCAGATCGAGCTACTTAAAGGATCGAAAAATTATACAGGATGTTAGTTACGGCCACAACTAGCTCACTCACGGTCGTAACTTCACTATAATCATTTTTTGCAGAACTACGATTACGATCGTAAGAGCCTCTATCATGGCTATAACTACATCAAGCACTTTTGTTTCACGACTGTAAGTTATTCCTTCACGGTCGTAACTGAAGAAATATTTTCCTAATCAGCGTGACACTTATGGCTGTAAATATCCTTGTCAAGGCGGTAAATGAGGTTCTAATCGCGCACCGCAGACGAGACTAGGGTTACCGCGATTGGTGTTATTTTTCCATTTTTAGTTGGTATGTGGGGTTTTCAATCCATTAGTGGCTAGGGCTAGTTGTTATGTCGTTTTCATTATTTATATGTTATTTCCATTCATTGTAAAACAGTTTTGGATTTGATTAAATAGTTATTATTGAGGATTCAATAAAATATATAGGTGGATTCTTAAATTTCTTCGAACTTATCAAGAATTATTTCTTGTGGCGTTCATCCCGAACTTATCAAATATTCGCGAGAGTATTTGTGATGTTCAAATCAGGAACTTATCAAGGAATCTGGACAGATCCTTGTGGTGTTTTGCAAATCTTGGTTCTTTATTCCACATTGTCAATCCTCGCGTCATGAAGTTTGGGTCAAAATTCCATTGTCCATCCACAACCTGAGTTCGGAACTTTCCGGCATTAATTCACGCATCTTGAACCTCATCACCAATCCATACCCAATCTTACATCCATTCTAATTACGATCTAAACTCCACTTCTTAAACAAATTGATGTCTAGTTGGAAACTTATCAAAGATCGTTCACATATGCTGTCAAACTAATTAGAACAGAATGCCATGCCATGCCATGTCATTTCATTTGTTGACTTGAATTTCAGTCAGATTTGTACGTCAACAAATCTCTGTTAAATTTTCATGTTGGATGTCAATTTATGTAAAAACAGGAATTCAGATCGTAATCAAACTAGAGGTGAGATTGAGTATGAACTATATTTTAATTCATGTAGGAACTGGAGTTCAGCTCTTTAATATAAAACTAGATAGTTTTGTATGGGCTTTAAATGGAAAGTTTAATATCTACACGACAAGACATGTCTGAATGACACTGGCATTATTTCCAGTGTATAGTTGTCAGTAATTAAGGTTAAGTGTTACTCAGGTAAGTTGCTTTAACATATTATATATTTGACCTCAAATCCTGTATCAATTGGCATGTACCATGATCCAACTCGATCAATGCTTGAGAATGAGGAACTGCACTTCACGTCGGATCTATCACCATGTAGGATCTGGACTCCTCCTTGGATCCAATGTCATGTGGGACCTGGACTTCACCTGTATGTCGATTGATCTCATTTGACCTAGCTGACCTTCCAAATCAGCTCAGTGACAACAAATGCTTCCCAAGATCATCACTCTGAAAAAATCAATGGTGGATCTCAAACTGAATCCATCGACGATTCGAAGGCTCTAAAAATTCTCGAACTGAATCTATCAAGAATCCAAAGGTTCTAAAAATTCTTGATCTGAATCTATCAACAATCTGAAGACTTAGAAAACTCTTAAACAAAAAATCTATTAACGAGTTGAAGTCTCTAAGAAATCTTGAACTAAATCTATCAACGAGATTTAAAATATCTCAAACCGAATTTATTAATGAGTTGAATGCGCTAAAAATCCTAGAACTGAATCTGTCAATCATCTAAAAAACTCTGAAAAATCTCAAATCGAACCTATTAATTATCTGAATGATCTAAAACTTCTCATACCGAACATGTCAACAATCTGAAAACTCTTAAAGCCATAACTTCATCCTCGATTAACCATTTCCCACATGGTAAATTGCATGTGAAAGTACGCCATGAGTACTTCGAAATGCATAAAGAAATCAAGATTCCAACATCATTTGATACCTCAAATCTGAGCTCAAAAATGGTCCCTCAAAACTGGAATTTTTAAATAATCAAGCATGAGTTGTCTACCTAGGATTCCATCATTGCATTTCCTAGCTTTCAAGACTCATCCTATCTATGTTGTCCACCTCCTGCTTTCATGAAAATCATGTAACACCTCCTACTTGTTGAAGATAAGAGCCTAGTCACTCTTTAGTCACAAAGTAAGCTTGAATATCATTCAAACAAGATTTCACTCTGATTCTGTGCAACCTAAAACTCCTATAATTTACCTAAAGCTTTGAAACGAATTTCTTACACTGAAAATCAAGCAAGAAATGATGTCAAAACAACTTATTCCTTTAAAAACCCTTAGTAAATATTTTATACCAAAATCAAGTTTCAATCCATTTAAATTCATCTTTTTTTTGGCAAACATGTTTTTATCAAAGTCCCTTATCAAAATATATGGTTTTGGATCAAAATAATCAATAAAATGATGTTTCAGATTCTGAAAATACATTTGGTATCGACACCTGGACATTTGGTGTCGACACCATGTTCATCTAGGCTTAAACAATGAAAAAAATTGCTTTCTGACACTTTGGTGTCGATACTATACGATTTGGTGTCAACACCAAATGGAAACCTTGTCAACCGAACTTAACTTTTGATTTATAACTCCAATTTATAATCCGTAAAGTTCGTTGAACTCCTGATTCGATTATATTTCCATTGATATATTGTACAACTCATGCATATTTATATACGAGGATTTATATATTTATTTCTCCACATACTCCATCCAAAGCTAGCTGAAAGACTAACATTCGAAGAGAAAACTATTCCATGAGCCATTATGGATATATTAATCCAATAATAAGTGAGTGAGATATGTTTACTTATTTGATAATTTAGATGTTAGTTGTATAAACTATTTGAATTAATTGATTTATGATGAATGTATTTACTTGGATTAATTGAATAATAAGTGAGTGGGATGTATTTATTTGTAGTATTTGATTGATGAGGTAAGTTGAATATGTTTATATGATTTATTATACATGAGTTGGATATTTTTATGTCGAACGTGAGTTGAATATGATTATTTGAGTTAATTCTCTAATAAAGTGAATATTTGACACAACATTTATATGTTGCGTAATGTGAAACACGTATTGATGAAATGACATTCGGTTCATGTTTTGAAATATAAATTTGAACTCTAGCCCCATTGGTAATCAATGTATTGTTTTGGATATCGATGTTGATGATGTCAGGAGCACCTCGTGACACTGAGGGTTGTGAGAAACGATATGGTGATCTAATATCCTTGTTAGAGTCAAACACAAGGGTGTAGAAGTACTAGAAGATGAAATTGTCCTATGTAATCTTATGTTTTATGGCTACTTTATCGATATTCTGATTGTGGAAATTATAAGAGCTTTGGGGTAGAGGAAATAATTTATAAGAAGGCTCTAAAAACATGATTTTTGAAAAGAACATGCAAGTGCATCGACTATTCATTATACATTTAAACTTGTCTTGAGTATATGAAGTTGACTTGTATATCTCAATGTGCAATAACACATGTGCACCATATTCTACTCACTAGGTAAGTGTATGCTCATCCTATGACATCTGTCCTTTCAGGTAATAATAGAAATGAATTAAAGAGGGTTGACGCAGATCATCAGATGGCGAGACAGATAGTGTTGTGCTAGGTGACGACCTGTGAGTTATGGACACACTACTGAATAAGAGTTTTTATATTTGAACTGCCACATTTTTATTTAACTCAAGATCTTGATAATAATGTTTTAAAATTAATATAGTTACTTTTAAAATAAATGAGTTTTATTTTTAATTAAGTGATTTTAAAAAAGTCTTGAAAAATTCGTTGAGTTACAAGTAGTATCAAAGCATTATTCTTGAAAAAGACTTGAAAATTTTGGGGCGTTACATTGACTCTATAATTTGATCAAACTAAAATTATATAATGACCATTTTGGACTAGTCTCACCTAGACTAATTAACACAAGCAAAAAATTTAGATTCCTTCTAGCAAGTTTGGAAAATTCAATCTTGAGAGAGAAACAAATAACCATAATGGTGCACAAAATTTGTAACAATAATTATGGAGTAACAATATTTGTGCAATGTATTTAGCTTTGTGGTCGTATTTAATTGGTATGAATTTTTTTCGCGAACGAAACTTTTTGTATTCGGATCGATTCTTTTAGTTTTAGCTATATTGAATATGAACAATGTTGGCTTTTCAATTTTTTTTAAGATCATTTAATGATGGGCTCAGGGACCATGTTCCATAAGGTTTTAGCTCATTTGATTATGAGCTCAAGGGCTTGTTTCTAAGCTGCAATGGCTAAAATAGAAGTTGGCCATGGTCCGAACTGGATGGGTATTGAGCTAAACTGGACTTTCTATTGGGGAGACTAGAGTTTAAGTTTGGATTATGATGTTGGCTTATCTTTTCAAGTATTAATAGGATGATTACTTTGTATGTTATGCAGAACTCAGGAGGTATCCACAATTGGCCCTTCCACTAACACTAATTTGTTGACGTTTGGATCCGACTGAAATCCAATCAACAAGTGAAATGACATGGCAATGTTTTATGATTTGTTTGACTATTTATGTTTATTATATATATATATATATATTAATTTTTCATGCTAAATAATTCTTGTAAGTATGAATCGGAATTTAGGTTGTGTAGGAACTGGAGCTCAACTCTTCAACATAAGATGAGAGAGTTTTTGTATGGGCTTTAAATTCCAGAGTTTCATACCCCCTTCATATGATTGTTTACGTCCCATATTTATAGAGATTTAGGGGTGGAGATATAATCATTACAATTTACTGACACGAATAACGACCTAACTTGTATGAATATAATTTGGTGCAATTTATAGTGTACAATTGTCACTGATGATGCTAAAATCGCACCTGAAATATTCCGAGCTTGAGCAATAAATTAGCACGAACTGGATCTCCGAACACCTGCAATAAAGGCGAGGAGGTGTGTCCTCGTCGCCCCTCCGATGCTTAAGTCAGTAAAGAGGAAGGAGAAAATTTATACAAGAGGCTATAAATTGTAGAGATAATTGTGTACTTGAATTATGATTGAGTGTCATGTATTTATAGAGATATATGAACAAATTATGATAGGATTGAAATACCTGCATTGCATGAGTCCTGTTAGGAATCATCCTCCTATTTTTTAGGGATGAGGTTGTAAAACCCAAATAGGATTCTGTTGGAAGATGAATTCTATTGGAATTAGGAGGTTGTAGACTCCACGTGTCAGATCAAGTCATGCCCGATCAAAGAGAGACGTGACCCGAGCATCATGTGCCCCGAGCACATCATGCACCTTTTTGGTGAGATATATGTACTCGGGGTATTCTATCCTCGGGGGTATTATGAGTGGTCGGGACAACGTTTTCGCCACGGGCATTTTAAGTGTGATCGAGGGTTATATTTTCCTCGGGGTTGTTCATGTCCTCGGGGTTCTCAATATGGTGTATGGTGTAATGTTTAAGTGCTCGGCCTCGAGGTTCATATGTTGCTCGAGGGTACCAAAATATGACTGGCTAAATACTCAAGTGTTCCGGGATGAGGACAAATGATATGCTCGGGGTATAAATGATTGTCGGGGTTGAAGTCCTCCTCGAGGGTATCAAGATGTAATATGGGATAATATTCATGTGTTCGGGCTCGAGGCCATCCTCGGATTAATGGTGGTCGAGGTTGAGGTCTTCCTCGTGGATAGAAAATATATTATATGGTGATATTCATGTAGTCGGGGTTGAGGTCCTCCTCAGGTTCATAGTGGTCCTCGGGGTTACACATTTGATTAGGAGACTATATTTTGCCAAAGAGTTCGGGCTTGAAGCTTTTGTAAATGCTCGGGTGTGAATAAAATTTATACTCATCATAGGCCCCCGCGCATCCATTATCGAGTTTAGGGAAGAGATGGATGCGTAATAGTGAGGTATCATGATGCGATGATTATGTTAAGGAGAAATAGACAAGAGCTTATGTTAAGCAAGAAATAAGCCTGAGCTTATGTTAGGAAATAAATCTGAGCTTATGTAGACCCGAGGACTTAATTATATCAATTTGATTACTTGATTGCTTGGGGTGGCCATGTGTACTTGCGCAGGCAAGTATTTTGTATGCTTGTGCGGGACAAGACTTTATTTACTTGCATGGGGAAAGACTTTGTTTACTTGCACAGGGCAATACTTTGTGTGCTTGCGCATGGGCAAGACTTTGAGTGCCTGCGCGGGGTAAGGCTTTGTGTGCTTACGCGGGGCAAGGCTTTGAGGGCTTGCTCAGGGCAAGGCTTTGAGTGTTTGTGTGGGACAAGGCTTTGTGTACTTGCTCGGGGCAAGGCTTTGAATGCTTGCGCGGGGCAAGGCTTTTAGTGCTTGCTCGGGGCAAGGCTTTGAGTGCTTGCGCGGGGCAAGGCTTTGAGTCTTGCTCGGGGCAAGGCTTTGAGTGCTTGCCCGGGGCAAGGTTTTGTGTGTTCAACAATGATGGAGATTTTTTTTTTTTTGAAGACATCCCATATTACTTGTATAGACTCGACCTATCTACTGTGAAATTCAAGATAGGAACGTAGGCCCCCGACGCTATATGTAAGAAAAGAAAAACAAAATAACGAAAAGAAATGGTAAAGACTAGGGTATGAAAACCCATACAACTTATAAAATAACGCATGATCAGTAGCTAGCAAGACTTGGGCTGCCGTTGTGTGAGTTTCTTCTTGAGTCTGTTCTACCAACGATGACGTTTACTGTTCAGGCCGTGGGTTTTTTTCATCCTCGGACTTTCATTGAACATGGTCATTCCTTAGGCGTTTTTCAGTACTGATGTAAGATTTAAAAAACCCCTTTTTTATTAAAGATTCAATCTCTCGCTGTAATGCATGGCACTCCTCGGTGGTATGCCCATGGTCATGATGAAATTCGCAATACTTGCTCTTATCTCCCGTGTCCGGTTGATACTTGATTCTTGATGGCCACTTCAACTCCTCCAGATCCTTGATTTCCATGAGGATACTTGCCCTTGTGGCGTTCAGACGTGTGAAGGGTGTAGGAGGGTCATGCTCTTGCTTGTCCCGAGCCTGATCTTTCCATGTACCATGGTCATGTTGTCTCTTGTGTTCGGGCTTACTTTCTGTATGATCTGAATTTTCAGTTCTAAGGCTATTTTTCTTGGGGTCCATTGTTTCTTCCATATTGATGTACTTCACTCCTCGAGTAAGGAGCTCGGTCACTAACTTTGGTGGTATTTTCGATAGAGACATCTTGAAAGACTCGCATCTTACAGCATGAGTAAGAGCAGATACAGCGGCAGAGATATGAAGATCAGGGATCTGTAGTCTTTCAGCATTGAACCTGGTCATGAATTCACGCAGTGTTTCATTTTGTCCTTGACTAAGTCTCATAAGTGAGGCATCCGTTTTCCTTATGCACTTACTACTCACAAAGAAAGCCGATAACTTATTGGAAAGATCTGCGAATGTCGAAATTGAGTTTAGTTCAAGAGTTGAGAACCAATCCCTAGCAGCACTGGTCAAGGTTTGGGGGAACGCCTTGCACATGACCTGATCGGGGGAAACTTGCAAATTCATGACGTCAGTGTACACATTGAGATGATTTACGGGGTCGATTGTACCATCGTACTCCTTTATCCTCGGGAACTTGAACTTGTGTGGTAAGGGAAAGGCTAAAACCTCTGGCGTGAATGGAGTGTTCAGGGTGAAACCTGCTGGGGCCTGAGTATTTTGTCGTATACCGACTGCTATTCCCTCCTGGATAATTCTTGCAAGCTCGACAGGGGGCATGGCGACTGTTCTTGAACTCATCATGTTCGGTGGTGACGGGGGTAGTCCCGAGGTACTTGCCTTAGCAGTATGGTTCGGTGGTTGGACCCGTGAAGCATTCCCTTCCTCGGGTGTTGGCGCACGCTGGTTCTGCTGCGTGAGCAACTGAGTCAATGCAGCGACTTGCTAACGAAGTTCCTCCAATGCTGCCTGGGTATCAACAGAAGGTTGGGGGTGTGATGTCTGATTTCCTGGTAATGTAGTAGGGTTTTCTGGGAACGTCGAGGGCACCTGCTCCCCCACAACAGGATGATCATGAGCAAGTAATGTGGCTTGTGGAAGTCTAGAACGTGTATTAACCATGGCTTCTAGTAATGGTTCCCAAAGACGGCGCCAATGATGATGACAAAAATCGCACCTGAAATATTCCGAGCTTGAGCAATAAATTAGCATGAACTGGATCTCCGAACACCTGCAATAAAGGCGAGGAGGTGTGTCCTCATTGTCCCTCCGATGCTTAAGTCAGTAAAGAGGAAGGAGAAAATTTATAAAAGAGGCTATAAATTGTAGAGATAATTGTGTACTTGAATTATGATTGAGTGTCATGTATTTATAGAGATATATGAACGAATTATGATAGGATTGAAATACCTGCATTGCATGAGTCCTGTTAGGAATCATCCTCCTATTTTTTAGGGATGAGGTTGTAAAACCCAAATAGGATTCTGTTGGAAGATGAATTATATTGGAATTAGGAGGTTGTAGACTCTACGTGTCAGATCAAATCATGCCCGATCAATGAGAGACGTGACTTGAGCATCATGTGCCCTGAGCACATCATGCACCTTTTTGGTGAGATATATGTACTCGTGGTATTCTATCCTCGGGGGTATTATGAGTGGTCGGGGCAACGTTTTCGACACGGGCATTTTAAGTGTGATCGAGGGTTATATTCTCTTTGGGGTTGTTCATGTCCTCGGGATTCTCAATATGGTGTATGGTGTAATGTTTAAGTACTCGGCCTCAAGGTTCATATGTTGCTCGGGGGTACCAAGATATGACTGGCTAAATATTCAAGTGCTCCGGGATGAGGACAAAGGATATGCTCGGGGTATAAATGATTGTCGGGGTTGAAGTCCTCCTCGGGGGTATCAAGATGTAATATGGGATAATATTCATGTGTTCAGGCTCGAGGTCATCCTCGGATTTATGGTGGTTGAGGTTGAGGTCTTCCTCGTGGATAGAAAATATATTATATGGTGATATTCATGTAGTCGGGGTTGAGGTCCTCCTCGAGTTCATAGTGGTCCTCGGGGTTACACATTTGATTAGGAGACTATATTTTGTTAAAGAGCTCGGGCTTGAGACTTTTGTAAATGCTCGGGTGTGAATAAAATTTATACTCATCAGTCACTAAATAATTTTAACAATAAAGAATGATATGATTGATTTGATGATATCGTCAACTCTCACTTCAAATACATCGCATCTTGGTGTAATTCAGGTGGGCTGATTTAATATATTATATAAATACCTCAAAGTCTAAATCAAATGTCACATACCATGATCCAATGCAGTCAATGTTTGAGAATACATGTAGGCTATTTTGGAGTCCCAGTTGAGAAAAGGAAAGGTCTTTAGAAAGCTTTATGAGAATGATTTTCGAGATGCCAGTACTTCATGTATGATCCATCACCATGTAGGACATGGACTCCACCTGTATGTCGACTAATATCTTTTGACATAGCTGACCTTCCAGATCAGTCCAACGACAACAACCATCATTGGTGGTGGTTAACGGTTGGCGTTCACTAGCTAAGATAATGGGGGTAGTGAAGTCTCCATTGGAATTTTGGGCAATGGATTGGTGGGTTTGTGGAGGCGGCAAAAGTAACATAGAAGAGAGTCGGAATGGGGTTGGTTTTTTGCAAAAAAAATGATCCAAGATTTATTTTCGATTTATTTTTTCTATTTTTTTACTTATTTGTTTAGCATTTTTCTATTTTTCTTGTGTATTTAAATTTTTATTGCAAATATTGTCTTTTTCACATCGTCTACAAAGCACACATCTATTTAATAAGAGAAAATGGATGACAGTGATGGAAATGACATCTTGCACAAAGAATAATCGATATGAGGGTCCAAATGATAAAAGTGAAATGATATGCTTAATGAAAGCAAACAATGCAATAATTTATGTCAATTATCCTTGTTAAAATGTAAGAAAGTACACCTAGCTCAACTTATGATGTGAGTTGGGTTGTGGATTGTCGCGATAGTCAACTTATGTTGTGCTCAACCATAAAAGCTTTTAGCAAATCATGCTAACAGATCTGTAATAGAGAAAATATAAATGTATGTAACTTTTTCAACCCATTATATGGCGGTGTCAGGTCTAGAATCTGTTGTGTGTCATTAATGAAATTGACCTACCACTTCAAAATAAGCATTTGTTGGTAAACTGTTTATAAACAAGTTTATAAAAGATACATTTTCTCAAATCACTTTTGTTAATTTTATATTATTGGCATTTCCTATTTTTCACAAATGTGTAATTTAAGAAAACTTGATTTAATTACTAAATAAGAGTATTTAGTATTTTATTTAAGTTTAATTAAATTATGCAAATATTTCTTGAAAAATATATCACTCATTTTCGAAATTCATGATATTGTTGGAAAGATTATGATCAAGAAATATTGGTTTGATTGGAAGGTTAATCTCGAATTCATGATCTTGATATCTCATGATTTTGGTAAAATTCTTGATAATAAATTTTGTGATTATTCTTGACACTCAAGCTTATTCGTAGATATGGTAAGTCTCATTTTGATAAGAGTCGAGCTTATCTACACAAGGTAAGATTGTTTGGACGAAAATCTTGGTTGTGAAAATCCTTGTGTATGCCGAAAATATGGTGCTAATATTTGAGATCTTATTTTATGGTAAGATCTTTTAAGATTTATCATTATTTTTGGTAAGATTTATTTAAGGATAAATATCATACCTTTTACTAATTATCTCTATTTTGCAGGTATTAGAGAAATTTGTGCAATAAGGAAACTTGGGAGTCAAGTAAACCGAATTGCACTATAAAGAGGAGAAAAACGAGACGTTTTTAAGAAGACGTGAAGATACAGAAATCGTGTGGTGCTAGAGACATTCACGTCCACTTCATTAAGAAGTCTTGAAGCTATATTTTCATGTGGTGCAAAAATAATTAAAGCTCCAATTGTGTAAAGATCAAACGAGAGGTTTGGATCAAGATTGAACGGGGGTTCGTGTTGCTGAAAAGTGTTGCAAATTCAAAGAAAACTACTGAAGAATGGTGGGACGTCAACTCACATTACATGCCATATAAGGATCAGGGAGTGATCTATTTCTTGGATGTTTGATAAAGTCTATGCGTAGATTTATCCCGTAGTTTAGATTGATCTGTATAAACTCTTGCCTTATATAGTGATTGGTTTTTGTCCGCATGAAGCGGGCCGTAGGTTTTCCCTGTTAGGGGTTTTTTCCACGTTAAGCTCAAATTATTGTGTTCTTGTCCATTTACTATTCCACACAATTTATTCTGGTTGTTTACGTTTTACTATCCAGACGAATCTGCATTAGCAAGATTCATCTGGTACTGCGCTAAACAAAACTTAATGATTTACTGTTAACTGGTAACTGTCCAAACTCATCTATGACAGTCTGTTTATAAAATTTAGACAATCTCAAATTTTCAGTTGGTATCAGAGCGGGTTCACTTCTAGAAAGTAAGATCCGGTTGTCTAAATGGAGAATTCTGCATCTCTTAGGCCACCTCTGTTAACTGATAGTAACTATGCATATTGGGAAATTCGTATGGAAATTTTTATTCAATCTATTGATGAACATTGTTGGTCTTCTGTTCTTGAAGGATACACAGCACCTACTGTCACTACTGGAGGTGTTGTTACTGCTATAGCTAGAAGCGCTTATATTGCAGACGAATTAGCTAATGCAAATTAGAATTCTAAGGAACTTAACGCTATTGTTTCTTTGGTTGATCCAGGTCAATTCATACTCATCTCCTCCTTAAGGACCGCCAAGGAAGCATGGGATGCTTTGAGGATAGCAAAAGAAAGGAGCCAATGCTGTCAAAACCTCCAAGCTGCAGATGATCACTCTAGAATTTGAACAACTATCTATAGATGAGAAAGAAGACTTCAAAAGCTTCTACGCCAGATTGAGTGATCTCACCAACTCAGCTGAAGTTCTTGGGAAAAGCTATTCAAATGAGCAGATTGTACAAAAAGTTCTTAGATCTTTACGAGACAGGTTCCATGCAAAAGTGACAGCAATTAAAGAAAGCAAGGATCTTTCAACCTTGCGAGTTGAGGAATTTGTAGGGTCATTGATGACCTATGAGTTAAATCTGGCCTGAAGAAAGAAAGACAAATCACCAGGGATTGCCTTCAAGACGAACAGTGCAAATCCAGACGACTTTGGCGAGACTGATGAAGATGAAAATTTCGTACTTCTCACTAGACAATTTAAAAGGTTCCTCAAGGGCAAACAAAAAGAAAGGTCCACAAATCTTCAAGGCCAGAATCAAAAAACACAAAAACAATGGAGGAAAAATAATTTCTATCCAAAAAATAATACTAACTCGTCTGAAGGAAAGCATTGGAGTCGAATTCAATGCAGAGAATGTGAAGGATATGGACACATAGCAGCTGATTGTCCCAATACTCAAAAGAAGACCAAGGGAAGGAAGGCCTTGAATGTTACGTGGAGTGATGGAGACTCAGATGAATCTGAATCAGAATCAGACTGCAGCAATTCTGAAAAATAGGTAACTACCCTTACTACTTTACAGCTGTCTGGAACTGAATCTCTTAACTCTTCTTATGTAGATGAATTCAGACCAAACACTGAAAACTTGAGAAAGGATCTTCAAGATGCAGAAGAGAAGATTCAACTATTGCAGGCCTTCGTTGAGCACAGCAGGGAACGACAACTGGACGTATCTGTAGTCTCAGATGATGAACAAAATGAGGTAAGCAGGTTAAGTTCAGAACTTGCTAAAGCACAAGACAAAATCAAGAAGCTCGCACTTGGATCCGTCCAGCTTGATGAAATCCTGAACAGTGGTAGACATGTCAGCCTAAAAACAGGTCTTGAATATGAAGGTAAAGGTAAAAACCATAAAATAAACTTTGTAAGAGAATCTGGATACAGGTACATGGAACAGAATAGAAATCATACAGATGCATCTACCTCTCATCATCATCAATACAATGCGGCTGGGACTCAAAACTTACATCTAGCCAGGAATTATGCAAGAAGACAATTTCAGCCGAATCTGTACAAGCCAGATGAGTCTGTCCATCAGAATGACAAGAAATTTCAACCTCGACAGAGTCGGCAAGATACATCTGTTTTCCAGGTATTCTGTAATTTTTGTGCTAAATCTGGTCATGATGTATTTAGGTGTCATGAGTACTTAAAGTTAATCAATTCACACAAAAGAAAACTTGTTTCTAGACAAGAAAAGAAAATAAAATTTGAACGAATGCTTATGTAGTTCAATTATCATTGAGTGCTTTGATTCCTAACATATGGTATTTTGATAGTGGATGTTCTAGACACATGACAAGTGATCTCTCTCTACTAACACATTCTGAAAAAGGCGAAACAGGTGCTGTTACATTTGATGGTGGCCAAAAGGGAAAAATAGATGGATCTGGTATCATCAACATCAAGGGATTGCCTACATTAACAAATGTCTTATATGTTATAGGGCTTAAGGCAAATTTGATCAGTGTAGGACAATTGTGTGATGATTACTTGCTTGTCATGTTTTCAAAAGAATATTGCAAGGTTTTAAGTTGTGAGAAGCAGTCTAACCCTTTAAAAAGTGTTTTGTTTGATGGAGTTAGATCTAGAGACAAATGCTATACACTTGAAAGTCACATAACTTGCAATCCTGTTAAGACCAAAAATGAGAAACTGTGGCATAACAGATTAGGACATCTAAACTACCATGATCTCATGAAGCTTACCAGACTACAGGCTGTGAGAGGCTTACCTAGCATAAACAATGTTCCAGATGAAATCTGTGGTGATTGTCAAAAGGGTAAGCAAATCAAAAGTCAACACAAATCAAGTACATCTATTAATACCTCTCATATTCTTGAACTAATTCACATGAGTTTGATGGGTCATATCCAAAAGGAAAGTATTGGTGACAAGAGGTATATTTATGTGTGTGTTGATGATTTCTCCAGATACACCTAGGTCATGTTTATTTGGGATAAATTTGATACCTTTGACAATTTTGCTAATCTTTTTCAGAAATTGAGCAATGAAAAGGAAGACGAACATGTAAGAGTCAAAAGGATCAGAAGTGATCATGGAAGAGAGTTTGAAAACTCCGAGTTTGCTGATTTTTGTATCCAATATGGGATCAAGCATGAGTACTCGTCCCCAAAAACTCCTCAATAGAATGGAGTGGTGGAAAGGAAAAATAGAACTCTACAAGAAATGGCTCGTGTCATGCTAAACAGCAACAAATTTCCTACGAACTTTTGGGCAAAAGCAATAAACACTGCTTGTTATATTGTCAATAGAGTCATGCTTAGATCTGGAACAAACCAAACTGCATATGAAATTTGGAAGGGTAGAAAACCTAGGGTTGATTACTTTCATGCCTTTGGAAGTAAATGCTACATTTTAAAAGATAGAGAACACCTAGGAAAATTTGACTCAAAATCGGATGATGGAATATTTTTGGTTTATGCTGAAAATAGTAGGGCCTATAGAGTTTACAATCTTAGAACCCAAACCGTTCTTGAGTCAATTAATGTGAAAGTGGATGATACTAATTGTGTAAATTCGAATTTGCAGGTAGCAGATGATGATCAACTGGAAATTCCACCAAAAGAAAAAGCTGGAACCGAAAAATCAGAAGAAGAACAGCACCAAGCTAGAAGTCGCAATGATACTGAAGAATCCGATCAGGATGAGTCTAGACACCCAGTAATATCTGCAGATCGAGACGAATCTAATTACCCAGATACACCTGATATTGCAGAATCAGAAGCATCGAGACTACCATCTGCTAGGATTTAAAAGGTTCATCCACTTGATAACATTCTCACTGATATGTCTAAGAGAAATGTGACCAGAAGAAAATTTGCTGAGATGGGTAACATATGTCATATGTCTCAAATTGAGCCAAAAAATGTCAAGGAAGCTTTGACAGATGAACACTGGGTACAGACTATGCAGGAGGAGCTTAACCAATTTGAAAGAAACAATGTCTGGGAGCTGGTTCCACGTCCTAAAGAAGGTAATGTAATTGGAACCAAATGGATCTTCAAGAATAAGTCAAATGAACAAGGAAATGTGGTAAGAAATAAATCCAGACTTGTTGCTCAAGGTTATACCCAGATTGAAGGGATAGATTTTGATGAAACATTTGCTCCGGTAGCCAGACTGGAATCCATGAGACTATTGCTAGCTGTGTCCTACTACATCAACTTCAGACTATTTCAGATGGATGTCAAAAGTGTCTTTTTGAATGGTGTGCTTAATGAAGAAGCTTATGTGGAGCAGCCCCAAGGATTCACAGATCCATCTCACCCGGATTATGTCTTTAGACTCAAAAAGGTGTTATATGGGTTGAAACAAGCCCCCAGAGCTTGGTATGAAAGACTCACATCATTCTTGCTAAGCAACGGATACAAAAGGGGAGGAATTGATAAAACTCTTTTCACTAAGCATCTAAATCCTGGACTAACTATAGCTCAGATATATGTTGATGACATAGTATTTGGGTCTACATCTAAGTCCAAAATTAATGAATTTATAAATACAATGAAAAGAGAATTTGAAATGAGTATGGTTGGTGAGCTAACATTTTTTCTTGGTTTGCAGGTACAGCAGGATGAATCTGGCATATTCATATCTCAAGCAAAGTACGCTAAAAATCTGGTGAAGAAATTTGGACTTGAAGATACAAAGGAAATGAGAACTTCCATGGCAACTACTCTAAAACTTTCAAAGGATGACAGTGGTAAGGATGTAGATCCATCCCTTTACAGAAGCATGATTGGAAGTCTTCTGTACCTTACTGCCAGTAGGCCAGATATATCCTTCAGTGTTGGAGTTTGTGCAAGATATCGAGCCAAACCTAAGGAATCTCATGTTGCTGATATGAAAAGAATTATCAGATATGTAAGTGGTACGTTGAATTACGGAATTTGGTTTACAAGAGATACCACTGCCCATCTTGCAGGTTTTTCAGATGCAGACTGGGCTGGGAATGTGGATGATCGAAAGAGTACATCTGGAGAATGTTTCTACATTGGGACAATTTGGTGGTATGGCTAAGTAGAAAACAAAATTCAGTGTCACTTTCCACAGCTGAAGCTGAGTATATAGCAGCTGACAGTTGCTGTACACAACTCATTTGGATGAAACAAATGTTGGAGGACTTTGGAATCTCTACAAAACAAGCCATTATGTATTGTGATAACACCAGTGCCATCAATATCTCAAAGAATCCAGTCCAGCACTCCAGAACAAAATATATTGACATCAAACACCACTTCATCAGAGAATTGGTGGAACAAAAGATTATCAATCTGGAGCACATACAGACTGATCTACAGCTTGCAGATTTGTTTACTAAGGCCCTCGATACTGTTAAATTTGAAATCCTTAGGAAAAAAATTGGAGTATCACCTCCTTCTGAATAGGAACATGCATATTTCATAAAAGAAAAAAAAAATCGTATTTGTTTTTCTTTTTGCATTTTGGTTAACTTATTATATTCTTATATTAGGTAGATCATGTTTTTGCTTGCAGATATATCTGAGTGTTTGTGTCTGATAACAAGACAGATACGTCTGGCTAATAGCAGTCAACATGTCTCTTGATGAATCTAACTAGCACTCAAATCTGGACAATCCTAAGGATAAGTCACTGCTGTCTATGTCATATGGTTGTTACTGGATGAGATTTCATATTTTGTGTGTAGACCTATGATCTAATCTTGCTTATAGCATTGCACGCATTTTTCTTATTATCCAAGGACAGGGCTAGTAGAAAAGAAAGCTTCCTATCCAAGCCAAGTTCATACCCTTTAGCTTCAAAATACGATGAATTGAGATAAATGTGGTAATATTGTAGAAGTAAGGGGAAAACCTAGTAAGATAACTTTTGGGGATTGTGTGAATCTATCAATCCAAGCCAACTTCATACCTTTCTTCTAACCTAAAGGGGAACATACTGTAAGATAACTTCTGGGGATTGTGTGAAGCTGTTTCCACCTCCAAAACACATTGCCATACTATAGAAAAAGTCGGTAAGCCAGATTTGAGAAAATGCACTTCTTTTAGATTTTGATCGGTCTTATTGTGCATTACGGTGATAAATCGATAAGTCAGGGCAATCATATGATTTTTTATAGTATGTGGATGACTAAGGATTGCTCGGATCACACACGCACATTAATCAACTTATTTATGTACGTGGTGGATTGTATACTTCCAGATGTATCTGACTCAACAGATGTCAACAAGTGCTCAGACCTGTCTCAGGTATCTAGACGCATTTAGATTTTTCTTATTCACGAATTTTTAGATTTTATTCTGAAAATCTTTATTTTTAAGGCAGTATATCGTGGGCTAATATGTGCAAATCTTGCAGAACAAGTCAGTTGATTGTGGAGCCCAATTTTGGTAATTTAATTATTTCCTAATTTTCAACATATCTTGTTTCTATGTTTATCTATTTTTAATGAAAGAATTTGACAAGAATCAGTATTTGCCATACTATAGAAAAAGTAGGTAAGCCGGATTTGAGAAAATGCACTTCTTTTAGATTTTGATCGGTCTTATTGTGCATTACGGTGATAAATCGATAAGTCAGTGCAATCATATGATTTTTGATAGTATGTGGATGACTAAGGATTGCTCGGATCACACACGCACATTAATCAACTTATTTATGTACGTGGTGGATTGTATACTGCCAGATGTATCTGACTCAACAGATGTCAACAAGTGCTCAGACCTGTCTCAGGTATCTAGACGCATTTAGATTTTTCTTATTCACAAATTTTTAGATTTTATTCTGAAAATCTTTATTTTTAAGGCAGTATATCGTGGGCTAATATGTACAAATCTTGCAGAACAAGTCAGTTGATTGTGGAGCCCAATTTTGGTAATTTAATTATTTCCTAATTTTCAACATATCTTGTTTCTATGTTTATCTATTTTTAAGGAAAGAAGTTGACAAGAATCAGTATTCTCCAGTTACCATAATAAAAACCAATTCATTTTATATGAGAACTCTTCTTAAACCCCAAAACCTCACACGTCTTCATAAACCTCACGTCCCAAGTTCCAAAAAAAACCCCAATAATCTCTCGACAAAACCCTAAGTTCCGTCTTCCTCTCTCTCAAAATTCTACACCCATTCCAAGACATGGCTCGAAGCAAGCAAACCGAAAGGAGGAGAGTCACCAGAGGCGGCGGTGGCATTGAAGAATCACCTCAACCAGACCATCGGGGATGGGAACTCCTAGCGGCGCCATTATTCTTGTATCACCATCCGGCACCAGCCCAACGCCGACTTCACTCTCTACCGCCGGTCCTACTCCAACACCTGCTCTCCCCATGGCCCAAATAAGCCGGAACACGCCAATTTTTCCAAAAGGCATGGGCGTAACCTTGGCACCCATATCAGGTAATCTTGGGTCCAGCCATATATCTCCCTTAGATATTCGTAGTGAACTGTAGGAAGCACGAAAACTTGCTGCCATGAGAAGTGCAAGAGATGCGAAAATTTGGGATGAAGCTGCTGAAACTGAATCTGGTGATGAAAAGGAAACCAGAGGAGCAGGAAGAGTTTGGGGAGGATGAAAAATCTGAGGAAGACAAGGACGCAGACGAAACTGGGGATGAAGCACCACCAGAAGAGCCAGAGGAATCTGAGGATGAAGACGAGTCTAAGCAGTCGGAAGAAGAGACTGAAAAGGAGGTTGTAATCCCAGACAGAAAGGGAAAACAAAAAGCAGAAGCCACTGCGAGTTCGAAGAAGAAAAAGGGTGACATAGCTGGGGGTCCAGTGAGATCCAAGTTTGATGTATCTTCATTCGTCTGCACCCCATGAAGACAGCAAGAGGTATGTTTACCCCATTCAATTTCAAATTTTGGTCGTCTGAGGCATATACTGATTTCCAAAAACACATTTTGGGTAAACAGTTGCATTATCAATCTAGAGTCACAATAGGCGAATTTGATGATTTTAAGATTGATGATATTGTGTCACACTTTGTGTTGAAGAAATTGACTGATTGTAAGGGGGAGATCAATAAGACCCTGGTCAAGGAATTTTATTCCAATATCCCTATTGACTATAACTCCAAAAAATGTATTTTTACCACTTCACTACTTGTTAGGGGACAATTAATTAAGATTTCCGCAAAAGAACTTAGAAAGTGGTTAGGATTGAATGAGGATTTGGATGATGAGGATGAATCTATGGAAGCCACTAATGATGAAATTGCAATGGAGTTGTCAGGGGGTAAAATCACGTGGCCGGTTAAGGGGTTAAAACAAATGCCTAGGTCGGAGATGTCCAAGAAATACCAAATTCTTCACAAAATTCTAAAGGCAAATTTTGACCAACTCGTTCATGACTCAAGCTTTAAGAGAGAGTCTGCCAGAACCTTTTTTCTCCTGGGGACTAAACGAAACATAGAACTTCCTGCACGAATATGGAACTCAATCACTGGTAGGGTCTCGGGGAGTGGCCCTCGACAGGGGAATACTTATCTATTGGTTTACCCTTGGATTATTTCACAGTTTATGAGTGATCAGGGTGTCCAGATGCTGGAAGATGATCTGGTGATCACCCCCAAAGTGCTGAACAGGGCCAGATGCAGAGAAATTCTGGAGGGACAGACTGCTACCAGGAAAGAGGTTGTAGATGAGGATGCTGGGACTCAGGATACAGCTGGTACAGATGTCAGGATACACCAGCTGGAAGCGGAGAATGTTGGGTTGAAAGCAGACATATCTGAACTCAGTGTGTTTGTCAAACGTCTTGAAGACACGCTAGATCAGCTGCTTGGAGGGTCTTCGACAGATGTGTCTCCAGTGGAAGCCAAGGAAAAGAGGACGGTTGCTCCCAAAAAGCTCCCAGCCTCAAAGAAGGAAAAGAAGACCTGAGCTTGATCTCCACCATGCCAGTTCCATCTGATCATTTTCAATGTTTTTGAAACATTTTTCTTATGTTTTGCCTTAAAACCTACTGTTCTTGTGATCACATTTAGGTTGTGGATTTTGCATGCAGGTTTTGTGAAACTTATGGCTTCTCCTCTTTCTCCAAAAAGGGGGAGTAGCATTTTTGGCATGGGCATGTCATATGTCATATCACCTTTTCAATTTTTGCTCTCTATGTGTTGTTCTCCTTTACATGCATTAATTGATTATGTTTATAATGATGCATAACCTGAGGGGGAGATTTTTGATTTCTTGTGATCAATAAAAAGATGATTGGTTTCGAAAAAATAGAAAAAGTCAAATGGGGAGATTGTTAATTTTATATTATTGGCATTTCCAATTTTTCACAAATGTGTAATTTATGAAAACTTGATTTAATTACTAAATAAGAGTATTTAGTATTTTATTTAAGTTTAATTAAATTATGCAAATATTTCTTGAAAAATATATCACTCATTTTCGAAATTCATGATATTGTTGGAAAGATTATGATCAAGAAATATTGGTTTGATTGGAATGTTAATCTCGAATTCATGATCTTGATATCTCATGATTTTGGTAAAATTCTTGATAATAAATTTTGTGATTATTCTTGACACTCAAGCTTATTCGTAGATATGGTAAGTCTCATTTTGATAAGAGTCGAGCTTATCTACACAAGGTAAGATTGTTTGGACGAAAATCTTGGTTGTGAAAATCCTTGTGTATGCCGAAAATATGGTGCTAATATTTGAGATCTTATTTTATGGTAAGATCTTTTAAGATTTATCATTATTTTTGGTAAGATTTATTTAAGGATAAATATCATACCTTTTACTAATTATCTCTATTTTGCAGGTATTAGAGATCTTGTTTAATAAGGAAACTTGGGAGTCAAGTAAACCGAATTGCACTATAAAGAGGAGAAAAAGGGATGTTTTTAAGAAGACGTGAAGATACAGAAATCGTGTGGTGCTAGAGACATTCACGTTCACTTCATTAAGAAGTCTTGAAGCTATATTTTCATGTCGTGCAAAAATAATTAAAGCTTCAATTTTGTTGTGACTTTGGTACTTCGGGAGGAGGATTCAATCACTTAGAGAAGGAAATAATTTCAGCGTGAAGATCAAACGGGAGGTTTGGATCAAGATCGAACGGGAGTTCGTGTTTCTGAAAAGTGTTGCAGATTCAAATAAAACTATTGAAGAGTGGTGTGACACCAACTCACATTACATGCCATAGAAGGATCAGGGAGTGATCTATTTCTTGGATGTTTGATAATGTCTATACGTAGATTTATCCTGTAGTTCAGATTGATCTGTATAAACTTTTTCCTTATATAGTGATTGGTTTTTTTCCGCATGAAGCGGGCCGTGGGTTTTTCCTGTTAAGGATTTTTCCCACGTTAAGCTCAAATTATTGTGTTCTTGTCCATTTACTATTCCGCACAATTTATTCTGGTTGTTTACATTTTACTAGCCAGACGAATTTGTATTAGCAAGATTCATCTGGTACTGTGCTAAACAAAATTTTACGATTTACTGTTAATTGGTTACTGTCCAGACTCACATGTGACAGTCTGTTTATAAAATTTAGACAATCTAAAATTTTCGACTTTTTAATCATACACATTTTCCTAAATCACTTTTCAACCACATATTTACTTCAAAAACATTACATTCTTTATTTATAAACAATAATTTTTTTCCAAACAGAAGAAATTGCTAAGCACCTCCATATCACATGACTCGTTCGATAAATTATTATTAGTAATAGAGAGTATTAGGTTAAATCGCATAAAAGGTTTTCTTGCAAAAATAGTTTCAAAACTTCTCATTTTGGCATTTTCACCCTCACAATCACTCATTTTTGTGGAATTAGTCCCTTAGAAACCCTATTTGACCCAAACATTAAATTTCAAAAAGGTGTATATGTCCAAACACTTCAGTTCCTAATCCTTGCCTATTTTAAACACTTTTAAAAGGTTCTCTTAAGGATGAAAGGAGAGGATGGCCTCTTGTTAGAATTGCATCCTTCAACTAATTTGAAGGAAATGAGAAAATCAGAACGATAACAAAAAATTAAAGTTATTACATAACTATGTCAAAGAATCAATTTCACGTGCTGTAAAGTGCATCTAGGCGAGTTGGATCTCTTGTGTGTTATGAATGGCTCAATATCCCATTTCAATGTCTCTAGTCCATTCTCTATCATATTTTGTACAGATTTCTAACGTATACAGAAAATTATAGAAGCAAATTAAACCATTTTTAGTTACAAAAAGTACCTTGACATTCAGCATACCTTCAGATTAAGTACCATAAAGCTAAACCAGAGACAAAACAAAGTGAAGTACCGCATGTGATATGCATTGGAGTACAGCTTAGCAACTCTCTAATAGGTCAAATCCAATTTAGGACTTGAAGAAGAAGATGCTAAATTTGCATTTTGAGCTCCAATGATAAACAAAATCTATGATTCTCAAGGAGACATACTCTCTTGAATTTTTCCCAAGATCAGTAGATTTTTCAACTTTACATCATTACATGTAATACCACTTTTCGTTTTACATACTTCTTGAATTTCACGAAATTTTATGTGGATGACGTTATAAATTATGTAATTGATTATTATTATTATTATTATTATTGTTGTTGTTGTTGTTGTTGCTGTTGTTGGCTTATTGTGCAGTGGAAGGATTTGAAAGCCGTCATGATCAATGTAACAATTAGAAAGTTTATAAATCGTTTACGTGCAATTTATGTGATTACTTGTTTTATTATCTAAGCATTCTATTTTCTATTTAATTAAGTTGCAATTGGCCTAGTTTGCATTAAATTTAAATTCAGGATAATGTTTTAGGGCAATTTGTAAAAATTATTAAAATTTTTCCACTTAAATTGTCAAATTGAGGAGGCTAGGGACTAAACTTGCAAATTTCCAAAAAAAAATAAAAATTAAAAAGAAATATATAAAATTTAACCATAAACCTCCTCTCTAGGCCTGGGCATTTTAACCGGTACCGAAACCGATCTAAAACCAGAGGTTCTGGTCCGGTTCCAAAAATAATATTCTAAGAACAGGAACCGAAAATCGAAAATCAATCAGGTTCGGGTAGGTTCTTGGTTCTTGAAATAGAACCATGGGTACCCGAATAAAATCGATTTTTATATAGTTTTTTATTTTTTACAATTTATACACTGAAGAAAAAAAACATAACTTTAAAATCTAATTTAGGTAGTAATTTCTCTAAAACTCAAGGCTAACACTAAAAAATCAAGAATTGCTTCTACTTTTTTTTTTTTTTTTTACCTCTCGTCTCACATTAGAATGTTACATTTCATGGGTTAGTTTAATAATATTTGCAATTTGAGCTTTTTATGAATCAAAAGTTCAAGATTGAGTTGTAATTTAAGTTGATGATTTAGAGTTTTCATTTTTTATAATTTAGACTTTTATTTTCTTGCATTGTTTACAAACTTCAGTGTTTTTTATTTTTTTTTTATTTTTTTTAATAACACGTTACAATTAAATTTGATATATTCATAGTTTGAATTGTAGTATACCATTTTTGTTATCTCGAGTTCATTATTCTCTATTTGAAATATAATTAGCCTCCACTATTGGGTCAAGTAATTGAGTTTCTTAGCTTAATTTTCTCCCTTGCACAAATATTGTCGAGTAGTAACGTGTTCAGTATACGTATCAAAATGACTTATATGAAAATAGTTATTTAATGTGTATATAAAGAAAATATAATGGGTAGAACCGAACCTGAACCCAAATCGAATGTTCAAGTTTGGGTTTGGTTCCAACAATTACAAGAACCCGAATGGTTTCAATTTTAAAATACCAAAAATATAATGGGTGGTTCCGGGTATTGAAATACCCGGATCGACCCACCCAACGACCAGACCTACTCCTCCATAACCCTCACTCAAGCTCTCTTCCCCCCCCCCCCTCCGCCACACACCTGACTCCTCCTCTTCCTCCCCTCTCATGACCCTCTCTTCCGGCCAGCCTCACCACCACCATAAGACCTCTCCCCCTCCTTCCTCTCTCTCTCTCTCTCTCTCTCTCTCTCTCTCTCTCTCTCTCTCTCTCTCACACACACACACACACACACACACACACGATGTACACACACATCGCACACCCACAACCACACACACGAATTCACACACACACATAAACACTTAAACACACTCACACATATATTGATGTCAATATGTGTAGATATGTTTAATGTATGTATACATGCAAAGTTTTTTCAGCTTTGGATCTTAGTTAGATTTTGGGTTCTAATTGAAGACATTATAGGTGTGTGTATAATTTGAGGTTTTGTTTAATTTATTTTAGGTCTAACTGACAACCATAATTGAGAATTTTCATATTTTGAAATATATGAATTTAACGATGTTAGTTATAGTTTGGGTTTATTTTTTTGAGTTGGAAACCAAAACTTTCAGATTTGTTATTAGTTAGTATATTAATTGAGTAATTTGTATAGTTATGTTAAGTTATGTAATTTTAATTGAGTTTTAGTTAAAAGCATTCTTATGTGCATTGAAATTGATTGTTCATTTCGAATATGGTGCAATATTTGTTGGACATAGTTTAATGCCACATTTAAATCAAATTGAGGTTTTAACCTGGGTCTGGAGTCTTGTTGGTATTAAAAGATTAATGGATATGTGATTTTGAAATTAAAAGTTATATTTTGTTAATGAGTTGAAATAACTAGGACATTTGATACATTGACGTCGCGGGCAACCAAAACACCTCCACATACAAATTAAGAACAATAATCACTACGGACATCAGGTAAGTAAACTTTCATTATCTTCATCAAAGTTAAAAGTTAACGTGGAATTAATTAATGTGCTTAAGCGACCTTTTTCTTTTTACCTACTTTTGATACTTTTGGTTTACTTTATACAAGTGTGTGTTATTTAGAGAAATGCTCAAGCATGCATGTTATCATGTTATTGCATCAACAAGAATACATTGTCATTGAATTTGGAAAATCAAATGTTTTTTAATGAAAGATGGAAAAGTGCAATTTTTGTTCAAAAGTTATGTATCGCAAGTTTTAAGAAGGTAATTGTGTACTTCTATACCCGAAAGTAATGAACCTCTTTGTAATGGAATAAAGTTAATGAGCCACTTTGCGATGGAATGAATGTTAACCACTTTGCAGTTTTACCGGTAAATATGATCCAAATAAGAATGGCCAACTGTTATTCGATTGGCTAGAAGATACACCAAATGAGCTTACGATAGAAATGAATTGAAGTTTTGAAATATTAAAGTTACAGTTTGAAAGTTTATTTCATGAACATGCATTACGTGTATAAGGTTTATTTGCTAGCCTTTTAGCTCACCCCAATTCATCACAACATTTCAAGTGATAAAAGCTAGATGATATGCATTTGGGAGCAAACTCAGACATTGCCGCAGCTTATTCTCTTTAAAAAAAATTGAAGTAAGGATTTTTCTAAGTTTTTCATTGGTTATTCTTTCATTAGTCTATTCTTTAAATTGTTTTAGTTGGATTTAGTTTAAATAAGTTATGGTATTTCTAGAAATGCTTAGTTTATTTTATATTTCTTCAGTTGAAGTTTATAAATTGATATTTTTTTTTTTTTGGAGGAGTTTGGAGATTGATGTTGAAATGATTTTAGAAATGTTTAATGTTGTTTATTAGTGATTGATGTTTTAAATTGTAATGTTGGCTACGATGTCCCTCTAAAAATTGGCTACGTCCAATTTATGGGGAGACTTTCTAGATTTTTGTAAAATTTTACAATAGTGATGACTTTAATATTTAATATGATTTATTTTTGAGTGAAGCGAAGTTAACACACCTAGGCTTTAAGATTTTAAATTTGGGGTTTTTCATTACATCTCTTGCGTAAGGGTACTGTCATGGCCTAAAAATGACAAGCAACACTGGAATGGAAGGCCTTGGATTGCGTTCCCCTAGGAAATATTTTTAATGTCACATCGTTAGTGGAATTGGATGAATTCGAGACCATCCCAGGTGTTTTTGAGTGATCTGAGGTGATTGCAGATGTTCCTATAACTTAATTCAATGCAAAATGCATCGAATTGAAATAGAAGGTAGATTGTTGTTGATTGGATGCAACCGCCAACTGTTGTTGATGACAGGAAGATGGTTGGTGGGGACCTATGGCTAAAATAGGTTCGACAAGTGTGGAGAAGGCTAGCAGCAATGGGCCATAACCTTAGATACTGATGACTATGTCGTTGCCCAAAGTTGGTTAAGGCATTGCAAATTGCAGAGGAAGAACAAGCTCAATTGAGGGTTGATTGATGGATGTTTGGGAGAATTGTTGTGGTATTTGGGTTGGAGCTTGAAAACTACTGTCTATGGAGGTGTTTTCCGATGGTTTTAGTACTGGTTTAGAGGAGGAGGAAGAAGGTGGCGGCTCAATGAGGGTAGAAGTCGCCAAAGACGGAGAGAGGATGGATGGGAAATTAAAATAGGGGAAAATTAGGAATTGAAGTGTTTGGACACATATACCACTTTGGAATTTTAATATTTGGGTCAAACAGTGTTTCTAACGGTGGAATTTAATAGATTTTGATAATAGGGACTAATTTCGCCAAGATAAGTGATTCTGAGGGTGTAAGTGTCAGGATAAAAATGTTAAGAACTATTATTGCAAGAAATGCAAAAATTAGGAATATTTGTTATAAAACTACCAAAATATTAGAGAGAACAAGACTTCAAAAATATTAGAGAGAATATAGAGATAGGAAGAATTCTTTGTATTCCAAATTGTGTGTTAAATGAAGGAGTGAAGTACCCTATTTATAGGAGTAGATAATGGTACAATTGTAATAATATAAACTTTACAAGGGCATAATGGGTCATTCACACCCAAGATATTTATAACACTCCCCCTTGAATGACCTAATACTCAATGTCTGTCTCGTTAAAAATCTTGCTAAGAAAACCCAGTGGGATAAAATTTAAGCTAAGGAAAAGAGTACAATCATTGTGGAGTATAAAAATAAATGCTGCCTCATTAAAACATTGTTAGGAAAACCCAGTGGGATAAAATCTAGACGAAGAAAAAAGAGTACAGCTACTCCCCCTGATATTAGTCATCGTAAATCGCTGAGCCGACGCATTCCTATCTCATGTATCAATTTCTTGAGTGTAGATGTCGGTAATGCTTTAGTGAATAAGTCTGCCACATTATTACTTGATCGAATTTGTTGAACATTGATATCACCTGCTTTCTGAAGCTCATGTGTATAGAAGAATTTTGGAGAAATGTGCTTTGTTCTATCTCCTTTGATATAGCCTCCTTTAAGTTGTGCAATACAAGCTGCATTATCTTGATACAATATCATTGGACTATCTTTTGTCGAAGCTAATCCACATGATGATTGGATATGATGAGTCATGTTTCTCAACCATATACATTCTCAACTTATTTCATGGATTGCAATAATTTCTGAATGATTTGAAGATGTTGCTGTCAAAGTTTGCTTCACGGATCTCCATGATATAGCCGTCCCACCACGTGTAAACACATATCCTGTTTGTAATTTTGCTTGATGTGGATCAGAGAGATAACATGCATCTGCATATCCCACTAAAGAAGATCCCAAATTTTGAGAATAAAATAATCCCATATCAACAGTACCTTTTTAGGTAACGAGGAATGTGTTTAACACCATTCCAATGCCTTTGAGTTGGTGCAGAAATATATCTTGCGAGTAGATTTACCGAAAAAGCTATATCAGGTCTAGTGCAATTTGCAAGATATGAAAAAGCTCCAATTGCATTAGATATGGTACTTCTGGATCAAGAACATTTTCTCCATCTTCAAGTGGACGAAATGGATCATTTTTTGGATCAAGTGATCGAACGACCATTGGTGATGTTAATGAATGTGTTGTATCCATATAAAACCGCTTCAAAACCTTTTCTGTATATGAAGATTGATGAACAAATAGTCCTTCTGAAAAATGTTCAATTTGCAACCCAAGGAAAAATTTGGTTTTTCCCAAATCTTTCATCTCAAATTCATTTTTCAAGTAATCAGCAGTTTTGTTGAGCTCTTCTGGAGTTCCAATAAGATTTAAATCATCAATATAAACTGCCACTCCAATATTTGTTTTCTTTATGAAAACACATGGGCATATATCATCATTTTTGTAACCCTCATTCAGCAAGTATTCACTGAGGCGATTATACCACATACGTCCAGATTTTTTCAATCCATATAATGATCTTTGCAATTTGATTAAAAACATACTTTTCGGGTACGTATCATTTATTTCTGGCACTTTAAGTCCTTTAGGGACTTTCATGTATATGTCACTATTAAGTGAGCCATATAGATAGACAGTTACTACATCCATAAGGCGCATATCGAGTCTTTCTGACACAGCCAAACTAATTAAAAATCTAAATGTGATGGCGTCCATGACGGGAGAATATGTTTCCTCATAATCAATAACAGGTCTTTGTGAGAAACCTTGAGCTACAAGCCGAGCTTTTTACCTTGTAACTTCATTATTTTCATTTCTTTTCCTTACAAAGACCCATTTGTATCCTATAGGGATTACATTTTCAGGTGTTCGAACTACTGGTCCCAACACCTTTCGTTTTTCTAAGGAATTTAATTCCGTCTGCATAACTTCCTTCCATTTTGGCCAATCCTCTCTTTGTTGGCATTCTTTAATAAACAGCAGCTTAGGATCATTATTTTGAAATATTTCAAGAGCCATTTGGAAGGAAAAAATATCATCTATAACAACATTCTCCCTTTCCCATAATTTATGAGATAACAGATAATTTATTGAAATCTCATTATTCTCGAACATCTGTGATTCTGCAGGAATCACGTCATCACTATTAGATTGTTTCATTGAAATATGTGGTTCTGCGGGAACCATGTCACCACTATTAGATTGATCAATCTTTTCTATTATTACTCATCTAGGAGTCTTTGGTTGGTTTAATTTCCTCTTACGAGCTACAATGTCTTTTGAACCAACTGGTCGACCACTCTTCTGGCATTTTTGAGGTTCACTTGCTATAGCAGTTTGTCCTACAGGGACATCAATCTTTTCCGAAGTGTTTTCTGCTGGTATATATGACTTTGTCACTTTTCTTGTGTCAACAAATTCATCAGGTAATTGATTTGCAATTCTTTGCAAATGAATAATTTTCTCAACCTCTTGCTCACATTTATTACTTCGGGGATCAAAGTGAGATAGAGTTGTTTCATTCCAATAAATTTTATTTTGATTTTCAGGATGTAACTTTACTACTCCTCCTAAAGTTGGGAAGTTTATTTCATCAAAATGACAATCTGCAAAACGTGCAGTAAACAAATCACCCGTTAAGGGTTCAAGGTACCTAATGATGGAAGGTGAATTAAAACCAACATAAATCTCAAGTCTACGTTGAGGACTCATTTTGGTACGTTGTGGGGGGAGAGATGGTACTTGGACGGCACAACCAAAAACCCTTAGGTGAGAAATATTAGGTTCATGACCAGATGCAAGTTGCAGAGGTGAGTATTGATAATAGGCAGTTGGTCTTATACGAATCAATGATGCAGCATGTAATATGGCATGACCCCAAACAGAAGCTGGGAGTTTCGTTTTCATGAGTAGTGGTCTAGCAATTAATTAAAGATGTTTAATAAATGACTCTGCTAACCCATTTTGTGTATGGACATGAGCAACTGAATGTTCAATTGAAATCCCAATGGACATGCAATACTCATTGAATTTCTGTGATCTAAACTCACCAACATTATCAAGACGAATTGTCTTGGTTGAGTAATCAGGAAATTGAGCTCGTAATTTTATTATTTGAGCAAATAGCCTAGCAATGCTACATTTCTTGTGGACAGTAAACAGACATGTGACCATCTAGTAGAAGAATCAACTAGTACCATAAAATAACGAAATGGTCCATATGGTGGGTGTATCGGCCCACATATATCTCCACGAATCCTTTCTAAGAAAGTTGGAGATTCAACATTGACCTTTGTAGTGGAAGGTCTAATGACTAATTTCCCTTGCGAGCAAGCAACACATGAATAATCATTAGGTGAAAGAAGGTGAAAGAATCTTCTGGTTCTTTAAAGGATGTCCATGTGAGTTGCTAATTATTCGACGCATCATTATCGCTCCTGGATGTCCAAGTCGATCATTCCAAAATATAAAACTTTTTAAGTTCACGAACTTCAGGTTCGTGACATTGTTTAATTTAACTTCTTTTATGGATGTATAATACATTCCAGAAGGAAGTGCCGGAAGTTTTTCTTTTATCTACTTCTGGCCAGATACAAAAAAAGTAATGCAAAGATATTTAATGTTGTTTTCTTGCATCGTTTCAATGTGATATCCATTGCAGCGTATAGTGCATCGTTAATACATAGTTGTGTATTATTTGATAAAATAATATAGGCTTTACCGGAGCCTTCAACGATCTTCGATGTGCCGGATATTGTATTAACATTATTTTTCGTTAATGTTAAGTTCAGAAAATACTTTTTCTTCCGGAGAATAGTATGTGTTATTGCACTATCAACAAGACATGTATCTTGGCAATTCATTTAAAATATAATTAAATAGATATTTTAGAAAAGTGAATTTATGATAAAAAGAAGTTAAACATTTAACATTAAACGGACAATACATATTAAGATTTCAAAATAACAATATCGTGACTTTCCGATAAAGCAAACTAATCTATATTTTCCATTGCATCAGTAACAAAATCAGAGACATCTAAGTGTATCCTAATAACTGGACAATCAACAAAATTTGTCTCTATTTTTTCTTTTCCTTTAATAGACTGTTGGTAAAGGTCCACAAGGTGTTTTGCTGTACAACAGGTACGTGACCAATGCCCTTTCATGCCACATCGGAAGTAACTTTCTTCGTGTTGCCGTTTGATTATGTTATTCTCATTTGCCTTGAGCCTTTTAACTATGTGGCCATGTTGTTCATGATTTTGTCCAGAATTCCTTCCACGTCCATGTTCATGTCCGTGTCCACGCCTACGTTCGTGTACACGGTCACGGCCACGTCTGTATCCGTGTCTATTTCTTGATATTGCATTTGCTTCAGGAAATGCAGTACCACTTGCTTCAGGAAATGGTACAGGACCGGTTGGACGTAATCCGTGATTTTTCATCAACAACTCATTATTTTGTTCGGCTACCAAAACGCAAGATATGAGTTCCGAGTACCTTTTAAAACTACGCTCACGATATTGTTGCTGCAGGAGCACATTTGAGGCGTGAAAGGTGAAGAATGTTTTTTCTAGCATATATGCTTCAGTGATCTTTTCTCCACATAAATTCAATTTTGAACATATTCTGAATAGTTCAGAATTGTACTCACTCACAGTTTTAAAATCTTGCAAACGAAGATGCATCCATTCATAACGGGCTTTTGGGAGGACTACAGTTCACTGATGGTCAAATCTGTCTTTTAAGTTTTTTCAGAGTTCTTGTAGATCCGTCACAGTGAGATATTCGATTTTCAATCCATCATGTAGATGGTGACGAAGGAAAATAAGTGCTTTTGCACAATCCTGCATGGATTATTTGTTTCCTTCTTTGATTGTTTCTTCAAGACCTTTTAAAATAAGATGGATCTCGGCATCTAGGATCCATGATAGATAATTTCTCCCAGATAAATCTAGTGCAATGAACTCGAGTTTTGTAATGTTTGCCATGAGGATAACTATTCAATCAAACATGAGAAATAATTAACTCCTTCAAAAATCTCAGTAAAGGATTAATGACATGATTTCTATATCGAGTTTTTATTCTTCTAGAATATTAATTATAATTCAAAGTTGTTGTAGCAATAAAACAAAATTTTGAAATTATTATGTGCAAATCTAAGTTGTGGTATCAATTAATCCAAATAATAATTATCAAGAATAAATTAACAAATGATTAATACATATAATGAGAGTGACGTTAACAAAAGACTCTTCAAAAATTGCATTTCAAGAATTATGTGGCATGTATGTAACCATGTTTCATAAAGAGATGTTTAATCATTACATCTTTTGAAATTGTGATTTTAATTTTCAAAAAGAAAAATAAGTTTTGCTTTTGTAAGTGTACTTTATTGGAATAATGAATTGATTAGATTATAAATTTATCTTTTTAGAAAATACATAAAATATGATTTCATTTAAACCATATATTTGATAGATCAACGTGGTAAGCATCAACGTAATTAACAATACATATAGTCGAAAGATCGACTATATATGTATCATCAAAATTTAGGATTAACTTTTGTGTATAAAGTCGAAACTGTGTAGGTATTAGTATAATTTAAAACATCCTAATATGAAGGTATAATAAGAGTAGAAATATTTAAAAACCCAATAGAACCAACCATAATAAAACTAGTAGAACCAACCATATATGTGGTAGTATGATATACTTAAAAATGGTAAAACCAATCATGTAGGTAGTAGCATGATATATTTAAAACTGATAAAACCAACCATGTAGGTGGTAGCATAATATAATTAAAACTGATAAACCAACCATGTATGTGGTAACATGATATAATTAAAACTGGTAAAACCAACCATATATGTGGTAGCATAATATATAAAAGATATTTAAAATTATTACCATCTTTATACAAATTGAACCTTTGTGTTAACTTAGTTGGCTAGAATCTCGTGCTGATAACGTGTTGTAAAACTACCAAAATATTAGAGAGAACAAGACTACCAAAATATTATAGAGAATTCTTTGTATTCCAAATTGTGTTTTAAATGAATGAGTGAAGTACTCTATTTATAGGGGTAGATAATAGTACAATTATAATAATATAAATTTTACAATGACATAATGAGTCATTCACTCTCAAGGTATTTATAACAATATTTACCTTTGTATAGAAAAATAATCATAAATATGATAATGTCTAATGAGTGATGTAATTTGTCCCGTGAATTTCTTCTCAAAAATAATAACGATGTAAAAAGCAGCAACGCAGGTCGGAACCTTTTCTTTTTACGATCATTTTTTCCTTTTAAGATTAATAATAAGAAAGTTCTCCTCCTCCTTAACATAGATAAAACGACAGTTTCTTACCTCAGAAGTCATTGTTTAATTCCCCCATATGTCCTCTCTAGGACCTCAGCTCAAAGCTCTGTACAAACTACTACACTCTATAGTACGCACACCCACACCCACACCCACACAAATAAATATTATGTATTCCGATCAAAAAAAAAAATAAATAAATATTATGTCGTTGGGTACAGAGAGAGAGAGAGAGAGAGAGAGAGAGAGAGAGAGAGAGAGAGTTCTAGAGAGAGATTGAGAAGTTCATCGCCTCTGCGGGAATGAGATTCACAGCAAAGGCTAAGAACGGTGAAGGGTGGGGAATGGGGTTCCTCTTGGTTTTCTTTCCCGAAGAAGATCATCAAGACACAAACAAGAAAAAGAGCAATTCAATAAACAATAATCTTTTCGCTTCTTCATCATCTTCACACTCGTTCAAGACCCTCCTCAGACGCACCAATTCAGCTCACACACTACACAAAGCACAGTCCACAATTTCAGTATGTGCACTCCTATTATTCGTCACTCTACTTCTCTTCACCGTCTACACCTTGCCCTCCACCACCGCCGCCGCCGCTAGAACTCGCCACCATTACAGTTTTCCTATAAGACAGCTGTCTTTAATGATGAACAATTCTTCTTCAACTTCGGGTTTATTATCACATGCACTGCAAGGTATGGGCACTCTGTATAGGAGAGGCACGAGGGCCATGAGTGACCTCATTGTAGCACACGCAGTTGAATCTCTCACTTCCCATGAATTGAAATTGTTTCTCAGGCTCTTGTACCGGTCCAGTCTCACCTCAAGATCAGACCTTGTATTCCTATTTCCATCAAAATCACCTGATTTTGATAATACAATTCTTCAAGAGAATGACTCGTTCTTGAAACTCGTCACTCAGTACGCGAAAAGGAATCGCTCGGCTCACTCGGTGGCTAGTTTTGACGTGACCCATTTCGTTAAAATGGGCAAGAAGGAGAGGGAAAGTGGAGAGCCAATCTGGGGTCGAAGAATTCGAAGCAATTTTAATGAGGAAGGAAAGACTGAGTCAACTCCTCCGAGTTATGGCTCAGTAGTGAGTTTTGACATGGAAGAGCTTGACCAGGAGAACTCACTGACTGGGTTATTAGAACGTGTTCCAATGAATTTGAGGAGATGGGCTTGCTATCCAATGTTGTTGGGTAGGGTTAGAAGAAATTTCAAGCACATTATGTTAGTAGATGTGAAGGAAATGTTATTAGTCGGTGACCCACTCGGCCGAGTCAGGAATCAGAGTCCCGAGTCAGTTCATTTATCCTCAATCACCCATTCCCTTTCCACTAAACACGGGAAAAAGAAATCGGATAAAGCCCAGTCAACTCGGCAGAAATCGGTCAACCCGGCAATTATAATGGGCGGTGCAAGAGGGGTTAGAAGATTATCTAATGCCATGTTAACAGAAATCGCTAGAGCAGCAATGCAGCACAAGAAGAAGAACTCTTTGACTGAGTTGGAACTCTTCAATCAACTGGTAGGAAACGAGTTCATATTAAAGAACGTGAAATTGATCACATCAGCCGAGCCAATCCGAGATCTGAGTTCACTCGGTGGCTCAAACTCGAAGTCAGACTCATCCTTATTCATATCGAATTATACTTTGATTAGAGCTGGCAATAGTAATTTGGATGTTAATGCTATATTGATGAAGCATATATGCTCGTCTCCATTAGATTCCACAGTTTATAGTGATTGCTAATAGTCTAAATAATAATATTTTAAATTTCATTTAAATTTCATATATATTCTGTTGCACATATACAATTTTGGCCCGCGTTTGGCAACGCTTATAAAACATAATGATTAATGTGATTTTTATTTTTAAAGTAAAATTTGTGATTAAAAATTGAAAATAAACTTTTTGTGTGAATAAAAAAATAATTTTAAAATTGTGTCTAATATAACACAATTTTTCCCAAATGCAGGCTTCATCATTGATATATAACAATTGTTCGATTTTGTTGGGTTTTTAATTGAAAAGAAAAGATCAAATTCTTTTTATTTTTGCAAGCCAAAAGGCATAAATTGAGATCTGTCTGTTAATTTTATTAATTTTATTTTTTTAAAAAAAACTTGTTTTTACAGGTTTTTTAGGTTAAATAAATGATTGAAAAGTAAAAAAAGAAAATGTGTATGTTTAAAGATTGATTTACAGAATTATATTGTAAAAGTTGTAAAAGATGAATGAACATTTAGTAATGTCAGTGCCAACTGTCTTCTTAAATTGATGACAGTCGAATCGGGTCCGTTTGTCGCCGAAGAATTAGCAAGTCAAATATGACTTTTGTGACGTGCTCATGGGTGCCGACTGTGAACTTAATTTGACAGTGCAGTAATGACTTACCTGTCAATTCAATAGGCAAATGACTTTTTTTATTTTTATTAATGAATATTTTTTCCCCTTTGTCTTTCTTTTGGATAAAGAATCATGTTCATGCCCAAGTCAAAACTCAAAAGAGAGTGAAAAGGATTGTCATTGTGAACATGCAAAGTTGCTGATTATGAACTGCTCATCTCTCTTAAAGTGAGAGAGAACCAAACCTTTCTTTTTATCAAACTCTTAATTTCAGAGTGATATTCGTAATTTATAATGCTTCTGCTATGGAACATGATTATTTTGTCTTTTTTTTTTTTTTTTTTGACAAAACCAAACTCATTCATTCATTGAATCAGATAGGATTACATCGGAAATAAAAAAAAGGGAGGGAAATAGTTCCATTCTAATGAATCGCATGAAAAGTCCACCGCTCATGCAAGAGCGTGTGCGGCTCTATTCGCCGTTCTCCTAGTCCAACTATAAGAGACACTTTGAAACTCACGGGCTAATGTTTTGCAGTCTTCAATGATTGACCCAAAATTGGAGAAATCGATGATATACTGGGTAAGGGCGTTGTTTACGATTTGTGTATCCGTTTCGATGATGATGTTGTGTGGAAAGCAAGCCTTGAGCCAAGACATAGCCTCTCGGGCTCCTAGTGCTTCTGCTATGCAAGGTTCATAATCCCCCCATAGAGGTATCGATTTAGCTGCTATGAAAAAATCGAACTTATCGCGTACAACTAAGCCCAAACCTGCTCTGTGACTTTCTTTGAATATTGCCGCGTCAATGTTTACTTTTAGGGAGCCAGCTTGAGGAGCTTTCCAAGTGGGAATATCTACCAGGGCAACATCATGTTTAGGGGAAAGGGGGTTGCGCTGGGCTTCACGCCATTGTTCGAGTAGATTGCGGGCTATTGACAATATCTTAAGTGTTGGAAGAGAGCGGTCTTGCCAACAGTTTCATTTTGGTTCAACCAAAGAGCCCAACAGACTATTCCAATCAGCTCAGAGTCTTTCCTACATGTCTTGAATGCGCTAGCCAGCCATGCGTGGAATGAAGGCTCAACAATATTGCTTAGATCAAAGCTAGCTGCTAACCAGACACGATGGGCAGCTTCGCAATGGACAAGGATGTGCAAAACAGATTCATTCAAGATGCGACACACAAGGCAGATATCTTCAACTTGGACACGCCTGATGCTTAGTGAGTCCAGTGTAGGTAGGAGATTCCTTGCCGCTTGCCACAGAAAATTCTTAATTTTGCTTGGGACTTTCAGTTTCCAAAGTCTTTGCCAAAAGGGGGTCTATGTCAATTCAAAGTAGTAATTATACCTCTCTCTCAATTTTGCATATGCCCTCCGGACAGAATATATTCCCTTTTTATCAAAGGTCCATATTAGGTGGTCTTCTCTGGATCGAGTACTGATGGGTAACCTGGAAATCGATCAGCAATCCTCTTCATTGAAGATATCATTGAGTAGTTCATTATCCCAGCACATGTTCCCGTCTAACATAAGCTGGTGGACGGTGACATTCTCAGCATTCTGAATGGGATCAGTGGTGATGAAGCCCTGATTTACGTTGGGCAGCCATGGATCATGCCATACCTGGATAGATCTTCCATTATCTATGTGCCAGCGACATCCTTCCTTAACTATTCCTTGGGCTGCTATGATACTTCTCCATAAGTAGCTTGGATTATACTCCAATCTAGCTTCAAGAAAGCTCGAGGAGTGAAAGTAATGGGCCTTGAAGATACGTGACACTAGAGCATTCGATTGTTGGATAAATTTCCACCCGTGCTTGCCTAAGAGAACAATGTTGGTGTCATGCAATTTTTTAAACCCTAAGCCACCTCGATTATTTGGAACACATAATTTATCCCAGCTGGTCCAGTGGATTCCTTTAGTGGAGCTCATGTTGGAATTCCACAAAAAATTGTTCATAAGGCGTTCAATTTCTATACACTGGTGAGATGGGACAAGGAACACACTAATAACATAATTAGGAATGGCTTGAACCACTGTTTTGAGTATATTTTCCTTACCCGCTCGGGAAAGAGATTTGTCTTTCCAGCCTTGCAATCGTTTCCACACATTATCTTTAATGAAAGCAAAAATTTTGTTCTTCTTCTTTCCAACCATAGAGGGCAAACCAAAAGGTAACGATCATGACCTGTAGCAGGTTGAATTCCCAATTTAGACAAAATAGAAAGCTGCACATTTGAGCTGAAGAATATAGTCGACTTTTGTAGATGTTGGGATGCAAACAATCCCACATCGGTTGTGAGGAAGGAAATAAACCACCATATAACCCAAGTGAGTTACTCCACCAATTACCAATTGATTTTGGGTTGGAACCTCTTGGGCCTGAAGTTTGGGCTTGGGATTGGGCAAAATTAAAATATCCATGGTCCCAACAGTGGTATCAGAGCCGGAAAGATTGTATGGTGTCTGGTGGACGCACGATCGAGTGGATGTACGTGATTCCCTAACAACGGCGGATGAATCGAGATGATGAGCCTCAAGATGAAGAATTCCTGTGGTTTCTCACGAGATGGAAGATCCATGGTAACATAGTGTGCAGCGACTATGGTGGATTATCTCGGTGAATGGTGATCTCCCTGGACATGAGGAAATGTGATAGGATTTATCTTGAGGGAGGGCTAGATGGGCCAGGTGTACCTCGTGGGCCTTGTTTGAGGGGGGGATTGTTGGGATGCAAACAATCCCACATCGGTTGTGAGGAAGGAAATAAACCACCATATAACCCAAGTGAGTTACTCCACCCATTACCAATTGGTTTTGGGTTGGAACCTCACTTGGGCCTGAAGTTTGGGCTTGGGATTGGGCAAAATTAAAATATCCATGGTCCCAACAGTGGTATCAGAGCGGGACCATTTGAACGTTGCGTTGTTGGAGTGGCAGACCAATGGCGTGCATTCTTCGGAAATGGTTTTGGGCCATGAAATGCGTGACTTTTCCAAAGAGCGAAATGGAGAAACGGCATCAGTAAGCTAAATAATTGAGGGAGGAAAACTTTGGGATGGCGCAGGAAAAGGTATGGTTAGTGCAGTCGTGTTGCACGTTTGTTTCGTTGAGCATGGCAGTGTATTGAGGGGAATCCACCAAAAGAGGGCAATGCATTGAGTATGCTTCGACATGCCGGAGGAGCTGCGGCCGTGAGGAGTGCCGCCAACCGAGGGACTAGTGCAGAGGGCACAGGGTGAAGGTTGGTGTCGAAGGCGGTAAATGCAGGGGGCACTGCGAGACGAGGTGCAGGGGGCACTGTGGACTCTCGTTCACTAGAGGGTGGTACCGTAAATGTAGAGAATTTGGCAAGTCCTTTGAGGTGGAAGATTGATTGAAGAGGAAGGCCATGTGTGGACGCGAGGCAAGCGCACCGCTGAGAGGTCGCTAGCGGATTGGGTGGGGGAGCATGTTACGGCCTGGTTTTTCCCCTACTCATGTGGCACGACAAGGATCATACATTGTCGGATTATTCAGGATGTGCACTAACATGGCCTATGCAATTGCAGGTAATATCAATAGGCCCTTTCCAAAGTTCTGTTATGCATACTTAGTAGCTTGCTGGCTCGTGTGTTGGGGGAAGGCTGACCCGTATGCCTGCGAGCATCTCGGGTGCCGGACGACACTGTCCAGATTCCTTCTTATAATCATTTAGCATCTCTTTAGTAGTATCGCACTCTTGGTGGTTGCTTCGAAAAAAAAGTAAACTATCATCTACAAAAAAAGAGGTGAGAGACAACAGGGCCATTTCTTGAAATTTTGCAACCATGGAGAGTACCTCTCGAGACCATCGATTGTAAAACATATGATAAACTTTCAGCCCGTAGAATGAAGAGGTACGGTGAAAGTGGGCATCCTTACGAATCACCTTATAGTTCACTGTCGCGACACACATGAGAATCCAATTGATCCACTTTTGATGAAACCCCATGCGGGTCATAAGATTCTTCAAGAAATTCCATTCAAGCCGGTCATAGGCCTTACAAATATCAATTTTTATGGCGGCCATCCCATGTTTTCCTTTTCTTTTCTTCTTCATATAGTGCAAAGCCTCAAACGCAACAAGGATATTATCAGTGATTGATCAATCGGGGACAAAAGTACATTGGGTGTCGGAGATGATATCCGGGAGAATCCGTTTGAGACGATTAGCTAGAACCTTGGCAACAATTGTGCACACAACGTTGCATAGGGATATTGGCCGAAGATCATTCATAGTCTCTGGATTTACAATCGAAGTATCATTAGTCCCGCAAGGAAATCGGCAGTTGTTCAGGCAATCCAAGCATAATGCAATAATGTCCTGACCTAGAATATTCCAATGAGATTGAAAAAAGCCGGATTCATCCTGTCCGGTCCCGGGGCTTTGTCGGGATGCATTGAAAAGAGTGCATCATGGATTTCATTGGATGAATAAGAGGCAACCAAATCGGCATTTTGAGTATCCGAAATCCGAGTCTCAATTATAGATTCAAAGGAACCCATATTGTCATTTGGCAAAGACGAAAGAAACAATTGTTGAAAGTGCTCGAGAATAATACCTTGGATAGCCACTGGTTCAGTCAGTGGCGGACGTAGACATTTCATTTTAGTGGGGCACAAAAATGAATTTTTGTTATTCGCGACGGAGTTTATGAGGGTTCGGGGCAGCGCCCTCGATTTTTATTTTATTTTAGAAAGAGGCTTTAGAAAATGCAGATTTATGTTTCAAATATCTATCCATAACTAATACAAATAATCAAATAAACAATTGTAAACAAATATTCAACGAATACCAATCACCACGATCAAAGTTGTATAAATGTTGCGAAAAATGAAGAGACACTTGAAATACTATTACAATTTTATTTATCAATTACTGATACAAACAAAGAAATAAACAATTGTATAAATATATTCAATCCCAAATGTAAATTTCAAAAGAGATCAATAGCACAAAATATTAATTTGAAAGTATAAACTTCAAACAAAAGTATATAATTTAACCTCTGTTTGACAAACTATAAAAAATATATATATATATATATATGTTTTTAAACAATACAATTTTTCAAACAACTTTTTAACATTACTAATTTTCAACCACATATTTTACATTGAAAATATAAAAAAATATTTTTAAACACAAATTTTTAACAAACTAAAATCTCAAATTCTAGTTTCTTTAAAAAAAAAAAAAGGAAAAAAATCAGATTTTTTAGCGGGGGCACGTGCCCCACTATGACCCACCTTAGGTCCGCCCCTGGGTTCAGTCTCCCACATACCAGAAGCATCCTTTAGTCTTTGGATATTATTCTTTCTACGCTGAGTTGAAGCCGCCCGGTGGAAAAACTTGGTGTTGGCGTCCCCGTCGCGAAGCCATAATTTTTTTAAGCGTTGCTTCCAATATATTTCCTGTTGATGAAGTGCCCTGAAATAGGAGTCCTAGGAAGCCTTAAAATCTCTTAAGCTGGATTCGTCATGTCTGCCATGCAATTATCTCAGTGTCTCTTTGCATTTACGAATTTTCTGGGTGATGAAGTGGCGACCAGGCCCACCCCATGCAGCTAAATCTGATCCACATTTGGCTATGCTGTCCTGGAAGTTTTTCCCACCACTTTTCTCCCAGCTAGATCGCACCACTTGCTTACACTCCCCTTCATGTAACCAATAATTTTCGAATCGAAACTGTCACCGAGAGGGGCTATTTAAACTCGGGGATGTCTCAAGTAGAAGGGGGGGAGTGATCAGATGAAAATATGCCCAGGATTTAAGACCCGCGCATTTGGAAAAATACTAGACCATTCCGAAGTTGCAAAAGCTTGATCAAGCCTTTCCTCAACCCAACCTGTTAACCTACGACTCTTGAACTCCTTCCATCCCAAGATCAAAGAGTTGGCAGTCTTTGATAGCCTCCCGAAAACCATTGATGAGCCAATTGGGGTGATCATGGTTATCGATTTTCTCATAGTGGAAAAGGATATCGTTAAATTCACCATGCAAACCCACGGGAGACTAGATGCAGAGGCAAGGAGGCGAAGTTGGTCCCAGCTTTCTTGTCGTCTTCCTCTGTCTGGAATCTCATAGTAGCCTGTAAAACGCCATGCAGGCTGATTGACTAAAGAAATATCAACATCAATATGAAAAAGGGGGAAGCTAAGTAACGATGCCATGAATTGTTCTTTCCATAAAAAAGCAAGGCCACCAATATGGCCTACACAATTAACTGTGAGCAAACCATCATAAGACAATTTAGCCCACGTTTGGTTTTCATTAAATTTATCTCATTTTTCAGTACACAATCTCAATCATTCATCAATAGTCAAATCCAATATTTTTTACTTTGGGACGTTTGCAAAAATACCCATATTTTTTTATCATAATTGAAATTTACTTCATTTTTAAAAAAAATAAAAAATACTTCATTTTTTTTTTTTTTAAAAAATACTGTTTTCACAAGTTTCACAGCATGATACTTTCACTAGTACATTAAGAGTCAAAGGCGTCGGTTGTAAAGCAGAAAAGACGTCGATTGTACAGGAGACGCATTTAGTACAGACGCTAAAAGTGCATACTTAAGGCGTCGGTTGTTAGGTAAAAACCGACGCCTTTAGTTTATAAAAGGCGTCGGTTGTTCTTTAACAACCGACGCCTTTAACTAACTTAAGGCGTCGGTTGTTGTTTAACAACCGACGCCTTTTACAATTATTATTTTTTTTTCATTTATTTTTATTTGCCTTATATACACCTATATAAACTATAACAATCAGGTACACATCAAAAAATTATCTTCAACAAATATATATAATAGAGGAATGCAGAACAAAACTTAATAAATAACTCAATAAACAGAATTTCGAATTAATTAATCTTGTATTCACAATATTGTTAAAAAAATTGTACATGTTAAACATAAAATGGGCCAAGTTTACATACACTCTTCGACGAAGTATTTGGCCCATAAATTTCGAACATCGTCAATTTCCTCTGTTGAGTAAATCTCTTGAAATGCCTAAAAGTAATTAATAAGAATTAATAATTATTATGTTAATTACATATAAATCGTAATTAAACAATTATCTTCAATAACTTATACCTCGTGTAGAGAAGTAAGTTGAGAATAGGCTGTGACTATCTGGAACATGTTTCTCATAACATAATAGTCACACTCATCTCCTCCAGGTTGTTGAGGACACTGAAATTTGAATATTTAAAATTAAAACTATTATTAATAATCGAATGAAAGTGAATATATATTAAACTACTATGAGAATTTGTAGCAATTTATAAAATTCTAGTTTTCATACCGAGATCTTTTTCCAATTTACATTGGATGTTGCTCTCTTGCCTCCTAATGACCAAAAAGCTCGAAATGCCCTAAAGTTTCAGTAAATATGAATAAGTCATAAAAATAATAATAAAACTCAAAATTCTTACGTAAATTTTGCCAGAGTCTCCCCTATAAATTGAACGTATCCAACCTGTATAGAGACCTATTTATTGAAAATTATCCTAACAACTATCATAATCACAACACAAACACATCAATTTCACCTCAAACTTTCTACGATTATTCCATGAAAGTAACCCAACTTATCTATATGAATGCACTAAACACAAAAAATTGAACATTGCAATAATTACTTACACATTCAATGACGGCTTGATTTCTATGTTACGCCTACATGATTGTGCTGAATTTATAAAGTACACAGTATTGGCTTCACAACATATTGCAAGCAACATCCAATGATTCTACGTATTCTTTAAAAAAATAAAGAAATACAAAAATAATAATAATGGTCTTACTCCTGATAGTACGGCGCTAAAATGAATTGCTTGGATCTCAACGTATTCATTGTTTCAGCCATGTAACTCACAACACTTTCTACATGTGTTTTAACTCTGATCGACGCAATCTGTGATGGACACATAAATCCAATTGACTGAATACCAAATTGCTCACACAACCCATGAAGGAACCTAAAAATAACAACCAATGAATAAAAAATAAAAATGAAAATTTAAATGAAAGACATAAATGCGTTTTCAACAATCTTACATTATGAATACTTGCAAGATAGATACATTCAGCCATTTCATTGAGAGCAAGTCGGTGATGTCGTCAATCGTAACATAAAACTTTCACCTTCCGTGTGATGAAACACAGTCGCGTCTAGAGGCACTTGGATGTAGTCTGTACCAGCAGGAAGTGTAAGCACCAGAGAGTGTAACATCTTACAATCATTACCCAGACGTTGTAATGTTGCATCATCAATGAGTGGTGATCGTCTGGTAGATGACATATCAAAACTCTGGGATTTTTTATTTTTTCCAATTTGTTTTGCCTGTTTTGTCAACTCTTCCTGTAATTACATGTTTTTTGTCATCATAACATTTCTAATATAATTTTAAAAGTAATTAAAACTCGAAATAAGTTTTTTATAAATATAAAAATTATTACCTCTCCAAAAATTACCAAATCTTTGGGCCATTGACAGAAACTTCCAATAGCTTCCCCCACCACGGTGTAGTATGGAGATGGTACGGGAAGAAGTGACGCTTCGGCACCTTGTATAACATCATCAACCGACACTTTCACATGATCGGTCAAGAGTTGTTGATGGTGCACAATAGTCTCAGGTCCGGATGGAAAAACCATTCCTCTAGCCACTATTTGGTGCTCACCATTACAACTTATAGCGAGACGACAAGGAATCGGTTTCTGTTGTTCAATAATATTCAATGTTATAGCCCTTACAATTGAAATATAATCAATAATATTGAAAAACAAAATATTTTAAGAGTAAATACCTGAAGGCCATCAAATGGATCATGATGAACTGAGTAGCAACTACTGCGAGTTGGTGGTCGGGGTTGTGGAGTTATGTCCACTTCGGCATCAACATTTAAGCCCATGCGCTGAAGGATAGCTTCGTATTTCCGCTGCATACTATCAATCTTACTCTGTACCTCTGCTGCATACTCTTTCCTGACACGTTTGGTGATACCAACCTCCAAATCCTTCATGATAATATCTTTAATATCATCTACCGACACAACCCCTCTCGATCGTCTGCTGGACGAATCAGGTCTGCCATATACATCCCTCACCGTGACGTATACACCATATCCCCTAACCCGACTAGGATGATCCTCCTTACCAAGAGCTTCCGATAAGATGTCGTGGTGTCTCCTTGGGACAAACGTCCCTTGAGTTGCTTCCTCAGATTTTTCAATCTGTTTTCAAAAAAAAAAAATGAAAACTAAATATTAGTGTTTAAGCGAAATTTCATCATATTATGAAAAAATGATAGCCTATGCTTACAATTTTTCCATACACCCCCCTCGTTTTCTCGTTGGGGATGTAATAAGATCCATCTTCTTTCTTCTTTGATCTAACTCGAATCCAATCAAAGCTGCGATCATCACTTAACATGGACGAGCTAAGTGATGCACATGAAGATACAGAAGACAGTAGTGGGTCTGACAAAAGCCACTGTGGCCGCATCCCGGCATAACCCGCGGAGCCCAAAAAATGTGGATGCTCGTTGTGCAACTGGCTGTCCCTGGCCTTCTTGCTTTTTTCCTTGAAAAATAAAACATCACATTCATTAGTTTTCAACTCAATAATAAAAAGTAATTAAGAATCATCACATAGGAGAGTAGGAGTTATAATGTCATATACCTTGAAAATCTCAGTCTCACGCTCTTTCTTGAATTGCTCCCATTTTTCTTCGGTCAGGTAATTATATAGCATAGTAGGTGATGCGTATCTTGGGTGCTTATTGTTAATGAACTTATGCACCAACTTATTCTTGAAATCTTTCCATCGGGACCCAGCAACTCTTAAAATAATTCGTTTCCTTTCGTCGTCGGGTATGCTGAACTGCTTCTGAAATACAACAATAATATGCGATATTTATACCCATAACAAAAAAATATATAACGAATTATTAAGTTACTATGTATGAAGTGATGTAATACCTTTATATCTTCTCTTGATCACCCATATCATCACCGATACTCGTCCTAGGAAGTATACTCTCACCGTACCATATCCACCGTGCATAACCTTCCTTAAACCCACGACGAATCAAATGACTCTTAACTTGCTCAGAGCTACGAAACTTTCTCAGATTCTTACAATCACAACAAGGACACAAAAGCATTTCTTCACCTTCTTTTATTTTGTTTTCCTCTGCACATTTCATAAACTCTTCAACTCCTTTCACATATTCATGTGTATTACGTCTCCCATACATCCAACTCCGATCCATATCTAGTAACACATATATCAAGATATTCACCACGTGTTAAAACGAATGAAATCACCTTAACTTATTATTTACATTTTAATTTATAAATCTTACGAAAATTTTGACAGAATCTCCCCTATAAATTGGACTTAACCAACCTGTAGGGGGAATCAAAATGCCACAATAAAACTAAAATATTTAACTTCAACATATTCAAAACTCAAACAAAACTCCAGTCAAATTTCAACATTATCATCCAGTCTAAAATATTCATCCTCAACATGTTAAAAACTCAAACATTTTTAGCCTCTTAATTATTCACTATATACGCTCATATCTCCAAATCATCACAACATAATCATCTCAACTCATCAAAACATCCAAAAAGTACAAAACATCTCAAATAATTCACTTATAAATACCTCACAATCATTACTTATCCGTAACTAATTCAAAACTCAAATAAAATTAACATTCTACAATTTCAATAAAACTCCAATTTTTAAAAATTGAATGTATACTAGATACTAACACAAAATCAATAATCTAAAATTGAAATTCAAACTAAACTAATAAGATCATTTAAATAAACCAACATAATAAATAAAAATGATAACTTCAATTATAATCTAACAAAATGAACAAAATAGTTTAACTTAAAATATGAAAAATTACCGTTTAGTAGTGGACCTTGTGGGGTGGGTGGTGGTGGCTAGAGTGGGATGGAGCGCGGATTTTGATGGGTGGTGGCGCGGGTGTGGCTGTGGGGAGCGGGTTTTGGGTGGGTTTTGGTGCGGGTGGCTGTGGGGAGCCGATTTTTGGGTGGGTGTTGGTGCGGGTGGCTGTGGGGAGCGGGTTTTGGGTGGGTGGTGGCGCGGGTGGGGTGTTGTGGCGGCGGGAAAAGGCGGTGGCGCCGGGCACTCAGATTCTGTGGCGGGCGGGGGAGGAGTCGACGGGCGCTGGTGGTGCGCGCAGTGGCTGTGGAACCAAGGGTTGGTGGCGCGAGGCTGAGGTGGATGGTGGCGGTGGGGTGCTATAGCGTCGGTTGGAGGGTTGCAAGGTCGCGACGGCGTGAGAATGTATTACGGTGAGGTTGAACTGAATGGAGCTGGAGATGAAACCGGGGAAATGTGTGAAATTTGACTGAAGGCTCGAAAGTATAGGCTAAGTAAAGGCGTCGGTTCTTATAAAGAACCGACGCCTATTATTTAAAGGCGTCGGTTCATTTTAAAAACCGACGCCTATTAGGCGGTTTAAGGCGTCGGTTCTTATGTAAGAATCGACGCCCTAAAGTGGCCGGGTTATTGGCGTCGGTTGTTTACTAACAACCGACGCCTTTAATCAACTTTTATTTACGACTTTGCCACCGCATTTTTTCAGGCGTCGTTTTCGTTGAAAAACGACGCTAATTTGTTATTTTTTTTGATGTTTTTGTACTAGTGTTTGAAAGAATCCTATGATACTTTACAAGTATCACAACATGATACTTTACAAGTTTCACAACAGTATACTTAAAGTATCATAAAATACTTGTAAAGTATCAGAATATGACTTCAAATTTTTAGTATCAAAATATGAAACTTTATTAATTTTTTATGATACTTTGAGCGAAATTATAATATCATAACTTGAAACTTTACACTTTTAATTATGAAACTTTGTCTCAAACTAGAATCAAACGATTTTCACGCAATATTTTCTTATTTTCAGCCAAGCAGAATCAGAGTAGAAGAGGTGCTGCAGCAGTACAGCTGCATCTTTCAACATTATTCCCAACAACTCCGTCTGCAACTCCATCTTTATCACCACAACCGGCACGCCTCACTGTGCACCACCGCCAACCACTTCCAATAGCTCCAATCGGGGATCCCACATAGCCGAAACACAACCACGCAACAGAAAAAATATCACACTCAACCGTAGCGGTGCTGCTCGAAGCAATGAGCTCGTCGGTGCTGCAGCGGTGGTGGCTTGGTGGTTGTGCGGTGGTAGGCAATCAAGCGGAATGTAGAGATGTGATATAGCACACAGCAACAATGATCGATGGTCAGGTATAGAAGTAGCAGCAGCAAGCCAACAGTGATGGTGGGGAGAGAAGGTCAGAAGGAAGAAGAAATCGGGGAAGAAGCTTGCACGGGTATGCAGTCGGGCCAGTCGTGAAGAAGCAGGGACGGAAGAAGAAGACAGTATTTTCCAATTTCATTCAATTGCAAACGTATTCTTCAATTTGATGATATTTTTTAAGTGCCCAGCGCAATTTCCCCTTTTACTTTTCAACAAAATCTCAACCATTATTTCTTCTAAAAATTACTATTCATTTCAAAAAAACTCATTTTAAACAATACCAAACACACTCTTATTTTTTATTGAAGTTAACTTTTGCTTACAAGATAAAGTTTCAACAAGAAAAATGAAATCAGGTTTATTACTACGGACAAGGTCCAAAAGTACTTAAACTGCCCGTGGGTTTCCCAGTCCACGACAGTTCTAAGCTAGGAAGCTCATTTCGTTTGGGGGCCTACTAAGCAGTGCCCACTGCTGGGATTTTTTTGAGATATCTTGGGTTGGGTTGCACTCCTTATTTGGGCTAACATGATCCCCCAAGATATGGTCCTCAATTCTCCTTCGTTTAGGGTCCAGAATAATGGCTCCAAAGTTGCCAGCCGTATTCTCTCCCAACTGGCCATGTTCCCATGTTTCCATAAATAGAGGATTCTCTTGCATTGGCAAGTTGATTGCAGATTTTTTATGCATGACAAGAGAATATTTATCTACATGGAAGACTACAGTCTTGTCCTTATTATTAGTGGGATTAGTGGGATTTGCAGCATCAGTGGGGCTATCAACCGTCATGTCGTCATCCTTTCCCAAAATTAGTTTCAGCCTTGGCCGGTGGATTGTCCAGCAGCCAGCATTCTCCCGAATTTGTTGGGAATTACACGTTGATTCTCCTTCTTTAACCCACAGGATCTTTTGATGTTCAAGAATTAATTGAGCAACAAGAAAATAATAACAACAACGCAAAATTTTCGGATCGCCAAAGCCTTTCACTATATAATAAATTATTACAATTATATAGAATTTCACTCACCAACCCAATCTCATAGACTACAGAGAAAATACTAATAACAAACTTCTATCTAACCCAAGTTTCTACCCTTTGAATTATCCCACAAAGAGTTCACAAGAAACTACAAAGATAAAGCTCTCCAATTCTCTCTAATTAGTATCACATAAGATTCACAATATTATGGCTCCCTAACATACATATTTATAGGTAAAAACAACCCCTAGAATATGTAGAATTGGTGTCCAAGTAAGTTTCCTTATTGAAGTAGAATACCAAAATAAAGTTTTTTATTTTCCTTTTCATCTTTAACTTGGTCTCCAAGTTAACCACTTTAATAGGGAAACTAATTGTCCAAGATATTTCCATTCTTAATTTGGGTCAAATATCCCAACAATCTTCACCTTGACACAAATTCATCCGAGCCAAAATATTCAAAAATTAATCATTGCGTAAACAGGAAAGCTTTTTCCACTTTGACGATCCCATACTCCACCATATGAGTATAATCACTCAGAATTATCAACGAACTCCGAGCTTTTCACCGGCTCATGTCGAAAACAAAATTGCTGAAAAATTATGGTGCAACTCCGATTGTTTTATTTTCCATGGAAGCTCATCAGCCATCGACATCAATTCAACTACACACCTTGCATCCAAGTCAAACCAATGCTGTTTGCGAACACATGCACCCGCTAGTAAGAACACATCCTCCATCATGGCAACTGGCATCATGCCATGAGGATGTCACATCCTACTCAGAGTACATCATCACTGCCCTCCACCAGGAGAGTCGCATTGTCCACCTTTGAGCAGTCAGCCGAGTCTGCTCCACCTTTTGGACAATTTCTTCTTACGTGATCGGATTGTCCACAGTTCCAACATACAACTTTCTTCTTCATGGAGTTGCCCCCACTTTTCAGTAACAAGCAAATTATTTTTAGATGAATTATCACCTCCACCCAATCTCCGTTCTTCAGAGATCAACTTACTTGTAACTTCTGCAAAATTCACCGTTTCCTTCCCGTACATCAAAATCGGCTTGATGTGCTCAAACGTGGATGAAAGAGACCAGATGAGCCTCAACGCTTTATCCTCATCTTCAACTTTGACTCCAATGGATTCCAGTTCAGAAACAATCCTGTTAAGAATACTAAGATGGTCGGAGATTTTTGTACCTGCGCTCATTCTCAACGAATGAAACTGTTCCTTCAGATACAAGCGATTTGACCAGTTTTTCGTCTGATACAACTCTTCCAGTTTTTCCCAAAGTTCCTTAGCAGCAGATATCCCATGAATATTTGCAAGAACATTCTTAGCCAAACAAAGTCGTATTGTACTAGCAGCTCTCAAATCCAAATCTTCCCAATCTTCATCAATCTTACTGGATTCAGTTTCTTTTTCTTTTCCTTTGTCAGAACTCTCGGTTGGTTTTCCTTTCAAAGCTTTGTGCAGACCCGCCTGAATTAAAATATCCTTGACTTGTACTTACCACAAGCCAAAATTAATTCTTCCATCAAATTTCTCCACGTCGTATTTGACAGACATATTTTCTTTTGCTCCAATAAAATCTTCGAACCACCCGACGCTCTGATACCACTTGTTGGGAATTACACGTTGATTCCCCTTCTTTAACCCACAAGATCTTTTGATGTTCAAGTATTAATTGAGCAACAAGAAAATAATAACAACAACGCAAAATTTCCGGATCGCCAAAGCCTTTCACTATATAATAAATTATTACAATGATATAGAATTTCACTCACCAACCCAATCCCATAGACTACAGAGAAAATACTAATAATAAATTTCTATCTAACCCAAGTTTCTACCATTTGAATTATCCCACAAAGAGTTCACAAGAAATTACAAAGATAAAGCTCTCCAATTCTCTCTAATTAGTCTCACATAAGATTCACAATATTATGGCTCCCTAACATACATATTTATAGATAAAAACAACCCCTAGAATATGTAGAATTCGTGTCCAAGTAAGTTTCCTTATTGAAGTAGAATACCAAAATAAAATTTTTTATTTTCCTTTTCATCTTTAACTTGGTCTCCAAGTTAACCACTTTAATAGGGAAACTAATTGTCCAAGATAGTTCCATTCTTAATTTGGGTCAAATATCCCAACAGAATTTTCGATGCTACGACGAGGAGGTGCTCTTAGAGAAGCACCATATGGCTTCTCAACTATACCATCCGGCGACGCAAATAGAATATTGCAGGTTGAGTCTGAGTGCCCCATTCTTCCACAGAGGAAACAAAAGGTCGGGATCTTCTCATATTTGAATGAGACCCATATCCAATCCCTTCCCGGCTTATTCAACTTCATGTGACGTTTGATAGGGAGTCAAACGTCTATTAGGACCCGCATGCGTAGATATGTCTTCCACCCACCAACAAAATTGTTTGGATCAGACGATATGAATTTACCAACATTGTTCCCAATAAGCTGCATTACGCGATCTGATCGAAATCCTGCCGGAGTGTCATGCACCTGAACCCACATGCTTGTATGTAATAATTCCACCTTGAGCGGATTTTCATCGTCTTCAAGATGTTTGAGCAGTAGCAAATGTTGATCAAAGGTCCAGGGGCCATTTTCCACCACACGGTTCATGTCAATCACATGGAAGAATTTGCAAATATAACTGAAGTGGCCAATGTCTTTGATGCAAATCCCTTTTACAGGCCTCCACAAGGAGGCTATGGTGTTCCACATAGCGTCAAAGTTGGTCGCCTTATTGGTTAGGAAATGGCCGACAAGGCAATAGCGATAATCTTCCTGGGGCAGAGGAATGTCTGCGGCATCAAGCTCCAGCCCTGGTTCTTCATCTTCCAGGTTCAATTTAGCGTAGGCGTCTTCCACTGCCATGGCACGGAAATCCACGCAAATTGGATATAATTGGATAGTTGCTTGACTGTAGTGTAGAGTAAAACAATGAGAGGTTATTGGAGATATTGAGGAAGGCACTCACAAAACCCACTATAAAGAGGGACTTCACATACTCTCCTTATTTTGTCTTGAGAACACTCGTTTGGGACATTGTTTTCTAAAAAAAAAACTAATCGAACTCTTGCCTCAATTAAAAGTGCATTTTTTCTTTCTTTCTATATTTCATAGTTTCGATAAGTCAAAAGCTCTATTACATTTTTTACGCATAAAAAAGTTACTAGTCAAAACGTAATCTTTTCATCAAATTTTACTACACTGAAATAAATAAGCATCAATCGGGTTCAGTAATCAGCATATCTTGCAAAGATGTCCTTGCTTGCACTCTTGAAATGAAGTATGTTTGCTTGTCTCAATAGTTAACACTTGGAATATACCATATAAAAATAAACTATGGCGCCTCCGAAGTGTAATCTATATCTATATCAATCTATATATATTTAAAAAGAATTGAGATTCTGGCAATTTTTAATTTCAATTGAATAAATTGTCAACAATTTTAATTTTAAAAATAGATTTTTGAATTTTTGACAGTTTTCATAATTTTGAGAGTTTTTTACGAGTGAATTTTAAAATTAATGGAAATTTAATTCTAAATTTACGTAGCCACGGCAAAGTCCAAACAAGGGAGCGCTCTCCTTCCCTCAAATTACTCTTCTCTTCTTTTTCGATTTCACTCTCAGTTGTTGCCAAATGTATTTTCTCCTCCTTCTCCAGTGGCGTCCTCTCCTCAAATCGGCCTCGTCTTTTCATTTTCCTCTCTCCAGACTCATTCCGTAAGAAAATCACACCTTTTCCCATTCTTCTCTCATCTTGTAGGACCTTCTGCTCTTCGTTGTTCATCATCTCTCTTCCTTCTCCTTCATGTCTAAAATTCTCCTCTGGGATTTGGGAAAAACAAGGGTTACGAGAAGAAGGAAACTTTGTGCGAGAAAGAATGGTTGGTCAGATTCAGGCTTTTTACAAGAGAATAAGGCATGCAAGAATATAACAAGTTAACAAAGGTTTGGTCCAAACCTATCTTCCCTAATATTTTATTCTAGTTTTCAATAATATTGTCTTACCAGGAAGTTCTTATTTACCCTAATTTGGCCAAACTCATATGGATTTTAAATTTGATTTCAGGCCTAGAAAAATCATTGGATTATTCTCGTATACATTTTTTGAGGAGCACGGGAAAAGAAGATGAGGAAATTACATGCTACCATGTTTATTAAGTTGTAAATTCAAACTTCAAGTTTTGCCTATATCTATTCAAAACTCAGATTTTATTTAACTTATATTTAAACTTTTTTAATTCATTAATAATTTAACCTACCTCACCTACCACCTACACTTCAAACCCTAATATTTCAGACTAACCCACCCTCCTCTCCTCTCTATTCAAACCCCAACCCACTTCTCCGGTGGAAGAGACGACGATATGAAACCTATTTCTCCGGCAATAGCTGGTATCGTCGAAAGTAGGCTGCCTTGCAGGAGCAACTACGGGAGCAGCGGCTGGAGCAGGTAATAGCTGCATATCTCTTCTGCCTCTCATTGCGCCACCATGTGTTACCACATGGACTTTTCCTTCACGGTGGGAGTTGCTGCGCGGCGGCAGTCTGAGCGTGGTGGTTTGCTGTGGCGACGACATTTGAATATGCTCCGGGTTGAGATCTCGTCAATGTACTAGCTGCATTGTGACGTGTAGCTGTGCAGTCAGCGGCTTTGCTTCTTAGTGAGCTGAGTTTTGGATCCATAAATTTCAGTGATTATAAGCTCGATTTGAGGTTTTTTATATTTTCTCTGGCCTGATATGCTTAACCAGAGTATTGTAATGTTTTATTTTGTGGTTGTTTGTCGTAGTGCATATTGTTTTAGAGTGGCAGTATATTGGTGGTGGCCGCAGTGGATGAGTGGTGGTGGATTTGTTTGGGGATGCGTCGGGGATGGGATGGATTGGTTGCAGTGGGTTGTTGATTGGTTTGTGGATGAGTGGGGGCGATGGTTCCCGGCGGTGGTGGGGGCGGTTCCTGCGGTGGTGGAGGAGGAGGAGGAGTTGGGATTGGGGTGTGGGTTGTGGGTTGTGGTGATGACTTTGAATAGGTTTGTGACCAATTATTCGTGATATGTGACTTTAAAAAAATTGAGATAGTGACTAATATTTGTAATTTTGACTTACAATTTATTAAGTTGTGACAAATTAACTTGAAATTTTTCACCTACGAAATTTGAGATTTGTGGTCGAGAAAAAGTTGTGACCTACAAAATCCCAAATTTGTGACCTAAAGATTTATAAATTGTGATTGAAAATATGATTCGTGATCAAATAATTTGTTAAATTGTGACCTAGAAACAAGTTGTGACCTTAGAACTTTGCGAATTGTGACCGTGAAATATGTTGTGACCGAGAAATAAGATGTGACCTACGAAATTTGAGATTTGTGATAAAAAAAAAATTGTGACCTACAAAATTCCAAATTTGTGACCTAAAGATTTATAAATTGTGATTGAAAAAATGAGTCGTGACCAAATAATTTGATTAATTGTGACTGTGAAATAAATTGTGACTTAGAAATAAGTTGTGATCTTAGAAATCTACGTATTGTGACCGTGAAATATGCCGTGATCGAATAATTTGTGACAGACAAATAAGTTATGATCGATAAAATTCGAGACTTGTGATCGAGAAAAAGTTGTGACCTACAAAATTCCAAATTTGTGACCTAAAGATTTATAAATTGTGATAGAAAAAATGAGCCGTGACCAAATAATTTGATAAAATGTGATTGTGACCGTGAAATAAGTTGTGACCTTAGAACTTTGCGAATTGTGACCGTGAAATATGTTGTCATCGAATAATTTGTGACAGAGAAATAAGTTGTGACCGATAAAATTTGTGATTTGGAGAAGAAATAAATCATAATTAATTGATTTTAATAATTTGTAACTTGTAAATGTTGTGATTTGTGATCACAAATTATATATAATTGTGACCTTAACCTATTTAATCACTCATTTTATTATTTATTTTAGTCAAAACCAGATTTTTGAAACAAAACACCCAAGTTTATATGATTTGAAATCCTATCTTTCAAAAACCTTATCTATGTATTTATCCCAAAGAAGATATTGTAGTTCCCTTGGTGAGTATTTTGCTACTCTTCTGTGGCTAGCTTGAAATATATTCTTTTCATTTTCGCCTTGAATTGCTTAATTAAATGGCTGACCCCTATGATTGTTTGAGAAGTTGGCCTAATTAAAATAATGAATATTATTCATAATACATGAAGACGACGCAGCAAAGGCAATGTTTTTCTTCTTATTTATTTGTCATTTTAAAAGTAGAAATTTAATAATAAAAAAAGAGATCAAGAGAAGAGGAGACGTGAACCACTTGGAAGACCTTTGAAGCCAGGTAAAACCTGGATATTTCTTAAAGTAGCCTTAAAAAACCACATAGCTCAGGTTAACCTAATTGTATTTACCATATTTAGGGCTCTTTGTAATCTTTATATAACATAAGTAATCCATCAATGATGATTCATTCGGTCAAAATATTGTTATGGTATCAGAGCCTCTACATTAAAGATCAAATCATAGTTTCGGGACTCACCTTGACGGACTACATCATCGTGGTAGTCGTTGATTGTTGTGAGGTTTCTTTGTATCACCGATTGCAACCTCTGCATCATCGATTTCGAAAATTTATGTGCTGAAATTTTCGTCTATCGATGACTCTTTCGCGAGGGCTCTATCGAAAAATCCAATCTCGAGTGCCGGCATATTGGTTGGGTTCAAATTCAGGTGCTTCGTTTTCAGATTTGGGTGTTTTGTTTTTCGATTTGGGTGTTTTGATCTTTATCGTAAGCTAAAGAAGTTCTGCACTGGAGTTGAGAGTGCAGAAGGTGTGTTCTTTTGAATTGGTTTTGGGCCTGTAGCAATTTTATTGGGCTAATCCTTATTCTGGATCTCAATAATTTGGGCTTATTGGATTTTGCTTAGAATACCGTTATTTGAGTTGCCTTGTTAAATTAAACGTAATTTCTTTGCAATTATTGTGTAAGAGTCATGTCGGTTGAAGCCTTTTGTGTTAAATTTATGGGTAAGAATTATTCTGTATGGGAATTTCAGTTCAAGATATTTTTAAAGGGGAAGGAGCTTTGGTGTCATATTGATGGGTTACTGATGGCGCCGGAAGATGCTAAGGATTTGAACGCATAAGAAACAAATGATGCTCGTATTATTTGATAGAGATAACTTCCGAATTTATGATTCACTATCTCTTGATGAGTTGTAACCTTTCTCGTCTAGTTTTCAAATAAATTTGAATCGCTTCAATTAGATATTGAGATCAAAAGTTATGATCAGAATATTGAAGGTGACACTATCCCTCACTTACGGTCGACCGAAAGTTGTTGATCGACCGAAAAAGTCGAAAAAATTTAGACAAGCCACAATTCATTTCGGCTGAGTTCTGGTCAACCGAAAGAGACATTTCGGTCTAATTGGTCGACCGAAAGTTGTTGAAAATTTCAAAAATGTGCGTTTTTCTTCTATTTTCAGATTTTCTTTATTTTCCTATTCTTGTACTATAAATAGGCACTCTCAAGCCCTAGCTGAAAACTTGGTGGTTCATTTGTAATTTTGTGAAGAACACTTTGAAGGTATGAATCCTTCCTCAATCAAGCCTTTTTGAGGTAATGTTCTCGACTTCACTTGGAGTATTTTATTTCTTGTTATTGTTGGAAGAAATATTGAAATTTACTTGTTCCTTTCCATTGGGTTAAAAATCAATATTCTTGAATTTTTGGGGAGAATGGGTTTCAATTAAGAATTATTATCCATCTTGAATTTTTTTTTATTTCCATCCATTGGACTAGGTTAATTCCTTAGAATTTTGGCTAGATTAAACTTGGGTCAAAGTTTATTTTTCCATTTTAGCAACCAATTGGGTTGATTCTAAATTGTTGTGAAATTTTTTTGTTCAAACATTAAAGGGGTTCGCATCATGTATAGTATGTATATTCTTTGACATTCATACCAGGTACCTCAGTGTGACTAGAGTAGAAGTGTGGGTAGTATATGTTTTCTTCGAAGTTCATCGTATTGCTATTGTGCAATTTACAAGTGTTAATATTTTCATAATGAATATTACCGACTGGAAAAATGTGAATTTTATTGCAAAGGAAGGATATCTTGAGATAAACTGTGGACAGGTTACCATCGTTGTGACTGGGTCATACTATTCTCCTTGGAAAATTTCAAGTGTTCTCCACAGTTAGTGATCAACTGCTCCCAAAAATCTTGAAATGAAATCCATCAACTCATTTCTCCAATCCACATAATTCTTAGAGAAAGCGTGGTTGTTCTCGACATGCTGGCGACTATACATTCCCACTGCAAATACGTGTTTCACATAAGCCGACAACCAATTGTATCGATTTCGTAAATACTCGGCAGCCACTCATTGGGACTCAAACGAGTGTTATTCATAAGAACTATTCAATGTTGCTCAAACTCTTGTGCCATATCGGAATACAAAATAATGTGCTTCAATCTCCTACCATGGGCGTTGTCAAGAATCGGTCCTAGCTTTTCAGGAAACTTGTATGTGATGTGCCGCAAATAGAGTTGATGGAAGGTTGCTGGGAAAATACTTCCCTCGACCATTAGCTTGATCTTAATCAATGATAATTACTTTAGGGGCTTCATGTCTTGGCATCACCTTTAAGAACTCTGAAAATAACCACTCGAATGAATCAATCCTTTCGTCGCTGAGAAAACTACATTCAAATAATATTGTTTCCTTGTGTTGATTGACTCCAACAAAAGGAGCAAAAATCATTGAACACTTGTTCATGTTGTAGGTAGTGTTAAATACAACGGTATCACCAAAAAGCATAGTTCTTTCTTGGCATAGAATCCTCCCAAAAATAATAGGTGAAAAAACCATTTTCAAGCTCAAGAGAGCAATAAAAATTGTCATCACATCGTTTCTCATAAGCCATGCGCTTTACGAAAGACTCCGCATCATGTCCAATAAGTTCCACCCGCTAATCTCTTTGATGATTTTTTAAATCTCTCGGTGCAATTTAGAGGTGATAGACCATTGGCCTCGATCTCAAATAAATGCATCTGCTACCAGATCGAAATGTTTTCCAGACTAAACTGTTCGGCCAATGATTTTTTATTTATTTTTTTAAGCAAATAAGCTAGGATGGGAGTGTAACTAGTGAACTTTGCTTGGTGCAGTGAGGTGGTGATTGTGATGTTCAAGGAAATGGCTAACTTGCCACGTATCACCTGAATGATTTACGACGATATCTTAGTCTTGCACATAGATCGGGTGTGGTCTCGATTGCTCTCCATGGACCTCTATTTGGAGTACTTAATTCCGTTCTATTACTTTACATATTTTCATTCGAACATGTAAAAACCTTCATGTAGTGCTAATTGGTGTCATTTTTTCACTGTGAATTATGAATGCGAGTGTTGAAATCTGCATACTTCACTTAAAGCGTTGTAAAAATTGTAACCATCTTTCACTGATTTGAAATCTTGGCCAACGATCGGAATAAAAATTCTAGCTACTTGAGGCACAAATATATTTTTATTCATTTCCATCATTGCGTTAATAAATGAAAAAGGCATATTTGAAATAAAAACGTGCTACAAAAAAAAAAAAAAAAAAGTCTATTTCATAATATGGACACTTCACTCTTCTTCTCTTAGAATGTTATAACTATTGTGTTTAGCATACACACTTTACTCTTGTTTTCTTAGAATGTTACAACTCGTGTGTTTCATATATAGAAGGCCTTTTAGAGTTAAAAAAAAATCAACAAGGCTACAGCAAGCCTTACACGTTTTAGTCAATTATTGTGGAATTTTCAATGAATTCTATATGATAACGTGATGATGTTGTGCTTTTTTTAAAAAGTACGTTGAAGTTCCAATATAATAAAGGCGTTTTATATTTATATTACATTTATTAATGTTGTATACTTGAATTATATTCTTAACCAAAAAAAAAAAAATCAAAACAAAATTAAAAACTAAATGAAAAAAAAACCCTAAAAACAAAGTCAAAAAGGTTGCAGCATTTTTGAACTGCTCACTGGAGGGTATAATAACTACCCTCCAACGGGTAGTAGAACAAGATTGAGGTGTGTATATTTTTATTGATTGAAATGATAAAAGGGAAGGTCCAATACTGATGGCGATTTGAAGTGGTGGTGGTCGATGGAAGTCATTTGGGTGGGTGTGGTGGTCGGTTGAAGGTGGGTTTGCGGGTGGGTGGTGGGTGAATTTTTGGTTTGATTTTGGATGGGGTTGGGTGATGGTGTGGGGAGGAAGAAGATGTATTCAATTTTTATTATTTAAATTTCTTTATATGATATTATAAAAAGTTGCTATTTTACCCTTTTAAAAACAGTTAAAATATGGTCAAAATAATTCTTTTGTCAACTACCAGAATTATTAACAGATTTCATCCATTTAGATTTAAGCCCCACTTATTGGAAAGGTCTGGAAATACGAGCACAACAAATAAAATGTTATGATAAAATCTGTAGAGTTTAAAAGGTTTGGAGTTTCAGATACAATTATCCCATTCCCATATCACTATGCATTGATTGAGCAAAGACAAATTAATAGGATTTATATAATTGTGGATTTTGACGTAAATGATTTTGTCAAATTGTGCATGGAGATTGCAAGCTCAATGACCGTGGTCCCCCAAGTGATGGAAATATAGCACTTTAGATTTTTATTTTTATTTTTTATTTTAAGTTGCTTATTTAATAATTTTATAAAATCAATTCCATCCTTGTCATTCACCAATTTAATATTTTAGTATATATGAAGTTAATTATGCCTTACCGGAAGTCTTAATAAAAAATTTTAAATATAGAAAGTTGTACTATTTATACAATTTATTTTTTTTAAAAAAAAATTATTTGTTATAAACAGGAATATGTTGTAACTGCGACACCTACCAAATGGAAGTCCTATAATAATAATCTTTTACAAAGAAGAGCATTTTTTAATCCTTTTCTGAGAGGAGAGTAGAAGGGAGGGGTCCGAGGAGATGTAGCAAATCCATGAACATTGATTGTGAAAACAACATATCTTAATCAATCCAAATATATCCTTGTTTTATAGTAGTAATAATTAGTATTTTACCCATGTGATGTACGAAAGTTATTATCTACAATATCGATTTAAATAAGTATTCGTAAAATTTTGGTGCTTATACATAATCAACACATAAAAGTGCATAAAAAATAATTCTCTATTACAATAATTATTAGAATTTAAAAAATAACATAAGTAATTTAAATTATTAAAAAAAAAAATTTAATAGTAAAAGTAAATTTATATATTTAAATAATAAATTATTATTGATTTTAATAATTTTTATGAATTATTAATAACTTCATTAAAAATGTAAATTTAATAGTTTTTTAATGGTATATCACATTAAATGTAATATTATGTGCACTAATATTGATTCATGTGAAAGGTATTAGCATATTTCTCATAACTTCTACATTTGTCTTTTGTATTTAACGTACTTTTTAATTTTTATTCGAAAACATCAATCACAATAATTAAAAGAAATAGTCAAAATATTTGAATTTAACCAATAAAATTTTATTTGCAAAAATAAGTAGTCAAAATAATAATTTTGAAAATCTCATTGATTATCATGATACAACAATCGAGTAAAATTGGATATTACGAAATTATACTGAAAATTATACCCTATTATCTTTAAAAATTTTTAAAATTAAGAATAATTAAAAAAATTTAATCATTCTATTAATATTATTAACTAAAACAAAAATAAAAACATTAACTCTTCAATATTAACCTTCGTTCAATAACTTTTTCTATAAATTATTTATAATCATCACATTTTTTCAACCCACTTTTTAACTATATATTTTTTCAAAACTATTTCTCAACCACATATTTTACCTCGAAACTAAACTATAGTTGCTGAACAGAGGCTTAATTTGTTAAAATATTTAATAATAATATATAATATATATTTTAGAAAATATGATTCGTAATATTAAAGATAACAAATGATTTGACCATTAATAATTAAAACACAATTTAATTATTGATGACTATACATAGAATTATAATATTAAGAACAACAAATAAATAAAAAATCAATGATTAAATAATAATTTTTACTGCTGATAATTAAAAATATTGATTGAACTCATTCAATATTAATTTTAATAATAAAAATAATAATATTTATAACCAAAATATATACAAATAACAATAACATCATATTAATTGTTTACTATAATATTAAAACATAAAGAATTTAAGAATTAAATTCTGTCAAACTGTCATACTTTTATATATAGTATAGATTTCCACCAAGGCGATGAACTGAAATTGCTATCAGCAATATAGATAAGCATTCATAAAATTTAATGATTATACATAATCAACGCAAATACAAGAGATAAAAAAATAATATTTTATTACAATAATTATTAAAATTTAAAAACAAGATAAATAATATATATATATATATATATATATATATATATATATATATATATATATATATATGTGTGTGTGTGTGTGTGTGTGTGTGTGTGTGTGTGTGTGAGAGAGAGAGAGAGGAAAATGGAGAAATTATAATAAATATATTTATATCTTGAACAATCATCAATGTTTGTACTCATAATATTACATCTAATATGATATACAATTAAAAACTACAGAATTTACAGTTATCATTCAATTAAGTTTTCGATAATTTAGATTATTTATGTTGTTTTTAAATTTTAATAATTGTTGTAATAAAAAATTATTTTTGTATCTTTTGTATTTGTATTGATTATGTATAATCATTAAATTTTATGAATGTTTATCTATATTGCGGATAGAAATTTCCGTTCATCGCACTTGTAGAAATCTATACTTATAAAAGTAGGATATATTTAATTCTTAAATTCTTTATATTTTAGTATTACTAGTGGTATACATGTGTGTTGCACGTGATCGACCAGTATTTTTTTTTTTCATTTTTAAAATATGATAATACTTTTGGTGAATACCTTTTGGTGATCGATATTTGATGAATGATTAAATCATGGTGTAAAATATCATTTGCATTGTCCTTGACAAAGTAATCGAGTACTCTTTTCCATTTACTGTTCTTTAGCACCCTGATATTAAAATGCACATATTTTCAAACCCTTTATGAAAGAGTTGTTAATTTTTGGAAGATGAAGCATATGAAAATTGTCCCCGATACTACACATGATAACATGCTATGCAAATCAATTGCAGTAGAAGGTTATAGATTTTTGGTAATTTTTCCAAAATTTTTTTTCTTCAAGTATAAAGATTTGATTTATTAAAGAATTGTATGCTGACTGAGGGCATATGCAATGAGATATAGTGTTTGACTCTCCTATATTCAATAGCCAAAAGAAAGTTAGGGACATTTTCCAAGTCCTGAGAGCCAAAAATGTCTATCCCACCCACTTAGAAGAGCTATCAGATATAGTATAAATAAGCTCAAGCAATTAGTCATAGTGATTTCATGTAGAAATATGTAGTTTTCCTAATATTTTTTGTCATTAAACACTCATATATAAATTAATTTGTTTTAACCCAAGAAATAGAAATCCATCCGATGATCCTCGTACAATTTTTATTACAAGCCATACAAGAAAATCTTTCTATCAAACTCCATAGGAAGGGAAACAAATAATCACATGCATGTCTGCAAATGTTATATTTTTCAATCTCACACTAACCATTTCACAAACCTACTAATGCGAACCCGGGAGGGGGTCCGCATCGTAACTCGCGGAATAACGCTTGGAAAGTTCCGAATTTAGGTTGGAACGGACGAGAACACTACAACCCGAGCCTCACGACGTAAGAACCATGGATATATTAAACTCTAGACCCATTACGATGCGGAAACAAGAACCGTAATGGTTTGAACGCCACAAAGGACGCCCACGCCTTTGATAAGTTCGATTTGTTGAACGCCACAAATATCCCACAATATTTGATAAGTTCGAAGTTTGTTCAATTTTAGAACAATGTTGAGAAAACACTCAATATATTTTTCATTCATCAAAATATAACTTCTTGCATTCAATGGAAAAACAGATAAATAGGCAAAATAAACCCTAGTCGCTAACTAACTCTGAATAGAATTCTAATTAGGCTAAAATATCTAAAATAGCTAAAATAACTAAAATTACCAAAATTGGAAAAAGAATTAAAGACCAATAAAGGAAATACAAATCAACTGAAATACTAAAAATCCCGAAAATCTGATTCGCGCCGCTTACGGCCGTAAAATTCGGACTTACGGCCATAAGTCCTTCTCGGATCAAAATGTCTCAATATTAGTTACGACCGTGAAGATTGATGTTACGACCGTAAATCTCCTTCTGAACAAAAATACCAATATTCATTTACGGCCGTGAGGAAGGTGATGCGGCCGTGAAATCCATAAATAAATTACGGCCGTGAGAAACCATGTTACGGCTGTAACCTCAACTCTGCTTGAAATTGTACACTAGATCAGTTACGGCCGTGACTCCGGGTTTTATGGCCGTAATGCATATTCTGCCCAATTTTCTGATTCGTTGACGTGATTTGAATCTCGATTCGAGCCCAACATGAAACTTGTTCATTTTTCTATGTAGAATATTGTTGGATTGTCCGTATCTTGATTTCTCATTTTTGACGTTTTTTTCGGATCACATCATCCTCTCCTTCTTTAAGATGATCCGTCCCGAATCATAACATTGTTCTTGGCTTCTTTTTCGGATCACATCATCCCCTCTTCCTTTAAGATGATTAGTCCCGAATCATAAAGTTGTTCTTGGCTTGCTCACCTTGTTTAGCCTTGAACCTTCTTAGTACAAGCAAGTTTGATCTTTGACGTTCTCCGAACCTGCTTGACTTCATGTTTTGGCTTGAATTATAGATTTTCCCGTCAAGCCCACCCTGATTCGTACCATTCCCTAATTCTTTAGGATGATTCGTCCCGAATCATGGTGTTGTTCTTGAAAAATCAAACTGTACCTCCTGGATCAAACAGAAAATGGTCGATTCCCTGACATGCATTCAATAAATGATGCTCCTCCAATTTGTAGACAAGAAGGTATTGAAACACGAGGGGAATTGACCAAGGTTAATGTAAATCAAACTTCCATGCACAATAAACCTGCAAGAAAAATTTTTAAAAAATGGGGAGGGAAATGTTAGCGTCTCCATGAACAAGGTATGTGTCCTTGTACTCATGATACAAAACCTCCACAACTTTTTTTCCCACCACGAGGCCCTTCTCGTTGCCTCCAAAAATCAATATACTTTCTTGCTCATTCTCTTCTTTTTTCTCAACCACTTCATCTATTTTTTCACATCCAACCACCTCTTCAATATTTTTATTGACAATTTCAACATTCAAATGTTGAACTTCTACCCCAACTTCCAATTCATTCCTATCATTGTCAACAATGTTATTTTCAATCTCCTCTTCCACAATTTTATTCTCTACTTCAAGACTCGGAGTTTGATCAACTACTTCAATTTCTTTTTTTGCACACTCAACTTCCACTTCTAAATTTCTGAGATCAATCACCTCTCCTAATTTCACATGCTTTTGCTCATGCACCTCCTCATAAATAATTTTATTGACATGATTAGGCACCTCCTCAACACTATACAATTTTTTATCTTCTAACTCGTTCCTCAAGTCTCCCTCCATCTTCTTAACAATTATATCCAAAAGTTTTTCTTGTAATTTAACTACCTTCTCTCTTCCCCTTTCTCTCTCTTGCAACTCAACTAACTTTTTTCTAGCCTCTTGTGCCTTCATCTCTTCATCTAATTGTATTAATTTCTTGGCCATCTCGATGAATTCATCCTTCATACTCCATTCATCATCTCCGAATTTTCTTTGCTCATCCCTCTTTTCTCGCAATACTTTCTCTTCAAGTATTTGTTCCGGGGTTAATGGCATAAGCTTAATACTTTTTCCATCCTTAACAAATTTATATATATTCCTACGCTTATCGTAGACTGCTTTCCTCTCACACTTCCACGATCTACTCAAAAAGATGTCACAAGATTCTAGAGGCACCACATCACACCACAGTTCATCGCTATATCTTCCAAGTGTCAATTTCACCATAACCCCATGGGTTATATTTATCTGCCCACACTCCTTTAACCACGTCAACCTATAAGGATTGGGATGTGGTAGTAAAGGTAAGCCCAACTCCTCAACCATGGTGGTACTAGCCAGATCGCAATAATACTCCTTATCAATAATAATATTGCACACTTTACTGCTCACATGACACCTAGTCTGGAAGGTAGGATCGAACTCATTATTCATCCCTTTATGTAGCTTTCAAAAATTTGAGAGACTTAAAATAAGAGGGTCCAGATATTGACAAATATCAAGAAGGAATTTAATGTTGACTCAAAAAGAAAAACAATATCAAGAAATTTAAAGAAATTCAAAAAAGTGGTTCTTGAATTTGACTCGAAAGAAAGAATATCAAGAATATTGTAGAAATTCAAGAAAGTGGTTCTTGAATTTTGACTAGAAAGGAAAGAGTATCAGAAATTTTAATTTGACTTGGGAGGTAAGGAATTATCAAGAATTTAAGGAAATTCAAGAAAGTGGTTCTTAAATTTCGAAGTGACTTTTTTTTTTGAATTATGATGAATTTTCGGAATTAATAAAAATAAAAATAAATAAAAAAATAATTTTTTTTAATAAAATACGAAAATTCGACACGAACGCAACAAAACAAACGGAACTGTATTTGGATGAAAAAGAACAAGAAAAACACTTTTGATTTTTTTGGGACTGACTCTTATTGATCAAACTGGAAAAAATTTTACTGGCAAGAAGAACACGAAAAATTGAAAACAAAGACTCAAATAAAAAAAAATAGGATATAGATAATTTTTATGGGACTCGATGATAAACATAAAAATTAAATTGGATAGAAAAACATAAGAACCTGAATTGAGAGTCCAGCTCAGATACCATATGATGCGAACTCAGGAGGGGGTCCGCGTCATAACTAGCGGAATATTATGAATTCAGGTTGGAACGGATGAGAACACTACAACCCGAGCCTCACGACGTAAGAACAATGGATATATTAAACCCAAGACCCATTATGATGCGGAAACAAGAACCGTAATGGTTTGAACGCCACAAAGGATGCCCACGCCTTTGATAAGTTCGATTTGTTGAATGCCACAAATATCTCACAATATTTGATAAGTTCGAAATTTGTTCAATTTCAGAACAATGTTGAGAAAACACTCAATATATTTTTCATTCATCAAAATATAACTTCTTACATTCAATGGAAAAACATATAAATAGGAAAAATAAACCCTAGTCGCTAACTGACTCTGAATAGAATTCTAATTAGGCTAAAATAGCTAAAATAACTAAAATAACCAAAATTACCAAAATTGGAAAAAGAATTCAAAACCAATAAAGGAAATACAAATCAACTGAAATACTAAAAATTCCGAAAATCTGATTCGCACCGCTTACGGCCATAAAAGTCGGACTTACGGCCGTAAGTCCTTCTCGGATCAAAATGTCTCAATATTAGTTACGGCCGTGAGTCTCCTTCTGAACAAAAATACCAATATTCATTTACGGCCGTGAGGAAGGTGATGCGGCTGAGAAATCCATAAATAAATTACGGCCATGAGAAACCATGTTGCGGCCGTAACCTCAACTCTGCTTGAAATTGTACGCTAGATCAGTTACGGCCGTGACTCCGGGTTTTACGGCTGTAATGCATCTTTTGCCCAATTTTCTGATCCGTTGACGTTATTTGAATCTCGACTCGAGCCCAACAAGAAACTTGTTCATTTTTCTATGTAGAATATTGTTGAATTGTCCATATCTTGATTTCTCATTTTTGACCTTTTTTTCGGATCACATCATCCCCTCCTCCTTTAAGATGATTCGTCCCGAATCATAACATTGTTCTTGGCTTCTTTTCAGGATCACATCACCTACAGTACAATCGCCCTTGTGATTTTGCTAATGAATTGCTGAACAAAAAGCTAAATAGAAACATTCACAACATGCGAAGTTTGGAAAGGAATTTAAAATATACCAAAAAAAAAAAAAAAGATTTTATTGAGAAGAGAGTAATCTGCACAAAAGAATGACAAATCCATCTCTCTATTTTAAGAAGAAAGATTGACCTACCTTATTCACACATCCCGTTTTATCCCTTCTTTATATTTTTATTTTTGTTCACAGAACTTGAATTCCTCTGGGAGGAAATCATCCCTGGAAGTAGAAGAAGATAGGCAAGTAAAATTTTTCATATCAAGTTAAGTGATATGAAGGTAGAGGCAAGGACACGAACTTAGATATTATTTGATCACACAAATTATTAAGGTCATTATAAACATATCATTCTACCAACAACAAACACTTCCAAACCACAAAGTCATGAAGTTCACTTTATGCACTGAGATCTTATGGTGACATTAAACAAATTTAAACTGTATATATATAGTATAACTTTGAAACGGGAAACTTTGGGAAATAAATGATTGAATCTTGTCTAAAGTAAATATCCTTTAGATGAATTCACTGAATATGAAGGGACGAAATTGTGTTAACTTTAATTGTCCACAAGTCAATAATCTTTGCGTTTGAAAAATTCTATGTAGAGAGACAAAGAAAATTCAACCGAATGGTGAATACCTGATCAGTGACTTCTTTAAATTCATGTCGTCGCTACTCCAAAGCAAAACCAAGTCCTACAACCTTTATTTCTAATCGACTGAATTTTCCTCGTAGTCATGTGGTTTTTGAGAAAGACTTGAATTGTTTGAATCACTAATCGACTAAATATAAAGGCGTCCAAGTTTCGTCTCTGTATAAGCCCGTTTCCATAATGGACAATTCCTCTTCTTTCCATTTGACAGTACTCAAACCATTGTTGAAGATTAAGATTTGAGCAATCACATTAAGTCAGATCCTACCTTAATATTGTCTTCTAGATCCAGCTTCCTAAACCCTCCATCTATTGAAAATACCATGGTGTTTTCCATCTTCCAAACACTCCATTGTGTTGAAACTCAGGCTTTACTTCAAAATTAAAACATGGCCTCGAGTTTCCCTATTTCGAGCTAAATTTGAGTGAAGCCGACCCCCCTAGTCAACAGAGGAATGCATGGGCTTTAAGTCCCTAAATTCTATCAATGATACCAGTGACTTGGATATATTTAAACCAGCAAATGTATAGTAATATAATAGTATAACTCAAGGAGCAGCTAGAGAATCGATGAACGAAAAGTACATTTACCATTGATCTAGTTTTGGCAAGTATCTTCTCAATCTATACTACTTTTAAAAGTCTCTTAAAGGGAGAAAACTTTTTAAACTATTTGACCCTCACATCTTTTTAATAATTTCATATTCATCCTTAGTTTTGATTAATGTACACTTTTTTAATATTTTATTTTTTTTATTTTTTTATTATCAATAAAAATATTTTCATACATTTACAATCTAAACGTTTCACTTTCTCACTAAAAATCTTTTAAATAAAACCAATAACTCTTATATAATTTATAGTATCTAATACGTCCTTTAATTAATATGAGAAAAAGATGTGTACTTCCTTAATTAAAATTTTTACATGCATATAATATTTTAAAAGATTGATAATTTTTACAAGCATATAATATTTTTACCATTAATTTTAATTACTGTACAATGTTTTTAATATTTTATAATCGTATTGTCGATAAAAAATATCTTTCATATATTTACAATCTAAACTCTTCACTTTCTCACTAAAAATCTTTTAAATAAAACTAATAACTCTCAGATAATTTAAAGTTCATAAGTATCCTTCAACTAATATGAGAAAAAGAAAAAAATATGTATTCCTTGAATTAATTTTTTTAATTGTATACAAAAAAATATATATTAGAAAATCATTTTCACCTTCTACATTAAACATTTTATTCTGTATTAGTCATATTTCAATTTTAAGTTTCTTTGTCAAATATTAATTTGACGTTGATTATATTCTCACCACACTCATAAAAATAGAGTACTGTGAAAATTTATTATTTTTTTGTTCAGAAAATCAATTACTGAAGTATGTTGCGTGTAAATTTATTTTTCTAAAATATAAATTATAAGAAAAATTAATTAAATTTTGTTTTCCAATCAGTTTAAATTCTTGTTGTATTAAATTTTTGCGTTGAGATTTCGAAGTGCAAATTTATTTAGAAGATCATTTGTTTATGTTTTAAGTTGGTTTATATATGCATATATATATTTATCTTATATTCGAATTTTAAAATGAAATTATTATTTTTACAGTTTATAAAAATATCACAAAGTATGCGTAACCAAAAGTTAATAATCTGTAAATATGTATTGTATTTTATTCACCTCGACTCCTTTTACTATGTTTATGAACTCATTTTATGATCATGTGTTTACTATGTTAAACGATGAAAAGAAATCACGAGGAAATGTTGTTTTTGTTCCATCAAATCGATGAAAACGTCTCAATAGGTTGTAGCAAAATTTAGATGATGGTTTGTAGTGGTTCTATCAATTTAAAGAAATGTGTGTACTACTTTGGGACTTACAACACTATGAATCAATTTGTTGAGTCATAAATTTTAATATACCAATTTCAGAACAATTTTCCCGATCAAACATTATTCTATTTAAATATGATATCTTTCATGTCTCAACTAATCATACCTTAGTAGGGAACCTAGATTAGATACATCTCAATTTTTTTCATATATTTATGATCAAATCTTGTTTTGAGTTCTAACTTCACAACATGCATGATAAACTTTTTTATGCCAGATTACAATTGATTTTTTTCATCTTTTCTAAAATCTGGATAAATTGTCAAATGATGTTTATTATTCTCTTTTCACTACAGCAATTGATTGATTATGAATTATATATACGCATAGAAGAAGAAATCCTCTCAACTCCACTTTATTAAAATAAGGTTGCTTCATAATACTTTTCGGGTGATACAAAATTTAAAGAAGTTAGCAATTAGTAATTAGAAGAAAGATGGTGATAGTATTGATAAGGGTATTGTGTATTTAGAAATTTGAACCAATTTTACAAAGTCAGGAATTTTCACAATATTACACAATAATGGCAGATTAGAAAGTAAATTTTCCTAAACTACACGTTTCTTTGCCTCGCTGTAGAGTAATTCCTTGATACCAATTCACAAAATTGCAAGACCATTAGCAAAACTTGTTATAAACTCACATGGAGTCTTTTAGCACCCGTCACCTCTCAACTTTGATTTCAGAACCTCTCCAGGAGTGATAGCTTGGCCATCTCCCAACTAACCTTCCCACATCACAAATTGATTTCATCAGAGAAAATATCAAAGAGAGGAAAAATAGCTAAGGAAGCAACTCTTACGCTTCAAAACTCTAGTCATGATGATGCCCCGTAAACTATAAGTGGAATATTAGCATTCCACTAAACCAAGTAGACAAAGGTACCGAGTTTGTTGTCAATAAAAAAATGAAAGTTTAATTAGCTCAAGTGAAAGTAAATCGATATTAAATAAAAAACTAAAAAATAATAGAGGAAAACTAAAAAATTAAGCTATTGGCAATTTCGTAAATTCAAAAGCAATTTCAACAGTTATATGATTTGGAATATGTAATTCAAAACAGAATAAAAGGCCATGCTAATTAAAACTCAAGTTTGTAACATTACGAACAATTAAACACAGAACAAAACACCGCAATTAGGCAAAAATAGATAAAATCTTTATAATAAGAAACAATTGTAATGAAAACTGACCTTTGTGACGATCAAAACTTCACTGAGAGATTTATTGGAGAAGACTTAACAGTGATAGTCTAAATCACCCATTTTGAAACCCTGTGAAGATGGTTGGAATGGAAGTGAAAAAGTTTGAGAGGCGGATAGTATTCACAGGGAAGATGAATGAGTGGACATTGAAGAATTCTAAAGACCTGAACTTCTGATTTTTAATGATAAAAAAAATAAAATAAATAAAAAACTAATATGTCTAATTCAGCATTTAGGGAGAAATAAGAAATTATGAAATATTGTAGAGGGTATTTTGGTCTAGAAAAGTTTCTCCATGACAGGGCCTTTTATAATTGGTATAGATAGTAAATAATTAATATGATGTTGTTGTTATTTATATATTTTTGTTATAATTATTATTAATTTTATTATTAACATTAATAGTGAATGAGTTCAATCAATATTTTTGGTTATCAGTATTAAAAATATTTTTTAATTATTAATTTTTTATTTATTTGTTGTTCTTAATATTATAAATCATATGTGTAGCCATCAATAATTAAATTTTGTTTTAATTATTAATGGTCATGTCCGTGTTATCTTTAATATTACAAATCATATTTTGTAAATAAAGTTTTATTGGTTAAACTCAAATATTTTTACTATTTCTTTTTTAATTATTGTAAATGATGTTTTTAATGAAAATTAAAAAACACGTTAAATACAAGAGGCAAATGTAGAAGTTATGAGAAATATGCTAATACATTTCTCATGCATCAATATCTGTGCACATAATATTACATCAAATATGATATACCATTAAAAAACTACTAAATCTACATTTTCAATGAAGTTATTAATAATTCATAAAAATTATTAAAATTCACCAAAATACACATATAGTTTCCCGCTAAAAAAACTTTCTAAATTTGGAAAATTTTTTCTAAAAAATAGTATATTAAATATTTTAACAATTATTATTTTACATGTGTCATTAATTGCTTTAGCATCCGTGCTATGCTTTTAATAACATCAAAATGTTATTTTTTCTATTTTATTATTATTCTTTTAATAATTTTTGTATTATTTTGAAATCGAAAAATATGTAATAAAGGTGTCAAATTAAAGATCACAGTGAAAAGTTTAATACAAGTTAACAAGTGAGATCAAATTGTAAATATATTGTTTGTAAAATCATATAAAAAATTAAAGGTAAAGTTTTATTTTTTATTTTTCCTCAACATCTAATTCATTTTAAATTATATCATTTAAGTCTTATAACTATAACATTGTTTATAATTAGTTAACCAAATTTCATTTTAGTCATAGATGATTAATTTCTGTTTTGAATTTTTCTCATTAAATTAAAATAAATGATAGCTATACAATTTTTTTGAGCAAATCCAATAAGTTGGTTTAATTTTACAAACTTAAAATTTCTTCAATTTATTGATAATTTTTACATTATTTTTATTTATTTACTGATTCTATACATTTTTCAATTTTTCATTATAAATTTAAATAACTAAAAGATGCAAAAATATATTATAGATTTTAACAATTAATTCATATAATTTCTATTAAACAATTGATTAAACAGTAATTTTTATTAAAATAATAATGTAACAATATGAATAAAGAAATTTTCAGTATGAAGAAAGAAAAATCAGTTAATGTAACAATATTTATCAAAATTAATGATTATTTTTGTTAGAAAAACACTTGGTATTTATAATTAATACTTAAAAAATCAAATTATATAAAAAAAATATATCCTACACCTCTTTTTGGGAAGAATATGACGAAGGACAATATATGAAAAGAAAATCATCGATCTTAAGGAGAATATGTAAGTTGAGTTTTGAGTTTTGTACATGCATTGTATGAGCCTAATTTTGTAATTTAAAAGTTTTTTTTAAAAAAGAAAATTTCATTTATTGAATATTAATTCTAGAAGTGGAGTTGATATGTTCACGTTACAATTTCTAAAACACTTAATTCATGTCATGTTTTCCCGTATAGATGATAAAATAATTCAACGGTTTACAATTTAATTAAATATTAAAAAATAATTATATGCCAAAAAAATGGTGAAACTTTTTTCTTAATTTTATTAACATATATAGAAAAAAAGACTTAGTACTATATATATTTTATTTATATTTTCATTAATAATTTTTTTATTGATACATAATTAAATATGCATTTAATTATATTTAATTAAATGCATCGCAATTAAAAATTATTAATCGTTCGAAGGATTTCTTGAGTTGAATTTCACATTTCGTGCACCACAAATATTGAGGTTGATTTTCACTTTTGTGTATCGTCAATATTGCTTAATTTGTTACATCATATATTTAATTTGTTACAATTATTTTATTTTATATATATTATAATATTTTAAGAATTATTATTTCTATTCACATTTGTTAAAAATATTTGGACGAAATTTTTTATTTATTCTATACAACATATATTTGAAAAATTACATTATTTAATTAAAATTTGAACAATTGTTGAAATATCTTTTGTCTATAGCAACTTTCGTGTATCACACGAGTATGAACAATTACAAACTGTACAAATAATGTACTATTTAAAGAGATTTTCCAAAATTGAAGATAATTGTAATCTATTTCTATTTTGAGCATTCGTTAACAATCTGTATCATTAATCAAAGTAAATTATGTATTCAATTTTTTCCCTATTTTGTAATGATATATACAGTATAATCATTTCAAATTATTCTTCCGTGCAACGCACGGGTGTGATACTAGTAATTATGAAAAGAAGAGAGGAACTGTAGAACTGATAGAGGGAATGTGAGGCATGCATTGATGGAATCCACGTGCATGGAGTCTTTTTTTTTAATAAAAAGAGTAGATAATCTCATATTTCGCTTTTACGAAACTAATTATCACGTTTAATCGAAAATTAATATTGATGCTAAAAAAAAAAAAAAATCTTCATATGTGATTTTTCGGATTTTATTAATGAATAACGTACAAACTAGATCTTCAAGACAAATAATTGTTTTTTTCTAGAATTATAAACTTATGATTATTTATTATATAGTAATTTAAATATGTTAAATAAATTTAAAAAGAAATTACATAATTTAGATATTTCGGTATTTTATATTATAAAGTTGTAATATTGTATTGTGTATTAATTACAAATATTTGTTTTATGAATTACGATACTTAAGTTAAAAATACACTCATAGGTTGTTGTGGAGAATATGTATTTATTACCCAAATTCATACATAATATGTATTTATATAATCTGAAAATTAGGCAAAAAAATTAGGAATCCATAAACATTTTCTAGGTGACAATACATCCAACACAAAAAAATTCGAAATACTATTAACTGGCAGTCCACTCTATATTCAATTCTTTTCTTCCTTCACAATCTTCCTCAACTTTGTACTTGAGATTTGGGTTGTTGGTTCACCATCCTCAACAGTTATAGAATTTGATCTTTTGGTCAGTGTTTTGTTCAGGGTATTCACATCACAGCCAGAGACCGAGTCCTACATACATATTAAGCATACTGAGCTTAATAGTATTGTATGCAAATTGTTCATTTACGTCTCAAGTTCAATTCGAAAAACCTACATTATAACCAAACATTAGCATGCTCAAGTCGTGAAAGCATATGTGAATCTTGAGTTTTTATTTTTAAAAAAAAAAAAATTTTCCTTTAAAAGTCATACATACATGTTGAATCTAAACAAATATTAATAGGGAAAAAAATAAAAATAATAACAGTAACAAATGTAACATATACTAACCTCACTTTCGATGTAACAACTTAGTACATGTTTTGTTATCAAGTCACCATTATCCTTCAACAGTGGCGGACGTAGACTTTTCGTCTTACTAGGGCACGATTTGTGTTTTTGCCGACGGTTTGTACGGGGGTTCGGGGACAGCGCCCCCGAAATTTTTTTTTTAGGAAGAAGATCGAAAATAAAAAAGTACTTAAAATTTTATTAAAATTGTTCTCTATACATTTTCATACTTTGATAACATTCAATTACATCATTATCAATATTAAGTACACATCATTCTCAATATTTGCTACATCAAATTTAAGAGTGTCACTCCTAACATCCCCAACATTATCCCCGACGTTGAGACATATCTTCAATTTCAACATTAGTTTCTTCACCAAGTTCCTCGACCCTTTCATTCTAACTTCATTTTCATTACTTTGTTTATCAGAAAAAAAAACTTGGATTTACGCTTAAAATAATTTTTCAAAACTGACACAAACAAAAAAATAAATAATTGTAAACACATATTAACCCTTAAATCTCAAATATTCCAATATAATTTTAGGGAATTAGGTAATAACTATGTTCAAGAATCAACTGATTTTTTTTTTATTAAAAAAAAAAAAAAGTCAAAATTTTATTGGGGCACGTGCTCCGACGGGCCCCTAGCTGGGTCCGCCCCTGCTTCAACCTCATTACTGCGTAAACTTCAGAGTCCTCGTTAATATTTTGAAGTTTAATTTGAACTTTGAATAACATCCTCATTTCAATGAATCTGTCAATTCCTATTGGATAGCATCCATAAGCAGACATCTGAAAATAGAAGTTAGGATATTTTCAAACAATCTAATTTAGATAATTAAATGTAGACGAATTGCTCTATAAGAATGTACTCTTACCAAATCAACCCTCAATTCTTGTACATTCCTGCCAAATATTTGTAGACATCCATGGTCCCACAATAGGAATGATGCACTGTCAGTCCCATTAATAACTCACACTTGAAGTTTGAACCTATTAAATCCACCATATAATTATTACCGATATAACGATTATAAAGTATGTCACATATCTCACTGTAGAACAACCAACCAACAAGACTGACTTCCTTTGGGCACTTTGTACATGATAAATACCACAAACTTTCATCACTCTCAATTGTTGCGAGAATCCAACAACTGCCAAACTAGAAAGAAAGCACAACAAAACTGAAAGTATAAGTAGTTTTTCCTTCAAATTATGTCTTAACTTTAAAATTTGGATATGATACAAGTAGTTTACTTCAATAGATTCCACCAATTCTTTAACAATTATCACTTCTACATCTCAACTTGCAAGGTCAGTGGAGTCTGAGAATTGCAGTCTCCTTTGTTCAAAATCATTTTCAAGAAGTTAAATAGATCAACTCAAGCAATTAGCATAATAAAACAAAATTTAAAATATTGACGTTGATAAATGAACAATGCAGCATACTTATTTCAATATTCATTAACTTCCTTGATTGAAGTGTCAATCAACAATCTTGTGATAGAGTAAGTATTTGAAATCCTAACTTCACCGGCAATGAAACACACGTACGTAGTTAATAGTAATTTTTAAATCTATAATACTTATTATTTTTACATAGAAATACATCTGAATATTTTTGCTCGACACATCTTGATACTGTAAAAATTCCTAACCTTGAGATGGTAAGATTTGGAGTTACTTGATCACTGGAAAAGATGAATGTATTAGCCTTGGATGACTTGCAAAAAAGACGAAGAAGATTCTCCTCATCGCCCCTCCAGTGTGAGAATTAGTTTTCTGGAGAAAAGTAGAGAGAGAAATATATAACTGAGAAACTGTATTAATGATTAATGAATAATATTCTATCAAATGAGCTATATTTATAGGGCTCAAAAGCCCGTAATCTTCTTCTATTATGAAAATGAGTCTTTTTTGTGTAAACTTACATTCTTAGAGAAGAATCCTTATAAAGATTGAACTTTTCTTTTTCGGGAAGTTTCCTTATGGAGAGTATCTTTATCTTGGGGTCCAAAAATGCGGCCCATTCATGAAGTCCATAGACTGAGGATGACTTGAGACCTGCTTGTATGGCTTTTGGCGTGACTAGGCTGGGAAGGGCCGACCTAAAAACCCATGACGCAACAAGATATGAATGTGATCGGGCAATACCCGACCTTATTCTTGAAATGTGACCAGGCATGAGGACCGACCTATGAGACCGTAATATAGTGGGATAGAACTATGGTCAGTTAATACCCGACCATATGTTTGGAAAGCAGCCTGGGCATATGGGCCTACCTGTGGGCCTGTGAAGGATGAGATCTAGGAAGATCGTGTAAAATGCCCGGGCAACAGGTCTTGTTAGGGAAGACCTGTGGTGTAATAGCCCATGGTCCATAGACTTTCACTTAATTTTAGGAGGTAGGAAAATTATGCTGATAATTGGTCCTCGGGCATCAGAGATCGGGACAAGATTTTTGGACGCATGACAGCTATCACGCGTATTTACCAACTATCAAACTTTAATGCTTTGATGCAATATGAATAGTCTCTTTTTAGATGAATGACATGTGGCAAGAGTTAAGCTGTGGGTTTTGAAATTTTTCCCATCAGTTTTTCCTATATATAAGTGGTCTCCATAATCTCATTCTTTTTACTTGCAAATTTTGAGAGATCAGAGAAGTCAACGGGTAATTAGAGCGACCTCTTCCTCAACAAAAATTTCTTAGCACTTAGGTAAGCTCGACCTTTTTCGACCACTCTTAATTTTATTATTTATTATCTGAAGTCATTGTGAGACAAGTTTCTGTGGGCGACCTTAGGGAAGTGGGAACTTAGATGAACCCTTAGATGTCGATCCTTTAGCTTTCTACCAACCCCTGCCCATTCCTAAGGGTAGTGAGTCTGATAGTGGAGAAGAGGATGAGGATAATCTCAGGGTAGGTAAGCAGTGAAAACAGGCCAGACTTGAACTCCCGACATATTATAACAAAATGAAAGAGCATATGGTCGAGGTAGACATGAGGAGGTATAGATTGGCATATAGGTATACTGCTAGGGTCCCGAACAAAGACGAGTAATCTTACTATTGCCGGGAAGGGGAAATGGTAGCGTATCACAAGTCCTTATTGGTCGGGCTTAAGTTTCCTCTACACCACTTCTTTATGGATTTCTTGCTAACCGCGAGCATATTGTCGGGCCAGCTTGCTCCTAATAGGTGGAGGATCCTTGTATATTTTTTCGTTTTATGTAAGAGTCTAGGAACAAAACCAACAGTTAATCATTGAAAATGTCTTTTAGAACTCAAGTATTTGTCCCGATGCAACTGTTTTATGTACATGTACTGGAAGGACTGGTTTGGGGATCCCTAGGTTCCTTCCTCTATCAAGTATTGGAAGGAGAAATTCTTTGTCATCAAATCGAGACAAGGGGAGAACATATTTTGGCCAACGTTTAGGAGGCCAGACGTAGATAGTTTCAATAGGGTAGGGAACTTTAGTGAGGAGGCTATAACAGAGCTTATGGCAGATGCTATAAGGGTGTGTGATTTCGGTTTGTTGGTCGAGGAAGCTAATGACCTTGTGAATAATGACATCCTTGATATAGCTGGCCTCGACCTTCAGCCTGGTAGGGTTCGACCTCTAAAATTACGTAAAAACATTACTTTGACTTTCCTGTTTTATTCTTAGTCGCGTGCTTTATTTTTTGAGATCTAATCTTCTTGATGTCGTTTTGTCTCAAGGATGGCTTTTGACTCTGAAGCATTAAATGAAGCTGCCCTGGCCAAGCGAGCTAAGGACGGGGTAACCCGCAAACGTCCTCAAAAAAGATCAAGGGCTACCGTGTCAGGCCAGGGTCAGTCCTCCCATACTGTTGAAGAGGTCTCGTGCAATAGGGTGGAGAGGCAGCAAAAAGGTCAGGCTCCCTCGCCCTCTGATTTTGAGCTCGAGGGGGAGAGCCCCTCACTCACGGACCGCAGAAAGAAAATGTAAGACTCCTTGCATCCAGACCTGGTGAAGAAGTATCAATATAAGATCGGGCTGGAGCGGGGAGTTGAACACATCATGAGTGCAGTCCTTCAGGTAAGGCCTGAGATTTTACACAACTTTTAGCTTATTCCTTATGCATGGGATTTTTCTAACTTGTTTTCTCAATCTGTAGATGCTCAGTATCACCTGAGGCATTTCTAACCAAAGCATTGAGCGGGGAGAGACGGCCAATCAACTGGTGCACTCCGTCCAGTATAAGGCCACCCGGGCTAATGCTGCTAAGGAAGAGCTCGAAAAGGTTCGGGTTGAACTTGAGGCTACCATCCAGGAGATGAAGGCATCCCGAGATGAGAATAAATTCCTGGTTGAAGAACTTAGATGGGCCCAAGAAAGGGAACTCGAAGCCCAAGCCTCAGCAGTGGAGGCATTCAAGGGTTCTAGAGAGAACAAGCTTGTCCTGGGGAACTACGCGCTTGAGTCCTACACTCAAGCGATCAAGCAGGAACGAGTTTGGTGCCTTTTGAAATTGCCCGAGCTTGATATGAGCCCAATGGCGGAGTTTCCCTTGGGCGCTAAAGACCTTGATCTCACTCCATTTGAAGAGGAGGAGGAAGAGGACATCGAAGTGGTCGGGGATGCTAAAGATTGCAGCGAGCCCGAGCCTTGAAGTTGTTTTTGTAAAAAAATTGTAAACTTGTCTTTTACCTGGGGTATGCCTCGCGGACTGCTTGTAATTTTTTGTGAATGAATTTACATGTTTTAGTTAAGTATATGATACTTATGTTTTGTTCGTAAATTGATTGTACTAGCCGAGAGTTTAAACCGGTCTTGTAACTTTGAGAATAATTCAACAAGGTCGGGTTTGTCCGACCCTGTGTGTTTCTTGTCCAAAGCAGGGAGATAGCCTCTGTAATTTGAGGAATAGTTATATAGGTCGAGCATGACCGACTTTATGAACTATAGTACAAAGGAGTGGTCAAACTCTTGACTTTGTGGATTTACGGAAAATAATTTGTAATGTCGAGCCATGAGAAATTGTAAATTATTCGTAAAGAAATAGTTTGTAATGTCGTGCCATGAGACATTGTAAATTATTTGTAGAAAAATAATAGTTGTAAAGAAATAATTTGTAACGTCATGCCATAAGACATTGTAAATTATTCCAGTATTTGACCTTTTTGGATCTCATTCTTTGAAAGAAACACTTTTATTGAAGGGGGATTGGACTGTGGGCCTCGCTAAAACCTTATCCAGAAAAACCCTCATGGGAAAAAATCTGGATAAGAAAAAAGAGTACCCGTCCCTGACTCAGAAAGTAGATAGAATGGGTGCACATGCCCGACTTTGGTGACAAGAATATGGACTTGCAAGTCCGTAATTAAAATTAAAGCAACGAGTTTGCAGACCCGACTCTTCTATAACTAGACGACTTTTTTAACTGAAAAGAAGAACTGGCGGAAGAATGGTGCCTACTTGTAGTAGGGCTTCAAATTTTTGGCGTTCCAAGGTCGAGGAAAGGGCTTGGAGTTTATGGTTCTCAGACTGTACGAGCCCTTCTTGACCTTTGGAATGACTTTGTATGGTCCTTCCCAAATAGACTCGAGCTTCCCAGGTTCGTGACCGATGGCTTCGCTAAGGCATAAGACGAGATCCCCCATTCTGAAATCCCTCTTTTTTACTCGAAGATTAAACTTCTTGGACATGGCCTGATGATAAGCAGTTATTCTTAGGGTGGCATTTTCCCTGACTTCTTCCAAAAGATCTATACTTTCCCTTTGCCCCTCAAAGTGATCGAATGATTTTGTAATTATTGTACGGAAGCTGGGAACCGTCACTTCTACTGGAATAGTGGCTTCTATTCCGAAGGCTATCATGAATGGAGTTTCCCCGGTTGCTGTCTTGAATGTTGTTTGGTTCGTCTAAAGAATTTCTGGAAGAAGATCGGGCCAATCACCTTTGGATCTGTAAAGGTGAGTCCTCAGATCTTGTAAGATAAACCTGTTTGTTACCTCAGCCAATCCATTACTTTACGAGTTTGAAATTGTAGTCAACCTGTGTTCAATCCCCAAATTCTTACAGAATTGCTTGAAGGCTTGGCACTCGAACTGTTGACCATTGTCAGTGATTAGTGTTCAACTCCAACTTTTTTTCTGAGATCATGCCTAGTATGTCAATTTCCCATTGTGAAAACGGGTATGGGCATATAATTGAAGATATCTCTTCCGCTGGTTAATGTAATCGAGCTGCAAACCTTTGACATTTATCACAAGTTCTCACATAGTTGAGAGTATCTTTCCTCATGGTTGGCCAGTAGTAACCGTATCTCACCAACTTCGTTTCCAGAACTCTTGCTCCTTGGTGTGCTCCACAAATTCCTTCATGAACCTCGTCCATAGCAAGGGCCGCTTCTCTCTGGGTCAGACATCGAAGGTAAGGAACTGTGAAACTTCGGCTGAATAAAGTGTTTTGTATGATGGTGTACCTTGGAGTTCTTGATTTGATCGTCCTGGCTTCTTCTTTGTCATCTGGCAATTTTCCCAACGTCAAGTATTCAATGATTGGATCCATCTAACTGGGCTCATGTTCTGAAATATCCATGACATCGGGTTGTTGTGTGATATTGGGCTCATGAAGTGTTCACACAAACACAGTTCTTTCCAAGTTATCCAAGTTCGAAAAAGTCATTCTTGACAGGGCATCGACTTTGTGATTGGCGGACCTTTGTATTTTATCTATGTTGCAATATTTGAACTTCTTTTGCAAGTCCAGAACCACCATTCTGTAAGATGACATCTTTTCATCTTTTGCTTCAAAAGTTCCATTCACCTGCTCTACCACCAATTGAGAGACTTGAAGAAAGGAAAGCATTTATCTGCTGCTGTTGACATTGAAACGGCCCAATGCTGCTACTCTTTCAGTAAGTTTCTGGACCTCCCTCGTGTTCCTTGGAGGATCCATAGATGTAAGGGCTGTGATTTTATCAGGATTAACTTCAATACCCCGCTGGGTGATCATGAACCCTAAGAATTTGCTTGAGCTTATTACGAAAGCGTACTTGGTGGGATTTAGCTTCATCCGATGTTGTCAGAGTGTAGAAAAGATGTCTTCCAGGTCGGCTATGTGGTCTTTCTTTCTCAAGCTCTTTATGACCATATCATCAACATAAACTTCGATGTTCAGTCCTATGTGTTTGGAGAAGACCATGTTTACAAGTCTTTGGTAGGTAGCTCTAGGATTTTTTAACCCAAACGGCATGACTTTGTTGTAGTTTATTCCTTTGTCAGCTATAAAGGAAGTTTTATCTTGGTCTTCCTATGCCATTTGGATTTGATGATACCCTAAGAATGCATCAAGGAAGCTATATAGCTCAGAACCTGATATGGAGTCCACCAATCTGTTAATTCGGGGAAGAGAATAACTGTCTTTTGGACATGCTTTATTCAGATCTGTGAAATCTTTCCAGACTCGCCATTTTTCATTAGACTTCTTCACCAAGACCACGTTGGCTAACCATTCTGGATATTTTACTTCCTTGATGAACCCTGTTTTCAAGAGTTTATCTACTTCCTCCTTGATTATTCGCCTTCTTTCTGTAGCAAACTGTCTTCTTCGCTGTTTTACAGGCTTCTTGTCTGGCTGGACGTTAAACCTATGTACAACAAGTGCAGGATCAATCACTACAACAAAAACCCCCTTTAGCAACATGCAAACGGCAACATTCGCTAATTGCATGTTGCTAAAGGGGGTCTACCGCAACATTCAGTAGTTGCATGTTGCCATTGGTTGATTTATTTGACATTTAGCAACATTCAGTAAGTGAATGTTGCTAATTATACCCTTTGGCAACGTTCGTTGCGCGTTGCCAAAGGTTACCCTTTGGCAACGCGCAATGCGCGTTGCAAAAGGGTACCTTTCGCAACACGCAGTGCGCGTTGCGAAAGGTACCCTTTTGCAACGCGCATTGCGCGTTGCCAAAGGGTAACCTTTTGGCAACGCGCAACGAACGTTGCTAAAGGGTAACCTTTTGGCAACGCGCAGTGCGCGTTGCGAAAGGTACCCTTTTGCAACGCGCATTTGCGCGTTGCAAAAGGGTACCTTTCGCAACGTGCACTGCGCGTTGCCAAAGGGTATCCTTTTGGCAACGCGCAATGAACGTTGCCAAAGAGTTTAATTTGAAATTTTTTTTTTTTGGTAATTTTTTTGTAGTTTTTTTGTGGGATGAGAGGTTTAAAAATCTTTGAAAAGTCAAAATTTTGTAGGCTTGACTAAGAATTGATGATTTAGATTGAATTCAATATCAACATTAAAAAAAGAAAAATTAAGTAAAAATTAATTAAAAATACTTTAAATAGTATTCTTCAAAATTTAAAAAAGCCCAAATTTTTTTATTTTTCAACTACAACCCTTTTTTTTTCCTTTTCATTTCCGACTAAAGCTTCAGCAACACAACCTCGCTGCCGCCACTTCACCCTCTCAGCCACTTCACCCTCTCTTCTTTCATCAACCCTCTCAGCCACTTCACAACCTCGCTGCCGCCACCATCGACCTAAAAATCCAACCTCATCGTCGCCGTTCATCCGACTGCCATCCAGACCCAGTACCTTACCTGCACTCGGCGCCGCAGTCTCGCTCCCGTAGAGTCGCACAGCAGCAGCAATCAGCAAGCAACATCACTCGAACTTCGAACCCTCCCCACCGTACCTTCGGCTTCGGTCCTTACCTACACACGGTGGGTGCTGCAGAGTCGCAACAGCAGCAGCCAACAACACCAACATCAACATTGCTCGAAGCCTCGAACTTTGAAGCCTTGACCCGACCCGACCGTTCCTCAACTGTAAGCACTTCAGTTCTTCAGACTCTAGCTTTATTTGGTATTTTGGTTCATACTTCATTGGTTGGTTTTGTGTGTACTGCGTCTGTCTGGAGTGGGTTTGGAATTCTGGAGCTTGGGCCTTGGAGCATCTGTCTGGAGTGGGTTTTGTTTACTGTTTATTCTTTGCTTCATCTGATTCTTTACTGTATATATTGATGATCTTATAGTAGTTGGGATACAATTTGCCAATCACAACAATATTCATGACTCAAATAGGCCTAAACAATTTTTGTCTCGAGTCAACCATTGTTAATAGAGATTAATTCTTTAAATAGAATTCTACTTCTCCCCTATCCTATTATGAATTATGATTTTTTCACAGTTTATTTGGATGGGAAACATTATATGCCAGGTAGATTTATATTTATAAACTGTAGATTCTTTGTTTAGCATAAAGTAGCACTACATATGTGGATAAACTCACTTAATGAAACTCTATATGATGTGTTGCCTAATTCTGCTATATTCTTCTTCCCTTGTTTCTGACCCTATCTACCCCATTAAGTGATAAAGCTATTATGTTGATGTGATTTGAGCTATTTATCTTAGCTAAAATGTCGAGTTTAACTATTGCTATTTTTTAGGTCTTTACCTTGGCTCATTTTGTCCCAACTATCTAATAGATACAGATTGGTGCCAGATATGCCTAAAAAGTAGAGATAGTTCAAAAAATTGTCACGGTTTGTTTATTATAGACAATTTGTGGTGTTTTGTTATGCTTATTATACACTTTCCTGATTTGTTTTTGTATGTTGAAAATAATAGCCAATAGTTGATGATGACATTTGATTTAGATAATGACATTTGAATTTGTTTTTGAAAATGTGACATTTGAATTTTGAATTTGGCTATGATCTACACTTTCTTAGGAGCTGATATCTCATATTTTATTTCTTAATTTGAATCTAAATGTGCATAGAATGGATAATATCTTTCAGTTGTTCAGTGTTGGATTTCTTTGTATATGATGGACAAAGCATGGCTGCAATTATCAAGGTTATCATCTGAAATTAGATTTTCTATTAATCTAGTTAGAAAAATCAAAAAAATATGTACTCATAGTAAATTTTACTTGTAGATTGTCAGAACAATATAGAGATGGAGCAAAAAAAAATTTTGAGCTAGCTCGTGACTATATAAATTCAGAAATGATAGTATGCCCTTGTATTAAGTGTAGGAATCTAAAGCATCACCATTATGATACGGTGTATGAACATTTGGTTATTAAGGGTATGGATCCTACATATGTCATTTGGGTATTTCATGGAGAACAACCAAGTGAACCAAATTTGGTTGATGTAGAAATACCTGAATCACATATGATGTTTAGGGACTTCTATGCACAACTTGATGTGGATCCTGAAAACCCTATTGCTGGAAGAGAAGATGAGATTGAAAGTTTAGTTGATGATGCTGAAACTCCATTATATCCTGGTTGTACGGCGTTCACGAAGATGTCAGCTTCGATTGCTATGTTTAAGCATAAAGCTACACACGGTTTATCGGATAGTGGTTTTGATGATCTTATAAATCTTGTTCAAGACATGCTGCCAGAGAATAATACACTTCCTAAATCACTTTATGAGATGAAAAAACTTGTCAATATATTTGATCTTGGCTATGAGAAGATACATGCTTGCATAAATGATTGTTGCCTATATAGGAAAGAGCTTGAGCATGCTATAATATGTCCAAAATGTGGTTGCTCAAGATGGAAAGTTAATCAACGAACTAAGAAAATTCAGAAAAAAATTCCAGCAAAAGTCTTGCGTTATTTTCCTATAATACCAAGACTTAGGAGGATGTTTGGAATAGATGAGATGTCAACGCAACTTAGATGGCACTCAAGTAATAAAAGTTTAGATGGTAAAATGAGACATCCAGTTGATTCATTGGGTTGGGAAATGATAAACAGAAGGTGGCCAGATTTTGCATCAGATCCTCGAAATATTAGATTGGGTCTTGCCACTGATGGATTTAATCCTTTCAAAGATCTAAGCTCTAAATACAGTTGTTGGCCAGTGATCTTAACTATATATAACTTGCCTCCCTCATTATGCATGTCAAAGGAAAGTTTGATGTTGAGTTTATTGATCCCGGGGCCAAAACAACCAGGTAATGATATAGATGTTTATTTGGCACCACTGGTAGATGACTTAATGTTGTTATGGAGTGATGGAGTTGAGATGTATGATGCAGTTACAAAGTCTACATTCAATTTAAAAGCTATTTTGATGTGGACAATACATGACTTTCCTGCATATGGAAATATATCTGGATGGCCTGTGAAGGGAAAAATTGCATGCCCTATTTGTCGTGAAAATACATGTTCACTATGGTTGTCACATGGTAGGAAATTTGCATACATGGGACATAGAAGATTCCTTGCCTCGGATCATCCATTTCGCATGAAAAAGAGTTGGTTTAATGGACATGTTGAAAAAGGTATTAGGTCGAAGATAAAAAGTGGTGAAGAAGATTTTATTGAAGTTGATAAAATTGTAAATGATTGGGGAAAAAGTGGTAAACGAAAGAGGAATAAGAATACAACTCAAACTAATGTAACTTGGAAGAAAAAGTCAATATTTTTCAACCTACCATATTGGAAGGTAAATGCTTTAATATTTCTATCATTCATATTTTAATCTCCTAGTTACTTGTAATATATCATTAAAACATTGATGTTTGATTTGTAGACCTTGCTCATACGTCATAATTTGGATGTGATGCATGTGGAAAAGAATATTTGTGAGAGCGTTATTAGTACACTTTTGGATGTGAAAGGAAAATCCAAAGATGGTATTAACTCTCGTAAGGACTTGGAAGCTATGAACATTAGACATGCTTTACATCCTGAGAGTAGAGGAAATAAATTCTACTTACCCGCTGCTCCTCACACTTTATCAAAAGCAGAAAAACAAATTTTTTGCAAAAGGCTTGCTAGTTTGAGATTACCCGATGGTTATGGATCAAATATTGGAAATTGCATTTCAGTGGAAGAATGTAAGATCAGTGGTCTCAAGTCTCATGATTGTCATATATTAATGCAACAATTATTATCAGTTGCCTTAAGAGGACTTTTACCTAAGGGACCCAGGAACTCTATTTTTAAATTGTGTTCATTTTTCAATGAGATATGCCAAGGAGTTGTTGATAGGAATAAGGTCGAAAAATTAGAAGAAGATGTTGTTGAAACATTATGCACGTTGGAAAGGTATTTTCCGCCTTCATTTTTTGATGTAATGGTACATTTGACAATTCACCTTGGTAGAGAAATACGTATATGTGGACCAGTACAATATCGTTGGATGTATCCATTTGAGAGGTAATCTTTATTTAAGCTATTCTCAAAAGTTAAATTCATTATCAAATTGGATTTAAATATTTTTACATTTTTTCATTCGTATAGGTATATGAAAGTGTTAAAAGGGTATGTTATGAATCGTGCACGACCTGAAGGGTGCATAGCTGAACGGTATATTGTTGAAGAAAATGCAATGTTCTGTAGCAAATACATAAAACATCTAAAATAGGTTTCAAGCATGCACGCAATGAAGAATATGAGAGTGATTTCTTAGTCGTAGGGCGTACAATTTCTAAAGGGACATCACTCGTTCTATCTGATGAGATGTTGAAAGTTGCCCATCGTTATGTGTTGCTAAACAGTGCAGAAGTTCAACCATACATAAAGTATGTTTATTAAAGATATACTTCGACAAGTTTTAACTAATTCGACCATATATTCATTTGATATATTGTTTTTACCTTAGGATGCATATGGATGAACTCAAGAGTTTTGACAAACGACTGGAAAGAAATGAGGTTTTATTACATAAAAAGCACATTGACTCTTTTGCTGCCTGGTTGGATGATAAGGTTCAACATATATGAAGAAAGTTATTGTCTAGTTGTGCTATTTATTATTTTACTTCTGAACATGTTTAAAATAATAACAGATTAGAGCTCAGTGTTTAATTGACGATGTTTCAAACACTTTAAAGTGGCTTGCACGTGGTCCTAGATGCCAATCCATGTCATATTCTAGTTTTGTCATAAATGGTTTTCGCTTTCACACTAAAGATGCTGAAAAATCTCGTCAAAATAGTGGCATTTTAGTTGAAGCAACAACCATCTGTAGATCGAGTGCAAAAGATAATGCACCACAAGTTGGGAAAGTTCATTATTATGGAGTTTTGCGCGATGTTATATTGCTTGATTACAATACATTTCACGTTCCAATATTCAAATGTGATTGGGCAAATATCACGAATGGAATAAAAAAGGAAGATGGGTTCACTTTGGTTAACCTCAATGAAGGACACGGACAATTTGAAAATGATCCATTCATTTTAGCAACACAAGCGAAACAAGTGTTTTATTCTAGGGAGAATGAAACTTCTAGTTGGCATGTTGTTTTGCAAGCACCATCAAGAGACTTGTATGCATTACATGTGGAAGAAGATACTGATGTGCCAACTGTTCCACTAGATATATCACAGCTTGAAGACAACCATTATGATGATGATGAGAACTATGCAAGGATAGATGTCGAAGGCGTATTATGTGACACATAGAGTAATTTGGTAATAGTTTTAAAAATTATCTTTTTAACCTATATTTGTACATAATATACTTTTTATATTCCGATATTTGGAAGTTTTTACATTGTGATGAAATGTTGAATATTTAAATTTTGTTAAGATCTCTAACCTTAATTCTTTTGATGTTGCAGATTTTCATTCCAAACTTTCGAACTAGTTAAGAGTAGGAAGCTTATTATTTAATACAATGGACAAAGTTGAGGTAATTGTGTTTTCTTTTGCTTTTAAATTTGTTGATTTTCGAAAATAAACATATTTACATTTTGTTTTCATGTTGCATTCTTAAAGTCAACTAAACAAGCTGCAAAGATCTCTAAACGACGAAGAGCTACTATTGCTGCAGCAGCAATTCAAGAGACTAGTGAAAGAGTAAGAATTTATAGTGAGCAAGAAAATGCTGTATCGACTCCAATAGTAAATGAGCAAAGCACGCCATCAACTACTGAAAATGTTCCCAAAAAAAGGAGAGGTCCAACTCAAGTGAAAATGATTACTGGAAATAATTATCAGAAGATGGATCTTGAATTCAATGAATTCGGGCAAGTGGTTGGCAATAACTCAGATAAATTTTCTAGTATAGTTGGAGCTATGGTACGAGAACATGTGCCTGTTATACTTACAGATTGGCATTCGGTGGATGAGAAGAAAAAAAAGGAACTTTGGAGTATCGTACAGGTATGATTCTTAATTGAATTTTAAGATTATTTTTGGTACAATTAAGTTGTAAAATTATATTTGTGTAAAAATACAGCAAAGGTTCAATGTGGGTGATTGTCATAAAAAATGACATTTCAATGTATGGGAAAGTATTGGAGGACGTACAAATGCAGACTTAGAAAACAAATTCGAGGTCAGGTCAAATCTTCTTTGAATAGGACACGTACTACTAACCTTCTTAGACCAAAGAATGTGCTCTCTCAAGAAGAATGGGAAAAATTTGTTGAAGATACTCTTTCCAATAACTTTAACGTAAGTAATATTTACATACTAATGTTCATTTTTATTTAATTTTTATTGTTGTTTATAACTTTTTATTTTGTGAATAGGAAATTAGTTCCAAGTTCAGCGGAATGAGAAATAATCAAAAGCTTCTCCACACTATGGGACGAAAGGGTTATCCACGTGTGGCTCATGAAATGGTACAATTACAAACATATCTTTAATTTTTACTTGAATTGTCACATGCTGATACATATAATTGTTGGATTTTTATTGCAGAGGAAAAATAACCCAGATATAAAAGGGATAAGAACCAAAGTATGGACTCAAGGACATCTAAGAAAGGACGGAACTCCAATAAATGAAGCAGTTGCCGAAACTCTGGTATGTTAGAAATCTATGTACATTCTTTTAATAATAAATTTACATTATTTTAGCATAAAAAATGAGGTTCATAAGTGCAGAAAAAGATAGAAGATTGTGCACAATCTATTTCTGATACACCGGCAGAAGATTCCATCCAAGATGATGCTGTTGCTCGAGTTTTAGGTCCTGAAAATCGTGGAAGAGTTTGGGGATTTGGATTTGGAGTTGCACCATCAAAATTTGATATACAATTTCAAAGTACTGGAAGAGTGAAAGAACTTGAGAATCAATTGCAAACTCAGTCACAAAAACTACAGACTCAGTCAGAAAAATTACAAACTCAGTCAGAAAAAATGGAATCACTAGAAGAAAAGGTCGAAGCATTAATTAGGCTATGTCAACAGGTATAACAATTTACATTATATTAATATGATAACATGTTTAATGTGAACAACTTTTTTAATGTTTGTGTCATTTTACAGAATGTCGAAGATAGGGGTTCACATGTGTATACGCCTCAGGTTATTGTATTTTGAAATTTTAATTGTTTATGTTTAATATAAATTATTATTGCAGTTTCTTAATTTCAAAAGGAATTTCTTCATTTAACTGTAAATTTGTAGTCACACCAAGGAAGTGGTGTTCAAGGAGGTACATATATGGAGAATGCAAGGTGTCAACTCTTGCATTGGTACAAGTATGATGAGGAAGAAATTGTTGCCGAAGGGAAGATTGCAACAACAGACCCAAGTGCAAAGGTGCATCACATGCCACTTGGACGAGATTGTTGGAAGGTTTGGGTCGAGGAAGTGTACATGAGTCATTTGGCCTTATACAGACCTACAGATGAATTTCGATTGCTTAGTGAAGCCATGGGAAGTACTGTTGCTTGGCCTAAAAGCTGTATTAGACTTATTTGATGAAGGTAAAACTTATTTACAGGCGAATTTCAATTTCTATTGTTGCGGATCAAGTTTTGAAATGATTTGGTTGTGATGAGTATTGATTCTAGATTATTGTTGGAGTGGAGTTGGGGATGAATTTTGGATTGATTTGATTGTAGTTTGATGATGAATGAGTTTTTAGTTTGATGTTTTAAAGTATTATGGTGGTTGTGATATCCCTCTACAGGTTGGCTAAGTCCAATTTATAGGGGAGACTCTGTCCAAATTTTTTTAAAGTTTTACAATCGAAAATGATAATTTTAATATTTAGTATGATTTATTTCTACATTTTTGCATTCAGTGCAGTTGGAGTCTTGATGATTAAACTTTTATAATGTCTTTGCAGGTAAAAGTCAATTTTGTAGTTCTCTCACAAGATGGTTTGTCATGGGCATAGTTCGAGCTAGACTTCAGAAGTCAGGAAGTACTCATCTTCAATGATGATTCGTGTTGAAAATGGTTATAGTAGCTTCTTTTTGTATGATTGTTGGTCTGCTAGAGTTATTGTTACAATTTAGAGGAATAGAAAATGTCAAACTTTAGATGTGCAATCAAATAGATGAAAAATCTATATTGCAGATTTTGTTTTAATGTCGGAGAACAAAGTACTGTAATTTTTGTTAAGTAATAAAATATGTTGATTTATTTTTATAGCACATGTGTTTCATATTTTACATATTACATATATGTTTGAGAAATTTGTTGGTTATCAGTGGAATTATCTATATTGATTTACAAAAAAAAAAAAAAAAAATTGTTAAAGATCAACGGCAACGCGCATCGAGTGTTGCAAAAAGTATCAACGGCAACGCGCAATGAGTGTTGCCAAAAGTATCAATGGCAACGCGCAACGAGTGTTGCTAAAAGTATCAACGGCAACGCGCATCGAGTGTTGCAAAAAGTATCAACGGCAACGCGCAAAGAGTGTTGCAAAAAGTATCAACGGCAACACGCAACGAGTGTTGCCAAAAGTATCAACGGCAACGCGCACTGAACGTTGCCAAAGGTCTACAGCAACGCGCACTGAACGTTGCCAAAGGTCTACGGCAACGCGCAGTGAACGTTGCTGTATCCTTCCCCTCTACGGCAACACTGCGATTTGCAACATGCACATGAACGTTGCAAAAGGCCTACGGCAACATTTTTTGCGCGTTGCCGTAGGCTGTTTTTGTTGTAGTGAATCCAGGGCATATCCTCTGCGCTCCATGCAAAAATGTCAAAGTTTCTTTTCAAGCACTACGACAATTCTTCCTTCATAGATTGGGGAAGCTCTTTCCTAATTATGAAACTTTTACCTTCTGAAATGAGAATTTCATCCAACTCTTCCACTGGAAACATACATTCTTCCATTGGAGGTTCAATTGACATTAATTCTGTTTTCCCCTTTCCCATTCAGCTGATGTAACAGCTTCGGGTAGTCGCTTGGTTACCTCGCACTGTTGCTATGCCAGTGGGAGTCGGTAACTTGAGTGCTAAAAGATATGTTGTTACTATTGCTCTCAGTATGTTTAAGAAAGGTCTTCCCAGGATAGCGTTGTAAGACATCGGGGTCTTCACGACTTGAAACGGAGTCATCTTGGTCACCTTTTTTCTCCTGATCCCAGAGAAGTAGGAAGGTCAATTAAACCTTCGGGTCTTACTATTCCTCCACCAAAACCAGTTAACGGAGTAATGACTTGCTGAATCTGATCTTTTGAAAGCTGTATCTTGCCGAAAGCTTTGGAAGAGAGAACATTAGCTGCGCTTCCATTGTCTACAAGTATTCTCTTTACATCAAAATTCGCTATCATGGCACTAATAATGATAGTGTTGTCATGTGGGTATGCAATTCCTTCCATGTCAGAGCTGTTGAAACTGATGCTGATTGAGATATCATGGTCATGACTGGCCGACCCTTCTTCTTGATTTCCCAATGCCAGAGCATGGTTCTTCTTGGCATTATTTGAATAACCCCTAGAAGCTATTCCTCCGACGATAAAATTTATGGTGCCAGCGGGCCTATTCTTCTCCTCTCCTTTCTCCTAATTTTTATTGTCTTTCTTCACGTAATGCCCCAAGAAGCCCCTTTTGATGATGGCTTCTATCTCCTGTTGGAGTATTCTGCACTCATCCATAATATAACCTAGGCTCTTGTGAAAATTGTAGTATTTATGGCGATTTCGCTCATCGATTTTTCCCCTGATGGGTCTTGGCCAACGCAAGTCTTCCCAACCTTTAACCATCTTCTTACATTGATCTTTTGTTTCCTTGTTTAACAGGTTCTGAAGAATACATTGCTGTTGATCCATGGGTCTAATCTTGCGCTCTTATTGACAACAAGGTTTCTTCTATATTTATGTATTTTTCTGCTCTTCTGAGGAGTTCGGTCACGTTTGTAGGAGGATTCTTAGACGAGGACATTCTAAATTCCTGACCTCGTATTGATAGGGTTAGAGCAGAAGTTGTTGATGAAGATCGGGAATCTGAAGCCTCTCACCGTTGAAGCGGGTCATAAACCCTCGTAGTGTCTTACTGGGCCCTTGTCTCAACTGCATAAGGAAAGCGGAAGTCTTCTTTATCCTTTTGCTACTTTTAAAGAAGGCTGTGAATTTCTTAGTAAGATCGGCAAAGGAAGAAATTGACCATGATGGTATTGTGGAAAACCAATCTCGAGATGCATTGGTTATGGTTTGCTGGAAGGCCTTGCATAATATCTGTTTGGGAGCGTTCTGCATGTCCATGACATCGGTGTAGGTATTCAGATGGTTGTTGGGATCTATAGTTCCGTCGTATTCCTTTATCCGAGGGTACTTGAATTTTTCTGGTAAGGGGAATGTTGTTATTTCAGGGTTGAAAGGGGTTCTTCTCGTGAAAGAGGCCTGACCTTGCGTGTTCTGTCTTATCCCTTCTGCTATTCCCTCCTGAATAATTCTGGAAATTTCTTACTGTGTCAGGTTGGCGGAACCTTCAGTTGTAGGACAGACCCCCCCTGGGTTCCTGAGGAACTAATATCTATAAGAGTGACTGACCTGTGGTCTTCAGGTTGGGTATTGCTTGACGACTATTCTACTGTTGAAGAATTTAACGGAGTTCACGGAGTTGCTGCTGGAGTTCGTTGAAAGCTTCTCGACTAACCGATTCATTGTTTGGCGTATCTTCTGGATGTTGTTCTTCCTTAACATCTTCAAGAGGTGGGAGATTATCCCCTTCAGTCGAGGTATTAGCTGGAAGGGGTTGTCCTGTGGATGCGGAGGGACGAGTTTGACATCTATTAACCATAACTGATCGTATCTTTTACCACAGGCGGCGCCAATTGGCGCTGTAAAAATTCCTAACCTTGACGTGGTAAGAACTAGAGCTGCTTGATCACTGGAAAAGATGAATTGATTCTCCTTGGATGACATGCAAAAAAGGTGAAGAGGATTCTCCTCGTCGCCCTCCAGTGTGAGAATTCGATTTTTAGAGAAAAGTAGAGAGAGAAATATATAACTGGGAAACTGTATTAATGATGAATGAATAATATTCGATCAAAGGAGCTGTATTTATAAGGGTCAAAAGCCCGTAACCTTCTTCTATTAGATAATGAGTCATTTTTGCGTAAACTTACATTTTTAGAAAGGAATCCTTATAAGGATGAAACTTTCCTTTTTTGGGAAGTTTCCTTATGGAAAGTATATTTATCTTGGGGCCCAAGAATGCGGCCCATTCATGAAGTTCATAGACTAAGGATACTTGAGGCCTGCTTGTATGGGCTTTTGGCGTGACTAGGCCGGGAAGAGCTGACCTGAAAAACCCATGATGCAACAAGATATGAATGTGATCAGGCAATACCCTACCTTATTCTTGAAATGTAACCGGGCATGAGGACCGACCTATGAGACCGTAATATAGTAGGATGGAACTATGGTCAGTCAAGACCCGACCATATGTTTGGAAAGCAGCCCAGGCATATGGGCCGATCTGTGGGCCTGTGAAGAATGAGATCCAAAAAGATCGGGTAACATGTCCGGGCAATAGGTCTTGTCAGGGAAGACCCGTGGTATAATATCCCATGGTCCATGAACTTTCACTTAATTTTAGGAGGTAGGAAAATTATACCGATCAAATCTATAGTGAAATCACATCACGTCCTAATTTTTCAGATTCTAGATAATTACTTAGTTCATCTGCATAGTCACCCACCGTGTACACTGTAGCCTATTCTTTCTACGATACACAAATAGCAAGTTATTGCATTAATTTACTCATAAAACATATGAGTGATTATAAAGGAAATTCAAATATACAAATGCGTACTCAAAATCTTTAATTATTATATCAACTAGTATATCACCCGTGCGATACACGGAAGTTGTTATCCACAATATCGATTTTAATAAGTATTTATAAAATTTTAATGCTTATACATAATCAACACGTATATAAATGCATAAAAAATAATTTTCTATTTCAATAATTATTAGACTTTAAAAAATAATATACCTAATTCAAATTATTAAAAACATCTTTAAATAGTAAACGTCAATTTGTATATATAAATATTTGAATTTAATGAATAAAACTTTATTTACAAAAATAAGCTGTCAAAATAATAATTTTAAAAATCTCGCAATTATCAAGATACGACAATCGAGTAAAGTTAGAAATCACGAAATTGTACCAAAAATCTTATATCTTGTAATTTTTAAAAATTTATCTAAAATAAGTATGGTTAAAAAATATTAATCATTGTATTAATATTATTAACTTAAAAGAAATCAAAGTATTAACTCTTCAATATTAACATTTGTTCAATAACTTTTTCGTTAAATTATTTATAAGTAACACATTTTTTCAACCCACTTTTTAATCACATATATGTCTCCAAAATATTTCTCAACAAAATATTTTATTATAATACTAAAACATAAAGAATTTAAGAATTAATTCTGTCAGAATATCCTACTTTCATATATAGTATAGATTTTCACCAGTGCAATGAACTAAAATTGTTATCCATAATATCGATAAGCATTCATTAAAATTTAATGATTATACATAATCAACATAAATGCAAAAGATATAAAATTAATTTCTCCATTCTCATCACATATTTAACATTTTTTTCAATTTTCATTCAAAAACACCAATACAATAATTAAAAATATGTGTTTAATCTTAATATACGACAATTGAACAACGTTGGAGTTTGCTTTCCCTCCCACGTGATTTTTGAAGTTTAGCTTTGTCATTGCCAATTACTTCTCTATTATATCTAAAGTAGAAGTGCAAAATTTATGTACTATGAAACAACGTTCATAAGTGTATTTTAAATTCAATATATACAACATTTTTATATTTAAATTTTAGTTTACCAAACAACTTCGTTTCATCTAAATTTGGTACACTCAATATGTCAGAAAATGATCGGATGAAATTTCCAATAGAAAAACCATCATCGATCATATTTTTCAACACGTGCTTTTGGCATGAAATAAAGTTTGTGCCTGTAATTGGTTGTTTTGAATTTCATGTTATTGTAATCAATAACAAAATTTCCAATACTACAAGTCATCCTTTCCAAAATTAACGACTTGAAAGAACGGACCAATGATTTCTTGAGTGTGGCGTGAATTTGTCGTCCCTGCTAAAAGTGGACCAAAATTAAATGTATTCCTCATTTTTTTATTTTTTTTTTGGTAATTGAGGAAAAAATTAATTGCTTTAAATCAAAATAAATATCGTGAACATGTTTTGTGTAAAATAAAAAATCCTGCCTAAGTTAAAGCACTTGAAGAACTTTTTTTAATGAATTTCATTAAATTTTATTGACTTTTATGAATTTATATAGAATTTCAAAACTTTTGTAACCTTGACTAGTAGTAAAATTTGATCAACTAAATGATTATCAAATTACACAATATCGATCATTTTGACTGACTATATGTAAAAATGTTGCAAGCAATTTTCAACACAAATAAATCTTGTATCTTGTAAGAGTTTTTTTTCTCTGAAGATACATAATTTAAGGAATATATTTGGATACATTCTATAAATGTCTCGAAAATGGGTAGGATAATCGTTTAGTAGTTCATGTATGTAATTATATCCACTTGAACTTTTTGGTCGTCTATTTAGGGATAGTCACGCTCGCAATTCTGCTTAACTATAAGCTCATTCAACATATAGAGGATTGCTTGAATTGCCATAAATAAACAACGTATGGTTTCGTACCATGCTTCTTTTTCCAACTCTTCATTCTCTACTTCATTAACTTTAAGCATGTTGAGATTAGACATTATAAAAATATAACACCTGAATAGAAAATAGAATAACACTAGTAAAATAGAATAACACTAGTTTAAGTGCCTGCAATAAACTGTGGAATTAAAATAAACTTTTTTCCAAAAACTACCCATTCATTACTTATTCAAAACACAATTAATAAAAGCAGCATATAAACAATCTCAAGCATTAATCATTCAACATAAAAGTCTAAATTTCACAAAAAAAATAAAAAAATAAAAAATAAATAAAAATAAAAAACAAAAATGATTAAGCTGCAGGCTCTTCACGATGCAATACTCTGAAAAATAAGTTTTAAAAAGTATTAGAATTCATTACTAATCATATTACAAAAACTCACACTGCCCTCAGGGCAAATCTTCCAGTGGTAAAGGGGAAGGGTGGTAAGTGCTCAGCGCGGCAGTGTGCAGAGTTCGATTCCTCGCAAAGTGGAATTGACTTTGTTGCAAGCGGGAGTTATTGAGGGATGCTCATACTCAGGGACAGACCCAGGATTTCGAGTGAGTGGGGGCCAAAATTTTCAAATGGTGGGAGGGGGTAGGCGGAGGTCCCCTCCCTGGGGTTCGGGGGCGGAGCCTCCGAAAATTTTTTGAACCAAAATGATTGAAACTATGAAGCTATAAATCAAAAACTAAACTAAGTTAACGAAATAGTTATAACTAATCAGTGTAAGGTAGTAATTCACAAAAGAAAACATTTATAACTGAAAAGTAAATGTAAACTTTCAAGATGAGAGATACTAGTAATGAACATTGTATCCATTTCTTCCATAAACATAATGATCGTAGAGAGAGAATTAAGATCAAAGGGAATAAATTCAAGATGTCATTTTTTTTTGGGACAATTTTTTTTTTTTTTCCAGTGGGGCCTTTTTTTTTTTTTTTTTACTCAAATTTTTTTTTTTTTTTTTCCAACGCCCCCACTGGGCCTTCAATGCATCCGTCCCTGCTCATGTTTACACAATCCCCTCCACCCTGGTCCTTGGGAGGCATAACCTGAATTTACAATCTCGAACCAATGGCCTTGAGCGTGGTCGGTTTGGGCCCTCAGGGTGTGGGATACACCTTTTTTTTATTTTTTATTTTTTTACAAAAACTCACTCATTCCATCAATTTATAAGATATATCCATTTAAATTGCTCTTCGGGTGTCATTTTTATGAACTCAAACTTATTTGCCTTAGTGTTGAGCAAGTTCAGAGCCTTGACTCCTGTAGAATAATCCAAATTCGATTTCTCGTTGATTATATCCCAACAAGTGTTATCTTTTCCATCAACTAAATCAATAGCATGAGTGAGCTTGTCAATAGTAACTCTGATTGAGTATTGTTTGTCTTATATGGTCTTGATTTTGATTCAAAATTGGTTCTATTATGTTTTCGAGTTTTTGTCAGAACCTCTGGTCTCATGGACTGAGAGTGTAAATGTGGAATGGACTGCTCGAGAAATGAAGACTAGTATAAAAGTTCTTGTGTATCACTTTGTACGAATACCCTAGTACCAAAATCATACATGAAGTTATCTATTAAACCACCACCTATCATTTCTTTAGTGTCCAATGTTCTGACCTCAGTATCATCCCCTAGTCAATTGCATTTATCTCAATAGCAGTTCCATTTCCATTTACAATTTTCAAATCTTTAAAGTTCAAGAAAGTTCGGTACGATAAGTTGAATTTCCATTTGACTAGTAAAGAAAAAAATAAAATAACTGTTAACATGTGAATACATACACATATTAGCATGTCTTATTAAACTTTATTCATTATTTTAAATATATGAATTTTACCTTACTATATTCATCCCATACTTCATCACGCCTTCCACGAGTGGATGCATCGACTAGGATTTTTAACAATTCATTGCTCATTTCCACCATCCATACTTAATATTTCCCTGGGTATGAATCTCCCATTTCCTTGATATTTTCCATCCGAATGCTACAAGTGAAAATATTAGCATACATTTTACATTATTATTAAATCCAAGTCATAATATGATTATGAACCAAAGACTGAAAAAGAAAATGAACAAAAATACACATACAAATATAAAGAAATCAAGGATGAACCATTTCCAGCTGAATGCAACAAATTTTATCTAGGGAGAATACACATACATATATAAAGAAATCCTAATCAAGAATGAATCACTTCAAATTGGAAAAATTCCAATATAGGGAATAAAAAAAGATGATAATTTATTTAACTCTTATAAGCTTAAGCTTAGCCAACATGCTCTAAAAAATCCTAGCCCCATATCAATACTACAAATTTCAACCATATTTACATGCTTGAGAGTTGTGCAATCAACGTAAAAAATACTTCTGTTAGTAATTTCATAAAACTCAATGTTATTTGTCGTTCAAAATTCAAATACAGGGAATACACATACAAATATAAATAAATCCTAATTATAAATATCCGCTAGTTAATAAGGCGCTATGTTATTGGAAAAAATCAAAATATCATTAAACATATTCAAATTCTAAACGAAAAGTTGGTCTCAAATTGATCACAAAAACATACAAATTCTTAAAGTCGCTATTTCTTGTCTCAAATTGAACAATAAATTGCTAACTATTTCCTGTCTCCTACTCTTTTCTGAAGTTCTGAAATCAAACAATATAAATTGCTATCTATTTCATGTCTCAATTGAACTAAAAAAGGAGATGGCTCCAACCCAAAATTCACTATTTTACACAAAGAAGTCATAAGAAATACACAAAGGAAGAAGAAGTTTTACCAACGACCCACAAAGGAGGAAGAAGCGCTAATAAATTGGAAGTAATTTTGGGCATAATCCTGAGTGAGAAGGACTTTGGTAGGAAGAAGAAGCAGTGCAGTAGAAAGGAGAATGGAGAGAATTGAAAGTCCTTTGGATTTTTTAGATTAGGTGGAAGAGAATAAAAAAAAAAAAAAAAAAGTTTCAATTTATACTTTGTGCCAAATGTCCATCAAAGTCTATTATATGTTGATTTTTATTCATTTGACTGAAGAATTGATACCCTAGATTCCGTAGGATTTTAGAAAGTCTTAATTGAATAATGCATGACTTTAAAAAGCTTTTTAAGAGTCTATTAAAATCTATATTGAATACATTAAGTTTTTTATAGAGTTATATATTATAGAAGTCTACATTGAATACACCTAAATTTTTAAACTTCCTAAAAGTCTTTAAATGTCTTTCAAAATCTTAATTGAATGAACCCCCATAATTATTTTGATTTACTATTAACTTTTTGAATAAAGTACTATTGATTTTTTTAAATAAAATTGTATTAAAATAAAAATGTTTTGAATACATTTTATAAAAAAATTCCAGTTTAATTGCTGTTTTTATTATTTTAGTCTACGTGAAAACCATGAAACAAAATTAACAATTGAGTATTTTGTTCACAATTAAATTAATATACTCATAACTTTTCCCAAGTTTATTTCATTATTGTGTTTTTGTAAGTGATGTTTCAATGTTGAAATATTTTCGAAGTGGACTTTCAAATGCGGTGCTTTTCAGGTATTGTTACTCTTTGCTTTTTTCCTTATTTATGTAATTAATTCTACCACTACTTATGTAATGGAAAAAAAAAACCGAAAAAAAATTGGAAATAATGTTTAAAACGTAATATACTAACCTAATGATTTGTGAATACTATCTCAATGCTGTTAATGAGTTATTTGCCATCGTAGCTTGGAACATTCCATAGCCTCATGACTGGAACTTTCAGTTTGCATTGGGTCTTTGAGGAATTGATTTAACTAATTCTATTAAGTGGAAATTACACCCACAAAGGGTTTTTAACTTTCCACTTCACAGACCAGATTTACAATTTATTTATTCAAAACTCAGGTCAAAATTCAAATTTTAAATTAATGTACTACCCACACACAACATCCACCCCCACGGGCAAAACCCAAATTTAGTGAACCTAATTAAATTCCATTCAACTGAATCTCTCCACCATAGCTCGATGATTCTCCTTCGGCTCAAAGATTGCGACGGTGGACGCAACAGGCGAGGGCAGGATGCTCAGATCTCATCTTTACGACAAGCACACAGACCCTCAGATCTCATCTCCAACTATCTTCAGTTTTCGTTTCTGCAAGGTTTTCCGTCCCGGCAATGGTAGTGTGCGCGGTGTGTGCAGTGTTGGTGGCGATGGTGGTGAGGTCAATGTGGAGGTGGTGAAGGTACCGTGATTGTGCGATGGTGGTCTTTGTGTGACAACGGTGCGGTAAAGTGGTGTGTGTATGTGTGCAAAGTGTGGTGCGGCAGTGTGCGGTGGTCGTGGTGTAGGTGTTGGTGTGTAGTGGTATTGGTGGTGGGCGTGGAGATGGGGGGAGGGTGGTGGTAGTGCTCGTCTGCTTCGGTGGTGCAGGTGTGGTGACAATTGTGGAGGATGTTGAGAAGTATTGTATTGGTGTTTGGCGGTGGTCGTGGAGATGGGGTGGGGAGGTGGTGGTCGATTGTTTTGTGGTGGCGGTGGTGGTGGAGGGGTCAGATTAAGATTGATTGTGCCAATAAATTCGTAATTTGTGACTAGTAACAATATGTAACCTCGAAAAATTTGAGATTGTGACTAAATTTGTAATTTTGACTCACATTTATTTAAGTTGTGACCAATTCATTTATAAATTACGACCTAAAAATAAATCGTGATCGATTATTTTTATAATTTGTGACCAAAAATGAACTTGTCACTTATCATATTTCTAATTTGTAATTTATAAAATTTGTGGTTTGTGACAGAGAAATAGATTGTGACCAACTAAATCAATAATTTGTGACCAAAGAATGAGTCGTGATCAAATAATTTTATAAATTGTGATATATGACCAAGAAAACTAGTGATTTGTGAAAATTGTGACCTAAAAAATCTTGATTTGTATCGAATAAAAATTGTGACCAATGAAATTTGTGATTTGTGACAAAGAAAGAAATTGTAACTAATAAGTTGTTAAGTTGTGACCAATTGACTCAAGATTAAAATTGTAACCTACGAAATTCGAAATTTGTGACCAAGAAATAAACTGTGACCTAAAAAACTGTGACTGTGACCGTGATCATAAACTTATGACTAGATTTGTGACTTATGACCTAATAAATTGTGACCTATGACCATAATAAACTGTGACCTTAAACGTCATCCAAACAATTTTTTAAATTGTGACCTACAAAATTTATGATATGTGACCAAGAAAACTAGTGATTTATGAAAATCGTGACCTAAAAAATTCTTGATTTGTATTCGAAAAAAATCGCGACCAATGAAATTTGTGATTTGTGACCAATTGACTCTAGATATGCAACCGAAAAAAATCGTGACCTACGAAATTCGAAATTTGTGATCGAAAAATAAATTGTGACCTAAAAAATTGTGACTGTGACCATAAACTTATGATCTAATTTGTGACTTGTGACCTAAAAAACTGTGACTTGTGACCATAATAAGTTGTGACCCTAAAAGTCATCCAAATAATTTTATAAATTGTGACCTACAAAATTTATGATATGTGACTAAGAAAACTAGTGATTTGTGAAAATCGTGACTTAAAAAAATCTTGATTTGTATTCGAGAAAAAATTGAGACCAATGAAATTTGTGATTTGCGACTAATTGACTCTAAATTTGCGACCAAAAAAATCGTGACCTATGAAATTCGAAATTTGTGACTGAGAAATAAATTGTGACCTAAAAAATTGTGACTGTGACCATAAACTTATGATCTGATTTGTGACTTGTGACCTAAAAAATTTTGACTTGTGACCATAATAAAATATGAACTTAAAAATTGTGACTTGTGATCATAAACAGTAAAATATATAATTAATTAAGACTTGATTTTTGAAATAAAACATTTTCTTAATTTTGAAAATGTGTACTTTAAAAACCTTAATTAATCATTTTTTGGGAGGGGTGGGGTCAAGGTTGGGTGGCGTGGGGTGAGGTCGGTGTGGGTGGGATTGGGTGGTTGGGGCAAAGTGTGAAAAAATAGAAGAAAAATCATTTTGGGGGTGGGGTGGGATGGCAGGCTGGGGTGGGTCGTGGTCTGTGGCTGGAGTGAGATGAATTTGTCGCGTTGTGATGAGGTGGGGTAGGGTAGGGTCGAGTGGATGAGTGGGGTGTGTTAAATAATTTTGGGGTGAGGGGGTGTGGCTTTGGCGATATCAATTTGTTACTTTGCGATGATGTGGCATGGGATGGGTAGGAAAATATCGAGTAGAAAAAAAATATTGGGGTAGGGTAGGTGGGGTGGGTGGGTGGGGTGAGGGGATGTGGCTTTTGGCAAGATCAATTTGTCACTTTGCGATGAGGTGGGGTGGGGTGGGATGGCGAAGGGTAGGAAAACATCGAGCAAAAAAAAAATTTGGGGTAGGGTAGGTGGGTCGGGGTGAGTCGGGGTGGGGTGGGGTGAGGTGAGGTAGGAAAATATCTAGCAATAAAAAAAAAATTTGGGATAGAGTAGGGTAGGTGGGTGGAGTGGGGGTGGGATGGGGTGGGCTGGTCGGTGGTGGGCGGGAAAGGGACGGGGATGAGGGAGATTGTGACATCAAGGTATGAATTTTTGATTTAATATTATATTAGTTTTAATATAATATATAATTGATAATTATGTTTATATTATATGTAATATTATATTTATTTTTAATTATGAAATACTTGATTTTTGAAAAAAAAATGTTATGTTTGTTAGTTTTGAAAAGTGAAAATTAATGTATTGTAATTATGTACTTTCCCTACTATTAAATTGCTGGGCCATTTTTTTGTCAAACTTACACTACATGCATGTATTTCTTTATATTAATCATTTATATCTAAAACGGTTTTGCAAGTCTTTGTGCAAAAAGACAGCTTCATATAAATAAATGGGTGGTGGTGTAGAAAACGAATAATCCGGGGAAGGGTGCAAACAATCTCAATACATTGAATTAAAACCTGGGATGTTGGGATCGAGATTCTAAAATTAAAATTTTAAATTTACTAGCAGCATAATTAAAGGTGCAAACAAATCATTAGATTTCACAGAAAAGCTTGCACATTTTTTTTTTTACTTATTTTTTCTCTATTCCAGTTGGAATTTGGGGGCACAATTTTTTTCTCCTTTTATATATTACTAGTATTTGACCCGTGTGATATACAAATATTGTACTGAAAAAAATAAATTTATAAATTTTGAGATTAGATTATCATTTGACTTAAAAAGACTGTTAAGGTTGTCAAAAAAGTATACGAAATAAGCATCATATATGCGTTACCATTGTCTTAAAAAAATTAAACTGATGATCCAACTATTACAAATTTTGAAAAAAATCATTAAAAACAACATTTGTCATTCTATTTTGTCCGTCATCCCTATCGCAAATCAAAATCTTCAAACCTTTTCGATTTGTAACTCTAGGCACAACAACGTATAACTGACCATGATTGAAAATTAATTTTTAAAATACATGCCAACATGAGATAGCGATTGACCCTGCCTTTTGTTGATTGTTGTTGCATATGACACAAATAATTTTCTCATCGTAGATTTTAACTTGGATTTTGTGAGAGGAATTCATCCAGAGGTTACCCTTTCACTATCTATAATCAAAGATCTGAGGATTAGAAGTAATAAATACATGCAAGTTACAATGGAAAAGGAATCTTCGAATCTTGGGATTAGCTAGATTTACACCACTTTGCATGAGCTCTCAACTGAAGTAACGTGATGAGATTCGAAGCGCGGAATTAAACGCTGAAAAGTTCCGAACTCAGGTTGTGGTTGGACGGATGAATCATGACCCGATATTCACTACGCGATGATGCGGAATAAAGAACCACGACTTTCGAAACGCTACAAGGATTTGCCCAATTTCCTCGATGAGTTTCTGATTTGAACGCCACAAACATTCTCAAGAAATATTTGATAAGTTCGGTATTTGAACGCCACAAGAAATATTCTTGATAAGTTCGAAAACATAGGAATCCACCTATATCTTTTATTGAATCACTCAATAAACTGTTTATATCAAAATCAAATATGTTTTTACAATGAATGGAAATAGAATATAAATAAGCAAAATAAACCTAGCCGCTAATTGGGCTCAAAATAGAATTCTAATTAAACTAAAATAACTAAATCTGATAAGGAAATAAAAATCTGCGAAATCTGATCCGTTGAGCAGTTACGGCCGTAAATATGACACTTACGGCAGTAAGTGTGTTTCTATTTAAAGTTACGGCCGTGACACTTATACTTACAGCTGTAAATATGAAAATCTTGGAAGCCTGCGTTTTCACCCGAGGGGAGGTTACGGCCGTGACATATGTTGGTTACTGCCGTGAAAGTCCTTCTGCATAATTTTTTGTTCTTTTCGATACGGTTTGATCTTCGAAGCTCGTCGAACCTGCTGAATTCTTGTTTTGGCTTGAGTATTTAAATTTTCTCGGTCAAGCCTGTTATGATTCGTATTATCGGGGTTCTGAATCACATCATACCCTCCTTCTTTAGGATGATTCGTCTCGAATCATAACTTTGTTCATGAATGCAACTGCTCCCCCTAGATCAAACGGAAAATTTCTCCTGCCATTGCATATGATCAACCAAAAATATTCTGCAATGGGGGTCACATGAATGACTTGAAGTTGAAACACCTTTGAACATTGGTGTTGTTGCCCAAATTTTCACGTACCATTTACCTACAAGACAAAATTAAATAAAGCGGGGAGGGAAACGTTAGGTTCATGAGGTACAAGGTATGGATCCTTATATTCATGAATTATCACCGTCAATTCTACCTTTTGAACAACGAGGCCCTTCTCTTCACCTCGTTCTCCTTTTGCAACTTCTTGATCGTCCCCCTCTATCTCTTTTCTTTCAAGCTCGGTTACTTCTTTAAAACATGATTTTCTAGCTCATCCACCTCTTTAATTTTTTTTCTTTCAAATTCAACCACATCTTCTACCTCCACATTCATATCACCATGTTCGCATACTACCTCATCACTATCCAAATGTGGACCAATTCAAAACCCAAATTTTGAACTTCTACCCCAACTTCCAATTCCTCATCAAATTTTGGAGTTTGTTCACCTAACTCCACATTTTCAACTCCTACCACAAAGTTCGGGGTCTCTTCAACTAATTCATGTCTCAAGCATCCCTCCTTCTTTTCAACTTTCATATCCCGAGGCTCAACAAGATTTTCACTCTCTTCTAACCATCTAATTACGGCCTTTCGTTTCTCCTCCTTCCTTTGTAATTTAGCCAATATTTTTTTCTGCCTCCCGTTCACACCTCAATCTTTCTTCATAAATTTCTTTTTGAATTTTCAAAATTGCTTTTGGATCAATCTCGGCTCCTCTCTTAACCCCGATTCCATCCCTAGGTTTAGGATCACGCCTATAATCACTACGATTTGCTTGAGATCGCCCATTTTTCAATTTCCCTTCCCTTTCATCTAATTTATTCAACATCATCAAAGCATCATTCAAAAATATCCACATACGATCTTTATCATTATCGTTCTCCCTTCTAGATGGATATTTTTCTTGAAAATTGGACATTATAGAATTTATGTGGAATGAAATGGAAAAGAACAATAAACAAAGGATTAAGGAATTCAAGAAAGTGGTTCTTGAATGGACTCTTTTTTCTTTTTTTTTTTTTTTTTTGAATTTTGGATGAATTTTCGTAATAAAAAAATAAATAAAAATAATAATATTTTTTTAATAAATCCGAAAATTCGACAACGAACACGACAAAACAAATAGAACTTAATTCGGATAAGAATTAAGCAAAACAAACACTTTTGAAATTTTTTTGGAACGATTTTTTGGATTAACGACTCAATAAACTCAAGAACAAGAAGAACGCAAAAAAAAAAAAAAAAAAAAAAAAAACTGAAAACAAAACACTCAACAAGAAATGGATGATTTTTATGGGATTCGATGATAAACATAAAAATCAAACTGGATAGAAAAACCTGAATTCAGAGTCCAGCTCTGATACCATATGATGAGATTCGAAGCGCGGAATTAAACGTCGGAAAGTTCCGAACCCAGGTTGTGGTTGGACGGATGAATCATGACCCGATATTCACTACGCGATGGCTCGACGATGCGGAATAAAGAACCACGACTTTCGAAACACCACAAGGATTTTCCCAATCTCTTTGATGAGTTTCTGATTTGAACGCCACAAATATTCTCAAGAAATATTTGATAAGTTCGGTATTTGAACGCCACAAGAAATATTCTTGATAAGTTCGAAAATATAGGAATCCACCTATATCTTTTATTGAATCACTCAATAAACTATTTATATCAAAATCAAATCTGTTTTTACAATGAATGGAAATAGAATATAAATAAGCAAAATAAACCTAGCCGCTAATTGGGCTCAAAATAGAATTCTAATTAAACTAAAATAACTAAAACTGATAAGGAAATAAAAATTTGTGAAATCTGATCTGTTGAGCAGTTACGGCTGTAAAGATGACACTTACGGCCGTAAGTGTGTTTCTGTTTAAAGTTACGGCCGTGACACTTATACTTACGGCCGTAAATATGAAAATCTTGGAAGCCTAGGTTTTCACCCGGGGGGAGGTTACGGCTGTGACATATGTTGGTTACGGCCGTGAAAGCCCTTCTGCATAATTTTTGGTTCTTTTCGATAGGGTTTGATCTTCAAAGCTCGTCGAACCTGCTGAATTCTTGTTTTGGCTTGAATATTTAAATTTTTCAATCAAGCCTGCTATGATTCGTATTATCGGGGTTCTGGATCACATCATAACGACTGAAGATTCAATACTGATGAACCTCAAAGCAAAATTGAGGGAATTAAAAGCTGAAATAAGTGACTATGAAATGAGGTTAGAAGCCAAGAAATGTAATATTTTACAAGGGCTTGGACGAGCCAAATCATTAAAGGATAAATATGAAGAAATTTTTGTGGGATCCTGATGATTTGTAAAAGAATACGACGCTGAATATGAATTTCTTCATTTTGGTTGGTCTCAACTGCGAGACCAAATCAATTGCTGTAAATTGGCCAAGACAAGTTGTTAGACAATCTTAGATAATATTTATTCTCTTATTGTTACCAGCTTTATAATGTGATTGGAAACAACGTCCTATATAGTATATATGATAAAATATCTTTGCTCAACATTTTTTTGAGAATTGAACTTTCACCTTTTGTTTGGCCATGCATGATATTTTGTCAATGACCATTTTTAATCATCTCTTAAGACTTTCCTTTTACATCTCCAATATTGTCTTGAGAGTTGTATCTTCTATCACAGATTGATTCAAAATTTGTAATACGATGAGTAATGGTTGATTTTTTGTACTAAAAATTAACTCCTCTGCCGAGTGAGATGTGGGTTAAGATCGCCTTTATCAATTGCTCTGACACAAAGTAGAGTGACATAACATGTACTTGATTTATGAAAACAAACACATAGTTATTGGCGAAAATAGGTCCTTAAAATGGAACATAAAGAATTAGGCAACAACTTTTCAATAACTGAATAATTGCATCTATAATATATTGCCTTACTTTGCCCAAATAATCTCCTTGGGAGACCTTTTTGGCTATTAAATACTCATAGAGTTACCCCCTAAGTTTGTAGGGGTCCTTTCTTCCAAGCAATCCACCTTATTAACTTCGCTTTGTATATCATGCTCTAGGTCGAATACATCCATCTTGTTTCTCAATAGTACAAGTGCTTCCTCAATTTTAACTTTTCCTTTGAACTCATCTTCACAAACCATTAACTTGGTCTTAAAGGTCGTGATTTCGGCCAAAAGCATTTTGTGTTTGACTTTGTATTACAGTTCTTTGATTAGTTCATCATCAATTACTGACTCTTCAAATACCACTATGTATTGTCTCATTTGGGTAAACAACTCTGTAAGAGCCTCTACTGAGTATGGTTCATCATTTTTGCTATTGCTTGTACTTCTTATTCTCCTTGGACCATCCTGATTGGCCCATAGTTTCCTTCATACATGAATTGTTCCACAGAGTTGGCTTCTACTACAAAAGGTCGTTTATAACTTTGTTGTATTCCCTATTGTCATATCTAATGGTATTACTCCCTTGGTTAAGGTTGTTCACCCATTGAGATTGTCAGCACTACATCTGTTGGGATTATATCTATGTCCCACTTTGCAAACTTCTTTAACATTTTGTATGAAATTTTGTTGATGGCTGCTCCGTTGTCTTTGGGTACTTTGGAGATCAAGATGCCATGAATCTCCTTTATGTACAAGGCCTTTAAGTATTTAGTCAAACTTAAGAAAGATTTTTGAACATCAATTTTCATTGTGCTCAAGCTCCATTTCTTTTCCCTTTTCATATTCTTTTCTAATAGATATGTCTACTTGTAACATGCTTTCGCCTTGAATTTCATTAACTTTTTCTTCTTGGATGGGACCCACTGGTGTTTCTCCCCAACCAGTAGGTGTAGTGAACTTTCTTGGAGATGACTTGTTCTTTTTAGCATAAGGTACCCTCTTCTTCCTCTTGGGAGTCCCATATAAAACAAATAATCGAATGATAGTCCAGATGATTCACCCAATGAACTACATTTGGACTGCCTTCCTAGTACAATTGCTTGAGAAGTTCGCCACGTGATACTCCCCTATTTTTCTGCTTCCAAGTCTATTTCCTCTTCTACATTGATCATCCCATCATCATCCAAATTATAGGTTTCTTCACTTAGTGGGATTACCTCAACATGAGCTTTACCTTCTGGTTTCAATGCCCATGATGCTTCTTCTGATGCTTCAAAGATTGTGATGTGATCCGAAAAAGGCGTCAAAAATGAGAAATCAAGATACGGGCAATTCAACAATATTCTACATGGGAAAATGAGCAAATTTCGTGTTGGGCTCGAGTCAAGATTCAATTCACGTCAAATGATCAGAAATCAAGGCAGAAGGGCTTTTACGGTCGTAATTTCCATAATTACGGCCGTAACATTATCAGCGCACAATTTGGGTAGAACAGCGTTTACGGCCGTAACCTGGGTTCTCACGGCCGTAACTAATCCATGTAATTTCACGGTCGTAAGGAATGATTTCACGGCCGTAACCGAAGTTTGGTAATTTTGTTATTCAGCAAGTATCTCACGGCCGTAAGGACAATTGTTACAGTCGTAACAAACTAAACTACATTTTGATCCGAGAGGCTATTACGGCCGTAAAGACAATTGTTACGGCCGTAATTCAAGTTACGCGTTTTTTTGGCCTTGTTTTGCGGCTAGGGTTTAGTTGGTTATTTTTAGTTTTAATTCTTTTGGTAATTTTGGTAATTTTAGTTATTTCAGCCTAATTAGAATTTTATTCAGAGTCAGTTAGCGATTAGGTCTTATTTTGCCTATTTATATGCTTTTCCATTCAATGTAATAGTTAAGAAGATTTTGATGAATGAAAAATATATTGAGTGTTTTCTCAACATTGTTCTGGAATTGAACAAACTTCGAACTTATCAAAGGCGTGGGCATTCTTTGTGGCGTTCAAACCATTATGGTCCTTGTTTCCGTATCGTAACGGGTCTTGGGTTTAATATACACATGGTTCTTACTTCGTGAGGCTCGGGTTGTAGTGTCACTGTCTGTTCCAACCTGAATTCGGAACTTTCCAACTGTTATTCCGCGAGCTACGACAAGGACCCCCTCCCGGGTTCTCATCATATGGTATCAGAGCTGGACCATGAATTCAGGTTCTTGTGTTTTATTCTATCCATGTTTGATTTTGTGTTTTTATCATAGAGTCTGCACAAAATCATCCATATCTTGTTATTGAGTCTTTTTTTTCTTGAGTTTACTTTTTCTTCGTGTTCTTCTTGTCAAAATTTTTTTTTCTCGTTATTTGATCCATACAAAAATTCATCTTGTCTATTTGATTCGATTTGATTCTTATCCAAATCCTGTCTCATTTGTTTTGTTGCGTTCGTGTCGAATTTTTGGATTTTTTTTTAAAAAATATATATATATTTTTTTATTAATTCCGAAAATTCATCATAATTCAAAAAAAAAAAAAAAAAAAAGTCACTCTGAAATTCAAGAACCACTTTCTTGAATTTCTTTAATTGATATTCCTTGCCTTCCAAGTCAAAATTAAAATTTATTATTAGTCCTTGTGTCAAACTATTATTCCATTCCATTCCACAATGTCCAAATTTCACGAAAATTCATCATCTAGGAAAGATAACCATCAATCCTCTCTACTTGTCATGATGGAGAAACGGTTTGAGGAGTTAGCTGCAAAATTGGAAGAGAAATTTGATGCGAGATTAGATGTGAAGTGTGGGATACAGAGTGCAGAACTTGCTAAACGACGTGAAAGGGAATATAGGGGTATCCATAAACCCAGGCTTGAGGTTGGAGTTGATTGGGATGAAGAGATTAACGCGAGGGCGCTTTTGAAGAGTCGAACAAAAATTTCTGAGGAAAGGATGATGTATGAACGGAAGGCTAGAAACGAAATTAAGTTAAGAAAGAGGGAGAGGGAAAGGGAAGCTGAAGCTAAATTACCAAAGGGGAATGAAAGTGAGATTGGAGGGGATTTAAAATTGGAGTCTCAGGATATGGATGTTGGAAAGAAGGAGGGAGAATTGAAACATGAATTAGAAGTAGTTGAAGAGACCCCGAATTTTGTGGTAGGAGATGAAAAGGTGGAGTTAGGTGATCAAACTCCAATATTTGATGAGGAAAAATTGGAAGTTGGGGTAGAAGTTCAAGATTTGAGCTTTGAATTGGAAGATCCACATTTTGGTAGTGATGAGGTAGTACATGAACATGGTGATACAAATGTGGAGGTAGAAGAAGTGGTTGAGAAAAAAGAAGAGAATGAGGAAGAAAGTATATTGACTTTTGGAGGCAACGAGAAGGGCCTCATGGTGAGAAAAAAAAGTTGTAGAGGTTTTGTATCATGAGTACAAGGATCCATACCTTGTGCATGGAGACGCTAACATTTCCCTTCCCATTTTTTTAAAATCTTTCTTGCAGGTTTATTGTGCATGGAAGTTTGATTTACATCAACCTTGGTCAATTCCCCTCATGTTTCAATACCTTCTTGTCTACCAATTGGAAGAGCATCATTTATTGAATGCATGTCAGGGAATCGAAAATTTTCCGTTTGATCCAGGAGGTACAATTTGATTTTTCAAGAATAACACCATGATTCGGGACGAATCATCCTAAAGAAGGAGGGAATGGTACGAATCAGGGTGGGCTTGACGGGAAAATCTATAATTCAAGCCAAAACAAGAAGTCAAGCAGGTTCAGAGAACCTCAAAGATCAAACATTGCTTGTACGAAGAAGGTTCGAGGCTAAACCAAGTGAGCAAGCCAAGAACAGCTTTATGATTCGGGACGAATCATCTTAAAGGAAGAGGGGATGATGTGATCCGGAAAAGAAGTTAAGAACAATGTTATGATTCAGGATGAATCATCTTAAAGGAAGAGGGGATGATGTGATCCGGAAATGGCGTCAAAAATGAGAAATCAAGATACGGGAAATTCAACAATATTCTACATGGGAAAATGAACAAGTTTCGTGTTGGGCTCGAGTCAAGATTCAATTCACGTCAAAGGATCAGAAATCAAAGCAGAAAGGCTTTTACGGCCGTAACTTCCATAATTACGGCTGTAACATTATCAGCGCACAATTTGTGCAGAACAGCGTTTACGGCCGTAACCTGGGTTCTAACGGCCGTAACTAATCCATGTAATTTCACGGCCGTAAGAAATGATTTCACGGCCGTAACCGAAGTTTGGTAATTTTGTTATTCAGCAAGTATCTCACGCCCGTAAGGACAATTGTTACGGCCATAACAAACTAAACTACATTTTGATCCTAGAGGCTATTACGGCCATAAAGACAATTGTTACGGCCGTAATTCAAGTTACGCGTTTTTTTGGCCTTGTTTTGCGGCTAGGGTTTAGTTGGTTATTTTTAGTTTTAATTCTTTTGGTAATTTTGGTTATTTTGGTTATTTTAGTTATTTTAACCTAATTAGAATTCTATTCAGAGTCAGTTAGCGATTAGGTCTTATTTTGCCTATTTATATGCTTTTCCATTCAATGTAATAGTTAAGAAGATTTTGATGAATGAAAAATATATTGAGTGTTTTCTCAACATTGTTCTGGAATTGAACAAACTTCGAACTTATCAAAGGCGTGGGCATCCTTTGTGGCGTTCAAACCATTACGGTTCTTGTTTCCGCATCGTAACGGGTCTTGTGTTTAATATACCCATGGTTCTTACGTCATGAGGCTCGGGTTGTAGTGTCACCGTCCGTTCCAACCTGAATTCGGAAATTTCCAAGTGTTATTCCGCGAGCTACGACGAGGACCCCCTCCCGGGTTCTCATCAGATTGTTTCATCACTCACTTCTTTCTAAAACTCATTTTCCAACACATAATTACTGACCATGTTTGGAGGTAGATTGCCAAATTGGATGTTAGTTTATCGCCCGATGTCATCTTTATCTTCGCTTTTTTGCTTATGGCCAAATTTTGATCTCCAAACATACTTACTTGATGATGCTTGTTTCAATGATTCTTCCAATCCATTACCTTTTCTGGTTTCTAAAACATCTTTGTTCTCCACTCGAACAAGGTCTGCTTCCTTATGTTTTCTTATACCCTATTGCTACCTTATCATTCGTCCATAATTCCTTTGATATCGCCACTTTTGCATTCATATCATCTCATCAAATGGGATTACTTTCTGTGCCTTAGGATTGTATTAATTCCATGCATTTAGGCGAAATGCCTATGGCCGAATGTTTTGAGATTCTGTGGAGGACTTGGTGATCTCCCAATCATTTTTGCTTATAACCAAGGGCTATATGATCCCCTTGTACCAGGCATTACTTGTCCCTTGAACTTTTTCAGCTTAGATTGATGTAATGGTTGCTTGTTTGCTTTTACTTCTCTTGTAGTATTGACAATTTCTTTCTGACATCTAGAGCATAAGTTATCTTCTTCTTTGTTAATAGCTTTTCCTTTCAATCGCTCAAAAACACTAGGACGTGGTTCTTCCTATTCTTCATCTATCACCAGTCTGAACTTTGGTAAATTCTGTTTTTTGAACTCAGGAATGACCATATCAATGTCAACTGACTGCGGGAAATGAGTCTCATATACTGCCATCTTCTTTTTAGAATCAAAGGTAATTCGCCCAAATTCTGTGGCATCCTATATTACATTACGAAATATCAAGCATCTGTTAGTCATATGAGACGACGCATTATGCTATTTACAATATTTTTTTGCCATTAATTTATTTAGGGTTTTGCAATCTATGCTTGTTGCTCTGTTTTATCTGCTTATCGTTGTATAACCGGTCAAATATTAAGTCGATTTTTGTTATATCAAATGAAAAAACTCTGATTTTGTAGTTTTCTTCCTTTTTGTTTATTTTTTATTTTATATTTCTAGTTTGGTCAATACAGAAAATTCATATGTTTCTCTTTTGACCAACTCGGTAATCTTAATTCGACTTCATCCTGGCAAGTATCAATGGCATGTATCTAAATAATAGGATCTCTATAATAAGTTCCTTTACGAGCATTTTTCATTTGTTACTCTTTTCTCTACAAATGCTCACATCTGACGACATTCACGCTAAGTTGAAAGAGATCACGAACTCCCTATTTTGGAATTTCTTTTTCAGTTCAAAACTAAAACAACTTTGTGCTGTCCTGACAAATTTTTTTTCAGGCAAGGGGACAAAGCATTTGACGCGATCCCAATTGAGAATCTCGACGAATACACGGAATAACAAAAAAATAACAACTTAGGAAAGATCTAAATTAGACTAAACACATGAAAAAAAAAACATAAAATAATTGGCAGAGATAGAATTGATGATAGAACCTTGACCCGATAATCACGAAGCGAAGATTTGACGATGCGGATTGAAGAATCAAAGTTTTCGAAACGCCACAAGGACTTGTCAATTTCCTTGACAAGTTTCTGATTGGAACGCCACAAATATTTTGCAACATTTGATAAGTTCAAAATAATTCTTGAAGAACACAAAAGGGAATGATCTACCTTTTAACCGAGAAAATCTCTCAATCTATTCAATAATCAAAGTTGTTCGTCAATAATGAATGAAAAAAAATAATATAAGGTCAAAACGCACCTAACCCTAGCCCTAGCCCTAGTCGTTAAGAATCTCAAAAACGGAAAAATAATAAAGAAACGGAAAATAATTAAAAAAAGTGAAAATCTGCTCTCCGGTTAATCGCACGATCGCTTGGTTGGAAGTGTGTCAATCGCGTGGTTGAGCTTTATTACTTTTGCCTCGATTTTGATGCGATGGTGCAATCGCTCCATTCATTTCACCACGCGATCGTGTGGTTGGTCTGGAGGCAACCATCTTCGTCCCTTCGAAGCAACTTGATTTAGTTTGGTTCTCAACTCGAGCCCAACACGAAAGTTGCTTGCTTTTCCTTGTAGATTGTTATGAAACCGTCTGTAGCTTGTTTTCTTCGTTGACGTCCTACCTCGGATCAAAATATTCCCCCTCTCTTGAAATTGTTTTGACCTCGAATCTCGAATTTGTCCAATCCTCTTGCAACTCCTAGGTTTGTTGGCTTTTGGACCATGCTTATGCTTGCCCTTGCTGGTTTGGTATTTATGCTGGGAATTTGTGCATCTTTTGGACTCCTTGACGTGCTCCCTCTTTATATTAAATTCAATTCCAACTTTTGTTTTGGAATTCGACTTGGGTACCTGCAAAATAGAATTAACCAAACTGGGGAGAGGTTTGTTAGATTGGTTAAGTGAAAGGTTAGAATCCTTATACATCAACCTTTGTGAGAAAAAATTCGTTTTGGGGGTGGACTCTCTGTTACTTTTCTTTTTGCACTCTAGCTCTCCTTTCTCTGAGGTCGTGGCTTCAACCCTCTTATTTTCGATTTTCACTCTCTCATTTTTCTGAGGTCGTGGCCTCAACTCTCTTATTTTTCCCCTCAAACTCATTTTTTATTTTCATTTGGTCTTCTTGGACCTCTTTAGGTGATAGAGGGGCAAGAGTGATCATTTTTCTACCTTTCACAAAAGAATATTATTTTTTAAACCCATCATGCACCACCCTTCTATCATGTTTCCAAGGCCTACCCAATAAAATATGCCCAACGTGCATAGGTACTACATCACAAACTACCTCATCTTTGTAACCCCCAATGGTAAAATTGACCATAGCCTGCTTATTCACCTTAATTTCTCCCAACTCTGTCAGCCATTGCAATTTATAAGGGTTAGAATGTTTCGATTTAGGCAATCCCAGTTTTTCAACCAACAATGTACTAACCACATTAGTACAACTTCCTCCATTAATCACCATTCCACAAATCTTTCCACCCACTATGCATCTAGTGTGAAACATATTATCCCTTTACTCACCGACTTCATCTACCCTAACTATAGTACTAAGGGCACGCCGATTAACAAGTGAGCCTTTAATAGCATAAAGTCAACACATCCTCATCACTACTACTAGCCCCAACAGCCACAAACTTAGGCATTCCCATCATCTGAACTAATTTCACCATTATCACGCAAAATCATTACCCTCTTATTTGGACACTGGGATGCTATATGACCTGAACCCAAACACTTAAAGTACTTAATATTTCTATCCCTAGTAGTTTGAGAATCAGAAATATTATTACCTTTTGTTGTCGGTTCCTCCTTCCCTTTCGGGACATGTTCATCATTGTGTTCCCTCTTCGGTTGTCATGTAGGATAAGAACTCAGTGAGTGTCTTGCTGCCCCCTTTCACCTTAGTTCTCTTTCCACCTTTATTTCCATATGTACCTGTTCCACATAATGTTGCAGCTCAATGATATTGGCAATATCTCTATTCAACCCACTCAAAAACCTAGCCATTGTAGCTTCTCGATCCTCCACCAAATTAGCCCGAATCATCGTCACCTCCATATCCTTATGATAATTCTCTACACTCCTCGACCCCTGAGTGAGACCCAGCAGCCTCTGGTAAATATTTCTATAATAATGAGTTGGCACAAACTGCTTCCTCATTATGGTCTTTAATTCACCCCAAGTCTCCACCGGCTCCTCAAGGTTCCTCTTCCTACCCGTCACCAGTGGATCCCACCAAATATTTGCATAATCTGTTAATTCAATCACTGCTAATTTCACCTTCTTCTTTTCTGAATAATTATGACAATCAAAAATCCATTCAACCTTTGTTTCCCAATCCAGGTACATCTCCGGATCACTCCTACCTTGGAACGATGGTATTTTCATTTTAATTTTCCCGAGGTCATCATCCTCGACATATCTACCCCCACCTCCTAGCATCACGATGCTCCCAATCATACCTCCTCTCATACCTATCTCCTCTATCCCTCCTTCGAATACTTCCCACCGAAGATATACTAGCACTTTCACATCCCATGCCCTCATCATCCATACCAACCTCACGCCTATTACCTCTCCTAACCCGAGAACCATTATGAGATTGATCTCAGTGTTGATGTTCACGTTTTGCACCTCGATTCTCCATCTGAGCCATAAAGCTCTCAAATTGTGCCCTCATTGCTGTAATATCATCATTACCCTATTCATCCTTCCTATTCACACCCCTGAGTCGTATTCTATCACCCACAGAAGATTATGATGTGGATTCCTCCTTGTAAGACATTTTTATTTGAACTACTAGAGAATCTGACTACGAGAATGGTAGAAAAAAGGGAATTGGATTTGGATGAAAAACGACACGAAAAACACTTTTGAATTTACTTTAGGATTTTTATGGATCAAAAGCTGAAAAAAGTTTACTAGCACGAAGAACACAAGAATCAAGAAAATCAAGAAAACGCAAGAATCTGAAATAGATCCAAGCTCTAATACTAGATGACGCGATCCCAATCAGGAATCTCGACGAATACGCGGAATAAAAAAAATTTAACAACCTAGGAAAGATCTAAATCAGACTAAACACACAAAAACAAACATAAAATAATTGGCAGAGATAGAATTGATCCATGTGGTGACTGATCCAGATGGTACACAGTACAACCAGTCTGTGGCGGCATCCTTCAATGAGAATGGGAAGGCTCTCATTTTAATTTTCTCCTTGGTAATGCCTGTGGGTCTCATACTGTCGCAAACCACATGGAACTCCTTTAAGTGTCTATACGGAGCCGGGGTTCCCTCGAAAAGTTGGTAATAAGTGGATGAGCCCAGATTTAAGCTCGAAAGTTTTTCCTTCTTCCACCGTTGGAAACGTAATGCACAAGAGCTGCTGAGCCACATCGGGGGTAGCCAGTTGTTTAAGAGTTATGTTGTTAGCTGCCATTTGTCGTGCTGCTCTCCTTTGTTGCCGAAAAGTTCTCTCAATTTCTGCGTCAAGATCAAAAATTTCACAATTAGTTGACCGAGTTTTAAGCATATAAGCAAAGACGCACAAATAATTATTATGTGAAAGCTACTCTCTTTTTTTTTTTATAAATAAAGTGAAAATAAAATAAAGGTAAAATAAATGCCGAAAAATAAAATTCTAATTGATTAAACACTAAATTGGTTAACCGTTTCCCGGCAACGGCGCAAAAAATTTGATGCGTGTCGCGATGCACCAAAATAATAAATAAATTCCTTGTTCACTATTACTAAGAATGTAGCAATGGAAGCAAGGGTCGATCCCACAAGGAACGGAAACTAACTTAGTGTCATGTCAATTAGAATCGTAAAGGGGGGTTTTCGAGTTCAAGTATTGTAAATAACGTGAAAATAAAATAAAAACGTAAATTAGATAAAATAAAAGTCAATTATTTGCAAGTCCTAGTTCTCAGGTTCAGTTGTATTCTATCTCAATGTTATCACTTTCCAAGTAACGCGTGTTCAATTTCCCTTTTTGATTTATCACCCGTAAATAGTTAATAAGCTCTAACTATTCATATTCTCCCTTAATTGCATTTAATTAGAATAAGCTCTCTAATCAAACATTAGCCATTGAATAACCTAAAACAAGCTCTTTAGATTTAAGACAACAACTATATATTGGTTGAGAAGAATTAGGATGAATTAGATTATCAATCACACAAGCTCGTGACAATTAATCTAAGTTGGAATTCTTTATGAAAATATTAAATTTCCAATTGCTACTATGATTTGAATAAAAAGACGTTTACGGATCCAATCATTCAAAATAGCAAATCTCAATACAACAAATTAAATGATAAGACCTTAATCAAATAAAGAATTGCATTGATTAAATCAAAAACGCATAAGAATCCAACAAATCAAAGTAAAGAATTTAGAACTACGTTACTAGTTTGGAAAAGCAATAACAAATTGATATGAAATACAACTTCCCCTTCGAACTAGGTATGGAAGCTTAGCCGAGCATAGTCATGAAGAATTCTAAAATTTTCTTTCTTGATTCACCTTCTCGAGTCGCTTAATTTCCTTCCAATCTTCAAGCAAGCCAAACCTCTTTCAAAAAAAATAATAATCCCTTTTTTTTTGTCATGAGAACCCCTTTTTATAGCCTCAATTTCGTGCCCTAACTTTGGGATCAAGAAATCCCAAAATTATGGAAAGATATAAATTATGGAAATTTTTGACTGGACAGTTACGGCCGTGACTTCTGATTTACGTCCGTAACTATGTTTCTGCAATTTTTTTTTTTTTAGAAGGTTACGGCCGTAACTTATCCTTTACGGCCGTAAACTCTTTTCTGCTTATTTTTTTCTGATTCAACATACTCTTACGGTCGTGAATTTGTGACTTACGGCCGTAACTTTTTTTGCACCTAAGTCCCCAAACTTCAGTTTTGAGTGCATTTTGGTCCTTTTTTCTTCTTTTCTCTTCTTTTATGATCCTATACAATATAAAACATAAAATACATTAATAATACTTAGATAGAATCACATTATGGCATATTCAAGGGTATAAGTGCATAAAATAAACGTAAATATCGCACTTATCAAATCCCCCCACACTTGAACCATTGTTCGTCCTCGAACAAAGATAGACAGAGAGAAGAATATGATTCAATCAACAGATTACAATTTAGAGACTTGAGATTGCAACCTACTTTTCTTTAGCAAAAATGTTTCATTGCACGATCGGATTGTGTTAGTGTGTGCTACAGATGCAACGCCCCTTATTTCTCATCCCAATCATGGCTCGTCATGGCTTATTTCCTTTCACCTCTCGTGAGCACTTACCTCCCAATCATTTATGAGTGACTATAAAGAAAATAGTTTCGCTCAATTCCGGAAGAAATTACTCACGTAAACCGAGTTGTTCATGATGTAAATTCAGTCAACACATTATCCCCGACCACATTCATTGCACAAACCCTAGACCAAGCAATTCAAACCACTCATAAGTAAATGTAATAGGTCTTAACACCCTCACAAGATATTTCTCTCTTCGCACAAAGTGTATAAGGGTTTGAATTTTCGCTCATCTCTCTGCATGGATAAGTTAGTACCACAGATTGCCTAACTGTCATAACCGGAGCCAACAATAAGACAAGTGCAAAGCGAAGGTTTTTATTTGGTTGTAACGGGGCTTCAGGTCAGGTAGGGAAAAAGGATATGTTTAGGCTAAGTCGAGAAGGAACTTTGCAAGCTAAGTCAATTCAAAATATCATTACTTCCTTCTCCCTTAATATGATCTTTATTGTTTCCCGCTACCCAACTCTATTCACACTTGAATCTCTTCTCTCTCTTTTTTTTTTCTTTTCACAAGTTGAGTGTTTGACTTCCTCAACCAATAATTTCCTTGACTAAACTTCATTTTCAAACTTATATATATATATATATTTTTATAATCCTTTCGCAGTCACCAAGTGACACAAGATAGAATTTCAGTCCCCTGAATTCATTCCATTACACAACCATTGCCCAACACAAGATAACTATTTCAACTTTTTAGACTTAAACCATAGCACAATTCTCAATCAACAAAAGCTTGCGAATCCCTTCTCTATGGGTTCAAAACAGAGACAATGCGAAAGAAAGGGTATTCGTGGCTTGTAGCATGGCATAAAATTTCAAAGAAAGGCTAAGGCTCAAACGGGCTTCTAATGGTCCATGTAGCAAGGTAGGCTCTTTTAGCAAGTCAAATTTGGTTTAACCTATTGCCTTTGCTATAATTTGCACTTGAATCAAGAAGCTACAACGGTATGCACAAGAAAGCACTTCCAATCATAACCCAACCATGCAGGACACACATCAAAGAATTACGAGCTCATAAGTATTAAAAACAGCTCTTAGGCTCAAAAGCTCACAAATTATGGTTTTCATGTGTTTCTCCCATCCAATTATGAGTTATAGGTCATTGCTTGATCTTCATTCCAAATCTAAGTCCATTGGTTGAGGATAACGGTTAAAAGTATTCAAACCATCACTACTCACAAAAGTATAATAATTGGGACGTTCAGGGTTATATATGAAGGAATAATCTGTCTATTGTGGGTTGAGTTGACTAGGTTGTAGATATTTGACAATTTTTACTTTTCATTTTCAACCTATTTGTGAGGCTTTGGACGAGATGATCTCTATGTGCACAATTTATATCCAATTATGCAATGATTTTTTCAAAAAAATTGAACCAAAAGTGGGGTTGCTTCCTAGCAAAGTATGGTTTAGGACCTAAGTAGTATAGATAGGTAGCAAAAGTAGATAACAAGATCAAAATGAATTTTAAAGATTCGATTACAGAGAGAAAATAAAGTAGATAAGCTTATAATCAAGTCAATCGCCCCCCACACTTAGACAAGACAATGTCCTCATTGAAAAGTAAAACAATAGAAGGGAAAAAGAGAAGAAACTCCCTCGGTCTAATGTGGAGGCTGATCGTCTCGAGCTCTCTGCTCTTCCAGTAGAAGCTGCTGATCTTCTTGCATAGTATTCAGCTGGGTTTGGAAGGCTTGCATCATTTCTAGCATCTGCAGCTCAAAAGGGGTAGGAGCGGTGGGCTATTGTGGCGCTCCCCGTGCTGCGGGCTCCTCGGCGCCTTGATCATCATCGGATTCCCCTGACTCATCATCCCCGCGACCCCGCTTTGCGATGATCTGCCTGCGAGCATTTTCCAAACTCACCTTCGTTAGGCGATTCCCATGCCCCAAGGTGTCTTCACTTACTGCAGCGGGAACTCTTTGAGCCCGGCAAAAGGCAGTAATTAAACAAGGGAATGGCATGCCCCGCTTCTGTGGCATTAAGCTGGCTTAGGTGGAGATAGTGTCGTAGATAAGCTGACCCAAGTCAAATTTGATTCCCATGGTGTTGGCATAGTAGACCCGGAGGTAGCGAATAGACACCGTAGTGAGGCTAGTGGATGGGAATAGGCTTCCCGACCCCCACTGATGCAGGTACCAGGAGTCCCTCTGTAGATCCCGATTCTTGTAGTGCGGAAGAATGACATTCAGGGAGTCATGGAGTTCAGGCTTCAAAGCCCAACGGAGCACCTCATGGTCCTGAAAGAAAACACCTGCATTTGATGTCATGGGGACAGCCCCAGTGCTATTTAACCCCAAGAGGTGTTCCACCACCTCCTTATCAAATTTGATTCTTTTCCCCGCTACTCTGGTGTGGTGATAGTCAAGTGATCCCTCATCACCAATTTCTTTGTTGAACTGGGTGTAGAATTTGTACACCAGCGGGGGGTTCCCAAAAGGTAGGTCACTCACGAATTTTACCCATCCGAATTCAACGAAGCGGGCCCAAAACTGTCGCGGGGTAATGATGGTGTCAGCGCTCCTCCATTCCTGAAAGTCCTTCTGGAGGAAGAGCCGCTCCTTAATGCACAATTTAGATTGACTCTTCTCCTGGCGGGGGGCCATGGAAAATCCTGTAAAAGAAGCGAGGGAATTAGTCGAGAATCAGGGCAGCGTGAAGAGCACAATGAACATGTACATTTGGCATGGGCAAAGGAAAAACATGCAACAAAATGTGCAATAAACCGATTAAGTAGCAGGGGTACGAATAAAAATAGGCACAAGAGCCAAATCCTAACCACGCACTCCTAGATGACACACGGCAAAAGGAAGGGTGAAGCGAAGTTCGTCAAATCCATGAGACAACTTCCATTATGACAAACCAACACAAAGATGTAGAGGCACAATGAGGAGGTAACAATGGACCCTATGCAAGCAACAAGCGCACACACCAAACAATCCCTTCAATTGAACTCCTATCATGACGACAATACACTCATACTAGCATAATAGGGCGGTTTGAGTTGACGAATGGAGCAAACAAACACATGAAACTCTCCTAGACATTATATCAAACACTTGGAGTGCAAATGGATTGGATTTGCAAATGGTAAAAATCTATAGGAGGGTTATGCCCCAATTCACAAACATACTCAACTACGCACAATTAATCATCGGAAAAGCAAAATAAAAAAATCAAGACATCCATGTATATAGAGACATTACCCATGCCACACGGAAGAGGACATAGTGAAGAACCCATACCTTAAATTCGTGCGAAGGAGAAAATGGAATTGATATGTGATACAAAGGAGAACCGTTGAAATTATGACTGTGGGCTGGAAGAGATTGCGTGAGAAGATGGGAAATGATTTGGTTGAAATGGAAGTGACCTTGTTCTTGTTGTTATTTAAAAAAAATTGAAATTGCAGGGTTTACAGCCGTAAATAGGTGGACTACGGCTGTAAACAGGCCTCTTAAGATTTTGAAAAAAAAAATCAATTACGGCCGTAAGGTGGTCTCTGAAAAAAATGTTAAAAATGAATAACGGCCGTAAGCGTATGTGTTACGGCCGTAAGACTGCCTCTGATAGTTTTTTTTTTTTTTTGACGAAAAGAACTAAAATTAATCAAAAATGAAAATACGAAAATAAAGAGTTGAAGGGATGAAGAAACTTCCCTCTTGGGTTACCTCCCGAGCAGCGCCGTTGTTTACTGTCGTTGGCTCGACTGAGTCCGTGCGGGACTATTGCCCTTTGTTGGCGTTTTCCAGTGCAATCACCTCCAAGTTTTCAGTTTGGAATCCCTCATAATACGGCTTGAGACGGTGCCCATTGACCTTGAACTGTTTATCCGTACGCAAGCTCCTAATATCGACTGCACCATGCAGAGAGACATTAGTAACAACAAAAGGACCAACCCAATGAGAACGAAGCTTACCTGGGTGTCATTTGAGCAGGGATTGGAATAGTAACACCTTCTGGCCCTCACAGAAATTCTTTCGAGAAATGCGTTGATCGTGGAATGCTTTAGTTCGATCTTTATAGATCATTGCATTCTCGTAAGCATCATTCTGTATTTCATCTAGTTCCTGCAATTGGAGCTTCCTATGATCCCCCACTGCTCCCCAATCCATATTGCATTGCTTGATGCCCCAATAAGCTTTATGCTCGAGTTCCACCGGTAGGTGGCATGGTTTTCCAAATACCAATCGGTATGGAGACATACCAATTGGTGTTTTTTAAGCGGTTCTGTAGACCCATAAAGCATCATCGAGTCGAATGCTCCAATCCTTCCGGTCCGGTCGAATTGTTTTCTCTAGAATGGACTTCACTTCCCTATTGGAGATTTCTGCCAGTCCGCTAGTTTGGGGGTGATACGCGGTTGATACCCGGTGCAACACTCCATATTTCCGTAACAAGTCTTCAATGGTTCGGTTGTAAAAGTGCGTCCCTTTGTCACTGATCATAGCCCGGGGTATTCCAAACCTGCTAAAAATGACAGCTTTTACAAAATCTGCAACAACTTTAGCGTCATTAGTACGGGTGGCCCTTGCCTCCACCTATTTTGAAACATAATCGACAGCTAAAAGAATGTAATTACAACCAAAGGACGGGAGAAAGGGTCCCATGAAATCAATGCCCCAAACTTCAAAAATCTCACATACAATAATGGGGTTTTGAGACAATTGATCTCGTTGGGATAAGTTACCTGTTCTTTGGCAATTATCGCAAGACTTACAAAAAATGTATGCATCCTTGAAAAGGGTCGGCCAAAAGAACCCACTTTCCAATACCTTTTGTGTCGTCCTTCTAGGTCCAAAATGGCCACCACATGCGTATGAATGGCAAAAGGTGAGGATTGATTGATGTTCTGATTCCGGCACGTACCTTCTAATGATTTGTTCGGGGCATCTCTTCCACTGGTACGGGTCATCCCAAATGTAATATTTAGCATCGCTTCTCAACTTATGCTTTTGTGCCTGCGAAAAACCAATAGGAATTAGTTTAGCAGTCATGAAATTTACCAAATCAGCATACCATGGGGGATTTGCTTCGATGGCAAATAAACCCTCATCTGGGAAGGTTTCACGCAGAGGTAGGTCGTCCTCGGGTTTCCCTACCCGGCTAAGATGGTCTGCAACTACATTCTCGGACCCCGCCTTATCTTTGATTTCCAAGTCAAATTCTTGTAATAAAAGTATCCGGCGGATGAATCTAGGCTTCGCATCCTTTTTTACAAACAAGTTCCGTAAAGCTGCATAATCTGTAAAAATAATCACTTTAGAACCCAATAAATAAGGACGAAATTTTTCTAAAGCAAATACCACAGATAGAAGTTCCTTTTCGATGGTGGTATAGTTGTCTTGGGCCTGATTCAGGGTTCGGGAGGCATAGTAAATCACATGGGCCGCTCTCCCAACCCGTTTTCCTAGGACTGCTCCTACTGCATAGTCACTGGCATCACACATTATTTCGAATGGAAGATCCCAGTTCGGTGGTTGAATGATCAGGGTGTAGTTAGCCACTCCTTTAGGTGGTCAAAGGCCTTTTTGCACAGCTCGATGAATTTGAATGGGACATCATTTTGCAACAAATTGTAAAGTGGTGATGCAATTTTGGAAAAGTCTTTGATGAACCTGCGATAGAAACCTGCATGCCCAAGAAAAGATCGTATATCCCGCACATTGGCGGGGTAAGGTAATGCAGATATGAGGTCCACCTTAGCCTTATAAACTTCTATTCCCTTTTCCGACACTACATGACCTAACACGATTCCCTTATCTACCATAAAATGACATTTTTCCCAATTTAGGACTAAGTTAGTGGATCTAGGCATTACGTTAATGGATGCTCCTAAATCTATTAGTGCATGATTTACCTTGGTGTTACCTATTTGACATGGCACAGTGAACATACCGGGATCCTTACCCTTCGGAGGCAATTTCCTTTGGAATAAGGCTGAAACGCTTTCCCCCATTCTTACCTTCTCGTTTCCCACCAGTTTTCGTTTGCTAGTCCATAAATCCTTTAAAAATTTTGCATACCGGGGGACTTGTTTGATGGCCTCCAATAGCGGGATATTGATTTCAACCTTTGTAAACATCTCCAACATCTCTTTTTCCTTGCTCTCTTTAGTCACTTTTGCTAACCTGCTGGGAAAGGGAAGTGGAGTTAGTTTAACAATTGAGTTAGAGTTGGATTTTACCTGCGGGTTTTGCAAAGTTGTATCTTCCTTTTCATCTTCTTTCTCTTCTTCCCCTTTATTCTCGAAGATTTGTTTGATTTGTCCTTCAACCTCTTTTCCACTCCTCAGGGTTATGGCACTCACGTTTTTGGGGTTAACCTCGAGTTGAGAAGGTAGCTTCCCTCTAGATTGTGCCTCAAGTCTGTTGATGGTAGTAGCCATTTGGCTCATCTGATTCTCCAAATTCTGAATACTGGATTTGGTATCCTGTTGAAATTGCATTGTGTTAGAAGCCAAAGTTTTAACTATGTCTTCTAGAGAGATACCTGAGTTCTGGGGCCTTTGTTGATACTGCCCCTGTGAATGGAAATTTCCTTATTGTTGGAAATGCCCTTGAGGTTTGTTGGAGGGGAAACCCGGGGGCTTTTTATTCCCATAGCTTAGATTGGGGCGATCCCTCCAGCCAGGGTTATAGGTATTGAAGTAAGGGTTGTATTGCTGTTTTTGAAATGGAAACCCTTCTGCAGCCTTTACCTGTTAGCCATTCTCCTCTTGCAACACCGGACATGTATCCGTTGGATGTCCAAAGTTTGAACAGATTCCACATGCTTTGACCTGATTCGAGTTCCCTACAGCAAGCTGCTTAACGAGATTGGTTAGTTCATATAATTGACCTTCGATATTGGAACTACTTACCTCGTTCACACTGCGGACTTGGGAATCCCTACTTGAGTTGAATTGCTGAGTGTTCTCCGCCATGTTGGAGATTAAAGCTCGCGCTTGTTCCGGCGTCTTGTCCATGAGCACTCCTCCACTCGTGGCATCTATCATGTTTCTATCCATCGGTGCTAACCCTTCGTAGAAATACTGCACCAGGAGTTGCTCACTGATCTGATGGTGGGGGCAGCTCGAAATGAGTTTCTTGAAACGCTCCCAGTACTCATATAATGTCTCGTCATTGCTTTGGCGAGCCCCGAAAATCTCCTTCCCGATCGTCCCCGCCCTAGATGCAGGGAAGTACTTCTCTAGAAACAACCTTTTCATATCATTCCATGTGGTGACTGATCCAGATGGTAGACAGTACAACCAGTCTGTGGTGGCATCCTTCAATGAGAATGTGAAGGCTCTCATTTTAATTTGCTCCTCGGTAATGCACGTGGGTCTCATACTGTAGCAAACCATATGGAACTCCTTTAAGTGTCTATACGGATCTTCGCCGGGGTTCCCTCGAAAAGTTGGTAATAAGTGGATGAGCCCAGATTTAAGCTCGAAAGTTTTTCCTTCTTCCACCGTTGGAAACGTAATGCACAAGAGCTGCTGAGCCACATCGGGGGTAGCCAGTTGTTTAAGAGTTATGTTGTTAGCTGCCATTTGTCGCGCTGCTCTCCTTTGCTGCCGAGAAGTTCTCTCAATTTCTGCGTCAAGATCAAAAATTTCACAATTAGTTGACCGAGTTTTAAGCATATAAGCAAAGAAGCACAAATAATTATTATGTGAAAGCTACTCTCTTTTTTTTTATATAAATAAAGTGAAAATAAAATAAAGGTAAAATAAATGCCGAAAAATAAAATTCTAATTGATTAAACACTAAATTGGTTAACCATTCCTCGGCAACGGCGCCAAAAATTTGATGTGTGTCGCGATGCACCAAAATAATAAATAAATTCCTTGTTTACTATTACTAAGAATGTAGCAATGGAAGCAAGGGCCGATCCCACAAGGAACGGAAACTAACTTAGTGTCATGTCAATTAGAATCGTAAAGGGGGGTTTTCGAGTTCAAGTATTGTAAATAACGTGAAAATAAAATAAAAACGTAAATTAGATAAAATAAAAGTCAATTATTTGCAAGCCCTAGTTCTCAGGTTCAATCGTATTCTATCTCAATATTATCACTTTCCAAGTAACGCGTGTTCAATTTCCCTTTTTGATTTATCACCCGTAAATAGTTAATAAGCTCTAACTATTCCTATTCTCCCTTAATTGCATTTAATTAGAATAAGCTCTCTAATCAAACATTAGCCATTGAATAGCCTAAAACAAGCTCTTTAGATTTAAGACAACAACTATATATTGGTTGAGAAGAATTAGGATGAATTAGATTATCAATCACACAAGCTCGTGACAATTAACCTAAGTTGGAATTCTTTATGAAAATATTAAATTTCCAATTGCTACTATGATTTGAATAAAAAGACGTTTACGGATCCAATCATTCAAAATAGCAAATCTCAATACAACAAATTAAATGATAAAGTATTAATCAAATATATAATTGCTTTGATTAAATCAAAAACGCATACGAATCCAACAAATCAAAGTAAAGAATTTAGAACTATGTTACTAGTTTGGAAAAGCAATAACAAATTGTTATGAAATACAACTTCCCCTTCGAACTAGGTATGGAAGCTTAGCCGAGCATAGTCATGAAGAATTCTAGAATTTTCTTTCTTGATTCACCTTCTCGAGTTGCTTAATTTCCTTCCAATCTTCAAGCAAGCCGCGCCTCTTTCAAAAGAAATAATAATCCCCTTTTTTTCTGTCATGAGAACCCCTTTTTATAGCCTCAATTTCGTGCCCTATCTTTGGGATCAAGAAATCCCAAAATTATGGAAATTTTTGACTGGACAGTTACGGCCGTGACTTCTGATTTACGGCCGTAACTATATTTCTGCAATTTTTTTTTCTTTTAGAAGGTTACGGCCGTAACTTATCCTTTAAGGCCGTAAACTCTTTTCTGCTTATTTTTTTTCTGATTCAACATACTCTTACGGCCGTGAATGTGTGACTTACGGCCGTAACTTTATTTGCACCTAAGTCCCCAAACTTCAGTTTTGAGTGCATTTTGGTTTTTTTTTCTTCTTTTCTCTTCTTTTATGATCCTATACAATATAAAACATAAAATGCATTAAAAATACTTTGATAGAATCACATTATGGCATATTCAAGGGTATAAGTGCATAAAATAAACGTAAATATCACACTTATCAGCAACTCTGTAATGTGAAATGCTCTATGTGCTCTATCTAATCTGGATAAGGCTTCCTATATGTTTGACGAATTACTGGTCGTATTCCAAAGGCCATTTGGTCTTGTAGGATCTCTGTTGTTTGTTCCCTCAACATGGCATTTGGATCAAATAGAGGTCCTAGTATCTATTGTACGTAAGACATTGCTGGTGGTTTGATAGGATTGACCCCAACATTAGCCATGAATGGACCATTGTTTTCTTTATTAACACCATTGAATGGTTGGTTTGCTCCTTCACTGATGCATGTATCATTTGGTCCTATGTTTTGGATGTTTTCCTTCATATTAACGGCATCTCCCAAAGTGGATATTCCAACACATCTCGCATTTAAAGGTCCAAGACGCCCCATGTTGGATGTACCAATATGTGACGTTTCTAGGCTTTGACTAATATTAGTGGTTGGCAAACCAACGTTTATATATACATATGGTGAGCTGTTACCTATTAGGCTCCTAGTTTTAAAGTTTTTACCCCTTCATATATGATTTGACTAACATATTTAACTAACCAATTTGTTCATTACTTCGTTAAAGTGCCTAACTATTTTGTCATATTGTTATAATGCCTATTTCCATTTTGAGCAAGTTTTTCTACACTACGAATACTTTGTCAATCCACCTGCTCAACGATGTCCATAATGAGTTCTACCAGCAAAGTACGTATGATATGTGGGCTCAACTCCGTTGTTGGTTCATGATGACTTCGAGATCCTCTTGGTTCCAAGCTCTGTTAAGCCTCTTGTTAGAAGGAAGAAATCGATGTGAAACTAGCTCGTTGTTAGAATTTTTATGAGGCGTGATACTTTAATCTTCCCTAGACCAATTATCCCACCGGGCGTGCCAAATTGTTTCGCATAGGTGTTATTTCGCTTGTGCTAACAATTAAAGGATCGGACGAAAGTGTAATGGACAAATCTCTTGAAACATATTCCCAAAAAGGAGTGCTTGCACTAAAGAAAGCTTAATTAACAGGATGTCTCCAAGGAGCACAAGCACACAAGTTAAACTTGGATAGTTCTAAAATTTACGATAAGAAAATTATATCTCTATTTTGAGAGTTTTGATTTGTTGGTCCCTCTAAACTTCTAACTTTGTACTATATATATAAATTGACATAAAAATACCTACTACTTTGAACTTTCAATTTGTCGCCTTCACTTGATAACTGGTTTAGTTACTATCCACCATGTTACGTAATCGTCGTCCACTTCCTTGCTTAACTATCGTCCACTTCTATGCATCAAATAACTTCCCATGATCTTCATTGATTGTTCATGTCATAGTAATTGCTCATGAATGGCTAATCGGGTTCCCTTAGATCATGTGATGAATTATGAAAATTGCTTCTCGCTCAATCGCTCAAGTACTTTTGTAATCAACTAATCATCCAGACTCCTCCACATTGTCCTGTTTTTTTATAATGAACTCTAATGTTTTGGACTCTCATGTTGAACATTCGAATTGGGTATTTTTATGTGTCAACAGAAAATAAAACCGTTAGGAAAAAATCCAAACATTTAATTTAATCTCAATAAATTTTGGGTAGTCAAAAATATCATATAGCTAAAACTAGTGGTAATAGACAGGTTGGGTCACTTGTCAACTCGTCGGTTCATCTCAGCTCAGGTGGACTTGGCTTGATCGATGGATGACTTGGTCAAGTTATGAGACAAGCCATTGACCGAGCCTAACATTTTTTTTATGAGCCGAGCACCTAAACTCGTGAGACCCACTAGCAGGGGCAGACCCAGCTAGGGGCCCGTCGGGGCACGTGCCCAAGTAAAATTTCGACTTCCTTTTTTTTTTTTTTTAATAAAAAAAAATCAGTTGATTCTTGAACATAGTTATTACCTGATTCCCTAAAATTATATTGGAATATTTGAGATTTAAGAGTTAATATGTGTTTACAATTATTTATTTGTTTGTTTGTATCAGTTTTGAAAAAATATTTTAAGCGTAAATCCATGTTTTTTTTTTCTGATAAGCAAAGTAATGAAAATGAAGTTAGAATGAAAGGGTTGAGGAACTTGGTGAAGAAACTAATGTTGAAATTGAAGATATGTCTCAACGTCGGGGATAATGTTGAGGATGTTAGGAGTGACACTTTTAAATTTGATGTAGCAAATATTGAGAATGATGTGTACTTAATATTGACAATGATGTAATGGAATGTTATCAAAGTATGAAAACGCATAGAGAACAATTTTAATAAAAATTCAATTACTTTTTCATTCTTGGTCTTCTCCCTAAAAAAAAAATTTTGGGGGCGAACCCCCGTACAAACCGTCGGCAAAAACACAAATCGTGCCCAAGTAAGACGAAAAGTCTGCGTCCGCCACTGTCCGCTAGGTAACTCTTTTTTTTTTGCTCCTTTTTGGCTTTCGGTTTTTTATAAAAAAATGTTAATTTTCTATTTATTAAAAAAAAAAATAACTGGGTTGGCTCCACTCTTGAGATGAGCCATCGTGCCGAATCAAGTAGACATTAAAATCTATTCGACTACCGAGGCGAGAGATATTCATATTGTCTCATGCCAGTTTTATTAGATAGTTAGGAATACGTGCATACGTGATTTTGTGTTACTTACTTTTGTGATTTTTTCTTTGTTGAGATTTTTATACAATACTAGTTTAGTTTTGGTATTGTCAGTATTTTTCTATCAGAGAATTTTCAAAAAATAATTTCTTGTCCAATAAAGATAAATTCCTTTCTATTTTTTACATGAATTAAGAAAACATAATTATTATATATCGAAACTATAAATTTGCTTACATTTTACATAATATACCCCTACATTAAATAATAAGTAGTTCATATATGTGTTAATAACAATGCATATTAAATAGGGGTATATTAAAAAATTAAAATATTAAGATAATCTCAATAAAGAAAGTAACCTATAATTTGGGACAAACTCAAAAGGAAAACGAAAAAAAAAATTAATGAAAGATGAAATACATTACTAATGGGTCATTTTAAATTACTAAGGGTCCGTTCTTTTTTTGTTTCGATTTTGGATTTTGAGTTTTGAATTTTTTTTTGAATTTTGGATTTTGGTTGTTTGTTTTGGAATTGCTGAAAACATGTTCTCTTTGTAATTTTGAAAAACTGTTTTCAAAAATAGAAAACTGAAAAATACGTTTACTTTGTAATTTTTTGATATATTTATTTTGTAATATTTTATATATAAAAAATGATTGATTTGCTGAATTACATTAATTTTAATGTTAATAAATCAGTTACTTCTCTATGTCAATAAATTCATCATTAATATTGTTTCAGCTAAACAAAAATTTAACCACATACCAACAAAATCTTAACATAGATCTATATATAATGGCAAAATAACATAAGAACTTCAAGTGAATAAAGTGTCTCAGTGTCTCACATTTACCAAAAAAAAATAATAAAAAAAAATTAAAAAAAAAAATCTTAATATGGATCTATATAATGACAAAATAACATAAGAATTTCAAGTGAATGAAGTGTCACACTTTTACAAAAAAAAAAATATATATATAATAAATAAAAAAAATTACAAAAAAAAAAAAATCTTAAAATGGATATATATATATAAGAACTTCAAGTGAAGGAAGTGTCTCACTTTTACAAAAAAAAAAAAAAAAAAAATTTACAAAAAAAAAATCTTAACATGGATCTATATATAATGACAAAATAACATAAGAATTTCAAGCGAATGAAGCGTCTCACATTTAATAATAATAATAATAATAATAAATAAATAAATTACAGAAAAAAATCCTAACATGGATCTATATATAATGGAAAAATAATATAAGAACTTCAAGTGAAGAAAGTGTCTCACATTTAAAAAAAAAAAAATTTCAAAACGCGCGTTTTGGTCGTTTTGGACTTTTTAATACAAAATATTCAAAAAGCAATAAACTCGTTTTGAGTTTCCTTTGTATTTTTTTTTTTTTTTTTTTTTAAAAAAAATGCGCTTCTGAAAATGGACAAAGTGAACGTGTTTTCGATATTTTCAAAACTCGAAAACTCGAAACGGGCTGAAAATAGCAAAGAGAACGGGGCCTAAAATTTTTGCTTCAGTTTAGCAATTCGAAAATAATGTAACAAAGTATTGTGCGAAAGTTTCACATCAATATTATGATATTGCTATTTCGACTTTATTTGAACTCACATAATTAACTTAACAGAAATAAAAAATAAGTAACACAAAACGATAAAAATAGGAATATGAGAAGGTCTCTATAAAGATGTCCAAGGTAATCTTTAGGCTTTGGACCGAATAGTGCATTAAATCCAATTGTTGCCCGCATAGTGTTTAGTTGAATGAATAGTACCTAAATTGATGAAAAATCGGGCAATTTGCCCACATAGTATTTAACTGAATGAATAGTGCCTAAATTGATGAAAAATCATGACAATTTGCTAGCATAGTATTTAATTGGATGAATAATGCATCCAATTGTTGCTCGCATAGTATTTAATTGGATGAATAATGTCTAAATTGGATGAATAATGTTTTATTACAATTGTGTCTGAATTGGATGAATAGTATTTTATTGCAATTGGAATAGTTCCTAAATTGGATGAATAGTGTTTAATTGCAATTAAATGAATAATAGTGCATCCAATTGTTGCCTCCATATAGTGTTTAATTGGATGAATAGTGTATAAATTAGATGAATAATGTTTAATTGCAATTAAAATAGTGCCTAAATTGGATTAATAATGTCAATTTAATTGCAGATTAATAGTGCCTAAATTAGATAAATAATGTTTAATTATAATTGAAATAATGTCTAAATTGGCTGAATATTATTTAATTGCAATTGAATTAGATGAATAGTGCTAATTTAATTTCAATTGGAATTGATGAATATTTTCAATTGCAAATTAATAGTGCCTAAATTGGATGAATAGTGTTTGATTGCAATTGAATTGGATGAATAGTGTCAATTTAACTGTAATTTGATGAATAATGTCAATTACACATTCAATCTTTTATATATAGTAAGAAGAAGTAAGATATAGTAGTCCATTCGAAATTGCAAAATTTTTAATCATGTTCAAAATTTATATTATGTAAAAAAGATTATTGTGAATAAAATTTATCTTAACAAAAATTCTTTCAAAAAGTTCAGTATTACCCATAAACAAGCATGTTCAGATTTAAGAGCATGTTTGTGATTTTGAGGTTTTTCCATTTTTTATACTTTTCAACAACACATTCTTCAATATTTTTTATTTTTATTTTTTGTTTTATTACCGAATATTTCAGCTCTAACTTACTTGGCTTTTCAACTCTCTTCTCATAAACTTGGTTAGAAGACTCATCATTGATACGACAATGTAATCAATCAAAAATTAGGGAAAAAGCGGTTGTACCTCATGGGATACTGTCCCTCAACCGCCCGACGGATGGCAAAAAAATCCGATCCGTCCCGTCGATCCGTCGACCCGATCCGATCTGATCCGAAAAAATCCCGATTCGTGGATCGACGGATCGAAATTTATGTGATCCGTCCCGATCCGAAAATTCACGGAGCGGATTTGGATCGGGGCTGATCCGATCCGCCCCGATCCGCGATCCGACATTTTTTTAATATAATTTTTTTTATCATGTATAAAAATCTAATATGTAAATTTTGTAGCAAACTTTAATTTTTGGGAATAACCTGCAATCTTTGTATTTAAAAAAAAAAAATACATTTTCATGTTCTTCATTTGAAAAAAGAATTCCAATGAGTGATGGCAAAAAAAACTTGATCCGTTGAATCGGCGAATCGACCTCTATATATCTCGTTTCAATAAAATAAATAAAATTTAATAAAAAAAATAATTTTTCTAATTTTTTTTAAGGATTTATTTTTAAATATATTTAAAAAAAATTTTTAAAATTAAAAAAATTAAAAAAAATTAAAAAATAATTTGGCGGATCGGTCCATGGATCGGTGGACCGATCCGATCCGCCCTGACCCGACCCGAAATTTGATTGATCGCGGGGCGGATCCGAATCGGATCAAAAAAATTCGGGGCTGGGCGGATCGGGGTCCGATCCGCCCCCGTTGCCGACGAAAAACTGTTTGTTAAAAATTTTATGTTTAAAAATATGTTTTTTTTTTATGTTTTCGAGGTAGAATATGTGATTGTAAAGTGGAAAGAAAAAATGTGTGTGGTTAAAAAATGATTTGAAGAATTGTGTTATTTAAAAATATAAAAAACCATATTTTGCCAAACAGAGCCAATTACATACAAAAAGTCAAGTTCAAAATCTTGACCAAGCTAACTCAAGAGAGAAAAATGGTCCCTTTGAAATTCAAGTACTATTCTTCTTATAAAATTAACTAGTTGTCTACTCGTACGATGCACGGAATATATAAATTTTAAATCATAATTTTAAAAATATCTTGATTCAATCATATCAAATAAAAAACTTAATTTAAATTAAATTTCAATACAAAATGTTATTGAATTTGAAATTTTAAAAAGGATAAAACTATTCAAAATAAAAAATGCTATATGTACATTATGTATACCGCGCCACTCAAAATTTGACACTCATCCAATATATTAAGTAATATGTTTTATTTTTCCTTTTTTTTTTTAAACATTCCAATTTTTTTCAAAATAATGAAATGATTAAGCCTCCGTTTGGTAATAATATTCAGTTTATAAACTTGTTTATTTATAATTTTGAGGTAAATAATAGTGGCTGAAAATTGGATAGAGAAAATATGTGTGGTTAAAAAGTTGATAGAAAATAATTAATTATTTTTGTAACTTTTGTATTGAAGAGTTTACTCATTTATTGACACAATCCCGTTCTCTTGCGCTTGAAGCACAAGAGAACAGGTGCGCTTTGACAAAGCTTTATACTATTGGGTGTCAGCCGCTTCATTTTTAGTTTTTGTTTTTTTAATTTTATATATATATATATATATATATATATATATATATATATATATATATATATATATTTTCTTTTTGGTCTTATCTTTTAAATTTCATTTGGTAAATATATTTTTAAACATGTTTTTTATAATACAATTTTCAAATCAATTCTTAATCATACATATTTTTTCTTTTAATTTATCAATCACACATTTTACCTAGAAACATAAAAAATATAATTTTAAACAAAAAACTTATAACAAACAAAGCATACTTTAAAAAATATGTTTTTAAGTAATATAATTTCTCAAATCATTTTTTAAGATGATGGCTGTCATTAAACAACTTATTGTTGTACTTATTCGACATATTCTGGATTATATTTTAATCTCTGTTCGATAACGCTATACCAATTATAAATTGATTTATTTATATTTCTGAGGTAAAATGTGGGTTAAATAACACAATTTCTAAAATCATTTTTTAACATCACACATATTCTCTCTATTTTTAAACAATATATTTTAACTCAAAACATAAAAAATATATTTTTAAATATAAAACTTTTAACAAACAGACCTTTAATTTATTTTTGTTTTTAATTCTGTCTTGCATTGTAATTTTTGTAATTTGGTCTTTTTGTAATGTATTATTCTTGTCTTCACATTTTAACCACACATTTTTAACCAAATATTTTAAATTAATTTTTAACCACACATTTTCTCTCCATATTTTAACCACACATTTTACCTCAGAAATATAAATAAATCAATATTATAATTGGTATAGCGTTGTCGAACATAGACTAAAATGTAATCCAAAATATGTCAAAGGAGTACAACAATAAGTTGTTTAATGACAATCATCATCTTAAAAAATGATTTGATAAATTATATTGTTCTAAAACATGTTTTTTAAAGTATGCTCTGTTTGTTAAAAGTTTTTTTGTTTAAAAATATATTTTTTTATATTTTTAGGTAAAATGTGTGTTTGAAAAATGAAGAAAAAAATGTGTATGATTAAAAATTGATTTGAGAAATAATTATATTGTAAAAAACATGATTAAAAATATGTTTACCAAACAAAATCTAAAAGATAAGACCAAAAGAATATATATATATATATATAATAAAAAAATTAAAAATGGGTGTCAGCCGCTTGAAAAGCAAGCAGTTGATACCCAATAGTAAAGCTTTGGCAAAGCGCACCTAAAGCGCAGGAGAACATGATTGTTTATTGAAATATTAGGAAGTAAAATTTCAATATTTCTATTTATTTATTTATTTTAAAAATATATTGATTCATAATTTCAATTTCGAAGTTCAAAAATTTATATAGCATGTATTTATTTATTTTCAAATATATTAATCCAAAATTTTAATTTTAATTGTAGCACATTTACATAGACATGACATTTATGTTCAAATATATTAATACAATTTTTTCATTTCCTATATTATACATTTACATAGATATCACATTTATTTATATTCAAATATATTAATCCAATTTTTTCATTTCCTACATAACACATTTACAAAGATACCACATTATTTATGTTCAAATATATTAATATAATTTTTTCATTTTCAATATAACACATTTACACATAGTATATTTATTACAACTCTTACTACATATGTAATAAACAATAAATTCTTCTACAAAAATATTTATTCTTTATTTATTTATTTATTTTTATATATAAAAGTAGAAGTGAGACTCTCTTTCCTTACTTTTACTTTTATATATATAAAGATATAAAGATAAAGATAAATATTTATATAGCATGTATTTATTTATTTTCAAATATATTAATCCGAAATTTTCATTTTCAATGTAGAACATTTACATAGATATGATATTTATTTATGTTCAAATATATTAATACAATTTTTTTCATTTCCTACATAACACATTTACATAGATATCACATTTATTTATGTTCAAATATATTAATCAAATTTTTTCATTTCCTACATAACACATTTACATAGATATCACATTATTTATGTTTAAATATGTTAATTAATCTAATTTTTACATTTTCAATGCAACACATTTACACATAGTACATTTATTACAACTCTTACTAAATATGTAATAAATAATAAATTCTCCTACAAAATATTTACTAAATATGTAATAAATAATAAATTCTCCTATAAAAGTGGAAGTGAAGAGAGAGAGTCATTAAATGTAATTTTTCCTCCAAAATGACTCTTTCTCCTTACTTCTACTTTTATAATAATAATAATAAAGATAATAATATAAGAAGAAAGTTACCTTGCATAATCATGTTTAATAATCATGTCTCTATGACCAAGCTAACTTGCTAGTACTTATCTTGGTCAGAAGAAAGTTACCTTACATAATCATGTTTAATAAATAGAGCATAGAACAAAAGATTAACTCTATTGTATTTTATTCAAAAAGGTGGAAATGAAAATATTTTCCATCTAAGTGAGAAAGTGTTTTCTTGACTAAATAGTGAGAAAATATTTTTCAAGCAAATGACATAACTTGTATTTTATGTCATTGTACCAAGAAAATATTTTTCAATCAAAATTTCACAATCAAACAGAAAAGATGAGAATTGTTTTCCATGAGCGAGATTTTTCAGGCAAATAATAAGCAATCAAACATGGTTAAGAAAAATATGTGAGAAAAGTTATATGTTTCCAAGGAATGAAATCGTTTTAAATTCTCAACCATGACCTTAACAACAAAATTATGCTGCCCAACCTAGCCTAGAGAGGTTCGAATTCTTTTATCCAAGTTCGCAATGATTATTACAATAAAAAGAATAAATTATAATTCAGTGTTGAAACATTTTCTTCTTTCTTCTTTTCGAGCTCCTTCGACATTAGCTCCAACGAGTCCGTCATGAGCCAGCCATCCGAAAAATAATGTTCGCAGGACAAAAAACAAATCATCTTCTTAAACTGTAGTGAGGACTGTTGGAATTTAGGATTAATTAATGATTAAATGTATGAATTGAAATAATTTTCAAATAGGTGTCTTGATTGAGTACGACTCTTCAAAATGCAAAAGATGCATAATAAAGAGTCATGACTTTTGATAAGATGCAATCTACACCATCAATAATGAAATGATGCGATCTAATGATTGACATGATTTTGTACCAAAAGATATGACCATTCGAAAAGACACATTAAAATTTATAAATTGCACCCTCCTAATTCCATTTAATTCACTACAAATCAATTCCATATAATTGATTTCTAATTCTTTTTTTCTCCAAATTCTGTCAAAATAATTTCCAAATTATTTTGAATTTCATATTTGATATCTATTATTTGATGTATATTTCGTTCTTGAAGAGTATAGTCAAGCGTTGGTTCGCCGGACAAAATTAATACCGTACTAGATTAATTTTGGAAGAAGCGTTGTATCTTGGGAGTGGACGTCCATTTTATCCTGTTAACACCAGTGCAGGAGGCGAAATCCGTCTTAAGGAGATTTGCGGCATACCTCGTTTCATTTTATCTCCTTCTGATTTCTCCATGTAAGTCGAAATTATATGTGCATATCATGATTTCGGTAAGTCAAATATATTCGATACTTTGCAAGTGTAAATCGTTATTTAATCATCTTTGTATGCACGTATTTTTTTCGTTAAAAGAATATAATTATGCACTAATTTTATCCAACAATCTTAAGACGAATTTGGGTGTTGTGTAAATTTATATTCTTTTCTGATAGACGGAGAGGCTTGTGAAATCCCAAGTTTGGGATTTTGTTAAGTTTATGCACGTCTAAAATAAGAAAGTATATAAGTTTTATTGCTTATGCTATGTACATTGTTACAATTTTGTTGTATCCTAATTATATAGTCTCGCTTATCTTGTTGAAGATTATGTTACTATTTGTTGATATAATTATCATTCATCTTAAATGATAATTTGAAAAGGACAATGGTCTATTTCATGAAAACCTCACTTAACTTGATAAAATTGTGAGATGGTAGTTGCGTAAATTAGAAGATAATATTATATTATATTATCAAGTTATATATAATTGTACAACAAGTGTATTTATTCATTATGTTGTTTGCCTCTATAAAATGAATAATGTGAATAGTGTTGATGAATATTAAGATTAGTTTGACCTATGTATCGTGGGGTCGAACAATTTATTCTCAACATAAAATTGGATCTATCCAAGTCTTTATGGGGATAGCAAGTTCTACAAGTTGCATTCTTAAATTACATTTATGGAAAGATGAAAAGGTTGAAAGCCCTTTTATACAAAATAATACTATAGAAATTATAATGGACGGTAAACCAAAAGTTGTTAGTATTGTAAGTCCTAAATATGAAAGTAAGTGAGCTTTCATTGATGTTTCTAGTCATTTATATATTGACTAGAAGTGAAATAATATTGTTTATTCAGCAAATAAACATATGATCGAACTTTAATATAGTTATTATATGAATATTTTATTACAAAATAAGCTTTACCCAGAATTTTGGGTCTATGAATTTTGTTTGAAAAATATTCTAAATTAAAGTTCAAATGCAACCCAAGATTTGTGGGGAGGTTGTCGTTGCTTTCTTCAAATTAGAATATTATGATATTCAAAAATTTTTGAAATGACAAACTGCACTACAATGAATACCTTGTTAAAATTAATATGCGTATAATGTTGGGAATTGAATATCCAATACAAGGATTCAAAATCTACTAGTAAATATATTTTTTACTATTGAGGGTGTAGTTATTTTGTGAAAATCGTTAATACAACTTAAGAGTTGAAAGAAATTAGCGCTTTCAAATGAAGTTCGAAGGAAGCATGATGGCTTTAATGATTTTTGGAAGGATTTTCTAATGATGGCATTTGTGCCAGTTATATCATTTGATTGAGAATGCTAGCTATTAATCATATGGTACAAAATGTCATGTATAACAATAAGTCTTGAGTTTAGGACATTATGGCAATTACTCTTAAATGGAACAATGCTGATTGTTTTATCAAAGGATAGCCTATCAGATTCGTTTATAAATGAGTTATTTTAAGAGTAGATTGCGCATCGAGTGAAATGGGTGTAAAGCCTAAACTAATGGGTTAGCTTAATGGAAACCTAACCTGGCAACTGGAGATCCCATGAACTAGGTTCAATAGGAAAACTATTTATGATTGACTCGATGAGAAGCACTTCGGAGTTTAGATTCCTTCCCATTTCTATGATGCAAAAGTGCTGCATACAAAGAAAGTTAAGGATAAACTTTTCTTTTAATGATAACTATATCTTGTAATTAGTACGAGTGAGGTGTTTTAGGATACTCTATAGAATATCACCTATACTAGTGCGAACGTGGCCGATTCTTTGAGAATTTTACTTAGGCGAATTCTCTAAAAGCACTCGCAGAACCCAAGTTGTTCAGGGCCGAAATAATGAACAACATAGAGAACCAAGTTTGATATGAGAGATGATGTGTTTGATCAATTGTCTGAGCTTGCAATAACGGCTGACAGTTCAAAACGTTGCGTTTACTGATTAACAATGAGTTCGATAGATTCTTACTATGGAAGGTACAAAGCGAAAGCTACCTATCTTGATGTGTTATCTTTCAAATTGTACTCTTCATCTTCTTTGTTCTGAGTCGACTTCTTCCATTCATGTGGGGGATTTTTGGAATTTAGGGTTAATTAATGATTAAATGTGTGCATTGGAATAAGTCTCCAATAGGTGTGTTGATTGGGTGCGACTCTTCAAAATGCAAAAGGTGCATAATAAATAGTCAATGACTTTTGATAAGATGCAATCTACACCATCAATAATGAAATGGTACGATCTAATGGTTGACATGATTTTGTGCCAAGAGATATGATCATTCGAAGAGACACATTAAAATATATAAATTGGACCCTTCTACCATTTAATTCACACCAAATCAATTCCATATAATTGATTTCTAATTCTTTCAAAATAATTTCCAAATTATTTTGAGTTTCATATTTGATATCTATTACTTGATGTCTATTCTGTTCTTAAAGAGTATAGTCAAACGTTGGTTCGCTGGACAAAATTAATACCGTGCTATATTAATTTTGGAAGAAACGTTGTATCTTAGGAGATGAACGTCCATTTGATCCTGTTAGCACCAGTATAGGAGACGAAATTCGTCTTAAGGAGATTTGCATTCGTATACCTCGCTTCATTTTATCTTCTTCTAATTTCTCCATGTTAGTAAGTCGAAATTATATGTGCATATCATGATTTCGATAAGTCAAATATATTCGATATTTTGCAAGTGTAAGTCGTTATTTAATCTTCTTTGTATACACGTATTTTTTTCGTTAAAAGAATATAATTATGCACTAATTTTATCCAACAAGGACAACAAATCAACAAAACTAATCAAATAATACAAAAAATTGCAAGTTTAAGTTACTGAAAATATAAATTAGCCACTTAGGAGTAACCAAAAAAAAAAAAAAAAAAATTCTCACTCTATTATTCTTTAAAAATCTAAGCACGTCAACTTATTAATGCCGTAATCGACTTAGATGTGTCGATCCGGGTAGTTCGGGTCGGGTCGACCAGCCAATATAAAAGCCAGGTAACGACCTGCTTGAAAAAAAGCCCGCCCGCTGCGGGTTACGGGCCGATTCCGGGTCATCCTAAAAATTTTGAACTACAACCCAGACCCGTCCGTTAGCCAATGCGGGTTGCGATTCGTTTTAATTTGGCCCGTATGAATAAAAATATAGATTTTTTCATATTTATAGCAAATTTTTGTGAAGTTTCTAAATACAAAATGATTAAAATGATAAATTCATATTTATACCACAAAATATTTACATAGAATTTAAAATTATATTTTATGTTATATGAATTACTTCTAAATTTACAAATTTAAATAAAACATAAACAAATAACAATTAAATGCTAAATGTATTTCTAATTACTATTATCAATGAATATTATGTTTTTTAGCTATTAGGGAGAAAAAAAATAAAATTTTGCTTTAAAAGTTGTATTAAAGTTTGTAGAAGAAGAGAGATTTTCAATGTTACTATATTTAATAAAAACAATTTCTTTTTACAGGCCAACGGGTTAACCACGGCCTGCGAAGGTTTGACCCGCAAAACCCGAGGTTCACAACTTCTTGATCCGTGAACCGCCAGCATTGGTCACGGGTCGGCCTGCGGTCCCAACCCCTGGGTCGATTCGGGCCGATTTTCACGGGTCTGATCGGCCTGTCTGTCCGTCTTGACACCTCTAAATCAACTTCTCACTCCTCACAAAAAGGCCAATCGAAGTGAAAAGTTTGTCTAAGATTCAAAATTATTGTATATTTCTTACCGCAACACATTAATACAAATAATTGACAATAAGTCCGATATATATTCTCAAGAACTAGCCTCCGTTATGGCTCCCAAGATCAAATAAGAATCTCTTTTGATTAGCTTATATTGCTTTGGGACTCCCACGTTTATTTCGCCCATGTTTGGTCCTAATTTTTTAAAATCAAATTTATTCAACACTCAATTTCAATCATCCATCATAATCAAGCCTACTATTTTTAATTTTTCAAACTTTTTTAACCACATATTCTCAAAAAGATATTATTCAACATCACATTATTCTAAAAAAAAAAAAAAAAATGGTGGCCAAACAGGTAAAAGTCAGCAGACCAGTCCACATTAAGTGACTTGTATGGGAAGGTTGAGATCTATATGACTTAATACAAGGTCATCCCCCATATAATCTAAAAGCTTGACAAAAATCGCATAAAAAATTTGTTTTTCCCTTTGAACCGATACTAGTATTATTGGACTAATATCTTTCCGATGTAATTGTTATAGCAAAATCTATAAAATTAAAATTTCATCAAATGAAAATCCAAAAAAAAATAAATAAAAAATAAAAAAAGACCCATAAAATATTGAATAAACAAAATTCAATAAATCGAACACAAAAAAAGAAAGAGAATGTCAACTTTTAGAAGAAAAAGAAGAAGATCCAAATGAAGAAGAAATAGAAGAATTTGGAATAGATTATGAATCGCTAGAATTCTTAGACAATGAAAAAATTTATGATATGTTAATCACAGAACAAGATATAGAAAATTTAATAAATAGATTAGAAAAAATGGAAATATTATGAGAGAATGTATTAAAATATTGGGAAAAAGATATAATTTTTTGTGAAATAAAAATAAAAAACCCAGAATATATTATAAGAACAAAAAACATTGAAACAACTAATTTAGACTTAGAAGATTTTAAAATGCATATTGAAGAATTGATAAAATTAGGAGTTATTAGAAAATCAGATAGTCCACATAGATCAGCAGCCTTTATTGTAAGAAAACATTCAGAAATTGTTAGAGGAAAAAGTCGGATGGTTATTAACTACAAAAGACTTAATGACAATACAATAGATGATGCATATAAAATTCCAGATAAAACAGTTTTAATTAACAAAATTCAAGACTGTAAGATTTTTAGTAAATTTGATTTAAAATCAGGATTTTGGTAGGTAAAAATGCACCCAGACAGTATTAAATGGACAGCATTCACTTGTCCAGAAGGACATTATGAATGGCTAGTTATGCCATTTGGTTTAAAAAATGCACCAAGTATTTTTCAAAGAAAAATGAAAGACATTTTTAATAAACATAGTAAGTTCATTCTAGCATACATTTTTTTTTTTTCAATTAAGGGGTTTTTAGTTAAATATGTTTGCCAACCGATAACTTTAGTAATATAGACCTCTCTGTTAAAAGTTCAAAATTACCCTCAATGAATAAATTGAAAGGTATATCATTTCTTTATTCTGGTTGATTTAACTTGAGACTAATTATTTGGACATTTTGTAAATTTTTCAATTATTTTAAATACTCTTTGTATTTTGATAATTTTTCAAAGGTTTTGGGATGATCTTGCTTAGTTATATCCTAATACTATTCCTTCTGAAATTTCTTCTTCTATATCATTATGTTTGAGTGATATATTATAAACTATATTTATATTTTTGGTAATTTCAACATAATTGAATCTTATATTATTTATGCAAGCGTAATCAATATCTTTATATATTTCTTCTAATCTGGACTGGGCAACAGAATATATGTTTTGATATTTTTCAGTAATAGTTAATAAAAACGAAATATTTTTATCATCCAAATACATTTTTTCACAATCACTAGAAGTGGATGCTTGTGAAGTGTTCATAAATTCAAGCGATAAGGTTGATCAGGATTATGTCTAACTATTCGATTTTCTTGATCTAAGGTTCTTAAGACTAAATCTGGGAATCTAATTTCAGTATTTTCTTGTAACCAAAACAGATGTTGTTGTTCGTACTAATGATATCTGATGATATTTAGTATTTTTTTACACTTTTCCTTATTATTTTCTTAATTTAATTCTCTGAGAAATTTTTCTATCTCTTTGGATCTTAAATCAAAGGTATTATCTTTAACTATTCTAAGTCTCTCAATATCTTTCTTATCATCATTGTTCATAATCAATGACTAAAATATATAAAATTACAAGCATGTGGAAGCATATGATTAAAAATATGTAATTAAAAGCATGTAAATGACAATAAGTAAACTTATAGTAATAAAATAGAAATAACAGGCTTTCCCTTCAGTGTCGTCCTATAGCTGCCTTGCATGTACTCTATCAATCCTTCAAATGAATATTAGATATTTTTTAATAAATTGGGTCCACAACTACTTTTACAAAAAAAAATTCAATCAAGGTTGCACTTCTCACTCTAGAAAACTAGTTGTGTTTCCACAGACGTTATCTCACAGTATTCAGAGTCTCTGTTTTCACCCCTATCTCGATTCCTTTCAGGAAGACCTTACTTAGAAATTTTCCAAAACTACATGTTTTAAAAACAAGTTTTAAAACTGAAACAAAGCTCAAATATTATCCTAAAATGTCACAACACATCAAAAGGCTGATGAGATCTCTACTAAGCAACAGATTCTTCAAAGAAGAAAACTCATTTTTGAAAAATATCGATATTGTCGGGGGTCCAGAGAAACTTAATGAAAACCTTTTTAAGAAACTATGATAAAAACTCAAACATCATTTCATTCATTTATTGACATTGTACATACTGCAAACTATATACAGATACCTTTGGTACTCACCTTATGAAGTTTAGAACTCCATAAGTGATTACCTTATTACAAGCTTTGATATCTTCAGACAATCTACCAATATTTTTCTTGAATACAAGTGGTGTAGACAAGTTTTGAATAAAAGAATACAAGTGCTTGACTCAGATATTTCGGGATGATCTCTTCACTGAATCTCTTCCCCCTTTTATAGAGGTCATGGATTATTTTCCTCCTCTTCTTTTTGATGACAAGAAAGGACTCTTATCTCTTTTGCAATAAATTTCTTATTGAGTAGTCATCAACCATTTTTTTCGGTGTATTTATCTTTCTTGCTAGCTGACTTCAATAATTCTTGAAAAGTTATCTTCTGGATTGTGACAAAACACCATAGCCTTTCTTTAATAAGGAGACTTTATTAAAGTAGTAAGTGAATGGTCTTTGTCATGGCAGCTACTGTTGAGTGCATTTTACATGCATATTTCATATATTTTTTGTGGCACTTTTTGAGTAATTTGGACAAATATCTATTTAATTGTGCATATTTTGTGGGTAAATAGGTTCAACAATCAATTTCATGGAGAAAGCATGAGAAAGGAGCTAAATGGATGAATAATTGAAGAAATTAAGGAGAAAAGAGTCAAATCCTTCAAAGAGTCAAAGTTTGGGGACCAAATTGTTACTTCCGGAAAGTTTTGGATCGCATGTGCAATTGATCGAAGGACTAAATTGCAAGTTTTAAAAGTTGACGGACTTAAATGCACTTTTGAAAGGGCTTAACTGAAAGAAATCAGACACTTTGGGGACCAAGTTGATCTACACTGAAAGTTGAGGACCCAATCGTTAATTATTAAAAGATGGAGCTACCAGATGAACCACATGATCGCGTGGCTCTTACAAGTTGCGTTCGCGAGATAGGCCAAAAATCCAACCCGAGATTCACATGGTCAACCACGCGATCGCGAGACATTCAACCACGCGAACGCGTGGTCAAAAATTTGAACTGATTTTCTGGGCCGACCTGGTGTGACCCGGTTCGGCCCAAACGCTGAGAACGCGGATCTACGTGATTTTTGGGTATTTTTGGGCGTTTTTGGCTAGGGTTTGGACATTTTTCTCTCATTTTTCACCCTAAAACTCATTTTTCTCTCCATTGTTCTTCATCTTCTTGCTTTACTCTTGTAATTTCCCTTTTTTTTTTTTTTGTATAGTTTTGTTGATGAATGTTAATTTGAGGGAGAAACACCAGCATTATTGTGGAAGAATAGTGATATTTTGAAGCAAGAATCATTGGTGAAGGGAAGTGTTTTTGCTTAATCTTCATATTTCTCTATTTATTTTACTTCATAGTTGAAATGATGTATTTAATTCTTGAATTTTATTATTATTTCACTATGGGCTAAACTATTTTGTGTTGAGATTATTGATGAAGCTTGACCTAACTTATTTGATTTTAATGCTTGTATTAAGAATTTAAGTTTTTTATTATCTTGTGCATTTATTGTTGTATTTATTGACTAACATTTATTGTGACCACATTTATGCTTAGGTTTCATGGGATGTGCAATTATTGAGAAATTGTTATGTATTCTAGATTAATACAATATTTGCTGTAGGTTCTTGTTTAGGATAGAGATATACCTAAAACCCTAGATGACCCATTGAGCTATTTTCACATAGGTTTAATGCAATTGGTGTGTTTTTAATCGACATAAAGATATAGTAGGTTAATGCCACTAATTAGGGTTGATTTCACTCGAGAGAGGTAATTGGCTAAGCTTGGAAAATCGGGTCTAACATGATTAATGAATTGCATTTCTATTTGCTTGTGATAATTCAATTAGGTAATGGTCAAGTGGAATCAAGAATCCCAATACTCCTTTATCATCTATTCATCACCATTTTTCTAGTTATTTATTTACAATTGCAACTTTAATTCTAGTACGAGAACATTCCCAAACAAATCTTTATTGTGAGTGTTTCTTGTTAAAATTAATTATACTAGAGTGTAGTTGAAATAGACAATCCTTGTGGGATCGATAAACCGGACTCAATTAGTCTACTATCACTTGTATGCGACTCGTGCACTTGCGGTGTGTTTCTAGCGAACAAGTTTTTGGCGCCGTTGCCGGGGATTGTTTCTGTTTAAATTACATTTTAGTTGATATTAGTTTTGACTTTTAGTTACTTTTATTTCTTGTAAAAATTTTGTTTTGTTTTGTGTAAGAAATCTTCTAATTTCTTGTGTTGTTCTGGGTTGTTAATTGTGCATGTGTCGAAGTAGAAGTCTTGATCTCGTTGAAATAGATCCGGATATCGAGGAAACTTTTCGACGTAGGTTAAGGGAACAACGGGAAGTTAGGAGACAACTTCTTACTAGGATGGAAGGAGAAAGAGTTAACATCGAGCTTAATGTTCCAGTTGCAATTCCTCCAGGGGGTGGAATCCCACTCGATTTTGTTCCTAAAGCAGCTAGAGCTCAAGAGCCCGTTGTTAATGAAGAATACATGCTTTTTGGAGATTTCATGAATCCTCCTATTGTAGAGAATCAATCAAGCATCGTCTATCCCTCCTACAATCATCCAAATTTTCAACTTTGGCCGGATGTCATCAATTTATTCTCCAACACCATCTCATTCTATGGGAGGACCGATGAAAATCCACATACCCATGTGGTACGGTTCCTAGAGATTTGTAACAACTTCAACTATGAGGGTTTGAATGTGGAGGCAACCCGGATGAGGTTATTTGTACATACATTGAAAGATAAAGCAAGAGAATGGCTTGGCACTTTGCCTCCGGGGAGCATCACGACTTGGGTGGAGTTTGTCCAAAGGTTCACTACAAAATTTTTCCCATCATCTAGAGTTGCTAAACTCAAGCTTGATATTACTACATTTTAACAATTCGAGATGGAGAGCTTTCATGAAGCTTGGGAGATATTCAATGATATGCTTAGGAAGTGCCCAAATCATGGAATTACATTGGGGCAACAAGTCAACCACTTCTATGCCGGGCTAACTCCTCCTTACCGTTCAAATGTGGACTCATCCTCTAATGGGTCCATCAAAACAAATAGCATTCGGAAGGTTTATGATTTGTTTGAGATCATGAGTGAACAAAGTGCAATGTGTCCAGATAGAAGTGCACCAAGGAGTTCTAGTGGTGCACGTGGGGGTGATGATTATGCACTTGTTTTGTCAAAGATTGATTCCTTAGCCAAGAAAGTGGAAGGGTTATCTACTTCAACCTCTCGGCCAGTCAACATGGTTCAAGCCCCTCTGGTATTTGATATATGTGGGGCTAATCATCAAAGCTCTATGTGTCCATTGGTGACAAGTAGTTCTTCATCTACCGAGCAAGTTGCTTATGCTCAAAATTTCCAACGCCAAGGGTCTCAATCCATATGCTCCCACATACAATCCCGGTTGGAGAAATCATCCAAATCTATCTTATGGCAACAATCACAACGTGTTGAATCCAAAGCCACAAGAGAAGAAAGAGGGATGGGAATAGGCTATCACCAAGCTAGCAAATCATCAATTGCAATATCAAGAACGCAATGATACCTCTTTGAAAAATTTGGAGAAGCAAGTGGGCCAAATAGCTAAACTTCTCTCGGAAAGGCAACAAGGAGCTTTGCCTAGCAACACCGAGACAAATGCTAGGGAGAATGTTCAAGCTATTACAACAAGGAGTGGGGTGCAATTTCCTGAGATCACGGCCCCACAACCAACAACTCAATCAAACAAGGATCCCATTGAAGAAAGTGAGCCTATTCAAGCATCCAAAAAAATTGTTGAAGTGCCAAAGGAAAGTGAGCCGGAAGCATCCACATCAAAGGCCCCAACACCGATCAAGGCTTATGTGCCTCCTATTCCCTTTCCTCAATGGTTGCAAAAGCAAAAGCTCGACGGTCAATTTGGAAAATTTTTGGAAGTGTTCAAGAAGCTACACATCAACATTCCTTTTTCCGATGCATTAGCTCAAATGCCAAGCTATCCCAAGTTCATGAAGGATATTCTATCCAACAAAAGAAGACTTGAAGAACATGAGACGGTGATGCTAACTGAGGAATGTAGTGTGATCATTCAAAACAAGCTTCCTCCAAAAATTAAAGATCCAGGGAGTTTTACTATTCCATGCACTATTGGTGATGTTAATTTTAGTAAAGCTTTATGTGATCTTGGTGTTAGTATTAATTTGATGCCTTTGTCCATTTTCAGGAAATTGGAACTGGGGGAAGCTAAAGCAACCACCGTGTCTCTACAATTGGCGGATAGGTCCATAAAATATCCTCGGGGGATCATTGAGGATGTTCTTGTGAAGGTTGATAAATTCATCTTTCCGATGGATTTCATTATTCTAGACATGGAGGAAGATCATGAAATTCCAATCATATTGGGAAGACCATTTCTAGCAACCGGGAGAGCACTTATTGATGTGCAAGAAGGGAAATTGATTTTGAGGGTGCAAGATGAGCAAGTCACCTTCAATGTGTTGAAGGCCATTAAATATCCTTCGGAGTAAAATTCATGCTTTCGGGTGGATGTAATTGATCATCTAGTGGTAAACTCCTTCAACTGTGGGATTTCTAAGGATCCATTGGAGTCGTGCATCGCCCACTCTTTGACTATTGAGGATGATGATCATGAAGTCGAACAAATGGCTCATTACTTGGAGGCATCACCACAATATCAACACAAGAGGGCCCCCTACTTTGAGGAGTTGAAAAAGAGTTCTTCACCACCCCTACCATCTCTCGAGAAGGCACCCTCGAGCAAAGCCTCTTCCTTCTCATTTGAGGTATGCTTACTTGGGGGAATCTTCTACCCTTCGGTCATTATTTCTAATTTTTTGAATGAGATGGAGGAAGACAAATTGCTTCGGGTATTGAGGGAGCACAAGGAGGCTATTGGATGGACCATCTCGAATATTCGAGGTATTTGCCCTTCGTTATGCATGCATAAAATCCTCATGGAGGATGATTTCAAACCTTCGGTGGAGCATCAACGTTGGTTAAATCCTAACATGAAGGAAGTGGTAAGAGCCGAAGTGGTGAAGTAGTTTGATGCGGGTATTATCTATCCAATCTCGGATAGTGCATGGGTGAGCCCGGTGCAGGTAGTGCCAAAGAAAGGAGGTGTTACCGTGGTGGAAAATGAAAATAATGAGCTTATTCCAACAAGGCCAGTGACGGGGTGGAGAGTTTGCATTGATTATCGCAAGCTCAACAATGCTACTAGGAAGGATCATTTTCCCCTTCCATTCATCGATCAAATGCTTGAACGATTGGCAGGTCACTCTCATTATTGCTTCGTAGATGGGTATTCAGGCTATAATCAAATTCCTATAACCCCTGAGGATCAAGAGAAGACAACATTCACATGCCCATATGGAACTTTTGTATATAGGAGGATGCCCTTCGGTCTCTGCAATGCCTCCGCCACTTTTCAACGGTGCATGATGGCTATCTTCTCTGACATGGTGGAGAAATTTATTGAGGTATTTATGGATGACTTCTCGGTTTTTGGTACTTCATTTGATGATTGTTTGAATAATTTGGGAATGGTGCTAAAAAGATATGAGGATACCAATTTGGTTTTGAATTGGGAAAATGTCATTTCATGGTTCAAGAGGGGATAGTTCTTGGGCATCGAATTTCAAGCAAGGGGATTGAGGTTGATACAGAAAAAATTCAAGTTATCGAAAAATCACCTCCCCCAATCTCGGTAAAGGGCATAAGAAGCTTCTTGGGGCATGCAGGGTTTTATAGGAGGTTTATCAAAGACTTCTCAAAAATCACGAAGCCACTGTGTTCATTATTTGAGAAGAGTACCACATATGATTTCTCTAAAGAGTGTCTTCAAGCTTTTAACACTCTTAAAGAGAAACTCATCACGGCACCTATTATTGTGGCTCCGGATTGGAGTTTGCCATTTGAGCTTATGTGTGATGCAAGTGATTATGCCGTGGGGGGGGGGGGGGTTTGGGGCAAAGAAAAGACAAACTCTTGCATGTCATCTACTACGCTAGTAGAACCTTGATCGATGCTCAATTGAATCATGCTACTACCAAGAAGGAAATGCTAGCAGTGGTCTTTGCCTTTGATAAGTTTCGGTCATATCTTGTTGTCTCCAAGGTGATTGTGTATACCGACCACTCGGCCCTCAAGTATTTGTTGGCAAAGAAGGATGCCAAGCCGCGGTTAATTAGATGGGTTCTTCTCCAAGAGTTTGATTTGGAGATTCGTGACAAGAAGGGGACAGAGAATCTTGTAGCCGATCACTTATCTAGACTTGAGCAAACGGAGGAAGTTATTGATGAAGAGATAAGTGAGGTATTCCCGGATGAGCAACTTTTCCAAATCATGGATCTTCTACAAGCTTCTAGTGTGCCATGGCATGCGGACCATGTGAATTTTCTTGCAAGTGGTATCACTCTCCTGGACCGCTCTTATCAACAACGGAAGAAGTTCTTTGCGGATATCAAGCATTATTTTGGGATGACCCGTTATTGTTCAAAAGGGGTCCGGATCAATCATGAGAAGGTGTGTGCCCGAGGAGGAAATGGAGAAGATTCTTGAACAATGTCACTCATCACCTTATGGAGGTCATTTTGGTGCAGTGAAAACCGCATCAAAGGTTCTTCAGTCGGGATTTTATTGGTCCACCTTGTTCAAGGATGCTCACACACTTGTGTCCAAATGTGATCGATGCCAACGCCTGGGTAATATCTCTAACCGAAATGAAATGCCCTTAAATTCTATTTTAGAAGTGGAGATATTCGATGTTTGGGGTATTGATTTTATGGGACCTTTTCCATCGTCCTTTTCTAATCAATACATTTTAGTGGCGGTGGACTATGTGTCGAAGTGGGTAAAAGCGGTGGCACTCCCCACAAATGATGCTCGAGTGGTGGTGAATTTTTTAAAGAAAAATATTTTTACTCATTATGGCACCCCTCGAGCTATCATTAGTGATGGAGGAAAACACTTTTGTAACCGCCTCTTCAACTCACTTTTGACCAAGTATGGAGTCAAACATCGAATATCCACTCCTTATCATCCGCAAACAAGTGGGCAGGTTGAAATTTCAAATAGAGAGTTGAAAAAGATCCTTGAAGTGACGGTGAATGCCTCGAGGAAAGATTGGTCCAAAAAATTGGATGATGCATTATGGGCATACCGCACCGCGTTCAAAACCCCTATTGGTATGTCTCCATTTCGCCTTCTATTTGGTAAAGCATGTCATCTCCCGGTTGAGCTTGAGCACCGAGCATATTGGGCAACAAAAGTGTTGAATTTTGATATGGAGTTGGCCGGTGAGAAAAGACTACTCTAACTCAATGAGCTTGATGAATTCCGCCTTGAATCATATGAAAATGCTCGGATTTACAAAGAGAAGACAAAGAGGTGGCATGACAAAAACATTGTGAAGCGGGATTTGCATGTTGGGCAACAAGTACTTCTCTATAACTCAAAACTTCGATTGTTTCCCGGTAAACTCCGCTCTAGATGGTTGGGACCTTTCACTATTGCTCAAATCTTCCCACATGGAGCGGTCGAACTTTATCATGGAAGTAAAGGGAACTTCAAAGTAAATGGGCAACACTTGAAGCCATACTTGGGGGGTAATTATGAAAAGGAGAAGTCATCAATCCCTCTTGCGAACTCGGAGTAATTGTATCAAAAAGTCGAGCTTACGACTTTAACCAAGCGCTTTTTGGGAGGCAACCCAAATTTCTACTCTTTTAATTACTTGTTGATATTTACTTATTGCATTTTTATTATGTGTAACTTGGTTAATTACCAACTTTTGTAGGTTCGATTTTTTTTTGAAATCCTAAGCAACCTTGTCCTCAACAAGTTTGGGGGAGATTTGCGTATCAAGAGATTCAAAGCATAGGTCAATTTGGAACATCATACACGCATCAATCCGGGGAGGTTCCATCACCCATTCATTTCTTGTTATTATGCTATTGTCAACATTGAGGACAATGCTTGATTTAAGTTTGGGGGTGTTGGATTATGTGCTATGTGAACATTTTAGATTGCCTTGCCGGCCCTTGGTGTTTTGATGTTTGAAATTGTTTATTTTGTTGGAATATTGACATGCTAGATAGCCTTACCGGCTTATAAGATTTTGATGTTTGAAATTGTTGTTAATTCATGAGTTATGACCAAATTTGCTACTTGTGCTGCTTTCTATAAAATGCCTATCCATGTAAGACCCTATGTACATTGAGCACAATAGTCATGTTTAATTGTCGGTGAGTTTGGAAATTGTTGAAGGGTGAAGAGGTTAAAGGAGTAGATGAACTAGGTTGTGAGCTTGTACTGTTTATTTGTATCAACCTATCATATGTTTCCCAAATCTCTAAATCTCTTGTTCCTAATGTAAGATAAGTTTGGGGGTGGTCGACCCGGTGAAGGAGACGGTCTAGACGTGTGGTGATTCCATGCATGTGGAAGTAAATTTTTGTGTGGAGTGTCTTTCGCCAAGTATAAGCCAAGTAATGACCATATGCTAAAGTTCTAAGCCCATTTTAATTTTTGCATTGCATTTCCCTATCTCGAAGCCTTTTTGACTCGAGTTATTAAGCACGTAGGAGTATCTTGAAACTTGGTACCTTAAGTTTGAAACTTGGGAGTCACCGGCCGAAAGCTCGCTACATAGGTCAATTAGAAAGTTTGATGAGTAGGGTACTTACAAACACACTTGAAAAAAAAAAAAAAAAAAGGCACATTATCACTGCATTCGCTTAATAAGTCTACCCCACTTCTTAGCCTTTTTGACTCGAGTTAATAAGTCCGTAGGGGTATTTTGAAACTTGGTACCCTTTGATCTAAAAAATCGGGGAGCTGCCGACCTAAAGCTCGCTACATAGGTCAATTAGAAAGCTTAAGGGAGTGGGGAAGTCACGAGCAAACATCATGTTAGTTGTTAGAAATCATGCATTTGTACTTACATAAGGGCATAGATGAATAGTGGGTTTGAATTGTTTGGTATAAACTTGAATGTCGAAGCATTCATTAGTGGAGAGTCACTGCATTTCTAGGTTGTCGAGATTATCGGTAAAACACACCCATACTAGAGTGGAAAAAGAAATAGTGATTTGAGAGTACCCTCTAGAATTGCATCCCGAGAGTGGAAAGAAAATTATTCATTGGGGGATGAATGTCACGAGTGGGAAAGGAAAGAATTGACCACTAATGTTGGGATAGTTTTTACTTGAAACCTCTTTACTCATCAACATTCTTGAATCTTATTGACGATTGACAGTAGTTATGCACACAGGCACCGATCAAACATCGGATAAGCCAAACTCATTTTTGTAGCATTAGTTGGGAACATAATTGTGAATTAATTATGCAATTTCACACTCATGGAAGATTGCAAGTATCTAGCATTGTTGATCATATTGTCACTTTTTGTAGATGCATGTAAATATTCTTGCTCGGGACGAGCAATAGTTCAAGGTTGGGGGTATTTGTTGAGTGCATTTTACATGCATATTTCATATATTTTTGGAGGCACTTTTTGAGTAATTTGGACAAATATCTATTTAATTGTGCATATTTTGTGGTTAAATAGGTTCAACAATCAATTTCATGGAGAAAGCACGAGAAAGGAGCTAAATGGATGAATAATTGAAGAAATTGAGGAGAAAAGAGTCAAATCCTTCAAAGAGTAAAAGTTTGGGGACTAAATTGTCACTTTCGAAAAGTTGTGGATTGCATGTGCAATTGATCGAAGGACTAAATTGCAAGTTTCCAAAGTTGACGGACTTAAATGCACTTTTGAAAGGGCTCAACTGAAAGAAATCAGAAACTTTGAGGACCAAGTTGATCTACACTGAAAGTTGGAGGACCCAATTGTTAATCATTAAAAGATGGAGCTACCAGATGAACCACAAGATCGCGTGGCTCTTACAAGTTGCGTTCGCGAGATAGGCCAAAAATTCAACCCGAGATTCACAAGGTCAACCACGCGATCGCGTGGTCAAAAATTTGAACTGATTTTCTGGGCCGGCCCGGTGTGACCCGGTTCGGCCCAAACACTGAGAACGCGGATCTACGCGATTTTTGGGTATTTTTGGGCATTTTTGGCTAGGGTTTGGACACTTTTCTCTCCTTTTTCACCCTAAAACTTATTTTTCTCTCCATTGTTCTTCATCTTCTTGTTTTTCTCTTGTAATTTCCTTTTTTTTTTTTTTTGTATAGTTTTATTGATGAATGTTGATTTGAGAGAGAAATACCAACATTATTGTGGAAGAATAGTGATATTTTGAAGCAAGAATCATTGGTGAAGGGAAGTGTTTTTGCTTAATCTTCATATTTCTCTATTTATTTTACTTCATAGTTGAAATGATGTATTTAATTCTTGAATTTTATTGTTATTTCACTATGGGCTAAACTATTTTTTGTTGAGATTATTGATGAAGCTTAACCTAACTTAGTTGATTTTAATGCTTGTATTAAGAATTTAAGCTTTTTATTATCTTGTGCATTTATTGTTGTATTTATTGACTAGTATTTATTGTGGCCACATTTATGCTTAGGTTTCATGGGATGTGCAATTATTGAGAAATTGTTGTGTATTCTAGATCAATACAATATTTGCTCTAGGTTCTTGTTTAGGATAGAGATATACCTAAAACCCTAGATGACCCATTGAACTATTTTCACAAAGGTTTAATGCAATTGGTGTGTTTTTAATCGACATAGAGATATAGTAGGTTAATGCCACTAATTAGGGTTGATTTCACTCAAGAGAGGTAATTGGCTAAGCTTGGAAAATCGGGTCTAACATGATTAATGAATTGCATTTCTATTTGCTTGTGATAATTCAATTAGGTAATGGTCAAGTGGAATCAAGAATCCCAACACTCCTTTATCATCTATACATCACCATTTTTCTAGTTATTTATTTACAATTGCAACTTTAATTCTAGTACGAGAACATTCCCAAACAAATCTTTATTGTGTGTGTTTCTTGTTAAAATTAATTATACTAGAGTGTAGTTGAAATAGACAATCCTTGTGGGATCGATAAACCGGACTCAATTGTCTACTATTACTTGTATGCGACTCGTGCACTTGCGGTGTGTTTCAAGCGAACAGCTACCTTTCATTATCTTCTGGTTGTTTGGTGACCACAATTTTTCTTTAATAAATGACTTTATTAAAGTAGTGATAAAAGGGCACTATTTGGCAGCATCATTTTTCCATCCTCGAGTCAAAGAGCTCTGCTGAGAATTCTGTACTATCGAGTGATGCATGACTCATATCTTCAACAAGACATTGTTCACACCTATGCTCTGGATGGTCCCACATTATCTTGCATAACTCTTTGCACATAGTTTCACTTCCACTTACTTCATTGATATGTAGTCCAATTCACAATTATCTACTTCTTTATATGACAATCTTGCATTGGAGTAGATTACATGATTATCTGAAAGATATAACCAATTTTTTTCTTTTTCAGAAATAACTTGACTTAAATTATCAAATATTTCTTTATATCCTTTCGCTCTCCTGTAAGAAATCATGTTAACAATATCTTCATACCATTCTTAACAACTTTTTGGCTAGTTGGTGAGAAGCGTTGGTTTGTGATCCCTATTTTGATACAATGAAATGATGAGATCATTGTTCCTTCATATTTATCCCATTGCATTGTGGTTGAAAAGAATTAGTTATATATGTTCGTACTTTTGATAACTTCAGTAAATCTTTGGACTGCCTTTTTAACATATATGGGAAATTGTGAAGTTTTCCTTAGATCTTTGCTTGGATATATACAAAGTATATTCCCTAATTCCAAGCAATTTTGAACCTAATTAGCTGGCGCAATTGGATATAAATTTATCTTGTTGAATTTTGCATAGTGTAGGGTCTTCATCCATTTTCCTACTTCGAGATACCAATTGACAGTTTATTGAAAATAACAATAAAGAAGAGAACTTTCTCATAGTTATCTTTGTTTGTGGCAAATTTTTTCCATGTCTTTTGGATTTATTTGCTCAATGCGGGTTTTGGAATCAACTTCATTCCTCTATGAAGAGGTTTCCATAACCTTCTTGGTATCTTGATTATCCTTCTTGAATGAAGGCTTTGTATCTGTCTCCATATTTTCAATACAAACATTAGGATTAATTTTTCCCTGTGAGGAGGTTCCTAATATTATCTTGTCTTTGCCTTTATTCTCGGGAAGAACGCTAGTATTCACAAGACCCGGTGAAGGGTTACTAGACTAAGTACAAGTATTTTCTACCGAATGGGCTATCTTGGTACTGCCAAGAAGGCTTTCTTAAATATTTTGAATTTGCATCTCCAAACAAGAGACTTTAAGTTCAAGTATCTGGACTTTTGTCTTTAATTCCTTCGGCTCCCTCTCTGCTAAGATAATCCGGGAAAAAGTTAGACTGTCCTTTAGTATATTCAATATCAAACTTGAATTATGAAAACCATATCTGGATTCTGATAATGTATCTATTGGCAATAGATGGATCAACATTATTTTTCAAAAATGCTTTAACTTGTGTATTATCAGTTCTAATTAAGAACTTTTTTGGTAGCAATTAATCTTCATATTTTTGTACTCCTCGCTTCACAGCAATGAGTTCTTTTCTATTTGTTTCATACCTCGTTCCTGATGTATATCCTGCAAGTATTTTAGGACAAGAACAATTCTTTTCACATTTATATTCTTTATGATTCTTTTTCACCTTAATACTGCTCCCCGGTAGTTATCTAAAGTATCGGTTTCAAGGATAAAGAAATCTTCTTCTTATGGAATAACAAGTTTTGGTAGATTTTTTAATTTATTTTTTACCTTCCTAAATTTTTGCGATCTTGTTCATCCCAAAACCATATTACATTTTTTCTTAATTTTAAAAGAAAGTGATTTTTTAGCTTGGCACAATTTTCAATAAATCCTTCAGCATAATTTAATATACCGAGGAAACTTTGTAAATATTTTTTTATCTTTGATTTCTTCAGGAAACTCTTGAAGTTTTTCACCAATATGATATTGCAATTGCAATTCTCCTTCTTTTATAAATAATCCGAGAAATTCTATCTCTATTTTTGTCATCTCAGCTTTCTTTTGAGAAAGTATAATACCATGTTTTTTCATGATATAACAAAACTTATCAAGATGTTCAATATGTTCGTTCAAATCTTTTGAATGAATAAGTAAATCATCTATGTAGACAATACAGAAATGAGTAATAGGTTTTATTACCTCATCCATTCTTCTTTAGAATATCTGTGGTGCATTTTTCAATCCAAATGATATTACATTCCATTCAAATTGGCCTAAAGGATTAGGAGTGCTAAATGCTGTTAAATATTTGCTATCTTCTGTGAGCATAATTTGCCAAAATCCTGATTTACAATCGAACTTTGAAAATATCTTCTTGTTTTGTACTTGTTTAATAAGGATGTCCTTATTTGGCAAATAATATCCATCAAATTTTGTAACTTCATTTAGTCTCTTATAGTTAATCACCTTTCTGGCTTTTCATCTTTTTATTTCTCTATGTTTCCTAATCATAAATGTTGGACTACTATGTGGACTTTTACTAGACCTAATTAGTTTGGCTTCTAGTAATTCTTTTATTTGGATTTTAAATCCCTCTTCTTCTTCAACACTGTATCTCATCGGTTTAACTCTTATTACAGTATCTGGTTTTATAAGCTATCTTGGCTTTAACCTTATCTATATCCCATTTTTCTAATGGGTTTTCAGAATAAGTTTCAAAAATTTTTTTCTAAGTTTTTCTATATATATTATCAACAAATACTTCTCTAAGAGATATTAGAAAAAGATATTTGTGTAGCATATTTACTATATATTATCTTGTTTCTTCCTGCTGTTGTAGCAGTTACAACTTTCCTTGAATCATATTTCCAATACTTAGATGGTAGTACATTTGGTAAGCAAATGCTTATAGTACTTCCTGTATTTAAATAAGTATGAAATTTTATTTTACAATAATTTTTTAAATTGAGTATAACTTCAATATATGGACTTCTGGGATTAATATTTATTATCCTTTCCATGGTAACAATGATCTCATATTTTCATCTATCCTTGCTATAATAACTGAATTTCCTTCAAGTGTTATTATTATATATCCCTGACATATCTTGTAAGGACTTACTTTTCCAAGAAAGCTCATTCCTAGTAATATAGGTATTTGACTAAGTCCATAATTATCATCCTTATATAAGATTATTTTATGTTCACCTTGATTCTCTCCTATAATTATAAGAGGGAAACTCAGATATCTTTTTATTTCAAGGTTATGTCCTAAGTAATCTTTAAAGACATATTTTTGTAGTAACTCATAATCTTGTAGGTGGCTAACAAATTTGACATTTACATATTTTTTATCTGCTCCTGTATCTATAAGGACAAGAAGATCATTCTTGATCCCTTCTTGATTAATATATCTAGTCCTGATATAATATTGTGAGCTTGCTGGTTCATCAATACTTTGGTTTTTAAGTTGTATATTAACATTTCCTCTAGGTGAGAATCTTGAAATAATATTTTCTTTTTGTAGCCTCACACTACCTTTTCTTATTACTCTTCCTTTAGAAATAATTTATTTAGCTTGTTTGTGAAAATTAAGCATTATTTGTTTTGATATTGTAACTTCATGTTCCTTATATTTTCTAAGCTAAATATACTGTGCCAATTCAACAAAATCTTTGTGTATTTTTATGTTATCTGTAATTTTCCTTAAATTGCTATGATGGTTAGTATTAAAAGCAAATATTGATTTTATACTTATACTAATAGCCTTACTTTTATGTAACATTTTCAAGTTTTCAATTCTATAATAGAGATTGAAACTTTGGTCTATATTTTCATCTGTATTGTGATTGCATAATTTGGTTTTACTATAAATATTATCTTCTGATAAACTAGATTTCCTACAACAGTTCCTAATAGAGCATCTATAGGATCTTGTAGAATTATGTTTTCAATGCAATAAATTTTAATTGATATATTCATACATTCTCTAAAGAATCCTTTAATCATAACTTAGATTACTCTAATTTCAATACATTTTCTCTTCCTAATATTTTTTGGGATATTGGATAATTTTTGTTTTACTCATTCTCTAGTAATTATTGGGATTCTGATTTTTCTCACTACATTTTCTATGTTGATTGTGATTTCTTTATAATCGTACTTAAAATTATTTTATTCATCCTAGGGAATATTCCTAAGATTCCTTGATGAAATACATCTTTTTCTTGTAAGTCTAAGATTCTTTTAGTTATCTCCTTATATCATTTGTTATCAAATGTATTTTCTTGACAAATTCCATCTACTGAGTCTTCTACTTCCTCAGTTGTTTCAATATCTAATCCTTGTACTTCTTGAATTTCATTCATAGAAATATTTTCTTCAGATTCTTCATCTGATGATGTTTTCAACTCATAAATACTACTACATTCACTGTCTAAATTCTCAAAATATTCAATTGGTTCTATATAACTATCATCCATAAATTCTTCTTAAACTTTGAGAGTTTTTATATTCTGTTTATCTTTTCTCTTAGGACATTGGGGGGCTATGAGTCCTTCTTCATTATAAATGAAACATCTACATTTTTTATATATATATATTTTTTTAAATATTTTTTATATGGTTTGAAGTTTCTTTTATTAAACTTTTAAAGTTTTTGAATCTTCTTTTATATTTTTTATATGACTTATATTTCTTCTTATGACATTCAAATTGTTCTGTTTGACCTATATCTTTGTAACAACATAAAGAGTTCTTCCTTATCTTATATGCTTTTTTATTTTCTAGTACTTCTCTGCACCAAATACTTATCATTCTTTTGGTAAATTTAATTCTACTTCCAAGTCTATCTATATGTATTCATTCTTCATCTCTTTCAAGTAATATTTTATTATATTCTTTTAACAACTTAGTTCCCCATGAGGATGGTAACTTTGTAAAGTAAGATCTTAATATTTGCTTATTATCTGTATAATCTTCTTGGCTGATTGTATAGTATAATTCTTGAAATTTACATGTATATCTTTCTAATTCACACATATGACATATTCTTAAATTTTTCATTGCAATCATTCCTTCATTATATTCATCTTGTTTTCTAGCTTCTTCATCTATTGTGCATCTATCTTCTAAGAATTCTGTTCTGAGGGCTTTTTCGAACCTATTTAATATATCTCTTATACTTTGATCATTCAGATTATTCCTATTATCTAATGCATCAGTTGTTTTTTTTTTTCCCATATTTTATTCTTCTTTTTGTATTTACAGGTAGTTTTCAACACCATTCTGATACTATGCCCTTGTTTGATTCCCATCATTTTTTGAAAATAAGTTGAGTTTTTGGAGAATGTGGGGTATAGATTGAATTGTAAAGTAAAAAATTGTAGGCCAAAAGTAAAATTAATGGTGTAAATTGAGTACTGCAGAAAAATGAGATGAAAAAAAGGGAACCAAACATGGGCTATACTTCTAAATGTATGTTCTATAAATCCATAGGTTGTATATCTGTCCTCTTTATTAAATTGTATTGCTAAATCAGTACTTTTTGTCCATGTTTTAATAGTTTTCTTTGTATCTACACAGTCTAAATCTAACCATATTCATGTTGTGTGTATTGGTTCTTTATATGATTTTGTTAGATTAACTTCTTTTATAGATTATTTTCTAATATTTCCACTATATCTATTTTGGGTTTTCCTATATCTTTGGAATCCTTCTTTTCTAGGTATGTAATTTGCATATGGATTACTTGTATCTTTATCACTACTAAATTCTTCTTCTACATTACTTGCGGATGTGTCTGTATTTATTTTCGTATTTTCTACTTATTTTGTTAATTCTTCTAATTGATTTTATATTCATCATATTCTTCTCCTTTAGATTCTAAGAATTTTCTTTTTAATTCTTCTACATCTTTTGTCATAAATTGTTTTATTTCAGGTTTTTTTCCTTTCCTTTATTTTTATCTCTAAATTTTCTTCTGTAATCTTGATGATGATTAATTATGATTCTATCTTTCCTTTTAGATTTTTATCGAAAATATCGTTTCCTATTTGTAAATTATATTCTAAATTTTTCAATTTCTTATTCATTTCTTCGAATCATTCGTTCAAATTATTTTTTGGTAAATAAGGATAACTTGATTTTTTATATTTTTTTTTTTACATTTTTTAGAAATTCTTCTATTATATTTTCTTCTTCTAATAAATTCATTATGATTTTTGGTTCGTATTAGAGCTTTGATACCAGTTATACCAGGGCACGTAGAATACACTCTCTATTTTCTTGCGGAATTATATGCGGAATTATAATCGTCTAATGATTCTTCTCAAAAATATTTCTTCTTGTCTTATTTCATTTATTTCTATTAATCTCAGATATTCAATATGTTCTTTAACTAATCTTTTAAGTTTTTCGTATAATTCTATAGCTCTGGTACTTGATTCTCATTCAGTATTAACTAATTCTGTATATTCTCTATGTAAACTCCTAATTAAATCTTTTCTTTCTTCTTCAAGTATGTGGGGGTCGTAAACAGGCATAAATTTAATTAGGTAAAAACTAATTTTATAATTTTGTTTCCAACAAAATTATTTGGGGACTAAATTGAAGTTATTTTATTCTTAGATGACATTGGTTGAAAATCTTATATATGAGGTATTCTAGGAAGTATGAATGGTTAGAGTTTATTTTTAAAATGTTATAGTTTCAAAGTCTATTTTGCAAATGATTGTGGTTGTTGAATCTATATATGGGTATTTCCCAAAATTAAATCAATTATGGGGTCACGGTAGTAGTAAGACAACTTGGGGAGAAGTTTCTAACAGAAAATGTCCACCTAACTCACATATGCTTTGAATCCATCATCGATTCATTTTGTTCATACACAAAAAATAGCCCACCTAAAAAAATATATAGAATTTTTAAAGACGTACAAAACAAATCTCAAAATAAAATCCCTTCATATTAAATTCTAAAGAATATGCATATAGATGGATTGAAGTTTGAAATTTACCTAAAAAATATAATATGCTCCCGCTGGCATTGTTGGATGGTCTAGTAATACGAGGAGGATTCTGAAACTTTCAATTACTCTACGAAGAGAGAACAAAAGATTTAATCTTACTTAATATTAAAGGAAGAGAATTTCGAGCCAATTTGACACAACTTTTTGTGATTTTTTTTTGCACAATATTATATATTATATATTTCATTTATTTTCACTCAACTTTTATTGCTTTCACACTCCAAAGACCAAAACTCAACTTTTATTGTGTTCACACTGCTACTTCCACTTAAATATTTTTATGGAGATTTTTTTTTTTTTTTTTTACTTATTTATATTTGATTATTTGTTTTTAAACCTCTCTTTTCATAATTCTTTTTTTTATCTTTTAATGTTTTGAATTTTGCAAATAAGTATTTGTGTGCAGTCATACAAATTCAATGCAAAATTTTCAGTTCAAAATTATATCGAAGTTACATCACGCATCTAATACTAAATAAATCTTATTGTATAAAACTTTTTATAAATAATCTTGTTTTTTTTTAGTTATTTAGTACATCTAAAAATTTAAGCTCCTTTGTATTGCGTTCTATTAACTTAATTAGTAATTTTTATAGAAAGTTATATTTAATACGTAAATAATTTTTTTCAATAATTGTGATATTTTATTGGTATCAATCTTATGGATGAATAATTTCGTTTTGTCATACAAATCTAATATTGACTCCTCCCGCCAATTTGACACAACTTTTTGTGATTATTTTATACAATATTATATATTATATATTTCATTTATTTTCACACTCAACTTTTATTGCTTTCACACTCCAAAGACCAAAACTCAACTTTTATTGTGTTCACACTTCTACTTCCACTTAAATATTTTTAAGGAGATTTTTTTTTTACTTATTTATATTTGATTATTTGTGTTTAAACCTCTCTTTTCATAATTTTTTTTTATCTTTTAATGTTTTGAATTTTGCAAATAAGTATTTGTGTGCAGTCATACAAATTCAATGCAAAATTTTCAGTTCAAAATTATATTGAAGTTGTATCACACTTCTAATACTAAATAAATCTTATTGTATAATTTTTTTTATAAATAATCTTATTTTTTTAGTTATTTAGTACATCTAAAAATTTGAGCTCCTTTGTATTGCGTTTTATTAACTTAATTAGTATTTTTATAGAAGGTTACATTTAATACGTAAATAATTTTTTTCAATAATTGTGATATTTTATTGGTATCAATCTTATGGATGAATAATTTCGTTCTGTCATACATATCTAATATCGAATTTTCATTTATATTTATATTGAATATTTAATCAATTTGTATTAAATTCTGTTTAAATAATCATACTTTTAATTTAATATTTATGATTCTTAAATTTTTAAAGCAATAAGTAAATTGTCTCACAATTTACTTAACTGATAATTGAGATGATCAATATTATATTATAATTTTCACTAAAAAATAATTACGTTGTATAAAAATTGCAAAAACTTATAATACCATGAATTTGATGCATCTTTGTCAATCACAATTTTAGTTTTTTTCTTTTTCTATGATTATCGAATTCGTTTCTTATACGTGTTGTTTTTCATTGTCAATGGTCAAAACAATAATTCTTATCTTTTATAACATGATCTATATTATTAACTTTTTCATCTATTGTTTGATTGTTTAGATTACATGGACATTGGAGATCCTACATTTAAATATTTATTTTGCAAAGCAAATTTTTGGTGCGAGAAGAGAGTGAATAAGCATTATAAAACATGTCGTAATTCGAAGTTCTCATTTTGTTGTGGGGTGAACACGATTTTTAATAATATTTCAAACCAAACCATTTAAAATGGTTTGGAATTTTTCCAAGCCAAACTAAACCATTTCATTTTTTAAACAAAATAAAATCAAACTATTTTTTTGCGATTTGGTGCGGTTTTAAACCACGGATTGCCGATGAATAAATTAGTATATTTGAAAGCGAGCTCAAAGACACATATTCGTCTAATATTTCGAGTTGAAAATAGCTCAAAAATAGTATTAAGTTTCTAATTGAGTGCTTTGTTGTGAATCAATCCATGTTGACAAACAAACTAATTATATAGAAGTAAACTATCGTTAGCTTTTATATTAAAAATTTTATTTTAAGAAAATATCTTGGATGATAATAATGAATTGTAGGAGGAAAAATTATTTTCAAATGATTGTGGATTTGAACAAATTAATCTATGTCTCCTCAATTTTGATTTGTTGACAATAAAAAGTATATTGTTTTTTTTTTTTTTAAATTGAACATTTGTCTTTATTTTTATTTTTTAAAATTTGGAGGGTTGGCTGTTTGAAATCGCGATTTTGACAATTGAAACCTAAACCAAATTGTTTAAGGTGGTTTGGAATTTTTACAAACCAAACCATTTGTTGCAGTTTAATTCGATTTTGCGATTTATTTGTTCACCCCTACTTTGTTGTATACAAGAGAAAGTGAATATATATCTTATGGAAGATCATCCTCTAATTTTGAAAGATTTGTAATATGACAGGAAGATAGGATTAAAAATTTCATTGAGAACATTCGGACATATAATATGATGTTTTCATTCACAGCTATGGGGGAATAGATAATGAGTTAAATGATGGTAGAGGGCCTCCCCTCTTCAGATTACACGATCAAAATTACCATAAGATTGAGTGTCTATTGCCTGATGACGGTTCAGCTCTGCAATTTGCTCGCTTTACATTGTTGACAATGTGAATGAGGTTGAAAGCAGAAAAATGGTCGTGAGATACGTATTATGTATTTATTGCTTTTATATTTATATTGTTTACGGATAATTTTGTTGTGATATTCTAAAATTTAATTTATGTCTTTTAATGTCCCCGGGTAGGAGTGAATCATGCGATTCTATGTTGCATGATTTAATAGTTTCTGATTCAAGGATATGTTAGACAAATACAACAAATTGTTAAGGAAATTTAGGTCGGTTTGAGAAAAGATGATTGAAGAAGCACTTCAAATTTAAGACTTATACTTATTGGTTGGTGGGTGACCAATGATGGCCAATATGATTTTTCTATTGTCGATGAAATTGCCGAATTGATTGTCGGTGGATTTTGACACACTACCTGGATACATGGATATCACTATTGCGCCACGTGGTGGACCTTTGCAACAGCTAAGTTAGGACACAAGTTCTTTCTGAGAAATATTGATCATACACAGGGATTGAGTAATGGAACAAGGTTGATAGTTACAAAACTTGGCGACCATGTTCTAGAAGGTCAAATTTTTTCTGACATCAATGCAAGACACAAGTTATTTATTCCAATGTTATCGTTGAACCCTTCTAATTCTAGGATACTTATTAGATTTCAAAGAAGAAAATTTCTATTGATGGTGTCATATGTCATGACTATCAATAAGAGTCAGGGACACTCATTCTTGCATGTGGAACTTCTTCTTAAACGGCTGGTTCTTACACATTGATAACTTTACGTTGCGATTTCTAGGGTGAAAAATCGTTCCAAATTAAAGATATTGATTTGTGATAAGAAAGGAAGAACAACAAAATCAACAAACAACGTTGTGTACAAAGAAGTATTCCAGAATTTGTAGTCATATGAAATCAATAAATGATGATATTATCTCTTATTTGCGAAATTTATTTATTTTATGAAAATGATTTATTTAATTTCATATTGAATTGTCTTCATACAAGCGTTTCTTTCCGTGCATCGCACGGGTGATTAACTAGTGGAATGTAAAAGATGAAACATTGCCCAGCAAGCATTTATTTATGAAAAAAAAGAGAACAACATTTAGTATTATTATTATTATTATTATTATTATTATTATTATTATGGGGAATAGCGGTATTTGAACTCACCGTGTATAATACTTTGGTAAATAGACTTGGACCAAAAAGGTGAAAATAAAAGAAAATAAAAATTCAAATAAAACATAAATTACATATATATCCTTCACACTTTCCTTCACAGTTTTCCTTCTTTCTTTTTTCTTCTACGATTTTTTGTCCTTCTTTCTTCCATCTCTCTTAACCCATCTCTCTTTTGCAAGATAAATTATTGAAGATGGTACTAATAAATTCTTCAATCTGCTAGAAGATGAGAAATCGAAATTCTTTCAGATATTTTTTTATTTTCATTCATTTCTTAAATATACACAGGAACGAGAACATGATAATTTCTTATTATTATTATTATTTTGGTAATATTGCTTGTTGGGTGAAGATTTTATTCATTTCTTGATGTAGATGGAGATGGGCTACGTATAGTTGAATATATTGAAACTTGGATTGAACTTTAGATTATTGAAAATTCATATATATGTGAAGTAGGATGAAATGAGTAATGCTCTTATGGTGTTTGATTAAATTTTGTTATTGAACACATAACGGCACCAATGTCGTTTCAGTTATACCATAACTTCACTGTTGCCGTTATGAGTTAGAGCGCTTTCAATTGCGTTCCTGATCTATTTTCACACACTTAGAATGTTAGATACACAGTTTTTAGTTACTTTAAGACTTTTGATATTCAAAAAATATATAAAATTGTGTAACGTCATGCCTGCCGTTATATTTTAAAGTGATGGCCCGACAAAGATTCCATTAGCTATAATCACTCATTCATGCAGTGATGGAGCTGGAATTACTTATTGCGAGAGCGAAAATATGGAAGTCTCGGGGGTTAGGGGGCAGAACCCTAGAATTTTTTTGAACCAAGTGAACGTACAGATACTTAGGTGAATGAATGGTAACTGTATGTCAATCATTTTATCTTTCGAACCTAAATTCTATTTTTCCTTTTTTGCTCCATATACGTTCTTCCATAGAAAAACTTCATGGCCACAGTGATATTCATTTACTTCTTTATTCATCGTGATTTCTTAAATAATTGTTAGTATTGCATATAAATCATGCTACTCTAGTTATAATGACTAATTAATGTAAGCTACATCGGTTGGCGCATATTATCATCTCTTATCATATAATAAAAATAATTTACTATCATTGTTGATACCTCTCAATTTCTTTGCAGATCTGAAAGTTGATTTGTTACAGTGAAGTTCGTCGAATTTTCTTTCGCAGGATTAGACTTGAGTCTTGTTCAGCCGAAGCATTTGATGATGTGGAGGGAAAAAATGACATCTGGAATTTTAGCATAACATTTTGACCATAGAACATGTTTTGAGATCGATTTTATTTTGTACAGTTGCATATGTAATTCTTAATTTATTAGTAATGTAGAAATGCTAATTTTGTAAAAATGCTTTTGCATCCAGATTCTTGTAGTTGTTACCATATTTTTTGTTGTGAGGTTCTATGTTCATGCTCGTGGACAGGTTCTAGTTAAACCGTGACCACATGTATATCGTTATGACTTTAAATGCAAGTGGACAAGTATAAAGGATAACGCCATATTTGACTTTCAATTTTTAAGTGGTTGTTTATTTACAGGTTATTAGATGAATGCCCAAGTATAAAGGATAACAGCATGCTTGTCGTTCTAGTTATGTCGTAACGGCAGGCATGCCGTGATGCCTCTAAATTCAACCGGACAGGTTTTAAGTTACGTAATTACGATATTTATGTACTTTTGGACATAGGGATGTGGTTTTGGGATGTCGGAATTGAGGAATGCCCAAGTAGAAAGGATAACGGCATGCTTTCCGTTCTAGTTATGTCGTAATGGCAGGCTTGCTGTAATGCCTGTAAATGCAACCGGACAGGTTTTAAGTTACGTAATTATGATATTTATGTACTTTTGGACATAGAGATGTGGTTTTGGAATGTCTTAATTGAAGAATGCTCAAGTAGAAAGGATAACGACATGATAGTCGTTCTAGTTATGTCGTAATAGCAGGCGTGCCATGATGCCTCTAAATGCGACCTGGCGGGTTTTAAGTTACGTAATTACGATACTTATGTACATTTAGACATAGATATGTGGTTTTGGGATGTCGTAATTGAAGAATGCCCAAGTATAAAGGATAACGGCATGCTTGTCGTTCTAGTTATGTCGTAACGGCAGGCATGCCTGATGCCTCTAAATGCAACCGGACAGGTTTTAAGTTACGTAATTACGATATTTATGTAATTTTGAACATAGAGATGTGGTTTTGGGATGTAATAATTGAATAATGCCCAAGTAGAATGGATAACGACATGCTTGTCGTTCTAGTTATGCCATAACGGTAGGCGTGCCGTGATGCCTCTAAATGCAACCTGGCAGGTTTTAAGTTACGTAATTACGATATTTATGTACTTTTGGACATAGAGATGTGGTTTTGGGATGTTGGAATTGAAGAATGACCAAGTAGAAAGGATAACGGCATGCTTGCCGTTCTAGTTATGTCGTAATGGCAGGCTTGCGTGATGCCTCTTAATGCAACCGGACATGTTTTAAGTTACATAATTATGATATTTGTACACTTTTGGACATAGAGATGTAGTTTTGGGATTTCTTAATTGAATAATGCCCAAGTAGAAAGGATAACGACATGATTGTCGTTCTAGTTGTGTCGTAACGGAAGGCGTGTCGTGATGCCTTTAAATGTAATTGGGCAGGTTTTAAGTTACGTAATTATGATATTTATGTACTTTTGGACATAGAGATGTGGTTTTGGGATGTCAGAATTGAAGAATGCCCATGTAGAAAGGATAAAGGCATGCTTGCTGTTCTAGTTATGTCGTAGTGGCAGGCTTGCCGTGATTCCTCTAAATGCAACTAGACAGGTTTTATATTACGTAATTATGATATTTATGTACTTTTGGACATAGAGATGTGGTTTTGGGATGTCTTAATTGAAGAATGCCCAAGTAGAAAGGATAACAACATGATTGCCGTTCTAGTTATGTAGTAACGGTAGGCGTGCCGTGATGCCTCTAAATGCAACTGGGTAGGTTTTAAGTTACGTAATTATGATATTTATGTACTTTTGGACATAGAGATGTGGTTTTGGGATTTCGGAATGGAAGAACTCCTGAGTAGAATGGATAATGGCATGCTTGCCGTTCTAGTTATATCGTAACGGCATGCATGCCGTTATAACTTTAAATACAACTGGACATGTTCTAACTTCTAAAATTATGAAATTAGGTACTTTTGGAATTTGAAATGTTATTTGGAGGTTTCAGAATAGATGAATGCTTGAGTAGATTGGATAACGGCATACTTGTCGTTCTAGTTATATCGTAACAACATGCATGCCGTTATGACTTTAAATGCAATCGAACATGTTCTAAATTCTGAAATTATGAAATTTAGGGACTACTCTCTATCACATCTATCCATCCTAAACACAATATGTATTCATTTAAGATACTTGGGTTATTTGTTACGAAATCAACAAAACTAAGTGTTGTTAAAGTCATATAACAAGTAAGACTCTAATTTTGATTACTTTTAAATATTTACATCTTTAGGGGCTGATAAAGCTAGAAATTAGTAAAAACTATATGTTCAATTCCAATGCAAATGATAGACAAGCACTTTTAGGACCATCAAAGCACGTATGCCGCTTTAGTGTACCCATAATGAAATCGTTGCCGTTATGGCTATAAACGGTTTGAAATGACTTCGAAGCTGATAATATGACTTATTAGTGTGGTTTTATAAAAAATAAGATGTTCAATACCAATGCAAACGATAGACAAGCACTTTTAGAACCATAACGGCATGTATGCCATTTTAGTGTACCCATAACGACATCTTTGCCGTTATAGGTCTAAACAATTTGAAATGACTTCGAAGCTGATAATATGACTTATTACAGTGATTTTATCAAAAATTAGATGTTCAATGCAGATGCAAACGACATACAAGGACTTTTAGGATCGTAACATCACGTATGTGGCTTTAGTGTACCCATAACGACATTTTGTGCTGTTATGTGTCTAAACAGTTTAAAATGACTTTGAAGATGATACATTGACTTATTAGAATGATTTTATAAAAATGTTCAATGTTGATACAAATGATAGACAAGCCTGTTTGGGACCATAATGGCACGTGTGCCGCTTTAATGTACCCATAACGGCATTGATGCCGTTATGTTGCAGAATCTTACAACAAAATAAAGCAAAAATCTTGTTAATTCCCTGTCCAATATTGAACTTGCTACAACATAGATAACAATAAAATTCACCACCTTCATCAAGTTAAAAAAACATTAACAAGAAAAAATACGTAAAAATAACACCACTTTACATTTTCAAGAATATCAAAATAAATTAAAAATCTGAAATACAAATTACATACTAATTCAAAAAGATGTTCAATGACTACATAAGTGTGTTCAGTTCTCTGTAGCAAGTAAATGATTTGTAGAAGTAGTCCGGTTGTGACCACTTTTCAAACACTTTGATTTGTATAATATCACATTTGCTCGACCATTGCCTATATGCTTCCATGTCCAGCCACCGCATTCTTTCTCCACAAACTCAACGAAAAAAGAAACTGATATCCACACATTGTCCAACAGATCCATGACTGCAATTCAATATAAAACAAATGGATCTCAGTTGATCATATCACAAAGTGCTTAAAAATAAAAATTTCAATCAATACATGATGAGTACTAACTATTAACCTACATCTAATAGCACTAAACTAGCCATATTTAAGAAGCCAATTATCATACTCAATGCTAGGTAGATGGTTTCAATCAGAAATTAGATAACGGCGTGGGTGCCGTTATAGATTAAAGATAACGGCACATATGACGTTATGAAAAATTCATAAGCAAATGTATACATCAGCAACAATTTTGTAGACCATAAATGTTATATACATGCTGCTACTGAGAAAAAAAGATAACGACATGGATGCCGTTTTACATCACAGATAACGGCATATATGACGTTAAAATTCATAAACAAATACATAAATCAGCAACTATAGAGTACATCAGAACAAAAATCTCGCAAAAAAAGTACAGGAAATGATTTTAATGTGTACCTTTTTTCTTCTGCAATTGCAAATCTAAAATGTGGATTATTTAACAATTTCACAAACCACTCTAGCTTCAATGGGCAAAAGAGGATGACAAATAAGAATATTATTGGATTTCTATGTAGAACAAGTGCAATGGAAGAGAGAGAGATGAGAGAATGACTGATTGTTGCTATAGAGAAGAAAGAACGGGTATGAATCGGTTGGGTGGAAAAAATTAGGGCATGTTTGATTGTAATTTTGGGTATCAAGGTCATTTGGCAAGTATGGGTATTTTGGACATTGTTTAATATCTTTTGTATTTTTATGTATTGAATAAATCTATTTGACAAAACATTGTGGAAGGACATCTATTTTACTAAATTTATACTTTGACACATCTATTTAACTCAAAACCCCTTATTTTATTGATAAAAAAAACAACATTTTTTTAAACATTAGATAAATCGAAATAATTATGAACAATATCAATTAAGAAGAGAGGATATTTTATAAAACAGTAGTAGGGGTATAATGGAGAAAAAATGTTTCTCCAAATTTGGCATTTTTTCCACAGTACTTTGTTTTTCAACATTAAAAAATGGGTAATTATATTTGCACCACAATTTCTTATAACTACACCACATTTGAATTGCACTATTGGTCCCTAATCTTTATAAATTATTATATTTAAATTTATTTTTTCATCAAGTTCTCATCATTAAATTTTCAACAATTATTAAAATTTGTCCTTCATGATGGTTTTCATCCAATTTTTTAATTATTATCGTGTTTTAAAATATTGAACAAGTATTCAATTAAAATTTTGATATTTTTACTTATTAAGTATACAAGAGGTAAATAAATTATTTTAATCCCTCTTAATAAATATTTTGACAGAAATCGATTGAAGATGCGAGATATATTAATTAATGAAAGAATGAAAATAAGAATATAATGAAAAAAAGTTGGTGGACACAATTATAATATTGATTAAAAATTATGAACATTTTTTACAATTAAAATATGGTGCACGCATAAAAAGATGTGATGACAATATATTTAGCCTAAAAAATATATCAATTACAAAGGAGAGTTTTGCTCCCCTTAAATATTCAACACTCTTGGGGTGGGGGATAAAATGTTGAGGTGAAAGTGGGGTCCATTGACACCCACCCTATAAGGGGTGAGTTTTGTTTAGAGGTGTCAATTCGGGTGGTCCGGGTCGGGTCGGCCGGCCAACATAAAAGTCGAGTAACGACCCGCTTGAAAAAAGTCCGCCCGCTGCTGGTTACGGGCCGATTCCGGGTCAGCCCACAAATTTTGAGCTACAACCAAGGTCCACCCGCTAGCCCATTCGAGTCGAGCCCATGCGGGTCGCGGTTCGTTCTAATTTGGCCCGTATGAATAAAAATATAGATTTTTTCATATTTATAGCAAAATTTTTGTCAAGTTTCTAAATACAAAATGATTAAAATGATAAATTCATATTTATACCACAAAATATTTACATAGAATTTAAAATTATATTTTATGTTATATGAATTACTTCTAAATTTGCAATTTAAATAAAACATAAACAAATAACAATTAAATGCTAAATGTATTTCTAATTACTATTATCAAAGAATATTACGTTTTTTAGTTATTAGGGGGAAAAAATAAGATTTTGCTTTAAAAGTTGTATTACAGTTTGTAGAAGAAGAGAGATTTTCAATGTTACCATATTTAATAAAAATAAATTTTTTTACGGGCTAGCGGGTTAACCGCGATCCGCGAAGGTTTGACCCGCAAAACCCGGGATTCACAACTTCTTCACTCGTGAACAGCTCGCACGGGTCACGGGTCGGCCTGTGATCTCGGGTCGATCCGGACCGATTTTCACGGGTCTGGTCAGCCCGTCCGTCTTGACACCTCTAATTTTGTTTGTGTTGGGTATTTAACTCCACTAGGGAGCATTTTCATTACCAAGGAAGGATGTTTTAGTAATTCTAAAATATTGGTTGGGGTATTATGAACCAAAAATACTTCTCCAAACTTGGCACTATTAGAACATCCACAATAGATATGTTAACTTTTATTATAGGGATGTTTTTCAGACGGAATTGAATGGAAAAAAGTGTTTCAAGTTTCGTTCCAAAAATTTTCGAAATCAAAATATCGTTTCAAAATTTTCGGAATACACAAATTTCATTTCAAATCAAAATTAAAATGTTTGTTGACTTTGACAAACAAATTAACAATTCACTTAAGAAACACGTTAACATATTCAATGTAGATATAAAATTGACTATTAATCAGACACTAAAAACACTTTAGTACATTCATTGTAAATGCTTACAGATAGTAAATACAGATAGGTAATAATTATCAACAATATCAATTACCAAGTTAAAATATTTTTAGGAATTGTTTCTCCAATTCGACACTTTTTAGGTAAGATTATTGTAAAATATTAATTATTACTCTTGCAACCGTTTTCGTGCAAAAGTAATAATTAATATTTTACAACAATTCCAACTCAGTTGATACCCTCCCATTAAAAATTGAAGAGATAACTTATGTATTTACACATGGACACCTCTTTATTCTCTAATAAATATGTGTCAATTGAAGTGAGATTGATCTCAACCTTTAGATAAATAATATTACTCTTTCATGCACCGATAGTTGTTTGCTTGCACTTGTTAATCTTTATGCTCTCTAATAAATGTCATCATATTGCTCCACTGGCATCCATGCATAACCAAACAATTGATTCCTTTTATGTATCTATAAGTATTACTTTTATTAGGACTTTTATATTTTAAAATTAAGTTAAAAGTCAACAAAAGTAATTGTATATTTTAAACAAATATGAACATAATTACTCGTGCTCAATTTAATTAAAGTCAGACTTTTAATAAATTTTAATAGAAGTTAAATATGATTTTTAGTAAATTTTAAAAAAAATTGATGAAATGCATAACTATGTGATTAAAATTAAATGATTGACATTGAATTAAAAATTCAAAAGTTTAGCCGAACCAAAAAGCGACTTAATATAAATGTTTAAAGAAAAGAGCAACATTATCTACCGCTTTTGAATGAGAATGTGTAATCAGAACTTTATAATTTTCTCACGATTCTTCAAGAAATAAATATTGACGTAACCATAATACAACTTTACGTGTCAAACATTTTAAAGTTCATTTAATTAATTACATTTGAAATTTCATTGACAAGTATAACAATTTGGCTCAAACATTGCCATTTGAGTGGTTCGTGATTGCATTTCTGTCACAAATCCATCCACTAGCATTGAGCTTTAGTTCATTGGACGAGAAGAGTACAGAACTAGGTTCGATGTTTGTGTGAATAATAAATGTTGACGTGACTTCTCACGCGGAAATGAGTCAACAAGAATTTTGACTTTGACTTTGAATTTGTGATATTTTGACTTTTTTGTGAATTTGGTTTAAGTATTCAGGTCGTGTACTAGTGAAATTGAACGACTAAGAAGAGATAAAAAAGAAATGGGGCTCAAATAACTAACTAAAAGAATTTGTAATATGCTGAACAATAGTGCAGTTCACATTTGATCTGAAGCTCAGATCTGTAAATAAGCTCGAAATTTACGAAAGTTGAGAGTCGTGTCACATTAATTACTCATTTAAATGAGCTTTAAATCCCCTTACTTATAGGCAAAATACGGGTGGACATAATTATTATACTTTTTCGACAATAGGCAAAATAGGGGTGGACATAATTATTATACTTTTTAGGCATCAGTTTGAATTCGATGTCTTTGATTGACATCTCTGACAGATACGTGACTAATCACATTGATTACATCTATATAGATACGTGACTAAGTTTGATTGATGTGATTGGTTTGTAGGCAACTTAGACCAATCACATTGATTACATCTATATAGATACGTGACTAAGTTACGATGTTTCCTTGTCATAAGCTTGATTGATGTGATTGGTTTGTAGGCAACTTAGCTTCGATTTTACAAGAATGATTTCATTGTATGGAGGAGTTGTTGAGTTGCGATAATGATTTGAAACAGAAAACACTTCAGACATGCAGCATGTATTATTAAATTTGGCTTTGTTAAAGTAAAGAATCACTTTGTATTATCACTGATAGTACACTTATTTCTATCCTAAAAGTAGAATTTTATATGTTCATTTGGGAATATTTGCTATTAATTTCGTTATTATTTGTTTATATTTCAAAAATTATCCAAAAGTCGAAAAAGTGAAAGAATTGAAGCAAAAACAAGATATTTAGATGGTAAAAGTGCTAAACGGTGCAAATTGAGAGTTGATGAAGTAAATCAGGGGCTCTACTGAAAAGGAAAAAAAAAATTAAATTTGGAAGAAATTAGAAGTTTAGGGTTTAAATTGTAGCAATCGGAAGTTGAAGGACCAAGGTTGCAATTAAATTTTGAGGACCTACTTATAGCACTTGAAAAATAGAAATTGCACAGCAACCGGTAAACTGCACGATCGCATTGGTCAAAGACGTGTGATCGCATGGTCGTATCTGTAGCAAACTGAGGCTAAACTGATAGAAGCGCGCGACTGCATGGAAGGAAAACGGGTGGTGGCATGGTTGTTTTCTGGGTCGCATAGCTAGGCTTTTGCGCATATTTCAACAGATTTTCTCCTCTTTTGACCTAAGCTTCGAGCGCACACACACACACACATACACACACACACACACACACATATATATATATATATATATATTAGACCTTGGACATGTTTTTAGGGGTTTCCAACTCGTTGATTACATGCCAAAACACTGTCCAATTGTTGAGGAATCCATGCAATGTCGAAGGCACAATTGAAGGCTAAGGATAAAGGGCATGAATATGGTGACATCTCTTTATACTTCTTGTGATTTATATTCAATTATGTATCTAGGCTAGGTTTGTAGTGTTAGAATTGTGATGACATTTTGACTTTTTTGAATCCATATTTTAATATATTATTTATTTCATGCAATTTATAGTTTTGATGCAATTGGCATGTGCTTTAAATTATCATGCAGTTCTTCGGCCAACTATTGTTTAATTATGGTGATAGTTTTCTATGTTCAAAAGAGTAGAAGATTATTAGACTTGTGTTAATTGTAGCAAAGTCCGATAAGCGAAAGAAATATTCCCCTGTGCTTTGTGCTATCCTTGAAAGTGTTCTTAGATCCTTTAATACTTTTCTATATGTTTAATTGTATAGAAATATAATGAATTTACATTTAAGAAAAAGATTTTTATGCATCGCTTGAAAGGGGACTTAAATAATTTAGGAATACGAATTTTCAAAACCCATGAATTGTATTTAAATGATTTAGTTAAAATATGGATGAAATATTAAAATGGATTTATAATTCTAGTGTGCTTGCTTTTCATAGTTTAAATTAAAGTTTCTTATTTTATTTAATTTAGTTTTTAATTCAAAATCCTCAATTCAAAGCTTTTCATAGTTTCGGTTAAGGAATCGTAATTTAAAATACAATTTGCTCAATCTCCGCGGGATCGATACTTAGACTCACATCCACTTTATTACTTGCGCGACCCTACACTTGCGGTTAACGAACAAGTTTTTGGCGCCGTTGTCGGGGATTGTAGTTTAAATTTATTTTTAGATTACTTTTACTAATTTAGACTTTTTACTTGCTTTATTTTTAATTTCTTTTATTTTAGGACTTTAATTTTTAGTTTTAGTTTAGTTACTAGTTTCTTTGCTTTTCACGTTGTTGTATACGCAACGTTCGAAAAAAGGAGTTCTTTTCGAAGCTGACCCGAAAATAGAACGTACATTACACCGTATGTTAAGAGAAGCTAGAGAGCTAGGTAAATAAAAAAAATCAAAAATAGAATCAAATGGAAAACAACAATTTGAGATTGCCCGCTGCTGAGCAAATCAGTGAGGATGACATGCTGATTGGTAACTTGATGACACCTCAGGTGGTTCAAAGTCAATCCAGCGTAGTCTATCCACCATTTGGGCAAGAAAACTTTCAACTAAAACCAATGTCATCAATATGCTCCAAAATGGAGAACAATTCCATGGGAGACCTGATGAAAACCCACATACACATGTTTTCAAATTTTTAGACACATGTCAACACTATAAATATCAGGGTGTGTCAGACGATGCTATCAGACTCGTGTTATTTCCTTACACTCTAAGAGATAGAGCAATTGATTGGTTAGATTCTTGCCTCGCTATGAGTATCATCACTTGGAACGACTTGGTCCAGAAGTTTTGCACTAAGTTCATGCCTCTAGCAAAGGTTACAAAGCTTAGAAACGAAATCACTGTGTTCCAGCAACTTGATGTCGAATCCTATGATGATGCTTGGAAGAGATTTAAGGGCATGCTGATGAAGTGTCCAAACCATGGGATCAACAATGGTAATCAAGTGAAGTTCTTCTATGAAGGATTACTTCCACATTTTAAAAACATGATTGACTCCTCATCAAATGGTACTTTGACCACAAAGACCATTGGACGGGCATTGTAGCTTTTTTGAGAGAATTGCCAGCACAAATGTCATGTGGGGGTCGGACAGGGTGGTCCTAAAGAAATCATCATGTAGCGCCCCGAGTTCCGTATACCCGGTTCACTACGTCATTTTCTGTCTAAATTTTTCGAATAATATTTTTGCGGAAGAAATAATTGAAATTCATTTTTGGCAACATTAAATAAACTGTAATGGCCGATAAAATTGAAAACATTTATGAAACCATTTGAAATAGTAAATCGAACCATTAATATTGTAAAGAAATTGCCAATGTCATAATTTCTCAAATAAATGAACTTCTCTAAATTATTCGATTGTTTGGAAAAATACGGAAATCATTAACGTCAAACTTTCAACCGTTTAACGATTATTGCCACCATCATTCATCGCTCGCCACCGTCTCCGAAATCTGCAAAACTGTTAAAAAGTAGGGTGAGTATTTCATGGGGGAAATACTCAGTAGACTCATCGCAAATTAATTTAATTTATAAGATGATTAAACACATAAATCCCGGCTCTTTATAAAACGGGCATTGATAGAGCTTCTTTATAAAACGGCTCTTGATAAAACTCATATTGTGCATTACAGCACGGGACATATTTTGCAAATCATAGGCTCTTTGAAAATAACTCTTTGAAAACAGCTCTTTGAAAACCATATACTTATAAAAACATTTTAATTATGCCAAGCATAATTTCTTTTAAAAGCATAACATAAGATAGGATTGAAATCCTCATAAACATAAGGAGACACAAGAACTTTACCGAACTTAGGTGGCAAGAATTCTTATGCAGTAAAATCATAATAACAGTAAAATCACAGTAAGTATACCAAGCATAATTTTTGAAATTCATAGGGATCAATTGCATCATAACATAAGATAGGATCGAAATCCTCATAAACATATGCGACAGGAATTTTACCGAACTTAGGTGGTAAATCCTCATAAACATATGGAAACACAGGAATTTTACCGAACTTCGTGGCAAATCCTCATAAACATAGGAGACACAAGAATGTTACCGAACTTCGTGGCAAGAATTCTTATGTGTAGCGCTACTAAAACTCCGGTCCCCTTAACATATCATAACTTATCATATGGGACCCATAACAATCTTGGTAGATTGATTTCATAGCAATGATCCAAAAAAACATTTTCGTGAAGCATAGGGTATACTTACTTTTCGTAAAAACATAAAGTATATTTTCTTTTCATAAAAACATACTTACTTTTCATAACAACATAAGGTATATTTACCTTTCATAAAAACATACTTGTTTTTCTTAAAAATTGACTTTCACAAGTCACATGACATTCATATGAAATCATAATTTAAATCAATTAATAAGTGCGAGTCTACCTTAAATTCGACGAGTGCAAAGTTGAGCGGGAATGACTTCAATTTCTTTAAATTCTCCGTACGCTTCGTCTTAGCCAATAAGTCACTTTAGTCTAACGAATATATAGTTCAAAATGATAAATTATAATTTGAGGACTAAAATTTATGTTTTGAAAGTTGAGGGACTAAAATGAATACTTTTGAAAATTGAAGGACTAAAATAATAACTTTCGAAAGATGAGGGACCAAATTGGATATTTTGAAAGTTGAGGGACTAAAATGAATACTTTTAAAACTTGGGCTTAAAATCAAATTAATAAAATTAGCAGGGACTGAAATGATAAGTTTGAAGCTAAAAGGGCTGGAAAAACTCATTTAAAACTTAAGGGCTGAAATTGATAAGTTTAAAAGCTGAAAGGACTAAAATAAAACCATTTTAAAACATAGGGACTGATTTGAAATAACTTTAAAACTTCAGGGACTGACGCGCAAATTTTGAAAGTTATTAAAATCAGATTTTTATCTTCTTCTCTCTATATTTTCGCAAATCAGAGAGAGAGAGTTAGGACGAGAGCAGAGACGGGCGAGAGGCGATTCAAGCCAAAATCCGACCTTCAGCCGGTGACTCGCCGGCGCAACACCGGCGCCAGATACGAAGAGCGGTGGGGGTGAAAATAGGCTAAGTTCTTGGTTGATTGGTGTATCTTTTGTGCGAGGAAAGGGCGTGGAACCGAAACAGAATCGGGGCTTGAAGCGGCGATTGAGGTGAGGTAAGTGTTGGGTCAATAATTTCTTGGGGTTTTGGGTTAAATTGTGATGCGGTTGAGTTAAACTCCGGTGATTGAGATGGTGATGGATGGATTGAGAAATTGCAGGTTGAGGTGGTGGTCTCGGGTTTGAAGTTGGCAGGTTGGCTGTTGGTTGATTCATGGTTCATGGTGGTGAATTCAGTTAAAGCAGGTTGTGGTTTGCAAAGTGAGGCTTGGTCGTGAAGGGTGGTGCTGCTGCTGATTACGGATTGTGCAGTTGGGTTAACACTGCAGTGGTGATGGCTGCTTCATGGTTGGTTGGTGGTTCAATGAAAATTGAGTACAAGCGGCGCTACTGGGGTGGTTTGGTAGTGATTGTGTGTGTGGATTGATAATAATGGCTGAGGTTATTGTTGACGACTGGTGGTGATGAATGAATGTGGTTATGGTGTTGATTGATGATGATGAGTTTGGTGATGGAGCTGCTGGTGGTGATGGTGATGATGAGACGGTGATAGTACTTAATTTGGTGAAGGTATGGAACTGTTGGTGGTGATGGTGATGATGAGACGGTGATAGTACTTAATTTGGTGAAGGTATGGAACTGCTGAAATGGTTGGGTTTGATTTCTGAATTGTGGCTGGATGTGGTGGTTGGATGGCTTTCGCAGGTGGTGATGGATTCTTGGTAGTAAATTGGTGATGGAGGTGATGATCATGGGTTGTGCAGTTAGTGAAAATCTGATGATGATGCTGCTGATGATGCAGATGATGGTTGCTTGTTCAGGATTCAATTGGCAACAGAGATGGCTGTGAAGCCATGACAGTGAACTGGTTTGGCAGTGATAATGTGATTGAACATGGAGGTATGTACCGTGGCTGGTGATGAGAATGAAGGAGGTTGCTGGGAATATATTTGTGATATGGTAGTTGGAGCTGGAGATGGAGATGGAGCTGTAAAGTGCGGAGTTTGGTGGAGAGGATGATGAAGTAATGGAAAGAAAAGAAAAGAAATAGATTAGAAAATTATGGGAATCTTGAATGGTGAAAGTATGAGTTGTACCATGTGTATTAAAAATGAAGATGGAGTAGATGGAAATGGTTTTGAAAATAAAATGGTGGAGAACATCATAATTGAAAGGGAATCATTGATTAAGAATTGTATTAAAAATTGATATATTTTGGACTGAAAATAAATCTGAGAATAAATAAATTTGGAATTTAAAATGATTTTGAAAATAATACTTTGAATAAATAATTAAAATAACATAATTTTAGAAATTCGGATTTTAATTTAAAATCGAACAAATTCGATATTTCTTGACTTGGCTAGACGAATTCGTCGCGGCGTTAACTTCAAAATAATAGGTGAAATAGTAGCGATACAATTTTCTAAATATTAAAATAATTATAAAATTGCGTAAATATTCTGGGTCGCTACACATCAGGAGTCTATGAAGTGGATGCTTACACTGCCACATCAGCAAAAATTGACTCGTTGGCTGCAAAAGTGAAGGGCATAGCACTGGTGAGTCATTCATCAAAAAGTGCTAAAGTGACTTGTGAAGAATGTGGTGCAAACCATGTCACTACAGATTGTGCTATTCTGACTTGTCCATTGGAGCAGGTTGGCTATGTATAAGGCGGTCAAATCCAGAATAACCCACACTCAAATACCACAATCCAGGTTGGCACAATCATCCTAACTTTTCTTGGAAAGATCACTCAAATGGACCAATTGTGCCCCAATACAACACTGATGAAATGAAGCCTGCACTGGAAGAGATGATTCGTAAATTTGTGGAGAGAACAGAAAAATTTATGGTTAAAACAAATCAGTTTCTGATAAAAACTGAAACCACATTCATTAATCAAAAATCTGAAGAACTAAGTTGGGAATATAGCATAGCTGATCACAAACAGAGCCCTTGGTACATTACTAGTAAACACTGAGGTAAACCCAAAGGAACAACTAATGGTCATCAATGTAGTGCAAAATGAGATAAATACGATCACTACTCATAGTGGTATGCAACTTCTTGAGATTCATGTGAAAAGTCCAGCTAGAGATTCTAAAAATGTTTGAAAAGGAAGAGGGACATGAGGTGAAATCGACAATTAAGTCTCGTGAGACCCCTATCCCATTCCCACAAAGGCTTAAGAAAACAAGAGTCACTACAAGCACCATTGCACCACAGTACTTTAGGAAACTGCAAGCACCATTGCACCACAGCACCTTAGAAAACAAGAGTCATTGCAGGCACCATTACCAAGCAGTTCAACAAATTTTTCAATATGCTTAGGAAACTGCACATAAATATTCCATTCTTGGAAGCCATCACACAAATTCCAAGTTATGCCAAGCTTATAAAGAAAATGATGTCTAGAAAAAAGAAGCTTAAAGAACTTGAAGAGATAATTTTGAGTGAGGAGTGCAGCGCAATCTTGTAAAAGAAGCTGCTGCCTAAGCTCAAAGACTCGGGGAGCTTTTCTATACCTTGCATCGTATGAGATTTACAGTTTAGCAAAGTATTAAGTCATCTAGGTGCAAGTATAAATCTGATGCCCCTGCTGTGTACAAAAATTTGGGATTGGGTGAACCAAAGGGAAGCAATATTATATTGCAACTGGCTGACCGATCAATCTTTACCCATATGGAGTTGTGGAAGATGTGTTGGTTAAAGTTGATAAATTCATGTTTCCTGCTGACTTCATCATTTTAGATATGGAGGAAGATGAAAACATTCCTTTGATACTTGGTCGACCATTCCTAGTCACTGCACAAGCACTGATAGTTGTGGAGAAAGGAGAAGTAATGCATTATGCTGCGAGCTGAAAGTGAGGAGATTGCCTTCACTATGAGGCAATTCAATTCCCAATATCCACAACTTGAAAATTGCTCCAGGATCGATGTGGACTGGACCATTAGATGTTAGTGTAATGACCAAGTTTTTTTTTTTTTTTTAAAAAAAAAAGGGGTTGAAAAGTCAAATTTGTCAAAATAAAAAAAAAAAAAAAAATAGGACAAGTTGGAAAAGTCAGGCGGTAGATTTTCTCACATATTAATCCATTAACCTCATTTTACACAATCACAATACATACACATTCAGACACACGAGACCAAGAGAAATTGACAGGGAATGAGAGGGAAAAAAAAAAAAAAGAGGAGAAAAAAAGAAAGAGGGCACCGTCGACAACGTGGTTTATACTATTAAACTTTTATTAGTTGATTTTGAAAGGTAAGTGATATTTATTTACTTCAAAGTTTTGTCAAATTTAGAGTTGGTAGATTATTAGTTTAAATTCAATTTTATCAAAAGGGAATTTGCCTAAAAATGAAAAGATTATATTTTATTATTTCCTTTATCAATTATTGAGTTAGTTGATATGGTTAGTTGTTAATTTAGATATTATATCATTTTCAGGAGGTAACGAATCGGTTGGGACAGCTTACCAGCCGAATTAGTTTGCACGTACATAGACTGTGAGTGGAAAAACTTAATTATTTTCAATTATTGATAATTGTTTATATAATTACGTTAAACGTGATTACGTGCTTCTAATTACATGATTATTTTGAAATATTATGAAAATATGAGATTCACTTGATTATGCGATTTAATTGTCCAATTACGTGATTATTGTGAAATATTATGAGAATATTAGATTGTGGAATTACAAAGATTGTGAAATGATTAATTGTGAAAAGTGATGTGATATTGAAATCCACCAAAAAGTACATATGATTATATATTTCTTCTAGTTCACTGAGGGGCTTTGACTGTGTTTTATACTGCACTGAGGGGTCTTGACTGGGTATGAGATTACCCTGAGGCGGTTTGACCGTGTATGATATAGTTCACTGAGGGTCTTAGCATTGTTCTAGAATTGATTATCAGATGTTTTGAGACTAGCCCGAGAGGCATTCTGCTAGCATATGACCAGATTACAGATTATATTCAGTGAGTACATTTTGGTGAGATTTGTTAGGGTATGGCCATACCTAGAGATTACAGACCATGATGACAGTATTTTATTGATATGATGATTTCTATGCCATTGTTTTGACTAGAGATTGATATTTATCAGCATTAAGAGAATGTCCTACATTTCGACTTTGATTCTATGTTATTAGGTGAATCATTAAATGCTGTAAAGCTGATTTTCGATAAAAATGCATAAATGAGAAAGTATAATTATTTTCGAAATTCTGCACTCATTGAGCTATCAGCTCATATATTTTCCCACGATTTTCTTATCAAGTAGCAGTTGAGTTTCTGGGCAGCTTTTGGAGTTGAGCATTTGATTTTGGAGTCAGAGTCACACGACAATGTTAGCTAGTATAACTCATTTCATAGAGCATGTAGTCAGTATTTTGGGACGCATGTTCATTTTTGGATCGCACGTGTGCATCATATGTAAATAGTTATGGGTCTCACTTTGCATTTTGCGTCCATATGTACAGTTTATGTGATTTCATAATGAAAGCTTGAGAAATTGACTTATCTCTATTGTGATGGAAAATATAATGAGTTTGTTGAGTTTTTGTGTATTGATTACATGTTGGTTAGTCCATATTATAGTGGAGATAATTTCAATTTTTTTCTTAAATATAAGATAACTGAAGTTTCAGTTTTTAGAAGCTTTGATGGTGGGTTCTACTGTTAGTTGGTATCCATCATCGATGCAAGTCACGTTTCGGGTCCACTAGTGTCACTCAGGGCGGGGCGGGGCGTGTCATTTAGACTTTAAATGAAGCGCTTATTATCACAATCTTCAACATGTGAATCTAGGATTTACTTGCATTCTTGTTTGTTTTGTTTTTTATTATCACAATCTTCAACCTGTGAATCTAGCTTAGGACATGAAGCCATGTTTTAGGAGTTGAGTGTATGCATTACAAAGCATTTAGGGGTCGAAAACGAGATCAAAAACTTTAAAAATGAAAAAAATTTAGTTCTCTGCCAGTCAAAACTGCATGATCGCGTTGTGTATTCCTGGACAGAATGGAAGATTTATTATATTAACTGCAAACTTTCATTTTAACCACTTGTAACCTGTTTTTCTTCTCCCAAATCACCCAGTATTGAGTCCAAAATCTTTATTACATGTACACATCAAATTGACTCAAAAATCATGTCTTGCATCAGGGGCGGAGGTAGCCTAGGTCCAGCACAGTTCATGGACCGCACTGAACTTTTGGGCTGCCCTGGGTCGGCCCAATAAGGAAAAGAAATTAAATACTTGCAAAACAAAAGAACCGCAGCTGTACTTTATATATTGGGAAAGGAAAGAATTTCTTTCTTTCGGTTCTTGATGTGTAACTTTGCCAGAAAATTCACACAGAAAAATGGCTCCTTTGTGTGGGTGGATTTTAGTGAGAGGAAGTGTAAAAGTTGAAAGACTGACTGAGGGTGTGAAGCTACTAACCTAATACTGAAGAAGTGCAAATAGAGAGATGGAAAGACATTTTAACAACAGTGGAGTGGGGCCCAGTTCCATATTTTCTTAAATAATAAAAATAAAAATTTATGTACTTATAATATTAATTTTGATAGAATTAATGGCAGTGAACGATGATTTTTTTCTCACTAATTTAAGTCTAAATCAGATATTATTACGAAGATGGGTTCAACGGTACTCTTAATATGCTACTAGTAGAAGTGGTTAATGAGTGAATTAAAATGGTAATTAATTTTTAATTAGGTGAAATTAACTCTCAAACATTGATTTGTTGGGTGTCTTTATTGAAGTCTTACAATATGGGAAAAGGGTTGAATGAGTTGTGTTGCTTGCTTGGTGAGATCCAGATGAGTGGATAGATTGCGCAATCGAATGTGTGATAAGTGGATGAATGATAGTCTTGTTGTTTATATAGAGAAAGATATATCTTAAAAAAAGGTATTTCATTTTAGTTGGAATTTGTTTACTTATTATTTGTGAAATTAAGTTTTCTCTATTTGGTTTAATATTTCTTAAAAAAAAAAAAATTCGAGGACCCTGCCCTCGAACCCCGTTGTCCCCCCAACCTCATTTAATTTTCATCCAGCACTGACTGGAAATCCTGGCTCTACCCCTGTCTTGCATCAAAACAAAAACATCAAAATGGTATGACTTTTCACAACTTTACAAGATTTTGCTTAAATCTTTGTGTTCTTCATTTTTATGTGAAAAATTGTAATTGTGGAGAATGTGTGATGGGGTTTAGACTAGAATTGGAGTATTGAATTGTGAGCTTATAGGTGGAATTTTTTGGCTAAGTCTCCAAATCTATGTTGCTAGGTGCTCGATGAAATGTCACAATGAGTGTTTTGTTGAGTTTTTACGAATCTTTTTACATCGTCTGTGTATCATTCATTCATTGTTTACACTGATTTAAGGCATGGAATTCAACTTGAACATCATTGCACTACATAGCACCTCATTGCAAGATCACTGTAGGCACCATTGCACCTGATTTCAGCTTCACAACTCCTACTTCATTATGCATTTTCATGACTCAAATGAACTCCAAATATGATGGATTTTTGATATGTAGTAGACCAAGTTATGTACTTTCATATGGCCGTGACATGTCTTGAGAATTTTTTACTTTTTCAAGGCGATGTCAATGGCTGAATTTCAATGGTCAACTACTTTTCAAAAATTTCAGAATTTTTCTACATCCTAGTTTGGGGGTGTTTAGTTGATTTGCTTCAGTAAAGCTAGAAACGGGTCAAATCATCCAAGCTACATGAAGATCAAAGCTTCAAACATGGTGACATCACCTCTCCAAATCCCGGAAGTACTTGACCATTCTTGTTATTTTGTACTTAATTGTTTATTATTTTTTTAAATACAATGAAGACAATGTACATTTCTATTTTGGGGGTGAGAATCTCATTCCTGTGCTGTTATTTACACATTCATTCGATTTTGGGTAAAAAAAAATAAAAATAAAAACTTGAAAAAATTTTGAAAAATTTTGTTGACTTGTTTTTGCTTATGATATGATTTAGATTGACTTTTGTGTTTTAGTTAGAAATTTGGGCAACATGTGAACTTTAATTTTTCTGAACATTTATCCATGTAAGACTTTATTAAAATTTAAGTACATAGCCATTAAAAAATAATAACATGTGTAGAAGATGTTTGATAGATGCCAGGTAAACTTGTGCCATTTGAACATAGGAGACTGAAAAATCCCAAACCTTAAGAATTTAGATCCTAACCTGGAATGTAGAACCAAACTAGCATTGATGGATTGAGGGTTTGAAGTTCTTGGTTTTACATCTTTGGTTGTGGAGGTTTTAAACAAGTATAAACCGGTAATAAAATAAAACAGAAAAATGCTAATAGTCTTATTTTACTCTTCAAATACCTTTTTGACTCGAGCAAGTAAGCTTGTAAGGGTGTTGAAACCTGGTAACCTAAATTCAACTGAGTTGGGAGCTATCAGCCCAAAGCTCGTTACAAGGATCAATTATAAAAGTAAGTAAGAGAGTGGACTTACACATAAGACGCTAGAACATCTTCAACTTTTTTTTGTTGTCTTTATGACCTGGGTAATTAAGTTTGAGGGGTTCTCTAAAATTGGTACCCTAAAGTTGTCTTTATTGGGAGTCACCGACCTAAAGCACGCTACATGGGTCATATAGAAAGCAAGTAAGAAAAGTATAAGTCTGTTTAATTAGGATTTCTAACACTGGAGTGTGAGATTGGGGATGGATTACTCTTGGTTTGTTGTGCATGCATATCTAATCCAAACTGCCTTGTATGGAAAAATGCAATATATACATATTTAGAACCACATCAATAGAAAAAATCTCGGGATATGAGTGAAAATCAGTAATGTTGTGATCATCCGTGAGAGTGCAAGAGTGCAAGAAAAATCAAAAGAAAATCATTGTTGACCACATGAGATTCAGGCTTATTTCTACATGATTAGTCACACAATATCAAGTAGATTTTTACATGAGTTTGCATTTGATTTTTGGTTATTCACACACACCATGAGGTCGAGCATCAAACGAATGAAAATATTTTATGTTGTTCATATTTATTCTCTAAAGTGAATTGTCAACTTGAATTGTTGAAGGTCATGGTAGGTTTTGACAACAAAAAAAAAAAAAAAAACAAAAACACTTTGTTATTTGCATTTTGATTTGATTTGATTTTCGTTCGAGGACAAACAATAGTTCGAGTTTGGCGAGGTTGACTAGTTTATACATTTATTTCTATCTTAAAAGTAGGATTTTATGTGTTCGTTTGAGAATATTTTCTATTGATTTCGTTATTATTTGTTTATATTTCAGAAATTATCCCAAAGTCGGGAAAGTGAAAGAATTTGAGCAAAAACAAGACATTTGGATGATAAAAATGCTAAATGGTGCAAATCCAGAGTTGATGAAGTAAATCAAGGGCCCAATTGAAAGAAAAATCAAAAGAAGAAATCAAATTTGGAATAAATAATAAGTTTAGGGGTTAAATTGTAGTAATCGAAAGTTGAAGGACCTATGATACAATTAAATTCTGAGGACCTACTTATGGCACTTAAAAAATGGAAATTGCACAGTAATCGGTAAACCGCGCAACCTCATGGGTCAAAGGAGCACGGTCTCATGGTGTAGCGCCCCGAGTTCCGTATACCCGGTTCACTACGTCATTTTCTGTCTAAATTTTTCGAATAATATTTTTTTTGCGGAAGAAATAATTGAAATTCATTTTTGGCAACATTAAATAAACTGTAATGGCCGATAAAATTGAAAACATTTATGAAACCATTTGAAATAGTAAATCGAACCATTAATTTTGTAAAGAAATTGACAATGTCATAATTTCTCAAATAAATGAACTTCTCTAAATTATTCGATTGTTTGGAAAAATACGGAAATCATTAACGTCAAACTTTCAACCGTTTAACGATTATTGCCACCATCATTCATCGCTCGCCACCGTCTCCGAAATCTGCAAAACTGTTAAAAGTAGGGTGAGCATTTCATGGGGGAAATACTCAGTAGACTCATCGCAAATTAATTAATTTATAAGATGATTAAACACATAAATCCCGGCTCTTTATAAAACGGCCATTGATAGGGCTTCTTTATAAAACGGCTCTTAATAAAACTCATATTGTGCATTACAGCACGGAACATATTTTGAAAATCATAGGCTCTTTGAAAACAACTCTTTGAAAACAGCCCTTTGAAAACCATATAATTATAAAACATTTTAATTATGCCAAGCATAATTTCTTTTGAAAGCATAACATAAGATAGGATTTAAATCCTCATAAACATAGGGAGACACAAGAACTTTACCGAACTTAGGTGGCAAGAATTCTTATGCAGTAAAATCATAATAACAGTAAGTATACCAAAACATAATTCTTGAAATTCATAGGGATCATTTCCATCATAACATAGGGTAGGATCGAAATCCTCATAAACATATGAGACAAGAATTTTACCGAACTTAGGTGGCAAATCCTCATAAACATATGGAAATACAGAATTTTACCGAACTTAGGTGGTAAGAATTCTTATGTGCATAGCAATCTTGGGAGATTGATTTCATAGAGATGATCCAAAACATATAAAACATTTTCGTAAAAACATAGGGTATACTTACTTTTCATAAAAACATAAGGTATATTTACCTTTCATAAAACATACTTAATTTTCTTGAAAATTGACTTTCACAAGTCACATGACATTTATATGAAATCATAATTTAAATCAATTAATAAGTGCGAGTCTACACATTGTTCTTTCCATGAAAATACATTTTCATTTCCTTTCATAAAAATAACTCTTCACAAGTCACATGACATTTATATGAAATCATAATTTAAATCAATTAATAAGTGCGAGTCTACCTCAAATCCGACGATTGCAAAGTTGAGCGGGAATGACTTCAATTCCTTTAAATTCTCCGTACGCTTCGTCTAAGCCAATAAGTCACTTTAGTCTATCGAATATATAGTTCAAAATGATAAATTATAATTTGAGGACTAAAATTGATGTTTTGAAAGTTGAGGGACTAAAATGAATACTTTTGAAAGTTCAGGGATTAAAATCAAATAAAGTAAATCATCAGGGACTGAATTGATCAGATTTTTAAAATGAAAGGGCTGATTAAAATCATTTAAAACTTTGGGACTGAAATGGATAACTTTAAAAGTTGGGAACTGATTTGAAAACCTTTAAAAAGAATTGAAAGGGCTGAATTTAAGACATTTTAAAACATAGGGACTGAATTGAAAGGCTTTAAAACTTCAGGGACTGACGCGCAAATTTTGAAAGTTATTAAAATATATTATATCAAAACCTTTACTCTCTCTCTCTCATTCGTATCCATCAGAGGTAAAGAGAGAGAGACGAGAGAAACAGAGAAGGGCGACGACGATGGAGAAATAGTCGGTGTTTTCGCCGGCGAACTCGCCGGCTCAAGGTGCGGTGAGTGGCGGTCAAGGCAGGGGTTCCAATTTTGGGGTTCAGTTGCGAGGTTGGATGCGAGAAACAGAAATGAAACCGCGGCTTAGATCGCGATTTGAGTTGGGTCTTAACTGCGAAATCCGGTGGCAAAGTGATCTGCAGCTGAGGTAAGGTTCTGGGTTTCGATTCTTCTCAGTTTTGGGTTTCAATTTGGGTTTGAGCTGAACTTGGAGTTGGCTGCGTTGGTGGTGGTCTGATGTTCGACGATGGGTGGTGACTGTGGTTGGGTTAAATTCTGGTGATGGTGGTAATGGTTCAAGAGATTGAAGTATTACATGGTATGTTGATTGAGGTTCTTGGCAATTCTGTAGGCTCGATGGTTGGATTGGCAGAATGATGGTGTAAATGATTTAGAGTTCAATCTGAGCAGTAGAAAATGGCTTTCGGCTATGCAGGTGCTGAGATGATGATGTTTATATATATTGTATTGTGGAATCTAAGTACATGGAAGTGTGAGTTGTGCCATGAGTATTGAAATGAAGATGGGGTAGATGATGATAATGATGAAGATGCTTTGCTTGTACAATTATGGTTTAATATAATGAAGGTTCGTGGCTATGGATTGATGATGATGATAATGGAGCTGAAAAGGAATTTGTGGGTGGTGGCTATGGCTTTAGCTTTCGGCGTAAAAGAGAAGGGGAGACCGGGATAGGATTAGTTTAGGATTAGTTTAGAAAATTGACTAACTTCGATTAGGAAGCGTATTTAAAACAGATATATTTTTGGACTGAAAATATGATTTTGAAATAATACTTTGAATAAATAATTAAAATAACATAATTTTAGAAATTCGGATTTTAATTTAAAATCGAACAAATTCGATATTTCTTGACTTGGCTAGACGAATCCGTCGCGGCGTTAATTTCAAAACAATGAGTGAAATAGTAGCGACACAATTTTCTAAATATTAAAAATAATTATAAAATTGCGTAAAAATTCTGAGTCGCTACAATCTTACCTCCTTAAAATAATTTCGTCCTTGAAATTAAACTTACTTGATCTTATGATTTCTGAATACTTAATCAGAATCTTCTTCTATCTTTTATGTAGCATCATCGCTACCATATCTAACACAATGGACTTTGACTAAATGCATCACTTTGTTTTCTTAAGAACATGGACTTTTCTATAGACATATGTGTACTCAAAATTCTTCTGAATAAAAATGAAAATTCCCAATCGTATGTAAAAATTTTATCATATCTTGTAGTATTCATGTAACTTGTCACTTATCATCGTATCATGTAACCTCAAATATTCGTACATATCTCTAAAATTTCAACAAATCTTTACTGTCATATCATATCATAATAATTTTTCCTTTCTTATCATCGAAAATTCCCAAAATAATCAAACAAATTACCTGAATATTCTCTCTACGTAATATACCCAATAACATATCAACATAATATCATCAACTTATCTTTCCAATATTTGTAACCCAAAAATTCAGTAAACAAATATCTCCCAAAACTAAGATTCTTTACTTAAATATCACCACATTTCCTGCAAAGTATTTCTTTCACTTGTATATACGTATGAATTCTGATTCAATACGGTCCTTATTTCTCTTTCACGTATTCCCGTATTATTTCTATACCTTGATTATTATATCAAAATATCAGTACCCAAAATCCAAGAAAAATATTTCATATCTCAAATCTTATCATAAAATCTTCCTTTATCAATAAAGTAAACGGCGCATAAACTCTGTCTCCTCTTTTCATTAAAATAATCCTGCGCTTTCTTGCTGGACACAACATCACGCGGATTCACTCATATCCTTAATGCTTTTAAATAGTTCATGCTGGGAAGAGGTTGAATCATCAAACAATGGATATCATCCTTTCTAACATTCGCAAGTATTATTCCAATCTTCCTATGAATGATCTGAGAAAGATCTATAGAATAAGGCTCGAAAGATTGAGGTTGCTAATGGCTCATGATATTCCAGAAGATGTTCGCTGGTTGATAGAAGCAAAGGTTCGACTATCTGGTGAATTACCTATGACATTTCCAAAACATATGCCTGGTTTAGGCAAAAGCACTTTCGCAAAGAAACGAAGAGCAAAAAGGCTGGGTGGTTGCTACAAATGTGCTCGTTGGAACTGTGATACTCGTTGCAAATCAGTAGGATATTCTTCTACCAATCGAGATGATAAAATCGAATTCATAAAGGGTGGACTGAGTAAGGAGTCTTTGGATGATATTCGACTGACTCTTGAGACGCACCCAAGTGGTTATGTGCAACGTGAACTTCTCTCCTTATACGCTCAGTTTAACGAGGACAAAAATTGTTATAGTCTCCAAAATATAATAGCAAAAGATCCTGTTTTCCAGTCTGTTTTACAAAATGAGGCTTCTGGCAGTTCAGCAATGATATAAGGTAAATCTTTTAAAATATTTTGCTGCTTTCTTTCACGCGTTTTGAAAATAAAATATATTTTCCTTTCTCGAGGTTTGATAAAGCTGGAAATAAAATATTAAATCGCCGAAAGGTGACAGCCTCGATACGATAAAAATATTCAAAAGTGGGCTGATTTTGTCAAAAGTAAATCTTTACTTTTTCAGAATCAATCAAAAACAGTAAATTTTTCCGGCTTTAAATAGCCAAACATATTTCATAGTTCAGGCATCCCAAAATCACATCTTCTTCGTAAGTTTTCCCTTCTTTACTATCAAAGATGGAAGCACCAAAACTTCGACAGATCAAAACTATTTGTGTATTTTGTGGATCAAAAGTAGGGAAAGGCTTCGGTTATCTAGAAGCGGCCGTAGATCTTGGAAAGAAACTGGGGGAAAAAGGTATCACTCTTGTATATGGGGGTGGTAGCAGTGGTCTAATGGGTTGTGTTTCCCAATCTGCTCTTGCAGAGAAATCAAAAGTAATCGGTGTCATACCTGTCCCTTTGGTAGATGTTGCAGGCAAAACACGAGGGCATGAAGTTCAAACCTTATCCATCCATGAACGCATAACTTGTATGATATATGGTTCTGATGCCTTTATAGCCCTGCCCGGAGGTTTTGGTACCTTAGAATAAATCTTTAACATTACCTCATGGGCTCAACTAGATCTCCATACTAAACCTATTGGGCTTTTGAATGTTAACAATTTCTTTGATGGTTTGTTAACCTTTCTTGATTATGCTGTGGAACAGGGATTCATCTCTCCATTTTCCAGAAGGCTTCTTATTTCTGCTCCTACTATTGATGAACTACTGGATAAGCTGCAGTCATATATCTCAATACAAGATCCAGCAGGAGTTAAGATAGATTGGTCGCAAGGAAGGGGAATCAAGCGAAAATGGAGTCCGGTTAATGTAAATTTAACTCTGTGAATCTTAGAATAGGTGGGGGTAGAGTACGGAGTATTCTCACTCTCGAGACACCCCTCCATTTACTAGGATTTCCTTAATGTTTAAATCTTGTGTGTACCTCAAAGGTTCCAGGTGGTAGATTACGGAGTATTCTTACTCTCGAAACACACCTCTTTGAAGGTTTCTTTATTTCCTCAAAAGATCAGAGGTGGTAGGATACGGCTACTCCGGAAACACATCTCTCATTTTGAGGATTATCCCATGTTTCTCTCGATTGCTTTTGTGTGTTTCATGTATTTCCTTTCCAGTGTGACTCTTGTGTGTTCTCCTTATGAGAAAATAATAAAATTTCTGCTATCATCTACTAAATCTCGTTTGTGATGTAAATGATCTTGCATGTCTAAAATTCCTTTAGTAGTTGCATACCATACTATGCTCTTAATTCCAAATGATAAAATTCTAGGCAGAGTTTCCCTTGTAATTTGGACTTATCCAAACCATAAGCATACTTCATAACTCATAATAAATTTCTCTTCAACATAGAAGCATAATTCAATATCATAAAAATATCCCATAATTTAATTTATAATTCCTCAACATAGAAATTTCAAATCATAACTTCTAATATCACAATATCACTTCCTTCCATACCTTAATTGGCTCAAAAGATTACTCATACTTATAAATATATGCCATGTCTAAAATCAATTATGCAAAGTCCATCTAGGGTTCATCATTTCTAACTCGAGGACAAAATTATTAAAAATCATTCTTAAATCATATTATTCCCATTATGCTCAACACTCGTTTTCTTTCTGAAAAATTTCTCATTATCATGCATTAAAACATATAAGTTATGACAAAGCATAACAACATCATAATTTCTGAAGAAATACATTCTCATTTCTCATAAATCATAAGTATCCGAAATACTCTTCATTCTTTCTCATAAATCAATAAAATGAGTATTCGAAATACTGAAATAACTTTAAACATCATAAACTTCTTTACCTCGGAGTTGGTGGAACGAATGATGGCAGTGGCAATCTTCATCAATAAAATTTTATAATGGAAAATATTTCTTGAAAATTCTTTTTGAAAATTTTTCCAGTCTACAGAAACGCAGACTAGCTCTGATACCAACTTGTAGCGCCCCGAGTTCCGTATACCCGGTTCACTACGTCATTTTCTGTCTAAATTTTTCGAATAATATTTTTTTTGCTGAAGAAATAATTGAAATTCATTTTTGGCAACATTAAATAAACTGTAATGGCCGATAAAATTGAAAACATTTATGAAACCATTTGAAATAGTAAATCGAACCATTAATTTTGTAAAGAAATTGACAATGTCATAATTTCTCAAATAAATGAACTTCTCTAAATTATTCGATTGTTTGGAAAAATACGGAAATCATTAACGTTAAACTTTCAACCGTTTAACGATTATTGCCACCATCATTCATCGCTCGCCACCGTCTCCGAAATCTGCAAAACTGTTAAAAGTAGGGTGAGCATTTCATGGGGGAAATACTCAGTAGACTCATCGCAAATTAATTAATTTATAAGATGATTAAACACATAAATCCCGGCTCTTTATAAAACGGCCATTGATAGGGCTTCTTTATAAAACGGCTCTTAATAAAACTCATATTGTGCATTACAGCACGGAACATATTTTGAAAATCATAGGCTCTTTGAAAACAACTCTTTGAAAACAGCCCTTTGAAAACCATATAATTATAAAACATTTTAATTATGCCAAGCATAATTTCTTTTGAAAGCATAACATAAGATAGGATTTAAATCCTCATAAACATAGGGAGACACAAGAACTTTACCGAACTTAGGTGGCAAGAATTCTTATGCAGTAAAATCATAATAACAGTAAGTATACCAAAACATAATTCTTGAAATTCATAGGGATCATTTCCATCATAACATAGGGTAGGATCGAAATCCTCATAAACATATGAGACAAGAATTTTACCGAACTTAGGTGGCAAATCCTCATAAACATATGGAAATACAGAATTTTACCGAACTTAGGTGGTAAGAATTCTTATGTGCATAGCAATCTTGGGAGATTGATTTCATAGAGATGATCCAAAACATATAAAACATTTTCGTAAAAACATAGGGTATACTTACTTTTCATAAAAACATAAGGTATATTTACCTTTCATAAAACATACTTAATTTTCTTGAAAATTGACTTTCACAAGTCACATGACATTTATATGAAATCATAATTTAAATCAATTAATAAGTGCGAGTCTACACATTGTTCTTTCCATGAAAATACATTTTCATTTCCTTTCATAAAAATAACTCTTCACAAGTCACATGACATTTATATGAAATCATAATTTAAATCAATTAATAAGTGCGAGTCTACCTCAAATCCGACGAGTGCAAAGTTGAGCGGGAATGACTTCAATTCCTTTAAATTCTCCGTACGCTTCGTCTAAGCCAATAAGTCACTTTAGTCTATCGAATATATAGTTCAAAATGATAAATTATAATTTGAGGACTAAAATTGATGTTTTGAAAGTTGAGGGACTAAAATGAATACTTTTGAAAGTTCAGGGATTAAAATCAAATAAAGTAAATCATCAGGGACTGAATTGATCAGATTTTTAAAATGAAAGGGCTGATTAAAATCATTTAAAACTTTGGGACTGAAATGGATAACTTTAAAAGTTGGGAACTGATTTGAAAACCTTTAAAAAGAATTGAAAGGGCTGAATTTAAGACATTTTAAAACATAGGGACTGAATTGAAAGGCTTTAAAACTTCAGGGACTGACGCGCAAATTTTGAAAGTTATTAAAATATATTATATCAAAACCTTTACTCTCTCTCTCTCATTCGTATCCATCAGAGGTAAAGAGAGAGAGACGAGAGAAACAGAGAAGGGCGACGACGATGGAGAAATAGTCGGTGTTTTCGCCGGCGAACTCGCCGGCTCAAGGTGCGGTGAGTGGCGGTCAAGGCAGGGGTTCCAATTTTGGGGTTCAGTTGCGAGGTTGGATGCGAGAAACAGAAATGAAACCGCGGCTTAGATCGCGATTTGAGTTGGGTCTTAACTGCGAAATCCGGTGGCAAAGTGATCTGCAGCTGAGGTAAGGTTCTGGGTTTCGATTCTTCTCAGTTTTGGGTTTCAATTTGGGTTTGAGCTGAACTTGGAGTTGGCTGCGTTGGTGGTGGTCTGATGTTCGACGATGGGTGGTGACTGTGGTTGGGTTAAATTCTGGTGATGGTGGTAATGGTTCAAGAGATTGAAGTATTACATGGTATGTTGATTGAGGTTCTTGGCAATTCTGTAGGCTCGATGGTTGGATTGGCAGAATGATGGTGTAAATGATTTAGAGTTCAATCTGAGCAGTAGAAAATGGCTTTCGGCTATGCAGGTGCTGAGATGATGATGTTTATATATATTGTATTGTGGAATCTAAGTACATGGAAGTGTGAGTTGTGCCATGAGTATTGAAATGAAGATGGGGTAGATGATGATAATGATGAAGATGCTTTGCTTGTACAATTATGGTTTAATATAATGAAGGTTCGTGGCTATGGATTGATGATGATGATAATGGAGCTGAAAAGGAATTTGTGGGTGGTGGCTATGGCTTTAGCTTTCGGCGTAAAAGAGAAGGGGAGACCGGGATAGGATTAGTTTAGGATTAGTTTAGAAAATTGACTAACTTCGATTAGGAAGCGTATTTAAAACAGATATATTTTTGGACTGAAAATATGATTTTGAAATAATACTTTGAATAAATAATTAAAATAACATAATTTTAGAAATTCGGATTTTAATTTAAAATCGAACAAATTCGATATTTCTTGACTTGGCTAGACGAATCCGTCGCGGCGTTAATTTCAAAACAATGAGTGAAATAGTAGCGACACAATTTTCTAAATATTAAAAATAATTATAAAATTGCGTAAAAATTCTGAGTCGCTACACATGGCTGTGTCTGTACCAAACTTAGGCTAAACTGATAGAAGGGTTGTTTTCTGAGCCGTGCAGCTGGGCTTTTGCACGGATTTCAGCCTCTCTTGACTAAGCTTCTAGCGCGCGCGCACGCACGCACGCACGCGAGCACACGAGCACACACACACACGCACGCACACTTGCGCGCTCGCGCGCGCACACACACACACACACACACACACACATATATATATATCAAACCTTGGACACGTTTTTTAGGTTTCCAACTTGCTGCTTACATGGCCAAATGCTGTCCAATTGTTAACGAATCTATGCAACGTTGAAGGCACAATTGAAGACCAAGGATCAAGGGCATGAAAAGGGGAACATCTCTTCATACTTCTTGTGATTTATATTCAATTATGTATCTAGGCTAAGTTCGTAGTGTTAGAATTGTGATAAGTTCTGAATTTTTTGAATCCACGTTTAAATTTATTATTTATTTCATGCAATTTATGATTTTAATGCAATTGACACGTGCTTTAAATTATTATGCAATTCTTTGGCCAATTATTTTTTGATTCTGGCGGTAATTTTCTATGTTTGAAAGAGTAGAAATTTATTAGACTTGTGTTAATTGTCGCAAAGTCCGATAGGAGATAGAATTATACCCCTATACTTTGTGTTATCCTTGAAAGTGTTCATAGATCCTTTAATACTTTTCTATATGTTTAATTGTCATAGAAATATAGTCAATTTGCATTTAGGAAAAAGATTTTATGCATAGCTCAAAAGGGAACTTAAATAACCTGAGGAACACAGATTTTCAAAACTCAAGAATTGTATTTAAACAATTTGGTTAAAATATGTATGAAATAGTCAAAATGGATTTATTATTCTAACACGCTTATTTTTCATAGTTTAAATCAAAGTTTCTTTTTTTTATTTAATTTAGTTTTTAATTCAAAATCCTCAACTCAAACCTTTTCATAGTTTCGTTTAAGGAATAGTAATTTAAAATACAATTTTCTCAATCGACCTTTGTGAGATTGATACATGGACTCACGTTCACTTTATTACTTCGCGATCCGTATACTTGCGGTTTGCGAGCAATCACTTTCCAAGTCATTTGTCCTTTCTCAAGGGAGAGTCACCAATCCAGTTTGGTTAATTTTGCCATGTATCATCTTCTAGGTCGATTCAATCAATATACACTTGACACTTATTTTGCAGAAAATTAACTATGTGTTCGGTAAACTTTGTTTATAATCGGCATGAATTCAAAACATTTTTTTAACCATACAAATTTTTTCTATCCAATTTTTAACCACAAATTCTATCTCGAAAACATAAATAACATTAATCATTACGTGTTATAACACTTCCCGAAAATTTGTTTCTGCCTCGGTTCGGCAACCAATAAATGTCCCCTCGATATACGTTAAAATTGTTGAGGGCGGATCTTGAAAATGAACAATTGCAAGATATTTTTTATTGAGACCTGTAAATACGGATTTCAAGAATATGCGTGCCACGTGTTTTACAGTTACTGGGATTTAGAAACCTAGGCCTAGGCATCGCCGCCATTATTACTTTCGCGCATATTTCACTCTGACCTTTGAGATCTCTCTCTCCTCTCTCCATCTATATATGGCCCATTTTTCTCTAAATTCCTCGTCAAAAAATTATGGATTATCTCGAATTTGTGCCAAACTAACTCTCATATCCGCATCCGAATAGGCGCCTAATTTGGCACCCATTTGTGAGTTCGCCCATATTTTGAGGTGAGAATTTTACTTCTCTTTCCTGAATTTGTAGAGAGTACCCAATTTGCCAAATAGTTAGAATGAGTAGCAGTGTTGCAGAGAGCAGTGAGTGGAAAGCTGGGTCATATGGCGGGGAAGAAGAACCCGAAGTAAATGTTTCCCGATTTGAAGGTGAGGACACACTTTCAAAATCTCTTTCTAATTCTCTTTTGCGACGTGAATGAGGTGAAGACGTTTCCAACCCAGTTACCTTAGCAGTTAGATGCTAGCCACAACAAATGTAACCATAGCCTTAACATCTACCTATGCTTCCACTCCAGGCCGTTTTTCATCTTCCTTTGGTTTTCCCCACATCCTAATACTTCTTATCTATCAAATTTTACTGGAAAATATCATCCAAGAGGAGTTGGAAGATTGGAATTTTTTTATAGGATTCCAAACTGTAGGGTTTCGATACATACATGCACAGCGGAAATTAAACAAACTCGAAACCATAGCCTGGATCAACCTTGCACTTAGATAGAATTTGTGATAAAGATGATACCTTTGATGAACGCCGTGAATCTGAAATCTGAAACGGACGTACAATCTTGTCACCACCAACTGTCAAATTGTCCAGCCTCTAACAGAAATCCACACAGCGAGTTGATTCTGGAACTCCATCATTCTCCAACTATTGGAATGGATTCGAGAGAATTGATTTTTCTCTTTGTGCTAGCAAGAGAAAAATCTGAATATTACAGAAAAGCGACTCATATAATTTCTCTACAATAGTGCACATAATAATATGTACACCTCAAAACCCTAGTCCTATTCACAATAGGGTCATTAACGGGTCTTGATTAATTAATCATATTAATTTATCTAATTGTAAAGTCTGGCCCAACAATTGGGCTTGTACATTAATTCTAACAATCTCCCACTTGGACAAGATCCAATTTCAGATATTCAATTCTCACCTTTTGTGCGTGACCCATTAGTTTCCATTCACGATGGCAAACGTCGTGTTATTATTATACCAATCTGATTGGAATAAGATGAATATAAATCTTTATTTCTAATTCACCCTCGACTCACCAATATCGATTAATTCACGTCGCCGTCCTATTTTGTTGTTACTTCGACTAGGGACAATTTTAGAATAAGTTATTAATGACTTGTATCTCACGGTCACAACATCTTGTGACTTACAAGTTAATTAAACTTACTCTACGGACTCTATTATTTAAATGATGAGTGAAACTCAATGTAATAATAGATCTGCCTTTATTAATACAATGATAATATATGTGTTATGCTATCAAACGATTGGATTTAAAGCATAACATTGATATTCTTCCACTAGATCCAATAACTCATGTATCCTATATATGATGAGTTTATATGATAATCATATTCCTATTGGGATAGTGGATTAACTAATTATTAATTCATAATTAATTAAAATCAATTTTTAATTAAAGACAAAATTAGAGTCCGAACTCTAATTCTAAAATTAGGGCAAATTAAATTAACATTTTAATTTAGGATAAAACTCCTAGGAACACTTATAGTTCACTAATGAACTTAACGATCGATATTGCTTCGCAAGCATCTATGTATTTGGTCTAGGTTGTATTGTTAGCGGTCTTCTTTATTTGAACCATTTCAAAATGACTACACCACTACTATGAGTTAATTAACAATCAGACTGAATATTTCCTTCATCCTTTCCTGGACTGAAGGATGGTATCTCTAAAGACAGTAAGTCTACACTTCTCCTCATGTCTATTGTATTCTTAGTATTTATCAAGTACTCAATAATACAAAAGGTATCGTACATAGTGTCGCGTTTCAAGAAGATCTAATTGTCAAACAATCAAGTATCTTCTCGACGTCATTCTTTCTCAATATGTGTTCTAAACACCATTTTGAAAAGATTAACCCCAACACTTTTGGGATAGAATCCTATATTGGATTCACTCATGCTAACCCCATTAGCATTATATCTATGACGTGGATTGAGAAATCAAAACAACCTTCCAAATCTATCTCTATAGATTCTGGTTCCCAAAGTGAAGGTTTTTATTTCTCAAATCCATCATGGAGAAATTTAAATAATTGCACTTTCCCTTTCAATGTTAGATATTCAACTTCTGATCAATAATATGTCACCTACATATAGTATCAGAAATATTAAACACTCCCACTAACCTTTTATATACACACATAATTAATCTGCAATTTTAATAAAATCAAACATTTTGATCATCTCATCAAAATTAAGATTCTAGCTCTGTGAGGCTTGCTTCAATCTATAATAGATATTTGTAGCTAGTATACTATGTTTAAGGATTCAAAAATCCCATTATTACAGCATGTAGCTACCGCAAGCAGAATCTGAATTGATTCAGAGTAAACACATTTACTGCCTATGGGTCTTACGCATTTCAGGCGAATCAAATAAGTTCCAAATCTTTTTTTTTTTTTAATCTCGGATTCTATGGCTTCCTGCCATCTCGTTTAGTCTAAACTTAACTTAGCTTCTATGTAAATGTAGGTTCATTATCCTTGATGACTAATAAAATATCAGCAATCACATGGGTCGAGTCCATAATCACCCACTAAATACACATTCATCATATAAATGTATTATAATATAATATCTAATATTATATAAACAAATTTCAAGTTTTTAACAATTTAGGTCGTCTAAACTAATTTAGATAAAATGGATCAGAACAATAATTAATTAATCAAATTAATTAACTAACTTTAGTTAGCAGGTCTTATTTAATTAAAATCACATTTTAATCAAATACCAAATTAGAGTCCAACTCTAATTCCAAAAGGGGCAAATTAAACTAACATCTTATTTAGGATAAAAATCCTAAAATAAAATAAAATTTAATTTAGTAATTAATTAATCAAATTAATCAATTACTTTAATTAACGGGTTTATTTAATTAAAATCAAATTTTAATTAAATAGCAAATTAGAGTTCAACTCCAATTTCAAGATTCGAGGGCTAATTGAATTTATGATCAAATCCTAAATAAGATTTAATTAATAATTAATTAATCGAATTAACTAATTATTAATTCATAATTAATTAAAATCAATTTTTATTTAATGACCAAATTAGAGTCCGAACTCTAATTCTAAAATTAGGGCAAATTGAATTAACATTTTAATTTAGGATAAAACTCCTAGGAACACTTATAGTTCACTAATGAACTTAACGATCGATATTGCTTCGCAAGCATCTATGTATTTGGTCTTGGTTGTATTGTTAGCGGTCTTCTTTATTTGAACCATTTCAAAATGACTACACCACTACTATGAGTTAATTAACAATCAGACTGAATATTTCCTTCATCCTTTCCTGGACTGAAGGATGGTATCTCTAAAGACCGTAAGTCTACATTTCTCCTCATGTCTATTGTATTCTTAGTATTTATCAAGTACTCAATAATACAAAAGGTATCGTACATAGTGTCGCGTTTCAAGAAGATCTAATTGTCAAACAATCAAGTATCTTCTCCACGTCATTCTTTCTCAATATGTGTTCTAAACACCATTTTGAAAAGATTAACCCCAACACTTTTGGGATAGAATCCTATATTGGATTCACTCATGCTAACCCCATTAGCATTATTTCTATGACGTGGATTGAGAAATCAAAACAACCTTCCAAATCTATCTCTATAGATTCTTGTTCCCAAAGTGAAGGTTTTTATTTCTCAAATCCATCATGGAGAAATTTAAATAATTGCTCTTTCCCTTTCAAGGTTAGATATTCAACTTCTGATCAATAATATGTCACCTACATATAGTATCAGAAATATTAAACACTCCCACTAACCTTTTATATACACACATAATTAATCTGCAATTTTTATAAAATCAAACATTTTGATCATCTCATCAAAATTAAGATTCTAGCTCTGTGAGGCTTGCTTTAATCTATAATAGATATTTGTAGCTAGTATACTATGTTTAAGGATTCAAAAATCCCATAATTACAGGATGTAGCTACCGCAAGCAGAATCTGAATTGATTCAGAGTAAACACATTTACTGCCTATAGGTCTTACCCATTTCAGGCGAATCAAATAAGTTCCAAAACTTTTTTTTTTAATCTCGGATTCTATGGCTTCCTGCCATCTCGTTTAGTCTAAACTTGACTTAGCTTCTATGTAAATATAGGTTCATTATCCTTGATGACTAATACAATATCAGCAATCACATGGGTCGAGTCCATAATCACCCACTAAATACACATTCATCATATAAATGTATTATAATATAATATCTAATATTATATAAACAAATTTCAATTTTTTAACAATTTAGGTCGTCTAAACTAATTTAGATAAAATGGATCAGAACAATAATTAATTAATCAAATTAATTAACTAACTTTAGTTAGCAGGTCTTATTTAATTAAAATCACATTTTAATCAAATACCAAATTAGAGTCCAACTCTAATTTTAAAAGGGGCAAATTAAACTAACATCTTATTTAGGATAAAAATCCTAAAATAAAATAAAATTTAATTTAGTAATTAATTAATCAAATTAATCAATTACTTTAATTAACGGGTTTATTTAATTAAAATCAAATTTTAATTAAATAGCAAATTAGAGTTCAACTCCAATTTCAAGATTCGAGGGCTAATTGAATTTATGATCAAATCCTAAATAAGATTTAATTCATAATTAATTAATCGAATTAACTAATTATTAATTCATAATTAATTAAAATCAATTTTTAATTAAAGACCAAATTAGAGTCCGAACTCTAATTCTAAAATTAGGGCAAATTGAATTAACATTTTAATTTAGGATAAAATTCCTAAATAAAATAAAATTCAATTTAGGGTTAAATTATATATTTTGTTAAAATCCAATTTTAACAATAATTTAAAAGTCGTGAATTTTAAAATATAATTTAAATGAGTCAAAATTAATTTTCTTGTCAAAGTTTTAAATTGGGTAACCCATTCAAAATCAAATTTTAAATCCTTTTAAAAATTTCAATTTGACCCATATTTAAAATTACAATCGGATCCTTAAATTTCAAAAATTGCATAACAGGTCCTTTATTTAAAATTGCTAACTTAACCCTTATAAGAATTACAAGTAGGGGCTCATAATTTCAGAGATTGCAAATAAGCCCCTGCCTACAATTCTGAACCCTAATCCCTAAATTGTAAATGGGCCCTTACAATTTCCAAAATTGCAGAGGAGGCCCCCGCCTCTACCTCTCGCCTGAAAACCCTAGTTCCCTACTCGTTGAACATCTCGTCCCTTGTTGGTGGCGCCGCGTCTCATCAAATGTTGGCAACCGTCGCAGACCAGCGACGGCATCCCGCAGCCATCAAGAGCCGAAGGCTCTAATAATCTCAAGCAGCACCTTCACACTGCCTTGGTTCTCTATAGCAGCCACACGACGCTGGTCCGCGTCACAATGCTGCTGACAACAGCTGGCGCTGCTGCTACAATAGCAGCCGCTGTAGCAGCAGCGCCTGGCGCTTCCATTCTAGGTAGCGGCATACGCCGCTGCCGATGGTAGCAGCAGCGAAGGAATTCAAAATCCACCGCATGACTGTGCGCCAAGCTCTGTCGCGCCGTGGAGCACCTTTTTCGACAGCAACAGTTGCCGCCACTTCGCCATCCGCCCTTCCGAATCCAATTTTTCGACCCAAAATTAATTTCTTCTCTCAAATCAGATTTGAACAAAAAAAATCAATTTTCTCAAAAGCTAGATAACAAGAAAATAAAATTCAATCATATTGAATTCATCAAAGAATTAAACAAATTCTAACAAGTAATAAGATAGGCTCTGATACCAGTTGTCCAATTGTCTAGCCTCTAACAGAAATTCACACAACGAATTGATTTTGGAACTCTATCAATCTTCAACCATTGGAATGGATTCGAGAGAATTGATTTTTCTCTTTGTGCTAGCAAGAGAAAAATCCTGCGCTAGAATATTACAGAAAAGCGACTCAGATAATTTCTCTACAATAGTGCACATATTAATATGTGCACCTCAAAACCCTAACCCTATTCACAATAGGTCCATTAACGGGTCTTGATTAATTAATCATATTAATTTATCTAATTGTAAAGTCCGGCCCAACAATTGGGCTTGTACATTAATTCTAACACAAACTCTATCCATTTCTTTATACCTGAAGATTTTGGGCGAGTTGATGATCCTCCCCATAGTTGTGTGGTGACTAATGCCCAATCGTTGAAGCTAGCTTGAGATTTCCACTCCCCAATATTATAACTGAATACCTTTGAGGGTGGGGCAGCTCCTACAAAAACTCAACCCAATGCCTAGAGAACCATTCTAGGTTTCATTATTCTCTTCAAGAAGATGGGTCATGAACTGCCCAGTGTCGACGAGTACAATTACTATTACCATTTTTGAGCTGATGGTAAGAACTCGTGGTGGTTCTATGTAATTATTAGACCTACTCACAAAATTAATGTAGTGCTAGACCTCCCAAAGTAGACCAGCCAGTGGAAAGATAAGTGGTTTTATGTGGGAGGTTAATGGAACAGTCCACCTCATCCTAGTGAATTCAGCTCCTCAATTCCCTGTTCATTATAGATCCAAATTGCATAAGTATTCACCTCTATTTTTGTGTTTGAATCGAAAAAGTCCAATATTAATCATTTCATATTTTGAAGGAAGCAAGGAGCCTGATGCATTAAGCCGAAAGTTACCAACATAGGGCAATCGATCCAAGGAATTAAAGAAGAATATGGAGAAATTACAACTTGAGGTATTGGAACCAGGAAAAGTTTGAATATGTACTTTAACTATATAGCCTACATTGCTGGCTTTAATAAAAGAAATCCAGAAGATAGATGCCACTGCGGATAAAGTACGAAGAAGTGTAAGTCATGGACCTTCTGATTTCAACATTTCCAATGAAGGAATTCTCAAGACTGAATTAATGTTTCGTTAACATATAGAATTAGATAGAAAATTCTTGAAGAAGTGCATAGTGTACACCATACTCAATTCACCATGGAAGTACAAAAATGTTCCAATACATTCGGAGTTAGTATTGATAGCCTAAAATGAGAAAAGATACTGCTAGTTTTATGGCTAAATTTTGACTTGCCAACAAGTCAAAGTTGAACACCAGCGACTTGTTGGTACATTACAATCTCTACCGGTAACAGAATGGAAATGAGAAAAAATTACCATGAACTTTTTCAACAGTCTACCCCGAGTATCTAAAGGATTTTATGCTATAGGGGTAATATTTTACAAACTTGCTAAATCATTACATTTCCTTCCAATTAAGATGACGTTCAAGATGGAATATTAGAAAACTTATAAATTTAGGAAATTGTCCGAACATGGAGTAACTTTGTCGATTACATTAGATTGCGACCCCATAATTTTATCTTGATTTTGGAAAGAATTGCATATAGAATTGGGAACAAGATTGAATTTCACAACTTTCCAACCGCAAATAGATGGACAATCTTAACGAACAATCCAAACATTGAAAGATATGCTTAGAGCATGCGTACTGGACTTTGAACAGACTTGGGATCATTTTCTACTTTTGATTGAATTCTCCTATAATAATAGTTATCAAGCTTCAATCGGAATGCCACCTTATGAAGCGTTATACAGAAGAAAATGTGGATCTCCATTGAATTAGCATGAGTCTCAAAAATGTTTGTTTATCAACTCTTACATGCTATAGGACATGTTAAAAGCTGCTAAGGAAATTTGAGCTTGCATCAAAATAGCACAAGATCGACAGAAAAACTAGGCGGATAAAAGAAGACCACTTGAATTTAGTGTCGGAGATCAAGTTTTCGTGAAAATCTCTCCAATTAAGTGACTATTAAGATTTGGGAAGAAAAGGAAAACTAAAACCAGATATAATGATCATTTCCTCATCCTTGAATGAATTGGAGAAGTAGCTTATAAATTGGACTTTCCAAGACAACTACACGGAATGTTCAATGTATTTCATGTCTCCACACTCCACAGGTATATTCCAGACCCATCCCATTTTCTGATAGAAATTCCAAACGAGATACAACTCGACTTGACTTTTGAAGAAAAACCAGTTCAAAATTCGATGAGAGAAACCAAGAAACTTAGAAATAAAGAAGTTCCTTTAGTTCAATCTTTTGGCAAAATGCTTTCGTTGAAGAAGATACTTGAAAATGAAGATGAAATGAAGATTAGTTTCCCAGAACTCTTCTCTTTGGTAATTTCGAAGATGAATTATTTTTTGGGCCGGGGGACGGGGCGGGGGACAATCAGTTAAAACTCCTTTCGACGGATTTCCAGTTTTCTAGTTTTTAAAGGTAAACTATGTTATTTCGATTTTGATACTAAATTAGGACATGTTAATGCAATAGCGTGACCCTAATCTCAATCATCCATGTAGAGATTTTGCATCATTTGTATAAAGGAAATATTGAGAATCAGCAAAGATCAGAATCTGATTATAGGTGCAGGATCACATGTATTGATACATTAAGCAAATCTTAGTAAAACAAAATTCTGATTTTGATTCTTTTGATATTTCCAGGCATTAGTAATTGTAAGTAACACTTGTTCTTACTTATACGCTCTTAAATCTATTTTATGGTTTAATACATGTTCTATTTAGATATTGCATAAAAGTAAGTATTTTTATTTTTTACATAATTTTAAAATTTTACTCTATCCCTCTTTGTTATCTCACCTATGACGTTTGTCTTGATATTCGTGCCACAATCAAAGGTTTCGACTTCCTTCTTGAACTCGTGGAATACCACGCTTGAATTCAAGGTTTTGTATTCCCTACTTGTTATATTTCATGGACGGGATAATAATTGATCTGTAATATAGGCCTCATTAAAAGTCATGTTCTTAAAAAGAAATTGTTACTTGCTGAATACTTTGTATTCATGTGTTCTATGTTTTCAATTTCTAGATGTTGGAACATCAAGTGTTTCGGACGACATTAACATGATGGAAGTATTATCTGATGGCTTGAAGTATATCTATATCATTGAGACAGAGATTTGGAGTTACCCACCGGAATATCCACTGTAAAGATATGAGTTTACACGTATTTGGACTGAATATTTTTATGTTGACACTTTTGATTTCTCATATTCTAAGATTTGTGAATTTACTAATAGTTATTGAGTTTTAGTTTTTGTGAGTTGTGAAGGCTGCAGTATCTTTTGATCAGTGAAGGTTGCAGTATCTTTTGATCAGTTTGTAATATCCTAACTCGACTTTTTGTAAAACGGTCGAGTACAAGATGGTAAAAATATGTATATCTTTTGGAAATCTTTACTTTTTCTATTAAGTATCGATACTTTGAATTAAAATGTCATTTTTTTTATAAACGTATGTTGGTGCCAAATCTCATGAATTAATATTCAATACAAAAGAGTTGATCCAAAATATTCATACAGAATATCCAGCTCCCAATAAGTAGTAGTTCTTCAAAAGCTTTCGTATTTCAAGGATGCGATGAGGATTTATCATCTATACACTTATTTTAAAGCTCCATTGTCAAATGATCACCTTTGTTTGTTTTTTTGTACACCCCTCAGGGTGTAATCCAGTTCACATTCCCTGGCTGGCCTCTGATCATCCTTTACTATTGCCACACCATTTGTTGTTTGAAACTTCATACGATAATGGTAGATGGATCTATTGCTTTCAATTCATGAAGAAATGGCCTCCCTAGGACGACATTGTATTTGGAGGGGAAATCACTGCCACAAAATTAGCTATGACCATTCTCTGACATGGTTTAGTCCCCAGTTCAATTAGCAGAGTAATTTCTCCTTTGGGTTGTGTAACACCCAGACCAGGAAAGCTTAAAAGATTTGGTAGGTACTATTCATACCGACAAGGTGCACCTTCTTTTCCAAGAGTCCATCATTAGAACTCCACAGTTAAGCATGCTTGACTTGGAACAATTCTATGATGGGTTAGCCCTTGAGAAATTTTCTCAAGGAGCGTGCGAGTGAGGACAAAACGTGTTGAAAAGACCCATATTGGTACAGTGGATAGAGTTGTCGATCTATAAGGTAACCCGGGTCGTTACAAATAATATCAGAGTTGACTGCCAGCCGAAAATTGGGAACTAAGTGCTATTTGGGACAGAGTACTACGCCATAGGACGAGAGCCACCTCTTGAACTCGTAGGAGCCACCTCTTGAATCTCAATACCTGGCAATGGATCCTCAAATGGTTAAGCGCGATGAGGATGTCGCGAGTCTAACGGGGGATGATTGTAACACCCAGGTCAGAAAAACTTAAAAGATTTAATAGATACTACTCATACCAACAAGATGCACCTTCTTTTTCGAAATTCCATCGTTAGAAACTCTACAGTTAAGCATGCTTGGCTTGGAGCAATTCTATGATGGGTAACCTGTGAAATTTTCTCAGGGAGTGTGCGAGTGAGGACAAAGTATGCTGAAAACATAGATAGATTTAATAAGCTTACACAAGATCTTTTAAATGCTGGTGAAAAACTTTCTGAAGATCAAAAGGTCGTCTTTCTATTAAATCGTATGGGGGAAAATACAAAGACCTTGGAAATGCTTTGGAATATGGGGGGTCAAAAGTTAACTGTTGACATAATTCATACCTCCCTGAAGAATAAAGAACTTGAATCCATATCAGAACACAAAGAGGCATATAATGTAGAGTCCACAATATCTAAAGGAAAAACCTTATTCAGAGGTAATAATAAAACCTGGAATTATAACTGGAACAATCCCAGGCAAACCAGAGATTATCAAAACAAGAAATATATACCAACAAACCTAGTGCTAAGAGGTTAGATGATAAGAGAATTCCTAGGAAGTGTTATTACAGTGGAAAAATTGGTCATCAAGTTAAACAATCTTTTAAAACGATAAGGGATAATAGAAACACTCAACAGAAAACAGGGAATATTCAGAACAATAGTCGGGTTGTCTATGAGACCACTACTTCAAAAATAAAATATCAATGGATTTTAGATTCTGGCTAAACCTTCCAGAAAAATTGATCAATACCGTTTCTGGTTTTAAATACTTTCTGCTTATTATTGATGACTATTCCAGAAAGTGTTGGGTTCATTTGTTGAAGTCTAAAGACTAAACTATCTCCGTTTTTAAAAGCTGGATTACCTTGGTTAAAAATTTGAAAAATAAAAGAGTCAAAACTATCAGAAGATAATGGTTTAAAGTTATGCAATTTTGAATTTGATGATTTCTGTAGACACCAAGGTATTTCATAGACATAGGAATGTGTTATACAGTCCACAGCAAAATGGGGTTGCTCAAATGATGAACAGAACCTTGCTGGAAAGAACAAGGTGCATATAAATCCAGTTAAATCTTCCAAAAAATTTTGGGGGGGCGGGGAAGCAGTTAAGACTGGATATTTTTTATTAAATAAATGTTCTTCAAGTGCAGTGAACTATAATATCCCAGATCAGATCTGGAATGCTGCATATAAATGTTCTTTCTTAAAGGTCTTTGGCTGTGCATCATATGCACATCGAATTCAATCAAAACTTGATCCCAGATCTGTAAAATGTATTTTTATTCGTTATGGGAAGGGGTCAAGGGTTACAGACATTAGGTTAAGGAGCAGAAAGGTTTTAAAGTCATTTTGAGTAAGTCAGTTGTCTTCAATGAAATTTTTTTTTCCTGCAAATTTGAAAAATATGATAATCCTCTTTGTGACTACTTAATTGAGTTTTAGTGATACTCACATTCAGGTGGAGCAACCCCAACATTTACCTGCTGAAATTTCTACACCTAACTCACCTACTTTACCTGATGACAATGATGAATCTGATCTGCCTCTTCTCTATCTACTTTTTTGAATTCTGAACCTAGTACTTTTGAGGAAGCAATGGAATCTAAAGAAAGTGATCTATGACTTGGTGCCATGAAAGAAAAAATGCGTTCTTTAATAAAAAATCAGACATGGACTTTAGTTGAAAACCCCCTGATAAGAAATTAATTGATTATAAATGAATTTTTAAAATAAAAGATGGGGATGCTGAGGGAGGTAAACCTAGATATAAGGTTAGGTTAGTAGCGAAAGGGTTTTCTCAAAAAGAAGGGATAGATTATACTGAAATCTTTTCTCCTGTTGTGAAATATATATCTATAAGAATTTTATTTGCTTTAGTTGCTCAACACGATTTGAAACTTGAACAAATGGATGTTAAGACTGCTTTTCTGTATGGCTTGCATGATTAAACTAAATATATGACTCAAACAAAAGGCTTTGAAAAGAAAAATAAAACTGATCTAGTGTGCTTACTTCAGAAATCTCTTTATGGACTGAAACATGTACCTAGATAGTTGTATAAGAGATTTATATCCAAAGTCTAAATTTTCAGAAAAGCCAATATGATCCCTGTTTTTACTTTAAAAAGAACAAATCTAATTCTATGTACTTGTTATTATATGTTGATGACATGCTGATTGCTGAAAAGAATCTGCACGATATTTCCTGTCTTAAAGAAAATTTGAAAACTGAATTTGAAAAGAAAGACCTAGGTCCAAATAGGAAAACTGAATTTGAAGGAAAATTATTTCTGAATCAAAGTAGTTACATTGAAAAGGTTTTGAAATTTTTTTATCTTTTTGATTCAAAATCTGTTTCACTACCTCTTCCCAGTCATTTCAAATTGTCAATTGATCAATGTCCAAAATCTGTAGAGGAAGAGCACAAAATGCACAATGTGCCCTACTCCAATGCAGTAGGTTCTGTGGTGTACCTCTTGGTCTCAACCAGACATGATACTACTTTTTGTGTTAGTATTTTAAGTAGGTTTATAAGCAACCTAGGCGAAATACATTGGGAAGCTTTGAAATCCTTACTGAAATATCTGAAAGGTTCTTTAAATTTGAGTACAATGTTTTCTAAGTGTAAAAATGAATTGAAACTAAAGGGGTTTGTGGATTCTGATTTTCTTGGGAATATTGACAACAGAAAATCAACTTCTGCTTACTTCTTTACCTTAAACAATTCTTGTATCAGTTGGAAAATACAACTACAGAAATTAGTTGCACTGAGGCAGAATACATTGCTTAGTATTTTCTAAAGAATGCATGTGGCTTAGAGGACTGCTTAGTGAAATAGGCTGTTTAAGTAATTTTGAAGTAGAAATTTGCACTGATAGTCAAAGTGCGCTATATCTTAGTAAAAATCCTTTTTTTCATAATAGGTCTAAACATATTGATGTAAAACTTCATTTCGTTAGAGACTTTACTAAGAAACGCCTTGTAAAACTTGTAAAAATACTAACTCAACTAAATCCAGCAGATGCTAGAACTAAAGTGATTCCTATTGCTAAATTTAAAGGTGTACTTATGTTATTAAATATAGTTGAATTTGATACTTCTCATTCTTGTCTTTGCAGGAAACGTAATGAGGATCCTGACTGTACCAATTAAGGTGAAGACTGTTGATAATTGGCCCAGTCCATCAGCTCATCTGTAGCCCAGGTGGAGAAAACAAATAAAGGCCCAATAGCTTGAACCTGCGGGACTCAACCTCAGAGCCCAAGAACCGGATAAAAGCAGCATTTACAAAGAGCAACTCATTTCTGTTTCAACTGAATTGGTTTTAGCTGTTGATCTAACTAAATGGAGCGTTCCTAGTGTTGGATTCTTGCGAGCTATTAGTATCAGATGATGCGTCGAGAAGTGAGACAGAACCAGATATTTTTCTCTCTTTCGCCTCCTCTGTTCGGCTCTCTCTCTCTCTCTCTCTCTCTCTCTCTGTGTGTGTGTGTGTGTGTGTGTGTGAAACTCTTTGATTCAAGAAGAATCGTTTTGTGATCCTTTTTTCTACTTTGTGAAACTTTGTGATTTGTAATGAGAGAGTTTTGTGTGGCTGTATATTCTTCATTGTGAGAGATTTGTTCATTAGCAGTTTGTCCATAAACTCAGTTTGAGTAACTTTGTGATCTTTGTGGTTTTCTGTAAATAGTTTATAGTGAGTTTTGTAAAATTTAAAAAATTAAAGAACGAGATTTAAATAGGAGTATAGGACATAAGAATCACCATGTTTTGCAGCCGATTTTTATTATTAGTGACTCGTTTCTTTTCATGTAATTTATCTCACCAACGAAACGATCCAATATTGGAGCCTGTAACGTTCAGGATTCAAGACAACACATGGTTTATTGGAATTTGGAGCTGGGCATCAAACTCTTTGCCAACAGAATTATATTTGTAACGAATTTAAGTTTTTTTTTTTTAATTAACTCCTAGTTCACAATATTAATTAAAGTAGCTTACAACTATTTTATCTATTTCTTTTCAATTTAGGGAAGCAGCTATGGTTATATTTGTAACGAATTTAAGTTTTTTTTTTCTTTTTTAATTAATTCATAGTTCATAATATTAGTCAAAGTAGTTTACAATTATTTTATCTATTTCTTTTCAATTTATGGAAGTAGCTATGGAATGAATGAAACTCGTTTGTCTTCATGTGACTAAAAATGCTTGTTTGATTCCCATTACATTATTTTTGGAAAAAGTTAGTATTAGGGAGATTGTGTGGTGTAGATTGAGTTGAAAAGTAAAAAAATGTAGGTCAAAAGTAAGATGTGGTATAGATTGAGTTCCGAAGAAAAATAAGATGAAAAAAATTAGAATCAATCAGAGCTTAATTATCCCACGTTCAAAATTAGAACAAGATTATTATATATTTACGGTGTAAATGATAAGTGACTAGGTGATTGTCAATTTTCTAATCAATATATTTATTCATCTTAGGTACCTAAAATTGTAAAGCCAAACATAAACTCTATGGCCCTCGTTCATTGAAACAAGATCCTACGTTGTGGTGGGGGAATACATTGGGCCCTCGTTCATTGCAATCAGTTCATATCATTTCACTTTTAATATTTGGATCTTTAGATCAATCATTCTTTTTGTTTCAATAAATATCCTTTCATTCATCTGCCATCCATTTTTTTCGTTAAATATACGCGTGCTCCACAAATAATATGAAAAATACAATCTCCCCTAGAATTTTAAATTAAAAAAAAAAAATCAAATAGAAAATATGTAAAATAATAATGCTATTTTCTGAAATCCATCCTTTCACATGAACAAATGAAGCTGTATTTGATGAAAGTCGTATATGCGGTGAAAACTTTTACATCCGATTTTGAAGGGGGTTTTCGTATCGAGAAAATTCATATCTTGGGATTCATGTTTAGGAAAGTTCCCGAGAGGCTTAGTTGATATGTATAATACATTGACTGTACAGAAATGACTAATCAATTAGGTTTACAGTGAAATCTAGAAATCATCGCAAGTGATTTATATCTTTTTTTTTTTTTGAATTAAATTAAGCATGCAAAAATGAAAAAAGATAATAAAAATTAGCTTCGATTTTGTAATTTGATTACAAAACAACATATTTTTTTCAAACCACATTAACCTTTTGGGAAAACATATAATGACTGATTCGGGTTTGCCTAGATGCCTAGTGATACACATTTCTCAAAACCTGTTTTCAATCACATATTTTAGCATGAAAATATCAATTTTTTTGTTTAAAAAAAAAACTTTATTAAAGAGGCTAAATAAATAAAGGGTCTCCTTCATCAATTTCCTCCCCAAATCGTGACTATAGCATATTCAGATCCAGGGACGTAGCCAGGATTTCAATATTGCAGGGACGAAAATTCGGGGGGGGGGGGGGGTGGAGGGGGCGGGCCCGCCCCTGATTTTTTTTTTTTACTAAGGGGATTGAAAACGACGATTTTGAGTACCAAAATAGGCAAGTTAGATTGACGACAAAAAAAAAAAAAAAAAAATCAATTTATCGATACAAAAATAATTTGTCCATTTATGTGTCTAACGCAATACAAATTGAAAATATGAGCATTAAATGAACATTAAAAAGTAAACTGCCATCTATATAACAGATGGTATAGATGACTTGAATATCTAAAATTTGTCTCTCATTATCCTCATCATTTACTTAATTGCTTTTATATTGAATTTGGGCTATACTATTGGATCTCTTATATAAATCTAATTTTTTTGTATGGTTGAATTTTAAAGTGTAAGTTATTGGGTCAATATTTATTATGGGAAAAAAATTTTAAAATTTTGCGGGGCTAGTAAAATTTTTTGTGGTGGCGAAACTGAAAAATACATTACAAATTAACTAGAAATAGTGGACCAGCAGACAATGTTGTGGGGGCGATCGCCCCTCCTGCCCCCCTTAGCTCCGTCTCTGTTCAGATCCACTACATGAAGACAGTAGATCCAATGCAGCTCATGGGTTGATCAACTCATCAATCGTCCCATATTTTAATTCTTCTTTATAGTACCCAATATTTTCATTTCATTGCATAGAGAAAAACTAGCAAGCGACAATAAGAAGAAAAAAGCCTAAGTCCCTATTCGAGCCCACTTTTGATGAAAATTGAGTTTTGTAATAGTGATTTTTCAAATAATATGTGATTAAAAGATATGCAAAAGATTTGATTTATTTGTAACATTATTTTATTAAAAGAACGTGTAATTGAGAATAAGTTTGGAGAAAAATAAGTTTTTTAGAAAATTGGCTAGAACAATGGGTAAAAGATTAACCGCACATTACACCATAGTCGTAATATCAAGATTTTAGATATTCTCGCGCATAGCTGAGAAAAATCTCACTGATTTTCTACAAGCCAATAAGCTCGTTTTGCATCTATCTCTATCATTGTCCCTGTTAACCCTAAAACACTTGATTAAATCCTCCAATAGTAAGGATGCAAGTTTGAAAGAAGAAGATGAAGAGATATTAATCCTAATGACTTCAAAGAGAAAATGGTTGACGAGGATTAATATTCTGGTGATGAATATGGTTTTCAAATTGAAAGTTTCGGGTTACCCCAAAGTTAGAACTTACGTGCGAAATTAATACAATTGATAATGAACACGTCACTTTATTAATTATTCCCACAACAATATGATGATGGAGAAACCCAACTTGGGAAAAACACCAGTTACATCCACTATAAGAAATTTCGATTACAGTTAAATTTATCCAGCTTCCCTTACTAGACAACGCAAATCTACTCCTACTAACTCAAAATACAGCTACCTCTAGCAGCTTTCATATCTTAATGCGTCTTCCAAGTGGATACTTTAATAACTCCCCGTCATTGTTAACTTCCTGCGCTTGTAGTCCAACCTTCTTCAACCTCCAACAACTTTGAAAAGAAGTAATTCTTATGTCAAATGATGCCAAATGATTGATTAGGAACAATTGATGTTTTCCTAATACGAGTTGTCAGATCTCAAGAATAATATAAATTCAATCAATGATGAATTTGGTTCTTGTATCTTCAAATCAAAGGATCAAGTATATGATATGTGAATGTGTTATGACTCCGAAAAATAAACGACAACCACTCAGAATTTCATGCATAGGCTTGGTATATATAGTAGAATGATATGGGCCACGAAATATAGGTTAAAAATTGACTTAGGGCGCATTTTGGAGGATGCCCGTTCGAGCGCCACTCAAGCAGGACTCGAATGTTCTTCGCTCGATAGAAGGGCCGCTTGAGCGTAACGTGAGCGAGTACATACTGGCTTCAAGTTCTTTCAGGTGCGCTCGAGCGTGAAGCGAGCAGAATTTGAGCACTCTATTTCTAGGCATGGACTGCTCGAGCACAATTCGAGTGGGACTCAAGCGGCAGGGTTTTGGGAATCATGCTCAAGCTTGAGGCAAGCGTGATCAGTAGCTTCCAAATTTCATCCTTTTCTTTTCAGCCCAACCCAACCCTAACCTACCTTATTAACTACACAAAATTACACCTAAGTCCTAGACTATTACAAATGTTCAATTTAGTCCTTTGTGCCAACTACAGAATCCTAACAAACTCCCCCTTTGGGATTCTGTGACAAAACAACTTAATAAGTTAAGGTACTAAAAACAAAAACAAAAATAACTAAGCCAAGCCAAGTCTTGTTTCTTGCATTCCTTGTTTTCTGAAATCAAAGACACTTAAATGCCAGTGTAAAAGCACGTGATACACGAACAATCATAAAATAATCAAAACCAATAACCAAAGCACGAAGTATCAATCAAGCATGCTAGTTTGAGACATGATATAAACGCTAATCTAAAACAAAACAAACATTTATACCAAAAAACATCAAAACTCAAATAGCTATGCAAAAATGGAATGCATGCAGTGCAAACAAAATAAGTGTTGTCCCTTACGACAACACTTAGAATTTTTAATGCAGTAGGATATAATGTATCCATGTCTCTCTCCAACTACCCAAAAAACATAGAATTCGTGCAAACATGCAGAACAAACTTTTTTTTGCAAACATAAACTTTTTGTTTCCATATTTTTCTCCCGCTTTTTGTCACAAATGATGAAGGGTGAAAGTTTTCAAACCAATTTTTAATATAAATATGGAATAACTTAAAAATGATGTAGTTAGCATGCATAAGTATAGTCAATGAATGCAAGCTCTTCCCACATACTTAAACTCAAGTTAAAATGGAGTAAATTGTATAAACAATTCATGTGTAATGTGCCACTAATCCTTTGTAAGTAGGACTCCACCTTATATTTGTGAGAAAGAACATGCAAAACATCACTTCCAATAAACTTACCCCCTACGTATCAAAGTCAAACCATTATAATGTAAAGTAGGACTTTAAAATTGAATCTCTTTTGTAAATTTATATCAAACTCCCCCTTACATCAAACATATTTTTCCAATAAATTTTCAAATTTTATCAAGCTCATTATTTTTCATCTTAAGTGCAAGTTCCCCCATTAGGCGACTAAGATGACCTTTATAGTAGCAAGCTTTCTATCGGTTAACCCAAGTCAGTTGACCATAGGCACCAGGTGATGAAGCACCTTCCAGGCTTAATAACTCCAGTCAAATAGGCCCTGACGAGGAACATTTTGATAAGTTAGTTGACCATAGGCACTAGGTGATGAAACACCTTTCAGGTTTCATAACTCGAGTCAAATAGCCCTGACGAAGAACATTACGATATGAGCATTTTTATTAAGAGGGGATTTATAAGAGTTTAGGTCTACTAAAATTGGTCAATCCATGTTCAAAGTCATCTTAGCAACAAGTGACTGCGATCCCAAATCTCACACACGAGGTTAAGTCCCACTTACAATATTAAAGTGTGTGTAGTGCAGATGGTACATGAAGTCACCTATACAAAGTACATCACAGTAACCTAAGCAAGCAATGGAAATTATACTAAAACTTGTTAAATAAACTTAATCATGGTCACAACACACAAGTTTAAGTAAGTTTCATATCATGTTGTAAACATACCCAATACAAACTATTTTGTCATTTTTCAAATTTTCAATGTTTTTGTACTTTTCAAATATTTCAATGTTTTTTTTCCAATGTAGAAAGTATGAGGATACATCACACACAAAATAAAAAAATATTAAGCATGCATCAAAAACAAAAACATGTATGTGCTAAAGCAATCATAAAAAAACACTTGCAAGAAAAAAAAAACAACTACCTAAAAAACAAGTAAACAAAAAGATGCATGAAACAATAAATAATGATATAAATACACACATGCATAAAAAATAGACAATCAGTTAGGTATTGGCACGCTTTTATCCATAAGAGCATTGTGACCAATATACAGATTTCTATGATTGCTCTTCTTCACCTATTCCTGTCCAGTAGCAAAAAACTTACCAGATATTTGTGTCACCAATTTGGTCAACATGTTAACTTGATCAACAAGAAATTTAACTTGACCAAAAGACTCCTGATTATGATTCCTGTTAAATTTCATGTTATGCTTTCTTTTAGGATATGATGACATTTAGGACGTATGTGACCTAACTCACCACAATGAAAACATGTAGGGACAAACCTCGCACCATTGTTTTATGAACGCTAACGTCTATTCCTAGATCAATGAGTCCTACACTAAGGGTTAGTCACATATTCTGGCTGGTCACATGCAGGGACAAATGTGGTCTTAGATCTACTGCCAGCGTTCTTATCAAAACCTAGATCATCCCTATTACCAGTAGGCTTGCTCATTCCTTGAATGTATTTTAACTTGTGAGAACTACTAGAAAAGGCGACGAATTGAGCTTTGGAATATTCAAGTTCGCTCAGCAGGTTGCTAACTTAGATTTCTAAATTTTCATTCTCAACACTCAGTTCACTAGCTAACCTGGAGTTCTTCTCAAGTTTACTTCCTAAACACACAACTTATGTGCTTAATCATCTAAAAACTATTAAAGTGACACGTTCATTATTAATTATGTTATTTCCGCACTATGGTCGAACTATCTGGGTGGCCCAGAACTTTTTAGAAGGAACATGACTGTGATGCATGAAATATGAAGTAGAGCCATAAAAAATGTACTAGCCGTTGTTCTTGTCTTCGAGTGATATAAGGAGAAAATGCCTATAATTCTCTAGACTATGAGTGCCAATTGATCCTATTAATCTATGATAGAAAAGTAAAAAACTTAAAAACCCATACTCTAAAATTGAAGGGCACAAATACATTATCTGACTAATACTGTTTTATAATACTCCTTTCATCCCTTGAAGATAGACTTGCTCCTATTTTCAAATAGATTAAGAAAATATCAATTAATGTAGTTGGAAATATAAATTTCTCTTACATTTTATTAATATATCCCTAAGTTAAAATGAGTTAGTATTTCTGCTTCCAGCCTCACTCTCTATCTGATGCACATTTCCGATATATTGAGCTAAGGGCAAAACAGTCACTATCCTTCTTCGTAATTGATAGAAACGGCCTGATATTGTAAACACGCTTTCTTCATCTTCACTATAGACTTTCTCTCTAACTAACTTACTCCAGCTGTATAGGTTCTAGAATTGAATAGAAGCTCTTCTCGGTGTATATATCTCTAGCTATCTTAATCTGTAATGGTATGATCTCTTCATTCAAGTAAATATATTGAAGTATGGTAGCTACTTCAACTTGGTATCAGAGCTACAAAAATGGTGGATAGCAGAGAAACACCCCTAAATTCCAGCTCACCAGTTTCTACCCCTAGCTCAGAAATGTCTTCATTACAGGGAGGAAATTCCAACTCTCCTTTTGGCGTAAACCTTACTCAAATGCCTTCAATCAGGCTAGATAAGAATAATTATCTGCTATGGTAAAATATGTTGTTTCCCATAATTCGTGGGCACAATCTTGAAGGACATATTCTGGAAACAAAGTTGTGTCCACCAGAATTTATTCACTCAATCCAGCAAAGGAGAAGGCAGGCCTACTGAAAAATCCCCAACTCCTCAATATAATCAATGGATGTCTACTGATCGGTTGTTGATGGGTTGGTTGTATGGCTCCATGACACCAGAAATAGCCATGAGAGAAATGGGCTCAAAAACTTCACAAGAACTCTGGTCAACTATCAAGTAAAGCTATGGTACGCAGAACAGGTCCAAAATCACATTTCTTACTGGTGAGCTTCAGAAAATAAGGAAAGGAAATCTGTCTGTTGATCAATACTTAAACAATGTCAAACTTCTGGCTGACAATTTGGAGATTGCTGGAAAAACTATATCACACTCCGACCTAGTTACTCAGGTCTTGGCTGGGCTTGATGAAGATTTCACTCCAATTGTGGTACAAATCAACAGTAGAGAATAAATAAGTTGGGGAGAACTCCATTCCTCTCTTATGACATTTGAAAGCAGGCTTGAACATTTGAATGTCATGAGAAATGACATGGCTTGGCTGAATATCAACCAAACCTTAGTCAACAATGTTAAAAAATCAGGACCTAGACACTATCAAAATAGTAGCTATAGATCAAATACTGGAGGCATAGGTTCTAATTCTGCTTATTCTAGGGGTGGAAGTGGCTACTCCAGAGGAGGACGAAGAGGAGGTAGGAACAGACCTAGTTCCTATGGTCAAAATGACAGACCAATATGTTAAGTATGTGGGAAAATAGGACGCAAAGCAAATGTATGTCTCTATAGGTTTGATGAAATTTACATGGGATCACCTCCTGGCTTCAGGAACAATGAGAGTCTCTCACCATCAGCATATGTTGCTATGCCCAGCACACTAAACGATCCATCATGGTTTTCTGACACTGGAGCCAGCAGTCATGTCACAGCAAATGTGGAAAATCTGAAACCAGCAATTGAATACACAGGTAAGGAAAAGGTAATAGTTGACAATGGAGATAAACTACATATTTCTCATGTTGGTTATACTTGCATACCTGCTTTAAACAATAAGCCAATTGTATTGAAAAATCGGCTGCATGTTCCCGAAATTAAGAAAAAATTGTAAGTGTTTCGTAATTGACCTATAACAATCATGTTTTCATGGAGTTTCACTCTAATTGTTGCTTTGTTAAGGACAAGTTCACAAGGAAGATAATGTTACAAGGGAAGCTTAAGGATAGGTTGTACCAGTTGGACCTCTCACCCTCAAAGTCTAAGTCTAAAAATCATGAGTCTCTTCACTCAAATAAGTTCTACAATGTTACTTTCTCTGATAGTCATAGCAGTCAGTTACTAGAGTCTGATCCAAATGTTTGGCATAAGAGACTTGGACACCCCTCTAGCTAGATAGTGTCTCAAGTTCTCAAAGTCTGTAATCACAAACAAAAGGTTAATGAAAAGTTGTTGTTTTGTAATGCCTGCCAATATGGAAAATCCCATGCCCTTCCTTTCCCTTTGTCAAGCACACATGCCAAGGCTCCACTAGGCTTAATATATACAGATGTATGGGGCCTAGCTCCTATCCAATCAAACTCTGGTTTTAAGTATTACATTACCTTCTTGGATGACTTCAGTCGATTTACTTGGATATATCCCATGAAACACAAATCAGAAGCATTAAACCTCTTCATTTAATTCAAAAAACTAGTTGAAAACATATTTGAGAGAACAATCAAAACCTTACAATCCGATTGGTAGGGAGAGTTCAGAAATTTTATACATATAACCAACTAGTATTGAGTTTAGACATTCTTGCCCTCACACTTCAATCCAAAATGGGAGAATTGAGAGAAAACATAGGCATATAAGAAAAACAGGCTTAACTCTATTAGCACAAGCTCATATGCCTTTAACATATTGGTGGGAATCATTTCAAGCAGCAACTTAACTCATTAATAGATTACCTACTCCCACTCTTGGTCTGAAATCTCCACTCCAGGTCCTTTACAATAAATAAGTTGACTACAAAAGTCTTAAGACATTTGGATTTGCTTGTTATCCTTGTTTGAGACCCTATTAACAACATAAATTTAGTTTTCATTCAACTAAGTGTGTTTTCCTTGGTGTCAGTGAGTCCCACAAAGGCTACAAGTTTCTTAATTCAACAGGAAAAATTTGTACCTCTAGAGATGTTATTTTCAATGAACTTGAGTTTCCACATGAGTCTGGTTTCCTTAGGAAAGGTCATTCTCCTCCAACCACTACAAATGAAATAATTACATACTTCTCTTTACCCAATCAAACACCTGTTGTTCCTCTCAGTTCTGGTTCTACTGATATAGAACAACCTGAAGCAACCCAAGTAGTAGGACACTCCGGTTGTGACTTAAGTGATTTAAATCAGCCAATATATGCAGAAAATGAAAATATCAGTATGAGGAAGGATCAGAATCTGTTGAAAACACACTTGAACAATCATTGGAGCCTACTATTGACATTCCTGTAGAAGAAGATAGTACTAACCATGACAATCAACCAGTGCAGCACCCTATGGTCACTAGAGCAAGGGGGAATCTTTAAGCCTAAAGTTTACTCAAGGCAATGTGTTTCATACTGTGTCTTACAAAACACAAAACCTCAGGGAGTTGAACAAGCTTTGCTAAGTAGTGACTGGAAACGAGTAATGGAAGAAGAATACCGTGCTTTGATGAAAAGTAAAACATGGAAACTTGTACCCTTCAACCTCTCTTACAATGTAGTAGGAAATAAATGGGTCTTCAAGTTGAAACATAGTGCTGATGGGAAGATTCATAGGTTAAAGGCAATGCTGGTTGCAAAGGGATTTCATCAAACCCCTGGTATTGACTTTAGTGAGACATTTAGTCTAGTGATCAGGCCTTCAACATTAAGGATCATTCTTACTTTTGCAGTGACAAGGAAAATCAGGTAGATAGACATCAACAATGCATTCTTAAACGGTGAACTGGAAGAAACTGTTTTTATGACCCAGCCTGAAGGCTTCATCAATAGCTCAAAGCCCTCATACGTGTGCAAACTGGATAAAGCCTTATATGGCTTGAAGCAGGGTCCTCGAGCCTAGAATGACAAACTGAAGACAACCCTGTTAAGGTGCAAGTTTTAGCAGTCGAAAGTAGATACATCTCTGTTCTATTTCAAAGGTACAAAGCAGATTATTTTTGGTCTAATCTATGTGGACGATATAGTTGTTATAGGGAATGATTCTGTGTTGGTGCAAAGGTTCATTGATGATTTGAACAAAGAAACTTCTCAGAAAGATATGGGGCAGCTTCATTATTTTTGGGAATAGAAGTATTGTGGCATGAATCAGGTATTCACTTCACACAAACAAGATATATCTCTGAACTTCTTAAGAGGTATGCTTTTCAACACTTAAAACCTTGTCCAACACCAATTGTTACCAGTAAACACTGTCCAAGGATGAAGGGGAAATCCTAAAAAATTCCTCCACTTATAGAAGTGCAGTTGGAGGATTGTAATATCTCTCCCATACCAGGCCTAACATTATGTTTGCTGTGAACAAGCTCAGCCAATTCCTCCAGTCTTCCACAAATACATATTGGCAAGCACTTAAGAGGGTATTTAGATATTTGAAGGGAACCTTACAGCAGGGTTTATGGATTCAAAAGTGTGATAGTTTGAACCTCAAAGGTTTAATCGTCCTCTAGTTAAGATTTAAGACTTCAATACTTATTAGAAGTATACCAAATTTGGATAAATAGTGGGATATCCAAAAGATGGTTGGATATTATTTCTACGTTCTTATTGAGAAAGAAAGTCTAACTTGAATTTTGTCAATATCTTGGAGAAATCATTTATCTAAGAGAAGACAGTGGGAGTAAAAGTCTTACATGAAATAGTTCATTATATCACATATATATTTAATCGATTATTTAAGCTAGAATTTGAGCTTGCATTGGATGAGGCACATATCAATGCTTGGAACATGCAAGCTACTCAAGACGTAGTGACGACTGAGAATGCATGAGCTCCATGTAAAAATATTAGGATCATGTATACTCCATGGATTTACACATCCCTAATTGCTAATATTGTATTAGTCATCAAGGATAATGAGCCTATATTTACATATAAGCTAAGTCATATATTGACTAAATGAGATGGTAAGAAGCCTGGAATCCGTGTTAAAAGCAATTTTTGGAACTTATTTGATTCGACTGAAATTGGTAAGACTTATAGGCTGTAAATGCGTTTACTCTGAATTAATTCGATTTTTACTTGCAGTAGCAACATGCTGTGATTATGAAATTTTTGAAATGCATATCAAATCATATTCCTTGAAGGGAATCTTAAAAAGAGATTTGTGTATGACACAATCCGAAAGTTTTGAATCCTTAAATATCCAAACATAGTATACTTGCTACAAAGATATAATTATGGTTTAGCAAGCACCACAGAGTTAGAATCTTAATTTTGATGAGATAATCAAATTGTTTCTTTTTATCAAAAATTGTAGATGAATCATGTGTGTATGTAAAAGGTTAGTGTAAGTGTTCAATATTTCTGATATTATATGTAGATGACATATTATTGATTAGAAGTTGAATCTCTATCCTTGAAAATGAAAGTGCAATTATTTAAAATTTCTTCATGATGGATGAGAAATAAGACCTTCACTTTGGGAACCAGAATCTATAGAGATAGATTTGGAAGGTTATTTTAATTTCTCAATCCATGTACATAGATGAATGCTAATGGGGTTAGCACGAATGAATCCAATGTAGGATTCTATCCTAAAAGTTTTTGGGTTAATTGTCTCAAAATGGTGTTTAGAACACATATTGAGAAAGAATGATATGGAGAAGATATTTGATTGTTTGACAATAAGATCTTCTTAAATACCACACTATGTACGACACCTTTTATATTATTTAGTACTTGAGAGGCACTAAGAACACAATAGACACGAGAAGAAATGTAGACTTACAGTCTTTGGGTATAGAGATATCATCCTTTAGACCTGGAAAGGATGAAGGGAATATTCAGTCTGATTGAGAATTAACTCATAGTAGTTGTGTGGTCAGTTTGAAATGGTTCAAACATGGGAGACAGCTTACTATGTGTAACGCCCCGAATTCCGTGAAACCCGGGACGCCACTTCGTCCTTTAAAATTGAATTTATAGCGAAAAATAAATTTAATTCAAAACATCACATTAATCATTTGAAAACTTTAGCAGAACCTTAATTAATTGGAATATAGAACAATTCATAAAAAATTTAATCTCAATTGTTCAGATGGAAGTAACGATAAGTAATTTAAACTAGTAACATTCATAAAATTGACTGAAATATCATCATTTATTCAATTTGCCAACGCTGCCCTTTCATTCGCCGTCATCTCCGAGATCTGCAAAAGCTGTTAAAAATGGAATGAGCATTTCGAAAGAAATACTCAGTAGACTCATCGCCAATAATTAATTTACAGAATAATTTATCACGTAATTATGCAATCATACAGTGACATCATCATCATCATCATCATCATAGGCTATTTGAACAAAATCAAAGGCTCTTTAAAAATCATAGAGTGTGAATAGTCTCGTCTCATGCATTTAAAGTATGTAAGTTATGCATAACATCATTTCTCATTCTTATCTCATAAGAGATATTCTCATCTCGTCTCATGCATCAAAGCAGATAAATCATGTAATTTCACATAAGACATGTAAATTATAATCTAAACTAATTAGTGGGGCCGAGTCTACCTTAAATCACGAGTTTGAAAATAAAGCTGGAAAGTCACGTCAATCTTCTAAATCACCAAAAGTATCGCCTAGCCAAAAGAAAATTAATTTAATTTAGTATTTCAAAAATTAAAGTGAATAACTAAAGTTTGGGGGATTAAATAGACTTTTCGAAAATTAGTGGGTTGACTAGGAATATTTTGAAACTTAATAGGAGTTGATTGAGACTGTAGGAGCTATGTAAAACGTTTTAAAAGTTTAAGAACTGAAATAAATATTTTTTGAAAAGTCGGGGATCAAACATTAATTTTCAAAAATATAAAACAAAGTTATCACTCTCTCTCTTTCTCTCAAAGCTCGGAAACAGAGAGTAAAAGGGAGAGAGAGAGCGCGACGGGCGAACTGGCTCGCCCGTTCCACCACGACCGCCGGAAGGCAGAACCGACGACAGCGCCACCTTCACGTGGTGGCGCCCGTGGGTGCTTGGCCGGATTTTGTGCGGGTTTTACGGGAAGGGCCGAGGTTTGGAGGGTTCGGATCATTAGGTTTCCCGGCGGTAATCCGGCCAGAAATAGATTGAGGGTTGAGGTAAGGTATTGGGTTTATTTTATTTCTTGATTTTTGTTGCTGTGTGGGTTAATTTGGTTGTGGATTTTGGGTGAGGCAGTGAAGGTGTGGTGGTTGTTCACGGTTAATAGTTGAAGCCTCGAGGTTGGTTTTGAGTCTGCGTGACGGGGTGTTGAAGTGGCAGTAGGTGGTCGCGGGTATGGTGGTTGCTGATGTAGGTGATTGTAGTTGGGCAAATACGAAGTATGAATTTCTTGCCTTCTTCGAATCCATTGTTTGGATTGAAGAAAACTACCTTCAATTGCCCCAAATTCCATTAATTGGATTTGAAACGAATGAGGGTGATGGCGTGGTGGTTAAAGTCGGCAGAGGACTCACAATGGAGGTTTGGTAGTTGAGAGTCGTCTATGGAGCTGGTAAAATTTGTGTCTGTGTGATGATGTCTGATTTGAATTTTGTTTTGTCCCCTTCGACCCATTGATTGAATCGAGGTGACGACCTTTGACTTTCCCGAATTCTATTTATTGGATGGAAGAGTCTTGCAGGTGAAACTTTTAACAGAGTAGTCATGTTTTTCGGTGGAGGAGGAAGGGATTCTTACCCCTACAGTCTCTACTGAAAGTCTTGTGTGTGGTTATCAGAGTGAAGTGCGGTATATACAGTGCTTTGGCTGTCTTCAAATGGTAGGCTAGAGTGAGGGAAAAATTGAGGAAAGTGGGAAAGAATTAAGGGATCGAAGAGTGATCCTGGGATGTAACCTTGGAAATCCATAATTTGTTAAGCAATTAGGTTAGAATTTTCTGTGATGGAAACTGAGGGAATTAGGGCGTTGTAAGGAAAGTTGGAACCATTTCAAGAATGGAGAAGATTGTGGAGTTGATGTAGTGTGAGGGGGAAGAGAAAAAAAAAACGTGTTGAATATGCAAAGGGAGAATTTCTTGGGATTCAAAATTTAATTGGACATGAGGTGGGGATTATGTCACTAGGTTGGGTTTCTAAATTGGGTCAAAGAATTAGATTGGATTGAAATGGTTTGGACTCAATTAAGATTTGGACTTAAAAATAATTTGAATCCATTTGCTTGAAAATTGGACTTTAAAATAAATAATGGGTTTGTACATAAAATCAAATAATTTGGGTAATCTCTCCAAATTTAAAATTTGGACATTATTAAATAAAATTTGGGAATTGGAATATGATGAAATTTAAATTTCATTTCATTTTATTGGCTAGACGATCACGCTTTTAAAATAAATGGACGAAGTCGTAGCGACACATTTTTAAAATAAATATTTATTTAAATAAGTCATGGAAAATTCTCGGTCGCTACAACCCTACCACCTTAAAATAATTTCGTCCTCGAAATTTTAAATTTTCTTGATCTATAATATTTAGGCACTAGGCCAAAATTTCTTATTTCTTTTCTCATGTAGTTTCATCACTACCGTGTTTACCCCATTGGACTTTGAGTAATTGAACTTCTTGATTTCTAAGGACATAGGCTTCTCTCTCTTTGGTGCCATATCATATGTCGAGTCTGGTAGAGTGTTAAAAGTTTGAAAACTCATCATGTGACTCGGTTCTATCTAGTGAACCATAAATGTTAATCTACCAATAATCACTACTACCAGTCTAGCTAGGCATCGAAGTCGATTAAAACACATACAGAAAGGCTAACGAGAGTATACCTATGTTCCCGTCAAAATCTTGGTCAACATTTTCATGTGTCATGGCGAACACTCTGGCATTCCCTTTCTTGTTCTGATCTATTTTCCTTTTTCTGATCGAAACCTTGAGCGAGTGTGGCACGAAAATCCTGTGCAAAGTGTCCCGGCTGACCACACTTATAATAAACTCCTTTGCCCAAAAGGCGCTCTCCCTTATGCATCTTCTGGCATTTGGGACATGGGGGCATGTAGTTAGCCACTTGGCCTTTGGCCGGCCCTGTGTTCTGCTTCTTGTTGAATGTCTGATTTATGTTCTGGTTATGATGTGAATCATGCCATTTCCTTTTTCCCCACTCACTCTGCGAACCCTGTCCTTCATATCCGATACTAGCATATGCCACAGCCTGCACTTTCTTCACTACCTCCTGATAGGTAGGGAGCTCGTGGGAACTAACTATTTGACGAATATCGGAACGTAACCCTCGCTCGAAACGACGAGCCTTTTTAGCCTCAGTCTCCACCAGATGTGGAGCATATCGGGATAATTCCTCGAACTTTCTCTCGTAATCTGTTATGTCCATCTCTCCTTGAGTCAAACGCAGAAACTCAGCCTCCTTATGGTCTCAAAGGGCTTGTGGGAAGAATTTGTCTTTGATCTCGGCTTTAAATTCTTCCCAAGTTAGAGTTGCCTGTTCCACTTCAGTTCTGGTCCGCGATGCTGACTCCCACCAATAGCCGACCCTTCCGACCAACATGAACTCAGCACATAAAACCTTCTTATCCTCAGGGTAGGATATGTGCTTGAAGATTCTCTCAATGGTCTGTAACCATTCCTCAACAGCTTGCGGACCATTTCTGCCATCAAAAGTGGGACTAACGGTACCTTCTAAATTGCTCTATCATCGGCACTGTGGAAACTGCCGGAGTTTGCCTCGAACTTTGTACTTCTTGGAGTAGGTCCCTGATAGCCGTGGATTGGGCTGTGGGGCCCTGTTCTGGGTGTGCTTGTTCGGCTGCACTTCTGTTTCCGCGCCTCGACATTTCCTTAAGAAGAGGAGTAAAATATATTCAACTTCTCGATATGTATATATATGCATATATTTTTAATCATAAACAAAAATAAATAAATAAATAAATAAAGAAAATGTTTTTACCAAAATAATATCTTTATTGATAATCCAATAATCCTTCAAGTGAGGATACAAAATAGGAGCGGTAAAATGCTACCATAGTTCAAAATAAATAGGGCCTATTCTACTACCAATTATATTAATCTATTGGGTAATACATGACTCAGCATCCGAGAATTCCCCCAGTGCTACTTCAGCATCCTCTTCGGGTTCCTCCTCGGGTTCTTCTTCCGGATCTTCTTCAGGTTCTTCTTCTGGGTCCTCCTCGGGTTCTTCTTTCGGATCTTCTTCAGGTTCTTCTTCTGAGTCCTCCTCGAGATCGCTCTCGAGTACTAACTCATTCTCTTGTCCTGGCTCGGGCTCAGGTTCTGGCTCGAATATTGGCGCGGGTTCTGGATTCTCTTCAGGTGCAACCCCAAAGCGGTACTCGAAATACATGGGCCAATATGCCACAAATCTCGCACAGAAGGTGTTGTACTCTATGTCCACATTAGGGGACACTAGTGCATCTACGTATATGCTACGAGCTACCTCCGCATAATCACTTTGGAAAGTCGAGAGTAAGCGATGGATTGACTGGCGGTTACTAGTCACATAACCATGTTGTATAGCCTGATCACGTACGATATTCAACTGTTCTATGTGTTGGGCAATGGTCCAATCAAGTCTAGGCCTGAAGCATTCATAACCTCAAATGGCTTGTTCTGTTTCACTGAGTATATCTCTTTCAATGGGGGCCATGTCCTAAACCAAATATGCAAAGTCCAATTTAGTGGGGTTTTATCCATTTCTCTTAGTTAAAAATTTACGAGGACAATAAAAATTTAAAAGATCTTTCAAATTATGCTCAAACTCGTTTTCTTTCTTTCTTTCTTATTTCGGATACAAAATCTTTCTCATTCTTTCTCGTCTAAATCTCAAAACTTTCATTTCTCATGCATCCGAAATTAAAATAAATAAACTTCATAATAAAAATCATTTACCTTCGGAGTTGGCGGAGCGAAAGATGGCAGTGGCAAAAGTCGTCAAAACATTATTTATGGTTATTTTAGAAAAATTCTCTTTTTAAAAATTTTGCAAGTCTACAGAAACGTAGACCTGCTCTGATTCCACGCTGTAACGCCCCGAATTCCGTGAAACCCGGGACGCCACTTCGTCCTTTAAAATTGACTTTATTGCGAAAAATAAATTTAATTCAAAACATCACATTAATCATTTGAAAACTTTAGCGAAAACTTAATTAATTGGAATATAGAACAATTCATAAAAGATTTAATCTCAATTGTTCAGATGGAAGTAATGATAAGTAATTTAAACTAGTAACATTCATAAAATTGACTGAAATATCATTATTTATTAAATTTTCCAACGCTGCTCTTTAATTCGTCGTCATCTCCGAGATATGCAAAAGCTGTTAAAAATGGAATGAGCATTTCGAAAGAAATACTCAGTAGACTCGGCCCCACTAATTAGTTTAGATTATAATTTACATGTCTTATGTGAAATTACGTGATTTATCTGCTTTGATGCATGAGACGAGATGAGAATATCTCTTATGAGATAAGAATGAGAAATGATGTTATGCATAACTTACATGCTTTAAATGCATGAGACGAGACTACCCACACCCTATGATTTTAAAGAGCCTTTGATTTTATTCAAATAGCCTATGATGATGATGATGATGATGATGATAATGATGATGATGATGATGTCACTGTATGATTGCATAATTACGTGATAAATTATTCTGTAAATTAATTATTGGCGATGAGTCTACTGAGTATTTCTTTCGAAATGCTCATTCCATTTTTAACAACTTTTGCAGATCTCGGAGATGACGGCGAATGAAAGGGGCAAATTTAATAAATGATGATATTTCAGTCAATTTTATGAATGTTACTAGTTTAAATTAGTTATCATTACTTCCATCTGAACAATTGAGATTAATTTTTTTATGAATTGTTCTATATTCCAATGAATTAAGTTTCCGCTAAAGTTTTGAAATGATTAATGTGATGTTTTGAATTAAATTTATTTTTCACAATAAAGTCAATTTTAAAGGACGAAGTGGCGTCCCGAATTTCACGGAATTCGGGGCGTTACACTATGCAACCGAGACCAAATACAAAAGTGCTTGGGAAGCAATCTCGATCGTTAAGTTCATTAGTGAACTATAAGTATTCTAAGCATTGTAGCTCCAGTAATGAGTACTGTGACAACAGTGGAGCTATCGCACAAACGTAGGAATTGGGTCTCATCGATGATCTGAGAGTATATTGAAGAACTACTATCTCATTCGAAGATTGTAGAAAAATAGAATTCATACCCATTAACCTTAAGAAGGTTGATTATGTGAAGAGTCACATATCAGAGATCCACCTACAAAACCACTATCCCAACAGGAACGTGACTTGATATAGACTTATTATGTATAAGATACATGAGTTATTAGATCTAGTGGGAGTATATAAGTATTGTGCTCTAAATTCAATCATTTAGATAGCATAACACATATATTATCGCTGTCTAAATAAAGGTAGATCTATTATTCCATCGAGTTTAACTCATCATTTAAATAATATAGTCCATAGAGTAAGTTTAATTAACTTGTAAGTCACAAGGTATTATGACTGTGAGATATAAATCATTAACAACTTATTCTAAAATTGTTCCTAGTCGAAGTAACAACAAAATACGAATATTGTTGTTGCAGTTAGACTAGTTAGTATGTGTTGCATTTCTTTCTTATGAAGAAAGTAGCTTATTTCACAAGTTAGAATGTAGAGGGGCATTCGAATGAACACATGGATGCATTGTTAAATGAACAAAACATTGGATGACCCACCTAGAGATTCTACATGGATAACTATCCAAGCATCATTGATGAATCTCCTATGCTTGGTTTTGGATTTGGTCCTTTGACTTGAGGACATCATAGAATCTTATATGAGGATTGCTATGCTTTGGCGAGTGCTGATGTTGACTCTTGAGAGGGAGTCATCAGAATGACATCATACAGGTATAGTGAGAGTCATATGAAGGTTGTGTATGAGAAACGTGAGGATTTGTCACTCCTGGGTAGTAGGAGATTATAACTTGTATTTCACTCACTTAAGTTGATGTAAATTCCTCGGCTGGGTGAAGTTATGAGTTGAAAAAGTATTTTCAGCCATAATAAGATCAACTAAGAAAATAAGTGAATAACATAATTGGTTGAAATGTCCATATCTCTTAACCATTGGGTTATATTGATGAAGGGATTATATTTCCACGATAACCGCACATAAATAGGTTTTGTCATGCTATTGACTTTTCCTTTCACATGGATTGCCTTGACAAATTGCTAGATGTCAATCTTGGATGGTGACGTGAATTAATCCATCTTGGTTAGTCCAGGATGAATTAGAAATAGATATTTCAATTCATCTTATTCCAATTAGATTGGAATAATAATAATAACACGACATTTGCATTCGTGAATGGAACCTAATGAGTCACACACAAAAGGCGAGAATTGAGTATCTGAAATTAGATCTTGTCCAAGTGAGATAACTATCCAAGCGTCAGTGATGAATCTCCTATGTTTGGTGGTGGATTTGGTCCTTTGACATGAGGATGTCATAGAATCTTATATGATGATTACTATACTTTGGCGAGCTTCGTAGTTGGCTCTTGAGAGGGAGTCATTAGGATGATGTCATACGAGTATAGTGAGAGTCATATGAAGGCTGTGTATGTTGAACATCAGGATTTGTCACTTCTGGGTAGTAGAAGATTATAACCTTTATTTCACCCACTTAAGTTGATGTAAATTCCTCGGCCGGAGTGAAGTTATGATTTGAAAAAGTGTTACAGCCATAATAAGATCAACTAAGAAAATAAGTGAATAACATAATTGGTTGTTATGTCCATATCTCTTAACCATTGGGTTATATTGATGAAGGGATTATATTTACACAATAACAACACATAAATGGTCTTGTCATGTTATATGACTTTTCCTTTCACATGGATTACCTTGACACATTGCTAGATGTCAATCTTGGACGGTGACGTGAATTAATCGATTTTGGTTAGTCGAGGATGAATTAGAAATAGATATTTCAATTCATCTTATTCCAATTAGATTGGAATAATAATAACACGGCATTTGTCATCGTGAATGGAACCTAATGGGTCACATACAAAAGGCGAGAATTGAGTATGTGGAATTGGATCTTGTCAAAGTGAGAGATTGCTAGAATTAATGTACAGCCCCAATTTGTCGGGATGGACTTTACAATTAGTTTAATTAATATGATTAATTAATTAAGGCCCGTTAATATATTGTAACTATAGGGTTTTTAGGTGCACATATTAATAAGTGCATTATTGTAGAGAAAACAGAGATAGTCGTATTTTCTGGCGCAGGGTTTTTCTCTTGTTAGCACAAAGAGAAAAACTAATTCTCTCAAATCCATTCCAACTGTTGGAGATAGATGGAGTTAGGGGTGGGCATGGGTTGGGTTGGGTCGGTTTTTTGCCTAACCCGAACCCAACTCACTATGGTCGGGTTGATGAAAAATCAACCCAACCCAACCCAACCCAAATTTCGGTCGGGTTGGGTCGGGTTGGTCGGTTTGGGCTTTGGCCCAATTAGTAAAAATTTTGAAAAAAAAAAAAAAACTCATAAATCTACTTTAATTCAAATCAATTATGTACACTACAATAACCAAAAATACAATAAATTGAACACTTGCTAATAAAATTAAAATATGTTCAATCAATATTTAAATAAGTCAAGTTTCATTACTTAAAAGAAAAGAAAAAAAAAATGTCCTTTTTTTGGGTTGGGTCGGGGTCGGGTTGGATCGGGTTAATCACCCAACCTGCAACCCGACCCAACCCAACCCGAAAAAAAAATAAAAAAAACTCGAACCCAACCCAATTTTCATGAAAAACCGACCCAAACCGATTGGGTTAGGTCGGTTTTTGCCCACCCCTAGATGGAGTTCTAGATTCAACTTACTGTGTGGATTTCTGTTGGAGGTTGGACAATTGGACAGCTGATAGTGACAAAATTGTACCTCTTATTTCAGATTTTTAGATTCACGGCATTCATCAAAGGTATTATCTTTATCACATATTCTATCTAAGTGTAATGTTGATTCGGGCCATGATTTCGAGTCTATTTAATTTCCATGTTCATGTATGACCCGACACCCTACAGTTAAAGCTCTAAATCCGCTAAAACAATCAAAGTGTACAAGATTATAGACTAATAAACAATGTATAAACAAGAATAACCCTGAAAAGAGGACTCTCCTCTTAAGATTACATGTGTATACGCTTACTAGTTAAACAAAATACGAGCATTCTTTTAATTTTTGTACATGACACTCAAACTCGCAAAACCGGCCTCATTGATATGATTTATTTTAAAATTGGATTAATTGAAAGGAAACAACATGAACTAGTATGTTTCTAGCATGAATTACACACTTCTTATTGTTTATTGTGTCTAGGCTCTAATCTCCTTTAAATTATGAAATGGCATCAAGACTATAATTAAAGTTACTTGGTCACAAGTGTCAAATAAATATTTTGAAGAAACATAATCCAACCAATGGAAAGAGAATCTTAAGGCAAACAGCCTGACAATAATATGCATGCCAACCCCGAAAAGAAGCAATAATGAAAAATTAAGAATGACCCAAATGTCCAAATGATATCATTACCAATAAAATCATAAGAAATGATTGTTGCTTTGGATGAATGCTGTCTTTAAGATGCCCTTATTAGAGGGCCAAACTAGGAAGGATAGCTTGTTTAGAAACGAATATTTCACGTGGGCCTATGCTCGGGGAAAAAAATGAAATAAAATAAAATCACTAGATTTATTATCATTAGTTAGAGTCAAGACCTCCAATATGTCTCATTCATTTAGCATTTATTACAAAAAACAACTATTTTGAAGTTGAAGCCCGTAGTGTGAAGCTTGACAATGTTTCAAAACTCCTTGATTTAGATTTTTATTTGCTTATAGATGTTACAACAACAAGGGTTCACAATAATCCAAAATAGCGCAACGAATGAACAAGAAAATGCAGTAAAGAACTATAACACCAAGATTTCTTGGCATTGAAGAAGCTAGATCTCCCATTAGCATTCACCTTTGTCAACATAAATACACCTTGGATATTCTTGCAGACTAAGGTAACCTATGATATAAACCTACCAAAATCTATCTGATCCTAGTGTGCATCGAAGATTCATTTTCCGTCTCCTATACCTTACCATAACTAGATCGGACATTAGTTATTGTGTTCAAACACTTAGCCACTTTATGACAAATCCTTCCACCACCCATCTTGCTTTCGCAAACAAAATTCTCAAATATATTAAAAGTGCTCCTGGGCAAGGCATCCTTCTTTCCTCATCATCCTCACTTAGTCTCAGAGGATATTGTGACTCTGATTGGGCATCTTGCCCTGACATTCGGTGGTCTGTCACTGGTTATTGTGTTTTCTTAGGAGATTCTCTCATCTCTTAGAGATCCGAGAAACAAAGTGTTGTCTCGCGTTCTTTTGCTGAAGCGGAGTAGCGTTCCATGTCAACAACTTGTTCCGAATTCACTTGGTTTTAAGGAAATTACTTACTGATTTACTTGTTGATCATGCACATTCCGTTGTTCTATACTGTGATAATCAGCCTGCCTTACATATAGTTTCCAATCCTATTTTTCACGAACGAACCAAACATATTGAAGTCGACTACCACTTGATTCTTGATGAAATCCATAAAGGAAGTATTAATGCAGCTTATATTCCTACACATTCTCAGTTGGCATACATCTTTATCAGGTCTCTACCCTCTCACATTCTTTCTTCTCACCTCTTCAAGTTGGGAATAATTAACATATATTCTCCATCTTGGGGGGGGGGGATATTGGAACATGCTGATCAGTAGCCTTCTCAACACATTCTTGATGATCAGCAATTTGCACAGCTGAAATAAATTAATTGGAAGACGTTTTTTTGTAAATACCAGTTGGTTAGAATCATTTTTTTTTTGTTTCTTTTGCCATCTGTATATTTTTATTCATTTTCTCAGTTTGTTAGCTCTTTCTTCTCCTCTCTCTCTCTCTCTCTCTATATATATATATATATATATATCCTTGTAAAGAAAACAACATGTTAGAAATAAACCAGAATTAATTTCATTTATTCTTCATAAAACAACATGTTAGAAATAAACCAGAATTCATTTCATTTATTCTTCATTGTTGATTTTTATATAGTATCAGAGTACACCTTTTGAGTTCTTCAGTCATGGCTGCTGACCCAATAAATCCTAATCCTAATATAACTGTTGAACAAGTGAACCACAACCCAACAATTTCTTCTTCTTCTTCTTCTTCTTCGTCTTCTTCTTCTTCTTGATAAGTGCATTTCATACACTTATTTATATTTCTAAATTAGATTAAATTATTGTCATTCTTGAATAATTGCTGCATAATTGGTTTACATTTGTTTGTATTTTAGGAATTTACCCAAAGTTAGAAGAATGAAGTAATGAAGGGAAATAAAGCACATTTGTGAGCTAATTGGAGCCAAAAAGAGGAAATTAGATGATGGTGTTGTCAACCGGGATTTCCAAGAAAAATTAAGTTGAAGAAATTTGAATTTGAGAGCTTAATTGAAGATGGATTGAAGTTTGGAACAAGAAATGAAGTGTTTGGAAAGTTCGGGGACTTAATTTTCGCAATCAGAAGATGAGAAATCACATGCAAATAAAGTCCAGCGACCAACTTAAATGCACAAAAAAAGATGAAAATGCGTTGAATAATTTGTACTGCGTGGCCACGGGTTCTTGACCTAGTGGCCAAGCAAGAATTGCTGAATTAACAGAACCTTATTTAGGTTTGCCTGCGAGGCCCGGCGGAATTAGTCCAATGCGTGGAATTTCTTATTGATTACCTAGGTTTTATCCTCTTCTATATATACATCTTCTCATGAACGAGTTGGTGAGCCTAAAAACATCATAATTTCAAGTTCTTAATATCAAATTCTTTGGAGGAAATTGAAGAAAAAGCCTTGGGGATTGAAGATTATCAATGGGGAATGAATTCTTGGTGCAAGACTTCCTTTCTTTTGTTAATTTGATAAACTCAAATGCGTAGTTATTTATATTCCTACGTATTTATTTCTTTATTGATGAATTCTTAATTTCAAATTTGGGATATTCAATGTAGCTAGTTTTACGCTTTTAATTCTATAAATCTAGTTTTGTGCTTTTGGTTGCATGTGTTGATTTTATTTTGTGTTTAATGCATGAGTTAATTTGCGACTAGCTCATGATTTAATAAGTGTTTTCATAATCCGAGAGATGAGCTAGCACTTAGATCTAGGAATAAAATCTGATAATTTGATGAACGATAGAGATATACATTGGTTGTTATTGCGATCGCTATATGAATTCTTGTGTTCCATGCACTTAGTCATTACAACCTGCTATTCGTTAACACAGCCGACTAACTAGGTAGAGTTGATTTAAACCCGAGAGGGCAATTTCATGTGCATAAGTAAATTCGATCGAGCACTATAATAGGAAGAAAACTAGACAATTGGAATTAAGAATATTGACTATATGAAATCGGATGTCCCAACACTTATAAACACCAATTTAGAATATTTTAATGTCTTTTATTTTCTTTTTCTTGTTATTTTAGTTCTATTCAAAAACCCAAATTCTACCCCTCAAATAAGGCGAGAACTAACAATTTCGGTACTTAATTTGATGAGATTCGAAGCGCAGAAGAAAACACCGAAAAGTTCCAAACTCAGGTTGTGGTAGGACGGATGAATCATGACCCGATATTCACGACGCGATGACTCGACGATCCGGAATAAAGAACCATAACTTTCGAAACGCCACAAGGATTTGTCCAATCTCCTTGATAAGTTTATGGTTTTGAACGCTACAAATATTCTCAAGAAATATTTGATAAGTTCGGTATTTGAACGCCACAAGAAATATTCTTGATAAGTTCGAAAACATAGGAATCCACCTATATCTTTTATTGAATCCTATATAAAAACTGTTTTTATCAAAATCAAGTATGATTACAATGAATGGAAAAAGATTATAAATAAGCAAAATAATACCCTAGTCGCTAATGGACTCAAAATAGAGTTATAACTAACCTAAAATAGCTAAAAACTGGAAAAGGAATAAAAATACGAAAAAAGGAATTAAAAATCCTCATTATTTGTGAAAATCCTAACTTACGGCCGTGACAGCATCACTTACGGCCGTAACTATTCTTCTACTTAAGGATTACGGCCGTGACCATAATACTTATGGCCATAACTTTGAAAACCTGGAATTCTTCAATTTGATCAGTGACTTGATTGCGGCCGTGATAATCTTGACATTACGGCCGTAAGAACCAAACTGATCCCTTTTGCCTTGTTTTTGCTCCAATTTGGCTTGAATATTTAAATTTTCCTGTCAAGCCTGCTAAGACTCCGATTGTCGAGGGTTCGGAACACATCATACCCTCCTTCTTTAGGATGATTCATCCTGAATCATAGCTTTGTTCCTGGTGTTTCACTTCACCTCCTGGATCAAATACAAAATTTCTCCTACCATTGCACATGATCAACCAAAAATATTCTACAACGGGAGTCACGTGAATGACTTGAAGTTGAAACACCTTTGAACATTGGTGGTGTTGCCCAAATTTCCACGTACCATTAACCTGCAAGACAAAATTAAATAAAGCGGGGAGGGAAATGTTAGGTTCATGAGGTACAAGGTATGGATCCTTGTATTCATGAATTATCACCGTCAATTCCTCTTTTGGAACCACGAGGCCCTTCTCTTCACCTCGTTCTTCATTTGCAAGTTCTCGTCTATTCCCCTCTACTTCTTTTCTCTCAAGCACCTCTTTAATATTTTTACTTTCAAATTCAACCACATCTCCTATCTTCAGATTTTTATCACCACGCTCGTGTACTACCTCATTACTACTTGATTATTATTCAATTTTACTTATTTTAAAGAAGTAAATAAATGAAAATATATAATTTTGGGATATAAATTTTGTCATTTAGAGTGAAACTTATAAAAGATTCAATTTTATTTCTTTAACTCTAAATTGATTTTATTTGCTAATAATTTCATTTATTTAATTGCAGGTACATTTTCGACAATTTCAACTCAAAAATTCCTAATTTAATTGACCTAAAAAAGCCCAAAATGAAAAAAAAAAAAAAAAAAAAAAAAAAAAAACAAGCCCAAAAATGCATTAGGTCTGTCTTCTCTCCATTCAATAGCCGCAGAACACCTTCTCCCTCAGCCACGCACCAGCCTCTTCCATCAGTTTCCAGCCACACTTCTCTCACGTCTGCACCCAGAACCAAGCCGCTCTCTTCATCTTCTCCACACCATTCTCCTCTCCCACACAAAAACCAGCAGCACCTTCACCTTCATCCCTTTCAACTCTCTGCCTCTCAAACGGCGCTCCCTCTTAGCTCCCTTAATCCGAACAGCAAACCAGCAGCAAATCAGTCGGTCTTCTCTCAGCACTCCAGCCGCAGCTCTCCTCTGTCTTCCTTCATCTCCCTCACCAAGAGCCCCAGCCTCCTCTCCTTCACGCAGAACTCTCGGCCAACCAGACCACACAGCCCTCTACCACCGAAACTAGCCTCCACCGTGAACCACCTCACAACAAACGACACTTCCTCTCACGCTGCAGCAGCCCAGACTTCTCTCAGTACACCAGTAGAGCAGCTCCACCATTCGGACAGCAACCTCCAACTCTCGGTAGCAACTTCTTTCACCTCATACAGCAGCTTTGGTTTTGATTAATTGTTTGAGTTTAATTCATAATTTTTCTAGACTTCTATTTGTTTTAATAATTAGTTTACATAATTTTATATTATTGATGTTAGTTTGATTTTAGATATATTTAGTATTGTAATTTCATTTCCGAATTCGAATTTCGTTTGATTAATGGTTAGTGTTTATTTGAATTTTAATTCGGTTAATTTAATAATGTCCGGCTAAGTTATATTTGAGGGGAGTTATTCTTAACTTCAATGGATATGTTTTAATTCGTTATGGATGAATTCTTGTGATTGATAATAATTAACGAATGTTTTAAAGTTTCAAATTATTTGACTTCGATTGATGTCGTTGATGTGATATGTATTGAATATGCACATAACATGCTCGACTAAATGCCGTAAAATAAATTGATTAATTTTCGTACTAATAATTCCAAATTTTATCGATCTCAAGAAATTCATGCTAAATTTATTTGCAAGGTCCAATTGATAGCGAAAGAATAAATCCACTCAAATTTCCCTTTCATTGCAATTTAATTATATTCTCTTCAAATTCATTTTAACATAATTGAAATCATAGTTTAAGTTTCGAATTTAGCAAATATTACGATACCAATAAAATCCCTAGGAAGAATGACCCTGGATTATTACTAGGCTATAACCTGACCCCTTTATACTTGGAGGGTAGATTTAACATCAAGTAAAGTTTTTGGCACCGTTGCCGGGGATTATTTTGGTGTTAATTGAATTTTGCTGAATTCTTTTTATTTTATTATTATTTATTTATTTATTCTCGTCTCTACTACTATTTTTTTTGAGATTATTCTTTGTTTATGTCCGTTTGGTTTCGAGATAATTCTAAGCGATTAGTAAGATCGGAACCCACTAACAAATTTTTAATTCTTGAAAATCAGCAAGTAGTAATGGAAAATAATGCAAATCCAAATGAGGTGCCAGTCGTTCAAAGTCTTAGAGATTATATTTTTCCATCGATGGCAAGCACTCCGTCATGCATAGTGATGCCTGCAAATGCAGCGGTTTTCAACTTTAAACCGGGAATGATTGATCATCTACCACGCTTCCATGGCATGCCATCAGAGAGTCCATATCACCACATCCAGGAATTCGAAGGGGTTTGTTTTACTTTTCTTGAAATTAATTGCACTGAGGAAGTCATTCGACTCAAGCTTTTCCCTTTTTCACTAAAGGATAAAGCTAAGTCGTGGCTTAACTCTTTGAGGCCTAGTTCAATTACAAATTGGGCAAATATGCGGAAAGAGTTCATTAAAAAGTTTTTTCCACCACAAAGAACCACCGCTATTCAAAGACAAATCATGAATTTTTCTCAAAAGAATAATGAAAATTTTTACACTAGTTGGGAAAAATTCAAAGATTTGTTGTTATCTTGTCCTCATGATGGTTATGAGAAATGGATGTTAACGAAATTTTTTTATGAAGGGCTCAGACCAGAAATGAGGCAATTTGTGCAAACCATGAGTAATGGTGATTTCTTTACAAAAGACCCCAATGAAGTTTTTACATTTTTTGATGATTTAGCTGAAAATGCCCAATCTTGGGATAACATTGATGAGTTTGATAGGGGTGTTACAATAAAAACTGAATTTCCAAAAATTGCATCTGGAAATGGAATTCATTCACTTAGAGCAGATGATGACATAAATGCTCGATTGGCTGTCATCACTCGAAAACTTGAAATTTTGGAAACTCAAAAAGTGAATGAAATCAATTCCGCTTCCACCATTTTAGAAAAATGTTCAATTTGTGATGATGAACAGCATTTAACCTCTGATTGTCCTGCACTTCCCCAACTAAAAGAGATGTATTTTGATCAATCTGTTGCTATTAATATGATTTCCAAACCTTATTCTAATCCATATTTTAGTACTTATAATCCAGGTTGGAGAAATCATCCAAATTTTAGTTGGAGGAATGATCAAGGAGGAAGCAATAATGTTGGAAACAATGCTGGACCTTCACAACCAACACCATATATGCCACCGCAGAAGAGAAGTCTGGAAGACCAAATCCAACAATTCTTGCAAAGTCAAGCTGCCATCAACAATCAAAACTCTCAGGCCATTAATGAAATTCGATCTCAACTTATAAAGCTGACTACCCAGGCAAGTGCAACAGAAAAAGGTAAGTTTCCAGCTCAACCAATGCCTAATCCTCAAACTCAATACAATGGGGGCGATGGTCCAATCTAAGACATGTGAAAGCAGTAACCACCTTGAGAAGTGGTAAGCAAATCCAAGTTCCTGAACCTAAAGAGAACTTGGTGGGTAAGCAAGTTGAACCTCCTGTTGATAATACTGTATTAAAATCTCTATCTGATGTTCAGGAACCACCTAGGCCAATAGTAGGTGCGCCCCCTGCCCCTTTTCCTCAAATATTACAACCTGGTAATAAGACCAAAAATCAAACGGAAATTCATGAGATTTTTAAGCAAGTTAGGGTAAATATTCCTCTGTTAGATGCAATTCAACAAGTCCCTGCCTATGCTAAATTTCTTAAAGATTTGTGTACAGTGAAAAGGAAGCTAGCTGTTAAGAACAAGGCCTTTTTAACTGAACAAGTGAATTCTATCATACAGTGCCAAACCCCTCAAAAATTTAAAGATCCTGGTTCTCCAACCATTGCTTGTATGATAGGACCACTTGTATTGGTCATGCCTTGCTAGATTTAGGTTCAAGTGTGAATCTTTTGCCCTTTAGTGTGTATACATAACTTGGTCTCGGTGAACTTAAGTCTACCCCCATGATTTTACAATTAGCAGATAGATCTGTTAAGATGCCTAGAGGGATAATTGAGGATGTTTTGGTTCAAGTCGATAAATTCTATTATCCAGTTGATTTTGTTGTTATTGATGTTCAAAGTACACCTAAAACTTCTCCTCAAATCCCTGTTATTCTTGGTAGACCATTTCTTGCAACTTCAAATGCTTTAATAAATTGTAGGAGTGGTATTTTAAAGTTGACTTTTGGCAATATGTCTTTAGAACTTAACATTTTCAATGCTTGTAGGCAACCAAAAGATTTTGATGAAGTGCAAGAAGTTAATATGCTGGAAGAGATGCTAATTGAGTTAGAAGGTCCTGATGAGCAACTTGAGCAGAATCCCAAATTGGACAGCATTCAAGACCCTTCAAAAAGTATAACAACAGCAGCTATAAAAGCTTGACAGCCAAACATTGAGCCTCTAAATGTTAGCCAGACACCCATGCAAACATCAGCAGAGAAGATGCCAACGTTGGAACTTAAACCTCTTCCATTGGAACTAAAGTATGCATTCTTGGGACCTAATGAATCATACCCTGTGGTAATCTCTTCTACTCTTACTTGTGATCAGGAAAATATGTTGTTGAAAGTGTTGAATGATCATAGATCTGCAATAGGTTGGACTATAGCTGATATTAAGGGAATTAGTCCTTTAGTGTGCACTCATAGAATTTTTCTAGAAGAAAATGCTAATCCCTCATGGGAATCTCAAAGAAGGCTAAACCTTAACATGAAAGAGGTTGTTAAAAATGAGGTTTTAAAATTACTTGATGCTGGTATTATTTATCCTATTGCAGACAGCAAGTGGGTAAGCCCTACTAACGTAGTACCTAAGAAAACTGGGGTTACTGTTGTTGAAAATGAACAGGGAGAAATGATAACTAAAAGAGTACCCACTAGTTGGAGAATGTGCATAGATTATAGGAAATTGAGTTCCATGACTAGAAAAGACCACTTTCCTTTACCATTTTTAGATCAAGTGCTAGAAAGAGTTGCTGGACATTCATTCTATTGTTTTTTGGATAGTTTTTCAGGCTATCATCAAATTGAAATAGCATTAGAAGACCAAGAAAAAACTACTTTTACTTGCCCTTTTGGGACGTTTGCTTTTAAAAGAATGCCGTTTGGTCTTTGTAATGCCCCAGCAAATTTTCAAAGATGCATGCTTAGCATATTCAGTGACATGATAGAAAACTTTTTGGAAGTATTTATGGATGATTTCTCTGTGTATGGTAATTCATTTGATGATTGCCTAACAAATTTGAAAGCTGTTTTATGCAGGTGTGAAGATAAGCAACTTCTCCTTAATTGGGAGAAATGTCATTTCATGGTTACAAGAGGAATTGTTTTAGGTCATATAATTTCTGCTAAAGGCATGGAAGTAGATAAAGCAAAAGTAGATTCAATTTCTAGGTTACCTATTCCTTCATCTGTAAAAGATATTCGATCATTTTTAGGCCATGCAGGTTTTTATAGGAGATTCATAAAAGATTTTAGTATCATAGCTAAACCTTTGACTACACTTTTGATGCATGATACAAAATTTGTTTGGACTAATGAATGCACTGCAGCTTTTGAACATTTAAAAAAGGCACTCACCACTGCACCCATAGTTAGATCACCTGATTGGTCTCTACCTTTTGAATTAATGTGTGATGCAAGTGATATAGCCGTAGGGGCAGTGCTTGGCCAGAGGAAAGGTAAAGAACCTTATGTAATCTACTATGCTAGCAGAACTTTGAATCAAGCTCAATTAAATTACAAAACTACTGGAAAAGAGCTGCTAGCAATAGTTTTTGCACTGGAAAAATTTCGAACTTATCTTATTGGGACCCTTGTTACCATCTTTACTGATCATTCTGCTCTTAAATATTTGTTCACAAAGAAAGATGCTAAACCTAGACTCATTCGATGGATTTTGTTATTGCAGGAATTTGACATTACAATTAAGGATAAAAAAAGGGGTGGAAAATGTTGTTGCTGATCATTTATCCAGATTAAATTCTGATAATTCAAAAGTTTCTTATCCTTTAAACGATTCTTTTCCCGATGAACAGTTATTTAGCTTGAATATTGTTCCATGGTTTGCTGACTTGGTTAATTATCTGGTTACAGGCCATATGCCCTCAAATTGGAGTGTCCAAGACAAAATGAGAATGAAAGCTATTGCAAGGAACTTCTTCTATGATGATCCGTACTTATTCAAATATTGTGCTGATCAAACTATCCGAAGATGTGTTCCTGATGACGAGGTACAACAAGTTCTTACTTTCTGTCATTCTCATGCTTGTGGAGGCCATTTCTCTTCGCAGAAAACAGCTGCTAAGGTACTTCAATGTGGTTTTTATTGGCCTAGTTTATTTAAGGATGCTCATACCTTTTGTAAAAGCTGTGAAGCATGTCAGAAACTTGGTAGTCTCAGCCATAGGAATATGATGCCATTAGCTCCAATCCTTGTTCTTGAAATTTTTGATTGTTGGGGATTAGATTTCATGGGTCCTTTTCCCCCTTCTTTTGAATATCTTTATATATTGGTTGCTGTTGATTATGTGTCAAAATGGATAGAGGCTATTCCATGTAGAACAAATGACCATAATGGTGTGCTCAAATTTTTGAAAGAACATATTTTTTCTAGGTTTGGTATGCCTAAGGCCACAATTATCGATGGAGGAACACATTTTTGTAATAAACCTTTTGAAACTCTGTTAAAGAAATATGGCATTAGGCATAAAGTTTCCACCCCCTATCACCCTCAAACTAATGGTCAAACTAAATTAGCCAACCGGGAAATTAAAGGCATTTTGACAAAAACAGTTAATCCAAATAGAAAAGATCGGGCTATAAAATTGGATGATGCTTTATGGGCCTATAGGACTGCTTTTAAAACTGTTCTTGGAATGTCTCCTTATAGAATTGTATTTGGAAAACCTTGTCACTTGCCGGTTGAAATCGAACATAAAGCTTATTGGGCAATCAAAACACTCAACTTTGACTTAGATCAAGCTGGTGAATTTAGGAAATTGAAATTGAATGAGTTAGATGAATTGCGTTTGGAAGCATATGAGAATGCAAAAATTTCAAAAGATAAAATGAAAGTTTTTCACGATAAGAAAATTTTTAGAAAATCATTTTTTCCTTCTCAAAAAGTTTTGTTGTATGACTCTAAGCTTCATCTCTTTCCTGGTAAGTTGAGAACTAAATGGATTGGTCCTTACATTGTGCAAACTGTTTACCCTTATGGAGCAGTTCAAATCTTGGATCCAAAAACTGGTATTGTTTTTAAAGTTAATGGACAACGTTTGAAACCATTTTTGGATAATTTTTCTGCTGATATTAATGAACTACCTCTGCTGGACCCTGTTTCCAGCGGCTGATTTTCTTGGAACTAACCTCTATTATTATGTATATATTTTACTTTCTTTTTGCAGATTTTATTCTTTTCTTCATTTTTTTTTAGTTTTTCATTCTTGAATAATTGTTAATGTGCATAGGCCTCCTTTCAGGTACACTCTTGTCTTTTATCCTGATTTAATTTTGAGTCATGTCTATTAATCACTATTCATTTTTCTTCTCTTTGAGTCATTGAGGACAATGTCTGATTTTAGTTGGGGGGAGAGTAACTCAAATGTACTGTGTTGCATTAATTCTTTTGTGATAGTTGAGCATTAAAATTGAGTACATCTTGAGTCTTGAGTTATATCTTTGTTATTCTGTAAAGACCTCCCTCAAAAAAAAACTCTTTATGCACGAATTTAAGCCTTGTGGTAAGATGGATTGTCAACACATACAACTAGAGCTCTCTCAAGTTTAAGTAATTTTATTTATTCATCATGAGAGTTGAGTGATTGGTAGTTTTCTTATATTGCCCTTGTTTGATATTGCGACTTCCATTGGGCATCATTACACGGATTGTGGATTGTTGGTGGTTTATACTTAAGAAACGATGAAGGTCAATGTCAAATAAAAAAAATTGATTGATAGGGCGCATATTTGCTATTTAAATTGTGATATTTTATCTTACTCCATTGATTTTAAATGCTTAAATTATGGATATTAATCATATTTTGTGTTTTGTGGATTAGATAGAGGAGTTGGAACAAAATGGACTCAATATCACAAATTAAAAGAACAAGTTTGGAACTCAAAAAGTTTACAATCAGATCAGGACTTTGAATAAGGCATGGGCACGCCTTATTGATTTTGAAAGGCAGCAACATAAATTGGACTACTCTTTGAAAAGCCCAACAATACAATTTTTTGGCCCATCTACTACCCTAGGAAAATCTTTGGACCAATGGGAAGAGGAGGGGCTGGCAACACAATTGGAAAAAGGACGTCTTTTGGAAAAAAGAGGAAAATAAGACTTCTTGGAAAGGTGGATTCTCAGATTTTTTTACCATCAATTGACTAGGGCCACGTGTTGGTCATTGGAAAGAGGAAGATTTCTAAAAAAAATTGGAGTCTGAGCACTAAAATGAGGATTAATTGGAGATCCTTTGGGGGGGCAGAACAAAAAGAAAGAGAACGGACTCTGCGGAAGAATTGAGAAGGGAGGACGCACAGCGGCACCGACTTCGATTTGGGAGTTTTACGTTCTTGTCTTTTTATTTTATTCAGTTAACTTTTTGATTAACAATGTTTATGGATAGCTAGATTTATTTTTGCAGTTCAAGGTTATTCAAGGTTTGATTCGCCAAGAATTGTGAGATCTAATTAAATTTAATTTGTTCTTTAATTGTTTTCTATTTATATGTCTTTTGCTTATGAATGAAGTTGTTGTTTTGATTGATTAATTCAAAGTGCACGTTGTTTTAATTGTCAAAATAATACTTGATCAATTAAGAATCTAAATCCGTAATTGTTTAGGTTTTCTAATATAAGTGACAAATAACATAGTTAATTATAGACTGATTTTTGACTCATGTTATGAAGATATATAACCTAACTCAAATAAATCACGCGTGTGAATTTGTTGGTTAGAATTGGTCGTCTCTCTAGAAATTAACGCTATTGGTAAATTAAATCTTACGATCGTATCTAGGGTTGTTTATTGATTAGGGAAATAATCAACGAGCGTGTAACGACCCGGCTCCCTCGCTGGGGCCTTCTTCGTGTCGTACTCATGATCTTTCCACTCCCCCCTGGCTCCCTCGCTGGGGCCTTCTCCAGAAGTGGATTTTTGCCTCCCCAGGGATTCGAACCTTGTACCTAGGTGTTAAGTACAAACTTCATGAAATCCCTGGTACCATTAGACCACGTGGTCTAATGGTACCAGGAATTTCATGAAGTTTGTACTTAACCCCTAGGTACAAGGTTCGAATCCCTAGGGAGGCAAAAATCCACTTCTGGAGAAGGCCCCAGCGAGGGAACCAGGGGGAGTGGAAAGATCATGAGTACGACACGGAGAAGGCCCCAGCGAGGGAGCCGGGTCGTTATAAAAAAGGCGCCTTTTTTGTAACGACCCGGCTCCCTCGCTGGGACTTGGTCTAATGGTACCAGGGATTCCATGAAGTTTGTACTTAACCCCTAGGTACAAGGTTCGAATCCTTGGGGAGGCAAAAATCCACTTCTGGAGAAGGCCCCAGCGAGGGAGCCAGGGGAGAGTGGAAAGATCATAAGTACGGCTCGGAGAAGGCCCCAGCGAGGGAGCCGGGTCGTTACAGAGCGTCTCTTGATTATCGATAAAGTGAGGAGAGATAGGTTGTTAGATCGTATCAATGATCATAACCAATTTAGAGAATGATTTAAGGATTTTATCTTTGCATCTATGATCAATTCCGTGAATCAATACTGAGATTATACCTTGGGCTGGATATTTGTTCAATTTGATATTTCCAAACATTTTAATCTCGCACTCGTTATTTATAATTTGATTTCGCATTCAAAAATTCAAAACCCCCCTTTATTTTTAATTCATTGCTTTTAAATTTTCCCGAAGAATTAAATCTAACCAGTCCCTGTGGATTCGACCTTGCTCACCACTATTGCAATTTATTTTTATGAGAGCAAGAAAATATTATTATTTGTTGGATTCGACACCCATCAATTTTTTGGCGCCGTTGCCGGGGACAAAAAGTTGGAAGAGCTCATCATGCCATATACTATGCTTCCAGAACACTTGATAACGCACAAAGCAACTATTCAACCACGGAAAAGAACTTTTAGCTATTGTTTTTGCTTTAGAAAAATTCCGTCAATATTTACTTGGTACTAAAGTGATTGTTTATTCTGATCATGCAGCTCTCAAGTACTTGTTTTCAAAGAAGGAGGTGAAACCTAGGCTGATTCGTTGGATTCTCTTGCTACAAGAGTTTGACTTAGAGATACGGGATAAAAAGGGCACAGAGAATTTGGTTGCTGATCATTTAAGCAGATTAACCACAAGTGAAGAGCCATCACCTCTGAAGGATAATTTTCCAGATAAGCATCTATTTTCTATTAAAGAAGCAATCCACTGGTATGCTGATATTGTTAATTATCTAGTTACTAGGACGTTACCACATGATTTGTCTAGAGCTCAAAAAGATAGGATAAAGAGTGATGCTAAATATTATGTGTGGGATGATCCTTACTTGTGGAAACATTGTTCTGACCAAATTATTCGTAGGTGTGTCCCTCAACAAGAAATCCCTTCGATTTTAAAATTTTGTCATTCATATGCTTGTGGGGGACATTTTGGGCCTAAGCGAACATCCCGTAAAGTACTAGAGTGTGGACTGTTTTGGCCTACTTTATTTCATGATTCATACATGTTTTGTAAATCTTGTGAACAATGTCAGAAAACTGGAACAATAGGACGTAGAGATCAAATGCCACTCACCCCTATTCTCGTTTGTGAAATATTTGATGTGTGGGGTATTCATTTCATGGGTCCTTTCCCTTCGTCTTATAGTAATGTTTACATAATTCTTGCTGTGGATTATGTTTCAAAGTGGGTGGAAGCTAAAGCCACCCGAACTGATGATGCTAAAGTGGTTGCAGATTTTGTCAAGTCTCATATTTTTGTTAGGTTCGGGACGCCTAAAGCCGTCATTAGTGATCGCGGGACTCACTTTTGCAATAGAGTGATGGAGGCTTTATTGAAGAAATACAATGTTACCCACCGCGTCTCTACTGCATACCACCCGCAAACTAATGGACAGGATGAAGTATCCAACAGGGAAATCAAATCCATACTTGAAAAGACTGTAAACCCAGACAGAAAGGATTGGAGTCTACGGCTTGATGATGCACTCTGGGCTTACCGAACGGCCTACAAAACTCCTATAGGTATGTCTCCTTATCGTTTGGTATTTGGTAAACCTTGTCACCTTCCAGTAGAATTAGAACACAGGGCATACTGGGCCATTAAGCAGTGCAATATGAGAATGGATGAGTCGGGGGAGCAAAGAAAATTGCAAGTGCAAGAGTTGGAAGAGATCCGCAATGATGCCTATGAGAACTCAAGGATCTACAAGGAAAAGAAAAAAGTTTTCCATGATCAGATGATTTTCAGGAAAACATTTTCTATTGGTCAGAAAGTTTTACTCTATCATTCTAAATTGAAATTGTTTCCTGGTAAGTTGCGTTCTAGGTGGATAGGCCCTTTCCTTGTTACTAATGTATATTCTAATGGTGCAGTTGAAATTCAAGGAATGGATATGGGTAAGATCTTTAAAGTCAATGGACATCGCTTAAAACCCTTTTATGAAGGCTTTCCGGTATGTAATGTTGATCAATTCGATTTAGAATGCCCAACTTACACTAATTGAGCGATGGGAACGTCTAGCTACAGACGTAAAAGAAAAGCGCTTCCGGGAGTCAACCCGAATTTCTTTTCCTTAGTTTAACAAGCAATTTTTATTCCTTTATTCATTTTCATCTATTTGTTCATTTTTTTTATTTATTTTAATGATCCATGTAATTTTTTGAAGTGAAATTAACCTTGTTTTAATTTTTGGGCAGATTTGAATCTTCATTAGGATGTGGACACGCTCTATGAAGAAAGTACTTGGTTCAAATAGTGGGGAAAAACATGAAATAAGGCGTGCCCACGCCTTAACCAAAGTGCACCTCGGATTACAGGGTCAATTCTATCAACTTGGAATAAGGCGTGCCCACGCTTTAACCTATGTGTAGCTCGGATTAAACAAAAAAATAAATAAATAAATAAAAATAAAATAAAAATTTAAAACCCTATTCTGACTAACCATCATCTCCCCCGCCTCTCTCTATCAAACTCACTCTTCTGCCTCTCCCCTGCTTCTCTCTTCAATCATCACCACCGCTCTCCTGCCTTTCCCCTTTTTCCCCTTCAGCCACCATCGACGGTTCTCACCTCCATCACCGGCCACCGTTCAGCAACCCATTCCTTCATCCACCTTTCATATCTTCACCTATACCCACTTCCCACATCCCCTTCGCCCCTCTTCTGCGCGACGCCGCTGCGCACCTTCTTCCTCCCCACCCCTTACCAGGCCGCCGCCGCGCGCCCTCTTCCTCTCGACTCCTCCACCCGCTGTGATTCCGTCGCCTAGCGCAACCAACCAGTCGCTCTCCTCCTTAGTTCGAAACCGCAGGGTCTCCTCCGCCTCAGTACCACACCACAATTACCACCAGCTCCCCTCCTTCTCCCTACATCGCCGGAGCCCTAGGTTGCTACCTTTGGCTAGATTCGGTTTTCTCTATCCTATTATACCGCCGAGTCCTATTCCCTCTCAATCACCACCGGTCAGCAGCACCTTCTATTTTCCCTCCCACATTCTTATTTCAATTTTACACTGCAGCAACCAACCACGAATTGGGCATCATGGGCAGAAACAAAACACCGCAGTCCAGCCGTGGGAGCTCGAAGAAAGCTGTGAGACCTACCCCCACTGCAGACCCGCAAGCCGCCCCTACTGAGACCAACTCCCCTGCGCGCAAACGTGCTCGAATTGGTAAAGGTTTGCATATTCTTCCACCCTCTGATTCGGATTTGAATGGGTGTCTGCAATTCACTAAGAAAAAGGACAAACAACGTTATAGGATAATTAGTGATAAAGACATCATACCTTGCAAATATATTGATCGGAATACCATGGAATCTTTGCATATTGATAGGAATGTGTCTGAGCTTATTGAAAATATAGGTTGGCGTTCTTATTTTTCTATTCAACATCCCGCCTACATTGAACTCGTTAGGGAGTTTTACACCACGTTTGAATTCAAAAAGCCCGATGATTTCACTTTGCATAGCCCTAGGGTGATTCAATTTAGACTTATGGGAAAAGATTTCAAACTTTCAATCACTGATTTCAATTTAGCATTTGGTTGTATTGACAAGGATTATGCTGAAACCGATGAATACCTGAATAGTGCATGTGATTATAGGGATGATTTTGAACCAGTTGCTTTGTACAGAACACTGTCCACTTCTAATTTCTATCATCCAAGAAAATCCAAAGATTCTTTCCTTCGTGATCCTGCCCTTAAGTACATACATAGGTTCCTTGCATTCACGTTTTCGGGTAGGAAAGATTCGGCAGCCGTACTGTCAAAATCTGAATTTTATTTCTTGTGGTGCATGTTGAACAAAATCAAAGTTAATCTTGGCTACTGGCTGGCCTCACAATTTGCTAATGTGCTGACTAACAAGCGTCCTTTAATTTTAGGATCTTTGATCACTCAGTTAGCTATTCATGAAAATTTGATTGATCCTACTAATAATGATCTTCATGTTTCTTGCGAGATGCAACCATTGGACTTGCATTGCTTGGAGATCATGGGGTTGGTTTGGAAGGATGGCAGCACATACAAATTCAATGAACCAGGGCCCATTGCACCTCGGGTTACCCGCACGATTCCTACATCCAGAAACCCCGAAAGGGCCATCATCCCCTTTCGTGCTTCTGCATCCACATCCACGGGGTCGGCCACGGGACGTGATGAGGATCGGTTAGATAGGATTGAGCGTCGACTCGCGAGGATGGAAAAAAATCAGAATACATTCTTCGCTCACATGGGATTCAACCCACCTTCGCCACCATCCAGTTCATAGATACATATCTTCAGGGAAGTCCTCTATCGTAAATTTTTACAATTTTTGCTCTTTTTGCAACATTGAGGACAATGTTTGGACTAAGTATGGGGGTGGGAGATGCTTTTTGCCTTTTTCTTAAATTACACTTTCTGTTTCATTTTTAATTCCATTTTCTTTTCTTTCATTATCTTTCATGTTTCCTTTACTTCAAAAAAAAAATGACAATTGGATGAGCAACTGATTTCTAGTTCATTTCATTGGATTCGATGGGGATTGATTGAAGAGTGTGTGGGATTTAATGCGCATTGACCATATTTTGTGAGTTTTTGAGCCTTTTGAGCATTCACATTTAACTCTACGACATGCTCTATTCTTTTGATTGTGTGATTTTCAAGTGTAGTTGATTTCTTCTAGAACTTGCTTTGTTATGCATGTTGAGATGCCTCTTGGTAATTGAATGCACTGAATAAGTATGGACACTTAGGTGAAGCCAAATTTAGCTTTCTTAAAATGCCTACCTTGAAATATGCCACTAGAAAGCCACTTTTGAGCCATAGCCTTTTTGTTGAAAATCAACCACAATACAAGCCATGAGCACTCCTATTCCTTGCTAATATTCCATTTTCTTGAACCTTGCGTTGAAGGAACATATGAACCTATTCACTTGTGCTTCAAATTATTTTGGTTGAGAATAACAAACATTGAAAATCAAAAACTTGTGATGTGAAAGAAATGTTTGGGGGATGAAGGGGTCGAGTTGCAATGTGTACCTAATTGAGTCAAACCAAAGTTGAGGTGTTGTAACACCACTACTATTGAACTAACTCCACTCTTTTTAGCATTAATCTGAATTTGAAACCAGGACCAAGCAATGACCTTTATCTCATAAATGGATGGGATCAACACATATAAATCGTAATTCGTGAGCTTTTGAGCCTATGAGCTATTTTTATCTTTCTATTAAGCTCTTATTCTTTGATGTGTGTCCTGCATGGTTTGTTTGTTCTTGGATGTGCTCTCTTGTACATGCCGTTGTAGTTTCTTGACTCAAGTGCAGACTATAGTAAAGGCATTAGGTGAAACCCAATTTGGCCTTCTTAAAATGCCTACCATGATACATATACCAATAGAAGCCTCTTTGAGCTTTAGCCTGTCTTTGGAATTTTGTAGCCACGTTACAAGCCATGGATTCCCGTTCTTTCATGTTACCTCTATCTTGAACCCACAAGAGAGGAATTTCACAAGCTTGTATTGATTGAGAAGTGTGAGACAGTCTTAGCTTCAGAAAAATGGGAGTTTTCATTTGGTTCTATTCAATGTTTAAATGATGATGGGGTCAAAAAAAAAAAAAAATCATGTGAAGAGAATGAACCCCACGTGCATAATAAGAGTCAAGGGTTGAATCGATTGGATGTTAGGAAATTATGGAAAAATCATATTGAAAGGTGGAGGAAGAAATATCGTTTTGAATTGAATTAGCTTGTGAACTCTCCTCTCAACTTAGCCTAAATATTTTCCTTTTATCCTACCTAACCCAAAGCCCCGTTACAACCAAGTAAAGACCTTTACTTTGTACTTGTGTTACTGTTAGCTCCGGTCATGACATCTGAGCAGTCTGTGGTAATGAATTCTCCATGCAGTGAGCTGAGTGAAAATTCTCACCCTTATACACTTTGTGCGAAGAGAGAAATACCTTGTGAGGGTGTTTACTCCCATTACATGTGCTTATGAGTGGTTTGAATTGCTTGGTCTATATTTTGTGCCTTCAAGTTGATTGAAATTAATACCCATGTTGTAACTCATTGATAGTGGTTGAGGGGATACTCACGAGAGGTGAAAGGATATAAACTACACTGGGGTATGGAGTGATATGATTGAAATACATGAATTTTAAGTGAGTTCTTGCGAAGAAGTTCATAGAATTCCTTCAATGAAAATCGCCAAAGTGTATCCTTTTTATCCCACCTTACTCAAGCCCCATTACAACCGGTGTTAAGACCCATACTTTGCATTCAAAACCATTGGTGGCTCCAATGTGACATCTTAGCAAGCCTATGGTAAGAGTTTTCTATGCTTTGACCTGAGAGTGCATATATACTTTACACCCTAAACACTTTGAGCAAATTGTGTGAATCTAATGTGAGGTATTAAATCCCACCACCTGTGGATTTTGAAAAATTTTGTTGAATTGACTAGCATATTGTTGAATTGTAGAGATAGAAGAATGGATGATGATGAGAGTAGATTCCATTAACTTGAGCTAGTTTATGCTTGAGGACAAGCATCGTCTAAGTGTGGGGGGATTTGATAGGGCGCATATTTGCTATTTAAATTGTGATATTTTATCTTAGTCCATTGATTTTAAATGCTTAAATTATGGATATTAATCATATTTTGTGTTTTGTGGATTAGATAGAGGAGTTGGAACAAAATGGACTCAATATCACAAATTAAAAGAACAAGTTTGGAACTCAAAAAGTTTACAATAAGATCAGGACTTTGAATAAGGCGTGGGCACGCCTTATTGATTTTGAAAGGCAGCAACATAAATTGGACTACTCTTTGAAAAGCCCAACAATACAATTTTTTGGCCCATCTACTACCCTAGGAAAATCTTTGGACCAATGGGAAGAGGAGGGGCTGGCAACACAATTGGAAAAAGGACGTCTTTTGGAAAAAAGAGGAAAATAAGACTTCTTGGAAAGGTGGATTCTTAGATTTTTTTACCATCAATTGACTAGGGCCACGTGTTGGTCATTGGAAAGAGGAAGATTTCTAAAAAAAATTGGAGTCTGAGCACTAAAATGAGGATTAATTGGAGATCCTTTGGGGGGGCAGAACAAAAAGAAAGAGAACGGACTCTATGGAAGAATTGAGAAGGGAGGACGCACAGCGGCACCGACTTCGATTTGGGAGTTTTACGTTCTTGTCTTTTTATTTTATTCAGTTAACTTTTTGATTAACAATGTTTATGGATAGCTAGATTTATTTTTCCAGTTCAAGGTTATTCAAGGTTTGATTCGCCAAGAATTGTGAGATCTAATTAAATTTAATTTGTTCTTTAATTGTTTTCCATTTATATGTCTTTTGCTTATGAATGAAGTTGTTGTTTTGATTGATTAATTCAAAGTGCACGTTGTTTTAATTGTCAAAATAATACTTGGTCAATTAGGAATCTAAATCCGTAATTGTTTAGGTTTTCTAATATAAGTGACAAATAACATAGTTAATTATAGACTGATTTTTGACTCATGTTATGAAGATATATAACCTAACTCAAATAAATCACGCGTGTGAATTTGTTGGTTAGAATTGGTCGTCTCTCTAGAAATTAACGCTATTGGTAAATTAAATCCTACGATCGTATCTAGGGTTGTTTATTGATTAGGGAAATAATCAACGAGCGTCTCTTGATTATCGATAAAGTAAGGAGAGATAGGTTGTTAGATCGTATCAATGATCATAACCAATTTAGAGAATGATTTAAGGATTTTATCTTTGCATCTATGATCAATTCCATGAATCAATACTGAGATTATACCTTGGGCTGGATATTTGTTCAATTTGATATTTCCAAAAATTTTAATCTCGCACTCGTTATTTATAATTTGATTTCGCATTCAAAAATTCAAAACCCCCCTTTATTTTTAATTCATTGCTTTTAAATTTTCCCGAAGAATTAAATCTAACCAGTCCCTGTGGATTCGACCTTACTCACCACTATTGCAATTTATTTTTATGAGAGCAAGAAAATATTATTATTTGTTGGATTCGACACCCATCATTGATCCTCTGAAGCTAACCGTATCATATTCTCTTCCCATCACAAATCCCTTCATATCCACAAATCCCTTTCAGCTATTTCACATTAAAGATGACATTACATCCAAACATTGCTTCCATAAATACATAACCTTGTTTCTACTTTCAAGTATAAGTGAGGATGATTATTTTTGCTCCATAATTGAAGAAAAAATGTTCAGTGCACACAAAGAAAGAAAAGTGGAGTTAGAAAGTATTTGACAGTCATTGAGACTAGAGGAGAATGTTGAGGAATTATTTGAGAGGATTTCTGTTTCAAAAAAAAAAAAAAAAAAGTAGAAAGAAAAGTGAGATATATTGAAGAGAAAGTAAAGGATGTGAAGAAGAAAGTAAGCTTGAAGTGTGATTAAAAGTGAAAATTATTATCCTTACTTATATTTTGAAAATCCTCGATTTCTAACCCCTTCTTCTATTTCCTTGTCCTATCGAAGAACAAAAAATAAATAAAAAAATACTACCATTGCGTCTTATACTTTTGGAATTTCTTGTTCTACCATTATCACTGAAATATGCAAACCTCTTCTTCCCTCACTCTTTATCAATTCTCTTGAGAACACCATCATTACTTTTACGTTGACATTGACATTTTGATCTTAAGTAGGCTTGTGGTAAGAATGGTTGAGTCCCAATGGTTGTGAGCTTTTCATGAGGTCAATATTTGTATTACTATCATCCACATATATATATATGGCCTTTGTTTATTGAATGCTTGAGTGATCAATTTTCAAACTCCATGAGTGACCCTGTAACCAGTTCAGAAACAAAATACACATACCCGTGAGTATATGGAGTTTATGCTTGGCTTGAGTGAATACTCGACATTATATGTGTTGGGGTTAGTGGTTTGATGGATCGGCTTAAAACACACACACACAAAATTTTGGGAATGTTTTTATGGATTAATTTGGATATAATACTTGATCTCTTGATTTTGCGAAGTTGTTGTGCTCGACTATCTAAATTCATTCTTGACTTTACAATTGAAGTCTTTCTTTAAGCTAGTCATGTTTTTCTAATTCGCTTGAATTGCTAGAGACTACCAAAAAGTTAGTTGGGGAGTGTGATTATTATTCAATTTTACTTATTTTAAAGAAGTAAATAAATGAAAATATATAATTTTGGGATATAAATTTTGTCATTTAGAGTGAAACTTATAAAAGATTCAATTTTATTTCTTTAACTCTAAATTGATTTTATTTGCTAATAATTTCATTTATTTAATTGCAGGTACATTTTCAACAATTGCAACTCAAAAATTCCTAATTTAATTGACCTAAAAAAGCCCAAAATGAAAAAAAAAAAAAAAAAAAAAAAACCAAGCCCAAAAATGCATTAGGTCTGTCTTCTCTCCATTCAATAGCCGCAGAACACCTTCTCCCTCAGCCACGCACCAGCCTCTTCCATCAGTTTCCAGCCACACTTCTCTCACGTCTGCACCCAGAACCAAGCCGCTCTCTTCATCTTCTCCACACCATTCTCCTCTCCCACACAAAAACCAGCAACACCTTCACCTTCATCCCTTTCAACTCTCTGCCTCTCAAACGGCGCTCCCTCTTAGCTCCCTTAATCCGAACAGCAAACCAGCAGCAAATCAGTCGGTCTTCTCTCAGCACTCCAGCCGCAGCTCTCCTCTGTCTTCCTTCATCTCCCTCACCAAGAGCCCCAGCCTCCTCTCCTTCACGCAGAACTCTCGGCCAACCAGACCACACAGCCCTCTACCACCGAAACTAGCCTCCACCGTGAACCACCTCACAACAAACGACACTTCCTCTCACGCTGCAGCAGCCCAGACTTCTCTCAGTACACCAGTAGAGCAGCTCCACCATTCGGACAGCAACCTCCAACTCTCGGTAGCAACTTCTTTCACCTCATACAGCAGCTTTGGTTTTGATTAATTGTTTGAGTTTAATTCATAATTTTTCTAGACTTCTATTTGTTTTAATAATTAGTTTACATAATTTTATATTATTGATGTTAGTTTGATTTTAGATATATTTAGTATTGTAATTTCATTTCCGAATTCGAATTTCGTTTGATTAATGGTTAGTGTTTATTTGAATTTTAATTCGGTTAATTTAATAATGTCCGGCTAAGTTATATTTGAGGGGAGTTATTCTTAGCTTCAATGGATATGTTTTAATTCGTTATGGATGAATTCTTGTGATTGATAATAATTAACGAATGTTTTAAAGTTTCAAATTATTTGACTTCGATTGATGTCGTTGATGTGATATGTATTGAATATGCACATAACATGCTCGACTAAATGCCGTAAAATAAATTGATTAATTTTCGTACTAATAATTCCAAATTTTATCGATCTCAAGAAATTCATGCTAAATTTATTTGCAAGGTCCAATTGATAGCGAAAGAATAAATCCACTCAAATTTCCCTTTCATTGCAATTTAATTATATTCTCTTCAAATTCATTTTAACATAATTGAAATCATAGTTTAAGTTTCGAATTTAGCAAATATTACGATACCAATAAAATCCCTAGGAAGAATGACCCTGGATTATTACTAGGCTATAACCTGACCCCTTTATACTTGGAGGGTAGATTTAACATCAAGTCACTATTCAAATGTGGATCTTCCAATTCAACGCTCAAATCTTGAACTTCAACCTCAACTCCTAATTCCACCTTCTCCTCATCAAATTTTGGAATTTGTTTATTTGTTTTTAATTTCAACTCTCCCTCCTTCTTATCAATATCCTTATCCCCATGATGCCTCCTATTATATCACTTTTCACTCTCCTTCCTTACCCTCCATGAATCTTCTAGTGCTTCTTCTAATGTTAACCCATACAGTGATTATGTTTCCACTTTCTTAAGGAATTTGTATATGTGAATACTCTTATCATAATCAGCCTCCCTCCTACGTCTCCAAGGTTTTCCCAATAAAATATGATAAGACTTCAATGGCACTACATCACACCATACATCCTCATTATACCTTCCTTGGGTAATAGACACTATAACTTGTTTGGTTACTTTGAAATCCCCAAACTCCCCATACACGTCATCCTATAAGGTTTATGGTGTGGTTCTAGGGGTAATCCTAATTTTTCAATCACGGTGTTACTAACGAAATTAGTAAAACAATTTCCATCAATCGCCAAACTTCACCCCTTATGATCCACATAACATCTAGTTTGGAATAAAAAACCCGGATCATAATCCATTCCTTATGTGACGTTAAAAAAAATTCAAGAATGAAGAGGATTTAGACATAAAATAGCAATAACGACTTTTATTGACTTGGAAGTAAATGAATATCAAGAATTTTAAAGAACCTCAAGAAAGTGGTTCTTGAATTTTGGAATGATTTTTTTTTTTTTTTTTTGAACAATGGATGAATTTTTGGAAAATAAAAAAAAAAATTATATATAAATCCGAAAATTTGACACGAACGCGACAAAACAAACGAAACTTAATTCGGATAAGAATTAAGTAAAACAAACACTTTTAAAAAAAATTTGGAACGATTTTCTGAATTAAAGACTCAACAAACTCAAGAATAAAAAGAACACAAAAAAACTGAAAACAAAACACTCAACAAGATATTGATGATTTTTATGGGACTCGATGATAAACATAAAAATCAAACTGGATAGAAAAACTTGAATTCAGAGTCCAGCTCTGATACCAGATGATGAGATTCGAAGGGCGGAAGAAACGCTGGAAAGTTCCAAACTCAGGTTGTAGTTGGACGGATGAATCATGACCCTATATTCACGACGCGATGACTCGACGATGCGGAATAAAGAACCACGACTTTTGAAACGTCACAAGGATTTGTCCAATCTCCCTGATAAGTTTCTGGTTTTGAACACCACAAATATTCTCAAGAAATATTTGATAAGTTCGGTATTTGAACGCCACAAAAAATATTCTTGATAAGTTCGAAAACATAGGAATCCACCTATATTGTTTATTGAATCCTCAATAAAAACTGTTTTTATCAAAATAAAGTATGATTACAATTAATGGAAAAATCGTATAAAAAAAAAAAAAAAAAAAAACCCTAGTCGCTAATGGACTCAAAATAGAGTTCTAACTAACCTAAAATAGGTAAAAACTTAAAAAGGAATAAAAATACAAAAAATGAATTAAAAATCCTCATTATTTGCGAAAATCCTAACTTACGGTCGTGACAGCATCACTTACGACCGTAACTATTCTTCTGCTTAAGGATTACGGTCGTGACCATAATACTTACGGCTGTGACTTTGAAAACCTGGAATTCTTCTATTTGATCAGTGACTTGATTACGGCTGTGATAATCTTGACATTACGGCCGTAAGAACCAAACTGATCCCTTTTGCCTCGTTTTTGCTCCAATTTTGCTTGAATATTTAAATTTTCCTTTCAAGCCTACTATGACTCCGATTGTCGAGGGTCCGGAACACATCATAATTACAATTTCTGTGAGACGATAACTCGGACTCAAAAAGTCCACTTTATTACTTGGATGCGACATCGTACAATTGTGATTTAGCACACATCACTTCTTCTTCTTCTTCTTCCTCCTCCTCCTCCTCCTCCTCCTCCTCCTCCTCCTCTCAGTTTCTCAATTTCAACAATATCACTAATCCTTACCGTCCGGACCATGGTGATAATCAATTCCACTAGTTCCAGAACTTCTCACTATAGATAATTATACCACCTATTCCCGGGCCATTTTTCGCGCACTTTGAGATAAAAATAAGCTTGGTTTTGTCAATAGTCCAACTTAAAATTCTAAATGTTGATCAACGATGATGCATACCAGTGTCATCAACTTGTTAACCATGTATTTCAATTTTGAATTTATGAAATTATATACTTGTTTCTGTGAAACTCGCAAGCGTACGAGATCGCTGACATATAATAATGTGACGAGTAGAGTATTCTTGTTATGAAAATACGGAAAAACTATATAGTATCCTTGTTATGAATATACGGAAAAAATATAGCAATTATAAATTGATTTATTTATATTTTTGAGGTAGAATGTGTGGTTGAAAAGTGGAGAGAAAATGTGTGTTGTTAAAAAGTGGTTTAGAAAATATTGTTGTTTATAAATTGGTTTATAAATTGTAATAATTCCATGAAAAAACAGAGGCTAAGGAGTAAAGTGGACCTAAAAGTTTGGATATCATTTCCACGAATATTATAATAAAATTATCATCTTCAATTAATCTAACCTGGAGAAGTGAAAATAAAATGAATTAGATAATTGAAAGATGTAATACCTTGAATTTAAAAAAAAAAAAAAAAAAAAAAAAACCACTACCAATTAGAAATGCTTAGCAGACAAATTAAGATTTGATTTTAAGTGTTGTAACTCACGATTTCATAGTAGCTATCCTAATCAACTTCTTATCTCAAATTTTCTCCATAAAGTTGTATTTGATAGAATTCACGATTTTACCTAATTTACCTTTACCGAGCTCAAATTAATCAACATAATCAAGTCAACCATGTGTCTGTGGTCTGAATAAGACTTAATTAGATGCATTAAATCTATAGATTCAAGTAAAGATCACAACAATAAAAAATGCGCATCTCTACCTTTTTTGTTAAATGGTCAAATTTTATTACATGATCTAGGTTTACAACTCAACTCTCGACTCGTTACAATCCACAAATCAACAAAAGTTATCAAGTAACTCATGTATTAAGAGAAGAAATAAAATCAATACATAAAATTGATGCATATAACTCGAGAATTAAAGTTAAATATTCCGCACTAGGTTTACATCTTTCGTCTCGACTAAATGGTTTATTAAATATGATCAATGGAAGAAAATCAAGGGGGAAAAAATCATCAAGATTTAAAGAAAACAAGAATTGAATTATGAACTTGCACAAAGATTTGATCTCCAATTCTTATAAAATCGTCAAATTTGCTTGCTTGATTGCTGTTGTCAAAAGTCTCCCTCTCCTGGATCTTATCCAACTTTATTTATGACTCTTTTTGCCTTTTATCTCAAGTTGTGGGTCAACTGAACTTTTCAAAAATCAAGACAACCTTAAAACTCATAGCGAGGGCCTAATCACTATTTAATTGGGGCCTAGGTGCTGCTTATTAATTCCTGATAATGAATAGGTTCTAGTTATAAGGTGGCTCCTGGATGCTGTTTGATATGTCCAATTTCATTTACTAGTTTCATTAGCTCAATTTTAAATGTGCATAACCTTTGTTCAACAACTCCAAATTGCACTCCTTTTTTTTGGCATTGAGCTCTAAATTCAATTGTCTTTCCAATGATATATTCAGGTCTCTTTAGATATATTTGTATCAAGGGCCGTGCACCAAATTCTTCACAGGCTCGTAACTTTCTTGCTTTGCTCCAATTTCATCCAAATCGAGTTTTAACCTTAAAAAAAAAAATCATAAAAGCACACAATTAATCAAAAAAAAAAAAAAAAACTTATAATATATATATATATATATATATATATATATATATATATATATAATTTGATGGTCCCAACAAGTGTAAAATTATCCTTATCAAATATCCCAAACTTAAACTCTAGTTCGTCTTCAAATAGGACACCTATTCATAATCTCACAAACAAAATGCATACAATGAAACATGATCAACTTGAAAGCTCAAAATATGTTAGATAGTCTAACCTACTTTTTTCAGCTTTTAAAATTATTAGTAATCCCTAAAAAGTTCACAAATAATACCATACATGTTTTAAATTAATTCATGTTTGACGTGTGTGTTTAATCAAACCCAATCATTGAACTATGCTAAATTGATGATCATCCAACCTTAATGGTCAAATTTTGTCTCCCCTCTCGTGAGTTTTGCTTCCTCCAAACTTGTTAATTTCTCTCAAACCCAAAGTGTATTTTTTTTTTACAACTACTCTTAATTCACTATTACTTCTTCCTTTCAAGTTTGGTTTGGTTTAAAAATTAAAGCAATTACCTATGTTTGTAGTGTTTCTCCCTTTATTGAGTGTCCTAACCTTTAAACATCTACTAGAAAAGTCAAATCACTAGTTATCTAAATTTCTTTAATGCAATATCAGTCTAATTCTGCATCTTTTCTTTTTCTTTCATTTCATCGACTTGTTATTTCTATTGCATTTTTTTGAAATATCTTATGTGTAAGGTCTCTATATCTTTCTTAAGCTTTCTAGATGATCTATTTAATGAGCTTTAGGCTGATGCTCCCAAGTCTAAGTAAAACAAAGGGAAATAGATATGATGATACCCCTATAGGCTTAATTGCTCAAGTCAACAAGTATAAGATATATGCAATGCCCTTTTCAAACAAGCGTTATTAGGGATTAGATTACTTGCACTCTTAATCACCTAGCTTCTATATGTTGGCCAAGACTACTCCACAGAACTTTGCAACACACGTGTAATCAATACATTTCCATGTAGCTACAATCATCAGGTTCTATCCTCCAAACTATCTATCTAATTGGTTAAAACTTGTTATAGGGTTATGCTATGTTTTATGTTCAATATACATGACTAGAAGTGTGATAAGAGGCACCAAACATGGTTTAAAAATAAGCTAGAACTTCTCTTTTAAAGATATTACTTTGCATGTTTTTTAAACATAGATTTTCATACTAAATGATGTGAGATATTATGTTTAAATCTTGTTAAGTTCTTACATTATGTTCTATGATTAATAAGCATGAGTAAAAGAGTACTAAGAGGAAATAAACATGGCTGGTGGCGTCAACAATCTGTAATCCCTTATGTGTTAAATTAAGGTAGATACAACAAGGTACAATAAGTTTGAGTAAATGATTATGTGCAAAGTCAAATGATGTTAGTATGATATTTGATTTCTAATGTTGTATCATAGCATCACGAGCTTCATGATCATTAAATATTAAAGAGCAAAGTACGTTTAAAAGTAATGATCATGAACAATTAAGAAGTCCCTATTTAAATTGTGCACCTAGGGAGATGGTTGTCCCTATACTGAGGTCAGGGGCTATTAGATGCCTTGGGAGAAGGTCGTCCCATGTAAGCCAGTGTGCTATTGAGCAAAGTGCTCTAAAGAAAATCGAGGCAACGTACTCGTGGGCATAAAAGAATGCTGGAAAGTAAAAGAATGCTCTATAGTGGTCTAGTGCTTATAAAAAGCAGCATTATGCTCACGGTGTACAATCCTAATATGTGAAGGACTCAAAGTTAAAGAAAAAAAACATGAGAGAAGTGAAAGATATCATCACTTTGCACATCACTTTTCAAGAAAGAAAGAAAGAAGGAAAGAAAAGCAAGAAAGAAGGAAAGAAAAGTAAGCATGAGAAAAGTGAAAAATATTGTCACTCATGCATATCACTTCATGCATTACATTCATGCCATAAATATTATTTGAATATTGGAATATGATTATATGACACTAAATGTTGTGAATGTGATATGAGTTAATTATCAAATTATATATGTTAAGGGTTTTTATTTCATTCACATTTATGAGAGTCAACATCAAAGTTAAGAGGTAAAGTGTATTAATCCCATTTCCTTCATAGGTATATATTATTTGAATATGTACTTTGTTGATACATTACTCACTAAGCTTCAACGCTTATAGTCATTTCATGACTCATGTAGGAAATTGATTGAGAAATAATTTAAATGGTAAGAACGTGGTGAAGGATGTCAAAGAATCGATGGGAACTCCATATCATTATGAAGAAAGAAGTGTGGATTTACTTTCCACGATGACCGAGATTATATTTTAAATAAAAAGTTTACAAAGAAGCCTGGGTTTTTTTTTTATGCATTTTCCCTATAAAAAATGGGAACAATAATCTTTATATCATGAAGAGTTAGAGTATTAACTGAAAGATTTTTGTTATTTAGATTTCCTTTAAATTCCTTAAAAGTATTTTGTTGTGGATTACTTTAAGCTGAAAGATTTTTGAAAATGGCTTCTCATATAAGCCATCCCCTCCTTTTTGCCAAAGGGAGGACAATGTTAAATTTGTAATGGAGATACTTATTTTGGTTTTTGAAAAGTGTGATTAGAACTTAAAATCCTATGGAGATGGTATGTGATAAGCTAAATCGCAAGTGTACGATATCGTATCCAAGTAATAAAGTAGACTTTCTTAGTACGAGTTATCGTCCCACACAGATTGTAGTTAAGTACCTAAATTGTGTTAATTCTCACCTTATTTGAACAGTAGAATTTGGATTTTTAAATTGAACTGAAATATTAAACTAAAAATCAAAAGAAAATAAAAGACATTTATATTTTTTAAATTGATGTTTGTATGTGCTGGGACATCCGATTTCACATAGTCAATACTTTTAACTCCAATCATCTAGTTTTATTTCTATTATAGTGCTCGATCAAATTCACTTATACATATGAAATTTCCCTCTCGGGTTTAAATCAACTTTACCTAGTTAGCCGACCGTATTAACGAACAGCAGGTCGTAATGACTAGGTGCATGGAATACAAGAATTCATGTAATGATCGCAATAATAACAAACGTATATCTCTATCGTTTGTCCAATTACCGAATTTTATTCATAGATCTAAGTGTTAATTCATCTCTTGGATTATGAAAACACCCAATAAATCATGAACAAGTAATCAATTCATTTACGCATTAAACACAGAATAAAATCAACATTGCAATCATAAACGCAAAACTATATTTATTGAATTAAAAGCGTAAAACTAAGCTACATCGAATATCCCAACTATTAAATTTATTGTTAATCAATAAAGAGATAAAAATGCAGAAATATAAATAACTACACATATTGAGTTTATCAAATTAACAAAAGAAAGGAAGTCTTGCAATAAGAATTCGCTTCATGTTGATAATCTTCAATCCTCAAGCCTTTGCCTTCAATTTCCTCTAAAGAATTTGATGTTAAGAATGTGAAGTAATGATGTTTTCAAGCTCTGCAAAGGTCCCAATTTCGTGCATAAGAAGCCCCTTTTATAGTTATATAAGAAACATATGCGAGAATAAGGAGAAAATTCAAGGCAAAAAACCGTGCATGGGCTTGACTTTCTAGGCCGATTTGTACTGCGCGGCCACTCAGACCACTTTTCGGTGGCAGCGTGGTTATAGATTTTGCAATCTGACTAATTGCATGTTATCCGCGCAACCACTCAAAAATGTGGTGACAACATGGTTATACTTTCAGGTACAATTTTCATCTTTAAATCCTTTTAAGTAAGTCCTCCTTCCTTATTTGCACATCAAGTCCTCCATCTTCTAATTAGTGCAATTAAGTCCCCAAACATCTTAATCTCTTCAATTTCATCTTTTCTACTCTCTACATCTGCAATTAAGGTCATGAACTTTGGTTTCTCACACTTAGCTCTCATTGAAAATCCCGATGACAACACCAACATCCATTTTCCTCTTTTTAGCTCTAATTGGTTTCCAAATATGCATTATTCCACTTTATTGCTTCATTCTTCCATGTTTGGGAAATTTTCTACAATGTAAACAAATATAAAGAAATTATGTAGTAATTATCAAAGAATGACAATAATTTATTCCAATTTAGATATATAGATAAGTGTATAAAATGCACTTATCAAATACCCCAAAACTATAATTATTGTTCGACCTCGAACAATCTAAAATTAAACTAATGAGTCAAAAAGAAATAGAAAGTAACAAATATTTTTTTTTGGATCAACATGTTCACTATAAGCCTCAATAATCCAAATCAAATCATACTCTGGTAAAGAGTTTTGAACAACAAAGTAAAAATAGTTCTAATCAAGTCATGCTCAATTCTCAAGTGTGTGCGTGAATAACCAATGTCAAATGCTTACTTATGCAAAAATATACTTAAGAATGTGTAGTTTATTACGCAAAAATCAAGCCCAAATCTTATGTTGTCAACCTATGAAGTTCTAATGATTTTCCTTACATCGCTCATAGATGATCATAACTTATTGTTTTTCTCTCAAACCCCGGGGTTTGTATCTACGATGGTTTCTCAAACATTTTTCATCGTTTTTTTCCACACAAGATAATCAGAATCAAAAATATGCATGCACGACAAGTCAAAAGTAAGGAAGTCCCAATTTTACAACCTCAATGTAAATAAATTTTAGTCAACAAGGCTTATACCATGCAATTTTTTTTCTTTTTACAGACGACTTTTCTTTTCTTATTGTCCCTGTCTTTTACGATCATTGTGCAGATTTTCCTCATTTGCTTTCTATGTGACCCCTTTAGCGAGTTTTGGGTCGGTGACTCCCAAGCCAGACGACTTTAGGACACCGGGTTCAGAGAACCCCTCAGACTTAATTACCCGAGTCACAAAGGTGATGGAGAAAAGTTAAATATGTATGATTGTCTAATGTTTAAGTCCACTCTCCGTAGTTGCTTTCTAATTGACCCATATAATGAGCTTTAGGATGATAGCTCCAAACTCAGTTAAGTTTAAGGTACCAGGTTTCAAAACCCATACGAGCTTAGTTACTCGAATCAAAAAGGCATTTGAAGAGTAGAATAAGACCTTCAGCATTTTTCTATTTTTATCCTGGTTATGGTTTATACCTGTTGACCAAACCATTTTAACTAAAGTGCAAAACCGAAACTACATACCTCCAACCCATCAAACATGCAACTTCTAACCATTCTACCCTCAAACTTGCCGTTTGAGCATGTTTGGTTGTATTTTAGGGACAGGGTGTCTAATGATCTAAGTATAGGGATTATCAAGTCATTCCTAAGTTCAAGTTGCATCAATTTACCCCACAAGTATTAAACATATCCCCACACAAGTAGTAACTTAACAAAGGCTATGTGATCATAAAGATGAAATCAAGCAAGTCATGACTAGTAAATAGAATTCAATTTTTTATGTTGTCCAATTATTCAAGCCAAATCACAAATTGATGAATGTTATTTCCTAGGCAATAAACATGTCCACACAATTTTCAAATTTTTCATTTTTTTCATTTTTTTGCAATCAATAATAGTTCCCAAATAATAGAATGTAAGTGAAGCAAATGAAGCATGAAGTATGAAATGGAATTTCCACCCCTAAGCTAAAACTGTAAATTGCCCACAATGTATTTCTTAGAGTTATAATGAAAGAAAATTAAATAGAAACTACAAAGAGGGGGTCAAGTACTTCCCGAATTTGAGGATGCAAATTTTCCACTTTGAAACTTTCCTTTGAATGTAAACTTGGATGTTTTCACTAAACTTGATATTATGTATTCAAATTGTTGTGTTCCTCACAGGAGTGAAACAAGTGCATTAGAAGCCTCCAATTTATAAGCAATCATAGGAAACTTTATAAACAACCTCCAAATTAAAGCTATGCACAAGTGTGAATTTGTTTTGAGAAAGACAACTACCTATTTTCAGCCCCTGACATCGCTATGAAAAATTGAAAATTTTCGAGCCATATTATTATGCATGAAAGTAGTCATGTGGTCTTCAACATATCAAAATTTTAGTTCTTTTGGAGTTTAAAAGGGTTGTGAAATGATATAGCAAAGTGGTCACTACAGGCTGAAAATTAGTGCAATACCCCTGCAGTGACCTTGTTGTGGTGCATATGTGTGCTTAACATTCCAAATCCATGTTTTGTGTAATGTGATGGAGCAAATCATGGATGAAATACTCAAAATTAGTACCAAGCATGAATTGATGAATCGTGTTCAAAAGAATTTACAAAACTTTGATGAAAGTCTCACTTAGACAGTTTATCAAACACCTGGTGTGTACAAAACAAAACAAGTACAAAACCACGGAGTTTGAATCTTGGAGTAGAGTTTGAAGCTTGAAGTTATCCCAAAAATTTAACCTAAGTTTGAGAATCAATTCATCACAAAATTCTATCCTAATCCACAACTCAATAATCCTTAAACTCCAATGCTTCATAAAAGCAAGAAAACCCACAATACTAGCAAAATTGTAAAGTAAAGATGAATTTCATACCTTTTTGAAGATTTGAATGTAATGCAAGCTAGTCTGATGCTCAATTCCATGTGAAAGTATGCAATATAGGTGGTGTGATATGTTGAGGCGAATTTGGGGAGAGAAAATGAGGTTGAAATTGTTAAAATACTTGTTGCATAAATAAAACTGTCGTTTTTTCCCTATAGATAACCGTGCGGCCACGTAGAAGAAATTATGGTGGCCGCATGGTTGAAAACTATAGGTTTGGAATATTTTGTTGCACTGGCACGACCACCACATGATTTGGACGTGGCCGCGAAGTTCACTGACTGAAAACAAATTTTATGCAATTTTTAATTTCAAAATCAAATTCTCGACTCCAAAACACCTTGCTCTCTATGAACTCAATCACCTACACTTTATTGATGTCTTAAACTAACATGGCATGCTTGTGTTAGTGATGCAAAACTTCAAATCAAGCATGCAAATTATGATCAAATTCTCAATGGAATTGAAGTGCCATAATGCCTTAGTAAAAGCTCAAAATGCATCAAATTTGAATGCAAGTTTTAGGCCAGATTTCAATGATGATGGAAAGAGTGTCATGACAATTTGATAATTCACACATGCAAAAATTAAACTAAAATGCAAATAAATCCTAAAACTAAATATAAAGCAATAAATAAAGCAAACTAAATAAAAGGGAAAGAAAATTGGATTGCCTCTCAACAATCCTTTTTTAGTCTAAAGCCAGACTTTTTACCGTTAGTGTTTAGTTTAGCAATGATTGTATTATCAAATCTTTCTTGTCAAAATCTTTAATTTTGACATGAATTGTCTGTACTAGTTTTCATCCTGAATTTGTAATTTTTCAATCGAAGAATGATTTGCTTCAATTCTTGCAAGCATTTTTGTGATCCCATCAATCCTAGGTGTCGTTTGATCAGAATCCCACTGATGATTATTTGTTGACATCTTGTTGTGTTGCCTCCAGTGTCTACAAGTTAGTTAAATTCCTGAAAAAGAGACAATTCATAGCTTTTAAAATTCCTCAAAATCAAAACTAAAAACTAAAAATAAAAATAAATAAAAACAAATAAAAAGTTCAAACTAAAACAAGAACTAATTGGTATCGATATTAATTAACAATTACCGAAAACGGCTCCAAAAACTTGATGTGCTAAATTGTAAGTGTACGATGTCGCATCCAAGCAATAAAGTGAAATTTTTTAATCTGAGTTATCGTCCCACATAGATTGTTTAGATTTTGCAATCTGACTAATTGCATGTTGACCGTGCGACCACGCCCTCCGAAATGTGGTGACGGCGTGGTTATACTTTCAGCTGCAATTTCATCTTTGAATCCTTTTAAGTAAGTCCTCATTCCTTAGTTGCACATCAAGTCCTCCATCTTCTAATTAGTATAATTGAGTCCTCAAATTTCCTAATCTCTTTAATTTCACATTTTCTACTCTCCACATTTTCAATTAAGCTCATGAACTTTGGTTTCTCACACTTAGCTCTCATTGGAAACCCCGATTGATAACACCAACATCCATTTTCCTCTTTTTAGCTCCAATTGCCTTCCAAATATGCATTATTCCACTTTATTCCTTCATTCTTCCATGTTTGGGAAAATTCCTACAATATAAACAAATATAAAACAATTATGCAGTAATTATCCAAGAATGACGATAATTTATTCTATTTTAGATATATAGATAAGTGTATAAAATGCACTTATCAATATGTACAAAAGAAAATGATTTTTATCGATGTAGTATCTTGTGAAATCTTGTATTTTAAATGTAAAAGAAAGTGTTATGTCCCTATGAAGTCTCTTTTAAAGTATTGCAGTGATTTTTAGATTGATTGAAAAGAATTATAAAGTATTTATAAAAGAAAAGTTTCAAAGACAAAATGATTTTTTGGTTACTACTGCAGGCTACTAGTAGCTGCCTGAAGCTATGTTTTCAGTTCAACAGAAGGCTATTAGAAGGAAAATTTTGGGGACGTGATCAACAAACATACCAACAAAAAAGAAGTCTTTATAGAATAAATCGATTTATAGGTTGAAAGAAGAACATGATGGAAGCAAGTGATACAAAGAAAGACGGGTCATAAAGGGATTTAACAAAAAGAGGGCATTGACTACACTGAAATTTCTCTCACGTGATGAAATTAACCACAATTAGAGCAGTACTTGGATTAGTGGTAAATGAAGATTTGCACTTAAAGTAGTTGGATGTCAAGACAACCTTTCTTCATGGTGATTTGGAAGAATAAATGTACATGATGCAGCCACAAGGTTTCGAAGTACACGGAAATAAGGAAATGATGTGCAAACTTGAAAAGAGTCTATACGGTCTTAAGCAAGCACCAATGTAGTGGTATAAGAACTTTGACAATACTATGGGTAGTGATGGCTTTAGAAGGTGTCAAGGATATCGTTGTTGCTATGTAAAGAACATTGATAACTACTATATCATTTTTCTTTTAGCCTATCAACAAGAGATAAATAAGTTAAAAAAGAGAATTATCCAAGGAGTTTACAATGAAAGACTTGGACGTTTCAAAATAAATACTTGGGATGAGAATAATTAGAGACGGAAATTTCTTGAAACTATCACATGAAGAGTGTGAATAAGGTGCTAAGCAGGTTCAATATGGATAATGCAAAATTAGTAGGTACTTCTTAGGCTAGTCACTTTAAGCTATCTAATGACCAATTGTCGTCTATAGAGCAGGAGCGAGCCTATATGGACAAGGTATCTTAAGCCTCTGTTATTAGTAATGCTTAGAAAATCGGACTGAATCGGTCGGTTCGATTGAGAAAATCGAGAACCGCCTGAAAAAACCGGCTGTTAAAAAATCGGCCAGAAAACCCGATTTTCAACCGGTTCAACCAGGAAAATCGGGAACCGGCTGGTTTTTTAAACCCGATTTTCAATTTTTTTCTCATTCTTTTGTTGTTTTAAGCTACTTTTGTGTATAATTTTATTTTCTAAATGAGTAAATATTATTTTATTTGTAAAATAACTTTTAAAAAAAAAAAAATTGTGATTTTTGGAATAATTTTAATTGAAATCGATTCGACCCGGTTGGACCTTTTGACCCTTGACCCGTTGTATTTTTATAGCGACCCAGAATTTTTACGCAATTTTATAATTATTTTAATATTTAAAAAATTGTGTCGCTACTATTTCACCTATTATTTTGAAGTTAACGCCGCGACGAATTCGTCTAGCCAAGTCAAGAAATATCGAATTTGTTCGATTTTAAATTAAAAATCCGAATTTCTAAAATTATGTTATTTTAATTATTTATTCAAAGTATTATTTTCAAAATCATTTTTAATTCCAAATTTATTAAAATATCCCAATGATCCTTATTCAAATTATTTCAAGTCCAAATACGTATTTCAATTTTATTTCAAAATTTGTTTATTCTCAAATTTATTTTCAGTCCAAAATATATCGGTTTTTAATAAAATCTTTAATCAATGATTCCCTTTCAATTATGATGTTCTCCACCACGGTTTCATCATACAACCACACCTTCATTCAACTCACATGGCACAACCCATATTCCCTTTCCATTATTTTTATTTGATGATTCCCCATGTCTCCTCTTTAATCATTTTAATTTCTTTCTCTTTTCCTTTAAAAAAACACCAACATTCATCACCCGTATCCATCATATTCTCCACCAAATCAACCATCAAAACATAATGATGATATTCTATTTTATTTCACACCAAATTCTCCACTAACCAAAACACAATTTCATTTCCACCTATCTTAATTCCACCACACTAACACAAATCTGTATAAAACCATAAGTACAGATCAAACCACCTTCATCCCCATGAATCATCACGTCTACCATCAATGCCTGCACCCAACTCCATCATCTTCAATAACCACAGCCATTCCAACAAACTGCTGCCTATCACCATACACTACACCATCGACTTGCAACCACGACAACCATTTCAATAACCATCAACCAATTTGCAATCAACCACAGTATTCATCATTTCATCATCGAAACCATCACCGGAAATTAACCCAACCACAGTCACCACCCATCGTCGAACATCTGTACCACCACCCATTTCGTTTCTTCCCGTTTTGATTCCCAAATCAGACAATCAGCATCATCATCATCAATGTAAAAACCACCAGAGTCTCTGACCTTCATTACCATGAATCAACCACCCAGCAGCCATTTCATCCAATATCAATCCAACCAGAATCACCACCTCCAGCTCCAGTCACCAATTCCACCATTAACTCCAAGATCGCCTTTGCAGTCACTCGCGACCACTACCGCCGCAACACTGCCCAACCTCGAATCTCCAAGTTCAGCCCAAACTCAAAATCAAAAACCAGTCTCTGAATCATCTACATCAAATCTGAAACCCAGATACTCACCTCAGTCACTAACCTATTTTGAATGGAGTATCGTCGGACAATCACCAAACAGCAGCTTCGATTTTTGTTTTGATTTCGCCCTTGTTTCTCGCACCCAAGCCCTAAAATCAGAAACCTTGCTTTGACCACCACTTACCGCAACCTGCGCCGGCTACTTCGCCGGCGAATCACCGGAAGTGTAGCGCCTTGTTCCTCCGCCTCTCGCACCCGTCGCCTTGGTCCAGAGGTCGAGAGAGATAGAGTGACGTTGTGAGGAGAAAAGATAAAGTCTGATATTATATTTTAACTTTCAAAAATTTCAGTTTGGTCCCTAAAGTTTTGAAATGTTTCAAATCAGTCCCTGAAGTTTTAATTTGTTTCAATTCAGTCCTGTTAGTTTTAAAATGATCATTTCAGCCCTTTCATTTTCAAAATATATTATTTCAGCCCTATAATAATATTTATTTGAGTTTCCGACTCAACTATCAAAAGTATTCAATTTAATCCCTCAACTTTCAAAGTATCTATTTTAGTCCCTGAACTTTCAAAAGTATTCATTTTAGTCCCTCAACTTTCAAAACATCAATTTTAGTCCTCAAATTATAATTTATCATTTTGAACTATATATTCGATAGACTAAAGTGACTTATTGGCTAAAGACGAAGCGTACGGAGAATTTAAAGAAATTGAAGTCATTCCCGCTCAACTTTGCACTCGTCGGATTTGAGGTAGACTCGTACTTATTAATTGATTTAAATTATGATTTCATATGAATGTCATGTGACTTGTGAAAGTCAATTTTTAAGAAAAGCACGTATGTTTTTATGAAAGGTAAATATACCTTATGTTTTTATGAAGAGTAAGTATGTTTTTATGAAAAGAAAATATACTTTATGTTTTTACGAAAAGTAAGTATACCCTATGCTTCACGAAAATGTTTTTTTTGGATCATTGCTATGAAATCAATCTACCAAGATTGTTATGGGTCCCATATGATAAGTTATGATATGTTAAGGGGACCGGAGTTTTAGTAGCGCTACACATAAGAATTCTTGCCACCTAAGTTCGGTAACATTCTTGTGTCTCCTATGTTTATGAGGATTTGCCACGAAGTTCGGTAAAATTCCTATGTTTCCATATGTTTATGAGGATTTTCCACCTAAGTTCGGTAAAATTCCTGTCGCATATGTTTATGAGGATTTCGATCCTATCTTATGTTATGATGCAATTGATCCCTATGAATTTCAGAAAATTATGCTTGGTATACTTACTACATAAGAATTCTTGCCACCTAAGTTCGGTAAAATTCTTATGTTTATGAGGATTTAGATCTTATCCTATGTTATGATGAAAACTTACTGTTATTATGATTTTACTGCATAAGAATTCTTATCACCTAAGTTCGGTAAAATTCTTGTGTCTCCCTATGTTTATGAGGATTTCAATCCTATCTTATGTTATGCTTTCAAAAGAAATTATGCTTGGCATAATAAAAATGTTTTTATAAGTATATGGTTTTCAAAGAGCTGTTTTCAAAGAGCTATTTTCAAAGAGCCTATGATTTGAAAAATATGTTCCGTGCTGTAATGCACAATATGAGTTTTATCAAGAGCCGTTTTATAAAGAAGCTCTATCAATGCTCGTTTTATAAAGAGCCGGAATTTATGTGTTTAATCATCTTATAAATTAAATTAATTTGCGATGAGTCTACTGAGTATTTCCCCCATGAAATACTCACCCAACTTTTTAACAGTTTTGCAGATTTCGGAGACGGTGGCGAGCGATGAATGATGGTGGCAATAATCGTTAAACAGTTGAAAGTTTGACGTTAATGGTTTCCGTATTTTCCAAACAATCGAATAATTTAGAGAAGTTCATTTATTTGAGAAATTATGACATTGGCAATTTCTTTACAATATTAATGGTTCGATTTACTATTTCAAATGGTTTCATAAATGTTTTCAATTTTATCGGCCATTACAGTTTATTTAATGTTGCAAAAAAATGAATTTCAATTATTTCTTCCGCAAAAATATTATTCGAAAAAAATTTAGACAGATAATGACGTAGTGAACCGGGTATACGGAACTCGGGGCGCTACAATTTTTCGATTCAAATCGATTTTCTAAATACTGGTTATTATCAGTTTTAATCAATGTCATGGTGCGTACAAGGCTAGATATAGATATAATACATGTAATGGGAGTTTTCAGTAGATATATGAGCATTTTAGTTAAACAACATTGGGAGGTAGTAAAGTGGATTCTTAAATACCTAAGCTGTGCTTAAGATTCAACCCGTGCTTCCAAAAATCAGGTTCGGGATTACAAAGCTATATAAATGCTGACATGGCAGGAGATATTGATATCAGGAAGAATACTACAGGATACGTATACACTTTGAGTGATACAGCAGTTAGTTGGGTGTCTAAGCTCCAAAAATATTTGATCTTTCTACTACTAAGACTGAGTATGTTATCATAACTGAATCTTGCAAAGAGATGATATGGTTGTAGTCTTTCTTGAAAAAATTAGGCCACAAGTATGAAAAAAGTGAATTGCATTGTGACAGTCAAAGTGCCATTCACTTAGCAAAGAATCTTGTTTATCACGCAAGGATAAATCATATACATTTTTCGCTATCATTTCGTCAGATCAACTTTAGAGAATGAAATCTTAACACTTGAGAAGATTCAAGGGAATTAGAAACCGGCGAACATGCTGACGAAGAGTGTTCCAATTGAGAACTGAAGTTCAGTTGAACTTTTCTTTTAAGGATTGGGAAGTTGTTTATATTGCAAAGGATTATTCATGATGAATTAGTCTCCAAGTGGGAGATTGTTCAGTTGTGGAGGGTAATTATTGGATAACTTGATAAGTTGAAAATTGGATAATTGGATAAGGACGAAATCCTAGTTAAGGACAACTTAGGAGATTATGTTCTTTTAAAATTCTATTAAAGAATTGAATTCCTTGTCTAATATGAATTTACTCCTATTGAAGAGTTGTAATCCTTATATAATTTGGATTTTCCTTTGTTAGAAAATTAAAGTTCTCATGTAATGTGGATTTTCCTCTATTCAATCTTATGAATAGGGGAAATCCTTAGGCTTTTATCATCCATTAAATAGAGAGAGAAAATGAGAGGTTATAGAAGATAGGTATGTGTTTTCTCTCGTAAAACACTCTTTTTCATTATACTAAATTTTCACAATGGCAAATAGGACGTAGTCTCACATTGAGTAGAACCTCTATAAATCTTGTTTTTCTTGGTTTTTTTTTTTTCATATTAATTTCTTTCGATAAAAATAGATAGGGTTCCTTATTCTAAACACGTTAGTGGTTCTACAATTATTATACCATATAGTACGGGATTTCCTGGGGAGATGACAATTGACACTAGTAGAACTGCTTCGAGACATATTTAGGAAACATAGGAGATGAAATCACCTCGAACATTAAGGCCCTGTTTTCTTTATTATTTTCAGCCCGTTTTGAGTTTTCAATTTTTGGAAATATGGAAAATATGTTCACTTTGTCCATTTTCAGAAATTCGTTTTTCAAAACACAAAAAAATTTACAAAGGAAACTCAAAACAAGTTTATTGCGTTTTAGATATTTTGTGTTAAAAAGTCCAAAACGTGCGTTTTTGACCTTTTTTTTAAAAAAAAAAATGTGAGACACTTCCTTTACTTAAAATACTTATATTATTTTGCTATTATATATAGATCCATGTTAAGATTTTGTTGGTATGAGATTGAATTTTTGTTTAGTTGAAACAATATTAATGATGAATTTATTGACATAGAGAACTAACTGATTTATTAATGTTAAAATTAATGTAATTCAACAAATCAACCATTTTTTACATATAAAATATCACAAAATAAATATATCAGAAAATTACAAAGTAAATGCATTTTTCAGTTTTCTATTTTTGAAAACAGTTTTTCAAAATCACAAAAAGAACATGTTTTCAGCAATTCCAAAATAAACATCCAAAATTCAAAATTCAAAATCGAAATACGAAGAGAACGACCCCTAAGGCTTTTCATGTAGCCATCGATCATCTTAGCCCATTTGTATTGAATGGAGGGTCAATGCCTATTGTTCCTCCAGGAAAATATTTGACAAGAAGATTAAATAAGATACATATAGAGTATATATACGATAGTTTTTATCACGTGTATTTATGAGGTACTGTTTGTGGCTGTCGTACAATTTTTCTTTGGCGACATTTAGCACAGTGAAACTATCTTGATACCATTTCCATTAGTATGCGGGTCTTAATCATTAATTTAAGAGGATAAATCATTTAATGGTTATTTCTTTGACATGCAAATTACATAATAAATTACTTTTCAAAAGCAATAATATTAACGATTCAATTGTACATGTTATTTGGGATACACCAAAACAAGAGTCTATCCTACCATTTTTTAATTTTTGTGTAACTCGTAGAAACTCATGAAACATTTTGTCAATTGTACGCTCAATAATTAATTACTTATGGAAAACTGCTTCCCAGCTACATATTTTACCCATCTATCCATATGAATATAAATTATTAATTGACTTGGAAAAACAACATTAATAGATAGGCCATCCTTCATAATTTTAAATGCTCTTTCTTTGATTTTATCATGTTATGTTTTTTTTTTTTCTCCTTGATCATGTTCTTCTACTAAGGCCAGCAAGGAAGCACAAATACATCGTCGTGCCTTACCAAATAAAGAATGCACTAGTCCGACAATTTGATATTAATATATACGCTACATGAGCTTTGACAGTATAAATATTCAATTGATTATATAATACAACTCAAGATGGATGCTGCAAATCATAAATATGACTTTGTGTCAGTTACTATGAAATTTAAAATTGGACCCTATAATCGCATAAAAAATGGTATACTAGTTAGATGAATGATATGTTCCCACAGTGGGGAACATAATCCATTCTCACAAATAATTTTATTGGTTGGTGGGGCCACTGCCCACCAACCAATAGGGGCTTGTGGGAATGGATTATGTTCCCCACTGGGGGAACATATCATTTCCAATACTAGTTATTTTATTATCTTATTATAAAAGAGTCAATGTAGGCATTTTCCTTTAATTTGCGTTCACACTAAATAGTTGATTATGACTAGTCTATATCTTATATTAACCTTAACAAAAAGGGATGGTTTTATCCGAGGTCCCAAATATTTTAAATATTTGCAAGTTTTATCCTAACTTTTTTTTGTTGCAATCGTCACACCACACCTTTCCACCTCTTGCGGTGGAGACCCAAATGGATGGAAACATTTTACTAATCGTTAGTTGATCAGAATAATAAGTTTAACATTATTTTTAACAATTTAAAAATTGTTGATATAATAATTTTATATATTTATCAACATTTAAACACAACGAAGTTAAAAAAAAAAAAAAAAACACTCATCTTCCTTATTATGTGTCAATGATTGTAGAGGTGAATGCCTCGATTGTCAATCTGATGTTGAGCTTTATTTCAAGTTATAGACGCTGAATGATGGTGATGGAAGTTTTTCGACGGGGTGGGGGAGTGATCTTAGATGGATAGCATATATTTTACTAGTGTTTAGTTTCTAGTGATGATAATGTTGTTGCGGACGAGTAACCTATATGTTACTCATGTTTGTGGTGGTGTTGGTGATGATAGACAGTATTGTGGAGTGATTTTGAATGAGTAACATAATGTATCACTTGTGTTTTGTGGTAATGATGTTGGTAGTGTTAGCCCAAGAGTAACTAATCAAGAGGGGGTGAATTGGTTTATAATTTTTTTCGATAAATAACCTCAAACATAAAACCAATATGTACAAGTATAAATGCTTAGTACTGGAAGAGATGCAAAGTAACTTCACTATCAATGTAGAGTGCTATAAAGATGTAAACTTAATTGATAAAGTAAGTATAACACTTAGAGATAGTATTGCGTAATATAGATTGATAGAATAAAGTGTAATATAAGTAAGTAAAAGAAATAAGAGAATGCAAACAATATTTAAGGATATTCAATCAAACTACTTGATATATGTCCTCCGTTGCCAAGTTATCTATTACGAGTAAGGCCAAATCCACTATAATGGTAACTTACAAAAATGAGTATCAAATCCTTAGGTGGTTTACAAGAAAGTGCATCTATCCTTAAGTGACTTACGATAAGGAGTACTTATCCTTAGGTGACTTACAACAAGGAGCACCAATCCTTAAGTGACTTATAACAGTAAGCAGTACTTATCCTTAAGTAACTTATAATAATGAGCACTTATTCTTAAGTGAATTACAACAAAAAGCAATTGTCCTTAACAACAATCGAGTTTTCACAAGGATATCGATACCGTAAGATAACAAATGATAAGTTTACAATTGAGGAAAACTCTCTTAAACAAATGATATAACCAAATCAATTATATAGAGAGTTTTTTATAACAGTTCGATAGATGTCAATGAATTTAGCTCGAGTGTTTTGTTAAAAATACTTTGATATAAAATATGAAATATGTAGGATCTTTGTATCAAAGCTTTAAACCAAATAATCTCTTAACAAGTAATACAAGTTAAGTAAAAAAGAGATTTGCACTTGAATAAAAATATTTGGTAAAGAAAAATTTTGTAAATAAGAAATGATAAAAATAATCAGGCTTGATAATAGCACCCTAGTTGATGGCATTCCTCTCTGAAATGAAGATGAATATAGAAAGAAATGACTCGAAATTCTACCGAGAAACCCAAAAAGAACAAACATTACGAGAAGGCGATAAGAAAACTCGATATCCTACAAATCCAATGGAAGGGAAGTAGCTGGAAGAACATTGTTGGTTAAGTCTATAACCTTTGTCGAGCCTCTCTTAGTTTAGAATTTGTGGAGGCCAGCTCCTAGCCTCTACTTAACCTACCCCGGTTATACTCGTTGTTGTAGGAAAATGTTTCCATGAACTTCTTCCAATCTGCATGTTCTTGGAGCTCCTTGTTGCCTTGATAAGTTGGCCTCAAGATTTTCTGTAACATAGAAGTAACCAAGCTAGGGAGTGAATTGTTAGAATATTCAAGAGTAAAGAACATTTTTGGGTGATCTTTTCTCTCAATTTTCTTGCTGGCACTCATCACTCCCTCACATTTTTCTGAGGTAGAAATCTCAACTCTCTGTTCTTCTCTCACCTCTCCTTTATCTAGATACGTGGCTTCAACCCTCATGTTCTCACCTTCTTCTAGGGTCGTGGCCCCAACTCTCTCTTTTTCATTTGGCCTAACTTTTGTGTTGACATCAATTTTCTCAAGTGATTTTTCTTTTGATTTCCTATTTTCCCTTTCTTTTTCATCTTCCTCAAATGCCATCTTGAGCTTCATTCGGTCCTTGCATACTTCTTTCGGGCTCAAAGATAGGATCACTACCTTTTCCCATTTCATTTGGAAGCTACACCGATTCTTCCTCTTATCATGTGCCACACTCCTATCACTTTGCCAAGGTCTCCCCAAAATTATGTGTGTAGTGTGCATGGCAACTACATCACATATCACTTGGTCACTATAGGTTCCAATGTTGAAAATAAGAAGAACTTGTTCACTCATTCTCACTTCCCCATTGTCACCCGACCCTTGCAATACATAAGGATTAGGATGTCTCATAACTAGTAACCCCAATTTCTCAACTCTGCTAGCACTCACCAAATTAGTACCAATCTCCCCATCTATCATGAGACTACATGGTTTATCACTCACTAGATACCTAGTGTAGAAATTATCCTCCACGTGTTCTTCCATCTCATTAGTATAGGCCAAAGATTTTGGTGGCATAACATTGATCTCCTTCACTACTTCTCTATTTTCACTACCTCCCCTCCTATGGAATGATGGGGTCTTCATTTTCTCAATATCAACCTTCTCATCCATCCCATTTCCATTCCTATCTACCCATTCTCTTCTTCTTCTACCTATTCTCCAATCTTCTTCAACTTCCCATTAATTATCTAACACATCCCCCACTTGATCATCCACTCTTCTTCTATTTTCCCTCACCATTCTCCCAATTTGTTCCCTACTCCCATCTCTATACACATTGTTTCCAAATGTATCCCTTACTCTTCTTTTATTATCCTTTCTTTCTCCTTCACTACTAGTTGATGTGCTTCCCTCTCTTGTTTCTAATCTTTCCAACCTGTAACTCCCCAAATTCCGTGAAGCTCGGGACGTCACTTCTCCTTTAAATCTAATTTTATTGCGGAAAATAATTGAATTCGAAACATCATATTTATGTGAAAAATTTTAACAGTAAATAAATTAAATTTGATAAATGCATAAAACGTTGAAATCTTAACTTTCAAAGAAAGTAACGACAAATAATTAAATTGACGATGTTCTTGACTTTAAATATCATATTTAAAATAACGACATATAAATAAATTGACACTATTTATGAATCGTGACTTTAAAAAAATATAGCTTTATTATTATTTGCCACCACTGCTCTTTCATTCGCCACCATCTCCGAAATCTGCAATTTGTAAGTTTAAAAATAGGGGTGAGCATTTCATAGAAATACTCAGTAGGTTCAGCGCAAATTAAATAAACTGTACAGTAAATAATGCATATAATCATGCAACTTAATTCATAAATTCTCATTCTCATGCAATAAGCAACTGGATCTCATACAACATAAATTTTCATGCTCGAAGACATGTGGATCTGGGCCCGAAGGCAACTGGTCCATGCCCGAAGACATGTGGATCTAGGCCCGAATGCAATTGGTCCATGCCCGAAGACATGTGGATCTGGCCCGAAGGCAATTAATTCTCATAAATTACGTAATCACATGCATATATTTACAATACGGGTTTACTTAATATTGCGCATATAAGATAAAAGGTTTTTTTTTCTTGAAGTAATGAACTTACCTTAAGATATTTCTGAATTTCGTTAAAAAAATGATTCTAGCTTTCTTGAAAATCCCGTGCCTCGTCTAGCCCTAAAATAAATAATTTTCTATTAGAAACTTGAAATTAAAGTTTTGTAAATAAAAGTAATTTTGAGGGATGAATTGAAAGGATTTAAAAGTGTAAAGCTCGGACTGAAATGGTAAAGTGTAAAAATTTGGGGCTTTGTGCAAAATAATTGAAATTAGGGACTAAATTGATAAACCCGGAAAGTTCCCGACCAAATTATATTTTAGTCAAAACTTAGGGTCATATTATACTCAATTGAAGACTTGGGGACTAATCTGTGAAATTAATTGAAATTTGGATATGACCAAATTAGATTTCAGCAGAAACTTTGGATAAAAATAAACTCAATTGAAAATTTGGGACTAAAGATAAATATTTTAAAACTAAAGGGCTGAAATAACTTAATTTAAGAATAGGGGCTGAAATAAGACATTTTAAATATTGTAAGGACTGAAATGATCAGCTTTTCGAACTTGGGGGTTAAATAATGAAATTAAATAAGAGGGCTCAAATAATTGCTTTTAAACTAACAGGGACTAAAATAAATAACTTTTAAAATCCGAGGACTAAAGTATAATTTATAAAAATCATATATATATATATATATATATATACACCCTCACCCTCTCTCTTATATGACAGAGAGAGAGGAAGAGAGTGACGGGAAGGGGCGTCCAGCCCCTCCCTCCGATACCACGCCGGTGAGGCACCGCCGTGCGAGGTGGCAGTGAGGTGGTGCGGTGTGTGTGAGAAAGGGATGATTTTTGGTAGAATTCGGTGTAAAAACAGAAGACAAAACCGAGGCTTGGGATTGGGCGGTTGGTGTCGCGATTCCGGCAATAGCTCCGCGCGAAGTGGCGGTCGAAGGTTAGTAGGTATCTTGGTTTTGGATTTTTGATTTGGGTGTAATTTTTTCTAGTTGGCATAAAAATGAGGCTCGATTCGGACATTGGTTGAAGTTTGGGATTTTGGATGGCAGTAGCATACGGTCATGGTTCAATGGAGCTTGGATGACGATGGTTCCGGTGGAGGTGACTTGGCTGTGGTGATGGGGATTGATTGCAGATTATGCAGTGGAGTTTGGTTGTTTTGGTTGTGAAATTGATTGGAGGAAGATGTGAGGTGGTGCTCGAATTATGGCAGTAGCAGGGGCACTTGGAAGTTCAATTTGGCCATGGAGGTTCGAGCTGGTTCTGTTTTTTTCAGATTGGGTTGCGATAGTGGATTCAAAATTGTGTGTAATGAGGTGATGATGGTGGCAGTTGCGTGATTGCTTGGACATAATCAACGTGATGGTGGTCGGATTGGCTTGGCAGTGGCTGCCGATTATGGGACTGTGGTGGCTGCGGTGGTTGGGTTAGACAGTTAAGTTCACGGTTTGGAAGGTGGGAGGAAGAATGTTACCTTGCTGGAGTTGTCTGTGTGTGTGTGTTTGGATGATGAGGTGGGGGGATTTAATAAATAGTTGGTTTAGGTGTTAAACATGGTAGTTTAGGTTAAATCTTGATTCATGGAAAATTGTGAGAATTTTTGGAAAGTGAATATGGTTGTGTAAGGAAATACTTGGAAAATAAGTTGTTGATTTAGTTGGGCCAAGAAATGACTTATTGGGTTTTTAAAAGGATTTGGATGATCGGTAAAATATTTGAGCTTGAGATGTTGGATTGGATTAAAACAGTTGAAATTTGGACATAATATAATTAATACTTGGACTTTTGAAAATAAACTGTGATATTGAAATATTTTTGATAAAGATTGAAATTTGACTAAGTATTTAAATAAATTTAATTTCACTTAATTGGCTAGACGAACACGCGTTTAAAAATAAATGAATGAATGAGCAAAGTCGAAACGACACATTTTTAAAATAAAATATTTATTTGAATAAAATCATGAAAATTCTCGGTCGCTACACAACCCTCCCCCAGTTTTCTCCATTTTCCTATCCATAGTGGTTGAAAGATTTAGAAACATCTCCTTCAATTCTTGAGTTTGAGCATTAGGAATGGACATGGTGTGCAAGTGTGCAAGTGTGAAAGTGTTCTCACAAGAAAATATTTCTCTCGTGTTTCACTCAAGTTTGACTTTTACCTTCTATTGAGCTTACCACTCTTGCCTTTTTCCACTCAAAATCTCCTTTCTCAAGTTCTCCAGAAAAGGTAATCAACTAAACCACAAAGTATAATTCTTGTAGAGTCAGAGAAATCACAAACAAGGAAGAAGGAATTTATAACAAGTAGACACAATAGCAAGTGGAATTTATGTGCTTGCTATACTTAAAAGGAACAACTGTTATGTGGGATAAGATGCTAGGAACACAATTTCAACAATGGAATTGAATAACCACAAGTAATAGATAAGGCATAGATGTAAAGCAAATAAGCACAAGAGTGTAAATTTTCAATGAGGCAATTTAGCAAACGCTTTGTACTCAATCTTGAAGTGGCCTTGAATGGATATAATGTGGATATATGATAAATCCCCAACAACCCAAATGTGGTAAGGAATGAATGAACAATAATTACCCAATATATGGAGCAAGTGATATATGGGATACAATGTTGATAACACAATCTCAATAATGGGAATTCAATTGGATAGCCCCAAGTAATTAGCAATAAATGGGTATTGAACAACAAAGCATTAATGGAGTAATTTTCACTGAGGCATTTTATCAAACACTTTGGGCGCACACTTTGGATAGTATAGATTTTGTAGTGTATGAACAATGGAATTCCCCAACAAACTCACAATCAATATTCCCAATATATGAAATCAACAAATAACTCAAGAACATAGAATTTCCCCAATCCTTTTTTTCTATTATTATTATTATTTTTTTTTTTTTGCATAACAAGAACAAGAACAAGAACAACAAGAAAGTAAAAATAGGTTTACCAAATTAGAGCCAAACTCTGATACCAAATGATGCGAACCCCCTTGGTATATTGACAAAAAATTCTCACATCAATTTGAAATCTTCCCAAGAAAGCTAATATGTTAAAATAAAGGATAGAATACCTTAACTCAAGTTTAAATCTAACCCAAAGTTCATTGATTAAAGAACTAAACCCAATGGGTATCAACTAAACAAATTTCAAGGTGGGGAAGAATAAGCGAAAACACGAGAATGAAATATATTCAAGCAAAGTTGATTATTTTTCAAAGAGATGACAAGATAAAAGAGATGAGATTTACCTCACCAACAAGAGGAACTCTCTCAAAAGCTGTATCACAATGAACATCATAGTTAATTAGGGTTTGAAATGAAAATATGTATATATTGTACAAAATATGGGGTAAAGAGAGAAATTATGAAAATTGCAAGAAAAACCCAATTTTTTCTGAAAACAGGGTGTTTCAGTCGATCGGACCGGTCGACTGACCGATCATTTCGGTTGAAGAATTTCTCTGCAGAAGATAGGTCAACCGGAAGAATGGACGGTAGACCCAAAGTGGCTGGAGCTTCAAAATTGTGCAATTTGACCTAGGTCTTGTTGCCTTCCTCGTGGACTTATTTCAGAGCTCGTACAAGAGTCCCTCCATCGACTCTTGGCTCTCTTGAGCCTCGGATCTCGTCATTTTGGCCGACTGGCACGTGCATCAAGATTTGACCAGGGCCCACGGCACGTGTTTCGATGTTTGACTTTCATGGTTCTCATCAGTTCGTCCCAAAAAGATAGTCCACGTTCTTTTTTTAGAGTGAAGTTAATATTGTATGTCCCATTTTTCCCTTATTTCATGTGTTTTTTATTAGTCTAAATAAATTTATAATTTTTCAATTTTGTGGGAAGTTACAAAATTTATTATGGGTATATTAGGAAAAGGGATTGTGAAGCTTATTTTTCCAACAACATTAATTAGCATTTCTCAATTTGTGTGAAAATGAGTAGGGGACTATCTTTATGGGACAGGAAGAGTATATATACAATGACCCAAATTTATTACTAACTTTCATTTAATACCAACTTTTATTAATTACATTTAATACTTTTTTTTTTGGGCCAAAATTTCCTGATTTAGAAAGAATTTTGAGCAGGAAAGTATGTGCGTAAAATGGTGACAGTTATCCTGTAATAATAATAATTATAATAATAGATTGAGAGATTATCTCACCTTAACAAACGCTAATTACGCTCAAAGCATTGATGTGGAAATCCAGCAACATCAAAATTGAATTCAGTTCTATCATTGCCATAATCTCCATCATAGGTTCCAAAAAAGAAAAAATAGATTCTACATATCATTTCAAATCAATATCTTTTCCAATTTTCATTGCTTACATTGACATAAAAGTATCTAAATCCAGCAACATCAAAATTGAATTCAGTTCTACAATTAGAATGGCTGATAGAATGTGCATGGTAGCAATCTTTAACTACCACCATACAATAGGTGATATCCCTTCCTTCATAGGCTCACACGAACTAGGACTTGTCAGCTGCAATCAGTTGGATTTCCTCACAAGGTTCTTACCGATCCAAACCAGACAATCGAGCAAGCGGGTTATTGAATTGAGATTTTATTCAGAAATAGTGATTGGATGTATGAAAGTTGTTTCTCATTTTCTCATAAAGGCTACTTCGATTTTGCACCAAAGTATTTACCATGAATCAAATCTACTAGGAGAAAGCTTTACCAAAGTTTTACCACGAATCAAGTCTACCGGTAGAAAGCTTTACATATCTATTTGGCACCAATGTTTTACCATGAATCAATTTTCTCTTTTTCCAATACCCCATGGTTCCATAAAATTTTCAATTTGTAACTCAATGATGGAACTTATCTTTTTTCTATTATTGAAGATCGATGAAACAAATTATCAAATCATATTGATTGGCATACCTTCTGGCCTTTCCATTATATGAATATTGCTTTTTACCTTTACACACTGAGGCCCAATGTCATGCTTTGGACCGACCTTTATGTTTTCAATATCACATTTTGGGCCGACCTTCTTTGCCACCCAAATTCACACTTTGGAACGATCTCATTTACGAAAACCAACACAAAACTTGAACTATGTCAAAAGCAGGATTTTAATAAATTATTAATAACAAGGTTGTGTAAATGGCCAATCTATACCTTCTGGACAAGCCCGACCTGGCTCTTGACATTCCCAATAATCGTGAGATAAGCTCGACATATGGGCCGATATGTTCAAAAAAGCGTCGTGGTCTTGTATGGGCCAGCCCTAACCCTAAAACACGTTAATGGGCTATGTCTTGGGCCATACACACTAGAAAATCAAGGCAATTACCTGATTAAGCTCTCCTTACCTAAAAGAGACTCCAATTCACTTAAGGAGTATTCCTCTATAAGATAACTTCTTTTAATTATGATTTCTTTTCCTACTAGAATAGGGAGACTTATTCTGATTCTTATAAATGGGCACCATTCGTTCATAGTTAAGGATACACACAAATATTCATATTTTTCATAAGTTATTGAATATTCTCTATACTATTCTCCCCTTCTCTAGAGAACTAATTCTTACACTGGAGGGGCAACGAGGACATTCCTTGTTTCCCTTTTTGCAGGTTTCTTGGAGGCTTGTATTATCTTTTCCAACAAAATATCAGTTTTTGGTCTTATCAAGTCAAGATCAAAAAAATTACAGAAAAAATTGGCGTCGTTTGTCGAAAATCGATCAAAAACCAATGTTTTCAAAGATTGATCTAAAAGTAAATAAAAAAATTCAAGAAAATATAGTGATCTGACTGCAAAAAACAGTCGAATAAAAGAACTGACAGATCATTGCAACTTATTGGGGACCTGTTTTAATGGGTGAACTTTATCTTTCATATTCATCAATTCCGAAACAAAAACGGTGGAGGAACAATGTTTCAAGGCTGCCACAACTCCCGACCGCATTGGAAACGAGGACTCACCACGTGACCATCGGTAAGTTTGCCTTGAAATCGCTAAGAGGTTGCCATAATCCCCTGACAACCGCTACAATAGGGACTCAACCCAACGATCGCGATCAAGATTGTTGCGCGGACTCGCCTTGCCATAACCCCCAACGATCACCGTCAAGATGGTAAGGAGGGATCATCCCGGCTATCACCGTCAAGGTTGCAGTGAAGACTCACCTCACCCTAACCCCCGACGACCGCCGTCAAGGTTGTGGCAAGGACCCCCTTCGCTTACTAAGTCAAAATTTCGAATAACACCTCATCTCTTCATTTGTTATTTGTTATTTGAATTTTCGATTGTGGGATTAGATTTTGTACCATTTGATGAAGAAATTGAAGTGGTTCGTGATAGATTTTTCAATAGCTATGATGATTTTGGCATTGATGGAAGAATATTTTCTAGGGCACCTCATTGTCCTTGAAACAATGAAATCTATTGTTGTCTCTTATAACAATTTCTCTGCCAGATATGAACTTTAGTGCACTGTGGCAGTCAAGGAGGGGGAGAAATGAGTTTAAATGAAATTGCAGTCTTCTCACTGTGGTACCAAACTTTTGATACGTCTTTCTCTTCATCTTCTAAAAATAGTGTACACTGCTCTTAGCTGGTTGTTCGTGTACGGACTGAAGCTAGGAGTGGTGGGAACCACCGTTACTTTGAACATTTTGGTGTTAGAAATGTTTTACGCCATTTAAGGTGGTTTCCCCTCACTTTATTGAATACTGATGCAAATAATTCAAAGTGGTGAAGTCATATGAAAAGAGATCTTAAGGATTACAAAAACTAAATGACACGTTAGATGCTCGATGAAATGCACCAACCAAATTCTTTCTCATTCAATAGTTTGATGTTGAAGCACTTCAATCTCAGTGCACTCATTTGAATTGTGAACCCCGCTTGGGACATGTTGATAATGGCAGTCAAGCCTGCCCTTACGGTGGATGCATAGTAACGAAATTAGATTCTAAGCTTCTAATTTAATCGGCCAAATTCCTAGCAGACAAAATTGGCAAAGTTGAAGTGCGTTGTCTCTTCCATTGGACTGAATCACATCACGAAGGGTGCGAGTAGCTCAAGATTCCTGCCAACATTTGAGACAAGCTCCTTCTCATTCCATGGATAGATGATAGCACCAGTTGCAAAGACTGTTAAAGAGGAAAAAATTACTTTCTAGACATGTACGTTCTTTGTAAAGTCTTTGAGAAAAAATGGCCTGGGCCCAAGAAATGGTGCCCAGTATGGGGCACCCTTTAATAAGGCAGATTAGGATGATGATGATGATACACAGAACCATGTCAAGTCTTTGCTACCTGATGGTCTGTCATTAGACATTGCCTAAAAATCAAAGATGCTCTGTTATAACTGGCATGGTCAATCTTGGAAATACACTTGGACCATCTTTGGTTGAAGCTAGTCCATCGCATTACTCTTGTCCTTCGGTTAGTGAGGTGTCTATGGATTTTTTCGAATGATGAAATTCTTCATTTGTTGGCCCCATTTACAGATGATAGTGTTTTACTCCATGGTAATGGAAATCATGAGGTATGTGTTCTTTTGAAGTTTTGAGTAGTCAGATTTCTTTTGGCAATTAAATAAAATTTTCATCAACCCACCTTATCTCTTGGAACTTCTTTTTTCAAATCTGTGCGAGTTTTTGACTATGAACGCTTAACTTGAATGAAACCAGAAGTTTAACACGAGTCTATCACGCCTTTAACATCCTAGTTGTACACACAAACGTGTGTATAGAAGTTTGCAAAGTTTTTCAATTGCGACTCACTTCGTCTCCTGCCAGCCACTACAATGTTGTCAATTCAGAATTTTTAAATGTAAAGAAAATACAGCTGCATTTATGGAAGTATTTTTTCATTTAGCAAGTTTAGAATGATGATGTGCAAATGCTATACATTACTATCAGGTTCAAATTTTCATGCTATATCCTGAGCAGTTTATATATGAACAAAAATCAAGAGGTATGGGTAATATATGATAAGCCCAATTCAATTTTTTTTTATTTTTTTAATGACTTTTACTATTACTCAATAATAGAAGAACATAGGTCATCAGCATTGATTTCTTTATTTTGTTTAACAAATTCTTCACCTATAGATGGGAACCCATCAAGCTCCGAAATTTGTTATCTATTGTTCCCATTCAAGTCAATATCTTCGGCATTAGCATACATTCCACTATCATTATTTCCATCTATAATTTGGCTAGGACTGGTGCAAGATGACTGTGAATGCAAATCCTTTGTGTCACATGATGCACTTCTATATATTGAGTATTATTTTTTGCATCATTCACTGGACTTGTTCACAACATTTTGCAGAATTTTGCACTTGAGACTTACGTGGCTGAGGCTCTAGTCACTATGATTATTACTACCTTGCAGGCATTAATAAACAAGGGAAATATTGAGATTTTTTCATTCATTTGATTCCATCTAAGAATAGAAAGTTTTTAAATCCATATCATTAGTTATTTGACATTTTATTGGATTTGATAAAGTTGCATTAACCTTAATTTGACTTCGATTTAAGTCCGTAATGCAAGATGTTGGATAAAATGTCTCAACCGAATCTCCTATCAATTATGGTGCAATATGGCCTCCAGTTGTAATTGCTGAGGCTTTTGATCAAAACCATTGAAGTAACTACAGCTTAATGATGAGTATGGATTTCCTCAGGTCCTTGGACATTTTTGGATTTGCTCGAGGAATTGCAAAAACGAGGTGTACTCTAGCACTATTTATTAATTCAATAACTCAAAAATTTTGCAATCCCATATTATCTGGGGTTACTACTAAAAAAGAGCTAATTAATTCTAAAGAGAGGATTACTTATCTTTGCCCAGTTTGATAATCTATTCCGTAAGTTGAGATTAATTTATTAAATCTGCAATAGCATATGAACAAAACTTATTGTGATATGTGAATTCAAAAATATGCTTTCCGATCATAGAATAATTGTTGGTTCCGCTATTTCATAGAACAACCCGAGAGCTGCTATGATTCCCATAATTATTCCTTGCTTAAAAAATAAGCTCGAGCTCATTACTTAACATAAGCTCGACTCATTTTTACTAACATGAGCTCGGGTTATTACTTCTTAACATAAGCTCGAGCGTACTATTTCTTAACATGAGCTCGGCTTATTGATTCTCAACATAAGTTAAATAATCTCGTCTTATTGCTTCTTAATATAAGTTAAAAATTGTTACTTAACATAGGCTCGGCTTATTGCTTCTCAACATAAGTTAAAGATTATTACTTAATATAATCTCGGCTTATTGCTTCTCAACATAAGTTCAAGATTATTAGTTAACATAATCTCGGCTTATTGCTTCTCAACATAAATTAATGATTATTACTCAACACAATCTTGACTTATTCCTTGCTTAAATATATCAATAGGTCCTATTACCAATGCAAGCCATAATCCCTCGCCAATCTGAGGTTAGCTTCTATACCCTTCGGTCATCGAACAAAAACAACTACGATAATTGCAGAAAGTCTATCATACAATCACATTAGGAATGATTTACAAGGTTGGCCACAAAGCACGACTTTACAAATTATCTTCCAAAAACACAAAGTCAAATAATTTACAAGGTTCGGTCACATGGTATAACTTTACAAATTATTTTCATACAAATAATTTACAATGTCTGTCACATGGCATGATGTTACAAATTATTTTTTTGCAAATAATTTACAATGTTTGTCTCATGGTACGACGTTACAAATTATTTCCCTCCAAATAATTTACAATGTGTGTCTTATGACACGACATTACAAACTATTTCCATACAAATAATTTACAATGTCTGTCACATGGCACGACGTTACAAATTATTTTCATGCAAATAATTTACAATGTTTGTCTCATAGCACGACGTTACAAATTATTTCCCTCTAAATAATTTACAATGTTTGTCTCATGACGCGACGTTACAAATTATTTTCCTCCAAATAATTTACAATGCCCATTTCATAGCATGACGTTACAAATTATTTTCTTACAAATAACTTTCAAAGCCGGCCATTATGCCCGACCTTACAAATTATTTCCTCAAATTATGCAAAGTCAAGGGATTGACCCCTTCTTTGTACAAAAAGGTTACAAGGTATGCCTACCTGCCTGACCTGTCAACTATTTCTTTAAATTACACAAAGTCAAGGGTTTGACTCCTTTGTGCAAAAGGTTTACGAGGTCGGCCTAAATGCCCAACCTGACAACCATTTCCTTAAATTACACAAAGGGTCTGACCTCTTCGTTGCACAAAAAACTTACAAGGTCAGCCAACATGCCCGACTTATCAACTATTCTTGTAAATTACACAAAATCAAGGACTTAGCCCATTTTTTGTGCAAAAATTTATAAGGTCGGCCACAGTGCCCGATCTTGCAAATAAATTCCTAAAAATCACAAAGTCAAGGACTTGACCCATTCGTTGTAAAAATAATTTATAAGATCGGTCATAAAGCATGACCTTCACAAGTTATTAATTACACTACCTAGCAAAATTGTTTCTTGTCCATGCGCAAGGACTCAAAGCCTTAACCTCGAGCAAGCAATTAAGTACTTGCTCATGCAAGTACACATGACTATCAAGTAATCAAATTGATATAATGATGCCCTCGGGTCTACATAAGTTCGGGCTTATTACTTAACATAAGCTCAACTTATTCCTTGCTTAAACATGAGCTCAGCCTATTATTGCTTAACATAAGCTTATGCTCATTACTTAACATGAGATTGGCTTGTCATTGCTCAACACAAGCTTATTGCCTATGTTAAGCTCGAGTTCATCATTTAACATGAGCTCGGCTTATTATTTAACATCAGCTCGAATTTATTACATAACATAAGCTCATGCTTAATTCTCGCTAACAAAAGCTAATGCTTATTAATTAATAGGCTCAACTTATTCTTTGTTTAAATATAAACTCGAGCTCATTACTCAGCATGAACTCGACTTATTTCTTCCTCAACATAAGTTCTGGCTTAGTAAACATAAACTTGACTTATTTCACAAGTCAATCATATGCATCTCACTTTTATATGTCTTTTAAGGATACTTTTAACATGTTCTTTAGTTCAATTTCTATTTGTGGACATTACACTACGTTCCACTTGTAGAGTTCAGTTTATCTGCTTTCATCAAAATTAGGTTCAAATTTAACAAAAAATGATGAAGCATACGTTACAATTAATTTTGTTATATTGTGTTGCTTGTATGCATGAATGTGCATGAACATTTTTGTAAATAATTAAATGTGATTTAAAAGTAGATAAAATCAACTAGAAATCGTACTCTTTACACCCTTTGCAGATTATTTTTTGTAGGATATATAAACACGAACTTCAAATAAATAAGGAGTCTTGAATACAAAAATTGAATCGTCACTAAACATTTATTGGATGATGCTCGCCCTTTGCATCAAGCAAACCAGTGCTTGCACAACCTCAGACTTAGGGGGATAAACTTTGGTTCAAACTAGCTATATGTGAAGCTATAATTATATTTAAAAGGTACCAGAGATCAGCAGTCATTTAATATGCGAATCCGAGGTCCGTGCAAGATTGTCTAATACTGTACTATGAAATCGTGCTTATCTTTATCCTTTTCCATCATTGTAGATGAACATGAGATGAATCCGTCGAATGAATATTGAACATGCACAATTAGTCTGCATACAGAATAGTCATGGTACACGTTATATTCATCCCATTGACCACCAAAATAAATGAACACATTAACCGATCCCATTGCTATTACTACATAAATTAGTGATGGCCGCATTCATTTAGGTGATTTATAGAACATTAAACAGAGAAACATCATAATGCAACTATACTATTCATTGAAAAAAAAAAAAAAAAATGCTGTCATGGATGGCTATACTATCAACGTTAAGTTCATTAACAGTTGATAAATTCTGGAGACCATCCACCATTCATGTTCATTCTATAATCGGACTCGACCATTATTAAATATTGAATACATAGCTAGATAACTATGGTTCTAGAAATTATTGATACATCCATCTAGGCAAGTCTGATAATGAAAATTTTACTATGGAGAAAATATACATGGATATGATGTCTGAATACTATTTCTTTTGCATCCGAATGGAAATCCACATCATGATACATGGAGGGATGAGTTGTTTTCTTTCTAACCAGTTACCAGAATACAGTAAATATTGAAGGAGACTGATATGGAAAATGTTTCTGCACAACAAATTCCGAAATGGACCGATGACGGTCATTGGATAACCTTCTGATTATGGCAGAAAAAATGAGTAGCTGATAATGTTGTGGCCTTGATCATTAGTCAAAAACAGTGTAAAATGATACTACAACAAGATAATGAAAAGTTTTGGAAGCAGGATTATCAGTTTCTAATGGATTTTGTAACTGACATACCATTTTCAAAAGATAAAATGTAGGTAGCATTTTACAAAATTTTAGGATTAATTCTTGAAAGATATTTTTAATCGACATTTTTAGTGACATTGTTACATGACGATTATAAATTGGATGGTGTAAATAGCTATCCCACTATTTACTTTTTCGCCAACAAATATATTTGTGTCATTTCACAATGTCATTTAAAAATATCAATTAAAAATGTCTCTTTAGAATTATTCAAATTTTAGTTGGTACCAGAGAATCACTCTAATTTCCCATCAAAATTATTGTCCATTTTCACACTTGTAACAGATTGGACCATAGTGAGGCCCAAATTAAAGTTATTATGACACGTACGTTCACGCTAATTTCGTATTTCCTAACTGTTAACGAAGTCTTTTGCACATTTTTCTCGCTAACAAAAAAGTTCAAATCCCAAAGCATCCCGCCATTTCTAAACTGCAGGGTAATTAAAAATTACGAAATCAAAATGGTTTCGCAAACAGTGAAAGCTTCTTTTCCATCAACGATCGAACGCACTGTCGCCTCCGCTCTTCTCCTTCTCTCCTCCTCCCCTTCAACGTAAAATCCATCCAAATCCTTCTCAATTATGTTTTGCGTTATTTATCAAAGTTTATTGATTTTCGCTGTTGTATTTGTTTATTTGAGTTTCTTCAGAGGACATAATAGGAGCTGCAGTTCTGAGAGCTTCGTGAATCCAAAGCTACAGATTTCAGATTCAATCAACGGAATTTCGAGCACTGTGATGACTGTAGATGATGAATTATCGACTGCAACAGCGTCAGCTCGAGATCCTAGGCCGAAGGTGATCGCCTCTCAAAATGATAGCAAACTACTAACTGATTGCTTTTCGACAAGTCTCAGATATATTTTATCTATTTAATGTACTTTGGCTGTGACTTTAGATCTTTGATAAGTTGGCGTTGATGAATTTCTGTGTTGTTTTTACAACGGAATCAAATTATTATGCATTTCAATTTACCACTGAAAATTTAGTTGTACATGATTTGCTCTGTTTTGTTTGGGCTGAAAGTGTGTTTGAAGCTCTTCTGTGGAAACTATTCATATTGCTTTCCACATTTTCTAATTTTGAAATTCATTTATATGCAAGTTGCTTTTGAAATAATGCAATCGTTTGTTCCTGAAACACTAATATAATTGGTTATGCTTCAAGAATATTTTCAAGCGTAACTAAGACTTTTTTATACTAAACTGGCGCTGAACATCCGAATTGCTCAAATTTCTTCACGAGACACAAATAAATCGCACAACAGTTTATGTAGATCTTGTATAGACCTCAGAGTATTAGAGTATACGCCAAATATGAATAACGTAATCAACATCTGGTTAAGCATGGAAATTGCCATAAATTTACTGCACTTTTGAATTCTGATTGTGTTAATGTTGATCCAGTGTTTTGTTTTAAATTTTACACTTGAATGCAAATATTTCGGTTACTTTTCACGAATTAATTTTTTTGTGTGCTAGTATTTGATTAACTATATGATTATTACGATTGTTTTAGGTATGCATTGAAACTTGAACCTTATATTTTGTTTAATATGAAATAATACTAACACTTTCCAATTGTAATTTGATTCAGAGAGATGAGCTACTCTCTGTTTCCTGTTCATCCAAACTTCAATGTCTTTCAATTCTGCATTGCAGTATTTAAATTGACCTGCATTTGAATTTACTTGATCTGTATTTATGCTGCCACTACTGTTTAAAGGTTTTCATGATCTTTTTTGTGATATTATTAGGTAAATGTGGTGCTTTAGTTAATAAATGTGGAAATATATTAATCATGTTGAATTCAACACATTTTTAGTGTGTACCGAAAATTTATCATCTCAACAATTAATCCAAATTCTATTATGTACAATTCTGTGTAATGGTTTTCATAATAATACAACATATTAAATTTCTCAGGTCGTGCGAAAGAAACGTTCAAAGAGCATCTGCATCTCCGACTGCAAGAAACTGACTTCCGGCAAGCTAGCAATTCCGTCAGAGCAAGGGCCGGATTCATTTGTCTCTGCATCTGAGATAATTATGACTGAGGTTTCATCATGCTTGTCCAATGGCTCCAGTTCTGTTTCCAGTGCGCAAAGCTGCACCAATGTTCTTAGTACTAGTGATAAACCGAGGAAAGCAGTTAGCTCAAATCATATGGGACACCGAGCTGAAGCTATACTTAGGGTCCTATCTGGTGGGAGTGCTTCTGAAGTGAAGATCCGTGAATTGCTCGGTGACAGCCCTTCCACCAGCAAAGCATTAAGAATGTGAATATCAAATCTCTCTTCCTTTCTGCGTGCCTTTGTTACGACACAAAACTTTAATGAATACAATTCATTGCATTACCGACATGGAAGCACGTCCCCTTTCAATGGAATAAGATAAACAAAATCTGGTCATATGCAGGTTACTGAAGCTAGAGGAGGTGAAGAGGTTTGGCGCAGGAGGTCGTGGCAATCCCTACATTTACATGGTAAGCATATATTTATCCACTGTTCTCATAGGAACTATTTTACACACGCTGAGAATATTCAGTAACCATTAAAGACAGGACATCTAGTTTTGTTTTTTCTGCTTTTTAGTTAGAACGTTTGCCATACAGAGAGAACGTTTAACGGCTTGAAATATAATATAACAAAACTTGGTCTATTGATCTATTCAATCAGTACATAAACAGAGAACCGGGAATAGAAGTAAAGTTTAGGATCAATTAAAAAAAAAAAAGTGATTGTGAGACGCTTCTAATTTGACACGACATAACTGAAACTAGGTTTTAACTTTTATGAAAACATGATTGTAACGTGCATATCGAAAAACATTTCTAATGTTAATCTTCGGGGAAGTTGGAGCATCATTGCCATATGAGTTTCGTGATTGAACATGAATGTTTTGGATAATACCAAATAATTTTATCTTTTTCAGATAGCATGATCAACTATAGAGTGCAACTATCGGCTGTACCAAGTCTGGTAAAGCATAACACGATAGAAAGAATATTGGTTTGACAGGATTAGTCAAGATTTATTCCAGCGTATATATATATATGTAGCTTCATGCTGCTATTATTGTTTAGCAAATACGTGTATGAAAGATTATGCTTTTTACTAGAACAAAGCTTCCTACAGTTGGGTCTTGTGCCCATAGTAAGTTCTGTAATTGTAAATTTCTAGTTTAGTAATTGTAAAATGTTTCAAGGCATTTTTAACTTGTCCCCCCATCAAATCTGGCTTGATGCAAATGTCAGCCAAATTTTAATTTCAAGTAAATCTCAACGTGTAATCATAGTTTATCTTGATTGGTATGATATTTGGACTCATGGAGAGAGCTTTTTTAAGATAATGTCTTATTGACCACAGAGTTCTTTGATGAACTACGTGAAATCACAATCATGTAGTTTGTTCAAATTATAAATTCAATTCAGCATCTTATATTTTAGCCTCTGTTCAGCTGTTGTTTTTGTTTATAAATAAAGAATTTTCTATTTTTGAGATAATATATATGGTTAAAAAGTGATTTTAAAAAAAATGGCAAGTTGAATTAATTTGAAAAAGACAAAATTTAATTTACACAATTTTTCATACTATTTTTTAATCACACATTTTCTCTCTTCAATTTTTAATTTTATAGCTTATTTAGAAAATACAAATAAGTTAATCAAATAATTTTAATTTCCCTATACTCAGTTGTTCGCTCTGCAAGTGCACGGTTCGCGCAAGTAATAAAGTGGACACGAGTCCAAGTATCGATACCACAAAAATTATTTTAAATTATATTTTAGACTATTACCTTAATCGGAACTAGAAATTTGTCTTGAGTTTGAAAATTTAGATTTTGAAAATTAAAATAAAGATTAAATTAAAAAATTGACAAATTTAATTTTTAAACGAATGAAAATAAATGCGTTAGAATTATCAATCCATTTTGACTCTATCATCCATATCTTAACCAAATTATTTAAATACAATTCACAGATTTTAAAAATCCATATTCTTAATGTTGTTAAAACTCCCTTTCGGACAAGTAATAACGCTTATTCCTACATACGCCCAACTATATTTCTATGTTGAATACGAATGTGCAAGAAAGCATTAAAAGAACTATGAATATTATAGCAGATAACACAAAACATAGGGGTATATTTCTATCTTCTATCGGACTTTGTGGCAATTAAATAACTTCTAATGAATTCCTACTCTTTCGAATATAGAAAATCATAAAGACAAACATACAAAAGCTGGCCAAACAATTGCATAATAATAAAGGCACTTATTTAATTGCATCAAACTCATAAACTACATATATTAAATAATTGGTAAAAATATAGAATCAAATAGTTAAAACTTCATTACAATCCTAACACAAGATTTCTAGCCTAAAAACATGATAAAAGATAAATTACAACTATGATAATTGGAGTTCATCACCCTTTTCACCATGTTGTAGAAGAATCTTCACTCATGTACCAGTTGGTTCCTGGAAAGTTCGACAGCCCTTCGGGATCACTTTTGACAAGTTTTGAACCCTTCATCCCATGCCTTAAGCCCTGTATTTATAGATTTCCACAAAGTCTAGGTTAATTGAGGAGAAAAACTGCTGAATTTCGCGCAAAAAGCCCAGCTGCGACCCAGTCGGATAACCGTGCGACCGTACGGTTCAAAAGTGCACGATCACACGACGCTGCAAGTCATCTTCAGTTGCGGATTTTTCAAGTCATGTGGCCGCATGCTTATACCACCGTGCGACCACACGGTTCTTCTGAAAAATGCAATTTTCATCTTTTTAACGTTACAAGTTGGTCCTTGTCTTTTAATTGCACATAAAGTCCTCTAATTTCTGATTGTTGCAATTTAGCCCCTGAACTTCTGATTTCTTCCAAATTTGATTTCTTCTTCTAATTGTCCCTTTAATTGACTGCATCAATTCTTGATTTGCTCACTTTGACACTTTTTACATCCAATTGCTCAATTTTGGCTTCAATTCCATTATTTGCACGACTTTTTGGTTACTCCTGAAATATAAACAAATGACATAGAATAAATAACAAATATTCTTGAATAAACAACTAAAATCCTACTTTTAGAATAGAAATAAGTGTATAAAATACACTTATCAACACCTCCAAACTACAACTATTGTTCGTCCTCGAACAAAAAAATAAAACTAAACTATAAATTTGAAGTTAAAATGATTTTTTGTTCCTGTTGACTCATTTACCATGCGCTTCAACAATCTAGATTGACCAATCACTTTAGAAAAAAAAATATGAACAATATAAAATATTTTCATTCATCCGATGCTCAACTTCATTTTGTGTGTGTGTGAATAGCCAAAATCAAATGCAAACTTATGCAAAAATAAACTTGACAGTGTGTGACTTTTTATGCAAGAGTAAGCCTGAATCCCATGTGGTCAACAACGATTTTCTTTTGATTTTCCTTACCTTCTCATAGATGATAACAACCTTATTGTTTTTCTCTCATGTCCTGAAGTCTTTCCTATTGATGTGGTTTCTAAACATGTATACATTGCATTTTTCCACACAAGTCAGTTAGGATTTGGCAAGTATGCACGACAGACCAAGAGTACTTAACAAAGTGTTAGGGATTTCAATCAAGAAAGCTTATATCATTTTATTCCAATCTTTTTTATATATATATATATGGATGACTTTTTTCTTTTAATGTCCTTATCTTTTACCATCTTTGTGCAATACTTTTCATACTTGCTTTCTATATGACCCCTGTAGCGAGTTTTAAGTCGGCAGTTCCCAACTCAGTTGAGCTTAGGGTACAAGGTTCAGAGAACCCCTCAGACTTAATTACCCAAGTCATAAAAACTTAAACAGAAAAGTTAAAGATGTTTTAACGTCTTATGTGTAAGTCCACTAAGCCTATCACTATCAATTCACAATATTCAATTTCCACAAAAATTTGAAGAACACAAGAATTATGCATAATCTTGGAAATCGGTGAAAAACTCTTACCTTTTGATGATTTTGATGTAATGCAAGGTATGATTTTGAGTTATAATGTTGTGCAAACTTAGGGGAACAGTTGGGGATTCAACGTTGGGCGATTTGGGGGAGGAAAAACGGGTTTGAAGTGGTTAAAATGAAAGTTTTGGCAATATATATCAAACTGAATCTAACCGTGCGACCGCACGGTGTTAAAGGCAGTGACTTGAAATTTTTCAAAATTTGAGTTTTCGACCCCGTTTTCGACCCCTAAATGCCTTCTAATGATTGCAACTAACCTCCACACTATATGCTCATGTCCTAAGTTAGGTGATCAAGTGGAAGATTGTGAGAAAAACAACAAAACAAATAAAAGAAACAACTAAAATCCTAAAATGCTAAAACATGCAAAATGGAATATTAGAATTACTTAAAACACATAACAAATCAATGTATGCATTCTAAACATGCGAGTGCCCCTAGAATGCAATGTAAAGCAACTAAACAATAAAGTAACTCAAAATCAAATAAATAAACTTATAAAGAAAAGGGTTTGAAAAATTGGGTTGCCTCCCAACAAGCCCTTCATTTAAAGTCTAAAGTTAGAATTTTTGGCAATTTCTCAAGGCGGCTTTAGATTGGATGGTGTAGCCTCATCATCTGCGCCTTACCTTGTATTCATACCTCTCTCAGTACGCCAATTCCAACTCGACATCTATCCTAGAGCAATTTTCTAGTTCTGGTTCATGGACATCAAATTGCATCATTGTGAAAACTTCTCGTTTTTCTACATCAATTAATGCTCGTACAGTGGCTAGGAGTGGCCGACCAAGTATCAAAGGCAAATTTTCATCTTCCTCAATATCTAAGATGATAAAGTCCGCTGGGAATAAATTTGTGAACTTTCACAAATACATCCTCCACAACTCCATATGGTGACAAATTGATCGATCAACCAGTTGCAATCTGATATTGCTTTCCTTTGGTTCACCCAGTCCCAATTTCTTGTATAAAGACAGGGGCATCAAATTTATACTTGCACCTAGGTCACATAAGACCTTGTTGAATTTTAAATCACCTATAATGCAAGGTATTGAAAAGCTCCCTGGGTCTTTGAGCTTAGGTGGCAACTTGCTTTGCAGGATTACGTTGCATTTTTCATTCAAAGTGACCTCCTCAAGTTCTTCAAGTTTTTTCTTGCTAGACATCATATTCTTTAGTAGCTTAGCATAACTTGGGATCTGTGTAATAGCTTCCAAGAAAGGAATATTTATGTGGAGTTTTCTAAGCATATTCACAAATTTACTAAACTGCTTATCCTCTCTTGTTTTCTTCAGCCTTTGTGGAAATGGAATAGGAGACTCATGAGGCTTAATTGTTGATTTCACCTCATGGCCATCTTCCTTTTCAGCCATTTTCTCACTACTTTCCACAAGCTTCTCAGGAACTTTCGCTGGCTGTTTGACTTGAATTTCAGGAAGTTGCACACCACTACGCGTAGTGATTGCATTTATCTCATTTTGTACTACACTTATAGTCATGAGCTGTTCCTTTGGGTTTACCTCAGTGTTTGCAGGTAATGTACCTGGAGCTCTGGTTGTGATAAGATGTGCTATCTGCCCCACTTGATGTTCCAGATTTTTTATTGATGCCTGCTGATTTTGGAATGTGGTTTCAGTTTTTCTCATAAACTGATCTGTTTTAGCCATGAACTGTTCAGTTCTATCCAAAAACTTCCCAATTATCTCTTCCAGAGCAGGCTTCTTTTCCTCTATGTTGAATTGAGGCGCAATGTGCCATTTGAATGATCTTTCCAAGAAAAATTAGGATGATTGCGCCATCCTGGGTTATAGGTATTTGAGTATGGATTATTCTGGCGTTGACCCCCTTGTACATAGTCAACTTGCTCCACTGGACAAGCCAGAATAGGGCAATCTGTAGTGACATGGTTTGCACCACACTCATCACAAGTCACTTTAGCACTTTTAGATGAATGATTCACCAATGCTATGCCCTCCACTTTAGCTGCCAAGGAGTCAATCTTTGATGATATGGCAGTGTAAGCATCCACTTCATAGACTCTCGGTATCTTCTTCGGAACCCGATCTCTACATGGCATTTGTATTTGCTATCCTTTCAAAGAGCTCCAATGCCTGTCCAATAGTCTTTGTTCTCAAAGCACCATTTGATGAGGAATCAACCATGTTTTTAAAATGCGGAAGTAATCCTTCATAGCAAAACTTCACTTGGTCTCCTCTAGCGATCTCATGGTTTGGACACTTCCTCAGCATGCCCTTAAATCTGTTCCATGCATCATCAAAAGACTCAGCATCATGCTGCTGGAACACTGTGATGTCATGTCTCAGTTTGGCAACCTTCGCTGGAGGCATGAATTTAGTGCAAAACTTCTGAACCAAGTCGTTCCAGGTGGTTATACTCGCAGCGAGGTAAGAATCTAACCAGTAAAGGGCTCTATCTTTTAGAGTGTAAGGAAATAACCTGAGTCTGGTAGCATCGTCAGACAGACCCTGATATTGAAAATGTTGGCACATGTCTAAAAATTTCGAAACATGTGTATGTGGATTTTCATTAGGTCTCCCATGAAATTGTTGTCCGTTTTGGAACATATTAATGACATTAGTTTTTAGTTGGAAGTTTGCCTGCCTGAATAGTGGATAGACTATGCTGGATTGACTTTGAACCACCTGAGGTGTCATGAAGTCACCAACCAACATGTCATCTTCATTTATTAGATCAGCATGTGGTAGAAGATTATTGTTGTTCGCCATTTGATTTTTTTGGTTTTTTGCTTTATCTAGTTCTCTAACTTCTCTTAATCTACGATGTAACGTACGTTCTATTTTCGGGTCAACTTCAAAAAAATCCCCGTTTTTCGAACGTAGCATATACAACTACAAGAAATTTGAGAAACTAGTGACTAAACTAAAATTAAAAAATAAAAATCCTAAGAAAAAAATGAAATAAATAAAAAATAAAATAAAATAAAACAAAAGTCCGAATTAGTGAAATTAATCTAAAAATAAATTTAAAGAACAATCCCCGACAACGGCGCCAAAAACTTGTTCACGGTTCGCGCAAGTAATAAAGTGGACGCGAGCCCAAGTATCGATCCCACAGAGATTGTTTTAAATTATATTTTAGACTATTACCTTAACCGGAACTAGAAATTTGTTTTGAGTTTGAAAATTTAGCCCCTGTTCTGTTTGCTGTTTTGAGGTCGTTTTCTGTTTTTATTTTCGAAAACGCTAAAAACGCGTTCTCTTTACCATTTTCGAAAACGCATTTTGGAAAACAAAAAAAAAATTGTACACAAAACGGAAAACGCCCGAAACATCGTTTTGGGCGTTTTGTGTGTATTTCGACAAAAAATGTCGCGTTTTGGGATTTTTTTTTTTTTTTTTTTTTAATAGAATTATCTTAACTTAGAACTAAGCTTAATATAAAGTTTTTATTTTTTTATTATTTTTTTAGAATTATCCTAGTTTGGAACTAAGCCTAAATAAAGATTAATTTTTTTTTTTTTTTTTTTGAGAATTATTTTAACTTGGAACTAAGCTTAAATAAAGTTTTATTAAATTCAATATCAACATTACAAAAAAAAATTAAATGAGAATTCTTATTATTATATTTCAAAAAATGCACCAAACTGCATGGAATCGAAATGTACCAAACACGCAAAACTCTACTAAACAAAGCTAAATCTACCAAAAAAGAGCAAAATTTCACCAAGATGCCTAATCTAATACCAAAAGCGCGATATGTACCAAATTGTGAGATGTTTCAAATTGTGCCCAAGAAATTTACCAAAATGCGCAAATAGCTCTAAAATTTACGAAAACAATGTCAATTGTACTGTGCTAACCAAGATGTGTGAAATGTTAAAAAATGCTTCAAAATGTACTAAAATACACTATATATACCAGAATTCACCAAAATATACAAAATGCATGATATCGACCAAAATGCGCAAATCGTACCAGTGTGCGAATGTACCAAAATACAAGAAAACAAACCAAGTTAAATGAAATTTATCAAAATGCACAAAAATCTACTAAAATTCTAGAAATGTACCACATGAGAATTGTAGCAGGCAAGACCTATGATTAATCCTAGAAATGTGCCTGAATCAAATGTGGACTGATTACTCCACAAGGTCAAGATGACTTTTAAATTTATTTTGTTTAATCAAACTCTGTATGAGTAATTAGAGTTACATGTATTATGGAAGTAATTTGGACTTGAATATTATGTTATTAATTTCTTATAATATTTTTTTGGAGTTGAACATTAATGACATTATTATTTGGTCCAAAAAAAAGTTAAACAATATAGATTGTTTAATATAATTCAGAAGCAAATTCATTGAAAATAGTATAAGTTGTATTCTGCAAAATTTCAAACAGAACGTGTTTTCCAGCTTTTCATTTTCAAAAACAGTTTTCAGAAATGACAAACAGAACACGTTTTCAGCAACATTGAAAATAAAAATAAAAACAGGAAATACAAAACATTTTCCAAAATGAAAATACAAAATAAAATACAAACAGAACGCCACCTAGATTTTGAAAATTAAAACAAAGATTAAACTAAAAAATTGATAAATTTGATTTTAAAACGAATGAAAATTAGAATTATGAATCCAATTTGACTCTATCGTCCATATCTTAACCAAATTATTTAAATACAATTCACGGATTTTGAAAATCCATATTCCTAATGTTTTTAGAACTCCCTTTCGAACAAGCAATAACGTCTATTCCTACACACGACCCAACTATATTTCTATATTGAATACGAATGTGTAAGAAAGCATTAAAAGAACTATGAATATTGTAGCAGATAACACAAAGCATAGGGGTATATTTCTATCCCCTATCGGACTTTGTAGCAATTAAATAGCTTCTAATGAAATCCTACTCTTTCGAATATAGAAAATCATAAAGACAATCATACAAAAGCTGGCCAAACAATTGCATAATAATAAAGACACTTATTTAATTGCATCAAACCCATAAATTCCATATATTAAATAATTGGTAAAAACATGGAATCAAATAGTTAAAACTTCATCGCAATCCTAACACAAGATTTCTAGCCTAAAAACATGACAAAAGATAAATTACAACTATGATAATTGGAGTTCATCACCCTTTTCACCATGTTGTAGAAGAATCTTCACTCATGCATCAGTTGATTCCTTGAAAGTTCGACAGCCCTTCGAGATCACTTTTGACAAGTTTTGAACCCTTCATCTCGTGCCTTATGCCCTGTATTTATAGATTTCCACGAAGTCTAGGTTAATTGAGGAGAAAAACTGCTGAATTTCGTGCAAAAAGCCCAGCTGCGGCGCCCAGTCGGATAACCATGCGACGCACGGTTCAAAAGTGCACGATCGCACGACGCTGCAGGTCATCTTCAGTCTCGAATTTTTCAAGTCATGCAGCCGCATGCTTATACCACCGTGCGACCGCACGGTTCTGCGAAAAAATGCAGTTTTCAATCTTTTTAATGTTACAAGTTGGTCCCTGTCTTTTAATTGCATAGCAAGTCCTCCAACTTCTGATTGGTGCAATTTAGCCCTTGAACTTCTGATTTCTTCCAAATTTGATTTCTTCTTCCAATTGCCCCTTTAATTGACTGCATCAATTCTTGATTTGCTCACTTTGACACTTTTTACATCCAATTGCTCGATTTTAGCTTCAATTCCATTGTTTTCACGACTTTTGGGTTACTCCTGAAATATAAACAAATGACATAGAATAAAGAGCAAATATTCTTGAATAAATAACTAAAATCTTACTTTTAGGATAAATATAATAAATAACAAATATTCTTGAATAAATAACTAAAATCTTACTTTTAAGATAAAAATAAGTGTATAAAATACACTTGTCATCAGCCGTCAAACAATGCCTAAAAAATTTACCAAGCAGGCTTTTAGTCTACCCGGGTCATAATAGAGTGATGAAGTGTCAGACCAAAAGTCGATTCCCAATAGAGAATCACATCATGAATTTAAGAAAATATTATTTTACTTCGTTCGGAAAACTTAATATTTTTTTAATTTTTTATTTTTTCTAAATAAGTTTATTTTACGCAATTTCTCAAACCACCTTTTAACAATATATATTTTATCTCTCTAATTTTTAACCACATATTTTATCTCGAAAACAGAAAGAAGGGCAAAATAAACCATTCTATAGCTGCCGAACGGCCTATTAAGACTACGTTTAGTAAAAAAAACTTTTATAAATTTTGTTTATAAATTATGTATGTTAACATCTAATTAGTTCATTTTGTTGAAAACTCAAAATAGTGGATATGAATTTTTAACAAATCAAAATTGTTAACTTTTATAAAAATTGTCCAATAAAATGTTAGTATGTGTCTATTTATAAATAATTTTTTACCAAATAGGGGCTAATTCTTCTTTCAATTTTAACATTTTTACGCTACCAATTAAAGCATTCACAACCTCCCAAACCATCTGTGGTTGTTTATTTGGGTTGGGGGGGGGGGGGGGGGAGTGGGGGGATATCGAGTTACTTGGTTATCTCAAAGCCTCTTCCAACCTGGCTCTGAGGGATAATTTGTGCAATATTCTTGTTGCTTTCTACGGACTACAGGTTCTAAGAATATGAATACAGCGAGGTTTATAGAAAATGTTTGCATTGAAATTGTGGCTATGTTACAACCCATATTGTTGGATTGTGGCTAATCTATTATCTATATTGAAGTTGTTGAGTTAGTAATAATTTTCAATGTCAATTTTTCGTCAAAATTCAGCCATTATTTATGATTTCTTTTTCTTTTTCCTTTAAACATCTATTAGTACAAAATACACTGTTAATTAATCATTATTATAGCATGATTTTCCAGCTGAACCACTTTTAATGGATGCCCACACTCATGCCTTTTTTTTTTTTTTAACACAATTTCTATTACATTTTTCTTAAACTAATTCATTAATATTCGGACATGGTTTCCAATTTTTTGGGTTTCGCATCTACTAAATATTGACATCCTTAAAAATTTCATCCTTGAATTTGTTTTAAAATTTCGTCACACAATATGTCATATGTCTACTCATCTTCTCAATGATAAGCGACTCCTAAAATTCCATCAATACTAATTTATCAAATCGTAAACATTATAAAATATGAATAATGTAGTGAAAGATTTTTGTTCTAATTACCTTTAACTTTTGTTAAAATGACCTATAATATTATTAAAAATACGAAATATCCCCAACGTATTACATAAAAAAAATAGAGGTCTATTTATTTATCTTATTTATACCATATTTCACCATATATCCAGATAATAACAAGTGAATGATTGAAAACAATAGAATATAAATCTTTAATAATATTCATTGCAAGATGGGAACATGGATAATTTTTGAAGAAACATGCTTAGGATGGGAAAACAACGTTGATGTCATGCATTCAAGAATCTATAATCGAACATTTAGTAAATATTTATCACACTAGTATTCGCACCCGTGCGTTGCACAGAACAAAAAAATTATAATTATTAATTAATGAATAACTAACTAAATATATTCAATAATTAATGAAAATGTGAGAAATACATAACGAAAACAATTAAATTCATACTTTATGGGAAAGAATATGAAGAAACAAAAAAATATTCAATAGCAAAATTAAATTTAAATTACAAAACACTTCTTTAAAAACAATATTTGCGGTTCATGATTTTTAAACCATTAAGATTCATGGCCATTCATACAATACAATTAAAAAGAAATGTGGTATATAAATGTTTATTAAAGGAGAATGTATACTTAGACAGTAGAGTTTTTTTTTTTTTTTTTTTATAGAATACCTCATTGGTAAAATATAGTTAAAAACGAATTTTAAAAAATCAGATGTGAATTAATGAATGTCAAACCTAAATCAAAGAATGTTCAAAGTAAAAAAATGTTTTCCCCAAGAATGAATAGACACAATTTCTTTATTGGACTTTATTGCTTCATTATCAAGATCCTTAAAATTTAAGATGTTAAAACTTTCCAATTTGATTGTGGAGAACATCAATCAATACATGAAAAAGAATATCAAGTGTATTAAATTAATTTATTGAAAATAACAATGTTTTTTATTTGTTGCGTTAATGTTGTTCAACGTTACAAATAATATTTTGTAGATATTTTTAGTAATGTCAAAATATAATAATGATAAAAAATAAAATAAAATAAAATTTCTATTTCTCAAACGGAAATGGTTTTTTTTTTTTTTTTTTCCATTCTTGAATGTTACATAACTTGTCCTTGAAATCCATATAAAAATGATCCAACTAATGAATTAATGCATTATAGAATTGATTAAACAAAGTTAGATAAAAAAAAAGATTAAAAATTTATCAGTACCAATGCACCGATCCTTGTGTAGTGGGGAATGAGTGTCAATTCAATGGTGTTGATTAAGCTGATACTTAATGATCTTTAGTCAGACAAATAAATGTCACAATTTGATCGTAAAGAAGGCAAAAAATAAAAAATAATAAAAAAAAATTGGACAGCAGTTTAGGCGGGAAAACATGGGCCAAATATCCTGTTATTACATATATTAAGATTAAGATAAGATTAAGACTAAGATATAAACCATAATAAGCCAACAATGAAGCCCGTATGAATTCCTAATACAAAATGTAAATATAAAATCATGATTCCTAATACAAAATGTAAATATAAAATCATGTTTTCTGATTTACTTTGTTTAGCCAAAGTAATTTTTCATTTTGATCCATGTTGTGAAATGAATGGCTTTAATTATATGATTAAAGTAATTGTGATAATTATTCTGCAATCACATTTCTATACAACAACTAGTACAGTTTTAGTCATTTGCGTTGGTTGTAAAATACAATATGCGTCGATTGTGGAAGTGACGCATTTGGTACAGACGTAAATGGTAAGTCGAAAAAGAGTCGATTTTTAACCGATACAAAAGGTTAGACTATATGCATCGGTTGTCACCACAACCAACGCATATAGATAAATAGAAGATCAATATATCAATTATATGCGTCGGTTGTCATCAAAAAATCAACGCATATAGTTGATCTATATGCGTCGGTTGTATACTACAATCGACGCATATTACCATTTTTATTTTATTTTTCTCAAAAATCCTGTTATTTTTTCTATATTCTCATTGTCAAATGTAGCTATAAATAACCAACAAATAATCAAAATAAAATTTGGAATAAAATTACATAAGTCAATTTACATTAATATTAATTATTTATTACAAATGTTCACATATATCATAAAAAATCAAAATTTACATATAATCTTCATAGAAGCAATTGACCCACAACTTTCTAATCTCGTCTATCTCATCCATTGAATAAGAATTTGATAAAATGCCTATAAATAATTAAAATAAATGATTAGTTATTTGTTAATATCTATAATAAATCTATTATTGAACATAACCAACGTGTATAGAGACATTTCCATTAAAAACTTTCTTAACTTATCAATAATCACAACACAAACACATCAAATTCACCTCAAACTCGATAACAATTATTCTATCGAAACTATCAAAACTTATCCACCATGCACTAAACAAAAAAAAAAATAAGATCAAGGAAATATATAATTAATTACTTATTTATTCAATGCTGTTCTGATTTGTATTTTATGCTTATTTGACATCGCAGAATCCAAGAAGTACACGGTATTAGATTGAGAACAAATCACATGAAACATTCAATGATTTCTACGTATTATGAACATGTAAATACAACTTTAAATGTCAAATGATTCAAAATAAGTAAGAAAGAATGAATGTTAATAGTATTACTCTTGAAAGTACGACGCAAGAACTTATTGCTTGGATTGCAAGCTCCGCATGGTTTCAGCCATATACGTAATAACGCCGTCAAAATTATTTTTACCGTAATTGATGCAATTTGTGACGGACACATAAATTCAAACGACACCTAATTTCTCACACAACTCATGTAGCTACCTAAAAATAAATAAACCAATAAATAAATGAATGATTAAAATTTAAATTGAATTTATAAATTTGTTTTTACCAGTCTTACATTGTGTGTATTTGTAGAATAGTTATATTCAACAACTCCATTTTAAGCAAATCGACGATGTCATCGATCGTGACGTAAATATCTGTGTAGTCCGTATGATGAAACACATTTGCATCTAAAGGCATACTGAAGAAGTCTGTGCAACATTTTGAGCGGAAATCGTCGGGTAGATGACATTTCAGAACTTTGACCCTTTTTTGTTTATGGGCTTTTTTTGTCTTTTTTGGTGACTTTTCCTGCATTTAGAAAATTGTTATATATTATCATAACTCGTCTTATATAAATATCAAAGTAAACAATTTTGAAGAATGGTTTTATATAGCTATAAATTATTACGCCTCCTACCATAACCAAATGTTGAGGTCATTGATTGAAACTTTCAATAGCTTCCCCCACCGTGGTGTGATGTTGAGTTGGCACTAGAAGACAATACGATTCTACACCACGTACAACATCATCAATCGTCACTTTAACATTATCGGTCAAGAGTGGTTGATGATGCACCACAATTTCAGGTCCAGATGGAAACACTGTCCCTCTCGCCACTGAAGCTCATCATCACAACTTACGGAGAGACGACAAGGTATCGGTTTCTATTGTTCAACATGATTGAAAATCAACATTAGACAGTACAGTTGAAATCGTTTTAAAATAATATTCTAAACATTCAAATAATTTCATTCACATTTGATACTTGAAGCCCGTTATATTGGATCAACATAGTAATAGGTTCCATCGTTTTTCTTCTTGGATCTTGCTCTAATCCAATCTAAAATGCAATATTGGCTTAACATGGACAAGATAATTGACCCACAAGAAGAAGCTGAAGACAGTGGATGTGTTTGAAGCCACTCTGGCCTCATCCCAACATAACCAGCCTGATCTAAAAAGTGTGGATGCTCGTTCTGTAGTTGCATTTCCCTAGCCTTCTGACTTTTTTTCTTGAAAAAAATCACAAACTTTTAGTCTTTTAACTCAGCATGATAAATGAATAAGAATTGTGACATTATATAGACCTTGAAAATCTCATTGTCACGTTCTTTTTTGAATTTTGTCCATTGTTCCTCCGTCAAGAAATTATAGAGCTGAGTAGGTGATGTGTATTTCGGGTGCTCTTTGTTGATTGTTGATGAAATTACGTTCCAACCTTATTTTGAAGTCTTTCCATCACATACCCTCAACTCTCATTATAGTTTTTTTCATGTCATCATCGGGTATGTTGAACTCCATTTGAAAAGACAACAATAATATTCGATATTGTTTAAAAAAAAATTAATTACTATAATTAACTACACACACACACACATGTGATACATTTATATTTTTCCAAATCATGTTCTTCAGGCCTTGATCAACTTTATCCCAATCACACTGGTATTTATATCAACCTGCATATGGACCAATGACCCAAGATAAGACTTGAAGTTCTTCTTATATGGCCCGATCGATCTATTGTGCTCATCAAATTCAATCACTTTCACTTCCTACACCTTCTTCTTCATCTTTTTGCAGGTTGTTGGCCCTCTAGTGTTTTTTTTTGTCTAATGGGTTGATCATGATTAGATGAACTAGAAGAACTAGTCATGACTTTGAAGGTTACTATTCAACGTACCTGCATATATAACAACAAAAAAAATAAATATATGTAGCGTATTAATTGGTGTTACAAAATCAACAAATAGAGCATATATATGTAAACAATATTACAAAGTTATAAGAATGTAAATGACCTTACACAACTAATAATCATGAACGATGGTCAATCCACAATCCTTCTTCATGATCTCAACGCATGTAATCGATTTAAAGGTTATCTTCCCCTGAAGTTACACTCATTTGTATACCAATAGAAAATGGAGGGGTTTAATCAAATTGGTCATAGTCTTCTTCATCCACCACATCACCTATGCTAACAATACGTTTCTTACCTTCAAGAACAACTGACACTTTGTATCGGTAGGATCAGGAACATAAAATACCTATTTCGCTTGTGATGCAAGTATGAATGGCTCATCAAGATATCTCAGCTGACCAAAATCCAATAAAGTGAAACCTAATTCATCCACCCAAACACGCCGTCGGGTATCTTCAATTACACCATAATAAGACATTGCAGCATCTATTGGCTTGATATCTTTGGCCCTGGAAAAATCTCTTGATAATGCTATTTGTGTCACGCCAATATTTTGCCTTACAATCTTGATGTTTTGTGTAAAACATATACTCATTAATGTCACATGCTTCATAAGATCTCACAAGTACACTGGACTGTACCCTAACCATCTTATCGTTTCAGAAATGGTATTTGATGTTTGTGACAACTCTTTCATCACTACATCTTTAAACCATTTTGCAAATAAGCGATTATGTTTATTAGTCACTCACCTTTCATCATTTCAAGGATTTTGCTGCCTTAATATGGACATGCGTTGGTCCAAATATGGATGAACCTCAGTTAGGTGTTGCAAGATAAAGAGGTGTGCTTTGTATCGCAACTCAACACTGGGCAAGATTGTTTTTCATCCAATCGTACCTTTACCTTCGAGTCTTCCCTCGTGATACTTTTTAGGAATACCAATAGCTTCAACACCATTCAGATAATCAAAACAAAATTTGATAACCTCCTCAGCGGCGTAACTTTCAATGACACTGTCTTCAGGTCTTAATCGGTGTCTCACATATCCTTTTAATATACCCATGTGTCTCTTAAATGGATAAATATACCTTAAGAAAACCGGACCAAAAATCTTAATTTCTCTCACCAAGTGAACAAGTAAGTGCACCATAACGTCAAAAAATGATGGCGGAAAAATACATTTCAAATTGACATAGAGTGATAACAATATCGACATGCAAATGATCCAATGCCTCCGGATCAACAACTTTATTGCAAATTGCGTTGAAGAGAAAATACAGTTTTATAATGATATGTCTAACGTGTTTTGGAATTATGCCTCGAATTGTAACTGGTAACAAGTGTTGCATTAAAACATGACAATCATGAGACTTCATACCAACAAATTTCAGGTCTTTCATCGACACAAGACTTTTGATGTTTGAAGAGTATCCAGATGGAACCTTAACATAATTCAAGTACTCACAAAGCTTGTTTTCTCTTTTCTAGACAAAGTATAAGAAGCTGGGGATAAAAAGGTATGTTTTTCCAACTCTTGAGGTGCTAACTTATCCCCTATCCCCATTTCTATTTTGTCTTTTCTGACTTTGATACCATCTTTCATCTTTCCTTGAATGTTCAATAATGTCCCGATGATACTATCACATACATTTTTCTCCACATACATTACGTCAAGACGATGCCTTATTTGTAAATGTTCCTAGTATGGTAGATCCCGAAATATGAATCTCTTTTTCCAAAAACTTTTCTGAGGAGGCTTAAAAGAGTATCAATACTTTTAACTCGTTCATAAACCTCATTTCCTGTTAACGGCAAGCGGGAAACTCAATATCGATTTTTCCATTGAAGGGCTTTTTCTTCTTTCAATAATAGTGGTGAACAGGAAGAAAAATTCGATGAATCATAACACAATTTTCTTACATCTTTTCAACCAAAGATCAATCGTATCTTCCTCACAAATGGGACATGCTTTAGCTCATTTGTTAGTAGAACCCGACAAGTTACCATAAGCTAGAAAATCATTTATGGTGCAAAATATCACAGCACGTAAGGTGAAATTCATTTGGCTATGTACATCAAACACCGACACACCTTCATTCCACAACAGCCTTAAATCTTCAATTAATGGGGCTAGATAAACATTTATGTCATTTCTCGGTTGTTTAGGCCTTGATATTAACAACAACAACATGATGTACTTGCGCTTCATACATAACTAGAGGGGAATATTGTAAATCACCAAAAGAACCGGCCAAGTGCTATGTCGACTACTCATGTTACTGTGTGGATTCATCCCATCTGTGCATAGTCCAAACATAAGATTCCTATCTTCGCAACTAAATTTAGGAAACATCCTATTAATGTTCCTCCATTGAGGAGAATTGGCTAGGTGTCTTAGTTTTTCATCTTCTTTCCTCCCTTCAGCATGCCATCTCACGTTCTTATCATCCTTTGCATTAGCAAACAAGCATTTAAATCTTGGTATTACGGGTAGGTACCATAACACCTTTGTCGGAGAGCCTTTCTTATCCTCCCAATTATCATAGTCGTGCTTTCACTTATACCTCGATGTCCCATACTTTGGACATAGATGTAAGTCCTTATACTCATTCCGATAGAATACACAATCATTTGGACATGTATGTATCCTCTCGATCTCCATACCCATCGAACACAACATTTTCTTTGCCTCGTAAATTGAATTAGGAAGCTCGTTATCCTCTAGAAGCATCTCTCATAAAAGTTTCAATAATCTAGCGAAACTCCTATCACTCAACATATTCTTTGCTTTCAAGTTATACAATTTGAACATAGTAGACAATTTTGTGAATTTATTACAACAAAAAAACAAAGGCTTTTTAGAATCATTGAACACGTTATCAAATATATGAGGTTGTTCAATGAAATCTTGTTGTATGTCACGCATCATCTCATCTATCCGATCATTATCCGCATCATTCTCATCATTTTCCACATTAATCTCATCATTATTGTTCAAACCCTCATTGTCATAGGTGCTCGTCCTCGAAAGTATACTCTCACCATGCCATATCCACCTTGTATAACCCTCCTTAAACCCAGGACGAATCAAATGACTCTTCACTTGCTCAGAGCTACGAAACTTTCTCAAATTCTTACAATCATAACATGGATATAAAATCATTTCTTCCCCTTTCTTTATTTTGTTTTCCTCAGCACATTTCAAAAATTCTTCAACTTCTTTTACATATTCTAGTGTATTACGTCTCCCATAAATTCAACTTCGATCCATATCTAACGAACTATATATCAAGATATTCACAATGTATTAAAATGAATTAAATCACCATAAATTATAAATTTCATTTTTTATTTATAAAATCCTACAAAAATTTCGGCAGAATCTCTCCTAAAAATTGAACTTAGCCAACCTGTAGGTGGAATCAAAATGTCACAATAAAATCGAAACATTCAACCTCAACATATCCAAAACTCTACCCAAACTCCAAACATCATCAACTACTCCAAAATTAATCCGAAATCAATTCTCAACTCCTCAGCATCAAAAGTCTATAATCAATTGTATATTTTATAAAAAATAACTTTCTAAAATTTAAATAGAACTCCAACAATTATAATATTGCAATATATCCATCTACTAACTCAAAATCAAGGGAGGGGACGGCGAGAGGGCGGCAATGGTTCAGGTGAGAGGGTGGTTGTGGCGGATTGAGTGAAAGAACCTAGAGAAAGTTAAAGTGTGTAATGAGAGGGTGGTGTGAGTTTGAGGGAAGAGAGATAATGGACAACGATTGGAAGGTGGTAACGAGAGGGAGAGAGCGGCGGAGGCGGTGGCGGTGGCGAGCGTTTGAGAGAGGTGGTGGTGCTGGCGGCGCACAAATTCAGTGAAAAGAGAGAGTTAAATAGAAGAAAGAGAGAAAAGTGAGACAACGCGCGGCGCGGGTTGACCTCAAAAGGTTAACTAATATGCTTCGATTCTTGCTAAAGAATCGATGCATATTCTTAGATATATTTATATACGTCAGTTCTTTAGCAAGAACCGACGCATATACCCAAATTTTTAGCGTTGGTTCTTGTCAAAGAACCGACGCTTTTAATCAAATCTACAATATACGTTGGTTCCTCTAGAGGAACTGACACATGTTGTCATCACACATTTACAAAATTGCCACCGTTATTTTTATAGGTGTCGGTTTTTCCAAAAAGAGACTTAAATTATTATTATTTTTTTATCTAATTTGTACTAGTGAACTTAAGAATTTTTTTTTTTTTTTAAAATCATTGTATTTTATCATGCATTGTCATTTAATATGTCACATTATCACATGCTATATAACGAATTAAATACTATATCATATTTGTTGATGATCATTTCATATTCTCAAAAATTTACCCCATAATGTAGTTAGGATAGATGTATGCGTCAAGAAAAGAATTATACTGAAATGAAAGAATCCTAATTCATAAAATGAAAAATAGCGTTAACGTCGTGTGTTTTTTGATAGCAACGTTCAAATATCATTCAAATAATTACTCCATAATCACTAAATAGTAAATAATTAAGGAAAATACCTTTGCAATGGGGAACCCAGACTCTATACTTGGATCTAGGCTGAAGCTTAGTTTTTACCAGTTACATGGGCTCAAAAAAAGTCAATCTGGAAGCATGCAAGCTCCGGATCTGTTCTTAAATTTTATATTACACTCATTTGAAAAAGGAAAACGAGAGAAACTTTACAAAATGAAATTAAATTTCAGACCCTTAAAAAATTAGGGAAAAAAAAAGTGAAAAATGTTAAAAGATAAAATATGGATTAGAAAACCGTCTCCATCGAAAACTGTGTAAGAGAATATTTATGGAATCTGAACAAAAGAAACTAAAACTTATCTTCAACATCTTCCGGTTCAATATGGATCAAAACGACTCTTACAAGGTTACCATTAAAATTCCAAAAAAGACATGAGTTCACATTGATAGTCTCTTATGCCATGACCATAAATAGGAGTTTAGGACAATCATAATCCCACATTGGTCTTTTCTTAAAAAAATCAGTGTTCAATCATGGACAACTATATATTGCAATATCTAGAATTAGAAGTCGTTCTGGCTTGAAAATACTTATATGCGATAAGAAAGGCAAACCTATTAATTTAACTATAAATGTCGTATTTAAAGAAGTTTTCCAAAATTTGTATTAAGTCGAATTTAGAAAAACTAATTTTAATGATTATAGTGTTGATAATATTTTTTCTATTTTTTTTTTTTGTGTTATATGTTGTTCTAAAATAATATAATATCTCTAGCAAAGCATGGGGTGTGCAACAAGTATTTATGAAGCTCAAGACTTATTTTACAAGCTCATCTTCATGGGCATCAATCTCCTACAAAATTGGACCCTTTCGTGAAAATTAAACCCATCACCCTAATTAAATTCACAATTCATAATACCTTATTTACATTCCTATTTTGATAATTTAAGAAATGCCATCTTTTAGAAGTAAAAAAATACCTCATTTAACGCTCAAAATTTTAGTAACTTTATGACTCCAAAAATCCATTCTTAGAATTTTTCAATATCACGCACAGTTCTAATCCAAATGATATATTAGGTCCATTTGATTATGAGCTCGAAATTTAGGTGTAAATAAAACGAATTTCAGATAATAGAATTTCTGATAATTAAATTTTTGATAATTTGAAGTTTAATGTATTTGATAGGTTTAATTTTCAAGATGGAAAAAGTGGAAATTTTTTTAAATTTTATTGTTTGATTGACATTATTTTTCATAGAAATTAAGTAAAATTTAGTTGTTTTAATCAAAAAAATATTTATTTTTCATATATTTGTATTTGATAATAATAATATTAATTTCTATGGAAAAATAAGTCAATTAACAATAACAAAAATGATCAAAGAGGCGCTTATGGTTTGCCATGTAAAGGTGAAAGCCAATTATTCAGGGATTGCAATGGGGAGGTGAATCCCCGAACAGGGCGGGGAATCCCCGACAATGACAGGGATGAGGCGGAGATGAGGATGAAAAAGTATCCCCGATCGGGAATGAGGATTGCTATCAAATCCCCGTCCCCAAAACCATTCCTGATTAATAAGTTCAATTAAAAAAAAAAATCCAAATAAATTAAAAGTGTCCAAATCAACCAAACGCCCAAATATATAATTTCAAAATCAAACCTTACATTTCAACTCTATAGTCTATACTACTCTTCATCTCTCACTCTTAAGTCTCATCACATTCTCTCAAAACATACTTCTTAACACAATTAAACTTGTATTGTTCTATAAAAGATATTATGAGTTTTTTTATTAATGTTAATCATTCTCTAGAGATGTTAAATGAAAATTTTGTAAAATAATAATAATTTAAGAAACGAATTTGTATAGCTAAGTATTGCTAGAAAGCATCAAATTTGAAAAATTAGTTGTTCTCTTATCTTTATAATAATGTGATAACCATAAATATCTTTAATAAACGGGGACGGGGACGGGGATTGGCATTCCCGCCCCGTTGCCATCCCTACAATTATCACTTATTAGCTAAGAATTTGTTTGCATTAAAAACAATGAATTGCACAACTTTCAACGAAAGTAGGAATTCAAATTTCAAGCCAAAACTTGTCAATCAAACGGTGGCAAAGAAGGAATTTAGAACACGAAATTGCGAATTTGAAGAATATCTTTATATATATTATAACAATGAAGTGACCAAATATAACACCACACATTTTTCGACCTTTTTTACACTTTCCTAAAATGGAAATTCATGGTTTAAAGAGAATAAAAAAAAGTGATTATATATATACATTTCAAAATTGCTTTTATCTAGAGAATATAAGCAGTCACTTTGAAAATGATTTTATCTCATTATTAGTAATGTTATATATTCAGCTATTAATTAGTTGGTATTTTCAATATATGTTTATAATTTGAAATTATGATGTCGAGTTTGAATATAAAATTATATTCATAAAAGAATACAACCACGTACATTTTTAAACGATGGATTAATAATAATAACATAAGTAAAAAAGTTTTGTTTTAAAAAGGTTATTATAATAATTAAAACACTATTGAAAGAACATAACTTAATTATGTTATGAAAAAAATATAATTAAAAATTTAAATTTGTAAAATAGAATTACAAAGTAACATAATTAAAAATGTATGTTGTTTTAATTAATAATAATAATGCTATAATAATAAAACAGTATTTAAAAGAATGTAATTTAATTATGTAATTAAAAAAGAATATAACTAAATATGTGTATATATTGTTTTAATTAAATACATGTTATGCTAATAATAAAGTAGTATTGAAAATAGCTTAATATGATTTTTCACCAAAGTTATAATAATTAATCAGTATTGAAGATAATGTAATTGTTAGAGAATTTATTAATAAAATAAAAAATTATTAAAAAGCATATATAACATAATACACATTTGTAATTATGTTATATATGCTTTTTAATAATTTATATGTCCCGTGCATCGCACGGGGGCAAATACTAGTGTGGTGTTAGAATGCAATATTTGTATATTCAAAGGGTTAATTGTAGATTTAGTTCTCAACATTTCAAAAAAGTTGCAAATATATCCAATCCTTTGAATTTTATAACAATATATCCCTAACTTATAGTTTATTAGTAGGGTTAGTCGTATTTTTATAAAAGTGAAGGGTAAAATAAGAAAGTCACTTAAAAATGAAGAAGAAGAAGAAGGTTTAGTTGCGAATTTAGCTCCCGGACTTTGTTTTTGGCATCATACATCCTTAACATTTTGTTTATTAGCATATTACATTCATTATGACAACATCAATCAACTTTGACTAATAATTGACCTATGTCCACTGTAACATGACATTTTGGGGAAGTAGGAATGCCATTATTAAAAATTCATTAAAAATTCAAATCTTTAAAAAAGAAAAATGCTGTACAATGTCATCATTGTTTATTAAAACAATCAAATTCTTGATTCATATCAATTTGAATACATTATACTTATAATTATACACATTCAAGTTTGAATTAAATGAATACTGAATATTAATAATAGAAGAACGGAGGTAGAGTAGAAAATGCAGATCAAGCACAAGCACGGGAAAAAAGAAAATTCTAATATTGAGTAATACTTTGTAACTGAGTATGAGCAACGCGGATCTATATGCCTAGCTGGTTTTTGTTTAAATTGAAGTAGTTGTACTTGAACATGTACGTGTTGCTGATGTTGTTCGAATTTCAACATTTTCAGATTCTTAGTTTACGTCGTCGAAATTTGTTATCACGAAGAAGCTATTGGAAAGTGTATATGAGAGAGACGGACCATAGATATTGAAAATGCTGAAAATAGAATAGCAATAACACGTGTATATATTGAACTAAAACAACATGAAATGCCTCAGTTTTAACAAAAACAAACTTGATCTATAGATCTGCGTTACCCAGACTTTATTTCAAGGAATTGCACAATGATAGAATTTCCAATTTTTGCGCTTGTGTGTACAATTATGAGTATAATGTATTCAAATTGATATGAATTGAGAAATTGATTATTTTCAGTTGAACGAGAATTGTGAGGTACTATATATATATTTTTTAAAGTCTAGATTTTTAATGATTTTTCAATAATGTCATTCTTTCCTTTTTTTTCTCCCCCACAATGTCATGTGACACTGCAAGTCAAAATTAAAGAATTTCGTCATAATAAATGTAATCTACTAATAAACAAAAAGTTAGAGACGTATGAACCTAAAAATCAAAAGTTGAGGATTAAATTTGCAGTTAACTCTTCATTTTTTGGATTTTTAAGTGAGATTTCCATTTTGTCCTTCAATTTTGTCAAAATGGGACAAATACAACTAATAAACGATATGTTGGGGATGTATAGTGCCAAAAATCAAAAGTTGGGATATATTTGCAACTTGTTTGGAATGTTGGGGATTAATTTGCAATTAACCCTTTATTAATTTTTTAAATTGGGATGAATAATTTTTATGATTTTCATGATTTTTCTTTACTGTTTTGAAATTGAAAAACCTACATATATAGCATCAAGATATTTTGTTTAAATGATTTATATACGTGGTTGTTCATTGTATGCGATAATGTTTTATTTATTTATTTAATTTGTTCACAAGGTTAATGGAGCTTAAGAACACAAACGATAATTGGAAATTTTATAAATTATTCATAGAAGATCAAAGACTCAACTTCCCTTTAGCCAGATACATTTGTGTCCATTATGGTTGATGTTAGGGGTTATAGCAGTTGTTGTATTCAAACGATCACGTGGCAGTGCGTGACTCAATAATTGTCTTGAGGTGAACGCCTATCTTGAGGCGTACGTCCACCAAGATCGTATGCCCTCTCATCTATAACACCTATCTAACTATCACAGGTCTATGTTAAATCTACATAGCTTGACATGACAGTTATAATCGGCAGTGGAGATGATGTAACGTCCCTAATAACTTATATGGCAAATGTGGAAAGACAATCGATATTGAAGATGATGACATGTGTCCTCTGGGTTCATCCTAGTAAGGTCTCTTGATCACTGTTGCTCTCTCAAATTATTTTATTGAAGATTTTCTTGGAAGAGGCATTTTCGATTGTAAAAAGTGTTAAGGATCAAAAAGAGTTTGAATCTAACAAGAGGAAAACTCAAGAAGAGCCCAAAGCTTGTGATGACGAAGACAAACAAAAAATATACTATCCAGGTTCCTACTAATTTGATAACAAGGAGCTATAGTCCCTTCATAAATATGACTCAATCAATTTGAGATATGGAGATGTCTCTCGATTTAATAGATCTTGTGAAGGAAGTAAAATTGGACTTTGATCACAATACTTTAATTTTTAAATGGACTTCAGTTGGCTCATTCACGGAACAAAACATCTATCCCAGTCAATATTCACAAAGAGGGAAATTAAAAGATGGAAGGCCGAGATATCGTCTTGTCAAAAGATCTAATATTTACATCTAGTCTACATACGAACTTAAGTAGTGAATGGCATAGGAATCGATTAATACAATGACATGTAATGATGTGATCCAGACCACAAATACAAGCCCGCGCAAAGATCTGTTGATGATCAAAGGAGGACCGATGACTCGATTACAAACAAAAAGGGCCAACGAAGCAATGGACAAGCTAGTACAAGAAACAATGGCCAAAACAATGTTCGTGTCATCAAAAGAAGCAAGTTCCATGTTGGGACCAAGCCAAAACTACAAGTGGATCAACCTCATTCAAGCAGCCGAAGGAAATTGTGAAGTTTCAGATTTACGGCCGTAACCTATATTTATTACGGCCGTAACGAGTCCACTGCTGAAAACTGAAATTTTGAAAAGTTGGACTTACGGACGTAACTCACATGTGTCACGGCCGTAATGCAGTCTCGGGTTGAAAACAAGATTTTCAGAAAATATGACTTACGGCCATAAATTAAGTTTCACGGCCGTAACTGTTAAACAGAAAGCTTCTTACGGCCGTAAAGAATAAGGTCACGGCCGTAACTGCTAATACGCGTAATTTTGGTTTTTTTTTTTTTTTATTTCTTTCCATATTTTTAGCAATTTCATTCCTTGTTTGATTAGGGCTCTTAAGCCAGATTTTGACCCTATTTATAGGAATGTAATTTTCGTTATTAGAAAGACAATTATTGATATTATTGAAAGGCAAATTACTTTCAACTTCGTTCTTCATTGAACATAATTCGAACTTGCGAGTTATTCTTGTTTGTTCAAATCTCGGTGAGAAATAATATTGCTTGTGATCAATTGGTCAATATATCCCTGTGATTGTATTGGTTGCTTAGTTCAATTAATTTTAATTGGATTCATAAATCGTGGTTTTTTTGCGTTCTTGGGTCGATTCAATATTTTGTGGGTTGCGTAGTTACAATTGCTACGTAGTTTGCATCATTTGGTATCAGAGCTTAGGCTCCAAAAATCAAGGTTATATCTTTATTTTGTTTCTTGAGTTTTCTTGATTTTAGTTCTTCGCGTTCTTCAAGTTCTTGAGTCTTTAATCCAAAAAGTGTCACAAAAAAATTCAAAAGTCGTTATTTCCTTCATTTGGTATTCAAATAAAATTTCGTTTGTTTCCTTATTCTCGTAGTTGAATTTTTGAGAATAAAAAAAAAACGAAAATTTCAACAGCAAAGAAGAAAATTATTATTTGATTTCGAGAATTACCTTCTTGAATCAATCTTAGTTTTTATAAAAGTGTCAAGTCATTTATAGAGTCAGATTTCATTCTCTCAAGGTCTTCTTCGAGTTTTCCAACAAGTTCATAAATTCTCACTCATAATCGATTTGAATCATTCGGGCTTAAATTTGTTTGAGTTCGAATTCGTTCTTTGAAGCAATTGGGGTGAAAGCCATTGAGTGGAAAAAGGCAGAGAGGTGAGATTAATAGAGAGTAAAAGCCAAAAATTGAGTGATACACGAGCGAAATACACGTGAGGCATATATTACTTAGTTTTAGGATGTCGAAAAATTCTACTACAACAAAGAACGACGATAAAGTCAACATGGTGGGAGAGTTGGCACAACGCTTTGAGAAAATGCTTGGGGATATGTCGAGCATGATTGAAAGGTTAGAGTGGCTTAGGGAAGCGCCCAATGTGCGGAGACAAGTGGGGCGTGGTCATAGGATAGAGACGGAGGAAGAAGTTGAATTTGATGGGTATGATGATGGGGCACTTATGGATAGAGAGATTAGGCATGAAGGACGAGGTAGAAAGGTTGTTGGGGATCGACCGATCGTGGCATGAGTAATATCAAAACAACAATTCCTTCCTTTAAGGGTCGGAGTGATCCGAAACAATATTTAGAGTGATATTCGATTGCTACAGCTATACGGAGGAGAAAAAGGTTAAGGTTGCGGTTCTTGAATTCACTGATTATGCACTTACTTGGTGGGATCAATTAGCAACTTCTAGGAGGCGAAATCGTGAGAGACCTATTAGTACATGGGACGAATTAAAGGAAGTCATGAGGAAGAGGTTTATCCCTAGTCATTACCATAGGGAACTTCATAAAAAATTACAAAGTCTTTACCAAGGTGCTAAGAGTGTCGAGGATTATCATAAGGAGATGGAGATGTTGATACTTAGAGCCAATGTAGAGGAGGATGAGGAGGCCACTATGGCCCGTTTCTTGAATGGGATGAATAAAGAAATAGCAAATGTGGTCGAATTGCAACACTATGTGGAGTTAGAAGATATGCTACATATGGCCATAAAGTAGAGAAGCAATTGAAGAGAAAAGGGACAGCTATGTATCAGTCGGGTTCTTCAGGTTCTAATCCGTCTTGGAAGCCGAGGTGGGAAAATAAAGGAGCCGGGGCTATTTCAAAGGGGAAGATTGAGTTACCCAAGGGAAATTAGGAGTCCGTTAACAAATTTCCACCCAAAGGGGAGTCTCAACCATCTAGGAGTAGAGATATCCAATGCTTCAAATACTTGGGAAGAGGACATGTGACTTCTCAATGCCCTAATAGGCGTGTCATTACCATGCGAGCGGAAGGAGCTTGGGAAAGTGGCAGCGATGAAGAGGACTATAGCGACATGCCCGCTTTGGAGGAAGCTAGTGATAATGAGGAATTATTATCTGGGGAGCATGGGCCGTTATTAGTAGCGAGGCGAGCCCTTAGTGCTCAAGTCAACGTGGATGACGTGGAGCAATAGAGGGAGAACATATTTCATACACGGTGTCACATCCAAGACAAGGTATGTAGTATGATTATTGATGGTGGTAGTTGTACAAATGTTGCTAGCACCACACTAATTGAGAAATTAGAATTACCACTGTTGAAGCATCCATCACCTTATAGACTTCAGTGGTTAAATGATAGTGGTGAAATTAAGGTGAATAGGAGGGTGTTAGTAATTTTTTTGATTGGTAGCTATGTGGATGAAGTGATGTGTGATGTGGTTCCTATGAAAGTAGGGCACATTTTGTTGGGTAGGTCTTGACAATATGATAGGAAGTTGACACATGAAGGGTATAAAAATAGATATAGTTTTACCAAGGATGGGAGAAAAATTACACTTACACAATTGAAACCATCAGAAGTTTATACAGATCAAGTTAAATTGAAAAATGATGAAGAACAAAAGGTGAGGAAACTTGAAAAAAAAAGAGTTGAGGCCACGATCTCAGAAAAAGGAGAGGAAAAGAGGGTTGGAGCCACGACTCCAGAAAAATGAGAGGCGAGAGAAAAAAAAAGTGTTGGGGTACATACCTCAGAAAAAGGAGAGGGAGCGAAGAGTGCCAGAAAAGAAAAACCAAGAGTGAGTTTCTATGCCAAAAGTAGTGAAATCAAGAAGGCTTTCGTGGAAAATCGACCAATGGTCCTTTTATTGTACAAGGAGTCATTCCTTTCCCTTGAGGAAACTAACACATCCCTCCCTAGTTTGGCTATTTGTCTCTTGCAGGAATTTGACGATGTATTTTCGGAGGATATACCTAGTGGGTTGCCACCCATTCGAGGTATTGAGTATCAGATTGATTTTGTTCCTGGAGCAGTCATTCCAAACCGTCCGGCCTATAGGAGTAATCCTGATGAGTTCCGGAGTGGCTCAACGAGCGTTGACCCGTTGCACGTGCCCGTAGGACCAATAACGAGACAAAGAGCCAAAAGAATCAAGCGGTAATGCAAGGATTCATGCAAGCGTGGATGGATGAGTGCTCAAGTGCAAAGATCTCATTTATGTTGCATAACAAAGTGGAAGAGGAGCCAACGTTATTACAATGCATTTGGATCGAAGAACAACAAGAAATTGAGGCAGAATCGAATTCACGGCCGTAACCCTACTTTTACGGCCATAAAATCATGTTGGAAAAATTTGGACAGAATGGCAATCACGGCCGTAAACCATGTTCTCACGGCCGTAACATCATCAAGACAAATTATGCAGAAGAGGACGTACGGCCGTAATACCAATCCTCACTGCCGTAAATAAAGTTTGGTAGTTTTTATATTTTTATTCAGAAAGTCGATTACAGCCATATATAAATTTGTCACGGCCGTAACATATGTTTTTAATTTTAATCCGTAGCATTCTTACGGCCGTAAACTCATAAGTCACGGCCGTAACATAGGATCCGCAATTTAGGATAATGTTAGGCGGTTGGTTTATTGTTTTGTTTATTTACAATTCTAGTTTATTTAGGTTGCTTTATTTTGTTAATCCTATATATATGGCTTTATTCAGCATTGTGAAATACAACTTTATTCTTGAGATTAATGATATTGAAGGTGAGATATTCCCTTAATTTTCTTCGTGTTCTCGTCGAACAAATTGAACTTATCAAAGGATTTGACAACCTTTGTGGCGTTCCCCCTTTGTGGTTCTTGTCTCCGCATCGTAACGGGTTTTGGGTTTAATATAACCACAGTTCTTGCGTCGTGAGGTCGTGGTTGCATTGTTACCGTCTACTATCTTAGATTTTAGAGCTTTCCGGCGTTTAATTCCGCGTGTTCTTGGTGATCCCCGTATCGGATCACATCAAATCCCGAGGAGACGAAGGAACTTCAGAGCCTGTCTCTAAATCCAATTATTTAGTATTCCAGTTCTTTTTCTTTTATTTCCAGTTATTAATCATTCAAAAAAAAAAAAAAAATAATTCCATTCCAATTCCTGTTTCTTGAAGTTTCTCCAGAAAATTCAAGATTTGCCAATTTCTGTTTTCTTGTTCTTGATTATTCTTGTTGAATAGGATATTTTAAAAAAAAAAAATCCGAAAATTACAAAAAAAAGAAAAAGAAAAGAGATAGTTGTTGATTTGAACAAGAAATCAAGAAAATAATCTTGGGCAAATCTTTCCAACAAATTCTTGTTTCCATAAAACTTCTTCTTGCAATAGAATTCTTGTTTCCATAATTTCTTTCTTAAATTTCCTAATTCCAATATTTTCCATCAACTTTCCTTATTTGCACTTTGGGGTTTATTCCACAAGGACCAAATTCGTGACTAGTTTAGTGGGTTCTTTGAGAACGTGGGAAAAAGGGAATAGAGAGGAAAAATGCAGAGTGGTGAGATTAATAGAGGGAAAAAGCCAAATTGAGTGATACACGAGCGATAAAACACGTGAGGATCTTTATTTAATTTTTTTTCTCTTTTCTTTATTACTAACCATGTCACAGAAAGAAGTTTCGTCGACGGAAAAGGATCTTCAAGATTTTAAAATGCTTGCAATGGTGGAGGAACGGTTTGCAAAATGGGAGGCGAGGTTGGATGCCAAGTTGGAAGCAAAATTTGGTCCACAATCCGGCGAGAATGTGGAAAGGGTAAATAATCCGGGGGAGACACGTGGTGCGGGAATTGCTCAACCACGTCAGGATCAACCGCGCAATTTCCCTAATTTACGGAGACCACTAAGGTATGACTTCAACCCACAATTTAGAGCTAGGAATGAACGTGTTGAGGTTGTTGATAGTGATGAGGATAGTGGTGAATTGTCTATTACTAGTGTTGGTAGGAGACGAAATCGGGGAGAAAGACGTGATAGGGGATATAGGCATGATCGTAGGGATGATGTCGATGGACATGTTGGTAACATTAAAATGTCCATTCCCTCGTTTCAGGGTAAGAGTAATCCGGACGTTTATTTTGAATGGGAAAAGAGGGTAGAATTAATTTTCGATTGTCATAATTATTCTGAAGCTAAAAAGGTTAAATTGGCAGTCGTAGAATTTACTGATTATGCTATAGTATGGTGGGATCAATTGGTTACTAGTAAAAGGAGGAATGGGGAGAGGCCAATTGAAACTTGGGATGAGTTGAAGGCTCTTATGAGAAAATGATTCGTGCCTGGACATTACTATAGGGATCTCTACCAAAAATTACAAACCCTTTCCCAAGGTAGTAAAAGTGTGGAGAATTACCATAGGGAGATGGAGGTTGCCATGATTAGGGAAAATATAGAGGAAGACCCGGAGGCAACCATGGCTAGGTTTTTAAATGGTTTAAATCGAGATATTGCTAATGTTATTGAATTGCAGCATTATATCGATTTGGAGGAAATGCTTCACATGGCCATGAAGGTGGAGCGACAACTAAAAAGGAAGGGAACTTCAAAATTCTCTACAACTTCTAATTCTTTTGGTAAGTCTACATGGAGTGGGACTTCTAAAAATGATGGGGTTGTGTAGAAAAATAAATTTGAGGCACCAAAGGGAAAAGTAGAGCCACCCAACAAAGGTAAAATTGCTTCTGATTCTCAAACTCCTAGGACTAGGGATATTCGTTGTTTTAAATGTTCGGGTTTAGGACATATTTCTTCACAATGTCCAAATAAACCAATATTGGTTATGCGTGAAGGGGTATTAAGTTCGGAGGATGAGAAAGAGGGAGAAGTGGAGGATGAGTATAAGGATATGCCAGCTCCAGAGGATGTTAGTGAAAATGATGATGGGGACTATGCAGTAGCTAAATCACTTGTCACTAGGAGAGCCCTTAGTACTCAAGTTAAGGTGGAAGAGTCGGGTGAGCAGTGAGAAAATATATTTCATACTAGGTGCTTTGTGAATAACAAGGTGTGTAGTTTGATAATAGATGGTGGTAGTTGTGCGAACGTTGCTAGCACTACTCTAGTGGAGAAATTATGCCTACCTATACTAAAACACCCTAGGCCATATAAGCTACAATGGTTAAATGAATCGGGTGAGATTAAGGTGAATAAACAGGTGGTAGTTGATTTGGCGATTGGGAAGTATGAAGATAGGGTGGTTTGCGATGTGGTACCCATGCATGCGGGGCACATCTTGTTGGGAAGGCCATGGAAATTCGATAGGAAGGTTATTCATGATGGCTTTAAAAATAGGTATACCTTCACTAAGGATGGGAAAAATATCAAACTAATGCCTTTATCACCTCAACAGGTCTATGAAGACCAATTGAAATTAAAAAGTGAGGAAGAGAGAAAGAGGGTCGGGACCACGTTCCCGGAAAAAGGAGAGTTGAGTGAACAGAAGAGTGTCGGGACCACGATCCCGGAAAAAGGAGAGTCGTGTGAAAAATCGAGAGTTGGGACCACGATCCCAGAAAAAGGAGAGGGTGTGACGAGTGCCAGTAAAAATAAAAGAGAGAAAACAAAGATGAGCTTTTACGCAAAACAGAGTGATATCACCAAAGCTATTTCTACAAATAAACCAGTGATTTTACTCATGTATAAGGAATCTCTCCTTGTACTTGATGAAGCTAATCACTCCCTCCCAAGTTTAGCTGTGTCTCTTTTGCAAGAATTTGCAGATTTATTTCCCGAGGAGATTCCTAGTGGGCTGCCGCCAATTCGAGGGATTGAACACCAGATTGACTTTGTGTCAGGAGCAGTCATTCCAAACAGGCCAGCTTATAGGAGCAATCCCGAAGAGACTAAAGAGCTACAAAAGCAGGTTGAAGAGCTGTTGAAAAAGGGTTATGTTAGGGAAAGCATGAGCCCATGTGCAGTACCAGTTCTGTTGGTACCTAAAAAGGATGAGACTTGGAGGATGTGCGTGGATTGTAGAGCAGTCAACAATATTACGGTAAAGTATCGCCATCCCATACCTAGACTTGATGACATGCTTGATGAACTTTATGGTGCTAGTATGTTTAGTAAAATAGACCTTAAGAGTGGTTATCACCAAATTCGTATGAAAGAAGGTGATGAATGGAAAACCGCCTTCAAAACCAAATATGGTTTATATGAATGGATGGTTATGCCGTTCGGCCTCTCAAATGCACCTAGCACTTTTATGAGATTAATGAATCATGTCTTGCATGCTTACATTGGTAAATTCGTTGTGGTATACTTTGATGACATTTTGGTATATAGTAAGAACTTAGGTGATCACATTGAACATTTAAGATCTGTTTTGGAAGTTTTGAAAACTGAAAAACTATATGCTAATTTTAAAAAGTGTACTTTTTGCATGGAAAATGTAATTTTTCTTGGTTTTATCATTAATGCTAATGGTGTTGAGGTAGATGAGGAGAAAATTCGTGCTATTAAAGAATGGCCAACTCCCAAAAGTATTACGGAGGTTAGGAGCTTCCACGGGTTGGCTGGGTTTTATAGGAGATTTGTTAAAGATTTTAGCACACTTCTAGCACCACTCACAGAAATAGTCAAGAAAAGTGTAGGATTCCATTGGGGGGAGCACAAAAAAATGCTTTTAAAATGCTTAAGGATAGGTTATGTTCTGCACCGGTTTTGGCTTTACCCAACTTTAACCAAACCTTTGAGATTGAATGTGATGCATCAGGAATAGGTATTGGAGCCGTTCTTATGCAGGAAAAAAGGCCGCTTGCATTTTTCAGTGAAAAGCTTAGTGGGGCAGTTTTGAATTATCTTACCTACGACAAGGAGCTTTATGCTCTTGTTCGTGCCTTGGAGACATGGCAGCACTATCTGTGGCCAAAGGAATTCGTCATACACACTGACCACGAGTCACTGAAACACCTCAAGGGTCAAGGTAAGCTAAACAAAAGACACGCCCGTTGGATGAAATTCATCGAGACTTTTCCATACGTCATTCGCTATAAGCAAGGTAAGGAGAATGTGGTAGCCGATGCCCTTTCTCGCAGGTACGTATTTCTAAACTCTTTAAATACGAAGTTGCTTGGGTTTGAATATATAAGAGGTATGTATGCTAATGACCTTGATTTTTCTATCATTTACGCTTCATGTGAAAAAGGTGCAATTGATAAATTTTATAGGCATGATGGCTATTTGTTTAGGGAAAGTAAACTTTGTGTGCTTAATTGTTCTATGCGTGAATTGCTAGTGCATGAGGCTCATGGTGGGGGGTTAATGGGACACTTTGGTGTTACTAAGACATTAGAAACTTTACAAGAGCACTTTTATTGGCCTAAAATGAAAAAGGATGTTCACCATATTTGTGAAAGGTGCATAACTTGTAAGCAATCTAAGTCTAGAGTCTTACCACAAGGTTTGTATACACCTTTGCCCGTACCTAATGATCCTTGGGTAGATATATCCATGGATTTTGTGTTAGGTCTGCCTAGGACAAAAAAAGGTAGAGACTCGATATTTGTGGTAGACAGGTTTAGCAAAATGGCGCATTTTATTCCTTGTAATAAAAATGATGACGCAACAAACATAGCTGACCTATTCTTTAGGGAGGTTGTGAGACTCCATGGGGTACCTAGGAGTATTGTGTCTGATAGGGATGTTAAGTTCCTAAACTACTTTTGGAAAGTCTTGTGGGGAAAGATGGGTACTAAATTATTATTTTCTATTACGTGTCACCCGCAAACTGATGGCCAAACAAAGATAGTTAATAGGACATTAATCCAACTTTTGCGCAGTGTAATAAATAAGAATTTAAAAAGTTGAGAGGAATGTTTTCCATTTGTGGAATTTTCTTATAATCGATCTGTGCATTCTACTACTTCATATTCACCTTTTGAAGTTGTTTATGGGTTCAACCCGCTAACTCCTCTTGATTTAATTCCTTTACCTGCAGATGAACTGAGCAGTTTGGACAGGGCAAAAAAAGCTAAGCTTGTGAAAGAGCTTCATGAGAAGGTGAAAGGGCAAATTGAAAAGAAAAATGAGCATTATGCGACTCATGCCAACAAAGGTAGGAGGCAAGTGACATTCGAGCCGGGTGATTGGGTGTGGGTGCACTTGCGAAAGGAGCGATTTCCAACCCAAAGAAAGTCTAAGTTGCAGCCAAGAGGCGATGGACCTTTTCAGATCCTTGAAAAGATAAATGAGAATGCATATAAACTCGATCTTCCAGGTGAGTATAACGTGTATGCTTCTTTTAATGTTGCTGATCTTTCTCTGTTTGATGCAGGTGATGATTCGGGGACGAATCCTTTTCAACAGGGAGGGGATGATGAGTTCCGGAGTGGCTCAACGAGCGTTGACCCGTTGCACGTGCCCGTAGGACCAATAACGAGACAAAGAGCCAAAAGAATCAAGCAGGCAATGGAAGGATTCATGCAAGCGTGGATGGATGAGTGCTCAAGTGCAAATACCTCATTTATGTTGCATAACAAAGTGGAAGAGGAGCCAACGTTATTAAAATGCATTTGGATCGAAGAACAACAAGAAATTGAGGCAGAATCGAATTCACGGCCGTAACCCTACTTTTACGGCCGTAAAATCATGTTGGCAAAATTTGGACAGAATGGCAATCACGGCCGTAAACCATGTTCTCACGGCCGTAACATCATCAAGACAAATTATGCAGAAGAGGACTTACGGCCGCAATACCAATCCTCACTGCCGTAAATAAAGTTTGGTAGTTTTTATATTTTTATTCAGAAAGTCGATTACGGCCGTATATAAATTTGTCACGGCCGTAACATATGTTTTTAATTTTAATCCGTAGCATTCTTACGGCCGTAAACTCATAAGTCACGGCCGTAACATAGGATCCGCAATTTAGGATAATGTTAGGCGGTTGGTTTATTGTTTTGTTTATTTACAATTCTAGTTTATTTAGGTTGCTTTATTTTGTTAAGCCTATATATATGGCTTTATTCAGCATTGTAAAATACAACTTTATTCTTGAGATTAATGATATTGAAGGTGAGATATTCCCTTAATTTTCTTCGTGTTCTCGTCGAACAAATTGAACTTATCAAAGGATTTGACAACCTTTGTGGCGTTCCCCTTTGTGGTTCTTGTCTCCGCATCGTAACGGGTTTTGGGTTTAATATACCCATAGTTCTTGCGTCGTGAGGTCGGGGTTGCATTTTTACCGTCTACTATCTTGGATTTTAGAGCTTTTTGGCGTTTAATTCCGCGTGTTCTTGGTGATCCCCGTATCGGATCACATCAAATCCCGAGGAGACGAAGGAACTTCAAAGGCAAGTGGAGGAATTGATGAGCAATGGGTACATAAGGGAGAGTATGAGTCCATGTGCCTACCCGTGTTACTTGTACCAAAGAAGGAGGGACTTGGAGAATGTGTGTTGATTGTAGAGCCATCAACAACATAACGGTAAAGTATCGTCATCCTATTCCTAGGTTAGATGATATGTTGGATGAATTGCATGGCTCTAGCATATTTAGTAAAATTGATCTTAAGAGTGGTTATCATCAAATTCGAATGAAGGAAGGAGATGAGTGGAAAACTGCTTTTAAAACTAAATATGGCTTGTATGAATGGTTAGTTATGCCGTTTGGACTTACTAATGCACCTAGCACATTTATGCGTTTAATGAATCACGTTTTACGTGCATTTATAGGTAAATTCATTGTAGTTTACTTCGACGATAACTTGATATATAGTAAAACTTTGAATGAGCATGTGGAGCATGTTAGGTGTGTGCTTGTGGTTTTGAGGCAAGAACAACTTTTTGCTAATTTTAAAAAGTGTACATTTTGCATGAAAAAAGTTGTATTTCTTGGCTATGTGGTTAGTGTTAAGGGGATAGAAGTAAATGAAGAGAAAGTCAAAGCTATTAAAGAATGGCCAACACCTAAAAGCATAACTGAGGTTAGAAATTTTCATGGATTGACTAGTTTTTATAGGCGTTTTGTTAAGGACTTTAGCACAATTTCCGCACCACTCACAGAAATTATCAAAAAAAGTGTAGGGTTTAAATGGGGAGTAGAACAGGAGCATGCATTTGAGACTATCAAAAATATGTTGTGTAAAGCACCGGTTTTATCACTTCCTAACTTTGACAAGGCTTTTGAGATTGAATGTGATGCCTCAGGGCTAGGTATTTGAGCTTTTTTAATGCAGGATCGAATGCCAGTAGCTTATTTTAGTGAAAAGCTAAAAGGTACTGCTCTTAATTACCCCACATATGACAAGGAGTTGTACTTACTTGTGCGCGCTTTGGAGACATGGCAACATTCCTTGTGGCCTCGAGAGTTCGTGATACACACTAATCATGAATTCTTGAAGCATTTGAGGGGTCAAGCTAAGCTGAGTAAGAGACATGCAAGGTGGGTAGAGTTCATCGAAACATTTCCCTATGTCATCCGGTACAAACAAGGTAAGGAAAATGTGGTGGCAGTTGCATTGTCTCGAAAGTATGTCCTTTAAATTTCTTTGAATGCTAAATTGCTTGGATTTGAATATATTAAGGACATGTATGCTAATGATCCGGACTTTACTAGTATTTATGATTCATGTGGTAAGGGGGTTGTGGATAGATTCTTTAAACATGATGAACATTTCTATTAGCCTAAGATGAAGATTGACGTGGCTCGAGTTTGTAGTAGGTGCATTACTTGCAAGAAGGCAAAATCTAGGATTAAACCCCATGGATTATATATGCCTTTACCCGTCCGTAGTGAACCTTGGATCGATATCTCTATGGATTTTGTTTTGGGTTTACCTAGGACTAAGAAGGGAAGAGATTCGATTTTTGTGGTAGTAGATCGCTTTAGTAAAATGGCACATTTCATACCATGCCAAAAAACTGACGATGCTACCAACATAGTTGATATTTTTTTTAGGGAAGTCGTGTGCCTACATGGGGTTCCTAAGAGTATAGTCTCGAATAGGGATGTTAAGTTCCTTAGTCATTTTTGGAGAGTCTTGTGGAACAAACTAGGAACAAAACTACTTTTCTCTACAACTTGTCACCCACAGACCGATGGACAAATCGAAGTAGTAAATAGGACCATGATTCAATTGTTGCGCACCATAATCAATAAAAATCTGAAAAATTGGGAAGAGTGTTTACCATTTATTGAATTTGCATATAATAGGGCTATACATTCTACTACTTCTTGTTCACCATTTGAAACTGTTTATGGTTTTAATCCGCTAACAGCATTGGATTTAATTCCTTTACCTGAGAATGAACGTAGTAGTTTGGATGGAAAGAAAAAGGCTGAGATGGTTAAATCACTCCACGAAAAGGTGAGGTTGGCAATTGAAAAGAAACATGAAAACTATGCATCACAGGCTAACAAAGGAAGAAAAGACGTCATCTTTGAACCCGGTGATCGGGTTTGGGTACATTTAAGAAGGAGCGGTTTCCGGAACAACGCAAGTCAAAGTTACAACCGCGAGGAGATGGTCCATTTTAAGTGATTGAAAGGATCAACAACAATGCCTATAAACTAGATCTTCCTGCTGAGTATAATGTTTCGGCTATGTTTAATGTTTCTGATCTATCTCCGTTTGATGCAGGTACATATTCGAGGTCAAATCCTTTCAAGGAGGGAGGGGATGATGTGATCCAGACCACGAATACAAGCCCGCCTAAAGATCCGTTGATGATCAAAGGAGGACCGATGACTCGATTACAAACAAAAAGGGTCAACAAAGCAATGGACACGCTAGTACAAGAAACAATGGCCAAAACAATGTTCGTGTCATCAAAAGAAGCAAGTTCCATGTTGGGACCGAGCCAAAATGACAAGTGGATCAACCTTATTTAAGTAGCCGAAGGAAATTGTGAAGTTTCATATTTATGGTCGTAACCTATATTTATTACGGCCTTAACGAGTCCACTGCTGAAAACTAAAATTCTGAAAAGTTGGACTTACGGCCGTAACTCACACGTGTCACTGCCGTAATGCAGGCTCGGGTTGAAAACAAGATTTTCAGAAAATATGACTTACGGCCGTAAATTAAGTCTCATGGCCATAACTGTTAAACAGAAAGCTTCTTACTGCCGTAAAGAATAAGGTCACGGCCGTAACCGCTAATACGTGTAGTTTTGATTTTTTTTATTTCTTTCCATATTTTTAGCAATTTCATTCCTTGTTTAATTAGGACTCTTAAGCCAGATTTTGACCCTATTTATAGCGATGTAATTCTCATTATTAGGAAGACAATTATTGATATTATTGAGAGGTAAATTTCTTTCAACTTCGTTCTTCATTGAACACAATTCGAACTTGCGAGTAATTCTTGTTTGTTCAAATCTCGGTGAGAATTAATATTGCTTGTGATCAAGAGGTCAATATATCCCTGTGATTATATGGGTTTTTTGGTTCAATTAATTTTAATTGGATCCATAAATCGTGGTTTCTTGGCGTTCTTGGGTCGATTCAATATTTTGTGGGTTGCGTAGCTACAATTGCTACGTGGTTTGCATCATGTAAGTTGGATATTAGAACGTTACCTGCCATAAGATTTTGATCCTAATCATTTTCCTGTTTGAGCTTTTGGGAACATAATCTATTATGTCACCGTTGTCATATACCTCTAATATTTTCTCATGATCGTTCCCATTCGGTGTGATATGAGGTAGGCATCATCAATGGTTTGGTTTGTACTATGCCTTTCAATAACTTTGTAATCCTTGAGTTGATCCTTCACCTTTCTCTAAGAATGTCAACAAGGTGTTTGGCAGATATTTCCTGATCATGCATATCGAGTTTTTCGATAAAATCTCTTCAATATCCAACAAGAGTAATGAAGAAGTGAAAACTTCCTTCTCATTGCAAAACTCAGGGTCATTGATCCTGCCTCACATTAAGTTACCTCAAAAAAATCCAAATGCTTCAAAAAATTGTGGCTCGGGTTCTTTGTATATAACCTATGGAGGTGTAAGGACCTTGATGGATTTTGTTTTGCTCTGTTTGGCAAACTATATAAAAATTTGTTTTTAAACAATATAATTTCTCAAATCACTTTTTAACTACACACATTTTCTCTCTCCATTTTTCAACAACATATTTCACCTCAAAAACATAAAAAAGTATGTTTTTAAACACAAAATTTTTAACAAACGGAGGCATAATCATCTATCTCTCCTTGTTTGGGTGGGACCTCTAGCCATCTACGAGATGCGTAAACTAATAAGTATCGCTATTTGTACTTAGGATTTTAAAAGGAAAGCTTTTCCAAGTTAGAAGTTTTCAAAATCGAAGTTTCATGAAATAGAAGTTTCTAAAAAGAATTTTGTAAAAAGGGTGAAAATTTCTTAAATTTTGAGTAAATTTATTGCTTTTATTATTTTCTATGTCTTCGAACTTGACAAAGAATAACTAAAATGCTTTTAGGTGAGGAAAGATGTCATATTGGATCACTTCAGTCCCAAGTTTTCTTTTTACAATTTAAGTCTTTTTAACAAAACCTTCTATTTTTGCACGCAAATCAAATAAAACTCAAATAATAACTGAAAATGAAGCATTCAAAAATATAAACCTCTTAATTCCTACTAAAAGGTTTTCTAAAATAATGAGATTCCCATGATTCGATCTAATTTTCTGAACTTCAGGATTTCTAGGGTCGAATGTCCTCATAAGATAATGTATTTTCTATCCATAATTGAACACTAGTCAACTATAAACAATAAGGGTAATATACATATGCATGCAATCTCATGTTCGATGTCTCAAATTTTACCACCAACATGGATACACGTGGAAGGAAAATTTGTAACTTGAGTGCCAAGTAGTTGGTGCCTGCAACTAGGGACGGACAGGGGGGTCCTGAGTGTCACATGACCCCCCAATTTTTAAGTTAATTTTTTTTTTTTAATTCTAAAACCCTAAAATATAACACTACTTTCCTTCATTTTCACTCCCTTTCTTCTACTGCCAAGTGCCATACCCACACCCAGTTTCCTGAAGATTGAAACCTTCTATACTTTAGTACACAAGTTGGTGAATATTGTTGAGGATTGGCTAAACGGTTTGATCTTATTCGAGAGAAAGAAATACTTAAAATTATTGAAGCACTCAGTGTTGGTGAAATAGTAAGCGGTCGAGGTCTCAACCAAGAAACTACACTTAAGCGATCTGATGATATACGTTGGGGCTCTGACTACAGTTGTTTAATTAACTTTATTGTCATGTTCTCAACTACAATTGATGTTGTTGAAATGATTGCTACTGACACTACAATTTCCGAAACAAGAGGTGATGAATGTATTTTATTAGAATCGATGTTAAAGTTTGAACTAGCATTTCATCTACATCTCATGAAAAAAATCTTTGGAATTTCAAATGAATTGTCTAAAGCATTATAAAGGAAAGTTCAAGATATTGTCAATGCCATGAGATTGTGACATTATGTAAAATATAGCCCCAAATCATGAGAGATAGTTTGATCATGCACAAAAGTTGGTTGCAAAAAATAAAAATGAAGTTTATCCATTAGTCTAGAAGCTTGTGACATTGGTCTTAGTTCTTCCCGTGGTTACTGCTACAGTCGAAAGAACATTTTTTGCAATGACTTATGTCAAAAATTGGTTGTACAATCGAATTGGGAATCAGTGGTTGAATGATAGTTTGATTGCATATATTGAGAACGATTTATTTGAAAATGATGTAATTATGGAACATTATTAAAATATGAGAACTCGAAGAGAACAATTGTAATAATTTTTTTTTGCAAGTTTGATTATGCCCCCTAATTCTAAATGTCTACATCTGCCACTGCTTGCAACGTGTCTTACGCATATCTGTAACACCCAAAGTTTCAAATTCTAAATATAAAAGTGTTAACTTCCTTTCACTTTAAATGCAGAAATAAAAGGTTTTAATTATTTAAATTTTGATTTTTTCGGTTGAAGAATTCTAAAGAAAAGTTGGCAGAGTCTCTCCTATAAATTGGACTTAGTCAACTTGTAAAGGGACATCACAACGATTTTAAAACATAAAAACTACAACTCATTCAATATTTAACCACAATCAAACCAAAACATTAAACATCATCAAACTACTTCAACATTTATCCCCAACTCCATACAATAATAATTCCAAACCATAAACATGAACTAATGAAATATGAGATAAACTAACCACTCCTTGAAGTACTTTAACTTATTTAAAATTAAATGTAAACAAGTATTTAAAGAACAAACGAATAAATGAATAACCAATAAAAAACTGAAATGTAATCCTTTAATTCAATTTTAAAATGTTTCAAACTCGAGTAGTGCATGAGTCTACCACCAAGCTCTCTCCTCTAATCACTAGCTCTCATCACCTGAAATAGGGAGAAATGAAAGGGTGAGTTAAGCTGAGCAAGTAAACATCGTGCACGTGATGCATGCTTATGATATGAAATACCTTAATACTTTGAAATATGTATCCCATTTACTTTAACTTTCAAACTTTTGAAACTTCCACTTTAACATTTTAAAACTTTTATTTCATTTCCATCGTGAGCTCACGTGGTGTGTCTTCTATACAATCAGACAGCAATGAGCATGCCTTATTTGGAACCATATTCCTTACACTGCAACATTGTAATGACTCGGGTCCTACTTAACGAGCTGTCCCAGGTGTTAGATTCGACGTATTGTCCTCACTATATCAACATGAATCTTTTCAGCATGCTTTGTTATCACTCGCACGCTCCCCGAGAAAGCTTTCGAGGGGTCACCCATCATAGAATTGCTCCAAACTAAGCAGGCTTAACTGTGGAGTTTTTAACGATGGAATTCCGGAAAAGAAGGTGCACTTTATTGGTATAAGTAGTACCTATCAAATCTTTTAAGCTTTCCTGGCCTGGGAGTTACAATCACCCCTCGTTAGACTCGAGACGTTCTCATTGCGATTAAATCATTTGAGGATTCGTTGCCAAGCGTTGGGATTCTAGATGTGGCTATTACGGGTTCAACAGGTGTCTCCCGCCCTATGGCGCAGCACTTTGTACCACATAGCACTTACTTCCCGATTTTCGGCTGGTGGTCGGCTCTGATACCATTTGTAAGGACCCGAGTCCCACTTATGGGTTGTCCTGGCCGTTAGACTCGACGTACTGTCCCACTATACCAACATGAGTCTTTTCAGAGTGCTTTATTCTCACTCGCACACTCCTTGAGAAAACTTCCTAGGGGTCACCTATCATAGAATTGCTCCAAACCAAGCACGCTTAACTGTGGAGTTTCTAATGATGAAATTCCAGAAAAGAAGGTGCACCTTGTTGGTATGAGTAGTATCTATCAAATCTTGTAAGCTTTCTGACTTGGGTGTTACAAGAACGGTTTGACATTTACTTTCATCCCACCATGAACCGTTAAAAACCATTTACATTCACCCTACAATGCAGCTTAACTTTTTTTTCGTCTCGTAAATCAGTCCCTCGTGTCCCATTTTCCACTTAATTTTTGAATGACATAGAAGAAGTACACACATTTCTTTCTTAAAACTTGGCATACATAACTTTTAACTTTAAGAGAAAATTGCACTTTTCCACATTTTTATTTAAAACACTTGACATTTCAAATTCAATTAAAAATGCATTCTTGTCGATGAAATGACATGATAACATGCATTCTTGAACATTCTTTAAATAAAAAAATACTTGCATAAAGTAAACTAACAGTATCAATAGTAGACAAATTGCAAGCCAGCTACTTAAACACATTAATTCACATTAACCATTAAACTTGGATGAAGATATGGGAAGTTTACTTACCTGGAGTCCTTAAGTTTTACTTCTAGGAATTGCAAGTGGAGGAGTCTTGGTTGCCCATAAAGTTAATATAACAAAAATCCTAGTTACATCCATTCATCAATTAAGATTTTTAATTGAAAAACACATTTACAGTTTGACCCAAACTTGACATTAAGCTATGTCCAATACAAGTCATACTATTTTTGAAATAAGATATTAACTTCAAGGGAAAAATTTGAAATCTTACTTATCAAATTATACAATAGTAAAAACTATGAAATATTCACCCCAACTACTTAAATTTCACAAGGACAATTCCAATAGGTATTCTAACTATTCATAAATCTGAAATTTAACATACCTCCCTTTATGATTTCCCCGAGTTTGAAATTACAATTTTCAACTGTAAAAATTAAACCTAAAGAGTTAACTGACACAATTAAATTCATACATTTCAAAACCTCAGAATTATATATATATATATATATATATATATATTGTGTGTGCGCGCGCGCGTGAGAGAGAGAGAGATTGTGTTCCTGTGTGCATTCAATTTGTGTGTGTGTCTGTGTGTGTGTTTCACGTGCGAGGAGGAGAGAGATGGGAAAAGAAGGAAGGTTTTCGTAGGTGGTGGTGGTCAGCGTCGTGAGCTATCGTGGGCGAGGGAGAGCAAACAAGAGGGAGGCGGTAGAGATTGTAGTTGAGAGAGAGAGAGAGAGAGAGAGAGAGAGAGAGAGAGAGAGAGAGAGAGAGAGAGAGAGAGAGAGAATGGCGAGTTGGATGTTTAGGGATTTAAGTTAGATTTTAAATTTTTGGAAATTGCAACTAAATCCCTCAATTCTCTTCTTTTGTTTAATTAATTCCACAACTTTCAAATAAATCTCAAAGTGCCATTAAACTTTTCCCAATTTCAATTTAATGCAATTTCGGAAACTTAAAACTCAGCTAAATAGAAAATAGGAAGATTAGTAAATAACATTAACAATCACACATAATTAATTTGTGAACATTCTAACTGGCACATTGATCGTTACAACATCCAAATCCTTCATAGCAAAATAATTCAAATTTAGACAACAATAATTATCAATTAAATAATTTATAATAATATTAACATAAACATTACGTGGAATTTAAAGATGTACGTAAGAATGAAACAGTATCACAATTCCTTACCCCCTAAAAAAATTTCATTCTTGAAATTCAAATTTACCAAAAATAAGTGGATACTTGTAACATGTTTCATCCTCACGTTTCCAAGTAGCCTCTTCTACATCAAGATTCCCCAATAGGACTTTGACTAATGTTATCTTCTTCCTTCCAAATTCATTTTCTACCTTCTCTACGATTCTCACAGGTGACTTCTTGTAAGTCAAATCCATGTCAAATCATTCCCACTTATACCTCTAGAATCATAAGAGGTTGGAACAGGCCAGAAGGTTGTTGGTGTTTGTCCTTAACTGCTTGAAAAATAAGACAATGCTATACATAATCTGCCACGTCTCGACTCATGCCAACCAAACAAAAATAATTTTTCAAATCTCGAGCTATCTTAGTACTAGTGAATTGAATAAGGAGTGTTATGAATTTCCTTCGTAATTCCGTGCTTCAACTCCTTATAGTTAGGGAATACCAATCTACTACCGTGTTGAAGAGCACAATCTGTAGTGATAATAAAATCACTGTGCTTTCCCTCAATCACCTCAGTACGAACCTTCATTATTCGGTGGTCCTTAGATTGCAAAGCTTTAATTTTCACAAGAATTGTCGATTCCAAGGTAATGTTGGCGAGATAACCCGACTTGCCTTTAGGAAAAATTTCCAACTCAAGCCCTTTGGGAACTAGGATTGTTCTAGACACTAAGTTAATGACAAGTTCAATCTCCCTTTTGGGTGGTAAATCTTAAAGGTAGTTTGGAAACACATCCAATTATTCTCGAGCGATTGCAATTTGTTCAATACATATCTTGAGTCCAATACAGCTTGGGACAATGTTGACAATCAAGACTGGGTCTCCATATGCGGAGATGGATAACTCAATCCTTCAACAAATGTAGGACTTGCAAATGAGTGAGTAGCCTCGAATAGAGCAGGATAGTAGCAAATACGTCACACGTACAAAGTGCCTAACACTACAGGAGTTGTATATCTATATATATGCATGAACATAAATCATATTAATTTACAAAAATGTCTAGTAGTAAATTGTAAGTACTTGACACTACGATCGATACATCTTTAGCTTCCTTCTTAGACATGGCATGATCCGTTCCTGAGTAGACTTAATTTTCTCTCCACAATCATTAGCTACATATTATCATATTTATAGTAGACACCCTGACATTCATTGGCAAGATGTCCAGGCTTTCCACACCTAAAACATAACCCCTTACCTTGACAGCACTCGCCAAGGTGTCCTTTGCTACACTTCGGGCAGGCCATTCTTTACTGCTTATTTAGTTGGTGATTCTTATTATTTCCCCAGTCACTTCTCCTTTTCTAATCATTTTAATTCCATCCTTTAGAATCTCCACCCTCGAGTTTCTGGCCAATCGATTGGGCACTATTCTCTTCTTTATTCATGAGTCGTATCCTTTCCACCTAGAGGGATTTGTTGACCACCTCTCGATAAATGGTGAGTTCAAAAGGGATCACTACCTGTTTAATTTTTGGATTAAGCCCTTCCTCAAAGCATCTTGTCCTTGTCTCTTCGGTAGCTACTAAGTCTGGAGCAAACTTAGCTAACCCAGCAATTCTGTCTCATTTTCTACAATTGATCGACTCCCTTGCTCCAATTTGAGAAATTCGCTTTCCTTCTGCTGGCGGATGCTCATGGGAAAATATTTCTCATTGAAAGTTATGGTAAACATTTCTCATGGGAAAGGGTCAGTATCATTTTCATATTGAAGTTGCACTATCAGCTACCAATCATATGTGTCACCTTGGAGCATGTAGGAAGCAAATTTAACCTTTTCCTCATCAATGCATCCCATGACTATGAAAGATTTTTAGATCTCGGTCAACCATTTCTTTGCCTTAAGAGGGTCAGTAGCTCCAATCAAAGATGGTGGAGACAGTCTCTTAAATTCTAAGACACTAATGTGCCCTATTTTCTCGTTACCTCCGGTATAGTTGGCTTGTCCTAACGTAGCCAATTCATGCATAAAGGCCACCATCATCATCATCAGAGTGCTTGAAGGGGTGGTGTTATTGGCCATCTCTTCATTTTGAGTGTGGGAAGTACCCTCTTGAGTGTTGTAACGTGTAGTACGGATCATTTCTAGATTAGAAAATATCATGCTCAAAAGTAATACACATATTAATGTGCAATAACTTTCAATATTGGAAACATTAAATAGTAATTAATAACTTAAACAAAAATTAACCTTACAAGATGATCGAGGAAGATACACTTGCCATGACTTGATAAGTGCATTTTATACACTTATTGATGTGTTCCGGACCCTCGCCAATCGGAGTCATAGCAGGTTTGACTGGAAAATTTAAATATTCAAGCCAAATTGGAGCAAAAACGAGGCAAAAGGGATCAGTTTGGTTCTTACGACCGTAATGTTAAGATTATCACGGCCGTAATCAAGTCACTGATCAAAATGAAGAATTCCAGGTTTTCAAAGTTACGGCCGTAAGTATTATGGTCACGGCCGTAATCCTTAAGCAGAAGAATAGTTACGGCCGTAAGTGATGCTGTCACGGTCGTAAATCCAGTTTTTCGCAAATAATGTGGACTTTTAATTCCTTTTTCATTATTTAATTTCCTTATCAGTTTTAGCTATTTTAGGTTAGTTAGAACTCTATTTTGAGTCCATTAGCGACTAGGGTTTTATTTTGCTTATTTATACACTTTTTCCATTCATTGTAATCAGATTTGATTTTGAATAAACAATTGTTATTGAGGATTCAATAAAAGATATAGGTGGATTCCTATGTTTTCGAACTTATCAAGAATATTTCTCGTGGCCTTCAAATACCGAACTTATCAAATATTTCTTGAGAATATTTGTGGCGTTCAAAAACCAGAAACTTATCAGGGAGATTGGACAAATCCTTGTGGCGTTTCGAAAGTCGTGGTTCTTTATTCCGCATCGTCGAGTCATCACGTCGTGAATATTGGGTCATGATTCATCCGTCCAACCTGTAGCGACCAAGAATTTTTACGCGATTAATAATTATTTTAATAGAAAATCGTGTCGCTACTATTTCACCCATTTTTATTAAGTTAACGCCGCGACGTATTCGTATAGCCAAGTCAAGAAATAATCGAGATCGTTCGATTTTAAATTAAATTCCGAATTTCTAAAAATATCTCCATTCTCTTGATTTAAAGTATATTAAGTCCAAGTACTTAATTCAATGTTATCCCAATATTTATTTATACAAAAATTATTTTTATTATTGAAATTAAGAAAATATATGCAAGCATGAGAGGTTCCATTATATGTAATCATGAAGAGCATAATATTTGTATAAATATGGAAAAGTATATGAATGATTTATATACTCCATTATATATAATCATGAAAAGCATAATAATTGTATAAATATGGAAAAGTATATGAATGGTTGATAGACTCCATTATATGTAATCATGAAGAGCATAATATTTGTATAAATATGGAAAAGTATATGAATGAATTATATACTCCATTATATATAATCATGAAGAGCATAATATTTGTATAAATATGGAAAAGTATATGAATGATTGATAAGACTCCATTATATGTAATCATGAAGAGCATAATATTTGTATAAATATGGAAAAGTATATGAATGATTTATATACTCCATTATATATAATCATGAAGAGCATAATAATTGTATAAATATGGAAAAGTATATGAATGATTGATAGACTCCATTATATATAATCATGAAGAGCATATTATTTGTATAAATATGGAAAAGTATATGAATGGTGCTTTACTTTAAGAAAATGATGTGTTAAAATTAATAGAATTGAATGATTATGTTTACAATATGCAAACTTTATACATCTATTTAAACCCATCTCTTTTACACACAACTCTACACATATACACTTATTTCCAACCTCTTGACAAAATCCACAAGTAAGAGAAATTCAAGGTGGTCAAGAAAGTTTTGGTCCATTTACTACTACACTTCATTTTAATCTTTTAAAAGGTAAGTATATCTTATGTTTTTATGAAAATTAAGTATGTTGTTATGAAATGTAAATATACTTTAAGTTTTTATGAAAAGTAAGTATGTTTTTATGAAAGGTATTACCTTATGTTTTTATGAAAAGTAAGTATGTTTTTATGAAAGGTAAATACACCTTATGTTTTTAAGAAAAATAAGTATGTTTTTATGAAAAGTAAAATACCTTATATTTTTAAGAAAAGTAAGCATGTTTTTATGAAAAGTAAAATACCTTATATTTTTAAGAAAAGTAAGTATGTTTTTATGAAAATTAGATATACCATATGTTTTTACGAAAATGTTTGGATCATTGCTATGAAATCAATCTCACAAGATTGCTATTGGTCCCATATGATATGTTTATGATTATGCTAAGGGGACCGGAGTTTAGTAGCGCTACACATAAGAATTCTTGCCATCTAAGTTCGGTAAAATTCTTGTGTCTCTCTATGTTTATGAGGATTTCGATCCTATCCTATGTTATGATGAAAATGATCCATATGCTTTCAAAAGAAAATTATGCTTGGTATACTTACTGGGATTTTATAAATCTCACTCCACGATATTTACCATTTTCAGATAATTGAAGGTTCGAGGCGGTCAACATGGAAGTGGCAAAAGTGGTTAAGATTGATGAGATAATTATGTTGAACTTTATGTAAGAAAATTATGTTCTATTTTTATTCACAAATTAAATTATGGGATTCTAATTATTCTTTTGAATAATTTTACATTACTATTTAAGTCTCGATAATATGATATGAGTCACTTTTTGTGGCACTCGAATGGTCGAGAATTCGGGTCGTCACTGTTGGTATCAGAGCAAAGAGTTTTAAAAACGATTCTGTAGATTTTTGAAATTTTATTTCTTTTAAAAAAAAAAAAAAAAAAAAAAAAAAAAAAATCACTATTCACGTGAACAGTAAAACGACGTGCTATTCATGATGAACAGTGAACGAAATCACTATTCATTATAAAAAAAAAAAGTTGAATTTTCACATGTCAAGTATGGTTATGATTTTGAAAAGCATGATGAAATTTGATGTGCGAATTTCAAGGACAAAATTCATTTTAAGCAAGGGAGTTTGTAATGTCCTGAAAATTTTATGGAATATAATTAGTTAGTGATATGATGTTTATATTGATGTCTTTGATAAATTTCTAGAAGTTCGGGGACTAAAGGAAAAATAAGATTTGACGATAAATTTTATTTGGGTTAAGTTATTAATTATTGATGGGGAGATAATTACTATATCGATATTGGATTTGTTTTGAAGACTGTGATTAATTAGGAATTATGATTCAAGAAAATGTTGATTTGGATACAACCACATTAAATTATTGTTGATTAAAGGAAAATAAGATTATATGAAATATTTTAACTCATCACTCTACTATGTCACTCTCCACGTATTGACTCCTCGAACCAGGTATGTTATATGCTTTGCAAGTCATTTATGATTTTATTAAGACATGTTAAGTATGAAATCTTCATATGTTATGAATCTTTATGTGTTACACATAATATACATGTCAAGTATGATATAAATTGATAGAAGACTCAATTTTTTTATTCTTTTCAATGTAGAATCATGAGACAGAGAGGATATTTATATGAATTTTGGTGCATATTAAGCTTAGTAAGATTGACTCAATTAGAAATTAAGTTGGGTTGTAACTTTTGCCCAAAATATATGGAATAATATATTAAACAAACAAAATTGATAATGAATTCGTACAATAATTTATCCCTTTATCACTACCTTTGTGTAAAAACAAGGGAAAAACTGTGGATGGTTATTAGTACTTCCTCTTCAAGTTTCAATTTTCGGTTCAATAATTTATCCCTTTATCACTACCTTTGCTTAAAAGCAAGGAAAAACTGTGGATGATTATTGGTACCACTCTTCAAGTTTCAATTCTGAAAAAAAAAAAAAAAAAAAAAAAAATTCAGAAAGAAAAGAAAGAAAGAGAACGGGTGTTGAGCATAATGGGAATAATATGACTTAAGAATGATTTTCAAAATAATTGTTGTCCTCGAGTTTAGAAATGATAAACCTTAAATGGAGACTTTGCATAATTGATTTTAGACATGGCATTAAGTATGAGAAGTCAACAGAAATGATTAGAAATATGTTCAGATTATCTATCATTTAGATTTAATGAGAAATAGCGAGCCAATTTTATGAATTTTTATGAGATGTTAAGATTATAAGTGATATGATTTTAATGAGACTTTTATGAGAAGCATTATGAAGTTAGAGATTTAAAGATTTGGTTATTGGGAATTAAGTAATGGATATTTTGTTGAGTAAGTGAATTATGCCTCTATATTGAAGAGAAATTTATTATGAACTTTGGCCTTGTGATTAAATTTTGGGAATATGATTTATGACTTATAAATATAAGTATGAGTAATCTTTTGAGCCAATTAAGGTATTGAAGGAAGTGATATTGTGATATTGACGACTATGATTTGAAATTTCTATGTTGAGGAATTATGAATTGATTTTCTGGAATATTTTTTTATGATATTGAAGTTTGATGAAATTGTGGTCAATTTTTAGATCGTTGTGATCAAATGTGGAATTAATTATTATTGTGAGTTATGAAGTATGCTTACGGTTTGAATAAGTCCAAATTTCAAAGGAAACTCTGCTTAGAATTTTATCGTTTGGAATTAAGAGCATAGTATGGTATGCAATCACTAAGAGAATTGAGGTTAGACATGCAAATTCATTTACATCACAAACGAGATTTAGTAGATGATAACAGAGATATTTATTATTTTCTCGTAAGGAGAACACACAAGAGTCACATTGGAAAGAAATACATGAAACACGCAAAATCAAAAGAAAGCAACATGGGAAATTCCTCAAATTGAGAGATGTGTTTCCGGAGTAGCCGTATCCTACCACCTCTGACCTTTTGAGGAAATAAAGAAACCTTCAAAGAGGTGTGTTTCGAGAGTAAGAATACTCCGTAATCTACCACCTGGAACCTTTGAGGTACACACAAGATTTAAACATTAAGGAAATCCTAGGAAATTAGAGGGGTGTCTCGAGAGTAAGAATACTCCGTACTCTACCCCCACCTATTCTAAGATTCATAAAGTTAAGTTTACATTAACCGGACTCCATTTTCGCTTGATTCCCCTTCCTTGCGACCAATCTATCTTAACCCCTGCTGGATCTTGTATTGAGATATATGACTGCAGCTTATCCAGTAGTTCATCAATAGTAGGAGCAGAAATAAGGAGCCTTCTGGAAAATGGAGAGATGAATCCCTGTTCCACAGCATAATCAAGAAAGGTTAACAAGCCATCAAAGAAATTGTTAACATTCAGAAGCCCAATAGGCTTAGTATGGAGATCTAGTTGAGCCCACGAGGTAATGTTAAAGATTTCTTCTAAGGTACCAAAACCTCCGGGCAGGGCTATAAAGGCATCAGAACCATATAGCATACAAGTTATGCGTTCATGGATGGATAATGTTTGAACTTCATGCCCTCGTGTTTTTCCTGCAACATCTACCAAAGGGACAGGTATGACACCGATTACTTTTGATTTCTCTGCAAGAGCAGATTGGGAAACACAACCCATTAGACCACTGCTACCACCCCCATACACAAGAGTGATACCTTTTTCCCCCAGTTTCTTTCCAAGATCTACGGCCGCTTCTAGATAACTGAAGCCTTTCCCCACTTTTGATCCACAAAATACACAAATAGTTTTGATCTGTCGAAGTTTTGGTGCTTCCATCTTTGATAGTATAGAAGAGAAAACTTACGAAGAAGATGTGATTTTGGGATGCCTGAACTATGAAATATGTTTGGCTATTTAAAGCCGAAAAAATTTACTGTTTTTGATTGATTATGAAAAAGTAAAGATTTACTTTTGTCAAAATCGGCCAACTTTTGACTGTTTTACCAAAGATATCACCTTTCGGTGATTTATTTCCAGCTTTATCAAAACTCGAGAAAGGAAAATATATTTTATTTCCAAAACGCGTGAAAGAAAACAGCAAAATATTTTAAATGTGTATCAAGAGATTTACCTTATATCATTGTTGAACTGCCAGAAGCCTCATTTTGTAAAACAGACTGGAAAACAGGATCTTTTGCTATTATATTTTGGAGACTATAACGATTTTTGTCCTCGTTAAACTGAGCGTATAAGGAGAGAAGTTCACGTTGCACATAACCACTTGGGTGCGTCTCAAGAGTCAGTCGAATATCATCCAAAGACTCCTTACTCAGTCCACCCTTTATGAATTTGATTTTATCATCCCGATTAGTAGAAGAATATCCTACTGTTTTGCAACGAGTGTCACAGTTCCAACGAGCACATTTGTAGCAACCATTCAGCCTTTTTGCTCTTCGTTTCTTTGCGAAGGTGCTTTTGCCTAAACCAGGCATGTGCTTTGGAAATGTCATAGGTAATTCACCAGATAGTCGAACCTTTGCTTCGATCAACCAGCGAACATCTTCTGAAACACCATGAGCCATCAGCAACCTCAATCTTTTGAGTCTTATTCGATAAATTTTCCTCAGATCATTCATTGGAAGATTGGAATAATACTTGCGAATGTTTGTAAGAATGATATCCATGTTTTTGATGGATCTAACCTCTTTCCAGCATGAACTATTTAAAAGCATTAAGGATCGGAGGGAATCCGCGTGATATTGATTCCAGCAAGAGATTCCAGCAAGAAAGCGCGGAATAGAATAATGGAAAAGAGGGAACAAGAGTTTATACGCCGTTTACTTTCTTGATAAAAGGAAGATTTGATGATGACGGGATTTGAGATATGGAATATTTTCTTGGATTTTGGGTACTGATATTTTGATATAATAATCAAGGTATAGAAATAATACGGGGATACGTGAAAGTGAAATAAGGACTGTATTGAATCAGGATTAATAAGTTTGTGCAAGTGAAAGGAATACCTTACGGGAAATGTTATGATATTTGAGTTAAGAATTTTAATTATTTGGGAGATATTTGTTTATTGAATTTTGCAGAAATTTTGGGTTACAAATATTGGAAAGATAAACTGATGATTATGTTGATATGTGAATAACATGTTTGGGTATATTACATAGAGAATATTTAAGTAATCGTTTTAATTATTTTGGGATATTTGGTGATAAGAAGAAATGAAAATTATTATGGTATGATATGTTAGTAAAGATTTATTGAAATTTTAGAGATATTAATACGAATATTTGAGGTTACATGATACTATGATAAGTGACAGGTTACATGAGTACTACAAGATATGATGAAATATCACATACGATTGGAAATTTTCATTTTGAGTTAGAATTTATGAGTAGACACATATGTCTATTATTGATAAGAAAAATACATGTTCTTAAGAAAACAAAGAGATGCATTTAGTAAAAGTCCAGTGGGTTAGATATTATAATGATGAGATTACTAAGAGAAAGAAAGAAGAGAAGAGATTCTGATTAAGTGTTCAGAAATCATAAGATCAAGTAAGTTTAATTTCGAGGACGAAATTATTTTAAGGAGGTAAGTTTGTAGCGACCAAGAATTTTTACGCGATTAATAATTATTTTAATAGAAAATCGTGTCGCTACTATTTCACCCATTTTTATTAAGTTAACGCCGCGACGTATTCGTATAGCCAAGTCAAGAAATAATCGAGATCGTTCGATTTTAAATTAAATTCCGAATTTCTAAAAATATCTCCATTCTCTTGATTTAAAGTATATTAAGTCCAAGTACTTAATTCAATGTTATCCCAATATTTATTTATACAAAAATTATTTTTATTATTGAAATTAAGAAAATATATGCAAGCATGAGAGGTTCCATTATATGTAATCATGAAGAGCATAATATTTGTATAAATATGGAAAAGTATATGAATGATTTATATACTCCATTATATATAATCATGAAGAGCATAATAATTGTATAAATATGGAAAAGTATATGAATGGTTGATAGACTCCATTATATGTAATCATGAAGAGCATAATATTTGTATAAATATGGAAAAGTATATGAATGAATTATATACTCCATTATATATAATCATGAAGAGCATAATATTTGTATAAATATGGAAAAGTATATGAATGATTGATAAGACTCCATTATATGTAATCATGAAGAGCATAATATTTGTATAAATATGGAAAAGTATATGAATGATTTATATACTCCATTATATATAATCATGAAGAGCATAATAATTGTATAAATATGGAAAAGTATATGAATGATTGATAGACTCCATTATATATAATCATGAAGAGCATATTATTTGTATAAATATGGAAAAGTATATGAATGGTGCTTTACTTTAAGAAAATGATGTGTTAAAATTAATAGAATTGAATGATTATGTTTACAATATGCCAACTTTATACATATATTTAAACCCATCTCTTTTACACACAACTCTACACATATACACTTATTTCCAACCTCTTGACAAAATCCACAAGTAAGAGAAATTCAAGGTGGTCAAGAAAGTTTTGGTCCATTTACTACTACTGTAGCGCCCCGAGTTCCGTATACCCGATTCACTACGTCATTTTCTGTCTAAATTTTTCGAATAATATTTTTGCGGAAGAAATAATTGAAATTCATTTTTGGCAACATTAAATAAACTGTAATGGCCGCTAAAATTGAAAACATTTATGAAACCATTTGAAATAGTAAATCGAACCATTAATATTGTAAAGAAATTGCCAATATCATAATTTTTCAAATAAATGAACTTCTCTAAATTATTCGATTGTTTGGAAAATACGGAAATCATTAACGTCAAACTTTCAACCGTTCAACGATTATTGCCACCATCATTCATCGCTCGCCACCGTCTCCGAAATCTACAAAACTGTTAAAAGTAGGGTGAGTATTTCATGGGGGAAATACTCAGTAGACTCATCGCATATTAATTTAATTTATAAGATGATTAAACACATAAATCCCGGCTCTTTATAAAACGGGCATTGATAGAGCTTCTTTATAAAACTGCTCTTGATAAAACTCATATTGTGCATTACAGCACGGGACATATTTTGCAAATCATAGGCTCTTTGAAAACAGCTCTTTGAAAACCATATACTTATAAAAATATTTTAATTATGCCAAGCATAATTTCTTTTGAAAGCATAACATAAGATATGATTGAAATCCTCATAAACATAAATAGACACAAGAACTTTACCGAACTTAGGTGGCAAGAATTCTTATGCAGTAAAATCATAATAACAGTAAGTTTTCATCATAACATAGGATAAGATCGAAATCCTCATAAATATAAGAATTTTACCGAACTTAGGTGGTAAGAATTCTTATGTAGTAAGATCATAATAACAGTAAGTATACCAAAACATAATTCATGAAATTCATAGGGATCATTTCCATCATAACATAAGATAGGATCGAAATCCTCATAAACATACGCGACAGGAATTTTACCGAACTTAGGTGGTAAATCCTCATAAACATATGGAAAGACAGGAATTTTACCGAACTTCGTGGCAAATCCTCATAAACATAGGAGACACAAGAATGTTACCGAACTTAGGTGGCAAGAATTCTTATGTGTAGCGCTACTAAAACTCCGGTCCCCTTAACATATCATAACTTATCATATGGGACCCAAAACAATCTTGGTAGATTGATTTCATAGCAATGATCCAAAAAAACATTTTCGTGAAGCATAGGGTATACTTACTTTTCGTAAAAACATAAAGTATATTTTCTTTTCATAAAAACATACTTACTTTTCATAACAACATAAGGTATATTTACCTTTCATAAAAACATACTTGTTTTTCTTAAAAATTGACTTTCACAAGTCACATGACATTCATATGAAATCATAATTTAAATCAATTAATAAGTGCGAGTCTACCTCAAATCCGACGAGTGCAAAGTTGAGCGGGAATGACTTCAATTTCTTTAAATTCTCCGTACGCTTCGTCTTAGCCAATAATTCACTTTAGTCTATCGAATATATAGTTCAAAATGATAAATTATAATTTGAGGACTAAAATTGATGTTTTGAAAGTTGAGGGACTAAAATGAATACTTTTGAAAGTTGAGGGATTAAAATGAATACTTTTGAAACTTGAGCTTAAAATCAAATAAAGTAAATCAGCAGGGACTGAATTGATCAGAATTTTAAAATGAAAGGGCTGATTAAAATCATTTAAAACTTAAGGGCTGAAATTGATGATTTTAAAACTAAAAGGACTGAATGGAAACAAATTAAAATGTCAGGGACTGATTTGCAAATTCTGGAAAGTTAAATATATCAGATCTTTCTCTCTCTCTCTAACCAGTCTCTCGTTATACTCTCTCTCTCTCACTTCACCAAGGCGAAAAAAAAGGAGAAAAGGCAACGGAGGTGCGATCGACTGATTTATCAAATCCGCCGGCGATTCGTCGGCGACAATGCGGCGCTATCACCGCCGTTGGGTGGCGGTGACTAAGGGAAAGAATTGGTAGCAAAAAGACAGAATTTGGTGCTGATTTGAGGCCGAAATCGATGGTTAAACCGAGGTTACATCGCGGCTGGAATCATAATTTCCGATGGTGAATCAACAGTTTAGGTAGGTAATTGATTTATTTCTTGTCCTTCGTGGGTTTTTGGGTTTGATTTTGGTACAACTTTATACTGAATTGGAGTTGGGCAGTAGGTGGTTGTGGGTGGCGTTGAGACTGTGGTTCGGCTGAGTGCGGTGGTGACAGTGAAAGGGCTGGTGATGCTACCGGTGGTGGAGATAATACTGAAATGGTGTTGAAGGTGGCATTGGTTGTATTTGGTTATTGTATATGCAGGCTGTGGATCTTGGTTATGGCTTGCCAATTTGGTGATGATGATAAATGGTGATTTGCAGTGGTGAGGTTATTGATAATGAGAATGATTTCTGAAAACTTGATGGAATTGAGAATTGTGTGATGTTGAGATGGTTATGTGAGGTTAACTGCGTGAGGGAGATGAATCAGTGTGGGTGGTGATTCTGGTTCAGCTTGGTAGTGGCAGTGTGGGTTGGTGGTGATCTGGACTGTGATTGTGTGGATATGGAGGTGTCTGATTGTGAGTTGCAGGTGATGAAGGTGGAAATGGATAGTGGTGGTTTTGACATTGATGAAACAGTGGTAGTGAATAGGCGGTAGTGATGGTGATGCTAGGAAGAATTGAAATCGGTGGCTGTGCTTGAACTTGGAATTGAATTGTGTATTGCAGGTGGTGCAGTGAAGGGCAGTGTTGGTTAAGCAGGGACGGTTAGGGTGTGATGACTTTGCAGTGGTTTGGTAGTTTGTTGTGTGTATTTTGAGGAGATGGAGAACGTATAAATTTAGGAAAAATGATGAATAGTTAGGTATGAAAAGGGTGGAATATGGGTAATTCATCATTATGTTTAGTATACACATGGGGTAGGATTGAATTGTGATAGCTTTGATTAATTGGTAGTGGTGTTCTTTGTTAGGTGTAATGATATGATGAAGATGCTTTGATTATGGTATATAGAGGTGGAAAGAGTAATAAAGAAGGAAGAAAAATATGTGGGTTCATGATACAATTTTGATAAATATTGGACTAACTTCGATCAAGAAAAGTATTTAAAACTGATATATTTTGGACTGAAAAATGATTTTGAAAATAATACTTTAAATAAATAATTAAAATAATATAATTTTAGAAATTCGGATTTTAATTTAAAATCGAACAAATTCGATATTTCTTGACTTGGCTAGACGAATCCGTCGCGGCATTAATTTCAAAATAATAAATGAAATAGTAGCGACATAATTTTCTAAATATTAAAATAATTATTTATTGCATAAAAATTCTGAGTCGCTATAATCTTACCTCCTTAAAAATAATTTCGTCCTCGAAATTAAACTTACTTAATCTTATAATTTTCTGAATATTTTCTCTACGTAATATACCCAAACATATCAACATAATATCATCAACTTATCTTTCCAATATTTGTAACCCAAAATTCAGTAAACAAATATCTCCCAAAACTAAGATTCTATACTTAAATGTCACCACATTTCCTGCAAAGTATTTCTTTCACTTGTATATACGTATGAATTCTGATTCAATACGGTACTCATTTTACTTTCCACGTATCATCACATTATACCAAGATTATCATTATTAAAACAAAATATCAGTACCCATAATCCAAGAAAATATTCCAAATCTCCAATCAAATCTCCTTTATCGATAAAATTTAACAGCGCATTACTTCTTGTCTCCTCTTTTCATTAAAATAATCCTGCTCTTTCTTGCTGGTCACAACATCACGCGGATTCACTCAGATCCTTTGCGCTTTTAAATAGTTCATGCTGAGAAGAGGTTGAATCATCAAACAATGGATATCATTCTTTCTAACATTCGCAAGTATTATTCCAGTCTTCCTATGAATGATCTGAGAAAGATCTATAAAATAAGGCTCGAAAGATTGAGGTTGCTAATGGCTCATGATATTCCAGAAGATGTTCGCTGGTTGATAGAAGCAAAGGTTCGACTATCTGGTGAATTACCATCAACATTTCCAAAGCACATGCCTGGTTTAGGCAAAAGCACGTTTGCAAAGAAACGAAGAGCAAAAAGACTGGGTGGTTGCTACAAATGTGCTCGTTGGAACTGTAATACTCGTTGCAAATCAGTAGGATATTCTTCTACTAATCGGGATGATAAAATCGAATTCATAAAGGGTGGACTGAGTAAAGAGTCTTTGGATGATATTCGACTGACTCTTGAGACGCACCCAAGTGGTTATGTACAACGTGAACTTCTCTCCTTATACGCTCAGTTTAACGAGGACAAAAATCGTTATAGTCTCCAAAATATAATATCGAAAGATCCTGTTTGCCAGTCTGTTTTACAAAATGAGGCTTCTGGCAGTTCAGCAATGATATAAGGTAAATCTTTTAAAATATTTTGCTGCTTTCTTTCACGCGTTTTGAAAATAAAATATATTTTCCTTTCTCGAGGTTTGATAAAGCTGGAAATAAAATATTTAATCGCCGAAAGGTGACAGCCTCGATACGATAAAAATATTCAAAAGTGGGCTGATTTTGTCAAAAGTAAATCTTTACTTTTTCAGAATCAATCAAAAACAGTAAATTTTTCCGGCTTTAAATAGCCAAACATATTTCATAGTTCAGGCATCCCAAAATCACATCTTCTTCGTAAGTTTTCCCTTCTTTACTATCAAAGATGGAAGCACCAAAACTTCGACAGATCAAAACTATTTGTGTATTTTGTGGATCAAAAGTAGGGAAAGGCTTCGGTTATCTAGAAGCGGCTGTAGATCTTGGAAAGAAACTGGGGGAAAAAGGTATCACTCTTGTATATGGGGGTGGTAGCAGTGGTCTAATGGGTTGTGTTTCCCAATCTGCTCTTGCAGAGAAATCAAAAGTAATCGGTGTCATACCTGTCCCTTTGGTAGATGTTGCAGGCAAAACACGAGGGCATGAAGTTCAAACTTTATCCATCCATGAACGCATAACTTGTATGCTATATGGTTCTGATGCCTTTATAGCCCTGCCCGGAGGTTTTGGTACCTTAGAAGAAATCTTTAACATTACCTCATGGGCTCAACTAGATCTCCATACTAAGCCTATTGGGCTTCTGAATGTTAACAATTTCTTTGATGGTTTGTTAACCTTTCTTGATTATGCTGTGGAACAGGGATTCATCTCTCCATTTTCCAGAAGGCTTCTTATTTCTGCTCCTACTATTGATGAACTACTGGATAAGCTGCAGTCATATATCTCAATACAAGATCCAGCAGGAGTTAAAATAGATTGGTCGCAAGGAAGGGGAATCAAGCGAAAATGGAGTCCGGTTAATGTAAATTTAACTCTTTGAATCTTAGAATAGGTGGGGGTAGAGTATGGAGTATTCTCACTCTCGAGACACCCCTCCATTTACTAGGATTTCCTTAATGTTTAAATCTTGTGTGTACTTCAAAGATTCCAGGTGGTAGATTACGGAGTATTCTTACTCTCGAAACACACCTCTTTGAAGGTTTCTTTATTTCCTCAAAAGATCAGAGGTGGTAGGATACGGCTACTCCGGAAACACATCTCTCATTCTGAGGATCTTTCCATGTTTTTCTCTTATGCTTTCGTGTGTTTCATGTATTCCTTTCCAGTGTGACTCTTGTGTGTTCTCCTTATGAGAAAATAATAAAATCTCTGCTATCATCTACTAAATCTCGTTTGTGATGTAAATGATCTTGCATGTCTAACCTTAATTCCTTTAGTGGATGCTTATCATATTATGCTCTTAATTCCAAATGATAAAATTCTGGATAGAGTCTCCCTTGTAATTTGGACTTATCCAAACCATAAGCATACTTCATAACTCACAATAATAAATAACTCCACATTTGATCACAACGATCTAAAAATATTGAAAACAATTCCAACACTTCAATATCATCAAAATATCCCATAATTCAATTCATAATTCCTCAATATAGAAATTTCAAATCATATTTTTCAATGTCACAATATTACTTCCTTCCATACCTTAATTGGCTCAAAAGTTACTCATACTTATAAATATATGCCATAAATCATATTCCCAAAATTTATTCACAAAGCCAAACTTCATAATAAATTTCTCTTCAACATAGAGGCATAATAAATTAACTCAACATAATATCCATTACTTAATTCTCAATAAAATCACATTATTCCCATTATGCTCAACACTCGTTTACTTAAAAAAATTTCTCATAATCATACATTAAAGCATATAAGTTATGACAAAGCATAACAACATCATTATTTTCGAAGAAATACATTCTTATTTCTCATAAATCATAAGTATCCGAAATACTCTTCATTCTTTCTCATAAATCAATAAAATGAGTTTTCGAAATACTGAAATAACTTTAAACATCATAAACTTCTTTACCTCGGAGTTGGTGGAACGAATGATGGCAGTGGCAATCTTCATCAATAAAATTTTATAATGGAAAATATTTCTTGAAAATTCTTTTTGAAAATTTTTCCAGTCTACAGAAACGCAGACTAGCTCTGATACCAACTTGTAGCGCCCCGAGTTCCGTATACCCGATTCACTACGTCATTTTCTGTCTAAATTTTTCGAATAATATTTTTGCGGAAGAAATAATTGAAATTCATTTTTGGCAACATTAAATAAACTGTAATGGCCGCTAAAATTGAAAACATTTATGAAACCATTTGAAATAGTAAATCGAACCATTAATATTGTAAAGAAATTGCCAATATCATAATTTTTCAAATAAATGAACTTCTCTAAATTATTCGATTGTTTGGAAAATACGGAAATCATTAACGTCAAACTTTCAACCGTTCAACGATTATTGCCACCATCATTCATCGCTCGCCACCGTCTCCGAAATCTGCAAAACTGTTAAAAGTAGGGTGAGTATTTCATGGGGGAAATACTCAGTAGACTCATCGCATATTAATTTAATTTATAAGATGATTAAACACATAAATCCCGGCTCTTTATAAAACGGGCATTGATAGAGCTTCTTTATAAAACTGCTCTTGATAAAACTCATATTGTGCATTACAGCACGGGACATATTTTGCAAATCATAGGCTCTTTGAAAACAGCTCTTTGAAAACCATATACTTATAAAAATATTTTAATTATGCCAAGCATAATTTCTTTTGAAAGCATAACATAAGATATGATTGAAATCCTCATAAACATAAATAGACACAAGAACTTTAACGAACTTAGGTGGCAAGAATTCTTATGCAGTAAAATCATAATAACAGTAAGTTTTCATCATAACATAGGATAAGATCGAAATCCTCATAAATATAAGAATTTTACCGAACTTAGGTGGTAAGAATTCTTATGTAGTAAGATCATAATAACAGTAAGTATACCAAAACATAATTCATGAAATTCATAGGGATCATTTCCATCATAACATAAGATAGGATCGAAATCCTCATAAACATACGCGACAGGAATTTTACCGAACTTAGGTGGTAAATCCTCATAAACATATGGAAAGACAGGAATTTTACCGAACTTCGTGGCAAATCCTCATAAACATAGGAGACACAAGAATGTTACCGAACTTAGGTGGCAAGAATTCTTATGTGTAGCGCTACTAAAACTCCGGTCCCCTTAACATATCATAACTTATCATATGGGACCCAAAACAATCTTGGTAGATTGATTTCATAGCAATGATCCAAAAAAACATTTTCGTGAAGCATAGGGTATACTTACTTTTCGTAAAAACATAAAGTATATTTTCTTTTCATAAAAACATACTTACTTTTCATAACAACATAAGGTATATTTACCTTTCATAAAAACATACTTGTTTTTCTTAAAAATTGACTTTCACAAGTCACATGACATTCATATGAAATCATAATTTAAATCAATTAATAAGTGCGAGTCTACCTCAAATCCGACGAGTGCAAAGTTGAGCGGGAATGACTTCAATTTCTTTAAATTCTCCGTACGCTTCGTCTTAGCCAATAAGTCACTTTAGTCTATCGAATATATAGTTCAAAATGATAAATTATAATTTGAGGACTAAAATTGATGTTTTGAAAGTTGAGGGACTAAAATGAATACTTTTGAAAGTTGAGGGATTAAAATGAATACTTTTGAAACTTGAGGGATTAAAATGAATACTTTTGAAACTTGAGCTTAAAATCAAATAAAGTAAATCAGCAGGGACTGAATTGATCAGAATTTTAAAATGAAAGGGCTGATTAAAATCATTTAAAACTTAAGGGCTGAAATTGATGATTTTAAAACTAAAAGGACTGAATGGAAACAAATTAAAATGTCAGGGACTGATTTGCAAATTCTGGAAAGTTAAATATATCAGATCTTTCTCTCTCTCTCTAACCAGTCTCTCGTTATACTCTCTCTCTCACTTCACCAAGGCGAAAAAAAAGGAGAAAAGGCAACGGAGGTGCGATCGACTGATTTATCAAATCCGCCGGCGATTCGTCGGCGACAATGCGGCGCTATCACCGCCGTTGGGTGGCGGTGACTAAGGGAAAGAATTGGTAGCAAAAAGACAGAATTTGGTGCTGATTTGAGGCCGAAATCGATGGTTAAACCGAGGTTACATCGCGGCTGGAATCATAATTTCCGATGGTGAATCAACAGTTTAGGTAGGTAATTGATTTATTTCTTGTCCTTCGTGGGTTTTTGGGTTTGATTTTGGTACAACTTTATACTGAATTGGAGTTGGGCAGTAGGTGGTTGTGGGTGACGTTGAGACTGTGGTTCGGCTGAGTGCGGTGGTGACAGTGAAAGGGCTGGTGATGCTACCGGTGGTGGAGATAATACTGAAATGGTGTTGAAGGTGGCATTGGTTGTATTTGGTTATTGTATATGCAGGCTGTGGATCTTGGTTATGGCTTGCCAATTTGGTGATGATGATAAATGGTGATTTGCAGTGGTGAGGTTATTGATAATGAGAATGATTTCTGAAAACTTGATGGAATTGAGAATTGTGTGATGTTGAGATGGTTATGTGAGGTTAACTGCGTGAGGGAGATGAATCAGTGTGGGTGGTGATTCTGGTTCAGCTTGGTAGTGGCAGTGTGGGTTCGTGGTGATCTGGACTGTGATTGTGTGGATATGGAGGTGTCTGATTGTGAGTTGCAGGTGATGAAGGTGGAAATGGATAGTGGTGGTTTTGACATTGATGAAACAGTGGTAGTGAATAGGCGGTAGTGATGGTGATGCTAGGAAGAATTGAAATCGGTGGCTGTGCTTGAACTTGGAATTGAATTGTGTATTGCAGGTGGTGCAGTGAAGGGCAGTGTTGGTTAAGCAGGGACGGTTAGGGTGTGATGACTTTGCAGTGGTTTGGTAGTTTGTTGTGTGTATTTTGAGGAGATGGAGAACGTATAAATTTAGGAAAAATGATGAATAGTTAGGTATGAAAAGGGTGGAATATGGGTAATTCATCATTATGTTTAGTATACACATGGGGTAGGATTGAATTGTGATAGCTTTGATTAATTGGTAGTGGTGTTCTTTGTTAGGTGTAATGATATGATGAAGATGCTTTGATTATGGTATATTGAGGTGGAAAGAGTAATAAAGAAGGAAGAAAAATATGTGGGTTCATGATACAATTTTGATAAATATTGGACTAACTTCGATCAAGAAAAGTATTTAAAACTGATATATTTTGGACTGAAAAATGATTTTGAAAATAATACTTTAAATAAATAATTAAAATAATATAATTTTAGAAATTCGGATTTTAATTTAAAATCGAACAAATTCGATATTTCTTGACTTGGCTAGACGAATCCGTCGCGGCATTAATTTCAAAATAATAAATGAAATAGTAGCGACACAATTTTCTAAATATTAAAATAATTATTTATTGCATAAAAATTCTGAGTCGCTATAACTACACTTCATTTTAATCTTTTAAAAGGTAAGTATATCTTATGTTTTTATGAAAATTAAGTATGTTGTTATGAAATGTAAATATACTTTAAGTTTTTATGAAAAGTGAGTATGTTTTTATGAAAGGTATTACCTTATGTTTTTATGAAAAGTAAGTATGTTTTTATGAAAGGTAAATACACCTTATGTTTTTAAGAAAAGTAAGTATGTTTTTATGAAAAGTAAAATACCTTATATTTTTAAGAAAAGTAAGCATGTTTTTATTTAAAGTAAAATACCTTATATTTTTAAGAAAAGTAAGTATGTTTTTATGAAAATTAGATATACCATATGTTTTTACGAAAATGTTTGGATCATTGCTATGAAATCAATCTCACAAGATTGCTATTGGTCCCATATGATATGTTTATGATTATGCTAAGGGGACCGGAGTTTAGTAGCGCTACACATAAGAATTCTTGCCATCTAAGTTCGGTAAAATTCTTGTGTCTCTCTATGTTTATGAGGATTTCGATCCTATCCTATGTTATGATGAAAATGATCCATATGCTTTCAAAAGAAAATTATGCTTGGTATACTTACTGGGATTTTATAAATCTCACTCCACGATATTTACCATTTTCAGATAATTGAAGGTTCGAGGCGGTCAACATGGAAGTGGCAAAAGTGGTTAAGATTGATGAGATAATTATGTTGAACTTTATGTAAGAAAATTATGTTCTATTTTTATTCACAAATTAAATTATGGGATTCTAATTATTCTTTTGAATAATTTTACATTACTATTTAAGTCTCGATAATATGATATGAGTCACTTTTTGTGGCACTGGAATGGTCGAGAATTCGGGTCGTCACACAACCACAACCTGAGTTCGGAACTTTCCGGTGTTTCTTTCTCGTTTTGAATCTCATCACTTATCTATACATCTAACTTAGAATAAATTATCGTCATTTTTGGATAATTGCTGCACATTGCTTTATATTTGTTTGCATTGTAGAATTTTTCCCAAACATGGAAGAATGAAGCAATAAAGTGGAATAATGCACATTTGGAAGCTAATTGGTGCTAGAAAGAAGAAATTGGGAGTTGTTGTCAACCGAGATTTCTAAGGAGAGCTAAGTGGAAGAAATCAGAATTCGAGAGTTTAATTGAGGATTGCTTGAAGTTTGGAAGAAGATTTGAAGATTTTTGAAAGTTCAGGGACCAAAATGTTACAATTAAAAGATGAAGAACTCATGTGCAAATAAAGCTTAGGGACCTACTAAACACAAGGGAAAATATGGAAATCGTGCTGTTAACTGTCTACTCTAGAGCCACGGATTCTAGACCTGTTGGTGGAGCAAGATTTATAGATTTTACAGAACCATATTTTGCTCAATTGTGCGGCCACCACACTTTCTCCTGGCCGCGCAGCTTTTCAGCTCAAGCCCATGTGGGGATTTTAACTTGATTTGTTTCTCATTTTCCTAGGTTTTCTCCTCCTCTATATATACAACTTCTCATTCACGAATTAGAGAATCTTTGTACAGCTTCTAAACATCATAATTTCACGCTCTTAACATCAAATTCTTGAGAGGAAATTGAAGGCAAAGACTTGGGAATTGAAGGTTATCAATGGGGAGCGAAATACTTGATGCAAGATTTTATTTTATTTGTTAATTTGATAAACTCAACATGCGTAATATTTATTTTTACTGTGTTTTTATCTCTTTATTGATGAACGATTAATTTCATAGTTGGGATATTCCATATAGCTTAGTTTTATGGTTTTAATTCTATAAATCTAGTTTATGTTTATGATTGCATGTGTTGATTTTATTCTGTGTTTAATTCGTGAATGATTAATCACTTGTTCATGATTTAATGGGTGTTTTCATAATTCGAGAGGTGGGCTAATACTTAGATCTAGGGATAAAATTCAGTAATTCAACAACGATAGAGATATACGTTTATTGTTATTGCAATCGTTACATGAATTCTTGTGTCCCATGCACCTAGTCATTACAACCTGCTCTTTGTTAACATGGTTGACTAATTAGGTAGAGTTGATTTAAACCCAAGAAGGGAATTTCATATGCATAAGTGAATTCGATCGAGCACTATAATAGGAAGAAAACTAGAAAATTGAAATTAAAAGTATTGACTATGTAAAATCGGATGTCCCAACACTTACAAACTTTAATTTAAAATATTTAAATGTCTTTATTTTCTTTTGATTTCTAGTTTAATAGTTTAGTTCAATTCAAAAATCCAAGTTCTACCGTTCAGATAAGGCGAGAACTAACACAATTTCTGTACTTAATTACAATCTCTGTGGAACAATAACTCGGACTCAAAAAGTCCACTTTATTACTTGGATGCGACATCGTACACTTACGATTTAGCACATCAAGTTTTTGACACCGTTGTCAAGGATTGTTAATTAATATCGATACTAATTAGTTCTTGCTTTGGTTTGAAATCTTTCTTTATTTTTGTTTTTTATTTTTATTTCTTAATTTTTGTTTTGGATAATTTTTAAAAGTTGTGAATTTTCTCCATTTCAGGTATTGAACTGACTTGCAAACAATTGGAGGCATCACAGCAAGATGGCAGTGAATAGTTATCATTGGTATTTTGTCGAACAACACTTGAGATGGAAGAGGTCATAGCATTGTATGCCAAACTTGATGCATATTTAGATGCTATTACATAAAAAGTAGACAATTTGGGTAAATAGCCAGTGCATGTAGTTCAGAGCCATTTTATTTGTGACTTCTGCTTTGAAAATCATGTCATACAAGATTGTCCTTTTAAACATCAAGCTCAGCCGTAACACTTCAAGTTTAAAATCTTAAACCTAGCGTGTTAACTTCCCTTTCCTTTACATGCGGAAATAAATCATTTAAAACATCAAAATTTTCATTTAAACATTATAAAATTTTATAGAAATTTCGACATATTCTTCTCTATAAATTGGACTTATCTAACCTGTAGAGGGACATCATAACCATTTTAAAAGTATAAATCTCAACTCATTCAATATTCAATATTCAACATCCAACCACAATTCAGTATCAACCCACACATCACAACATTATTCTAAAATCAATCCCAAACTCCTCGACCCAAAAATTTATATCAATAAACTTCAATTAGGTGAAATAAGGGATAATATAAACAATACTAGAAATACCACAACTTATTTAAAGCTAAATTTAAATGAATAGACAAAAAATTGCTATAAATATGAAAAAATATATGTTTTTATTCATACCGGCTAAATCAGAACGAACCGCGACTCGCATGTGTTTGACCCGGATGGGCTAGCGGGTGGGCCTGGGTTGTAGTTCAAAATTTTGGGCTGACCCGGAATCGGCCCGGAATGCGCAACGGGCGGGCTTTTGTTCAAGCGGGCCGTTACCGGGATTTTATGTTGGCAAGCCAACCTGGCCCGGATCACCCGGATTGACACCTCTATCCATACTTTGTACCTCATGAAACTAACATTTCCCTCCCCATTTTATTTGACTCTTTTTTGCAGGTTGATTACACATGGAAGCTTGAGTCAAATCCACCTTGACAAATTAACCTCGTGTTTCAATACATTCGTGTTCATCAATTGGAGGAATTCATGTCATAGAGTCCATAATTTCACATTTGATCCAGGTGGGGTAGCTGTAAATCATGAACAAAGCTATGATTCGGGAGGAATCATCCTTAAGGAGGGAATGATGAGAATCATAGCGGACTTGTTAGAAAGACTAAATATTCAAGCCAAACAAAGTGCAGTCCAGTTGAATATGCCAGAATTAGATGCATAATATATGTTTTTCGAGTAAAAACGGGCCACTGAGCAAACCTTGATCCCACTAATTTTATGGCTAAATTCTGTCGTTTGGGGCTTCAAATTGACAAGTCAATTGTGCAGACAGAAATTTACAATATTTTCATAATTTCAAGATTATATTTACTTTCTTTTTATTATTGTTTCCAATTAATTAGGAATTTATTATGAGAGATTTTATGTATTCCCTAATTAGATTAGATTTTATTTAGTTTCCTAAGTAGACCAGGGTTTTTATTCTGGTAGCCTATATAAAGGCGTCTTCATTGTAATACAACGCAAACTTTTGATTAATAAAAATTCTATTGAGTGTTTTCTCTTAAATATTGTTCTTGTTGAACATCCTCGAACTTATCAAAGATTATTCGACTCTTTGTGGCGTTCACAAAACTCGAACTTACCAAAGGCGTGGGCAACTTTGTGGCGTTCAACCCATGTGAGTTCTTGTCTTCGCGTCTTAACGGGTCCAAGGTTTAATATACCTTGGGTTCTTGAGTCGTGAGGCTCGAGTCTCCATGTTACTGTCCGTCAACAACCTAAACTCTGAACTTTCTCGGCGTGCAATATTAATTCTGCAAGAGATCCCGAATGGGATCACGTCATCATTGGGTTGTGTAAAACTCGATTTTTTTCTCGAGTCGTACGTACGATATGAGAAGTCTTAATTTGTTTACATGTCCCTCGAGTAGGAGTATCATCAGGAGTCTGTGGCAAGTGTCCGACGCCTCTTCATTCAAAACCAATAATATGAACTCCTCGAACACAAATCTGTTACTTAATTGGGTAATAAAATTAACTATTAAAAAGATATGCGTCCTACCTCCAGCCCCTCCTATTTCATCATCCAATGTCCCTTCAGGTTATGAAAAAATCAATAATAATGTGCTTCAGTGGGTATGCTGATCATTCCGTATATATTTGCACAAAAAGAACTTACCAAAACAAATAATATTTAATTATTTCTACCAGAAAAGAAAAGAAAAACATAAATTAGCTTATCAGATGGAGTTACTATTTCACAAGGCAACTACGTTTCACAATGTAGTCAACAAAAATCTCATTAACATAACAAATTGAAAAATAATAATCCCAAAGGCTCATAAACAAAATCTAACCACATCAACAACATCTATATTGCTTATTATAGATTAGGAATTAAAAATAAAACAATTGCATAGTACCTAGAACTTTTTTACCACCTTGCTAACGACGGACAAATCTTATAGGACGAGAATTTGGCTCATCAAGAATATCTCTAGAGGTAGCATTTTGTGCACTTGGATTAGGAAGAGTTTTCGCAGGTGTCTCAGTGTGTGCAGTAGCAAAAATAGCCTTTATTGATGGATCAAAGCAAGTGGGAATAGTTTCAGTGGTTGATCGAGTCCCAATTTTCTTAAACAACAAAGTTGATTTGGAAGATAATGCATCATTATTGAGAAAATAAATAACTAACAACCTATGAATCTACTAATGAATGTTATACATAGACTGGGTATTTCCCACGTCATTTTAGAATAAAAATATTTTCCTTTTAAATCAGTAAACCATGAGATAAGAGAATGAGTTTATTCAAAAATATGCATATTGTTTTGAGTACAAAATCAGAAGAACACACACACAACTAAATAATTACTGCACGTGCTTAGCTACCTTAATCATAACAAAGCAAGAAGTATAAAAATTGACAACAAAAATTAATCAATTTAAGATAAAATGAAAAACTCAAAACTTGAAGAATCTTGAATGTGAATTACTGTATTTTATAATAAAAAAACTGCGTATTAAAAAGAATTACAAAGGCTCCTTTTATACGAGAAGAAGCCAAAAGTCCTAATTAGAATCAAAATAGAAGACTAAATATGAAAAAGAAGCAAATAAAACTAGGGAACTTGTTAAAACTATGAGACTAATGCTAGATAAACTTAAGAGCTAAAATTGAGGCCCTTCCCATTGGATGACATATTTAAATTTCAGCCCGATCCAACGGCCGGATCAAAAGTTATGCCCGTTTCAAAATTGATCGACGGAATATGTCATACATCAAATCAAAAAACAAGTTTCACCAAAACCCTATTACCTAGTTAAACAAGTTGTTCCTCATGTATCTAAAAACTAATTTGAGCTTATACAGCCTATGCATAAGACTTTGGAATGAACTACAATAAAGTTACTAAAAATTGGACGAAAATTATGTCGTTTTTCGTTTTCTTCTCTCAGCATTAACCCGAGGGAGTTGTTGAATATCTTCTTAAGCCTAGAAAGTTGTAAGGGGATCATAAACTTCCTAATACTTTTTTTAGCCAGCCTTCCTAAATCTGAAAAGATGCTTATTAGCAAGCCTTCTTAAATTTTAAACGATGCTTACTGAAAAATTAATTGAATTTGGAGGCTTGAAGGGGATCATAAACATCCTAATACTTTTTTTTCACCTTCACAAATATCAGATTGAGAGGCCAAACTCTTCAACAAGGTTTATGATATTTGGGTAGGGTAGCCCTAGGGCACAGTGGAAAGTACCGAGAGGGTGAAGGGAAGGAATGTAATTTGGGGGAGAAGTTTTTCATTCTTATTTTGTTTTTTTTCTTTTTTTGGTCATCCAGGTTAGACTAAATTTTGACTCTTTTTTTATGGAGACTAGTGAAAAAATTGAGGATTTTTCTCTATTCACGAATTTTTTCTCGAAAAATATACATGTTCATGAACACAAGACCTCTAACTTTGGAATTTTTGGAGCCAAATGTTAGCCCTATGAATCCTCATTTTTACGAGAATTTGGTAGGATAAATGAAAATTTGTTGTAGATATATATGGTCGATAAATTTGTTGTTAGGAATAGTTCACGTGTTCGTGAGCTCGAATTATTTCAGTTTGAAAATTTAGGAGTTAAATCATATCCCTACGAAAATTATTTTTTGCATGGAAAAATAAAATTCCGCCTACAAATCTAATTTTGTAGGCGGATAAATTTGTATTTAAGTATAAATATTTTTGGAGCTAAATTCTTATCCCTACAAAAACTCGTTTTGTAGGAACAAATAGACTCTGAGTACAAATAAAATTTTTATGTGAAAAATTTGTAGTTTAAGTATAAATATTTTTGGAGCCAAATTCTTATCCCTAAAAAAATTCATTTTATATGAGAAAGTAGCCTCTGCATACAAATTATGCGGAAAGTTTGTAGTTTAAGTATAAATATTTTTTGAACCAAACTCTTATTCCTATAAACGAGCGTTTTGTAGGAAAAAGTAGTCTCCGCATACAAATTTCATTTTATATGTAGAAATTTTGTAGCATAAGATTAATTTTCTTGTAGTGTATATTATTAACTTCAATTTATTTTTATTGTGTAAGTGAACTTTAATTTTGTTTCCCTCTCTTACTTTCCTATTTATCTTATAAGAGAGAGTTTTGAGTCACTCTTAATTTATGGCCAGACTATTTTTGTCGTTTTTTTGTTTTTTCTTTTACGTGTTAACTTTCATCCAATTTTCAAAATCATGCATAATTTGTACAAAGTTGAGTTTTTAATCTACTACTCAAAGTGTAATACCGTTTTTCATTGTTACGTGCATCTTTAAATTCCATGTGACATTTATATTAATGTTGTTATAAATTTTAAATTTGATAAATTGTATGTCAATGATTTAAATTATCTTGCGGTGGAAGGACTTGGATGCCGTCTCGATCAATGTACCAATTAGAAAGTTCATAAATTGTTACGAGCAATTCTATGTGATTATTTGTCTCAGTGCTTAAGCATGTTATTTTCTATTTTATTGTGTTATGTCGAAAGTTGGGGGAAAGTTTAGTGGCAATTGGAGAGTAAATAGAACTTATGGACTAAGTTATGTACATAGAAAGAAATGAGGGACCAAATTGCAAATTTCAAAAGATTATGTTTAAACCTAATTCAATCACCTTAGACTCGATCCTCTCTCTCTCTCTCTCTCTCTCTCTCTCTCTCTCTCTCTCTCTCTCTCGTTCACTCCTCTCACTCGGCCTCTCTGTCTCTCTCTCTCGCTTCACACACCAACAGAACCACCCTCACTCTCTCGATACACCGCCACCCCCACCCCCACCGAAGTTCTCCGCCCACTGCCGCGACCACCACCTCCCCTCCCACGGTAAGACTTCCTTTTTTTCTCTCCCTTCCACACGCATCACTCGGGCTCCACCATAGCCGTACCCACGGTCTGCAACTCACACTCTTTTACACGCACACACATGTTTATATGTATTGATGTATATATGTTGAATGTGTGTATTTATGTGAAGATTTCAGATTTGGATTTTTGTTAAATTTTGAAATTTAACAGTTAAATCCAGATTTTGGGCAATATATATATATATATATATATATATATATATATATATATATATATACATGTGTGTGTGTGTGTGTGTACTTTTCAGATTTTATGGATTCGTAAAAATTAATTACTTTAGTTAAATTTGTAGCTTAATTGGAGTTTTATTGTAAATTTCAGATTGATTAATGTATATAAACGTATGTATAGATTGTGTTATAAATCTAATTTATGAAATTTGTAGCTTAGTTAACTATTTGATTAAAGTTTAAATTATAATAATAATCTTTTTCAGATTTGAGAGTTTCGAATTTATGAAATTTGTCAATCGTTTAAACTTTAACTTTTTGATGAAAATTTTATGATTTTCAAATTAAGAGTTTCTCTGGAACTTTAAGTTGGAATTTCAGTTTTGGGATTTATTAATGCAATTGTTTTGATTAATTTTAGTTAAATTTAGACCTTGATTATAATCTTACATTCTTATGATTTAGGGATTTAGAATGTAATATTTTGGAAATTGGAAGCATGAAAGACTCCTTCTGGTTTATGTGCTTTAATCTAAACGTAAGTTCACGTTTGAGTTAAATTGATAGGGTTTTTTTTTTTAGTATTGAAATGAATCGTGAGATGGGCTTTCAAACTTAAAGTATATTTTATTTAATGAATGGATATAAATTAGGATTATTGGACACATTGACGTGACGGGCATCTGAGACTCTTCCACTTGCAAGTCAAGATAACGGTAAATATTAAGGGCAACAAGTAAGTAAACTTCCCCTTCTCTCAGCATAGTTGAATGTTCAATGTGGAATTATGTGCTTAATTGACATTCGTGTTAATTACGGAATTCTAATACTTTTGGATTACCATATGCAATTATGTGTATTTAAGGAAATATTCAAGCATGCACGTTATCATGTCGTTGCATCATTAAGCATGCATTGGCATCGAAATGAGGAAGTCAAACGTTTTAGTGAAAGGAATGTATCAAAGTGCGAATTTTGTCAAAAGTTATGTATCCCAAGTTTTTCAAGAAAGAATGGGTGTACTTCTATGTCATGAAATATGCGAGTGGGAAATGGGGTGTGGGGGACTGGCGTACCCGAATGAAATGAGCGGCTTTGCAGTGGAATAAAGTGAATGATCGCTTTGTGGTGGGAAAGTGAATGTTAAACCGCTTTGCGGTGGGTAAGTGAATGTTAAACCACTTTGCGGTGGAAATTTGAATGTTAATCTGTTTCCAAATAAGAATTGCCCACTGTTATCTGATTGACCAGAAGATACACCAAGTGAGCTCACGATGGAAGGAAGTAAAAGTTTTGAAATGTTAAGTGAAAGCTTGAAAATTTTAAAGTTTTGAAAGGTTAAAATGAATGGGGATACATATTTCAAAGGTTAAAGCATTTCATTTCATAAGCATGCATCACTTGCACGAAGTTTTCTTACCGAGCTTTAGCTCACCCCAATCCATCCTCAATATTTCAGGTGATGAAAGCTAGATGAGACGAGGAGGGCACTCAGTGACAGACTCAGGCTATACCCACCTTCAATCTTTAAAAATAAAGTTAAATTAGAATGTATTCAAGTTTCTCATTAATTATTCCTTAATTCATATATTATTATTAATTGTTTGGTTGAAATTAGCTTTGAATAAGTATAGGTGTAGTATTAGAGGTTAAATTACCTCTTATTTCATTTGCTAAAGTTTATTTACTTGGAATTGTATTGTTGAGGAGTTTGGGACTTATTGAAATGGTTTTGATGATGTTTGGGATTGAATGAGTTGAGATGTGTACCTTAAAATGGTTTTGATGTCCCTCTACAGGTTGGCTATGTCCAATTTATAGAGGAGACTCTGCCGAAATTTTTGTAAAATTTTATAATAGAAAATGAAAATGTTGAGGTTTTAAATGATTTCTTTTCCGCATTTAAGTAGAGAAAAGTTAACACGCCTAGGTTTAAGATTTTGAACTTGGGGTGTTACATTTTTGGGATTAGAGCTAGGAGTTTTAAAAGCGATTCTGTAGACTTTTAAAATTTATTTGAAAATGGTGCGGGTACTGAGTCACGCCTCAAGGGCGTCTCCCTCGATCATCTGGTAAGTTAAATTTCTGTTCATGTTATTAAATGCTTAGTAATGTTTCCAGTATTGTAAATTTTTGCATGTTAACATGCAATGTTGTAAAGTTAGAGGTTAAGGATGTTGTTAATGGATATGACATGTATACCTTGATTATGTAAACGAGAAAATGAGATGGTAGTGATTATTATAAAATTGAGTAATATTTGTAAGTTCCTTATGTGAAGGATATGAAGTGAATGCGAATAGTACTTTGAGTTATTGAGTCTACATCGACAGGAAGTTGAGAAGGCATCGAACTTAATGTTAGACACTTATCATGTTTGATTGTGGGACTAACCACTGAATTGGTAGTCTCACCTTCATAGAAAAAAATTGAGTTATCCATCTCCGTAATTGGAGACCAAGTTTAGATTGTCAACACCATTTGAAGACGAGCCCTTTTTGCTTTATAGGAGTTTAGGTAAAACCTTCTACTCCAATTATGTCTACAATGAAGGCTCGTCACTTGATGGAATAAGATTGTAAAGCCTACTTGGCTGGCACTAATTGAGATCACTAAGACAGTCGACAAACCTCTCTCTCGAACAAACTGCGATCGTTCGAGAATATCAAGATGTGTTTCCAGAAGATCTTTATGATCTACCACTTGAAATAGAGATTGACTTCGGCATTGATTTATTTCCTGGAACAGCCCCAATGTCTAAGGCTCCATATCAAATGGCTCTTGCTGAACTTAAAGAGCTCAATGAGCAGACATGATCTTATGGACAAGTGTTTTGTTCAACGTAGCTTTCCACCATGGGGTGCGCCTATGCTATTCGTAAAGAAGCGAGACGGTCATATGAGGCTTTGCATAGACTACAGAGAATTGAACACGGTGAAAATTAAGAAAAAATATCAATTTCCAAGAATTGACGATTTGTGTGATCAGCTTCAAAGTGCAGGGTATTTTTCCAAGATCGATCTGCGATCTGATTACCATTAGTTGAAGATCGAGGAAGAGGACATTCCAAAGACAGTTTCTCGTACTAGATATGGACATTATGAGTTATTGGTGATGCTGTTCGAGTTAACAAATGCTCCTGCGGCATTTAGGAACTTAATACATTGGATCTTTAAAGAATATCGAGATCAATTTGTTACCATTTTCATTGATTTCATAGTGATATATTCAAGGTCCGAGTAAGAGCATGAAAGTGTTTTGAGAATCGTGCTTCAGAAGCTTAGAGAAGAGAAATTATTTGCTAAGTTAAAGAAGTGTGAGTTTTGGCTGGGTAGAGTGTTATTCTAGGGGCATATTGTATCAAGGGAAGGTATTGAAGTGGATTCGAGTAAGATTGAGGTAATTTGGAACTGGCCGATGTATTCTAATGTTAAGGAAGTCCGCAGTTTCCTTGGGTTAGCGGGTTACTATCGAAGATTTGTGGAAGGTTTTCCAAGATTGCCTCACCGTTGACTAAGTTGACTAGAAATAATACAAAATTTCAGTGGAGTTCGGATTGTGAACAGAGTTTTGAGGAGTAAAAAAAAAACACGGTTGACAACCGCGCCCATTTTAACTATTCCACAAGGAAATGAATGGTTGGTCATATACAGTGATGCTTCATAAAAAGGGCTCGGTTGTGTTCTTATGCAATATGACAAGGTGATGGCCTACGCTTCTAGGCAACTGAGGGAGTAAAGAATTGTAAAAATTTAAGATTTTTTGAGATTGAGAGATTGGTATATATAAGATTTAAGTGATTTATTGATGTAGAAATGTTCATGTGATATATATGATGGTTATTATACTGTGATCTTAAGGAGATTGATATGATTAAATGTTGAGGTCATATGGTATGGTGATTAGTGGCATGTCACATGATTACCACAAGTCATGGTGAATAGATAGTTAATGAATGTTATGATTGTCCTATGGAAGAATAGTGTGATGATATGTTTGAACTAATTAATCTTATCTTGATCAATGGTTTGTTTATCGCTAAATATGATCTATGGTCGGGAAACTTCATTTGTTTATGATAAGATAGATGAATTTATTTAAAATTTTGGTGATGTAGTTGGGATTACTCATTGTTGGTTATGCATTAGATGTGAATAAAGTATATTGTACATATTGAGATCTCCATGGAATATACATAAATTTGGATTGTTTAAAAATCTAATGATCATTAGTGTAACTTTTACTTATCGTGGAATTGTATCTTTGGGTTAAGTAAACTTGATGATGAATCCTATATGAATCGCAAAAGTCTTATTCATTAGTGATAGGTCAATAATTTATTTATAAAATACTTGGTTAGAGTATTGTTGAAATATGGCATACATTGAGGTTTTGGAAAAAAAAAATAATAATAAAATTTAAGAACGTCATATTGATCTTATGATGATTTTGAAAGCATGGATTCTTAAATTAGTACCTTGGCTTTAGTTTTAAGATGAGTGTATGATGCTGAATACTTGATTAGAATATATAAGTATGTGTTACAGGATTTAAGTTTGATCCTCCGATTTTAAAAGAAATGTTAGCATGTTTAGAAAGGATTTCGTTTGTAAATCTTTCTAGAAAGATTCTGTCAAAGTTTTAGTATTTCTACTGTATATTTTGGTATGGACGTCAAGTCTCACTAATTCTGGATTATAAAGTCTTACTTTGGTCAATCTTCTTGATTTTAGTTTTAAGAATGTGATCAATCAATATATATATATAATAAGGTTTAGATGTTAGAATAGATCCTATGAAAGGCTGGAAATAGAAAGTTAGTGAATGGATTCATAAGTGGGATAATGTCGGTTGATGGTCTCCTGCAACAATAACTATCAAACTTCGATCCGTATTGAGTACTATACGATAGGAAGTGTAGATCGTCAGTTCACTAGGATAAAGAAAGTTATTGGATCTAGAAATAGTACAACAAATAGTAAAAGTTGTTGAAAAGATTCGTCAGCGGATGAAAACTACACAGAGTAGACAGAAAAGCTATGCGAACAAAAGAAGGAAATCTTTGAAATTCGCCGCAGGCGATATGATCTTTTTGAAGGTAGCTCCAATGAAATGAATTATGAGGTTCGAAAAGAAAGGAAGGTTGAGCTTTTTTGTTGGCCCCTTGAGAGGCTAGAAATGATGAGTGACCTAATTTATCTGATTGCATTGCTACCAAAACCATCTGGAATACAAAAGGGTTTTACGTCTTATTGCTGAGGAAGTATTATCCAGACTCATCTTATATTCTCAGCTATGAGTAATTAGGTCTTCGTGAGAAATTGATATATGAATAGTCACATGCGAGAACCTTAGAAAAGGCTAATAAGGAACTTAGGAGAAAGAAGGTAACATTAGTTAAAGCCCTTTGCAGGAATCATGCAGTAGAAGAAGCTACTTGAGAACGCGAAGATGAAATGCGTGCCAAGTATCCACACCTTTTTGGTAAGTTTTAATTTCGAGGACGAAATTTCTTTTTAGGGGGTAAGGAATTGTAATACCGTTTTTCATTGTTACGTGCATCTTTAAATTCTACGTGACATTTATATTAATGTTATTATAAATTTTAAATTTGATAAATTTTATGTCAATGATTTGAATTATCTTGCGGTGGAAGGACTTGGATGCCGTCTCGATCAATGTACCAATTAGAAAGTTCATAAATTATTACGAGCAATTCTATGTGATTATTTTTCTCAGTGCTTAAGCATGTTATTTTCTATTTTATTGTGTTATATCGAAAGTTGGGGGAAAGTTGGTGGCAATTGGAGAGTAAATAGAACTTATGGATTAAGTTATGTACATAGAGAGAAACGAGGGACCAAATTGCAAATTTCAAAAGATTATGTTTAAACCTAATTCAATCACCTCAGATTCGATCCTCTCTCTCTCTCTCCCTCTCTCATTCACTCCTCTCTCTCAGCCTCTCTGTCTCTCTCTCGCTTCACACCCCAACCGAACCACCCTCACTCTCTCGATACACCGCCACCCCACCGGAGTTCTCCGCCCACTGCAGCGACCACCACCTCCCCTCCCACGGTAAGACTTCCTTTTTCTCTCCCTTCCACACGCATTGGTCGGGCTCCACCATAGCCCGTACCCACGGTCTGCAACTCACACTCTTTTACACACACAACACACTCTTTTACACGCATACACATGTTTATATGTATTGATGTATATATGTTGAATGTATGTATTTATGTGAACATTTCAGATTTGGATTTTTTTAAAATTTTGAAATTTAAACAGTTAAATCCAGATTTTGGGCAATATATATATATACACATACGTGTGTGTGTGTGTGTACTTTTCAGATTTTATGGATTCGTAAAAATTAATTACTTTATTTAAATTTCTACCTTAATTTGAGTTGTATTGTAAATTTCAGGTTGATTAATGTATATAAACGTATGTATAGATTGTGCTATAAATCTAATTCATGAAATTTGTAGCTTAGTTAACTATTTGATTAAAGTTTAAATTATAATAAAAATCTTTTTCATATTTTAGAGTTTTGAATTTATGAAATTTGTCAATCGTTTAAACTTTAACTTTTGGATGAAAATTTTATGATTTTCAAATTAAGAGTTTATCTGGAACTTTAAGTTGGAATTTCAGTTTTGGGATTTATTAATGCAATTGTTTTGATTAATTTTAGATAAATTGAGACCTTGATTATAATCTTACATTCTTATGCATTTAGGGATTTAGAATGTAATATTTTGGAAATTGGAAGCATGAAAGACTCCTTCTGGTTTATGTTCTTTAATCTAAACGTAAGGTCACGTTTGAGTTAAATTGATAGGTTTTTTTTCTTTTTTTTAGTATTGAAATGAATCGTGAAATGTGCTTTCAAACTTAAAGCATATTTTATTTAATGAATGGATATAAATTAGGATTATTGGACACATTGACGTGACGGGCATCTGAGACTCTTTCACTTGCAAGTCAAGATAACGGTAAATATTAAGGGCAACACGTAAGTAAACTTCTCCTTCTCTCAGCATAGTTGAATGTTCAATGTGGAATTATGTGCTTAATTGACATTCGTGTTCATTACGGAATTCTAATGCTTTTGGTTTACCATATGCAATTATGTGTATTTAAGGAAATGTTCAAGCATGCACGTTATCATGTCATTGCATCATTAAGCATGCATTGACATCGAAATGGGGAAGTCAAATGTTTTAATGAAAAGAATGTATCAAAGTGCAAATTTTGTCAAAAGTTATGTATCCTAAGTTTTTCAAGAAAGAATGGGTGTACTTCTATGTCATGAAATATGCGAGTGGGAAATGGGGCGCGGGGGACCGGCGTACCCGAATGAAATGAGCTGCTTTGCGGTGGAATAAAGTGAATGACCGCTTTGCGGTGGGAAAGTGAATGTTAAACTGTTTTACGGTGGAAATTTGAATATTAATATGGTTCCAAATAAGAATTGCCCACTGTTATCTGATTGACTAGAAGATACACTAAGTGAGCTCACGATGGAAGGAAGTAAAAGTTTTGAAATGTCAAGTGAAAGCTTGAAAAGTTTGAAAGTTTTGAAAGGTTAAAGTGAATGGGGATACATATTTCAAAGTTTAAAACATTTCATGTCATAAGCATGCATCACTTGCACGAAGTTTGCTTACTGAGCTTTAGCTCACCCCAATCCCTCCTCAATATTTCAGGTGATGAAAACTAGATGAGACGAGGAGGGCACTCGGTGACAGACTCAGGCTATACCCACCTTCAATCTTTGAAAATAAAGTTAAATTAGAATGTATTTAAGTTTCTCATTAATTATTCCCTAATTCATATATTATTGTTAATTTTTTGGTTGAAATTAGTTTTGAATAAGTATGGGTGTAGTATTAGAGGTTAAATTACCTCTTATTTCATTTGCTAAAGTTTATTACTTGGAATTATATTGTTGAGGAGTTTGGGACTTATTGAAATGGTTTTGATGATATTTGGGATTGAATGAGTTGAGATGTGTACCTTAAAATGGTTTTGATGTCCCTCTACAGGTTGGTTATGTCCAATTTATAGAAGAGACTCTGCCGAAATTTTTGTGAAATTTTATAATAGAAAATGAAAATGTTGAGGTTTTAAATGATTTCTTTTCCACATTTAAGTAGAGAAAAGTTAACACGCCTAGATTTAAGATTTTGAACTTGGGGTGTTACACAAAGAACCTGCATAAATCTATAAATTCTTCATCGAAATTATATAACAGTTGAGGAATCATAATTTGACAAAAAGTTACTTTTGATTTTTCAAATGTAATATGGTTCTCACAGAGTACTTTACTACATTATTTTCAAATTATAAACCCTCAAGCGTAGCAATAGTTATAAACGCTTAATTGTTATTATTCAATAATAATAATAATAATAATAATAATAATAGTAATAACAACAACAACAACAAAAAATTCGACTGTATATAATTGTTATTCAATATTGATTATATAATTGACAACAATTGTAACATTTTAAAGTTAATTACTTAATTGGGATTTCACTCAAAATTTAGTGACCGGATCCTTCCATAGGATTTCATGATAGTAATTACAACTTCATACCTGCCAAAGAAAATAAAAAATACAAAACAACATTGGCTATGTTTCACATTGTCAATGGTAAATTTCATCCGGTCACCGAATATTAAGCAAAATTTTCAATTTGATCTATAAAAAATTTAAATTTGTCATAATATTTGATTACTGGGTATCACTTCGTTGTTAGATTTTATCACTCTTTTCACATTTTTTCTCAGTTTGATCACCTTAATATCAAGGTTATATTTCAATTTTAACACTTATATAATGTTGCGTAGTGGTTAGTTGACATCACACAAGGATTATATAAAAATTCTTTTGGTGTACCAATTTCACAATATTAATCAATCTTAGATAGGACAGATGAGAGGGAAACTAAAATTGTTGTTCAGTGATCAGTTAATTGAGGCAAAATAAAGTTTAATTACTTATTTATTTGTTTTGAAAGTTTAGTGATAACAAATAAAAATTAGCCCATTGTTAACTGGGAATACCTTGGCACGACCCCATGATGTAATAAGAACTAGGCGTCGAAAGGAGAAGTCGAGTTAGGCATTACGACAGTGATCTACGTGAGAAAGGGAACAAGTTCCATGTTGGGGTTGAGCCGAGAAGGCGACGGGATCAAGTCGAGTCGAAAGATCAAAGTTTGAGGGCCAGAAGGACTTTCATGACCGTAAAGGAAGTTGGTCACAGCCGTAACATTGCCTCGGGTGTGAAACAAGAATTCCAAGATTTTAATATTTAAGGTCGTAAATCAAGGACTCACGGCCGTAACATGCTCACGGATGGAATTGAAGTTCAGCAAACCAGGACTTACGGCCGTAAGTCTAATTATCACGGCCGTAACATCTAAGCCGAGAGCTTCTTACGGAGTAAGAAGCACTTTCATGGCCGTAACCTTAATTTTGCAGATTTTCGCATATTTTGTTAATTTACCGTTTATGATTATTTATTTCCATAATTTGAACCCTAATTGTGGCTGGGGCTAGCTTTAGGTCAGTTTTACTTTATATTATCATTTTTCATTCATTGTAAAGATAGTTTTAAGTTTATTGATATTGTTAAGAGATGATTCTCTTGTTGAAAGGTTGAGTTATTTCATTCTATTTAGAACTTATCAAAGATTAAATATTTGTGGCGTTCACCCCGAACTTATCAAGGAATTAGGCAATCCTTATCGTGTTCAAAAATTGCAGTTCTTTCCTTCGCATCGTCAATTTCTTGCGTCGTAAGGTTTGGGTTGGAATCCTATCGTCTAATTTATTTATTGTTTCTTAGTTTTAATATGATTTAGATATTTCCTAGGTCATTAATTGTGTTATTCTGCGTTTTCGTCAAGATTACCGAGTGAGATCGCGTCATCTGGTATCAGAGCTTGGATCTATTTCAGATTCTTTCCTTTTCTTGTTTTGTTGAGTTTTTCTTGTGTTCTTCGTGCCAGTCAAGTTGTCCTTATTTTGATCCATTAAAAATCTTCCAAAAAAATTCAAAATTGTTTTTCTTGTTCAATTTTCGTCCAAATCCAATTCCTTTTTTTCTGTCATACTCGTAGTCGAATTTTCTTCCAGATTAAAAAAAAAAATCGAAAATTGCTGGAAAATTCGGCAAAATTCATTGAAATTCTCAATCTTAGTTTTCTTTCTTCGTGTCTTCCATAAATTCCTTACTTATTGTTCCTTGATTAGTTCTTGGGTGATATTGAAAAGGGAATTGAGCAATATACACAAGCGAAACTAAACACGTGAGGTTACTCCTTTTGTGTCTTTGATCCCTAACAATGTCTAGCGGTCGAGAATTATCTTCTTCATCTGTTGGTGACAACAAGGGAATGGAACGGAGGGAACCAGCAGCTTCAACAATGAGCCACAACAAACGACCCAGAGGTATGAATAATGTGGGTGAGAATGATGTAGGAGTAATGGCTACTTTAAATGAGGACTTTGAGAAGTTGATTACTAGAATGGATAGGCAGAAGGAGACTATTAATCAATTGTGTAGGGAGCGAACTCATAGGGTTTGGAGGGGCGAAGAGAGGGAGCATAGGAGGGAAGATAATCATCGGGTCGGATATGGTTTTGATGACGGAAGGGTTGATAGTGATGGTGATAGCGGGGATGTGTCTATGGCCAGCTTAGGTAGGAGAAGATAGCGAGGTGATATGCATGAAATGGGACATAGAAGGAGGCATGAAGATAGAGATGTTGAGGATGGGGACCTTGGGAGCATTAAAATGAAAATACCTGCGTTCCAAAGTAGGTGTGATCCAGAGGCATATTTGGATTGGGAAGCTAAAGTGGAGTTACTTTTCGATTGCCATCATTATTTTGAAAAGAAGAAGGTGAAATTGGCAATGGTTGAATTCACAGACTATGCAATCAGCTGGTGGGATCAATTGGTGATGAGTATGAGGAGGAATCTGGAGAGTCCAGTTGAGACTTGGGGCGAACTAAAGGCTATAATGAGGAAGCGGTTTGTGTAAATTCACTATTATAGGGATATATATCAGAGGATGCAAGGTTTGACTCGAGGATGAGGAGTGTGGGGGATTATCAGAACGACATGGAAGTGGCAATGACCAGGACCAACATGGTAGAAGATCGGGAGGCTACAATGGAAATGTTTATGAGCGGGTTGAACAGGGACATTGCCAACATCATCAAGCTGCAACACTATGTGAAACTAGGTGAAATGGTACACATGACCATGAAAGTGGAAAGACTGCTAAGGCGGAAGGGAGCAGCAAGGTAACCTTTGGGTTCGTATCCAAAACAGGAAGTCAACGATGATCATGTCCTGAAGGTAAAGGAGGAGCTGACTGTAAAAGGTTAAAATATTGCTGAACCCCAACCTACTAGGGATATGAATATTAAGTGTTTTAAATGCTTAGGTTAGGGGCATATTGCTTCAAATTGTCTAAATAAGCGGGTCATGATTTTATGTGATAATGAAAATATTAGTTCGGAGGATGAGTTTAAAGGGGTGCCTAGATTACAGGATGTCGGGGCTAGTAGTAGCGATGAAGAGGGTCTAACTTATGCGGTGAAGGGGTCACTAGTCAATAGAAGTGTCCTTAGTTCTCGGGTTAAAGTAGGTGAAATTGATGAGTGAAGGGATAATCTCTTTCACACTAGGTGCTTACTTGGTGAGAAAGTATGTGGAATGGTGATTGATGGGGGGTAATTGTACTAATGTAGTTAGTACACTGTTCGTTGAGGAGTTGGGGCTGTCAAAATTGAAACATCCGAACCCTTATATATTTCAGTTGTTGACTGAGTCGAGGGAAATCAAGGTGAACCGGCAGGTAGAGGTCAAATTTAGCATTGGGGGTTACAAGGATAAGGTCCTTTACGATGTAGTGCCTATGCATGTTCGTCGTATTTTTTTGAGAAGGTCAAGGAAACATGATGGGAGGGTGGTGCACGATGGTTTTAAGAACAAAAATTCGTTTGTGAAAGGTGGGAGAAAAATTACTCTTGTGCCTTTATCTCTTAAAGAGGTCCGAGAGGATCAATTAAAAATAAAAAGTGAGTTTGAGAGAAAAAATAAGAGTGTTGAGGCCACGATCTCAGAAAAAGTAGAGTGTGTGAAATTTGAAAACAAGGGAGTTGGGGCCACGACCTTAGAAATAGGAGAGCTTGAGAGCAAAAAGAAAAAGAAAAGAGAGTTCACCCCCAAAGGAGTTTTTTTTGTAAAAAGGTTGATATACGAGGATCCATGCTTTGCACTTAACAAATCTAACCAACCCCTCCCCAACTCTATAAAATCTTTTTTGCAGGTGCCTAAATCAAATCATGATCCTAAAACAAGGATGAGATTCATTGACATAAAGGAGCAGCCCAAAAGGTTGAAAGAAAGTACGAGACATAAGCATGATCATCAAGCCCACAACAACAGGAGGTGTTTGAAAAGCCAACCATAAATTGATTCAAGGTCGAATCATTTTCAAGAGAAGGGGGATGATGTGATCCGAACTAGGCATTGAAAGGAGAAGTCGAGCAAAAGTTCCATGCTGGGGTCGAGCTGAGAAGACGACGGGATCAAGTCGAGTCGAAAGATCAAAGTTTGAAGGCCAGAAGGACTTTCACAGCCGTAAAGGAAGTTGGTCATAGCTGTAACATCATCTAGGGTCTAAAACAAGAATTCCAAGATTTTAATATTCACAACCGTAAATCAAGGACTCACGGCCATAGCATGTTCAAGGGTGGAATTGAAGTTCAGAAACCATGACTTACGACCGTAAGTCTAATTATCACGGCTGTAACATCAAGCCGAGAGCTTCTTACGGTCGTAAGAAGCACTTTCACGGCCGTAACCTTAATTTTGTAGCTTTTCGCGTATTTTGTTATTTTACTGTTTTTGATTATTTATTTCCATATTTTAAACCCTAATTGCGGTTAGGGCTAGCTTTAGGTCAGTTTTACTTTATATTATCATTTTTCATTCATTGTAAAGATAGTTTTGAGTTTATTGATATTGTTGAGAGATGATTATCTTGTTAAAAGTTGAGTTATTCCCTTTTATTTAGAACTTATCAAAGATTAAATCTTTGTGGCATATACTCTGAACTTATTAAGGAATTAGGCAATCCTTATGGCGTTCAATAATTTCAGTTATTTCCTTCGTATCGTCAATTTCTTGCGCCGTGAGGTTTGGGTTGGAATCCTATCGTCTAATTTATTTATTGTTTCTTAATTTTAATTTGATTTAGATCTTTCCTAGCTCATTAATTGTGTTATTCCGCGTTTCGGTTGATATTTTCGAGTGAGATCGCGTCACCCCAAGGTAGTCTAACTTCAAAACTCCATTGGCTAATTCATTCTTCAACTAGACATGTTTAATCAATTTCGAAAGTGATACAAGTTTTCAAAACTTGTGTATTATCTAAGTTTTATTTAAATATTAGGTTGTGTTTGACAGCGAGGGTGGAGTTTGAGTGAAAAGAAAATGAATTTCAGATAATTGAATTTTAGGGAATTGAATTCTTGGGAATTGAAAGTTTAATGTACTCCCTCCGTCTCAATTATATAGACTGTTTTTTCTTTGTTGTTTGTCCCAATAATATAGACTTGTTTCTTCATTTCGAGGTATTTATTTTGCATATTTACCAATGTACCCATATTTATTATTTTCAATACAATAGTTTTTATATTAAATAAGGATAAGTTGGGAATTTTCTTTACAAAAATTACTTTGTTAATGATATTAAATATATTTTCTTAATCTGTGTGAAAAGTCAAACAAGCCTATATAATTGGGACGGATGGAGTATTTGATTGATTTAATTCTTTAGGTGTAAAAATGAAAAAAATTCAACTTTTGTTGTTTGATTTATATTATTTTTCATGACAAATAAAGGAAAATTTAGTTATTTTAATCATTTTTTTTTTTACAAATTTATACTTAATAATAATAATGTTAATTTCTGGAAAAAAATCAATTAACTGAAAACGTTTTCTATTTTTTGTTTTCATTTCCTTTTTTAAATATGGAAAAAAACACGTTTTGTTTGTCATTTCTGAAAGCTGCTTCTAAATATGAAAAACTGGAAACTGGAAAGTATGATTTGTTTGAAATTTTGCTTTTGGGGTAAATTATATAAAAAGTAATAATTATCTTTTGAAGATTTACTTTCTATTATAAGAAATTAACTTATCTAATTTTTATTGGATTCATTTAAAAATGACTAGAAAATATTATAAAAATAGATAAAGTCATTAATGATCAAGTTCATAAATATTATAAGAAATTAACTTATTTAATTATTGTTTAGTTACCACATTCATATTCAAATCACAATTAAATATGAATCCATGTAAACAAAATAATCACACAAAGAGTTTGACTCAACAAAATGGAAACAAGTAGTCCTAAGCCAAAATAATCATACATAAAGTCCATGTTCAAGGCATTTTTTTAATTATTACTCTAACTGTAGAGTTTACCGATCCAACATCATACATAAAAGGAAAATAACTCATGTTTATAATGTTGGAGATTCTATTTTTTTTTTTTGTTTTGTAATATTTTTTGCCAGTAGAATGTTTTTTGCAAGAAAAAAAAAATCTCATGTTTTTTGCCAACACAATAACAAGAATTCCCGTTGAATTTTTTTGTAATGTTGGCCTTAGTTTTAAATTAGGATAATTCTAAAAAAAAAACATTTTCCACTTTTCGAAACTTTTTTTGGTGAAATACACTTAAAATGCTCAAAACAAGGTTTTTGAGCATTTTGCATTTTGTGTACAATTGTTTTTCTCTAAAATACGTTTTCGAAAATGATAAATAGAACACATTTTTAATATTTTTGAAAATAAAAATAGAAAATGATCATAAAACAGCAAAAAGAAGGAAGCCTAAAATTGTTGTTCAGAGTGATCAGTTAATAATCTAATCGAGGCAAAATAAAGTTTAATTACTTATTTATTTGTTTTGAAAGTTTAGTGATAAGAAATAAAAATTACCCCATTGTCAACTGGGATACTTTGGCACGACCCCAAGCTAGTCTTACTTTAAAACTGCAATGGCTAATTCATTCTTCTACGAGACACGTTTAATCAATCCCGAAAGTCGTACAAGTTTTTCGAACTTGTGTATTATTTAAGTTCTATTTGAATAATCATTTTTATTTTTATTTTTAAAAAAGTTCTATTTGAATATTTTGGTTGTGTTTGATAGCGATGATAAAATTTGGGTGAAAAACAAATGAATTTCAGGGAATTGAATTATAGGAAATCGAATTCTTGAGAATTGGAAGTTTAATGTGTTTGATTGATTTAATTTTTTAGGTGGAAAAATGAAAATTTTTCAAATTTTGTCATTTAATTGACACTATTTTTCATGACAAATAAAACAAAATTTAGCTATTTTAATAAAAAAAATATATTTCTTTTTTCATTTTTCAGACATTTGTACTTGATAATAATAATGTTAATTTCTAAAAAATAAATAAATGAATTAACAACAATAAGAATGATTAAACTTGACGAAAAGTTAAACAAGTTACCAAGAAATATATTCTCCTCCCACCCAAGAAATCAAATTCCTTGTTTTGGTGGAAAAGAAGTCACGTGGGGATGAAACATGGAATTCAATTGTCGAGAAAAAATACTATCAAACAAGCATAAGTTAGAACTTGGGTGAAAACGTTTTATTTTCCATGAAAAAGAAACACTATTAAACACACCCTTAATAGCAAATCCAGTCTCGAATCACCTTATGGACTCAAGACGACACATGCACCTATGATAGATGCAGTTGAAAGTCAGAACCACCATCAAGGCTACTAGGACTTATCTATGACTGGTTGACTTTTCTTTGACTTCAAGGATTTTAAAAAGAATTTGAGAGAGTTCCCCTTATAACTTAACCGACCATAAAATCAGCAAAACCTTAATCCAAACACAACACAAAATATATCAGGACCCACAAGTCCCAACACCGCCACCACCATTCAAGAATCATTAAATCCTATTTCCAAAAATAGCATGCATGGAGTTACATAATAGCATGCATTGAGTTACATAATAACTCTATAGTTAACAAGGTAAATTAATCCTCAATTAATTGTCATAAACAAGGAGTTTCATTGGTTTCAATGTGGCCATTTACTCCTCAATTAACAGTAATAATCTCAAGAGTTTCTATTTTAAAATTGACAAAAACGTGGACCACGCGAAGTTCCTTTTGTTTTGTATCAAGATACGGTTTTCTATTATGTAACTCAATGCATGCTATTATGTAACTCCATGCATGCTATTTCCAAAAATCCTCTGTATGAAATAAATTGCAAGAGACACGACAACATTAGACATAAAGACTTGGTGATATAGTTCAACGGTTGAAACCTGTATAGGATAGTTATGTATTACTCTTTGAACATTTCCTTATGAAAATATATTTACTTTACTTGCTGAGCAGTAGACGTGGTATCCTTGAATTGTTCTGCATTTTGTGTAAATGATGATATACCTCACAGGAGATTCTTTTCTTCCTGACATAGTTATGTTCTCATTGTTATATTTGTTAGTGGCCATGAATATACGTCTGGTTCTGTGAGAGTTTCAAAAAACCAAGCCCAATACAATTCCTTTAGAAGCAACCTCATTTCTCTCTCATATAGGTGATCTCTTAACTAAAAGTAGCCCCTCTACTCCGCTCAGATTCCCAACGCATAAGAATCATTAAAAGCCTAATACTTATCCTTCATTTTTACGGGAATCATTGTTACATCATAGGAATGGACATCCCCCACACAATGATTCAATTAAGTATTTACAATTAGATTATCCATTTGAACCTAGATCTTGGGTTCTTCAGTCAACTAGGTTGGGTTTCCATTGTATTAACTTATTCATTCAAGGGCTTAAGTCCCATTCCTCTCGATAATTTGCAACTAACTATCTATTTAACCCTTTAGTTAGCGGATCCGAAATGTTATCTTTTGACTTTACATAGTCAATAGAGATAATTCCAGTTGAAAGTAGTTGTCTTATGGTATTATGTCTGAGACATATATGTCTCGTCTTACCATTATACATATTGCTATGTGCCCTTTAAATTTCTGATTGACTACATCGAAGTATACAAATTCCTAGCACAGGCATCTAGGAATATCCTCTAAGAATTGGTATAGCCGTTCAACCTCTTCACCTCACTTATAAAGGGCTATAAAATCAGATTCCATAGTGAATCTGGCAAAAACTGTCCGTTCAGAGTATTTTCATGATATTACTGCACCTCCAGATGTTAATACAAATTCACTTTTAGACTTCGAGTCTTTAGTATTAGATATCCAGTTAGCATCGCTATATCTTTCAATAATTGTAGGATATCTAGCATATTGCAGTCCATATACCTCAAGAATCTTGTACTCTTACTATTCCTTTCCAATGGTTAGACCCTGGATTACTCATATATCTACTCAGCTTACTAACTGGATGGGCTATATCTGATCTTGTATAACCCATTAAGAACATTAGACTTCTAATTATTCTAGAGTACTCAACTTGAGAAATACTGTGGCCTCTATTTTTCAATAGATGTTGACTTGTATCTATCATGGTTCTAGCTACTGCAGAATCATCCTTGTTATATTTCTAGAGAATTTTTTCCACATAATTTGACTCGCATAGAACAAGCCCATCTAAAGCTCTTGAGATTTAAATCATCTGCTAAAATTATATATTTTATGTCAAGTCTTGAGTTCAACATATCTTTTGTAGATTTAATCATCTAATCATTATTGCCAATGATAAGCATATCATCACCATAAAGATATAAAATGACATAGCCATTTTTAGTATACACACGTTCGTCACGTTAGTTGATTTTAAATCCACTTTCCATCACGACACTATCAAATTTCCACACAATTGTCTGGGTGCTTGTTTCAAGCTATTTAATGACTTTACTCACTAATTTACAGACTTTCTTTTCTTACCTTGGTGATGAAAAACCCTCAGTTTGTTCCATGCAGATTTCTTCTTCAAAATCTCCATTTAGAAAAGTAGTTTGACACCCATTTGATGTACTTCGAGATTGTACAAAGCTGCAATTTGTAATATCATCCTAAAGGATGTTATTCTCATCACTGGATAACATGTATCAAAGTAATAAAGGCCTTCTTGTTACTAATCTGGCCTTATACTTATCAATAGTTCCATTTGCTTTCATTTTCCTTTGAAAATTCATTTGTAGCATAATGATTTTCTTCCCAAAGAAAGATCCACTAGCTTCCAAGTATGATTTTGCAAAATGGAATCTATTTCACTTTTAATGGCCCCTTTCACTTGAGGTCCTTCTGAAGAGTTCACAGGCTTTTTTAAGTTTTGATGTTTAGTTTCTAGCATATAGATCAGAAAATTAGGACCATAAGATTTTTTTTGTCCTTTCTCGTTTGCTATGTCTTGATTCAACCTCAATTTCTTTCGATTTTTGGTCCTGGCTATTCTCAACCATAGACTCATATGTCCACAGCACTGATTGCTTAAATTCCCCTTCACCCTTTTGTAGTACTAAAGCATTCTCAGTCAAGAATTTCGCAAGATTCAAGGTGGTCAGATAGAACATCATCTTCTGCCGCCACCACTTGAAATTAAACTCATTGAATATCTTTAATTTTTCCCAATTGTTAACAGGAATTAGAGGATAATTGGCTAAATTAGAGGATAATTGACGTAATTTGTACTGGTCACAAGTCAACCGATTCGTTGTACCGGAGTCAATTATCCAATCTATATTAATAGTAAAATATGTACCTGACTTAGCGGAAAAAGGTGGAGTTGTATCCAAAGCTCATTATGGTGTAATATCTCCTTGAATACTTGAAAACAAATTTGACATCTTCTTGCTCTTTGGATGTCACTCTAGAAACCCATAAATTTCGAAATAATGATCAATAGTATGATGTGTACCCTTGCAGTGAGTACACTTCAGATAATTCTTATCTTTCTTTCAAGTAGGCACCTTTCTAGATGTCATCACAACTCCATCTCCAACCACTCCGCCCAGCATGGCCTCCCTACGATTGAGAGTTTACCAGTGTGGTATATTTTTTAATGTCGTTGGCACACTCCATGGAACAAGTATCAATATCGTCAAGATGCTGCCAAATCTTCTACAGTACGCCAAAGTAAGAGATTACATACTCACTGTTTTGACAACTAGAATACACCTCAAAGTGTAATTGATAGGCTTTTGATACATCATGTTCTTCGATTGAATATGACTCCTTTGCAGCTTCCTAGATTTCTTTGGCAGTAGAAAGGTGAAGAAAAAGAGATCTGATATCTTTTGTCATCGCATCAAGGAGCTAAAAATTCACCAAGCAATTTTAATCCTCTCAAGCTTCATGGTCATTAGACTCCACATCTCCAGGAGCAGTTTTAGACCCTGAGATATAGCCCCAACACTTCCTCCGTCGGATCTTATTTTAAGCGTTCAACTCCCATTCAATATAATTAGTTCCATCAATTCGTTCTAGAGTGATTAATGCGGAATGTCTAGGTGTTGCAAACAAACAATCGTGAACAACAGAAACCAAACTTCAATCCTTAGAGTAGATATGAGGAAATTGAAGGAGGCTCTGATACCATGTCAATAACACAATTGAGAGAAAATTAGTTTCTATTTATTAATTACTTGTTACATGTGTGTATATGTAGTACAATTCAATAAGCTAAGGGTGTGATTGACTCCTTTTATTTTGTGAATAATGTGGTTTTGAACAGTATTTTTGATAGAATGTGTGGTTAAAAATGTTTGAAAAGTAAAAAATAGCAGACTTGACTAGGGTGGATGGTTGATATTGAGTGTTGAATAATTTTTGTTTTAAAAAAGGGGTCCAAACAAGAGCTAAATATGTTAAGATGAATCACAATACCTCAAATTAACATGATAATTTCTTGATTTTCACAAATCATGTATTTCCTTGATTTCCTCCAACCATATAATTCTTTGATTTATTCTCTTAACGCTATTTACCTCTTAAAAAAAGAGAACAATGGAGCTCAAGCTTGAACAAATGGCTCCAAATTTTTTCTCACATTTCCTCTCGTTTTTCCTGTTTTTTGCTTCTGTTTGCTTTCTGCATCACATTATCCTTTTGGCCCAAATCGGAGATATTTACTAACAGAATTTGCTAGCAAAGTCCCTCAAGAAATAATTGCATAAGAAGACCCTTATAAAACTTCATATGATATAAAGTTGCATAAGAAGACACTTATAAATCTTCATATGATATAGTGTCTCTTTGTTTCTAGTTAAAAATCATTTTTTTATGAAAGTCAAAGTCAACAATTAATCACAATCATATTTCATGAATCCCACAAATTTTTAACCATACATCTCATCAGCTTTTATCAAAATTCGCTAAAATTCAGATTTTAATCTCTATCAAACTGGGGCATAAAGTTAAATCTTTAATCTTTAACTTCTACTAAAAATTAAAATAGCCCACAAGTTTTTCAATATTTCAAATTGGTCCAAAATTAACACTGACTTTCTCAAATAAATGTTGACTTAGACTTGATGAAATTAAATTTGACCAATTAAAGGTGTGGATTGTAGCAGTTAAAATAATAGTTAATTGCTTAATTTATGACATATGGTTCGTGTATAAAAAAAGTTGTATTATCCATTGTTGTAAATGAAAAATGTAGTATTCTTCCCTGGAAAAGATTAGGTAGAAAAATCCGTATATAATATAGTCTTTATTAGATAATAACAGAAAAAACTAAACCACAAGAAAAAATTTCTTTCAAAACAAATGTTGAAAAAAATACAAATAATTCACTCTAATGTTGAATCCAAGGAACAGTTTTCGACTGCTAGTAACTAGAAATATTAATCCATAGACTGGATGAAATAAAATTACATCACGAACGTCTTCGGAGAAGTTAAATCCATGTACTCAATGGAAGCTGCAGAATCACTCATCCTCGAGCCACCCACCCTCCTCGCCTTGCATTTGTGCAATTGATTGATCAGATGACTCGCCGAAAGAATAATCTAGTATACTAGGATCCATTGCCGGAAACGAAGCAAATAAAGGTGAAAAATTTGGAGTCGTTAAATCCAAGCAATCTCCATCATCATTGCTAGTGGAAGCTGCAAATCCACTTGTCCCCAGAATCAAATCACCATTCATGTGCGCATTAGGTTGATACCGATCATTGCTTTCCATGCCAGGCTCAGGTGGAATCAAAGGATCGTTGCTTTGATCACAAGGAATTATGTATGCAAGAGGATGAGGAGATTGAATAATATTACCTTGCATTGCCATATCTTCATGCATGTACGTAACAGGTTCATGAACGATTGGATGATATTGATCAATAATGCTTGCTTGTTGGTCGGGAATATAAGCACCTTGCGAGGATGATTGATCGAGTGCCAGTAGAGGATATTGAAAAGATGATGTTGATGCCAAATTTTCATTATGGACATGCGTCTCTTGAATTGGGATCATGCTTCTTTCTGTGTCTTGTTCTTTGTTTTCCGATTTCGGCGCTCTATAGTAAATTTTGCATACACACACATCCAACTGCAAAAATTGTAAATAAGTAAATCAATAAATCCTTGCTATATCAACATTTATTTATTGTTCGATTGGGATAAAAAAAAATATACAAAAAACAAAACCTAGAATCGATAATGATTAAAAACCCGAGCTAGTGTCACAAACAACAATAATATACGAAAACTTTTACGTACCATCTTGTCATCTGGAATTGCGTATGTAGATGAACATGCGACATCCTTTATTTGATGAATTGTAAACTCATGCATTATCCAATTAGTCTTCGTTCCTTTATTATTCTTAGATTTTCTTTCATAATAGACAAGAACTTTTTTCCGTCCAATTTCTTGGCCATTGCTCTGGACAATGATGTCGCCTCCAGTGGCTTTCCAGTAACCACCAGCAGCCCTTCGGTCTGGCCGGCTACCTTTTTGATACCTCTTAGTTCTAGAAGTAAAAAAGTAGCCCACATGTATTCCCTTCGTCGTATTTTCTGATAATCACATTAATAAATTCCAAAGAATGTAAATATTAATAATAAATGAGGAAGATATATTAAAAGAAACACCAAGAAACGTCAAGAAATAATGAAACTTACGGCAAAGATCATGGGGATGGTACTTGTAGAGATCAACATCTTTTATGGCATCAATTGGTATACGTTTGTTTAGAATCTTGAGGTTCAAGTAGTAAAATAGCTCCTTTTCGGTTGGTATGAATCGGTAACCGGGCAGAAGATTTTCTTGGACATATAAATGAGAACCTTCTTGTGCGGCCATGACGAATTGCTTGCTTTTATCAATTGTTTCTGGCAGTAATGGTAAATTAAATGTAGGGATATTCTGTTGATTATTACGAGTATATATAGCAGTTATTTATCCTGTAGAGAGAGTTATGGACTGATACAAGTAGGAGAGCTTTACTCTTACTATGTGGAAAAGGTTCACGCACATAGGCACAATCTTCCTCTCATTTTATTAGTTTCCATAATTTTTTTTTTTTTTAATTGATTTCCTTTTAGGATAAGAAAATTAAATCAGCAGTCCTAATTTTATGGGATATGATAATAATCCAAAGGATGTTAATTAAACCATATATCCTAGTCTCATTTGAATGTGTTAATTTCCTGGTGTGACCATTGTTGTTGGAACAAAAGGAGGAAAAAGGAAACTCATATCCAATGTCCTTTATGTTCCAAACTTCACAGTTCATTTTGAAGAAAGAAATTGCAGAATTTTTGATTAGAAAAACAACTCAGTAGTTGCCAATATTGAGATGTCAAGAAGCAAAGTTTTTCCACTTCATCTACCACTTGAGGAGAATTTTGCCCTACAATCTAAAAATCCAGATTTGTCATAGAGAGTGGCATTTGAGATATAAACATTTACATACAAAAGGATTGGTTCTATTGAAGTAGAAAAATATGGTGATCGGTCTTCCGAATATCCGGAAAGATGACAAAGTATGCAAATGATGTATTTACAGAAAAATGTATAGGCTTCCATTCCCGAAAACTTCATGGAGGGCCGAAGCCCCTCTTGAACTTGTTCATGCAGATTTGTGCAGCCCCATGAGAACTCCATCTATTGGTGGAAAGAAATATTTCAACCGATTTGTGTATGATTTAAGAAGAATGGTGTGGATTTACTTCGCAAAGGAAAAATCAAAGACATTCTTTGCATTTCTTCAATTCTAGGCTTTTACAGAGAAGGGAAGTGATGCGAATCATAGTGGGCTTGATAGAAAGACCAATTTATTCAGGCCGAACAAGAATTCAAGCACAAGCTCAGGGACTTAAAAGAACCAACAAGAAGTGATAAAAGAGGTCCCAAGACGAGTGAAAGCGAATGGAAGCCGAAATTCAAGGTCGAAGTGAAGAATTTTGAGCAGGAAACAACTTACGGCCGTAAGTTGTTTAGTCACGACCGTAACTGTGGAAATTCAGCAAAACACAACTTGGAGCAGAGATTAACCTACGACCGTAAATCAAATCCTTCCCGGCCGTAGGTGAGGTTCTGGTCGTGCCGCAGACAAGAATTAGGTTTTCCACATTTTACGTTATTTGTCTATTTTGATTGTTTAGTTAGGGTTTTGTACCTCTATAGCGGCTACCCTAATTGTTAGGTCATTTTTTTCATTATTTATGTCCTATTTTTTTCATTGTAATAGTTAGATGTGGGTTTTGATAAAACAGATTGATTATTTTTTAATTGGTAAATGTGTGGATTGACTTTACAAACTCGAACTTATCAAGATTGATAGTCTTGTGGCGTTCATTCCAAACTTATCAAAGATTGATAATCTTTGTGATGTTTACAATCAGAAACTTATCAAGGAAATTGGACAAATCCTTGTGGTGTTTTGAAAGTCTTGGTTCTTTCTTCAGCATTGTTGATCCTCACGTCATGAAATTTGGGTCAAGATTTCTCCGTCCACAAACAAACCTGGGTTTAGAACTATTCGACGTTAATTCCACAATTCGTTTCTCATCATTTGGTATCAGAGCTGGACTCTGAATACAAGTTTATTCTATTCCAGTTTAATTCCATGTATTTATCATAGAGTCCACATGAGAATTATCCATATCTTGTTGTTAAGTGTTTCTTTTCTTGAGTTTTCTTGTTCTTCAAGCCCGTAAAATTTTCTAGTTTTTGATTCGTAAAAAATTCCAACAAAATTTCAAAAGTGTTTATTTTTTTCAATTCTTATCCGAATTCAGTTCCATTTGTTTCATCACACTCATAATTGATTTTTGGATTTCTAAAAAAAAAAATAAAAAAAAAAATCAGAATTCACAAATAATTCCAAAATTCATTATTTGGTCTTGTGTCAAAATATTTCATTCTATTCCACTTTTCTTTACATTTCACAATGTCCAAATTTCAAGTTCATCTAGGAGGGTTAACAATACAAATTGTGTGTGGAGGTTTTTGAATGGTATTAAGATGAGGTTAGATAAACTAGATGAAAAAAGGGCTAAATCGAAAAAGGAGCGATCTCGAACAAGCCTTAATTATGAGAGGCAATATAGGCGTGATCATAAACCTAGGGATTGAATTGAGGTTAAGAGGTGAGAAGATATTGAAGATAAGCTGATTTTGAAGATTCAAACAAAAATTTATGAGGAAAGGATGAGGTATGAACGGAAGGCAAAAAGAAAAAAAATTGGCTACGTTGCAAAAGAAAGAAGAGAAAAGAGAGGCTGTGGTTAAGGGAGAGTGAAAAACATATTAAAATAGAGCCTTAAGTTAAGAATGTTGAGAAGGAGGATGGTGAGTTAGAAGTAGTTGAAGAAACCCTGAATTTTGAGGTGGAAGATGAAAAATTAGGTAGTGAAGAGGTGGTGAATGAACCAGACAACCAAAATATTGATGAGAAGCATGAGGATAAAAATGATAATGAGGTTGAAGTGATTGAGTATGAAAATGTTGATAAAAATGTGGAGCTAGAAGAGGAGGTGCTTAAACAAGAAGATAACCTTGTTGAAGTAGTACATGATTGTAGAAAATTAGGGGTTGTGGTTGACTGTGAGAAAAAAGAAAAAGAGATGATTGAGCAAGAAGTTGAAAAGAATAGGGATGTGAAGAAAAGGGCCTCATTTTTGGGATACATGACTTGGAGATAATGAGCCATGAGTACAAGGATACATATCTTGTATCGTTTGAAACTAAGGCATGGAAACAAAAATTTTCCTTTTGATTCAGGAGGTGAACTGATTCACCATGAACAAAGCTATAACTCGAGACGAATCATCCTGAAGAAGGAGATAATGATGCGAATCATATGGGCTTGATGGAAAGACCAATAATTTAGGCCCCAAGAATTCAAGCACAAGCTCAGGGGCTTAAAAGAACCGACAAGAAGTGATAAAAGAGGTCCCAAGATGAATGAAAGCGAAAGGAAGCTGAAATTCAAGGACGAAGTGAAGATTTTTGAGCAGGAAACAACTTATGGCCTTAAGTTGTTTAGTCCCGACCGTAACTGTGGAAATTTAGTAAAATGCAACTTGAAGCAGAGATTAACTTATGGCCGTAAATCAAATCCTACACGACCTTAAGTGAGGTTCTAGTTGTGCCGCAAACGAGAATTAGGGTTTTCACATTTTAATGTTATTTTTTTTCATTTTTGATTGTTTAGTTAGGGTTTTGTGCCTCTATAGCGGCTACCCTAGTTGTTAGGTCGTTCTTTTTATTATTTATATCCTATTTTACTCATTGTAATAGTTAGACTTGGATTTTAATAAAACAGATTGATTGTTTTTCAATTGGTAAATGTGTGGATTCACATTACAAACTCGAACTTATCATGATTGATAGTCTTGTGGCGTTCATCTTGAACTTATCAAAGATTGATAATGTGGCGTTCACAATCAGAAACTTATCAAAGAAACTGGACAAATCCTTGTAGCGTTTCGAAAGTCTTGATTCTTTCTTCCGCATCGCTGATCCTCACGTCGTGAAGTTTGGGTCAAGATTCCTTCGCCCACAAACAAACCTGGGTTTGGAACTTTCCGGCATTAATTCCACAATTCATTTCTCATCACAAGTGGCTATCAGATAAAATAATTGTGAACTGACAAAGGAAGAGAATTTATCTATACTTCATTCATGAATTGCTGTAGAGATAATTTCATTAGGAGGCAGCTCACTATTCGCCACAACCCTGAGAAAAATGGTGTCACCGAAAGGAAAAATAGAACAATTGTAGAAATGGCACGAATTATTCTTAAAGGCAAAGGATTGTCAAATAATTTATGGACTAAAGCTATTCACACAGAAACAGATCCCCAACAAAAGCTGTTAAAAACAAAACTCCACTCGTAGCTTGGAGTACCAGAAAGCCTCAAGTTGATCATCGATCAAGGTTTTCGGATACATTGCCTATTCTCTTATTCTCCACAGTTTTAGTCAACAAAGCTTATACCATGCATCATTTTTTTGTGGATGACTTTTTCTTTTCTTTTTCTTTCCTGTCCTTGTCTCTTATCATCTTTGTGCAATACTTTTCTCATTTGCTTTCTATGTGACCCCTGTAGCGAGCTTAGGGTCGGTGACTCCCAAGCTAAATGACTTTAGGGAACCAGGTTTAGAGAACCCCTGGGACTTAATTACCAGAGTCAAAAGGCGACAAAGAAAAGTTAAAGATGTTTGATTGTCTTATGTGTAAGTCCACTCTCCGTACGTGCTTTCTAATTGACCCCCTGTAACGAGTTTTAGGATGATAGCTCCCAACTCAGTTGAGTTTAGAGTACCAAGTTTTAACACCCTTATAAGCTTACTTGCTAAAGTCAAAAAGGCTTTTGAAGAGTAGAATAAGACCTTCAGGATTTTTCTATTTTTATGCTAGTAATGGTTAACACAACTACCAAACATACCCATCCCACCAAGGGACACATCTGATGCCTATTGTGAGAACAAAGACAGTGTATCAAAACATCACGCCAACCCAACAACCATGTATGTAACCATGTTATATAGAAATAACAAATCACTCTGAAATTCATGCACATGTTCAAATCAACGCAAATTGAAATGTAAACGAATCAAGTGACCACACATGCAAAAGGGTTAAAACCAATCAAATCCACATAATTCAGTAGTTACAACAAGTGATATAAGAGCATCAATAAAACTAACTACATTGACCTCATTTCTATCACAATCTTTCAATTTGTTTTTGTAACACCCCAAGTTTAAAAGTCTAAACCTAGGCGTGTTAACTTCCATTCACATTATATGCAAAGGATGCACACAAAGGGAACACAACCACAAGCCCAGTTATGAAGGTCACTGACACTGAAAGGAGGCAGGAAGGGGATGCACAGTGGGGTTCACAGAGAGAGAGAGAGAGAGAGAGAGAGAGAGAGAGAGAGAGTTGATTTCTCACAAAGAGAGGGTAGCCATTTTCACAGATAAAAAGAGGCATGAGTATTCACTAATTAGCCGAGGGTGAGAGGGCGGGTAGATATAAGTTAAACTTAATTAGGTTAAGTAGAGAGCCCTAATTAAGTGGGTCTTCTCCGAAGCTTACCTATTGAGCAACAAACATAATTTGTGGACCTGGCCATGGAATCAAATTTAAAAAAAAAGTTTTTTATTACAAAAATATTCTTAAATTTTACTGCATGGTTATTATTAATTATTGATGTTTACTAAATAGCTTGGATCAGTATTGGAAGCTTAGGATCTGGGAATACAAAAGATTATGTCTCAGATGTCGTGTTGAATTGAGCAAAGTTTTCTAGAACAACACGTTGGGGCAAATGGAAGGTGGTTTGATTTCAATTGAAGAACTGCTACTCCAAAATATTTTTATTGCATAGTTGCTGGTTTTTATTGATTTACATGATGCTCATGCATTACATGAATTTATAGAAATACAAGGATCATTCTAGATTACTAGACATTTAATATTATGTTTGAATTCCAATCCTACTACTATATTTTCAAATTTGTCTCCTTGTTCTTCCAAATGACACTTCATTAATTCACTTCACTAATTGATCATAGATTACTTCTCAACACCCCCTCTTAATTTGTGATCTTTAATTGACTCTTGAACTTTTCAAATGTCTCCTATGTTAGTGGTTTTGTGAAAATATCTGCTAACTGTTTGCTTGTACTAATGAATTCCATTATGATTTCTCCTTTGCTGACCAAATATGAGGTGAAATGATGACGAAGCTCAATATGTTTTCATCTCGCATGACAGACTAGATTTTTAGTTAATTCTATGGCTGACATATTGTCACATAAAAGTCTCGTAGGCCCTTCTTGTTTAAACTGCAGATCTTCTAAGACTCTCCTTAGTCAGGTCGCTTCACATGATGCTTCTGTTGTTGAAATATATTCTGCTTTTGCTAACAGCAATCCAACTGAATTTTGCTTTTTTGACTTCCAAGCAATAGGATTAGAACTAATACAGAAAATATATCTCGAAGTTCTTTTGCGGTCGTCCAAAGAACCAACCCAGTCACTGTCTGAAAAACCAATTAAACTATAGTCATTCTCTTTTTCATACAGAATCCATTCTTTTTTTTTCCCTGCAAGTATCTCAAAATTTTTTCACTCCTGCAAAATGAAGCTTGCTTTGTTTGTTCATAAATCTGGAAACAACACTCACTGAATTATTTGTATCAGGCCACATATTTGTAAGGTAAATTAAGCAACCAACCGCTTCCTATAAAGTGTAGCATCAACCTCTTGTGCGCCATCATCCTGCTTTAATTTTTCATTCAGAGCCATGGAAGCAGAAATTGACTTACAATCCAACATGTAAAACTTTTCAACAAATCTTCTGTGTACTTCTCTTGAGAGAGGAAGATTTTCCCTTTGTTCCGCTTCACTTGAATTCCTAAAAAATACTTCATTAACCCTAAATCAGTTATCTCAAACTCCTGCATCATGTTGTGTTTTGACGATGTTTATTCACCACAAATTGGTATCAAGGCCTCAGTGGCATGATTGGCTGAATTAGAATCAAAATTGGAACTCATTGACTGAGTTTCTTCTTTCCCCGTTCTAGTTTTCATTAGTTGAATTTTTATTTTTTTTAATGTGCTGAAATTATTTGGTTCCAATTGTATCTTTCAGATTCTTTGTGACTGGAAATTATTGTTTAATTAGTAATCTATCAACTTTTGCTGTTAGGTAATGATTTTGGAGGCTCTCGAGCTTGGTGCTGATTTACACTTCAAAATTTGCTAATTGTAAAGCATAAAACAAAAATCAATAATTTCCCATCTCTCCTATATTACGGACTTAGATCGGTCCTCTCTGGTAAATTGGCTGATCACTTTTAAATTCCAGTTATAACTGTTCATTGTGTGACGTGACCATTAGGCTTGCGATTACTTTTTGCTTGTTATAAAAATTATTTGCCATTACTTGTGTTTTAATAGTTGTTTGTCTTGTGAAATATTTTGTGATTTTTTTGCTTGTTGCGTTATAAATAGAACTGTCGCGTAGACTTTACCCATGTCGAAAATTTCCCTGAGTTGAGATCCTTGAGTATTACGGAATCCTGAGAATTTAGAACGATGTATATTGCGACCTTTAGGATTTTCTGTGTGATCTTCTGTGTGGTGCTTATTTTTGAGTTGTGGGTTTCTTATTTGTTAATATTTATGCACTCCTTCTTGACTTGAACATATTCGATGGAAATTGTGATTTTTCTATATGACAATAGAAAATGAAAGGTATTTTGGTACAACAAAAGATTTGTAAAGCGATTGAAAATTCTTTCCGAAATACTGTAACTTAGAATGAGAAAAAGGATTTTGATGAACTTGCTTATACTTCTATCATCTTGCATCTATCTGACTCTGTTTTTGTGTGAAATTGGTAAACGCGATTCCACTGAAAAACTTTGGAAGAAATTGGAAGAACTTTATTTGACTTAATCTACTTCTAATAAGATTTTCTTGCTTGAAAGTTTTTCAGTTTCAAAATTGACCCCTCTAACGATTTAGATGACAACCTTGATGTCTTTAATAAACTTGTGCAAGACATCATTAACCGTGGTAAGAAGATACCTAAAGAGCATAAAGCCATAATTTTATTGAATGCTATTCCTGATATGTATAAGGAGATTAAGAATGCTATAAAATATGGGAGAGATGATCTTACACCTGAAATTGTCATTGATTCCTTGAAGAGTAGAGAGATGGAGATGAAAGCTAAAAGAAAAGAGAGGAGTAGTGGTGATGTCCACATGATGAGAGGTGGACGAGTTAAAAATAGAGATGAGTCAAATGATGAGGGTGATAGATGGAAGAGTGGAATTAGTTTTAAGTCACAGGGTAAGGTGAAGAGAAGGAAGTGCTATGGTTGTGGTAGGTCTGAACATTACAAGAGAGACAGTCCTAAAGGGAAAAACTGTAATCACATCAACATAAAATTACGTGAGATTAGAAAGTTCATAAATTTTTATATGCAATTTTATGTGATTAATTGTTTATTTTAATTGTTAGACTTGCCAATTCTATTTTTATTAAGTTGGTGGCATATTGCATTTAAATTTGATATTGGGGGTAAGTTTTAGAGGCTTTTGGGGGTTCAATGAGAAATTTTTGGACTTAATTACCAATTTATGAGAGTTGAGGGACTAAATTGCAAATTACCAAATCAAATACATTTAAACCTAAATTCTATCTCACGCCCCTCACTCTATCTCACGCCTCTCACTCACGCAACTCTCCGTCTCGCCGCTCTCTCTCTCTCTCTCTCTCTCTCTCGATCTCACCCGTCGCTCTCTCGCCTCCGATCGTCTTCAACGCCTTCCTCACTCTCGGTTCTACCACCCAACTGGCCACCACTACCACTTCCCCCGCCTACCACCACCTAATCGGTAAGGCCCTATTTCGCCCTTCGCCCACTGCCACGCAACCTGCACACACACGCACGCACCTGCACACACTTTCGCACACTCGAATATATATATATATAGGTTTGTGTGTGTGTGTGTGTGTGTGTGTGTGTTGAGTGTATGTAAATGTGTGTTGAATGTATGTATGTATGTATGTATGTATGTATGTATATGGATGATCCTATGTATAAATTTCATATTTGGGTTTTGGTTAAATTTTGAATTTTTAAACTCAGATTGTGGCAATATATATATATATATATATATATATATATATATATATATATATATATATATATATGTGTGTGTGTGTGTGTGTGTGTGTGTGTGTGTGTGTGTGTGTAGATGGATCTAATGTATTGACTTACATGCTGAAATTCGGATTTTTGAAAAATATAGACTTAATTCCAGATGTTTCAAATTTATGAAAATTAATTTCAGGTTTCGAAATTTTGAATTAGTGGCTTAATTATATGTCTAGGAAAAGTTTGAGTTATAATGTGCATATTTTCAAATTTAAGTTAGTTGCATTTTCGAATTATAATTGTTAAATTGGAGAATTGAGTAATGTTTATATATGTATGTATCGATGTAAATATCTTCCTTAAGTATAAATCTCAGATTTCTTCAAATGTTTGTTTAAAGTTTCTGATTTCAGATTAATCTATAATTCCAGACTTATAATTGTAATTTCAGATTTAGGGATAATTATATATATATGTATAATTTGTGTATTTCAAATTCGTGTTATAGTCAAATTTCGAATTTATTAATTGGAATTTTGGATAAAGTATATATATTTGGAAATTTTTGATTTCGAAGATTTTAAATTAGTTGAATTGAAATTTCAAAATTTGATTATTACAGGTTTCGAATTTTGTAATTGTAAATCAAATGTGTATGTTATATATGGGAAATTCTTGAATTTAAGATTTTAGGTTATGTTTGATTAGTTTTAAGTTTAATTGAAACCTTATTTTGAATATTTTCAGATTTTAAAAAAAAGTTGGAATTTTAATGGAACATTTTTGTAAAGTTCGACTAAGTTATAATTTAGTTTGAGATTTGAGTAAATGAATTAGTACAATTCGTAAGTTGCATGAAATTAAGTCCCTTATTTCAAATATGATTTTTTGTGTGAACGTGAGTAATAATTATAATTTCTAGATTTTGAGAAAGTTGTAATTAAGTCGTGTACATTTTTCAAACTTTGGTTTTATTTAAGTACCTTAATAGTTAAGCTTATAATATTGAGTAGTTTTGACTTTTGAATAATTTGATAAGTGAGATTTCGATGTTTCTTACCCTTAAATTTAAACACTTATTTCGAATGTGATAGTATATGTGTTTGACATGATTTAAGGACACGTTGGAGTTAAATTGTGAGTCTAATAGAAATGTTAACCTCAGTTATAAGTTTTGTTTATAATATTGAATAGGATGATGAACGTGTTTGTTTGAAATCTAAAGTTATACCTTATTTATGAATGGATATAATTAGGAATTGTGGTACATTGACGTCACGGGCATCCGAGACTTTTCCACTTGCAAATTCAGAAACGGTAAATTACTAAGGACTGCAAGTGAGTAAACTTCCCCCTATTTTTATAGAAGTTCAATGTAAATGTGAAATGTGTAAATGACTGTCTTGCAACTTACTTGCTTTGATGAATTTCATTTACTTTATGAAAGTATATGTTATTGAGAATAATGTTCAAGTATGCACATTATCATGTCATTGCATCATCAAGCATGCATTGACATCGAAATTGGGAAGTCAAATGTTTTTAAATGAAAGAAATGTGTTAAAGTGCAAGTTTGTTCAAAATTTATGTATCCCAAGTTTTTTTAAGAATGAATGGGTGTACTTCTAGTTCATGAAATTTGCGAGTGGGAAATGGGGCACGGGGGACAGGCGTACCCGAATTAAGTCGCTTTGCGACAGAATGTTCAACCGTTTACGGTGGACTATTAAACCGCTTTGCGGTGGGAAAGTGAATGTTAAACCGCTTTGCGGTGGAAATGTGAATGTTAATCTGGTTCCAAATAAGAAATTGCCCACTGTTATCTGATTTACTAGAAGTTACATCAAGTGAGCTCACGATGGAAATGAAGTGACAGTTTTGAAATGTTAAGCGAAAGTTCGAAATGTTGAAAGTTTTGAAAGGTTAAAGTGAATAGGGATACATATTTCAAATTTTAAAGCATTTATATCATAAGCATGCATTCATGCATAAAGTTTACTTACTGGGCTTTAGCTCACCCCAATCCCTCCTCAATATTTCAGGTGATGAAAGTTAGGTGATCCGAGAAGAGCACTTGGTGGCTGACTCAGACAGTACCCGCTGTCGACATCATTTAATAAAGTTAAATTTATTTAAGATATCATTTAAATTATTCCTTAATTTATTTATAATTAATAATTTGTTTGATTGGAGTTAATTTTGAATAAGTATGGGTGACGTATTAGAGGTTAAATTACCTCTTATTTCATTTGTCAATGTCTATCGTTATTTTGGAAAAATGTTATGCTTAAGGAGTTTGGGGATGGAATGAATTGGTTTTGGAGATGATGAATGTAGTTGCTGAACATTACAAAGTCATCTTATCCTTTTTAATAATGGCAGAACATCCAATCGAGATCAAGATTTCAAATAACCTAAGTGTGACTTTAGGATATGACAAAAACACATAAAACCCATGTTCAAGACAAAGAATGAATCTCAATGTACATTAGAAAGTCTTCTCATCTTTTAAATTCAAACTCAAATTAAAATATTTAACTTAACTCAACTTTACAGAATATCAATTTACCATTACAGGTCAACGTGGTTAAAATTAACATTGCTAAAATTTGAAGTTTGTAAATAATTTGTAAATAAATTCCTAAATCCAAACTTCACATTACAACTCAAACATTACCAAACAATTAACTAATTTCATAATCCCATCAAATATGAAATATTCACATACTTCAATAAATATGACTTTAAGTGTTCCTAACTAAAGTTAAAACTTCAATTTAACCTAATGTGACCTTACATTAACACTAAAGCACATAAAACCAGTTAAAACACCTTTCATACTCCCAATTCTCAAAACATTACATTTTAAATCCTTAAAAAGCATAGGAATGTAGGATTATAATTAATGTCTCAATTTAAAATAAAATCAATTAAAATAACCTGCATTAATAAATTCCAAAAATCTTAAATTCTAACTTTGAGTTCCAAATAAACTCTTAAATCTAAAATTGCAAATTCCAAACCAAAAGTTAAAATTTTAAACAGTTAACTAATCTCATAAATTCGAAATCCTCAAATTTACCCAAAATAACAGAAATTCAATTAAACTAACTCAATTTAAAAAAGGTATTTTTCACAAATTCTAAATCTGAAATTTCTCAATACATACACACGTGCATATAAAAACATATACATATATTCCACTAAATGAGTCAAATGTATACATACATATATATAAACATTACTCAAATCTCAAAATTAACCTTCAAAATTTGAAATTTACATATTTTGAAATCTGAATTTTTGAGAATCTTAGTATATATACATACACTCAACATATATATACATCAATAAACATATATGTGTGCGCGAGTGTGTGTAGTGCGTGTGCGTGCGCTGTGGGTGTGTGCGATTGTGTGTGTGAGCGTGGGGTGCGCTAGAGTCGGTGTGTGTGCAGAAAGTGAAGGGGAAGGTGTCTTACTGGTGGTGGCGGTCGGCGGTCAGAGGCTGCTCGAGAGGGAGAGAAGCCGAGCCTGAGGTGTGCGAGTGAGAGGGAGTGAGTCGCGAGAGAGGGAGAGAGCGGAGAAGACGAGGTCGGGTGAGAGAGAGAGAGAGAGAGCCGAGTGCGAGGCTTTAGGTTAGGTTAGAAATAGGATTTAATGTTTAATCTTTTGAAATTTGCAATTTACTCCCTCATGTCTCCTCCTGTGTTTAATTAAGCCCATAAGTTTTATTTACTCTCCAATTGTCACTTAACTTTCCCCAAATTTTCAATTTAACAAAGTAGAATAGAAAATAGCAAGCTTAGGCAATAAAACAATTAATCACATAAAATTTCATGTAAGCTATTAAAGTAAACAATTTATAAACTTTTAATTGGTACATTGATCGAGACGGCGTCCAAGTTCTTCCACTGCAAAATAATTAAAATTATAGATATTAAAAATTATAAATTTAAAATTTATAACAACATTAACATAAATATCACGTGGGATTTCAGAATTGTCCATAAAATGAAAAGCGGTCTTACAATAATGAAATGAAGGAAAATTCATTATTTCTTCGAAGTATTGTAACAGTATTTTTGCCTAAATTTGGCATGTTTTACAATGACATAAACCCTTCTATTTATAGATAAAGGGTTAGGGTTTACTGTAGCTAAATAAATAAAATAAAGAGATTTTCGCAATAATCTATACAAATTGATGTTAATAACTTCTTGTTTACGTATAAACCATGTGATGGTGGGTCCACGGTTGCAATATTCTCTGCAAATATGTACAGTAGGTGTCGTGTGCAATCAATTCATCATAATCGTGCCGACCTAGGTAATCCTCTTGCGTTAGGTAGGTATTCTTCGCTTTTAGTAGAGCTTCCTGAGGACCATTTTTTTATTGAGGTTAATATTTTACCGACCTTAGGAATTCTTTCTTGGGTGACAACGTACGAAGGTCGCAGGTCAGTGAACAGACCTCATTGAAGTTCTTTGTTCAAAGTGGGAGGTCCAAGATGGGCCAAGCCCAGTTTATTTGGAACCTTCTTTTATGGGCTGAGCTAATGTTGCCCAAAGATTCTGGATTGGCCCTTGATGAAATTTTTCTAATATCAACAAAGTGCAATGTGGTCCAAATCCAAACAATTAAAACATTTAATATTTCTATCCGTAGGAGGTTTGGACTCAGAATTATATTTACCTTAGGTGTTGGTTCCTCACTCCTTTTTGGAACATGATCACTACTCTCCTGTTTTGATTGTGGTGTAAGATAGGATCACAGGGATAGCCTTGATTCCTCTTTTTGCTTCAGTGGTCTTTTATTAACCCCATCTCCAAACTTAGTATTTGTTTCACACCTCTTATCCCTCCTAGCCTTAGAACCCACCTGGGATTGCTCCTTTTGCAATTGGCCAATAATTGGTTCCCTACTATCCATCTTAGCCATTAACTTCTCAACTTGTTCATGCATGGCCTCCAACTGTTTTAAATTCTTGTTGTCACCTGATGATGAAGATGACGAAGATTTTTACCTACAAGACATTGTTAGTTCTTAAAAGAAAAGAAAAATTCCCTGGTCTGTTTGTTTTCACTCTTATATCACCCTTAATCCCTTTTCAAGTACCTAATGAGCCAATCAAGATTCAAGAAGTAGGAAAACTGAAAGACATGTATAAGAACAAGAAATTTTGAAAATTGAGAAAATTCTTAGAATATATGTGGGAATAATGAATTTTCGAAACTTTTTTTAATTTGAAATTTGACTAAGAACACGATAAAACAAACATAACGGAATTCGGATAAGAATCGAATAAAATAAACACTTTCTGAGATTTGTTGGATTTTTATATCGATCAAAGACTGAAAAAAATGTAGGCACGAAGAAGAAGAAAACTCAAGAAATATCAAGAATTGATTTTAGATCCAAGCTCTGATACTGCCTGATGCGGTTCCTTTTCAGAAACGTGACAAAGAACTTGGAATAAATGACAAGCGATAGGAAAGATCTAAATTCAGCAACTAACAAGAACCAAATTAAAAACAATGGAAAGAAAAGATAAAAGTAGACGATAGGACCTTGGCCCAATATTCAAAATGCAAGATTGATTAAGATAAGATTAATTAACTTAATAACTCAATATCATTATAATACTCTTTTATAGGTCAATCATAACATCCATCACTTCCTATCCACCATAACTTGTAGTAATCATGTTGATATTTAATTATATTATTTCCTTAAGATCACAAAATAATAACCATCGCATTTATCACATGAACCATCATACATCAATATAACACTGGATTTCATATATTAATCTCCAAACTCAATAAATCTTGAATTATATAAATATTTACTATTTCTTTAACTATACCCACACCACATCTTATTATCAAATAACCCAAAATAACCAAAATGATAGAAGTCACATGAATATTAATTTCATCTCAACGTAATATACCCAACATATTGTTATCCATGAATCAATATTTAACATAATATCATCAGCTTATCCTGTGTGAAAATCTTACCACATATTATATTTGTACACTATCATGATTTCTAAAAGTGGCCAAAATGTATCACAAAATTCGAATAATATAAATAAATAATTAGCTCCCAAATAATAATAATATTCGTCACATGATTGCAACAATAATTTCTTGCACTTATGCAATAAGATATAACTTGATATTTTCCTATGTATATATACATCAAATGATCATATAACCCCACATATACATTGATACTTAGAAGTTATATACTTCATCGTTTCGAATGTCCATAAATAGACAATTTCAAAATCATCAAAAATCTAAATCTAAGTCGAAAAATTGTTCAAGATTTCACGCTTATTATATACTAGGTTACATAAACCACAATATACTAATAAATAATTAATAACTCTCTCAACTATCCTATCATTCAAAATAATAACTTTCCATACTAATTGCTCATGAATTTACTAAAAATATCATTTCATAATCTCGACTTCCATACCTTCGAGTAACAATACGAGTTAAGAGAGACGTGAGAGCCTTTGATTTCTTCTACCATGACATGTGCTTACACGTGAAATATGCATAAAATGCTAATGCATAAATGTTCACTAATATTTCACGATGCAAAATATGCCCACAAGTGTATAGGTCGTGAGGAATAATAAAATGGATCTAAGAGTCCGAAATTTATCGTCCCACGAGGACTGCTATTAATTACTGAAATATGTTAGTTCTAAACTCAATTTAAACAGACGAAATAGTTTGAGATTTTAAACTAAGAACTAAAGAATTAAACTAAAGTAATAAAATTGTGAAATTGTTTTATTTTTAAAAAATGATTGTAAAGTAGTTGGGAATCTCAATTTCACCTATCCAATTAAATTAACTCCAATTATGGTTTTATTTCCTAATAACGTATTCAGCCGAATTCACTTATGCATATAAAATTCCTCTCTCGAGTTTAAATCAACTCTACCAAATTAAATCAATCTCTACAGTGGGTCTGAATTATTCCATAACTAAGTGCATGAAATACAAGAACTCTCATAACAACTGCAATAATAACAAGTGATGTGATCCCGGGGAGGGGGTCACGACGAAACTCGCGGAATAACGCCGGGAAAGTTCTAAATTCAGGTTGAAGCGGACGATAACACTACGACCCAAGTCTCACGAAGCAAGAACCAAGGGTATATTAAACCCGAGACCTGTTACAATTCGGAAACAAGAACCATAATGGGGTGAACGCCACAAAGGTTGTCCAATTCCTTTTGTAAGTTCGGGTTAAAGGGAATCCTCACCTTTAGAGATTAAAAACACTCAATATGTTTCATTCATCAAAAACTAATTGTCACAATGAAAGAAAAGGATATAAATAATGTAAAAACAAACTACAACTAAGTCTAGCAGCAATAGGGGCACAAAATAAACCCTTAAACAAGTAAATATGGAATTAAACATAAAATGCACAGAAACTAAGCAGAAATTAAGTTACCGCCGTAATTATTGAGATTACGGCTGTAATGGGCCGACTGCATAATTTCTTCACTTTCCTCAGCAGCACGCTCTCTTGGTATTTTGGTCATAACTTTCTCTCTTGATGTCCGATTATGCTGATTCAAAGCGCATCACAAAGAAGACTCAAAGATATACAATTATTATAGAAATATCTGTTTCCAAATTTGGACGTATTCTATACGAAAACTGAGCTTCAATCTACAATTAAAAATCTGTATCACAATCCCAGCGGATTTTTGATTGCCAATTTCATCCCAAATCTTCTTTGACCATAATATTTGCCTCCAATCTTCTTCTCATATGTCATTATTGAATTGGAGACTTTTGAACATGCATTTTGAAGTTTTGTTTGTCTTGATTTGTAGGTCTCTCTGTCAAGTCTGCCATGATTCTTATCTTTCCCTCCTTCTTCAGGATGATTCGTTCCGAATCATAGGTTGTTCTTGATGTTTCATTCAACCTCCTGGATCAAAAGGAAAATTATGAAGTCCATGGCATGCATTCAATAAGTGATGCTTCTCCAATTGGTTGACACTAAGGTATTGAAACACAAGGTTAATTGGCTCGGGTTGGTGTGACTCAAGCGTCCAAGTGTAATCCACCTGCAAGGAAGATTGAAATAAAATAGGGTGGGGAATGTTAGTCTCATAAAGTACAATATATGGATCCTTGTACTTATGGCACATTATTTCCAATTCATTTTCCCCCAACAACTAAGCTATTCTCTTCCCCTCCCTCCTTCTTTCCAACTACTTGCTCAATGTCTTCTATTGTTTTACTATCAAGCACATCTTCTAACTTTTCACATTCAACCTCCTCTCCCAGATTATCAGTTTTTTTCTCATGTACCTCATCAATAATTTTATCATCATGCCCATTCACTTCCTTACTACCCAAGTTCTCACCCTCTACCTCAATTTTTGGAATTTGATCAACTAATTCAAATTTCAACTCCTCAGTTTCAATCTCAACAATCCTATCCCAAGGCTCCAATTGTAAGTCCACCACATTCTCGCTTTCATTCTCCTTTTGTAATTTATCATCAACCTCTCCTTCACTCTCTCTCTCTCTCTCTTGCAACTTAGCTAATTTTTTCCTCGCTCTTTGCGCCTTCATTTCCTCATCTAATTGTAGTAATGTCTTTTCCATCTCCTTGAATTCATCCTTAATCCCCAACCACCATCTCTCACTATTTTTTCCTCATCCCTCTTTTGTCGCAATATTTTTTCTTCAAGTATTTGTTCCGAGGTTAATGGCATAAGTTCCGTCCTTAAAAAATTTGTACACATTCCTACCCTTATCATAGAATACTTTCCTCTCAGACTTCCACGGCTTATCCAAAAAAATGTGATAAGACTCTATAGGTGCCACATCACACCATAGTTCATCGCTATATCTCCCAAGTGTGAATTTCACCCTAACCCCATGAGTTACATTTATCTTCCCATGCACACTCCTTTAACCACGTTAGCCTATAAGGATTGGGATTTTGTAGTAGAGGTAAACCCAACTCCTCAACCAGGGCGGTACTAACCAGATTAGCAAAATACTCTCTATCGTTAGTAACATTGCACAGTTTACTGCTCACATGACATCTAGTCTGGAATGTATGATCGAATTCAAAATTCTTCCCTTTATAAGGATTTCAAGAATTCGAGATACTCAAAATAAGAAGGTCCAGATATTGGTAATAGCAGGAAATTCAAGAAATTGGTTCTTGAATTTTTGAACGACTCTCTCTCTCTCTCTCTCCCATTTTTTTTTTAAATAATGAATTTTCGGAATTAAATAAAAAAATAAGTTTTTTTTTATATAAATTCGAAAATTCGACACGAAGGCAACAAAACAAACGGAACGAGATTTGGATAAGAATCGAATAAAATAAATGTATCAAAACTGGAAAACTATGAATAACACAAAGAACAAGAAAACTTGAAAACAAGACTCAAAAACAAGATATGGATGATTTGTGTAGAATCTATGATAAAAACACAAAATCAAACTGGGATAGAATAAAAAAACAAAACCTGAATCCAGAGTCCAGCTTTGATACCAACTGATGTGATCCCGGGGAGGGGGTCACAAAGAAACTCGTGGAATAACGCCAGGAAAGTTTCGAATTCAGGTTGAAACGAACAATAACATTACGACCCGAGCTTCACGACGCAAGAACCAGGGGTATATTAAACCCGAGACCCGTTACGATGCGGAAACAAGAACCATAATGGGTGAACGCCACAAAGGTTGTCCAATTCCTTTGATAAGTTCGGGTTAAAGGGAATCCTCACCTTTAGAGAGTAAAAACACTCAATATGTTTCATTCATCAAAAACTAAATGTTACAATGAAAGAAAATGATATAAATAATGTAAAAACAAACTAAAACTAGGTCTAGCCGCAATAGGGGCACAAAACAAACCCTAAAACAAGTAAAAACGAAATTAAACCTAAAATGTGCTGAAATTAAGTTACGCTCGTAATGGCCCGACAGCATAATTTCTTCACTTTCCTTAGCAGCACGCTCTCTTGGTATTTTTTCATAACTTTCTCTCTTGATGTCCGATTGTGCTAATTCAAAGTGAATCAGAAATAAGACTCAAATATCTACATTTATTCCAGAAATAGCTGTTTCCAAATTTTGACGTATTCTAAACAAAAACCGAGCTTCAATATCTGATTAAAAATGTGGATCACAATCCCAGCGGATTTTTGATTGCCAATTTCATCCAAAGTCTTCTTTGACCATAATTTTTGCCTCCAATTTTCTTCTCACATTCCATTATTGAATTGGAGACCTTTGAACTTACCTTTTGAAGTTTTGTTTGGCTTGATTTGTAGGTCTCTCTGTCAAGCCTGCCATGATTCTCATCAAGAGTATATCTATATCTCTTATCCAATTACCGGATTTATTACCACGATCTAAGTTAATAACTCACATCTCACATTATGAAAATAACTCATTACATCATATTTATTGATGAATGTGAATAATTAGGACTTTTGGTACATTGACGTTACGGGAAGTCGAGGCTTCTCCCACTTGCAAGTCAAGATAACGGTAAATACTAAGGACGTCAGGTAAGTAAACTTCCCCTATTTTCATGAAGGTAGAAAGTTAATATGAAATTAATGTGCGTAGTGATTTCGTGGTAATTACTTAAAGTTGATGAAAGTTAATGTGAAATTAATGTACGTAAGTGATTGCGTATTAATTACTTAAAGTTGATGTATTTGAATTACGATATGCAAGTATGTGTATTTAAGGAAATGTTCAAGCATGCACGTTATCATGACATTGCATCATTAAGCATGCATTGGCATTGAAATGGGGAAGTCAAATGTTTTAATGAAAGAAATGTGTCAAGGTGCAAGTTTGTTCAAAAGATTATGTATCCCAAGTTTTTTAAGAAAGAATGGGTGTACTTCTAGTTCATGAAAGATGCGAGTGGGAAATGGGGCGCGGGGGACCGGCGTACCCGAATGTAATGAGCCACTTTGCGGTGGAATGAAGTGAATGAGCCGCTTTGCGGTGGAATGAAGTGAATGAGCCGCTTTGCGGTGGAAATGTGAAAGTTAATCTGTTTCCAAATAAGAATTTCCCACTGTTATCTGATTGACTAGAAGTTACATCAAGTGAGCTCACGATGGAAATGAAGTGAAAGTTTGAAAAGTTTGAAAGTTCTTGAAAGTAAAGTAAATGGGGATACATATATGGAATTTTTAAAGCATTCATGTCATAAGCATGCATCTCATGCATAAAGTTTACTTACTGAGCTTTAGCTCACCCCAATCCCTCCCCAACATTTCAGGTGATGAAAGTTAGGTGATCCGAGGAGAGCACTTGGCAGCTGACTCAGATAGTACTCGCTGCCATTCTTTTTAAATAAAGTAAATTTGGGATTTAGTTAAGTTTTTCATTAATCGTTCCTTATTCGTTTATTTTAAAAATTATTTGATTGGATTAGTTTTGAATAAGTAATGGCATCGCATTGGCGATTAAACTATCTCTTATTTTATTTGTTAAAGTTTGTTGGTTTGGAATTTTTGTATTGAGGAGTTTGGGATTTATTTTAGGATAATGTAGTGATGTGAGAGTTAATATTGAATTGTGATTGGGTGTTGAATGTGGTTGAATTGTGATTGATGTTTTAAATTGTTAGGTTGGGTATGATGTCCCTCTACAGGTTGGTTAAGTCCAAGTTACAGAGGAGACTCTGCCGAAATTTTTGTAAAATTTCATAATAGAAAATGAAAATGTTGAGGTTTTAAATGATTTCTTTTCCGCATTTAAGTAAAGAAAAGTTAACACGTCTAGGTTTAAGATTTTGAACTTGGGGTGTTACAATTATCTTCAAATATTTTTCCAATACAACCAAAAAATACCGACTTAAGTTGATAAGAAAATTACCACGTGTCAACGATATTTTTTACATCAACAATATGGCCCTAGAAGGAAGTCCTCCCCCTAAGAAATGAGGTTCTCCATTGATCCAGCTTATATCACACATCATTTTCTCCAAAACAAATAAAAACAGCTTTGTTCCCAACAATTTTCCTGACAAAACCATCAAAAAATGAGTCAACATTCTAGTAATGCAAGAACTTGAAGCTACAAAATTGAGATTTCCCCACACTTTAAAAAAAATCAAGGAGAAACATCCAAAGAATTGAAAGATCCTCGTGTGATATAATTATTGACAGATTGGATCATTTGGTCAACATTGTAGCTCCCCTAGATCAAAATCATCAAATAGTTCTGCCCACCAGAATTGAGTTTGAAGTGCAATCCCCATTACATAATGCACAACAAACAAGAAGGGCTTTAAGCTTTGAAGAAGACTCCTCAAAAGAAACAAGAGGAAAAGGAAAGGTTTCTCCAAAAGAAACCTATTCACCAAAAGAGGAGGAAGTGTATTCGATCATCTAGGCGAACCAAGTCAGCGACTTCAAAAAACCACCATCACCAAAATGGAGATTTTTCATGATAAGGAGAAAATGTCTCTCCAAGAAATGGACAAAATAGAAGCCCTGAAATAGATTTTGGAGTGAATCCAGAGGCAAAGATACAACACAAGGAATTAACAAAGGCTTTCCATCTCCCTCTCCAAAGAAATCCTACCTAAAACTTTGTCGAAAAAATTAAAAATGCCCATCCTCGTTGGCTATGAAGGGAACACCGACCCAGTAGGAGATATTTATAAATATACCTCTTAGATGGAACTCCAAAGGGCAAGCGATGCTATTTTATGCAGAGCTTTCCCTTTGACATTTAGAGACCGAGCTCAGAGGTGGTTTAGACAACTCTCTCAAGGTTCCGTAACAATTTTGGAGGGCTTTGCCAAAATCTTCTTGAGCCAATTCATGGGAGCCAGGATGAGGATGGCACCAAAAGAATGCCTTATTTCCATCAAACATGGCTCAACTGAATCACTAAAAAGTTACCTGGAAAGATTTAATAAACAAAAGGTAGAAATGGACAGTGTATGATGATGCTGCACTTAGGGCCGCATTGTCCAGTCTGTGTCCAAAAACACTTTTTTGGGGGTCAGTACATGAAGATGGCCCAATGTCATGTCCCAATTTCCTAAGCATGGCTAAAAAATATATCAGCACTGAGGATGCGACGTACGAAGGAAGTGTGGAGAATAAACCATCAAAGGAAGAACTAAGGCCTCTAAAGAAGGATAGAACTTCGGAGCGAAGAAAAGAAAGGATCAACCGACCTAGGCCTTATCAGGAAAGATTCTAGGATTACACCTTGCTGAACACCTCCCTGGAAAGTGTGTTTTTTCAAATCAAAGATAAGGACATCTTAAAGAAGCCGCCCCCATTGAAAGCAAGCTCCTCAAATCTAAACCAACAAAAATATTAGCGATTTCACCAATCTTCGGGACACGATACCAATAACTACAGACAGTTGAAAGAACAAATAGAAAACCTCATCAGACGAGTTTATCTGTGACAGTTCGTGTCCAAAGCTATAGAGGTAGCTGAAGGAGTAAACTTACCAACCCGAGCTCAAGGAAAGCAAGGCGAAAGATTAAGAGTAGAAATCAAAATGATGGTGGGAGAAACTCAGAATTTTATGGGCTTAAGGAGAGACAGAAAAAGGATGGCGAGAGAAGCCCACTCATATTCAAACAACGAGGTTCAGTCTTGGAACTCAATGAAGAATGTTGTTTCCGAGAGTATCACATTTTGTGAGATCGATACTAGCCACATCCTCCAGCCCCATATTGATGCTCTGGTAATAAAAATGCCCGTAGCAGGCATACATATTGTTCACTAATATCTCGCGATGCGAGATATCCCCGCAAGTGTACGGGTCGTGAAGAGTAGTAAAAATGGATCTAGAAGTCTGGATTGTCGTCCCTCAGAGACTGCTTACTAATTATCGAAATATGTAAATTCTTATCCTTATTTGAACCAATAAATGAATTTTGATTGTTTTAAACTAAAATTATGAACGATGACTGAAAGATTAAGTTTTTGCACTAGATCGAGATTTCAAGATTGCTACTGTTTTTAAATATGGTTGAATGTAGTTGGGATTCAAGAGTTCACCTAGCCAATTAACTCAATTCCAATTCCAGATTTAATTTCCTAAATATGTGCTCGATCAAATTCACTAATTCAAATTGGGATTCCTCTCTCGAGTTTAAATCAATCCTATCTAAATAAGTCAACCTTGTATCTCTACAGCGGATCTGAATATTCCTTACCTAGATGCATTACACACAAGAATTCACACACGATCGCAATAATCACAAGAGTATATCTCTATCTCTCATTCAATTATTGGATTTATTACCTAGATCTATGTTATTAACTCACCTCTCGGATTATGAAAATAACACATTAAATCATGAAAGAGTGGCCAGTTCATTCACGCATTAAAAGTAATAATAAATCAACACATGCATCGAAGCGTTAAAACAAGGAATACGGAATTGAAATCGTTGACTAGGCTACATTGATCATCCCAACGTTAAGATTAGTTACACATCAAGAATGAATAACAAAAACAATAAAATTGAGAATTAGACATGATGGAATTTAAGAGATTAACGACAAGAAAAAGAAATCTTGCACCAAGAATTGAATTCCCGTGTTAAGCTCTTCAATTCCACTGCCTTTCCGTGCTTGAATCTCCCTCAAAATTGATGTTGAATTGACAAGAATTCTCTGGTATTCAGCTCAGCAAAAAGTGCCTCTCTCGTCGCCTATAGTGCTGTATATATAGCTTAGGTTAAATTCCCGAGTAAAATCTGTCAAAATCGCGCACAAAAGCCCAACTTAGGCCCAATCGGACACCCACACTATCTCGTGGTAGGGGTTCTAGCGATCACGTGACATACCCGTTTCAGCTTCTGCATGAAAAATTTGCCTAAGTCGCGATCGCTATTTAGAAGAAAGGAGATAGCGTGTTAAGACTTTTTACTACGATTCTTCATCTTTTCCTTGCCTTCCAAGTTAGTCCCCTGATTTTATTAGCACAGTGTATCCCCAACTTTTGATTTGATCCATTTGACCCCAGAACTTCCGTTTCTCTTCAATTGTTCTACTTTTGACCTTTATTTCCCGCAATTGCTTCACTGTTCCTCTTTTTTGACTAAAATCTGAAATAACAACAATTAAACACAATTTAGGTAGAATAATTCCTTTCAGCGCTCATGGATGATCACCACTTTCTGCTTTTCTCTCACATCCCGCATTTCTATCTATGTGGGTTTTCGACATTTTTCATTGCTTTTTCCACACGAGGTAGTCAGAATCAGAAATAGGTGTGCACAACAAATCAAAAGAAAGTAGTCCCCAATTCTATACCCTCAACCACCACAGCTCAGTCAACTAAGCTTATACCATGTATATATATATATATATATATATATATATATATATATATATATATATATATATATATTTTTTTTTTTAATGGACGACTTTTTCTTTTAATTTTCCCTGTCTTTTACCATCTTTGTGCCGAACTTTTCATATTTGCTTTCTATATGACCCCTGTACTGAGCTTTCGGATCGGAAACTCCCAAACCAGTTGGCTTTAGAGTACCAGGTTTAAACAACCCCTCAGATGTACTTTCCCGAGTCATAAAGGCTTAAATAGAAAAGTTAAAGATGTTTAAATGTCTTATGTGTAAGTCCACTCTCCGTACTTGCTTTCTAATTGACCCCTGTAGCGAGCTTTAGGTCAATGACTCCCAAGCCAGTTGGCTTTAGGGAACCAGGTTTGAAAGACCCCTCGGACTTACTTACTTGAGTAAAAAGGCATTTGAAGAGCAGAATAAGACCTTTAGCATTTTTCTATTTTTATGTTGGAAATGGTTTATACCTGTTGACCAAACTGCAATGACTAAAGTGCAAAATCAAGAACCACAGACCTCCAACCCGTTAATACATAAAAATTTCAACCATTCTACCCCCAAACTTGCCTTTTAGCATGATTGGTTCTAATTTAGGGATGGGATGTCTAATGAACTAAGTTAGAGAATTTTCAAGTCATTCCTAAGTTCAAATTGCATAAACTTTTCCCCACATGTATTAAACAAAATCCCTTACAAAAGTAATTATCCAACGCTGGCTATGTGTGCAATGAATATGAATCTAGCAAAACATAACTAGTTCAAAATAAGTTCATGCTTTTATGTTGTCCAATTTTCAAGCCTAAGCACAAATTGATTTATACTATATCCTAGGCAATAAACATGTCAACACAAATTTTCAAATATATATTTTTTTGGAGCGTTAGATAGCAAATAAAAGATCCAGTTGTTGCATTGATTACTAGGGGTTGAAGAGTTACAGAGTATCAATTAATACAGGCCCATATGAACAAAAGTAAATACAGCCTAAAATTAGCAAATACCCCCAAACTTAAAAATTACATTGCCCTCAATGAATCAATTAAAACAAAGAAGAATAAAAAATAGAAGGTAAAGTAAAAAGAAAAAGATCAGGGACTTCCTGGGGGTAGGTCCGGCTGCTGTGGCTGAGAAGGTCCTGCGGCGTCCTTATCCAATCGGCCTTCTATCCTCTCCAATCTCGCTTCAATACCCTCGGCTCTCCTTTCATTCTCCTCCAATCTGCTCTCAATGGAGAAGAACCTAGCTAACACTCATGCGATCTGACAGCTGAATTCTTTCATCGTATGGCGCATGATTCTCTGCTCTCCAGCGATGTTAGCTTGAACCAGATGGCCAAGTTGTTGTTCTAGAATTTCCAGCTGCCTGTGCTGTGCTGCTTCAGCTTCCCTCCTCATGTTGACTGTGCGTGTCAAGTCAGGTAACTCCAATAGCATCTGCCGTAGAAGTCTCTCATCACCGGGAGGAGCTGGTATATGTATCGGTGCGGCTGGTCCCGCTGGATCTGCTGGTGCTGCAGGGTCAACCGGTGCAACAGGGTCCACTGAGGCTAATGGAGGAGGAGGTGGGCCTCGAGGCACCATAGGCCTCGTGCTCTCTCGAGTACATCTGCTGATAATGGTTCCCAGAGGCGCAGGCTCTTCATGGGGCAACAACTCAACTCCTTCGGCCATGCAGATAGCACTGATCAAGCAGGGAAACATGATATGGCAGCCTATGTCCATCTGGGAAGCAAGTGTGATAATGAAATCAAAAACATGTCTTCCCAAGTCCAACTTGCGTCCCCTGGCCAGATGATGAATCATTCGAGCCCGGTCTTCATTGAATTCTGTCCTGTGTGATGTGGGATCAATGTTGTGGCACATGAAGATGTGTAGAATCCTAATACTCTTAGTGAGCTCCCGATGTTCAAAGCGCCCCGACTTCTCTAATTCCACATTCGGTCGACCATACAAGAAGCTAGTGATCATATCAATGTCCAAATCATCCGGGACCTGCTCAATCCCCACTCTTGTCAGCCCCAAAACCCTCTCAATGATGGCCGGCGAGAAACAGATCCATCTACCCCGCACCCATTTCAATAGCATGGTTGAAATTGGCGAGAAATTCTTTGACCATTAATGGATAAGGCTTGTGCGGAGTGCTTGCCAATTTATGCCAACCCACTCGGTCAATCAGGTGAGCCAACTCGGTATCTGGGAAGTCGGATATTATCAATTATCGTTCACTCCAAATTTTCTTCCCCTTGAGTAGGACCTCATATCTGTGCAGTTCCTCGCTTCCCAGAAACCTCTGAATATTTCCTATTTCTCCTTATTCAGTGTACTCTGGTTCCTCAGTCGTGGCTCCTCATTTCCGCTTAGAGGGACTAGCCTTACCGTTCCCTTTCTGTGAAGCGGTGGCCTTTGGAGGCATTATGGTACCTATAAAGAACAAACTCATCATTAGAACCAATGTGTGAGTTGGAAAATACAAGAATAATGGCACAAACCCCCAAACTTGTGAAAAATTGCACAATAGAAGTGAAAGAATATAAGACTGACTAGTGCTTTTCAACCTCGGTTATCATGCCAAAAAAATAATTTTTTTTGAAAAGTGTCCTGAGCACAATAAAGTAGGTTACTTCATGAGTCACATATTAAAATTTGAGAGCAAACGGACAACCGATGAATAGTGAAATGGCATGACGAAGTGGTGACGTGAGCGTGTAATGGCCCTGTAGTGACTTTGCAATAGTGCAATGTGGCTTGCAATGATGCTAGGAATTCAATCATGCAAATTTGTGTATTGTAATGAGCAAAAAAAAAAAACAAAACAAAACAAAACAAAACAAAATTAGAGCATAAATTCAATGAGAAACATGTAACAATGATATGTTTAATCAATTCCGAAAGTCATACAAGTTTTCAAAACTTGTGTATTATTTAAGTTTTATTTAAATATTAGGTTGTGTTTGATAGCAAGGCTGGAGTTTGAGTGAAAAGAAAATGAATTTCAGATAATTGAAATTTAGGGAATTGAATTCTTGGAAATTGAAAGTTTAATGTACTCCCTACGTCTCAATTATATAGACTGTTTTTTCTTTGTTGTTTGTCCCAATAATATAGACTTGTTTCTTCATTTCGAGGTATTTATTTTGCATATTTATCAATGTACCCCTATTTATTACTTTCAATACAATAGTTTTGATATTAAATAAGGGTAAGTTGAGAATTTTCTTTACAAAAATTACTTTTTTAATGATATTAAATATGTTTTTTTAATCTATGTGAAAAGTCAAACAAGTCTATATAATTGGGACGGATAGATTATTTGATTGATTTAATTCTTTAGGTGTAAAAATGAAAAATTTTCAATTTTTGTTGTTTGATTGACATTATTTTTCATGGCAAATAAAACAAAATTTAGTTATTTTAATCAATTTTTTTTACAAATTTATACTTAATAATAATAATGTTAATTTCTGGAAAAAAATCAATTAACTGAAAACGTTTTCTATTTTTTGTTTTCATTTCCTTTTTTAAATATGCATAAAAACACGTTTTGTTTGTCATTTCTGAAGCTGTTTCTAAATATGAAAAACTGGAAAGTATGATTTGTTTGAAATTTTGCTTTTGGGTTAAATTATATAAAAAATAATAATTATCTTTTGAAGATTTACTTTCTATTATAAGAAATTAACTTATCTAATTTTTATTGGACTCATTTAAAAATGACTAGAAACTATTATAAAAATAGATAAAGTCATTAATGATCAAGTTCATAAATATTATAGGAAATTAACTTATTTAATTATTGTTTTGTTGCCACATTCATATTCAAATCACAATTAAATATGAATCCATGTAAACAAAATAATCACACAAAGAGTTTGACTCCACAAAATGAAGCAAGTAGTCCTAAGCCAAAATAATCATACATAAAGTCCATGTTCAAGGCATTTTTTTAATTATTACTTTAACTGTAGAGTTTACTAATCCAACATCATACATAAAAGGAAAATAACTCATGTTTATAATGTTGGAGATTCTATTTTTCTTTTGTAATATTTTTTGCCAATAGAATGTCGCTGAATTTTTTTGTAATGTTGATATTGAATTCAATAAAATTTTATTCTAGATCAAGTATGTAATAAACATGAGTCCCAAAAGTAGATACTACATGCTATGTGGAATTTGAAAAATCATAAAAGTTGTGGGTGTAGGAAAATAATTGCCGAATTATAAAATAATAATATATTTAGTTGACAAAAGAACAAACAAGAATTTGGAATAAACAATAATTAAAATATTGCTGATAAAAAAATAAATTCGAGTAGAATCTGGAATTGAGACCTATGTGAACACAGTTTCCTTAAAATAGATTTGTCCCCTCACCAATATGTGCTTGATATTTGTTTGAGCGTCTGTCTCCCAAGATACAACGGATGTCGAGTAGTTAACGCAACACAAAGTTACCATTTCGGTGAAGTAAACGTAAGTAGGAACGATCACCAAACTAGACAAAATGAAAGTATGGACAGAAAATGAAAACCGTATCTTGATACAAAACAAAAGGAACTTCGCGTGGTCCACGTTTTTGTCAATTTTAAAATAGAAACTCTTGAGATTATTACTGTTAATTGAGGAGTAAATGGCCACATTGAAACCAATGAAACTCCTTGTTTATGACAATTAATTGAGGAGTAATTTACCTTGTTAACTGTAGAGTTATTATGTAACTCCATGCATGTTGTTATGTAACTCCATGCATGCTATTTCCAACAATCCTCTGTATGAAATAAATTGCAAGAGACACGACAACATTAGACATAAAGACTTGGTGATATAGTTCAACGGTTGAAACCTGTATAGGATAGTTATGTATTACTCTTTGAACATTCCCTTATGAAAATATATTTACTTTACTTGCTGAGCAGTAGACGTGGTATCCTTGAATTGTTCTGCATTTTGTGTAAATGATGATATACCTCACAGGAGATTCTTTTCTTCCTGACATAGTTAAGTTCTCATTGTTATATTTGTTAGTGGCCATGAATATACGCCTGGTTCTGTGAGAGTTTCAAAAAACCAAGCCCAATACAATTCCTTTAGAAGCAGCCACATTTCTCTCTCACATATGTGATCTCTTAACTAAAAGTAGCCCCTCTACTCCGCTCGGATTCCCAACGCATAAGAATCATTAAAAGCCTAATACTTATCCTTCATTTTTACGGGAATCATTGTTACATCATAGGAATGGACATCCCCCACACAATGATTCAATTAAGTATTTACAATTAGGTTATCCATTTGAACCTAGATCTTGGGTTCTTCAGTCAACTAGGTTGGGTTTCCATTGTATTAACTTATTCATTCAAGGGCTTAAGTCCCATTCCTCTCGATAATTTGCAACTAACTCTCTATTTAACCCTTTAGTTAGCGGATCCGAAATGTTATCTTTTGACTTTACATAGTCAATAGAGATAATTCCAGTTGAAATTAGTTGTCTTATGGTATTATGTTTGAGACATATATGTCTCGTCTTACCATTATACATATTGCTATGTGCCCTTTAAATTTCTGATTGACTATATCGAAGTATACAAATTCCTAGCACAAGCATCTAGGAATATCCTCTAAGAATTGGTATAGCCATTCAACCTGTTCACCTCACTTATAAAGGGCTATAAACTCAGATTCCATAGTGAATCTGGCAAAAACTGTCCGTTCAGAGTATTTTCATGATATTACTGCACCTCCTGATGTTAATACAAATTCACTTTTAGACTTCGAGTCTTTAGTATTAGATATCAAGTTAGCATCGCTATATCTTTCAATAATTGTAGGATATCTAGCATATTGCAGTCCATATATCTCAAGAATCTTGTACTCTTACTATTCCTTTCCAATGGTTAGACCCTGGATTACTCATATATCTACTCAGCTTACTAACTGGATAGGCTATATCTGATCTTGTATAACCCATTAAGAACATTAGACTTCTAATTATTCTAGAGTACTCAACTTGAGAAATACTTTGGCCTCTATTTTTCAATAGATGTTGACTTGTATCTATCATGGTTCTAGCTACTGCAGAACCATCCTTGTTATATTTCTAGAGAATGTTTTCCACATAATTTGACTCGCTTAGAACAAGCCCATCTAAAGCTCTTGAGATTTAAATCATCTGCTAAAATTATATATTTTATGTCGAGTATTGAGTTCAACATATCTTTTGTAGATTTAATCATCTAATCATTATTTCCAATGATAAGCATATCATCACCATAAAGATATAAAATGACATAGCCATTTTTAGTATACACAAGTTCGTCACGTTAGTTGATTTTAAATCCACTTTCCATCACGACACTATCAAATTTCCACACAATTGTCTAGGTGCTTGTTTCAAGTCATTTAATGACTGTACTCACTAATTTACAGACTTTCTTTTCTTACCTTGGTGATGAAAAACCCTCAGTTTGTTCCATGCAGATTTCTTCTTCAAAATCTCCATTTAGAAAAGTAGTTTGATACCCATTTGATGTACTTCGAGATTGTACAAAGCTGCAATTTGTAATATCATCCTAAAGGATGTTATTCTCATCACTGGATAACATGTATAAAAGTAATAAAGGTCTTCTTGTTACTAATCTGGCCTTATACTTATCAATAGTTCCATTTGCTTTCATTTTCCTTTGAAAATTCATTTGTAGCATAGTGATTTTCTTCCCAAAGAAAGATCCACTAGCTTCCAAGTATGATTTTGCAAAATGGAATCTATTCACTTTTAATGGCCCCTTTCACTTGAGGTCCTTCTGAAGAGTTCACAGGGTTTTTTAAGTTTTGATGTTCAGTTTCTAGCATACAGATCAGAAAACTAGGACCATAAGATTTTTTTGTCCTTTCTTGTTTGCTATGTCTTGATTCAACCTCAATTTCTTTCGATTTTTGGTCCTGGCTATTCTCAACCATAGGCTCATATGTCCATTTAGAAGAGATCCCCACCTCCTTAGACCTATACGAAAATACAAGTTCAAAGAATGAAGAATTCTTGATTCCATTATCGTGTTTTTGTGTATGTCTTGAATCTTAGATTTATATACAAAAAATCGATAAACACTACTGTTTGCGCATATCCAATGAAAACGTGATGTGATCCGGACCCTCGACAATCGGAGTCATAGCAGGCTTGACGGGAAAATTTAAATATTCAAGCCAAAATAAGAATTCAACAGGTTCGACGAGCTTTGAAGATCAAACAGTTTCGAAAGGAACCGGAAAATTAAGCAGCTGACCTTTTACGGCCGTAAAAGTTGGAATCACGGCCGTAATGCAGCTATCGCAATTTTGGGCAGAACATGACTTACGGCCGTAACAAATTCTTCACGGCCGTAACTTCGGTATCAAATTTGGACCAGAGAAGGGCTTACGGCTGTAAGCCTGGTATTTACGGCCGTAACGTATTAACGGATCAGATTTTTCCCATATTTTCGTATATTTTATTTCCTGTTCCTATTTTAGCTATTTTAGGTTAGTTAGAATTCTATTTTGAGTAAATTAGCGATTATGGTTTTATTTTGCTTATTTATACGTCTTTTTGATTCATTGTAAATCAGGACTTTGATGATTAAATAAAAGAGATTGAATGTTTTTCAATTGTTTAATGTGTGGATTCACATTACAAATCCAAACTTATCAAGATTGATTATCTTGTGGCGTTTAAATATCGAACTTATCAAATATTCGCGAGAGTATTTGTGGCGTTCAAAACCAGAGACTTATCAAGGAGATTGGGCAATTCCTTGTGGCGTTTCGAAAGTCTTGGTTCTTTATTCCGCATCGTCGAGCCATCGTGTCGTGAATATCGGGTCAAGATTCCACCGTCCATCCATAACCTGGGTTCGGAACTTTCCGGCGTTTATTCCGCGATTCGAATCTCGTCATCTGGTATCCGGCAGTTTTTAGACCAATATTCACCTCCGTGTAGGTACAACCACTTTGGCAAGAAACCTCACAATCGTAAGTATTTGAAGGAAGGCTTCCCCCCTCACAATAATTCATAGGGGCTCCTAACTTCTTTCTTTCAGGGTCACCTTATTTAAAAGATAATTCTTGAGATCTTTCCAAGCTAGAGGCATCTTTTCAATGATAACAGCCATTTGGAAAGTCTCAATCTGATTTATCCCCTCGGTATGAGTCTCATGTGGAATCACTTTAACTGATCACAGTATTTGAATCCACCATCTTGTACTCCAGGAAGCGGCCAACAAGAATTTTCTTGGCTCCGAAATCTTTGATTTTATATTTTTTGTCCAAAGACTCCCATAATTTCTTAGTCCTTTTTATCGTGTCGTACATGTTATATAATAAATTGGCCAAGTTGGTGACATTATTTTGGCACAAGAAGTCAGAATGCTTCCAAGCATCCACTGCACTGATTGCTTGAATTCCCCTTCACCCTTTTGTAGTACTAAAGCATTCTCAGTCAAGAATCTCGCAAGATTCAAGGTGGTCAGATAGAACATCATCTTCTACCGCCACCACTTGAAATTAAACTCATTGAATTTCTCCAATTTTTCCCAATTGTTAACAGGAATTAGAGGATAATTGGCTAAATTAGAGGATAATTGACGTAATTTGTACTGGTCACAAGTCAACCGATCCGTTGTTCCGGAGTCAATTATCCAATCTATATTAATAGTAAAATATGTACCTGACTTAGCGGAAAAAAGGTGGAGTTGTATCCAAAGCTCATTATGGTGTAATATCTCCTTGAATACTTGAAAACAAATTAGACATCTTCTTGCTCTTTGGATGTCACTCTAGAAACCCATAAATTTCGAAATAATGATCAATAGTATGATGTGTACCCTTGCAGTGAGTACACTTCAGATAATTCTTATCTTTCTTTCAAGTAGGCACCTTTCTAGATGTCGTCACAACTCCATCTCCAACCACTCCGCCCAGCATGGCCTCCCGACGATTGAGAGTTTACCAGTGTGGTATATTTTTTAATGTCGTTGGCACACTCCATTGAACAAGTATCAATATCGTCAAGATGCTGCCAAATCTTCTACAGTACGCCAAAGTAAGAGATTACATGCTCACTGTTTTGACAACTAGAATACACCTCAAAGTGTAATTGATAGGCTTTTGATACATCATGTTCTTCGATTGAATATGTCTCCTTTGCAGCTTCCTAGATTTCTTTGGCAGTAGAAAGGTGAAGAAAAAGAGATATGATATCTTTGTCATCGCATCAAGGAGCTAAAATTTCACCAAGCAATTTTAATCCTCCCAAGCGTCATATTCATTAGACTCCACATCTCCAAGAGCAGTTTTAGACCCTGAGATATAGCCCCAACACTTCCTCCGTCGGATCTTATTTTAAGCGTTCAACTCCCATTCAATATAATTAGTTCCATCAATTCGTTCTAGAGTGATTAATGCGGAATGTCTAGGTGTTGCAAACAAACAATTGTGAACAAGAGAAACCAAACTTCAATCCTTAGAGTAGATATGAGGAAATTGAAGGAGGCTCTGATACCATGTCAATAATACAATTGAGAGAAAATTAGTTTCTATTTATTAATTACTTGTTACATGTGTGTACATATGGTACAATTCAATAAGCTAAGGGTGTGTTTGGCTCCTTTTATTTTGTGAATAATGTGGTTTTGAACAGTATTTTTGAAAGAATGTGTGGTTAAAAAATGTTTGAAAAGTCAAAAATAGCAGGCTTGACTAGGGTGGATGGTTGATATTGAGTGTTGAATAATTTTTGTTTTAAAAAAGGGGTCCAAACAGGAGCTAAAGATGTTAAGATGAATCACAATACCTCAAATCTATCTACTGTATTAAAGAAGAATTGTTGTTGATTTTTCCCCCCAATTTTTCCCTCCCAAATTGCAACATGCATATGACCTGCTGTGCTGTAGTAGTGTAATAATATAATAATAAATAAAATAATATGACCTGCTGTAGTGTAATAATGATATAAATAAATAAAACAAATAAAAAATAAATTGCAGCATATCATCATGAAACTGAGAAGACGTTTCCATTGTAGAAGCATCCCCACCTCAAAACACGTGATTTAAATTTGCTGTATTTATTGAAATAATACACACTGCTTTTTGAAAAAGAACTTGACTGTGATAAGAACTGACACATCAAATCTTCCCTTTTCCCCAACACGTTAGCTGTCACTTTAAGAAAGCCATTTGTATAACACATCTTCTGGCATTGGTATTACGCATCTTCTTTGTTCACAGTTGAAAAACTGCAGAAAACTTCATTTTAAACATTAAAAAAACGCTGCATAGGTATTTCACATCTTCATTTTACTTGAATGTTTTTAGCTTATATTTTCCAGTTTGATTGTGGCAGCGAGGACCACTGTTAAATACTATTACTTAAGATCTGAGGTGAATCTAACAGTAAGTTGCTACACTTATTTAAATATTTTTTGCTTATATTTTCCAGTTTGATTGTGGCAGCAAGATGGCCCCTGTCATTGACATGCTTGCTAACATCGACCCAACCAAAACCCTATGGGCTTTCAAGGTTCAAGTTGTACGTTTGTGGGAGAACCCGAGTTTTGGAGGAAATGGAAACATTTACAGCCTAGAAATGATTTTAGCAGACAGACAGGTTTGTAGACTACTTCACAGTGCATGAAAAAAAATTTCGAATGGTTTGAAACATTATCAACAATTTGAATAATGCAATCTGTGTGTTTTTATATGTATTCCTGTTTTGTATGAGTAAAATATAACATTAGAGTCATGTAAAAACTATGTGAACAACATAAGACTGATTCAAATGTATGGTAGTCCAAATCTGTTTCAGTATACACAAGTGAGAGACTAAATATATTTGCATTTTAATTTTTAGTTTCATAACCTCATGGTTTGACAACAAATACAGTCATGTAAAAAATTATGTGAATGTAAAAAACTATGTGAATAGCATAAAACTATGAATAATGAGTAAAATACAACATTATAGTCATGTAAAAACTATGTGAACAACATAAGACTGATTCAAATCTGTTTCAGTATACACAAGTGAGAGACTAAATATATTTGCATTTTAATTTTCAGTTTCGTAACCTCATGGTTTGACAACAATACAGTCATGTAAAAAATTATGTGAATAGCATAAAACTATGAATAATGAGTAAAATACAACATTATAGTCATGTAAAAACTATGTGAACAACATAAGACTGATTCAAATCTGTTTCAGTATACACAAGTGAGAGACAACATAAGACTGATTCAAATCTGTTTCAGTATAATGTTGTACGAGACTAAATATATTTGCATTTTAATTTTTAGTTTCGTAACCTCATGGTTTGACAACAATACAGTCATGTAAAAAATTATGTGAATGTAAAAAACTATGTGAATAGCATAAAACTATGAATAATGAGTAAAATACAACATTATAGTCATGTAAAAACTATGTGAACAACATAAAACTGATTCAAATGTATGGTAGACCAAATATGTTTCAGTATACTCGAGTTTTCATCGAAATGGAGACAATCTGTGTGTTTTTATATGTATTCCTATTCCTATTCTGTATGAGTAAAATATAACATTAAAGTCATGTAAAAACTATGTGAACAACATAAGACTGATTCAAATGTATGGTAGTCCAAATCTGTTTCAGTATACACAAGTGAGAGACTAAATATATTTGCATTTTAATTTTCAGTTTCATAACCTCATGGTTTGACAACAAATACAGTCATGTAAAAAATTATGTGAATGTAAAAAACTATGTGAATATCATAAAACTATGAATAATGAGTAAAATACAACATTATAGTCATGTAAAAACTATGTGAACAACATAAGACTGATTCAAATGCGTGGTAGACCAAATATGTTTCAGTGTACCCGAATAATAATTGCAGTTCATGATAGTTTCCCTTCAAATAACTATAAAACTATAATGTATAAAATAGGAATAGGAATACACATGTATAATGAGCAAGTTATTCCTCCTATTGAAATGTAATAAGACAATATGAATAAAATAAACAAGTGGGAGCACATAAGGGGGAAGGGTAGAGAATGTAATGACAAGTTCACGTAAAAGACCAATGAAACATATAAATCTTATTTTATCTTATTCATATTAAAGTACCTTCTGGAGTTTATTACCGTATAACTAATTGGCTCCAGCAACCTTCAATCTCTCATGTCGAACCCCTGATGCACTTGAAACATTAAAAATTAAAAATCAAATCAATTCCAAATATCAAACAACCTAAGTCTACTTTTCAATGTTCTTAAAAGTGTTCAAAAAATATAAAATGAATCGATCATTTGTCTAAGTACAGCGTATCTCCCATCTTTGATGGTTAATTACAATTTTTGATGGTTAATTACAATTTTTACCCTGCAATTGATTTGATACTGATTCTTCCATGTAGGGTACACGAATTCATGCTACTGTTAAACGAAACTTGATCAAGGCATTCAAGTCTCAAGTTCGTGAAAGAGGTTTATATTTGATGCGTCACTTTGTTGTTGGCTGCAACAACACCAAGTTTAAGGCTACAGACCATAAATATAAGCTGAATTTTATGATGAAGACTGAGGTCCGTGAAGTTACAGATATCACATTCCCTTCCAGAATTTATGACTTCAAGCCATTTGGTGATTTAGTTAATGCTACCGAAGTTGACGAGTCCAGACTCTTCGATAATATTGTTATTTTTGGTTCTTCGTGTGGTTTATATATTTGTCAATCTTTATATTTCATTTTTTCCAAGTTGTATATTTCTTTAAATGGCTCTTTATTTGATTACTGAGTTAATTTGCAAAATATTTATTTCTATTAAGATATAATTGGAGAGGTGGTCGCAAAAGATACGGTACGATCAAAAGACATATCTGGGAGGACTACCAAAATGATTGATGTAATCTTAGAGGATCTGGAGTACGTTTATTCACTCTTATGATTTCAATTTTTGGGGATCAGTAAACTTGCACCATGTGGGCGATGTTTTAATTAAAGTTATCCCTTTCAATATACAGACATAATCGGTTATCTTGCACCTTGTGGGGTGATTACGCTGAAGAGGTTGGCAACATATTGGAATCAGATAATCCAGAACCAGCAATTATGCTTCTTCAAATGTGCCGGGCTAAGAAATATAGAGGTTAATATATTTACAATTATTATTATTGATTTTCTATACCTTTATAGTTATATTTATTATTTATTGTTATTATTTTAGTGTTTATATATCTTTATACGACTACAGGTGAGGTTAGAATATGCAACACATATTATGTTACGAAAGTTATCGTGAATGCGGATGTCGATGAAGTTAAGGAATTTCGTAATAGGTACGGGTTAATATAATCTCTTTCAACATGTATTAATTTATAATAATCTGATACAACAATAATTCTTGATCTTTCTTTTAAGGCTTTTCATTGGAAATGAATGTGTGTCCCAAAGGATAAGTCAAATATCCTCAAGTTCTGTATACAACATTCGAGATGACTTGGCCAGTGGCGTCTGTGAGGTGAAAACCATTGAGCAATTGTTCGATATTCCTGAGGTACTATTTACACAAAACATTTACATAGGTTAACGTGATTATGTTGAATAGGGGAAAAGTTATTTTTTTCTTATTATTATTAATTTTTTTTTTTGGAATGTATTATTAGGTTTGTAATTGTTGGATTTTTGCGACGATTGTGGCTATTGAGAATGACCATGATTGGTGTTATCTTTCGTGTAAGAAGTGCTCCAAAAAGGTGAACACTGAGGGTAAAAGGTTCTATTGCGAAAAATGTGACCATTACGACGTTTCTGGAGTTCCGAGGTTATTAATAAGACTTCTTTGATTATTGCATTGCATTGTTACTTATAAATCATAAATCGTAGTACATTTTATAAATTATAAATTATTGTATTGCATTGTTACTTATAAATCATAAATAGTAGTACATTTTATAAATTATAAATTATTATTATTAAATATGTCTATTTTTTTGTTCAAATATTCTATATAAAACAAAAGGTTCAAAATTCAAGTCCGGGTTATTGATTGCACTGGTAGTGCTTCTTTTTTATTATGGGATCGTGAATGCATTCAGCTGATTGGGAAGTCTGCTCATAATCTACAAGAGGAGATGGTTAAGGTAATTATTGGAGATGGTACAATTGGTGGGCCAAATGATGGACATGCTTTGATTGAAATACCTGATGACTTATTGATAAAAGGGATAGACAATTTAGTTGCCTCAATAGTGGAGAATACATATCCAAACCTCTGAAAGAGTCAGCGATCTTGCATATTTGCAAGAAAGAGCCATTTTGGCCCCAACTTTGGAGGTTGTTGAGACAATTAATGATTACATGGTTTCTCTCAATGAAACAGAGGGAAATACATATTTCAGTTCTGATGCAGCTTCCAGATCAGATTCCAGTATTGATTTTTTGAATGATCTACATACTTCGGAGTTCTTGAATAGTATAAGATGTTCAGGTGTACCTAATCATGAGTTGATGTTGAAGGTTGGTACTCCTGTTATGTTGTTAAGAAATATTGATCATTCTGCTGGATTGTGCAATGGGACCAGACTGGTCATAATAAAACTGGGACAACATATTTTGGAAGCTAAGGTCATCACAGGAAGTAATGCAGGATATAAAGTGTTCATACCAAGAATGACTTTAACCCCATCAGATCCAAGACTACCCTTTAGATTTCAAAGAAGGCAATATCCATTGATTGTGTCGTATGCTATGACTATCAACAAAAGTCAAGGTCAATCCCTATCACATGTAGGTTTGTATTTGAAAAAGCCTGTTTTCAGTCACGGTCAACTTTATGTTGCAGTCTCTAGGGTTACAAATCGTTCAGGGTTGAAGATACTTGTGATCAAGATGGAAGATCATCCAATTCAACTACAAATGTTGTATTCAAAGAAGTTTTTCAAAATTTGAATTAATCACGTCATTTCTTAATACTCTCACATGTTGAATTGTATTTAAAAATATCATATGTGCAACTATTACTATTCAAATACTGTTTTCATTATTAACAATTACAGTCACAAGAAACTTTTGCATTCTAAATATATTCCCACCCAACAATTCCTGATGAAAACCTGTTCAGTTATATGCCTTTCAAACTGAGCCGAAATTATTACTTTTTTGCATTCAAAAATTAGACCGTGAATACATCTTTTCTTATGAAGTATTCTTGAAGGAAATTTTTTTTATGTACATGTTGATGATTCTGTAACATTCGTAATAGAATTTCTAACAGAATGTTTCAAGTCTTATATGTTTTATTTAAAATGATTGTATAATCAACACCTCTCAATGAATTTTCATCGAAATCATCAACATGAATGGTAATCCCGTGCATCGCACGGGTGAAAGAACTAGTTAACATGATAATTCCTTGATTTCCTCCAACCATATAATTCTTTGATTTATTCTCTTAACGCTACTTACCTCTTAAAAAAAAGAGAACAATGGAGCTCAAGCTTGAAAAAATGGCTCCAAATTTTTTCTCACTTTTCCTCTCGTTTTTCCTGTTTTCTGCTTCTGTTTGCTTTCTGCATCACATTATCCTTTTGGCCCAAATTGGAGAGATTTAATAACAGAATTTGCTAGCAAAGTCCCTCAAGAAATAATTGCATAAGAAGACCCTTATAAAACTTCATATGATATAAAGTTGCATAAGAAGACACTTATAAATCTTCATATGATATAGTGTCTCTTTGTTTCTAGTTAAAAATCATTTTTTTATGAAAGTCAAAGTCAACAATTAATCACAATCATATTTCATGGATCTCACAACTTTTTAACCATATATCTCATCAGCTTTTATCAAAATTCGCTAAAATTCAGATTTTAATCTCTATCAAACAGGGGCATAAAGTTAAATCTTTAATCTTTAACTTCTACTAAAAATTAAAATAGCCCACAAGTTTTTCAATATTTCAAATTGGTCCAAAATTAACACTGACTTTCTCAAATAAATGTTGACTTAGACTTGATGAAATTAAATTTGACCAATTAAAGGTGTGGATTGTAGCAGTTAAAATAATAGTTAATTGCTTAATTTATGACATATGGTTCGTGTATAAAAAAAGTTGTATTATCCATTGTTGTAAATGAAAAATGTAGTATTCTTCCCTGGAAAAGATTAGGTAGAAAAATCCGTATATAATATAGTCTTTATTAGATAATAACAGAAAAAACTAAACCACAAGAAAAAATTTCTTTCAAAACAAATGTTGAAAAAAATACAAATAATTCACTCTAATGTTGAATCCAAGGAACAGTTTTCGACTGCTAGTAACTAGAAATATTAATCCATAGACTGGATGAAATAAAATTACATCACGAACGTCTTCGGAGAAGTTAAATCCATGTACTCAATGGAAGCTGCAGAATCACTCATCCTCGAGCCACCCACCCTCCTCGCCTTGCATTTGTGCAATTGATTGATCAGATGACTCGCCGAAAGAATAATCTAGTATACTAGGATCCATTGCCGGAAACGAAGCAAATAAAGGTGAAAAATTTGGAGTCGTTAAATCCAAGCAATCTCCATCATCATTGCTAGTGGAAGCTGCAAATCCACTTGTCCCCAGAATCAGATCACCATTCATGTGCGCATTAGGTTGATACCGATCATTGCTTTCCATGCCAGGCTCAGGTGGAATCAAAGGATCGTTGCTTTGATCACAAGGAATTATGTATGCAAGAGGATGAGGAGATTGAATAATATTACCTTGCATTGCCATATCTTCATGCATGTACGTAACAGGTTCATGAACGATTGGATGATATTGATCAATAATGCTTGCTTGTTGGTCGGGAATATAAGCACCTTGCGAGGATGATTGATCGAGTGCCAGTACAGGATATTGAAAAGATGATGTTGATGCCAAATTTTCATTATGGACATGCGTCTCTTGAATTGGGATCATGCTTCTTTCTGTGTCTTGTTCTTTGTTTTCCGATTTCGGCGCTCTATAGTAAATTTTGCATACACACACATCCAACTGCAAAAATTGTAAATAAGTAAATCAATAAATCCTTGCTATATCAACATTTATTTATTGTTCGATTGGGATAAAAAAAAATATACAAAAACCAAAACCTAGAATCGATAATGATTAAAAACCCGAGCTAGTGTCACAAACAACAACAATATACGAAAACTTTTAAGTACCATCTTGTCATCTGGAATTGCGTATGTAGATGAACATGCGACATCCTTTATTTGATGAATTGTAAACTCATGCATTATCCAATTAGTCTTCGTTCCTTTATTATTCTTAGATTTTCTTTCATAATAGACAAGAACTTTTTTCCGTCCAATTTCTTGGCCATTGCTCTGGACAATGATGTCGCCTCCAGTGGCTTTCCAGTAACCACCAGCAGCCCTTCGGTCTGGCCGGCTACCTTTTTGATACCTCTTAGTTCTAGAAGTAAAAAAGTAGCCCACATGTATTCCCTTCGTCGTATTTTCTGATAATCACATTAATAAATTCCAAAGAATGTAAATATTAATAATAAATGAGGAAGATATATTAAAAGAACCACCAAGAAACCTCAAGAAATAATGAAACTTACGGCAAAGATCATGGGGATGGTACTTGTAGAGATCAACATCTTTTATGGCATCAATTGGTATACGTTTGTTTAGAATCTTGAGGTTCAAGTAGTAAAATAGCTCCTTTTCGGTTGGTATGAATCGGTAACCGGGCAGAAGATTTTCTTGGACATATAAATGAGAACCTTCTTGTGCGGCCATGACGAATTGCTTGCTTTTATCAATTGTTTCTGGCAGTAATGGTAAATTAAATGTAGGGATATTCTGTTGATTATTACGAGTATATATAGCAGTTATTTATCCTGTAGAGAGAGTTATGGACTGATACAAGTAGGAGAGCTTTACTCTTACTATGTGGAAAAGGTTCACGCACATAGGCACAATCTTCCTCTCATTTTATTAGTTTCCATAATTTTTTTTTTTTTTTAATTGATTTCCTTTTGGGATAAGAAAATTAAATCATCAGTCCTAATTTTATGGGATATGATAATAATCCAAAGGATGTTAATTAAACCATATATCCTAGTCTTATATGAATGTGTTAATTTCCTGGTGTGACCATTGTTGTTGGAACAAAAGGAGGAAAAAGGAAACTCATATCCAATGTCCTTTATGTTCCAAACTTCACAGTTCATTTTGAAGAAAGAAATTGCAGAATTTTTTATTAGAAAAACAACTCAGTAGTTGCCAATATTGAGATGTCAAGAAGCAAAGTTTTTCCACTTCATCTACCACTTGAGGAGAATTTTGCCCTACAATCTAAAAATCCAGATTTGTCATAGAGAGTGGCATTTGAGATATAAACATTTACATACAAAAGGATCGGTTCTATTGAAGTAGAAAAATATGGTGATCGGTCTTCCGAATATCCGGAAAGATGACAAAGTATGCAAATGATGTATTTACAGAAAAATGTATAGGCTTCCATTCCCGAAAACTTCATGGAGGGCCGAAGCCCCTCTTGAACTTGTTCATGCAGATTTGTGCAGCCCCATGAGAACTCCATCTATTGGTGGAAAGAAATATTTCAACCGATTTGTGGATGATTTAAGAAGAATGGTGTGGATTTACTTCGCAAAGGATAAATTAGAGACATTCTCTGCATTTCTTCAATTCTAGGCTTTTATAGAGAAGGGAAGTGATGTGAATCATAGTGGGCTTGATAGAAAGACCAATTTATTCAGGCTGAACAAGAATTCAAGCACAAGCTCAGGGACTTAAAAGAACCAACAAAAAGTGATAAAAGAGGTCCCAAGACGAGTGAAAGCGAATGGAAGCCGAAATTCAAGGTCGAAGTGAAGAATTTTGAGCAGGAAACAACTTACGGCCGTAAGTGGTTTAGTCACGAACGTAAGTTGTAGCGTACCCGGTCCTCAAGGACTGCCGGCTGTCTACTCATGGTCTTTCCACTCCCTCCTTGGTCGTCCTGGTCCTCAAGAGCTGCCAGCCTCGTTTCCAAGAAGTGGATTTTTGCGTTCCGCAGGATTCGAACCATGCATCTAGGGGTTTAGTACATTGATTCTTAGAATCCTGCTACCATTAGACCACGATGTATTGAGATTATGAAATAAGTTGACTTTCCATGAATAAGTTATGCTATATTTGGCTTTAAGTGGAATTCGAAGAAAGATGAATCTCAGTCATGGAAAATAAATCAGGTTTCATCGTAATTTGAATGGTTCGCTGATGTACGTTAAGTTTTCATTGATGATACTGAAATAACATATGAGAGATTGTTGGATGAAATTGATGAAAGAAACTTTATGAGGTCCTAGATTTGTACAAGTATTGCAGAAGTAATGCATCTGATCGGAGGAAAGTTTATGATAGTACATATCATGAAATTGTGGAGATTATTATTATAATTCAAACTTTAACCAAACAGTCCACTAAGCTACCAATTTCATAATTTAGGTTTACAACACAATCTATACATACGTTTATATACATTACTCAATCTGAAATCTGAAAATTGTGAGAACATACATATATACTTACATTCAATCATATATACATCAATATATACATACAATTCCATATGAATTTGTGTATGTGTGAGCGGGTGTGTGCGTGCAAACCCGTGTGTGCAGTGTGCGTGACTGCGGTTCGTGTGTGCGCAGCGGTGAAGGGGTGAAATATGGTCTCACCGAGGGCAGGGAAGTGGTGGGGCCAAGGTTGTGGTCGCCGGCGGTGTGGTGGTTGACGTCGAGTGGGCGTGAGCCGGGAGGGAAGGTTGCGGGAAGAGAGTGTCGAGAGAGAGAGCGACCGAGAGGCGTGAGTGAGGGAAGAATGGAAGGTTTAGGTTTTGATTGTTTAAGTTTTGGAAATTTGCAATTTAGTCCCTCAGCTCTCATAAATTGGTAATTTAAGTCCACGACCCTCAAATAAAATTCCAAAGTGTCCCCAAACTTTTCTCAACTTCAATTTAATGCAATTTAGGCACTTACTACTCAATAAAAATAGAAATGGTAAGTAACAATTAAAATAAACAATTAGACATGGAATTGTACGTAAACAATTTATAAATATTTTAATTGGCACATTGAGCGAGACGGCGTCCAAATCCTTCCACTGCATAACAATTCCAAATCATTGACGTAAAATTAATTAATTTTCAAATTTCAAATAACATTAACTTAATATGACGTGAAATTTAAAATTGCACGAAAAACGCAAAGCGGCTTTACATATTCACACAGAAACAGATCCCCAACAAAAGCTGTTAAAAACAAAACTCCACTCGCAGCTTGGAGTACCAGAAAGCCTCAAGTTGATCATCGATCAAGGTTTTCGGATACATTGCGTATTCTCTTATTCTAGCTAAACGCAGAGAAAAGTTCAATGGAAAGGGTGAGAAATATTTATTTATTGACTACAGTGACAGATCAAAAGGATACAGGTTGCTTAAACCATCAAGCAATCAGCTCGTTATTTCAGGAGATGTTATTTTTTATGAAATGACAGTTTAGGAATGGAAAGAGAATTCAAGTTCTGTACCCAGCTTTTTTTGAAATTGGAAGTCCTAGTTCTCAAGAACAAATGACATGTAACATTCCAGTTCAAACACTATAATTAGTATTGTCTCCTGCAACGAGTCCAAGACAGATTGAAAACTCGATAAATCATGAGAATTTAGATTCTAAAACTTCTCCATTAAAGATACAGTCCATAGAAGATATTTATTCAAATTGTGAACTTCCTCTATTTTCACGTGAACCACAAATTTTGAAGATAACGTATAGAAAGAGGTCTGTATAGAAGCAATGAACGACTAAAATGGCGACTATTGAAAAGAATAAGACATGCCAGGTAGTTGATTTACCAGAAGGTAAAGACGTAGTTGGTTTGAAATAGGTTTTCAAGAAAAAATTTAATGTTGATGGTTTGATTCAAAAACACAAAGCAAGGCTCGTAGCGAAAGGGAATTTGCAATTGCCAGGAGTTGACTACATAGAAACCTTTGCCTCGGTTGCAAGGATGGAGACAATCAAGCTGGTTTGGGCATTGGCAGCTCAATTTTAAATACCAGTCTTTCAACTTCACGTCAAATCTACGTTTGTAAATGGAGAAATTCAAGAAGTGGTTTATGTTGAACAACCCCAAGGATATGTTTTGAATGGAAGTGAGGAAAAAGTTTGTCAACTTCAAAAAGCTCTTTACAATTTGAAGCAAGGGCCTAGAGCATGGAGCAACATAATTGATTCTTATTTTCTCACAAGGAATTTTCAGGCAAGCACAAATAACCCATCCTTATATGTAAAGAAAAATTGTACATATTTTATTGTTGTCTGTCTTTACTTTGATGATCTAATCTATTGCAGTACCAACATGAAGATGGTCGAAGAGTTCAAGCAAAACATGATGCAGGAGTTTGAGATGACTGATTTAGGGTTAATGAAGTATTTTTTAGGAATTCAAGTGAAGCGGAACAAAGGGAAAATCTTCCTCTCTCAAGAGAAGTACACAGAAGATTTGTTGAAAAGTTTTACATGTTGGATTGTAAGTCAATTTCTGCTTCCATGGCTCTAAATGAAAAATTAAACCAGGATGATGGCGCACAAGAGGTTGATGCTACACTTTATAGGAAGTGGTTGGTTGCTTAATTTACCTTACAAATATGTGGCCTGATACAAATAATTCAGTGAGTGTTGTTTCCAGATTTATGAACTAACAAAGCAAGCTTCATTTTGCAGGAGTGAAAAAATTTTGAGATACTTGCAGGGAACAAAAAAGAATTGATTATGTATGAAAAAGAGAATGACTATAGTTTAATTGGTTTTTCAGATAGTGACTGGGTTGGTTCTTTGGACGACCGCAAAAGAACTTCGAGATATATTTTCTGTATTAGTTCTAATCCTATTGCTTGGAAGTCAAAACAGTAAAATTCAGTTGGATTGCTGTTAGCAAAAGCCGAATATATTTCAGCAACAGAAGCAGCATGTGAAGCGACCTGACCAAGGAGAATCTTAGAAGATCTGCAGTTTAAACAAGAAGGGCCTACGAGAATTTAATGTGACAATATGTCAGCCATAGAATTAACTAAAAATCTAGTCTTTCATGCGAGATGAAAACATATTGAGCTTCGTCATCATATCACCTCATATTTGGTCAGCAAAGGAGAAATCATAATGGAATTCATTAGTACAAGCAAACAGTTAGCAGATATTTTCACAAAACCAATAACATAGGAGACATTTGAAAAGTTCAAGAGTCAATTAAAGATCACAAATTAAGAGGGGGTGTTGAGAAGTAATCTATGATCAATTAGTGAAGTGAATTAATAAAGTGTCATTTGGAAGAACAAGGAGACAACTTTGAAAATATAGTAGTAGGATTGGAATTCAAACATAATATTAAATGTCTAGTAATCTAGAATTATCCTTGTATTTCTATAAATTCATGTAATGCACGAGCATCATGTAAATCAATAAAAACCAGAAACTATGCAATAAAAATATTTTGGAGTAGCAGTTCTTCAATTGAAATCAAACCACCTTCCATTTGCCCGAATGTGTTGTTCTAGAAAGCTTTGCTCAATTCAACACGACGTCTGAGACATAATCTTTTGTATTCCCAGATCCTAAAGAGAAAAACAAATTGAAAGATGGGGATAGAAATGAGGTCAATGTAGTCAATTTTATTGATGCTCTTATCTCACTTGTTGTTACTAGTGAATTATGTGGATTTGATTGGTTTTAACCCTTTTGCATGTGTGGTCACTTGATTCGTTTACATTTCAATTTGCGTTGATTTGAACATGTGCATGAATTTCAGAGTGATTTGTTATTTCTATATAACATGGTTACATACATGGTTGTTGGGTTGGCATAAGGTTTTGATACACTATCTTTGTTCTCACAATAGGCATCAGATGTGTCCCTTGGTGGGATGGGTATGTTCGGTAGTTGTGTTAACCATTACTAGCATAAAAACAGAAAAATCCTGAAGGTCTTATTCTACTCTTCAAAAGCCTTTTTGACTTTAGCAAGTAAGCTTATAAGGGTGTTGAAACTTGGTACTCTAAACTCAACTGAGTTGGGAGCTATCATCCTAAAGCTCATTACAGGAGGTCAATTAGAAAGCACGTACGGAGAGTGGACTTACACATAAGACAATCAAACATCTTTAACTTTTCTTTGTCGCCTTTTGACTCTGGTAATTAAGTCCCAGGGGTTCTCTAAACCTGGTTCCCTAAAGTCATTTAGCTTGGGAGTCACCGACCCTAAGCTCGCTACAGGGGTCACATAGAAAGCAAATGAGAAAAGTATTGCACAAAGATGATAAGAGACAAGGACAGGAAAGAAAAAGAAAATAAAAAGTCATCCACAAAAAAATGATGCATGGTATAAGCTTTGTTGACTAAAAACTGTGGAGATGAAGGGTGTAGAATTGGGGATTGATTACTTTTGACTTGTTGTGCATGCATATTTTCAATTTTGACAATCTTGTGTAGAAAAGGCAAAGAAAATGTTTAGAAAACACATTAGATAAAATCCAGGGATGTGAGAGAAAAGCAGTGAGTTGTGATCATCTATGAGCGTTGAGAGAAATATCATTAGATTCATTAGGTTGACCACATGGAATTCGGGCTTGATTATGCATAAATAGCTACACAGTGTTGGGCATATTTTGCATGAGTTTGTGTTTGACATTGGCTATTCCCACACACACTTGAAAATCTGGCATGAAATAAATAGATTAATTTACTTTGTTGTTCATAACTCTGGATGAAGTACGACTTAATTTGGATTATTGAGGTATATGGTAAACATGTTGACATTACAAAAAGATTTGTTACATTGTTATTTTGATTTATTAGTTTAGCTTTACATTGTTCGAGGACGAACAAAGATTCTAGTTTAGAGGCATTTGATAAGTGTATTTTATGCACTTATTTGTATGTCTAAATTATAATTAATTATTGTCGTTTTAGAATAAAAGTTATTTATTTTGAGTTTATTTGTTTTCAGCCTTTTTGACCTAGGTTTCTCCAGTACCTATAAATACAACTTGTGAGGCACGAAATTGAAACCTTTGCCTCTCCGAAGAACGAGCCACAATTGGGAATTCAACATCAAATTCTTGGGGAATCAAAGTTTGACTTTAGGCATCGGTTGTAAGGTTAAAATTGATGCCTAAAATCAAACTTTAGGCGTCCATTCTAACTTTAGAACGACGCCTAAAGTATTTATTTATTATTTTTTTATTGGCAAGAAATTCTCTTGCGTCCACATCATGGACGTGGCCTATAGTAACCCAGGCCACTACAGGTCATGACCTGCAGTGATCCAGGCCATTGCAAGTCATGATCGCCTGCAATGACCCAGGTGATTGTAGGTCATGGCCTGTAATTACCTGAACGTGGTCTGCGGTGACCTAAACATTCTCCACATGCACATTAGCATATATATATATATATATATATATATAATCCACATATACGTAACAAAATTAAATAAAAAACAATTATATTTACAAGATTTTTAATTAATTATACAAATATGTAAATGCAAGTTTAATTTATTATACAAACATGTAAATTCTCATAAGTTTTGAATCTAGACGATTTCCTCCGTTGAGTAGTATTCTTTAAATGTCTACAGACAATTAAAATGAATTGTTAGTTATTTGTTAATAAAATATAAAGTTGTAATTAAAAATTCTCATTCTTCAATGACTTACACCTTTTCTAACAAAATGAGTTGAAAGTAATCTGTGACTATCTCATACAGGATTCTCATAATGTAATAGCCACACTCAGATGCTCCAGGTTGCTGAGGACACTGAAATTTTCACATTGAAAACTAACATTAGTAATCAAACTAAATAGAATATCGAAATAATTCAAAGATTTGTAATAAATTTTAAATCTGTGTTTTCATACCTTTGAATTTTTCCGCGTTGTATTGCCTTTCATCCTAATGTCTCCACGTGCCCAATACGTTTTCGAAGCCCTAAATTTTTAATTAATTATATGAACAAGTTTCAAACTAAGATTTCATAACTTAACATTTAGAAGTCCAACAATTCAAATATTGCAATATATTCATCTACTAACTCAAAATCAACAATATAAAATTAAAATCCAAACTAAAATAATAAAAATATTCATTTTAACCAATTAGCATATAAAATTATAAATTCAATCATAAACTAAAAAATTAAATCAATTAAATAGTTGAAATACCCATGCATTATATATATATACACACAAACAAATATATATTAAGATTTATATATATACACATAAATATATAAACACATTTATACACAAACAAATTATATATTAACATATATATATACAAACAAACAAATATATACATAATATATGTATAAACATATAAGTATATAAATTAAGAGGGAGGTGGGACGTGGGTTCTTACGGGGTGGGAGGGAGGCAACGGGTTGGGAGAGGCGCGAAAATGGCGGGGGAGGCACGATGGGGAGTTGAAATTTGTGTCTTTTGTTGAGATGAAGAGATAAAGAGAGTGGGGAAGATGGTAGTGGTGGTGAAGGTGTTGAGCGCTGATGGAATGGTGGTGATTGCAGTGGCACGCGTGGTGAGTAGAAAGAGAGAGGTGGGAAGAGGGAGAAATGAGAGAATGTGCAGGTGTAGAAAAATAAATAATGCCGATTTTGTGCGTCGGTTCATTCAGTACGGACGCCTAAAACCCAGGTTATACACGCCGGTTCATATAGAACCGATGCCCAAAGGCATCGATTCTATATTAACCGATGCCTAAACCCGGTGTTTTAGGCGTCGGTTGAACCAACGCGTATAATTTAACATTAAATTTTACGCATCGATTTCTCAATACAATCGATGCATATTTCTGGAATATATTTACAAAAATGTCATCGTCCTTTTATACACGTCCATTTTACTAAAAACAGACGTGTATTCCCCTTTTTTTTGTCAATTCTATAGTAGTGTTTGGAGATAATTGAAGAATCGATATTTGGTGCAGGCTTTCCATTCTTTATATTACTTTCAATGAACTTTTATTTTTATTGTTTTGTTCTTTAATTATGATTTGTAACTAAATTTCATGTTGGGATGAATCATGTAGCCTAATTTTATTATTTTAAATACAGATTCCATAGTTTCAATGTTTTGTTGCATGTGTTGATTTATTATTGTTCTCAATGCTTGAGTTGCTTGATCACCAATTCATGATATAATGAGTTGTTTTCATAATGTGAGAGGTGAGTTAATAACTTAGATCGTTGTAATAAATCCGGTAATTGGATAAGAGATATAGATATACTCTTGATGAGAATCATGGCAGACTTGACAGAGAGACCTACAAATCAAGCCAAACAAAACTTCAAAAGGCATGTTCAAAGGTCTCCAATTCAATAATGGAATGTGAGAAGAAAATTGGAGGCAAAAATTATGGTCAAAGAAGACTTTGGATAAAATTGGTAGTCAAAAATTCGCTGGGATTGTGATCCAGATTTTTAATCAGATATTGAAGCTCAGTTTTTGTATAGAATACGTCAAAATTTGGAAATAGCTATTTCTGGAATAAATGTAGATATTTGAGTCTTATTTCTGATTCACTTTGAATTAGCACAATCGGACATCAAGAGAGAAAGTTATGACAAAAATACCAAGAGAGCGTGCTGCTGAGGAAAGTGAAGAAATTATGCAGTCGGGCCATTACGGCCGTAACTTAATTTCAGCACATTTTAGGTTTAATTCCATTTTTACTTGTTTTAGGGTTTGTTTTGTGCCCCTATTGCGGCTAGACCTAGTTTTAGTGTGTTTTTACATTATTTATATCATTTTCTTTCATTGTAACATTTAGTTTTTGATGAATGAAACATATTGAGTGTTTTTACTCTCTAAAGGTGAGGATTCCCTTTAACCCGAACTTATCAAAGGAATTGGACAACCTTTGTGGTGTTCACCCCATTATGGTTCTTGTTTCTGCATCGTAACGGGTCTCGGGTTTAATATACCCCTGGTTCTTGCGTCGTGAGGCTCGGGTCGTAGTGTTATTGTTCGTTTCAACCTGAATTCGAAATTTTCCGGGCGTTATTCCACGAGTTTCATTGTGACCCCCTCCCCTGGATCACATCAGTTGGTATCAAAACTGGACTCTGGATTCAGGTTTTGTTTTTTTATTCTATCCCAGTTTGATTTTGTATTTTTATCATAAATTCTACACAAAATCATCCATATCTTATTTTTGAGTCTTGTTTTCAAGTTTTCTTGTTCTTTGTGTTATTCATAGTTTTCCAGTTTTGATCCATATATTTTATTCGATTCTTATCCAAATCTCGTTCCGTTTGTTTTGTTGTGTTCGTGTCGAATTTTCGAATTTATAAAAATAAAAAAAAATTAATTCCGAAAAGTCATTATTTAAAAAAAAGGAAGAGAGAGAGTCGTTCAAAAATTCAAGAACCACTTTCTTGAATTTCCTGAAATTCTTGATATTCTTTTCCTTTTCGAGTCTAAATTAACTCCTTGCTATTACCAATATCTGGACCTTCTTATTTTGAGTTTCTTGAATTCTTGAACTCCTTATAAAGGGATGAATTTTGAATTCGATCCTACCTTCCAGACTAGATGTCATGTGAGCAGTAAACTGTGCAATGTTACTATCGATAGAGAGTATTTTGCTAATTTGGTTAGTACCGCCCTGGTTGAGGAGTTGGGTTTACCTCTACTACCAAATCCCAATCCTTATAGGCTAACGTGGTTAAAGGAGTATGCATGAGAAGGTAAATGTAACTCATGGGGTTAGAGTGAAATTCGCACTTGGGAGATATAGCGATGAACTATGGTGTGATGTGGCACCTATAGAGTCTTGTCACATTTTGTTGGGTAGGCCGTGGAAGTCTGAGAGGAAAGCATTCTATGATAAGGGTAGGAATGTGTACAAATTTTTTAAGGACGGAGCTTATGCCGTTAACCTCGGAACAAATACTTGAAGAAAAAATATTGCAACAAAAGAGGGATGAGGAAAAAATAGTGAGAGATGGTGGTTTGGGATTAAGGGATGAATTCAAGGAGATGGCAAAGACATTACTACAATTAGATGAGGAAATGAAGGCGCAAAGAGCGAGGAAATAATTAGCTAAGTTGCAAGAGATAGAGAGAGTGAAGGAGAGGCTGGTGATAAATTACAAAAGGAGAATGAAAGCGAGAATGTGGTGGACTTACAATTGGAGCCTTGGGATAGGATTGTTGAGATTGAAACTGAGGAGTTGAAATTTGAATTAGTTGATCAAATTCCAAAAATTGAGGTAGAGGGTGAGAACTTGGGTAGTAAGGAAGTGAATGGGCACGATAATAAAATTATTGATGAGGTACATGAGAAAAAAACTGATAATCTGGGAGAGGTGGTTGAATGTGAAAAGTTAGAAGAGGTGCTTGATAGTAAAACAATAGAAGACATTGAGCAAGTAGTTGGAAAGAAGGAGGGAGGCGAAGAGAATAGCTTAGTTGTTAGGGAAAATGAATTCGAAATAATGTGCCATAAGTACAAGGATCCATATCTTGTACTTTATGAGACTAACATTCCCCACCATATTTTATTTCAATCTTTCTTGCAGGTTGATTACACTTGGAAGCTTGAGTCACACCAACCTGAGCCAATTAACCTTGTGTTTCAATACCTTAGTGTCAACCAATTGGAGAAGCATCACTTATTGAATGCATGTCGTGGAGTCCATAATTTTCCTTTTGATCCAGGAGGTGCAATGAAACATCAAGAACAACCGTATGATTCGGAACGAATCATCCTGAAGAAGGAGGGAAAGATGAGAATCATGGCAGGCTTGACGGAGAGACCTACAAATCAAGCCAAACAAAACTTCAAAATGCATGTTCAAAAGTCTCCAATTCAATAATGACATATGAGAAGAAGATTGGAGGCAAATATTATGGTCAAAGAAGATTTGGGATGAAATTGGCAATCAAAAATTCGCTGGGATTGTGATCCAGATTTTTAATCGTAGATTGAAGCTCAGTTTTTGTATAGAATACGTCCAAATTTAGGAACAGATATTTCTATAATAATTGTATATCTTTGAGTCTTCTTTGTGATGCGCTTTGAATCAGCATAATCGGACATCAAGAGAGAAAGTTATGACCAAAATACCAAGAGAACGTGCTGTTGAGGAAAGCGAAGAAATTATGCAGTATTATTGTCCAATTTTACGTATTTTAAAGAAATAAATGAATGAAAATATATAATTTTGGGATATAAATTTTGTCAGTTAGAGTGAAACTTATAAAAGATTCAGTTTTATTTCTTTAACTCTAAATTGATCCTATTTACTAATAATTTCATTTATTTAATTGCAGGTACATTTTCGATAATTTCAACTAAAAAATCCCTAATTTAATTGACCTAAAAAAAAGCCCAAAATGGACAAAAACCCATAAACCCAACCCAAAACATTTTCTTTCTCCTTCTATACCCTACAGCTCTCCATTCTTTAGATTCTCCTACACACACCCAGCCGCCATTCCCATTCTCCCTCTCCACCTCTGTCTCTTCTCCCTCACAAAAAAGCAACCCAGCAAAAAAAAACCAGCCGCTGCCTCCTCCTCACACACGCTGCCAACCTCTCTTCTCTCTGCCTCAGACCCGACTTCCCCAGCAGCTTGCCTTCTCTCGCTGTCTTCTTCTCAACTTCCATCACCAGCCGCCAGTAACCACTTTCATCTTCATCCTACAGCTGCCCTTCTCTCTCAACCTCAACAACAGCAGCCGTATACACCCTCTCCTTCTGTCTGTCTTCTTTTCATTCCCTCAAGCACAGCAATCTCTCTTTCACCTTCAACAGCCGTCAACAACTCAACGCCAGCGAAGCCGCATCTCACGCATTCTGTCTTATTCTCTCACGCCAACCTAACAGCAACCTGCCTCCTCTCCCTCATCTTCCTCAGCAGCCTCCATTACCGGAAAACTTGCACCTCTACTCTCTCAATTCACGAAGTCAGCAAGAAGGAGAAATCGTCCCCAGCCTCTTCCATATGTTACAGCTGCAACGAAGTTTCTCCCTCACCATCTCTCTATAAACCAGTTGTAGCTCTTCTTAGTTCTCCCGGTCTACAGCCCAGCCTTCAGTCTGCAACAGGGAGCCTTCTCCTTCATCGCTCGGCAGCTGCAGCACACGCCCAGCAGCCACGCGACACAAATGCAGCAGCCTCGGTTTTGGTTTTAATTGAATTGTTCAAGTTTATAATTTGTTTTGTTGGATTGTTAGTTGTTTTAATTGTTAGTTTGAATAAAGTAGATTATTCATATTAGTTTGTTTTTAGATATAATTTTAGTTATTGAATTTTCATTTTCAAATTTGAACTTCGTTTTTTAGTAATGATATTTTTTTAGTTGAATTTTATTTCGTTTAGTTTAATTATGTTCGGCTAAGTTATATTTGGGGGGAGTTATTCTTAGCTTAAATGGGTATGCTTTAATTCGGCATGAATGAATTCTTGTTATTGATAAGCGTTTACAAATTGTTTTAAGTTTTCAAATTATTTTACTTGGATGAATGTTGCTGATGTGGTATGTATTGAATATGCACACAACATGCTAGAAAAAATGCTATAGAATAAATTGAGTAATTTTCTCACTAATATTTTTATATCTTATCGATCTCAAGAAATTCACACTAATCTTATTTGAAAAGCCCAATTGATAGCGAAAGAATAACTCCACTCAAATTTCCCTTTCATTGCAATTTAATTATCATCTTTTTATTCATTTAAAAACAATTGAAATCATAGTTTAAGTTTCGAATTTAGCAAATATTATTATACCAACAAAATCCCTAGGAAGAATGACCCTGGATTACTGCTAGGCTATAACTTGACCCCTTTATACTTGGAGGGTAGATTTAACATCGAGTCAAGTTTTTGGCGCCGTTGCCGGGGATTAATTTGGTGTTAATTGATTTTTGCTGAATTCTTTTTATTTTATTATTATTTTGTTCGACTGCTATTCTTGATATTGTTCTTGTTTATGTCCGTTTGGTTTCGGGATAATACTAAGCGATTAGTAAGATTGGAATCCACTAACCAATTTTTAATTCTTGAAAATCAGCAGGTAGTAATGGCAAATAATGCAGATCCAAATGAGGCGCCAGTCGTTCGAAGTCTTAGAGATTACATTTTTCCAACGATGACAAGCACTCCGTCATGCATAGTGACGCCTGCAAATGCAGCGGTCTTCAACTTCAAACTGGGAATGATTGATCATCTACCACGCTTCCATGGGATGCCATCAGAGAGTCCATATCACCACATCCAGGAATTCGAAGGGGTTTGTTTTACTTTTCTTGAAAGAAATTGCACTGAGGAAGTCATTCGACTCAAGCTTTTCCCTTTTTCACTAAAGGATAAAGCTAAGTCATGGCTTAACTCTTTAAGGCCTAGTTCAATTACAGATTGGGCAAATATGCGGAAGGAGTTCATTAAAAAGTTTTTTCCACCACAAAGAACCACCGCTATTCAAAGACAAATCATGAATTTTTCTCAAAAGAATATTGAAAATCTTTACACTAGTTGGGAAAGATTCAAAGATTTGTTGTTATCTTGTCCCCATCATGGTTATGAAAAATGGATGTTAACGAAATTTTTTTATGAAGGGATCAGACCAGAAATGAGACAATTTGTGCAAACCATGAGTAATGGTGATTTCTTTGCAAAAGACCCAAATGAAGTTTTTACATTTTTTGATGATTTAGCTGAAAATGCCCAATCTTGGGATAACATTGATGAGTTTGATAGGGGTGTTATAATAAAAACTGAATTTCCAAAAATTGCATCTGGAAATGGAATTCATTCACTTAGAGCAGATGATGACATAAATGCTCGATTGGCTGTCATTACTCGAAAACTTGAAAACTTGGAAACTCAAAAAGTGAATGAAGTCAATTCCTCTTCCACTATTTTAGAAAAATGTTCAATTTGTGATGATGCACATCATTTAACCTCTGATTGTCCTGCACTTCCCCAACTAAAAGAGATGTATTTTGATCAATCTGTTGCTGTTAATATGATTTCCAAACCTTATTCTAACCCATATTCGAGTACTTATAATCCAGGTTGGAGAAATCATCCAAATTTCAGTTGGAGGAATGATCAAGGAGGAAGCAATAATGTTGGAAACAATGCTGGACCTTCACAACCAACACCTTATATGCCACCGCAGAAGAGAAGTCTGGAAGACCAAATCCAACAATTCATGCAAAGCCAAGCTGCCATCAACAATCAAAACTCTCAGGCCATCAATGACATCCGATCTCAGCTTACAAAGCTGACTACTCAGGCAAGTGCATCAGAAAAAGGTAAGTTTCCAGCTCAACCAATGCCAAATCCTCAAACTCAATACAATGGGGTCGATGAGTCCAATCTGAGACATGTGAAAGCAGTAACTACCTTGAGAAGTGGTAAGCAAATCCAAGTTCCTGAACCTAAAGAGGACTTGGTGGGTAAGCAGGCTAAACCTTCTGTTGATGATACTGTATTAAAATCTCTATCTGATGTTCAGGAACCACCTAAGCCAATAGTAGGTGCACCCCCTGCCCCTTTTCCTCAAAGATTACAACCTGGTAATAAGACCAAAAATCAAACAGAAATTCATGAGATTTTTAAGCAAGTTAGGGTAAATATTCCTCTGTTAGATGCAATTCAACAAGTCCCTCCTTATGCTAAATTTCTTAAGGATTTGTGTACAGTGAAAAGGAAGCTAGCTGTTAAGAACAAAGCATTTTTAACTGAACAAGTGAGTTCTATCATACAATGCCAAACTCCTCAAAAATTTAAAGATCCTGGTTCTCCAACTATTGCTTGTATGATAGGAACCACTCGTATTGGTAATGCCTTGCTAGATTTAGGTTCAAGTGTGAACCTTTTTCCCTTTAGTGTGTATACACAGCTTGGTCTAGGTGAACTTAAGTCTACCCCCATGATTTTACAATTAGCAGATAGATCTGTTAAGATGCCTAGAGGGATAATTGAGGATGTTTTGGTTCAATTCGATAAATTCTATTATCCAGTTGATTTTGTTATTATTGATGTTCAAAGTACACCTAAAACTTCCCCTAAAATCCCTGTTATTCTTGGTAGACCATTTCTTGCAACTTCAAATGCTTTGATAAATTGTAGGAGTGGTATTTTAAAGTTGACTTTTGGTAATATGTCTTTAGAACTTAACATTTTCAATGCTTGTAGGCAACCAAAAGATTTTGATGAAGTGCAGGAGGTTAATATGCTGGAAGAGCTGCTAGTTGAGTTAGAAGATCCTGATGAGCAACTTGAGCAAAATCTCGAATTGGATAGCATTCAAGATCCTTCAAAAGGTGTCACAACAGAAGTTGTAAGAGCTTGGCAGCCAAACATTGAGCCTCTAAATGTCAGTCAAACACCCATGCAAACATCAGCAGAAAAGATGCCAACTCTGGAGCTTAAACCTCTTCCATCGGAACTAAAGTATGCATTCTTGGGACCTAATGAATCATACCCTGTGGTAATCTCTTCTACTCTTACTTGTGATCAAGAAAATATGTTGTTGAAAGTGTTGAATGATCATAGATCTGCAATAGGTTGGACTATAGCGAATATTAAGGGAATTAGTCCTTTAGTGTGCACTCATAGAATTTTTCTAGAAGAAAATGCTAATCCTTCAAGGGAATCTCAAAGAAGGCTAAACCCTAACATGAAAGAAGTTGTTAAAAATGAAGTTTTAAAATTACTTGATGCAGGTATCATTTATCCTATTGCAGACAGCAAGTGGGTAAGTCCTACTCAAGTGGTTCCTAAGAAAACTGGGGTTACCGTTGTTGAAAATGAACAGGGGGAAATGATAACTAAAAGTGTACCTACTAGTTGGAGAATGTGCATAGATTATAGGAAATTGAATTCCATGACCAGAAAAGACCACTTTCCTTTACCATTTTTAGATCAAGTGCTAGAAAGAGTTGCGGGACGTTCATTCTATTGTTTCTTGGATGGCTTTTCAGGCTATCATCAAATTGAAATAGCATTAGAAGACCAAGAAAAAACTACTTTTACTTGCCCTTTTGGGACGTTTGCTTTTAAAAGAATGCCTTTTGGTCTTTGTAATGCCCCAGCAACCTTTCAAAGATGCATGCTTAGCATATTCAGTGACATGATAGAAAACTTTTTGGAAGTATTTATGGATGATTTCTCTGTTTATGGTGATTCATTTGATGATTGCCTAACAAATTTGAAAGCTGTTTTATGCAGGTGTGAAGATAAGCAACTTCTCATTAATTGGGAGAAATGTCATTTCATGGTAACACGAGGAATTGTTTTAGGTCATATAATTTCTGCTAAAGGCATGGAAGTAGATAAGACAAAAGTAGATTCAATTTCTAGGTTACCTATTCCTTCATCTGTAAAAGATGTTTGATCATTTTTAGGCCATGCAGGTTTTTATAGGAGATTCATGAAAGATTTTAGTATCATAGAAAAACCTTTGACTACACTTTTGATGCATGATACAAAATTTGTTTGGACTAATGAATGCACTGTAGCTTTTGAACATTTAAAAAAGGCACTCACCACTGCACCCATAGTTAGATCACCTGATTGGTCTCTACCTTTTGAATTAATGTGTGATGCAAGTGATATAGCTGTAGGGGCAGTGCTTGGCCAGAGGAAAGGTAAGGAACCTTATCTAATCTACTATGCTAGCAGAACTTTGAATCAAGCTCAGCTAAATTATACAACTACTGAAAAAGAGCTCCTAACTATAGTTTTTGCACTGGAAAAATTTAGAACTTATCTTATTGGGACTCCTGTTATCATCTTTACTGATCACTCTGCTCTTAAATATTTGTTCACAAAGAAAGATGCTAAACGTAGACTCATTCGATGGATTTTGTTATTGCAGAAATTTGACATCACAATTAAGGATAAAAAAGGGGTGGAAAATGTTGTCGCTGATCATTTATCTAGATTAAATTCTGAAAATTCAAAAGTTTCTCACCCTTTAAATGAGTCATTTCCCGATGAACAGTTGTTTAGCTTGAATATTGTTCCATGGTTTGCTGACTTGGTTAATTATCTTGTTACAGGTCATATGCCCTCAAATTGGAGTGTCCAAGACAAAATGAGGATGAAAGCTATTGCAAGGAACTTCTTCTATGATGATCCATACTTATTCAAATATTGTGCTGATCAGATCATCCGAAGATGTGTTCCTGATGACAAGGTACAACAAGTTCTTAATTTCTGTCATTCTCATGCTTGCGGAGGCCATTTCTCTTCACAGAAAACATCTGCTAAGGTACTTCAATGTGGTTTTTATTGGCCTAGTTTATTTAAGGATGCTCATACCTTTTGTAAAAATTTTGAAGCTTGTCAGAAACTTGGTAGTATCAGCCATAGGAATATGATGCCACTAGCTCCAATCCTTGTTCTTGAAATTTTTGATTGTTGAGGATTAGATTTTATGGGCCCTTTTCCCCCTTCTTTTGGATATCTATATATATTGGTTACTGTTGATTATGTGTCAAAATGGGTAGAGGCTATTCCATGTAGAACAAATGACCATAAAGTTGTGCTCAAATTTTTGAAAGAACATATTTTTTCTAGGTTTGGTATGCCTAAGGCCATAATTAGCGATGGAGGAACACATTTTTGTAATAAACCTTTTGAAACCTTGTTAAAGAAATATGACATTAGGCATAAGATTTCCACTCCCTATCACCCTCAAACTAATGGTCAAACTGAGCTAGCCAACCGAGAAATTAAAGGCATTTTGACGAAAACAGTTAATCCAAATAGAAAAGATTGGGCTATAAAATTGGATGATGCTTTATGGGCCTATAGGACTGCTTTTAAAACTGTTCTTGGAATGTCTCCTTATAGAATTGTATTTGGAAAACCTTGTCATTTGCCGGCTGAAATCGAACATAAAGCTTATTTGGCAATCAAAACACTCAACTTTGACTTAGATCAAGCTGGTGAATTTAGGAAACTGAAATTGAATGAGTTAGATGAATTGCGTTTGGAAGCATATGAGAATGCAAAAATTTGAAAAGAGAAAATGAAAGTTTTTCACGATAAGAAAATTTTTAGAAAATCATTTTTCCCTTCTCAGAAAGTTTTGTTGTATGACTCTAAGCTTCATCTCTTTCTTGGTAAGTTGAAAACTAAATGGATTGGTCTTTACATTGTGCAAACTGTTTACCCTTATGGAGCAGTTGAAATCTTAGATCCAAAAACTGGTACTGTTTTTAAAGTTAATGGACAACGTCTGAAACCATTTTTGGATAATTTTTCTGCCGATATTAATGAACTACCTCTGCTGGACCCTGCTTCCAGCGGCTGATTTTATTGGAACTAACCTTTATTATTATGTATATATTTTCTTTTCTTTTTGCAGTTTTATTCTTTTCTTCATTTTTTTAGTTTTTCATTCTTGAAAAATTGCTCATGTGCATAAGCCTCCTCTCAGGTACACTCTTCTCCTTTAGCTTGATTTAATTTTGAGTCGTGTTTATTATTCACCATTCATTTTTCTTCTCTTTGAGTCATTGAGGACAATGTCTGATTTTAGTTGGGGGGAGAGTGACTCAAATGTACTTGTTTTGCATAAATTCTTTTGTGATAGTTGAGCATTAAAATTGAGTACATCTTGAGTCTTGAGTTATATCTTTGTTATTCTGTAAAGACCTCCCTCCTAAAAAAATTTTATGCACGAATTTAAGCTTTGTGGTAAGATGGATAGTCAACACATACAACTAGAGCTCTCTCAAGTTTAAGTAATTTTATTTGTTCATCGTGAGAGTTGAGTGATTGGTGGTTTTCTTATATTGCCCTTGTTTGATATTGCTACTTCCATTGGGCATCATTACACAGATTGTGGATTGTTGGTGGTTTACACTTGAGAAACGATGAAGGTCAATGTCAAATAAAAATTTGATCCTTTGAAGCTAATATTATCATATTCTCTTCCCATCACAAATCCCTTCATATCCACAAAATTCCTTCATAGCCACAAAGCCCTTTCATCTATTTCACATTAAAAATGACATTACATCCAGACATTGCTTCCATAAATACATAACCTTGTTTCTACTTTCAAGTATAAGTGAGGATGATTATTTTTGCTCCATATTTGAGAAACAAACGTTCAGTGCATGAAAAAGAAAGTAAAGTGGAGTTAGAAAGTACTTGATAGTCATTGAGACTAGAGGAGAATGTTGAAGAATTATTTGAGAAGATCTCAGTTAAAAAAAAAAAAAAAGGGTTAGAAAGAAAAAGGAGACGTATGGAAGAGAAAGTAAATGATGTGAAGGAGAAAGTAAGCTTGAAGTGTGATTAAAAGTGAAAATTATCATCCTTGCTTATGTTTTGAAAGCCTTCGATTTCTACCAACTTCTATTATTTCCTTATCCTATCGAGAAAAAAAAAAAATTGCTACCATGGCATCTTATACTTCCATTGGAATTTCTTGTTCTACTATTATCACTGAAATATGTAAACCTCTTCTTCCATCACTCTTTATCAATTTTCTTGAGAACACCATCATTACCTTTACGTTGACATTGACATTTTGATCTTAAGTTGACTTGTGGTAAGAATGGTTGAGTCCCAATGGTTGTGAACTTTTCATGAGGTCAATATTTGCATTACTGTCATCCACATATATATGGCCTTTCTTGAATGCTTGAGTGATCATTTTTCAAACTCCATGAGTGACCCCCTAACCAGTTCAGAAACAAAATACACATACCCGTGAGTATATGGAGTTTATACTTGGCTTGAGTGAATACTCGACACTGTATGTGTTGGGGTTGGTGGTTTGATGGATCGGCTTAAAACACACACACACACAATTTTGGGAATGTTTTTATGGATTTATTTGGATATAATGCTTGATCTCTTGATTTTGCGAAGTTGCTGTACTCGACTATCTAAACTCATTCTTGACTTTACAATTGAAGTTTTTCATTGAGATAATCATGTTTTTAATTCGCTTGAATTGCTAGAGACTAGCAAAAAGCTAGTTGGGGAGTGTGATTATTGTCCAATTTTACGTATTTCAAAGAAATAAATAAATCAAAATATATAATTTTGGTATATAAATTTTGTCATTTAGAGTGAAACTTATAAAAGATTCAATTTTATTTCTTTAACTCTAAATTGATCCTATTTACTAATAATTTCATTTATTTAATTGCAGGTACATTTTCGATAATTTCAACTCAAAAATCCCTAATTTAATTGACCTAAAAAAAAGCCCAAAATGGACAAAAATCCATAAACCCAGCCCAAAACATTTTCTTTCTCTTTCTATACCCTACAACTCTCCATTCTCTAGATTCTCCTACACACACCCAGCCGCCATTCCCATTCTCCCTCTCCACCTCTGTAAAAACCAGCCGCTGCCTCCTCCTCACACACGCTGCCAACCTCTCTTCTCTCTGCCTCAGACCCGACTTCCCCAGCAGCTTGCCTTCTCTCGCTGTCTTCTTCTCAACTTCCATCACCAGCCGCCAGTAACCACTTTCATCTTCATCCTACAGCCACCCTTCTCTCTCAACCTCAACAACAGCAGCCGCATACACCCTCTCCTTCTGTCTATCTTCTTTTCATTCCCTCAAGCACAACAATCTCTCTTTCACCTTCAACAGCCGTCAACAACTCAACGCCAGCGAAGCCACATCTCACGCATTCTGTCTTATTCTCTCACGCCAACCTAACAGCAACCTGCCTTCTCTCCCTCATCTTCCTCAGCATCCTCCCTTACCGGAAAACCTGCACCTCTACTCTCTCAATTCACGAAGTCAGCAAGAAGGAGAAATCGTCCCCAGCCTCTTCCATATGTTACAGCTGCAACGAAGTTTCTCCCTCACCATCTCTCTATAAACCAGCTGTAGCTCTTCTTAGTTCTCCCGGTCTACAGCCCAGCCTTCAGTCTGCAACAGGGAGCCTTCTCCTTCATCGCTCGGCAGTTGCAGCACACGCCCAGTAGCCACGCGACACAAAAGCAGCAGCCTCGGTTTTGGTTTTAATTGAATTGTTCAAGTTTATAATTTGTTTTGTTGGATTGTTAATTGTTTTAATTGTTAGTTTGAATAAAGTAGATTATTCATATTAGTTTGTTTTTAGATATAATTTTAGTTATTGAATTTTCATTTTCAAATTTGAACTTCGTTTTTTAGTAATGATATTTTTTTGGTTGAATTTTATTTCGTTTAGTTTAATTATGTTCGGCTAAGTTATATTTGGGGGGAGTTGTTCTTAGCTTAAATGGGTATACTTTAATTCGTCATGAATGAATTCTTGTTATTGATAAGCGTTTACAAATTGTTTTAAGTTTTCAAATTATTTTACTTGGATGAATGTTGCTGATGTGGTATGTATTGAATATGCACACAACATGCTCGACAAAATGCGATAGAATAAATTGAATAATTTTCTCACTAATATTTTTATATCTTATCGATCTCAAGAAATTCACACTAATCTTATTTGAAAAGCCCAATTGATAGCGAAAGAATAACTCCACTCAAATTTCCCTTTCATTGCAATTTAATTATCATCTTTTTATTCATTTAAAAACAATTGAAATCATAGTTTAAGTTTTGAATTTAGCAAATATTATTATACCAACAAAATCCCTAGGAAGAATGACCCTGGATTACTGCTAGGCTATAACTTGACCCCTTTATACTTGGGGGGTAGATTTAACATCGAGTCAGGGCCATTACAGCCGTAATCTCAATAATTACAGCGGTAACATAATTTCTGCTTAGTTTATGTGAATTTTATGTTTAATTCCATATTTACTTGTTTAAGGGTTTATTTTGTGCCCCTATTGCTGCTAGACTTAGTTGTAGTTTGTTTTTACATTATTTATATCCTTTTCTTTCATTGTGACAATTTGTTTTTGATGAATGAAACATATCGAGTGTTTTTAATCTCTAAAGGTGAGGATTCCCTTTAACCCGAACTTATCAAAGGAATTGGACAACCTTTGTAGCGTTCACCCCATTATGGTTCTTGTTTCCGCATTGTAACGGGTCTCGGGTTTAATATACCCCTGGTTCTTGCTTCGTGAGGCTTGGGTCGTAGTGTTATCGTCCGCTTCAACCTAAATTCAGAACTTTCCCGACGTTATTTCGCGAGTTTCATCGTGACCCCCTCCCCGGGATCACATCACTTGTTATTATTGCAGTTGTTATGAGAGTTCTTGTATTTCATGCACTTAGTTATGGAATAATTCAGACCCACTGTAGAGATTGATTTAATTAGGTAGAGTTGATTTAAACTCGAGAGAGGAATTTTATATGCATAAGTGAATTCGTCTGAATACGTTATTAGGAAATAAAACCATAATTGGAGTTAATTTAATTGGTTAGGTGAAATTGAGATTCCCAACTACTTTACAATCATTTATAAAAATAAAAAAATTTCACAATTTTATTACTTTAGTTTAATTCTTTAGTTCTTAGTTTAAAATCTCAAACTATTTTGTCTGTTTAAATTGGTTTTAGAACTAACATATTTCAGTAATTAATAGCAGTCCTCGTGGGACGATAAATTTCGGACTCTTAGATCCATTTTATTATTCCTCACGACCTATACACTTGTGGGCATATTTTGCATCGTGAAATATTAGTGAACATTTATGCATTAGAATTTTATGCATATTTCACGTGTAAGCACATGTCATGGTAGCAGAAATCAAAGGCTCTCACGTCCCTCTTAACTCGTATTGTTACTCGAAGGTATGGAAGTCGAGATTATGAAATGATATTTTTAGTAAATTCATGAGAAATTAGTATGGAAAGTTATTATTTTCAATGATATGATAGTTGAGAGAGTTATTAGTTATTTATTAGTATATTGTGGTTTATGTAACCTAGTATATAATAAGCGTGCAATCTTGAACAAATTTTCAACTTTGATTTATATTTTTGATGATTTTGCAATTGTCTATTTATGGACATTCGAAACGATTAAGTATAGAACTTCTAAGTATCAATGTATATGTGGGGTTATATGATCATTTGATGTATATATACATAGGAAAATATCAAGTTATATCTTATTGCATAAGTGCAAGAAATTATTGTTGCAATCATGTGACGAATATTATTATTATTTGGGAGCTAATTATTTATTTATATTATTCGAATTTTGTGGTACATTTTGGCCACTTTTAGAAATCATGATAGTGTATAAATATAATATGTGGTAAGATTTTCACACGGGATAAGCTGATGATATTATGTTAAATATTGATGCATGGATAACAATATGTTGGGTATATTACGTTGAGATGAAATTAATATTCATGTGACTTCTATCATTTTGGTTATTTTGGGTTATTTGATAATAAGATGTGGTGTGGGTATAGTTAAAGAAATAGTAAATATTTATATAATTCAAGATTTATTGAGTTTGGAGATTAATATATGAAATCCAGTGTTATATTGATGTATGATGGTTCATGTGATAAATGCGATGGTTATTATTTTGTGATCTTAAGGAAGTAATATAATTAAATATCAACATGATTACTACAAGTTATGGTGGATAGGAAGTGATGGATGTTATCATTGACCTATAAAAGAGTATTATAATGATATTGAGTTATTAAGTTAATTAATCTTATCTTGATCATTTGTTAGGGTATAATGAAATATGACTTATGCTTGGGAAACTTCGTTCCAAGGTATAAGATAAGATGAATTTATTTAAACTTTTGGTGATATAGGTTTGGTTACTTATTTTGGGTTGTACTTTAGATATAAGTAAAGTATTCTATTCTTATTGAGATCTACTTGCCATGGGATATACATAGAGCTTACTGGATTGTTTAAAGTCTAAAATGATCATCAGTGTGACGTTTTCTTATTGTGGAAATGTATCTTTGGATTATGTAATCTTGATTAAGATTCTTTATTTGATTTTTGGAAGTCTTATTCATTGGTAATTAAGAAATCTCCTTTTTGTGGAATAAAAGTAGAGAAATTCTTTCGATTAAAGGATAATATTGTTTTTAAAAAAATTATTATTATTTAGATGTCTCCTTATTTCACTAGTAGGATAGAAAGAGTATAAGTAATTATGCATTTTGAAGTAAGAAACTTTCTTTTTGGAAATCGGAACTGATTAAATTTTGTGGGAATATTTTGCTCATGTTTGCAGTTTGAACAACACCTTTGTTTGGTGCATATGGCTGCCTCGGTTCCTTCTTCTAGTTCTTGTTGTGAGCTGCCTTTTCAGTTCTTGCTATGGCCGTGTCCTTCAGCCTGTAGTGCAACCTCTAGTTTGGTCCTGTTGTGTTCCCTTTGTGTGAAGCCTCTGTAGTGTTGTGGTTGGGTGAGAAGGCAGCGTGTTGGGTGTGGGTTTGTATGTTGTATAGGTGTGTTCTCTAGCCAGATTTTGGTGGCGTTACCTTTGTGGAGCTTTGGCAAAATCTAAGCCCTCGTTGAACACCTTACATCCGTCTACTTTGCCGCAATTGAGGGAGTTTTACTTGCTTCATTTATTGCTATTTATTAATTCAATTATAATACTTTCAATCTATATTGTTTATCCTCCGTTTAACTTGTTTTACTTTTGTGTTTTGAAGAGGTATATTCACTATAGATGTCACAAGGCAACTGCATCAAAAGAAAGAAATACTGAACAAACCGTTGGAGCATCCTTGCACGGATGCATGATACAAAAAATCATTAGAATATGATCTAATAATTCAAGATAAAAGAAAGACCACAAGACTAGCCGGAATAGTTGGAAGCCAAAATCCAAGTCAAGGGACCAAAAAGGGACTCAGCGGATGTAGCGCCCCGAGTTCCGTATACCCGATTCACTACGTCATTTTCTGTCTAAATTTTTCGAATAATATTTTTTGCGGAAGAAATAATTGAAATTCATTTTTGGCAACATTAAATAAACTGTAATGGCCGCTAAAATTGAAAACATTTATGAAACCATTTGAAATAGTAAATCGAACCATTAATATTGTAAAGAAATTGCCAATATCATAATTTCTCAAATAAATGAACTTCTCTAAATTATTCGATTGTTTGGAAAATACGGAAATCATTAACGTCAAACTTTCAACCGTTCAACGATTATTGCCACCATCATTCATCGCTAGCCACCGTCTCCGAAATCTGCAAAACTGTTAAAAAGTAGGGTGAGTATTTCATGGGGGAAATACTCAGTAGACTCATCGCAAATTAATTTAATTTATAAGATGATTAAACACATAAATCCCGGCTCTTTATAAAACGGGCATTGATAGAGCTTCTTTATAAAACGGCTCTTGATAAAACTCATATTGTGCATTACAGCACGGGACATATTTTGCAAATCATAGGCTCTTTGAAAATAGCTCTTTGAAAACATCTCTTTGAAAACCATATACTTATAAAAACATTTTAATTATGCCAAGCATAATTTCTTTTGAAAGCATAACATAAGATAGGATTGAAATCCTCATAAACATAGGGAGACACAAGAACTTTACCGAACTTAGGTGGCAAGAATTCTTATGCAGTAAAATCATAATAACAGTAAGTTTTCATCATAACATAGGATAAAATCGAAATCCTCATAAACATAAGAATTTTACCGAACTTAGGTGGTAAGAATTCTTATGTAGTAAGTATACCAAGCATAATTTTCTGAAATTCATAGGGATCAATTGCATCATAACATAAGATAGGATCGAAATCCTCATAAACATATGCGACAGGAATTTTACCGAACTTAGGTGGCAAATCCTCATAAACATATGGAAACATAGGAATTTTACCGAACTTCGTGGCAAATCCTCATAAACATAGGAGACACAAGAATGTTACCGAACTTAGGTGGCAAGAATTCTTATGTGTAGCGCTACTAAAACTCCGGTCCCCTTAACATATCATAACTTATCATATGGGACCCAAAACAATCTTGGTAGATTGATTTCATAGCAATGATCCAAAAAAAACATTTTCGTGAAGCATAGGGTATACTTACTTTTCGTAAAAACATAAAGTATATTTTCTTTTCATAAAAACATACTTACTTTTCATAACAACATAAGGTATATTTACCTTTCATAAAAACATACTTGTTTTTCTTAAAAATTGACTTTCACAAGTCACATGACATTCATATGAAGTCATAATTTAAATCAATTAATAAGTGCGAGTCTACCTCAAATCCGACGAGTGCAAAGTTGAGCGGGAATGACTTCAATTTCTTTAAATTCTCCGTACGCTTCGTCTTAGCCAATAAGTCACTTTAGTCTATCGAATATATAGTTTAAAATGATAAATTATAATTTGAAGACTAAAATTGATGTTTTGAAAGTTGAGGGACTAAAATGAATACTTTTGAAAGTTCAGGGACTAAAATAGATATTTTGAAAGTTGAGGGATTAAAATGAATACTTTTGATAGTTGAGCTTAAAAGTAAATCAGCAGGGACTAAAATGATAAGTTTGAAGCTAAAAGGACTGAATAAAACCTTTTTAAAACTTGAGGGGCTGATTTGAAATAACATTAAAACTTCAGGGACCAAAGTGCAAATTCTCGAAATCAAAATATAAATATTAAAAATATCATTTCTCTCTTCATTTCAGATTGAGAAAAGAGAGAGGACGAAGACAGAGGAAAAAGGGCGAGAGAAGGAGACGAAGGCTGATTTATCAAATCCGCCGGCGATTCGTCGGCAACAATGCGGCGCTATCACCGCCGTTGGGTGGCGGTGACTAAGGGAAAGAATTGGTAGCAAAAAGACAGAATTTGGTGCTGATTTGAGGCCGAAATTGATGGTTAAACCGAGGTTACATCGCGGCTGGAATCATAATTTCCGATGGTGAATCAACAGTTTAGGTAGGTAATTGATTTATTTCTTGTCCTTCGTGGGTTTTTGGGTTTGATTTTGGTACAACTTTATACTGAATTGGAGTTGGGCAGTAGGCAGTTGTGGGTGGCGTGTGACGGTTTGGGAAATGGTGGTGGTTGCGCTACAGCAGTGTTGGTGATGGATATGGACGGTGCTGCAGTTGGTTTGGTTCAGGCGAATGTTGGTTTGGGTGATGGAGTTGCAGGAGAATTGGGTGGTGATGATTTCCGGTGGTGGTTTTCGAGTGACTGCAGTGGTTGAATTGGTGACTGGAGATGGAAACAGAATTGATGATGAAATGATGAATACTGTGGTTGATTGCAATGAGGTGAGGGTGATTCAGCAGTGATGGTGTCTGCTTGATCAAAATTGGTTGAGGCAGTGTTTGGTTTGTTCGATTGGGAGTCATGGAGATGATTTCTTGAATTGAGCAGTGCATTGGTAGTGAATTTGCTGTGAATTGGTGGTGTCCGGTGATGATGATGCTGATTTGAAAATGATGGTGAATCAACAGCTTTGGTGAATTGGATGTTTAACATTACCCTTTTGTTGATGGTTGGAGACTGATTGCAGATTGAGCTGCACTGGGGTGGTGAGGATGGAAGGCAACATCTGTGGTGGCTGCATTGGTGGTTGCAGCATAGGTGCTTATAGAAATGGCCGGTTTTGGAGTTGAGGCAAAGCTTGTGGATTGATGATGATTATAGTGATTGTCGTGATGGTGATTTATTGGAGAGAAAAGTGGGAGACATGGGGAATAATTAGTTGGTTTGGTGATGATGATGTCTTGAGGATGAAAGTGCTCAAAAGGAAAAAATAAAAAATAAAAAATAAAATGATTAATGGGAACATGGGGGATATGAGTAGAGTAGGTGCTTAATAATGTAATAAAGATGAAAAACGTGGGAAGTAATCCATTGAAAATTAGACTAATTTTGATTAAGAAATGTGTTTAAAACAGATATACTTTGGACTGAAAATAATTTGAGAATAAATAAATTTTTGAGATAAAATTGAATTATTTGAATAAAGAAAATTGAGATATTTTAATAAATTTGGAATTCAAAATGATTTTGAAAATAATACTTTGAATAAATAATTAAAATAACATAATTTTAGAAATTCGAATTTTAATTTAAAACCGAACAAATTCGATATTTCTTGACTTGGCTAGACGAATTCGTCGCGGCATTAATTTCAAAACAATAGCGACTCAATTTTCTAAATATTAAAATAATTATTTATTGCATAAAAATTCTGGGTTGCTATAATCTTACCTCCTTAAAATAATTTCGTCCTCGAAATTAAACTTACTTAATCTTATAATTTCTGAATACTTAATCAGAATCTCTTCTTCTTATCATCGAATATTCTCAAAATAATCAAAACAATTCCCAATCGTATGTAAAAATTTCATCATATCTTGTAGTATTCATGTAACTTGTCACTTATCAACATAATATCATCAACTTATCTTTCCAATATTTGTAACCCAAAATTCAGTAAACAAATATCTCCCAAAACTAAGATTCTATACTTAAATGTCACCATATATCCTGCAAAGTATTTCTTTCACTTGTATATACGTATGAATTCTGATTCAATACGGTACTCATTTTACTTTCCACGTATCATCACACTATACCAAGATTATCATTATTAAAACAAAATATCAGTACCCATAATCCAAGAAAATATTCCAAATCTCCAATCAAATCTCCTTTATCGATAAAATTTAACAGCGCATTACTTCTTGTCTCCTCTTTTCATTAAAATAATCCTGCGCTTTCTTGCTGGTCACAACATCACGCGGATTCACTCAGATCCTTTGCGCTTTTAAATAGTTCATGCTGAGAAGAGGTTGAATCATCAAACAATGGATATCATTCTTTCTAACATTCGCAAGTATTATTCCAGTCTTCCTATGAATGATCTGAGAAAGATCTATAAAATAAGGCTCGAAAGATTGAGGTTGCTGATGGCTCATGGTGTTCCAGAAGATGTTCGCTGGTTGATAGAAGCAAAGGTTCGACTATCTGGTGAATTACCATCAACATTTCCAAAGCACATGCCTGGTTTAGGCAAAAGCACTTTTGCAAAGAAACGAAGAGCAAAAAGACTGGGTGGTTGCTACAAATGTGCTCGTTGGAACTGTAATACTCGTTGCAAATCAGTAGGATATTCTTCTACTAATCGGGATGATAAAATCGAATTCATAAAGGGTGGACTGAGTAAGGAGTCTTTGGATGATATTCGACTGACTTTTGAGACGCACCCAAGTGGTTATGTGCAACGTGAACTTCTCTCCTTATACGCTCAATTTAACGAGGACAAAAATCGTTATAGTCTCCAAAATATAATAGCAAAAGATCCTGTTTGCCAGTCTGTTTTACAAAATGAGGCTTCTGGCAGTTCAGCAATGTTATAAGGTAAATCTTTTAAAATATTTTGCTGCTTTCTTTCACGCGTTTTGAAAATAAAATATATTTTCCTTTTCTCGAGTTTTGATAAAGATGGAAATAAAATATTAAATCGCCGAAAGGTGACAGCCTCTATACGATAAAAATATTCAAAAGTGGGCTGATTTTGTCAAAAGTAAATCTTTACTTTTTCAGAATCAATCAAAAACAGTAAATTTTTCCGGCTTTAAATAGCCAAACATATTTCATAGTTCAGGCATCCCAAAATCACATCTTCTTCGTAAGTTTTCCCTTCTTTACTATCAAAGATGGAAGCACCAAAACTTCGACAGATCAAAACTATTTGTGTATTTTGTGGATCAAAAGTAGGGAAAGGCTTCGGTTATCTAGAAGCGGCTGTAGATCTTGGAAAGAAACTGGGGGAAAAAGGTATCACTCTTGTATATGGGGGTGGTAGCAGTGGTCTAATGGGTTGTGTTTCCCAATCTGCTCTTGCAGAGAAATCAAAAGTAATCGGTGTCATACCTGTCCCTTTGGTAGATGTTGCAGGCAAAACACGAGGGCATGAAGTTCAAACCTTATCCATCCATGAACGCATAACTTGTATGCTATATGGTTCTGATGCCTTTATAGCCCTGCCCGGAGGTTTTGGTACCTTAGAAGAAATCTTTAACATTACCACATGGGCTCAACTAGATCTCCATACTAAGCCTATTGGGCTTCTGAATGTTAACAATTTCTTTGATGGTTTGTTAACCTTTCTTGATTATGCTGTGGAACAGGGATTCATCTCTCCATTTTCCAGAAGGCTTCTTATTTCCGCTCCTACTATTGATGAACTACTGGATAAGCTGCAGTCATATATCTCAATACAAGATCCAGCAGGAGTTAAGATAGATTGGTCGCAAGGAAGGGGAATCAAGCGAAAATGGAGTCCGGTTAATGTAAACTTAACTCTGTGAATCTTAGAATAGGTGGGGGTAGAGTACGGAGTATTCTCACTCTCGAGACACCCCTCCATTTACTAGGATTTCCTTAATGTTTAAATCTCGTGTGTACCTCAAAGGTTCCAGGTGGTAGATTACGGAGTATTCTTACTCTCGAAACACACCTCTTTGAAGGTTTCTTTATTTCCTCAAAAGATCAGAGGTGGTAGGATACGGCTACTCCGGAAACACATCTCTCATTTTGAGGATTATCCCATGTTTTTCTCTTATGCTTTTGTGTGTTTCATGTATTTCCTTTCCAGTGTGACTCTTGTGTGTTCTCCTTATGAGAAAATAATAAAATCTCTGCTATCATCTACTAAATCTCGTTTGTGATGTAAATGAACTTGCATGTCTAACCTTAATTCCTTTAGTAGATGCTTATCATATCATGCTCTTAATTCCAAACGATAAAAATTCTAGGCAGAGTTTCCCTTGTAATTTGGACTTATTCCAAACCATAAGCATACTTCATAACTCACAATAATAAATAACTCCACATTTGATCACAACGATCTAAAAATATTGAAAATAATTCCAACACTTCAATATCATCAAAAATATCCCATAATTCAATTCATAATTCCTCAACATAACAATTTCAAATTATATTTTTCAATATCACAATATCACTTCCTTCGATACCTTAATGGCTCAAAAGATAACTCATACTTATAAATATATGCCATAAATCATATTCCCAAAATATTCACAAGGCCAAACTTCATAATAAATTTCTCTTCAAAATAGAGGAAATAATTCACTTACTCAACATAATATCCATTACTTAATTCTCAATAAAATCATATTATTCCCATTATGCTCAACACTCGTTTTCTTTCTTAAAAAAAATTTCTCATAATCATACATTAAAGCATATAAGTTATGACAAAGCATAACAACATCATTATTTTCGAAGAAATACATTCTTATTTCTCATAAATCATAAGTATCCGAAATACTCTTCATTCTTTCTCATAAATTAGTAAAATGAGTATTCGAAATACTGAAATAACTTTAAACATTATAAACTTCATTACCTCGGAGTTGGTGGAGCGAAATGATGGCAGTGGCAATCTTCATAAATAAAAATCTTATAATGAAAAATATTTCTTGAAAATTCTTTTTGAAAATTTTACCAGTCTACAGAAACGCAGACTAGCTTTGATACCAACTTGTAGCGCCCCGAGTTCCGTATACCCGATTCACTACGTCATTTTCTGTCTAAATTTTTCGAATAATATTTTTTGCGGAAGAAATAATTGAAATTCATTTTTGGCAACATTAAATAAACTGTAATGGCCGCTAAAATTGAAAACATTTATGAAACCATTTGAAATAGTAAATCGAACCATTAATATTGTAAAGAAATTGCCAATATCATAATTTCTCAAATAAATGAACTTCTCTAAATTATTCGATTGTTTGGAAAATACGGAAATCATTAACGTCAAACTTTCAACCGTTCAACGATTATTGCCACCATCATTCATCGCTAGCCACCGTCTCCGAAATCTGCAAAACTGTTAAAAAGTAGGGTGAGTATTTCATGGGGGAAATACTCAGTAGACTCATCGCAAATTAATTTAATTTATAAGATGATTAAACACATAAATCCCGGCTCTTTATAAAACGGGCATTGATAGAGCTTCTTTATAAAACGGCTCTTGATAAAACTCATATTGTGCATTACAGCACGAGACATATTTTGCAAATCATAGGCTCTTTGAAAATAGCTCTTTGAAAACATCTCTTTGAAAACCATATACTTATAAAAACATTTTAATTATGCCAAGCATAATTTCTTTTGAAAGCATAACATAAGATAGGATTGAAATCCTCATAAACATAGGGAGACACAAGAACTTTACCGAACTTAGGTGGCAAGAATTCTTATGCAGTAAAATCATAATAACAGTAAGTTTTCATCATAACATAGGATAAAATCGAATCCTCATAAACATAAGAATTTTACCGAACTTAGGTGGTAAGAATTCTTATGTAGTAAGTATACCAAGCATAATTTTCTGAAATTCATAGGGATCAATTGCATCATAACATAAGATAGGATCGAAATCCTCATAAACATATGCAACAGGAATTTTACCGAACTTAGGTGGCAAATCCTCATAAACATATGGAAACATAGGAATTTTACCGAACTTCGTGGCAAATCCTCATAAACATAGGAGACACAAGAATGTTACCGAACTTAGGTGGCAAGAATTCTTATGTGTAGCGCTACTAAAACTCCGGTCCCCTTAACATATCATAACTTATCATATGGGACCCAAAACAATCTTGGTAGATTGATTTCATAGCAATGATCCAAAAAAAACATTTTCGTGAAGCATAGGGTATACTTACTTTTCGTAAAAACATAAAGTATATTTTCTTTTCATAAAAACATACTTACTTTTCATAACAACATAAGGTATATTTACCTTTCATAAAAACATACTTGTTTTTCTTAAAAATTGACTTTCACAAGTCACATGACATTCATATGAAATCATAATTTAAATCAATTAATAAGTGCGAGTCTACCTCAAATCCGACGAGTGCAAAGTTGAGCGGGAATGACTTCAATTTCTTTAAATTCTCCGTACGCTTCGTCTTAGCCAATAAGTCACTTTAGTCTATCGAATATATAGTTCAAAATGATAAATTATAATTTGAAGACTAAAATTGATGTTTTGAAAGTTGAGGGACTAAAATGAATACTTTTGAAAGTTCAGGGACTAAAATAGATATTTTGAAAGTTGAGGGATTAAAATGAATACTTTTGATAGTTGAGCTTAAAAGTAAATCAGCAGGGACTAAAATGATAAGTTTGAAGCTAAAAGGACTGAATAAAACCTTTTTAAAACTTGAGGGGCTGATTTGAAATAACATTAAAACTTCAGGGACCAAAGTGCAAATTCTCGAAATCAAAATATAAATATTAAAAATATCATTTCTCTCTTCATTTCAGATTGAGAAAAGAGAGAGGACGAAGACAGAGGAAAAAGGGCGAGAGAAGGAGACGAAGGCTGATTTATCAAATCCGCCGGCGATTCGTCGGCAACAATGCGGCGCTATCACCGCCGTTGGGTGGCGGTGACTAAGGGAAAGAATTGGTAGCAAAAAGACAGAATTTGGTGCTGATTTGAGGCCGAAATTGATGGTTAAACCGAGGTTACATCGCGGCTGGAATCATAATTTCCGATGGTGAATCAACAGTTTAGGTAGGTAATTGATTTATTTCTTGTCCTTCGTGGGTTTTTGGGTTTGATTTTGGTACAACTTTATACTGAATTGGAGTTGGGCAGTAGGCAGTTGTGGGTGGCGTGTGACGGTTTGGGAAATGGTGGTGGTTGCGCTACAGCAGTGTTGGTGATGGATATGGACGGTGCTGCAGTTGGTTTGGTTCAGGCGAATGTTGGTTTGGGTGATGGAGTTGCAGGAGAATTGGGTGGTGATGATTTCCGGTGGTGGTTTTCGAGTGACTGCAGTGGTTGAATTGGTGACTGGAGATGGAAACAGAATTGATGATGAAATGATGAATACTGTGGTTGATTGCAATGAGGTGAGGGTGATTCAGCAGTGATGGTGTCTGCTTGATCAAAATTGGTTGAGGCAGTGTTTGGTTTGTTCGATTGGGAGTCATGGAGATGATTTCTTGAATTGAGCAGTGCATTGGTAGTGAATTTGCTGTGAATTGGTGGTGTCCGGTGATGATGATGCTGATTTGAAAATGATGGTGAATCAACAGCTTTGGTGAATTGGATGTTTAACATTACCCTTTTGTTGATGGTTGGAGACTGATTGCAGATTGAGCTGCACTGGGGTGGTGAGGATGGAAGGCAACATCTGTGGTGGCTGCATTGGTGGTTGCAGCATAGGTGCTTATAGAAATGGCCGGTTTTGGAGTTGAGGCAAAGCTTGTGGATTGATGATGATTATAGTGATTGTCGTGATGGTGATTTATTGGAGAGAAAAGTGGGAGACATGGGGAATAATTAGTTGGTTTGGTGATGATGATGTCTTGAGGATGAAAGTGCTCAAAAGGAAAAAAAAAAAAAAAAGAAAATAAAATGATTAATGGGAACATGGGGGATATGAGTAGAGTAGGTGCTTAATAATGTAATAAAGATGAAAAACGTGGGAAGTAATCCATTGAAAATTAGACTAATTTTGATTAAGAAATGTGTTTAAAACAGATATACTTTGGACTGAAAATAATTTGAGAATAAATAAATTTTTGAGATAAAATTGAATTACGTATTTGGACTTGAAATAATTTGAATAAAGAAAATTGAGATATTTTAATAAATTTGGAATTCAAAATGATTTTGAAAATAATACTTTGAATAAATAATTAAAATAACATAATTTTAGAAATTCGAATTTTAATTTAAAATCGAACAAATTCGATATTTCTTGACTTGGCTAGACGAATTCGTCGCGGCATTAATTTCAAAACAATAGCGACTCAATTTTCTAAATATTAAAATAATTATTTATTGCATAAAAATTCTGGGTTGCTATAGCGGAGTTGTTACGGCCGTGAAAGAATTCGCTTGTGGCCGTAACTTAATTTCTGTGTCAAAGTTACTGTCGTAAAAAAACACCATTTATGACCGTAAGTCAAGTTCTGCCTACGCAGCTCTACCAAGTCCGAATTTCATTAATTTTTAGTTATTTTCCATTTTAATTAATTATTTCCATAATTAAAAACCCTATTGCAACTAGAGCTAGATTAGATTTGTTATTTTCATTATATTATCTTTTCTTTTGATTATTGTAATTAATTTTTATATTATTTTGAATTAATTGAGAGTTTTCTCTAAGAAAAGTGAGGATTCATTTTCTTGTTCTTAAAAAATAACCAATTGAACTTATCAAAGATTCTTGATTCTGTGGCGTTCCAACCCAAACTTATCAAAGAATTGGATAATCCTTGTGGCGTTCAACAACATTGGTTCTTGTTCCGCACCATCAATCTTGCATTTTGAATATTGGGCCAAGGTCCTATCGTCTACTTTTATCTTTTCTTTCCATTGTTTTTAATTTGGTTCTTGTTAGTTGCTAAACTTAGATCTTTCCTATCGCTTGTCGTTTATTCCACGTTCTTTGTCACGTTTATGAAAAGGAACCGCATCAGGCAGTATCAGAGCTTGGATCTAAAATCAATTCTTGATATTTCTTGAGTTTTCTTGTTCTTCGTGCCTTCATTTTTTTCAGTCTTTGATCCATATAAAAATCCAACAAAATCTCAAAAAGTGTTTATTTTATTTGATTCTTATCCGAATTCAGTTATGTTTGTTTTATCGTGTTCTTAGTCAAATTTCAAATTAAAAAAAGTTTCGAAAATTCATTATTCCCACATATATTCTAAGAATTTTCTCAATTTTCAAAATTTCTTGTTCTTATTCGTGTCTTTCAGTTTTCCTACTTCTTGAATCTTGATTGGCTCATTTGGTACTTCAAAAGGGATTAAGGGTGATATAAGAGTGAAAACAAACACACGAGGAAATTTTTCTTTTCTTTTAAGAACTAACAATGTCTCGTAGGGAAAAATCTTCGTCATCTTCATCATCAGGTGACAACAAGAGTTTAAAACTGTTGGAGGCCATCCAGGAACAAGTTGAGAAGTTAATGGCTAAGATGGATAGTAGGGAACCAATTATTGCCCAATTGCAAAAGGAGCAATCCCAGGTGGGTTCTAGGGCTAGGAGGGATAAGAGGTGTGAAACAAATACTAAGTTTGGAGATGGGGTTAATAAAAGACCACTGAAGCAAAAGGAGGAATCAAGGCTATCCCTATGATCCTATCTTACACCACAACCAAAACAGGAGAGTAGTGATCATGTTCCAAAAAGGAGTGAGGAACCAACGCCTAAGGTAAATATAATTCTGAGTCCAAACCTCCTACGGATAGAAATATTAAATGTTTTAATTGTTTGGATTTGGACCACATTACACTTTGTTGATATTAGAAAAATTTCATCAAGGGCCAATCCGAAATCTTTGGGCAACATTAGCTCAGCCCATAAAAGAAGGTTCCAAATAAACTGGGCTTGGCCCATCTTGGACCTCCCACTTTGAAAAAAGAACTTCAATGAGGTCTGTTCACTGACCTGCGACCTTCGTACGTTGTCACCCAAGAAAGAATTCCTAAGGTCGGTAAAATATTAACCTCAATAAAAAAATGGTCCTTAGGAAGCTCTACTAAAAGTGAAGAATACCTACCTAACGCAAGAGGATTACTTAGGTCGGCACGATTATGATGAATTGCTTGCACACGGCACCTACTGTACATATATGCAGAGAATATTGCCACCGTGGACCCACCATCACATGGTTTATACGTAAACAAGAAGTTATTAACGTCAATTTGTATAGATTATTGCGAAAATCTCTTTATTTTATTTATTTAGCTACAGTAAACCCTAACCCTTTATCTATAAATAGAAGAGTTTATGTCATTGTAAAACATGCCAAATTTAGGCAAAAATACTGTTACAATACTTCGAAGAAATAATGAATTTCCCTTCATTTCATTATCTTCAAATATTTTTCCAATACAACCAAAAAATACCGACTTAAGTTGATAAGAAAATTGCCACGTGTCAACGATATTTTTTACGTCAACAATATGGCCCTAGAAGGAAGTCCTTCCCCTAAGAAACGAGGTTCTCCATTGATCCAGCTTATATCACACATCATTTTCTCCAAAACAAATAAAAACAGGTTTGTTCCCAACGATTTTCCTGACAAAACCATCAAAAAATGAGTCAACATTCTAGTAATGCAAGAACTTGAAGCTACAAAATTGAGATTTCCCCACACTTTAAAAAAATCAAGGAGAAACATCCAAAGAATTGAAAGATCCTCGTGTGATATAATTATTGACATATTGGATCATTTGGTCAACATTGTAGCTCGCCTAGAGCAAAATAATCAAATAGTTCTTCCCACCAGAATTGAGTTCGAAGTGCAATCCCCATTACACAATGCACAACAAACAAGAAGCGCTTTAAGCTTTGAAGAAGACTCCTCAAAAGAAACAAGAGGAAAAGGAAAGGTTTGTCCAAAAGAAACCTATTCACCAAAAGAGGAGAACGTGTATTCGATCATCTAGGCGAACCAAGTCAGCGGCTTCAAAAAACCACCATCACCAAAACGGAGATTTTTCATGATAAGGAGAAAACGTCTCTCCAAGAAATGGACAAAATAGAAGCCCTGAAATAGATTTTGGAGTGAATCCAGAGGCAAAGATACAACACAAGGAATTAACAAAGGTTTTCCATCTCCCTCTCCAAAGAAATCCTACCTAAAACTTTGTCGAAAAAATTAAAAATGCCCATCCTCGTGGGCTATGAAGAGAACACCGACCCAGTAGGACATATTTATAAATATAACTCTTAGATGGAACTCCAAAGGGAAAGCGATGCTATTTTATGCAGAGCTTTCCCTTTGACATTTAGAGACCGAGCTCATAGGTGGTTTAGACAACTCTCTCAAGGTTCCGTAAAAAATTGGGAGGGCTTTGCCAAAATCTTCTTGAGCCAATTCATGGGAGCCAGGATGAGGATGGCACCAAAAGAACACCTTATTTCCATCAAACATGGTTCAACTGAATCACTAAAAAGTTACCTGGAAAGATTTAATAAACAAAAGGTAGAAATGGACAGTGTATGATGATGCTGCACTTAGGGCCGCATTTTCTAGTCTGTGTCCAAAGAGGCTTTTTTGGGGGTAACATGAAGATGGCCCAATGTCATGTCCCAATTTCCTAAGCAGGGCTAAAAAATATATCAGCACTGAGGATGCGACGTACGAAGGAAGTGTGGAGAATAAACCATCAAAGGAAGAACTAAGGCCTCTAAAGAAGGATAGAACTTCGGAGCGAAGAAAAGAAAGGATCAACCGACCTAGGCCTTATCAGGAAAGATTCTAGGATTACACCTTGCTGAACACCTCCCTGGAAAATGTGTTTTTTCAAATCAAAGATAAGGACATCTTAAAGAAGCCGCCCCCATTGAAAGCAAGCTCCTCAAATCTAAACCAATAAAAATATTAGCGATTTCACCAATCTTCGGGACACGATACCAATAACTACAGACAGTTGAAAGAACAAATAGAAAACCTCATCAGACGAGTTTATCTGTGACAGTTCGTGTCCAAAGCTATAGAGGCAGCTGAACGAGTAAACTTACCAACCCGAGCTCAAGGAAAGCAAGGCGAAAGATTAAGAGTAGAAATCAAAATGATGGTGGGAGAAACTCAAAATTTTATGGGCTTAAGGAGAGACAGAAAAAGGATGGCGAGAGAAGCCCACTCATATTCAAACAACAAGTTTCAGTCTTGGAACTCAATGAAGAATGTTGTTTCCGAGAGTATCACATTTCGTAAGATCGATACTAGCCATATCCTCCACTCATACATATTGTTCACTAATATCTCGCGATGCGAGATATCCCCGCAAGTGTACGGGTCGTGAAGAGTAGTAAAAATGGATCTAGAAGTCCGGATTGTCGTCCCTCAGAGACTGCTTACTAATTATCGAAATAGGTAATTTCTTATCCTTATGTGAACCAATAAATGAATTTTGATTGTTTTAAACTAAAATTATGAACGATGACTAAAAGATTAAACTTTTGCACTAGATCGAGATTTCAAGATTGCTACTGTTTTTAAATATGGTTGAATGTAGTTGAGATTCAAGAGTTCACCTAGCCAATTAATTTAATTCCAATTCCAGATTTAATTTCCTAAATATGTGCTCGATCAAATTCACTAATTCAAATTGAGATTCCTCTCTCGAGTTTGAATCAATCCTATCTAAATAAGTCAACCTTGTATCTCTATAGCGGGTCGTAATATTCCTTACCTAGATGCATTACACACAAGAATTCACACACGATCGCAATAATCACAAGAGTATATCTCTATCTCTCGTTCAATTATCGGATTTATTACCTAGATCTATGTTATTAACTCACCTCTGGGATTATGAAAATAAAACATTAAATCATGAAAGAGTGGCCATTTCATTCACGCATTAAAAGTAATAATAAATCAACACATGCATCGAAGCGTTAAAACAAGGAACGTGGAATTGAAATCATTGACTAGGATACATTGATCATCCCAATGTTAAGATTAGTTACACATCAAGAATGAATAACAAAAACAATAAAATTGAGAATTAGACATGATGGAATTTAAGAGATTAACGACAAGAAAAAGAAATCTTGCACCAAAAATTGAATTCCCGTGTTAAGCCCTTCAATTCCACCGCCTTTCTGTCCTTGAATCTCCCTCAAAATTGATGTTGAATTGACAAGAATTCTCTGGTATTCAGCTCAGCAAAAAGTGCCTCTCTCGTCGCCTATAGTGCTTGTAGCGCCCCGAGTTCCGTATACCCGGTTCACCACTTCATTTACTGGTCTAAATTTTTCGAATAATATTTTTGCGGAAGAAATAATTGAAAAGTCATTTATAGCAACATTAAATAAACTGTAATGGCCGATAAAATTGAAAACATTTAAGAAACCATTTGAAATAGTAAATCGAACCATTAATTTTGTAAAGAGATTGACAATGTCATAATTTTCGAAGAATAACTGAAGTTCTCAAATTATTCAATGTTTGGAAAATACGGAAATCATTAAAGTCAAACTTTCATCCATTTAATGTTTATTGCCACCATCATTCATCGCTCGCCACCGTCTCCGAAATCTGCAAAAACTGTTAAAAGTAGGGTGAGCATTTCATGGGGGAAATACTCAGTAGACTCATCGCCAATTAATTAATCTACAAGATGATTGAACACATAAATGCCGGCTCTTTATAAAACGGGCATTGGTAGGGCTTCTCTTGAAAAATCATATACTCTTTAAAAATCATATACTTAAAAATCATAGTTTCTTATACTCATGGTCTTTCCACTATTTTGTAGCATTCCCGGTCCTTCCTGGGATACGGCCTTCTACTCAAGGGTTTTTCCACAAGAAAATACATTTTCACAAGATGATTGAATACCGGCTCTTTAGAAAACAGGTATGGGTAGGGCTTCTTTTGAAAAATCTTGTACTCTTTAAAAACATAGGATGTGGGTAGCGGATTGGGCTCCCTCAAGGGGCCTTCTCCCAATCATGCCCGCATGCTCATTCTGTAACGACCCGGCTCCCTCGCTGGGGCCTTCTCCGAGTCATACTCATTCTCTTTTCATAAAATCATAGTAAGTATACCAAGCATAATTTTCTTTTGAAAACATAGGGATCATCATAACATAGGATAGGATCGAAATCCTCATAAACATAGCAATCTTGTGATATTGATTTCATAGCAATCTTGGGAGATTGATTTCATAGCAATGATCCAAACATTTTCATAAAACATTTTCGTAAAAACATAGGGTATACCTACTTTTCGTAAAAACATAAGGTATATTTACCTTTCATAAAAACATACTTAAACATACTTAAAAATATAAGGTATATTTACCTTTCATAAAACATACTTAAAAATATAAGGTATATTTACCTTTCATAAAAACATACTTAAAAATATAAGGTATATTTACCTTTAATAAAACCATAATTACTTTTCATAAAAATGACTTTCACAAGTCATATGACATTATCATGCAATCATAATTTAAATCAATTAATATGGGCGAGTCTACCTTAAACTTGACGAGTGCAAAGTTGAGCGGGAATGACTTCAATTTCTTTAAATTCTCCGTACGCTTCGTCTTAGCCAATAAGTCACTTTAGTCTATCGAATATATAGTTCAAAATGATAAATTATAATTTGAGGACTAAAATTGATGTTTTGAAAGTTGAGGGACTAAAATGAATACTTTTGAAAGTTCAGGGACTAAAATAGATATTTTGAAAGTTGAGGGATTAAAATGAATACTTTTGATAGTTGAGGGACTAAAATGAATATTTTCAAAAGTTGGGATTTAAAATCAAATAAAGTAAATCAGCAGGGACTGAATAATAGATTTTTAAAAAATGAAGGACTGATTAAACTCATTTAAAACTTAAGGGCTGAAATTGATAAGTTTAAAAGCTGAAAGGACTGAAATAAAACCTTTTAAAATGTCAGGGATTGATTTGAAACAAATTAAAACTATAGGGACTAAAGTTGAAATTTTCGAAAGTAAAATATATTCAGATCTGTTTTCTCTCTCTCAACTCACTCTCTCACGATCCACACTCTCTCTGTGTCAAAAAAATCAGAACAGCGGCGATCGGGAAGAAAAAGGGAGAAATCCGGCGGTTTCACCGGCGATTTGTGCGGTGAACGGCGGCAAAGAAGTGGTTAAGGTTTATGAGAGGATTGGGTGCGAGTTTGTGTGCGAACCGAGGCAAATAACGAGGTTTAAATTCACGGTTCTAGGTCGTGATTTCTCCGGCTACAATTCCGGCGTTGGTCGAAGGTAAGTCTTGGCTTGTCTATCATGGGTTTGGGTTTGATTTTTGTTTTTGATTTAGGTTTGGGCATGATGGTGAGGGATTGAACTTTTGGGGCAGTGGCTATGGTTAAATTCGGTGACTGTGGTGGTTACGGTAGAGTTGCTAGTGGTGGTACTGTAGAGGGGTGATAACGGGTTTTAGGGCGTGATGGTGATGATGAAGATGATTAAATTGATGTCTAAGTTTGATTAGAATAGGGCAGTGGTAGTGTTTGTTGGAATTTGCAGCTTGCTTCGATCGAGTTGGATTGGCAGTGATTCATTGGTGGTGGATTGATATTGGACGAAATGGCTGTTGTGTGATTGATGATTCAATTTGGTGTTGAATGGCAGTGGCGGATTGATATAGATTCATTGGTGATGATGATAAATGGCGAGGTGGTGGTCTGAATTGGTTGTAGGCTGGAACCTGGTTAGTGGTTATGGTGTTGATTGATGATGATGAGTTTGGTGATGGAGCTGTTGGTGGTGATGGTGATGATTGAGGTGGGGATGAAAATGATTTGTATATTGCAACGGAGTGATGTTGAAATGGTCAGTTTGATGGCTGGCTGCATTTTGAGAGGTGATGCTCGGTGGTGGTGGCTTGGTGGTTTAAAAGCTGTGGTTGAGGTGCTGTAGGGGGTGATTATGATGAGGCTGATGAATTGCAGAGGATGGTGATAGCTGGTGTTAATTATAGGGGTTTGATCATAGTGGTGGTTTGTTGATAATGGAGGAAAAAGGGAAAAAAAATAATTGAGTGAAACATCATGAGAATGATTTATTCTATTTTATGTTATTGGAAATGGGGTTGGCCGATGATGATGATAAAGAGAGGTAGGGAAATGTGAGTTGTGCCATGTGAAAGAAAGAAATAAAAATTGGAGGTGGAGGCCGAAAGTTGATGCTGAGGATGAGGATGATGATGATGTTGGAGAATATTAGGTTAAATAGGATTAACTTAGGATAATTAACTAAAAATTAGATTTAAAACAGATATATTTTGGACTGAAAACAAATTACTGCTTTAAAACCTATCATTTCAGCCTTAAGTTTTAAATGAGTTTTAATCAGCCCTTTCAATTTCAAAATCTATTATTTCAGCCTTATAGTAATATTTTTTTGATCTTCTACCCAGCTTTTGAAAATATTCATTTTTAGTCCCTCAACTTTCAAAACATCAATTTTAGTCTTCAAATTATAATTTATCCTTTTGAACTATATATTCGAAAGAATAAAGTGACTTATTGGCTAAGACGAAGCGTACGGAGAATTTAAAGAAATTGAAGTCATTCCCGCTCAACCACACTCGTCAAGTTTAAGGTAGACTCGCCCCTATTAATTGATTTAAATTATGATTGCATGATAATGTCATATGACTTGTGAAAGTCATTTTTATGAAAAGCAATTATGGTTTTATGAAAGGTAAATATACCTTATATTTTTAAGTATGTTTTTATGAAAGGTAAATATACCTTATATTTTTAAGTATGTTTTTATGAAAGGTAAATATACCTTATATTTTTAAGTATGTTTTATGAAAGGTAAATATACCTTATATTTTTAAGTATGTTTAAATATGTTTTTATGAAAGGTAAATGTACCTTATGTTTTTACGAAAAGTAGGTATACCCTATGTTTTTACGAAAATGTTTTATGAAAATGTTTGGATCATTGCTATGAAATCAATCTCCCAAGATTGCTATGAAATCAATCTCACAAGATTGCTATGTTTATGAGGATTTCGATCCTATCCTATGTTATGATGATCCCTATGTTTTCAAAAGAAAATTATGCTTGGTATACTTACTATGATTTTATGAAAAGAGAATGAGTATGACTCGGAGAAGGCCCCAACGAGGGAGCCGGGTCGTTACAAAATGAGCATGCGGGCATGATTGGGAGAAGGCCCCTTGAGGGAGCCCAATCCGCTACCCACATCCTATGTTTTTAAAGAGTATAAGATTTTTCAAAAGAAACCCTACCAATACCTGTTTTCTAAAGAGCCGGTATTCAATCATCTTGTGAAAATGTATTTTCTTATGGAAAAACCCTTGAGTAGAAGGCCGTATCCCAGGAAGGACCGGGAACGCTACAAAATAGTGGAAAGACCATGTGTGACGACCCGAATTCTCGACCATTCGAGTGCCACAAAAAGTGACTCATATCATATTATCGAGACTTAAATAGTAATGTAAAATTATTCAAAAGAATAATTAGAATCCCATAATTTTATTTGTGAATAAAAATAGAACATAATTTTCTTACATAAAGTTCAACATAATTATCTCATCAATCTTAACCACTTTTGCCACTTCCATGTTGACCGCCTCGAACCTTCAATTATCTGAAAATGGTAAATATCGTGGAGTGAGATTTATAAAATCCCAGTAAGTATACCAAGCATAAATTTTCTTTTGAAAGCATATGGATCATTTTCATCATAACATAGGATAGGATTGAAATATTCATAAACATAGGGAGACACAAGAATTTTACCGAACTTAAATGGCAAGAATTCTTATGTGTAGCGCTACTAAACTCCGGTCCCCTTAGCATAATCATAAACATATCATATGGAACCCATAACAATCTTGTGAGATTGATTTCATAGCAATGATCCAAACATTTTCATAAAAACATAAGATATACTTACTTGTCATAAAAACATACTTACTTTTCATAAAAACATAAGGTGTATTTACCTTTCATAAAAACATACTTACTTTTCATAAAAACATAAGATATACTTACTTGTCATAAAAACATAAGATATACTTACTTGTCATAAAAACATACTTACTTTTCATAAAAACATAAGGTGTATTTACCTTTCATAAAAACATACTTACTTTTCATAAAAACATAAGATATACTTACTTGTCATAAAAACATACTTACTTTTCATAAAAACATAAGGTGTATTTACCTTTCATAAAAACATACTTACTTTTCATAAAAACATAAGATATACTTACATTTCATAACAACATACTTAATTTTCATAAAAACATAAGATATACTTACATTTCATAACAACATACTTAATTTTCATAAAAACATAAGATATACTTACATTTCATAACAACATACTTAATTTTCATAAAAACATAAGATATACTTACCTTTTAAAAGATTAAAATGAAGTGTAGTAGTAAATGGACCAAAACTTTCTTGACCACCTTGAATTTCTCTTACTTGTGGATTTTGTCAAGAGGTTGGAAATAAGTGTATATGTGTAGAGTTGTGTGTAAAAGAGATGGGTTTAAATAGATGTATAAAGTTGGCATATTGTAAACATAATCATTCAATTCTATTAATTTTAACACATCCTTTTCTTAAAGTAAAGCACCATTCATATACTTTTCCATATTTATACAAATAATATGCTCTTCATGATTATATATAATGGAGTCTATCAATCATTCATATATTTTTCCATATTTATACAAATATTATGCTTTTCATGATTATATATAATGGAGTATATAAATCATTCATATACTTTTCCATTTTTTATACAAATATTATGCTCTTCATGATTACATATAATGGAGTCTTATCAATCATTCATATACTTTTCCATATTTATACAAATATTATGCTCTTCATGATTATATATAATGGAGTATATAAATCATTCATATACTTTTCCATATTTATACAAATATTATGCTCTTCATGATTATATATAATGGAGTATATAAATCATTCATATACTTTTCCATTTTTTATACAAATATTATGCTCTTCATGATTACATATAATGGAACCTCTCATGCTTGCATATATTTTCTTAATTTAAATAATAAAAGTAATTTTTGTATAAATAAATATTGGGATAACATTGAATTAAGTATTTGGACTTAATATACTTTAAATCAAGAAAATGGAGATATTTTTAGAAATTCGGAATTTAATTTAAAATCGAACGATCTCGATTATTTCTTGACTTGGCTATACGAATACGTCGCTGCGTTAACTTAATAAAAATGGGTGAAATAGTAGCGACACGATTTTCTATTAAAATAATTATTAATCGCGTAAAAATTCTTGGTTGCTACAAACTTGCCCCCTTAAAATAATTTCGTCCTCGAAATTAAACTTACTTGATCTTATGATTTCTGAACACTTAATCAGAATCTCTTCTCTTCTTCTCTTAGGTAGTATTATTGCTACTATATTTAACCCAATGGACTTTGACTAAATGCATCAATTTGTTTTCTTAAGACATGGACTTTTCTATCAATAATAGACATATGTCTACTCATAAATTCTTCTGAATCAAAATGAAAATTCCCAATCGTATGTGATATTTCATCATATCTTGTAGTATTCATGTAACTTGTCATTTATCATCGTATCATGTGACCTCAAATATTCGTATTAATATCTCTAAAATTTCAATAAATCTTTACTAACATATCATACTATAATAATTTGTCATTTCTTCTTATCACCAAATATCCCAAAATAATTAAAACGATTACCTGAATATTCTCTATGTAATATACCCAAACATGTTATTCACATATCAACATAATCATCAGTTTATCTTTCCAATATTTGTAACCCAAAATTTCTGCAAAATTCAATAAACAAATATCTCCCAAATAATTAAAATTCTTAACTCAAATATCATAACATTTCCCGTAAGGTATTCCTTTCACTTGCACAAACTTATTAATCCTGATTCAATACAGTCCTTATTTCACTTTCACGTATCCCCGTATTATTTCTATACCTTGATTATTATATCAAAATATCAGTACCCAAAATCCAAGAAAATATTCCATATCTCAAATCCCGTCATCATCAAATCTTCCTTTTATCAAGAAAGTAAACGGCGTATAAACTCTTGTTCCCTCTTTTCCATTATTCTATTCCGCGCTTTCTTGCTGGAATCAATATCACGCGGATTCCCTCCGATCCTTAATGCTTTTAAATAGTTCATGCTGGGAAGAGGTTAGATCCATCAAAAACATGGATATCATTCTTACAAACATTCGCAAGTATTATTCCAGTCTTCCAATGAATGATCTGAGGAAAATTTATCGAATAAGACTCGAAAGATTGAGGTTGCTGATGGCTCATGGTGTTTCAGAAGATGTTCGCTGGTTGATCGAAGCAAAGGTTCGACTATCTGGTGAATTACCTATGACATTTCCAAAGCACATGCCTGGTTTAGGCAAAAGCACCTTCGCAAAGAGACGAAGAGCAAAAAGGCTGAATGGTTGCTACAAATGTGCTCGTTGGAACTGTGATACTCGTTGCAAAACAGTAGGATATTCTTCTACTAATCGGGATGATAAAATCAAATTCATAAAGGGTGGACTGAGTAAGGAGTCTTTGGATGATATTCGACTGACTCTTGAGACGTACCCAAGTGGTTATGTGCAACGTGAACTTCTCTCCTTATACGCTCAGTTTAACGAGGACAAAAATCGTTATTCAGACTCCAAAATATAATAGCAAAAGATCCTGTTTGCCAGTCTGTTTTACAAAATGAGGCTTCTGGCAGTTCAACAATGATATAAGGTAAATCTCTTGATACACATTTAAAATATTTTGCTGTTTTCTTTCACGCGTTTTGGAAATAAAATATATTTTCCTTTCTCGAGTTTTGATAAAGCTGGAAATAAATCACCGAAAGGTGATATCTTTGGTAAAACAGTCAAAAGTTGGCCGATTTTGACAAAAGTAAATCTTTACTTTTTCATAATCAATCAAAAACAGTAAATTTTTTCGGCTTTAAATAGCCAAACATATTTCATAGTTCAGGCATCCCAAAATCACATCTTCTTCGTAAGTTTTCTCTTCTATACTATCAAAGATGGAAGCACCAAAACTTCGACAGATCAAAACTATTTGTGTATTTTGTGGATCAAAAGTGGGGAAAGGCTTCAGTTATCTAGAAGCGGCCGTAGATCTTGGAAAGAAACTGGGGGAAAAAGGTATCACTCTTGTGTATGGGGGTGGTAGCAGTGGTCTAATGGGTTGTGTTTCCCAATCTGCTCTTGCAGAGAAATCAAAAGTAATCGGTGTCATACCTGTCCCTTTGGTAGATGTTGCAGGCAAAACACGAGGGCATGAAGTTCAAACATTATCCATCCATGAACGCATAACTTGTATGCTATATGGTTCTGATGCCTTTATAGCCCTGCCCGGAGGTTTTGGTACCTTAGAAGAAATCTTTAACATTACCTCGTGGGCTCAACTAGATCTCCATACTAAGCCTATTGGGCTTTTGAATGTTAACAATTTCTTTGATGGCTTGTTAACCTTTCTTGATTATGCTGTGGAACAGGGATTCATCTCTCCATTTTCCAGAAGGCTTCTTATTTCTGCTCCTACTATTGATGAACTACTGGATAAGCTGCAGTCATATATCTCAATAGAAGATCCAGCAGGGGTTAAGATAGATTGGTCGCAAGGAAGGGGAATCAAGCGAAAATGGAGTCCGGTTAATGTAAACTTAACTTTATGAATCTTAGAATAGGTGGGGGTAGAGTACGGAGTATTCTTACTCTCGAGACACCCCTCTAATTTCCTAGGATTTTCCTTAATGTTTAAATCTTGTGTGTACCTCAAAGGTTCCAGGTGGTAGATTACGGAGTATTCTTACTCTCGAAACACACCTTTTTGAAGGTTTCTTTATTTCCTCAAAAGGTCAGAGGTGGTAGGATACGGCTACTCCGGAAACACATCTCTCAATTTGAGGAATTTCCCATGTTGCTTTCTTTTGCTTTTGCGTGTTTTCATGTATTTCCTTTCTAGGGTGACTCTTGTGTGTTCTCCTTATGAGAAAATAATAATATCTCTGTTATCATCTACTAAATCTCGTTTGTGATGTAAATGAACTTGTATGTCTAACTTCAATTCTCTTAGTGATTGCATACCATACTATGCTCTTAACTCCAAACGATAAAATTCTAGGCAGAGTTTTCCTTTGAAATTTGGACTTATCCAAATCGTAAGCATACTTCATAACTCACAATAATAACTAATTGTACATTTGATCACAATTTCATCAAACTTCAATATCATCATAAATATTCCAGAAAATCAATTCATAATTCCTCAACATAGAAATTTCAAATCATAATTTCTAATATCACCATATCAAGTCCTTATTTCTCAATAATTAAGAGCCTAAACTTTAAATCTCCAACTTCATAATTCTTCTCATAAAAATCTCAATAAAATCATATCACTTATAATCTCAACATCTCATCATAACTTCATAAAACTGACTTTCTATTTCTCGTTTAATCTAAACGATGAATAATTCGAAAATATTATCTAGTCCTTTCTGTTGACTTCTCATACTTAGTGCCATGTCTAAAATCAATTATGCAAAGTCCATTTAAGGCTCATCATTTCTAAACTTGACGACAAAGATTATTTTGAAAATCATTCGTAAATCATATTTTTTTTTTTTTTTCAAAATTGAAACTTGAAGAGTGGTACCAATAATCATCCACAGTTTTTCCTTGCTTTTAAGCAAAGGTAGTGATAAAGGGATAAATTATTGAACCGAAAATTGAAACTTGAAGAGGAAGTACTAATAACCATCCACAGTTTTTCCCTTGTTTTTACACAAAGGTAGTGATAAAGGGATAAATTATTGTACAATTCATTATCAATTTTGTTTGTTTAATATATTATTCCATATATTTTGGGCCAAAGTTACAACCCAACTTAATTTCTAATTGAGTCAATCTTACTAAGCTTAATATGCACCAAAATTCATATAAATATCCTCTCTGTCTCATGATTCTACATTGAAAAGAATAAAAAAATTGAGTCTTCTATCAATTTATATCATACTTGACATGTATATTATGTGTAACACATAAAGATTCATAACATATGAAGATTTCATACTTAACATGTCTTAATAAAATCGTAAATGACTTGCAAAGCATATAACATACCTGGTTCGAGGAGTCAATACGTGGAGAGTGACATAGTAGAGTGATGAGTTAAAATATTTCATATAATCTTATTTTCCTTTAATCAACAATAATTTAATGTGGTTGTATCCAAATCAACATTTTCTTGAATCATAATTCCTAATTAATCACAGTCTTCAAAACAAATCCAATATCTATATAGTAATTATCTCCCCATCAATAATTAATAACTTAACCCAAATAAAATTTATCGTCAAATCTTATTTTTCCTTTAGTCCCCGAACTTCTAGAAATTTATCAAAGACATCAATATAAACATCATATCACTAACTAATTATATTCCATAAAATTTTCAGGACATTACAAACTCCCTTACTTAAAATGAATTTTGTCCTTGAAATTCGCACATCAAATTTCATCATGCTTTTCAAAATCATAACCATACTTGACATGTGAAAATTCAACTTTTTTTTTTATAATGAATAGTGATTTCGTTCACTGTTCATCATGAATAGCACGTCGTTTTACTGTTCACATGAATAGTGATTTTTTTTTTTTTTTTTTTTTTTTTTTAAAGAAATAAAATTTCAAAAATCTACAGAATCGTTTTTAAAACTCTTTGCTCTGATACCAACTGTGACGACCCGAATTCTCGACCATTCGAGTGCCACAAAAAGTGACTCATATCATATTATCGAGACTTAAATAGTAATGTAAAATTATTCAAAAGAATAATTAGAATCCCATAATTTTATTTGTGAATAAAAATAGAACATAATTTTCTTACATAAAGTTCAACATAATTATCTCATCAATCTTAACCACTTTTGCCACTTCCATGTTGACCGCCTCGAACCTTCAATTATCTGAAAATGGTAAATATCTTGGAGTGAGATTTATAAAATCCCAGTAAGTATACCAAGCATAAATTTTCTTTTGAAAGCATATGGATCATTTTCATCATAACATAGGATAGGATTGAAATATTCATAAACATAGGGAGACACAAGAATTTTACCGAACTTAAATGGCAAGAATTCTTATGTGTAGCGCTACTAAACTCCGGTCCCCTTAGCATAATCATAAACATATCATATGGAACCCATAACAATCTTGTGAGATTGATTTCATAGCAATGATCCAAACATTTTCATAAAAACATAAGATATACTTACTTGTCATAAAAACATACTTACTTTTCATAAAAACATAAGGTGTATTTACCTTTCATAAAAACATACTTACTTTTCATAAAAACATAAGATATACTTACTTGTCATAAAAACATAAGATATACTTACTTGTCATAAAAACATACTTACTTTTCATAAAAACATAAGGTGTATTTACCTTTCATAAAAACATACTTACTTTTCATAAAAACATAAGATATACTTACTTGTCATAAAAACATACTTACTTTTCATAAAAACATAAGGTGTATTTACCTTTCATAAAAACATACTTACTTTTCATAAAAACATAAGATATACTTACATTTCATAACAACATACTTAATTTTCATAAAAACATAAGATATACTTACATTTCATAACAACATACTTAATTTTCATAAAAACATAAGATATACTTACATTTCATAACAACATACTTAATTTTCATAAAAACATAAGATATACTTACCTTTTAAAAGATTAAAATGAAGTGTAGTAGTAAATGGACCAAAACTTTCTTGACCACCTTGAATTTCTCTTACTTGTGGATTTTGTCAAGAGGTTGGAAATAAGTGTATATGTGTAGAGTTGTGTGTAAAAGAGATGGGTTTAAATAGATGTATAAAGTTGGCATATTGTAAACATAATCATTCAATTCTATTAATTTTAACACATCCTTTTCTTAAAGTAAAGCACCATTCATATACTTTTCCATATTTATACAAATAATATGCTCTTCATGATTATATATAATGGAGTCTATCAATCATTCATATATTTTTCCATATTTATACAAATATTATGCTCTTCATGATTATATATAATGGAGTATATAAATCATTCATATACTTTTCCATTTTTTATACAAATATTATGCTCTTCATGATTACATATAATGGAGTCTTATCAATCATTCATATACTTTTCCATATTTATACAAATATTATGCTCTTCATGATTATATATAATGGAGTATATAAATCATTCATATACTTTTCCATATTTATACAAATATTATGCTCTTCATGATTATATATAATGGAGTATATAAATCATTCATATACTTTTCCATTTTTTATACAAATATTATGCTCTTCATGATTACATATAATGGAACCTCTCATGTTTGCATATATTTTCTTAATTTAAATAATAAAAGTAATTTTTGTATAAATAAATATTGGGATAACATTGAATTAAGTATTTGGACTTAATATACTTTAAATCAAGAAAATGGAGATATTTTTAGAAATTCGGAATTTAATTTAAAATCGAACGATCTCGATTATTTCTTGACTTGGCTATACGAATACGTCGCTGCGTTAACTTAATAAAAATGGGTGAAATAGTAGCGACACGATTTTCTATTAAAATAATTATTAATCGCGTAAAAATTCTTGGTTGCTACACCATGAGTATAAGAAACTATGATTTTTAAGTATATGATTTTTAAAGAGTATATGATTTATGAAAAGAAGCCTACCAATGCCCGTTTTATAAAGAGCCGGCATTTATGTGTTCAATCATCTTGTAGATTAATTAATTGGCGATGAGTCTACTGAGTATTTCCCCCATGAAATGCTCACCCTACTTTTAACAGTTTTTGCAGATTTCGGAGACGGTGGCGAGCGATGAATGATGGTGGCAATAAACATTAAATGAATGAAAGTTTGACTTTAATGATTTCCGTATTTTCCAAACATTGAATAATTTGAGAAATTCAGTTATTCTTCGAAAATTATGACATTGTCAATCTCTTTACAAAATTAATGGTTCGATTTACTATTTCAAATGGTTTCTTAAATGTTTTCAATTTTATCGGCCATTACAGTTTATTTAATGTTGCTATAAATGACTTTTCAATTATTTCTTCCGCAAAAACATTATTTGAAAAGTGAGATGAAGAAGATGAAGTGGTGAACCGGGTATACGGAACTCGGGGCGCTACAAGTTGGTATCAGAGCTAGTCTGCGTTTCTGTAGACTGGTAAAATTTTCAAAAAGAATTTTCAAGAAATATTTTCGATTATAAGATTTTTTATTGATGAATATTTCCACTGCCATCATTCGTTCCACCAACTCCGAGGTAAAGAAGTTTATGATGTTTAAAGTTATTTCAGTATTTCGAATACTCATTTTTATTGATTTATGAGAAAGAATGAAGAGTATTTCGGATACTTATGATTTATGAGAAATAAGAATGTATTTCTTCGGAAATAATGATGTTGTTATGCTTTGTCATAACTTATATGATTTAATGCATGACTATGAGAAATTTTTCAGAAAGAAAACGAGTGTTGAGTATAATGGGAATAATATGATTTTTAAATAATTTTTGTCCTCGAGTTAGAAATGATGAACCCTAGATGGACTTTGCATAATTGATTTTAGACATGGCACTAAGTATGAGAAGTCAACAGAAAGGATTTGATTATATGTTCAGATTATCTATCGTTTAGATTAAACGAGAAATAGCAAGCCAGTTATGAAGTTGTGATAAGATGTTAAGATTATAAGTGATATGATTTTATTGAGACTTTTATGAGAAGCATTATGAAGTTAGAGATTTAAAGATTTGATTCTTAGTTATTGAGAATTAAGTAATGGATATTATGTTGAGTAAGTGAATTATTTCCTCTATTTTGAAGAGAAATTTTTATTATGAAGTTTGGCTTTGTGAATAAATTTTGGGAATATAATTTGTGATATATATTTATAAGTATGAGTAATCTTTTGAGCCAATTAAGGTATGGAAGGAAGTGATATTGTGATATTGAAAAATATGATTTGAAATTGTTATGTTGAGGAATTATGAATTGAATTATGGGATATTTTTGATGATATTGAAGTGTTAGATTCGTGTGAATATTGAGTTCGATGATCTTATCTTGATGGTTTATTGCATTATGGTGAAATATTATCTACGATTGAGAATTTTCATTTTTAGTCATAATATATGGGTTTATTTAAAGATTTAGTGATGCAGTTTCGATTAATTATTATTGGTTGTACTTTTGAAGTGAGTAAATATTTTGGCTACAATAATGGAAAATCTGAGATGATCAGTTGTGTGATTTTAAATTATGGGATTGTATCTTTGGGTTAAGCAAATTTGATGAGGAATCCTATATGATTTACAGAAATACTTTGCAGGAAATGTGGTGACATTTAAGTAAAGAATCTTAGTTATTTGGAAGATATTTGTTTACTGAATTTTGGGTTACAAATATTGGAAAGATAAGTTGATGATATTATGTTGATATGTTTGGGTATATTACGTAGAGAGAATATTCAGGTAATTCTTTGATTATTTTTGGAATATTCGATGATAAGAAGAAAGGAAAAATTATTATGATATGATATGTCAGTAAAGATTTGTTGAAATTTTAGAGATATATACGAATATCTGAGGTCACATGATACGATGATAAGTGACATGTTACATGAATACTACAAGATATGATGAAATTTTTACATAGGATTGGGAATTGTTTTGATTATTTTGGGAATATTCGATGATAAGAAGTTTATAGATGACAAATTATTATGGTTTGATATGTCAGTAAAGATTTATGGAAACTTGAAGAGATTTTTTTTATGGAATTACAGAAATTAGTAAAGAGACATGATGTTGTTTGGGATTATGTGAGATAATGATGATGGACGTAAGGTTAGTTGAATATAAAGGTACAATAGAAAATTGTAAGGAATGATATGATGATAATAATTGAAGGTGATAATGTATTGAGATTATGAAATAAGTTGATCATCTATGAATAAGTTATGTTGTTTTTGGTTCATAAAAATGGAATTCAAAGAATATTGAACTTTCAGTCACTTACGATTTAGAAGAATTTTTGAGTAGACACATATGTCTATTATTGATAGAAAAGTCCATGTCTTAAGAAAACAAAGTGATGCATTTAGTCAAAGTCCAGTGGATTAAATATGATAGCGATGATGCTACATAAGAGAAGAAGAAGAAGAGATTCTGATTAAGTATTCAGAAATCATAAGATCAAGTAAGTTTAATTTCGAGGACGAAATTATTTTAAGGGGGTAAGATTGTAGCGACCAAGAATTTTTTTACGCAATTAATAATTATTTTAATATTTAGAAAATTGTGTCGCTACTATTTCACCCATTATTTTGAAGTTAACGCCGCGACGGATTCGTCTAGCCAAGTCAAGAAATATCGAATTTGTTCGATTTTAAATTAAAATCCGAATTTCTAAAATTATGTTATTTTAATTATTTATTCAAAGTATTATTTCAAAATCATTTTAAATTCCAAATTATTAAAGATATCTAATTAATTATCTTAAATTAAACATTAGCCTAATTATGCTAGTATCCCATTAATTATTTTTATTCTTTCCTTTTCTTTTTAAATTATTTTCCTTCTCCATTCATCATCACTACCATCTCGGTTGAACACCACCACAATTCTCTCTTTATACCATTAGAATCTTCATCATTCATCACACACATGGCAACCCATATTTTATTCCACCTTTACATCTAATATTCTCCAACATCATCATTTTCATCACCTTAATAGCCGAAAGCATACATCTTCATCACCATTCAGAAATCAAATTCAACCCACTATATCACCATTATCATCCTCATCATCACGCCATACCATAAATCTGCAATCACTGCTCTCCCTCACGCAGCCAAGAGCTATCAGAAATCATTCTCAGTATCAATAACCTCAATCACCACTGATCAATTCACCTCTGATTCAACCACCACCATCAATGAATCTCCATCAACCCAAGTCATTCCCTGCAATACACATTTCATTCCTACTCCATTTATCCAACATCATCAATCCACCACCTAACTGCTGAACCATTCGAGCAACCCCACTGCCTCATCATGATTTCCAACCACCAAGCCACTGAATCACCACAATGTCAACCTGCACCATCATCACCGAATCAAACAGCAACCATGACCATCTCCATCATCAAGTCCACCATTGTCAAGCCACCAAAACAAAGTTTTCAATTCAACATTTAAACTGCAAACACCCAAACCACCCCATTGAAATTCACTGCCAAGCTGCCATCATCCAACACTCAATTCAATCGAATCTCCAAGTTCAGCTCAAACTCAAAAATCAAAACCCAAATCGAAACCCAGAACCTTACCTCAGCTGCAGATCACTTTGCCACCGGATTTCGCAGTTAAGACCCAACTCAAATCGCGATCTAAGCCGCGGTTTCCTTTCTGTTTCTCGCATCCAACCTCGCAACTGAAACCCAAGATTGGAACCCTGCCTTGACGCTACTCCCCGCCTCCTTGCGCCGGCGAACCACCGGCTGTAGCATCAATTTCTCCACCTCCACCTCAGATCGCCTTGTCTCTCGCTTGTCCTCTCTTTACCGATTTTCAGAGTTGAAATGAGAGAGAGAGAGAGGAGTAAAGTTTTAATTTTAATATTTTGGATTTTTGTAAATTAGCCCCAAGTTTGAAAAGTGATCATTTCAGTCCCCAAGTTTTAAAAGTTTCAAATCGGCCCTACTGCTTTAAAACCTATCATTTCAGCCTTAAGTTTTAAATGAGTTTTAATCAGCCCTTTCATTTTCAAAATCTATTATTTCAGCCTTATAGTAATATTTATTTGAGCTTCTACCCAGCTTTTGAAAATATTCATTTTTAGTCCCTCAACTTTCAAAACATCAATTTTAGTCTTCAAATTATAATTTATCATTTTGAACTATATATTCGAAAGAATAAAGTGACTTATTGGCTAAGACGAAGCGTACGGAGAATTTAAAGAAATTGAAGTCATTCCCGCTCAACCACACTCGTCAAGTTTAAGGTAGACTCGTCCCTATTAATTGATTTAAATTATGATTGCATGATAATGTCATATGACTTGTGAAAGTCATTTTTATGAAAAGTAATTATGGTTTTATTAAAGGTAAATATACCTTATATTTTTAAGTATGTTTTTATGAAAGGTAAATATACCTTATATTTTTAAGTATGTTTTTATGAAAGGTAAATATACCTTATATTTTTAAGTATGTTTTATGAAAGGTAAATATACCTTATATTTTTAAGTATGTTTAAGTATGTTTTTATGAAAGGTAAATGTACCTTATGTTTTTACGAAAAGTAGGTATACCCTATGTTTTTACGAAAATGTTTTATGAAAATGTTTGGATCATTGCTATGAAATCAATCTCCCAAGATTGCTATGAAATCAATCTCACAAGATTGCTATGTTTATGAGGATTTCGATCCTATCCTATGTTATGATGATCCCTATGTTTTCAAAAGAAAATTATGCTTGGTATACTTACTATGATTTTATGAAAAGAGAATGAGTATGACTCGGAGAAGGCCCCAGCGAGGGAGCCGGGTCGTTACAGAATGAGCATGCGGGCATGATTGGGAGAAGGCCCCTTGAGGGAGCCCAATCCGCTACCCACATCCTATGTTTTTAAAGAGTACAAGATTTTTCAAAAGAAGCCCTACCCATACCTGTTTTCTAAAGAGCCGGTATTCAATCATCTTGTGAAAATGTATTTTCTTGTGGAAAAACCCTTGAGTAGAAGGCCGTATCCCAGGAAGGACCGGGAACGCTACAAAATAGTGGAAAGACCATGAGTATAAGAAACTATGATTTTTAAGTATATGATTTTTAAAGAGTATATGATTTATGAAAAGAAGCCTACCAATGCCCGTTTTATAAAGAGCCGGCATTTATGTGTTCAATCATCTTGTAGATTAATTAATTGGCGATGAGTCTACTGAGTATTTCCCCCATGAAATGCTCACCCTACTTTTAACAGTTTTTGCAGATTTCGGAGACGGTGGCGAGCGATGAATGATGGTGGCAATAAACATTAAATGGATGAAAGTTTGACTTTAATGATTTCCGTATTTTCCAAACATTGAATAATTTGAGAAATTCAGTTATTCTTCGAAAATTATGACATTGTCAATCTCTTTACAAAATTAATGGTTCGATTTACTATTTCAAATGGTTTCTTAAATGTTTTCAATTTTATCGGCCATTACAGTTTATTTAATGTTGCTATAAATGACTTTTCAATTATTTCTTCCGCAAAAACATTATTTGAAAAGTGAGATGAAGAAGATGAAGTGGTGAACCGGGTATACGGAACTGGGGGCGGTACAGCTCAGTCAACTAAGCTTATACCATGTATATATATATATATACATTTTTTTTATGGACGACTTTTTCTTTTAATTTTCCCTGTCTTTTACCATCTTTGTGAAGAACTTTTCATACTTCCTTTCTATATGACCCCTGTAGTGAGCTTTCAGATTGGCAACTCCCAAACCAGTTGGCTTTAGAGTATCTGGTTTAAAGAACCCCTCAGACGTACTTGCCCGAGTCATAAAGGCTTAAATAGAAAAGTTAAAGATGTTTAAATGTCTTATGTGTAAGTCCACTCTCCGTACTTGCTTTCTAATTGACCCATGTAGCGAGCTTTAGGTCAATGACTCCCAAGCCAGTTGGCTTTAGGGCACCAGGTTTGAAAGATCCCTCAAACTTACTTACTCGAGTCAAAAAGGCATTTGAAGAGCAGAATAAGACCTTCAGCATTTTTCTATTTTTATGCTGGAAATGGTTTATACCCGTTGACCAAACTGCAATGACTAAAGTGCAAAACCAAGAACCACAGACCTCCAACCCGTTAATACATAAAAATTCCAACCATTCTACCCACAAACTTGCCTTTTAGCATGATTGGTTCTAATTTAGGGATGGGATGTCTAATGATCTAAGTTAGAGAATTTTCAAGTCATTCCTAAGTTCAAATTGCATAAACTTTTCCCCACATGTATTAAACAAAATCGCTTACACAAGTAATTATCCAACGCTGGCTATGTGTGCAATGAATATTAATCTAGCAAAACATAACTAGTTCAAAATAAGTTCATGCTTTTATGTTGTCCAATTTTCAAGCCTAAGCACAAATTGATTTATACTACATCCTAGGCAATAAACATGTCAACACAAATTTTCAAATATATATTTTTTTGGAGCGTTAGATAGCAAATAAAAGATCCAGTTGTTGCATTGATTACTAGGGGTTGAAGAGTTATAGAGTATCAATTAATACAGGCCCATAAGAACAAAAGTAATTACAACCTAAAATTAGCAACTACCCCCAAACTTAAAAATTACATTGCCCTCAATGAATCAATTAAAACAAAGAGGAATAAAAATAGAAGGCAAAGTAAAAAGAAAAATATCAGGGACTTCCTGGGGGTAGGTCCGACTACTGTGGCTGAGAAGGTCTTGCGGCATCCTTATCCAATCGGCCTTCTATCCTCTCCAATCTCGCTTCAATACCCTCGACTCTCCTTTTGTTCTCCTCCAATCTGCTCTCAATGGAGAAGAGCATGGCTAACACCCGTGCGATCTGACCGCTGAATTCTGTCATCGTATGGGGCATGATGCTCTGCTCTCCAGCGATGTTAGCTTGAACCAGACGGCCAAGTTGTTGTTCTAGAATTTCCAGCTGCCTGTGCTGTGCTGCTTCAGCTTCCCTCCTCATGTTGACTGTGCGTGTCAAGTCAGGTAAGTCCAATAGCATCTGTCGTAGGAGTCTCTCATCACCGGGAGGAGCTGGTATATGTATCGGTGCGGCTGGTCCCGCAGGGTCAACTGGTGCAACAGGGTCCACTGGGGCTAATGGAGGAGGAGGTGGGCCTCGAGGAACCATAGGCCTCGTGCTCTCTCGAGTACGTCTGCTGATAATGGTTCCCAGAGGTGCAGGCTCTTCATGGGGCAACAGCTCAACTCCTTCGGCCATGCAGATAGCACTGATCAAGCAGGGAAACATGATCTGGTGGCCTATGTCCAGCTGGGAAGCAAGTGTATTAATGAAATCAAAAACATGTCTTCCCAAGTCCAACTTGCGTCCCCTGGCCAGATGATGAATCATTCGAGCCCGGTCTTCATTGAATTCTGTCCTGTATGATGTGGGATCAATGTTGCGACACATGAAGATGTGTAGAATCCTAATACTCTCAGTGAGCTCTCGATGTTCAAAGAACCCCGGCTTCTCTAATTCCACATTCGGCCGACCATACAAGAAGCTAGTGATCATATCAATGTCCAAATCATTCGGGACCTGCTCAATCCCCACTCTTGTCAGCTCCAAGACCCTCTCAATGATGGCTGGCGAGAAACAGATCCATCTACCCCGCACCCATTTCAATAGCATGGTTGAAATTGGCGAGAAATTCTTTGACCATTAATAGATAAGGCTTGTGCGGAGTGCTTGCCAATTTATGCCAACCCACTCTGTCAATCAGGTGAGCCAACTCGGTATCTGGGAATTCAGATATTATCAATTCTCGTTCAGTCCAAATTTTCTTCCCCTTGAGCAGGACCTCATATCTGTGCAGTTCCTCGCTGCCCAGAAACCTCTGAATATTTCCTATTTCTCCTTGTTCGGTGTACTCTGGTTCCTCAGTCGTGGCTCCTCATTTCCGCTTAGAGGGACCAGCCTTACCCTTCCCTTTCTGTGAAGCGGTGGCCTTCAGAGGCATTATGGTACCTATAAAGAACAAACTCATCTTTAGAACCAATGTGTGAGTGGGAAAATACAAGAATAATGGCACAAACCCCCAAACTTGTGAAAAATTGCACAATAGAAGTGAAAAGAATATAAGACTGACTAGTGCTTTTCAACCTCAGTTATCGTGATGAAAAATAAATTTTTTTGAAAAGTGTCCTGAGCACAATAAAGTAGGTTACTTCATGAGCCACATATTAAAATTTGAGAGCAAACGGACAACTGATGAATTGTGAAATGGCATGACGAAATTGTGACGTGAGCGTACAATGGCCCTGTAGTGACCTTGCAATGGTGCAATGTGGCTTGCAATGATGCTAGGAATTCAATCATGCAAATTTGTGTATTGTAATGAGCAAAAAAAAAAAAAAAAACAAAAACAAAATTAGAGCATAAATTCAATGAGAAACATGTAACAATGATATGTGCTCAAATGGATTTCTCAAATTGCAACAAAACTCTCACTAGTACAAAAAGGCATAAAAAAATGAGGAAAATACGTCGATTTTTCAAAAAATCGACGCATAAAATAGGACGGTGGCATTTTTGTAATTAAAATTTAGGAACAGGCGTCGGTTTCTATTTTAAACCGAAGCGCAAAGTCGGATCGGCCGACTTTACGCGTCGGTTTTTCTCTAAACCGATGCAAGAAACGCCGGTTTCTCGCATCGGTTTAAGTTGAACTGACGCACAAAGCCAGCCGGTCCGACTTTGCGCGTCGGTTCACCTTGAACCGACGCGAGAAACCGGCGTTTCTCGCGTCGGTTTTTCCAAAAAAACCGACACCTATTCTTATAAATTTTTCCCAGTATTTTCATACACACTCTCGCGCCTCTTTCTCTCTTTCAGTACACTTCTCTCTATACTCTCACGCCTCTCTCTCTCACAATTCACTCTCACAATTTCTCTCTACTCTCACGCCTCTCCCTCTCTTGTGAACGTCACCGCCTCCACCGCCCGGTACACTTCTACCGCCGCCACCTCCTACATTGTAAGACCCGATTCTCATTTTTGTTTATAAGTATGTATATGTATTTGTGTATATATATTTATGTGTATATATATGTGTCTGCGTGTATATATATATTTGTGTTTGTGTGTGTGTGTGTGTGTATATATATATATGACTGTGTATATATTTGTGTGTGTATGTATGTGTATATATATATATATAGATATGTATGTATGTGTGTCTATATATATATATATTTGTTATTATATAAATATGATAATTACATGTTAATATGTATAAATGTGTTAATTAAATTTTAATATATATAAATTTGGGTGTTAAATTTATATTGTTGATTTTAAGTTAGTAGATAGATAAGTTTTAATATTTTAATTATTGGAGTTGAAATTATGAGATATTAAGTCATGAAATCTTAGCTTCACTTTTTAGGAATTGAGAATGGATTTCGAATTAAACTTGGAGTAGTTGATGATGTTGAAGTTTGATTTGAGTTGTATTAGATTTTTGAATATGTCGAGGATGAACATTTTGGTTTATTGTGATATGTTGATTATTCCTATAGGTTGGTTAAGTCCAATTTTTAGGGGAGGTTGTGTCAAAAGTTTTGTAAATTTTTGTAAATAAAAAATGAGAATTATAGTTTAAAGTGATTTTCACTATTACAGAATTGACCATACTAAATAAATATTTACTCAAAACTAATAAAAAATTTTAATTATATCTTCACATATAGGTCATTGATATGGATCGGGGTTGGATGTATGGCAGACGTAATAGACATGAATATGTAAAAGGTGTTGAAGAGTTTATGAAATGTGCGGATGAAAACAAAAGAAAGAAAGGTGAAACAATGATTTTGTGTCCTTGTTACGATTGTAAGAACTTGAGAAAGTTCGTAGTTTTGATCAAGTGAAGAGTCATTTGATTCGTCGTGGATTTAAAGAAGGTTATACACGATGGATATAGTATGGTGAGAGTATGCTTCCCAGGACGAGCACTGGTGACGATGTTGGTGATCAGCAGCAGAATAATTCAAGCAATATTTGTGAGAATGATTTGGAAAATGACGAAAATGATATGATAGACGATATGATGCGTAATATACAAGGGGAATACATTAAAAAACCTCCTGTATTAGATAACTTGTTCAACGAGTCTGAGAAGCCTTTGTTTTCTGGTTGTAATAAATTCACTAAATTGTCTGCAGTACTAAAATTGTATAACTTGAAAGCAAGCAATAGGTGGAGTGATAAAAGTTTCACGGCATTATTGGGACTGTTACGAGAGATACTTCCGGAAGATAACGAACTTCCTAGTTCAATTTACGAGGCAAAGAAATTGTTGTGCCCGATGGGTATGGAGATTGAGAGGATACATGCATGTCCAAATGATTGTATACTGTATCGAAATGATTACAAGGACTTGCATCTATGTCCAAAGTGTGGGGCATCACGATATAAACGGAAGAACGTGAATGATAATTGTGGTGATAAGAAAAGCCCTCCGGAAAAGGTGTTATGGTATTTACCTGTAATACCAAGATTTAAACGTTTGTTTGCCAATACAATGGATGCAAAGAACTTGCGGTGGCATGCCGACGGGAGAAAAGAAGATGGAAAACTAAGACACGTGGCTGATTCTCCTCAATGGAGGAATATTAATAGGTTGTTTCCCGAGTTTGGGGGCGAAGAGAGAAATCTTAGGCTGGGACTATGTACAGATGGGATGAACCCACACGGTAATATGAGTAGTCGACATAGCACTTGGCCGGTTCTTTTGGCTATTTACAATCTTCCTCCTTGGTTATGTAGGAAGCGCAAGTATATCATGTTATTTTTGTTAATATCAGGGCCCAAACAACCGGATAATGACATAGATGTTTATCTAGCCCCACTAATTGAAGATTTAAAACTATTGTGGGATGAAGGCGTGTCTGTGTTTGATGCATATACCCAGATGAATTTCACCTTACGTGCTATGATATTTTGCACCGTAAATGATTTTCCAGCTTATGGTAACTTGTCAGGTTATACTAACAAAGGACCTAAAGCATGTCCCATTTGTGAAGAAGACATGATTGATCTTTGGTTGAAAAACTGCAAGAAAAATGTCTTCATGAGTCATAGAAGATTTCTCCCTATTGACCACCCTTATCGCAAGAAGAAAAAGCCATTCAATGGAAAAATCGAGGCTCGAACAGCTCGCTTACCATTAACAGGAGGTGAGGTATATGAACGAGTTAAAAATTTTGATGTTTCATTTGGAAAAACTTTTAAGCCTCCTCAGAAGAGTCTTTGGAAGAAAAGGTCCATATTCTGGGATCTACCTTATTGGAAACATTTATCTGTAAGGCATTGTCTTGATGTAATGTACGTGGAGAAAAATGTTTGTGATAGCATCATTGGGACATTGTTGAACATTCCAGGAAAGATGAAAGATGGTATTAAAGTCAGGAAGGATATGGTAGAAATGGGGATAAGGGATCAATTAGCACCGCAAGAGTCGGAAAAACGTACTTATTTACCCCCATCTTGCTATACTTTGTCGAGAAAAGAGAAAACAAGTTTTTGTGATTGCCTGCATACTATTAAGGTTCCATCTGGGTACTCATCAAACATTAAAAGTCTTGTCTCGATGAAGGACTTAAAATTGGTTGGTATGAAGTCTCATGATTGTCATGTCGTAATGCAACAATCGTTACCAGTTGCAATTCGAGGCATTCTCCAAAAATATGTTAGACAAGTCATTATAAAACATTGTTTTTTCTTCAATGCAATTTGCAGCAAAGTTATTGATCCGGAGGAGTTGGATGATTTGCAGGCCGATATTGTTATCACTCTATGTCAATTTGAAATGTATTTTTCGCCATCATTTTTTGACGTTATGGTGCACTTACTTGTTCACTTGGTGAGAGAAATTAAGATTTGTGGTCCAGTATTCTTGAGGTATATGTATCCATTTGAGAGATACATGGGTATATTGAAAGGATATGTGAGAAATAGATTTCGACCTGAAGGTAGTATCATTGAAGGTTATGCTGTTGAGGAAGCTATTGAATTTTGTACTGATTACTTGGATGACGTTGAGACTATTGGTGTTCCTAAATCTCGGCATGATGGAAGACTTGAAGGTAAATGTACTATTGGATGCAAGTCAATTGTCCCCAATGTTGAATTGCGATATAAAGCACACCTCCTTGTATTACAACACCTTCCTGAAGTTCATCCATATTTGGACGAGCATATGTCCATCATAAGGCAGCAGAATCCTTCAAAAGTTGAAAGGTGGGTAACTAATGAACATAATCGTTCATTTGCAAAATGGTTCAAAGATAAAGTCATGAAAGAATTGTCACAAACACCGAATACAATTGTTGAAACGGTAAAGTGGTTAGCTTACGGTCCTACCACGATTGTGAGGTCATAAGAAGCATATGACATTAATGGGTATACTTTTTACACTAAACGTCAAGATGATAAGAGTGCAGTGCAAAACAGTGGAGTGACAAGTAGCACTATCAAGAGATTTTTCAAATGCTAAAGATACCATGCCAGTAGATGCCTCGATGTCCTATTATGGTATCATTGAAGATATTTGGGAACTTGATTATAGGGAGTTCAAGTTTCCTCTCTTCCAATGTAAATGGGTTGATAACCGACGGGGTGTTCGGGTGGATGAATTAGGATTCACTATGGTGGATTTCGGCCGGTTGGGTTATCTAGACGAGCCATTCATACTTGCATCACAAGCCAAACAGGTATTTTATGTTCTTGATCCTGCCGATACTAAGTGGTCAGTCGTCCTTCAAGGAAACAGACGCATTGTTGGGATTGGTGATGTAGTAGATGAAGAAGATTATGATCACTTTGATGAAACCCCTCTATTTTCTATCGGTATACAACAGAGTGCAACTTTAGGGGAAGATAACATTGAATCAAATTATATACGTTGGGATCATGAAGAAGGATTATGGATTGACCGTCGTTCCTGATTATTAATTGTATGAGTTTATTTACACAGTCTTTGCTTTTAACTTTCTTTTATTTTTCATATATGCTCTATACATTTTTAATAACTTCTTTTGTCATTTTGATAACAATAATTTATTAATACGTTGTTATATGTGCGGGTACGTTAAAAGTAGTCTCAATATAATGGCCGAGTCTTCATCATCTTCAGATGATCATCGTGCTACCAGTACCAAAAGGACTAGAGGGCCAACAATGTGTAAGAACATGAAGAAGGCCGATGAAGTGAATGTCATCGAGTTCGATGACAAACATAGGCCAATCGGACCAGGCAAGGGGAACTTCAAACACTATGTCGGGTGTTTGGCCCGTATTCACGTTGACATTAACATCAGTGATTGGCACAAGGTTGATCCCGGCCTTAAGGACTTGATGTGGGAAGAAATAAAGGTACTATCAGTACATACATGGTTAATTGATAACGTTTCGTAATTTTTTCTTATAACATCGCATATTATATTCGTCTTTCAGAGGGAGTTCAACATCCCCGATGACGCAGCAAAAAAAAGGGTGTTGAAAGTTGCGGGGATGCGATGGAAAGATTTCAAGACTCGGCTGGTTCATGAATATATCACACATGACCACCCGAAATACACATCTCCTACGCAACTTTACTCTTTTATAACTGAAGAGCAATGGGACTCGTTTAAGAAAGAACGCCAGACTGATAAATTTAAGGTATATATATTTAATTGTACGCATGTGATTTATTTAGTTGGAAATTAAATACTTGATGTGACAATTTCAGGAAAAAAGTAAGAAAGCCAGGGATGCTCAATTGCGAAACGAGCATCCACATTATATGGGCTCAGCTGGTTATGCGGGGATGAAGCCATAGTGGGTAGTCAGTGACCCACTGTCTTCAAGTTCTTCATGCGACATGATTAGCTCGTCGATTGTAAGTGAGGATCGAAGTTTAGATTGGACTCGAGCTAGATCGAAGAAGAAAGAAGATGGAAGTTATTACATCCCCAACGAGAAAACGAGGGGGGTGTTTGATAAAATTGTAAGTATATCATGATTATTTTTTCATAATTTAAATTCAAATTTACTTAAATATATACTTATATTTATGTTTCATTTTTCTGTTAATAGGTTGAAAAAACTGAGCAGTCCACGCAGGGGACATTTGTGGCAAGTAGACAGCACGATATTTTAAGTGAAGCCCTTGGTAAGCCGGATCACCCTGGTAGGGTGAGGGGGTATGGCGTCTATGTGACCACGAGGGATGTTTACGGAAAGCCTGATGATTACATTAGAAGTTCCTGTGGGGTCGTCTCAGTAGACGATATTAAGGAGATGATCAGGTCAGAGATGGAGGATAGTATTGCCGAGCGGGTCAGGCATCAGACCATGTCGGAGATACAGAGTAAATTCGATACTATGCAGAGGGACTACCATAGTATGCAGACTAAATACGATGCTATCCTACAGCGCCTGGGCTTAAATGTTGAGGCCGAGGTGGACGTAACTCCACAGCCCCGACCACCAACTCGCAGCAGTTGCTACTCCGTGGATCCAGATCCATTTCATGGACTTCAGGTATTTAATGTTATGTTATTTAGAATTTTTTAACATTATTTATGTTATTTCAACTGGAAGTTGCTAAAATATATGTTCAATGATGTTATACAATAGAAGCCGTCTCCTTGTTGTCTCGCCATTAGTCTTAATGGTGAGAAATAAATAGTAGCGAGCGGGATGGTTTATCCAGCCGGACCCGACACGGTGGTGCATCATCAACCTCTTTGGCCTGATCATGCTAAGGTGTCCATTGACCACATTGTCGATGGTGCAGAAGCGTGTTGTATTCCAGTGCCATCTCAATAACACACCACAGTGGGGGAAGCTATTGGAAGCTTCTTGCAATGGCCCAAGGAGTTGGTAATTTTTGGAGAGGTACAAACATTTAGTTATATAAAAGATTCTGTCAATATTAATTTCTTTTAAATTTGTATAACTGAAGATGATAAAAATTATCTTGTTGCAGGAAGAGGCACCACAACAGGAAAAAAATTTAACGAAGGAAAAACACCCCAGAGTTTCGAAATGTCATCAACTCAGCGACCTGCGATTGTTGATGATGAGACGTTGCAACGTCTGGGTGATGATTGTAAAATGTTACACACTCTGGTCATTCAATTGCCTGTTGGTGATGACTTCTACCAGGTACCCGTTGATGCCGCCGTGTTCAACTTTGCATTCGATGATGTTTTTATGTTACAGTCGGAGACATCACCGTCTTGCTTACGATGCAATGGTTGGATCCATCAATCTTACAAGTATTTTCATTGTAAGACTTCTGATCAAAAAGAAAAAATTCAATTTAAATCATTAATTTATTTCTATTTATTGGCATTATTATTTTTTCGGTACCTCCATGAGATGTGTCAGGAATACGGTATTGAATCGATTGGATTCATGTCTCCGACACAAATTGCATCGATTTCAGTAAGAACAAATGCAAATGGTGTTATAAATTACTTGGCCAGCACCATGAAGGCAATGAAAACTAAGAAATTCATTCTAGCACCGTATTTTCAGGAGTAAGACCGTTGATATTCTCTAATTTTTAACCTAATTTGAATGATATGATATTTAAAGTTGTATTTACACGTTCATAATACGTAGGAATCACTGGATGTTGCTAGTTATTTCTCCTGAGAAGAATACGGTGTACTTCTTAGATTCAGCTGCTGCATCTAAGCGTGACTTGGATATCAAGCCGATATTGAACACGTAAGTTAGGAAACTTTTAATGAAATAATTGTGGAGTTGTGGTGAAATTGATTGCGGAGTTATGATTGTTGAGAAGTTGATAGTTTTGAATAGCAGGGTCCCCTTACAGGTTGGATAAGTTCAATTTATAGGGGAGACTCTGCCAAATTTTTTGTAGGATGTTTGAGTCTTAATTTTTTTGTAACTTGTTGATATAATTTATTGAAATTTTAGGGCTTTCAAAATGTATTGGACAGTTGGAGGCATGAGGAAAAAATCCAATACAACGTGGAAAAACGTAAAAGTATGAAAACACGGATTTAAACTTTATTAAAAATCTTTGAATTATTTCTATATTTTATTTAGTTTGATTATTAATATTGTTATTTTTCAATGTGAATATTTCAGTGTCCTCAACAACCTGGAGGGTCTGAGTGTGGCTACTATGTTATGAGAAATATGTATGAGATAGTCACAGAACACTTTCAACTTACTTCATTAGAAAAGGTATAAGTCATTGAAAATGAGAATTTTAATAATGACTTTATATTTTATGAAAAAATAACTAATAATTTATTTTGATTGTTTGTAGGCATTTAAAGAATATTATTCAACGGAGGAAGTAATCGAGATTCAAAACTTATGGGCAAAATACTTCGTTCATAGGTTTGTGTAAATCGAAGCGTAATCAAAACTTGCACTTACATATATATTTAATTTGTATCATAAATTAACAATTTGTAAGTATAATTGTTGTTAATTTAATTTTATTACGTATATATCGATTATATATATTTATTTGGTGATGCGCATGTTCAGGTTATCGCAGACCACGTCCTAGTCACTGCAGGTCACGACCTGCAGTGGCCTGGGTCATTACAAGTCACGTCCAGGTGATTGCAGGCCACGACGTGCAGTGGCCTGGGTCATTGCAGGCCACTGCAGGTCACGACATGCAGTGACCTGGGTCATTGCAGGCTACGTCCAGGTCACTGCATGTCACGACGTGCAGTGACCTGGGTCATTGCAGGCCACGTCCAGGTCATATAATATATATTCAAAAAAAAAAAAAAAAAAGTTTAGGCGTCGGTTCTAAAGATAAAACCGACGCCCAAAGCTATTTTGGGCGTCGGTTCCAAAATTAAAACCGACGCCCAAAATCGACTTTGAGCATCGGTTTTATACAGAAACCGACGCCCAAAGTTTTTTTTTTTTACTTTAGGCGTCGATTTTAAACTAGATCCGACGCCCAAAGCTGATTTTGGGCGTCGATTTACAACCGCCGCCTAAAGTCGAGACTTTACGCGTCTGTGTCATATGTGTCGCCGCTACAACCGACGCGTATTCCGTTTTCCAACCGAAGCGAATTCCTATTTCTGTACTGGTGTCTTGTTTGGACGATTTGTCGAACACCTTGTATGCATAAGAAAAATAATGAAGAAATCATAACATTATGCAAATGGAAGGTTCCCAAATTATTCATCCATCAAAACAACACAAAATCCATCCAAAAACTAACCTAACCCATACTCCAATCGATCAAAATTTCGAAATATGCAAAAATAGAGCAAAAATCGGTCAAAAAAGGAAAATACCAAATTCCTATGATTTCATACCTTGATTTTGTGATTAGGGGTGTTGAAAACCTTGATTATGCACGAAATTGATGGTGGTAACTTCAAGATTCGAGGGTCGAACGAACTAGTGGCGAGCTAGAGGTGTTTTAACCCGGCAGCGTGAATATGAAACAAGTGAAGCTTCCGGGTTTTAAAAAAATGAATTGATGAGTTCCGGAGTGGCTCGAAGAGCATTGACTCGTTGTACGTGCCCGTAGGACCAATAACGAGGCAAAGAGCCAAAAGAATCAAGTAGGCAATGCAAGGATTTATGCAAGCGTGGATGGATGAGTGCTCGAGTGCAAATACCTCATTTACGTTGCATAACAAAGTGGAAGAGGAGCCAAAGTTATTAAAATGCATTTGGATCAAGGAACAACAAGAAAATTGGGCAGCAACTGATTCACGGTCGTAACGCCCAAAAATTACGGCCGTAACAGATTCACGGTCGTAAACTATGATCTCACGGCCGTAACATCATCAACACAAAATTATGCAGAAGAGGACTTACGGCCGTAATACAAATCCTCACGGCCATAAATAAAGTTTAGTAGTTTTTATTTTTTTTATTCAGAGAGTCGCTTATGGCCGTAAAAGACATTGTCACGGCCGTAACATATGTTTTGATTTTTAGACCGTAAGTCACTTACGGCCGTAAACTTAAAACTTACGGGCGTAACTTAGGCACCGAAATTTAGGATAATGTTAGGCGTTTTAGTTTTAGTTGAATTCTAGTTTATTTTTAGTTGCTTTATTTTGTTAGCTTATTTATATGGCTTTATTCAGCATTGTAAACAACAACTTTTATTCTTGAGATTAATGATATTGAAGGTGAGACATTCCCTTAACCTTCTTCTTGTTCTCGTTGAACAAATTTGAAGTTATCAAAGGATTTGACAACCTTTGTGGCGTTCCCCTTTGTGGTTCTTATCTCCGCATCTTAACGGGTTTTGGGTTTAATATACCTATAGTTCTTGCGTCGTGAGGTCGGGGTTGCATTGTTATCGTCTACTAATTGGATTTTAGAGCTTTTCGGCATTTAATTCCACGTGTTCTTGGTGATCCCCGTATCGGATCACATCATCTGGTATCAGAGCCTGTCTCTAAATCCAAGTATTTAGTATTCCAGTTCTTTTCTTTTATTTCCAGTTATTATTCATTCAAAAAATAAAAAGTGTTGTTGATTTGATTCAAGAAATCAAGAAAATAATCTTTGGCAAATCTTTCCAACAATTCTTGTTTCCATTAAATTCCTTATTCTTGATTCCATAAAACTTCTTCTTACAATAAAATTCTTGTTTCCATAATTCCATCTTCAAATTTCCTAATTCCAATTTTTCCATCAACTTTCCTTATTTCCACTTTGGGGTTTACTCCACAAGGACCAAATTCGTGATTAGTTTGGTGGGCTCTTTGAGAACCTGGGAAAAAGGGAATAGAGAGGAAAAAGGCAGAGTGGTGAGATTAATAGAGGGAAAAAGCCAATTTGAGTGATACACGAGTGTTAAAACACGTGAGGATCTTTATTTAATTTTTTTTTCTCTTTTCTATAATACTAATCATGTCACAGAAGGAAGTTTCGTCGACGGAAAAGGATCTGCAAGACTTTAAAATGCTTGCAATGATGGAGGAACAGTTTGCAAAATTGAAGGCGAGGTTGGATGCGAAGTTGGAATCAAAATTTGGTCCACAATCCGGCGTGAATGTGGAAAGGGCGAATAATCCGGGGGAGACACGTGGTGCGAGAATTGTTCAACCACGTCAACAACAACCGCGCAATTTTCCTAATTTACGGAGACCACTAAGGTATGACTTCAACGCACAACTTAGAGCTAGGAATGAACGTGTTGAGGTTGTCGATAGTGATGAAGATAGTGGTGAATTGTCTGTTACTAGTGTTGGTAGGAGACGAGATCGGGGAGAAAGACGTGATAGGGGATATAGGCGTGATCATAGGGATGATGTAGATGGGCATGTTGGTAATATTAAAATGTCCATTCCCTCGTTTCAAGGTAAAAGTAATCCAGACGTTTATTTTGAATGGGAAAAGAGGGTAGAATTAATTTTTGATTGTCATAATTATTCTGAAGCTAAAAAGGTTAAATTGGCAGTCGTAGAATTTACTGATTATGCTATAGTATGGTGGGATCAATTGGTTACTAGTAAAAAGAGGAATGGGGAGAGGCCTATTGAAACTTGGGATGAGTTGAAGGCCCTTATGAGAAAACGATTTGTGCCTGTACATTACTATAGGGATCTCTACCAAAAACTACAAACCCTTTCCCAAGGTAGTAAGAGTGTGGAGGATTACCATAGGGAGATGGAGGTTGCCATGATTAGGGCAAATATAGAGGAAGACCCGGAGGCAACCATGGCTAGGTTTTTAAATGGTTTAAATCAAGATATTGCTAATGTTATTGAATTGCAGCATTATATCGATTTGGAGGAGATGCTTCACATGGCCATGAAAGTGGAGCGACAATTAAGAAGGAAGGGAACTTCAAAATTCTCTACAAGTTCCAATTCTTTTGGTAAGTCTACATGGAGAGGGACTTCTAAAAATGATGGGGTTGTGCAGAAAAATAAATTTGAGGCACCGAAGGGAAAAATAGAGCCACCCAACAAAGGTAAAATTGCTTCTGATTCTCAAACTCCTAGGACTAGAGATATTAGTTGTTTAAAATGTTCCGACTTAGGACATATTTCTTCACAATGTCCAAATAAACGAATATTGGTTATGCGTGACGGGGTATTAAGTTCGGAGGATGAGAAAGAGGGAGAAGTGGAGGATGAGTATAAGGATATGCCAGCTTTAGAGGATGTTAGTGAAAATGATGATGGGGACCATGCAGTAGCTAAATCACTTGTCACTAGGAGAGCCCTTAGTACTCGAGTTAAGGTGGAAGAGTCGGGTGAGCAGCGAGAAAATATATTTCATACTACGTGCTTTGTGAATAACAAGGTGTGTAGTTGATTTGGCGATTGGGAAGTATGAAGATAGCGTGGTTTGTGATGTGGTACCAATGCATGCGGGGCACATCTTGTTGGGCAGGCCATGGAAATTCGATAGGAAGGTTATTCATGATGGTTTTAAAAATAGGTATACCTTCACTAAGGATGGGAAAAATATCAAACTAATGCCTTTGTCACCTCAACAGGTCTATGAAGACCAACTGAAATTAAATAGTGAGGAAGAGAGAAAGAGGGTCCGGACCGCGATCCCGGAAAAAGGAGAGTTGAGTGAACAGAAGAGGGTCGGGACCACGATCATGGAAAAAGGAGAGTTGTGTGAAAAACCGAGAGTTGGGACCACAATCCCAGAAAAAGGAGAGGGTGTGAAGAATGCCAGCAAAAATAAAATAGAGAAAACAAAGGTGAGCTTCTACGCAAAACATAGTGATATCACCAAAGCTATTTCTACAAATAAACCAGTGATTTTACTCATGTATAAGGAATCTCTCCTTGTACTTGATGAAGCTAATCACTGCCTCCCCAGTTTAGCTGTGTCTCTTTTGCAGGAATTTGCAGATTTATTTCCCGAGGAGATTTCTAGTGGGCTGCCGCCAATTCGAGGGATTGAACACCAGATTGACTTCGTGCCGGGAGCAGTCATTCCAAACAGGCCAGCTTATAGGAGTAATCCCGAAGAGACCAAAGAGCTACAAAAGCAGGTTGAAGAGCTGTTGAAAAAGGGCTATGTTAGGGAAAGCATGAGCCGATGTGTAGTACCAGTTTTGTTGGTGCCAAAAAAAGATAGGACTTGGAGGATGTGCGTGGATTGTAGAGCAGTCAACAATATTACGGTAAAGTATCACCATCCCGTACCTAGACTTGATGACATGCTTGATGAACTATATGGTGCTTGTATATTTAGCAAAATAGACCTTAAGAGTGGTTATCACCAAATTCGAATGAAAGAAGGTGATGAATGGAAAACCGCCTTCAAAACCAAATATGGTTTATATGAATGGATGGTTATGCCATTCGGCCTCTCAAAGGCACCTAGCACTTTTATGAGACTAATGAACCATGTTTTACATGCTTACATTGGTAAATTTGTTGTGTTATACTTTGATGACATTTTGGTATATAGTAAGAACTTAGGTGATCACATTGAGCATTTAAGATCTGTTTTGGAAGTTTTAAAAACTGAAAAACTATATGCTAATTTTAAAAAGTGTACTTTTTGCATGGAAAAAATAATTTTTCTTGGGTTCGTTGTTAGTGCTAATGGTGTTGAGGTAGATGAGAAGAAAATTCGTGCTATTAAAGAATGGCCAACTCCCAAAAGTATTACCGAGGTTAGGAGCTTCCATGGGTTGGCTGGGTTTTATAGAAGGTTTGTTAAAGATTTTAGCACACTTGCAGCACCACTCACAGAAATAGTCAAGAAAAGTGTAGGATTCCATTGGCGGGAAGCAAGAGAAAATGCTTTTAAAGTACTTAAGGATAGGTTATGTTCTGCACCGGTTTTAGCTTTACCTAACTTTAACCAAACCTTTGAGATTGAATGTGATGCATCAGGAATAGGTATTGGAGCCGTTCTTATGCAGGAAAAAAGGCTGATTGCATTTTTCAGTGAAAAGCTGAGTGGGGAGTTTTGAATTATCCTACCTACGACAAGGAGCTTTATGCTCTTGTTCGTGCCTTGGAGACATGGCAGCACTATTTGTGGCCAAAGGAATTCGTCATACACACTGACCACGAGTCACTGAAACACCTCAAGGGACAAGGTAAGCTAAACAAAAGACACGCCCGTTGGATGGAATTCATTGAGACTTTTCCATATGTCATTCGCTATAAACAAGGTAAGGAAAATGTGGTAGCAATGCCCTTTCTCGCAGGTACGTACTTCCAAACTCTTTAAATGCGAAGTTACTTGGGTTTGAATATATAAGAGGTATGTATGCTAATGACCCTGATTTTTCTACCATTTATGCTTCATGTGAAAAGGGTGTAATTGATAAACTTTGTGTGCCTAATTGTTCTATGCGTGAATTGCTAGTGCGTGAGCCTCATGGTGGGGGGTTAATGGGACACTTTGGTGTTATTAAGACGTTAGAGACTTTACAACAGCACTTTTATGTGCCTAAAATGAAAAGGGATGTTCACCATATTTGTGAAAGGTAACTTGTAAAAAATCTAAGTCTAGGGTCTTACCACAAGGTTTGTATACACCTTTGCCCGTACCTAATGAACTTTGGGTAGATATATCTATGGATTTTTTGTCAGGCTTGCCTAGGACAAAAAAGGGTAGAGACTCGATATTTGTGGTGGTAGACAGATTTAGCAAAATGACGCATTTTATTCCTTGTAATAAAACTGATGACGCAACAAACATAGCTGACTTATTCTTTAGGGAAGTTGTAAGACTCCATGGGGTACCTAATAGTATTGTGTTTGATAGGGGTGTTAAGTTCCTAAGGTACTTTTGGAAAGTCTTGTGGGGGAAGATGGGTACTAAATTGTTATTTTCTACTACATGTCACCCGCAAATTGATGGTCAAATGGAGGTAGTTAATAGGACATTAATCCAACTTTTGCGCACTATAATAAATAAGAATTTAAAAAGTTGGGAGGAATGTTTGCCATTTGTGGAATTTGCTTATAATCGAGCTGTGCATTCTACTACTTCATGTTCACCTTTTGAAGTTGTTTATGGTTTCAGCCCGCTAACTCCTCTTGATTTGAATCCTTTACCTGTAGATGAAAGGAGCAGTTTGGACGGGACGAAAAAGGCTAAGCTTGTGAAAGAACTTCATGAGAAGGTGAAAGAGCAAATTGAAAATAAAAATGAGCGTTATGCGACTCATGCCAACAAAGGTAGGAGGCAAGTGACGTTGGAGCGGGTGATTGGGTGTGGGTGCACTTGCGAAAGGAGCGATTCCCAACTCAAAGAAAGTCCAAGTTGCAGCCAAGAGAGGATGGACCTTTTCAGATCCTTGAAAAGATAAATGAGAATGTATATAAGCTCGATCTTCCAGGTGAGTATAATGTGTCTGCTTCTTTTAATGTTGCTAATATTTCTCTGTTTGATGCAGGAGATGATTCGAGGATGAATCATTTTCAACAGGGAGGGGATGATGAGTTCCGGAGTGGCTCGAAGAGCGTTGACTCATTGCACGTGCCCGTAGGACCAATAACGAGGCAAAGAGCCAAAAGAATCAAGCAGGCAATGCAAGGATTCATGCAAGCATGAATGGATGAGTGCTCGAGTGCAAAGACCTCATTTACGTTGCATAACAAAGTGGAAGAGGAGCCAAAGTTATTACAATGCATTTGGATCAAGGAACAACAAGAAAATTGGGCAGCAACTGATTCACGGTCGTAACGCCCAAAAATTATGGCCGTAACAGATTCACGACCGTAAACTATGATCTCACGGCCGTAACATCATCAACACAAAATTATGCAGAAGAGGACTTACGGCCGTAATAAAAATCCTCACGGCCGTAAATAAATTTAGTAGTTTTTATTTATTTTTATTCAGAGAGTCGCTTACGGCCGTAAAAGACATTGTCACGGCCGTAACATATGTTTTGATTTTTAGACCGTAAGTCACTTACGGCCGTAAACTTAAAAGTTACGGCCGTAACTTAGGCACCAAAATTTAGGATAATGTTAGGCGTTTTAGTTTTAGTTGAATTCTAGTTTATTTTTAGTTGCTTTATTTTGTTAGCCTATTTATATGGCTTTATTCAGCATTGTAAACAACAACTTTTATTCTTGATATTAATGATATTGAAGGTGAGATATTCCCTTAATTTTCTTCTTGTTCTCGTTGAACAAATTTGAACTTATCAAAGGATTTGACAACCTTTGTGGCGTACCCCCTTTGTGGTTCTTATCTCCGCATCGTAACGAGTTTTAGGTTTAATATACCCATAGTTCTTGCGTCGTGAGGTCGGGGTTGCATTGTTATTGTCTACTAATTGGATTTTAGAGCTTTTCGGCGTTTAATTCAGCCTGTTCTTGGTGATTCCCATATCGGATCACATCATGAATTCTCGCGCCCAGTTCACCCACACAATCGCGTGGTAATCCTGCTAGCGATCGCGTGGTATATGCAAAAAAACTCTGTTGAAAAATTGACAGCATGTCGCGATCACGCCAATAGCTGAGTAGCGATCGTGAATTGACCTATGAATTTTTTATTTTTTTCGACTAGTGAGGGGCTCGGGAATGACAATTAAAGCCTAAGTACTCAAATGTCATAAAAATCCTATAATGTGCCTAAAATGCCTAATCATGCGAAGAATGACTGAGAAGAATGAAAGTTTCACAAAAACGTTTTAACGAGCACTAATGCACCTAAAAACTAACTAATGCAATGGTCATGAAAGCACTAATGATAAAAATCATGAAAATGCTAAACTAAGGTAAAAATAAAACATAATAAATGAAAGAGAAGAAAAATTGGGTTACCTCCCAACAAGCGCTCCGTTTATAGTCTCTAGACCGACTTTCTGCGTTGTTCACTCTGGAATGGCGATGTCAACGTATGGCTTCTCCTTTTCAAAATCAACCTCAAAGTAATGCTTGATCCTCTGCCCATTGACTTTAAAATGACTTTTTGTTGGATGATGAAGCTCAAAGGTGCCATATGGAAACACTTGTGCTATTTTGAATGGACCAGACCATCTCGACCTCAATTTTCCCGGAAAGAGCTTCAAGTTTGAGTTGTACAAGAGCACCTGATCTCCAAATTGAAATTCTCTCTTGTGAATATGACAATCATGCCATTTCTTATTCCGATCCTTATAAATTGATGCATTCTCATAAGCTCCTAAGCGAAACTCATCCAATGCATGAAGTTGCAAAAATCGCTGATCTTTGGCTGAGTCCATATCAAGATTTAGCTGTTTTAAAGCTCAATACGCCTTGTGTTCAAACTCAAAAGGCAAATGACACGCTTTTCCATATACCAAATGAAATGGTGACATCCCGATGGGTTAAAAGCTATCCTATATGCCCACGAAGCATCATCCAACTTATTAGCCCAATATTTACGAGATGACTTCACTGTTGTTTTCAAAATCCTTTTCAACTGCCTGTTTGATGTTTCCACCTGCCCACTAGTCTGCGGGTGATAGGCTGTTCCCATGCGATGATGAGTTCCATACTTGGCCAGAACTTCTTTGAATAACTTGTTGTTAAAATGAGTCCCACCATCACTGATGATTGCTCTTGGTGCTCCAAACCGAGTAAAAATATACTTTCGGATAAAATCAACCACAATTCGGGCATCATTTGTTAGACATGCTTTTGCCTCCACCCACTTTGATACATAATCAACTGCCACCAGTATGTATCTGTTGTTGTATGAAGGTGGGAACGGACCCATGAAGTCGATTCCCCATACATCAAATACTTCAACCTCCAGAACACTGTTAAGTGGCATCTCATGCTTTAATGATATATTTCCAGTTCGTTGGCACCTGTCACATGCTTTGACAAAACAGAAGGCATCCTTAAACACAGTTGGCCAATAAAACCCACATTGCAAAACTTTAGCTACTATTTTAGTAGCTCCCATGTGTCCACCATATGGAGATGAATTGCATCTCTGTAGAACAGGAATAATCTCCTCATCCGAAATACACCGTCCGATTATTTGATCTGGTCCCCTTCTATACAAAAATGGGTCTTGCCAATAGAAGAATTTCAGATCGTGGAAAAATTTCTTCTTTTGCTGATATGTAAAATTAGGTGGCAAAACGTTGCTGACCAAGTAATTTACATAATCTGCAGACCAGGGCCCCTTATCCTTCTCTATCTACATCATGTGGGCTAAAAGCATCAACTGTTCATCTGGAAATACTTCTTTTATATCCTCAAGACTCTCCTAATCTACTTGCTCCAATCTGGATAAATGATCTGCAATCTGATTTTCTGTACCCTTTTTATCCCGAATAAATACTTCAACGCAAAGTGATCAGTGTAAACCACCACTTTTGATCCTATGAGATAAGACCTGAATTTTTCGAAGGAAAATACCACTGCCAACAGCTCTTTCTCAGTTGTGGCATAATTTATCTGCGCATCAGTCAATGTTCTGCTGGCATAATAAATTACATGGAAAATTTTATCCTTTCTCTGCCCGAATGCTGCCCCCACAGCGTAGTTACTCACGTCACACATGAGCTCAAAAGGCAAACTCCAGTCTGGTGCTACGATGATTGGTGCAGTAGTTAATTTTTCTTTGAGTGTATTAAAGGATGATAAACAATCTTCAAAAAAATTGAAAACAACGTCTTCTTCCAGTAAATTACACAGGGGATTAGGGATTTTGGAAAAGTCTTTTATAAACCTCCTGTAAAATCCAGCATGACCTAAGAAGCTTCTTACTTCTTTAACTGAGCTAGGTGGTGGTAGTTTTTCAATTACTTGAATTTTAGCCCTGTCCACTTCAATTCCTTTTTCTGAAATCCTTTGACCTAGCACAATCCCCTCGTGCACCATAAAATGACACTTCTCCCAATTTAACACCAAATTTGTTTCTGTACATCTTTTAAGCACTAGGGAGAGGGGGTGTAGACACTCATCAAACGAGGATCCAAAGACTGAGAAATCATCCATAAAGACTTCAATAAAGCGCTCCACCATATCGAAAAATATTGCCATCATGCATCTCTGAAAGGTTGCTAGAGCGTTACACAGTCCAAACGACATTCTTCTGAAAGTAAATGTACTGTAGGGACAGGTAAACACAGTTTTCTCCTAGTCAGCCAGAGCAATGGCAATCTGATTGTAGCCCGAATATCCATCCAGAAAGCAATAGTGTGAATGACTTGCTAGCTTCTCCAACATCTGATCGATGAACGGTAATGGAAAATGATCTTTTCTGGTTGCAGCATTCTGTTTCCTGTAATCAATACACACTCTCCACCCGGTCACTGTCCTTGGAGGGATCAACTCATTGTTTTCATTAGCAATCACTGTCATGCCCCCCTTCTTTGGCACTACATGTACTGGACTTACCCAAGCACAATCTGAAATAGGATATATGATACCTGCATCAAGTAGTTTTAAAATCTCTTTTCTCACCACTTCTTTCAAAGTCGGATTTAGTCTGCGCTGTCCCTCCACTGATGGCTTGGAATCATCTTCCATCAAAATCTTATGCATGCAAATAGTTGGACTAATACCCTTGATGTCGGCAATAGTCCATCCAATTGCAGTTTTATGTTCCTTCACCACCCGCAGCAACCGTTCTTCTTCTAAAGCTGTCAAGTGGCTTGAAATGATAATTGACAGTGTTGATGACTCCCCCAAAAATGCATATCCCAGGTGTGCTGGTAAAGGTTTCAATTCCAAAGTGGGAGGAATTTCACACGATGGTCGAGATTTCTGCTAATTTTCACCCAATGACTCAAAATAGCGACCTGCTCTTAGCGTGAACCTTGGTGATGCTTCCAATTCATTGGCCATCCTTGCCACTTCTTCTTTTTTCTAGTTTATAGATTCTGACTGAACAATGCATGCCTCCAACGGATAGTTAGGATGCTCCTCATCATATACACCCTGTACTGCTTCTTGCACAAGATCCACCTTGAAACAAGTATCCTATGATGAGGGATACTTCATTGACTTAAAAATGTTGAAGGTGATCTTCTCCTCATCCACTCGAAGCACCAGTGTTCCTTCATGAACATCTATCAATGCTTTTCCAGTTCTCAAGAATGGTCATCCCAAAATGAGCGGGATCGTCTTATCTTCCTCCATATCCAGTATAACAAAGTCTGCAGGGTAAATGAATTTACCCACTCTTATCAACACGTCTTCAAGCAACCCCCAAGGGTATTTTATCGAACGATCTGCTAATTACAAGGAAATGGTGGTTGGTTTTGCTTCTCCAATCTCGAGCTTCCTGAAAAAAGATAGAGGCATTAGATTAATGCTAGCGCCTAAATCACATAAAGCAGATTCAAAGTCTATAGAACCAATAGTGCAAGGGATTGTAAAACTCCCTGGATCCTTCAGTTTGGGAGGCAATTTCTTCTGAATTATTGCATTGCATTCTTCGGTGAGCATCACTGTCTCATGCTCATCCAGCTTCCTTTTATTAGTGAGGGTTTCTTTCATGAATTTGGCATAGCTCGGCATTTGGGTCAACGCCTCTGCAAAGGGAATGTTGATGTACAGCTGCTTTATCTTCTCTATGAATTTGGCAAACTGATGGTCTAGCTTATGCTTCCTCAGCCTCTATGGATATGGGATGGGAGGTACGTAGGCTTTAACTGGGGTCGGAGCCTTCTTCACTTGATCATCTGACCTGTCGGAATTTTCTGGTGGATTTTCTTTCTTCATGTGATCATCTTCTTTCTCTTCAACTGCTTCTGTAACAATTTCTAATTTATCCGTTCTTTTCACATTGATTTTTGGTAACTGGACCCCACTTCTGGTTGTTATGGATTGTACTTGCTCTCTCGGATTTGTTTCAGTATTACTAGGTAATTTACCTTGTTGTCTTTCCGATCTGTCATTTGCCAACTGTCCCAATTGAATTTTTATTTCCTTAATGTCAGCTTGATAACTCTGCAGTAGCTGGAGTATCAATTCTTTAGAGGAGGTCTTCTCCACCGGTTGTTGCTGTTGAAACCCTGGCGGTCATTGGACATTTTGATTGTTAGCCCATGAAAAGTTTGGATGCTTCCTCCATTTAGGGTTGTACGTCTGCGAGTACATACCCCCTTGTTGCCTCTGATTGTTCCCGACAAAATTTGCATGCTCCTTATCCGGTTGACCTTAATATGCCATAGGACATTCTGATAATGCATGATTCTCAAAATAGTAGTCACAAACTATGGTTGTCTGTGCTGCAAGCACTGGCTGCTGATTCATGCTATCAAATTTCTTCGTCAATGCATCCAATTTAGCATTAATATCTGTAATTTCATTGACCACAACTATTCCACCAGATTTCTGTGCAGTACGATCTGAGTACCACTGATAACTATTCGTCGCCATTTTTCTCGAATATTTCTGAAGCCTCTACATAGGTCAAGTACATCACAAATCCACCTGCTTCTGAATCTGTATGCTTCTTATTGTCATTGGTCAACCTGTTGTAGAACGTTTGAATTAGGATCCAATCATCTGTTTCATGAGTAGGACATTGTCGAACCAGCTCGTTGAATCTCTCCCAAGCCTCAAAAATGGACTCCCCTGGATGTTGATTAAATGAAAGAATTTCACGCCTTAGCTTTGACATTCGGCCAGGTGGAAAGAACTTATCAACAAATTTTTGACTCATTACTTCCCAAGTCATAATTGTGGGGAGGGGTAGCGTGTAGAACCATGCCTTTGCCTTGTCTTCCAACGAGAAGGAAAATAGTTTCAGCTTCACGGCATCATCCGGAACTCCGTTCATGCGCTACATGTCACATAGTTCTTGGAAAGTCCGTAGGTGTGCATGTGGATCTTCAGACGGCAGCTCGTGGAATACGGAAAAATTTTGGATCAAAGAGATCAAAGAAGTCTTGATCTCAAAGTTATTAGCAGGGATAGCAGGCGGCACTATGCAAGTTCCAATGTTTCCTACTGGAGGAATCATATAATCTCTCAATGCACGCCTCCCATTGTTCGGTTGATTCTGCTGTTGAACAACAATTTTTGCTGGAAGATTATCTTGATTGTGCTGAATTCTATTATCTGCCATTGCTAAATCTGTGTGTTGAGCTGCTTCCAACTGTTGTTTGCGCCTTTTTCGAAAAGTACGTTCGATTTTTGTATCAAAAGGAAGCAATTCAAAAGATTTAGTTCTTCTTAACATGAATTAATAAAAAATCGAAAATAAAACAAAACAAAAACTAAATTAAAGGAAAATAAAATCCAAATTAAAGTAAGAACTTATTGATATCGATATTAGTAAAAACAGTCCCCGACAAAGACGCCAAAAACTTGTTCACTAATATCTCACGATACGAGATATCCCGCAAGTGTACAGGTCGTGAAGAGTAGTAAAAATGGATCTAGAAGTACGGATTGTCGCCCCTCAGAGACTGCTTACTAATTATTGAAATATGTAAATTCTTATCCTTATTTGAACCAATAAATGAATTTTGATTGTTTTAAACTAAAATTATGAACGATGACTAAAAGATTAAACCTTTGCACTAGATCGAGATTTCAAGATTGCTACTGTTTTTAAATATGGTTGAATGTAGTTGGGATTCACGAGTTCACCTAACCAATTAACTCAATTCCAATTCCAGATTTAATTTTCTAAATATGTGTTCGATCGAATTCACTAAGTCAAATTGAGATTCCTCTCTCGAATTTAAATCAATCCTATCTAAATAAGTCAACCTTGTATCTCTACAGCGGGTCTGAATATTCCTTACCTAGATGCATTACACACAAGAATTCACACACAATCGCAATAATCACAAGAGTATATCTCTATCTCTCGTTCAATTACCGGATTTATTACCTAGATCTATGTTATTAACTCACCTCTCGGATTATAAAAATAACACATTAAATCATGAAAGAGTGGCCAGTTCATTCCTGCATTAAAAGCAATAATAAATCAACACATGCATCGAAGCGTTAAAACAAGGAATATCGAATTGAAATCATTGACTAGGCTACATTGATCATCCCAACGTTAAGATTAGTTACACATCAAGAATGAATAACAAAAACAATAAAATTCAGAATTAGACAAGATGGAATTTAAGAGATTAACGACAAGAAAAAGAAGTCTTGCACCAAGAATTGAATTCCCGTGTTAAGCCCTTCAATTCCCCCGCCATTCCGTGCTTGAATCTCCCTCAAAATTGATGTTGAATTGACAAGAATTCTCTGGTGCTGTATATATAGCTTAGGTTAAATTCTCGAGAAAAATTTTTCAAAATCGCTCACAAAAGCCCAACTTAGGCTCAGTCGGACGCCCACGCGATCACGTGGTAGGGGTGCCAGCGATCGCGTGGCAGACCCGTTTCAGCTTCTGCATGAAAAAATTGCCTAAGACGTAATGGCTATTTAGAAGAAAGGCGATCGCGTGTTAAGACTTTTTACTACGATTCTTCATCTTTTCCTTGCCTTCCAAGTTAGTTCCTTGATTTTATTTGCACAGTGTATCCCCGACTTTTGATTTGATCCATTTGACCTCAGAACTTCTGTTTCTCTTCAATTTTTCTACTTTTGACCTTTATTTCCCACAATTGCTTCCTTGTTCCTCTTTTTTGACTAAAATCTTAAATAAAAACAATTAAACACAATTTAGGTAGGATAAATTCATAAATCACAATGATATATTCTCATTTTGACATATCCTTAAGTGTATAAAATACACTTATCACATATCCACCGAACCTCGGTGCATAATGGGAGTTCGGTGAGTGTGTGGTACCTTAGGAACTACGACCAGATGGGATTAAGCAGAGTTCTATTACAACCTCATAACAAGGCATTACATGGTTTCTCGGGAGATTTAGTGTATGCAATTGGGAAGATCGCATTGATGGTGGAGCTAGGCTAACAGATCTTTCCAAAGAAGGACCATTGTAGATTTCAGTGTAGTGGATCTACCCACTAATTACAATGCAATTTTGGGAAGACCGATTCTACACGAACTTAAGATTGCGAAGGAACTGCAACATCATGTACCCTAAAATAGGCGTCAATACGATCTTAGACCAAGAAATCGACATAAGGAGTGAAAATCACATAAGGAAGGCGGAGCCCATAGAATAATTGGAAGCCATAATCCCATGGCTAGCGAAGTAATAAAAGAAACTTTGCGTTAGCAAAGAACTCAGAGAGCCCATCAAAACAGATCTGAAGAATTTTCTGCAAGAAAATTTAGATTTTTTCTTGCTTGGAGTCACTCCGACTTGGAAGGAATAGACCTAAAAGTGGCGTGTCACATACTCAATATAGACCCCAAAGTTCCACCTAAGTAGCAAAGAAGAAGACATTTGAATCCAGAAAATATATAGCTCTAGCAAAAGAAGTGGACAAACTCTTAAGTAATGGATTTATTAGAGAATCCCGCTATCCAAAGTGTGTTTCCAATTCGGTGCTCATTAAGAAAAGTAACGGCACCTAGAGAGTATGTGTCAATTTTACCGATGTCAATAAAGCCTGCCCAAAGGACAGTTTTCTCCTGGCAAGAATTCATCAGATGGTGGACGCCACTGTTGGACACGAGCTTCTAAGCTTCATGGATGCATATTTCGGACACAATCAAATCCCAATGGGTCCGGAGGATGAAGAAAGTACCTCCTTTATAACAGAAAGAGGGCTATATTGCTACAAAGTGATGCCTTTTGGTCTCAAGAATGCAGGAGCTTCTTACCAATGGTCGGTAAACTACATTTTTGCCAACCTAATTGGAAAAACAATGGAGGTATACATAGATAACATGTTATTGAAATGTACTAAATATTATGATCACATCAAAAATCACCATGAGACGTTTCAAATATTAAGAAAATTCAAAATGAAGTTGAATCCATCAAAGTGTGCCTTAGGTGTTAGCTTCGGGAAATTCTTGGGGTACATGGTCAACCAACGAGGAATTGAAGTGAACCCAGAAAAAATCAAAGTAGTACTGGAAATAAAAGCACTAACAAAAGTAAAATATACCCAAAGTTTGACATGAAGAATAGCTACTGTCATTAGATTTGTCTAAAAATCCACCGTCAAGTGCAAACCGTTCTTTGACGCCTTGCAAGGAGGAATGGATTTCCAATGGATTGAAACTTTCCAAAACACTTTCAAAAGATTGAAGGAACACCTTTCAAAAGAACCTTTTGCTGTCCAAACAAAAAGAGGATGAGCACCTATACTTATGTATCACTTTATCATAGCACTCTGTGAGTTCAGTACTCATAAGGGAGGAGGAAAAAACCAGTTGCCACTTTACTATACTAGCCAAGCTTTACAGGCCGCAGAATTGAATTACACTCCAATGGAAAAATTGGCATATGGATTAATTATGGCCTCTAGAAAATTGAGACCATACTTCTTGCAACACCCAGTATATGTTTTGGCAAATTATCCTCTCAGGAAGGTTTTTCAAAAAGTCAAAACCTCTAGAAGAAAGGTTAAATGGGCAGTTGAACTAGGGCACTTTTGAAATTTAGTACAAAACACGGACTACGGTTAAGGGACAAGTCCTAGCTGATTTCATTGCAGAATTCAGCCCGGGAATACAAAGGAACGAGATAAATCATGATGACATCTGGGAGCTCTACGTTAATGGATCATCTACCAACCAACGTGCAAGAGCCAGTAACGTCCTTAGGAGTCCAAAGAGATATATTTTTTGTCACGCTCTATGCTTCAATTTTAAAGCATCCAACAATAAAGCAGAATACGAAGCCGTCATTGCAGGATTGCAAATGGAAAAGGAGATAGGTATCAAACGAATCATTGTACACAGTGATTCGAAGCTCGTTGTTAATCAATTACAAGGGTGACGTGATCCCAGTCAGGGAATCTCGTCGAACAACGCGGAATAACGAAATCTAAAATCCTAGGAAAGATCTAAATCAGATCTGACTCAAAATTAACAAGAACACGAATAAATAGATTCGACCTCGAATCCGTATATGGTCTCTCCTTTATGTATCCCTTTCTTTCGTTGGTTTGGGTGACCTGTTCCTATTTTGTGCTATGCATCATCCTTTGGGGTTGTTCTATCCGGCAATTAATTTTCCCTTTGGCCTTAGTTTTGTAATTTGATTGTAGTACTTGCAAAACAGAATTAGCCTAACTAGGGAGGAATGTGTTAGCAAATGCAAATAAGCTCATTTTTGTGGTGGACTCTCTCTTCTTTTTCTTTGTACTCTCAAGCTCACCTTTTTCTGAGGTCGTGGCCTCAACTCTCTTGTTTTCAATTTTCACACCCTCTCCTTTTTCTGAGGTCGTGGCCTCAACGCTCTTATTTTTTCCCTCAAACTCGCTCTTTATTCTCAATTGATCCTCATGGACCTCTTTAGGCGTTAGCGGAGCAAGAGTGATCATTTTTCCACCTTTCACGAAAGAATATCGGTTTGTGAAGCCATCATGCACCACTCTCCTATCATGTTGCCATGGTCTTCCCAATAAAATATGCCCAACATTCATAGGGACCACATCGCACACAACCTCATCTCTATAACCCCCAATGGTGAATTTAATATTAACCTGCTTGTTCACCTTAAGTTCTTCCGACTCGGTTAACCACTGTAATTTATAGGGGTTGGGGTGTTTCACCTTAGGCAATCCTAACTTCTCCACCAATAATGTACTAACCAAATTAGTACAACTTCCGCCATCAATTACCATCCCACAAACCTTTTTCCCCACCAAACACCTAGTGTGGAAAAGATTATCCCGCTGTTCATCAATCTCAACCATCTTAGTTCGAGAATTTAGGACACGTATATTCACAAGGGACCCTTTCACCGCATAAGTTAACCCCTCTTCATCGCTACTACTACTAGCCCCAATATCTACTAACTTAGGCATTCCCTTAAATTCGTCCTCAGAACTAATTTCACCATTATCACGCAAAAGCATTACTTTCTTATTTGGACACTGTGACGCTATATGGCCCATCCCCAAACACTTAAAGAACTTAATATTTCTATCCCTAGTAGGTTGAGAATCAAAAATATTTTTACCTTTAGTTGTAAGTTCCTCCTTTCCCTTCGGGACGTGCTCATCATTTTGATCCTTCATCGGTTGTGATGTAGGATAAGTTCCCGGTGATTGCTTAGATGTCCCCTTTCGCCCCAATTGCCTTTCTACCTTCATTACCATGTGCACCATGTATTCCAGTTCCACATAATGTTGCAACTCAACGATGTTTGCAATATCTCTGTTCAGCCCACTCAAAAATCTAGCCATTGTAGCTTCCCGATCCTCCACCACGTTGGCCCTAATCATGGCTACCTCCATGTCTCTATGATACTCCTCTACACAGTGATTCGAAGCTCGTTGTTAATCAATTACAAGGGTGATGTGATCCCAGTCGGGGAATCTCGTCGAACAACGCGGAATAACGAAATCTAAAATCCTAGAAAAGATCTAAATCAGATCTGACTCAAAATTAACAAGAACACGAATAAATAGACGGAAATTAAAATAAGATTGACGATAGGACCTGGACCCAACAATCACGACGCAATAAATTGACGATGCGGATTGAAGAACCGAGGTTTTCGAAACGCCACAAGGGATGCCAAACTCCTTGATAAGTTCCTGATTGGAACGCCACAAACATTCAGGAAAGAATATTTGATAAGTTCTATAAATCGTTCTTCAAGAACAAGAAAAAAGGAATCCTCCTTTTCGAGAGAGAAAATCTCACATTCATTCAATAATATCCAAGTTGTTCTTTCATAATGAAAAACAAAGCAATATAATGTCAAAACTGACCTAACTAGGTTTTTGCCGCTAATTGGGCCCAAAACATAAAAATAAATAAAAGAAACGGAATTACATTAAAAACGCGAAATCTGGGAAAATAAGGTGTTACGGCCGTAACAATGTCACTTACGGTCGTAAGTGACTCTCTGTCCAGTATTTACGGCCGTAACAATAACTCTCACGGCCGTGAATATCAAATTGATGAAGTTCTTCAATTCCACCCGAGACGGCGTTATGGCCGTGAACTATATTCTTACGGCCGTAAGTATTAAAATCCTTGAATTCTTGCTTTTGACCAGAGGAGATGTTACGGCCGTGAATACTGGTTTTACGGCCGTGAATGAGCTCTTGGTCACCAAACCTTAACCCTTTTGATTCGGCTCGATCCCTTTGTCTCCTCGGCTCGCTTCCAACATGAAACTTGTGCCGTTTCCCGCGTAGATCACTGTCGCATTGCCGATGGGTCGACTTCTCCTTTGGTCTCCTACTCCGGATCGTATCAAAGGGATTTACCAAACAAAGGAGGGGCGCATGGAACAATACCTAAAGGTAGTATAAAAGGAGCTAACTTCATTTTAAACCTCTAAAATACTACAAATCCCACAATCTCAAAATAGCCATGAAGATGCATTAGCCAAATTTGCAACAAGTGAAGGAGTCAACGAACTAAACAGTGTCCCAGTGGGTAGAGTACAATTTGCTTCTGTTGAATTACTCTAGGTGACGCTCATGGCTATTGATCCAAAACTGCGCTGGATGGATGAAATTTATGAATTTTTGAGGGATGGTAGGTGCCCTACGGACCAAAATCCAGGAAGGAAATTGAGAATTAGATCTGCCAGATTCACGATTATTGATGAAGTTCTATACAAAATAGGATATGCCACTCCGCTCCTGAGATGCCTCAACAAAGAAGAAGCTCTAGAAACATTAACAGAAATTCACGAAGGAGTTTACGAAAATCACACTGGGGGACAAACTTTAGTGTACAAAGTGATAACCAAGGATATTTTTGGCCTACACTAAAAAAAGACGCCCTAGAATTCGCCAAGAAATGTGATAAGTGTCAAAGATTTGCTCCTTAGTACAAAGCCCCACCGGAATAATTGAGCTAAATAATCAGTACTTGGCCTTTTGCAAAATGGGGAATTAACCTCATTGGCCCCATGCCAACTGGAAAAGGAGGAGTAAAATTCACAATTGTTGTCGTAGATTACTTTACAAAATGGGCAGGGGCAGAACCACTAGCCAAAAAACTGAACAAAAGATGACGAGCTTCATTTGGAAATCTATTGTTTACCGATTTCAAGTCCCCCACTCAATTGTCACGGATAATGGAAAACGGTTTGACAACATGAGGATCAAAGAATTTTGTGAAGAGCTAAACATAAGAAAACACTTTTCAATACCTAACCACCTCCAAGCTAATGGCCAAGTTGAAGCTATTAGTAAAATTATCAAACACACCTTAAAGGCCAAACTAAACAAATTCAAAGGAACTTGGGCAAAAGAATTACCCAGCGTGCTATAGTCCTACCGAACTATGACCAAAACAAGCACGAGAGAAACACCTTTTTCCATGGCTTTTGGAAGGGAAGCAGTTATTCTAGTGGAGATCGAAGTTTTGACCTACAGAACTTTGCACTTTGAGGAAGAAAAGAACAATATCTCTCTCACAACAGAACTAGAATTTTTGGATGAGAAAAGGGAGATGGCTGACCTCCGGAACATCGTTTGTAAACAAAGGAGCTAGAAATATTACAACGGCAAGGTCCGAAGAAGAAACTTTGTAATAGGAGACCTAATCTTGAGGAAGGTCTTCCTTGCTACCAAAGACCCCAACGTCGGATCTTTTGCAGCGAACTGGGAGGGACCATACAAAGTAACCAAGGTGTTAAAAAATTGTGCTTATGAGCTCCAAACTTGGGAAGGAATTTCACTTCTACATCCATGGAATGAAGAACACCTTAAGGTCTATTATCAATAGACTTGTAAAACCTTTTGAGAGATGTTTTTTTATACAAGTTTTATCTAAATAGAAAACGTTTTGTTACCCATATTTTTATATATAGTGATGTGCATCATCAGATTGGCTATGGCTAGATGTTTTTAAAAAAATTCTTGCGTCCGGTCTGAAACGCCCCAGATTTTATTGTAATTAAACCCGGAGTGTTACTAAAAAAAATAATATGATTTTCTTCACTATTGAAGATGAAGCATATAAAAAAATGAAATGTTTTGTTACTTTAAAAAAATAAATTGTATTAAAAAAAAACATGTCAAACAAGAAATTGAAAAGTTTTCCCAACAAATCATAATAATTTAATTTAATAAATAAACATGTCGCTAACATTAAATAAAATTGGAATAGAAAACTTTATAATTTTAATTCTTCAAATCCCATTGGCAGTCTGCATCACTATTTCATCACAATCCAATCGACCCGAACTAGCCTGGAAAATTTTAAAGTAAGAGCGAGTATTTTAAAAAATACCTAGTAAGATACCTGTTAATCCCAATTCAACATAATATAAATATATTGTACATTTAATAAAAAACATTTTTCTCGTTTAAAGCAGCTAGTTGAGATAACAACTAGCACAAAGAATTGCTTAAGAATCCCAACATTGATCCAAAAGGATTTAACATAGAATTACAAAGGATTTAACCTCGATCCCGAAGGATTTAACTTAGATCCCGAAGGATTTAATTTTGAAATCGACCCAAAGGCCTAATGCATTAAAAGTAACAATATATTGACATTATGAGGAAATTAGAATTTGACCACTTGCACATAATGTATCTTATCTCGTAACAAATCAAAAGAATTTTCTGAAATAAAAAATATGATTCCACGTTGAAGATCCAAAATGTGTATCGAATTATTCTGAAGTTTTAACGTCGAGAAAAAAAAGTTTTCATCTGACTAGTTGACTGTATTTATAGATATGAATTTTTGTGCAAAAGTTGAGCCCTAGTATATTCATGATACAAAAGCCGTGTAAGCTGCTGTGTAGTACAAGGATTACGATAAGGGTAAATATGATAGGATATTGATATTCTAGTACAATTAAAATGAACAAGATAAAGGTGAAATTTCAAAAGCCAGAGAGATAGGATTGTGATTATGTGCAATTCAAATATAACACGGCCATAATTAAGTTCTTTGGTTATAAATTAATAAAAAAAATCCATTTAAACTTCTATTCTTTTAATCAAATACAACTTGATGCAGTTATATCCAAATCAACTTTTTTTTAAGGTCAAGATTCCTAATTCATTACGATCTACAAAACAAGTATAATATGGGTACACTAATTATCATCGTATCAATAATCAAATATTTGGCCCACAATAAATTTATCGTCAAAACATAAAACACTTTAGTCATTCAACTTTTCAAAATTATTAAAAGACATCAAGGATATAATCGTATTACTAACTATTTATATTCTACAAAAAATTTCGGGGTGTTACACTGTCTCCGCTCTCAGAGGTCCCGAGTTAGGACACGATTTTAAAACTCGACAAGGGAACAAGAACCCATAAAAATAGCTCCTCTGGTACGGCCAGCAATCCCTATGGGTGGATAAGAGCTCAGAATTGTCCAAAGAAGTTCTCAAAGAAGAACAGACTCCCAAGTAATGTAAGTGCTGCGTACTTGGATGAAAAACATGGGCTCTATAAGAGTCCCTGAACAAGTATTGAGTTCAAACTACTGAGCTTAACTGAATTGTATGGTATTAAGTTCAAGTTATTGAGCTTAACTAAAATATTATGTCTTTAGAAGTTGAGGTTAATCAATTCTTAGAAGTCTTTTTGTGCGAACATGAGATTGGACCATTTCACGACAAATTAAGACCGATGTAAAAGTTGTCAAAATTATTAAAGCTGTAAGATCAATGAATACATAAATAAGAACTACGATCTAAAAGATGAAATTTTTTCATTACAGAAAGAAGTTACAAAAGGAGGCCTTCAAATGCAAAGATGCAAAAAAAAAAAAAAAGGATCTCCAGACTTATAAGTTGTTGCCCTCAGTGCTAGCCCCTTCTCTTCTAGCTTTTTTAGGTCTTCTTTCAACAATTAAATGTCCACGTCAGGGGATTTCTCTTCAAACTCCAAGATAACAGTCTTGATGCCCAAGATATAGATCTCAGATTCGATGGTTTCAAACTCAGAGGAGGACATGAAGTCAACCACAGCTTTGGCAGATGTAGCTTTGACACTCTTCTCTGCGGCCTCAACTCTTAAGTTACCTTCTTTGAGCTGGGAATTTAGGGCCTTAGACTTATCGCATTCTTCATTCAGTGAGCTAAGTAGCCCTTTGACCCTTCCTTCATGGGAGGAGTTAGCTTCATCCACCTCCTTCAGCTTCCCCTCAAGGGTGGTCTTTTAGATTTAGCATCCTCTGCAAATTGTTGAGCATCATGACAAAGTTTCTGCTCCAATTCGAGCTCTGCTCTTAGTTACCTCTCCCTTTTAGCTGCCCTCCGTAGATGTAACCTAATGTCGTACATCAGTATGGCAGCTCGCGACAGTTCACCATGGTTATCACAGCTATGTCAGCAGGCTCTATCTCCCCCATTTACTTCCTCTGCCTCTTAGTCCAGGACTTGCGCGCCAGACGGTAGACCTGCTGAACTTTCACAGGATAGTTGGGCTCAATTGGAGGAGACTTGCTTCTGTGAAAATCCCTCAAGGGCTTAAGTTGAGATATTTTTGTCTCGGCGAACTCCAACTCCCTCTCCTCAGTCGACCTAAAGAAGGGATCCTCCTCATCATAGTTTGAGGGCAGCGATCTATGTTCCAAAAAGGAGGAAGGAACCAATGCCCAAATGTAAATATAATTTTGAGTCCAAACCACCTATGGATAGAATATTAAATATTTTAAGTGTTTGGATTTGGGTCACATTGAAATTTGTTGATATGAGGAAAATTTCATCAAGGGCTAATCCGGAATCTTTGGGATACATTAGATCAGCCCATAAAAGAAGGCTCCAAATAAATCGGGCTTGGCCTATCTATAACCTCCCACTTTGAACAACAAACTTCAATGAGGTTGTTCCGTTCACCAACTTGCGATCTCCGTATGTTGTCACCTAGGAAATAATTCCTAAGGTCGGTAAATATTGAGCTCATAAAAAATGGTTCTCAGGAAGCTCTACCTAACCGCAAGTGGATTACCTAGGGCGGCACAATTATGATGAATTGCCTGCACACGGTAACTACTGTACATATTTGCAGAGAATAGTGCCATAGTGGACCCATCTTTACATGGTTTATGGTTAAACAAGAAGTTATCAACGTCATTTTATATAGATTATTGCGAAAATCTCTTTATTTTATTTATTTTGCTACAATAAACCCTAAACCTTTATATATAAATAGAAGGGTTTATGTCATGGAAAAGCATGCCAAATTTATGCAAATATACTGTTACAATACTTGCAAGAAATAATGAATATTCCTTCATTTCATTATCTTCAAATATTTTTCCAATACAACCAAATAATACTGATTTAAGTTGATAAGAAAATTGCCACGTGTCAATGACATTTTTTGACGTCAAAACACTTCAATGTCCACATAAAATGGTGATGGGAAGGTTGTTTCAAAGAGTGAAAATAAAGTTCAAAAGATGCCTCTGTTGAAGAAGGCTTGTGATAGTGATAAATTGAAAAATGTTGTAATAGGTGAATCACTTATTAATAGGTGATCTTGTAGCACTAGGTGTAAGGATAATGATGTGGGAGAGCAATGAGATAACTTCTTTTTGTACTAGATGCCTCGTAGATAATAAATTTTGTAGTATGATGATTGATGGAGGAAGTTGTACCAATGTGGCGAGTACTACCTTAGTGGAGAAATTGGGGTTGCCTTTGATCAAACATCCTAATCCTTATAAATTATAGTGGTTGACTGAATATAGGGAAGTTAAGGTGAACAAACAAGTTAGGATAAATTTCTCGGTGGGTGGAAATAATTATGAGGTAGTATGATACGATCCGGACCAGGCATCGAGGGGCGAAGTCTAGACATCGACAGTATGACGGTGATCTACGTGGAAAACGCAGCAAGTTCTGTTTTGGGGGCGAGCCGGGAGGAAGAAAGGATCAAGCCGAGTTGAGTGATCGAAGTTATTTGTGCAGAAAAGTCATTACGGCCGTAATGAAGGACCTTCACGGCCGTAACTCTTATAATCACGGCCGTAAAATCTATTATCACGGCCGTAACCAAGTCTTGGGAAAAAAGGAAGAATTTCAGCATAACAAGGCTTACGGCCGTAAGTCTGGAAGTTACGTTACGGCCGTAACATCCAAGCCGGGGGCATTTCACGGCCGTAATCAAGTTTGTCATGCCCGTAACTACTGAAGCAGGTTTGGACCAGAGAGGGGCTTACGGCCGTAAGCCCAATATTTACGGCCATAACCGAGGAGCGGATCAGATTTTCGGGATTTTTCATATGTTGCAGATTTTTAATTCCTTTTCTTTTATTTAGTTATTTTAGTATTTAACTTTAATTAGAATTCTATTTTGAGTCAATTAGCGGCTAGGTTATTTTTTTTATTTATATTCCTTTTCATGATTGTAAAGAACAGTTTTTTGAGTTATTGATTAATTAAGAGAGGATTCTCCAAATTGAAAGGTTGAGTTATTCCTTTTTTCTTGAACTTATCAAAGATCCGATCTTTGTGGCGTTCACCCAACGAACTTATCAAGGAATTGAAAACCCTTGTGGCGTTCACCAATCTTGGTTCTTCAATCCGCATCGTCATTAATTGCGTCGTGATTGTCAGGTCAAGGTTTTATCGTCGATCTATCTTTAATTCCAATGTTTATTTCCTTGTCTTCTTGTTTATATTCGTGTTTGATCTGATTTAGATTTTTCCTAGGTTTTTAATTGTGTTATTCCACGTGTTTGTCGAGATTCCCCAATTGGGATCGCGTCATCTGGTATCAGAGCTTGAATCTATTTTAGATTCTTGCGTTTCTTGTTAATTATTGATTTTCTTGATTTTTTTCGTGTTCTTCGTCTTCTTCGTGTCAGTCATAATTTTCTTCAGTTTGATCCATAAGAGTCAGTCCCAAAAATTCAAAAGTGTTTTTCTTGTTCGTTGTTCGTCCAAATCTAGTTCCGTTTTTTCTGCCATACTCTTAGTCCAATTCTCTGGCAGATTTAAAAAAAAAAATTGAAAATTCCAAATATTCCCCAAATATTCCGAATTTTCTCAATTTCCAAATTTCCTTGTTCTTGTTCATGCCTTACCTTTTTCCAACCCTTGATTAGTTCATGGGTGAAATTTGAAGGGATAGAAGAGTGAAATACGAGTTAAAATACACGTGAGGAGAAATATATTTTTTTGAAATTAAAAATGTCTGATACAGAGGGTTCCACATCTTCATGAACAGGGTAATGATGATATTGTAGCAATAAGGGCACAATTTGAGAGGTTTATGGCTCAGATGGAGAATCAAGGTGCATAACGTGAACAAAGACCTCGGGATCAATCTCATGATGGTTCTCGGGTTAGGAGAGGTAATAGGCGTGAGGTTGGTATGGATGATGAGGAAACGGGCAATGAAAGTGGGAGTATATCTTTTGTGGGAAGTATACGAAGGAGGGATAGAGGAGATAGGTATGAGAGGAGGCATGATAGGGAGTTTCGTGACGCTAGGAGGCATCGTGGGCGTAGAGATGTTGTTGATGACGACCTTGGGAAAATTAAAGTGAAAATACCATCATTCTAGGGTAGGAGTGATCCGGAGGCGTACTTGGATTGGGAGACTAAGGTTGAAAGGCTATTTGATTGTCACAATTATTCAGAAAAAAAGAAGGTGAAATTAGTCATAAATGAATTCACAGATTATGCCAATATTTGGTGGGATCAACTAGTGAAGGACAGGAGGAGGAACCTTGAGGAGCCAGTGGAGACTTGGGGTGAATTAAAAACCATAATGAGGAAGCGGTTTGTGCCGACTCATTATTATAGAGATATTTACCAGAGGCTACAGGGTATGACTCAGGGGTCAAGGAGTGTAGAAGATTATCATAAGGATATGGAGGTGGCAATGATTTGGGCTAATGTGGTGGAGGATCGGGAAGCTACGATGGCTAGGTTTCTGAGTGGGCTGAATAGAGATATTTCCATGTCATTGAGCTGCAACATTATGTGGAGCTAGAGGATATGGTGTGCATATAGTCATGAAGGTGGAAAGGCAACTAAGTCTAAAGGGGGCAACAAGACACTCACCATCTTATCCTACATCACAACCGAAGCGGACCACAATGATGAACATAACCCAAAAGGAAAGTAGGAACTTACAACGAAAGGTAAAAATATTTCTAATTCTCAAACTACTCAGGATAGAAATATTAAGTATTTTAAGTGCTTGGGTACGGGTCATATAGCATCCCAGTGTCCAAATAGGAGGCTAATGATCTTGAGTGATAATGGTGAAATTAGTTCCAATGATAAATTTAAGGGAATGCCTAAGTTAGTAGATGTTGGGGCTAGTAGTAGTGATGAGGAAGGGCTGACCTATGCTGTTAAAGGTTCACTTGTTAATCGGCGTGTCCTTAGTACTAGCGTTAGGGTGGATGAAATTGGTGAGGAAAGGGATAATCTCTTTCATACTAGATGCTTAGTGGGTAAAAAGGTTTGTGGTATGGTGATTGATGGGGGAAGTTGTACTAATGTGGTTAGTACAATGTTGGTTGAAAAATTGGGCTTAAGCATGATGAAACATCCAAACCCTTATAAATTGCAATGGCTGACCGAGTCGAGAGAGATTAAGGTAAATAAGAAGGCTAGGGTCAATTTTGCCATCGGGGGTTATAAGGATGAGGTGGTTTGTGACGTGGTACCTATGCATGTTGGGCATATTTTGTTGGGGAGGCCATGGCAATATGATAGGAGGGTAGTGCACGATGGGTTTAAGAATCGGTATTCATTTGTGAAGGGTGGGAAGAAAATTACCCTTGTTCCGTGATCTTCGAAAGAGGCTCAAGAGGATCAGTTAAAAACCAAATGTGAGTTTGACAAAAGAAATAGGAGTGTTGAGGCCAGGACCTCAGAAAAAGGAGAGGGTGTGAAAGTTGAAAACAAGAGAGTTGAGGCCACGACCTCAGAAAAGGAGAGAATGAGTACAAAAAGAAAAGAGAGTCCACCCCCAAATTGAGTTTATTTGCAGATAGGTTGATGTACAAGGATCCATGCCTTGCACTTAACCAGTCTAACAAATCCCTTCCCAGTTCTATTAAATCTGTTTTGCAGGGACATAAATCAAACCATGAACTTAAGGCGGGGAAGAAACTCATTGGAAAAAATGAGCAGCCCAAAAGTCAAAAGGGTCGCCCGAAGCTTAAACATGATCATCGGGCCCAGAAAAGTAGGAGGAGTTTGAAAAGCCGACCAAAATTTGATTCGAGGTCGAATCCTTTTCAAGAGAGGGAGTATGATACGATCCGGACCAGGCATCTAGGGGCGAAGTCGAGACATCAGCAGTATGACGGTGATCTACATGGAAAACAGAGCAAGTTCCGTGTTGGGGGTGAGTCGGGAGGAAGAAAGGATCAAGCCGAGTTGAGTGATCGAGTTATTTGTACAGAAAAGTCATTATGGCCGTAATGAAGGACCTACACGGCCGTAACTCTTATAATCACGCCCGTAAAATCTATTATCACGGCCGTAACCAAGTCTTGGGAAAAAAGGAAGAATTTCAAAAGAACAAGGCTTACGGCACTAACATCCAAGCCGGGGGCATTTCACGGCCGTCATCAAATTCGTCACGGCCATAACTACTGAAGCAGTTTGGGACCAGAGAGGGGCTTATGGCCGTAAGCCCGATATTTACGGCTGTAACCGAGGAGCGGATCAGATTTTCAGGATTTTTCATAATTTGCAAATTTTTAATTCATTTTCTTTTATTTAGTTATTTTAGTATTTTACTTTAATTAGAATTCTATATTGAGTCAATTAGCGGTTAGGTTATTTTTCTTATTTATATTCCTTTTCATGATTGTAAAGCACAGTTTTTTGAGTTATTGATTAATTGAGAGAGGATTCTCCAAATTGAAAGGTTGAGTTATTCCCTTTTTCTTGAACTTATCAAAGATTAGATCTTTTTGGCATTCACCCAACGAACTTATCAAGGAATTGACAACCCTTGTAGCGTTCACCAATCTTGGTTCTTCAATCCGCATCATCATTAATTGCGTCATGATTGTCGGGTCAAGGTTTTATCGTCGATCTATCTTTAATTCTGTTGTTTATTTCCTCGTGTTCTTGTTTATTTTCGTGTTTGATCTGATTTAGATCTTTCCTAGGTTTTTAATTGTGTTATTCTGCGTGTTTGTTGAGATTCCCCGATTGGGATCGTGTCATAGTATGTGATATAGTTCTTATGCATGTTGGACATATATTGATGGGGAGTCCATGGAAACATGATAGGGTGGTGCTCCACAATGGGTTTAAAAATCGATATAGCTTGGTGGAAGAAAGTTCACTCTTGTTCCTTTATCACCAATGGAAGTCTATGAAAATAAATTGAAATTGAAAGATGAGTTTGAGGGAGTGAAAGGTGAAAAAAAGAGAGTTGGAGTCATGACCTCATAAAAAGGAGAGGAAGAGAAAATTGAAAAAAGAGAGTTGAGGCCATGACCTCATAAAAAGGAGAGGGAGTGAAAGGTGAAAAAAAGAGAGTTGGAGTCTAAACCTCAGTCAGAAAGTGGAGATAATGAGTGCAGCGTGAAAAAGAAAAGAGAGTCCACCACAAAAATGAGTTTATTTGCACAACATTTGATATACAAGGATCCATGCCTCACACTTAACCAATCTAACAAACCCCTCTCCAGTTCTGTTAAATCTGTTTTGCAAGTATCCAAGTCAATTTCTAAACTTAAAGTTGGGAAGAAACTTATCAGCAAGAATGAACAACCCAAAATGATTATGGAGAGCACAAAACATAAACATGCCCCTCGAACCAACAAAAGCAAGAGATACATGAAGATGAGGCCATATACAGATTCGAGGTCAAATCCTTTTAAAGAGAGGAGGGATGATGTGATCTAAGATAGGAAATCAACCAAGAGATTAGGGAACAAGGAACCAAACAAAGAAATCAAACTCAAGAGCTCGAAATACCAAGTGTGGAGTGATAAACAACGTCCCAAGACTAGCCCAAATGGTTGGAAGCAAAAATTCAAGTCAAGGGACAAAAAAGGGACTCAACCTAGTAAGTGAAAGAATTCACTTACGGCCTTAACTTAATTTCTATGCCAAAGTTACAGTAGTAACAAACCCTACTTACGGCCGTAAATCAAGTTCTTCGCGGCTCTACTAAGTCCGAATTTCTCGAATTTTTAGTTATTTTCCATTTTAATTAATTATTTCCATAATTACAAACCCTGTTGCGTCTAGGGCTTGGTTAGATGTGTTATTTTCATTAAATTATTTTTTCTTTTGATTATTGTAATTAACTTTGATATTATTTTGAATTGATTGAGAGTTTTCTCTAAGAAAAGTGTTGATTCCTTTTCTTGTTCTTCAAGAACGGTTAATTGAACTTATCAAAGATTCTTGAGTCTTTGTGGCGTTCCAACCTGAACTTATCAATGAATTGAACAGTCCTTGTAGCGTTTATCAACCTTGGTTCTTGTTCCACACCGTAAATCTTGCGTCATGAATATTGGGTCAAGGTCCTATCGTCTACTTTTATCTTTTCTTCCCATTGTTTTAATTCGGTTCTTGTTAGTTGCTGAATTTAGATCTTTCCTATCGTTTATTGTTTATTGTGCGTTCTGTTTCTTATTTCCCAAACAGAATCACATCATGAGTAGGATGAACAAGCTTCTTTCCATGCTTTCTAAAAAGCCTGAAACATATTTAATAACAGAAAGATGAACTTTTCATTCGCATTGTATAAAAATAGAATAAATGACTGATTAAACAAAAAATAAATAATAAAAGAAAATTACTTTTACTATGAACATGGTCTTTTTTCAATTATCAATCTGTCAAAAAAAAAAAAAAAACTTAAGTTAACAAATTGTATGACTTGATAAATTATTAAAATTTGTTATCAAAGATATAAATAAGGACTAGTTACCTTATTATCAGAACTTCCATCACCTTTAGCTCCAAAGATTTGTACATTAATCACCCCACTTATTTATTTCACCTCATTAAGGAAAATCACCTCGCTTAAGAGGGTGTGCCTCGTTATGAGGTCTTCCTCCTCGCTTTGAGGGTGTGTTGAACGGTAGACTCATCTGATGTCCCCACTCTTATTTCGAACAGAACAATGCTTGATACCAAACTTCTTTCATTTATATTTACAAAACATATCTGATGCAAAAATATTTACATTGACCTTCACTTTTGTACTATTGAAAATATTTCTTCAAGTGCTCTGCATTCCAAGGATGTTGAAGTGGTATCCCATCCAATAATACTAACTCATAAGCTCCGTTGCTTAGGGATTTCAAATTCGAAAAGAACCTCCCCAATTTGGTCCTAGTGGCTCTTGCATCGTTGATATCATTTTTAATACCAAATCTCCAATTCTGAAATTCCTCTCTTTCAGTTTTGAATTATAATATCTCGCACTCAGTTTGTATATGGTATTCCTGATCTGAGCTTGAAGTCTCTTTTCTTCTATCAAGTCTAACTTAGTGGCGAGGATCTGGTCATTGCATTGCTCATCAAAGTGCGAGACTCTGAAAGATGGAACTCCTACCTCTATTGGTATCACTGCTTCAGTTCCAAATGCCAGAGTGAATGGGGTTTACCTCGTCGTTGTCCTCTATGTAGTTCGATATGACCATAATACCCTTGGAAGCTCTTCTGCCCATGATCCTTTCAAGGTTTCAAGTCGGGTCTTTAAATTGTGCTTGATGATTTTATTTACATCTTCAACTTGACCATTTGATTGAGAATGGTTTTGAGTAGAAAAATGCTTCTTGATTCCCAAATTGTTACAAAACGACCTGATTCTCTCATTGTCAAAGTGCGTCCCGTTGTCTGTCACTATGGTGTGAGGAATTCCGAATCGGCATATTATTGGCTTTCACACAAACTCAGTGGTTTTATGTTCTGTGATTTTCGCTAATGGTTCAGCCTCAGCCCATTTGGTGAAGTAAGCAACAGTAACCATCGCGAATTGTTCCCCCATTTTCTAGTTGGCAATGGTCCAATGAGATATATCCCCATTTATCAAATGGACATGGACTTATCACGAAGGTCAGTTCTTTAGGTGGATTCCTCGTCACGGGAGCTAATCTTTGACATTTATCACATCTCCTAACAAAATCAATCACATCCTTCTTTAAAGTCACCCAAAAGTAGCCCTGTCACAGAATCTTGAATGCTAAGGCCTGGCCTCCAGCAAGATTCCCATAGATCCCTTCATGGACCTCCTTTAAAATATCATCGGTGTCTTCTTCACCAAAACATTTTAGCAGAGGCAATGAGAATCCCTGCTTGTATGATTCATCCCTAATCAAAGTGTATCTCCCTGACCTAATCCTTAATTTCCATGCTTCTCCCTGATCTTACGGCTTTCTTTCATCTCTAAGGTATTGAACTATCTTATCCTTCCATGTTGTTTGGGACCGAACTTGTGAAATGGTCGAAGTCTTTGAGTTCAGGGCTAAATGTGCAATGGTCTCAATGGAAATACACCTTAATTTTGTAGTTCCTTCGCTAGTTGACAAACATGCAAGAGCATTCGCCTGGCTGTTCTGAGCCCTAGGGACTTGTATGATTTCAACATGCTTGAAGGATTTCCTGTACTCCGAAACCAATTGCTAATAAGTCACCATCTTTTCATCCTTAGCTCCACATCTCCCCTGAATTTGGTTAACCACCAATTCAGAATAACTATATATGATCAAACTGTTAACATTCATTGCTCGTACCATCTCAAGGTCTATCACCAAAGCTTCATATTCAGCTTTATTGTTTGTTGCTTTAAAGCCAAAGCGAAAAGATTGACAAAAGAACTGATTTTCCGGACTGACAAGAACAACCCCGACACCGGCCTTTTGTCTTGTTGAAGATCCATCAACATATAATCGCTAAGTGCTTTCTATATCCATATTATTGACCTATATATGGTGTGAATTCAATTTTAAAATCAGCTAGAGCCTATCCTTTAATTGTAGTTCATGGTTTATAAATAAGGTCGAATTGACCCAATTCTACGGCCCATTTCAAAAGCCATCCTGACTTCTTATTTCTATAACAGCCGCCTCAAAGGATAATTAGTCAACACCTCTACTCGATGCTCCAGGAAATAGGGTCTCAGTTTTTTGGATCGACGTAATTAATGCATAGGCCAATTTTTTTATCTTGGAATATTTCAGCTCTGCATCATGAAGGTTTTGACTGACATAGTAAATTGGATGTTGAATTTCTTGTTTAGTTCATATCAAGACCGCACTAATGACAGATTCAGAGATGGCTAAGTATAGTGATAGGACCTTTCCAAGTAGTGGTTTCAAGAGGATAGGAGATGACGTCAGTTGTTTCTCAAGCTCTTCGAATTCCTCTTGAAAATCTTCAGTCCATTCGAAGTTCTGCTTTTTCTGGATCACTTTGAAGAAAGGTTGGCATTTATTCGTTGAAGGCAATACAGATCGGCTCAGAGCTGCTATCCTTCCCTTAAGCACTTCTTTCACTTTGGTTGGTTTGATCATCTTCATCAATGCTTGTATCGTGTGAGGGCTAGCTTCAATTCCCCATTGGTTCACCATATATCCCAAGAACTTTCCGGATCCTATGCTGAAAGAAATTTTTTTTGGATTCAGCTTCATTCGGTAAGTCCTCAGCACTTGGAACATTTCACTTAAATGTTGAACATCGTCAGCGGCCCGAACACTCTTTACCAACATGCCATCAACATACACTTCCGTTGTTTTTCCAACAACGTCTTTAAACATTGAGTTCACTAGCCATTGGTAAGTTTCCCCGCATTTTTCAATCCAAACGGCATCTTTTATTAGTAATAAAGTCCGCTGTCTGTCATGAAGAAAGTATGTTCTTCAACTGTCTCATTCATAGGGATTTAGTTGTAACCTGAGTAGGCATCCATGAAACTGAGGAGTTGATGACCGATTGTCGTGTCCACCATTTGATCAATCTTGGGAAGCAGAAAGCTGTCCTTAGGAATGCTTTATTTAAATCGGAATAATTGATGCACAGTCTCCATGTTCTATTGCTCTTCTTTACTAACATCGGATTTTCTACCCAGACTGGATAAAATGAGTCCTGAATGAACCCATTGCTGACTAATTTGGTCACCTCCCTTGCTAAAGCTTCATACCTTTCTGGGTTGAGAGTTCCTCTCTTTTGCCTTTTCGGTTTAACATTTGGATTGATGTGAAGATGGTGACAAGCATTTCTAGGGCCAATTCCTTTTATATCTGAATGTGTCCATGTGAACTCATCTATATTCTCCTTCAAAAATCTAATGAGATCTCATCTGATCTTCTCTTTGAGTTCATGTCCGATCCTGACCTCAATTTAAGGTCTTTCATCGTCAATATTTATAACGTCTAAGTCTTCGACAGGTCCAGATCTACTGCTATCTTGAACTCCCCTTGGATCTAATGTCTGCAATTCTGTTATTACTTCTTCCTTGACTTGCACTACCTTCTTGGATTTTCCTTTCTTGACCATTTGGACATTCATTGGAGCAAAATCTAGATCACATTCTCTTGTAGCTCTTTGATCTACTCTTATAATAGCAAGTCCATATGGTGTGGGGAACTTCATAGAGTAGTGATAAATGGAGACCACCGCCTTAAGTTCATGTAAGATTGGCCTCCCCAAAATAGTGTTGTAATTGGACACGATGTCGACTACCATAAAATCGGCTATGATGCGCCTTTGATAAGGTTCCACTCCTAGCTTAACAAATAATGATATCTCCCCTCTCGGACTGACATAATCTCCGGTGAAGCCATGTAATTTCTCCCTCCTTGGTCGTGGGTAACATGGATCAATTCCCATTATGACAAATATGTTCCAATACAAGATGTTTACCGCACTTTCATCATCTGCTAGAGTCCTATGGATCTTTATTTTGCTAACTAGCATCGTGATGATCAAAGCATCCAAGTGTTGTTTCCATACTCCTCCAGCATCCTCCTCACCTCAACCAAATAACTCTGAATTGTCTGGAATGATGGAATTGTTTCAAATTTGGTAATTGTTCTTGGCTTCTCAAACTTGATCTCATCTCTTCCTCTTTGAATCAACCTGAGTTTGGTTTCCACTGATCAATGTACAAATTTTATCAAGTCTATTTCTAACTTGTGGATCTACATCTTGTTGAGAAAAATATTTAGTTTGTTGAGCTAGAGATTTTCCTGAATTCGGTTGTTAAGCTACATATTCTCATAGATTTCCTATTTTTATCAATTTGTCTATCTCGAACCTCAAATTCCAACAATCATCAATGGTGCCTCCTACAGATCTTTGGTATTTAAAATATTTGGATTGGTCCAGAAAGGCAGGATCTTGACTCTGTGGCCTTGCTGAGGGAAGGAGACCTTTGTATTCCATGTTCATGAAAATGACTTCCATCGAGATATTCAAAGGTACATGATCACTTTTTTGCTCTCCATTGTAAGCATGGGAGTGATCCGTTGGATTGAAATCCAGTTTCTTCCAAAAGTTGTTCTTTTAAGATTCCTTCCTTACATCCATGTCCTTGTTTTCTACCTACTTCACCTACTGAATCCTGCTAATTACTTTTAGGGCCCAAATCTCCTTCCACATTAATGAACTTTTCAACTCGATCTAAGAATTCCTTGTAAGTTCGAGGTCCACTTCATGTACCGACCACCAAAATTGAGTTTTACCACGAGACCTGACAAAACTACCATCAACAAAGCATCATCTGATAACTTCTCCATCCCCGTGATTTATCTATTGAATCAGCTCAAACATCTCTTTAATGACTCTGATTTCTCTTGCCTGATCGTAGCCAAACTTTCCATCGGAGTTGTTGGAATCTTTATCCCCATGAATTGTTTTAGAAACTGAGAACTCAATTGAGTCTAGCTTGAGATCGAATGTTGAGCGATATTAATCATCGTTGAGCGTGATCCCCAAGAGTGCAGATTATTAAATCACTTGCTTCTTGCAACTCCATCCAGGACGTATATAATCCAAATGTAATACAAGATCAGTCTCACCATTATATCCAGTGAGGTGGGGTATTTTCATCTTACTTGGCAAGGACTGTGCCAATATGCCCTCTGTAAATGGAGATGTCGTTTCAGAGGTGGTCTTTGAGGAATCAAGACCTTCATGTTTCACCTCCAATTGCGTCATTCTCTTCTTTAATTGTTCAACTTCTGTCAGATCAGGCTTACTTGATGGAGGGACTGGAGGTTGCTTCATTGTAAGGTTAAACTACTTGTTGGATGATCTCCTGGGCCTTTTTTGGATCTCTGATTGGTGATCTATCCCCATTTCCTTTAGCATTTCTTATGTCCTTTGTCATGTCTTCCCTATTTCTCCTCCAAGTGTACTCCAATTCTGTTAAATATCCTGTCATTTGGTTGCCTTTTGTGACTTGAAGATCTAGGACTACAAGATTGAGGTGTGCCTTTTCCTGTAACACCCGAAGCCCGCACGGGTTTAAATGTCATCAAAACATTTAAATCATAGACCGTAAGTTTAAAAACTCAATTAATAAACTAATGAATTTATTTTGGGGAAAATATTTAAAATAGGAATTTGGGGATATTTTTTTTCCTAATATGTTTAGTTCACGAAAGAGTAAAAACTTTTTGCCTAATTTCAAAAATATATAAACATGTCAATGCATTGTTTGAGATGATAGTAGTCATAGCCCTAATGGCAAAAAGTACACCTCCTAACATCCTAACATACAAGTTTAAGGTTTGAACCAGTTTTTTTTTTTTTTTATATATATAAATATTAGAAGCAAACCCCCTTTTTTTGAATTGAATGAATAGTACCATGCAACATGGCACTATTCACGTTGATTTGAGTTTGCTAAACAGTTCCCTCATATAAAGAAAAATGCAGGTCCTATTCTTTTTGTTTCAAGCATTGATGATTAAAAATTAATTTGACTTATCAAATCACTTCATTTTTTTATGAAATTTTAACTGTATATAAAAGATTCACTAATGTACAACATATCAAAAAATTGGCTTCCGTTAACAAGATACGAAGTACTAAAACAATTTTCAAAACACCATTTCAACTCCAGTTGAAAATTAAACTGTGCAGCTTTACTTAAATTGATATAACAAACCTATAGACATTGGAATGACATGATTTCAAGTTTATATGATAGCCAACTCATTAAGCTATCAAATATCACTGGTGTCATCCAAAAATACCAAGTAATGAGTAAGATATGAAGTTTTGAAACAAAAGACAGAACCTGGAAGCTCGGAAAGAAGACTGACGTACACCTCTTTTTAAGAATTCGTGCAAACTCCTATACAACTCCGAATTAAGTGGTTTTTTCACTCATAGAAAGATAATTCAATGAAGAGTGTCATCGTGTCTTCAGAATTTCATTCTGAGGTCTGTCCTACGAACAGTAACATCCCAAATTTGGTTGGACAGACTTGTTTCGACACAGTGTTTCTTTTCTTTTACCCCTAATTTCAATCCTTAACTTGCACAAACTTTTCACATAATATATGCCTTTTCAACATAACAATTAAACATTCATTATAATGACATGGAAACCAAACTTAATGCAGAACAATAAAAAAAATTCCAAAAATGGTTTTCTACTCTTATTGTCCTTGAAGATAAACTCCACCACTTTGACACCACCTCGCATCTCCATCGTTCAATCCGCAATCCATGACCTCATGCCAAAAATTAAACCTATAGAAGGGAGTTAACCCATGAGTCGAAACTCAATAGATGTCATATGTAGAAAGGGAGTTAACCCATGAGTCAAAACTCAATAGATGTCATAGGTGCATTCCATTATCAAATTTAGAAAAACTCAACTATAGTTCATACCATTTCACATAGACGGATTTCTGGCTAAATCCAAACTTCTATAGCATTTATCATAACACATAGAGCCGGAGAATGATCATTCATCTATAGTAGTGCCGAAGCACCGTACCCGAAGGTACCTTTCTTTCATAGCATTTGAGAATTTCATAATTTGAAAATGAAATAAACACTTGCACTTCTACCTATCTCAATTTAAAAGTGTTGGATATAAAAGCTTGGATGGTGAATGGTGTTTCCCGATGGTGAACGTCGCTATAGAAATCCGATCACCTTACTTTCTTGAACTTTTAGCTTCCTCGAAATAATATATATATATATTTTGTGGGTTTGTGATATTTGAAGCTAAGGAACTTGCACACTACCTTAGAAGACCCCTTTTATAGTGGAAGGGATGTGAATGGGTGAAAAAAGTTGAAACACCATTTCTACATAATTGAGGAGTTGGAACGGGTCTCAAATTAAAATGTTTAAATGATTTTTCTTAAATGAAGGTTTATGGAGAGGTTAAAAGTGATTAAATGGAGTAAATGTGTTAATCATTTCTTTTCATTTCATCTTCATTGCAAAGAAAAATTTTCTACAGTGTGTATTAATGTATCTATATATTGTTGCGGGGGGAGAGAGAGAGAGAGAGAGAATGGGTTTAAAATTAAAGTATATTGCACCTTTAGTCCCAAAATTTTCAATAAACATAATAAAGTATATACATGACTAAATAAACTTTATAAGTCCCTCCATTTTTTTTTTGTTTATACTTTTGAAATATGCAATTGTATCCTTCTATAAAATATATTGCGCAACATAGTCCCTTAGACTTTAAAAAAATACGAACTTTTCTTATAGAGTTTATCATTTGAAAAATATTAATCAAATCCTATATACTTTAAAATAATTTAATAAAACATTAATTTAAGAAAAAGGCATGCATGATCACTCGAACTCATGTCGCTTGTGTGAATCACCATGTCTTTTTACCATTATGCCGAGCAACCCATCATTAATTTATAAGTGCCTCTAAATTTAATTTATGGTATATGATAAACTTGTTTGGACTAGCGTTGGACTTTATCTATCTTATATGGACCAAACATAATGTTTATCTATGGGCTAGGCTCACGATTGTAAATCATCTCCTTTCAACATACTCAAAAAAATTGATAAAAGTTTTCTGGTTTCTACATCTCCATTGCACTTCCCGTTTGATTTGAATATATTCAGTCCTATTATAACGGGAAAGATTTTGAGTTCATCGAGGCTAAGAATACACTTCATCATCTTCACACCGCCAATCAGTGTTTCGATTCATACGCATGGTTTCCATTTCCCTCTGCATCCGTTCCAGCCCGTTCATAACCATTTCCATGTTCAGATCTACCTGAGGTCACGAAGTACCGCCCATTCTGGATCCATCAATGTTTCAATTTGATGCACCACTATTGTGCTTTCTGTGACAACTTGGATTGAACATTATACCTACGAAGTGGAACTATGGCGATTGAGCACAAGGATATGGCCCTAATTCTAGCATCAATCTGTTGACGTCACTTCTTGAATCGAAGCTAGTCAAAAAGAAATTATGTATTGCTTTGACTCCTTGTTTTTTTTGTTCTTTTTAAGTGAATTTTTTGCTAAGTATTCAATTATCTCATTTAAAGGTAAAACTACAGAAAAATTAAGATAATGACTTAAAGTATACGACATCAGATCAAGAGTGAACTGGAATTATAATAGAAATGATCTAGTGTTCAGTTTGGTGTTGATCTGATAACTAGCTCAGAAGTTTATATCAAAATGACGAAAGTTAAGTGAATTTCTTGTATTAATTGCTCTTAAATGAGCATTTACTCCTCCTATTTATAGTAGCATAGGAGGTGGAGACACAATTATTACAATACACATTGTTGTCAGATCATGATTGACAATGTTGAATTAAATTTCTGACTAACTACTAACAAATGATTACACTGACACATTACAGGTGATAAGGATTACTGACACATTCAGCTGATTAGACTATTTTCACAGAGGCTCCTTTTTCATCCCAGTTCAATACTTTTGGATCACGTCATGTAGCAGAATCAGATCGTTCGTTAGAATCACTTCACCTCCATAATTCACCTCTTCCCGTCAATTCAGTTCGTCTTAAATTTCCCTTGTTACTTCTGTCAATTCCCATGACTGCATTTCCACCTTGGTTCGTTGACTCTGGATGAGAAAAATTGACTTATGAATCGTCTCGGAACCTTTTTCCAGTTTGACTCGTCAATTTCGAGCAATACACTGACCGTTCACTCTTTGACCTATGTACTCTAGGTTCCACCTTAGCTAGGTATGCAACACTATTCTTTCCACAATATTTGAATAAATTATAAAACACTTTTACTACGTCATAATAGATAATATAGTACGCCATATTTTCGAATAGTTACAAACACTAAGATTTGGTTAATTGAGAAATTGAAAGAAGATTACATTTTAATGAGAGATCGAATAAGGCATCTTTGATGGTTAATGTAGGTGATAATGAAATAGTACCTACACAAACAGTGGGAGATGTTGCCCCATTGGCATTACTAATAGTAGGTTTAGAACAATTATAAGATAAGTGGCTAAATTTGTACCGATCACAAGTCATATGATCCATTGCACTAGAATCAATTATCCAATCCCTATTAATAGTAAATTATTTACCTGACTTAGCAACAAAAGGTGGAGTTGTAGCCAAAGTTTTCTTTGGGGAAATATCTTCTCCTTGAATACTTGAAGATCAATGTTCCTATAAACTCTCTTTCGAACAATATTTAAACCTTTTCCTATATACGATCCACCTATATTTCTATGATGAATGCAAATATGTAGGAAACCATTTAACAATCATGAACATTATAAGATCACATACGAAATAGTGGAATATTTCTATCCCTATCGAACCCTATGGAAATTAATTCAACTCTAACAAATTTCTACTCTTTCGAACATAGAAAAATGCCACAAATATCATATAATACATGCGTCCATAGTTATAGATATCAAAGTAAACTTGTCATAAAATTAATCAAACCAAAGCATAAAACTAGAGATTAAGACTTCATCATGATCTCAACCTATCGAAACTTAGCCTAGATACATGATCAATAACAAATCACACATATAAATAAACTCCATCACCTAGAATATGAAGAAATCTTGATTTTTATGAAGAATCTTCAATGAATTGTCTCCTCCAAGCTTGTATGTGTTTTTGAGTGTATAAGGTCAAGAGAAGAGAGACAAAATTCATGCACCATAAGCCTATTTATATGTATCCATCAGACCTAAGTGAGAAAGGGCTAAAATTTGTCAAAAATTACGTGAAAAGCCCACCAGTCGGCCCAGCAGATAGCTGTGCAATTGCACAGTTGAAAATTGTGTGATTGCTGAGTTGTCACCAAATGTATTCTTCCTATCATTAGAACAGTCATGTGATCGCATGGATATATCACCGTGCAATCACTCAGTAGAATCTTCAGTCGGCAATTTCAAACTTTCAATTTTTGCAACTTGGTCCTCTTCTTTTTATTTCATTTCAAGTCCTCCATCTTCTGATTGGAATGGTTTAGTCCTTATATTTCTGAAACTCTTCAATTTCTTCTTTTCTTCTTTTGATTTCTTCAATTTCTCATTTGATCTTTGAATTTCTTTCAACTAAGCTCCTTCTTGATCCAAGTTTTTGCATCCCACTTTGGTCCAAATTGCTACATTTTTGCTCATTATTTGCTCCACTTGCTTCTTTTTCTCAATTTTGGAATAAAACTAAAATATGTACAAATAAAAGATAAATCATTAGCATTTACTCTTGAATGACTATGTAAAATCCTGATTTAAGCATATAAATAAGTGCATAAAATGCACTTATCAAACACCTCGAAATTAGAATATTAGTTCGTCCTTGAACAAACAAAACTGAATTATGACTCTAAAAAAAACAATACTAACTCAACAGTTGATTTGCTCAATTATATGCCTTAGGTTAGACCCAAAATATACATTGCTGAAGGAAAATTAGACAGCACATTAAAATATTTGTTACTCATCCCATGCTCAACTTTTCAGAAGAAAATCATTATTTGACCACATGGGATTCGAGTTTATCTATGCATGATTTTGCAATTCACGGTGTTAGTATAACTTCACATGAGTTTACAATTCATGAAGGATCACAAGCTTACTCCTTTTCTCTTATATCCAGAGGTCTTTTGCTACTTTTGTGGTTTCTAAACATTTATATATTGCATTTTTCCTCACAAGGCAATTAGGATTAGATAAGTATGCACAATAGATCAGAGGTAGTCAACTCCTAATCTCACACTCTAGTGAGCTTTAAGTCGGTGATTCCCAAGCTAGATGACTTTAGGGCACCAGGTTCAAAGAACCCCTAAAACTTAATTACTCGAGTCATAAAGGCGACAAAGAAAAGTTAAAGATGTTTTAGCGTCTTATGTGTAAGTCCTTCCTCCTTTTTGCTTTCTAATTGACCCCTATAACAAGTTTTGGGTTGAAAACTCTCAATTCAGTTGAATTTAGGGTATCAGGTTTGAAAGACTCTTAAAGCTTACTTACTCGAGTAAAAAAGGCTCCATAAAGAGGAATAAGACTATTAACATTTTTCTATTTTTATGCTAGTGCTGATTTATACCGGTTGACTAAAAGCGCAAAACCACGAACTTCAGACCCTCAACCCATCAATGCCTACATATAACCTTTCAACCCCAAACTGCCAGTTTAGTTATAAATTTTTGGTCAGGAACTAGAATCTTAAGATTTGGAATTTTTCAGTCTCTTATGTTCAATTTGCACATGTTTACCCCACATGTATCAAGCATTTTCCTACACAAGTAATTACTTGACATTGGGCTGAAGTTTAATATAAAGTCTAGCATGAAATAAGTAAATCGGAAAAATTTAAGTTCACATGCTGTCCAAAGTTCCAACTAAAATAGATAAATAAAATAAACTACATCACAGACATCAAACAAATCAACAAAAACAATTTTTTTATAATAATAATAATAATAATCTTATATCGAGAGAAAATATGAGCAGTTCTAATAAATTTAGCAAAAGAGAGTTTCAATAGGTATTAGAGCAGTTATATAGACCAACACCAATATTATGAGGTATACCGAATTCACCACCCCCAAAATGAAATCATAAATTGCGCTCCATGTAAGCATAAATTACAACAAAATATAAGGTAAAGTACAAGTAAAAGATCAAACACTTCCCCAGGGTGTGTAGGCAGTAGGCTGCTACTGATGTAATGGTCCAGCTGCAGGGTCTCTTGGATTGTGTGACATCCTCCTCTCTATGGGCTCTAGCAAAACCTCCATGGCTCCCATCTGAGTCTCCATGGCCCCCATCCGATCCTCCATAGATCTCTATCGAGCTAATACTTGCATTAGGAGGGAGTTGAGCTCATCTAATGTGTAGCGCTAAGAGCTGCTCCGGTGGAATGTCAGCTCAAATCAGGGTTTACTGGTCCTTCGCCATACTATCGATTTGCGCATGTTGGCCTGTAAGAATCTACATCATCGTACTCTATGTCCGCCCCGTGGTTGTGATCTCTTCTAACAACTGCGTTTGCAACCTGTCATCCCTTGACTGTGTAGGTGTAGGAGCTGGCTCTGGTCCCAACATTGGTATATCTGCTAAAAGTGCTAGAGCTCGGGGCCCGCGAGGCCGAGCATATGGCGCTAATAAAACATGGAAAAAGTATGCCACGTGTTGTGGCTAACTGGGAGGCAAGAGTGATGATGAAGTCAAAGATGAGGCACCCCAAGTCTAGCTTGGGCCCAATACTAAATGATACAGCAATAGATCCCTATCCTCATTAAATGTAGTGCGATGAGAGGTGGGGTCGATGTTGTGGTAAATAAAAATGTGCAAGATTTTTAAGGTGTCTATGAGCTCTTCATGTGCAAACCGGCCGGGTCTCTCCAATTCTACATCTTATCGACCATAGTGAAACTGGATGATCATATCGATATCAATGTCTGCCTGAATAGGCTCTATCCCGTCTCTGGTCAACTCTAAGACTCTCGATCACGACTGGGGAGAAACAGATCCATTTTCCTCTAACCCATGTAATGTATCGGTGATCTGCTCCTTCTGACTTAATAGCATGATTGAAGTTTTCCAAAAAATCCTTTACCAGTAGGGGGTAGGCCCGATGAGGAGTGGCCACCAATTTATGCTATCCTGATCAACTCCAGCATGTTTTATGATGCATGATCATGGTTTATGAACTAAAAGATCATGTTTTAGGTGTGTAAGTGTGTGACTTATTAATATGAACATTCAATGGCTGAGAATCTACCTAATTACTTAAATATGCGAATTGTGAAAATGTGATGTCTTAACTCCAAATGCAAAGCAAAAAAATATCAACATCCAAAATATGAAATCATACAACCTTAAATTCAAAAAATAAAACAACATTTGAAAGCATTATAAATTTAAAAAATAAGAAATATGGGTTGGCTCCCATAAAGTGCTCTATTTATAATCCCAAGCTGGACTTTATGGTTTTCACTCCAATGATGCAAGAGTAGTGGTCATTTTTTCTTTTGATAATTCACAACCCCAATAGGGCTTCAAGCGTTGTCCATTTACTTTAAATGTGTCATTTTCCTCATGAGTGATTTCAACTTCTCCTAATGAATAAACCTTGTTCACCAAGTAAGGTGTAATACCCCGAGTTCTAAATACCTGGAACATCACTTCATCGTCTCAAAACTAACTTTCAAAATGATAATGGAGATGAAAATAACTGAAATCTCAATTCGTGTAGTTTTATAATTGACTCAAATGGTCAACAATTCAAATATGGAAATAAATTGAAAACAAAAAATAAGTTTGTAATTTCAAATATAACATTTTTAAAGACTCGTTAATAACCACCATCGTATGCCTCGTCGCCAACTCCATCATTTGCAAAAAAAAAAAAAAATTAGGAAAACGTGAGTATTTCATAGAAATACTCAGTAGACTTGCACACTGATAAGTGTTATATTAACGTTTATTTTATACACTTATATCCTTGAATATGCCATAATGTGATTCTATCTAAGTATTATTAATGCATTTTATGTTTTATATTGTATAGGATCACAAAGGAAGAGAAAAGAAGGAAAAAGGACCAAAATGCGATCAAAATGAAGTTTGGGGACTTAGGTGCAAATATATTTACGGCCGCAAAAAAAAAGGTGTTACGGCCGTAAGAAAATAAGGTTACGGCCGTGAAAGTGTCGTGAAGAAAGTTGAAAATAAGCAGAAACCACTTTACGGTCGTAAAGGAAAAGTTACGACCGTAAAGGAAAAGTTACGGCCGTAAATCAAAATGTTACGGCCGTAACTCCAATTTAAGGAAATATGCAGAAACTCAATTACGGCCGTAAAAGGAATGTTACGGCCGTAAATCTTCAAGTCAAAAATTTTCTTATTTCAATTCTTTCCAGAATTTTGGATTTCTTGCTCCCAAAGCTAGGGCACGAAATTGAGGCTATAAAAAGGGAGTTTCATGACAAGAAAAAGAGACTTTTATTATTGTGAAAGAGGCTAGACATTGAAGAAAAATAGAGAGAAACTAGGGAAAAATAGAGAGCATTCTTGGAAGATTTTTTAGCACAAGAGCATCAAATGCAAGGGGAATCCATGAATCAACTTGAAGAATACTCCACAACCATGCTAGGTTAAATTCCATATCTTGTTCAAAGGGGAAGTTGTGTTAACTCAATTATGTTATTTTCTTTTCCTACAAATTAGTAGCGTGAATTTATTTCTTTATTTCAATTGTTGGATTATTATATTTTGAATGTTCAATTGAGTTTATTTGATTAATAGTTTAATTTGGCCAATTGGATTATTGATCTTTAGATTCATGAATATGCTATGTTTAGATTCTTGATCCGTAATTGTCATTGAATCTTTACTTTAGTAGCAAATAAATCTCGTGCAGGTTTACTAATAATTCAACTTGGATTGATTAATTCGAGCATGTGTAATTAACGATCTAATTCAATCTATTCTTCTAAATTTTCATACTAGTCGTGCATTAAATCCTAAGAGCTTGTTTAGGACTGTCCATGGCTAGAATTGGTTCAAAGAGCTTGTTTTGAATCAATACACATAAGGAAGAATTTAGATAATCAGAGCTTGTTGATTATTTATGATTGATAATTGAATTAGGAATAGAAACACGTTACAAGGAAAGGTATAACATTAATTGAGGGCACAACCGAACCCGAGAACAAGATTTCTTCTCATATTAATTCTCTAGTCATAAAATCCGGGTTGATCCACCTTCTACCTAATTTTCGGGGACATGCCGGTGAAGATCCATATAGACATCTCAAGGATTTCCACGTGGTATGTGATAGCATGAGACCCACGGGTATTACCGAGGAGCAAATCAAGATGAGGGCTTTCCCATTCTCATTGAAGGATGCCGCTACAGACTGGTTGTACTGTCTACCATCTGGATCAGTCACCACATGGAATGATATGAAGAGGTTGTTTCTAGAGAAGTACTTCCCTGCATCTAGGGCTGGGACATTCCGGAAGGAGATTTGCGGGGTTCGCCAAAGCAATGGCGACACATTATATGAGTACTGGGAGCGGTTCAAGAAACTCATTTCGAGCTGCCCCCACCATCAGATCAGTGAGCAACTCCTGGTGCAGTATTTCTACGAAGGTCTAGCGCCAATGGACAGAAACATGATAGATGCCGCAAGTGGAGGAGCACTGATGGACAAGACGCCGGAACAAGCGCGGGCTTTAATCTCTAATATGGCAGAAAATACTCAGCAATTCAATTCAACCCGAGATTCCCAAGTCCGCCGAGTGAACGAGGTAAGTAGTTCCAATATCGAAGGTCAATTATATGAACTAACCAATCTTGTTAAGCAGCTTGCTGTAGGGAACTTGAATCAGGTAAAAGCATGCGGAATCTGTTCAAACTTTGGACATCCAACGGATACATGTCCGGTGTTGGAAGAGGAGAATGGTGAACAGGTAAAGGCTGCAGAAGGGTTTCCATTTCAAAAACAGCAATACAACCCGTACTCCAACACCTATAACCCTGGTTGGAGGGATCACCCCAATCTAAGCTATGGGAATAACAAGCCTCCGGGTTTCCCCTCCATCAAATCTCAAGGGCATTTCCAGCAACAAGGAAATTTCCATTCACAGGGACAGTACCAACAAAGGCCCCAGGATTCAGGTATCTCTCTAGAAGATATGGTTAAAACTTTGGCCTCTAACACAATTCAATTTCAACAGGACACCAAATCCAGTATTCAGAATTTGGAGAATCAGATGAGCCAAATGGCTATTGCCATCAACAGACTTGAGGCACAATCCGGAAGGAAGCTACCATCTCAACCCGAGGTGAACCCCAAAAAAGTGAGTGCCATAACCCTGAGGAATGGAAAAGAGGTTGAAGGTCCAAGCAAACAAATCTTCACGAATAAAGGGAACGAAGAGAAATAAGTTGAAAAGGGGGATGCCACTTCACAAATCCTGCAGGTAAAATCCAGCTCTAATTCAATTGCTAAATCGACTCCACCTCCTTTTCCTAGCAGGTTGGCAAAAGCAAACAAGGAGGGCAAGGAAAAGGATATACTGGATATGTTCAGGAAAGTGGAAATCAACATTCCATTATTGGATGCCATCAAACAAGTTCCCCGATATGCAAAGTTTTTGAAGGATCTGTGCACCAATAAGAGAAAGCTAAATGGAAATGAGATGGTAAGAATGGGTGAATCCGTGTCTGCACTTTTTCAAAGAAAATTGCCTCCCAAGTGCAAGGATCCAGGTATATTTACCATACCCTGTCAAATAGGTAACACTAGGATAGATCGTGCAGTGATAGACCTAGGAGCATCCATAAATGTAATGCCTAGATCTACGTACACTTCATTGAAACTTGCTAAAATGACTGAAACTAGTGTTATCATTCGACTAGCCGAAATATATTAACGTTTATTTTATACACTTATATCCTTGAATATGCCATAATGTGATTCTATCTAAGTATTATTAATGCATTTTATGTTTTATATTGTATAGGATCACAAAGGAAGAGAAAAGAAGGAAAAAGGACCAAAATGCGATCAAAATGAAGTTTGGGGACTTAGGTGCAAATATATTTACGGCCGCAAAAAAAAAGGTGTTACGGCGATAAGAAAATAAGGTTACAGCCGTGAAAGTGTCGTGAAGCAAATTGAAAATAAGCAGAAACCACTTTACGGCCGTAAAGGAAAAGTTACGGCCGTAAAGGAAAAGTTATGGCCGTAAATCAAAATGTTACGGCCGTAACTCCAATTTAAGGAAATATGCAGAAACTCAATTACGGCCGTAAAAGGAATGTTACGGCCGTAAATCTTCAAGTCAAAAATTTCCTTATTTCAATTCTTTCCAGAATTTTGGATTTCTTGCTCCCAAAGCTAGGGCACGAAATTGAGGCTATAAAAAGGGAGTTTCATGACAAGAAAAAGAGACTTTTATTATTGTGAAAGAGGCTAGACATTGAAGAAAAATAGAGAGAAACTAGGGAAAAATAGAGAGCATTCTTGGAAGATTTTTTTAGCACAAGAGCATCAAATGCAAGGGGAATCCATGAATCAACTTGAAGAATACTCCACAACCATGCTAGGCTAAATTCCATATCTTGTTCAAAGGGGAAGTTGTGTTAACTCAATTATGTTATTTTCTTTTCCTACAAATTAGTAGCGTGAATTTATTCCTTTATTTCAATTGTTGGATTATTATATTTTGAATGTTCAATTGAGTTTATTTGATTAATAGTTTAATTTGGCCAATTGGATTATTGATCTTTAGATTCATGAATATGCTATGTTTAGATTCTTGATCCGTAATTGTCATTGAATCTTTACTTTAGTAGCAAATAAATCTCGTGCAGGTTTACTAATAATTCAACTTGGATTGATTAATTCGAGCATGTGTAATTAACGATCTAATTCAATCTATTCTTCTAAATTTTCATACTAGTCGTGCATTAAATCCTAAGAGCTTGTTTAGGACTGTCCATGGCTAGAATTGGTTCAAAGAGCTTGTTTTGAATCAATACACATAAGGAAGAATTTAGATAATCAGAGCTTGTTGATTATTTATGATTGATAATTGAATTAGGAATAGAAACACGTTACAAGGAAAGGTATAACATTAATTGAGGGCACAACCGAACCTGAGAACAAGATTTCTTCTCATATTAATTCTCTAGTCATATTTAATTATTTATTTTTATGCATATTTTCTATTCAAACAATTTCAAACAACAAACCCCCATTCCATTCTAATTGATCGAACAACTAAAATTAGTTTCCGTTCCTCGTGGGATCGACCCTTACTCTCACTACTACATTATTAATTAATATTTAGTGAGTAAGGAATTATTTATTATTTTGGTGTATTGCGACACGCATCACACACAATAATAATAATTTGATATTATAAATTAAAACACATAATCATGATATTCAAGTCTCAGGTGTCTAACGATTACTAGTAGTCTCATGAACAAGTAATATATACAAGTCCAAGTCTCATGCATTTAAGAAAGTAAATCCTCGTAACATAGTCTCATGCTTGAAAAGCAAGCAATTCTCATGAACACAATCATACATGCTAAACTTATAATCCAAACAATCATTGATGCACATTTCTGAAAAGATAAGTTTGTAAATAAGAGTCTACCTTATTTCTCGAGTTTTGGGCAAACGGGGTTAAACTTTCTAGTGTTCTCACTCCTCATCTAGTCCTATAAAAATAAATATATAATTAAATCATATTTTGGAATAATCAAGTTTAGAAAAATGAATTTGTGTAAAATAAAGTTTTAGGGAGTAAATAGTGGATTATAAAACTAAGGGCTGAACTTAAAGCATTTTTAAAAATTGAGGGAGTACAACATAATTTTATGATATATATATATATATATATATATATATATATATATAACTCTCTCTCTCTCTCTCTCTCTCTCTCTCTCTTCTATTAAAATCAACAAAGAGGCGAGAGAGCAGGGGGATGCAATCGGGGATGACGAAGGGCTATCGTCTGATCCTATGTCTCCGACGCATGGCGACATTGTCACTGTTGCGGGGATGGCGAAGATGAAGTGGGTGTGGGCGTGTGATAGGGTGGATGTTTTGGGCGAAAATGGAAGGTCGAAACAGGACTTGGGATTACATTTATCCCACGACGGGATCTCGGATGGTTGAGGACCAAGTTGCAGAAATTGAAAGTTTAAAATTGTAGGCTAAAGATTCTACTTAGTGATCGCACGATGATATATCCATGCAATCGCATGACTCTTTGAATGATAGGAAGAATACATTTGGTAATGACTGACCGATCACGGGATTTTCAACCCTGAAATCGTACGGCTATTTTTGACATATTTTACCCTTCTCGCCTAGGTCTAATGGATACGTATAAATAGGCTTACGTTGCACAAATCTTTTCTCTCTTCTCTTGAACTTATACACTCAAAAACACATACAACCTTGGAGGAGACAGTTCATTGAGGAATTCTTCATCAAAATCAAGATTTCTTCATATTCTAGGTGATGAAGTTTTGTAACGCCCTGAATTTCGTGGAGCTCGGGATGCCATGTCGTCCTTTAAATCTGATTTTATTGCGAAAATAATTAAAAATTTCAAACATCATCTTTATTATTTGAAACCTTTGAAACAACATTTTTGCGGAAGAAATGAATTTATAAAACATCACATCTATTATTTAAAAAAAATGTAGCAGAACATAATTCTAACAAATTCATACAAACCTTAAATCTTAAGTTTTTAAAGTAAAGTAACGATAAATAATTAAATTGATGATATTTATGAAACTTGACTTAAAAAGAAAATTAACATTATTTCTGATTTTTCCACCGCTACCATTTCATTCGCCACCATCTCCAAAATCTGTGAAAACTGTTAAAATAATGGAATGAGTATTTCGAAAAATAATCAGTAGACTCATCGCCAATAATTAATTTACAGAATAATTGAACACGTAATTATGCAATCGTACAGTGACCTCATCATCATATTCTTGGGCTCTTGTATTTTCAATATCAAGGCTGTTAAAATCATGGGGTGTGGGTAGTCTCGTCTCGTGCATTTAAGGCACATAAGTTATGCATAACATCATCATTTCTCATCTTATCTCATAAGAGATATTCTTGTCTCATCTCATGCATCAAAGCATGTAAATCACGTAATTTCACATAAAACATGCAATTATAATTTAAATAAATTAGGGGGCGAGTCTACCTTAAATCGGGTGTTTGAAAGTTGAGCGAGAAAATCACGTTGTTCTTCTAAATGTCCAAGCGCCTCGTCTAGCCAAAAATAAATAAACCTTAAAGTGGTATTTGGAAATCAAATATTTCTGAAACAAAAGAGTTTTAAAATAAGAAAATAAAATTTTAGGGATTAAATTAAAAATCAAACATAGTTGGGATTTGAAAAGAGTTGAGATCAAAATAAATGATTTGCAAAACCTTATGAGTTGAATAAAATATTTTAAAACCAAAAGATCAAAATAATACTTTTAAAAACTAAAGGGGTTGACTTAAAATATTTTAAAACATGGGACTGAATTAAAAGGACTTAAAAAACATGAGGGTCGATTAATAAAACTCTTTTAAAACAAGGGCTGAAATAAAATGTATTAGGAATCAGTGATTGAAGTTTGATACTTTTAAAAATTGAAAGGATTGAAATAAACATTTTCAAAACATGGGGCTGACTTAAAAAATAATTTAAGACCTTATGGCTTGAACTAAAACATTTTAAACTAACAGGGACTGAAACTACAACTTTTAAAACTGGGGTTAAAGGGACAATTTATCAAAATCAAAATTTAAATAACAAAACTCTCTTCTCTCTCTTCCAAACAAGGCACCGAGAGAGAGAGAGAGAGAGAGAGAGAGTGGGGAGGCGGCAGGCTTCGTCCCTTTTTGAGTCGAAGTCCACTGCCGGCGGTGGCGCCGGTGGATATCCCGCCATCCGGTGGTGGCGACCAGTGGGTAGGAATACGGTGGAAGGAGGAAAAAAGCTGGGTGGATTTAGTGCGAAGAATAGCAACGAACCGAGGCTGAAAATTTGGACTTGTGGACCTGCGATTCTCTGAAGAAGAAACCGCCGGTGGTTGAGGTAAGTATTGGGTTTAGTTTATTTCTTGATTTTGTGGCTGATTTGGGGGAAGATGATGTGGGATGGAAGTTGGGAAGGGGCCGATTCGAAGTGGGCAGTGGTGGACGGTCATGGTTCAATGGAGCTTGGGTGATGATGGTTCCGGTGGAGGTGATTGGCTGTGGTGGTTTGGTTGTTTGGGTAAATTTTGGGGTGAAGCAGAGGCTGTTTTCGTGCGGTTCGAAGTGGGGTGATGGAGGTTCGATTGAGGCAGCCTGTTGTGGACGGGTTTGGAGGTTCGGGTGACTGACTTTGATGGTTCGATTGTATATGGTGGATTGTTGGTAATTTCGGTTCAGGTGGTGGTGATTGGTGGGTTCGAATTAGCATATTGAAATGGTGGTTCGTGACTTGGGTTTGGTGATTATGAAATAGGCGGTTGGATGATGATGGTGGGAGTTTGGGTGAGGCGGTGGCGGTGATGGTGTTCAGATGATATTGGTTGGGGAGAAGATACCCACCTTGTGCTTGGAGGTTTCTGAGATATGTCTGTGTGGTTATGTGAGTGTAGTGATTTATATATAGTGTACTGGTTGTCTTCAAACGAGTAGGCTAGAGTGCTGGGAAAAATTGAGGGAACTGGGAAAGAATTATGGGATTGAAGAGTGATCATGGAAAAATCTTGGATAATTCAGAATTTTTTAAGCAATAGATTAGCAAATGCTGTGATTGAAAAAGGAAAGTAAAACCTGTGAATTATGTTCTTTATACTTGGCAGCTTAAGAATTGGGAACGATTGGAGGGGTTTGGGAGAAGAAAAATAGCTTATTGAGGGAGTGATTGTGGGGTAGAAAAGATCCATGATTGAGTTTTCAAAATAGCCAATGGGATAACTGGTTTGCTGGAATTAGTCTGAGATCAAGGATTTAGAGGAAAGTTTGACAGAATCTTGATGTAATTGAAACGTGAGGGAATGTTTGAATTCAGCATTTTGAAATGGGCTTAAAATTTGAATTGGGTTTAAGTGCAATTGAGACTTGGGCTTAAAAGTTTGGGTAAAAATAGTTTGGATCTAAAATAAATTTAAAATTTGGACTTGATCTAATTTGAATTAAATTGATTGAAAATTGGACTTGGACATCATTTAATAAAATTTGGAATTGGAATGTGATAAAATTTAAAATAAATTTAATTTCACTTAAAATTGCTAGACACACATGAGTTTTAAAAAAATAAATGGCAAATTCGTAGAACACGTTTTTTTAAAGATAAATAATATTTATTTAAGTTACGAAAATTCTCGGTCGCTACAACCCTACCTCCTTAAAATAATTTCGTCCTCGAAATTTAAAATTTTCGTGATTTAAAATAATTGGATACTTGATCAAAATTTCTTCTTTCTTAAACCAGGTAGCTTCATCACTACCATGTCTACCCCCATTGAACTTTAAAATAAAGAATGAAACTGGGACAAGTTTAAAGTCGAAATTTGGACTTAAAGATTTAAACGAATTTAAATTTCTTTTCTTAAAATCTTAAAAATAACTAATATGACTAGACGAGAGCGTTGGTTTCGAATAATAACCGTTAAGGTTGGAGAGTCGTAGCGACAAGTTTTGTAAAACAAGTCTTTTAAGTTTGAAAATTTCTCTATCGCTACAAGTTTATTTAGATGTGTAATTTGTTATTGATAATGTATCTGGTCTAAATTTCTATAGTGTTGGGATCATGATGAAGTCTTAAAGTTTTATTCTTTGGTTTGATTAATTTTATGACAATGGTATTTTAAGCAATTGATTTTGTATTTACTTTGATATCTATAACTATGGACGCATGGATTGTATGATATTTTAGTATTTTTCTATGTTCGAAAGAGTAGAAATTTGCAAGACTTGAATTAATTGCCATAGGGTTCAATGGTGATAGAAATATACCACTATACCCTATGTGATCTTACAATGTTCATGATTGTTAAATTTTTTTCTACATATTTGCATTCATCATAGAAATATAGGTCGATTGTATATAAGCAAACCTTTAAATCTTGTTCGAAAGAGAGTTTTAGATATCATAGGAAAATTGATCTTCATAAATATACCTTGTCGTGAATTAGTAAAACCATTGTGTGAAATATTGAGAATAAAATGGATTCTCGATCCTAGTACTTCATTCACATACATTTGTTACACAAATTTTGCAGTCTTACTTAGTTTGTTTTAATTCAATATTTTAGATTTATTTGATAATTTAGTTTAATCATTTAGGGAATTCCGCAAAACAATTTACTTTTACTTGTTTCGGTTAAGGTTAATAGTCTAAGAAAATAAATCTACTCAACTCCTGTGGGAACAATATTCGGACTAAAATCCATTTTATTACTTGTTCGACACCGTATACTTGCGGTACGTAAATCACGCAACAATTTTTTTGACGTCGTTGTCTGGGATTGTAGTGTAGATTTACTTCTAGGTTATTTTCACGAGAATCAAGACCAGGCAAGAACATGTACAATTGTTGAGAGTTTACCTGTGTGGTATATTTTGTAATGTGGTTGGCACACTCCATGGAATAAGATTTCATTAGCAGTAGAAATGCGAAGAAAAGAGACTTGATATCTTTTGTCATCGCATCAAGGAGCCAAAGTTTCACCAAGCAGTTTTTGTCCTCCCAAGATTCATATTCATTACCCTCCACATCTTTAGAAGGAGACCCTGAGATATATCCCCAATGCTTACTCCCTCGAATCTTAGTTTGAGCGTTCAACACCCATTCAATATAATTGGTGCCATCAAGTCGTTCTGAAGTGATTAATGCAGAATGTTCAGTCGTTCTGACCATTGTTGTGGAATGACCTTTTTTCATATCACCAATTGAGAAGACACCAAAAAAATAATAGAAACAAATAATCGTGAACAATAGAAACAAAACATCAACGTGACGACTCGTTTTTTTTTTTTTTTTTTTTTTTTTTTTTGCATTAGTCTAAAATCAAGGAATTATTTAATCAAGGTCAAATATTCATGAATTGGTCAAGTCAAATAAGACTTAAGGTGAATAAATATTTTCATGGGATTTAATTTGTTACTAACACTTAAAGGGTCAAAAATGAGAAGAACTATTAAAATTGGGGATTTAGTTTTCTAGTATTGATAGTTTAAGACTTATTGTTAGATTATATGAAGGTTTGACGACTTATTTTGCAATTAAGATTATTGGATCACAAATCTTAAGCTTATCTATTTTCCTTTTCCCAATCCATCCAGGAAAAATATAGAGAACGAAAGTGAGAGAAGTGAGGGAGGGAAAGAAAGGTAGGTGTACATGCATTTAAACACATGTATTTCAAAAAGAAATGAAAATAGTAGGTTACTTAAGTGAAATGGGTATACGAAGAGAAATTCTGCCAGTATTGTGTAAATTCTGTCAATATTTTGGAAGTATATTGTTATTTTATCAATGATCTAATTTTCATGGATTTTAACATGGAAACCAAATTAAGTGTTGATTATTGGGGATATGATTTTCAAAGAATTCTTGTGAAGGATTAAATATTTTTAGTAATTTTAATTGGGGATAAGAAGTTAAAAATTTTATACATCAAGTTATTATTAGTTAAATCTTATTCCAAGTAATAGGAATATCGCTTGAGGCACCTATGTGAGATTCCAACTTGGTGCGATGAATTGAGGTCATGAGAAGATTGAAAATGCCTACCAACTTAGCTAGATCATTGCTAAGAATTCGGTGAGTAGAAAAACTTAATTATTTTCAAATATTGATAATTGCTTAAATAATTACGTTAAATGTGATTATGTGATTTAGTTGTTCAATTACCTGATTATTGTGAAGTACTATGAGAATACGAGATTTGTGGAATTAGAAAGATTTTGAAATGATTATATGTTGAAAGAAATGCAAGACATATATGTGATATTGAAATCCACTAAAAAGTACTCGTGATTATATACTTCTTCTAGTTCACTAAGGGGTTTTGATCGTGTTCTATACTATATTGAGGGGTCTTTGACAGGGTATGATAATACCCTGAGGCGGTCTAACCGTGTATGATATAGTCCACTGAGGGATCTTAGCCGTGTTCTAGAATTGATTATCAAAGCACTTTGAAACTAGCCCAAGAGGCAGTCAGCCAATATATGACTAGAATACAAATTATATTCAGTGGTTACAATTTGGTGAGATTTTTAGGGTATGGCCATAACTTGAGACTTCCGAATGTGAAGACAATATTCATTTATTTGACTAGAGACGATATTTTTCGGCATCATGAGTGTGTCTCTCATTTTGACTATGATTATATGTTATTATTTGATTCATTAAGTGATATAAACTTGATTTTCGATAAATTCATATGAAAGAGAAAGTATAATTATTTTCGAAATTCTCCACTCACTGAGCTATCAACTCATTATTTCCTACCATTTTCTTAAAAGGTAACAGTTGAGTTTTGGAAGCCTGAAGAACCTATTGATATTGGAGCCACGTTAGTAAGACGTGTACGCTATTGTTTCATTCAAAATTGAGCATTTAAATATCAACTTGGGCCCACATTCATTTTGAAATAAAATGATTTTTCATTATTTAGCATATGTTTGGTAGTGGATAGTAGTTACCCATAGTGGTGGGTCCGGTGTCTAGCCAACATCCATCATTGGCGCACTTCTTATCTCAAGTCCATTACGGTGATTTCGGGACAAGTCGTGTCAGATTGGTATCAGAGCATGGTTTATAAACTCGGGAAGTTTTCAATGTTTATGTCTTAGCATATCATGCATATGTCATATTTGAGCACCTGTCGTGGTGGTTCAAATCAAAGGCTCTCAGCTCTGCCTTAAACTTACATTGTTACTCAAAGGTATGAAAGTTAAGATATTGAAAGGATATTTTTGGTAGATTAATGAGCAATTAGTATGGAAAGATATTAATTTCAATGACATGATTAAATATTGAGGTCATGCAATATAACGATAAATGACATGTTGTATGATTGATACAAGATATGGTAAATATCAAGTGAATGAATGTCATGATGGTTCTACAGAAGAATATTATGATATAACGATAAATGGCATGTATTATCCATTGTTGTAAACGAAAAATGTAGTATTCTTCCCGAGAAAAGATACTTATATTATATTGTCTTTATTAGATAATAATTTTTGGGAATTACATACAAATTCTCTCTCTAATAAACCCCACAGGAATTTTTACCACATTTATCAAATTCTACTTTTTTGTACAACCCACAAAGAACCCAAGAAAAACTAAGATCCTAGACTACATTTTTCCTCACAATACTCTCTAGTCAATGTGCAATTAATTGGCTCCTCAACACACATATTTATAGGTAAACATAACCCAAAACGTGTATTACTTGTGCCTCAAGATATTTTCTTGTTGAAGTAGAATAATCAGAATAAGGAAAGAAATCCATACCAAAAAGATTATCTTTCTTTTCTTTTCACCTTTAACTTGGTCTCCAAGTTAACCACTTTAGCAAGAAAATTAATTGTCCAAGATATTCTCATTCTTAATTTGGATCAAATATCCTAACAATCTCCACCTTGACACAAATTCATCCGAGCCAAAATATTTAAATCAACAATTGGGTAGCAGGGAAGCATTTAACACTTTGACGATCTCATACTCCACTATATGAGTATAACCACTCAGAATTATCAACGAACTCCGAGCTTTTCATCGGCTCATGTAAAAATAAACTTTGCTGAAAAATTATGGTGCAACTCCCATGTTTGACTTTCCGTGGGAACTCATCAGCCATCGACATCAAATTCACCACACAACTTGCATTAACATCAAACCAATGCCCATGTGCAAACACATGTACCCGCCAGCAAGAACACATCCTCTATCATGACAACCGACTCCATGCCATAAGGAAGTCTCATCTTACTAAATTACATCATCACCACCCTCCATTAGGAGAGTCGCATTGTCCACCTCCGAGCAGTTATCCTTGCTCTACCTTTTGGACAATTTCTTTTCACATGACTAGATTTACCACAGTTCCAACACATAACCTTCTTCTTCATGGAGTTACCTCTCTTCTACTTTTCAGTAACAAGCAAAGCGTTTTCAAATGAACTATCACTTCAACCTAATCAACTTAACTTCTGAAAATTCCACCGTTTCCTTCTCGTACATCAAAATCAGCATGATGTACTCAAACGTAGATGGAAGAGACCATATGAACATTATCCTCATCATCAATCTTAACTCCAATAGATTCCACTATAGAAACAATCTCATTAAGAATACTGAGATGGTCTAAGATTTTCATACCTACATTCATTCTCAAAGAATGAAACCGCTCCTTTAGATATAAGTTATTTGACAAGCTCTTCATCTCATACAACTCTTCCAGTTTTTTCGAAAATTCCTTCACAGAAAATATCCCATAAATATATGCAAGAACATTTTTGGCTAAACAAAGTTGTACTATGCCGCAGCCTTCAAATCCAAATCTTCTCAATATTCATTTCTCGTACTGGATTCAGTTTCTTTGTCAGAACTCGGGGTTGGTTTTCCTTCAAAGCTTTCAGCAGTCCCGTCTTAATCAATACTCTGTTAATTAGACGTCGATTTCCCTGTCGACGGCGTCACTGTTGGGAAATACATACAAATTCCCTCTCTATTTAACCCCACGGGATTTTTGATGTTCAAGAAATAATAAGCAAACCAGAAAATAAAGTACGAACACAGAAATTTACGTGGTTTGGAAACTTGCCTACGTCCATGGACCCTCTCCAAAGCTTTGCACTATATAATAAATTATTACAATTACATAGAATTTGCACTCACCAAATGCCCAAGTATTTTAGGAAAAATAACCAAGCTTTACTACATCTACCAATTTCTATTTCTTTGTACAACCCACAAAGAACCCAAAAAAAACTAAAATGCTAGACTACGTTTTTCCTCACAATACTCTCTAGTCAATGTGCAATTAATTGGCTCCTCAACACATATTTATAGGTAAACATAACCTAAAACGTGTATTACTTGTACCCCAAGATATTTTCTTATTGAAGTAGAATAATCAGAATAAGGAAAGAAATTCATGCCAAAAAGATTATCTTTCTTTTCTTTTCACCTTTAACTTGGTCTCCAAGTTAACCACTTTAACAAGAAAATCAATTGTCCAAGATATTCCCATTCTTAATTTGGGTCAAATATCCTAACAATTCCCCCTTGACACAAATTCATTAGAGCCAAAATATTTAAATCAACAATTTGGTAACAGGCAAGCATTTAATACTTTGACGATCCCATACTCCACCATATGAGTATAACCACTCAGAATTATCAACGAACTCCGAGCTTTTCATCAGCTCATGTCGAAATAAACCTTGCTGAACAATTGATATGAATCGAAGCGAGGAATAAACGACACAATAATAGGAAAGATCCAGATTCAGCCAAACAAACACAAATACACAAGAATTAAAATACTGGAAAGATAAAATTGACGATAGGACCTAGACCCAACAATCATGACGCAATGAATGACGATGCGGATTGAAGAATCGAGGTTTTCAAAACGCCACAAGGGATGTCAAACTCCTTGATAAGTTTCTGATCGGAATGCCACAAATATTCAAGAAAATATTTGATAAGTTCTATGGACTGTTCTTCAAGAATAAGAAAGAGGAATCCTCATTTTCTAGAGAGAAAAATCTCACATCAATTCAATAATATCAAAGTTGTTCAATGTTATGAATGAAAAACATAATATAAAGTCAAACCACGCCTAAAAACTGACCTAGCCGCACTAGGGTTCGAAAATAGAATTAATAATTAATAAAGCGGAAATTAAATTAAAATTTGCGAAAATCTGCTTTGATCGCTTAGGCCAAGGAAGGCACGATCGATCGCGTGGTTATGCCTGAAAATATCTGCTTGATTTTTGATGCATACGATCGATCGCGCCTTCCTTGGCCTAAGCGATCGCGTGATCTTCCCGGTTGGCCCTCTTTTCGTCCCCTTGAAATAGCTCGATCAGGTTTGATTCTCGATTCGAGCCCAACACAAAATTTGCTTGTTTTCCCACCTAGATTGCTGTTGCATTGATGGTAACTTGATTTCTCTTTTGGTCTCCTATCTTGGATCATATCATCTCCCCTCTCTTAAAAAGGATTCGACCTCAAATCTGTATATGGCCTCTCCTTTATGTATCTCTTGCTTTCGTTGGTTCGAGGGATCTGTTCATGTTTCGTGCTATCCATCATCTTTTGGGGCTGTTCTATCCGACAATTCCCTTTGGCCTTAGTTTTGTGATTTGGTTTTAGTACCTATAAAACATAGTTAGCCAAAATAGGGAGGGATGTGTTAGCAAATGCAAATAAACTCATTTTTGTGGTGGACTCTCTTTTCTTTTTCTTTTCGCTCTCAAGCTCACCTTTTTCTGAGGTTGTGACCTCAACTCTCTTGTTTTCAATTTTAACACTCTCTCCTTTTTCTGAAGTTGTGGTCTCAACGCTCTTATTTTTCCCCTCAAACTCGCTCTTTATTTTTAATTGGTCCTCTTTGACCTCTTTAGGTGATAGCGGAGCAAGAGTGATCCTTTTTTCACCCTTCACAAAAGAATATCGATTTTTAAACCCATCATGTACCACTCTCCTATCATGTTGCCATGATCTTCCCAACAAAATATGTCCAACATGCATAGGAACCACATCACACACAACCTCATCTCTATAACCCCCAATGGTGAATTTAATATTAACCTGCCTGTTTACTTTAAGTTCTCTCCCGAATCGGTTAACCATTGTAATTTATAGGGGTTGGGGGTGTTTAAAATTAGGCAACCCCAATTTCTCCACAAATAATGTGCTAACCATATTAGTACAACTTCCCCCGTCAATTACAATCCCACAAACCTTTTTCCCCACCAAACACCTAGTGTGGAAAAGATTATCCCTTTATTCATCAATTCAACCATCTTAGCTCGAGAATTTAGGACACGTATATTCACAAGGGATCACTACTACTAGCCCCCGCATCCGAAAACCTAGGCATTCCCTTAAATTCATCCTCCGAACTAATTTCACCATTTTCATGCAAGAGCATTACTCTCTTATTTGGACACTGTGATGCTATATGGCCCGAACCCAAACACTTAAAGCACTTAATATTTCTATCCTTAGTAAGTTGAGAATCAGAAATACTTTTACCTTTAGTTGTAGTTTCCTCCTTTCCCTTCGGGACATGCTCATCATTGTGATCCTTCCTCGGTTGTGATGTAGGGTAAGTCCCCGGTGAGTGTTTAGATGTCCCCTTTCGCCTTAATTGCCTCTCCACCTTCATTGCCATATGCACCATGTCTTCTAGTTCCACATAGTGTTGTAACTCAATGACGTTGGCAATATCTCGGTTCAGCCCACTCAAAAATCTAGCCATTGTAGCTTCCAGATCCTCCACCACGTTGGCCCTAATCATGGCTACCTCCATGTCTTTATGATATTCCTCTACACTCCTAGGCCCTTGCGTAAGCCCCTGCAATCTTTGGTAAATATCCCTATGATAGTGGCTTGGGACAAATCTCTTTCTCATGATGATTTTCATCTCACACCATGTATCCATCGGCCCCTCACCATTCCTCCTTCGATCCTTCACCTATTGATCCGACCAATTAATTTCATAATCGATGAACTCAACGACCACTAACTTCACCTTCTTTCCTTCCGAATAATTGTGGCAATCAAACATCAACTCTACTTTCTTCTCCCTGTCTAGGTAAGCCTCCGGATCAATCCTCCCATGAAAAGGTGGAATAGACATTTTTATTTTACCTAGATTATCATCTACTTCATCCCCATCAACACAATCACTTCTATTATTTGCCCTTTCATACCTATCTCCTCTACCCCTTCTCCTCCTTACACTAGCCATAGATGCTTGGATATTACTCCCTTCACTCGTAAACTCCTCATCATCAAACCCATATCCAAACATTTGATTATTTCTCCCCCTATGATCTCTCCCGTCTTTCCTCCTAGCTCTAGGACCCGTATGAGTTTGTTCCCTACGCAACTTATTAATAGTTTCTTCCTGCCTATCCGTCCTATTCATCAACTTCTCAAATTGCTCATGTAAAGTAGCCATCATACCTACATCATTCTTATTAACCCTATTCATACCTTCCGGTCGTTTGTTGTGGCTCGTTGATGAAGCTGCTGGATCCCTTTTGTCAATTCCCTTGTTGTCCCCATCTGATGAAGATGATGAATTCCGTCTGCCAGACATTATTAGTCTTCAATGAAATAAGTTGAAAATCCCTCACAAAATGTATACCTCGTGTATCACTCAAAATCCCCTTCCAAGCACTTTAAAAACAATCCAAGAACTCAATCAAGGGTAGGACATAATAAGACGCGAGTAAGAACAATAAATTTTGAAAATTGAGACAAATTCGAAATATTCGGGGACAGATTGAATTTTCGATTTTTTTTAAAAAAAAAATGCTAGAAAATTTGACTACGAATATGGTAGAAAAAAGGGAATTGGATTTGGATAAGAATTGACCAAGATATACAAGATTGAATTTTTATATGGATCAAATAATGGAAAAATTTTACTGGCACGAAGAACAAAAAGACTCAAGAAAAAAAAAAGAAATTATCTAGAAATAACAAGAACTAAATCTATATCTAAGCTCTGATACCAGATGATATGAATCGAAGCGCAGAATAAACGACACAATAATAGGAAAGATCCAGATTCAGCCAAACTAACACAAAAACACAAGAATTAAAATACTGGAAAGATAAAATTGACAATAAGACCTGGACCCAACAATCATGACGCAATGAATGACGATGCGAATTGAAGAATTGAGGTTTTCGAAACGCTACAAGGGATGTCAAACTCCTTGATAATTTTCTGGTCGGAACGCCACAAATATTCAAAAAAATATTTGATAAGTTCTATGGACTGTTCTTCAAAACAAGAAAAAGAAATCCTCCTTTTCTAAAGAGAAAAATCTCACATCAATTCAATAATATCAAAGTTGTTCAATGTTATGAATGAAAAACATAATATGAAGTCAAAACACGCCTAAAAACTGACCTAGCCACACTAGGGTTCAAATATATAATTAATAATTAATAAAGCGAAAATTAAATTAAAATTAACGAAAATCTGCTCTGATTTCAACCATACGATCGCATGGTTTAACCTCGCGTGATCGCGTAGTTATGCCTGAAAATCTCTGCTTGATTTTTGATGCATGCGAGCGATCGCACCTTCCTTGGCCTGAGCAATCGCGTGATCTTCCCGGCTGGCCCTCTTTTCGTTCCCTTGAAACAACTCGTTCCGGTTTGATTCTCGACTCTGGCCCAATAGAAAATTTGCTTGTTTTCCCACCTAGATTGCTGTTGCATTGATGGAAACTTGATTTCTCTTAAACACATGTACCGGCCAGCAAGGACATATCCTCTATCGTGGCAACCTGCTTCATGCCATAAGGAAGTCTCATCTTACTAAAGTACATCATCACCACTCCACTAGGAGAGTTGCATTGTCCTCCTTCGAGCAGTTAGCTGACTCTGCTCTACCTTAAAATTTCTTCTCACATGACTAGATTTACCATAGTTCCAACACATTACCTTTTTCTTCATGGAGTTACCTCTCTTCTACTTTTCAGTAACAAGCAAAGCGTTTTCAGATGAACTGTCACTTCAACCTAATCAACTTAACTTCTGAAAATTCTACCGTTTCCTTCTCGTACATCAAAACCAGCATGATGTACTCAAACGTGGATGGAAGAGACTAGATGAACATTATCCTCATCATCAATCTTAACTCCAATAGATTCCAGTTTAGAAACAATCCTATTGAGAATACTAAAATGGTCTAAGATTTTCATACCTACATTCATTCTCAAAGAATGAAACCGCTACTTCAGATATAAGTTATTTGACAAGCTTTTCATCTAATACAACTCTTCCAGTTTTTCCCACAATTCCTTCTCGGCAAATATCCCATAAATATTTGCAAGAACATTTTTCACCAAACAAAGTTGTACCAAGCAGCAATCTTCAAATCCAAATCTTCTCAATATTCATCTCTCGTACTGGATTCGGTTTCTTTGTCAGAACTCAGGGTTGGTTTTCCTTCAAAGCTTTCTGCAGTCCCGTCTGAATCAATACATGCATGACTTGTACTTACTACAAGCCAAAATTGATCTTCTAGTCAAATTTTTCCACGCTGTACTTTCCAAACATATTTTCTTTTGCTCAAAAAAAATCTTCGAACCACCTGATGTTCTGTTAATTAGACGTCGATTTCCCCATCGACGGCCCAACTGTTGGGAATTACATACAAATTCCCTCTCTATTTAACCCCACTAAAATTTTGATGTTCAAAAATAATAAGCAAACCAGAAAATAAGTACGAACACAGAAATTTACGTTGTTCGGAAACTTGCATACGTCCACGGGCCCTCGCCAAAGTTTTTCATTATATAGTAAATTATTACAATCATATAGAATTTGCACTCACCAAACGCCCCAAGTATTGTAGGAAAAATAACCAAGATTTGCTACATCTACCAATTTCTACTTCTTTGTACAAGCCATAAAGATATTTATAGGTAAACATAACCTAAAACGTGTATTACTTGTGTCCCAAGATATTTTCTTGTTGAAGTAAAATAATCAGAATAAGGAAAGAAATCCATGCCAAAAAGATTATCTTCTTTTTCTTTTCACCTTTAATTTGATCTCCAAGTTAACCACTTTAACAAGAAAATTAATTGTCCAAGATATTCTCATTCTTAATCTGGGTCAAATATCCTAACAATAATAACAGAAAAAACTAAACCACCCTTGATGAATAACTAAAATTACACTAACACTAATACAGTTTTAGTCATTTGCATCGGTTGTGGAAGTGACTCATATGGCGCAGACGTACATGATAAAGGGAATATGCATTGGTTATTATCCGACGCAAAAAGTAAAAATATATGCGTCGGTTGTATAAAAAACTGAACGCATATAGTTAAAATAAATAAATGAAGAATATGCGTCGATTTTCATGTACAACCGATGCATATAGTATAACTATACGCGTCAGTTTTACTGTACAACCGACGCATATATAGTTGTACTATATGCGTCGGTTGTAGATGAAACCGACGCATATTCTTTATTTTATTATTTTTTATTTTAAATCCAAAAATCCTGTTTAATATTTTATAATCAACCTCATCGTTAACTGTAACTATCAACAACCAACAAATAATCAACAGTAATGCATAATAAAATCATATAAGTCAACTTACAGAAATATTAATGGTAGTTATTACAAATGTTCAGTACATATACATTAATTGCATAAAAAATGAAAATTTACATACAAGATATATAGAAATATTTAGCCCATGAATTTCTAACATCGTCAATCTCCTCTACTGAGTAAGAATCTTGATAAAATGCCTACAAACAGTTAAGATAAATTAGTAGTCATTTCTTAATAATTAGTAAATGGATAATTAAACAATTCGTAGTATTTAATATTTATAATACCTTATCTAAAGAAGTTAATTGAATTTTTTTTTTTTGACTATCTCATACATGTTTCTCATAACATAATAGCCACATTCAGAACCTCCGAGTTACTGAAGACACTGAAATTTTCACATTAAAACTACTAGTATATGTGTGTGTGTGTGTGTGTGTGTGTATGTGTGTGTGTGTGTATAGAGAGAGAGAGAGAGAGAGAGAGAGAGAGAGAGAACTAATTATTCAGGAGTTTGTAGTAACTTTTAAATTGACATACCGCAATTTATTTCCAATTCACATTGCCTATACTCCTCCTACCACCATTTATCCAAAATGTTTTAAGAGCCCTAAAATTTGAATAAAAATGAATAATTATATATTTATACAGAAATTTTGGCAGAATCTCCTCTATAAATTGAACATAACCAACCTGTAGAGAGACCCTGGAATTAAAAACTATTTTAACTTCTCAAGAATCACAACATGAACACATCAATTTCACCTCAAACTCGATAACAATTATATATATGGAAACTATCAAAACTTATCCACCACATACTAAACAAAAAAATGATCAAGGAAATATATAAATACTTACGTATTCAACGGTGGTCTGATTTGTATTCTACGCTTATTGACCCCGCTAAATCCAAGAAGTATACAGTGTTGGTTTGAGAAAAAATCACAAGCAACATCCAATGATTCCTACGTATTATGAACGTATAAATACAACTTTAAATGCCAAATAATTCGAACTGAGTAAGAAAGAATGAATATTAATAGTCTTACTTTGGAAGTACGGTTCGAGAATGTATTGCTTCGATTGCAAGGTCTGCATGGTTTCAGCCATATACGTAGTGACGCTGTCAAAATTATTTTTCACCTTAATTGACGCAATTTGTGACGGACACGTAAATCCAACTGACTTGATTCCGATTTCCTCAAAAAACTCATGTAGGTACCTAAAAATAATTAAATCAATAAATAAATGAATGATGAAAATTTAAATGAAATTTATAAATTTGTGTTAAGCAGTCTTGCATGGTGTGTATTTTCAGGATAAATATATTCAACCATTTCATTTTAAGCAAGTCGGCGATGTCGTTGATTGTAACGTAAATATCTGTGTCATCTGTATGATGAAACACATTTGCATCTAAAGTCACAATGAAAAAGTCAATACCAACAGGTGTCCGAATGACATTATTGTGCAACCTTTTACAATCATCACCCAGACATTGTAATGTTGCATCGTCAACCAACGAAGATTCGTCGGGTAGATGACATTTCAGAACTTTTGGCCTTTTTCTGTTTATTGACTTTTTTTTACCTTTTCTGGTGACTTTTCCTGCAAGTAAAAAATTGCTTTCATCATAATTCATATAAATATCAAAGTAAACAATTTTGACAAAAACTTTTATTTAATTAAAAATTATTACCTCTCCTAACATAACCAAATGTTGAGGCCATTGACTGAAGCTTCCAATAACTTCTCCCACCATGGTGTGATATTGAGATGGCACTGGTAAAGGATATGCTTCTGAACCACTTACAACATCATCAACACCCACTTTAACATAATCGGTCAAGAGTGGTTGATGGTGCACCACAGTTTTAGGTCCAGATGGGAACACTATCCCTCTCGCTACTATATGGAGCTCGTTATCATAACTTACGTCCAGACGACATGGTATTGGTTTCTATTGTTCAACGTGATGAAAATCATGCTTAGACTATATAGTTGAAATCAGTTTAGAATGATATTCTACACATTCAAATAATTTAATTCTCATTTGATACCTAAAGCCCATCATACGAATTTGGATCAACAGAGTGGCAACTGCTGTGAGTAGGTGGTGGGGGAGTCAGAGTTATGTCCACATCGGCATCAACATTCAAGCCAATGTGCCTAAGGATAGAATCATATTTTTGTTGCATACTTTCGAACTTATTTTGCCACTCTGACCTGACTCGATCGGTCTCCCTCGTGATCATATCTTTAACAGCATCTACCGACACGACCCCACTCGATCGTCTGCTGGAACTGTCAGGCTTGCCATATACATCTTTGATCGTAACATAGACACCATATCCCCTTACCCATCCAAGATGCTCCTCCTTCCCAAGGGCTTCGAATAAGACATCATGGTGTCTATTTGGGACAAATGTCCCTTGAGTGGCTTCCTTCCCTTTTTCAATTTGTTCCAAAAGGAAAAAAAAAGTGAGAATTTAATATAAATATAATTCAGTAAATTTTAATTCACTATATGAAGAAATGAGAGGCTATACTTACAATTTTTTCTTACACCTACCTGGTTTTCTCGTTGGGGATGTAATAGGTTCCATCTCCTTTCTTCTTGGATCTTGCTCTAATCCAATCCAAACTACGATCTTGGATTAACATAGACAAGCTAATTGACCCACAAGAAGACGCCGAAGACAGTGGGTCTGTTTGAAGTCACTCTTGCCTCATTCCAACATAACCAGCTTGGCCTAAAAAGTGTGGACGTTCGTTCTCCAATTGCCTTTCCCTAGCCTTCTGACTTTTGTCCTTCACAAAAAAAATCACAATCTTTTAGTCTTTCAAATTAGTATAAAAATTGAATAAGAATTGTGGCATTATACAGACCTTGAAAATCTCAGTCTCATGTTCATTTTTGAATTTTTTCCATTGTTCCTCCGTCAAGAAATCGTACAACTGAGTCGGTGATGTATATTTTGGGTGCTCCTTGTTGATGAAATCACGCACCAACCTTGTTTTGAAGTCTTTCCAACGCAAACCCGCAACTTTCAAAATAGTTTTTTTCATGTCGTCATCGGGTATGTTGAATTCCCTCTAAAATACAACAATAATATGCAATGTTATTCAAAAATATTAATTTCTATTAACTATATATATACACGTACACACACACACACATGTGATACCTTTATATTTTCCCAAAATCATGTTCTTATGGCCTTGATCAACTTGGTGCCAGTCACTGATATTTATATCAACTTGAATACGGACAAAAGACCCAAGATAAGAATTGAAGTCATCCTTATGTAGTCCGATCGGTCTATTGTGCTCATCAAATTCAATGAATTTCATTTCCTACACCTTCTTCATCTTTTTGCAAGTTGTTGGCCCTCTAGTCTTTTTCTTTTGGCTAATGGACTGATCATGATCGGATGAACTAGGCATGACTTTGAAAGTTACTATTCAACGTACCTGCCATATATAACAACATAGAAAAATATATGTAGCATATTAATTAGTGTTACCAAAATAAAAAAAAAAAAATATTTTCAACGAATAGAGCATAAATATAAACAATATTACAAAGTATAAAAATGTAAATGACCTCACACAACTAATAATCACGAACGATGGTCAATCCAAAATCCTTCTTTATGATCCCAACGCATGTAATCGGTTTCAATGTTATCTTCCCCTGAAGTTACACCCGTCTGTATACCAATAGAAAATGGAGGGGTTTCATCAAAGTGGTCATAGTCTTCTTCATCCACCACATCACCAATGCCAACAATACGTCTCTTACCTTGAAGGACAACTGACCATTTAGTATCGGTAGGATCAGGAACACAAAATATTTGTTTCGCTTGTGATGCAAGTATGAATGGCTCATCATGATAGCTCAGCTGACCAAAATTCAACAAAGTGAAACCTAATTCATCCACCCAAACACCCCGTCGGCTATCAACCCATTTATATTTGAAGAGAAGAAATTTTAATTCCTTGTAATCAAGTTCCCAAATATCTTCAATTACACCATAATAAGACATTGCAGCATCTATTGGCCTGGTATCTTTGGCTCTGGAAAAATCTCTTGATAATGCTACTTGTGTCACGCCACTATTTTGCATCGTACTTTTACAATCTTGACGTTTAGTGTAAAATGTATACCCATTAATGTCACATGCTTCATAAGACCTCACAAGTACACCAGGACCATACCCTAACCACTTTATCATTTCAAAAATGGTATTCGGCGTTTGTGACAACTCTTTCATTACTAGATCTTTGAACCATTTTGCAAATGAGCGATTATGTTGATTAGTCACCCACCTTTCATCTTTTGAAGGATTCTGCTGCATTAAAATGGACATGTGCTGGTCCAAATATGGATGAACCTCAGTTAGGTGTTGCAAGATAAGGAGGTGTGCTTTTTCTCGCAATTTTGCATCTAATCATACCTTTACCTTCGATTCTTCCCTCGTGATGCTTTTTAGGAATACCAATAGCCTCAACACCATCCAGGTAATCACTATAAAATTCGATAACCTCCTCAGTAGCATAACCTTCAATGATACTGCCTTCAGGTCTAAATCGGTTTCTCACATATCCTTTTAATATTCTCATGTATCTCTCAAATGGATACATATACCTTAAGAAAACTGGACCAAAAATCTTATTTTTTCTCACCAAGTGAACAAGTGCACCATAACATAAAAAAATGATGGTGGAAAATATATTTCAAATTGACATAGAGTGATAACAATATCGGCCTACAAATCATTCAACGCCTCCAAATCAACAACTTTACTGCAAATTGCGTTGAAGAAAAAAAGCAGTTTTATAATCATGTCTAACATGTTTTGGAAGTATGCCTCGAATTGCAACTAGTAACAAGTGTTGCATTAAGACATGCCAACCAAGAGACTTCATACCAACCAATTTCAAGTCCTTCATTGACAAAAGAATTTTTTATGTTTGAAGAGTATCCAGATGGAACCTTAACAGCACTTAAGTACTCACAAAAGCTTGTTTTCTCTTTTCTAGACAAAGTATAACAAGCTGGGGGGTAAAAGGTACACTTTTCCGACTCTTGAGGTGTTAACTTATCCCGTATCCCTATTTCTACCATGTCTTTTTTGACTTTGATATCGTCTTTCGTCTTTCCTTGAATGTTCAATAATGTCCCAATGACACTATCACATACATTTTTCTCCACATGCATTACATCAAGGCAATGCCTTACTTGTAAATGTTCCAAGTACGGTAGATTCCAAAATATGGATCTCTTCTTCCAAAGACTCTTCTGAAGAGGCTTAAAAGGTTTTCCAAACACGACACCAATATTTTTAACCCGTTCATAAACCTCATTTCCTGTTAACGAAAAGCGGGAAACTCGAGTCTCGATTTTTTCATTGAAGGCTTTTTTCTTCTTTTGATAAGGGTGGTCAACAGGGAGAAAAATTCAATGATTCATAAACACATTTTTCTTACAATTTTTTAGCTAAAGATCAATTGTGTCTTCCTCACAAATGGGACATGCTTTAGCTCCTTTATTTGTATATCTCGACAAGTTACCATAAGTTGGAAAATCATTTATGGTTCAAAATATCATAGCACTTAAGGTGAAATTCATTTGGTTATATGCATCAAACACCGACACACCTTCATTCCACAACAACCTTAAATCTTCAATGACAACATGATGTACTTGCGCTTCATACATAGCCAGGGGGAATATTGTAAATCACCAAAAGTACCGGCCATGTGCTATGTCGACTACTCATCTTACCGTACGGATTCATCCCATCTATGCATAGTCCAAGCCTAAGATTCCTAACTTCACCACCAAACTCGGGAAACATCCAATTAATGTTCCTCCACTAAGGAGAATCGGTCGGGTGTCTTAGGCTGCGTTCTCTTTGTGTTTCAGTTTCCTGTTTTCATTTTTGAAAATGTTTTCTATTTTCCATTTTCTGTGACTTTTTTCGAAATTGCTGAAAACGCGTTTGGTTTGTTATTTCTGAAAATTGTTTTCGAAAATGAAAAGCTGGAAAATGCATTCTGTTTAAAATTTTGAAGAAAATTATTTCATATTGTTTGTGAATATAAATGAAATAAAGATATCATATTTTGAGTTAAACAACAAAAATAAATGAAATAACCCCTATCACACAATTTGGTTATACCAAAAAAGTTCAAAAATTCATGTTGCCCTTCTAAAGTAATCGTTCCACATTTGAATAGTAATTTTCCCTTCTAAAGTAATCGTTCCATTTAATACTTTATATAGATATATCCTTCTAGTAAGCACTCATAACGTTTAAAATTTAAGTTTCAATAAAATTTGCAAAAATCAATTTACGTTAATTAATTATGCCCTTACAAAATAAGTGTCTATAATACAAAAGTAAAAAATAAATGTTTAATAATTAAGCACATGATACATCATCAGAAAGATGGTTGGATTTGGAGTTCTACACAAAAAACAGAGTGCAATTCGGAGTTGTACATCAAAAGTTATACATGTTTGAAGACAATGACCTATAAAGCAAATACGAAAAGGACTAAATTGAAAGAAAAGTAAAATTTGTGAACTAATGTGCAACAAAATCTGAAGTTGAGGGACCTAAGTTGCAAATAAATTAGGATATTTTCGAAAGAAATTTCAAAATTTGAGGATTAAAATGACAAGTTTTGGAAATCAGGGACCAATAATGTAATTAAAAATGATAAATTTTGACAAATTTCAAATTTTTTTGATTATTTTATTTTATTTATTTATTTATTTTAAGTGGAAAACGCGCGTTTTCCACTTACAAGGCAAAAATTTCGGAAAACGCGGAAAATGTGATTTTCACGTTTTCCATTTCCTTTACAAATTTTGAAAACGTTTTCGAAATTTTTTTCCGAAAACGGCGCAAGAGAACGCGTTTTCCGCGTTTTCGGAAATGGAAAACGGAAAACGGCTGGAAAACGCCAAAGAGAACGCAGCCTTAGCTTTCCATCTTCTTTCCTCCCTTCAGCGTGCCACCGCATGTTCTTAGCATCCTTTGCATTAGCAAACAAGCGTTTAAATCTTGGTATTAGGGTAGGTACCATAACACCTTTGCCGGAGAGCCTTTCTTATCATCACAATTATCATTTTCGTGCTTTCGATTATACCTCGATACCCCACACTTTGGACATAGATGCAAGTCCTTATACTCATTTTGATACAATACACAATCATTTGGACATGCATATATCCTCTCGACCTCCATACCCATAGGGCACAACATTTTCTTTACCTCGTAAATTGAACTAGGAAGCTCGTTATCCTCCGAAAGCATTTCTCGTAAAAGTTTCAATAATGCCGTGAAACTCTTATCACTGCACCTATTCCTTGCTTTCAAGTTATACAATTTAAATACAGTAGAAAATTTTGTAAATTTATTACAACCAGAAAATAAAGGCTTTTCAGAATCCTTGAATAGGTTATCGAATATATGAGGCTTTTCAATGAAATATTCTTGTATATCAAGCATCATTTCATCTATCCGATCATTACCCACATCATTCTCGTCATTCTCCACATTAATCTCATCATTATTGCTCAAACCCTCATTTTCAATTGCGCTCGTCCTAGGAAGTATACTCTCACCATGTCATATCCACCGTGTATAACCCTCTTTAAACCCACGACGAATCAAATGACTCTTCACTTACTCAGCACTACGAAACTTTCTTAAATTCTTACAATCACAACAAGGACATAAAATCATTTCTTCCCCTTTCTTTATTTCATTTTCCTCGGCACATTTCATAAGTTCTTAGACTTCTTTCACATATTCTTGTGTACTACGTCTCCCATACATCCAACTCCGATCCATATCTAACCACCTATATATCAAGATATTCGCAATGTATTAAAACGAATGAAATCGTCTTAAATTATAAATTTTATTTTTTTAGTTATAAAATCCTACGAAAATTTCGGCAGAATTTCTCCTATAAATTGGACTTAGCCAACCTGTAGGGGCAATCAAAATTTCACAATAACACCAAAACATTAAACCCCAACATATCCAAAACTCAAACACCACTTTAGTCAAACTTCAACATCGTCAAATACTCCAAAAATAATCCGACATCAATTCCCAACTCTTCAACATCAAATGTCTATAATTAATTGTATATTACATAAAAACTAACATTCTATAATTTCATTAAAACTCCAACAATTAAAAAATTGTAATATATCCATCTACTACCTCAAAATCAATTACCTAAAATTAACATTCAAACTAAACTAATAAAAATTCATTTAAACTAATTAACACAAAAATTAAATAATGATATACGTAATAAATATACAATATATATATAAAAAAATTACTACACTATATATATATATATAACACATAAATATACATATAAATATATATAAACATAACATTTAACATAACTTTTGAAACTTATATTTATTTTATATATATAAGATATATGTATACATAAATATATATCAACATTAACATCACTTATACACACACAAACACACACACACACATACATACTTTACACACATATATACATACTTCAAATAACATATATAAACATAAAAATATAGCAATGTATCTCTATATATACCTTAAAAATAAGAGAGGTGGCAATGGGTGGCGGAAATGAGAGCTGGGAGTCGGCGGGGGAAATGAGAGTGAGAGAGGCGGGGACGGGTGGCAGAAGAGAGGTGGCGGCGCAAGGTTGGGAAGGGTTTGAGTGAAAGAGAGAGTGGAGAGGGCGGGTTGTGAGTGAAAATGAGTGAAAGAGAGGAGGGTTTGAGTAAAAAATTAGTGAAATGCGTGCAGAAGGTCGGGAAATATTTGAAAAATATGCGTCGGTTCCTGTATCATAACCGACACATATTAATCCATAAAGTATATGCGTTGGTTCTTCTGTAAGAACCGACACATATACTGCTGATTTGTGCGTCGGTTTTTAATAAAAAACCGACGCACATAGTGAATTAAACTATATGCGTCAGTTATGTGTTAGGAACCGACGCATATGGTTCAACCATATTTACAAAAATGCCACTGCTATTTTATTAGACGTCGATTTTCACAAAAATGGACATAAGTTTGTCTAATTTGTACTAGTGTAATATCCAAACGAAAATTTTTCTTTCAAAACAAATGTTGAAAAAAATACAAATAATTCACTCTAATGTTGAATCCAAGGAACAGTTTTTGTCACGACCTGTCCTAGATCACCCACTGGACCTGAAATGTGACGTGCGCGTGCCAACAAGATGTTGGACCCACCACCAAGGCAACCTTGACTTTTCTTCGACTTTCAATATTTCCTTTTTAATAATTTTGATCCCATAGGAATTTATAAAATTTTGACAGAGACTCCTCTATAATATTGACTTAACCAACATGTAAAACAATGACAAATCCTCAAACATTCAATCATAAATAACTATATCACTTTCCAAATCTTCCAAGCAAGACAATTGACATAATATAATAACTAAAATTCTTAATCCACTTCTTTATATATACATAATCCAAAATACATCACTAGACACATTCCTGACAAAGTATATAACTTATATAAAATAATTGCATAACCCAATGTATCTTCCTGGAATATAGCTTCTAAGAGATTACCAAAGTAACTTCAGAAAATGACTATGTTTCAAAGCTCCTCGATAGCTGCAAAAGCTCCTTCTATGTTGCTCAAAATCTTATTTTCTTCCTATACTGTAAAGGTGGGGGGAAAACATGAGCTCGTGACTCAGTGAGTGGAATTTTTGAAATAAATATATTTTGTAAATTATTTTTGAAAACATAATTTATTTCATAGTGCTTTTGCAACTTGAAATCAAAACATACTTGCTAACAACAATTGCTCATAAGGATCGTAGAATTATCATCTGTGGCATAACTGGAAAACTAGAATATATAAGAAACCACACCAAAACGTACCCAACTAAATCATCTGCCGAAGCTGAAATCTGTATCTAGTCATATGCGCGTATACTACTGAGCACATCCGTACCAAGCCAAAGTCCCTCTGGGTACAAAAGTGGGTCCCAAAGACCTCATATATGCACTGTTACACACGGGCCATAGGCCCTCTCCGTGCATAAGAGTGGATCTTAATTAAGATCCTTTGAACACGGGCTATAGGCCCCCTCCGCGATACAGCCTTAAGATTCTTAAATAATATCCACTAGTACACGGGCCCAAGGCCCCCTCCATGCACTAACATAAGAACAGATAACCACATCGGGTACTTCTGGGGGTTTTGAAATCATACATGCTCAACTTGAATATTCATGCTCGTAAAACATGGTAAAAAGAGCCATCATGCTTGAACAAGTGTAATTATAAAACATTTTCCTTGATAAACATGCTAAAAGCCAATGATTTCAAAATCATTTGAAAATCAACGTAATAGAAAACTTGCATAACATAAATTCTTTCAAGTTTTTAAAAGAATAAATTTTCCACTCACAGAGCTATCAATTGGAATTTAGCTGGCCATAGTAAAACTTGCATAACATAAATTCTTTCAAGTTTTTAAAAGAATAAACTTTCCACTCACAAAGCTATCAATTGGAATTTAGCTGGCCATAGGCCTGATCAAATCACCACATCATCTCCTCTTAAATTTTAAATTGAAGTCGAAGAATCCAAGCTAAACCATATACTTTTTTATCAGTGACCGCCATCTCTCCTTTTCCTTCCATTTTCTTCCTCCTTTATCGAGTTCTCTTGCACTCTCTGCTTCCTCTCTTGAAACATCAAGAAAATGGGTTTTCCTTCACTTTAATTGATACACAAATAATGTAATTGCAAAACAAGACCCTATTCTTCTTTTTATATAAGATTTAGGCCTTATGTTGTTTTCAATAACAAAAAACTAAATCTTTAACTTTCCATATCTAATATTTAAACCCTCAAACTTTTGTAATAATGAAATAAATCCCGATAACATATTTCTTCAAAATAAGTCCTTATTTAACTTGACCATTTGACTTTGACTAAATAACTTTTTGACTAATACAAATCGGTGTTATAGTTTTCGACCGCTAGTAACTACAAATATTAATCCACAGACTGGATGAAATAAAATTACATCACGAACGTCTTCGGAGAAGTTAAATCCATGTACTCAATGGAAGCTGCAAAATCACTCGTCCCTGATCCACCCACCCTCCTCGCCTTGCATTTGTGTAATTGATTGATCAGGTGGAATTATTGAAGACTGTAATTGGGCATTAGATGACTCGCCGAAAAAATAATCCAGTATACTAGGATCCATTTCCGGAAACGAACCAAATAAAGGTGAAAAAATTGGAGTCGTTAAATCCAAGCAATCTCCATCATCATTGCTAGTGGAAGCTGCAAATCCACTTGCACCCAGAATCAGATCACCATTCGTGTGCGCATTGGGTTGATACCGATCATTGCTTTCCATGCCAGGCTCAGGTGGAATCAAAGGATCGTTGCTTTGATCACAAGGAATTATGTATGCAAGAGGATGAGGAGATTGAATAATATTACCTTGCATTGCCATATCTTCATGCATGTACGTAACAGGTTCATGAACGATTGGATGATATTGATCAATAATGCTTGCTTGTTGGTCGGGAATATAAGCACCTTGCGAGGATGATTGATCGAGTGCCAGTACACGATATTGAAAAGATGATGTTGATGCCAAATTTTCATTATGGACATGCGTCTCTTGAATTGGGATCATGCTTCTTTCTGTGTCTTGTTCTTTGTTTTCGCTCGATTTGGGCGCTCTATAGTAAATTGTGTATACACACACATCCAACTGCAAAAATAATAAATAAGTAAATAAATAAATCCCTGCTATATCAACATTTATTTATTGTTTGATGGGGTTAAAAAAAACCCTAGAACTAATAATGATTGAAAACCCCAACTAGTGTCACAAACAACAATAATATACGAAATCTTTTACGTACAAACATGTCATCTGGAATTGCGTCGGTAGAAGAACACGCGACATCCTTTATTTGATGAATTGTAAACTCATGCATTATCCAGTTAGTCTTTGTTCCTTTATTATTCTTAGATTTTCTTTCATAATAGACTAGCACCTTTTTCCGACCAACTTCTTGGCCATTGCTTTGGACAATGACGTCACCCCCAGTGGCTTTCCAGTAACCACCAGCAACCCTCCGATCCGGTCTGCTACCTTTTTGATGCTTCTTAGTTCTGGAAGTAAAAAAGTAGCCCACATGTATTCCATTCGTCGTACTTTCTGATAATCACATTAAAAAATTCCAAAGAATGTAAATATTAATAATAAATGAGGAAGATATATAAAAAGAACCACCAAGAAACGTCAAGAAATAAGGAAACTTACGGCAAAGATCATGGGGATGGTACTTGTAGAGATCAACATCTTTTATGGCGTCAATCGGTATACGTTTGTTTAGAATCTTGAGGTTCAAGTAGTACAATAGCTCTTTTTCGGTTGGTATGAATCGGTAACCGGGCGGAAGATTTTCTTGGACATACAAATGAGAACCTTCTTGTGCGGCCATGACAAATTGCTTGCTTTTATCAATTGTTACAGGCAGTAATAGTAAATTAAATGTAGGGATATGTGTTGTGCTGATTATTTCGAGTATATATAGCACTTATGTAGCCAACAAAGAGAGATATATGGACTGATACAGGTAGGAGAGCTATTACTATGCAGAAAAGGTTCATGCACATAGGCATAATCTTTCTCTAATTTTATTAGTTTCCATAATTTTTTTTTTTTAATTAATTTCCTTTTGGGATAAGAAAATTAAATCAGCATTCCTAATTTTATGGGATAAGATAATAACCCAAAGGATGTTTATTAAACCATATATCCTATTCTCATATATATGAATGTGTTTGTTATTCTGTAGTCTAATATAATGAACGATTAAATCAGTTGAAAGAATCGTTGGCAGAAATATTGCCCCAACTTTACCCGCTTGCTGGAAGCTACATCAAGAAGGATCACTTGTTTGATTGTAATGATGCGGGATCGCAACGGTTATGACCAAAGAGATAAAAAATATAACGAAAAATATGCCAAGCCTGAAGATGCCGGAGCTCCACCTGATGAGGAGCTGAGTGAAGACGGATATGCTTCCAGTGATGAAGAAGTTGCCGGGAAAGTCGACCCCTAGGGTCTGAATTTTCAGTTAGATTGGCTCTTATCTGTACATGATAGATATTGATGCTGTCAAAAATCCTAACCTTGACGTGGTAGGATCTAATGATATTTGATTGCTGGAAGAGATCAATGAACTCGCCTTGGATGACCTGCAAAAAAAAGCGAGGAGGATTCTTCCCGTCGCCCCTCCGGTGTGAGAATTAGTTTTCTGGAAAAATATAGAGAAAGAATATATAACTGGAAAACGTAAAAAATTATGAATGAATATGTGTGATCAAATGAGCTATATTTATAGGGCTGAAAAAGCTCATAGTTTCCTATATTTAAGGAAGGAGTCCTTTTTGTTATATACTTTACCTTTTATGAGGAATTCTAATCTTATAAGAATTGTACTTCCTCTCTTTTAGGATGATTCCTAATGGGCTATGTAATATTCCGAGGGCCCAAGAAGGTGTCCTTTTATTAAAGCCCATAAACGGTGGACACCTGGATCCGAAGTGGCCGGGCTAGGCCGGGCACGTTTCCCACTCTGGACGCAGGACATGAATAGGTCGGGCTTACATGGGCCGGGACGGTCATACGGACGAGCAACCATCCCGACCTATAGAAGAAAAGATAGATGGCCGGGACTGATTTAGACCGGGATGGACTCTCTCGGGAATTAGCCCGATCAATGGCCCCCGTGCATCAGGGATCGGGGATTGATGCCTGAATGTAATTAACTCTTGACAGCTGTCATCTTCATTAATGATGTATTTTGCCAACTGTTTTGTCCTTTATTTTAAGCGTCATCATTAATGCCACAGTCCATGGATTGCTGCCACGTGTAAAAAATGAGTGGCGGGATTTCAAAAATTTTCCCGCCTCTTTTCGCTTATATATATGTGGTCTCTATGCTCTCATTCTTAACACTTTGCAATTTTAGTGAAAACCAGACAACTCCCCGAGCATCTAACACGAGCTAAAAATTCCAAGCACGACCTGTAGGTAATCTCAACCCATCCCGACGTTAATTTTTTTTCGTAATTTAATCGTTAGGAAAATGGCCAGGCAAGTGAACATCACGGACCTTAGGGAGGTAGAAAATTTGGACGAGGCCTTAGACGTAGAGCCCATAGGATTTTACCAACCTCAGGGGGGGACGAGTCGAGCGATGACGAGGAAGTTAATAACCCTGAATTCGATGAGAGACCGGGAACTCCCGACCTAGAGTTACCAACATTCAGCAGTAGGATGAAGGAACACATGGTCGAGTCAGATATGAGGAAGTTTGGTCTTTCTGATAGATATACTTCCCAGGCCCCCGAGCATGATGATGTATCCTATCATTGTCGGGAAGGGGAGACCGTAGTATTCCATGACTCACTAGTAGCCGGCCTTTGGTTCCCCTTACATCATTTTTTTGTAGACTTCCTGTTAATAGCCAGCATTCTTCCCGGGCAGCTAGCTCCAAATGGGTGGAGAATTCTAGCTTACTTCTTTGTTTTATGTAGGAGTCTAGGGATCGAGCCTACCGTGAACCTCTGTAAATGCCTTCTAAATTTGAAGTTTTTACCCCGATATAACTGCTTTGTAAACCATGTAATTTATAAATAACATACCAACAGCATCAACGAATTCTTAAACTTAAAATCTATTTTATGTTGTATATAACCAACATAGAAGATTAACTCCAAATAACAAGGTTGGAAGTCCTTGGTCAATAAGACATTCACTTACTATATTCATGCTTAATAACTCAAATAACATCAATAACCTCTAATAATGGCTAAAATTCGAATAAATCAAAATCCTCATAAACCCAAAAAAAATAACTAACACAATTTTACTCACCTCTTGAAATTAAGAAGGAATTGCATAAATAAGATCTTGAGATTCAAAAGCCGATTCCAATTTCTTCCATTTTTCCCTCTCCTTTTTCTTCTTTCTCTTCATTTTTCTTTCCTTTTTCTTCTCGGTTTGCTCTCTATTTGTTTTATTCCAGCCTTTGTCGACTTTTGGGCTCCAAAATTGAGAGAGAGAGAAATGGTCACTTATCTTCTAGTTAAATGGATAAGGAATACCTTAATTGCAATTCAAGCCCCCAACCTTCATATGATATAGAACTAAGTCCTTAATGATGAGATTTGAAGCGCGGAAGAAACGCCGGAAAGTTCCGAACTCAGGTTGTGGTTGGACAGATGAATCATGACCCGATATTCACGACGCGATAGATCGACGATGCGGAATAAAGAACCACGACTTTCGAAACGCCACAAGGATTTGTCTGATTTCCCTGATTAGTTTCTGGTTTTGAACGCCACAAATATTCTCAATAAATATTTGATACGTTCAGTATTTGAACGCCACTAGAAATATTCTTGATAAGTTCGAAAACATAGGAATCCACTTATAAATTTTATTGAATCCTCAATAAAAACTGTTTATATCAAAATCAAGTCTGAATTACAATGAATGGAAAAAGCGTATAAATAAGAAAAAAAAACACTAGTCGCTAATCTACTCAAAATAGAATTCTAATTAGACTAAAATTCTAAAATAGGAAAACAAATAATTAAAAACAAAATTTAACCTAAAACTACGCAAAAACCCTAATTTTCGTCTACATAATTGGCTTGCTGTTTTGAAGCCCCAAATGATGGAATTTGGCCATAAAATTAGTCGGCTCAATGCTTTAGCCATGAGTTTTGCTTAGTGGCCCATTTCTACTCGAAAAACACATATTATGCATCTAATTTCGACATGGTTGACTGGATTGCACTTTTATTTGGCTTGAATATTTAACTTTTTCCGTCAAGCCTGCTATGATTCCGATTGTCGAGGGTCCGGAACACATCACTTAACTTCCCTTAATTGCAAACCAATTCTTTAAATTTCCATTTTCTATCATCTCAACCCTCAAGCTTTTGTAAATTCAACTTAAGTCCCAATAAAATTATTTTTTCAACTTAAGCTCTTGGTCGACTTGATCGTTGAATATTTGACTTTGACTAAATAACTCTTTTATTTTTGACTAGCACAAAAAAGGGTTATCACAATCTTACCCATTCAAAAATTTTCATCCTCAAAATTCACTTGATTAAGATAGAACCATATGAAAATATCGAACACATATATGACCATCACTTACACAAGTTACCTCTTCACTAAATGATTTCGCCATTAAAATTTAACTGAATATAGAGCTCACCCCACTATTTCCACCCTTTCAACTTAAGGACTCAGCAAGGCAAAATAATGAGCGGGGCCATATTGATCAAATGATAGAGCATTTAATTTATAAATTTTTAAAACAAGTATATAATTTGAGAAGTGTGAATTCTGGCTCAATCGAATTGGTTTTCTTGGACATGTGGTTACCGTGAATGGTATTGAAGTCGATCCAGTCAAGGTTGAGGCTGTTACTAACTGGAGTGCACCAACAAATGTAAATGTAGTTCGTAGTTTCTTAGAATTGGCTGGATATTATCGAAGGTTTATCGAAGGATTTTCGAAAATAGCTGGGCCAATGACATAGTTGACTAGGAAAGGAGTAAAGTTATAGTGGACGGAAAAGTAGAAGAAGAGTTTCCAAGAACTGAAACAGAAATTGATATCTGCACCAGTTTTGGCTATTCCAGAAGGGTTAGAAGGTTTTGTTATCTATAGTGATGCATCAAAACAAGGTTTGGGATGTGTAATGATGCAGTATGGGAAAGTGATTGCATATGCCTCTAGACAGTTGAAGCCACATGAGTAGAACTACCCTACACATGACTTAGAATTGGCAGTTGCAGTTCATGCTTTAAAAATATGGCGACACTAACTATATGGTGGTAAGTGCAAGATATACACAGATCATAAGAGTCTCAAGTATTTCTTCACTCAAAAGGAATTGAATATGAGATAGAGAAGGTGGTTGGAGTTAGTTAAGGATTATGACTGCACTGTCCACTACCACCCCGGCAAAGCCAATGTTGTTGTTGATGCACTTAGCCGGAAACGTAAAGGCCAGTTAGCTACCCTAACCAGTTAAGAACAGTTGATCAAGTATTTTGCTAGCATGAGACTTGAGGTTTTGACTCCTCCACGTCGTACAACTGTAATTATAGATGCTTTGGTTGTTCAACCGACTCTCTCAGACAGAATTAAAGAAGCTCAGGGTAAGGATAAATTTTTGTGCAATATTAAGGACCGAGTACTCGCTGGAAGTACTAAAGGTTTTGAAGTATCAACTGATGACACTCTCTTGTTCAAGGAAAGACTATGTGTACCGAAGGATGAAACCTTGAGAAAGAAGATTTTAGAGGAAGCACATTATTCACCTTATACTACACACCCAGGAGGTACAAAGATATACCAGGATCTACGAAAAATTAATTGGTGGAGAAACATGAAGAGTCGATTGGCTTATCTGTTGAGAAATGCATGACTTTTCAACAAGTTAAAGCTGAACATCAACGTCCATCTGGATTGCCGAATCCACTTGAGATTCCAAAATGGAAGTGGGAACACATAGCAATGGATTTCATCGTTGGACTTCCTAGATCAGCTAGAGGTCATCAAGTTATATGGGTCATAGTTGATCGTTTGACAAAATCTGCTCATTTTGTACCAGTGAAGATGACTTTCAGTCTAGACCAGTATGCTTAGTTTTACATCAGAGAAATTATAAGATTGCATGGTGTACCAGTTTCTATAGCGTCAGACATGGATACTAGATTTACATCCAAGTTTTGGGAAAGCTTGCAGACAGCTATGGGGACAAGATTGAAATTCAGTACAGCATATCATCCACAAACATATGGACAGTCAGAGAGAACTATAAAAACTTTAGAGGATATGTTGAGAGCTTGTGTTTTAGACCTTGGTGGTAACTAGGAAAAGCATTTACCGTTGGTTGAGTTTGCATATAACAATATTTTTCAGGCTACTATTGGCATGGCATCGTATGAAGCTCTTTATGGCAGAAAGTGCAGATCACCAATTCATTGGGATGAAGTTGGTTAGAAGAGGATTTTAGGTCCAGAAATAGTGGAACAGAGTGTAAGTGTTGTGGAGAAAATCAGAGAAAGGATTAAAGTAGCACAAGATAGACAGAAGTCTTATGCTGACAGGAGACGAAAAGAACTTCGGTTTAAAATTGGTGAAAAAGTGTTCCTTAAAGTGGCTCCTATGAAAGGTGTGGTAAGATTTGGAAAGAAAGGGAAGCGTAGGCCAAGGTTTATTGGACCTTTCGAGATCTTGGAAAGAGTTGGAGATGTGGACAATAGGTTAGCTTTACCGCCAGAGTTATCTGCAGTACATAATGTCTTTCACATCTCATTGTTAAGAAAATACGTCCATGATCCGGACCACATTGTTAGTTATGCATCTTTGGATGCCAACAAGGATATGACATATGAGAAAATTCCCGCAGTCATACACGAGAGGAAAGTTCACACCTTGAGGAATAAGGTTATTCCTTTAGTTAAAGTCCAATGGAACAGACATGGTAAAGAAGAAGCAACATGGGAAAGAGAAGAGGAAATATTAGCGAACTACCCAGACATTTTTAATTCAAGTAAATTTAATTTTGAGGACGAAATTTATTTAAGTGGGGGAGGTTGTAGCGACCCGAATTTTAAAGTGCACGTTTTATAACTTAAGTTGTGTCGCTACGACATTCCTATCAAATTTTAAAATTTATTTTACCTCCATCGAGTTGTCTAGTAAAACATTTAATATAAGAATTCAAAAAAAAATTTAATCTTTAAATTCGATTATTTTTATTGGGTTGAAATTTATACCCAACATCTATTTTTATTATCTTTAGTCCAATATTCCTTTTTAGCCCAAGTTTTAGTCCATGATCAGCCTAAAGCATAGTCTAATATTGGCCCAAATATATTCAAATTTTAATCCAAATAGTAGGGCTCTTCAACATGTCAAAACCAAATTCAGATTTCCATCTCCAAAACTTCACTCTCAGCAGAGCCAAACCTCACAAGATTTATGGGTATTTCAACATGGTAAATCTTTCAAATTTTTAGTCAATCTTTTTCTTTGATTCCATCATCATCTTCCTAACGTTTAAACATTTCATCAGTTCTTCTTCCAACTGATTTTCCAACTTTAAGTCACGAGCCCAATATTCTCTCCCCGACAATCTCAACAGGTATTCTTCCAAAAACAATCTACGAATTTCATTCTGAGATATATTGTGTTCTTAAAATATATATATATATATAAAAAATACAGAGAGGAAATAAATTTTTGATTTAGGCAATAAGTTTCACCTTTCGGTTCAATCCAAGAATTTAAATACCATCACTTTTACTCTCCCTCCATGTGAATACTCTAACACTCAAAATGCCATGGATTTTTCGATAACGTGTTGGCCAGATCAGCCTTGATATTTCCAAATTTATATGCCCAAGCCACTACCATACCACAATCGTTTCACCCTCGTCGAAAACTCAATCGCTCCCCCTGGCCTCGATTTTTGGTCAGAAATCAATCAAATGTGAGAACCGGATTTTGGATATTGCACTCTAGCTTTTCTCTCTGTCTTTGTTTCCGTAACTGTATGTAATTTGGGCTGCGGGTGTTATTATAAAAGACAATTTCATTTTAAAACCTAGTGTTTTCCAAAAGTCCAAGTTATTCCTCAAATTCATTTTAAGTCCCTCGTCATCCCTAAAATTTTAGTATTCTTCAAATTAAATTTAAAATATTCTCTAAGTTCATCATCTAGGCCCTACACTTTCTAATTTTGGTATTTAGAGCCTTTGGATTTAAAGATTTATCAAATTACTCATTCCCTTTATTTTCAAAAAGTTCAATCAAGTCCCAAAAGTTTTAATTCAAACTTAGTATTCTAAATTATGTTTTATTTAAATTGTTATTGCTAGACGATGTCGCGGGAAAAGTTTAAAGTACGTTAACTCACATCCGTTCAATTTCAAGACAAATTCAAGACTTTGAGGTGGGGTTTACTTTAAAGCAATTGTGGTTATTTGTCCATGTTATTTCTTAATGTGTGATTTTAATTGTGATATAATGCTTCTATAATTTGAAAAAGGTTGTTAGAGACCGTAAATAGGTCCAGGATTGAAATTGGATCCTTGGGCTTGTCCCACAGTGCACAATTTTATTTAGCGCTAATAACATGTTGTCAAGGACCGTAAATAGGTCCGGGATCGAAATTGGGTCGTTGGAGATGTCCCACAATACATTTTTAAAAGGAAAGTTTTTATTGGTATTATATTCATAATTTGATTTCATGTTTGGATTTAACTGGACTAATTGCAGAATCTCCACTGAGTATAATTCGTTATGCTTACCCCACTATTTCCACCCTTCCAGGTTAAGGAGCTCGGCAAGACAAAGCAATGAGCGGACCATATTGATCAAATGATAGAGCATTTAACTTATAAATTTATTTTAATAGTTGTTTTCCGTTTTGTCAATTAAATCTTGAATTTTAATATTTTCACAAATTTTGGCATTTTGCTTATTATACTTGGTGTTGACACTCGGTTGTAAATAAGTTATTTAAAGAATGTTTTCGCATTTTTGTTTCTAATTTGCTATAGTTGTTAAAAAAAATATTTACACGTTTTGGCGTTATTGAAAATGTTTATTTACAGGATTTTTAAATTTAGCGTTCGTCCCAAGTTAACAGAATTTGGAGACATACAACAACCAAGGTTGTAGGTTATAAGTTGTCAAAGTCACAAGCCACATGCTGTAAGACTAACACATATTACCAAAAGGATTGAAACCATCCGACGACATCCCCAACCAAACATTTCGTATCTCACAGGAAAAATCAGGGTAATTTTTGTCAAAGTCCCTCTAAGCTTTTCAATCAACAGGATGACCTATATTGTGATCATCCCTCGAGCGACCTGTACTATGCCATCTCATTAGTCTCGCAGTAAGTGTAGTTGCAAACAAATGCTTCAGTCTAGGGGTCAACGAAAAATAATGCAATACTTTATGCGGGACATCTAGAGGATTTTCCAGCTTTATGTGACCAGGACGTGGTCTGCGATAACCTGAACATGCGCATCACCAAATAAATATATATAATCGATATATACGTAATAAAATTTAATTAACAACAATTATACTTACAAATTGTTAATTTATGATACAAATTAAATATATATGTAAGTGCAAGTTTTGATTACGCTTCGATTTACACAAACCTATGAACGAAGTATTTTGCCCATAAGTTTTGAATCTCGATTACTTCCTCCGTTGAATAATATTCTTCAAATGCCTACAAACAATCAAAATGAATTATTTGTTATTTTTTCATAAAATATAAAGTCATTATTAAAATTCTCATTTTCAATGACTTATACCTTTTCTAACGAAGTAAGTTGAAAGTGTTCTGTGACTATCTCATACATATTTCTCATAACGTAGTAGCCACACTCAGACCCTCCAGATTGTTGAGGACACTGAAATATTCACATTGAAAAATAACAATATTAATAATCAAACTAAATAAAATATAGAAATAATTCAAAGATTTTTAAAAAAGTTTAAATCCGTGTTTTCATACTTTTACGTTTTTCCATGTTGTATTGGATTTTGTCCTCATGCCTCCAACTGTCCAATACGTTTTGAAAGCCCTAAAATTTCAATAAATTATATCAACAAGTTACAAAAAAATTAAGACTCAAACATCCTACAAAAAATTTGGCAGAGTTTCCCCTATAAATTAAACTTATCCAACCTGTAGGGGGACCCTGCTATTCAAAACTATCAACTTCTCATCAATCACAACTCCACAATCAATTTCACCACAACTTCACAATTATTTCATTAAAAGTTTCCTAACTTACGTGTTCAATATCGGCTTGATATCCAAGTCACGCTTAGATGCAGCAGCTGAATCTAAGAAGTACACCGTATTCTTCTCAGGAGAAATAACTAGCAACATCCAGTGATTCCTACGTATTATGAACCTGTAAATACAACTTTAAATATCATATCATTCAAATTAGGTTAAAAATTAGAGAATATCAACGGTCTTACTCCTGAAAATACGGTGCTAGAATGAATTTCTTAGTTTTCATTGCCTTCATTGTGCTGGCCAAGTAATTTATAACACCATTTGCATTTGTTCTTACTGAAATCGACGCAATGTGTGTCGGAGACATGAATCCAATCGATTCAATACCGTATTCCTGACACAGCTCATGGAGGTACCTAAAAAATAATAATGCCAATAAATAGAAATAAATTAATGATTTAAATTGAAGTTTTTCTTTTTGATCAGAAGTCTTACAATGAAAACACTTGTAAGATTGATGTATCCAACCATTGCATCGTAAGCAAGTCGGTGATGTCTCCGACTGTAACATAAAAACCATCATCGAATGCAAAGTTGAACACGGCGGCATCAACGGGTACCTGGTAGAAGTCATCACCAACAGGCAATTGAATGACCAGAGTGTGTAACATTTTACAATCATCACCCAGACGTTGCAACGTCTCATCGTCAACAATCGCAGGTCGCTGAGTGGATGACATTTCGAAACTCTGGGGTGTTTTTCCTTCATTAAATTTTTTTGCCTGTTGTGGTGCCTCTTCCTGCAACAAGATAATTTTTATCATCTTCAGTTATACAAATTTAAAAGAAATTAATATTGACAGAATCTTTTATATAACTAAATGTTTGTACCTCTCCAAAAATCACCAACTCCTTGGGCCATTGCAAGAAGCTTCCAATAGCTTCCCCCACTGTGGTGTGGTATTGAGAAGGCACTGGAATACAACACGCTTCTGCACCATCGACAATGTGGTCAATGGACACCTTAGCATGATCAGGCCAAAGAGGTTGATGATGCACCACCGTGTCGGGTCCGGCTGGATAAACCATCCCGCTCGCTACTATTTGTTTCTCACCATTAAGACTAATGGCGAGACGACAAGGAGACGACTTCTATTGTATAACATCATTGAACATATATGTTAGAAACTTCCAGTTAAAATAACATAAATAATGTTAAAAATTCTAAATAACATAACATTAAATACCTGAAGTCCATGAAATGGATCTGGATCCACGGAGTGGCAACTGCTGCGAGTTGGTGGTCGGGGTTGTGGATCCACCTCGACCTCAACATTTAAGCCCAGGCGCTGGAGGATAGCATCGTATTTAGTCTGCATACTATGGTAGTCCCTCTGCATAGTATCGAATTTACTCTGCATCTCCGACATGGTCTGATGCCTGATCCGCTCGGCAATACTATCCTCCATCTCTGACCTGATCATCTCCTTAATATCGTCTACTGAGACGACCCCACAGGAACGTCTAATGTAATCATCAGGCTTGCCGTAAACATCCCTCGTGGTCACATAGACGCCATACCCCCTCACCCTACCAGGGTGATCCGGCTTACCAAGGGCTTCACTTAAAATATCGTGTTGTCTACTTGTCACAAATGTCCCCTGCGTGGACTGCTCAGCTTTTTCAACCTATTAACAGAAAAATGAAACATAAATATAAGTATAAATTTAAGTAAATTTGAATTTAAATTATGAAAAAATAATCATGATATACTTACAATTTTATCAAACACCTCCCTCGTTTTCTCGTTGGGGATGTAATAACTTCCATCTTGTTTCTTCTTCGACCTAGCTCGAATCCAATCTAAACTTCGATCCTCACTTACAATCGACGAGCTAATCATGTCGCATGAAGAACTTGAAGACAGTGGGTCACTGACTACCCACTGTGGCTTCATCCCCACATAACCAGCTGAGCCCATATAATGTGGATGCTTGTTTCGCAATTGAGCATCCCTGGCTTTCTTACTTTTTTCCTGAAATTGTCACATCAAGTATGTAATTTCCAACTAAATAAATCACATGCGTACAATTAAATATATATACCTTAAATTTATCAGTCTGGCGTTCTTTCTTAAACGAGTCCCATTGCTCTTCAGTTATAAAAGAGTAAAGTTGCGTAGGAGATGTGTATTTCGGGTGGTCATGTGTGATATAATCATGAACCAGCCGAGTCTTGAAATCTTTCCATCGCATCCCCGCAACTTTCAACACCCTTTTTTTTGCTGCGTCATCGGGGATGTTGAACTCCCTCTGAAAGACGAATATAATATGCGATGTTATAAGAAAAAATTACGAAACGTTATCTATTAACCATGTATGTAGTGATAGTACCTTTATTTCTTCCCACATCAAGTCCTTAAGGCCGGAATCAACCTTGTGCCAATCACTGATGTTAATGTCAACGTGAATACGGGCCAAACACCCGACATAGTGTTTGAAGTTCCCCTTGCCTGGTCCGATTGGCCTATGTTTGTCATCGAACTCGATGACATTCACTTCACCGGCCTTCTTCATGTTCTTACACATTGTTGGCCCTCTAGTCCTTTTGGTACTGATAGCACGATGATCACCTGAAGATGATGAAGACTCGGCCATTATATTGAGACTACTTTTAACGTACCTGCACATATAACAACGTATTAATAAATTATTGTTATCAAAACGACAAAAGAAATTGTTAAAAATGTATAGAGCATATATGAAAAGTAAAAGAAAGTTAAAAGCAAAGACTGTGTAAATAAACTCATACAATTAATAATCAGGAACGACGGTCAATCCATAATCCTTCTTCATGATCCCAACGCATATAATTTGATTCAATGTTATCTTCCCCTAAAGTTGCACTCAGTTGTATACCGATAGAAAATGGAGGGGTTTCCAAATCATTCTCACAAATATTGCTTGAATTATTCTGCTGCTGATCACCAACATCGTCACCAGTGCTCGTCCTGAGAAGCATACTCTCACCATGCCATATCCATCGTGTATATCCTTCTTTAAACCCACGACGAATCAAATGACTCTTCACTTGATCAAAACTACGAAACTTTCTCAAATTCTTACAATCGTAACAAGGACACAAAATCATTGTTTCACCTTTCTTTCTCTTGTTTTCATCCGCACATTTCATAAACTCTTCAACACCTTTTACATATTCATGTCTATTACGTCTGCCATACATCCAACCCCGATCCATATCAATGACCTATATGTGAAGATATAATTAAAAAAATTTATTAGTTTTGAGTAAATATTTATTTAGTACGGTCAATTCTGTAATAGTGAAAATCACTTTAAACTATAATTCTCATTTTTTATTTACAAAATTTTACAAAATTTTTGACACAACCTCCCCTAAAAATTGGACTTAACCAACCTATAGGAATAATCAACATATCACAATAAACCAAAATGTTCATCCTCGACATATTCAAAAATCTAATACATACATCATCAACTACTCCAAGTTTAATTTGAAATCCATTCTCAATTCCTAAAAAGTGAAGCTAAGATTTCATGACTTAATATCTCATAATTTCAACTCCAATAATTAAAATATTAAAATTTATCTATCTACTAACTTAAAATCAACAATATAAATTTAACACCCAAATTTATATATATTAAAATTTAATTAACACATTTATACATATTAACATGTAATTATCATATTTATATAATAACAAATATATATAGATTATATATATATATATAGACACACACACACATATATATATATATATATATATATACATACATACACAGAGGCTAATTACATATACATATCTATATAGATTATATATATATATATATATATATATATATATATATATAGACACACATACATACATATCTATATATATATATATATACACATACATACACACACAAATATATATATATACACGCAGACACATATATATACACATAAATATATATACACAAATACATATACATACTTATAAACAAAAATGGGAATCGGGTCTTACAATGTCGGTGGAGGCGGCGGCGGTAGAAGAGTGAGGGCGGTGGAGGCGGCGACGTTCACAAGAGAGGGAGAGCCGGCGTGAGAGTAGAGAGAAATTGTGAGAGTGAATTGTGAGAGAGAGAGAGAGGCGTGAGTGTATAGCTAGAGAGAAGTGTACTGAAAGAGAGAAAGAGGCGCGAGAGTTATGAAAATACCGGGAATAAATTATGAGAATGCGTGTCGGTTTTTGCAAAAACCGACGTGAGAAACGCCGGTTTCTCGCGTCGGTTTAAGGTGAACCGACGCTCAAAGTCGGACCGTCCGGCTTTGCTCGTCGGTTCTCCATGAACCGACGCGAGAAACCGGCGGTTTCTCGCGTCGGTTCATGGAGAACCGACGCGCAAAGTCCGACCGTTCGGCTTTGCGCGTCGGTTCACCATAAACCGACGCGAGAAACCGGCGTTTCTCGCGTCGGTTTTTGCAAAAACCGACACGCAAAGTCGGCGGTCCGACTTTGCGCGTCGGTTTAAAATAGAAACCAACGCCTATTCCTAAATTTTAATTACGAAAATGCCACCGTCCTATTTTATGCGTCATTTTTTTGAAAAATCGACGTATTTTCCTCATTTTATTTATGCCTTTTTGTACTAGTGCTAGTACAGAAATCACCAAAAAAAATAAGGAATATACGTCGGTTTTTAGTAAAACCGACGCCTATAAAAGGACAGTGGTTTTTAGTAAAACCGACGCCTAAAAGAAAAAAAGACTTTAGATGTCGGTTCTACATTTAGAGCCAACGTCCAAAACATACTTTGGGCGTCGATTTTATATTAAAACCGACGGCCAAAGTTTTTTTTTTTTTTTTTTGACTTTAGGCGTCGGTTCTAAATTAGAACCGACGCCTAAAGTCGAGACTTTACGCGTCTGCGTCATAGACGTCGCCGCTACAACCGACGCATATTCCGTTTTCCAACCGACGCGTATTCTTGTTTCTGTACTAGTGTGTGTATATATAGTACAACTCAGTAAGCTAAATATGTTAAGATGGAATCAAAATTCCTCAAATTAAGCACGGGATCATTCCTTGATTTCCTAAAATCATGTGATTCCTTGATTTCCTTCAATCATATAGTTCTTTGATTTCCTCCAATCATATAATTCTTTGATTTATTCTCTTCACACTTAAAAAATAGAAGAATTGAACTCAATCTTGAAAAGGAAAAATGGTACGTACCCAAATTTTTAACGCTTTTCCTCACGATTCTCCTGTTTTCTTCTTCCTTTTACTCTCTGTGTCACATTCTCCTTTTGCCCCAAATTGGAGAGAGTTAATAACAGAATTTACTAGTAAAGTCCCTAGCTCAAGAAATAATTGCATAAGAAGACCCTTATAAATCTTCACATGATATATTGTTAAGGGTCTGTTTGATTAACAAAGATTTGTCATGGAAAATCCAATTCTTTTCCATCTTTAGTCATTTTAAGGCATTTGACACCAAGAATTTGCAAGGGAAAATACTTGGCCACTGTTCTTCTACACCCCTTAGCCAGTCTAGAAACGAAAATAATTTCTTCAAGTTTTGGTTGGTTTTTGTTTTCCAGGTAATATGAAAAAAAATTTCGTCGCCTTTGATCAATTTTGTTGTTATTGATTGACTTACTTTTTTTTAAAAAAAAATAACATTATTATTATCAAGTACAAATGTGTTAAAAAAAAAAATGATTAAAGTAGCAAAATTTTACTTTATTTGCAATGGAAAATACTGTCAATCAAAAAACAAAAATTGAAAAATTTCCCTCTTTTTCGACCTAGAAAATGAAACCAATTAAACATTCCAAAATTGATATTTTCCCCGAATATAATTTCCTGGCAAAATATTCTTGGAAAATATTTTCTTTCTACCCATTTTCTACCATCGCAATCAAACGCACCCTAAATCTTTAACTTCTACTAAAAATTAAAATATCTCACAAGTTTCTCAATAATTCAAATTGGTCCAAAATTAACACTGACTTGATGAAATTGAATTTTGATCACTTAGACTTGATGAAATTGAATTTGAACAATTAAAGGTGTGGATTGTATCAGTTAAAATAATAGTTGATTGCTTAATTTATGATATATTGGTTCGTGTATAAAAACAAAGTTGTATTATCCATTGTTGTAAACGAAAAACGTAGTATTCTTCCCTGGAAAAGATTATGTAGAAAAATCCATATATATTATATTGTCTTTATTAGATAATAACAGAAAAAACTAAACCACCCTGGATGAACAACTAAAATTACACTAATATCCGAAAGAAAAATTTTCTTTCAAAACAAATGTTGAAAAAAATACAAATAATTCACTCTAATGTTGAATCCAAGGAACAGTTTTCGACTGCTAGTAACTACAAATAGTAATCCATAGGATGAAATAAAATTACATCACGAACGTCTTCGGAGAAGTTAAACCCATGTACTCAATGGAAGCTGAAAATCACTCGTCCCTGATCCACCCACCCTCCTCGCCTTGCGTTTGTGTAATTGATTGATCAGGTGGAATTAACGAAGACTGTAATTGGGCATTAGATGACTCGCCGAAAAATAATCCAGTATACTAGGATCCATTGCCGGAAACGAACCAAATAAAGGTGAAAAATTTGGAGTCGTTAAATCCAAGCAATCTCCATCATCATTGCTAGTGGAAGCTGCAAATCCACTTGCCCCCAGAATCAGATCACCATTCGTGTGCGCATTAGGTTGATACGGATCATTGCTTTCCATGCCAGGCTCAGGTGGAATCAAAGGATCGTTGCTTTGATCACAAGGAATTCTGTATGCAAGAGGATGAGGAGATTGAATAATATTACCTTGCATTGCCATATCTTCATGCATGTACGTAACAGGTTCATGAACGATTGGATGATATTGATCAATAATGCTTGCTTGTTGGTCGGGAATATAAGCACCTTGCGAGGATGATTGATCGAGTGCCAGTACAGGATATTGAAAAGATGATGTTGATGCCAAATTTTCATTATGGACATGCGTCTCTTGAATTGGGATCATGCTTCTTTCTGTGTCTTGTTCTTTGTTTTCGCTCGATTTGGGCGCTCTATAGTAAATTTTGCATACACACACATCCAACTGCAAAAATAATAAATAAGTAAATAAATAAATCCCTGCTATATCAACATTTATTTATTGTTTGATGGGGTTAAAAAAAAAAAACCTAGAACTAATAATGATTGAAAACCCCAACTAGTGTCACAAACAACAATAATATACGAAATCTTTTACGTACCAACATGTCATCTGGAATTGCGTCGGTAGAAGAACATGCGACATCCTTTATTTGATGAATTGTAAACTCATGCATTATCCAGTTAGTCTTTGTTCCTTTATTATTCTTAGATTTTCTTTCATAATAGACTAGCACCTTTTTCCGACCAACTTCTTGGCCATTGCTTTGGACAATGACGTCACCCCCAGTGGCTTTCCAGTAACCACCACCAGCCCTCCGATCCGGTCTGCTACCTTTTTGATGCTTCTTAGTTCTGGAAGTAAAAAAGTAGCCCACATGTATTCCATTCGTCGTACTTTCTGATAATCACATTAAAAAATTCCAAAGAATGTAAATATTAATAATAAATGAGGAAGATATATAAAAAGAACCACCAAGAAACGTCAAGAAATAATGAAACTTACGGCAAAGATCATGGGGATGGTACTTGTAGAGATCAACATCTTTTATGGCGTCAATCGGTATACGTTTGTTTAGAATCTTGAGGTTCAAGTAGTACAATAGCTCTTTTTCGGTTGGTATGAATCGGTAACCGGGCGGAAGATTTTCTTGGACATACAAATGAGAACCTTCTTGTGCGGCCATGACAAATTGCTTGCTTTTATCAATTGTTTCTGGAAGTAAAATAGTAAATTAAATGTAGGGATATTCTGTTGATTATTACGAGTATATATAGCAGTACTTATGTGAGACTAGAGAGAGATATGGAGTGGTTCAAGTTGGAGAGGTTTACTATTACTATGCGCCAAAGGTCTCTCTCTCATGTTATTAGTTTCCATAAAAAAACTTTTTCATTTTCTTTTTGGGGTGGGGGTGGGGAATTAATCTCCTTTTGGATTAGGAAATTAAATCAACGGTCCACATTTTATGGAATAGTAACCCAGATGATGTTAATTAAACCATGCACTCCAAGTCCCAGCTATATCTTCAGAACTTCAAGATATCCTACGTGGATGAGATTGCTCCCTCAATGAATGTGTCTGTTATTCTATACTACCCAGTCTCATATAATGAACGATTAAATCAGTTGGAAGAATCGTTGGCAGAAATATTGCCCCAGTTTTACCCGCTTGCTGGAATCTACATCAAGGAGGATCACTTGGTTGATTGTGGTGATCAATGTGCCGAGTATGTAGAAGCTCAAGTGGACTGCCAACTCTTAGAGCTTATTATTGGCTCAACTGACGAATGATCTTCTTCCATGTGACATCTATCAAGTCACAGATCCATTTCTTGCAATTCACAAACGAACAAGTCTCATAACAATGTTGATTTTTTTGTAATACTTTGTTACAAGCAATGTTTAGAAAATCGGAAACCGATTGGAACAGGAAAAATATTGTTTGAAAGTATCACTCATTAATACTTCCAAAAATTTTTATTACTGAAATTTATGTTATTCAAAACAAGTATCAAAGTATGATATTGATGATACTTTTAAAGTATAACAATATGATACTTTCGATACTTAACAAATTTTAGGATACTTAAGGCGTAATTTTAGTGTCACGCCTTGACACTTTCAACTTTTTATACATTTTACCACATCGAGTCAGATATTTCATCAAACAACTTAGAGAAATGATGAAAACTATTGTTATATCGATAACACCTTCCAACAAAACACCCACAGCTGGAGCCTCGTTGAAGGAAATGGAGGAGGCACAGAGATGGAGTAGCTAGATATGATTTTATGTATGGACCACAGCTAGATATTTATGTATGGGCGGGGATGGTGTGGCATGCGGTGAGATTGAATGTAACAGAAAATATTTTCAATTATTGAGATTTGTGGAATTAGAAAGATTGTGAATGATTATTATATGTTAAATGAAGGTGAGACATATATGTGATATTGAAATTGACTAGAAAAGTACACGTAATTATATACTTATTCTAGTTCACTGAGACGGCCTTGACCGTGTTTTATATTGCACCGAATGGTCTGATCGAGTATGATAATACCCTGAGGCGATCTTGTTCGTGTATGATATAGTTCGTTGAGGCGGTCTTGACAATATTCTATAATTGATTATCAAAGATCTTTGAAACCAACTTAAGAAGCAGTCTATGCATGTATAATTGTAGTATAAATTTTAGTCAGAGAGTACACTTTTGGTGGATTTTTCAGTATATTGAGACGTGATGGGATTATATCACTACTTACAGATGAATTATTATATTGTGATTATAGGATGATATTACAAGTATCGTGAGTATGTCTCACTTATTTACTAAGTTTATATGATGTTATCATGTGAGCTTTTTTGTTATATAAACTCGATTTTCGATTAATATGTACAAATGAGGAAAATAATTGGTTTAGAAATTATTCACTCACTGACCTATCGATTCATATATTTTCCACGATTTTCTTCTTAGGTAGCGTTGAGTTTCTGGGCAGCTTTTGGAGTTGAGTATTTGATTTTGAAGTCAGAGTCACATGAATGTGTTAGCCAGTATGACTCATTTTATATAACATGTAATTATTTTGGGATCCATGAACGTTTTGGATTGCACTTGTGCATCTCACTATATATTTTGTGTCCATATGTATAGTTCATGTTGTTTTTCATAATAAAAATCGATGATTTAGCTTATCTCTATTGTGATGTGCATTGTTATTATATTGTTGAGATTTTTACACATTAATTACGTGTTGGTTAGTCCAAACTATATGAGAAATAATGTCAAAGTTTTCTTAAAATAAGTTAAATTATGTTGAAAATTTTAGTAGCCTTGATGATGGGTCCTACTTTTAGTTGGTATCCATCATCTGTGCACGTCACTTTTAGGGTCCACTATTATTACTTGGGACTGGTTTTGTCATGAATCTTCAATAGCCATTCCATTTCTTGCTCTTATTTGAGCATCAGAACAAAGTTTCATAGAAAATATTCTTTTCTAGATGTGTTACTACAAGAAAACTCGGTTTCAGGGACAACTTTTTTCGTTCCTATAGGATGAAAAATTGTTGCAATAGAGTTAAAGGGACGACAAAATCGTCCCTAGTAATCGTCTCTATAGGCTTGTACCAATAAGTTAACAGGGATGATAAAAGTCGTCCCAATAGATACATGATTTACAGAGACGACAATGCCATTTCTATAACCCTTTTTTTCGTCTTCTAAGTTCGTTAGGAAAATCCTTTCAATTGATATATTGAGATGACAATTTTCGTTTCTATAAATTTTTAATCTGCATGGACGACATACTTCGTCCCTATAAGTGTGAGCTAATTTCAATAAATATTTGATTTGTAGGGACAACTTACAAGTCGCCCCTATAAGATTGAAAAAATGTACCCGTATTCTGTATCCTTTGTCGTCCGAATAGATAAAACTATTAGGAAGATAATGGTCATCCCAATAGATAAAAAATCTACAAAAACAATATAATTGTCCGAATTATTTTTTAATATAAAATTAATAACAATAATTATAATTCAATAATAAGAATGATTTAGAAGAAACATTAATTATTATAAATGTAACAACACAGATGAATGGTTTAAAAAGAACTTAAATACAATTAATTATATTATCATATTTATGCACAAAAACAAAAGTGGATCAACATAAACTAAAGCAAAATGCACAAAAACTCCCAACATGAAATAGACATTATGTACAAAAACAAAAGTATCCCAAAACAAAATAGACCAACAGAGGAAGACTAAAGATCAAATAAAGACTTGTCATCGTCCAATGAATCCAACTCATCCTCATGTATAGGCGATAGGGAGGGTGGCGATGGCGGCGGTTGGGATCCTGGTATGAAAGACTGTGGATTACTTGTAAGCTGCGTGACATATTCATTCATTTGCTGCATGTATGTCTTTATATTGGACTTCGGGGCATTAGTAGCCACAATAGACTAACTTGTACTACGTAGGTCCCGTGATGTTGCGATGGACGAGTGATAGCGAGAAGTTCCCCTCACAATCCGTCCAACTACTCGTCGGTGTCCCCTCCTCTTCGCCAGGACCGTAAGAACAACATCGTGCTCCTTAACACTCACGCGCTCTAGAGATGGCTTGCTGCGTTTGCTCTCCCATTCTTCCACCATTTTGTCCTATTCAAAATAGTTGTTAATTAATATTCAATATAAAAAATCAACAATAATACATCATAGTATGAACTTTTACTTACATAATCTTGCGCAGCCTTTTCGTTCACTCACTCACCATTTCTCTTATGGTTGATCCGAAAAGTTTCTATGACACTCGACCACTCTTGGGTTTGACGATCCCGCTATATAAGTATGTAGTAATAATTGACTAACTCAAATGTATTTTATAATCTTAAAATGAAAATACATTTACAAAAATATATGTTATACAAACCATATCGAAACGTGCAACAACGATAGCAAACCGGCAAACTAGCATGGTTTTTTTTATTTATTTGTTCACTTTGTTCATCTTCAAAATGTCCTACAAAAAATTGAAATTAATAGAATGTGAATATTAATATTTAATGAATATTATTTAATAAAATTAAGAAATTGTACTCAAAATTTTTTACTCGATGAGTGTTCAATGCACTTTTCCCAGACGCCACGATAAGGTATGAGGGTCCCTTTTTCCCTTATGTATGCATTCACATTTCCCTTCCACTGAAGGTATCGCTTGGCCTCTATATTTTCAACTGGCATTTCTCCCGTATGATGCACGGAAGTTATTCAAAAATATCAATTTCAATAAGTATTTGTAAAACTTTAATGCTTATACATAATTAACACAAATTCAAAATACATGAAAAATAATATTATATCACAATAACTATTAAAATTTAATAAATAATATAACTAATTCAAATTATAATAACTTCTTGAATAGTAAGACAATTTATATATTTAAGTATATGTATTACATGAATGTTAATTTCTATAATTTTTATGAGCTATTATTAATTTTAAAGAATATACAAATTTAGTAGTTTATTTAATGGTATATCATGCTTAATGTAATATATTGGAAGACATCAAATATATTTATCACGATTTCTGCATTCTTCTTTCATATTTAAGTTTTTCTACTTTTCATTCAAAAATATCAATCACAATAATTATAAATGCATTCTTAACTTAAACCAATGAATATTTGTACTTAACCAATAAAATCATATTTTTTACTTATAAAATCAAATAGTCAAAAATAGTAATTACGTAAATCTAGTAATTACCATGATATAACAACATGCAATGTCGGAGTAAAAAAAAAGTATACTGAAAATTGTATATCAAAAATAATATTTACACAACTATTAAAACTAAGAATGATCAAAAAATATATAATTCATTACTAACCAAAGTGTTCACATTTTTTGCATTTGCCACTCGTATTTAACATTTCCTTCAAATTTCTTTCAAAAACATCAATCACAATAATTATAAACGCATGTTTAATTATATGTTTTTTATACTTAAATCTAAATAATAAACTTAAAAAATCGGAATATTATTTGAATTAAAAAAAATATTAATAACGTAATAGAAAATTATAAATTCCAAGAGAACAATAATTTAAAAATATAAAAATAACAAATTTATATAAAAAGTTTAACCTAACAATTCTTCGATTTCTATAGTATAAAAAACATATAATTTCTCAAAAAAAAAAGGTAGATAATCCTTTTTATAGTTTATAATCATTGCATAAATTATATTTTGAATAATGAATATCAAGAAGAAATAAACATTGCATAAATTAAATAAATATCAGCTTATGTTTTTTAATGCAAATATTACAATTTATAAATCAATTTATAAACAACATAATTTCTTAAACTACTTTTTAACCACATATTTCTCTTAACCTATTCAAAACATAATTTTTTTTCATAACTTATTTTCTGCCACACTTTACCAATAAAATAATCTACAAATTAACCCAAAAAAATTTATCTACTTTTATCCTTACATTCAGAAAAAATTTACTATTATTTGAAATAATTTGTCATGTTATTATTAGTCACATGTTTGATAGCCATCATTTCAAATAATGTGGTATGTAAAATTTTTGTACAATGTGTGGTAGATATTTTGAATAATGAATTTCAAGTTGAGATAGACATTCCATAAATTAGATAAATATAAGCTTATATTTTTTAATACAATCATTATAATTTATAAATAACATAATTTCTCAAACTGCTTTTTATCCACACACATTTTCTCTCCATTTTTTAAGCACACATTTTCTTTATACTTATTCAAAACATTACCTTTTCTCAAAACTCATTTTCTGCCACATTTATCAATAAATTAATCTAAACACAAACTAAAAAATTCTATACATTTAACATTAAATTCTGAAAAAAAAAATTACTATTATTTGAAATAATTTGTAGTGTTATTTTTAGCCCCATGTTTGATAGCCACATTTTCAAATAATGTGGTTTGTAAAATTTTTGTACAATGTGTATTAAATGATATTTTGAATAATGAATATCAAGCTGAGATAGACATTCCATAAATTAGATAAATATAAGCTTATGTTTTTTAATGCAATCACTATAATTTATAAATCAATTTATAAATAACATAATTTCTCAAACTGCTTTTTATCCATACACATTTTCTCTCCATATTTTAAGCACATGTTTTCTTTACCCTTATTCAAAACATTATTTTTTTTCAAAACTCATTTGCTGCAACATTTATCAATAAAATAATCTAAACACAAAAAAAAAAAAAAAAAAAAAACTCTTCACGTTTAAAATTAAATTCTGAAAAGATTTACTATTTTTCAAATAATGTGATTTTTAAAATTTTTGTAAAATCTGTGATCAAAATTTAGTACGTGTATTAAAAATTATTATAACAAAATAAATGATGAGAAAGACACATTATAAAAGATCAAATTATAAATAAATAAAAAAAAAAAGTTAAGGCTCAGCTTGTTAAAAGTTTTGTTTTTTTAAAACATGGTTTTTTTTGTAGATAAAATGTGTTGTTCAAAAGTGGAGAGAAAAAATGAGAGTGGCTTAAAAGTGATTTGAGAAATTTTGTTGAAAAAATCTTATTTTTAAACATGTTTGACAAATAAAGGCTAAAAAGAAAAAAAAAATTGAAAATGGTGCCAACCATTTTCTGCGGCTGACACGTTAATTTCCACAAGCAATTATTAATACCTTGTGTGATGTGCAAAGTTAATTAAAAAAAAAAAGGGCATTGACAGGGAACTTTTCCGTTTTAATATATAGAATAGATAGATAATTATGAAATTAACATCAGATAAAGGCATAAAATATTAAACTACTTTAAAATATCACTTTTATTTTCATTTAAAACAAAGGAAATAAATTATTGTCATTTGCTTCTCATATTTTAACTTTTTTGTTTTCCAATTTACACTCAAAAACACCAATCACATAATAATAATAATAATAATAATAATAATAATAATAATAATAATATATAAGATAAATAATTTATAAAATATGATTTTTAATATTAAAGATAACAAATAATAATAATCAAAATATAATTTTAATACTGATAGCGGCACACGTGATTTATATTAATATTAAAATAAGAACAACAAACAAATAAAATACATCATACAATAATAATATTAACTATAAAATCAACATGAGATAGAGGCATAATATAATAAACTACTTCAAAATATCACTTTTATTTTCTTTTACAAAGGTGAAATAAAAGGCAATTTATATTGTTAAATAATAAATTACTGTCATTTGCTTCTCGTATTTTAACTATTTTGTTTTCCAATTTACATTCAAAAACACCAATCACATAATAATATATAAGATAAATAATTTATAAAATATGATTTGTAATATTAAAGATAACAAATAATAATAATCAAAACATAATTTTAATACTGATAACTACACACATGATTTATAATAATATTAAAATAAAAAAATAAAAAAAAATACATCATACAATAATAATACTCCTTCCATCCCACAAAAATAGGTTTTTTTCCTTTATTGTTTATTCCACAAAGATAAGTCAATTTCCTTTTTGAGAGTATATTCAATATTAATGTCTTCATTTTCTAATATGCCTTTATTTAATATGCATTGTTATCGACAAAATGAACAACTCATTATTTAATATAGGGGTATATTAAGTAGAATGTAGGTAAATTTATAGTTCCTATATATATTAATTATTTTTTCTTAATTCGTGTGAAAATAGAAGTAAGTCTATCTTTGTGGGATGAAAAAATTATAAAGGATGTATGGTTTTTTCATTTTTCGAGGTAAAATGTGTGGTGGAAAACTGGAGAGAAAAAAGATTTATGGTTAAAAAGTGGTTTGAAAATTGTATACATTATAATTTGGTTTTTAAATTAAAAAAAAAAAATCATTGCCGAACACAGTAAGTAAAAAGCACAAAAAAAAAAAAAAAAAAAAATTTAAAATGATGTAGCATACATATGTACAGTCGCATATTTCTAAGGGAAAAAAAGGGGGTGTCAATTGATTGACATCCCCTTTGAAATTTGAAGTAATAAATAAATAAAAAATATCGGTCAAAAATGAACAATAAAAGGCGGCAACTTCTTGGATAAGACTTTTTCATTTTAAGATCTATTAAGTATAGATGTGATTTGTAAAATTTTTGTAGAATATAAGGTTAAAAGTAGATAATTCTTTTTTAGTTTATGTGTAGATTATTTTATTGTATAAAATGAGCAGAAAATGAATTTTTTTAAAAAAAATGATATTTTGAATAATGAATATCAAGATGAAATAAACATTGTATAAATTTGATATATATAAGCTTCTGTTTTTTAATGTAATCATTACAATTTATAAATCAATTTGTAAACATGATTTCTCAAACTATTTTTTAACCACACATATTTTCTCTCCATTTTTTAATCACACACATTTTCTCTCCACTTATCCAAAACATCATTTTTTTTTCAAAACTCAGTTTCTGCCACATTTTACCAATAAAATAATCTATATATAAACTAATTTTTTTTCGATTTTTAACATTGCATTCTGAAAAAAAAAAAAAATTACTATTTCAAACCTGATTATTTGAAAATAATGTGTCGTGTTAGTACTAGCCCTTATTTGAGACTCATTATTTCAAATAATGTGGTTTGTAAAAACTTTTAAGAATGTGTGATTGAAATTTAATACTTGTGCATATATTAAAGATTATTATGATAAAATAAAAGATAAGAATAATACATTACAAAAGAAAAAACTATAAAAATGTAGTAAAACAAAAAAGTTAAAAAGAAAAAAAAATGAAAGAATAAAGTTAAAATAAAAAAAACAAAATAAAAAAATGGTAGTGTCGGCCGTCAGCGGCTGACATCGAAAGGACCAAGCAAAAAAAAAGTTGAACACTTGAATGGTGAACCGCGTAAATTTTGATTTAAAAAAATAAAAATAAAAAAATTGGGCGGGAAGTTGAGTGGTCAGACTTTGTTGTTTTAAAATATAGTAGTATAGATACCATCAACAATTATGGAATAATGTCTAGGATTGACGTCAAAAAATTTCTATAGCAAATCATTATTGTTAAAGTCATTCACGTTAAACTTTATTAAAATTACTTAAGGTATAAAATAAGAGCTAAATCACTTACGTATAAACAGCCCGTGGCACTAGAGATTTTTGTGCCTCGGGAACATTCACCATCCCGACAAAGTAGGAGTGCACAAATTTTCTTACATGAGTCCCCACAACCCTTGACACATACTATCAATCATGTGCTAAATAATGAAAAAAATCATTTTATTTCAAAAATAACGTGGGCCCAAGTGGCAATTAAACGCTTTCAATGAAATAGTAACTTGCACATGTCATATGAATGTGGCTCCAAAATCGACAAACTCTTCATACTTCCAAAACTCAACTGTTACCTGTTAATAAATATGGTGGGAATATATATGAGTTGATAGCTCAGTGAGTGGAGAATTTTGAAAATAATCATATTTTCTTATTTATATTTTTTTTATTCAAAATCATGTTTATATAGTGATGGCAATGGGCCGAGCCGACTCGGCCCTTTAACAATACTGCTCAGCTCGCGGCTAGTACGAGCCGAGCTCGTGGCTCGCCATCAACGAGTCGAGCTCATGCAAAGGGCTCGGCTCTTGGCTCTTGTTTGACGAGCCGCTCGTGCAAAAATGAGCCGAGCCGAGCTCAGCTGGTTTCCCGATTTGCTTGTTAGGCACGTGTTTGGGCTCGTGCGTTGGATGAGCCGAGCCGCTCATGGCTCGTGTTTTGACGAGCCGAGCAGACGAGCCGTCTTGCCACCTCTGAGTTTATATCACTTGACGATTCACATAATCACATCATATCTTCTCACATAACATCATCAATAGTTTATTGTCAGCATAGTTTGTAATCTCTAGGTAAGGCCATACCTTAACAAATCTTACCAAAATGTACCCACTGAATATAATATGTAATCTGGTCATATGCTAGCAGACTACCTCTCGGGCTAGTCTCAAAGACCTCAGATAATCAATTCTAGAACACGGCTAAGATCGCCTCCATGAACCATCATACACGGTCATACCGATTCAGGGTAATATCATACCCGGTCAAAACCCCTCAGTGCAGTATAGAACACAGTCAAAGCCCCTCAGTGAACTAGAAGAAGTATATAATCATGGGTACTTTGTGGTAGATTTCAATATCACATTATTTTTCACGAATAATCATTTCACAATCTTTATAATTCCACAAATCTCTTATTCTCATAATATTTCACAATAATTATGTAATTGGACAAATAAGTCACATAATCACGTTTAACGTAATTATATAAGCAATTATCAATATTTAAAAATAATTAAGTTTTTCCACTCACCAAGTTATAGAGTGGAAACTAAGCCGATCAAATACCATTTTCAATCTCCTCTTTACCATCTGAATATGATATAAATAATCAAATTAATGCTACCATATGAAGAAGCCTTAAAATTTAAGGGCAAGATAAAGAAACTTGAAATCTTTATACTCTCTTGTATTCCCCAATTAAATAACTCACGCAATTGACCAATAGAACAAATTGTAAAAGTTAGCATTTCCAGCCAAAGTCCATTTTGCAATTTTGTACACTTTTATTCTTCCCTTTTGTTCTAATCTGCAATCAACTTCATATATATATATATATATATATAGACACATCTGTGGCTCTTCCAATTAAATTTTATTAGAAACTTCTTACTGACCAGTTTAAAGTAAGCAATTTAAATCACTTCTCTTTTCTATTCAAATTCTAAACAATGTAATTTATAAATAACATACCAACGACATCAATGAATTCTTATACTTAAAATCTATTTTATGTTGTATATAATCAACATAGAAGATTAACTCCAAGTAACAAGGTTGGAAGTCCCTGCTCAATAAGACATTCACTTACTATATTCTTGCTTAATAACTCAAATAACATCAATAACCTCTTATAATGGCTAAAATTCGAATAAAATTAAAATCCTCATAAACCCAAAAAAAAAAAATAACTAATACAATTTTACTCACCTCTTGAAGTTTAGAAGGAATTGCATAAATAAGATCTCGAGATTCAAAAGTTTTTTCCAATTTCTTCCATTTTCCCCTCTCATTTTTCTTCTTTCTCTTCTTCATTTTTCTTTCCTTTTTCTTCTCGGTTTACTCTCTGTTTGTTTTATTCCAGCCTCTGTCAGCTTTTGTGCTCCAAAATTGAGAGAGAGAAATGGTCACTTATCTTCTAGTTAAATGATAAGAAATAACTTAATTGCAATTCAAGCCCCCAACCTTCATATGATATAGAACTAAGTCCTTAACTTCCCTTAATTACAAACCAACTCTCTAAATTTCCATTTTCTACCATCTCAAAGTTAAGTCCCAATAAATTTTTTTGTTCAACTTAAGTTCTTGGTAGAATTGATCGTTGAATATTTAACTTTGATTAAATAATTCCTTGAATTTTTACTAGCACAAAAACGGATTATCACACTTATCAATTGAAAACATAAAAATATAATTTCAATACATTCTTCTCTCTCTAAACCTAGGGTTTACTTGAGTAGAGGTTTCTTCCCATTAGGGTTTTTCTATCGCCTGCGTTCTTCAGCCGGTGGTTCTCTGTTGGACTTCTGGCATCTTGCATGTCTGGTGTCTGGTCTGGTCTTCTATTCTCTATGGTTACTTGGTTGTTACTGTACGTTTTTCTTCTTTTTTCGATTGCTTGTGAAAGGGGTATCCTCCATATTCGTTTGTTTGCATGGCGATACTAGATTTGGCCAAACTGTTGTTGAAAAATGGAGCTAAATGTGGAAAATAAAGCCAACTTTGTTGAAATTGGCAAGCCACCATTAATAGTCCATGTTCACACCTATTTGGTAAGACACCATTAGCCTACAATCCTCATATGTTCACACCTATTTTATTCCTTCCATTGTTGATTCTTTGTCCAAACTTTCCCTATAAATAGAGGGCAAAACCTCAATGAAAAATGCACCACCAAAAACCACAACAAAGAGTGTTTGTAGAGAGCAACACAAAAGAGGCATTTCACAAAATAGGGAGAAAAGTGAGTTGGAGATAATAGCCTTTGCATAGGCAGATAAAAATACAGTGTTGTATTTTGTACTCCTCATTTTTGAGTTAGTGAAATATATTGGTGTGGGTCCGTGGACGTAGGCAAATTGCTGAACCACGTAAATCTTTGTGTTTTGTATTTGCATTTTATTTTTGCGTATTTATATTTTCTCAGTCCAATTTATTTGTGTCACATCGATCCTGGGCGGGATTAGTTGCGTCCTAATTCCCAACAATTGGTATCAGAGCCTTGGCTCATTAAAATCTTTTGAAATTCTTAGTATGCTCTGTGGTTGCAGCTTTGACTGATCTTCCACATCAGAAAAGATTTCTTTAGACTGTTTTGTGATCGAGTGGGAGCAATGTCGACAGATGAGAAAATATCCAAAATTGACAAATTTGATGGTTCAAATTTTGGATTTTGGAAAATGCAAATGGAGGACTATCTGTACCAGAAGGATCTATACAAGCCACTAAAAGAAAAGCCAGAAGATATAAGCCAGGGGGATTGGGAGTTGCTTGATCGAAAAGCACTCGGCACAATCAGGCTGACGTTGTCAAAATCAGTGGCCTTCAACATAAAAAATGAGAAGACAACAGAGTCTCTCATGGCAGCCCTTTCTAGCATGTACGAACAGCCATCTGCAGCAAATAAAGTCCACTTAATTAAAAAGCTGTTCAATATGAAGATGGCCGAAGGCGGAAGATTTGGGGAGCACCTAAATGAATTCAATGAAGTGACGGACCAGCTAAACACAGTCGAAATCACTTTTAGTGATGAAGTTCGAGCTCTGTTAATTCTTGGGCAGTTGCCAGACAGCTGGAATGGTACAGTCACAGCAATTAGTGGCTCTGCCGGAAAGTCAAAATTGAAGTTCGATGATGTCGTAAGCATGATCTTAACGGAGGAGATCAGACGACAATCAGAAGGTGCCTCAACTTCAGGATCGGCGTTGAACGTGGAAAGCAGAGGCAGAAGTTCCAACAGAGGAAATGGGCGGGGCAACGGCAAATTCAGAAGTGGCAGATCGAGGTCCAGAAATCCAAACAATTCCAACAAGACAAAGGTTGTGGAATGTTGGAAGTGTGGCAAGACCGGTCATTACAAAAATCAGTGCACAGCACCTCCAAAAGAAAAGGAGGACAGGACAGAAGTCAATGTTGTGGAAGAGGAAGCGGACGATGCTTTGATATGCTCTTTGGAGAGAAAAACGGAATACTGGGTGATTGATTCCGGAGCATCTTTTCATGCTACCTCAAACAAGGAGTTTTTTGTAAACTATACGCGGGGTGATTTTGGCAGAGTATATCTCGGTAATGATCAACCGTGTGGCGTGGTCGGAAAAGGTGATGTACAGATCAAGATCAATGGATCTGTGTGGAAGCTGAAGGACGTGAGACATATTCCAGAATTGAGGAAGAACTTGATCTCCGTCAAGCAATTGTCGGGAGAAGGACATGTCACCACCTTCTCTGGTGATAACTGGAAGATCACCAAGGGCGCCATGATTATCGCTCGAGGCAAGGATACTGGCACCCTCTACACAACGGCGGATGCTTGTGTAACAATTGCAGTTGCTGAAAGCAAGGAGGGCCCAAACTTGTGGCACCAGAGACTTGGGCATATGAGTCAGAAGGGACTCAAGTATATGCATGCAAAGGGGAAACTACCAGAGCTTCAGTCTACTGATATAGACTTATGCGAGAGTTGCATCTTTGGGAAGCAAACCAGGGTGAGTTTCAACACTAGTGGTAGAACTCGGAAGCGAGAGAAGCTTGAGTTAGTCCACACAGACGTTTGGGGACCAACCGCAGTTTCATCTATTGGCGGAAAGTCATACTTTGTGACTTTCATTGATGACCACTCGAGAAAAGTGTGGGTTTATTTCTTGAGACACAAGTCCGAAGTATTCGATGTGTTCAAGAAGTGGAAAGCCATGGTGGAAAATGAAACAGGATTGCGAGTAAAGAAGCTGAGGTCCGATAACGGAGGAGAATATACGGATATGGCGTTCAAGAAGTTCTGTTACCAGAATGGCATCAAAATGGAGAGGACGTTGCCAGGGACTCCACAGCAAAATGGAGTTGCAGAACGTATGAACCGGACATTAACGGAGAGAGCCAGAAGCATGAGGTTACATGCAGGCTTGCCTAAACAGTTTTGGGCAGAAGCAGTCAACACAGCGGTGTACTTGATCAATCGAGGACCCTCGGTACCGTTGGAGTACAGGATACCGGAGGAAGTATAGAGCAGAAAAGAAATAAAACTTTCCCACTTGAAAGTTTTTGGATGTGTCGCATATGCACATATTAGTGATCAGGCAAGGAGCAAGCTAGACCCCAAATCACTAAAGTGCACATTCATTGGATATGGCGGAGATGAGTTCGGCTACCGCTTATGGGATGACCAGAACAGAAAGGTCATCAGAAGCAGGGATGTCATATTCAACGAGAAGGTTATGTACAAGGACAGAAATGCAGTGCAGTCCGATGACACAGTACATGATGATCCAACATATGTTGAGTTGAATGATGCTCCAGAAAGTAGTACGTCGCAGCAGACAGAGGAGGATCTGCAGTTACATGAGCCTGTTCTAGAGACTGATGCATCACAGTCTCCAGTTCCTATTCTTAGAAGGTCAACCAGACCTCATGTTCCAAATAGAAAGTACATGAGCTACATGTTACTTACTGATGCAGGTGAACCTGAATGCTATCATGAGGCATGTCAGGTCGGTGATTCTGGCAAGTGGGAGCTTGCAATGAAAGATGAGATAAAGTCTCTCATCTCTAACCAGACGTGGGAACTAGCCGAGTTACCTACAGGAAAGAGAGCTCTACACAATAAGTGGGTGTACAGAATCAAGGAGGAACATGATGGATCAAAGAGATACAAGGCGAGGTTGGTGGTCAAAGGTTTCCAGCAGAAAGAAGGAATTGACTACACGGAAATATTTTCGCCAGTTGTGAAGCTGACAACAATCAGATCAGTCTTGAGTATTGTTGCAGCAGAGGGTTTGCACTTGGAGCAGTTAGATGTAAAAACTGCTTTCCTCCATGGTGACCTTGAGGAGGAAATATATATGCAGCAGCCAGAAGGCTTCTCAGTCAAAGGAAAGGAGAAGCTCGTTTGCAAATTGAAGAAGAGCCTGTATGGCTTAAAGCAAGCCCCGAGACAGTGGTACAAGAAGTTCGACGGATTTATGCAGAAAAATGGCTACTTCAAATGTAATGCTGACCATTGTTGCTACTTCAGGAGATTCGAGTCCAGTTATATAATTTTGCTACTTTATGTCGATGATATGTTAGTAGCAGGCTCAGATATGGACGAAATCAAGAAGTTAAAGATGCAGCTGTCAGCAGAATTCGAAATGAAGGACTTAGGTGCAGCGAAGTAGATTCTTGGAATGAGGATTTTCAGAGATAAGCAGAAGGGTATCTTGCAGTTATCTCAGGCCAAGTACATTAGTCAAGTTCTGCAGAGATTTAACATGTGCAGTGCGAAGGCTGTCAGCACGCCACTAGCTAATCACTTTCGTCTATCTAGTGATCAGAGTCCTAAGACAAAGGACGAGATAAACTTCATGGCTAAAATACCATATGCCTCAGCCATTGGAAGTTTGATGTATGCCATGGTTTGTACCAGACCAGATATTGCTCATGCAGTGGGAGTTGTGAGCAGATTTATGGCAAATCCAGGAAAGCAGCATTGGGAAGCAGTAAAGTGGATATTAAGATATCTACGGGGAACTACTGATAGATGCTTATGCTTTGGACAAGGCGAGGTGACTCTACAAGGCTTTGTAGATGCAGATTTTGCTGGCGAGGTAGATCGCAGGAGAAGTACTACTGGTTATGTTTTCACAGTAGGTACTACTGCAGTTAGCTGGATTTCACAGATACAGAAGATTGTTGCTCTATCCACTACAGAAGCAGAGTACGTGGCAGTAACCGAGGCTAGCAAAGAAATGATCTGGTTACAGGGTTTGTTGGCAGAATTGGGATTCAGTCAGGAGAAGAATGTTTTGCACAGTGATAGTCAGAGTGCGATACATCTGGCAAAGAATTCAGCATTTCATTCTAGAACCAAGCACATTGGACTCCGTTATCACTTCATCAGGTCTCTTCTAGAGGATGAAGTATTAACACTAGAGAAGATCCAGGGTAGCAAGAACCCAGCCGACATGATGACCAAGACAGTAACAAAGGAAAAATTGGAGCTGTGCTCAGCTTCAATTGGTCTTCTGAAGTAAAGACAAAGGAAATGACTCACACCATATTTCACAAGGAGTTGCAAGAAGGAGATATCTCAGGGGAAGCCACATTTGTCCCCAAGTGGGAGATTGTTGAAAAATGGAGCTAAATGTGGAAAATAAAGCCAACTTTGTTGAAATTGGCAAGCCACCATTAATAGTCCATGTTCACACCTATTTGGTAAGACACCATTAGCCTACAATCCTCATATGTTCACACCTATTTTATTCCTTCCATTGTTGATTCTTTGTCCAAACTTTCCCTATAAATAGAGGGAAAAACCTCAATGAAAAATGCACCACCAAAAACCACAACAAAGAGTGTTTGTAGAGAGCAACACAAAAGAGGCATTTCACAAAATAGGGAGAAAAGTGAGTTGGAGATAATAGCCTTTGCATAGGCAGATAAAAATACAGTGTTGTATTTTGTACTCCTCAGTTTCGAGTTAGTGAAATATATTGGTGTGGGTCCGTGGACGTAGGCAAATTGCTGAACCACGTAAATCTTTGTGTTTCGTATTTGCATTTTATTTTTGCGTATTTATATTTTCTCAGTCCAATTTATTTGTGTCACATCGATCCTGGGCGGGATTAGCTGCGTCCTAATTCCCAACAACTGTGTGCAGAATTACATTTGTCCAATGAAGCCCCAATACATTGCATAAATAACAAACTACTCACAGAAGGGAAATCACGAATTGATCGTTGCTTATTTGGGAAGAAATTGAGAAGCTGCGCTGTGAATAAGGAGGGTCTGTGTAATGTGCTCCGGCTTATCCGGCGCACTGAATTTCAGCTTTCTATTGAACAATACGAGGGTTTCAACACTTTCATATTCACTTTTGGATCCAATTCTGATCGACAGCGAGTATTGGCGGGTGGACCTTGGTCGTTCAACAAAAACTTAATTGTTCTTGCAAAGCCATCCAGGCTAGGGGATGTGAGGGCCAAATGTTTCTCCTTTGCCTCATTTTGGATTCAGGTGAGGAATGTACCCCTTCCTTTGGCGACAGAATAGTGTGTGCAGTAGTGGGGAAAATCCATTGGTATGGTGGAGGACATTGATCTCGACGGGTTGAGTGTTCGCATCCGGGTAAGTTTTGATATTACCATACCATGGTGGAGGGTCATTGACTTATTCGAGTGCATGCGGGAGATCCCCCATCTAATTTATTATTCTTGTTTCATACGAAAAATTACCGAAATTATGCCGTGGATGCGGGATTCTTGGTCATAAAGATTTGGAGTGCGATCAGAACTTTGATGTGGCTGTATCTGGCAAGAAGTTCGGTGCTTGGATGTACGTCCCTCACCCTGTGGGGAGAAGTCGTGGGTTTGGGAGGAGAGGCTCCAGCGGGGATTCTGATGGGAAGGGGCAAGAGCCTGGTGAGGCGTCCACCGGAGAAGTTGCGAAGGAAACAATATTGATGAGGCTCCTGCTGGTCTTCTCAAACAGGCGATGGATTCCATAGGGAAGGGTGATCGGGAATGAACTGAGGAGTCTCCCAGTGCAGATGGTGGGCATGAATGTGGAGGATATGTTGCTGATGAAGGAGCTATTATTGGGAGTGTCTTGGGTGGGGGCGTGTTTTTGGTAGGGAATGAAGGGTTCTTGGGGAATGATGCAAAAGGAGACTGGAGACTTGAGGAAAGGGAGGGGAGGGCGAATATTGGGGTGGATGTGATGAGCTTGGATGTTAATTGTACACATGATAAGGGACTTGTTGAAGGGGGGAAGGTGTTAGGGGGGAAATCATGGAAAAGACGAGCTCGGTAGCGTGGATCAAAGGAGGCGGTGCAGTTTCGAGATGGAGGGAAGAGTGATAGGGTCGTAGGTGAGACATTGGTGCTTAGTTCTAAAAGGGCTGCTTTGGAGAATCTTGATGTTGTTTTGCAGACCAAGAAGGTGAAGGTAGAGGTGTTCCAGTGGTGATGATTGTAGCCTTGTTTATTCTTCTTTAGCGGCGGACACCGTGGAACAGAGATGCCGAGCCCAATGAGTTACCTATGCTGGAACGTGCAAGGGGCGGGGAACCTTTGCACGGTGCGGGCGGTCCGGGACCTAATCCGGATTCATTCCCCTAACCTAGTTTTTCTGTCTGAAACTAGTTTATTTGGAGCTAAGGCAGGCAATTTCAAATTTAAAGTTGGGATGGACCATGGTTTCACTACAACAAAAATAGCCTTTTGCAACACTCAAAAAATGTTGCCAAAAGGTTTTTGCAACGTTTGGCAAGTGTTGCAAATCGCAGTGTTTCCGTAGAGAAAAAACTTTTTGCAACGTTTTTTAAGTGTTGCGATAGACCTTTTGCAACGTTTATTAAGTGTTGCGGTAGACCCTTTTGCAACGTTTATTAAGTGTTGCAGTAGACCCTTTTGCAACGTTTTTTAAGTGTTGCCGTAGACCCTTCTGCAACGTTTATTAAGTGTTGCGTTAGACCCTTTTGCAACGTTTATTAAGTGTTGCGGTAGACCCTTTTGCAACGTTTTTTAAGTGTTGCCGTAGACCCTTTTGCAACGTTTTTAAAGTGTTGCAAAAACTTCTAACTCAACCTTTTGCAACATTTACTGAGTGTTGCCGTAGACCTTTTGCAACGTTTTTTGAACGCTGCTATATATATATATATATATTTTAAAAAAATATTATTGAACAAATTATTTATAAAACCCAAATTTTTGTAATTACTTCATTAAAATGGTACTTTAAATAAAAAACAAAAGTAAATACATTATGAATTTTCAAATCCATACAAAATAAAGTCTTGATAATGTCTAATAAATCCACAATACAGAATAACAAATCCACGAAAGAAAGTGTTGATAATGTTTAACAAATTCGCAAAAGAACATCATCATTTGACAAAAGAAATATTTTACTACGGGAATATAAACTTCATCCCGCAATATAACCGCACCTTTAGATCGCAAAATTCGGTCCATCTTCAAAGTTACACCTATAACAAATTTGAGCAAAGTTATAAGTGAATGTCACGTTTTACTTAATAAATGGTAGAAAAAATAAAAAATAGAGTTAAAAGCAAAATACATTTATATCTTTCAAATGTGATTTCATAGAAATTGATATGACTTGTCCTAAATCAATCTACTAGACCAGAGACGTGAAAGTGCATCGATGACAGATGTCAGCTACATGTTAGATCTACCACCAAGGAAAATGAGCTTTCACCCAAAGTGTAAAACCTAAACTTAGACGCGTTAACTTCTCTTTCCTTCCCTTCTATTGTAAAAAATTCTATAGAAATTTCGACAGAACCTCTCCTATAAATTGTACTTAGTCAACCTGTAAAAAAATATCATAACCAACATAATAATTTAAAAATCAAACCAACACCTCAAACAACTTCCAACATCAATCCCTAACTCCTCAACATCACAAATTCAACAATAAACTCTATCTAAACCCAAATCAAATTTAAAACTAATTAATAATAGCTAACAAAAATCTTGAATTCAAATTTAGCTTGAATAACAAATAGACTTATATGAAGTTAGTCATAAATAAGAATTACACAAGATCATTGAATAAATAAGCGTTTCTTACCATAAGAAGCTTATGCCTCTCTTAATTGCTCATCTTTTGAAAAGAATGGTTTCTTGAGCAATTCTATGCTGAAAGAGAATAATTAACCAATAAATTTATATTTTTTTACTTATAAAATCAAATAGTCAAAAATAATAGTTACGTAAATATAGCAATTATCATGATATGACAACATGCAATGTTTGAGGTAAAAAATTACACTAAAAATTGTAAATCATATAACATTTATGCAACTATTAACAATAAGCTAATTTATTTACTCAAAACCTCTGGAAAGAATATATTAAAGTGTATGTTTGATACGTCGTATTGAACAAGATTGTAGATTCTCTTTTATTATTATCTAATCCTCCCTAATCATCATCCCTTCAATCCCCCCCGAATCAGCAACTTACCAATATACAGCAACCAAACCATAACTTATATCCCATTTTTCATTCTACACGAGCTCACCCAAGCCAGACAATCAGCTTTTATTACCATTGAATCAGCTTTTATCCGGATAGATCATAGAAGTGGTTTCTTTTCATTTTCATTTTTTGTTTTGTATCTTTTCTCTTGGCAATAGTTTGGGGAAGCCAAAACACAACACAACACAACACAACACAACACAACACAAATTCAAAAATCTAATATTCACAAAATTTCAACAATCACAATTCACAAAGCCAAATATCCAATATTCACCAAATCAAAATAATCAAAATTCAACTTCACGCAAGATGACTATATGGTTCACAAGTGACCCACATTGCAAAAACAAAAAATTAACATTTATGTATGATTTCCAAATAAAACTTCAATCATAATGAAGGTTAGCCTCAATACCTGAGAATTAAAATGAGAAATTGAGAAAAGATCAAGAATTTGACCGTAGCAGTTAGCACCGGAAGCGGCATTGGCTCTGAGTGGGTAGTGTCCTTAGAAGTTAGAAATTGAGAAATCAAGAATCAATATTATTGATTAGAACTTAGAAATTACTAAATATACAAATTACAAAGCCAAATAATTATAATAGGATCGAGGAGATACTTTTGAAATATAATGCTCAATTTCAGTCCTAATATATATAATACCAAAAGCAGTGTCTGCTACAATCCTCATTCACAGGAGCTCTAGAAGAAGAAGAAGAAACAAATACCTTTCATTATTCTTACAGTAGATATAGCACCTGTTGATGTTTAGGTTATTAAATTAATAGAGGTAAATAAGCAAGACAATGAATTTCTCACCTCATGAGTACGGGCAGTGCTATTTCTTTCCATTAAGCTTGGTCTGGGTCCATTACTTGGATTTCCTCCATCTGTTCGAACAACTCCAGCACCACACACAGCTGAAGGATTGGGGTTGACATGATTCTCTTCTATGGGCTCATGATCTTTACTTCCGCTTGCTTTGCCAGTGATAACATTAGCATGTAGTAGCGCATCAGGAAGGGGGTCCTTAACGTTTGCTTGAAGATCCAGACGGCTTGACTCGAGTGCTTCCTGTATTCGGATAGTAATTGACAAAACCCATTTCCGCCGCCAACCACCAAGAATCCACCATCAACCCCTGCAGCAACACCAAATCGCGGCCAACCCCAACCCAAATCAAAAACCCAAAATCAACCCAAAAACCATGAATAAGACATAACCCAGATACTTACCTATCTCGACCGCCGGTATGCTCGCCGGAAAATCGCGAAATCAAGCCTCGGTTATTCTCGGATCTCCCCAAAATTCTGCCCAAATCTTCCCCTTTCCGCTGTTTACTCTACTTCACTACCACCGCCACCCTGCGGCGGCGTTCCGCCGGCCAATCGCCGGCAGTGGCGCCGGATTTGGTGAGAGCCTCGCACGCCATCGTCCCTTCCTCTGTTTCTCTCGTCTCTCTCCCTTAACTTCTCTGATTGATACAAATGAGAGAGAGGGAGTAAAAATCTGATTTCATATTTTTAATTTTTCAAAATTTGCACTTTGGTCCCCAAGTTTGAAAAGCTATTGCAACGTTTTAAAAATGTTGCAAAAGGGTACCCCTTTCGCAACACTTGCTAAACGTTGCAAAATGTTGAACTCTTTTGCAACATTCAATAAATGTTGCAAATGGGTCTCTTTTGCAACATTCACTTGACAAATGTTGCTAAAGCTCAATTGTTAACACCAATCGCAACATTCACTTCTTAAAATGTTGCGATATGTCTCTTTAGCAACATTCAACTGCCGAATGTTGCAATTCAAGTGTTGCAAAAGCCCTTTTTTGTTGTAGTGTTTGGTGGTGGACAGTCGAGGGCGGAGTGGAGAGTTACTGTTGATGTGGAATGAGGCTGTGGAAGTATCCATTTTGAGCTTTTCTCGGGGTCATATTGATGCTTTTATCGACACTCCTGGTCAACCACATTGGCGATTCACAGGATTTTATGGGGATCCAAGGCCAGAGAGACGTCATCACTCTTCGAAGCTTCTTCACCGTCTTCGGTGTGTTCATCCAGGGGCTTGGATTTGCGGGGGAGACTTCAATGAAATTCTCAGCTACTCAAAAAAGGTAGGGGGGTCGACTCGACCACTAGGGGCGATGATGGATATTTAAGGAGTCTTACATGTGTGTGGACTGAGGCAAATTTCGGGGAAGGGTCCATCTTTCACTTGGACTAATAAAAGAATGGGATCTCAAAACATCCAAGAAATATTTGATAGATTCTTTGGTGACAGTGCGTGGCAATATTTATTTCCCCTAGCACAGGTGGAATATCTGGACTTCTCTCAGTCAGATCATCGGCCTATCTTACTAAAAACAGAAGGACGACCAAAATTGAGGGATATTGTAGGGGCAGGCATTCCTTTCATTTTGAACCTTTTTGGTTGCTGGAGGAGGGCTATGAGGAGGTGATTAGACATGAATGGAGGTTAGGGACGGCATTACTGGATGAAGGTTCTTCTGTGTCCGATCTTAGGGGTACCTTACAAGGATGCGGTGGTGCACTTCAAGCATGGGACAATCAACAGTTTGGAAATTAAAGAAGATGATTGAGAGAGGTACAAAAGCAGATTTCTGAGTTGTACTCGGCCCATAATAGCTGTGACTTAATGGAGGAGATCTGTTCACTGGAAAAAGAAGCATCCTCTTTGTTAACTAGGGAGGAATTATACTGGAAACAAAGGTCCCGTGCTGACTGGCTAAAATCAGGTGACAGAAACACCAAGTATTTTCATGCTAAAGCTTCCAATAGGAAACAAAAAAATTCAATCAAGAGGTTACAAGATAGTTCTGGGAGGTGGGTATCAACGGATAAAGAGATTACCAAGGTGGTAGAGGACTATTTTTTGGAGTTATTCACGAGTTCCCAACCATTAGAGTCTGATCTTGAGGATGGGTTCAAGGGGATCACATCTTCTCTCTCTCTCCGGATGATTTACTAATTCTGGAAAGCCCCTTTGATGCTGAAGAGGTTGAGGTGGCCCTTAAAGGTATGGGACCTTTGAAAGATCCGAGTCCCGATGGGTTTCATGCGGCCTTTTATTAGCGTCACTAGAAGCTATTATTTCCTGCCATTACTAAGGTCTGTTTAGATGTGCCTAATAATGGTCATTCTCTATGCTCAATCAATGATACTAATATTGTTTTGATTCTGAAAAAGCAGTCACCTGAAACTCTACAGGACTTTCGGCCTATCAGTCTATGCAATGTCTTGTACAAACTCATTTCTAAAACTATTGCTAACCGTTTGAAGAAGGTGTTACCGAATCTGATCTCTGAAACCCAAGGAGCCTTTGTACCCGGTCGATTAATCACTAACAATGCCATTGTGGGGCTGGAATGTTTGCATTCTATGGGTAAGAAGAAAAATGGGCACAAGGGGGTCTATGCCCTTAAGCTTGATATGAGCAAGGCCTATGACAAGGTCGAGTGGCGGTTTATTATTCGGGTGATGTCCAAGATGGGATTCCCATTGCAGTGGCAGAACTTAGTGTTGAAGTGCATGAATACTTCCGGGTTCAGTTTTCTTATCAATGGAAAGAAACATGGATGGATGATTCCAACTCGAGGGCTTCGACAAAGCTGCCCGTTATCCCCATATCTATTTCTCTTATGTGCAGAGGCGTTTTCGGGTTTGCTTGGCCTTGCTGAGAGAGAGGGTCGTATATCAGCTATTCAGTGTTCTCAGGGAAGTCCTAAAATAATGCACTTATTCTTCGCAGATGATTCTTTGATTTTTCTTGGTGCCAGAAGGACCGAATGTTTGGCCTTGCTTAACATTTTATCCTACTACGAAAGAGCATCAGGGTAGCGAATCAATTTCAATAAGACATCTATATCCTTCACTCCCAATATCTCAATCCCTGTTCAGGATCAACTCAAATTACTTTTTGGGATTGGACAAGTGGGCCTTCAGGGCTTGTATCTCGGCCTTCCTGTTGCAGTTGAAAGGGACAAACGACATGCCTTCCTTTTTGTGAAAGAAAAGGTTTAGAACCGTATTAGGGGGTGGAAACCGGGTTTATTCTCATCTGGTGGTAGAGAGGTGTTAATTAAAGTTGTTCTTCAAGCTATTCCCACATATGTCATCAGTATATTCAGGCTTCCAGGGTCAATCTGCAACGAGCTGCGATCTCTTATGTGGGATTTTTGGTGGGGAGGTTCAGGAACGACAAAGAAGACCCCTTGGGTGGGATAGGAGACTATGTGTAAATCATAGAGTGCTGGTGGATTGGGCTTTAGGGATATGCAAGCTTTCAACAAAGTTTAATTGCCAAGCAAGCTTGGAGAATACTGCAATATCGTGACTCATTGATGGGGGAAATTCTTAGAGCCAAATACTTTCGAAACTCAGATTTTTTGGAAACTCGGATGCATGGAGGAGAATCTGTGATACGGAGGAGTATCTTATGGGGGAGTGATCTTCTGAAGAAAGGATTACGATGGCGAGTACGGGACAACCAACATATTAGAATTTTCCATGATCCTTGGTTACCACGTGGTGGCTCTTTTCTACCATTCACACCACAGGTCCCAGGTCTTCATAAGGTTGCTGAATTAATATCAGCTTCGGTTATTGGGAGGAAGCGGTTATTAAGAGGCATTTTTGGCTCGTTGACGAGCATTTCATTTCTTCTATCCCTCTCAGCCAGGAAAGCCGGCTGGATAAATTAATATGGAATTTTGAAGCCAGTGGAGTCTACTTAGTGAAAAGCGGGTACCGGTTGGCTAGAGAAGTGGGGGACCGTGAGGTGGGCTAGTCAGAAGGATCGTTGTGGTGGAAGATACTGTGGAAGATGCGGATCACTCCAAAAGTGAAAATATTCCTTTGGAGGCTATCTTATGAGTCCCTTCCCACTCGACTCAATCTGGTTCGACAAAAAAGCAATCCTCAGGAACAGGTAGGGTGTGTGTGTTTCGGTGGTATGGAGTCAGCGGTCCATGCCATATTTTTTTTCCCAGTATACGTAAAGATTGGAAAGAAATGGGATGGTGGCTTGTTTTGAAACAGTTGAGGGTTCCAGAATACCCTCAGGATATTCTTATGGAATTGAATAGGAGGGCCTCAATAGAAGAGATGAGATGGGATGGTTGGCTGGTTTTTTGTGGTTGGTGTAGGGGAATCGAAATAAGGTTGTGCATGGGGAGCGATGTCGTCCTTCTTCAGTTTTGACTGAGCTGGCAGATTGGTTACTAGGCTGGTCTGATGAAAATAGTCTTACATGGTGTTTCTCTAGTACCAAGAGGGAACCTCAACGTTGGATGCTACCCCCATCAGGATGGTTCAAAATCAATACAGATGCTGCAGTCCAGGGGGGTGCTACAGGATGCTGTGGGGGAGCAGTTATCATAGATGATTCAGGAGTGGTAGTAGCAGCTCAAGTTGCACATCTGGCAAGGGATGTTCATGTTGAACTTGCATAGATGTTGGCACTTAAAATGGGCATTCTTCGTGCAAAAAATAAGGGGATTCGACATTGCTTGATCGAGACTGATTTATTACGGCTAGTACAACTTCTAAACTCTAATTTCTCTTGTGCTCCATATGCTAATATTCTTCTTGATATTGTTTCGTTACTTAGAGAGATTAATGGGTCGTGTTCCTACATCCCTCGAGATTGTAATAGGACGGCACATGCTATAGCCGCCTATGGGGCTGATTTTTTGGTTTTCATTGTGTTGGATTGATTTAATGCCACGTTTTATTTCGAGCCCGATTTGGGACGACTTACATTAATATATGTGGTCTTCCAATAAAAAAAAGGGTTATCACAATCTTACCCCTTTAAAAAATCTCTTCCTCGAAATTCACTTGATTAAGCTAGAACCATATGAAAATATCGAACACATATATGACCATCACTTACACAAGTTACCTCTTCACTAAATGATTTCTCCATTAAAATTTAACTGAACATAGATATCAATCTTTCTCATGTTGCATCGATTTCAAAGTCGACTCTTATCAAGTATTTTAAGTCGAACGTCCTTTAACGATTCTAATAACCTCAGGACATAAATTAAATCTGATACAATGAATAAATATCAAACTCGTGCTTTAAATATCATCATAAGGATCAAGATAAGATATCCCGAATTTTTATTATACCCAATCTTGGAGAAATTCAATAATTTCCCAAATTGAAGTACAAGAATACTACTTTCCATATTCTCTAAAATTCAGATTGTATCATCTTTTCAATTATCCTCTAATCAAATTCTTTCCCATAACAATGGTTACATATTTAATATCAAATAACTTTACTTTGCGACCTCTGTCTCAACAAAATAAATTCTCCAAATTTTCAAGTATCTCATATAACCTCGAAATGATCATTTCTATCTAGTCCTTACAATCAACACCATGAATGATAATGATAAATAATCAACCAAATCATTGATAGCATACCCTTTAAATTCTAAATCACGTGTCTTCAACACAATCTGTAACTTTATTATTCTTCTTAAAACACTTCTTAAATCCTGATATAAATCTACCATAAATCGAAACACCAATCATCTTTATATACAAGAACAAATATTTCCCAATAATTTAATCAGTTTTGAGTTTTTGAAACAAAGCTTGTCATATTTCCTTAACAAACCCATATGAATTTTTGCACTCTCCATTCTACTAGTTAAGCAAGGAGACAATTTAATGAAATTCCATAAAGAAACAATACCATCATTTAATCCATAGAATTTCTACACTTTTATTCCACAAAAATATCAAGTCCCTATCATCAATAAATTAGACTTCCGAAAATCAAATAATGAATCTTTATCAAGATTACATAACCTAAAGATACATTTCCACAATCACACCGATGATCATCTTAGACATAAACATCCAATAAACAATCCAATTGGTTCTCCATATATCTCATGAAAAATAGAACTCAATAAGAATTGAGTACTTTTCTCACATTTAAAGTAAAACAAACAATAACCAAAACTGCATCACCAAAATTTTAAGTAAATTCATCTTATCTTATGACTAATAACGAAACTTCCAAATCATAAATCATATTTAAAAATAATCCAACAAATAATCAAGATAAGATTAATTAACTTAATAACTCGATATCATCACAATACTCTTCAATAGGCAATCATAACATCCATTAACCTTCTATACACCATATCTTGTAGTAATCATGTAACATGTCACTTATCTTCATATCATATGACCTCAATATTTAATCATGTCAATTTCCTTAAAACCGTCATATTCATCGCATCAATCTTTACAAATCTATATACCAATGAATTTCATATACTAATATTTTCACCTCAATAATTCTTGAATTCTACATCTCTTTACACTTTCTTTAAGCCACACCTTACCCCATGATAAGTAATCGTTGTGAAGTCTATCCTTATTTTTCTCAAACCTCTTGTAATCAAATAGCCCAAAAATATTTGAAATGATAGAAGTTACATGAACATCATTTTCATCTCTGTGTAATATATCTAACATATTGTTATCCACCAATCAACATTCAACATAATATGAGCTTATCATGCGGGAGAATCTAATCATCTTTTACATTTATAAACTATCATGATTTCTAAACAATCTCTATATAAGTAGCAAAAACTCACAAAATTCAAATAATTATAATAATCAATTAACTTCCAAAACTAATTAAGATTATTCACATGATTACCTCAACATATGCCTGCACTTATCCTGCAAGATATAACTTCATATTTTCCCATGTTTACATCAAAAGAGCATATAACCCCACATATACATCAATTCTTAAGTTGTTCTACACTTCATCACTTTGAATGTCTATACATAAACAATCTACAAAATCATCAACATTCTCACGCTAACTCGATAATTTGTTTCAAGTTGTACTCTTTCATATACTAGATTACATAAACCACATTGCTAATAAACAACTATTAATGATTTCAATCATCTTATCATTGAAAATGATATTTTTCCATACCAATTGCTCATGGATCAACTGGAAATATCTTTTCATAATATCAACTTTCATACCTTCGAGTAACAATTTGAGTTTAAGACAGAACAGAGAGCCTTTGATTTCAGCCACCAAGACATCTGCTTACATATGATATATGCATGTTATGCTAATGCATAACAATGATAACTTCCAAACTTTACAAACCATGCTCGGATACCAATCTGACACGATCTGTCCCGAATCACCCTAATAGACCCTGACATGACGTGCTCCGATGATGGATGTCAGCTAGATGCCAGACCCACCACCAATGCTAACAGCTACCTACTATCAATCGTGTGATAAATAATAAAAAAAAAAAATCATGTTATTTCAAAAAGAACGTGGCCCAAAGTGGCAATTAAATGCATTTAGTAAAATAGTAACATGCACATGTCATATGAAGGTAGCTCCAAAATCAACACTCTTCATACTTCCAAAACTCAACTGTTACCTGTCAAAAAAAATGGTGGAAAAATATATGAGTTGACAGCTCAATGAGTGGAGAATTTCGAAAATAATCATATTGTCTCATTTATACATTTTTATTTAAAATCAAGTTTATATCACTTGACGATTCACAAAATAACATCATATATTTTCACATCACATCATCAGTAGTCTACTGTCAGCATAGTATGTAATATCTAGTTATGGCCATACCCTAACAAATCTCACCAAAATGTACCCACTGAATATAATATGTAATCTGGTAATATGCTAGCAGACTACCTCTCGGGCTAGTCTCTAAGACCTCTGATAACCAATTCTAAAACATGGCTAAGACCGCCTCCGTGAACTATATCATACACGGTTTAACCCCTCGAGGTAATATCCGACCCGGTCAAGACCCCTAACTGTAATATAGAACAAAGTCAAAGGCACTCAGTGAACTAAAAGAAGTATATAATCATGGATACTTTTTGGTGGATTTCAATATCAAATTACTTTTCACAAATAATCATTTCACAATCTTTGTAATTCCACAAATCTCGTATTCTCATAATATTTCACAATGATCACGTAATTGGAAAAAATAAATCACATAATCACGTTTAACGTAATTATATAAGCAAATATCAATATTTAAAAATAAATAAGTTTTTCCACTCACCAAGTTATAGACTGGAAACTAAGCCGATCAACAACCATTTTCAATCTCCTCTTTACCACCTGAATATGATATAAATAATCAAATTAATGCTACCATATGAAGTATCCTTAAAATTTAAGTGCAAGATAATGAAACTTGATTTCTTTATACTCCCGTATATTCCCCAATTAAATAACCCACGCAATTGACCAGTAGATCAAATTGTAAAAGTTAGCATTTCCAACCAAAGTCGCAATTTTGTACACTTTTATTCTTCCCTTTTGTTCTCATCTCCAGTCAATTTCATATGTATTTATGTACATACATACATACATATTCATATCCATGGCTCTTCCAATTAAATTCTATTAGAAACCTCTTACTGACCAGTTTACAGTAAGGAATTTAAATCACTTCTCTTTTCTATTCAAATTCTAAACCATGTAATTTATAAATAACATACCAACAGCATCAACGAATTTTTAAACTTAAAATCTATTTTATGTTGTATATAACCAACATAGAAGATGAACTCCAAATAACAAGGTTGGAAGTCCCTGCTTAATAATCTTCCAGTAGACATTCACTTACTATATTCTTGCTTAATAACTCAAATAACATCAATAACCTCTAATAATGGCTAAAATTCGAATGAAATCAAAATCCTCATAAACCCAAAAAAAAATAACTAGTACAATTTTACTCACCTCTTGAAGTTAAGAAGGAATTGCATAAATAAGATCTTGAGATTCAAAAGCCGATTCCAATTTCTTCCATTTTTCTCTCTCCTTTTTGTTCTTTCTCATCTTCATTTTTCTTCCTGGTTTGCTCTCTGTTTGTTTTATTCCAGCCCCTGTCGACTTTTGTGCTCCAAAATTGAGAAAGATAAATTGTCACTTATCTTCTAAATATATGGATAAGGAATAGATTAATTGCAATTCAAGCCCCCAACCTTCATATGATATAGAACTTAGTCCTTAACTTCCCTTAAGTGCAAATCAACTCTCTAAATTTCCATTTTCTTTCATCTCTACTCTCAAACTTTTGTAAATTCAACTTATGTCCCAGTAAAATTATTTGTTCAACTTAAGTTCTTGTTCGACTTGATCGTTGAATATTTGATTTTGACTTAATAATTCATTGATTTTTTACTAGCACAAAAACGAGTTATCACAATATCTCTAGAAAGGATACGTCCACCTCATGTAAACCGGTCCACCAAGAATTACTTCTTTGGGCAAATGCATCACAAGGTGAATCATAATGTCAAAAAATGCCGGTGGAAAAATTTTTTCAAGCTTGCACGTTATGAGTATAAGCTGTTATTGAGCATTAACCACGTCACTAACTTTTATTGACTTCACACACAACTTTTTGAAAAATGTACAAAGTTCAATAATAGTTGATGAAATCATCTTGTTCAGAAATGTTCGACACCCAATGGGCAACAATCTTTGCATGATGACATGGAAATCATATGACTTCAAACCAATTATTCAGCTTTCATTTGGAGCAATGTTCTTCCTTAGATTCGATGCAAAACCATTGGGAAATTTGATTGAACTTATAAAATTGCAAAACTTTCGACGATCTGCATCAATAAATGTATACTCCACTGCAGGCTTCATCCATCATCCCCTATCTTCATATAAGTGCATCTCGGGTCTGATTCTTAATTTCATAAAATCACATCTCGTATTGTGTGTATCTTTAGATTTATGAGGATCACCCAAAAAGGTACCCATCAAGCTATCACATATATTCCTTTCCACAAGCATGACATTGAGATTGTGTTTCAACTTATTTGTTGACCAATAGGGCAACACATAAAAAATGCTCTTCTTCCTCCAATTTAGCTCATCCTTGTCTCGTTTTCTTTTAACACCCCCATAGCTAGGGTGTTTTCTCGGTGTTCTACTTTTGACATGAGTAAGTTTCTAAAGGATATCTACACTACTCAATTTAGGAGGTGGCCTTTTTCTCTCTGTTTGACCGTTGAAAGTACGATCATTTATTCAATGATGAGTACTTGGTATGAAAAGTCGATGACTCACATAAGCTGTTTTACCGATGACTTCCATCAACAGTGTCTCTTCATTGCAAGTTGGACATGTGTCATAACCCTGGCCACTCCATCCCGATAAACTACTCTGAGCAAGAAAATCACTAGCATCCCATAACAACACTACTCGCATTTTGAATATATTGTTATTAATAGATATGTCACGCGTATCAATACTAGATATCAACAATTCCTTCAGTTCATCAACTAATAGATGTAAAAATACATCATAACTTTTCCAGGTGATTGGGGACGAGGGATCAAAAAGGTTAACATTAAGTTTGTTTCTTTCATACACAACTATAGCGACCCGAATTTTAAAGTGCACGTTATATAATTTAAGTTGTGTCGCTACGACATTCCTATCAAATTTTAGAATTTATTTTACGTCCATCGAGTTGTCTAGCAAAACATTTAATATAAGAATTCAAAACAATTTTTAATCTTTAAATTCGATTTATTTTATGGGGTCGAAATTTATACCCAACATCTATTTTAAATTATCTTTAGTCCAATATTCCTTTTTAGCCCAAGTTTAAGTCCATGATCAACCCAAAGCATAGTCCAATATTGGCCCAACTATATCCAAATTCTAATCCAAATAGTAGGGCTCTTCAACATATCAAAACGAAATTCAGATTCCCATCTCCAAAACTTCACTCTCGACAGAGCCAAACCTCAGAAGAAATATGGGTATTTCAACAAGGTTAATCTTTCAACTCTTTAATCAATCTTTTTCTTTGATTCAATCATCATCTTCCTAACGTTTAAGCATTTCATTAGTTCTTCTTCCAATTGATTTTGCAACTTTAAGTCACAAGCTCAATATTCTCTCCCGGAAATCTCAACACGTATTCTTCCAAAAAAAAATATACGGTTTTCATTCTGAACTGTATACATTGTGTTCTTAATATATATATAAGACAGAGAAAAATGAAATTTATGAGTTTGGCAATGAGTTTCACCTTTCGATTCAATCCAAGAATTTAAATGCCATCAATTTTATTCTCCCTCCATGTGAATACTCTAACACTCAAATTCCAGGGATTTTTCAATAATGTGTTGGTCAGATCAGCATTGATATCGCCAAATTTATATGCCCAAGCCACTGCCCTACCGTAAACGTGAGAACCGGATTTTTGATATCGCACTCAAGCTTTTCAGTTTTCTCTCTATCTTTGTTTTCGTAACTCTATGTAATTAGGGGTGGGGGTGTTGTTATAAAAGACAAAGTTTCATTTTAAATCCTATTGTTTTCCAAAAGTCAAAGTTAGTCCTCAAATTCATTTTAACTCCCTCATCATCCCAAAAATTTTAGTATTCTTCAAATTAAATTTAAAATATTCTCTAAGATCATCATCTAGGCCCTAACCTTTCTAATTTTGGTATTTAGACCCTTTGGATTTAAAGATTTATCAAACTACTTATTCCCTTTATTTTCAAAAAGTACAATCAAGTCCCAAAAAGTTTTAATTCAAACTTAGTATTCTAAATTATGTTTATTTAAATTTTTATTGCTAGACGAAGTCACGGGAAAAGTTTAAAGTAAGTTATCTCACATATGTTCAATTTCAAGAAAAATTCTAGACTTTGAGGTGGGGTTTACTTTAAAGCAATTGTGGTTATTTTTCCATATTATTTCTTAATGTGTGATTTTAATTGTGATATAATGCTTCTATGTTTTGAAAAAGGTTGTCAGGGACCGTAAATAGGTCTGGGATCGAAATTAGGTCCTCGAAATTGTCCCACAGTGCACAATTTTATTTAGCGCTAATAGCATCTTGTCTGGGACCGTAAATAGGTCCGAGCTTGAAATTGGGTCTTTGGGGATGTCTCACAGTATATTTTTAAAAGGAATGTTTTCATTGGCATTATATTCATAATTTGATTTCATGTTTCGATTTAACTAGACTGATTGTTGTATCTCCATTGAGTATAATTCGTTATGCTCACCCCACTATTTCCACCCTTCAACTTATGGACTCAGCAAGGCAAAATAATGAGCGGGGCCATATTGATCAAAGGATAGAGCATTTAATTTATAAATTTTTAAAACAAGTATATAATTCGAGAAGTGTGAATTCTGGCTCAATCGAATTGGTTTTCTTGGACATGTGGTTACCGTGAATGGTATTGAAGTCGATCCAGTCAAGGTTGAGACTGTTACTAACTGGAGTGCACCAACAAATGTAAATGTAGTTCGTAGTTTCTTAGAATTGGCTGGATATTATCGAAGGATTTTCGAAAATAGCTAGGCCAATGACATAGTTGACTAGGAAAGGAGTAAAGTTATAGTGGACGGAAAAGTAGGAGAAGAGTTTCCAAGAACTGAAACAGAAATTGATATCTTCACCAGTTTTGGCTATTCCAGAAGGGTTAGAAGGTTTTCTTATCTATAGTGATGCATCAAAACAAGGTTTGGGATGTGTAATGATGCAGTATGGGAAAGTGATTGCATATGCCTCTAGACAGTTGAAGCCACATGAGTAGAACTACCCTACACATGACTTAGAATTGGCAATTGCAGTTCATGCTTTCAAAATATGGCGACACTAACTATATGGTGGTAAGTGCAAGATATACACAGATCATAAGAGTCTCAAGTATTTCTTCACTCAAAAGGAATTGAATATGAGATAGAGAAGGTGGTTGGAGTTAGTTAAGGATTATGACTGCACTGTCCACTACCACCCCGGTAAAGCCAATGTTGTTGTTGATGCACTTAGCCGGAAAGGTAAAGGACAGTTAGCTACCCTAACCAGTTAAGAACAGTTGATCAAGTATTTTGCTAGCATGAGACTTGAGGTTTTGACTCCTCCACGTCGTACAACTGTAATTATAGATGCTTTGGTTGTTCAACCGACTCTCTCAGACAGAATTAAAGAAGCTCAGGGTAAGGATAAATTTTTGTGCAATATTAAGGACCGAGTACTCGCTGGAAGTACTAAACGTTTTGAAGTATCAACTGATGACACTCTCGTGTTCAAGGAAAGACTATGTGTACCGAAGGATGAAACCTTGAGAAAGAAGATTTTAGAGGAAGCACATTATTCACCTTATACTACACACCCAGGAGGTACAAAGATATACCAGGATCTACGAAAAATTAATTGGTGGAGAAACATGAAGAGTCGATTGGCTTATTTGTTGAGAAATGCATGACTTTTCAACAAGTTAAAGCTGAACATCAACGTCCATCTGGATTGTTGAATCCACTTGAGATTCCAAAATGGAAGTGGGAACACATAGCAATGGATTTCATCGTTGGACTTCCTAGATCAGCTAGAGGTCATCAAGTTATATGGGTCATAGTTGATCGTTTGAAAAAATCTGCTCATTTTGTACCAGTGAAGATGACTTTCAGTCTAGACCAGTATGCTTAGTTGTACATCAGAGAAATTATAAGATTGCATGGTGTACCAGTTTCTACAGTGTTAGACATGGATACTAGATTTACATCCAAGTTTTGGGAAAGCTTGCAGACAGCTATGGGGACAAGATTGAAATTCAGTACAGCATATCATCCACAAACATATGGACAGCCAGAGAGAACTATAAAAACTTTAGAGTATATGTTGAGAGCTTGTGTTTTAGACCTTGTTGGTAACTAGGAAATGCATTTACCGTTGGTTGAGTTTGCATATAACAATATTTTTCAGGCTCCTATTGGCATGGCATCGTATGAAGCTCTTTATGGCAGAAAGTGCAGATCACCAATTCATTTTGATGAAGTTGGTTAGAAGAGGATTTTAGGTCCAGAAATAGTGGAACTGATTGTAAGTGTTGTGGAGAAAATCAGAGAAAGGATTAAAGTAGCACAAGATAGACAGAAGTCTTATGCTGACAGGAGACGAAAAGAACTTCGGTTTAAAATTGGTGAAAAAGTGTTCCTTAAAGTGGCTCCTATGAAAGGTGTGGTAAGATTTGGAAAGAAAGGGAAGCGTAGGCCAAGGTTTATTGAACCTTTTGAGATCTTGGAAAGAGTTGGAGATGTGGACAATAGGTTAGCTTTACCGCCAGAGTTATCTGCAGTACATAATGTCTTTCACATCTCATTTTTAAGAAAATACGTCCATGATCCGGGCCACATTGTTAGTTATGCATCTTTGGATGTCAACAAGGATATGACATATGAGAAAATTCCCGCAGTCATACACGAGAGGAAAGTTCACACCTTGAGGAATAAGGTTATTACTTTAGTTAAAGTCCAATGGAACAGACATGGTAAAGAAGAAGCAACATGGGAAAGAGAAGAGGAAATATTAGCGAACTACCCAGACATTTTTAATTCAAGTAAATTTAATTTTGAGGACGAAATTTATTTAAGTGGGGGAGGTTGTAGCGATCCGAATTTTAAAGTGCACGTTTTATAACTTAAGTTGTGTCGCTATGACATTCCTATCAAATTTTAAAATATATTTTACCTCCATCAAGTTGTCTAGTAAAACATTTAATATAAGAATTCAAAAAAAAAATTAATCTTTAAATTCGATTATTTTTATTGGTTCGAAATTTATACCCAACATCTATTTTTATTATCTTTAGTCCAATATTCCTTTTTAGCCCAAGTTTTAGTCCATGATCAGCCTAAAGCATAGTCTAATATTGGCCCTACTATATTCAAATTTTAATCCAAATAGTAGGGCTCTTCAACATGTCAAAACCAAATTCAGATTTCCATCTCCAAAACTTCACTCTCAGCAGAGCCAAACCTCACAAGATTTATTGGTATTTCAACATGGTAAATCTTTCAAATTTTTAGTCAATCTTTTTCTTTGATTCGATCATCATCTTCCTAACGTTTAAACATTTCATCAGTTCTTCTTCCAACTGATTTTGCAACTTTAAGTCACGAGCACAATATTCTCTCCCCGACAATCTCAACAAGTATTCTTCCAAAAACAATCTACGAATTTTATTCTGAGATATATTGTGTTCTTAAAATATATATATATATACAGAGAGGAAATAAATTTTTGATTTAGGCAATAAGTTTAACCTTTCGGTTCAATCCAAGAATTTAAATACCATCACTTTTACTCTCCCTCCATGTGAATACTCTAACACTCAAAATGCCATGGATTTTTCGATAACGTGTTGGCCAGATCAGCCTTGATATTTCCAATTTTATATGCCCAAGCCACTACCATACCGCAATCATTTCACCCTCGTCGAAAACTCAGTCGCTCCCCCTGGCCTCAATTTTTGGTCAAAAATCAGTCAAACGTGAGAACCGGATTTTGGATATTGCACTCCAGCTTTTCTCTCTATCTTTGTTTCCATAACTGTATGTAATTTGGGGTGCGGGTGTTATTATAAAAGACAATTTCATTTTAAAACCTAGTGTTTTCCAATAGTCCAAGTTATTCCTCAAATTCATTTTAACTCCCTCGTCATCCCTAAAATTTTAGTATTCTTCAAATTAAATTTAAAATATTCTCTAAGTTCATCATCTAGGCCCTAAACTTTCTAATTTTGGTATTTAGAGCCTTTGGATTTAAAGATTTATCAAACTACTCATTCCCTTTATTTTCAAAAAGTTCAATCAAGTTCCAAAAGTTTTAATTCAAACTTAGTATTCTAAATTATGTTTTATTTAAATTGTTATTGCTAGACGATGTCGCGGGAAAATTTTAAAGTACGTTAACTCACATCCGTTCAATTTCAAGACAAATTGAAGACTTTGAGGTGGGGTTTACTTTAAAGCAATTGTGGTTATTTGTCCATGTTATTTCTTAATGTGTGATTTTAATTGTGATATAATGCTTCTATAATTTGAAAAAGGTTGTTAGAGACCGTAAATAGGTCCGGGATCGAAATTGGATCCTTGGGATTGTCCCATAGTGCACAATTTTATTTAGCTCTAATAACATGTTTCCAGGGACTGTAAATAGGTCCGGGATCGAAATTGGGTCGTTGGAGATGTCCCACAATACATTTTTAAAAGGAAAGTTTTTATTGGTATTATATTCATAATTTGATTTCATGTTTGGATTTAACTGGACTGATTGCAGTATCTCCACTGAGTATAATTCGTTATGCTCACCCCACTATTTCCACCCTTCCAGGTTAAGGAGCTCGGCAAGACAAAGCAATGAGCGGACCATATTGATCAAATGATAGAGTTTTTAAAAGGAAAGTTTTTATTGGTATTATATTCATAATTTGATTTCATGTTTGGATTTAACTGGACTGATTGCAGTATCTCCACTGAGTATAATTCGTTATGCTCACCCCACTATTTCCACCCTTCCAGGTTAAGGAGCTCGGCAAGACAAAGCAATGAGCGGACCATATTGATCAAATGATAGAGCATTTAATTTATAAATTTATTTTAATAGTTGTTTTCCATTTTGTCAATTAAATCTTGAATTTTAGTATTTTCACAAATTTTGGCATTTTGCTTATTATACTTGGTGTTGACACTCGGTTGTAAATAAGTTATTTAAAGAATGTTTTCGCATTTTTGTTTCTAATTTTCTATAGTTGTTAAAAAAAATATTTACACGTTTTGGCGTTATTGAAAATGTTTATTTATAGGATTTTTAAATTTAGCGTTCGTCCCAAGTTAACAGAATTTGGAGACATACAACAACCAAGGTTGTAGGTTATAAGTTGTCAAAATCACAAGCCACATGCTGTAAGACTAACACATATTACCAAAAGGATTGAAACCATGCGACGACATCCCCAACCAAACATTTCGTATCTCACAGGAAAAATCAGGGTAATTTTTGTTAAAGTCCCTCTAAGCTTTTCAATCAACAGGATGACCTATATTGTGCTCATCCCTCGAGCCACCTGTACTATGCCATCTCATTAGTCTCGCACTAAGTGTAGTTGCAAACAAATGCTTCAGTCTAGGGGTCAACGAAAAATAATGCAATACTTTATGCGGGACATCTAGAGAATTTTCCAGCTTTATGTGTCCACTACTTTCATTGCAGGCTCGAGAAATTTCCTTATCAACATTTTCCTTCCAAAATAATGCATAGTCATTCCTGCAAACATGAATAGACTCATACCCTAATCCCAACTTCGACATTAATTTTTTAGCTTCGTAGTGAGAATCGACGAGATTGATTTTGGGAAGGTCAACTTCAATAACCCATCTTTAGATTTATTTGTCGACTTATTGACCACCTTTAAATACATCAACTTAGTAAACAAATTTAGGGATGAGAAAGACGGTACTCCTGGATACAACTCTGAATGCAAAGCATCGAATGTCGTACCCCATATCATAAGTTACAGTAGTTGAGTTATTCTCGACTACATCGTTAAGAACATCCACCATCTAATCTTCTGTAACAAGCCCTTCGTTATGTCCTTGCATGTTCGCAAGCCTTTCCTCATTTTCTCCATAACAAATCCACCTTTCATAGTTCTTGTAAAATCGTGACGAAATATGTGAGACTCCACATCATCTACCAATTGCATCATCATGTTTATACATCTTTTGCATGGACATGGAATCATCCCCCTATCATTTTCTAATGGTCTAGCCATGTTTATGAAATCTTTCATACCATTCCAAAACTCTACAGACTTTGTCAGTCTTCTATTTAGCTTTATCCAACTCTTAACAATTTCCATTTTCACTTCAAGTTTGCTGTAACACCAAAAAATAACAAAAAAAAATAATTAAGTGCAATATACAAGTGACGTGAGAATGTCATAACATCTTATCACTCCAATTCTAATTTAAGGTGTGGGCCCTAGCCATTCGACATTGATTTGAAAATCGCAACTTGTGTTAATTTCTCCTATTGTTGCCTATGTTTCACGTGTGAATTTAGGCAGCATCTCCCTCCTATTCTCCTAAGTTCGCGCAATATGTTAAACATAGTCCACACCTAGAGAATAAAATGGATGCAATACCAAAAATCTCACACAATAGGCTATCACAGTAGAAATATATGTTAACATAACTCGTAAAATTCAAATCAATGTCAAATTGTCAGAACTGGACAATTTAAAGATTAGTTTTGAAACATCAAACAACCCAAAATGAGGACATGTGTGCTTAACAGACTAATCTTCAAACAATATTCTAAGATTAATGAAAATGCTATGTATTGTGCAAATAAAAGATTTGTAGTCCAGATTTATAGAGACGACATAAATTCGTCTCTATAGAGTAATTTTCATCCTAATTGCTAGAAATTGGCGAAGAAATTCCCACCAACATCCGTTTCAGCTATTGGGACGACAAATATTAGTCGCAGTAGGAAGAAAAGATGGGAAAAATGGCACCATTTATTAGTACTTATGAGGACAAAATGTTAGATTATTGAGACGAAAATAGACATCCTAATATCTTTAGAAACGACATTATTTTCAGTCCCTATAGCTATAATTGATCTATAGAGACGACTATTAGTCCTCCCAATAACTTAAAGTAGAGGGACGATTATTTATGATACTAGAATGATAATAGTCGTCTCCATAGATCAATTATAGCTACTGGGACAACAAGTTATCTTCCCTATAGCTAAAAAAGGGTGGGAAAGTAACACAATTTCTGGTGGATGGCTTTTTAAGATATTCAGACCCTATTTTGTTTCGTCCCTATAGGGACGTAATCTATTGAGATGAAAAAGGAATGAGTAAGCATTGGAAGATACCTCAGGAGAAGATCGGTCCAGTGGTGATGTTGAATGTTGATGATATATTGTACTATCATGAGGAGAGTCTTCACCTTCACCAACAATAATTGGAACAAAAAAGTTTAAATCTTCATGACTAATCACTTCATCTTGATTCTCCCCCTGAAGTGATGAATCGGTAGGAAAATGTTTAAAGAAAAGAGTACTTTCCTGAAAACTCACACTTACAGTGACATTGATTTTTTTTTTTAGAGTTTTGATCATAACATTTGTAGCCTTTTTTATTTATCCCATATCCCAAAAAGACACACTTCGGAGCATGAGATTCTAATTTGGTACGTTGATGAGCTACAATGAACAGAAACTACAATCCCAAATATTTAATTAGGATGCAAATGAACTAAATGGGAAAGAGTACAATGATCAGACAGAAAATCTAAAAGTCTACTAAAGTTAAGAATGCTAGATGGTGTACAATTTATAAGGTAGATTGCTGAATTTAAAGCTTCCCCCTTAAATAACAGAGCACATAACCCTCTCAAGTAAGAGAAATCTAGTGACTTCCATGGAAGAAGTATCAATATTGTAACGTCGTTGGCACACTCCATGGAAGAAGTATCAATATTGTCAAGTTGCTACCAAATCTTCTGTAGTCTGCCAAACTAAGAAATTACAGAACAACTATTTTAACGAACAGAATGCACCTCACAATGTAATTGATAGGCTTTGATACATCCTGTTCTTCAACTGAATATGCCTCCTTTGCAGCGTCCCATATTTCTTTAGCAGTAGAAAGGCAAAGAAAAAAGAGATTCGATATCTTTTGTCATCGCATCAAGGAGTCAAGATTTCACCAAGCAGTTTTAATTCCCACAAGCTTCATAGTTATCACATTCCATGAGCAGTTTTAGACCTTGAGATATAGCCCCAACGCTTCCTCCCTCAGATCTTTTTTTGAGCGTTCAAGTCCCATTCAACATAATTAGTGCCATTAAATCTTTCTGGAGTGATTAATGCGGAATGTTCAGGTGTTCCGACCATAGTAGCGGAATCATCTTTTTTCATATCATCCATTGAGAAGAAGTCATCAAAGAATAATAGAAACAAACAATCGTGAACAAGAGAAACAAAACTTCAATCCCTAGAGTAGATACGAAGAAATTGAAGGAGGCTATGATACCATGTCAATAACACAATTGAGAGAAAATTATTTTCTATTTATTAATCATTTGTTAAATGTGTGTATATATAGTACAACTCAGTAAGCTAAATAGGTTAAGATGGAATCAAAATTCCTCAAATTAAGCACGGGATCATTCCTTGATTTCCTAAAATCATGTGATTCCTTGATTTCCTTCAATCATATAGTTCTTTGATTTCCTCCAATCATATAATTCTTTGATTTATTCTCTTTACACTTAAAAAATAGAAGAATTGAACTCAATCTTGGAAAGGAAAAATGGTACGTACCCAAATTTTTAACGGTTTTCCTCACGATTCTCCCGTTTTCTTCTTCCTTTTGCTCTCTGTGTCACATTCTCCTTTTGCCCCAAATTGGAGAGAGTTAATAACAGAATTTACTAGTAAAGTCCCTAGCTCAAGAAATAATTGCACAAGAAGACCCTTATAAATCTTCACATGATATAATGTTAAGGGTCTGTTTGATTAACAAAGATTTGTCATGGAAAATCCAATTCTTTTCCATCTTTAGTCATTTTAAGGCATTTGACACCAAGAATTTGCAAGGGAAAATACTTGGCCACTTTTCTTCTACGCCCCTTAGCCAGTCTGGAAACGAAAATAATTTCTTCAAGTTTTGGTTGGTTTTTGTTTTCCAGGTAATATGAAAAAATTTTGCGTCGCCTTTGATCAATTTTGTTGTTATTGATTGACTTACTTTTTTTTTTTCAAAAAATAACATTATTATTATCAAGTACAAATGTGTTAAAAAAAAAAAAAAAATTGATTAAAGTAGCAAAATTTTACTTTATTTGCAATGAAAAATACTGTAAATCAAAAAACAAAAATTGAAAAATTTCCCTCTTTTTCGACCTAGAAAATGAAACCAATTAAATATTCCAAACTTGATATTTTCTCCGAAATTAATTTCCTGGCAAAATATTCTTGGAAAATATTTTCTTTCCACCAATTTTTCACCATCGCAATCAAACGCACCCTAAATCTTTAACTTCTACTAAAAATTAAAATATCTCACAAGTTTCTCAATAATTCAAATTGGTCCAAAATTAACACTGACTTGATGAAATTGAATTTAAATATCTCACAAATAATGATTGATCACTTAGACTTGATGAAATTGAATTTGAACAATTCAAGGTGTGGATTGTAGCAGTTAAAATAATAGTTGATTGCTTAATTTATGATATATTGGTTCGTGTATAAAAACAAAGTTTTATTATCCATTGTTGTAAACGAAAAACGTAGTATTCTTCCCTGGAAAAGATTATGTAGAAAAATCCATATATTATATTGTCTTTATTAGATAATAACAGAAAAAACTAAACCACCCTGGATGAACAACTAAAATTACACTAATATCCGAAAGAAAAATTTTCTTTCAAAACAAATGTTGAAAAAAATACAAATAATTCACTCTAATGTTGAATCCAAGGAACAGTTTTCGACTGCTAGTAACTACAAATATTAATCCATAGGATGAAATAAAATTACATCACGAACGTCTTCGGAGAACTTAAACCCATGTACTCAATGGAAGCTGAAAATCACTCGTCCCTGATCCACCCACCCTCCTCGCCTTGCGTTTGTGTAATTGATTGATCAGGTGGAATTAACGAAGACTGTAATTGGGCATTAGATGACTCGCCAAAAAATAATCCAGTATACTAGGATCCATTGCCGGAAACGAACCAAATAAAGGTGAAAAATTTGGAGTCGTTAAATCCAAGCAATCTCCATCATCATTGCTAGTGGAAGCTGCAAATCCACTTGCCCCCAGAATCAGATCACCATTCGTGTGCGCATTAGGTTGATACGGATCATTGCTTTCCATGCCAGGCTCAGGTGGAATCAAAGGATCGTTGCTTTGATCACAAGGAATTATGTATGCAAGAGGATGAGGAGATTGAATAATATTACCTTGCATTGCCATATCTTCATGCATGTACGTAACAGGTTCATGAACGATTGGATGATATTGATCAATAATGCTTGCTTGTTGGTCGGGAATATAAGCACCTTGCGAGGATGATTGATCGAGTGCCAGTACAGGATATTGAAAAGATGATGTTGATGCCAAATTTTCATTATGGACATGCGTCTCTTGAATTGGGATCATGCTTCTTTCTGTGTCTTGTTCTTTGTTTTCGCTCGATTTGGGCGCTCTATAGTAAATTTTGCATACACACACATCCAACTGCAAAAATAATAAATAAGTAAATAAATAAATCCCTGCTATATCAACATTTATTTATTGTTTGATGGGGTTAAAAAAAAACCTAGAACTAATAATGATTGAAAACCCCAACTAGTGTCACAAACAACAATAATATACGAAATCTTTTACGTACCAACATGTCATCTGGAATTGCGTCGGTAGAAGAACATGCGACATCCTTTATTTGATGAATTGTAAACTCATGCATTATCCAGTTAGTCTTTGTTCCTTTATTATTCTTAGATTTTCTTTCATAATAGACTAGCACCTTTTTCCGACCAACTTCTTGGCCATTGCTTTGGACAATGACGTCACCCCCAGTGGCTTTCCAGTAACCACCACCAGCCCTCCGATCCGGTCTGCTACCTTTTTGATGCTTCTTAGTTCTGGAAGTAAAAAAGTAGCCCACATGTATTCCATTCGTCGTACTTTCTGATAATCACATTAAAAAATTCCAAAGAATGTAAATATTAATAATAAATGAGGAAGATATATAAAAAGAACCACCAAGAAACGTCAAGAAATAATGAAACTCACGGCAAAGATCATGGGGATGGTACTTGTAGAGATCAACATCTTTTATGGCATCAATCCGTATTCGTTTGTTTAGAATCTTTAGGTTCAAGTAGTACAATAGCTCATTTTCGGTTGGTATGAATCGGTAACCAGGCGGAAGATTTTCTTGGACATAAAAGTAAGAACCTTCTTGTGCGGCCATGACAAATTGCTTGCTTTTATCAATTGTTTCTGGAAGTAAAATAGTAAATTAAATGTAGGGATATTCTGTTGATTATTACGAGTATTTATAGCAGTACTTATGTGAGACTAGAGAGAGATATGAAGTGGTTCAAGTTGGAGAGGTTTACTATTACTATGCGCCAAAGGTCTTTCTCTCATGTTATTAGTTTCCATAAAAAAACTTTTTCATTTTCTTTTTGGGGTGGGGGTGGGGGATTAATCTCCTTTTGGATTAGGAAATTAAATCAACGGTCCACATTTTATGGAATAGTAACCCAGATGATGTTAATTAAACCATGCACTCCAAGTCCCAGCTATATCTTCAGAACTTCAAGATATCCTACGTGGATGAGATTGCTCCCTCAATGAATGTGTCTGTTATTCTATACTACCCAGTCTCATATAATGAACGATTAAATCAGTTGGAAGAATCGTTGGCAGAAATATTGCCCCAGTTTTACCCGCTTGCTGGAAGCTACATCAAGGAGGATCACTTGGTTGATTGTGGTGATCAATGTGCCGAGTATGTAGAAGCTCAAGTGGACTGCCAACTCTTAGAGCTTATTATTGGCTCAACTGACGAATGATCTTCTTCCATGCGAAATCTACCAAGTCACATATTGATGCGAACCATGGAATGCTTGATAGAAGGAACTACAAGTAAAGTCAAACAAAAGTTCAAACATGTTCGAAGAGCTTCAAAGATCAAGCATGGCAGGATTAAAGGAGTTTCATAGCCATTTGCGATCGAAAACAAAGCTAAAGGGGAATAGAAGGTCATTTACGGCCGTAACCAGTGTATTCAAGGCCGTAACTCAAGCGATACATTTTTATCCCGCAAGTCACTTACGGCCGTAAATAAAATCACCATGCGATCACATGGATTTTGGCCTGCGCGATCGCATGGCTATAAATTTAGGGTTTTCACTGATTTTGTTTCTTTTTCCATTTTTTTTTATTTTGTTAGGGTTTGAGCCTCTATAGTCGCCAGAGCTAGTTTAGGTCGTTTTTACTTCTTTATATTTCATTATTGTTCATTGTAAGAGACTTTGATTAATAAAAATTCTATTGAGCCATTTCTCTCCCAAATCTCGTTCTTGATTGAACAATTCAAACTTATCAAGAATTTAATCAAATATTCTTTGTGGCGTTCACCAAATTGAACTCATCAAAGGCGTGGAAAACCTTTGTGGCGCTCTCCCATGTTGGTTCTTGTTTCTGCATCGTAAACTGATGTGATCCGGGAAAGAAGCTCAAAGGAGACACGGGTGATGCGATAACATTCTACATGGAATGACGAGAAATTTTCATGTTTGGCCCAAATTGTGATTCAAATCAGATCGAGCTACTCAAAGGATCGCAAAATTATAGCGGATGTTACTTATGGCCACAATTAGCTCACTCACGGTCGTAACTTCACTATCATCAATTTTCACAGAACTATGATTACGGCTGTAAGGGCCTCTATCACGGCAGTTACTACATCAAGCACTTTTGTTTCAGCATGAACATCATGGTTGTAAGTTATTCCTTCACGGCCGTAACTGAAGAAATATTTTCTTAATCAGTGTGACACTTACGACCGTAAGTACCCTTGTCGTAGCCATAAATGAGGTTCTGATCACACGCCACAGACGAGACTAGGGTTTTCGCTTTTATGTTATTTTTCCATTTTTTTATTAGTATGTAGGGTTTTGAGTCCATTAGCGGCTCGGGCTAGTTGTTAGGCCATATTTAATTATTTAAATATTATTTTCATTCATTGTAAAATAGTTTTTGATTTTGTTTAAACAGTTTATTGAGAATTCAATAAAATATATAGGTGGATTCCTATATTTTTCTTCGAACTTATCAAGAACTACTTCTTGTGGTGTTCATCCTGAACTTTTCCGCATCATAGATTTTCACGTCGTGAATATTGAGTCAAGATTCCATCGTCCATCCACAACCTGGGTTTGAAACTTTCCCGACATTTAATTCCACGCATCTCGAATCGTATCATAACGGGTTTAAAGTTTAATATACCTTAGGTTCTTGCGTCGTGAAGCTCGGGTCTCCATGTCACCGTCCTTCCACAACCTGAATTCGGAACTTTCCCGGCATTCAAATCAAATTTCCGCATGTTCTTAGCTATTCCCCTCTCGGGATCGTATCAGGTGGTATCAGAGCTTATATCTAAATTTAGTTCTTGGTATTTCTTGACTTTTTCTTGTTTTTCTTAAGTTTTCTTGAATTTTCGTGTTCTTCATAGTTTTCCTTATTTTGATCTATTAAAAATCTCACCCAAAAAAATTCAATTTTTTTTTTTTAGTCAATTCTTATTCAAATCCTGTTTCGTTTTTTTTTCTTATTCGTAGTCAAATTTCGGATTAAAAGTATATATATATATCTGAAAATTACCAAAAAAAAAAAAAATTCGAATATTCCGAGAATTTCTCAATTCATGTTTTCTTCGTATCTTCCATAATTTTCTTATTTGTGATCCTTGACAGGTTCTTTGGTGATATTGGAAAGGGGATTTTGAGTGATAAATTTTGTGAGGAATTTTATCTTCATTTTTCTCGTTATTAAACATGTCTCATAGGGGAGAATCTCCATCATCTTCATCAATGAGTGCCGAACAGCAAATTAAATTGATTAAATCCATTGAGGCACAATGGGATAAATTCTTCGCTAGGATGGAGGAAAGAGAAAAACGATGGAGAAAAGAGCAATCTCAAGCGGATTCTAGAGTTAGGAGAGATAAGAGGAGTGATACCTATTGCAACGCGCACTGCGTGTTGCGATAGGCAAAAGCCCAAGCTTTTGCAACGCGCGCTGCGCGTTGCCAATGCCTAAACTTATTGCAACATTTTTATGAATGTTGCAAAAGCTTATTATTAGCAACACTTATTTGTTGAATGTTGCTAAAACTCGATTTAATGAATTAAATGCAACATGCAACAAGTGAATGTTGCTATAAACCCCTTTTAGCAACATGCAATTGATGAATGTTGCCGTTTGCATGTTGCAAAAGGGCTTTCTTATTGTAGTGTGAAAGGCCATTGAAGCAAAAAGCGACATCAAAGCGGGAGAGCAGTGATCATATTCCAAAGAGGAGGGAGGAATAAACAACCAAAGGTAACTATACTTCCAAGTCCAAGCCTCTTAAGGATAGAAATGTTAAGTGTTTTAAATGTTTGGAATGGGGTTACCTTGCACTTCAATGTCCACATAAAAAGGTTAAGTGTGATGTGAAAGTTGTTTCTAGAGATAAAATGGAAAAAATGACTAAATCAAGGAATGCTTATGATAGTGGTAAATTGAAAAATGTTGCAGTAGACGAGTCACTTGTTAATGGGCATGCTCTTAGTATTAGACGTAAGGTGGATGTTGTGGATAATGTGGAGGAGCAGAGGGATAATATTTTTAGCACTAGATGTCACTAGTACATTAAGACGTCGGTTTTTTTTTTCATTTATTTATATTTCCCTTATATACCTATATAAACTACAATCATGTGCACATCAAAAATTTATCTTCAATAAATATATATAATCGAGGAATGCAGAACAAAACTTAATAAGATAAACAGAATTTCGAATTAATTAATCATGTTTTCACAATATTGTTAAAAAATTTGTACATGTTAAACATAAAATGGGCTAAGTTTACATACACTCTTCAACGAAGTATTTGGCCCATAAATTTAGAACCTCATCAATTTCCTCTGTTGAGTAAAACTCTTGAAATTCCTAAGAATAATTAATAAGAATTAATAACTATTATGTTAATTACACATAAATCGTAATTAAACAATTATCTTCAATAAATTATATCTCGTGTAGAGAAGTAAGTTGAGAATAGGCTGTGACTATCTGGAACATGTTTCTCATAACATAATAGCCACACTCATCTCCTCCAGGTTGCTGAGGACACTGAAATTTGAATATTTAAAATTAAAAATATTATTAATAATCGAATGAAAGCGAATATATATTAAACTAATATGAGAATTTGTAGCAATTTATAAAATTCTAGTTTTCATACCGAGATCTTTTTCCAATTTACATTGGATGTTGCCCTCTTGCCTCCTAATGACCAAAAAGCTCGAAATGCCCTAAAGTTTCAATAAATATGAATAAGTTATAAAAATAATAATAAAACTCAAAATTCTTATGTAAATTTTGCCAGAGTCTCCCCTATAAATTGAACGTATCCAACCTGTATAGAGACCTATTTATTGAAAATTATCCTAACAACTATTATAATCACAACACAAACACATCAATTTCACCCCAAACTCTCTAAGATTATTCCATGAAAGTAACCCAACTTATCTATATGAATGCACTAAACACAAAAGTTTGAACAATGCAATAATTACTTACACATTCAATGACGGCTTGATTTCTATGTTACGCCTACATGATTGTGCTGAATCTATGAAGTACACAGTATTGGCTTCACAGGATATTGCAAGCAACATCCAATGATTCCTACGTATCATAAACGTGTAAGTATTCTTTAAATAAATAAAGAAATACATAAATAATAAAAATGGTCTTACTCCTGATAGTACGGCGCTAAAATGAATTGCTTGGACCTCAGCGTATTCATTGTTTCAGCCTTGTAACTCACAACACTTTCTACATGTGTTTTAACTCTGATCGACGCAATCTGTGATGGACACATAAATCCAATTGACTGAATACCAAATTGCTAACACAACCCATGAAGGAACCTAAAAATAACAACCAATGAATAAAAAATAAAAACGAAAATTTAAATGAAAGACATAAATGCGTGTTCAGCAATCTTACATTATGAATACTTGCAAGATAGATACATTCAGCCATTTCATTGAGAGCATGTCGGTGATGTCGTCAATCGTAAAATAAAAACTTTCACCTTCTGTGTGATGAAATACAGTTGCGTCTAGAGGCACTTGGATGTAGTCTGTACCAGCATGAAGTGTAAGCACCAGAGAGTGTAACATCTTACAATCATTACCCAGACGTTGTAACGTTGCATCATCAATTAGTGGTGATCGTCTGGTAGATGACATATCAAAACTCTGGAATTTTTTATTTTTTTCAATTTGTTTTGCCTGTTTTGTCAACTCTTCATGTAATTACATGTTTTTTGTCATCATAACATTTCTAATATAATTTTAAAAGTAATTAAAAATCGAAAGAAGTTTTTTATAAATATAAAAATTATTACCTCTCCAAAAATTACCAAATCATTAGGCCATTGACAGAAACTTCCAACAGCTTCCCCCACCACGGTGTAGTATGGAGATGGTACTGGAAGAAGTGACGCTTCGGCACCTTGTATAACATCATCAACCGACACTTTAACATGATCTGTCAAGAGTTGTTGATGATGTACAATAGTCTCAAGTCCGGATGGAAAAATTATTCCTCTAGCCACTATTTGATGCTCACCATAGATGGGATCTTCATTTCTGAAACAGAAAATCCCAAAAGCGTGTCATTAATTTCATTTTAATGTTTTCACATTCTGTAACACATTGTCAATATTGTGCATTGGTGATGGATACATTTGTGCAAGAAGATGCAAAATTTTCTTAAGAAAACAAAATTAATTAGTTAAGAAATCAAAGTTTCTTAAAGTGGGTCTTACCCGCCGGTGGTTGTGACCAAACCCAGGTGGTAGCGGCGTGTCCCAGGCATTGGTGGCGTGACCAAGGTGGTGACGAAATGTGCGGCTACCAGCAATGAGGTGAGGGCGCGGCTGAGATCTAGACGAGGCGGGTCTTGAATGGAGATGAAACCGGGGATGAGAGGTGTAAATAATATAATTAGGGCTTGAATGGAAGATGTAACCGGGGAGCTAAAATGAAGGAATGGCTGGAATGGAGATGAAAACAAGGGGAAAAATGAGTGAAATGGTGGGAGGCGCTGGAATGGAGATGAAAACCGGGGGAAAAATGAATGGAAATGGTGCAGGCGCGAAATTATATTTTAAGTATAAGAACCGACACCTATAAATAAAAGGCGTCGGTTCTTAGGTTCTTCTTAAGAACCGACGCCTATACGTGATTTAAAGGCGTCGATTCTTAGGTAAGAACCGACGCCCTTAAGTGGTGCTACTATTGGCGTCGGTTCTTACCTAAGAACCGACGCCTTTAATTTCTTTTTATTTACGACTTTGCCACTGCATTTTTTACAGGCGTCGTTTTTCAAAGCTAATTTGTTATTTTCTTTTTATGTTTTTGTACTAGTGTGCTTAGTGAATGATAAGGTTTGTAGTATGGGGATTGATGGGGAAAGTTGTACTAATGTAGTTAGTACAATGTTGGTGGAAAAATTGGGATTACCTTTAATGAAACTTATAAATTGCAGTGGTTGACTGAGTCAGGGGAAATTAAGGTGAATAAACAGGTTTTGGTGACTTTTTCTCTTGGTAGATATTTTGATGAGGTAGTTTGTGATGTGACGTATATGCATGTTGGTTACATATTTTTGGGGAGGTCATGGAAACATGAAAGGGCAGTGCTACATGATGGGTATACGAATAGATACAGTCTTGTAAAAGGTGGGAAGAAGTTTACTCTAGTTCCATTGTCCCCAACTCAGGCCTTGAAAGATCAATTGAAAGTGAAAAGTGAGTTTGAGGAGATAAATAAGAGAGTTGAGGTCATGACCTCAGGAAAAAGGAGAGGGGGAGAAAATTGAAATAGAGAGAGTTGAGGTCACGACCTCAGAAAAAGGAGAGGGAGTGAAAACTGAAGAAAAAAGGTTTGAGGTTCAAACCACAGAAAAATGAGATATTAAGTGCAGAAAGCAAAAGAAAAGAGAGTCTACCACAAAAATGAGTCTATTTGCACTTACTCACGCTAATACACCTCTCCCCAATTCTACTAAATCTGTTTTGTAGGAACCCAAATCAAGTTCCAAATTTAGAGTTGGTCCTAAATGTAATAGCAAGAAGAAAGAGCCCCGAAAGTCCAAGGAATGCACAAAGCACAAGCATGAATATCAATCCCGCAGAAGCAAGTATAGGCATGAACCAAGAGCCAACAAACCCCGGAGTTACAAGAGGATTGGGCAAGTTGCAAGTTCTGATGAGAACCCGGGAGGGGGTCCTCGTCGTAGCTCGCGGAATAACGCTTGGAAAGTTCCGAATCCAGGTTGGAACGGAAGATAACAATGCAACCCCGACCTCACGACGCAAGAACCAGGGGTATATTAAACCCAAGACCCGTTACGATGCGTAGATAAGAACCACAAAGGGGAAACGCCACAAGGAATGTCCAGATCCTTGATAAGTTCAATTGTTTTGAATGCCACAAGATTTGAATCTTGATAAGTTCGTTGTTTAAATGCAAAATCCTCACCTTTAGAGAGAGTAAAAACACTCAATAATTTTATTCATCAAAAGTATTCTGTTTTTACATTGAATGGAAAAGCATATAAATAGGCAAAATAAACCCTAGTCGCTAACTGACTCTGAATAGAATTCTAATTAGGATAAAATAGCTAAAATAACTAAAATAACCAAAATAACCAAAATTGGAAAAATAATTAAAAACCAAATAAAGGAAATACAAATCAACCGAAATACTAAAAATCCCGAAAATCTGATTCGCGCTGCTTACGGCCATAAAAGTCGGACTTACGGCCGTAAGTCCTTCTCTGATCAAAATGTCTCAATTATTATTTACGGCCGTGAAGATTGATGTTACAGCCATGAAATTCCTTTGTCGTGAATTGAATCTTGACTCGAGCCCAACACGAAACTTGTTCATTTTCCCATGTAGAATATTGTTGAATTGCCCATATCTTGATTTCTAATTTTTTGACGCCTTTTCCGGATCACATCATCCCCTCTTCCTTTAAGATGATTCGTCCCGAATCATTAACATTGTTAGCTTATTTTCCGGATCACATCATCCCCTCTTCCTTTAAGATGATTCGTCCTGAATCATAAAGTTGTTCTTGGCTTGCTCACTTGGTTTAGCCTCGAACCTTCTTCGTACAAGCAATGTTTGATCTGACGTTCTCCGAACCTGCTTGACTTCTTGTTTAGGCTTGAATTATAGATTTTCCCGTCAAGCCCACCTTGATTCGTACCATTCCCTCCTTCTTTAGGATGATTCATCCCGAATCATGGTGTTGTTCTTGAAAAATCAAACTGCACCTTCTGGATCAAATGAAAAATTGCCGATTCCCTGACATGCATTCAATAAATGATGCTCCTCCAATTTGTAGACAAGAAGGTATTGAAACACGAGGGGAATGGATCAAGGTTGATGGAAATCAAACTTCCATGCACAATAAACCTGCAAGAAAGATTTAAAAAAAATGGGGAGGGAAATGTTAGCGTCTCCATGCACAAGGTATGGATCCTTGTACTCATGGTACAAAATCTCCACAACTTTTTTTCCCACCACGAGGCCCTTCTCGTCGCCTCCAAAAGTCAATATACTTTCTTGCCCATTCTCTTTTTTTTTTTCTCAACCACTTCTTCTAATTTTTCACATTCAACCACCTCTTCAATATTTTTATTGACAATTTCAACTTTCAAATGTTGAACTTCTACCCCAACTTCCAATTCATTCCTATCATTGTCAACAATATTATTTTCAATCTCCTCTTCCACAATTTTATTCTGTACTTCAAGACTCGGAGTTTGATCAACTACTTCAATTTCTTTTTTCGCACACTCAATCTCCACTTCTAAATTTCTGAGCTCAATCACCTCTCCTAATTTCTCATGCTTTTGCTCATGCACCACCTCATAAATAATTTTATCGATATGATTAGGCACCTCCTCAACACTACACAAATTTTTATCTTCTAACTCGTTCCTCAAGTCTCCCTCCTTCTTAACAATCATTTCCAAAGGCTTTTCTTGTAATTTAACTACCTCCTCTATTCCCCTTTCTCTCTCTTGCAACTCGGCTAACTTTTTTCTAGCCTCTTGTGCCTTCATCTCTTTATTTAGTTGTATTAATTTCTTAGCCATCTCCATGAATTCAGCCTTCATACTCCATTCATCATCTCCGAATTTTCTTTGCTCATCCCTGTTTTCTCGCAATACTTTCTCTTCAAGTATTTGTTCCGGGGTTAACGGCATAAGCTTAATACTTTTCCCATCCTTAACAAATTTATATATATTCCTGCGCTTATCATTGACTGCTTTCCTCTCACACTTCCACGATCTACTCAACAAGATGTCACAAGATTCTAGAGGCACCACATCACACCACAATTCATCGCTATATCTTCCAAGTGACAATTTCACCATAACCCCGTAGGTTACATTTACCTGCCCACACTCCTTTAACCACGTCAGCCTATAAGGATTGGGATGTGGTAGTAAAGGTAAGCCCAACTCCTCAACCATGGTGGTACATTCCAGATCGCAATAATACTCCTTATCAATAATAATATTGCACACTTTACTGCCCACATGACACCTAGTCTGGAAGGTAGGATCGAACTCATAATTCATCCCTTTATGTAGCTTTCAAAAATTTGAGACTCAAAATAAGAAGGTCCAGATATTGACAAATATCAAGAAGGAATTTAATGTTGATTCGAAAAGGAAAACAATATCAAGAATTTTAAAGAAATTCAAGAAAGTTGTTCTTGAATTTGACTCGAGAGGAAAGAAAATCAAGAATATTGTAGAAATTCAAGAAAGTGGTTCTTGAATTTTGACTAGAAACGAAAGAATATCAAGAATTTTAATTTGACTTAGAAGGCAAGAAATTATCAAGAATTTAAGGAAATTCAAGAAAGTGGTTCTTGAATTTCAGAGTGACTTTTTTTTTTTTTTGAATTATGATAAATTTTCGGAATTAATAAAAATAAAAAAAATAATTTTAATAATTTTTTTTTTAATAAAATCCCAAAATTCGACACGAACGCAACAAAACAAATGGGACCGGATTTGGATAATAATCGAATAAATTAAACAAGATTGAATTTTTGACGGATTTTTGTATGGATCAAATAACGAAAAATTTTACTGACATGAATAACAAGATATGGATGATTTTGTGTAGACTCTATGATAAAAACACAAAATCAAACTGGATAGAATAGAAAAACAAAACCTGAATCCAGAGTCCAGCTCTGATACCATATGATGAGAACCCGGGAGGGGGTCCTCGTCGTAGCTCGCGGAATAACGCTTGGAAAGTTCCGAATCCAGGTTGGAACGAACGATAACAATGCAACCCCGACCTCACGACGCAAGAACCGGGGGTATATTAAACCCGAGACCCGTTACGATGCGGAGATAAGAACCACAAAGGGGGAACGCCACAAGGAATTTCCAGATCCTTGATAAGTTCAATTGTTTTGAACGCCACAAGATTTGAATGTTTATAAGTTCGTTGTTTAAAGGGAAAATCCTTACATTTAAAGAGAGTAAATACACTCAATAATTTTATTCATCAAAAATATTCTGTTTTTACATTGAATGGAAAAGCATATAAATAGGCAAAATAAACCCTAGTCGCTAACTGACTCTGAATAGAATTCTAATTACGCTAAAATAACTAAAATAACTAAAATAACCATAATAACCAAAATTGGAAAAAGAATTAAAAACCAAATAAAGGAAATACAAATCAACCGAAATACTAAAAATCCCAAAAATCTGATTCGCGCCGCTTACGGCCGTAAAAGTCGGACTTACGGCCGTAAGTCCTTCTCTGATCAAAATGTCTCAATTATTATTTACGGCCGTGAAGATTGATGTTACGGCCATGAAATTCCATGTTACGGCCGTGAGAACCAAAGTTACGGCCGTAAACGCTGTTATGCCCAAATTGTGCACTGATAATGTTACGGCCGTAATTATGAAAGTTACGGCCGTAAAAGCTCTTCTGCCTTGATTTCTGACCCTTTGACGTGAATTGAATCTTGACTCGAGTCCAACACAAAACTTGTTCATTTTCCCATGTAGAATATTGTTGAATTGCCCATATCTTGATTTCTCATTTTTTGACGCCTTTTCCGGATCGCATCATCCCCTCTTCCTTTAAGATGATTCGTCCCGAATCATAACATTGTTAGCTTCTTTTCCGGATCACATCAAGTTCGAGGTCAAATCATTCTCAAGAGAGGGGGGATGATGTGATCCAAAGTAGGAGACCAAAGGAGAAGTCGGGCTATCGGCAATACAACAACGATCTATGTGGAAAACAGAGCAAGTTTCATGTTGGAGTCGAGCCGAGAAGATGAATGGATCAAGTTGAGTCAGAGGGGGAAAGTTCGAGGTACAAAACTAAGGTCACGGCCGTAAGTCTTGCTTTTCACGGGCGTAAGTCACTCTCGGGTCCGAACGAAGAATTCCAATAATTCCAAACTTACGACTGTAAGTCATATGGTCACGGTCGTAACTCCTTGACAGAAGGCTACTTACGGTTGTAAGTGTAAACGTCATTACCATAACCGTTTGGCGGACCAGATTTCGCAATTTTTGATTTAATTTTTGTTTTAATTTATTATTTCAGTAGATTATGGCCCATTAGCGGATAAACTTAGTTTTATGTCAGTTTTAGTTTATATTAGGATTTTCATTCATTGTAAACAACTACTTTGATATTATTGAGAATTGAAATTGAGTTTTTACTCTTTGAGAGAAAGGAGGATTCCTTTTCTTTTTATTCAAGAACAATACTGAACTTATCAAAGAATTTGACATCCCTTGTGGCGCTTTGAAAACTTTGGATCTTCAATCCGCATCGTCAAGTCGTTGCGTCGTAATTTTTGGGTCAACGTCTTACCATCAATTATATCTTTTAATTTCATTATTTTATTTCTTGTTTTCTTGTGTTTGGTTGAATTTAGATATTTCCTATTGTCATGTCATTTGTTCTGCGTGTTTTCGTCGCTTTCCGAAGTGGGATCGCATCATGTGGTATCAGAACTGGACTCTGAAATTAGGTTTTATCTATCCTAATTTGATTCTGCGTTTTATTCTTAGATTCTGGACAGAATCATCCATATCGTGTTTTTATTTTGTTTGTCGAGCTTTTGTTTCTTGTTCTTCATTTTCTTCATATTTGTGAGTCTTTAATTCAGAAAATATTCATAAAAGTCAAAAGTCGTTATTTTTTTCGTTTGTCATCCAAATTAAGTCATGATTGTTTTCCCGTGTTCGTAGTCGAATTTTTGGGTTTAAAAAAAATTACTTTTTTTTTTAATTTTTTTATTTATTCCGAAAATTCATCAACATATATAAATATATATTTCAAAATTCAAGAATCACTTTCTTGAATTCCTTTAAATTCTTGACATTATTTCGCACAAAATTCATTATTAGTCCTTGTGTCAAACTATTCCATTCCATTCCAAATGTATAAACTTCGAGAAAAATCATCATTTGGGAAAGAAAACTATCAGTCTTCTTTGCTTGTTATGGTGGAGAAACGGTTTGAAAAGTGGGGTGTGAAATTGGAGGAAAAATGGGAAGTAGAAATTGCTCAACTGTGTAACGGATATAGGCTAGATCATAAACACAAGGTTGGAATTGGGGATGACCAAAAGATATTTAGAGTTGATAATTTCAAGGAGATGGGAGAGATATTAATGCAGTTAAACAAGGAGATGAGTTCACAAAGAGCAAGAAAAAAATTAACTAAGTTGCAAAGGGAGAGTGAAAGGGAGGTTGAGGCAAAATTACAAAACGGATGAAAGTAAGATTGTAGGGGATTTACAATTAGAGCTTCAGGGTAGGAATATTGAAACTGAGTTGAAATTTGAAATAGTTGATCAAACTCCAAAAATTGAGGTAGAAGATGAGAAATTGGGTAGTAAGGAAGTGAAAGGACATGAAGATAAATTTATTGATGAGGTGCATGGGAAGAAAACTGATAATGTGGGAGTGGTGGTTGAGTGTGAAAAGTTAGAAGAGGTGCTTGACAGTAAAAAAAAAATAGGAGAGATTGAGCAACCAGTTGCAAAGAAGGAGGGAGGCAAAGAGAAGAGCCTCGTTGTTAGGGGAAATGAATGGGAGATAATGGGCCATAAGTACAAGGATTCATATCTTGTACTTTATAAAACTAACATTCCCCACCCTATTTTATTTCAATCTTTCTTGCAAGTTGATTACACTTGAAAGTTTGAGTCACACCAACCTGGGCCAATTAAGTTCATGTTTCAATATATTCATACTTACCGATTGAAGGAGTGCAACTTATTGAATCCCTATCATTGAGGCCATAATTTTCCATTTGACTCAGGTGGAGCACTGAAACATCATGAACAAAGCTATGATTCGGGACGAATCATCCTGAAGAAGGAGGGAATGATGCAAATCATGATAGGTTTGATAGAAAGAACTACAATTCAAGCCAAACGAAAGTTCAAACATGTTCGAAGAGCTTCAAAGATCAAGCATGGCGGGAATAAAGGAGGCTCAAATCCATTTGCGGTGGAAAACAAAGCTAAAGAGGATTAGAAGGTCATTTACGGCCATAACCAGTGCATTAACGATCGTAACTCAAGCAGAACACTTTTATCCGACAAGTCACTTATGGCCATAAATCAATATTCACGGCCTTAAATAAAATCACCATGCAATTGCATGGGTTTTGGCCTGCAGGATTGTATGGCTATAAATTTAGGGTTTTTGCGGATTTTATTTCTTTTACCCTTTTTTGATTATTATGTTAGGGTTTAAGCCTCTATAGTAGCCAGACCTAGTTTAGGTCATTTTTACTTCTTTATATTCGATTATTGTTGATTGTAACAGAGCAGACTTTGATTAATAAAAATTTTATTGAGTTATTTCTCTCCCAAATATTGTTCTTGATTGAACACTTTTGAACTTATCAAGGATTTAATCAAATATTAGTGGCGTTCACCAAATTGTACTTATCAAAGGCGTGGACAACCTTTGTGGCGTTCCCCCATGTTGGTTCTTGTTTTCGTATCGTAACGGGTCTAAGGTTTAATATACCTTAGGTTCTTGCGTCGTGAGGCTCTGGTCTCCATGTCAACATCCTTCCACAACCTGAATTCGAAACTTTCCCAGTGTTCAAATCAAATTTCCACGTGTTCTTAGTGATTCCCCTCTCGAGATTGCATCACAAATCCATTGCTTGCAATTAAAAACGTACAAGTCTCATAACAATGATGAATTTTTTGAAATGCTTTTTTACAAGCATTCTTTACCACTTCTCGTACTTCGATAATATTACATAATTACATCATTGTCCATCTTTTCAAATACATCCTTCTCAATATACACAATTGTTCATTAATTACGATGAATGTGGGATGAAGATAGTAGATTTAGGTTGCACGCTTGCAAATTTAAGGGTTTATCTTTGAATTTTAGGGCAAAATCTAACTTGGAGAAATTGAATTCCCCAAGTCGTGCTTCTATTATGAACTTATAGTCAACGGATAAGGGTTTGGGACATTTACACAAATACCAAACTTTTGGTATTATAAGTGAAACTTGCATCTTTTAAAAGTATAACTCATTAATACTTCCAAAAATTTTATTACTGAAATTTACATTATTCAAAACAAGTATCAAAAGTGTGATACTTATGATACTTTTAAAGTATAACAACATGATGATTTTGATACTTCACAAATTTTAGGATACTTAAGGCGTAATTTTAGTATCATGCCTTGACACTTTCAGCATTTTATGATACATCATGAGTCATATATTTCACCAAACAACTTAGAGAAATGATGAAAGCTATTGTTGTAACGCCTTCCAACAATACACCCACTCTGAAGTAGAATGCAAGAGCATCGTTGAAGGAAATGGAGGAGGCATAGAGATGGAGTGACTAGATATGGTTTAAACAGGGACCACATGTGTGTAAATCTAATTTTTTTGGAAGAAATTGAGAACACAAGAGAGGAGAAGAGGATGGGCGAGGATGGTGTGACATGCAGTGAGATTGAATGTAACGGAAAATATTTTCAATTATTGAGATTTGTGGAATTAGAAAGATTGTGAATGATTATTATATGTTAAGTGATGAAATTTACTAGAAAAGTACATGTGATTATATACTTATTCTAGTTCACTGAGACGACCTTGACTGTGTTTTATACTGCACCGAGGGGTCTGATCGGGTATGATAATACCCTGAGGCGATATTGATCGTGTATGATATAGTTCACTGAGGCGATCTTGACAATATTCTAGAATTGATGATCAAAGATCTTTGAAACCAACTTAAGAAGCAGCCTATGCATTTATAACTGTAGTATAAATTTTAATGAGAGAGTACATTTTTTGTGGATTTTCCAGTATATTGAGATGTGATGAGATTATATCACTAATTATAGATGAATTATTATATTGTGAATATGGGATGATATTACAAGTATTGTGAATATGTCTCACTTCTTTACTACGATTATATGATGTTATCACGTGAGTTGTTCAGTTATATGAACTCGATTTTCGATTAACATGTATAAACGAGTAAAAAAATTATTCTTGAAATTATTCACTCACTGACTTATCAATTCATATATTTTCCACGAATATTCTTCTCAGGTAGCAGTTGAGTTTCTGTTTCTGGGTAGCGTTTGGAGTTAAACAGTTGATTTTGAAGTTAGAGTAACATGAATGTGTTAGCCAGTATGGCTCATTTTATATAACACGTAGTTATTATTTTGGGATGCATGCACATTTTGGATTGCACTTGTGCATCTCACTATGTATTTTGTGTCCATATATACAGTTCATGTTGTTTTCATAATAAAAAATTGATGATTCAACTTATCTCTATTGTAACGTGCATTGTTCTTATATTGTTGAGATTTTTACACATTAATTATGTGTTGGTCAGTCCAAATTACATGAGAAATAATGTCAAAGTTTTTCAAAATAAGTTAAATTTGGTTGAAAATTCTAGCTGCCATGATGATGGGTCCTACTTTTAGTTGGTATCAATCATCTGCACACGTCAGCTTTAGGGTCCACTATTATTACCTGGGGTTGGTTGTGTCATGAACCTTCAATAGCCATTCCATTTCTTGATCTTATTGAGCATCAGATCAAAGTTTCATAGAGAATATTCTTTTCTAGTTGTGTCACTACAAGAAAAGTTGGTTACTGGGACGAAAAATTGTTTCCATAGATTTAAAGGGACGAAAAAGTCGTCCCTAGTAATCATCTCTACAGGCTTGTACCAATAAGTTAACAGGGACGATAAAAGTCATCCCAATAGATTCATAATTTACAGGGACGAAAATATCGTTTCTATAACCCTTTTTTCCATCTTCCATGTTCTTCAAGCAAACGTTTCAATTGAAATAGACATCATGTACAAAAACAAAAGTATCCCAAAACAAAATAGACGAACAGAGGAAGACTAAAGATCAAATAAAGACTGGAATCCTGATATGAAACACGGTAGATTACTCGTAAGCTGCGTGACATATTCATTCATTTGCTGCATGTATGTCTTCATATTGGACTTCAGGGCATTGTTAGCCACAATAGACAGACTAGTACTAGGTAGGTCCAACAATGTTGCGATGGATGAGTGATAGCGAGAAGTGCCCCTCAAAATCCGTCCAACTGTGCGTCGGTGTCCCCTCCTTTTCCCCAGGACCTTAAGAACAACATCGTGCTCCTTAACACTCACACTGCTAGAGATGGCTTGCTGCGTTTACTCCTCCCGTTCCTTCACCATTTTTTCCTATTCAAAATAGTCGTTAATTAATGTTCAATATAAAAAATCAATAGTAATATATCATAGTATGAAATTTTACTTACATAATCTTGCACAGCCTATTCGTTCACCCACTTACCATTTCTCTTATGGTTGACTCGAAAAGTTTCTATGACACTCGACCACTCTTGGGTTTCGCGATCTTGCTGGATAAGTATGTAGTATGAAATGACTAACTCAAACGTATTTCATAATTTGAAAATGAAAATACATTTCCAAAAATATATGGTATACTAACCATATCGAAACGCACAGCAACGGTTTTTGAAACCTGAAACTGGCAAATTTTTTTTTTTATTATTTTTTCACTTTTTTCTTCTTCGAAATGTCCTATAAAAAATTGAAATTAATAGAATGTGAATACTAATATTTAATGAAAATTTATTTAATAAATTAAGAAATTGTACTTACCTAAAAAAATTTACTCGATGAGTGCTTAATGTACTTTTCTCAGACGTCTGTATTCAGGCCACGACTAATTTTGTAATAGGAAAATTATAATATTTCCTAGTATGTGTCCAATCAATTTCAACTACTCTATCTTATACCCCTAAATTTATGTAGTACTAGTGTACTACAGGTCACTCTTTGAAGGAACAATCTAAAGTTATGGTTTGAGTTGCTTGAAAAGCTAGGTACACTTTTGAATTTCAACAAAGTGATGCGAAATATGACCAGGAAATAAAATATAATGGTTGACAGTAATCAATTTTCGGGACAATAACCAACATTTTTTCCTAATCGATAGAAGTCTCATGTGAAAAATTTCTTTTTCCAACCTTCCCACAAAAAATCTCAAATAAAACCTTTTTCTCTTTATCCAAAATCTGTGAACAATTTTTTTTATATAAATTTCTTAAGAACCCATCATTTCCATTGTAAAAGTTTTACCTTAAAAACCCCAAAAGTTCACATGACATGCAAAATCCAAAACCTAATAATCAATACCTATCATCCATATTGGAAATGGTAGAGTCATACCTGGAACAGAGCCAAAAGATTCAATGTCGTGAATTGTATGGTGAGGCTTAAGTAAACTGCTTGACCATATATGCCAAAAAGAAAAGGAAAAAGAATTAAATGGGCAAACAAGCTTGAGTTTCGAAATCAATTAATTCACCCAAAAAGCAAACCCACAAACTTTTTTCACATAAACAAACAAATACATATTCAGAAGTTATGTAAAATGGGGATTTGAAAACTATTATTACTTTTACTAGATAGCTAAAACAAAGAACTTCCACTAAAACAAGCTTGGGACAATAGCTTACTTGTGACGAAAATTTATTGAAGTCTTGTGCCTGATGAGTTTCCATAGAGGGGATTGTGAGAGTAGGGTTTGTATTTTGTGAAGAAGGAGAGGGAGATTATAGTCGGATTGAAATTATGGAAGGCTAAGGCCTGTTCTCTTTGCAGTTTTCAATCCATTTTGTGTTTTTAATTTTTTAAAATATCGAAAACGCGTTCACTTTAACTATTTTCAGAAATGTGTTTTTCAAAATACAAAAAATAAAAATAATAATATAATAATAATAATAATAAATACAAAGGAAACTCAAAACGAGTTTATTACGTTTTGGATATTTTATGTTAAAAAGTCCAAAATGCGCGTTTTGGAATTTTTTTTTTTTTTTTTTTAATGTGAGACACTACCTTCACTTGAAGTTCTTATATTATTTTGTCATTATATATAGATCCATGTTAAGAATTTTTTTTTGTAAATTATTTATTTATTTATTTATTGTAAATGTGAGACACTTCCTTCAATTGAAGTTCTTATGTTATTTTGAGATTATATATAAATCCATGTTAAGATTTTCTTTTTCTTTTTTTTTTTTTAATAAATTTTTTTTATAATTTTTTTTTATTTAAATGTGAGACACTTCCTTTACTTGAAGTTCTTATATTATTTTATCATTATATATAGATGCATGTTAAGTTTTTTTTTTTGGGATAAATGTGAGTCACTTCCATCACTTGAAGTTCAATCTTATGTTATTTTTTCATTATATATAGATCCATGTTAAGATTTTGTTGGTATGAGGTTGGATTTTTGTTTAGCTGAAACAATATTAAGAATGAATTTATTGACAAAGAGAACTAACTGATTTATTCATATCCATGGCTCTTCCAATTAAATTCTATAAGAAATTTCTTACTGACCAGTTTAAAGTAAGGAATTTAAATCATTTCTCTCTTTTATTCAAATTCTAAACCATGTAATTTATAAATAACATACCAACATCATCAACGAATTCTTAAACTTAAAATCTATATTATGTTGTATATAACAAACATAGAAGATTAACTCCAAATAACAAGGTTGGAAGTCCCTGGTCAATAAGACATTCACTTACTATATTCATGCTTAATAACTCAAATAATATCAATAACCTCTAATAATGGCTAAAATTCGAATAAAATCAAAATCCTCATACACCCAAAAAAAAATAACTAACACAATTTTACTCACCTCTTGAAGTTAAGAAGGAATTTCATAAATAAGATCTTGAGATTCAAAAGCCGATTCCAATTTCTTCCATTTTTCCCTCTCCTTTTTCTTCTTTCTCTTCTTCATTTTTCTTTCCTTTTTCTTCTCGGTTTGCTCTCTATTTGTTTTATTCCAGCCTCTGTCGACTTTTGGGCTCCAAAATTGAGAGAGAGAAATGGTCACTTATCTTCTAGTTAAATGGATAAGGAATACCTTAATTGCAATTCAAGCCCCCAACCTTCATATGATATAGAACAAGTCCTTAACTTCCCTTAATTGCAAACCAACTCTCTAAATTTCCATTTTCTATCATCTCAACCCTCAAGCTTTTGTAAATTCAACTTAAGTCCCAATAAAATTATTTGTTCAACTTAAGTTCTTGGTCCACTTGATCGTTGAATATTTGACTTTGACTAAATAACTCTTTTATTTTTGACTAGCACAAAAAAGGGTTATCACAATCTTACCCCTTCAAAAAATTTCGTCCTCAAAATTCACTTGATTAGGCTAGAACCGTATCAAAATATCGAACACATATATGACCATCACTTACACAAGTTACCTCTTCACTAAATGATTTCGCCATTAAAATTTAACTGAATATAGATCTCAATCTTTCTCATGTTGCATCGATTTCAAAGTCGACTCTTATCAGGTATTTTAAGTAAAACTTCCTTTAACGATTCTAATAACCTCAGGACATAAATTAAATCTGATACAATGAATAAATATCAAATTCATGCTTTAAATATCATCATAAGGATCAAGATAAGATATTCCCAAATTTTTATTATACCCAATCTTGGAGAAATTCAATAATTTCCCAAATTGAAGTTCAAGAATACTACTTTCCATGTTCTCTAAAATTTCAAATTATATCATCTTTTCAATTATCCTCTAATCAAATTCTTTCCCATAACAATGGTTACATATTTAATATCAAATAACTTTACTTTGCGACCTCTGTCTCAACAAAATAAATTCTCCAAATTTTCAAGTATCTCATATAACCTCGAAATGATCATTTCTATCTAGTCCTTACAATCAACTCCATGAATGATAATGATAAATAATCAACCAAATCGTTGATAGCGTACCCTTTAAATTCTAAATCATGTGTCTTCAACACAATTTGTAACTTTATTATTCTTCTTAAAACACTTCTTAAATCCTGATATAAATCTACCATAAATCGAAACACCAATCATCTTTATATACAAGAACAAATATTTCCCAATAATTTAATCAGTTTTGAGTTTCTGAAACAATGCTTGTCATATTTCCTTAACAAACCCATATGAATTTTTGCACTCTCCATTCTATTAGTTAAGCAAGGAGACAATTTAATGAAATTCCATAAAGAAACAATACTATCATTTAATCCATAGAATTTCTACACTTTTATTCCACAAAAATATCAAGTCCCTATCATCAATAAATTAGACTTCCGAAAATCAAATAATGAATATTTATCAAGATTACATAACCTAAAGATACATTTCCACAATCACACTGATGATCATCTTAGACATAAACATCCAATAAACAACCCAATTGGTTCTCCATATATCTCATGGAAAATAGAACTCAATAAGAATTGAATACTTTTCTCACATTTAAAGTAAAACAAACAATAACCAAAACTGCATCACCAAAATTTTAAGTAAATTCATCTTATCTTATGACTAATAACGAAACTTCCCAATCATAAATCATATTTAACAATAATCCAACAAATAATCAAGATAAGATTAATTAACTTAATAACTTGATATCATCACAATACTCTTCAATAGGCAATCATAACATCCATTAACTTTCTATCCACCATATCTTGTAGTAATCATGTAACATGTCACTCATCTTCATATCATATGACCTCAATATTTAATCATGTAAATTTCCTTAAAACCGTCATATTCATCGCATCAATCTTTACAAATCTATAAACCACTGAATTTCATATACTAATATTTTCACCTCAATAATTCTTGAATTCTACATCTCTTTACACTTGATTTAAGCAACACCTTACCCCATGATAAGTAATCGTTGTGAAGTCTATCCTTATTTTTCTCAAACCTGTTGTAATCAAATAGCCCAAAAATATTTGAAATGATAGAAGTCACATGAACATCAATTCCATCTCTGTGTAATATATCTAACATATTGTTATCCACCAATCAACATTCAACATAATATCATCTTATCATGTGGGAGAATCTAATCATCTTTTACATTTATAGACTATCATGATTTCTGAACAATCTCTATATAAGTAGCGAAAACTCACAAAATTCAAATAATTCTAATAATCAATTAACTTCCAAAACTAATTAAGATTATTCACATGATTACCTCAACATATGCCTGCACTTATCCTGCAAGATATGACTTCATATTTTCCCATGTTTACATCAAAAGAGCATATAACCCCACATATACATCAATTCTTAAGTTGTTCTACACTTCATCACTTTGAATGTCTATACATAATCAATCTACAAAATCATCAACATTCTCACGCTAACTCGATAATCTATTTCAAGTTGTACTCCTTCATATACTAGATTACATAAACCACATTGCTAATAAACAACTATTAATGCTTTCAATCATCTTATCATTGAAAATGATATTTTTCCATACCAATTTCTCATGAATCAACTGGAAATATCTTTTCATAATATCAACTTTCATACCTTCGAGTAACAATTTGAGTTTAAGACAGAACTGAGAGCCTTTGATTTCAGCCACCAAGACATCTGCTCACATATGATATATGCATGTTATGCTAATGCATAACAATGATAACTTCCAAACTTTACAAACCATGCTCGGATACCAATCTGACACGATCTGTCCCGAATCACCCAAATAGACCCTAGACATGACGTGCTCCGATGATGGATGTCAGCTAGATGTCAAACCCACCACCAATGCTAACAGCTACCTACTATCAATCATGTGATAAATAATAAAAAAAATCATGTTATTTCAAAAAGAACTTGGCCCAAAGTGGCAATTAAATGCTTTTAGTAAAATAGTAACCTGCACATGTCAGATGAAGGTAGCTCCAAAATCAACACTCTTCATACTTCCAAAACTCAACTGTTACCTGTCAAGAAAAATGGTGGGAAAATATATGAGTTGACAGCTCAATGAGTGGAGAATTTCGAAAATAATCATATTTTCTCATTTATACGTTTTTATTTAAAATCAAGTCTATATCACTTGACGATTCACAAAATAACATCATTTATTTTCACATCACATCATCAGTAGTCTACCGTAGCATAGTATGTAATATCTAGTTATGGTCATACCCTTACAAATCTCACAAAAATGTACCCACTGAATATAATATGTAATCTGGTAATATGCTAGCAGACTACCTCTCGGGCTAGTCTCTAAGACCTCAGATAACCAATTCTAAAACATGGCTAAGATCACCTCCTTGAACTATATCATACACGGTTTAACCGCCTCGAGGTAATATCCGACCCGGTCAAGACCCCTAATTGTATTATAGAACACAGTCAAAGCCCCTTAGTGAACTAGAAGAAGTATATAATCATGGGTACTTTGTGGTGGATTTCAATATCACGTTACTTTTCACAAATAATCATTTCACAATCTTTGTAATTCCACAAATCTCGTATTCTCATAATATTTCACAATAATCACGTCATTGGACAAATAAATGACATAATCACGTTTAGCGTAATTATATAAGAAATTATCAATATTTAAAAATAATAAAAATTTTCCACTCACCAAGTTATAGACTAGAAACTAAGCCGATCAATAACCATTTTCAATCTCCTCTTTACCACCTGAATATGATATAAATAATCAAATTAATGCTACCATATGAAGTAGCCTTAAAATTTAAGTGCAAGATAAAGAAACTTGATTTCTTTATACTCCCGTATATCCCCCAATTAAATAACCCACGCAATTGACCAGTAGATCAAATTGTAAAAGTAAGCATTTCCAGCCAAAGTTCGCAATTTTGTACACTTTTATTCAACCCTTTTGTTCTCATCTCGAGTCAATTTCATATGTATTTATGTATATACATACATACATATTCATATCCATGGCTCTTCCAATTAAATTCTATTGGAAACTTCTTACTGACCAGTTTACAGTAAGGAATTTAAATCACTTCTCTTTTCTATTCAAATTCTAAACCATGTAATTTATAAATAACATACCAACAACATCAACGAATTCTTAAACTTAAAATCTATTTTATGTTGTATATAACCAACATAGAAGATTAACTCCAAATAACAAGGTTGGAAGTCCCTGCTTAATAATCTTCCAGTAGACATTCACTTACTATATTCTTGCTTAATAACTCAAATAACATCAATAACCTCTAATAATGGCTAAAATTCGAATGAAATCAAAATCCTCATAAACCCAAAAAAAAATAACTAATACAATTTTACTCACCTCTTGAAGTTAAGAAGGAATTGCATAAATAAGATCTTGAGATTCAAAAGCCGATTCCAATTTCTTCCACTTTTCTCTCTCCTTTTTTTTCTTTCTCATCTTCATTTTCTTTCCTTTTTCTTCCCGGTTTGCTCTCTGTTTGTTTTATTCCAGCCTCTGTCGACTTTTGTGCGCCAAAATTGAGAAAGAGAAATGGTCACTTATCTTCTAAATATATGGATAAGGAATAGCTTAATTTCAATTCAAGCCCCCAACCTTCATATGATATAGAACTTAGTCCTTAACTTCCCTTAAGTGCAAACCAACTCTCTAAATTTCCATTTTCTATCATCTCTACTCTCAAACTTTTGTAAATTCAACTTATGTCCCAGTAAAATTATTTGTTCAACTTAAGTTCTTGTTCGACTTGATCGTTGAATATTTGACTTTGACTAAATAATTCCTTTATTTTTTACTAGCACAAAAACGAGATACCACAATATCTCTGGAAAGGATACGTCCACCTCATGTAAACCGGTCCACCAAGAATTACTTCTTCAGGAAAATGCATCAAAAGGTGAATCATAATGTCAAAAAATGCCGGCGGAAAAATTCTTTCAACCTTGCACGTTATGAGTATAAGCTGTTGTTGAGCATTAACCATGTCACGAACTTTTATTGACTACACACACAACTTTTTGAAAAATGTACAAAGTTCAATAATAGTTGATGAAATCATCTTGTTCAGAAATGTTCGACACCCAATGGGCAACAATCTTTGCATGATGACATGGAAATCATATGACTTCAAACCAATTATTCAGCTTTCATTTGGCACAATGTTCTTCCTTAGATTCGATGCAAAACCATTGGGAAATTTTATTGAACTTATAAAATTGCAAATCGACGATCTACATCAATACATGTATAATCCACTGCAGGCTTCATCCATCGTCCCCTATCTTCATATAAGTGCATCTCGGGTCTGATTCTTAATTTCATCAAATCACATCTCGTATTGTGTGTATCTTTAGATTTATGAGGATCACCCAAAAAGGTACCCATCAAGCTATCACACATATTCCTTTTCACAAGCATGACATTGAGATTGTGTTTCAACTTATTCGTTGACCAATAGGGCAACACATAAAAAATGCTCTTCTTCCTCCAATTTAGCTCATCCTTGTCTCATTTTCTTTTAACACCCCCATAGCTACGGTGTTTTCTCGGTGTTCTACTTTTGACATGAGTAAGTTGCTAAAGGATATATGCACTACTCAATTTAGGAGGTGGCCTTTTTCTCTCTGTTTGACCGTTGAAAGTACGATCATTTCTTCAATGATGAGTACTTGGTATGAAAAGTCGATGACTCAAATAAGCTGTTTTACCGATGACATCCATCAACAGTGTCTCTTCATTGCAAGTTGGACATGCGTCATAACCCTGTCCACTCCATCCCGATAAACTACTTCGAGCAGGAAAATCACTAGCATCCCATAACAACACTACTCGCATTTTGAATATATTGTTATTAATAGATATGTCACACGTATCAATACCAGATATCCACAATTCCTTCAGTTCATCAACTAATGGACGTAAAAACACATCATATCTTTTCCAGGTGATTGGGGACGAAGGATCGAAAGGGTTAACATTAAGTTTACTTCTTTCGTACAAAACTATAGCGACCCAAATTTTAAAATGCACGTTTTATAACTTAAGTTGTGTCGCTACGACATTCCTATCAAATTTTAAAATTTATTTTACGTCCATCGAGTTGTCTAGCAAAACATTTAATATAAGAATTCAAAACAATTTTTAATCTTTAAATTCGATTATTTTTATTGGGTTGAAATTTATACCCAACATCTATTTTTATTATCTTTAGTCCAATATTCCTTTTTAGCCCAAGTTTTAGTCCATGATCAGCCTAAAGCATAGTCTAATATTGGCCCAAATATATTCAAATTTTAATCCAAATAGTAGGGCTCTTCAACATGTCAAAACCAAATTCAGATTTCCATCTCCAAAACTTCACTCTCAGCAGAGCCAAACCTCACAAGATTTATGGGTATTTCAACATGGTCAATCTTTCAAATTTTTAGTCAATCTTTTTCTTTGATTCAATCATCATCTTCCTAACGTTTAAACATTTCATCAGTTCTTCTTCCAACTGATTTTGCAACTTTAAGTCACGAGCCCAATATTCTCTCCCCGACAATCTCAACAGGTATTCTTCCAAAAACAATCTACGAATTTCATTCTGAGATATATTGTGTTCTTAAAATATATATATATAAAATACAGAGAGGAAATAAATTTTTGATTTAGGCAATAAGTTTCACCTTTCGGTTCAATCCAAGAATTTAAATACCATCACTTTTACTCTCCCTCCATGTGAATACTCTAACACTCAAAATGCCATGGATTTTTCGATAACGTGTTGGCCAGATCAGCCTTGATATTTCCAAATTTATATGCCCAAGCCACTACCATACCGCAATCGTTTCACCCTCGTCGAAAACTCAGTCGCTCCCCCTGGCCTCAATTTTTGGTCAAAAATCAATCAAACGTGAGAACCGGATTTTGGATATTGCACTCCAGCTTTTCTCTCTGTCTTTGTTTCCGTAACTGTATGTAATTTGGGGTGCGGGTGTTATTATAAAGGACAATTTCATTTTAAAACCTAGTGTTTTCCAAAAGTCCAAGTTATTCCTCAAATTCATTTTAAGTCCCTCGTCATCCCTAAAATTTTAGTATTCTTCAAATTAAATTTAAAATATTCTCTAAGTTCATCATCTAGGCCCTACACTTTCTAATTTTGGTATTTAGAGCCTTTGGATTTAAAGATTTATCAAATTACTCATTCCCTTTATTTTCAAAAAGTTCAATCAAGTCCCAAAAGTTTTAATTCAAACTTAGTATTCTAAATTATGTTTTATTTAAATTGTTATTGCTAGACGATGTCGAGGGAAAAGTTTAAAGTACGTTAACTCACATCCGTTCAATTTCAAGACAAATTCAAGACTTTGAGGTGGGGTTTACTTTAAGGCAATTGTGGTTATTTGTCCATGTTATTTCTTAATGTGTGATTTTAATTGTGATATAATGCTTCTATAATTTGAAAAAGGTTGTTAGAGACCGTAAATAGGTCCGGGATCGAAATTGGATCCTTGGGCTTGTCCCACAGTGCACAATTTTATTTAGCGCTAATAATATGTTGTCAAGGATCGTAAATAGGTCCGGGATCAAAATTGGGTCGTTGGAGATGTCCCACAATACATTTTTAAAAGGAAAGTTTTTATTGGTATTATATTCATAATTTGATTTCATGTTTGGATTTAACTGGACTGATTGCAGAATCTCCACTGAGTATAATTCGTTATGCTCACCCCACTATTTCCACCCTTCCAGGTTAAGGAGCTCGGCAAGACAAAGCAATGAGCGGACCATATTGATCAAATGATAGAGCATTTAACTTATAAATTGAATTTAATAGTTGTTTTCCGTTTTGTCAATTAAATCTTGAATTTTAGTATTTTCACAAATTTTGGCATTTTGCTTATTATACTTGGTGTTGACACTCGGTTGTAAATAAGTTATTTAAAGAATGTTTTCGCATTTTTGTTTCTAATTTGCTATAGTTGTTAAAAAAAATATTTACACGTTTTGGCGTTATTGAAAATGTTTATTTACAGGATTTTTAAATTTAGCGTTCGTCCCAAGTTAACAGAATTTGGAGACATACAACAACCAAGGTTGTAGGTTATAAGTTGTCAAAGTCACAAGCCACATGCTGTAAGACTAACACATATTACCAAAAGGATTGAAACCATCCGACGACATCCCCAACCAAACATTTCGTATCTCACAGGAAAAATCAGGGTAATTTTTGTCAAAGTCCCTCTAAGCTTTTCAATCAACAGGATGACCTATATTGTGATCATCCCTCGAGCGACCTGTACTATGCCATCTCATTAGTCTCGCAGTAAGTGTAGTTGCAAACAAATGCTTCAGTCTAGGGGTCAACGAAAAATAATGCAATACTTTATGCGGGACATCTAGAGGATTTTCCAGCTTTATGTGTCCACTACTTTCATTGCAGGCTCGAGAAATTTCCTTATCAACATTTTCCTTCCAAAATAATGCATAGTCATTCCTGCAAACATGAATAGACTCATACCCTAATCCCAACTTCGACATTAATTTTTTAGCTTCGTAGTGAGAATCGACGAGATTGATTTTGGGAAGGTCAACTTCAATAACCCCTCTTTAAATTTATTTGTCGACTTATTGACCACCTTTAAATACATCAACTTAGTAAACAAATTTAGGGATGAGAAAGACGGTACTCCTGGATACAACTCTGAATGCAAAGCATCGAATGTCGTACCCCATATCATAAGTTACAGTAGTTGAGTTATTCTCGACTACATCGTTAAGAACATCCACCATCTAATCTTCTGTAACAAGCCCTTCGTTATGTCCTTGCATGTTCGCAAGCCTTTCCTCATTTTCTCCATAACAAATCCACCTTTCATAGTTCTTGTAAAATCGTGACGAAATATGTGAGACTCCACATCATCTACCAATTGCATCATCATGTTTATACATCTTTTGCATGGACATGGAATCATCCCCCTATCATTTTCTAATGGTCTCGCCATGTTTATGAAATCTTTCATACCATTCCAAAACTCTACAGACTTTGTCCGTTTTCTATTTAGCTTTATCCAACTCTTAACGATTTCCATTTTCACTTCAAGTTTGCTGCAACACCAAAAAATAACAAAAAAAAAAATACTAATTAAGTGCAATATACAAGTGACGTGAGAATTTCATAACATCTTATCACTCCAATTCTAATTTAAGGTGTGGGCCCTAGCCATTCGACATTGATTTGAAAATCGCAACTTGTGTTAATTTTTCCTATTGTTGCCTATGTTTCATGTGTGAGTTTAGGCAGCATCTCCTTCCTATTCTCCTAAGTTCGCGCAATATGTTAAACATAGTCCACACCTAGAGAATAAAATGGATGCAATACCAAAAATCTCACACAATAGGCTATCACAGTAGAAATATATGTTAACATAACTCGTAACTTTCAAATCAATGTCAAATTGTCAGAACTGGACAATTTAAAGATTAGTTTTGAAACATCAAACAACCCAAAATGAGGACATGTGTGCTTAACAGACTAATCTTCAAACAATATTCTAAGATTAATGAAAATGCTATGTATTGTGCAAATAAAAGATTTGTAGTCCAGATTTATAGAGACGACATAAATTCATCTCTATAGAGTAATTGTCATCCTAATTGCTAGAAATTGGCAAAGAAATTCCCACCAACGTCCGTTTCAGCTATTGTGACGACAAATATTCGTCTCAGTAGGAAGAAAAGATGGGAAAAATGGCACCATTTATTAGTACTTATGAGGACAAAATGTTAAACTATTGAGACGAAAATAGTCATCCTAATATCTTTAGAAACGACATTATTTTCAGTCCCTATAGCTATAATTGATCTATAGAGACGACTATTAGTCCTCCCAATAACTTAAAATAGAGGGACGATTATTTATGATACTGGAATGATAATAGTCGTCTCCATAGATCAATTATAGCTACTGGGACGACAAGTTATCTTCCCTATAGCTAAAAAAGGGTGGGAAAGTAACACAATTTCTGGTGGATGACTTTTTAAGATATTCAGACCCTATTTTGTTTCGTCCCTATAGGGACGTAATCTATTGAGATGAAAGAGGAATGAGTAAGCATTGGAAGATACCTCAGGAGAAGATCGGTCCAGTGGTGATGTTGAATGTTGATGATATATTGTACTATCATGAGGAGGGTCTTCACCTTCACCAACAATAATTGGAACAAAAAAGTTTAAATCTTCATGACTAATCACTTCATCTTGATTCTCCCCCTGAAGTGATGAATCTGTAAGAAAATGTTTATAAAAAAGAGTACTTTCATGAAAACTCACACTCAGAGTGACATTGATTTTTTTTTTTTTTAGAGTTTTGATCATAACATTTGTAGCCTTTTTGGTTTATCCCATATCCCACGAAGACACACTTCGGAGCATGAGATTCTAATTTGGTACGTTGATGAGCGTGTAAATGAACAGAAACTACACTCCCAAATATTTAATTAGGAGGCAAATGAACTAAATGGGAAAGAGTACAATGATCAGATAGAAAATCTAAAAGTCTCCTAAAGTTAAGAATGCTAGATGGTGTACAATTTATAAGGTAGATTGCTGAATTTAAAGCTTCCCCCTTAAATAACAGAGCATATAACCCTCTCAAGTAAGAGAGATCTAGTGACTTCCAACAAAAGTCTATTTTTTTTGCTCTACAACATAATTTTATAGGGATGGTGAATAAGGACACGAAGTTTGATAAATGATACCTTGTAACGTCGTTGGCACACTCCATGGAAGAAGTATCAATATTGTCAAGTTGCTACCAAATATTCTGTATTCTGCCAAACTAAGAAATTACAGAACAACTATTTTAACGAACAGAATGCACCTCACAATGTAATTGATAGGCTTTGATACATCCTGTTCTTCAACTGAATATGCCTCCTTTGCAGCGTCCCATATTTCTTTAGCAGTAGAAAGGCAAAGAAAAAAGAGATTCGATATCTTTTGTCATCGCATCAAGGAGTCAAGATTTCACCAAGCAGTTTTAATTCTCACAAGCTTCATAGTTATCACATTCCATGAGCAGTTTTAGACCTTGAGATATAGCCCCAACGCTTCCTCCCTCAGATCTTTTTTTGAGCGTTCAAATCCCATTCAACATAATTAGTGCCATCAAATCTTTCTGGAGTGATTAATGCGGAATGTTCAGGTGTTCCGACCATTGTAGCGGAATCATCTTTTTTCATATCACCCATTGAGAAGACATCAAAGAATAAAAGAAACAAACAATCGTGAACAAGAGAAACAAAACTTCAATCCCTAGAGTAGATACGAAGAAATTGAAGGAGGCTATGATACCATGTCAATAACACAATTGAGAGAAAATTATTTTCTATTTATTAATCAGTTGTTAAATGTGTACACTAGTACAGAAATCACCAAAAAAAATGAGGAATATACGTCGGTTTTTAGTAAAACCGACGCCTATAAAAGGACGGTGGTTTTTAGTAAAACCGACGCCTAAAAGAAAAAAAGACTTTAGACGTCGGTTCTACATTTAGAGCCGACGTCCAAAACATACTTTGGGCATCGGTTTTATATTAAAACCGACGGCCAAAGTTTTTTTTTTTTTTTGACTTTACGCGTCGGTTCTAAATTAGAACCGACGCCTAAAGTCGAGACTTTACGCGTCTGCGTCATAGACGTCGCCGCTACAACCGACGCATATTCTGTTTTCCAACCGACGCATATTCCTGTTTCCGTACTAGTGTGTGTATATATAGTACAACTCAATAAGCTAAATATGTTAAGATGGAATCAAAATTCCTCAAATTAAGCACGGGATCATTCCTTGATTTCCTAAAATCATGTGATTCCTTGATTTCCTTCGATCATATAGTTCTTTGATTTCCTCCAATCATATAATTCTTTGATTTATTCTCTTCACACTTAAAAAATAGAAGAATTGAACTCAATCTTGAAAAGGAAAAATGGTACGTACCCAAACTTTTAACGCTTTTCCTCACGATTCTCCTTTTTTCTTCTTCCTTTTACTCTCTGTGTCACATTCTCCTTTTGCCCCAAATTGGAGAGAGTTAATAACAGAATTTACTAGTAAAGTCCCTAGCTCAAGAAATAATTGCATAAGAAGACCCTTATAAATCTTCACATGATATAATGTTAAGGGTCTGTTTGATTAACAAAGATTTGTCATGGAAAATCCAATTCTTTTCCATCTTTAGTCATTTTAAGGCATTTGACACCAAGAATTTGCAAGGGAAAATACTTGGCCACTGTTCTTCTACGCCCCTTAGTCAGTCTAGAAACGAAAGTAATTTCTTCAAGTTTTGGTTGGTTTTTGTTTTCCAGGTAATATGAAAAAATTTTGCGTCGCCTTTGATCAATTTTGTTGTTATTGATTGACTTACTTTTTTTTTTTTTTAAAAATAACATTATTATTATCAAGTACAAATGTGTTAAAAAAAATTGATTAAAGTAGCAAAATTTTACTTTATTTGCAATGGAAAATACTGTCAATCAAAAAACAAAAATTGAAAAATTTCCCTCTTTTTCGACCTAGAAAATGAAACCAATTAAACATTCCAAAATTGATATTTTCCCCGAATATAATTTCCTGGCAAAATATTCTTGGAAAATATTTTCTTTCTACCCATTTTCCACCATCGCAATCAAACGCACCCTAAATCTTTAACTTCTACTAAAAATTAAAATATCTCACAAGTTTCTCAATAATTCAAATTGGTCCAAAATTAACACTGACTTGATGAAATGAAATCGAATTTAAATATCTCACAAATAAATGTTGATCACTTAGACTTGATGAAATTGAATTTTAACAATTAAAGGTGTGGATTGTATCAGTTAAAATAATAGTTGATTGCTTAATTTATGATATATTGGTTCGTGTATAAAAACAAAGTTGTATTATCCATTGTTGTAAACGAAAAACGTAGTATTCTTCCCTGGAAAAGATTATGTAGAAAAATCCATATATTATATTGTCTTTATTAGATAATAACAGAAAAAACTAAACCACCCTGGATGAACAACTAAAATTACACTAATATCCGAAAGAAAAATTTTCTTTCAAAACAAATGTTGAAAAAAATACAAATAATTCACTCTAATGTTGAATCCAAGGAACAGTTTTCGACTGCTAGTAACTACAAATATTAATCCATAGGATGAAATAAAATTACATCACGAACGTCTTCGGAGAAGTTAAACCCATGTACTCAATGGAAGCTGAAAATCACTCGTCCCTGATCCACCCACCCTCCTCGCCATGTGTTTGTGTAATTGATTGATCAGGTGGAATTAACGAAGACTGTAATTGGGCATTAGATGACTCGCCGAAAAATAATCCAGTATACTAGGATCCATTGCCGGAAACGAACCAAATAAAGGTGAAAAATTTGGAGTCGTTAAATCCAAGCAATCTCCATCATCATTGCTAGTGGAAGCTGCAAATCCACTTGCCCCCAGAATCAGATCACCATTCGTGTGCGCATTAGGTTGATACGGATCATTGCTTTCCATGCCAGGCTCAGGTGGAATCAAAGGATCGTTGCTTTGATCACAAGGAATTATGTATGCAAGAGGATGAGGAGATTGAATAATATTACCTTGCATTGCCATATCTTCATGCATGTACGTAACAGGTTCATGAACGATTGGATGATATTGATCAATAATGCTTGCTTGTTGGTCGGGAATATAAGCACCTTGCGAGGATGATTGATCGAGTGCAAGTACAGGATATTGAAAAGATGATGTTGATGCCAAATTTTCATTATGGACATGCGTCTCTTGAATTGGGATCATGCTTCTTTCTGTGTCTTGTTCTTTGTTTTCGCTCGATTTGGGCGCTCTATAGTAAATTTTGCATACGCACACATCCAACTGCAAAAATAATAAATAAGTAAATAAATAAATCCCTGCTATATCAACATTTATTTATTGTTTGATGGGGTTAAAAAAAAAAACCTAGAACTAATAATGATTGAAAACCCCAACTAGTGTCACAAACAACAATAATATACGAAATCTTTTACGTACCAACATGTCATCTGGAATTGCGTCGGTAGAAGAACATGCGACATCCTTTATTTGATGAATTGTAAACTCATGCATTATCCAGTTAGTCTTTGTTCCTTTATTATTCTTAGATTTTCTTTCATAATAGACTAGCACCTTTTTCCGACCAACTTCTTGGCCATTGCTTTGGACAATGACGTCACCCCCAGTGGCTTTCCAGTAACCACCACCAGCCCTCCGATCCGGTCTGCTACCTTTTTGATGCTTCTTAGTTCTGGAAGTAAAAAAGTAGCCCACATGTATTCCATTCGTCGTACTTTCTGATAATCACATTAAAAAATTCCAAAGAATGTAAATATTAATAATAAATGAGGAAGATATATAAAAAGAACCACCAAGAAACGTCAAGAAATAATGAAACTCACGGCAAAGATCATGGGGATGGTACTTGTAGAGATTAACATCTTTTATGGCATCAATCCGTATTCGTTTGTTTAGAATCTTTAGGTTCAAGTAGTACAATAGCTCATTTTCGGTTGGTATGAATCGGTAACCAGGCGGAAGATTTTCTTGGACATAAAAGTAAGAACCTTCTTGTGCGGCCATGACAAATTGCTTGCTTTTATCAATTGTTTCTGGAAGTAAAATAGTAAATTAAATGTAGGGATATTCTGTTGATTATTACGAGTATATATAGCAGTACTTATGTGAGACTAGAGAGAGATATGAAGTGGTTCAAGTTGGAGAGGTTTACTATTACTATGCGCCAAAGGTCTTTCTCTCATGTTATTAGTTTCCATAAAAAAACTTTTTCATTTTCTTTTTGGGGTGGGGGTGGGGGATTAATCTCCTTTTGGATTAGGAAATTAAATCAACGGTCCACATTTTATGGAATAGTAACCCAGATGATGTTAATTAAACCATGCACTCCAAGTCCCAGCTATATCTTCAGAACTTCAAGATATCCTACGTGGATGAGATTGCTCCCTCAATGAATGTGTCTGTTATTCTATACTACCCAGTCTCATATAATGAACGATTAAATCAGTTGGAAGAATCGTTGGCAGAAATATTGCCCCAGTTTTACCCGCTTGCTGGAAGCTACATCAAGGAGGATCACTTGGTTGATTGTGGTGATCAATGTGCCGAGTATGTAGAAGCTCAAGTGGACTGCCAACTCTTAGAGCTTATTATTGGCTCAACTGACGAATGATCTTCTTCCATGTGACATCTATCAAGTCACAGATCCATTGCTTGCAATTCACAAACGAACAAGTCTCATAACAATGTTGATTTTTTTGTAATACTTTGTTACAAGCAATGTTTAGAAAATCGGAAACCGATTGGAACAGGAAAAATAGTGTTTGAAAGTATCACTCATTAATACTTCCAAAAATTTTTATTACTGAAATTTATGTTATTCAAAACAAGTATCAAAGTATGATATTGATGATACTTTTAAAGTATAACAATATGATACTTTCGATACTTAACAAATTTTAGGATACTTAAGGCGTAATTTTAGTGTCACGCCTTGACACTTTCAACTTTTTATACATTTTACCACATCGAGTCAGATATTTCATCAAACAACTTAGAGAAATGATGAAAGCTATTGTTATACCGATAACACCTTCCAACAAAACACCCACAGCTGGAGCCTCGTTGAAGGAAATGGAGGAGGCACAGAGATGGAGTAGCTAGATATGATTTTATGTATGGACCACATGTGTGAAAATCTAATTTTTTCTGGAAGAAATTGAGAACACGAGAGAGGAGAAGAAGATGGGCGGGGATGGTGTGGCATGCGGTGAGATTGAATGTAACAGAAAATATTTTCAATTATTGAGATTTGTGGAATTAGAAAGATTGTGAATGATTATTATATGTTAAATGAAGGTGAGACATATATGTGATATTGAAATTGACTAGAAAAGTACACGTAATTATATACTTATTCTAGTTCACTGAGACGGCCTTGACCGTGTTTTATATTGTACCGAATGGTCTGATCGAGTATGATAATACCCTGAGGCGATCTTGTTCGTGTATGATATAGTTCGTTGAGGCGGTGTTGACAATATTCTATAATTGATTATCAAAGATCTTTGAAACCAACTTAAGAAGCAGTCTATGCATGTATAATTGTAGTATAAATTTTAGTCAGAGAGTACACTTTTGGTGGATTTTTCAGTATATTGAGACGTGATGGGATTATATCACTAATTACAGATGAATTATTATATTGTGATTATAGGATGATATTACAAGTATCGTGAGTATGTCTCACTTCTTTACTAAGTTTATATGATGTTATCATGTGAGCTTTTTTGTTATATAAACTCGATTTTCGATTAATATGTACAAATGAGGAAAATAATTGTTTTAGAAATTATTCACTCACTGACCTATCGATTCATATATTTTCCACGATTTTCTTCTTAGGTAGCGTTGAGTTTCTGGGCAGCTTTTGGAGTTGAGTATTTGATTTTGAAGTCAGAGTCACATGAATGTGTTAGCCAGTATGACTCATTTTATATAACATGTAATTATTTTGGGATCCATGAACGTTTTGGATTGCACTTGTGCATCTCACTATATATTTTGTGTCCATATGTATAGTTCATGTTGTTTTTCATAATAAAAATCGATGGTTTAGCTTATCTCTATTGTGATGTCCATTGTTATTATATTGTTGAGATTTTTACACATTAATTACGTGTTGGTTAGTCCAAACTATATGAGAAATAATGTCAAAGTTTTCTTAAAATAAGTTAAATTATGTTGAAAATTTTAGTAGCCTTGATGATGGGTCCTACTTTTAGTTGGTATCCATCATCTGTGCACGTCACTTTTAGGGTCCACTATTATTACTTGGGACTGGTTTTGTCATGAATCTTCAATAGCCATTCCATTTCTTGCTCTTATTTGATCATCAGAACAAAGTTTCATAGAAAATATTCTTTTCTAGATGTGTTACTACAAGAAAACTCGGTTTCAGGGACAACTTTTTTCGTTCCTATAGGATGAAAAATTGTTGCAATAGAGTTAAAGGGACGACAAAATCGTCCTTAGTAATCGTCTCTATAGGCTTGTACCAATAAGTTAACAGGGATGATAAAAGTCGTCCCAATAGATACATGATTTACAGAGACGACAATGCCATTTCTATAACCCTTTTTTTCGTCTTCTAAGTTCGTTAGGAAAATCCTTTCAATTGATATATTGAGATGACAATTTTCGTTTCTATAAATTTTTAATCTGCATGGACGACATACTTCGTCCCTATAAGTGTGAGCTAATTTCAATAAATATTTGATTTGTAGGGACAACTTACAAGTCGCCCCTATAAGATTGAAAAAATGTACCCGTATTCTGTATCCTTTGTCGTCCGAATAGATAAAACTATTAGGAAGATAATGGTCATCCCAATAGATAAAAAATCTACAAAAACAATATAATTGTCCGAATTATTTTTTAATATAAAATTAATAACAATAATTATAATTCAATAATAAGAATGATTTAGAAGAAACATTAATTATTATAAATGTAACAACACAGATGAATGGTTTAAAAAGAACTTAAATACAATTAATTATATTATCATATTTATGCACAAAAACAAAAGTGGATCAACATAAACTAAAGCAGAATGCACAAAAACTCCCAACATGAAATAGACATTATGTACAAAAACAAAAGTATCCCAAAACAAAATAGACCAACAGAGGAAGACTAAAGATCAAATAAAGACTTGTCATCGTCCAACGAATCCAACTCATCCTCATGTATAGGCGATAGGGAGGGTGGCGATGGCGACGGTTGGGATCCTGGTATGAAAGACTGTGGATTACTTGTAAGCTGCGTGACATATTCATTCATTTGCTGCATGTATGTCTTTATATTGGACTTCGGGGCATTAGTAGCCACAATAGACTAACTTGTACTACGTAGGTCCCGTGATGTTGCGATGGACGAGTGATAGCGAGAAGTTCCCCTCACAATCCGTCCAACTACTCGTCGGTGTCCCCTCCTCTTCGCCAGGACCTTAAGAACAACATCGTGCTCCTTAACACTCACGCGCTCTAGAGATGGCTTGCTGCGTTTGCTCTCCCATTCTTCCACCATTTTGTCCTATTCAAAATAGTTGTTAATTAATATTCAATATAAAAAATCAACAATAATACATCATAGTATGAACTTTTACTTACATAATCTTGCGCAGTCTTTTCGTTCACTCACTCACCATTTCTCTTATGGTTGATCCGAAAAGTTTCTATGACACTCGACCACTCTTGGGTTTGACGATCCCGCTATATAAGTATGTAGTATTAATTGACTAACTCAAATGTATTTTATAATCTTAAAATGAAAATACATTTACAAAAATATATGTTATACAAACCATATCGAAACGTGCAACAACGATAGCAAATCGGCAAACTAGCATGGTTTTATTTATTTATTTGTTCACTTTGTTCATCTTCAAAATGTCCTACAAAAAATTGAAATTAATAGAATGTGAATATTAATATTTAATGAATATTATTTAATAAAATTAAGAAATTGTACTCAAAATTTTTTACTCGATGAGTGTTCAATGCACTTTTCCCAGACGCCACGATAAGGTATGAGGGTCCCTTTTTCCCTTATGTATGCATTCACATTTCCCTTCCACTGAAGGTATCGCTTGGCCTCTATATTTTCAACTGGCATTTCTCCCGTATGATGCACGGAAGTTATTCAAAAATATCAATTTCAATAAGTATTTGTAAAACTTTAATGCTTATACATAATTAACACAAATTCAAAATACATGAAAAATAATATTATATCACAATAACTATTAAAATTTAATAAATAATATAACTAATTCAAATTATAATAACTTCTTGAATAGTAAGACAATTTATATATTTAAGTATATGTATTACATGAATGTTAGTTTCTATAATTTTTATGAGCTATTATTAATTTTAAAGAATATACAAATTTAGTAGTTTATTTAATGGTATATCATGCTTAATGTAATATATTGGAAGACATCAAATATATTTATCACGATTTCTGCATTCTTCTTTCATATTTAAGTTTTTCTACTTTTCATTCAAAAATATCAATCACAATAATTATAAATGCATTCTTAACTTAAACCAATGAATATTTGTACTTAACCAATAAAATCATATTTTTTACTTATAAAATCAAATAGTCAAAAATAGTAATTACGTAAATCTAGTAATACCATGATATAACAACATGCAATGTCGGAGTAAAAAAAAAGTATACTGAAAATTGTATATCAAAAATAATATTTACACAACTATTAAAACTAAGAATGATTAAAAAATATATAATTCATTACTAACCACAGTGTTCACATTTTTTGCATTTGCCTCTCGTATTTAACATTTCCTTCAAATTTCTTTCAAAAACATCAATCACAATAATTATAAACGCGTGTTTAATTATATGTTTTTTATACTTAAATCTAAATAATAAACTTAAAAAATCGGAATATTATTTGAATTAAAAAAAATATTAATAACGTAATAGAAAATTATAAATTCCAAGAGAACAATAATTTAAAAATATAAAAATAACAAATTTATATAAAAAGTTTAACCTAACAATTCTTCGATTTCTATAGTATAAAAAACATATAATTTCTCAAAAAAAAAAAAAGGTAGATAATTCTTTTTATAGTTTATAAGCATTGCATAAATTATAGTTTGAATAATGAATATCAAGAAGCAATAAACATTGCATAAATTAAATAAATATCAGCTTATGTTTTTTAATGCAAATATTACAATTTATAAATCAATTTATAAACAACATAATTTCTTAAACTACTTTTTAACCACATATTTCTCTTAACCTATTCAAAACATAATTTTTTTTCATAACTTATTTTCTGCCACACTTTACCAATAAAATAATCTACAAATTAACCCAAAAAAAATTATCTACTTTTAACCTTACATTCATTCAGAAAAAATTTACTATTATTTGAAATAATTTGTCATGTTATTATTAGTCACATGTTTGATAGCCATCATTTCAAATAATGTGGTATGTAAAATTTTTGTACAATGTGTGGTAGATATTTTGAATAATGAATTTCAAGTTGAGATAGACATTCCATAAATTAGATAAATATAAGCTTATATTTTTTAATACAATCATTATAATTTATAAATAACATAATTTCTCAAACTTCTTTTTATCCACACACATTTTCTCTCCATTTTTTAAGCACACATTTTCTTTACACTTATTCAAAACATTACCTTTTCTCAAAACTCATTTTCTGCCACATTTATCAATAAATTAATCTAAACACAAACTAAAAAATTCTATACATTTAACATTAAATTCTGAAAAAAAAAATTACTATTATTTGAAATAATTTGTAGTGTTATTTTTAGCCCCATGTTTGATAGCCATATTTTCAAATAATGTGGTTTGTAAAATTTTTGTACAATGTGTATTAAATGATATTTTTAATAATGAATATCAAGCTGAGATAGACATTCCATAAATTAGATAAATATAAGCTTATGTTTTTTAATGCAATCACTATAATTTATAAATCAATTTATAAATAACATAATTTCTCAAACTGCTTTTTATCCATACACATTTTCTCTCCATATTTTAAGCACATGTTTTCTTTACCCTTATTCAAAACATTATGTTTTTTCAAAACTCATTTGCTGCAACATTTATCAATAAAATAATCTAAACACAAAAAAAAAAAAAAAACTCTACACGTTTAAAATTAAATTCTGAAAAGATTTACTATTTTTCAAATAATGTGATTTTTAAAATTTTTGTAAAATCTGTGATCAAAATTTAGTACGTGTATTAAAAATTATTATAACAAAATAAATGATGAGAAAGACACATTACAAAAGATCAAATTATAAATACAAAAAAAAAAAAAAAAAGTTAAGGCTCAGCTTGTTAAAAGTTTTGTTTTTTTAAAACATGGTTTTTTTTTTTTTTTAGATAAAATGTGTTGTTCAAAAGTGGAGAGAAAAAATGAGAGTGACTTAAAAGTGATTTGAGAAATTTTGTTGAAAAAATCTTATTTTTAAACATGTTTGACAAATAAAGGCTAAAAAGAAAAAAAAAAATTGAAAATGGTGCCAACCATTTTCTGCGGCTGACACGTTAATTTCCACAAGCAATTATTAATACCTTGTGTGATGTGCAAAGTTAATTAAAAAAAAAAGGGCATTGACAGGGAACTTTTCCGTTTTAATATATAGAATAGATAGATAATTATGAAATTAACATCAGATAAAGGCATAAAATATTAAACTACTTTAAAATATCACTTTTATTTTCATTTAAAACAAAGGAAATAAATTATTGTCATTTACTTCTCATATTTTAACTTTTTTGTTTTCCAATTTACACTCAAAAACACCAATCACATAATAATAATAATAATAATAATAATAATAATAATAATAATAATAATAATAATATATAAGATAAATAATTTATAAAATATGATTTTTAATATTAAAGATAACAAATAATAATAATCAAAATATAATTTTAATACTGATAGCGGCACACGTGATTTATATTAATATTAAAATAAGAACAACAAACAAATAAAATACATCATACAATAATAATATTAACTATAAAATCAACATGAGATAGAGGCATAATATAATAAACTACTTCAAAATATCACTTTTATTTTCTTTTAAAAAGGTGAAATAAAAGGCAATTTATATTGTTAAATAACAAATTACTGTCATTTGTTTCTCGTATTTTAACTATTTTGTTTTCCAATTTACATTCAAAAACACGAATCACATAATAATATATAAGATAAATAATTTATAAAATATGATTTGTAATATTAAAGATAACAAATAATAATAATCAAAACATAATTTTAATACTAATAACTACACACATGATTTATAATAATATTAAAATAAAAAAAAAAATACATCATACAATAATAATACTCCTTCCATCCCACAAAAATAGGTTTTTTTTCCTTTATTGTTTATTCCACAAAGATAAGTCAATTTCCTTTTTGAGAGTATATTCAATATTAATGTCTTCATTTTCTAATATACCTTTATTTAATATGCATTGTTATCCACAAAATGAACAACTCATTATTTAATATAGGGGTATATTAAGTAGAATGTAGGTAAATTTATAGTTCCTATATATATTAATTATATTTTCTTAATTCGTGTGAAAATAGAAGTAAGTCTATCTTTGTGGGATGAAAAAATTATAAAGGATGTATGGTTTTTTCATTTTTCGAGGTAAGATGTATGGTGGAAAACTGGAGAAAAAAAAGATTTATGGTTAAAAAGTGGTTTGAAAAATTGTATACATTATAATTTGGTTTTTAAATTAAAAAAAAAAATCATTGCCGAACACAGTAAGTAAAAAGCACAAAAAAAAAAAAAAAAAAAAAATTAAAATGATGTAGCATACATATGTACAGTCGCATATTTCTAAGGGAAAAAAAGGGGGTGTCAATTGATTGACATCCCCTTTGAAATTTGAAGTAATAAATAAATAAAAAATATCGGTCAAAAATGAACAATAAAATGCGGCAACTTCTTGGATAAGACTTTTTCATTTTAAGATCTATTAAGTATAGATGTGATTTGTAAAATTTTTGTAGAATATAAGGTTAAAAGTAGATACTTCTTTTTTAGTTTATGTATAGATTATTTTATTGTATAAAATGAGCAGAAAATGAATTTTAAAAAAAAATGATATTTTGAATAATGAATATCAAGATGAAATAAACATTGTATAAATTTGATATATATAAGCTTCTGTTTTTTAATGTAATCATTACAATTTATAAATCAATTTGTAAACATGATTTCTCAAACTATTTTTTAACAACACATATTTTCTCTCCAGTTTTTAATCACACACATTTTCTCTCCACTTATCCAAAACATCATTTTTTTTTTTCAAAACTCAGTTTCTGCCACATTTTACCAATAAAATAATCTATATATAAACTATTTTTTTTCGATTTTTAACATTGCATTCTGAAAAAAAAAAAATTACTATTTCAAACCTGATTATTTGAAAATAATGTGTCGTGTTAGTACTAGCCCTTATTTGAGACTCATTATTTCAAATAATGTGGTTTGTAAAAAATTTTAAGAATGTGTGATTGAAATTTAATACTTGTGCGTATATTAAAGATTATTATGATAAAATAAAAGATAAGAATAATACATTACAAAAGAAAAAACTATAAAAATGTAGTAAAACAAAAAAGTTAAAAAGAAAAAAAAAATGAAAGAATAAAGTTAAAATAAAAAAAACAAAATAAAAAAATGGTAGTGTCGGCCGTCAGCGGCTGACATCGAAAGGACCAAGCAAAAAAAAGTTGAACACTTGAATGGTGAACCGCGTAAATTTTGATTTAAAAAAATAAAAGTAAAAAAATTGGGCGGGAAGTTGAGTGGTAAGACTTTGTTGTTTTAAAATATAGTAGTATAGATACCATCAACAATTATGGAATAATGTCTAGGATTGACGTCAAAAAATTTCTATAGCAAATCATTATTGTTAAAGTCATTCACGTTAAACTTTATTAAAATTACTTAAGGTATAAAATAAGAGCTAAATCACTTACGTATAAACAGCCCGTGGCACTAGAGATTTTTGTGCCTCGGGAACATTCACCATCCCGACAAAGTAGGAGTGCACAAATTTTCTTACATGAGTCCCCACAACCCTTGACACATACTATCAATCATGTGCTAAATAATGAAAAAAATCATTTTATATCAAAAATAACGTGGGCCCAAGTGGCAATTAAATGCTTTCAATGAAATAGTAACTTGCACATGTCATATGAATGTGGCTCCAAAATCGACGACTATTCATACTTCCAAAACTCAACTGTTACCTGTTAATAAATATGGTGGGAATATATATGAGTTGATAGCTCAGTGAGTGGAGAATTTTGAAAATAATCATATTTTCTTATTTATATTTTTTTTATTCAAAATCATGTTCATATAGTGATGCAATGGGCCGAGCTGACTCGGCCCTTTAACAATACTGCTCAGCTCGTGGCTTGTACGAGCCGAGCTCGTGGCTCGCCATCAATGAGTCGAGCTCATGCAAAGGGCTCGGCTCTTGGCTCTTGTTTGACGAGCCGCTCGTGCAAAAATGAGCCGAGCCGAGCTCAGCTGGTTTCCCGGTTTGCTTGTTAGGCACGTGTTTGGGCTCGTGCGTTGGACGAGCCGAGCCGCTCATGGCTCGTGTTTTGACGAGCCGAGCAGACGAGCCGTCTTGCCACCTCTGAGTTTATATCACTTGATGATTCACATAATAACATCATATCTTCTCACATAACACCATCAATAGTTTATTGTCAGCATAGTTTGTAATCTCTAGGTAAGGCCATACCTTAACAAATCTCACCAAAATGTACCCACTGAATATAATATGTAATCTGGTCATATGCTAGCAGACTACCTCTCGAGCTAGTCTCAAAGACCTCAGATAATCAATTCTAGAACACGGCTAAGATCGCCTCCATGAACCATCATACACGATCATACCGATTCAGGGTAATATCATACCCGGTCAAAACCCCTCGGTGCAGTATAGAACACAGTCAAAGCCCCTTATTGAACTAGAAGAAGTATATAATCATGGGTACTTTGTGGTAGATTTCAATATCACATTATTTTTCACGAATAATCATTTCACAATCTTTATAATTCCACAAATCTCTTATTCTCATAATATTTCACAATAATTATGTAATTGGACAAATGAGTCACATAATCACGTTTAACGTAATTATATAAGCAATTTTCAATATTTAAAAATAATTAAGTTTTTCCACTCACCAAGTTATAGAGTGGAAACTAAGCCGATCAAATACCATTTTCAATCTCCTCTTTACTACCTGAATATGATATAAATAATCAAATTAATGCTACCATATGAAGTAGCCTTAAAATTTAAGTGCAAGATAAAGAAACTTGAAATCTTTATACTCTCTTGTATTCCCCAATTAAATAACTCACGCAATTGACCAATAGAACAAATTGTAAAAGTTAGCATTTCCAGCCAAAGTCCATTTTGCAATTTTGTACACTTTTATTCTTCCCTTTTGTTCTAATCTGCAATCAACTTCATATATATATATATATAGACACATCTGTGGCTCTTCCAATTAAATTTTATTAGAAACTTCTTACTGACCAGTTTAAAGTAAGGAATTTAAATCACTTATCTTTTCTATTCAAATTCTAAACAATGTAATTTATAAATAACATACCAACGACATCAATGAATTCTTATACTTAAAATCTATTTTATGTTGTATATAATCAACATAGAAGATTAACTCCAAATAACAAGGTTGGAAGTCCGTGCTCAATAAGACATTCACTTACTATATTCTTGCTTAATAACTCAAATAACATCAATAACCTCTAATAATGGCTAAAATTCGAATAAAATTAAAATCCTCATAAACCCAAAAAAAAAAAATAACTAATACAATTTTACTCTCCTCTTGAAGTTTAGAAGGAATTGCATAAATAAGATCTCGAGATTCAAAAGTTTTTTCCAATTTCTTCCATTTTCCCCTCTCCTTTTTCTTCTTTCTCTTCTTCATTTTTCTTTCCTTTTTCTTCTCGGTTTACTCTCTGTTTGTTTTATTCCAGCCTCTGTCAGCTTTTGTGCTCCAAAATTGAGAGAGAGAAATGGTCACTTATCTTCTAGTTAAATGATAAGAAATAACTTAATTGCAATTCAAGCCCCCAACCTTCATATGATATAGAACTAAGTCCTTAACTTCCCTTAATTACAAACCAACTCTCTAAATTTCCATTTTCTACCATCTCAAAGTTAAGTCCCAATAAAATATTTTGTTCAACTTAAGTTCTTGGTAGAATTGATCGTTGAATATTTAACTTTGATTAAATAATTCCTTGAATTTTTACTAGCACAAAAACGGATTATCACACTTATCAATTGAAAACATAAAAATATAATTTCAATACATTCTTCTCTCTCTAAACCTAGGGTTTACTTGAGTAGAGGTTTCTTCCCATTAGGGTTTTTCTGTCGCCTGCGTTCTTCAGCCGGTGGTTCTCTGTTGGACTTCTGGCATCTTGCATGTCTGGTGTCTGGTCTGGTCTTCTATTCTCTATGGTTACTTGGTTGTTACTGTACGTTTTTCTTCTTTTTTGGATTGCTTGTGAAAGGGGTATCCTCCATATTCGTTTGTTTGCATGGCGATACCAGATTTGGCCAAACTGTGTGCAGAATTACATTTGTCCGATGAAGCCCCAATACATTGCATAAATAACAAACTACTCACAGAAGGGAAATCACGAATTGGTCGTTGCTTATTTGGGAAGAAATTGAGAAGCTGCGCTGTGAATAAGGAGGGTCTGTGTAATGTGCTCCGGCTTATCCGGCGCACTGAATTTCAGCTTTCTATTGAACAATACGAGGGTTTCAACACTTTCATATTCACTTTTGGATCCAATTCTGATCGACAGCGGGTATTGGCGGGTGGACCTTGGTCGTTCAACAAAAACTTAATTGTTCTTGCAAAGCCATCCAGGCTAGGGGATGTGAGGGCCAAATGTTTCTCCTTTGCCTCATTTTGGATTCAGGTGAGGAATGTACCCCTTCCTTTGGCGACAGAATAGTGTGTGCAGTAGTGGGGAAAATCCATTGGTATGGTGGAGGACACTGATCTCGACGGGTTGAGTGTTCGCATCCGGGTAAGTTTTGATATTACCATACCATGGTGGAGGGTCATTGACTCATTCAAGTGCATGCGGGAGATCCCCCATCTAATTTATTATTCTTGTTTCAATACGAAAAATTACCAAAATTATGCCGTGGATGCGGGATTCTTGGTCATAAAGATTTGGAGTGCGATCAGAACTTTGATGTGGCTGTATCTGGCAAGAAGTTCGGTGCTTGGATGTACGTCCCTCACCCTGTGGGGAGAAGTCGTGGGTTTGGGAGGAGAGGCTCCAGCGGGGATTCTAATGGGAAGGGGCAAGAGCCTGGTGAGGCGTCCACCGGAGAAGTTGCGAAGGAAACAATATTGATGAGGCTCCTGCTGGTCTTCTCAAACAGGCGATGGATTCCATAGGGAAGGGTGATCGGGAACGAACTGAGTCTCCCAGTGCAGATGGTGGGCATGAATGTGGAGGATATGTTGCTGATGAAGGAGCTATTATTGGGAGTGTCTTGGGTGGGGGCGTGTTTTTGGTAGGGAATGAAGGGTTCTTGGGGAATGATGCAAAAGGAGACTGGAGACTTGAGGAAAGGGAGGGGAGGGCGAATATTGGGGTGGATGTGATGAGCTTGGATGTTAATTGTACACATGATAAGGGACTTGTTGAAGGGGGGAAGGTGTTAGGGGGGAAATCATGGAAAAGACGAGCTCGGTAGCGTGGATCAAAGGAGGCGGTGCAGTTTCGAGATGGAGGGAAGAGTGATAGGGTCGTAGGTGAGACATTGGTGCTTAGTTCTAAAAGGGCTGCTTTGGAGAATCTTGATGTTGTTTTGCAGACCAAGAAGGTGAAGGTAGAGGTGTTCCAGTGGTGATGATAGTAGCCTTGTTTATTCTTCTTTAGCGGCGGACACCGTGGAACAGAGATGCCGAGCCCAATGAGTTACCTATGCTGGAACGTGCAAGGGGCGGGGAACCTTTGCACGGTGCTGGCGGTCCGGGACCTAATCCGGATTCATTCCCCTAACCTAGTTTTTCTGTCTGAAACTAGGTTATTTGGAGCTAAGGCAGGCGATTTCAAATTTAAAGTTGGGATGGACCATGGTTTGGTGGTGGACAGTCGAGGGCGGAGTGGAGAGTTACTGTTGATGTGGAATGAGGCTGTGGAAGTATCCATTTTGAGCTTTTCTCGGGGTCATATTGATGCTTTTATCGACACTCCTGGTCAACCACATTGGCGATTCACAGGATTTTATGGGGATCCAAAGCCAGAGAGACGTCATCACTCTTCGAAGCTTCTTCACCGTCTTCGGTGTGTTCATCCAGGGTCTTGGATTTGCGGGGGAGACTTCAATGAAATTCTCAGCTACTCAAAAAAGGTAGGGGGTCGACTCGACCACTAGGGGCGATGATGGATATTTAAGGAGTCTTACATGAGTGTGGACTGAGGCAAATTTCGGGGAAGGGTCCATCTTTCACTTGGACTAATAAAAGACTGGGATCTCAAAACATCCAAGAACTATTTGATAGATTCTTTGGTGACAGTGCGTGGCAATATTTATTTCCCCTAGCACAGGTGGAATATCTGGACTTCTCTCAGTCAGATCATCGGCCTATCTTACTAAAAACAGAAGGACGACCAAAATTGAGGGATATTGTAGGGGCAGGCATTCCTTTCGTTTTGAACCTTTTTGGTTGCGGGAGGAAGGCTATGAGGAGGTGATTAGACATGAATGGAGGTTAGGGACGGCATTACTGGATGAAGGTTCTTCTGTGTCCGATCTTAGGGGTACCTTACAAGGATGCGGTGGTGCACTTCAAGCATGGGACAATCAACAGTTTGGAAATTAAAGAAGATGATTGAGAGAGGTACAAAAGCAGATTTCTGAGTTGTACTCGGCCCATAATAGCTGTGACTTAATGGAGGAGATCTGTTCACTGGAAAAAGAAGCATCCTCTTTGTTAACTAGGGAGGAATTATACTGGAAACAAAGGTCCCGTGCTGACTGGCTAAAATCAGGTGACAGAAACACCAAGTATTTTCATGCTAAAGCTTCCAATAGGAAACAAAAAAATTCAATCAAGAGGTTACAAGACAGTTCTGGGAGGTGGGTATCAACGGATAAAGAGATCACCAAGGTGGTAGAGGACTATTTTTTGGAGTTATTCACGAGTTCCCAACCATTAGAGTCTGATCTTGAGGATGGGTTCAAGGGGATCACATCTTCTCTCTCTCCGGATGATTTACTAATTCTGGAAAGCCCCTTTGATGCTGAAGAGGTTGAGGTGGCCCTTAAAGGTATGGGACCTTTGAAAGATCCGAGTCCCGATGGGTTTCATGCGGCCTTTTATTAGCGTCACTAGAAGCTATTATTTCCTGCCATTACTAAGGTCTGTTTAGATGTGCCTAATAATGGTCATTCTCTATGCTGAATCAATGATACTAATATTGTTTTGATTCTGAAAAAGCAGTCACCTGAAACTCTACAGGACTTTCAGCCTATCAGTCTATGCAATGTCTTGTACAAACTCATTTCTAAAACTATTGCTAACCGTTTGAAGAAGGTGTTACCGAATCTGATCTCTGAAACCCAAGGAGCCTTTGTACCCGGTCGATTAATCACTAACAATTCCATTGTGGGGCTGGAATGTTTGCATTCTATGGGTAAGAAGAAAAATGGGCACAAGGGGGTCTATGCCCTTAAGCTTGATATGAGCAAGGCCTATGACAAGGTCGAGTGGCGGTTTATTATTCGGGTGATGTCCAAGATAGGATTCCCATTACGGTGGCAGAACTTAGTGTTGAAGTGCATGAATACTTCCGGGTTCAGTTTTCTTATCAATGGAAAGAAACATGGATGGATGATTCCAACTCGAGGGCTTCGACAAAGCTGCCCGTTATCCCCATATCTATTTCTCTTATGTGCAGAGGCGTTTTGGGGTTTGCTTGGCCTTGCTGAGAGAGAGGGTCATATATCAGCTATTCAGTGTTCTCAGGGAAGTCCTAAAATAATGCACTTATTCTTCGCAGATGATTCTTTGATTTTTCTTGGTGCCAGAAGGATCGAATGTTTGGCCTTACTTAACATTTTATCCTACTACGAAAGAGCATCAGGGCAGTGAATCAATTTCAATAAGACATCTATATCCTTCACTCCCAATATCTCAATCCCTGTTCAGGATCAACTCAAATTACTTTTTGGGATTGGACAAGTGGGCCTTCAGGGCTTGTATCTCTGCCTTCCTGTGGTGGTTGAAAGGGACAAACGACATACCTTCCTTTTTTTTGAAAGAAAAGGTTTAGAACCGTATTAGCGGGTGGAAACCGGGTTTATTCTCATCTGGTGGTAGAGAGGTGTTAATTAAAGTTGTTCTTCAAGCTATTCCCACATATGTCATCAGTATATTCAGGCTTCCAGGGTCAATGTGCAACGAGCTGCGATCTCTTATGTGGGATTTTTGGTGGGGAGGTGCAGGAACGACAAAGAAGACCCCTTGGGTGGGATAGGAGACTATGTGTAAATCATAGAGTGCTGGTGGATTGGGCTTCAGGGATATGCAAGCTTTCAACAAAGTTTAATTGCCAAGCAAGCTTGGAGAATACTGCAATATCGTGACTCATTGATGGGGGAAATTCTTAGAGCCAAATACTTTCGAAACTCAGATTTTTTGGAAACTCGGAGGATGGAGGAGAATCTGTGATACGGAGGAGTATCTTATGGGGGAGGGATCTTTTGAAGAAAGGATTACGATGGCGAGTACGGGACAACCAACATATTAGAATTTTCCATGATCCTTGGTTACCACGTGGTGGCTCTTTTCTACCATTCACACCACAGGTCCCAAGTCTTCATAAGGTTGCTGAATTAATATCAGCTTCGGTTATTGGGAGGAAGCCGTTATTAAGAGGCATTTTTTGCTCGTTGACGAGCATTTCATTTCTTCTATCCCTCTCAGCCAGGAAAGCCGGCTGGATAAATTAATATGGAATTTTGAAGCCAGTGGAGTCTACTCAGTGAAAAGCAGGTACCGGTTGGCTAGAGAAGTGGGGGACCGTGAGGTGGGGTAGTCAGAAGGATTGTTGTGGTGGAAGATACTGTGGAAGATGCGGATCACTCCAAAAGTGAAAATATTCCTTTGGAGGATATCTTGTGAGTCCCTTCCCACTCGACTCAATCTGGTTCGACAAAAAATCATTCCTCAGGAACAGGTAGGGTGTGTGTGTTTCGGTGGTATGGAGTCAGCGGTCCATGCAATATTTTTTTTCCCAGTATACGTAAAGATTGGAAAGAAACGGGATGGTGGCTTGTTTTGAAACAGTTGAGGGTTCCAGAATACCCTCAGGATATTCTTATGGAATTGAATAGGAGGGCCTCAATAGAAGAGATGAGATGGGTTGGTTGGCTGGTTTTTTGTGGTTGGTGTAGGGGAATCGAAATAAGGTTGTGCATGGGGAGCGATGTCGTCCTTCTTCAGTTTTGACTGAGCTGGCAGATTGGTTACTAGGCTGGTCTGATGAAAATAGTCTTACATGGTGTTTCTCTAGTACCAAGAGGGAACCTCAACGTTGGATGCTACCACCATCAGGACGGTTCAAAATCAATACAGATGCTGTAGTCCAGGGGGGTGCTACAGGATGCTGTGGGGGAGCAGTTATCATAGATGATTCAGGAGTGGTAGTAGCAGCTAGCTCAAGTTGCACATCTGGAAAGGGATGTTCATGTTGAACTTGCAGAGATGTTGGCACTTAAAATGGGCATTCTTCGTGCAAAAAATAAGGGGATTCGACATTGCTTGATCGAGACTGATTTATTACGGCTAGTACAACTTCTAAACTCTAATTTCTCTTGTGCTCCATATGCTAATATTCTTCTTGATATTGTTTCGTTACTTAGAGAGATTAATGGGTCGTGTTCCTACATCCCTCGAGATTGTAATAGGACGGCACATGCTATAGCCGCCTATGGGGCTGATTTTTTGGTTTTCATTGTGTTGGATTGATTTAATGCCACGTTTTATTTCGGGCCCGATTTGGGACGACCTACATTAATATATGTGGTCTTCCAATAAAAAAAAGGGGTTATCGCAATCTTACCCCTTTAAAAAATCTCTTCCTCGAAATTCACTTGATTAAGCTAGAACCATATGAAAATATCAAACACATATATGACCATCACTTACACAAGTTACCTCTTCACTAAATGATTTCTCCATTAAAATTTAACTGAACATAGATATCAATCTTTCTCATGTTGCATCGATTTCAAAGTCGACTCTTATCAAGTATTTTAAGTCGAACGTCCTTTAACGATTCTAATAACCTCAGGACATAAATTAAATCTGATACAATGAATAAATATCAAACTCGTGCTTTAAATATCATCATAAGGATCAAGATAAGATATCCCAAATTTTTATTATACCCAATCTTGGAGAAATTCAATAATTTCCCAAATTGAAGTACAAGAATACTACTTTCCATATTCTCTAAAATTCAGATTATATCATCTTTTCAATTATCCTCTAATCAAACTCTTTCCCACAACAATGGTTACATATTTAATATCAAATAACTTTACTTTGCGACCTCTGTCTCAACAAAATAAATTCTCCAAATTTTCAAGTATCTCATATAACCTCGAAATGATCATTTCTATCTAGTCCTTACAATCAACACCATGAATGATAATGATAAATAATCAACCAAATCATTGATAGCATACCCTTTAAATTCTAAATCACGTGTCTTCAACACAATCTGTAACTTTATTATTCTTCTTAAATCCTGATATAAATCTACCATAAACCGAAACACCAATCTTCTTTATATACAAGAACAAATATTTCCCAATAATTTAATTAGTTTTGAGTTTTTGAAACAAAGCTTGTCATATTTCCTTAACAAACCCATATGAATTTTTGCACTCTCCATTCTACTAGTTAAGCAAGGAGACAATTTAATGAAATTCCATAAAGAAACAATACCATCATTTAATCCATAGAATTTCTACACTTTTATTCCACAAAAATATCAAGTCCCTATCATCAATAAATTAGACTTCCGAAAATCAAATAATGAATCTTTATCAAGATTACATAACCTAAAGATACATTTCCACAATCACACCGATGATCATCTTAGACATAAACATCCAATAAACAATCCAATTGGTTCTCCATATATCTCATGAAAAATAGAACTCAATAAGAATTGAATACTTTTCTCACATTTAAAGTAAAACAAACAATAACTAAAACTGCATCACCAAAATTTTAAGTAAATTCATCTTATCTTATGACTAATAACGAAACTTCCAAATCATAAATCATATTTAACAATAATCCAACAAATAATCAAGATAAGATTAATTAACTTAATAACTCGATATCATCACAATACTCTTCAATAGGCAATCATAACATCCATTAACTTTCTATACACCATATCTTGTAGTAATCATGTAACATGTAACTTATCTTCATATCATATGACCTCAATATTTAATCATGTCAATTTCCTTAAAACCGTCATATTCATCGCATCAATCTTTACAAATCTATATACCAATGAATTTCATATACTAATATTTTCACCTCAATAATTCTTGAATTCTACATCTCTTTACACTTTCTTTAAGCAACACCTTACCCCATGATAAGTAATCGTTGTGAAGTCTATCCTTATTTTTCTCAAACCTCTTGTAATCAAATAGCCCAAAAATATTTGAAATGATAGAAGTTACATGAACATCAATTTCATCTCTGTGTAATATATCTAACATATTGTTATCCACCAATCAACATTCAACATAATATGAGCTTATCATGCGGGAGAATCTAATCATCTTTTACATTTATAAACTATCATGATTTCTAAACAATCTCTATATAAGTAGCAAAAACTCACAAAATTCAAATAATTATAATAATCAATTAACTTCCAAAACTAATTAAGATTATTCACATGATTACCTCAACATATGCCTGCACTTATCCTACAAGATATAACTTCATATTTTCCCATGTTTACATCAAAAGAGCATATAACCCCACATATACATCAATTCTTAAGTTGTTCTACACTTCATCACTTTGAATGTCTATACATAAACAATCTACAAAATCATCAACATTCTCACGCTAACTCGATAATTTGTTTCAAGTTGTACTCTTTCATATACTAGATTACATAAACCACATTGCTAATAAACAACTATTAATGATTTCAATCATCTTATCATTGAAAATGATATTTTTCCATACCAATTGCTCATGGATCAACTGGAAATATCTTTTCATAATATCAACTTTCATACCTTCGAGTAACAATTTGAGTTTAAGACAGAACAGAGAGCCTTTGATTTCAGCCACCAAGACATCTGCTCACATATGATATATGCATGTTATGCTAATGCATAACAATGATAACTTCCAAACTTTACAAACCATGCTCGGATACCAATCTGACACGATCTGTCCCGAATCACCCTAATAGACCTTGACATGACGTGCTCCGATGATGGATGTCAGCTAGATGCCAGACCCACCACCAATGCTAACAGCTACCTACTATCAATCATGTGATAAATAATAAAAAAAAAATCATGTTATTTCAAAAAGAACGTGGCCCAAATTGGCAATTAAATGCTTTTAGTAAAATAGTAACCTGCACATGTCATATGAAGGTAGCTCCAAAATCAACACTCTTCATACTTCCAAAACTCAACTGTTACCTGTCAAAAAAAATGGTGGGAAAATATATGAGTTGACAGCTCAATGAGTGGAGAATTTCGAAAATAATCATATTGTCTCATTTATACGTTTTTATTTAAAATCAAGTTTATATCACTTGACGATTCACAAAATAACATCATATATTTTCACATCACATCATCAGTAGTCTACTATCAGCATAGTATGTAATATCTAGTTATGGCCATACCCTAACAAATCTCACCAAAATGTACCCATTGAATATAATATGTAATCTGGTAATATGCTAGCAGACTACCTCTCGGGCTAGTCTCTAAGACCTCTGATAACCAATTCTAAAACATGGCTAAGACCGCCTCCGTGAACTATATCATACACGGTTTAACCCCTCGAGGTAATATCCGACCCGGTCAAGACCCCTAATTGTAATATATAACAAAGTCAAAGGCACTCAGTGAACTAAAAGAAGTATATAATCATGGATACTTTTTGGTGGATTTCAATATCAAATTACTTTTCACAAATAATCATTTCACAATCTTTGTAATTCCACAAATCTCGTATTCTCATAATATTTCACAATGATCACGTAATTGGAAAAAATAAATCACATAATCACGTTTAACGTAATTATATAAGCAAATATCAATATTTAAAAATAAATAAGTTTTTCCACTCACCAAGTTATAGACTGGAAACTAAGCCGATCAACAACCATTTTCAATCTCCTCTTTACCACCTGAATATGATATAAATAATCAAATTAATGCTACCATATGAAGTATCCTTAAAGTTTAAGTGCAAGATAAAGAAACTTGATTTCTTTATACTCGCGTATATTCCCCAATTAAATAACCCACGCAATTGACCAGTAGATCAAATTGTAAAAGTTAGCATTTCCAACCAAAGTCGCAATTTTGTACACTTTTATTCTTCCCTTTTGTTCTCATCTCCAGTCAATTTCATATGTATTTATGTACATACATACATACATATTCATATCCATGGCTCTTCCAATTAAATTCTATTAGAAACTTCTTACTGACGAGTTTATAGTAAGGAATTTAAATCACTTCTCTTTTCTATTCAAATTCTAAACCATGTAATTTATAAATAACATACCAACAGCATCAACGAATTTTTAAAATTAAAATCTATTTTATGTTGTATATAACCAACATAGAAGATGAACTCCAAATAACAAGGTTGGAAGTCCCTGCTTAATAATCTTCCAGTAGACATTCACTTACTATATTCTTGCTTAATAACTCAAATAACATCAATAACCTCTAATAATGGCTAAAATTCGAATGAAATCAAAATCCTCATAAACCCAAAAAAAAAAATAACTAGTACAATTTTACTCACCTCTTGAAGTTAAGAAGGAATTGCATAAATAAGATCTTGAGATTCAAAAGCCGATTCCAATTTCTTCCATTTTTCTCTCTCCTTTTTGTTCTTTCTCATCTTCATTTTTCTTCCTGGTTTGCTCTCTGTTTGTTTTATTCCAGCCCCTGTCGACTTTTGTGCTCCAAAATTGAGAAAGATAAATTGTCACTTATCTTCTAAATATATGGATAAGGAATAGATTAATTGCAATTCAAGCCCCCAACCTTCATATGATATAGAACTTAGTCCTTAACTTCCCTTAAGTGCAAATCAACTCTCTAAATTTCCATTTTCTTTCATCTCTACTCTCAAACTTTTGTAAATTCAACTTATGTCCCAGTAAAATTATTTGTTCAACTTAAGTTCTTGTTCGACTTGATCGTTGAATATTTGACTTTGACTAAATAATTCCTTGATTTTTTACTAGCACAAAAACGAGTTATCACAATATCTCTAGAAAGGATACGTCCACCTCATGTAAACCGGTCCACCAAGAATTACTTCTTTGGGCAAATGCATCACAAGGTGAATCATAATATCAAAAAATGCCGGTGGAAAAATTCTTTCAAGCTTGCACGTTATGAGTATAAGCTGTTGTTGAGCATTAACCACGTCACTAACTTTTATTGACTTCACACACAACTTTTTGAAAAATGTACAAAGTTCAATAATAGTTGATGAAATCATCTTGTTCAGAAATGTTCGACACCCAATGGGCAACAATCTTTGCATGATGACATGGAAATCATATGACTTCAAACCAATTATTCAGCTTTCATTTGGAGCAATGCTCTTCCTTAGATTCGATGCAAAACCATTGGGAAATTTGATTGAACTTATAAAATTGCAAAACTTTCGACGATCTGCATCAATAAATGTATACTCCACTGCAGGCTTCGTCCATCATCCCCTATCTTCATATAAGTGCATCTCGGGTCTGATTCTTAATTTCATAAAATCACATCTCGTATTGTGTGTATCTTTAGATTTATCACATATATTCCTTTCCACAAGCATGACATTGAGATTGTGTTTCAACTTATTTGTTGACCAATAGGGCAACACATAAAAAATGCTCTTCTTCCTCCAATTTAGCTCATCCTTGTCTCGTTTTCTTTTAACACCCCCATAGCTAGGGTGTTTTCTCGGTGTTCTACTTTTGACATGAGTAAGTTGCTAAAGGATATCTACACTACTCAATTTAGGAGGTGGCCTTTTTCTCTCTGTTTGACCGTTGAAAGTACGATCATTTATTCAATGATGAGTACTTGGTATGAAAAGTCGATGACTCACATAAGCTGTTTTACCGATGACTTCCATCAACAGTGTCTCTTCATTGCAAGTTGGACATGTGTCATAACCCTGGCCACTCCATCCCGATAAACTACTCTGAGCAAGAAAATCACTAGCATCCCATAACAACACTACTCGCATTTTGAATATATTGTTATTAATACATATGTCACGCGTATCAATACTAGATATCCACAATTCCTTCAGTTCATCAACTAATAGACGTAAAAATACATCATAACTTTTCCAGGTGATTGGGGACGAGCGATCAAAAAGGTTAACATTAAGTTTGTTTCTTTCATACACAACTATAGCGACCCGAATTTTAAAGTGCACGTTTTATAACTTAAGTTGTGTCGCTACGACATTCCTATCAAATTTTAGAATTTATTTTACGTCCATCGAGTTGTCTAGCAAAACATTTAATATAAGAATTCAAAACAATTTTTAATCTTTAAATTCGATTTATTTTATGGGGTCGAAATTTATACCCAACATCTATTTTAAATTATCTTTAGTCCAATATTCCTTTTTAGCCCAAGTTTAAGTCCATGATCCACCCAAAGCATAGTCCAATATTGGCCCAACTATATCCAAATTCTAATCCAAATAGTAGGGCTCTTCAACATATCAAAACGAAATTCAGATTCCCATCTCCAAAACTTCACTCTCGGCAGAGCCAAACCTCAGAAGAAATATGGGTATTTCAACAAGGTTAATCTTTCAACTCTTTAATCAATCTTTTTTTTTGATTCAATCATCATCTTCCTAACGTTTAAGCATTTCATTAGTTCTTCTTCCAATTGATTTTGCAACTTTAAGTCACGAGCTCAATATTCTCTCCCGGAAATCTCAACACGTATTCTTCCAAAAAAAAATCTACGGTTTTCATTCTGAACTATATACATTGTGTTCTTAATATATATATAAGACAGAGAAAAATGAAATTTATGAGTTTGGCAATGAGTTTCACCTTTCGATTCAATCCAAGAATTAAATGCCATCACTTTTATTCTCCCTCCATGTGAATACTCTAACACTCAAATTCCAGGGATTTTTCAATAATGTGTTGGTCAGATCAGCATTGATATCGCCAAATTTATATGCCCAAGCCACTGCTCTACCGTAAACGTGAGAACCGGATTTTTGATATTGCACTCAAGCTTTTCAGTTTTCTCTCTATCTTTGTTTTCGTAACTCTATGTAATTAGGGGTGGGGGTGTTGTTATAAAAGACAAAGTTTCATTTTAAATCCTATTGTTTTCCAAAAGTCAAAGTTAGTCCTCAAATTCATTTTAACTCCCTCATCATCCCAAAAATTTTAGTATTCTTCAAATTAAATTTAAAATATTCTCTAAGATCATCATCTAGGCCCTAACCTTTCTAATTTTGGTATTTAGACCCTTTGGATTTAAAGATTTATCAAACTACTAATTCCCTTTATTTTCAAAAAGTTCAATCAAGTCCCAAAAATTTTTAATTCAAACTTAGTATTCTAAATTATGTTTATTTAAATTTTTATTGCTAGACGAAGTCACGGGAAAAGTTTAAAGTAAGTTATCTCACATATGTTCAATTTCAAGAAAAATTCTAGACTTTGAGGTGGGGTTTACTTTAAAGCAATTGTGGTTATTTTTCCATATTATTTCTTAATGTGTGATTTTAATTGTGATATAATGCTTCTATGTTTTGAAAAAGGTTGCCAGGGACCGTAAATAGGTCCGGGATCGAAATTGGGTCCTCGGAATTGTCCCACAGTGCACAATTTTATTTAGCGCTAATAGTATCTTGTCTTTGGGGATGTCTCACAATATATTTTTAAAAGGAATGTTTTCATTGGCATTATATTCATAATTTGATTTCATGTTTGGATTTAACTAGACTGATTGTTGTATCTCCATTGAGTATAATTCGTTATACTCACCCCACTATTTCCACCCTTCAACTTATGGACTCAGCAAGGAAAAATAATGAGCGGGGCCATATTGATCAAATGATAGAGCATTTAATTTATAAATTTTTAAAACAAGTATATAATTCGAGAAGTGTGAATTCTGGCTCAATCGAATTGGTTTTCTTGGATATGTGGTTACCGTGAATGGTATTGAAGTCGATCCAGTCAAGGTTGAGACTGTTACTAACTGGAGTGCACCAACAAATGTAAATGTAGTTCGTAGTTTCTTAGAATTGGCTGGATATTATCGAAGGTTTATCGAAGGATTTTCGAAAATAGCTAGGCCAATGACATAGTTGACTAGGAAAGGAGTAAAGTTATAGTGGACGGAAAAGTAGAAGAAGAGTTTCCAAGAACTGAAACAGAAATTGATATCTTCACCAGTTTTGGCTATTCCAGAAGGGTTAGAAGGTTTTCTTATCTTTAGTGATGCATCAAAACAAGGTTTGGGATGTGTAATGATGCAGTATGGGAAAGTGATTGCATATGCCTCTAGACAGTTGAAGCCACATGAGTAGAACTACCCTACACATGACTTAGAATTGGCAATTGCAGTTCATGCTTTCAAAATATGGCGACACTAACTATATGGTGGTAAGTGCAAGATATACACAGATCATAAGAGTCTCAAGTATTTCTTCACTCAAAAGGAATTGAATATGAGATAGAGAAGGTGGTTGGAGTTAGTTAAGGATTATGACTGCACTGTCCACTACCACCCCGACAAAGCCAATGTTGTTGTTGATGCACTTAGCCGGAAAGGTAAAGGACAATTAGATACCCTAACCAGTTAAGAATAGTTGATCAAGTATTTTGCTAGCATGAGACTTGAGGTTTTGACTCCTCCACGTCGTACAACTACAATTATAGATGCTTTGGTTGTTCAACCGACTCTCTGAGACAGAATTAAAGAAGCTCAGGGTAAGGATAAATTTTTGTGCAATATTAAGGACCGAGTACTCGCTGGAAGTACTAAAGGTTTTGAAGTATCAACTGATGACACTCTCGTGTTCAAGGAAAGACTATGTGTACCGAAGGATGAAACCTTGAGAAAGAAGATTTTAGAGGAAGCACATTATTCACCTTATACTACACACCCAGGAGGTACAAAGATATACCAGGATCTACGAAAAATTAATTGGTGGAGAAACATGAAGAGTCGATTGGCTTATTTGTTGAGAAATGCATGACTTTTCAACAAGTTAAAGCTGAACATCAACGCCCATCTGGATTGTTGAATCCACTTGAGATTCCAAAATGGAAGTGGGAACACATAGCAATGGATTTCATCGTTGGACTTCCTAGATCAGCTAGAGGTCATCAAGTTATATGGGTCATAGTTGATCGTTTGACAAAATGTGCTCATTTTGTACCAGTGAAGATGACTTTCAGTCTAGACCAGTATGCTTAGTTGTACATCAGAGAAATTATAAGATTGCATGGTGTACCAGTTTCTATAGTGTCAGACATGGATACTAGATTTACATCCAAGTTTTGGGAAAGCTTGCAGACAGCTATGGGGACAAGATTGAAATTCAGTACAGCATATCATCCACAAACATATGGACAGTCAGAGAGAACTATAAAAACTTTAGAGTATATGTTGAGAGCTTGTGTTTTAGACCTTGTTGGTAACTAGGAAATGCATTTACCGTTGGTTGAGTTTGCATATAACAATATTTTTCAGGCTCCTATTGGCATGGCATCGTATGAAGCTCTTTATGGCAGAAAGTGCAGATCACCAATTCATTGGGATGAAGTTGGTTAGAAGAGAATTTTAGGTCCAGAAATAGTGGAACTGATTGTAAGTGTTGTGGAGAAAATCAGAGAAAGGATTAAAGTAGCAAAAGATAGACAGAAGTCTTATGCTGACACGAGACGAAAAGAACTTCGGTTTAAAATTGGTGAAAAAGTGTTCCTTAAAGTGGCTCCTATGAAAGGTGTGGTAAGATTTGGAAAGAAAGGGAAGCGTAGGCAAGGGTTTATTGAACCTTTTGAGATCTTGGAAAGAGTTGGAGATGTGGACAATAGGTTAGCTTTACCGCCAGAGTTATCTGCAGTACATAATGTCTTTCACATCTCATTGTTAAGAAAATACGTCCATGATCCGGACCACATTGTTAGTTATGCATCTTTGGATGTCAACAAGGATATGACATATGAGAAAATTCCCGCAGTCATACACGAGAGGAAAGTTCACACCTTGAGGAATAAGGTTATTACTTTAGTTAAAGTCCAATGGAACAGACATGGTAAAGAAGAAGCAACATGGGAAAGAGGAGGAAATATTAGCGAACTACCCAGACATTTTTAATTCAAGTAAATTTAATTTTGAGGACGAAATTTATTTAAGTGGGGGAGGTTGTAGCGACCCGAATTTTAAAGTGCACGTTTTATAACTTAAGTTGTGTCGCTATGACATTCCTATCAAATTTTAAAATTTATTTTACCTCCATCAAGTTGTCTAGTAAAACATTTAATATAAGAATTCAAAAAAAAAATTAATCTTTAAATTCGATTATTTTTATTGGTTCGAAATTTATACCCAACATCTATTTTTATTATCTTTAGTCCAATATTCCTTTTTAGCCCAAGTTTTAGTCCATGATCAGCCTAAAGCATAGTCTAATATTGGCCCTACTATATTCAAATTTTAATCCAAATAGTAGGGCTCTTCAACATGTCAAAACCAAATTCAGATTTCCATCTCCAAAACTTCACTCTCAGCAGAGCCAAACCTCACAAGATTTATGGGTATTTCAACATGGTAAATCTTTCAATTTTTTAGTCAATCTTTTTCTTTGATTCGATCATCATCTTCCTAACGTTTAAACATTTCATCAGTTCTTCTTCCAACTGCTTTTGCAACTTTAAGTCACGAGCACAATATTCTCTCCCCGACAATCTCAACAAGTATTCTTCCAAAAACAATCTACGAATTTCATTCTGAGATATATTGTGTTCTTAAAATATATATATATATATATATACAGAGAGGAAATAATTTTTTGATTTAGGCAATAAGTTTAACCTTTCGGTTCAATCCAAGAATTTAAATACCATCACTTTTACTCTCCCTCCATGTGAATACTCTAACACTCAAAATGCCATGGATTTTTCGATAACGTGTTGGCCAGATCAGCCTTGATATTTCCAAATTTATATGCCCAAGCCACTACCATACCGCAATCATTTCACCCTCGTCGAAAACTCAGTCGCTCCCCCTGGCCTCAATTTTTGGTCAGAAATCAATCAAACGTGAGAACCGGATTTTGGATATTGCACTCCAGCTTTTCTCTCTATCTTTGTTTCCATAACTGTATGTAATTTGGGGTGCGGGTGTTATTATAAAAGACAATTTCATTTTAAAACCTAGTGTTTTCCAATAGTCCAAGTTATTCCTCAAATTCATTTTAATTCCCTCGTCATCCCTAAAATTTTAGTATTCTTCAAATTAAATTTAAAATATTCTCTAAGTTCATCATCTAGGCCCTAAACTTTCTAATTTTGGTATTTAGAGCCTTTGGATTTAAAGATTTATCAAACTACTCATTCCCTTTATTTTCAAAAAGTTCAATCAAGTTCCAAAAGTTTTAATTCAAACTTAGTATTCTAAATTATGTTTTATTTAAATTGTTATTGCTAGACGATGTCGCGGGAAAATTTTAAAGTACGTTAACTCACATCCGTTCAATTTCAAGACAAATTGAAGACTTTGAGGTGGGGTTTACTTTAAAGCAATTGTGGTTATTTGTCCATGTTATTTCTTAATGTGTGATTTTAATTGTGATATAATGCTTCTATAATTTGAAAAAGGTTTTTAGAGACCGTAAATAGGTCCGGGATCGAAATTGGATCCTTGGGATTGTCCCATAGTGCACAATTTTATTTAGCTCTAATAACATGTTGTCAGGGACCGTAAATAGGTCCGGGATCGAAATTGGGTCGTTGGAGATGTCCCACAATACATTTTTAAAAGGAAAGTTTTTATTGGTATTATATTCATAATTTGATTTCAAGTTTGGATTTAGCTGGACAGATTGCAGTATCTCCACTGAGTATAATTCGTTATGCTCACCCCACTATTTCCACCCTTCCAGGTTAAGGACCTCGGCAAGACAAAGCAATGAGCGGACCATATTGATCAAATGATAGAGCATTTAATTTATAAATTTATTTTAATGGTTGTTTTCCATTTTGTCAATTAAATCTTGAATTTTAGTATTTTCACAAATTTTGGCATTTTGCTTATTATACTTGGTGTTGACACTCGGTTGTAAATAAGTTATTTAAAGAATGTTTTCGCATTTTTGTTTCTAATTTGCTATAGTTGTTTAAAAAAATATTTACACGTTTTGGCGTTATTGAAAATGTTTATTTATAGGATTTTTAAATTTAGCGTTCGTCCCAAGTTAACAGAATTTGGAGACATACAACAACCAAGGTTGTAGGTTATAAGTTGTCAAAATCACAAGACACATGCTGTAAGACTAACATATATTACCAAAAGGATTGAAACCATGCGACGACATCCCCAACCAAACATTTCGTATCTCACAGGAAAAATCAGGGTAATTTTTGTCAAAGTCCCTCTAAGCTTTTCAATCAACAGGATGACCTATATTGTGTTCATCCCTCGAGCGACCTGTACTATGCCATCTCATTAGTCTCGCAGTAAGTGTAGTTGCAAACAAATGCTTCAGTCTAGGGGTCAACGAAAAACAATGCAATACTTTATGCGGGACATCTAGAGAATTTTCCAGCTTTATGTGTCCACTACTTTCATTGCAGGCTCGAGAAATTTCCTTATCAACATTTTCCTTCCAAAATAATGCATAGTCATTCCTGCAAACATGAATAGACTCATACCCTAATCCCAACTTCGACATTAATTTTTTAGCTTCGTAGTGAGAATCGATGAGATTGATTTTGGGAAGGTCAAATTCAATAACCCATCTTTAGATTTATTTGTCGACTTATTGATCACCTTTAAATACATCAACTTAGTAAACAAATTTAGGGATGAGAAAGACGGTACTCCTGGATACAACTCTGAATGCAAAGCATCGAATGTCGTACCCCATATCATAAGTTACAGTAGTTGAGTTATTCTCGACTACATCGTTAAGAACATCCACCATCTAATCTTCTGTAACAAGCCCTTCATTATGTCCTTGCATGTTCGCAAGCCTTTCCTCATTTTCTCCATAACAAATCCACCTTTCATAGTTCTTGTAAAATCGTGACGAAATATGTGAGACTCCACATCATCTACCAATTGCATCATCATGTTTATACATCTTTTGCATGGACATGGAATCATCCCCCTATCATTTGCTAATGGTCTCGCCATGTTTATGAAATCTTTCATACCATTCCAAAACTCTACAGACTTTGTCAGTCTTCTATTTAGCTTTATCCAACTCTTAACAATTTCCATTTTCACTTCAAGTTTGCTGCAACACCAAAAAATAACAAAAAAAAAATAATTAAGTGCAATATAAAAGTGACGTGAGAATGTCATAACATCTTATCACTCCAATTCTAATTTAAGGTGTGGGCCCTAGCCATTCGACATTGATTTGAAAATCGCAACTTGTGTTAATTTTTCCTATTGTTGCCTATGTTTCACGTGTGAATTTAGGCAGCATATCCGTCCTATTCTCCTAAGTTCGCGCAATATGTTAAACATAGTCCACACCTAGAGAATAAAATGGATGCAATACCAAAAATCTCACACAATAGGCTATCACAGTAGAAATATATGTTAACATAACTCGTAACTTTCAAATCAATGTCAAATTGTCAGAACTGGACAATTTAAAGATTTACATCAAACAACCCAAAATGAGGACATGTGTGCTTAACAGACTAATCTTCAAACAATATTCTAAGATTAATCACTAGTACAAAATCGCGCATAAAAAATGGGTATTATGCGTCGTTTTATGTAACAACCGACGCCAATTGAAAACGCGGTGGCAATTTTGTAAATAAATTTTAAGTAAAGGCGTCGGTTCCTATTGAACCGACGCCCAAACCCCGGTTTTGGGCGTCGGTTCAGGGGAACCGACGCCCAAACCCGGGTTTTGGGCGTCGGTTCAAGAGAACCGACGCCCAAAACTCGGGTTTGGGCGTCGGTTCCCCTTGAACCGACGCCCAAAACCGGGGTTTGGGCGTCGGTTCAATAGGAACCGACGCCCAAAACCGGGTTTTGGGCGTCGGTTCAAGGGGAACCGACGCCCAAACCCGAGTTTTTTTCCGCGCCCTTTTCAATTGGATCACGTAACTCACTTCAATCACAAAACTCTCTCTACGCCCAAACTCTCTCCACTCTCTCCACACCCAAGCCGCCACTGCCCGCCTGTCGCCGCACCGCCTGTCGCCGCACCGCCCGTCGCCGCACCGCCCGTCGCCGCCGCCGCAAGGTTACCTTAAATCTCTACCCCCTACTTAGTTTTTTTGTAAATGTGTGTGTGTATATATATACACACATATATATCTATGTGTTTATATAATGTTTGTGTATATATATGTATGTATGTATATATATATCTATGTGTGTGTGTATATATATATATATATATATATATATATATGTGCGTGTATGTATATATGTATATATATATATATGTATGTGTTTTTGTGTGTGTATATATATATATATATATATATATATATATATATATATATATATATATATATATATCTGTGTGTATGTATATGTTTGTGCATATATATATATATAATTGATTTATTATTTATCAAGTTAATTGGTTTGTTTGAATATATATTATTGATTTGAAGTTAGTATATTGGTATACAATAATATTTGATTTATTGGAGTTAAGTTATGCAATCTTAGTTTGATTTTTAAAAGTTGAGAATTGATTTTGGATTAATGTTGGAGTAGTAGATGATGTTGAAGTTTGATTGGAGTTGCGTTTGAGTTTTGAATATGTCGATGGTGAATAATTTGGTTTTATTATAGTATTTCCATTCCCCCTATAGGTTGGCTAAGTCCAATTTACAGAGGAGACTCTGTCGAAAATTTGGTAAAATTTTACAAATAAAAAATGAAAATTATAATTTGTGGTGACTGTCACTCATACAAAATTGACCATACTAATAAAATAACTATATAAAATACAATCATCCTTGTAAACTTTTAATCTTTTTAATTATATCTTCACATATAGGTCGTAAATTATCTTATTTGATTCCAACTACTAAACTTTCTTGTATTCCTTAGCGCTATACATTGTTAATATTATTTGTGATCTTGATAACAATAATTTGATATATATATATTTCTAACATGAATATTGATTGTCATATGTGCAGGTACGTGTTATATTGTTTTAATATAATGGCGGAGTCTTCAAGTTCTTCAGACGATCATAGTACTACCCAAACAAAAAGGACAAGAGGGCCGACTATGTGTAAGAAAATTAAGAAGGCAGGGTCAGAAATCAATGTTATTGAGTTCGATGAAAAAAATAGGCCGATCGGACCAGGAAAGAATAATTTCAAAGCTTTCATAGGGTCTTTGGTCCGTATTCACATTGACATAAACATCAGTGATTGGCACAAAGTGGATCAAGGCCTTAAGGATATGATGTGGGAAGAAATCAAGGTACTATCACTTTATACATAATGAATTGAACATTAATCGTAATATTTTTTATAACATCGCATATTATCCTTAACTTTCAGAGGGAGTTCAACATCCCCGATGATCGTCGTCTGAAATCAAGTGTTTTGAAAGTTGCGGGGATGCGATGGAAAGATTTTAAGACAAGGCTGGTTCATAAGTACATTACACATGACCACCCAAAATATAAATCCCCTACGCAGCTTTATGATTTCTTATCTGAAGAGCAATGGGAGTTGTTCAAGAAAGAATGACAAACGGAGCAATTTAAGGTATATTGAAATGTACGCATATGATTTATTGAGTTGAAAAACTAAAAATATATTATTTTATTCAGGAGAAAAGTAAGAAGGCTAGAGATAGTCAAATGCGAAATGAGCATCCCCATTATTTGGGCTCAGCAGGTTATGTGGGGATGAAGCCACAATGGCTAGTAAGCGACCCATTATCTTCTAGCACTTCATGTGACATGATTAGCTCCTCAATTGTAAGCGATGATCGCAGTTTAGATTGGGTTCGAGCTAGATCAAAAAAGAAAGAAGATGGAACTTACTACAACCCCAATGAGAAAACTAGAGGGGTGTTTGACAAAATTGTAAGTATATCTTCCCGGTTTTTCATATTTTCAATTCAAATTAACTTTAATACTTGTATTTAGTTTTCAGTTTTTTTTTTTTAAACAGGTAGAAAAAACTGAGCAGGCCACACAGGGGTCATTTGTGGCAAGTAGGCAACATGATATTTTAAGTGAAGCCCTTGGGAAGGAGGATCATCCTGGTAGGGTGAGGGGGTATGGCGTGTATGTCACCATGAGTGATGTTTACGGTAAGCCGGACGATTACCTCAGACGATCTTGTGGGGTTGTTTCAGTAGATGACATTAAGGAGATAATCAGGCACGAGATGGAGGATAGCATTACCGAGAAGATCAGGCATCAAACCATGTCGGAGATGCAAAGTAAATTCGACAGTATGCAAAGTGCGTACCATAGTATGCAGAGTAAATACGATGCTATCCTCCAGCGCTTGGGCCTAAATGTTGATGCCGAGATGGACGTAACTCCACACCCCCGACCTCTAACTCGAAGCAGTTGTCATTCCGTGAATCCAGACCCATTTGATGGGCTTCAGGTACTTAATGCTAAATTATTTAAGTTTTTTTTTAATATTGCTTATTTCATTTCAAATGGAAAGTGATGACTTATATGTTCAATTATATATGTTGAAAAATAGAAGCCGATTCCTTGTCGTCTCGCCGTAAGTCATGATGGTGAGAAACAAATAGTGGCCAGCGGAATGGTTTATCCGTCCGGAGCCGACACTGTGGTGCATCATCAACCACTCTGGCTTGATCATGTGAAGGTGTCCGTTGACCATGTCGTAGATGGTGCGGAAGCGTTCTATCTTCCAGTGCCATCTCAACATCACACCACGGTGGGGGAAGGTATTGGAAGTTTTTTTCAATGGCCGAAGGAGTTGGTTATTTTTGGAGAGGTAATAATGTTTAGTTACATAAAAGATTATGTCGATATTAATTTATTTTAAAATCGTGTTAGAAGTGTTATAATGATAAAAATTGTCTTCTTGCAGGAAGAGGCACCGAAAAAGCTAAAAAAATCTAACGAACAAAAAAAGCCTCAAAGTTTTGAATTGTCATCTACCCAGCGACCTGCAATTGTCGACGATGAGACGTTACAACGTCTAGGTGACAAATGCAAAATGTTGAACACTCTAGTCCTTCAATTGCCTGTTGGTGATGACTTCTACCAGGTGCCTATAGATGCCTCTGTGTTCAACTGTGCATTCGACGATGGTATTTTTGTTACAGTCGGAGACATCACCGATTTGCTAACGTTGCAATGGTTGGATACATCTATCTTACAAATATTTTCAATGTAAGACTTCTGATCAGAAATTATAACTTGACTTTAAATCATTATTTTATTTATATTTATTGGTTTAATTATTTTTAGGTACCTCCATGAGATGTGTCATGAATACGGTATTGAATCAATTGGATTCATGTCTCCGACACACATTGCATCGGTTTCGGTAAGAACAAATGCACATGGTGTTGTAACTTACATGGACAGCACCATGAGGGCAATGCAAAGTAAGAAGTTCATTATAGCACCGTATTTTCAGGAGTAAGACCACCAACATTCTCTCTTTTTTTACCTAATTTGAATCATATATGTTTAAAGTTGTATTTACACGTTCATAATACGTAGGAACCACTGGATGTTGCTAGTGATTTCTCCTCAGAAGAATACGGTGTACTTCTTGGATTCAGCTGGTGCATGTAAGCGTGACTTAGATATCAAGCCGCTATTGAATACGTAAGTTATGATAATTTTTCATGAAATAATTGTGGAGTTGTGATGAAATTGATTGTGGAGTTGTGGTAAAATCGATGAATTTCTGTTGTGATTGTTGAGAATTTATTTCAATAGCAACTTGCCTCTTTACAGGTTAGATAAGTTCAATTTATAGGGGAGACTCTGCCAAAATTTCTGTAGAAAATTTAGAGTATTTTTTTTTTTTTTTGTAACTTGTTCATATAATTTATTAAAATTTTAGGGCTTTCAAAATGTATTGGGCCCAAGGAGGTGTTAGGACGAAAGGCAATACCATGTGGCTAAAAATAAAGGTACGAAAACACATTTAAAATTTATTGTAATGTTTTGAATTATTTTCATATTCTATTAAGTTTGATTATTCATTTTAGTTTTCAATGTGAAAATTTCAGTGTCCTCAGCAACCTGGAGGTTCTGAGTGTGGCTATTACGTTATGAGAAATATGTATGAGATAGTCACAGAACACTTCCAGCTTCCTTCGTTAGAAAATGTATAAATAATTTAAATTAGAGTTTTTAATTAAGACTTTATATTTTATTATAAAATAACTAATAATATGTTTTGATTGTTTGTAGGCATTTAAAAAATACTACTCAACGGAGGAAATCTTTGAGATTCAAAATTTATGGGCCAAATATTTCGTTGATAGGTGTGTGTAAAATGACGCGTATCCAAACTTAAATTTACATATTTGTATAATAAAACAACAATCTTGTATATATAATTGTTCTCTATTTAATTTTATTATGTATATGTCGATTATATATATATTTGATGATGCGCATGTGGAAAATGTTCAAGTCATCGCGGGCCACGTCCAAATGACTGCAGGTCACGACCTGCAGCGGCTTGGGTCACGACCTGCAGCGGCCTGGGTCACTGTAGGCCATGAACTGCAGCGGCCTGGGTCACTGCAGGCTATTACCTGCAGCGGCCTGGGTCACTGCAGGTGTTAAAACGGGGGGGGGGGGGGGGGGGGAAATATGACCACTTTAGGCGTCGGTTCAAACTTATAACCGACGCCTAAAGTTAGACTTTATGCGTCGGTTTATTAAAAACCGACGCATAAAGTCGAACTTTAGGCGTCGGTTCTAAAGTTTGAACCGACGCCTAAAGTGTTTATTTATTTATTTTTTTAAAACTTAAAGCGTTGGTTATTAAAAAACCGACGCATAAAGTAGAACTTTAAGCGTCGGTTTACAACCGACGCCTAAAGTAAAAACTTTAGGCGTCTGCGTCATAGGCGTCGCCCCTACAACCGACGCCTATGCCCTTTTACAACCGACGCCTTTTGCACTTTCTGTACTAGTGAATGAAAATGCTATGTATTATGCAAATAAAAGATTTGTAGTCCAGATTTATAGAGACGACATAAATTCGTCTCTATAGAGTAATTTTCATCCTAATTGCTAGAAATTGGCGAAGAAATTCCCACCAACATCCGTTTCAGCTATTGGGACGACAAATATTAGTCGCAGTAGGAAGAAAAGATGGGAAAAATGGCACCATTTATTAGTACTTATGAGGACAAAATGTTAGATTATTGAGACGAAAATAGACATCCTAATATCTTTAGGAACGACATTATTTTCAGTCCCTATAGCTATAATTGATCTATAGAGACGACTATTAGTCCTCCCAATAACTTAAAATAGAGGGACGATTATTTATGATACTAGAATGATAATAGTCGTCTCCATAGATCAATTCTAGCTACTGGGACAACAAGTTATCTTCCCTATAGCTAAAAAAGGGTGGGAAAGTAACACAATTTCTGGTGGATGACTTTTTAAGATATTCAGACCCTATTTTGTTTCGTCCCTATAGGGACGTAATCTATTGAGATGAAAAAGGAATGAGTAAGCTAAATATGTTAAGATGGAATCAAAATTCCTCAAATTAAGCACGGGATCATTCCTTGATTTCCTAAAATCATGTGATTCCTTGATTTCCTTCAATCATATAGTTCTTTGATTTCCTCCAATCATATAATTCTTTGATTTATTCTCTTCACACTTAAAAAATAGAAGAATTGAACTCAATCTTGAAAAGGAAAAATGGTACGTACCCAAATTTTTAACGGTTTTCCTCACGATTCTCCCGTTTTCTTCTTCCTTTTGCTCTCTGTGTCACATTCTCCTTTTGCCCCAAATTGGAGAGAGTTAATAACAGAATTTACTAGTAAAGTCCCTAGCTCAAGAAATAATTGCACAAGAAGACCCTTATAAATCTTCACATGATATAATGTTAAGGGTCTGTTTGATTAACAAAGATTTGTGATGGAAAATCCAATTTTTTTCCATCTTTAGTCATTTTAAGGCATTTGACACCAAGAATTTGCAAGGGAAAATACTTGGCCACTTTTCTTCTACGCCCATTAGCCAGTCTAGAAACGAAAATAATTTCTTCAAAATTTGGTTGGTTTTTGTTTTCCAGGTAATATGAAAAATTTTTGCGTCGCCTTTGATCAATTTTGTTGTTATTGATTGACTTACTTTTTTTTTTTTTTTCAAAAAATAACATTATTATTATCAAGTACAAATGTGTTAAAAAAAAAAAATTGATTAAAGTAGCAAAATTTTACTTTATTTGCAATGAAAAATACTGTCAATCAAAAAACAAAAATTGAAAAATTTCCCTCTTTTTCGACCTGGAAAATGAAACCAATTAAACATTTCAAACTTGATATTTTCTCCGAAATTAATTTCCTGGCAAAATATTCTTGGAAAATATTTTCTTTCTACCAATTTTCCACCATCGCAATCAAACGCACCCTAAATCTTTAACTTCTACTAAAAATTAAAATATCTCACAAGTTTCTCAATAATTCAAATTGGTCCAAAATTAACACTGACTTGATGAAATTGAATTTAAATATCTCACAAATAATGATTGATCACTTAGACTTGATGAAATTGAATTTGAACAATTCAAGGTGTGGATTGTATCAGTTAAAATAATAGTTGATTGCTTAATTTATGATATATTGGTTCGTGTATAAAAACAAAGTTTTATTATCCATTGTTGTAAACGAAAAACGTAGTATTCTTCCCTGGAAAAGATTATGTAGAAAAATCCATATATTATATTGTCTTTATTAGATAATAACAGAAAAAACTAAACCACCCTGGATGAACAACTAAAATTACACTAATATACGAAAGAAAAATTTTCTTTCAAAACAAATGTTGAAAAAAATACAAATAATTCACTCTAATGTTGAATCCAAGGAACAGTTTTCGACTGCTAGTAACTACAAATATTAATCCATAGGATGAAATAAAATTACATCACGAACGTCTTCGGAGAAGTTAAACCCATGTACTCAATGGAAGCTGAAAATCACTCGTCCCTGATCCACCCACCCTCCTTGCCTTCCGTTTGTGTAATTGATTGATCAGGTGGAATTAACGAAGACTGTAATTGGGCATTAGATGACTCGCCGAAAAATAATCCAGTATACTAGGATCCATTGCCGGAAACGAACCAAATAAAGGTGAAAAATTTGGAGTCGTTAAATCCAAGCAATCTCCATCATCATTGCTAGTGGAAGCTGTAAATCCACTTGCCCCCAGAATCAGATCACCATTCGTGTGCGCATTAGGTTGATACGGATCATTGCTTTCCATGCCAGGCTCAGGTGGAATCAAAGGATCGTTGCTTTGATCACAAGGAATTATGTATGCAAGAGGATGAGGAGATTGAATAATATTACCTTGCATTGCCATATCTTTATTCATGTACGTAACAGGTTCATGAACGATTGGATGATATTGATCAATAATGCTTGCTTGTTGGTCGGGAATATAAGCACCTTGCGAGGATGATTGATCGAGTGCCAGTACAGGATATTGAAAAGATGATGTTGATGCCAAATTTTCATTATGGACATGCGTCTCTTGAATTGGGATCATGCTTCTTTCTGTGTCTTGTTCTTTGTTTTCGCTCGATTTGGGCGCTCTATAGTAAATTTTGCATACACACACATCCAACTGCAAAAATAATAAATAAGTAAATAAATAAATCCCTGCTATATCAACATTTATTTATTGTTTGATGGGGTTAAAAAAAAGACCTAGAACTAATAATGATTGAAAACCCCAACTAGTGTCACAAACAACAATAATATATGAAATCTTTTACGTACCAACATGTCATCTGGAATTGCGTCGGTAGAAGAACATGCGACATCCTTTATTTGATGAATTGTAAACTCATGCATTATCCAGTTAGTCTTTGTTCCTTTATTATTCTTAGATTTTCTTTCATAATAGACTAGCACCTTTTTCCGACCAACTTCTTGGCCATTGCTTTGGACAATGACGTCACCCCCAGTGGCTTTCCAGTAACCACCACCAGCCCTCCGATCCGGTCTGCTACCTTTTTGATGCTTCTTAGTTCTGGAAGTAAAAAAGTAGCCCACATGTATTCCATTCGTCGTACTTTCTGATAATCACATTAAAAAATTCCAAAGAATGTAAATATTAATAATAAATGAGGAAGATATATAAAAAGAACCACCAAGAAACGTCAAGAAATAATGAAACTCACGGCAAAGATCATGGGGATGGTACTTGTAGAGATCAACATCTTTTATGGCATCAATCCGTATTCGTTTGTTTAGAATCTTTAGGTTCAAGTAGTACAATAGCTCATTTTCGGTTGGTATGAATCGGTAACCAGGCGGAAGATTTTCTTGGACATAAAAGTAAGAACCTTCTTGTGCGGCCATGACAAATTGCTTGCTTTTATCAATTGTTTCTGGAAGTAAAATAGTAAATTAAATGTAGGGATATTCTGTTGATTATTACGAGTATATATAGCAGTACTTATGTGAGACTAGAGAGAGATATGAAGTGGTTCAAGTTGGAGAGGTTTACTATTACTATGCGCCAAAGGTCTTTCTCTCATGTTATTAGTTTCCATAAAAAAACTTTTTCATTTTCTTTTTGGGGTGGGGGTGGGGGATTAATCTCCTTTTGGATTAGGAAATTAAATCAACGGTCCACATTTTATGGAATAGTAACCCAGATGATGTTAATTAAACCATGCACTCCAAGTCCCAGCTATATCTTCAGAACTTCAAGATATCCTACGTGGATGAGATTGCTCCCTCAATGAATGTGTCTGTTATTCTATACTACCCAGTCTCATATAATGAACGATTAAATCAGTTGGAAGAATCGTTGGCAGAAATATTGCCCCAGTTTTACCCCCTTGCTGGAAGCTACATCAAGGAGGATCACTTGGTTGATTGTGGTGATCAATGTGCCGAGTATGTAGAAGCTCAAGTGGACTGCCAACTCTTAGAGCTTATTATTGGCTCAACTGACGAATGATATTCTTCCATGCGAAATCTATCAAGTCACATATTGATGCGAAGCATGGAATGCTTGATAGAAGGAACTACAATTAAAGTCAAACAAAAGTTCAAACATGTTCGAAGAGCTTCAAAGATCAAGCATGGCAGGATTAAAGGAGGTTCATAGCCATTTGCGATCGAAAACAAAGCTATAGGGGAATAGAAGGTCATTTACGGCCGTAACCAGTGCATTCAAGGCCGTAACTCAAGCGATACATTTTTATCCCGCAAGTCACTTATGGCCGTAAATAAAATCACCATGCGATCACACGGATTTTGGCCTGCGCGATCGCATGGCTATAAATTTAGGGTTTTCGCTGATTTTGTTACTTTTTCCATTTTTTTTATTTTGTTAGGGTTTGAGCATCTATAGTCGCCAGAGCTAGTTTAGGTCGTTTTTACTTCTTTATATTTCATTATTGTTCATTGTAAGAGACTTTGATTAATAAAGATTCTATTGAGCTATTTCTCTCCCAAATCTCGTTCTTGGTTGAACAATTCAAACTTATCAAGAATTTAATCAAATATTCTTTGTGGCGTTCACCAAATTGAACTCATCAAAGGCGTGGAAAACATTTGTGGCGCTCTCCCATGTTGGTTCTTGTTTCCGCATCGTAAACTGATGTGATCCGGGAAAGAACACTAGTACAGAAACAGTCTTTCGCGGCGGTTATTTAAGAGATTAGGCGTCGGTTTTTGTGGCGACGCGTATGAAGTAGACGCGTAAAGTAAAGACTTTACGCGTCGGTTGTTGATAAACCGACGCGTAAAGTTGAAAAAATAAATAAATAAATAAATAAATTTTTAGGCGTCGGTTGTAATCCAAAACCGACGCCTAAAGTTTAAACTTTAGGCGTCGGTTTTGGATTACAACTGACGCCTAAATTTATTTATTTATTTATTCTTTTCACGAAATTCATTTGCCTGTAGAGTAAAATACAATGACCCAGGTCACAGCAGGCCATGACCTGCATTGGCCTGGACGTCACCTGCAATGACCCAGGCCACTGCAGGTCATGACCTGCAATGACCTAGATGTCACCTGCAATGACCTGGACGTCACCTGCAATGATCCAGATCACTGCAGGTCGATCATGACCTGCAATCACCTAAACGTGGACTGAACATTTTCCACATGCACATCATCAAATATGTATATAATCGACATAATTAAAATAATGTTAAATAAATGAGAAATAATTATATTTAAAAGATTGTTAATGTCACATGTAATTGAGTAAATAGAAGTTTGAATACACGTCGATTTACACACACCTATCGACGAAGTATTTAGCCCATAAGTTTTGAATTTCAGCAATTTTCTCCGTTGAGTAATACTCTTTAAATGCCTACAAATAATCAAAATGAATTATCAGTTATTTTGTAATAAAATATGAAGGAATAATTAAAAATTATCATGTTCAATAACTTATACCTTTTCCAACGACGGACGCTGAAAGTGTTCAGTGACTATCTCATACATATTTTTCATGACGTAGTAGCCACACTCAGAACCTCCGGGCTGTTGAGGACACTGAAATTTTCACAATGAAAACAAACATTAATAATCACACTAAATAGAATATGAAAATAATTCAAAGATTTGTAATATATTTTAAATATGTGTTTTCATACCTTTATTTTTAGCCACGTTGTATTGGCTCTTGTCCTAATGCCTCCTTGTGTCCAGTATAGTTTGAAAGCCCTAAAATTGAATTAAATTATTCGAACCAGTTACAAAATAAATAAATACAAAAACTAATATTTCTATAAAAATTTTGGCAGAGTCTCCCCTATAAATTGAACTTATCCAACCTGTAAATAGACGCGTTGCTATAGAATCTATCACAACTTCTCAACAATCAGAACATATATTCATCAAAGTGAAACCACAACTCCACAATTATTTCATGAAAATTATCATAACTTACGTATTCAATAGCGGCTTGATATCTAAGTCACGCTTAAATGCACTAGCTGAATCCAATAAGTACACCGTACTCTTCTGAGGAGAAATCACTAGCAACATCCAGTGGTTCCTACGTATTATGAACATGTAAATACAAATTCAAACATGTGCTTTTCAAATTACAAAAAAAAAAATTAACTATTAATAAGAGAGAATGGTCTTACTCCTGAAAATACGGTGCTAGAATAAATTTCTTTGTTTGCATTGCCCTCATGGTCTTGTCCATATAATTTACAACACCATTGGCATTTGTTCTTACCGACACCGACGCAATTTGTGACGGAGATATGAATCCAATTGAATCAATACCGTAATCCTGTCATAACTCATGAAAGTACCTAATAATAATGACACCAATAAATAGAGATCGAACAATGATATAAATTGAAGTTGTAATTTGTGATCAGAAGTCTTACAATGCAAATATTTGTAGGATAGATGTATCCAACCATTGCATTTTAAGCAGATCGGTAATGTCTGCGACTGTAACAAAAATACCATCCTCGAACGTACAATTGAAGATGGAGGCATCTACGGGCACCTGATAGAAGTCATCACCAACAGGCAATTGAAGGACCAGGGTGTTTAACATTTTGCTGATGATATCTTTAATGTCGTCTACTGACACGACCCCACACGATCGTCTAAGGTAATCATCGGGCCGGCCGTAAACATCCCGCGTGGTGACATACACGCCATATCCCCTCACCCTACTAGAGTGATCCTCTTTACCAAGGGCTTCACTCAGAATATCATGTTGTCTACTCGACACAAATGTCCCCTGCGTGGGTTGCTCAGCTTTTTCTACCTGTTAAAAAAATTGAAAACTGAATATAAGAATTGAAGTAAGTTTCAATTGAATATATGAGAAATCGATAAGATATACTTAAAATTTTATCAAACACCCCCCTCGTTTTCTCGTTGGGGATGTAATACGTTCCATCTTCTTTCTTCTTCGATCTAGCTCGAACCCAATCGAGGCTGCAATCCTCGCTTACAATTGAGGAGCTAATCATGTCACATGAAGAGCTAGAAGATAGCGGGTCACTTACTAGCCAATGTGGTTTCATCCCCGCATATCCGACTGAGCCCAAATAATGAGGATGCTCGTTCCGCATTTGACTATCCCTCGCCTTCTTACTTTTCTCCTGAAATAAATCACAGGTTTTTAGTTTTCACTCAACAAGACATAAGCGTACATTTAAATATACCTGAAATGTGTCCGTCTGTCGTTATTTTTTAAACAACTCCCATTGCTCTTCGGTCAAGAAATCATAAAGCTGGGTAGGAGATGTATATTTTGGGTGGTCATGTGTAATGAAATTATGAACCAGCCTTGTCTTGAAATCTTTCCATCTCATCCCCGCAACCCGCATAACACTTTTTTTTTAGACGGTCATCGAGAATGTTGAATTCCCTCTGAAAGACATTGATAACATGTGGTGTTATAAAGAAATTACATTCACTATTCAATTATTTACCACGTATCAAGTGATAGTACCTTTATCTCTTCCCACATCATGTCCTTCAGGCCTTGATCGACTTTGTGCCAATCACTGATGTTTATGTCAACATGAATGCGGGCTAAAGATCCGAAAAAATGTTTGAAGTTCTTCGTGCCTGGTCCGATCGGCCTATGTTTGTCATCGAACTCAATTATATTCACTTGTTGGCCCGCTTTCTTCATGTTTTTGCACATAGTTGGCCCTCTTGTCCTTTTTTTTGGGCAGTACTATGATCATCTGAAGAATGTGAAGACTCGGCCATTATATTGGGAAAATTGTCTACGTACCTGCACATATAAATAAGTGATTATTAACAACGTATAGAGCATATATAAAAAACACAAGAAAGTTATATGCAAGAATATGTAAATGAACTCATACAATTAATATGAACAACGTATAGAGCATATATAAAGAACAAAAGAGAGTTATATGCATGCGAGAATGTATAAATGAACTCACACAATGAATAATCACGAACGACGGTCAATCCATAATCCTTCTTCATGATCCCAACGCATGTAAGTGGATTCAATGTTATCTTCCTCTAAAGTTGCACTCCCTTGTATACCAATAGAAAATGGAGGAGTTTCATCAAAGTGATCATAATCTTCTTCATCTACTACATCACCAATGCCAACAATGCGTCTCTTGCCTTGAAGGACCACTGACCACTTAGTGTCGGCAGGATCAAGAACATAAAATACATGCTTGGCTTGTGATGCAAGTATGAATGGCTCGTCAAGATAACCCAACCGTCCAAAATCCACCAAAGTGAAACCTAATTCATCCACCCGAACACCCCGTCGATTATCAACCCATTTACATTGGAAGAGAGGAAACTTGAACTCCCTGTAATCAAGTTCCCAAATTTCTTCAATGACACCATAATAGGACATCGAGGCATCTATTGGCATTGTATCTTTAGCACTTGAAAAATCTCTTGATAGTGCTACTTGTGTCACTCCACTGTTTTGCACCGCACTCTTATCATCTTGACGTTTAGTGTAAAACGTATACCCATTAATGTCATATGCTTCATAAGATCTCACAATCGTGCTAGGACCATACGCTAACCACTTTACCGTTTCAACAATGGTATTCGACGTTTGTGACAACTCTTTCATGACTCTATCTTTGAACCATTTTGCAAATAAACGATTGTGTTGATTAGTTACCCACCTTTCACCTTTAGAAGGATTCTGTTGCCTTAGGATGGACATGTGCTCGTCCAAATACAGATGAACTTGAGAAAGGTGTTGTAATACTAGGAGGTGTGCTTTATCTCGCAATTCAACACTAGGGACAATTGATTTGCATCCAATCGTCCCTTTACCTTCGAGTCTTCCCTCATGACGAGATTTAGGAACACTAATAGTCTCAACGTCATCAAGGTAGTCAGTACAAAATTCAATAGCCTCCTCAGCGGCATAACCTTCAATGATACTGCCTTCGGGTCGAACTCGATTTTTGACATATCCTTTCAAAATACCCATGTATCTCTCAAATGGATACATATACCGCAAGAACACCAGACCACATATCTTAATTTCTCTTACCAAGTGAACAAGTAAGTGCACCATAACGTCAAAAAATGTTGGCGGGAAATACATTTCAAATTGACATAGAGTGATAACAATATCGGCCTGCAAATCATCCAACGCCTCTGGGTCAACAACTTTACTGCAAATTGCATTGAAGAAAAAACAAAGTTTTATTATGACTTGTCTGACATGTTTTGGAAGTATGCCTCGAATTGCAACTGGTAACAAGTGTTGCATTAACACATGACAATCATGAGACTTCATACCAACCAATTTCAAGTCCTTCATTGACACAAGACTATTGATGTTTGATGAGTATCCAGATGGAACCTTAATACCATGAAGGCACTCACAAAAACATGTTTTCTCTTTTCTGGACAAAGTATAGCAAGCTGGAGGTAAATAAGTACGTTTTTCGGACTCTTGCGGTGCTAATTGATCCCGTATCCCCATTTCTACCATGTCCTTCATGACTTTGATACCATCTTTCGTCTTCCCTTGAACGTTCAACAATGTCCCAATGATGCTATCACAAACATTTTTTTCCACGTGCATTACATCAAGACAATGCCTTACTGATAAATGTTGCCAATAAGGTAGATCCCAGAATATGGACCTCTTCTTCCAAAGACTCTTTTGAGGAGGCTTAAAAGGTTTTCCAAACAAAACATCAATATTTTTAACTCGTTCATATACCTCACCTCCTGTTAACGGCAAGCGAGCTGCTCGATCCTCAATTTTTCCATTGAATGCCTTCTTCTTCTTTCGATAAGGGTGATCAGCAGGGAGAAATCTTCTATGACTCATAAAGACATTTTTCTTACAGTTTTTCAACCAAAGATCAATCGTGTCTTCTTCACAAACGGGACATGCTTTAGGTCCTTTGTTCGTATAACCTGACAAGTTACCATATGCGGGAAAATCATTTACGGTGCAAAATATCATAGCACGTAAGGTGAAATTCATCTGGCTATGTGCATCAAACACCGATACACCTTCATCCCACATCAGTCTTAAATCTTCAATTAGTGGGGCAAGATAAACATCTATGTCATTCCCCGGTTGTTTAGGCCCTGATATTAACAAAGACAATATGATATACTTGCGCTTCATACATAACCAAGGAGGAAGATTGTAAATCGTTAGAAGAACCGGCCAAGTGCTATGTCGACTACTCATATTACCGTGCGGGTTCATTCCATCTGTACATAGTCCAAGCCTAAGATTCCTATCTTCACCCCCAAAATCAGAAAACAACCTATTAATGTTCCTCCATTGAGGAGAATCGGCCACGTGTCTTAGTTTTCCATCTTGTTTCCTCCCATCAGCATGCCACCGCATGTTCTTCGCATCCTTTGCATTGGCAAACAAACGTTTAAATCTTGGTACTACGGGTAGGTACCACAACACCTTTGCCGGAGGGCTTTTCTTATCCTCAGAATTAGCATTCATGTTCTTTCGCTTATACCGTGATGCCCCACACTTTGGACACAGATGCAAGTCCTTATACTCATTTCGATACAGTATACAATCATTTGGACATGCATGTATCCTCTCGATCTCCATTCCCATTGGACACAACAATTTCTTTGCTTCGTAAATTGAACTAGGAAGCTCGTTATCCTCCGGAAGCATCTCTCGTAAGAGTTCCAGTAATGCCGTGAAACTCTTATCACTCCACCTACTATTTGCTTTGAAGTTATACAATTTCAACACAGCAGACAATTTTGTGAATTTTCTACATCCAGTAAACAAAGTCTTCTCAGAATCATTGAACAAGCTATCGAACACATGAGGCTTTTCAATGAATTCCCCTTGTATATCACGCATCATTTCGTCTATCATATCATTATTGTCATTTTCCACATCTGCGGCGCCCCGAGTTCCGTATACCCGGTTCACCACGTCATCTTCTGGTCTAAATTTTTCGAATAATGTTTTTGCGGAAGAAATAATTGAAAAGTCATTTATAGCAACATTAAATAAACTGTAATGGCCGATAAAATTGAAAACATTTAAGAAACCATTTGAAATAGTAAATCAAACCATTAATTTTGTAAAGAGATTGACAATGTCATAATTTTCGAAGAATAACTGAAGTTCTCAAATTATTCAATGTTTGGAAAATACGGAAATCATTAAAGTCAAACTTTCATCCATTTAATGTTTATTGCCACCATCATTCATCGCTCGCCACCGTCTCCGAAATCTGCAAAAACTGTTAAAAGTAGGGTGAGCATTTCATGGGGGAAATACTCAGTAGACTCATCGCAAATTAATTAATTTATAAGATGATTAAACACATAAATCCCGGCTTTTTATAAAACGGGCATTGATAGAGCTTCTTTATAAAACTGCTCTTGATAGATCTCATATTGTGCATTACAGCACGGGACATATTTTGAAAATCATAAGCTCTTTGAAAACAGTTCTTTGAAAATAGCTCTTTGAAAACATAGGGATCATTTTCATCATAACATAGGATATGATCCAAATCCTCATAAACATATCATAAAAATATCAGTAAGTATACCAAAACATAATTTCTGAAATTCATAGGGATCATTTCCATCATAACATAGGGTAGGATCGAAATCCTCATAAACATATGGATACACAAGAATTTTACCGAACTTAGGTGGCAAGAATTCTTATTCCATCATAACATAGCAATCTTGGGAGATTGATTTCATAGCAATCATGGGAGATTGATGTCAATCTTGGGAGATTGAAAACATAGCAATCTGGGGAGATTGATTTCATAGAAATGATCCAAAACATATAAAACATTTTCGTAAAAACATAGGGTATACTTACTTTTCATAAAAACATAAAGTATATTTTCTTTTCATAAAAACATACTTACTTTTCTTAAAAATTGACTGTCACAAGTCACATGACATTTATATGAAATCATAATTTAAATCAATTAATAAGTGCGAGTCTACCTCAAATCCGACAAGTGCAAAGTTGAGCGGGAATGACTTCAATTTCTTTAAATTCTCCGTACGCTTCGTCTTAGCCAATAAGTCACTTTAGTCTATCGAATATATAGTTCAAAATGATAAATTATAATTTGAGGACTAAAATTGATGTTTTGAAAGTTGAGGGACTAAAATGAATACTTTGAAAGTTGAGGGATTAAAAATGAATACTTTTGATGTTGAGGGACTAAAATGAATACTTTTGAAAGTTGAGGGATTAAAATGAATACTTTGAAACTTGGGCTTAAAATTAAATAAAGTAAATCAGCAGGGACTGAATTGATCAGATTTTTAAAATGAAAGGGCTGATTAAAATCATTTAAAACTTAAGGGCTGAAATTAAAAAGATTTAAAGCTGAAAGGACTGAATTGAAACAAATTAAAACTTCAGGTCTAAAGTTGAAATTTTTGAAAATCATAATATAAGAATATTTCCCTTCTCTTTCCCTAATCTTCAGATCAGAGAGCCAGAGAGAGAGACGCGACCGGAGAGACCTCCTGCGAAATCAGAGATAAAACGAGGCTTGGATTCAGATTTAGGGTTGCGATTTGGGTCTGAAATTCCGGCGAAGGGAGCGGCGATTGAGGTAAGTAACTGGGCTTCGTTTATTATTGGGTTCTTTTCTTCTTGGTTTGAGATCAGATTCTTGGCTTATTTTCTTGGCTTATTGATGGTGAATAAGATAGCGATGGCATTGGGTGTTGACTTGATCTTGGAGTTGCTAGAGGTGATGGCTGTGACGATTCATAGATTGGTTTGGAGTTGAGGAAATTGGGCAGTGATGAATTTCTGGTGGTGATGCTGATAATGGTTTGTGATTAACATTGCAGTGGTGGTGGCTGTTTAACAGATCGGAGGTGAGTTGGAGATGGTACTTGGCAGTGGAACTGGATCGGCTGTGAACTACTGATGATGGCAGTTGATGATAGTGATGATTCAAAGACTCTGGTGGTGGATTGAATTTAGTGACAGGGAGTGAAAATGGATGAAGCTGAAGTGATTGCCTGAAATGAAGTTGGGTGGATTGATTTGGGTTCTGCAACTGATCTGGTTGCAGGCTGCATTGGGGTAGTGAGGATGGAAGGTAATCTGTGGTGGCTGCATTGGTGGTTGCAGCATAGGTGATTGGTTTGATTTGTAAAGGATGGAATCCAACCTGAAGTTTGTTAATTATGCCGTGAGTGAAGCTGGGAGGATGATCTTAAATTGATGAAACGAAAGGGAAAAGAAAGAGGAAAGTAATGAACTAGTGGAGACATAATAATTTGGGGAGGGAAATAATTCATTGAGTGAGTTTGGTGTAAAGAAAAGAAAAGGATGAGCAAAACATTGGTGTTGTAATGATTTATAAATTAAGAATGTGGATGGTGAGTTGTAGTTGATGATAATGATGGTGTTGGAGAATATTAGGTGTAAAGGTGGGGAAAAATATAAAACGACGGGTGTGATTAGATTTAGGTTAAATAGGCTTAATTTAGGATACTTAACTAAAATTGAACTAACTTCGATTTAAAAATATATTTAAAACTGATATATTTTGGACTGAAAAATGATTTTGAAAATAATACTTTGAATAAATAATTAAAATAACATAATTTTAGAAATTCGGATTTTAATTTAAAATCGAACAAATTCGATATTTCTTGACTTGGCTAGACGAACACGTCGCGGCGTTAACTTCAAAATAATGGGTGAAATAGTAGCGACACAATTTTCTAAATATTAAAATAATTATTAATTGCGTAAAAATTCTGAGTCGCTACAACATCATTCTCATCAATATTGGCTAAATTATTCTCCTGCAGTCCACCTTCATCGTCACTAGTGCATGTCCTAGGAAGCATACTCTCACCATGCCATATCCATCGTTTATAACCTTCTTTAAACTCATGACGAATCAAATGACTCTTCACTTGCTCAAAACTACGAAACTTTCTCAGATTCTTACAATCACAACAAGGACACAAAATCATTGCTTCACCTTTCTCTCTCATGTGTTCGTCCGCACATTTCATAAACTCTTCAACTCCTTTCAAATATTCATGTGTATTACGCCTGCCGTACATCCAATCTCGATCCATATCTAATAACCTATATGCGAAGATATAATTATAAAAATATTACTTTTGAGTGAATATTTGTAATGATAGTTATATACTTGAACCAACTATATATTAATAATTGAAATCACATGCATAAGATAATTTATTACGTTGAATACTTCATAATTTTACTTGTATATTTTGTTTAGTTATTTATTTAGTATGGTTAATTCTATGATAGTGAAAATCACCTATAATTACTATTATCTTCATTTTTTATTTGTAAAATCCTACAGTAATTTCGGCAGAGTCTCCCCTATAAGTTGGACTTACCCAACCTGTAATCAAAATGCCACAATACAACAAAAATGTTCAACCTCCACATATTCACTACTCAAACACAATAAATCAAACTTCAACATCATCAACCACTCCAAAATTAATCCAAAATCAATTCTTAATTCCTAAAATGCTCAAAGTATGATTTCATAACCTAACATTTCATGCATAATTTCAATATAATTCCAATAATTCAAATTATATCAATTAACTATTTGCAATACCAAAATTATAACATATATATATATATATATATATATATATATATATATATATATATATATATATATATATATATATATAATAATTCACATTTTTATACATCCAAATATATATATACATATATATATAATAATTCACATTTATATATATATATATATATATATATATATATATATATATATATATTAACATTTTTATACATACAAATATATATATATATATATATACACACACACACATATATATATACATACACGCACACACACATATCACACACACACACATATATATACATACACGCACGCACACACACATATAAGAGTAAATTTCTTACGAGATGGATGCGGGTTCGTGGTGGCGTCGCGGTGTTGGTGGCGTCGTGGTGTTGGTGGAGGCACGGTGGTGGTGATAGCTCGATGTTGAAGTGTTGAGAGAGAGTGAGAGAGAGAGATATGCGCAGAATGAGTTAAATCGCGCGAATTTTTGAACTAAATATATTAGGTTTAGGCGTCGGTTCGTCCAGAACCGACGCCTGAACCGGAGGTTTACGCGTCGGTTCTGGTGAACCGACGCGTAAACCTTAGACCTTACGCGTCGGTTCACCAAGAACCGACGCGTAAAGTCGAACGGTTCGACTTTATGTGTCGGTTCTTGGTGAACCGACGCGTAAGGTCTAAGGTTTACGCGTCGGTTCACCAGAACCGACACCTAAACCCTTTTTTTCGCGTTTTTCTACTAGTGGAAGCTCAAAGGAGACACGGGTGATGCGATAACATTCTACATGGAAAGACGAGAAATTTTCATGTTTGGCCCAAATTGTGATTCAAATCAGATCGAGCTACTCAAAGGATCGCAAAATTATACAGGATGTTACTTATGGCCACAATTAGCTCACTCACAGTCGTAACTTCACTATCATCAATTTTTACAGAACTACGATTACGGCTGTAAGGGCCTCTATCACGGCAGTTACTACATCAAGCACTTTTGTTTCAGCATGAACATCATGGCTGTAAGTTATTCCTTCATGGCCGTAACTGAAGAAATATTTTCTTAATCAGTGTGACACTTACGACCGTAAGTACCCTTGTCGTAGCCATAAATGAGGTTCTGATCACACGCCACAGACAAGGCTAGGGTTTTCGCGTTTATGTTATTTTTCCATTTTTTTATTAGTATGTAGGGTTTTGAGTCCATTAGCGGCTCGGGCTAGTTGTTAGGCCATATTTAATTATTTAAATATTATTTTCATTCATTGTAAAATAGTTTTTGATTTTGTTTAAACAGTTTATTGAGAATTCAATAAAATATATAGGTGGATTCCTATATTTTTCTTCGAACTTATCAAGAACTACTTCTTGTGGCGTTCATCCTGAACTTTTCCGCATCATAGATTTTCACGTCGTGAATATTGAGTCAAGATTCCATCGTCCATCCAAAACCTGGGTTTGAAACTTTCCCGACATTTAATTCCATGCATCTCGAATCGTGTCATAACGGGTCTAAAGTTTAATATACCTTAGGTTCTTGCGTCGTGAAGCTCGGGTCTCCATGTCACCGTCCTTCCACAACCTGAATTCGGAACTTTCCCGGCATTCAAATCAAATTTCTGCATGTTCTTAGCTATTCCCCTCTCGGGATCGTATCAGGTGGTATCAGAGCTTATATCTAAATTTAGTTCTTGGTATTTCTTGACTTTTTCTTGTTTTTCTTAAGTTTTCTTGAATTTTCGTGTTCTTCATAGTTTTTCTTATTTTGATCTATTAAAAATCTCACCCAAAAAAATTCAATTTTTTTTTTTATTTTAGTCAATTCTGATTCAAATCCTGTTCCGTTTTTTTTTGCTTATTCGTAGTCAAATTTCGGATTAAAAGTATATATATATATCTGAAAATTACCAAAAAAAAAAAATCGAATATTCCGAGAATTTCTCAATTCATGTTTTCTTCGTATCTTCCATAATTTTCTTATTTGTGATCCTTGACATGTTCTTTGGTGATATTGGAAAGGGGATTTTGAGTGATAAATTTTGTGAGGAATTTTATCTTCATTTTTCTCGTTATTAAACATGTCTCATAGGGGAGAATCTCCATCATCTTCATCAATGAGTGCCGAACAGCAAATTAAATTGATTAAATCCATTGAGGCACAATGGGATAAATTCTTCGCTAGGATGGATGAAAGAGAAAAACGATGGAGAAAAGAGCAATCTCAAGCGGATTCTAGAGTTAGGAGAGATAAGAGGAGTGATACCTATTGCAACGCGCACTGCGTGTTGCGATAGGCAAAAGCCCAAGCTTTTGCAACGCGCGCTGCGCGTTGCCAATGCCTAAACTTATTGCAACATTTTTATGAATGTTGCAAAAGCTTATTATTAGCAACACTTATTTGTTGAATGTTGCTAAAACTCGATTTAATGAATCAAATGCAACATGCAACAAGTGAATGTTGATATAAACCCCTTTTAGCAACATGCAATTGATGAATGTTGCCGTTTGCATGTTGCAAAAGGGTTTTTTTATTGTAGTGTGAAAGGCCATTGAAGCAAAAAGCGACATCAAAGCGGGAGAGCAGTGATCATATTCCAAAGAGGAGGGAGGAATAAACAACCAAAGGTAACTATACTTCCAAGTCCAAGCCTCTTAAGGATAGAAATGTTAAGTGTTTTAAATGTTTGGAATGGGGTTACCTTGCACTTCAATGTCCACATAAAAAGGTTAAGTGTGATGTGAAAGTTGTTTCTAGAGATAAAATGGAAAAAATGACTAAATCAAGGAATGCTTATGATAGTGGTAAATTGAAAAATGTTGCAGTAGACGAGTCACTTGTTAATGGGCATGCTCTTAGTATTAGACGTAAGGTGGATGTTGTGGATAATGTGGAGGAGCAGAGGGATAATATTTTTAGCACTAGATGTCACTAGTACATTAAGATGTCGGTTTTTTTTTTTTCATTTATTTATATTTCCCTTATATACCTATATAAACTACAATCATGTGCACATCAAAAATTTATCTTCAATAAATATATATAATCGAGGAATGTAGAACAAAACTTAATAAGATAAACAGAATTTCGAATTAATTAATCATGTTTTCACAATATTGTTAAAATATTTGTACATGTTAAACATAAAATGGGCTAAGTTTACATACACTCTTCAACGAAGTATTTGGCCCATAAATTTCGAACCTCATCAATTTCCTCTGTTGAGTAAAACTCTTGAAATTCCTAAGAATAATTAATAAGAATTAATAATCATTATGTTAATTACACATAAATCGTAATTAAACAATTATCTTCAATAAATTATACCTCGTGTAGAGAAGTAAGTTGAGAATAGGCTGTGACTATCTGGAACATGTTTCTCATAACATAATAGCCACACTCATCTCCTCCAGGTTGCTGAGGACACTGAAATTTGAATATTTAAAATTAAAAATATTATTAATAATCGAATGAAAGCGAATATATATTAAACTAATATGAGAATTTGTAGCAATTTATAAAATTCTAGTTTTCATACCGAGATCTTTTTCCAATTTACATTGGATGTTGCCCTCCTGCCTCCTAATGACCAAAAAGCTCGAAATGCCCTAAAGTTTCAATAAATATGAATAAGTTATAAAAATAATAATAAAACTCAAAATTCTTACGTAAATTTTGCCAGAGTCTCCCCTATAAATTGAACGTATCCAACCTGTATAGAGACCTATTTATTGAAAATTATCCTAACAACTATTATAATCACAACACAAACACATCAATTTCACCCCAAACTCTCTACGATTATTCCATGAAAGTAACCCAACTTATCTATATGAATGCACTAAACACAAAAGTTTGAACAATGCAATAATTACTTACACATTCAATGACGGCTTGATTTCTATGTTACGCCTACATGATTGTGCTGAATCTATGAAGTACACAGTATTGGCTTCACAGGATATTGCAAGCAACATCCAATGATTCCTACGTATTATAAACGTGTAAGTATTCTTTAAATAAATAAAGAAATACATAAATAATAAAAATGGTCTTACTCCTGATAGTACGGCGCTAAAATGAATTGCTTGGACCTCAGCGTATTCATTGTTTCAGCCTTGTAACTCACAACACTTTCTACATGTGTTTTAACTCTGATCGACGCAATCTGTGATGGACACATAAATCCAATTGACTGAATACCAAATTGCTAACACAACCCATGAAGGAACCTAAAAATAACAACCAATGAATAAAAAATAAAAACAAAAATTTAAATGAAAGACATAAATGCGTGTTCAGCAATCTTACATTATGAATACTTGCAAGATAGATACATTCAGCCATTTCATTGAGAGCAAGTCGGTGATGTCGTCAATCGTAACATAAAAACTTTCACCTTCTGTGTGATGAAACACAGTTGCGTCTAGAGGCACTTGGATGTAGTCTGTACCAGCATGAAGTGTAAGCACCAGAGAGTGTAACATCTTACAATCATTACCCAGACGTTGTAACGTTGCATCATCAATTAGTGGTGATCGTCTGGTAGATGACATATCAAAACTCTGGGATTTTTTATTTTTTTCAATTTGTTTTGCCTGTTTTGTCAACTCTTCCTGTAATTACATGTTTTTTGTCATCATAACATTTCTAATATAATTTTAAAAGTATTTAAAAATCGAAAGAAGTTTTTTATAAATATAAGAATTATTACCTCTCCAAAAATTACCAAATCATTAGGCCATTGACAGAAACTTCCAACAGCTTCCCCCACCACGGTGTAGTATGGAGATGGTACTGGAAGAAGTGACGCTTCGGCACCTTGTATAACATCATCAACCGACACTTTAACATGATCTGTCAAGAGTTGTTGATGGTGTACAATAGTCTCAGGTCCGGATGGAAAAATCATTCCTCTAGCCACTATTTGATGCTCACCATAGATGGGATCTTCATTTCTGAAACAGAAAATCCCAAAAGCGTGTCATTAATTTCATTTTAATGTTTTCACATTCTGTAACACATTGTCAATATTGTGCATTGGTGATGGATACATTTGTGCAAGAAGATGCAAAATTTTCTTAAGAAAACAAAATTAATTAGTTAAGAAATCAAAGTTTCTTAAAGTGGGTCTTACCCGCCGGTGGTTGTGACCAAACCCAGGTGGTAGCGGCGTGTCCCAGGCGTTGGTGGCGTGACCAAGGTGGTGACGAAATGTGCGGCTACCAGCAATGAGGTGAGGGCACGACTGAGATCTAGACGAGGCGGGTCTTGAATGGAGATGAAACCGGGGATGAGAGGTGTAAATAATATAATTAGGGCTTGAATGGAAGATGTAACCGGGGAGCTAAAATGAAGGGATGGCTGGAATGGAGATGAAAACAAGGGGAAAAATGAGTGAAATGGTGGGAGGCGCTGGAATGGAGATGAAAATCGGGGGAAAAATGAATGGAAATGGTGCAGGCACGAAATTATATTTTAAGTATAAGAACCGACACCTATAAATAAAAGGCGTCGGTTCTTAGGTTCTTCTTAAGAACCGACGCCTATACGTGATTTAAAGGCGTCGGTTCTTAGGTAAGAACCGACGCCCTTAAGTGGTGCTACTATTAGGTAAGAACCGACGCCTTTAATTTCTTTTTATTTACGACTTTGCCACTGCATTTTTTACAGGCGTCGTTTTTCAAAGCTAATTTGTTATTTTCTTTTTATGTTTTTGTACTAGTGTGCTTAGTGAATGATAAGGTTTGTAGTATGGGGATTGATGGGGAAAGTTGTACTAATGTAGTTAGTACAATGTTGGTGGAAAAATTGGGATTACCTTTAATGAAACTTATAAATTGCAGTGGTTGACTGAGTCAGGGAAATTAAGGTGAATAAACAGGTTTTGGTGACTTTTTCTCTTGGTAGATATTTTGATGAGGTAGTTTGTGATGTGACGTATATGCATGTTGGTTACATATTTTTGGGGAGGTCATGGCAACATGAAAGGGCAGTGCTACATGATGGGTATACGAATAGATACAGTCTTGTAAAAGGTGGGAAGAAGTTTACTCTAGTTCCATTGTCCCCAACTCAGGCCTTGAAAGATCAATTGAAAGTGAAAAGTGAGTTTGAGGAGATAAATAAGAGAGTTGAGGTCATGACCTCAGGAAAAAGGAGAGGTGGAGAAAATTGAAATAGAGAGAGTTGAGGTCACGACCTCAGAAAAAGGAGAGGGAGTGAAAACTGAAGAAAAAAGGTTTGAGGTTCAAACCTCAGAAAAATGAGATATTAAGTGCAGAAAGCAAAAGAAAAGAGAGTCTACCACAAAAATGAGTCTATTTGCACTTACTCACGCTAACACACCTCTCCCCAATTCTACTAAATCTGTTTTGTAGGTACCCAAATCAAGTTCCAAATTTAGAGTTGGTCCTAAATGTAATAGCAAGAAGAAAGAGCCCCGAAAGTCCAAGGAATGCACAAAGCACAAGCATGAATATCAATCCCGCAGAAGCAAGTATAGGCATGAACCAAGAGCCAACAAACCCCGGAGTTACAAGAGGATTGGGCAAGTTGCAAGTTCTGATGAGAACCCGGGAGGGGGTTCTCGTCGTAGCTCGCGGAATAACGCTTGGAAAGTTCCGAATCCAGGTTGGAACGGACGATAACAATGCAACCCCGACCTCACGACGCAAGAACCAGGGGTATATTAAACCCAAGACCCGTTACGATGCGTAGATAAGAACCACAAAGGGGGAACGCCACAAGGAATGTCCAGATCCTTGATAAGTTCAATTGTTTTGAATGCCACAAGATTTGAATCTTGATAAGTTCGTTGTTTAAATGGAAAATCCTCACCTTTAGAGAGAGTAAAAACACTCAATAATTTTATTCATCAAAAGTATTCTGTTTTTACATTGAATGGAAAAGCATATAAATAGGCAAAATAAACCCTAGTCGCTAACTGACTCTGAATAGAATTCTAATTAGGATAAAATAGCTAAAATAACTAAAATAACCAAAATAACCAAAATTGGAAAAAGAATTAAAAACCAAATAAAGGAAATACAAATCAACTGAAATACTAAAAATCCCGAAAATCTGATTCGCGCTGCTTACGGCCATAAAAGTCGGACTTACGGCCGTAAGTCCTTCTCTGATCAAAATGTCTCAATTATTATTTACGGCCGTGAAGATTGATGTTACGGCCATGAAATTCCATGTTACGGCCGTGAGAACCAAAGTTACATCCGTAAACGCTGTTCTTCCCAAATTGTGCACTGATAATGTTACGGCCGTAATTATGAAAGTTACGGCCGTAAAAGCCCTTCTGCCTTGATTTCTGACCCTTTGACGTGAATTGAATCTTGACTCGAGCCCAACACGAAACTTGTTCATTTTCTCATGTAGAATATTGTAAAATTTCCCATATCTTGATTTCTCATTTTTTGACGCCTTTTACGGATCACATCATCCCCTTTTCCTATAAGATGATTCGTCCCGAATCATAACATTGTTAGCTTCTTTTCCGGATCACATCATCCCCTCTTCCTTTAAGATGATTCGTCCTGAATCATAAAGTTGTTCTTGGTTTGCTCACTTGGTTTAGCCTTGAACCTTCTTCATACAAGCAATGTTTGATCTGACGTTCTCCGAACCTGCTTGACTTCTTGTTTTGGCTTGAATTATAGATTTTTCTGTCAAGCCCACCCTGATTCGTACCATTCCCTCCTTCTTTAGGATGATTCGTCCCGAATCATGGTGTTGTTCTTGAAAAATCAAACTGCACCTTCTGGATCAAATGAAAAATTGCCGATTCCCTGACATGCATTCAATAAATGATGCTCCTCCAATTTGTAGACAAGAAGGTATTGAAACACGAGGGGAATTGATCAAGGTTGATGGAAATCAAACTTCCATGCACAATAAACCTGGAAGAAAGATTTAAAAAAAATGGGGAGGGAAATGTTAGCGTCTCCATGCACAAGGTATGGATCCTTGTACTCATGGTACAAAATCTCCACAACTTTTTTTCCCACCACGAGGCCCTTCTCGTCGCCTCCAAAAGTCAATATACTTTCTTGCTCATTCTCTTCTTTTTTCTCAACCACTTCTTCTAATTTTTCACATTCAACCACCTCTTCAATATTTTTATTGACAATTTCAACATTCAAATGTTGAACTTCTACCCCAACTTCCAATTCATTCCTATCATTTTCAACAATATTATTTTCAATCTCCTCTTCCACAATTTTATTCTGTACTTCAAGACTCGGAGTTTGATCAACTACTTCAATTTCTTTTTTCGCACACTCAATCTCCACTTCTAAATTTCTGAGCTCAATCACCTCTCCTAATTTCTCATGCTTTTGCTCATGCACCACCTCATAAATAATTTTATCGATATGATTAGGCACCTCCTCAACACTACACAAATTTTTATCTTCTAACTCGTTCCTCAAGTCTCCCTCCTTCTTAACAATCATATCCAAAGGCTTTTCTTGTAATTTAACTACCTCCTCTATTCCCCTTTCTCTCTCTTGCAACTCGGCTAACTTTTTCTAGCCTCTTGTGCCTTCATCTCTTTATTTAGTTGTATTAATTTCTTGGCCATCTCCATGAATTCAGCCTTCATACTCCATTCATCATCTCCGAATTTTCTTTGCTCATCCCTGTTTTCTCGCAATACTTTCTCTTCAAGTATTTGTTCCGGGGTTAACGGCATAAGCTTAATACTTTTCCCATCCTTAACAAATTTATATATATTCCTGCGTTTATCATAGACTGCTTTCCTCTCACACTTCCACGATCTACTCAACAAGATGTCACAAGATTCTAGAGGCACCACATCACACCACAATTCATCGCTATATCTTCCAAGTGACAATTTCACCATAACCCCGTGGGTTACATTTACCTGCCCACACTCCTTTAACCACGTCAGCCTATAAGGATTGGGATGTGGTAGTAAAGGTAAGCCCAACTCCTCAACCATGGTGGTACTTGCCAGATCGCAATAATACTCCTTATCAATAATAATATTGCACACTTTACTGCCCACATGACACCTAGTCTGGAAGGTAGGATCGAACTCATAATTCATCCCTTTATGTAGCTTTCAAAAATTTGAGACTCAAAATAAGAGGGTCCAGATATTGACAAATATCAAGAAGGAATTTAATGTTGATTCGAAAAGGAAAACATTATCAAGAATTTTAAAGAAATTCAAGAAAGTTGTTCTTGAATTTGACTCGAGAGGAAAGAAAATCAAGAATATTGTAGAAATTCAAGAAAGTGGTTCTTGAATTTTGACTAGAAAGGAAAGAATATCAAGAATTTTAATTTGACTTAGAAGGCAAGAAATTATCAAGAATTTAAGGAAATTCAAGAAAGTGGTTCTTGAATTTCATATTGACTTTTTTTTTTTTTTGAATTATGATGAATTTTCGGAATTAATAAAAATAAAAAAAATAATTTTAATAATTTTTTTTTAATAAAATCCCAAAATTCGACACGAACGCAACAAAACAAATGGGACCGGATTTGGATAAGAATCGAATAAAATAAACAAGATTGAATTTTTGACGGATTTTTGTATGGATCAAATAACGAAAAATTTTACTGACACGAATAACAAGATATGGATGATTTTGTGTAGACTCTATGATAAAAACACAAAATCAAACTAGATAGAATAGAAAAACAAAACCTGAATCCAGAGTCCAGCTCTGATACAATATGATGAGAACCCGGGAGGGGGTCCTCGTCGTAGCTCGCGGAATAACGCTTGGAAAGTTCCGAATCCAGGTTGGAACGAACGATAACAATGCAACCCCGACCTCACGACGCAAGAACCGGGGGTATATTAAACCCGATACCCATTACGATGCGGAGATAAGAACCACAAAGGGGGAACGCCACAAGGAATGTCCAGATCCTTGATAAGTTCAATTGTTTTGAACGCCACAAGATTTGAATGTTTATAAGTTCGTTGTTTAAAGGGAAAATCCTCACATTTAGATAGAGTAAAAACACTCAATAATTTTATTCATCAAAAGTATTCTGTTTTTAGATTGAATGGAAAAGCATATAAATAGGCAAAATAAACCCTAGTCGCTAACTGACTCTGAATAGAATTCTAATTACGCTAAAATAACTAAAATAACTAAAATAACCATAATAACCAAAATTGGAAAAAGAATTAAAAACCAAATAAAGGAAATACAAATCAACTAAAATACTAAAAATCCCGAAAATCTGATTCGCGCCGCTTACGGCCGTAAAAGTCGGACTTACGGCCGTAAGTCCTTCTCTGATCAAAATGTCTCAATTATTATTTACGGCCGTGAAGATTGATGTTACGGCCATGAAATTCCATGTTACGGCCGTGAGAACCAAAGTTACGGCCGTAAACGCTGTTCTGCCCAAATTGTGCACTGATAATGTTACAGCCGTAATTATGAAAGTTACGGCCGTAAAAGCTCTTCTGCCTTGATTTCTGACCCTTTGACGTGAATTGAATCTTGACTCGAGTCCAACACAAAACTTGTTCATTTTCCCATGTAGAATATTGTTGAATTGCCCATATCTTGATTTCTCATTTTTTGACGCCTTTTCCGGATCACATCATCCCCTCTTCCTTTAAGATGATTCGTCCCGAATCATAACATTGTTAGCTTCTTTTCCGCATCACATCAAGTTCGAGGTCAAATTATTCTCAAGAGAGGGGGGATGATGTGATCCAAAGTAGGAGACCAAAGGAGAAGTCGGGCTATCGGCAATACAACAACGATCTATGTGGAAAACAGAGCAAGTTTCATGTTGTAGTCGAGCCGAGAAGATGAATGGATCAAGTTGAGTCACAGGGGGAAAGTTCGAGGTACAAAACTAAGGTCACGGCCGTAAGTCTTGCTTTTCACGGGCGTAAGTCACTCTCGGGTCAGAACGAAGAATTCCAATAATTCCAAACTTACGACTGTAAGTCATATGGTCACGGTCGTAACTCCTTGACAGAAGGCTACTTACGGTTGTAAGTGTAAACGTCATTACCGTAACCGTTTGGCGGACCAGATTTCGCGATTTTTGATTTAATTTTTGTTTTAATTTATTATTTCAGTAGATTATGGCCCATTAGCGGATAAACTTAGTTTTATGTCAGTTTTAGTTTATATTAGGATTTTCATTCATTGTAAACAACTACTTTGATATTATTGAGAATTGAAATTGAGTTTTTACTCTTTGAGAGAAAGGAGGATTCCTTTTCTTTTTATTCAAGAACAATACTGAACTTATTAAATATTTGTGAAATATTTGTGGTGTTCCAACTAGAAACTTATCAAAGAATTTGACATCCTTGTGGCGCTTTGAAAACTTTGGATCTTCAATCCGCATCGTCAAGTCGTCGCGTCGTAATTTTTGGGTCAAGGTCTTACCGTCAATTATATCTTTTAATTTCATTATTTTATTTCTTGTTTTCTTGTGTTTGGTTGAATTTAGATATTTCCTATTGTCATGTCATTTGTTCTGCGTGTTTTCGTCGCTTTCCGAAGTGGGATCGCATCAGGTGGTATCAGAACTTGACTCTGAAATCAGGTTTTATCTATCCTAATTTGATTCTGCGTTTTATTCTTAGATTCTGGACAGAATCATCCATATCGTGTTTTTATTTTGTTTGTCGAGCTTTTGTTTCTTGTTCTTCATTTTCTTCATATTTGTGAGTCTTTAATTTAGAAAATATTCATAAAAGTCAAAAGTCGTTATTTTTTTCGTTTGTCATCCAAATTAAGTCACGATTGTTTTCCCGTGTTCGTAGTTGAATTTTTGAGTTTAAAAAAAATTACTTTTTTTTTTTTAATTTCTTTATTTATTCCGAAAATTCATCAACATATATAAATATATATTTCAAAATTCAAGAATCACTTTCTTGAATTCCTTTAAATTCTTGACATTATTTCGCACAAAATTCATTATTAGTCCTTGTGTCAAACTATTCCATTCCATTCCAAATGTATAAACTTTGAGAAAAATCATCATTTGGGAAAGACAACTATCAGTCTTCTTTGCTTGTTATGGTGGAGAAGCGGTTTGAAAAGTGGGGTGTGAAATTGGAGGAAAAATGGGAAGTAGAAATTGCTCAACTGTGTAACGGATATAGGCTAGATCATAAACACAAGGTTGGAATTGGGGATGACCAAAAGATATTTAGAGTTGATAATTTCAAGGAGATGGGAGAGATATTAATGCAGTTAAACAAGGAGATGAGTTCACAAAGAGCAAGAAAAAAATTAACTAAGTTGCAAAGGGAGAGTGAAAGGGAGGTTGAGGCAAAATTACAAAACGGATGAAAGTAAGATTGTAGGGGATTTACAATTAGAGCTTCAGGGTAGGAATATTGAAACTGAGTTGAAATTTGAAATAGTTGATCAAACTCCAAAAATTGAGGTAGAAGATGAGAAATTGGGTAGTAAGGAAGTGAAAGGACATGAAGATAAATTTATTGATGAGGTGCATGGGAAGAAAACTGATAATGTGGGAGTGGTGGTTGAGTGTGAAAAGTTAGAAGAGGTGCTTGACAGTAAAAAAAATAGGAGAGATTGAGCAACCAGTTGCAAAGAAGGAGGGAGGCAAAGAGAAGAGCCTCGTTGTTAGGGGAAATGAATGGGAGATAATGGGCCATAAGTACAAGGATTCATATCTTGTACTTTATGAAACTAACATTCCCCACCCTATTTTATTTCAATCTTTCTTGCAAGTTGATTACACTTGAAAGTTTGAGTCACACCAACCTGGGCCAATTAAGTTCATGTTTCAATATATTCATACTTACCGATTGAAGGAGTGCAACTTATTGAATCCCTGTCATTGAGGCCATAATTTTCCATTTGACTCAGGTGGAGCACTGAAACATCATGAACAAAGCTATGATTCGGGACGAATCATCCTGAAGAAGGAGGGAATGATGCAAATCATGATAGGTTTGATAGAAAGAACTACAATTCAAGCCAAACAAAAGTTCAAACATGTTCGAAGAGCTACAAAGATCAAGCATGGCGGGAATAAAGGAGGCTCAAATCCATTTGCGGTTGAAAACAAAGCTAAAGGGGATTAGAAGGTCATTTACGGCCATAACCAGTGCATTAACGATCGTAACTCAAGCAGAACACTTTTATCCGACAAGTCACTTATGACCATAAATCAATATTCACGGCCTTAAATAAAATCACCATGCGATTGCATGGATTTTGGCCTGCACGATTGTATGGCTATATATTTAGGGTTTTTGCGGATTTTATTTCTTTTACCCTTTTTTGATTATTATGTTAGGGTTTAAGCCTCTATAGTAGCCAGACCTAGTTTAGGTCATTTTTACTTCTTTATATTCGATTATTGTTGATTGTAACAGAGCAGACTTTGATTAATAAAAATTTTATTGAGTTATTTCTCTCCCAAATATTGTTCTTGATTGAACACTTTTGAACTTATCAAGGATTTAATCAAATATTAGTGGCGTTCACCAAATTGTACTTATCAAAGGCGTGGACAACCTTTGTGGCGTTCCCCCATGTTGGTTCTTGTTTTCGTATCGTAACGGGTCTAAGGTTTAATATACCTTAGGTTCTTGAGTCATGAGGCTCTGGTCTCCATGTCAACATCCTTCCACAACCTGAATTCGAAACTTTCCCAGTGTTCAAATCAAATTTCCACGTGTTCTTAGTGATTCCCCTCTCGAGATTGCATCACAAATCCATTGCTTGCAATTAAAAACGTACAAGTCTCATAACAATGATGAATTTTTTGAAATGCTTTTTTACAAGCATTCTTTACCACTTCTCGTACTTCGATAATATTACATAATTACATCATTGTCCATCTTTTCAAATACATCCTTCTCAATATACACAATTGTTCATTAATTACGATGAATGTGGGATGAAGATGGTAGATTTAGGTTGCACGCTTGCAAATTTAAGGGTTTATCTTTGAATTTTAGGGCAAAATCTAACTTGGAGAAATTGAATTCCCCAAGTCGTGCTTCTATTATGAACTTATAGTCAACGGATAAGGGTTTGGGACATTTACACAAATACCAAACTTTTGGTATTTTAAGTGAAACTTGCATCTTTTAAAAGTATAACTCATTAATACTTCCAAAAATTTTATTACTGAAATTTACATTATTCAAAACAAGTATCAAAAGTGTGATACTTATGATACTTTTAAAGTATAACAACATGATGATTTTGATACTTCACAAATTTTAGGATACTTAAGGCGTAATTTTAGTATCATGCCTTGACACTTTCAACATTTTATGATACATCATGAGTCATATATTTCACCAAACAACTTAGAGAAATGATGAAAGCTACTGTTGTAACGCCTTCCAACAATACACCCACTCTGAAGTAGAATGCTAGAGCATCGTTGAAGGAAATGGAGGAGGCATAGAGATGGAGTAACTAGATATGGTTTAAACAGGGACCACATGTGTGTAAATCTAATTTTTTTGGAAGAAATTGAGAACACAAGAGAGGAGAAGAAGATGGGCGAGGATGGTGTGACATGCAGTGAGATTGAATGTAACGGAAAATATTTTCAATTATTGAGATTTTTGGAATTAGAAAGATTGTGAATGATTATTATATGTTAAGTGATGAAATTTACTAGAAAAGTACATGTGATTATATACTTATTCTAGTTCACTGAGACGACCTTGACTGTGTTTTATACTGCACCGAGGGGTCTGATAGGGTATGATAATACCCTGAGGCGATATTGATCGTGTATGATATAGTTCACTGAGGCGATCTTGACAATATTCTAGAATTGATGATCAAAGATCTTTGAAACCAACTTAAGAAGCAGCCTATGCATTTATAACTATAGTATAAATTTTAATGAGAGAGTACATTTTTTGTGAATTTTCCAGTATATTGAGATGTGATGAGATTATATCACTAATTATAGATGAATTATTATATTGTGAATATGGGATGATATTACAAGTATTGTGAATATGTCTCACTTCTTTACTACGATTATATGATGTTATCACGTGAGTTGTTCAGTTATATGAACTCGATTTTCGATTAACATGTATAAACGAGTAAAAAAATTATTCTTGAAATTATTCACTCACTGACCTATCAATTCATATATTTTCCACGAATATTCTTCTCAGGTAGCAGTTGAGTTTCTGGGTAGCGTTTGGAGTTAAACATTTGATTTTGAAGTTAGAGTCACATGAATGTGTTAGCCAGTATGGCTCATTTTATATAACACGTAGTTATTATTTTGGGATGCATGCACATTTTGGATTGCACTTGTGCATCTCACTATGTATTTTGTGTCCATATATACAGTTCATGTTGTTTTCATAATAAAAAATTGATGATTCAACTTATCTCTATTGTAACGTGCATTGTTCTTATATTGTTGAGATTTTTACACATTAATTATGTGTTGGTCAGTCCAAATTACATGAGAAATAATGTCAAAGTTTTTCAAAATAAGTTAAATTTTGTTGAAAATTCTAGCTGCCATGATGATGGGTCCTACTTTTAGTTGGTATCAATCATCTCAGCTTTAGGGTCCACTATTATTACCTGGGGTTGGTTGTGTCATGAACCTTCAATAGCCATTCCATTTCTTGATCTTATTGAGAATCAGATCAAAGTTTCATAGAGAATATTCTTTTCTAGTTGTGTCACTACAAGAAAAGTTGGTTACAGGGACGACTTTTTTCGTCCCTATAGGACGAAAAATTGTTTCCATAGATTTAAAGGGACGAAAAAGTCGTCCCTAGTAATCATCTCTACAGGCTTGTACCAATAAGTTAACAGGGACGATAAAAGTCATCCCAATAGATTCATAATTTACAGGGACGAAAATATCGTTTCTATAACCCTTTTTTCCATCTTCCATGTTCTTCAAGCAAAACGTTTCAATTGATATATTGACATGACAATTTTTGTTTCTATAAATTTTTAATCTGTATGAACGACATACTTCGTCCCTATAAGTGTGAGCTACTAAGACGATCCTTTGTTTCAATAAATATTTGATTTATAGGGACAACTTTAAGATTGAAAAAATGCACCCATATTCCGTATCCTTTGTCGTCCCAATAGATAAAACTATTAGGATGATAATGGTCATCCCAATAGATAAAAAATCTACAAAAACGATATAATTGTCCCAAATATTTTTTTAATACAAAATTAATAAAACTAATTATAATTCAATAATAAGAATGATTTAGAAGAAACATTAAATAAAAATGTAACAACACAAATGAATGGTTTAAAATTTAAATAGAACTTAAATACCATTAATTATATTATCATATTTGTACACAAAAACAAAAGTAGACCAACATAAAGTAGAGCAAAATGCACAAAAACTCCCAACATGAAATAGACATCATCTACAAAAACAAAAGTATCCCAAAACAAAATAGACGAACAGAGGAAGACTAAAGATCAAATAAAGACCGGAATCCTGATATGAAACACGGTAGATTACTCGTAAGCTGCGTGACATATTCATTCATTTGCTGCATGTATGTCTTCATATTGGACTTCAGGGCATTGTTAGCCACAGTAGACAGACTAGTACTAGGTAGGTCCAACGATGTTGTGATGGATGAGTGATAGAGAGAAGTGCCCCTCAAAATCCGTCCAACTGTGCGTCGGTGTCCCCTCCTTTTCCCCAGGACCTTAAGAACAACATCGTGCTCCTTAACACTCACACTAGAGATGGCTTGCTGCGTTTACTCCTCCCGTTCCTTCACCATTTTTTCCTATTCAAAATAGTCGTTAATTAATGTTCAATATAAAAAAACAATAGTAATATATCATAGTATGAAATTTTACTTACATAATCTTGCACAGCCTATTCGTTCACCCACTTACCATTTCTCTTATGGTTGACTCGAAAAGTTTCTATGACACTCGACCACTCTTGGGTTTCGCGATCTTGCTGGATAAGTATGTAGTATGAAATGACTAACTCAAACGTATTTCATAATTTGAAAATGAAAATACATTTCCAAAAATATATGGTATACTAACCATATCGAAACGCACAGCAACGGTTTTTGAAACCTGAAACTGGCAAATTTTTTTTATTATTATTTTTTCACTTTTTTCTTCTTCGAAATGTCCTATAAAAAATTGAAATTAATAGAATGTGAATACTAATATTTAATGAAAATTTATTTAATAAATTAAGAAATTGTACTTACCTAAAAAAATTTACTCGATGAGTGCTCAATGTACTTTTCTCAGACGTCTGTATTCAGGCCACGACTAATTTTGTAATAGGAAAATTATAATACTTCCTAGTATGTGTCCAATCAATTTCAACTACTCTATCTTATACCACTAAATTTATGTAGTACTAGTGTACTACAGGTCACTCTTTGAAGGAACAATCTAAAGTTATGGTTTGAGTTGCTTGAAAAGCTAGGTACACTTTTGAATTTCAACAAAGTGATGCGAAATATGACCAGGAAATAAAATATAATGGTTGACAGTAATCAATTTTCGGGACAATAACCAACAATTTTTCCTAATCGATAGAAGTCTCATGTGAAAAATTTCTTTTTCCAACCTTCCCACAAAAAATCTCAAATAAAACCTTTTTCTCTTTATCCAAAATCTGTGAACAATTTTTTTTATATAAATTTCTTAAGAACCCATCATTTCCATTGTAAAAGTTTTACCTTAAAAACCCCACAAGTTCACATGACATGCAAAATCCAAAACCTAATAATCAATACCTATCATCCATATTGAAAATGGTAGAGTCATACCTGGAACAGATCCAAAAGTGTCGTGAATTGTATGGTGAGGCTTAAGTAAACTGCTTGACCATATATGCCAAAAAGAAAAGGAAAAAGAATTAAATGGGCAAACAAGCTTGAGTTTCGAAATCAATTAATTCACCCAAAAAGCAAACCCACAAACTTTTTTCACATAAACAAACAAATACATATTCAGAAGTTATGTAAAATGGGGATTTGAAAACTATTATTACTTTTACTAGATAGCTAAAACAAAGAACTTCCACTAAAACAAGCTTGGGACAATAGCTTACTTGTGATGAAAATTTATTGAAGTCTTGTGCCTGATGAGTTTCCATAGAGGGGATTGTGAGAGTAGGGTTTGTATTTTGTGAAGAAGGAGAGGGAGATTATAGTCGGATTGAAATTATGGAAGGCTAAGGCCTGTTCTCTTTGCAGTTTTCAATCCATTTTGTGTTTTTAATTTTTGAAAATATCGAAAACGCGTTCACTTTACCTATTTTTAGAAATGTGTTTTTCAAAATACAAAAAATAAAAATAAAAATATAATAATAATAATAATAATAATAATAATAATAAATACAAAGGAAACTCAAAACGAGTTTATTACGTTTTGGATATTTTGTGTTAAAAAGTCCAAAATGCGCGTTTTGGATTTTTTTTTTTTTTTTTAATGTGAGACACTACCTTCACTTGAAGTTCTTATATTATTTTGTCATTATATATAGATCCATGTTAAGAATTTTTTTTTGTAAATTATTTATTTATTTATTTATTGTAAATGTGAGACACTTCCTTCAATTGAAGTTCTTCTGTTATTTTGAGATTATATATAAATCCATGTTAAGATTTTCTTTTTCTTTTTTTTTTTTAATAAATTCTTTTTTATAATTTTTTTTTATTTAAATGTGAGACACTTCCTTTACTTGAAGTTCTTATATTATTTTATCATTATATATAGATGCATGTTAAGTTTTTTTTTTTGGATAAATGTGAGTCACTTCCATCACTTGAAGTTCGATCTTATGTTATTTTTTTCATTATATATAGATCCATGTTAAGATTTTGTTGGTATGAGGTTGGATTTTTGTTTAGCTGAAACAATATTAAGAATGAATTTATTGACATAGAGAACTAACTGATTTATTCATATCCATGGCTCTTCCAATTAAATTCTATAAGAAATTTCTTACTGGCCAGTTTAAAGTAAGGAATATAAATCACTTCTCTCTTTTATTCAAATTCTAAACCATGTAATTTATAAATAACATACCAACATCATCAACGAATTCTTAAACTTAAAATCTATATTATGTTGTATATAACAAACATAGAAGATTAACTCCAAATAACAAGATTGGAAGTCCCTGGTCAATAAGACATTCACTTACTATATTCATGCTTAATAACTCAAATAACATCAATAACCTCTAATAATGGCTAAAATTTGAATAAAATCAAAATCCTCATACACCCAAAAAAAAATAACTAACACAATTTTACTCACCTCTTGAAGTTAAGAAGGAATTTCATAAATAAGATCTTGAGATTCAAAAGCCGATTCCAATTTCTTCCATTTTTCCCTCTCCTTTTTCTTCCTTCTCTTCTTCATTTTTCTTTCCTTTTTCTTCTCGGTTTGCTCTCTATTTGTTTTATTCCAGCCTCTGTCGACTTTTGGGCTCCAAAATTGAGAGAGAGGAAATGGTCACTTATCTTCTAGTTAAATGGATAAGGAATACCTTAATTGCAATTCAAGCCCCCAACCTTCATATGATATAGAACAAGTCCTTAACTTCCCTTAACTGCAAACCAACTCTCTAAATTTCCATTTTCTATCATCTCAACCCTCAAGCTTTTGTAAATTCAACTTAAGTCCCAATAAAATTATTTGTTCAACTTAAGTTCTTGGTCGACTTGATCGTTGAATATTTGACTTTGACTAAATAACTCTTTTATTTTTGACTAGCACAAAAAAGGATTATCACAATCTTACCCCTTCAAAAAATTTCGTCCTCAAAATTCACTTGATTAGGCTAGAACCGTATGAAAATATCAAACACATATATAACCATCACTTACACAAGTTACCTCTTCACTAAATGATTTCGCCATTAAAATTTAACTGAATATAGATCTCAATCTTTCTCATGTTGCATCGATTTCAAAGTCGACTCTTATCAGGTATTTTAAGTCAAACTTCCTTTAACGATTCTAATAACCTCAGGACATAAATTAAATCTGATACAATGAATAAATATCAAATTCATGCTTTAAATATCATCATAAGGATCAAGATAAGATATTCCCAAATTTTTATTATACCCAATCTTGGAGAAATTCAATAATTTCCCAAATTGAAGTTCAAGAATACTACTTTCCATGTTCTCTAAAATTTCAAATTATATCATCTTTTCAATTATCCTCTAATCAAATTCTTTCCCATAACAATGGTTACATATTTAATATCAAATAACTTTACTTTGCGACCTCTGTCTCAACAAAATAAATTCTCCAAATTTTCAAGTATCTCATATAACCTCGAAATGATCATTTTTATCTAGTCCTTACAATCAACTCCATGAATGATAATGATAAATAATAAACCAAATCATTGATAGCGTACCCTTTAAATTCTAAATCATGTGTCTTCAACACAATTTGTAACTTTATTATTCTTCTTAAAACACTTCTTAAATCCTGATATAAATCTACCATAAATCGAAACACCAATCATCTTTATATACAAGAACAAATATTTCCCAATAATTTAATCAGTTTTGAGTTTCTGAAACAAAGTTGTCATATTTCCTTAACAAACCCATATGAATTTTTGCACTCTCCATTCTATTAGTTAAGCAAGGAGACAATTTAATGAAATTCCATAAAGAAACAATACTATCATTTAACCCATAGAATTTCTACACTTTTATTCCACAAAAATATCAAGTCCCTATCATCAATAAATTAGACTTCCGAAAATCAAATAATGAATATTTATCAAGATTACATAACCTAACGATACATTTCCACAATCACACTGATGATCATCTTAGACATAAACATCCAATAAACAACCCAATTGGTTCTCCATATATCTCATGGAAAATAGAACTCAATAAGAATTGAATACTTTTCTCACATTTAAAGTAAAACAAACAATAACCAAAACTGCATCACCAAAATTTTAAGTAAATTCATCTTATCTTATGACTAATAACGAAACTTCCCAATCATAAATCATATTTAACAATAATCCAACAAATAATCAAGATAAGATTAATTAACTTAATAACTTGATATCATCACAATACTCTTCAATAGGCAATCATAACATCCATTAACTTTCTATCAACCATATCTTGTAGTAATCATGTAACATGTCACTTATCTTCATATCATATGACCTCAATATTTAATCATGTAAATTTCCTTAAAACCGTCATATTCATCCCATCAATCTTTACAAATCTATATACCACTGAATTTCATATACTAATATTTTCACCTCAATAATTCTTGAATTCTACATCTCTTTACACTTGCTTTAAGCAACACCTTACCCCATGATAAGTAATCGTTGTGAAGTCTATCCTTATTTTTCTCAAACCTCTTGTAATCAAATAGCCCAAAAATATTTGAAAAAATAGAAGTCACATGAACATCAATTCCATCTCTGTGTAATATATCTAACATATTGTTATTCACCAATCAACATTCAACATAATATCATCTTATCATGCGGGAGAATCTAATCATCTTTTACATTTATAGACTATCATGATTTCTGAACAATCTCTATATAAGTAGCGAAAACTCACAAAATTCTAATAATCAATTAACTTTCATATACTAGATTACATAAACCACATTGCTAATAAACAACTATTAATGCTTTCAATCATCTTATCATTGAAAATGATATTTTTCCATACCAATTGCTCATGAATCAACTGGAAATATCTTTTCATAATATCAACTTTCATACCTTCGAGTAACAATTTGAGTTTAAGACAGAACTGAGAGCCTTTGATTTCAGCCACCAAGACATCTGCTCACATATGATATATGCATGTTATGCTAATGCATAACAATGATAACTTCCAAACTTTACAAACCATGCTCGGATACCAATCTGACACGATCTGTCCCGAATCACCCAAATAGACCCTAGACATGACGTGCTCCGATGATGGATGTCAGCTAGATGTCAAACCCACCACCAATGCTAACAGCTACCTACTATCAATCATGTGATAAATAATAAAAAAAATCATGTTATTTCAAAAAGAACTTGGCCCAAAGTGGCAATTAAATGCTTTTAGTAAAATAGTAACCTGCACATGTCAGATGAAGGTAGCTCCAAAATCAACACTCTTCATACTTCCAAAACTCAACTGTTACCTGTCAAGAAAAATGGTGGGAAAATATATGAGTTGACAGCTCAATGAGTGGAGAATTTCGAAAATAATCATATTTTCTCATTTATACGTTTTTATTTAAAATCAAGTTTATATCACTTGACGATTCACAAAATAACATCATATATTTTCACATCACATCATCAGTAGTCTACCGTCAGCATAGTATGTAATATCTAGTTATGGTCATACCCTTACAAATCTCACAAAAATGTACCCACTGAATATAATATGTAATCTGGTAATATGCTAGCAGACTACCTCTCGGGCTAGTCTCTAAGACCTCATATAACCAATTCTAAAACATGGCTAAGATCACCTCCTTGAACTATATCATACACGGTTTAACCGCCTCGAGGTAATATCCGACCCGGTCAAGACCCCTAATTGTATTATAGAACACAGTCAAAGCCCCTCAGTGAACTAGAAGAAGTATATAATCATGGGTACTTTGTGGTGGATTTCAATATCACGTTACTTTTCACAAATAATCATTTCACAATCTTTGTAATTCCACAAATCTCGTATTCTCATAATATTTCACAATAATCACGTCATTGGACAAATAAATGACATAATCACGTTTAGCGTAATTATATAAGAAATTATCAATATTTAAAAATAATTAAAATTTTCCACTCACCAAGTTATAGACTAGAAACTAAGCCGATCAATAACCATTTTCAATCTCCTCTTTACCACCTGAATATGATATAAATAATCAAATTAATGCTACCATATGAAGTAGCCTTAAAATTTAAGTGCAAGATAAAGAAACCTGATTTCTTTATACTCCCGTATATCCCCCAATTAAATAACCCACGCAATTGACCAGTAGATCAAATTGTAAAAGTAAGCATTTCCAGCCAAAGTTCGCAATTTTGTACACTTTTATTCAACCCTTTTGTTCTCATCTCGAGTCAATTTCATATGTATTTATGTATATACATACATACATATTCATATCCATGGCTCTTCCAATTAAATTCTATTGGAAACTTCTTACTGACCAGTTTACAGTAAGGAATTTAAATCACTTCTCTTTTCTATTCAAATTCTAAACCATGTAATTTATAAATAACATACCAACAACATCAACGAATTCTTAAACTTAAAATCTATTTTATGTTGTATATAACCAACATAGAAGATTAACTCCAAATAACAAGGTTGGAAGTCCCTGCTTAATAATCTTCCAGTAGACATTCACTTACTATATTCTTGCTTAATAACTCAAATAACATCAATAACCTCTAATAATGGCTAAAATTCGAATGAAATCAAAATCCTCATAAACCCAAAAAAAAAAAAAAATAACTAACACAATTTTACTCACCTCTTGAAGTTAAGAAGGAATTGCATAAATAAGATCTTGAGATTCAAAAGCCGATTCCAATTTCTTCCACTTTTCTCTCTCCTTTTTGTTCTTTCTCATCTTCATTTTTCTTTCCTTTTTCTTCCCAGTTTGCTCTCTGTTTGTTTTATTCCAGCCTCTGTCGACTTTTGTGCTCCAAAATTGAGAAAGAGAAATGGTCACTTATCTTCTAAATATATGGATAAGGAATAGCTTAATTTCAATTCAAGCCCCCAACCTTCATATGATATAGAACTTAGTCCTTAACTTCCCTTAAGTGCAAACCAACTCTCTAAATTTCCATTTTCTATCATCTCTACTCTCAAACTTTTGTAAATTCAACTTATGTCCCAGTAAAATTATTTGTTCAACTTAAGTTCTTGTTCGACTTGATCGTTGAATATTTGACTTTGACTAAATAATTCCTTTATTTTTTACTAGCACAAAAACGAGTTACCACAATATCTATGGAAAGGATACGTCCACCTCATGTAAACCGGTCCACCAAGAATTACTTCTTCAGGAAAATGCATCAAAAGGTGAATCATAATGTCAAAAAATGCCGGGGGAAAAATTCTTTCAACCTTGCACGTTATGAGTATAAGCTGTTGTTGAGCATTAACCATGTCACGAACTTTTATTGACTACACACACAACTTTTTGAAAAATGTACAAAGTTCAATAATAGTTGATGAAATCATCTTGTTCAGAAATGTTCGACACCCAATGGGCAACAATCTTTGCATGATGACATGGAAATCATATGACTTCAAACCAATTATTCAGCTTTCATTTGGCACAATGTTCTTCCTTAGATTCGATGCAAAACCATTGGGAAATTTTATTGAACTTATAAAATTGCAAATCGACGATCTACATCAATACATGTATAATCCACTGCAGGCTTCATCCATCGTCCCCTATCTTCATATAAGTGCATCTCGGGTCTGATTCTTAATTTCATCAAATCACATCTCGTATTGTGTGTATCTTTATATTTATGAGGATCACCCAAAAAGGTACCCATCAAGCTATCACACATATTCCTTTTCACAAGCATGACATTGAGATTGTGTTTCAACTTATTCGTTGACCAATAGGGCAACACATAAAAAATGCTCTTCTTCCTCCAATTTAGCTCATCCTTGTCTCGTTTTCTTTTAACACCCCCATAGCTACGGTGTTTTCTCGGTGTTCTACTTTTGACATGAGTAAGTTGCTAAAGGATATCTGCACTACTCAATTTAGGAGGTGGCCTTTTTCTCTCTGTTTGACCGTTGAAAGTACCATCATTTCTTCAATGATGAGTACTTGGTATGAAAAGTCGATGACTCAAATAAGCTGTTTTACCGATGACATCCATCAACAGTGTCTCTTCATTGCAAGTTGGACATGCGTCATAACCCTGTCCACTCCATCTCGATAAACTACTCCGAGCAGGAAAATCACTAGCATCCCATAACAACACTACTCGCATTTTGAATATATTGTTATTAATAGATATGTCATAGGTATCAATACCAGATATCCACAATTCCTTCCGTTCATCAACTAATGGACGTAAAAACACATCATATCTTTTCCAGGTGATTGGGGACGAAGGATCGAAAGGGTTAACATTAAGTTTACTTCTTTCGTACAAAACTATAGCGACCCGAATTTTAAAATGCACGTTTTATAACTTAAGTTGTGTCGCTACGACATTCCTATCAAATTTTAGAATTTATTTTACGTCCATCGAGTTGTCTAGCAAAACATTTAATATAAGAATTCAAAACAATTTTTAATCTTTAAATTCGATTTATTTGATGGGGTCGAAATTTATACCCAACATCTATTTTAAATTATCTTTAGTACAATATTCGTTTTTAGCCCAAGTTTAAGTCCATGATCAACCCAAAGCATAGTCCAATATTGGCCCAACTATATCCAAATCTTAATCCAAATAGTAGGGCTCTTCAACATATCAAAACCAAATTCAGATTTCCATCTCCAAAACTTCACTCTCGGCAGAGCCAAACCCACAAGAAATATGGGTATTTCAACAAGGTTAATCTTTCAACTCTATTGTTTGCCAAAAGTCAAAGTTAGTCCTCAAATTCATTTTAATTCTCTCATCATGCCAAAAATTTTAGTATTCTTCAAATTAAATTTAAAATATTCTCTAAGATCGTCATCTTGGTCCTAACCTTTCTAATTTTGGTATTTAGACCCTTTGGATTTAAAGATTTATCAAACTACTTATTCCCTTTATTTTCAAAAAGTTCAATCAAGTCCCAAAAAGTTTTAATTCAAACTTAGTATTCTAAATTATGTTTATTTAAATTTTTATTACTACACGACGTCAGGGGAAAAGTTTAAAGTAAGTTGTCTTACATCCTTTCAATTTCAAGAAAAATTCAAGACTTTGAGGTGGGGTTTACTTTAAAGCAATTGTGATTATTTTTCCATATTATTTCTTAATGTGTGATTTTAATTGTGATATAATGCTTCTATGTTTTGAAAAAGGTTTCCAGGGACCGTAAATAGGTCCGGGGTCGAAATTGGGTCCTTGGAATTGTCCCACAGTGCACAATTTTATTTAGCGCTAATAGCATCTTGTCTGGGACCGTAAATAGGTCCAGGCTTGAAATTGGGTCCTTGGGGATGTCTCACAGTATATTTTTAAAAGGAAAGTTTTCATTGGCATTATATTCATAATATGATTTCATGTTTGGATTTAACTAGACTGATTGTTGTATCTCACTAAGTATAATTCGTTATGCTCACCCCACTATTTTCACCCTTTCAACTTAAGGGCTCAGCAAGGCAAAATAATGAGCTGGGCCATATTTATCAAATTATAGAGCATTTAATTTATAAATTTTTAAAACGAGTATATAATTCGAGAAGTGTGAATTCTGGGTCAATCAAATTGGTTTTCTTGGACATGTGGTTACCGTGGATGGTATTGAAGTCGATCCAGTCAAGGTTGAGTTTGTCACTAACTGGAGTGCACCAACAAATGTAAATGAATTTCGTAGTGTCTTAGGATTGGCTGGATATTATCGAAGGTTTATCGAAGGATTTTCGAAAATAGCTGGACGGATAAGTACGAGAAGAGTTTCCAAGAACTAAAACAGAAATTGATATCTGCACCAGTTTTGGCTATTCCAGAAGGGTTAGAAGGTTTTGTTATCTATAGTGATGCATCAAAACAAGGTTTGGGATGTGTAATGATGCAGCATGGGAAATTGATTGCATATGCCTCTAGACAGTTGAAACCACATGAGCAAAACTACCCTACACATGACTTAGAATTGGCAGTTGCAGTTCATGCTTTAAAAATATGGCGACACTAACTATATGGTGGTAAGTGCAAGATATACACAGATCATAAGAGTCTCAAGTATTTCTTAACTCAAAAGGAATTGAATATGAGATAGAGAAGGTGGTTGGAGTTAGTTAAGGATTATGACTGCACTGTCCACTACCACCCCGGCAAAGCCAATGTTGTTTTTGATGCACTTAGCCGGAAAGGTAAAGGACAGTTAGCTACCCTAACCAGTTAAGAACAGTTGATCAAGTATTTTGCTAGCATGAGACTTGAGGTTTTGACTCCTCCACGTCGTACAACTGCAATTATAGATGCTTTGGTTGTTCAACCGACTCTCTGAGACAGAATTAAAGAAGCTCAGGGTAAGGATAAATCTTTGTGCAATATTAAGGACCGAGTACTCGCTGGAAGTATTAAAGGATTTCAAGTATCAACTGATGACACTCTCGTGTTCAAGGGAAGACAATGTGTAACGAAGGATGAAACCTTGAGAAATGAGATTTTAGAGGAAACACATTATTCACCTGATACTACACACCCAGGAGCTACAAAGATATACCAGGATCTATGAAAAATTAATTGGTGGAGAAACATGAAGAGTCGATTGGCTTATTTGTTGAGAAATGCATGACTTTTCAACAAGTTAAAGTTGAACATCAACGTCCATCTAGATTGTTGAATCCACCTGAGATTCCAAAATGGAAGTGGGAACACATAGCTATGGATTTCATCGTTGGACTTCCTAGATCAGCTAGACGTCATCAAACTATATGGTTCATAGTTGATCGTTTGACAAAATCTGCTCATTTTCTACCAGTGAAGATGACTTTCAGTCTAGACCAGTATGCTTAGTTGTACATCAGAGAAATTATAAGATTGCATGGTGTACAAGTGATGAGGTTCGAAGCGCGGAAAAAACGCCGAAAAGTTCCAAACTCAGGTTGTGGTTGGACGGATGAATCATGACCCGATATTCACGACTCGATGGCTCGATGATGCGGAATAAAGAACCACGACTTTCGAAACGCCACAAGGATTTGCCCAATCTCGTTGATAAGTCTCTGATTTGAACGCCACAAATATTCTAGCAAATATTTGATAAGTTCGGTATTTGAACGCCACAAGAAATATTCTTGATAAGTTCGAAAAATATAGGAATCCACCTATAACTTTTATTGAATCCTCAATAAAAACTGTTTATATCAAAATCAAATCTGAATTACAATGAATGGAAAAAGCGTACATATAAGCAAACAAAAACCCTAGCCACTAATTGACTCAAAATAGAATTCTAATTAAGCTAAAATACTAAAATAGGCAAATAACTTAAAAACCAAAAAGGAAATAAAATAATTAAAAATCTTCAATAAATCTGGCCGCTACTCAGTTACGGCAGTAAATACCGCAGTTACGGCCGTGACGAATTTGATTACGGCCGTAAGTCATGTTCTGCCCAAAAATTGCGATAGCTGCGTTACGATCGTAATTCCAAATGTTACGGCCGTAAAAGGCCTGCTGCTTAATTTTCTGGTTCTTTTCGACACGGTTTGATCTTCAAAGCTCGTCGAACCTGTTGAATTCTTGTTTTGGCTTGAATATTTAAATTTCCCGTCAAGCCTGCTATGATTCTGATTGTCGAGGGTTCGGAACACATCATACCCTCCTTCTTTAGGATGATTCGTCCCGAATCATAGCTTTGTTCCTGTTGTTTCACTTCACCTCCTGGATCGAACGGAAAATTATTGCATCCATGTAATGAATTCAATAAATTATGCTCCTTTGATTGGAAAACATGGAAGAGATGGATCTTGAACTCCCTTTGCCATACGTAGTGTGGTTTAAGCTTCCAAACATAATTAATCTGCAAAAAAGATTTAAACAAAATGGGGAGGGACATGTTAGCTTCATGAGGTACAAGGAGTGGATCCTTTTATTCATGATAAACCATCACCAACTCCACTTCTTAAACCACGAGGTTCTTCTCTTCGCCTCTTTTCTCTTTTGCAACTTCTTGTTCAATTTTTTCATCTTCAAACTCAACCACATCTCCTAACTCCACACTTTTATCACCATGCTCGTGCACTACCTCATCACTACCCAAATGTGGATCTTCCAATTCAACGATCAAATCTTGAACTTCCACCTCAACTCCCGATTCGTTCCCCTCATTATCAACAATTTAATTCTTAATCATTTCCTCGCTACCCAACTCCACCTTATCCTCATCAAATTTTGGAGTTTGTTTATTTGTTTTTAATTTCAACTCTCCCTCCTTCTTATCAACATCCGTATCCCCACGATGCCTCCTATTACACCACTTTTCACTCTCCTTCCTTACCCTCCTCGAGTCTTCTAGTCCTTCCTCTAATGTCAACTCGTATAGTACGCATGTTTTCCCTTTCTTAAGGAATTGGTATATGTGTATACTCTTATCATAAACAGCCTCCCTCCTACGTTTCCAAGGTTTTCCCAATAAAATATGATAAGATTTCAATGGCACTTCATCACACCATACATCCTCACTATACCTTTCCTGGGTGATAGGCACTAGAACTTGTTTGGTTACTTTGAAATTCCCAAACTCCCTCATCCACGTCATTCTATAAGGTTTATAGTGTGGTTCTAGGGGCAATCCTAATTTTTCAATCATGGTGCTACTAACGAAATTAGTAAAACACTTTCCAATAATTGCCAAACTGCACCCCTTATGATCCACATAACACCTAGTTTGGAATAAGGAGCCCGGATCATAATCCATTCCTTATGTGACGTTAAAAAAAATATTTAGAATGAAGAGGATTTAGACATCAAATAGCAAGAATGACTTTTATTGACTTGGAAGGAAATGAATACAAAGAATTTTAAAGAAACTCAATAAAGTGGTTCTTGAATTTTGGAATGACTTTTTTTTTTTTTTTTTTTTAATAATGGATGAATTTTCGAAAAAAATAAATTAAAAAAATAAATTTTTTTTAATATATAAATCCGAAAATTCGAATTGATGAGGAAAATTGAGATATTTTAATAAATTTGGAATTCAAAATGATTTTGAAAATAATACTTTGAATAAATAATTAAAATAACATAATTTTAGAAATTCGGATTTTAATTTAAAATCGAACAAATTCGATATTTCTTGACTTGGCTAGACGAATTCGTCGCGGCTTTAACTTCAAAATAATTGGTGAAATAGTAGCGACACAATTTTCTAAATATTAAAATAATTATTTATTGCATAAAAATTCTGGGTCGCTACAATACAAAACATTGCATAAACTGATAGGCTGAAAGTCCTATAGAGTTTCAGGTGACTGCATTTTCAGAATCAAAACAATATTAGTATCATTGATTGAGCATAGAGAATGACCATTATTAAGCACATCTAAACAAACCTTAGTAATGGCAGGAAATAATAGCTTCCAGTGGCGCTAATAAAAGGCCGCATGAAACCCATCGGGACTCGGATCTTTCAAATGTCCCATACCTTTAAGGGCCACCTCAACCTCTTCAACATCAAAGGGGCTTTCCAGAATTAGTAAATCATCTGGAGAGAGAGAAGATGTGATCCCCTTGAACCCATCCTCAAGATCAGACTCTAATGGTTGGGAACTCGTGAATAACTCCAAAAAATAGTCCTCTAATACCTTTGTGATCTCTTTATCCGTTGATACCCACCTCCCAGAACTGTCTTGTAACCTCTTGATTGAATTTTTTTGTTTCCTATTGGAAGCTTTAGTATGAAAATACTTGGTGTTTCTGTCACCTGATTTTAGCCAGTCAGCACGGGACCTTTGTTTCCAGTATAATTCCTCCCTAGTTAACAAAGAGGATGCTTCTTTTTCCAGTGAAAAGATCTCCTCCATTAAGTCACAGCTATTATGGGCCGAGTACAACTCAGAAATCTGCTTTTGCACCTCTCTCAATCATCTTCTTCAATTTCCAAATTGTTGATTGTCCCATGCTTGAAGTGCACCACCGCATCCTTGTAAGGTACCCCTAAGATCGGACACAGAAGAACCTTTATCCAGTAATGTCGTCCCTAACCTCCATTCATTTCTAATCACCTCCTCATAGCCTTCCTCTAGCAACCAAAAAGGTTCAAAACGAAAGGAATGCCTGCCCCTACAATATCCCTCAATTTTGGTCGTCCTTTTGTTTTTAGTAAGATAGGCCGATTATCTGACTGAGAGAAGTCCAGATATTCCACCTGTGCTAGGGGAAATAAATCTTGCCACGCACTATCACTAAAGAATCTATCAAATAGTTCTTGGATGTTTTGAGATGCCAATCTTTTATTATTCCAAGTGAAAGATGTCCTTGCCCCAAATTTGCCTCAGTCCTCACTCATGTAAGACTCCTTAAAAATCCATCATTGCCCCTAGTGGTCGAGTCGACCCCCCTACCTTTTTTTTGTAGCTGAGAATTTCATTGAAGTCTCCCCCGCAAACCCAAGCCCCTGGATGAACACACCGAAGACGGTGAAGAAGCTTTGAAGAGTGATGACGTCTCTCTGGCCTTGGATCCCGATAAAATCTTGTGAATCGCCAATGTGGTTGACCAGGAGTGTCGATAAAAGCATCAATATGACCCCGAGAAAAGCTCAAAATGGATACTTCCACATCCTCATTCCACATCAACAGTAACCCTCCACTCCGCCCTCGACTGTCCACCACCAAACCATGGTCCATCCCAACTTTAAATTTGAAATCGCCTGCCTTAGCTCCAAATAACCTAGTTTCAGACAGAAAAACTAGGTTAGGGGAATGAATCCGGATTAGGACCGCCCACACCGTGTAAAGGTTCCCCGCCCCTTGCACGTTCCAGCATAGGTAACTAATTGGGCTCGGCGGCTCTGTTCCACGGTGTCCGCCGCTAAAGAAGAATAAACAAGGCTACTATCATCACCACTGGAACACTTCTACCTTCACCTTCTTGGTCTGCAAAAAACATCAAGATTCTCCAAAGCGGCCCTTTTAGAACTAAGCACCAACGTCTCACCTACGAACCCTATCACTCTTCCCTCCATCTCGAAACTCCACCGCCTCCTTTGATCTACGCTCCCGAGCTCGTCTTTTCCATGATTTCCCCCTAACACCTTCCCCCCTTCAACAAGTCCCTTATCATGTGTATAATTAACATCCAAGCTCATCACATCCACCCCAATATTCACCCTCCCCGCCCTTTCCTCAAGTCTCCAGTCTCCTTTTGCATCATTCCCCAAGAACCCTTCACTCCCTACCAAAAACACGCCCCCACCCAAGACACTCCCAATAATAGCTCCTTCATCAGCAACATATCCTCCACATTCATGCCCACCATCTGCACTGGGAAACTCCTCAGTTCGTTCCCGATCACCCTTCCCTATGGAATCCATCGCTTGTTTGAGAAGACCAGCAGGAGCCTCATCAATATTGTTGCCTTCGCAACTTCTCCGGTGGATGCCTCACCAAGCTCTTGCCCCTTCCCATCAGAATCCCCGCTAGAGCCTCTCCTCCCAAACCCAGGACTTCTCCCCACAGGGTGAGGGACGTACATCCAAGGACCGAACTTCTTGCCAGATACAACCACATCAAAGTTCTTATCGCACTCCAAATCTTTATGACCAAGAATCCCGCATCCACGGCAGAATTTCGGAAATTTTTCGTATTGAAACAAGATTAATAAATTAGATGGGGGATCTCCCGCATACACTCGAATGACCCTCCACCATGGTCTGGTAATATCAAAACTTACCCAAATGCGAACACTCTACCCGTCGAGATCAATGTCCTCCACCATACCAATGGATTTTCCCCACTACTGAACACACTGTTCTGTCGCCAAAGCAAGGGGTACATTCCTCACCTGAATCCAAAATGAGGCAAAGGAGAAACATGTGGCCCTCACATCCCCTAGCCTGGATGGCTTTGCAAGAACAATTAAGTTTTTGTTGAACGACCAAGGTCCACCCGCCAATACCCGCTGTCGATCAGAATTGGATCCAAAAGTGAATATGAAAGTTTTGAAACCCTCGTATTGTTCAATAGAAAATTGAAATTCAGTGCGCCGGATAAGCCGGAGCACATTACACAGACCCTCCTTTTTCACAGCGCAGCTTCCCAATTTCTTCCCAAATAAGCAACGATCAATTCGTGATTTCCCTTCTGTGAGTAGTTTGTTATTTATGCAATGTAATGGTTCGATTTACTATTTCAAATGGTTTCATAAATGTTTTCAATTTTATCGAACATTACAGTTTATTTAATGTTGCAAAAAAATGAATTTCAATTATTTCTTCCGCAAAAATATTATTCGAAAAAAATTTAGACAGAAAATGACGTAGTGAACCGGGTATACGGAACTCGGGGCGCTACATGTACAAACTCATTTCTAAAACTATTGCTAACCGTTTGAAGAAGGTGTTACCGAATCTGATCTCTGAAACCCAAGGAGCCTTTGTACCCGGTCAATTAATCACTAACAATGCCATTGTGGGGCTAGAATTTTTGCATTCTATGGGTAAGAAGAAAAATGGGCGCAAGGGGGTCTATGCCCTTAAGCTTGATATGAGCAAGGCCTATGACAAGGTCGAGTGGCGGTTTATTATTCGGGTGATGTCCAAGATGGGATTCCCATTGCGGTGGCAGAACTTAGTGTTGAAGTGCATGAATACTTCCGGGTTCAGTTTTCTTATCAATGGAAAGAAACATGGATGGATGATTCCAACTCGAGGGCTTCGAAAAAGCTGCCCGTTATCCCCATATCTATTTCTCTTATGTGCAGAGGCGTTTTCGGGTTTGCTTGGCCTTTCTGAGAGAGAGGGTCATATATCAGCTATTCAGTGTTCTCAGGGAAGTCCTAAGATAATGCACTTATTCTTCGCAGATGATTCTTTGATTTTTCTTGGTGCCAGAAGGACCGAATGTTTGGCCTTGCTTAACATTTTATCCTACTACGAAAGAGCATCAGGGCAGCGAATCAATTTCAATAAGACATCTATATCCTTCACTCCCAATATCTCAATCCCTGTTCAGGATCAACTCAAATTACTTTCTGGGATTGGACAAGTCGGCCTTCAGGGCTTGTATCTCGGCCTTCCTGTGGCGGTTGAAAGGGACAAACGACATACCTTCCTTTTTTTGAAAAAAAAGGTTTAGAACCGTATAAGGGGGTGGAAACCGGGTTTATTCTCATCTGGTGGTAGAGAGGTGTTAATTAAAGCTGCTCTTCAGGCTATTCCCACATATGTCATCAGTATATTCAGGCTTCCAGGGTCAATCTGCAATGAGCTGCGATCTCTTATGTGGGATTTTTGGTGGGGAGGTGCAGAAACGACAAAGAAGACCCCTTGGGTGGGATGGGAGACTATGTGTAAATCATAGAGTGCTGGTGGATTGGGTTTCAGGGATATGCAAGCTTTCAACAAAGTTTTAATTGCCAAGCAAGCTTGGAGAATACTGCAATATCGTGACTCATTGATGGGGGAAATTCTTAGAGCCAAATACTTTCGAAACTCAGATTTTTTGGAAACTCGGACGCATGGAGGAGAATCTGTGATATGGAGGAGTATCTTATGGGGGAGGGATCTTCTGAAGAAAGGATTACGGTGGCGAGTGCGGGACAACCAACATATTAGAATTTTCCATGATCCTTGGTTACCACGTGATGGCTCTTTTCTACCATTCACACCACAGGTCCCAGGTCTTCATAAGGTTGCTGAATTAATATCAGCTTCGGTTACTGGGAGGAAGCAGTTATTAAGAGGCATTTTTGGCTCGTTGACGAGCATTTCATTTCTTCTATCCCTCTCATCCAGGAAAGCCGGCTGGATAAATTAATACGGAATTTTGAAGCCAGTGGAGTCTACTCAGTGAAAAACGGGTACCGGTTGGCTAGAGAAGTGGGGGACCGTGAGGTGGGGTAGTCAGAAGGATCGTTGTGGTGGAAGATACTTTGGAAGATGCGGATCACTCCAAAAGTGAAAATATTCCTTTGGAGGCTATCTTATGAGTCCCTTCCCACTCGACTAAATCTGGTTCGACAAAAAGTCATTCCTCAGGAACAGGTAGGGTGTGTGTATTTCGGTGGTATGGAGTCAGCGATCCATGCCATATTTTTTTTCCCAGTATACGTAAAGATTGGAAAGAAACGGGATGGTGGCTTGTTTTGAAACAGTTGAGGGTTCCAGAATACCCTCAAGATATTCTTATGGAATTGAATAGGAGGGCCTCAATAGAAGAGATGAGATCAGATGGTTGGCTGATTTTTTGTTGTTTGTGTGGGGGAATCGAAATAAGGTTGTGCATGGGGAGCGACGTCGTCCTTCTTCAGTTTTGACTAAGCTAGCAGATTGGTTACTAGGCTGGTATGATGAAAATAGTCTTACATGGTGTTTCTCTAGTACCAAGAGGGAACCTCAACGTTGGATGCTACCACCATCAGGACGGTTCAAAATCAATATAGATGCTGCAGTTCGGGGGGGGTGCTACAGGATGCTATGGGGGAGCAGTTATCAGAGATGATTCAGGAGTGGTAGTAGCAGCTCAAGTTGCACATCTGGCAAGGGATGTTCATGTTGAACTTGCGGAGATGTTGGCACTTAAAATGGGCATTCTTCGTACAAAAACTAAGGGGATTCGACATTGCTTGATCGAGACTGATTTATTACGGCTAGTACAACTTCTAAACTCTAATTTCTCTTGTGCTCCATATGCTAATATTCTTCTTGATATTGTTTCGTTACTTAGAGAGATTAATGGGTCGTGTTCCTACATCCCTCGAGATTGTAATAGGACGGCACATGCTATAGCCACCTATGGGGCTGATTTTTTGGTTTTCATTGTGTTGGATTGATTTAATGCCACGTTTTATTTTTGGCCCGATTTGGGACGACTTACATTAATATATGTGGTCTTTCAATAAAAAAAGGGGTTATCACAATCTTACCCCTTCAAAAAATCTCTTCCTCGAAATTCACTTGATTAAGCTAGAACCATATGAAAATATCGAACACATATATGACCATCACTTACACAAGTTACCTCTTCACTAAATGATTTCTCCATTAAAATTTAACTGAACATAGATATCAATCTTTGTCATGTTGCATCGATTTCAAAGTCGACTCTTATCAAGTATTTTAAGTCAAACTTCCTTTAACGATTCTAATAACCTCAGGACATAAATTAAATCTGATACAATGAATAAATATCAAACTCGTGCTTTAAATATCATCATAAGGATCAAGATAAGATATCCCGAATTTTTATTATACCCATTCTTGGAGAAATTCAATAATTTCCCAAATTGAAGTACAAGAATACTACTTTCCATATTCTCTAAAATTCAGATTATATCATCTTTTCAATTATCCTCACAAGCTTCATAGTCATCACATTCCAGGAGCAGTTTTAGACCTTGAGATATAGCCCCAACGCTTCCTCCCTCGGATCTTATTTTGAGCGTTCAACTCCCATTCAACATAATTAGTGCCATCAAGTCGTTATGGAGTGATTAATGCGGAATGTTCAGGTGTTCCATCCATTGTAGCGAAATCGCCTTTTTTCATATCACCCATTGAGAAGAAGACATTAAAGAATAATAGAAACAAACAATCGTGAACAAGAGAAACAAAAGTTCAATCCCTAGAGTAGATACGAAGAAATTGAAGGAGGCTATAATACAATGTCAATAACACAATTGAGAGAAAATTATTTTCTATTTATTAATCAGTTGTTAAATGTGTGTATATATAGTACAACTCAGTAAGCTAAATATGTTAAGATGGAATCAAAATCCCACAAATTAAGCACGGGATCATTCCTTGATTTCCTAATATCATGTGATTCCTTGATTTCCTTCAATCATATAGTTCTTTGATTTCCTCCAATCATACAATTCTTTGATTTATTCTCTTCACACTTAAAAAATAGAAGAATTGAACTCAATCTTGAAAAGAAAAATGGTACGTACCCAAATTTTTAACGCTTTTCCTTACGATTCTCCCGTTTTCTTCTTCCTTTTGCTTTCTGTGTCACATTCTCCTTTTGCCCCAAATTGGAGAGAATTAATAACAGAATTTACTAGTAAAATCCCTAGCTCAAGAAATAATTGCATAAGAAGACCCTTATAAATCTTCACATGATATAATGTTAAGGGTCTGTTTGATTAACAATGATTTTTCATGGAAAATCCAATTCTTTTCCATCTTTAGTCATTTTAAGGCATTTGACACCAAGAATTTGCAAGGGAAAATACTTGGCCACTTTTCTTCTACGCCCCTTAGCCAGCCTAGAAACGAAAATAATTTCTTCAAGTTTTGGTTGATTTTTGTTTTCCAGGTAATATGAAAATATTTTGCGTCGCCTTTGATCAATTTTGTTGTTATTGATTGTCTTACTTTTTTTTTTTCAAAAAATAACATTATTATTATCAAGTACAAATGTGTTAAAAATAAATAAATAAATAAATTGATTAAAGTGGCAAAATTTTACTTTATTTGCAATGGAAAATACTGTCAATCAAAAAACAAAAATTGAAAAATTTCCCTCTTTTTTCACCTAAAAAATGAAACCAATCAAACATTCCAATTGATATTTTCCACGAAAATAATTTTCAAGAAAAATATTCTTGAAAAATACTTTCTTTCTACCAATTTTCCACCATCGCAATCAAACACACCCTAAATCTTTAACTTCTACTAAAAATTAAAATATCTCACAAGTTTCTCAATAATTCAAATTGGTCCAAAATTAACACTGACTTAATGAAATTGAATTTAAATATCTCACAAATAAATGTTGATCACTTAGACTTGATGAAATTGAATTTGAACAATTAAAGGTGTGGATTGTATCAGTTAAAATAATAGTTGATTGCTTAATTTATGATATATTGGTTCGTGTATAAAAACAAAGTTGTATTATCCATTGTTGTAAACGAAAAACGTAGTATTCTTCCCTGGAAAAGATTATGTAGAAAAATCCATATATTATATTGTCTTTATTAGATAATAACAGAAAAAACTAAACCACCCTGGATGAACAACTAAAATTACACTAATATCCGAAAGAAAAAATTTCTTTCAAAACAAATGTTGAAAAAAATACAAATAATTCACTCTAATGTTGAATCCAAGGAACAGTTTTCGACTGCTAGTAACTACAAATATTAATCCATAGGATGAAATAAAATTACATCACGAACGTCTTCGGAGAACTTAAACCCATGTACTCAATGGAAGCTGAAAATCACTCGTCCCTGATCCACCCACCCTCCTCGCCTTGCGTTTGTGTAATTGATTGATCAGGTGGAATTAACGAAGACTGTAATTGGGCATTAGATGACTCGCCGAAAAATAATCCAGTATACTAGGATCCATTGCCGGAAACGAACCAAATAAAGGTGAAAAATTTGGAGTCGTTAAATCCAAGCAATCTCCATCATCATTGCTAGTGGAAGCTGCAAATCCACTTGCCCCCAGAATCAGATCACCATTCGTGTGCGCATTAGGTTGATACGGATCATTGCTTTCCATGCCAGGCTCAGGTGGAATCAAAGGATCGTTGCTTTAATCACAAGGAATTATGTATGCAAGAGGATGAGGAGATTGAATAATATTACCTTGCATTGCCATATCTTCATGCATGTACGTAACAGGTTCATGAACGATTGGATGATATTGATCAATAATGCTTGCTTGTTGGTCGGGAATATAAGCACCTTGCGAGGATGATTGATCGAGTGCCAGTACAGGATATTGAAAAGATGATGTTGATGCCAAATTTTCATTATGGACATGCGTCTCTTGAATTGGGATCATGCTTCTTTCTGTGTCTTGTTCTTTGTTTTCACTCGATTTGGGCGCTCTATAGTAAATTTTGCATACACACACATCCAACTGCAAAAATAATAAATAAGTAAATAAATAAATCCCTGCTATATCAACATTTATTTATTGTTTGATGGGGTTAAAAAAAAAAAACCTAGAACTAATAATGATTGAAAACCCCAACTAGTGTCACAAACAACAATAATATACGAAATCTTTTACGTACCAACATGTCATCTGGAATTGCGTCGGTAGAAGAACATGCGACATCCTTTATTTGATGAATTGTAAACTCATGCATTATCCAGTTAGTCTTTGTTCCTTTATTATTCTTAGATTTTCTTTCATAATAGACTAGCACCTTTTTCCGACCAACTTCTTGGCCATTGCTTTGGACAATGACGTCACCCTCAGTGGCTTTCCAGTAACCACCAGCAGCCCTCCGATCCGGTCTGCTACCTTTTTGATGCTTCTTAGTTCTGGAAGTAAAAAAGTAGCCCAATTGTATTCCATTCGTCGTACTTTCTGATAATCACATTAAAAAATTCCAAAGAATGTAAATATTAATAATAAATGAGGAAGATATATAAAAAGAACCACCAAGAAACGTCAAGAAATAATGAAACTTACGGCAAAGATCATGGGGATGGTACTTGTAGAGATCAACATCTTTTATGGCGTCAATCGGTATACGTTTGTTTAGAATCTTGAGGTTCAAGTAGTACAATAGCTCTTTTTCGGTTGGTATGAATAGGTAACCGGGCGGAAGATTTTCTTGGACATACAAATGAGAACCTTCTTGTGCGGCCATGACAAATTGCTTGCTTTTATCAATTGTTACAGGCAGTAATAGTAAATTAAATGTAGGGATATGTGTTGTGCTGATTATTCCGAGTATATATAGCACTTATGTAGCCTGCAAAGAGAGATATATGGACTGATACAGGTAGGAGAGCTATTACTATGCGGAAAAGGTTCATGCACATAGGCATAATCTTCCTCTAATTTTATTAGTTTCCATAAATTTTTTTTTTTTTTGAATTAATTTCCTTTTGGGATAAGAAAATTAAATCAGCATTCCTAATTTTATGGGATAAGATAATAACCCAAAGGATGTTAATTAAACCATATATCCTATTCTCATATATATGAATGTGTTTGTTATTCTGTAGTCTAATATAATGAACGATTAAATCAGTTGGAAGAATCGTTGGCAGAAATATTGCCCCAACTTTACCCGCTTGCTGGAAGCTACATCAAGAAGGATCACTTGTTTGATTGTAATGATGCGGGATCGCAACGGTTATGACCAAAGAGATAGAGTATAACGAAAAATATGCCAAGCCTGAAGATGCCGGAGCTCCACCTGATGAGGAGCTGCGTGAAGACGGATATGCTTCCAGTGATGAAGAAGTTGCCGGGAAAGTAGACCCCTAGGGTCTGAATTTGCAGTTAGATTTGCTCTTATCTGTACATGATAGATGACACGCCCCGCCCTGAGTAACACTAGTGGACCCGAAACGTGACGTGCGCCGATGATGGATACCTACTAAAAGTAGGACACACCATCAAGACTACTAAAATTGCAACTTTAGTCAACTTATTTTTAAGAAAAATTTTGGTATTATCTCCTCTATAATATGGACTAACCAACCTGTAATTAATACACAAAATCCCAACAAACTCTCCATAATTTCCATCACAATAGAGATAAGCCAATTTCTCAAACTTTCAATTTAAAACCAGCATAAACTGTACATATGGACGCAAAATACAAAGTGAGCCCCATATCTATCTACATGTGATGCACAAGTGTAATACAAAAATGAACATGTATCTCAAAACAATGACTACATGCTCTATGAAATGAGTCATACTAGCTAACACTGTCGTGTGACTCCGACTCCAAAATCAAAGGCTCACTCCAAAAGTTGCCCAGGAACTCAACTGCTACCTGATAAGAAAATCGTGGGAAAATATATGAGTTGATAGTTCAGTGAGTGGAGAATTTCGAAAATAATTATACTTTCTCATTTATACATTTTTATCGAAAATCAACTTTACATCACTTAGTAATTCACATAATAACATACAATCAAAGTCAAAATGTAAGACATTTTCTTAATACTGATAAATATCAAACTCTAGTCAAATCAATGACATAGAAATCACCATATCAATTAAATACTGTCATCACATCTGTAATCTCTAGGTATGGCCATACCATAACAAATCAACCAAAAATGTACCATCTGATTAATCTGGTCATACATGTATAGACTGCTTCTCAGGCTAGTCTCAAAAACCTCTGATAATCAATTCTAGAACACGGCCATGACCACCTCAGTGAACTATATCATACACGGTCGACCACCTCAGGGTAATATCATACCTGGTCAAGACCACTCAGGTGCAGTATAGAACACGGCCAAGGCCCCCTCAGTGAACTAGAATAAGGATATAATCACGGGTACTTTTCTGGCCGATTTCAGTTTCACATATTCAGCTCACATTTCATTGACTACCATCACAAGTCTTACATTTCTTTCAACATATAATCGTTTCACAATCTTTCCAATTCAAAATCAATCTCATATTCTCATAATATTTCACAATATTCACATAATTAAACATATAAATCACATAATCACGTTTTACGTAATTATATAAGCAATTATAAATATTTGAAAATAATTTAGATTTTTCCACTCACAGTCTATGTACGTGCAAACTAATTCGGCTGGTAAACTGTCTCAACCGATTCGTTACCCCCTGAAATTGATATAATATCTAAATCAATGACTAACCATATCAACTACCTCAATAATTTATAAAAGCAATAATAAAATATAATCTTTTCATTTTTAGGAAAATTCCATTTTAATAAAAATTAAATTTAAACTAATAATCTAACAACCCTAAATTTGACAAAACTTTGAAATAAATAAATATCACTTACCTTTCAAAATCGACTAATAAAATTTTAATAGTATAAACCACGTTGTCGACGGCGCCTCTCTTCCTTCCTTTTTTGCCTCTTTTTCTTTTTTCTCTTCTTTCCTGGATTTTCTTTCTCTTTGTCTCGTTTCCCTCTCTGTATGAATGTATGTAATGTGTAAATGTAAAGAAAATAATTTGATATATATGCATAAAAAGGTCCACCGCCTGACTTAATCTAAATTATCCTATTTTCATTTTTTTTTAAGGTAAAATTAACTTTTCAACCCTTTGACTATCCTATTAAAAATAGCGTGGTCATTACAAAACTCACCCCCTTCAAAGAATTTCGTCCTCGAAATTCAATCTGTTAAAAACCAAATAGATGAGGATACTAAGAACGCATCTGATCTTCACTTTCCCATGTTGCCTCTTCTATCGCGTGATTCCTCCAAAGAACTTTAACTACTGAAATAGTCTTATAGCGCAATACTTGTTCCTTTCTATCCAATATCTGAACTGGTTCTTCTTCATAAGTAAGATTCTCCTTCAATTCCACTGGTTGTGATTCCAAAACATGAGATGGATCTGGAATATACTTATGAAGCATAGAAACATGAAACACATCATGAATTCTGGACAATTCGGCAGGCAAAGCTAATCGATAAGAAACTGGACCAATACGCTCAACAATCTCGTAAGGGACAATATATCGAGGACTCAATTTCCCTCGTCTGCCAAATCTGATAACACCCTTCCAGGGCGATAATCGTAAGAACACTCTATCCCCAACTTCAAATTCAAGATTTCTTCTTCGTCTATCAGCAAAGTTCTTCTGCCTGTCTTGAGCTGTCTTCAGCTTTTCTTTGATTATCTTTACTTTCTCAGAAGTGATTTGAATAAATTCTGGACCCAACAATTTTCTCTCGCCGACTTCATCCCAACAAACTGGAGTTCTGCATCTTCTACCATACAGTGCTTCAAAAGGATCCATCTCTATACTCGAGTGATAACTATTATTATAAGCAAACTCCATTAAAGATAAATGCGTATCACAGTTCCCTTTAAACTGTAGCACACAAGCTCGCAACATATCTTCCAAAGACTGTTTAGTTCTTTCTGATTGACCATCTTTCTGGGGATGAAAAGTTGTACTGAAATGTAGCTTAGTACACATAGCTTTCTGCAAACTTGGCCAACATTTAGAAGTAAAACGAGAATCCCTATCTGAAACAATAGATACTGGTGCTCCATATAAGCTGACAATCTCATCAACATATATTTTCGCCAATTTGTCTAGTGAGTAAGTAACTTTAATAGGCAAAAATCTAGCAGTCTTCGTTAATTTGTCAACAATGATCCAAATACCATCATGACCACTCTATGTACGAGGAAGTCCAAATAAGAAATCCATAGTGATATGTTCCCATTTCCATTCAGGAGTAGGTAAGGTCTGTAATAACCTAGCTGTTTTCTGACGATCTGGCTTTACCTGTTGACAAATAAGACATCTGGACACAAATTCAGCTATTTCTCTTTTCATTCCATGCCACCAATAATGTTCTTTAAGTACGCGATACATTTTAGTACTACCAGGATGCATTGCATAAGCTGAACTATGTGCTTCTTCTAGGATTTCTCTCTTCAACTTTGAATCATCAGGAACACATAATCTTTTTCCAATAACCAAAACTCCATCACCTAGAATGGTATAATCTGTGTGCTTACCACTACTAACTTCCTCCTTCAATTTACTTAATACTGAATCTTGAGTCTGAGCTTCGATAACTGTGTCAATCAAGGAAGGTCTTACTTGGAAATTAGCAAACAATGCTCCCAACCTGGTCACTGACAACTGAACATGTGAATTTCTAAACTCACCAAACAAGGAAGAACAAATTGCATTGGTCTGTGTCATAGAACTAGATGTCTTTCTACTGAGAGCATCAGCAACTACATTGGCTTTCCCCGGATGATAATCAATCTTACAGTCATAGTCTTTTATCAACTCTAACCATCTTCTTTGCCTTAAATTCAATTCCTTCTGATCAAATATGTATTTTAAGCTCTTATGATCTGTAAATATCTGACATCTCTCTCCATACAAGTAATGCCTCCAAATCTTCAATGCTAAAACAACTGCGGCAAGCTCTAAGTCATATGTAGGATAATTCAATTCATGCTTCTTCAAATGTCTAGAAGCATAAGCTATAACCTTACCATTTTGCATCAACACACAACCAAGGCCTTGACGAGAAGCATCACTATATATTACAAATTCTTCTCCTGGAGATGGAAGAGTGAGAATTGGAGCTGAAACTAATCTATTCTTTAATTCTAGAAAACTCTTTTCACATTCTTCCGTCCACAAAAATTTAACATTCTTTCTAGTCAAACTAGTCAGAGGAAGAGCAAGTTTAGAAAATCCCTCCACAAAACAACAGTAATAACCTGCTAATCCAAGAAAACTCCGTATTTCTGTCACACTAGTAGGTCTTTCCCATTTCACGACTGCTTCTATTTTCTGTGGGTCTACATATATTCCCTCAACTGATATGACATGTCCCAAAAATATCACTCTGTCGAGCCAAAATTCGCATTTACTGAATTTAGCATATAACTTCTTGTCTCACAAGGTTTGCAAAATGACTTTAAGATGTTCTATGTGCTCATCATGATCTCGAGAATACACCAATATATCATCAATGAATACAATCACAAACCTGTCTAAGTATGGACGAAACACTCTGTTCATCATATCCATGAATGCTGCTGGAGCATTGGTCAACCCAAACGGCATATCAAGAAATTCATAATGGCCATATCTTGTTCTGAAAGCGGTCTTTTGTACATCACTATCTCTGATTTTTAGTTGGAGATATCCAGTACGCAAATCAATCTTTGAAAATATTGTAGCACCCCGAAGCTGATCAAACAGGTCATCAATACATGGCAAAGGATATTTATTGCGGATTGTCACCTTGTTCAACTGTCTATAATCAATACATAGCCACATAGTACCATCTTTCTTCTTCACGAATAAAACTGGTGCTCCCCATGGAAATACACTAGGTCTGATAAAACCTTTGTCGACCAATTCCTGCAATTGAACTTTTAATTCTTTTAATTCTCCTGGAGCCATTCTGTATGGTGCCCGTGAAATAGGTGTAGTTCCAGGAATCAAATCTATAGTAAATTCAATATCCCTGTCTGGTGGTAAACCTGGTAATTCTTCTGGAAATACATCAGGAAATTCTCGGACCTTGTTTTGCTAACATTTGTATCAATAAAATGAGCTAAATATGCATAACAACCCTTGTTGAGCAATCTTCTGGCGGAAATAGCAGAAATGACACAAGATGGTAAAATTCTACGTGTCCACTAAATATAACTTCAGGCTGCCCTGGTTGTCTAAAGACAACTTCTTTTCGAAAGCAATCAACTGAAGCATGATTTGCAGATAAAAAGTCCATACCCAGAATAATATCAAAATCATGTATGCCAAGAGGTATCAAATTTTCCTTCAACTTATGATCATTCACTTTAATCCCACAATCTCGATATACACTATCAGCCAAAAGTGATTCTCCTACTAGGGTAGCAACTACCAAACAACTATTTAAAAGTTCTGGCTTTTGGTTCGCATATATAGCAAGTGAAAATGAAATAAAAGAATGCGTAGATCCTGAATCAATCAATATACGAGCATCTCTATCAAAGATAGATAACATACCCATAATAACATCTGGTGACTCTTCTGCTACCTGCTGAGTCATAGCAAAAACTTTTCCTTGGGTCTTCGGTCTTCCTGCTTGGCCTTTTGGTTTAGCACCGCTACTACCCACTACATTGGACTGGACCCCGTTATTTGTGTCTGCTTTATTGTCAAAAGTATTTCTTTGGACTTGACTCTGTCTTGTGCCACCAATACTTTGCTGTGGAAACATCCTCTGTGACATGCCGCTTTCTTGTAATAAAACAGGACAATTCTTTCTAATATGTCCTCCTTGACCACAATGATAACAAACACTAACTCCCTGGAATTTTAAGCACTCACCACGATGAGATCTTCCGCATAATTGGCATTGAGGAAATCTAACACTGTTGGAACTCTCATCTTGTCTGAAAGTGAATGGTCTCTCGAAAGAACCTTGAGTATGATGTAACACCCCAAGTTTCAAAACCTTAAACCTAGGCGTGTTAACTTCCATTCACATTAATTGCGGAATTAAATCGTTTACACGACAAAAATGTTCATTTATCTATTATAAAATTTTAGCGAAATCTCGACAGAGTCTCCTCTATAAATTGGACATAGCCAACCTGTAGAGGAGCATCAAAAACCATTTTAAAAATTTAAAAGCATCAATCACATTCATTATCGCCAAAACCAATTCATTCATTCCACAAACTCCTCAAGCATAAGATTTCCCAAAAATCAACAGACATTGACAATTGCAATAAGAGGTAATTTAACCCCTAATACGTTACCCATACGTAATCAAGACTAACTTCAACCAAAACATTATCAATAACAATAAATGAAGGAATAAATTTAATGATAACTTGAATAAATTTAACTTTATTAATTAAGGCAACAGCAGGTACTGTCTGAGTCAGCCGCCGAGTGCTCCCCTCTGATCATCTAACTTTCATCACCTGAAATGTTGGGGAGGGATTGGGGTGAGCTAAAGCTCAGTAAGTAAACTGTATGCATGAATGCATGCTTATGACATGAATGCTTTAAAAATTTCCATATATATGTATCCCTTTCTCTTTACCTTCCAGAAAATTCAAACTTTTCCAACTTTCGTTTTAACATTTCAAAACTTTCACTTCATTTCCATCGTGAGCTCACTTGGTGTAACTTCTAGTCAATCAGATAACAGTGGGCCATTCTTATTTGGAACCAGATTAACATGCGCATTTCCACCGCAAAGCGGTTTAACATTCACTTTCCCACCGCAAAGCGGTTCATTCATTCATTCCACCGCAGGGCGGCTCATTACATTAGGGTACGCCGGTCCCCCGCGCCCCATTTCCCACTCGGACCTTTCATGACATAGAAGTACACCCATTCTTTCAAAAACTTGGGATAAATAATTTTTGACAAAAATTGCACTTTGACACATTCCTTTCATTAAAACATTTGACTTCCTCATTTCGATGTCAATCCATGCTTGATGATGCAATGACATGTAACGTGCATGCTTGAACATTTCCTCAATTACACATAATTGCATATGATAGACCAAAAGCATTAAAATTCCGTAATTAACACGAATGTCAATTAAGCACATTAATTCCACATTAACATTCAACTTTGATGAAAGTAGGGGGAAGTTTACTTACTTGACGTCTTTAATATTTACCGTTTTCTTGATTTGCAAGTGGAGGAGCTTCGACTGCCCGTGTCGTCAATGTACCAAAAGTCCTAATTATTCATATTCATCAATAAATATGACTCTCAGTTCACAAACACATTCGTTATTCATTTTAATACTAATCAAACATTGACTGAGATTAAAACGTCAATTTAACCCAAACGTGACTTTACATAATAACCAAAACACATAAAACCATAATCGAAAGCAAAAGATTAAACCATTCGACACAACATTATAAGCTTAACGATTAAGGTACTTAAATCAGAACCAAAGTTTGAAAAAATGTACACGCCTTTACAATTTCCCAAAATCTAGGACTTACAATTATTACTCACGTTCACACTAAAATTACAATTAAGTTAATTAAATTCCCGAATTCCATAATCCTTCACCACAAACAGTTAACTACTCCAAAAATTCACAACTTTAACATTATACATTTACAATTAAAATTTCAATAATTCATAAGGTTCCAAACAAAATTATCAATTTGACAATCTATGATTTAAAATCAAAAATCTGGAATTTTAACTAAAACTTTGAATCTGAATATATATATACAATCTGAAAATTACATATGTAAATTTTCCATTACCAAATCTGAAAGGATGCACACACATACATATACATACACACATATACATATATATACACACACACACACACACACAAACACACACAGATATATATATATATATCCCCCAAATTTGAAGTTAACAATTAAAAAAAATCGAAATTTGACTACAACTAAATCTGAAAATCTGAAATCTTCATATAAATATACATATACATACAACATATATACATCAATCCATATAAACCCGTGTGTGTGCGTGAAAAAGGGTGGAACCGTGTGTGTGGTACGCGGTTCGTGTGTGGGTGTGTGTGTATAACGCGAAGTTGAAGGGGGAAGAGGGGGAGGGACTCACTGCCGGTGGGAGCGGCGGTCGAAGGAAAGGGGAGAGAGCGACGGTTGAGAGAGAGGGAATCCGAGAGCGAGAGGTGAGGGGCGAGACAGAGAGGGAGATGTCGTGAGAGATGGTGAGAGAGTGAGGGTTTAGGTTAGGTTTAATCTTTTGAAATTTACACTTCGGTCCCTCAATTCTCCTCCCATGCAATTCAATCCCTTAGCTCCCATAAATTGGTAATTTAAGTCCACGACCCTCAAATAAATTTCCAAAGTGTCACCAAACTTTTCTCAACTTCAATTTAATGCAATAAAATAGAAAATAGCATGTTTAGGAAGTAAAACAATTAATCACATAAATTACACGTAGACTATTAAAATAAACAATTTGGAAACTTTTAATTGGTACATTGATCGAGACGGCATCCAAGTCCTTCCACCGCAAAATAATTCGAATTATTGACATTAAAAATATCATTAAATTTAAAATTTATATCATTAACATAATTATTACGTGAAATTTAAGGATACACGAAAATGAAAAGCGGTCTTACAATTCCTTACCCCCTAAAAAGAAATTTCGTCCTCGAAATTAAAATTTACCAAAACTTGTGGATACTTAGTACGCATTTCATCTTCGCGTTTCCAAGTATCCTCTTCTACTGCATGATTCCTCCAAAGGACTTTAACTAATGTTACCTTCTTCCTTCTAAGTTTCTTGCCTGCTCTCATTAGGATTGTCACAGGTGGTTCTTCATAAGTCAGATCCTCACAAAGATCCAATGACTCATAACTGAGTCTATGAGAGGGATTCAAAATACACTTCCTCAACATTGATACATGAAAAACATTGTGCACTCCCGATATTGCTGATGGCAATGCAACCTGATAAGTCAAGTCACCTACCCATTCAATTATCTCAAAGGAACCAACAAATTGCGGACTTAACTTTCCTTTCCTCCCGAATCTCATAACTCATTTCCTAGGAGCTACCAAAAGTCATATCACCTACAGCAATTTCCAAAGGTTTCCTTCTTCTGTCCACATAGCTTTTCTATGTACTCTGTGCAATTTTCATCCGCTAGCAAATCTTTCCAGCAACTTTTACTGTTTTTTGTACTATTTCTAGACCCAATAATTTTCTTTCTCCTAACTCACCCTCGTAAATGTCAATCAACACTTTCTATCGTATAGTACTCAATACGGATCGAAGTTTGATAGTTATTGTTGTAGGAGACCATCAACCGACATTATCCCACTTATGAATTCATTCACTAACTTTCTATTTCCAGCCTTTCATAGGATCTATTCTAACGTCTAAACTTTAATATATACATTGATTGATCACATTCTTAAAACTAAAATCAAGAAGGTTGACCAAAAGAAGACTTTATAATCCAGAATTAGTGAGACTTAACGTCCATACCCAAAATATACAGTAGAAATACTAAAACTTTGACAGAATCTTTCTGGAAAGATTTACAAATGAAATCCTTTCTGAACATGCTGACATTCCTTTTAAAATCGTAGGATCAACTTAAATCCTGTAATCCATACTTATATATTGTAATCAAGTATTCAGCATCATACACTCATCTTAAACTAAAGCCAAGGTACTAATTTAAGAATCCCTGCTTTCAAAATCATCATAATAATACTCTAACCAAGTATTTTATAAATAAGTCATTGACCTATCACCAATGAATAAAACTTTTGTGATTCATATAGAATTCTTCATCAAGTTTACTTAACCCAAAGTTACAATCCCATTATAAGTAAAAGTCACACAATTGACCTCAAATAATCATATCAATCTCTCTAAGATTACAACATAATAACCATCATATCCTTCACACGAACCTTTTACGTCAATATACTCACTAAGATTTTATATCAATCTCTCAACTCAATAAATCTTGGATTCTGCCATTGCCACTCTTTCTGCACACTACTCCATGATAAATAATCATTGTGAAGTCTTATTCTCATTTTCCACAAATCCTATCCACAAGGACAATTTCCTAAAATTTCATTTCTTATTTTTGAATCAAGATACCATCAATAATAATCTCCACAATTTCATGGTATGTACTATCATAAACCTTCCTCCGATCAGATGCATTACTTCTGCAATACTTGTACAAATCTAGGACCTGATAAAGTTTCTTTCATCAATATTTAAAACTTAATGTACATCAGTGAATCATTCACATTATGAGGAAATCCTGATTCATTTTCCATGACTGAGATTCATCATTCTTTGAATTTCCACTTAGAACCAAATACAACATAACTTATTCATGGATGGTCAACTTATTTCATAATTTCAATACATTATCACCTTCAGTTCTCATCATCACATTATTCCTTACAATCATCTATTATACCTTTTATTTACAATTGACCTTATGACAATCATCATCTCACATAATCCCAAACATTCAATCGCATGTCCCCAATTTCCAGCAACTTTTACTGTTTTTTGTACTATTTCTAGACCCAATAATTTTCTTTCTCCTAACTCACCCTCGTAAATGTCAATCAACACTTTCTATCGTATAGTACTCAATACGGATCGAAGTTTGATAGTTATTGTTGTAGGAGACCATCAACCGACATTATCCCACTTATGAATTCATTCACTAACTTTCTATTTCCAGCCTTTCATAGGATCTATTCTAACGTCTAAACTTTAATATATACATTGATTGATCACATTCTTAAAACTAAAATCAAGAAGGTTGACCAAAAGAAGACTTTATAATCCAGAATTAGTGAGACTTAACGTCCATACCCAAAATATACAGTAGAAATACTAAAACTTTGACAGAATCTTTCTGGAAAGATTTACAAATGAAATCCTTTCTGAACATGCTGACATTCCTTTTAAAATCGTAGGATCAACTTAAATCCTGTAATCCATACTTATATATTGTAATCAAGTATTCAGCATCATACACTCATCTTAAACTAAAGCCAAGGTACTAATTTAAGAATCCCTGCTTTCAAAATCATCATAATAATACTCTAACCAAGTATTTTATAAATAAGTCATTGACCTATCACCAATGAATAAAACTTTTGTGATTCATATAGAATTCTTCATCAAGTTTACTTAACCCAAAGTTACAATCCCATTATAAGTAAAAGTCACACAATTGACCTCAAATAATCATATCAATCTCTCTAAGATTACAACATAATAACCATCATATCCTTCACACGAACCTTTTACGTCAATATACTCACTAAGATTTTATATCAATCTCTCAACTCAATAAATCTTGGATTCTGCCATTGCCACTCTTTCTGCACACTACTCCATGATAAATAATCATTGTGAAGTCTTATTCTCATTTTCCACAAATCCTATCCACAAGGACAATTTCCTAAAATTTCATTTCTTATTTTTGAATCAAGATACCATCAATAATAATCTCCACAATTTCATGGTATGTACTATCATAAACCTTCCTCCGATCAGATGCATTACTTCTGCAATACTTGTACAAATCTAGGACCTGATAAAGTTTCTTTCATCAATATTTAAAACTTAATGTACATCAGTGAATCATTCACATTATGAGGAAATCCTGATTCATTTTCCATGACTGAGATTCATCATTCTTTGAATTTCCACTTAGAACCAAATACAACATAACTTATTCATGGATGGTCAACTTATTTCATAATTTCAATACATTATCACCTTCAGTTCTCATCATCACATTATTCCTTACAATCATCTATTATACCTTTTATTTACAATTGACCTTATGACAATCATCATCTCACATAATCCCAAACATTCAATCGCATGTCCCCAATTTCTCACTTTGAATAAGTGGTTACTCCTTTAAGGCATCTCACCATAAAATATTTTCAATATCTCCCATTCATGGTAACTAACTAATCCCAATAATCATATTACATGTAAATTCAACAGACGGTAAATGGTTTTCCTAACCATCACAAAGGTCTAAAATGCAAGCTCTCAACATAGCCTCTAAACTCTGTATAAAGAATATTTGCTGATCACTTAAGTCATTATTCAATAACCCAAATGACATCACGTCTCTTCACTAATCTCTGTAAGCCCATGAAAAATTCTCTCCAAATTTCAATAAATCTTTACTATTTCTTTAAAAACATACCAAACCATAATAATTTGTCATCTCTAAAACTTCTTTATCACCAAATATTACCAAAATAATCAAAACGATAGAAATTACCTGAATATTCTCTCTATGTAGTATATCCAATAACATATTATTCACAAATCAACATAATGTCATCAGCTTATCTTTAACATATCTTCCCAATCAAATTCCAAAATAAATCAACAGTATTATCTCATATCCTTATAATTTATAATATTCTCCAATACAAGTGATCATTCCTTACTAGTGATCAATCTGTTCCCAAGAATAATTAAGATTCTTCCCAATAACGCCATAATACTTGTCTTCACCCATCTTTTCAAAATATAACTTATCATTTCCCAATGTATGGATCAAATCATCACATAACTTCATGTATACCTTGATATCCCAGAAAACCAATCCATAATTCCTCAACACAACAATTTCAAATCATAATTTCCAATATCCATATCTCACTTCTTTCAATACATTAGTTGGCTCAAAAGACTACTCATACTTATAAATATATGCCACAAATCATATTCCCAAAATTTAATCACAAGACCAAACCACATAATAAATTTCTCTCAAAATAGAGGAATAATTCACTTACTCAACACAATATCCATTCCTTAATTCCCAATAATTAAGAATCAAATCTTTAAATCTCAAATTTCATAATTTTTCTCATAGAAGTCTCAATAAAATCATATCACTCATAATCTCAACATCTCATCACAACTTCATAAAACTGGTTTTGCCATGTCTAAATTCAATTATGCAAAGTCTCATAAAACCATCTTTCTTCTTCATGTATAGCTCCTGAGCACCCCATGGCAAAAAGCTAGATCGAACAAAACCTTTGTCCACGAGATTCTATAGTTGCACTTTGAGCTCTCTTAAGTTACGAAGGAGCCATCCGACATTATACCTTGGATATTAGAGTTGTGCACTTAATCGATGACGAATTCAATTTCTCTTTTAGGTGGTAAATCACAAAGATTTTCTGAGAACATCTTTAGTCATTCTCGAATAGCAGAAATTTATTCGAGAGAAGTATTCACCTTAGACACTTCAATTATTGCAACCAGGTAGGCCTAATAACTCTTATTCATCAATTGACGAGCCTTCATCACTGATAATATCGAAATAGAAAGTTTCACCTTTACTTCAACAAAGCGAAAAGGGTTTCATTTGAAGGTTCAAATACCACCTTAACGTAGCCAGTGATTGAAACCTTATACCATAATAATCATTCCATTCCTAGTATGACATCAAGTTTGTGGGTATTCAGTGTTATGAAATCTATCATCTACTCCTTCCCATTCACCATGATTGGGGAAATTTCTCAACGCATAACTTTAGTTCAACAATTCTTCAAATGGCGTTGACAATATAAACTTTGTCCCCAGCTACTGAAATGGGTAAATCAATTTTCTTATAACTGTTGGACTATCAAATGAGTGGGTAGTCCCGAGATCAAACACGATAAGTGCTTAATACTAAGTTCGATGACTTCTCAACTTCCGACTTGGATATAATATACATTCTTTCCTACATAGTCTCCATGACTCAAAGCACTATTCGCATTCACTTCATATCTTTCACATAAGGAACTTATAAACATTAACCAAATTTTATAAAAATTCATTACCATCTCATTTTCTCATTTACATAACCAAGACATACTTGTCATATTCACTGACAACATTCTTAACATTTCACTTTCCGACATTACACATTAGCATGCAAGAATTTACAATAATCGGGACATCGAATAACATTTTATAATTTAAACAAAATTAACTTACCAGATGATCGAAGGAGAAGCACTTGAGGCATGACTCAGTACCCAAACCATTTTCAAATAAATTTTAAAAGTCTACAGAATCGCTTTTAAAACTCTTAGCTCTGATACCAAAAATGTAACACCCCAAGTTTCAAAACCTTAAACCTAGGCGTGTTAACTTCCATTCACATTAATTGCGGAATTAAATCGTTTACACGACAAAAATGTTCATTTATCTATTATAAAATTTTAGCGAAATTTCGACAGAGTCTCCTCTATAAATTGGACATAGCCAACCTGTAGAGGAGCATCAAAAACCATTTAAAAAATTTAAAAGCATCAATCACATTCATTATCGCCAAAACCAATTCATTCATTCCCCAAACTCCTCAAGCATAAGATTTCCCAAAAATCAACAGACATTGACAATTGCAATAAGAGGTAATTTAACCCCTAATACGTTACCCATACGTAATCAAGACTAACTTCAACCAAAACATTATCAATAACAATAAATGAAGGAATAAATTTAATGATAACTTGAATAAATTTAACTTTATTAATTAAGGCAACAGCAGGTACTGTCTGAGTCAGCCGCCGAGTGCTCCCCTCTGATCATCTAACTTTCATCACCTGAAATGTTGGGGAGGGATTGGGGTGAGCTAAAGCTCAGTAAGTAAACTGTATGCATGAATGCATGCTTATGACATGAATGCTTTAAAAATTTCCATATATGTATCCCTTTCTCTTTACCTTCTAGAAAATTCAAACTTTTCCAACTTTCGTTTTAACATTTCAAAACTTTCACTTCATTTCCATCGTGAGCTCACTTGGTGTAACTTCTAGTCAATCAGATAACAGTGGGCCATTCTTATTTGGAACCAGATTATCATGCACATTTCCACCGCAAAGCGGTTTAACATTCACTTTCCCACCGCAAAGCGGTTCATTCATTCATTCCACCGCAGGGCGGCTCATTACATTCATTCCACCGCAAAGCGGCTCATTACATTCGGGTACGCCGGTCCCCCGCGCCCCATTTCCCACTCGGACCTTTCATGACATAGAAGTACACCCATTCTTTCAAAAACTTGGGATACATAATTTTTGACAAAAATTGCACTTTGACACATTCCTTTCATTAAAACATTTGACTTTCCCATTTCGATGTCAATCCATGCTTGATGATGCAATGACATGTAACGTGCATGCTTGAACATTTCCTTAACTACACATAATTGCATATGATAGACCAAAAGCATTAAAATTCCGTAATTAACACAAATGTCAATTAAGCACATTAATTCCACATTAACATTCAACTTTGATGAAAGTAGGGGGAAGTTTACTTACTTGACGTCCTTAATATTTACCGTTTTCTTGATTTGCAAGTGGAGGAGCTTTGACTGCCCGTGTCGTCAATGTACCAAAAGTCCTAATTATTCATATTCATCAATAAATATGACTCTCAGTTCACAAACACATTCGTTATTCATTTTAATACTAATCAAACATTGACTGAGATTAAAACGTCAATTTAACCCAAACGTGACTTTACATAATAACCAAAACACATAAAACCATAATCGAAAGCAAAAGATTAAACCATTCGACACAACATTATAAGCTTAACGATTAAGGTACTTAAATCAGAACCAAAGGTTGAAAAAATGTACACGCCTTTACAATTTCCCAAAATCTAGGACTTACAATTATTACTCACGTTGACACTAAAATTACCATTAAGTTAATTAAATTCCCGAATTCCATAATCCTTCACCACAAACAGTTAACTACTCCAAAAATTCACAACTTTAACATTATACATTTACAATTAAAATTTCAATAATTCATAAGGTTCCAAACAAAATTATCAATTTGACAATCTATGATTTAAAATCAAAAATCTGGAATTTTAACTAAAACTTTGAATCTGAATATATATATACAATCTGAAAATTACATATGTAAATTTTCCATTACCAAATCTGAAAGGATGCACACACATACATATACATACACACATCATAGAAGGATCCTGATATGTGTTGCGTACTGACTGCCACCAATCATAAGCCCCCTCTTCTAACAAGAAAGTAGCGAGGCACAATTTTTGATCATCTGGACAACCCATAACATCAAAAACTCTTTCCACTTTGACCATCCATGCCTGAGCAACTGCAGGATCAGCTGTGCCTATAAACACTTTAGCCCCTAATTTTGTTGCTCTCTCAATACTAAAATTTTTCTTTGTACCCCTCATAGCTGCGACAACAGCAGTAGCAATCCTTTCAACATCAATAGGAACATTTCTCGATACATTTCCTTGTCCCAAATGTTCAGATGACAGATGAACAGATTTTTCTACTCTTTCAGGCTCTCTAGGGTCATCTCTTGGTTGATGAATAGATCCTTCTACCCTTTCAACAACAATAGGATGATTTTCAACTACATTCTGTCTTTGACAAACGGGGGTGGATGTTCTCATGGCTGACCGACTGACTCTTCTACTCTCTCAGCCTCTCCAATATTCCCTCTATCAGGAGTATTGTGAGTCTGTGGCAATATATCATGGAGCCTTCGAGTTCTGACACCACGAACCATGACTCACCTATATGCATGTTATGCAAACATCAGAATGTGTGTACCATGCAAGCATATGGACTCAAAACCATGCTCTGATACCAAACTGACACGCCCCGCCCCGAGTAACACTAGTGGACCCGAAACGTGACGTGCACCGATGATGGATACCCACTAAAAGTAGGACCCACCATCAAGGCTACTAAAACTGCAACTTTAGTCAACTTATTTTTAAGAAAAAATTTGGCATTATCTCCTCTATAATATGGACTAACCAACCTGTAATTAATACACAAAATCCCAACAAACTCTCCATAATTTCCATCACAATAGAGATAAGCCAATTTCTCAAACTTTCAATTTAAAACCAACATAAATTGTACATATGGACGCAAAATACAAAGTGAGCCCCATATCTATCTACATGTGATGCACAAGTGTAATACAAAAATGAACATGCATCCCAAAACAATGACTACATGCTCTATGAAATGAGTTATACTAGCTAACACTGTCGTGTGGCTCCGACTCCAAAATCAAAGGCTCACTCCAAAAGTAGCCCAGGAACTCAACTGCTAGCTGATAAGAAAATCGTGGGAAAATATATGAGTTGATAGTTCAGTGAGTGGAGAATTTTGAAAATAATTATACTTTCTCATTTATACATTTTTATCGAAAATCAACTTTACATCACTTAGTAATTCACATAATAACATACAATCAAAGTCAAAATGTAAAACATTTTCTTAATACTGATAAATATCAAACTCTAGTCAAATTAATGACATAGAAATCACCATATCAATAAAATACTGTCATCACATCTGTAATCTCTAGGTATGGCCATACCATAACAAATCAACCAAAAATGTACCCTCTGATTAATCTGGTCATACATGTATAGACTGCCTCTCAGGCTAGTCTCAAAAATCTCTGATAATCAATTCTAGAACACGGCCATGACCGCCTCGGTGAACTATATCATACACGGTCGACTGCCTCAGGGTAATATCATACCCGGTCAAGACCACTCAGGTGCAGTATAGAACACGGCCAAGGCCGCCTCAGTGAACTAGAATAAGGATATAATCACGGGTACTTTTCTGGCCGATTTCATTTTCAAATATTCAGCTCACATTTCATTGACTGCCATCACAAGTCTTACATTTCTTTCAACTTATAATCGTTTCACAATCTTTCCAATTTCAAATCAATCTCATATTCTCATAATATTTCACAATAATCACATAATGAGACATATAAATCACATAATCACGTTTTACGTAATTATATAAGCAATTACAAATATTTGAAAATAATTTAGATTTTTCCACTCACAGTCTATGTACGTGCAAACTAATTCGACTGGTAAGTTGTCCCAACTGATTCGTTACCGCCTGAAATTGATATAATATCTAAATCAATGTCTAACCATATCAACTACCTCAATAATTGATAAAAGCAATAATAAAATATAATCTTTTCATTTTTAGGAAAATTCCATTTTGATAAAAATTAAATTTAAACTAATAATCTAACAACCCTAAATTTGACAAAACTTTGAAATAAATAAATATCACTTACCTTTCAAAATCGACTAATAAAAGTTTAATAATATAAACCACGTTGTCCACGACGCCTCTCTTCCTTCCTTTTTTTTTTGTTTTTCCTCTTTCTTTTTCTTTTTTTTCTCTTCTCTCGTGGATTTTCTTTCTCTGTGTCTCGTTTCCCTCTCTGTATGAATGTATGTAATGTGTAAATGTAAATAAAATAATTGGATATATATATATGTATAAAATGGTCCACCGCCTGACTTTAGAGGTGGCAAACAGGCCGAGCCGCGCGTCGGCTCGTTGACTCGGCTCATCAAACGGACGAGCTCGTGGGCGAGCCAAACATTGTAGTTGAACCCTCGTGGTTCAAAACAAGCCAGCGAGTCGAGCCCTCGCCGGCTCGTGTAAAAAAAAATTTAAACGTCGTTTTTTTACGTTGAAAACTGAAAAAAACATTGTTTTTTTACTAATTAAGTTATTAATAATTTATTTAATACATAACCTATTACTTATTAATATTATACTTATATTTATACTTATTAGTATTCAAGATTTCAAATATTTTAGCTATCGAAGATTGTCGACTAAATAAATAACTTTAAGACGGTAAGACAAGGGGGTTTTTTTTTTAAAAAAAAACGGTAAGAGAGGTTTTATAATATTTATAAAAAAAAACGAGCTAAACGAGCCGAGCTCGTGGCTCGTTGGCCAAGCCGAGCTCGGCCAGGGTCAAACGAGCCGAGCCTAAGCTCGGCTCGTTTGATCCAAGCTCGTTGCTCGGCTCTTCAGTTTGAAGAGCCGAACATTGCAACCCTTTGACTATCTTATTAAAAATAGCTTGGTCATTACAATAGATATGTTATTAAACCTTAAATCCTTCAAAGGAGGGTTCATTTGCTTTGAAATATATATGTGTGTGTGTGTGTGTGTGTGTGTGTGTGTGTGACGCTTCATTTTTTTATTATAATACAGCGTACTGTCACTTTTCATTTGCATTTTTAAAAATAATAATAATAATAAAATAAAATGATCTTCTTCCATGCGAAATCTATGCAGCTGATCAAGTCACAAATCCATTGCTTGCAATTCACAAACGTACAAGTCTCATAACAATGATGAATTTTTTGTAAAGCTTTGTTACAAGCATTCTTTACCATTTTCTCATACTTCCATAATGTGATATAATTATGATACGCTCCGAAAGTGCACGGGTCGCGCAAGTAATAAAATGGACGTGAGTCCAAGTATCGATCTCACAGAGATTGTGTTAAATTGTATTTTAGATTACTACCTTAACCGGAACAAGAAAAACTTTGAATTTGGAAATTTTGATTTTTAAACTGAATTAAAGATTAAACTAAAGAAAACAATGAAATTTGAATTTAAAAACTTATAAAAACAAACGCATTAGAATTATGAATCCATTTTAACCAAATCATTCATGTATTTAATTAACCAAATCATTTAAAGACAACTTATGGGGTTTTGAATATCCATGTTCCTAAAATGTTTTAAGTCTTCTTACGAGCGATGCATAAAAACATATCTCTAAATGCCAATTGACTATATTTCTATGACAATTAACCAATTAGAAAAATATTAAAAGTCAATGAACACTATATAGGAAAACACAAAGCATAAGGTATATTTCTATGCCCTATCGGACTTTGTGGCAATTAAATAACTTCTAATGAAATCCTACTCTTTCGAACATAGAAAAGCATGAAGACAATCACACAAAAGCTGGCCAAACAATTGCTTGATAATAAAGGCACTTATTTAATTGCATCAAACCCATAAACTGCATATATTAAATAATTGGTAAAAACATGGAATTAAATAGTTAAAACTTCTTCCCAATCCTAACACAACATTTCTAGCCTAAAAACATGATAAAAGATAAATTACAACTATTGTAATTGGAGTTCATCACCCTTTTCACCATGTTGTAGAAGAATCTTCAATCATGCGCCAGTTGGTTCCTTGAAAGTTCGACAGCCCTTCGGGATTACCTTTGACAAGTTTGGAACCCCTAGCAATTCGACAGCGTTTTGGCAAGAATTATGAAGATTGGGAACCCCTAAATTTGTACCCCAAGTCATGTATTTATAGATATAGTCGAAGTATAGGTTACTTGGAAGAAAAGAATGCGGAAAATCTCGTCCAAATTGGCTTCCAAAAGAGTTCCAACCGAACAAGGGAAGTTACCTTCGTGGGAGAACTTTTTGTCACTGCACAACGTTCAGTATTTTGATCATATCTTTCTATTCCCTTATCCGATTGAAGTGATTAAGTATTTTTTTGGAAATATAACTTCAAGAGCTACAATTCATCCTGAAATAGGATTTTCCAAATTCGAATGTTTACTTCGCCGAAATTAACTCTTAAAGTTCGACTAAAAATCTACAAGAAATCTTGTTTGATTGGAATGAATTTATGGTAATATTCTTACCATATTTCATTCATTTTTGACTTCTAATTGCATCCAATTGACTCCTAAAAGTCCTCAAGTATCTTATCTTTATCCGAATCAACTATTGAATATTTGCAATTTGGTCCTTCTTCATTTAATTTGTATACTTCAGTCCTTGAACTTTCAATTTGGTTCTTTCTTTGACTTTTCTTTCAATTTAGCCCTTGATCTACTTCATCCATTCTTAATTTGCATACTTTGGTTCTTTTATCATCCAATTTGCTTGTTTTTGCTCCAATTCCATTATTTTCTCGACTTTGGGATTATTTCTTAAATATTAACAAATAAAACAAAATAAATAGCAAATATTATTGAATAAACAATAAAAATCTTACGTTTAGGATAGAAATAAGTGTATTAAATACACTTATCAATACCCCCATGCTAGAACTATTGTTCGTCCTCGAACAAAATAAAACTAAACTATAAATGTATGAAGGCAAATTAAATAAAAAAAATATGTTTTTACTTTTGTCAACTTATTTACCATGCGTTTCAACAATCCAAATTGACGTTTCACTTTAGAAAAAGAAATATGAACAACATAAAATATTTTCATTCATCCGATGCTCAACTTCATTGTGTGTGTATGTGTGAATAGCCGAAATCAAATGCAAACTTATGCAAAAATAAACTTGACAATGTGTGACTTTTTATGTAAGAGTAAGCCCAAATCTCATGTGGTCAACAATGATTTTCTTTTTGATTTTCCTTACCCTCTCATGGATGAGCACAACCTTACTGTTTTTCTCTCATATCCCGAGGTCTTTCTTATTGATGTGATTTATAAACATGTATCAATTGCATTTTTCCACACGAGGCATTTAGGATTAGACAAGTATACACGACAGACCAAGAAAAATTAACAAAGTGTTAGAAATTTCAATCAACAAAGCTTATACCATTTTATTCCATTTTTCTTTCATATGGACGACTTTTTCTTTTAATGTCCTTGTCTTTTACCATCTTTGTACAATACTTTTCATACTTGCTTTCTATATGACCCTTGTAGCGAACTTTAGGTCGGCAGCTCCCAACTCAGTTGAGCTTAAGGTACCAGGTTCAGAGAACCCCTCAGATTTAATTACCCGAGTCATAAAGGCTTAAACAGAAAAATTAAAGATGTTTTTACGTCTTATGTGTAAGTCCACTCTCCGTACTTTCTTTCTAGTTGACCCCTGTAGCGAGCTTTAGGTAGGCAGCTCCCAACTCAGTTGAGCTTAGGGTATCAGGTTCAGAAAATCCCTCAGACTTACTTACTTGAGTCAAAAAGGCATTTAAAGAGTAAAATAAGACCTTCAGCATTTTTCTGTTTTTATGATGGTTATTATGGTTTATACCCGTTGATCGAAACCCCTTACACTAAAGATGTTTAAAAACTTCAAATCTTAAATCCATCAATGCATACTCATACTAACCTTCCCACCCCCAAACTGCTTCTTGAGCAGTTTGAAGAAGCAGTTTGGTTGTACATTTCAGGTCGGGATCTAATTTTCTTAAGGTTTGGGATTTTTTCAATCAGTTCTATGTTCAAAGTGCACAAGTTTACCCCACAAGTATTAAGCATCTTCCTACACAGGTTTTTATTCGAAAGTGGCTATGTACTCAAATTTGATGAAAGTCTTCCATGGATGAATGTTAAGAAAAATTTAGTTCACATGTTGCCCAATATTATAACTAAAGTACAAAAGTCAATTCAAATCATGTCATAAGCAATAAATAAATCAACAAAATTTTTCACTTTTTATGATTTTTTTTTTCAATTTTCTACCCAAAATCGAATGAATGTGTATATGAAAGCACATGAATGAGATTCCCACCCCAAACTAGAATCATACATTGTCCTCAATGTATTCAAAACAAATAAAGAAAATAAACACAAAAATAACAAAAGAGGGTTAATGTACTTCCCGGGTTTGGAGAGTTGGTGTTCCCATTTTTGAAGCTTTGTCTTGAATATTTTCTTGGATGAAATGACCCCTTACTTCCTTTCCATGTTTGGCATGAATTGTCCCATGAAGATATGTTCCTTGCAATAAACATTAATGATCATTAGAAGCATAATTATTCATAGGAACTAAAGAAAATCAACACAACACATCCAAACTAGGACTTAGAAAAAAAATTTAAATATTTGAAAAGTGGTCGACCACTGATTTTCAACCCATGACATCGTCTCGAAAAAGTGAAACTTTTTCGAGACATGTCTCGGGCATATGAAAGTACATAACATGGTCTAGCACATATCAAAAATTCATCACATTTGAAGTTCATATGGGTCATGAAAAGGTGTTACGAAGTAGGTGCAGTGAGCTGAAAACAGGTGCAGTGGTGCCTGCAATGGCCTTGCATTGAGGTGCCATGTAGTGCAATGATGTTCAAGTGGAGTTTCATCCTTTAAACCAGTTTAGACAATGACTGAATGATGCACAAATGATGTATAACATGTAGTGACGATGATCATTCAAAAAGATTTGCAGAAACTCAACAACACATTCATTGTGACATTAAACCCAACACCTAGCATGCACATGAAGAAATCAATGGAATACATAATGTTGGAGACTTGAATTAAACCAAAATTTTCTACCTAGTAAGCATAATTCAATGTCTTCAAGTTCTAGCTTAAGCCCATCACCATCAATTCACAATATTCAATTTTCACAAAGAATTTGAAAAACACAAGAATTATGCACAATCATAGAAATTGGTGAAAAATTCTTACCTTTTTTATGTTTTGGAAGCAATGCAACACATGAATTGAAGATAAAATGATGTGCAATCAATGGGGACCAGATGGGGACTCAATGCGGGATGATTTGGGGGAGGAAACCAGAGTTAAGAGTGGTTGAAAATGAAAAATAATAGCATTTTAAACATTTTACCGAATCTTTCAGCAGAAGACCATGCGACCGCACGGTTTAACTAGACAGTGACTTGTAATTTTTTCATTTTTCAATTTTAGACCCCGTTTTCGACCCCTAAATGCCTTCTAATGCTTGCAACCAACCTCCAGACTATATGCTCATGTCCTAAGCTAGGTGATCAAGTGGAAGATTGTGATAAAAAATAACAAAACAAATAAAAAACAAATAAATCCTAAAGATGCTAAAACATGCAAGAATAGGTGCAATGAAGTTTTCAATGCCACTAACATGTAAAAATATGAATTCTAAGCATGCAAGTAATCCTAAAATGCAGTGTATAGCATCAAAACAACAATAAAGAAAATGGATACAAAAAATAAAGAAAAATGGTTTGAGAAGTTGGGTTGCCTCTCAACAAGCGCTTCATTTAAAGTCTAGAGCTAGACTTTTTGGCAAACTTTCTCAAGGTGGCATGAAACATGATGTTGAGGCCCTATCATTTGTCTTGACCCCATACTCAACTTGTTCCCAAAGATGAAGATGTTGTGCCACTTCAATTTTTGAACAGTTTTCAAGTAGTGGATTTTGATTCACTAGTTGAACCATGTCAAATGTTACTTTCTCCTCCTCTACTCGAATCATGACCTCCCCCTTTTCCACATCAACCAAGGCTCTAGTAGTAGCCAGAAAGGGTCGACCTAAAATCAGTGGCACCTTACTATCTTCCTCCATATCTAGAATCACGAAGTCAGCGGAGAATATGAACTTGTGGGTTTTCACTAGCACATCTTCCACAACTTCATATATGATATTGCTACCCTTTGGATCACCTAACCCCAACTTCTTGTAAACAGACAGAGGCATTAGATTTATGCTTGCACCTAGGTCACATAAGACCTTGTTAAATTTCAAATCCCCTATGATGTAAGGAATGGAGAAGCTCCCTGGGTCTTTGAGCTTAGGTGGCCGCTTGTTTTGCAATATTGCGCTGCATTCCTCATTCAAAGTGACCTCCTCAAGTTCCTCAAGCTTCTTTTTGCTAGACATCATTTTCTTCAAAAGTTTGGTGTAACTCGGAATCAGTGTGATGGCTTCCAAGAAAGGGATATTTATGTGCAGTTTTCTAAGCATCTCAGCAAACTTTTTGAAGTGCTTATCCTCTTTTGTTTTCTTTAGCCTTTGTGGAAACGGAATAGGAGACTCATGAGGCTTAATTTTCGATTTCACCTCATGGTCATTTTCCCTTTCAGTCATCTTCTCAACATTATCCACAACTTTTTCAGGAACTCCAGCTGGCTTTTTAGCATGAATCTTAGGAAGTTGCACACCAATACGCGTAGTGATAGCATTTATCTCATGTTACACTACATTTATAGCCATTAGTTGTTCCTTTGGGTTTACCTCAGTATTTGCAGGTAATGTACCCGGAGCTCTAGTTGTGATCAACTGTGCTATCTGTCCCACTTAAGTCTCCAGATTTTTGATTTAAGCCTGTTGATTTTGAATTGTGGTTTCAGTTTTTCTCATAAACTGATCTGTTCTAGACATGAACTGTTATGTCCTTTCCACAAACTTCCCAAGCATTTCTTCCAATGCAGGCTTTCTCTCTTCAGTGTTGAAATTAGGCGCAATATGTCCATCAGAGTGATCTTTCCAAGAAAAGTTAGGATGATTGCGCCATCCTGGATTGTAGGTATTCGAGTATGGATTATTCTGGCATTGACCTCCTTGTACATAGTCAACTTGCTCCAATGAACAAGCCAGAATAGGGCAATCTGTAGTGGCGTGGTTTGCACCACACTCTTCACAAGTCATTTTAGCACTTTTTGATGAATAACTCACCAGTGCTATGCCCTCCACTTTCGCAGCCAAAGAGTCTATTTTTCCTGATATGGCAGTGTAAGCATCCACTTCATAGACTCCTGATGCCTTATTTGGAACAACCATGTCTGATCCCCACATGGCATTTGTATTTGCTATCCTCTCGAAGAGCTCCAATGCCTGCCTGATGCTCTTTGTGCCTAACGCACCATTTGATGAAGAATCAACCATGTTTTTAAAATGTGGAAGTAGTCCTTCATAGAAGCACTTCACTTAATCACCTCGTTTGATCCCATGGTTTGGACACTTTCTCAGCATGCCCTTAAATTTGTTCCACGCATCATCAAAAGATTCAGCATCTTGTTGCTGAAACATGGTGATTTCATATCTCCGTTTGGCAACCTTAGCTGGAGGCATGAATTTGGTGCAAAATTTTTGGACCATGTCGTTCCAAGTGGTTATACTCGCAGCTGGGCGAGAATCCAACCACTCAACAGCCCTATCTCTAAGGGTATAAGGGAATAACCTGAGTCTGATAGCATCTTCAGACACACCCTGATATGTAAAGTGTTGACATGAATCTAAAAATTTAGAGACATGTGTGTGCGGATTTTCATCAGGTCTCCCATGAAATTGGTGTCCATTTTGGAACATGTTGATGACATCGGTCTTCAACTGGAAGTTTTCCTGCCCAAATGGTGGATAGACTATGCTGGATTGATTTTGAACCACTTGAGGTGTCATGACATCACCGACCAGCATGTCGTCTTCATTAATTGGCTCAGCTGCGGGCAATCTCAAATTGTTGTTTGCCATTTGATTTTTTTGCTTTTTTTGATTTATCTAGTTCTCTAACCTCTCTTAATCTACAATGTAACGTACGTTCTCTTTCCGGGTCAGCTTAAAAAAGATCCCCGTTTTTTGAACGTAGCATATACAATTATAAGAAATTTGAGAAACTAGTGACTAAACTAAAATTAAAAATAAAAATCCTAAGAAAAAAATAAAATAAAATAAAATAAGTAAAAGTCCGAATTAGTGAAATTAATCTAAAAATAAATTTAAAGAACAATCCTCGGCAACGGCGCCAAAAACTTGATACGCTCCACAAGTGCACGGGTCGCGTAAGTAATAAAGTGGATGTGAATCCAAGTATCGATCCCACAGAGATTGTGTTAAATTGTATTTTAGATTACTACCTTAACCGGAACAAGAAAAACTTTGAATTTGGAAATTTTGATTTTTAAACTGAATTAAAGATTAAACTAAAGAAAACAATGAAATTTGAATTTAAAAACTTATAAAAACAAACGCATTAGAATTATGAATCCATTTTAACCAAATCATCCATGTATTTAACCAAATCATTTAAAGACAACTTATGGGGTTTTCAATATCCATGTTCCTAAAATGTTTTAAGTCCTCTTATGAGCGATGCATAAAAACCTATCTCTAAATGCCAATTGACTATATTTCTATGACAATTAACCGATTAGAAAAGCATTAAAAGTCAATGAACACTATATAAGATAACACAAAGCATGGGGGTATATTTCTATCGCCTATCGGACTTTGTGGCAATTAAATAGCTTCTAATGAAATCCTACTCTTTCGAACATAGAAAATCATGAAGACAATCACACAAAAGCTGGCCAAACAATTGCATGATAATAAAGGCACTTATTTAATTGCATCAAACTCATAAACTTCATATATTAAATAATTGGTAAAAACATGGAATCAAATAGTTAAAACTTCATCACAATCCTAACACAAAATTTCTAGCCTAAAAACATGAGAAAAGATAAATTACAACTATGATAATTGGAGTTCATCACCCTTTTCACCATGTTGTAGAAGAATCTTCAATCATGCACCAGTTGGTTCCTTGAAAGTTCGACAGCCCTTTGGGATTACCTTTAACAAGTTTGGAACCCCCTAGCAATTCGACAGCATTTTGGCATGAATTATGAAGATTGGAAACCCCTAATTTTGTACCCCAAGTCATGTATTCATAGATATAGTCGAAGTATAGGTTACTTGGAATAAAAGAATGCTGAAAATCTCACCCAAATTGGCTTCTAAAAGAGTCCCAACCGAACAAGGGAAGTTGCCTTCACGGGAGAACTTTTTGTCACTGTACAGTGTTCCGTATTTTGATCATATCTTTCTATTCCCTTATCCGATTGAAGTGATTCAAATTGTGTTGGAAATATAACTTCAAGAGTTACAATTCATCCTGAGATAGGATTTTCCAATTCGAATGTTTCCCCAAAATTAGCTCTTAAAGTCCGACTAAAAATCTGCCAGAAATCTTGTTTGATTGGAATGAATTTATGGTAATATTCTTACCATATTTCATTCCTTTTTGACTTCTAATTGCATCCAATTGAATCCTAAAAGTCCTCAAGTATCTTATCTTTATCCAAATCAACTATTGAATATTTGCAATTTGGTCATTCTTCATTTGATTTGTATACTTCAGTCCTTGAACTTTCAATTTTTTTCAATTTGGTTCTTTCTTTGACTTTTCTTTCAATTTAGCCCTTGATCTACTTCATCCATTCTTGATTTGCATACTTTGGTTCTTTTATCATCCAATTTGCTTGTTTTTGCTCCAATTCCATTATTTTCTCGACTTTGGGATTATTTCTGAAATATAAACAAATAACACAAAATAAATAGAAAATATTATTGAATAAACAATAAAAATCCTACGTTTAGGATAGAGTATAAAATACACTTATCAAATTACATCATTGTCCATCTTGTCAAATACATCATTCTCAATATACACAATTATTCCTTTCGATGAATGTGGGAGATGGTAGATTTAGGTTGCACACTTACAAATTTAGGGACATAGCATTGAATTTTAGGGCAAAACTCAACTTGGAGAAATTGAATTCCCCAAGTCGCGTTATCACACTTTTTCTATTATAAGAGTTTAGGGCATTGACACAAATACCAAACTTTTGGTATTATGAGTGAAACTTGCATCTTTTAAAAGTATCACTCATTAACTTTCAAAAAATTTTATTACTGAAATTTACGTTATTCAAAACAAGTATCAAAGTATGATACTTATATATGATACTTTTAAAGTAACAACATGATACTTTTGATACTTCACAATTTTTTAGGATACTTAAATCGTAATTTTAGTATCACACCTTCACACTTTGATGTAGGATAGAATTGAGTCAAAATTAGACTGAAAAGGAATGTAGCAGAAATTTACAGATTTGGCGCCCGACCTCCGTTTTGGGTCCATAATACGTCTATTTTGGGTAGCTCGACGAGACAAATTGGACACACTATTTTGCTGTGACATACGATGGATTTTGGGCATTAGAGATCGTTCAGACAGCGAAAACAGTGTTTTAATAATTTAGTGTTATTTCTGTCATTTAGTTTATCTTGAATTCTTTTCATTTTAGGTTTTATGATTTCCTAGATAATTTAGAATATATTTTTTTGTTTATTTTAGTTAATCTAGAATAGGTTTTATGTTTTTCTATTTTATTTAGAATATGTTTCTTTGTTTTATGACCCTATAATTAGAGGGTTAATTCATTATTTTTATTCATTCATTCAAATTATTAATAAAAATTCTTGAGATTTCTTCTCAATTTGCTTGGTGGATTCCAAGTTTATATTTATTTTAAGGATTTCTCTTGAATTCCTTGCTTCCGTCTTGCGTCAAGTGGTATCAGAGCCGGTATCTCCATCTCGCTATCCTTGATTTCTTTGTGTTTCGAGTTCCAAATTCAATGGATGACTTACCGATTACAAGGACAGATTTTGAGGCACAATTTCAACGAATTGATGTTCAACGTAGAGAGCTTCGTGAGTTCGTAGTACAAGATGTTGGGAACAATGGAGTTAATAACAGAGGTGGTATCAGAGATGTGCAATATGACGATACTAGCAATGAAGATTATGAGGAGGATATTGTTCTTCCACGAAACAACAACAATAATCGCAGGGAGTATCGTATTAAGGCAAATATTCCTTACTTTTCTGGCAACTTGACAGTTGAAATTTTTATCGATTGGCTAGATGAAGTTGAAAGGTTCTTTGACTATTGGAAAATCAAGGAGCACTGAAAAGTCATAGAAGTAAACTATCGACTCAAAGGATGTGCATCAATTTGAGTGGGATTGACTGCAGACAGACCGTATCCAACAAGGCAAAAATAAAATTCGAACTTGGCAGCGAATGAAGAAATTAATGATTAAATGTTTTCTTCCTCTAAACTATGTACAACAATTTTACATTCAAAATCAGGATTTTCAGCAGTCTTATCAATTTGAACAAGAATTCACTATCGATCTTCAGGAACGTGATAATCATATTTACATCCAAGAATCAAAAGAAGATATCTATAAAGATGGAAGTATTTCCTTAGAAGGAGAGTATTTAGAAGACAAGGAATGCATGAATAAAGATGAAACAAAAGAAATCATCTATGTAGGTGAAGATGTTTTCTTAGATGAAGCCCATTTTGCTATCCCAACTGAAACTCAGATTTTTGTCGACCCAACTCAAGCCAGCTTAGTTGGCCCATTCCAAACCCTAAAAGAATCAACTGAGTTGTTTGAATTTGAGGAAAAAGAGGGTGTTATTTGTAATGAGACAAGAGATGTGTTCAGGAAGAACATTCAAGAGAAAATTGTGAATTTTATTTATGGGGATGAAATCAAAGAATACGTCATTGAAAAAGTAGAAGATTGTGCCATGAAGGATAAAATTGAAAAGTTAAAAATCGAGAAAACAATTTCGATGGCTTGCTTACATGCTAAACATGTTAGCTATTATGTCTTGATGGAACAACCCAATGGTGATGATGATTTATTCATGAAACCATATATTTTAGTTGGCCAATTTATTGGAGAGCTAATTCTCGGGTTTGAAAATTTTAAATTTAAAGGAGCAAGACGTCGCTAGTGGTTAATAGCTTGAAAATTTTCAAGTTCAAATTATAACTAGGGGTCGAATTATTTGGAGGTGGAAGGGTCTAATGTATGACAGAATCGAGGCAAAATTAGACTTAAAAGAAACGTAGCAGAAATTTACGGATTTGGCGTCCGACCTCCGTTTCGAGTCCATAATACGTCTATTTTGGGTAGTTCGACGAGCTAAATTGGACACGCTGCTTTGCTGTGACATACGGTGTATTTTGGGCATTAGAGATCGTTCAGACAGCGAAAACAGTGTTTTAATAATTTAGTATTATTTGTGTCATTTAGTTTATCTTGAATTCTTTTTATTTTAGGTTTTATGATTTCCTAGATAATTTAGAATATGTTTCTTTGTTTATTTTAGTTAATCTAGAATAGGTTTTATGTATTTCTATTTTATTTAGAATAGGTTTCTTTGTTTTATGACCCTATAAATAGAGGGTTAATTCATTATTTTTATTCATTCATTCAAATTATTAATAAAAATTCTTGAGATTTCTTCTCAATTTGCTTGGTGGATTCCAAGTTACTTGGTGGATTCCAAGTTTATATTTATTTTAAGATTTCGCTTGAATTCTTTGCTTCCGTCCTGCGTCATACTTTCAACTTTTTATGATACATTTCACCACATTGAGTCAGATATATAATTCATCAAACAAGTTATAGAAATGATGAAAGCTATTGTTGAAACGCCTTCCAACAATACACCACCCTGAACTAGGTCGTTGGAGCTTCGTTGAAGGAAATGGAGGAGCTAGGCACGGAGATGGAGTAACTGAATATGATTTTATATATGAACCACATTTGTGCAGATCTAATTTATTTTGGAAGAAATTGAGAACACGAGAGAGGAGGAGAAGATGGGCAGTGTGGCATGCGGTGAGATTGAATGTAACGGAAAATATTTTCAATTATTGATAAATTAATTATATTATTAAAATAAATGTAATTATGTGATTTATTTGTCCAATTACATGATTATTATGAAATGTCATGAGAATATGAGATTTGTGGAATTAGAAAGATTGTGAATGATTATATGTTTAATGAAGGTGAGAAATATATGTGATATTGAAATTGATCAGAAAAGTACATGTGATTATATACTTATTCTAGTTCACTAAGACGATTTTGGTCGTATTCTATACTACATAGAGGGATCTGATCGGGTATAATAATATTCTGAGGCGATCTTGATCATGTATGATATAGTTCATTGAGGAGGTCTTGACAACATTCTTGAATTAATTATCCGAGATCTTTAAGACCAGCTTAAGAAACAGTCTATGCATGTATAACCGTATTATAAATTTTAGTCACAGAGTACATTTTTTTGTGGATTTTCCAATATATTGAGATGTAATAAGATTATATCACTAATTATAGATGTATTATTATATTGTGATTATGGGATGATATTATAAGTATCATGAGTATGTCTCATTTCTTTACTACGATTATACAATGTTATCATGTGAGTCGTTCATTGATATAAAGTCGATTTTCAGTTAATACTTGCAAATGAAGAAAAAAAATTAATTTTGAAATTATTCACTCACTAACGTATCAAATCATATATTTTTCCACGATTTTCTTATCAGGTAACAGTTAAGTTTCTGGAAAACTTTTGGACTTGAGCATTCAGTTTTGGAGTCAGAGCTACGCGACTGTGTTAGCCAGTATGGCTCATTTTATATAACATGTAGTTATTATTTTGGAACGCATGCTCATTTTGAATTGCACTTGTGCATATTTTGTGTCTATATTTATAGTTCATGTTGTTTTCATAATAAAAATTGATGATTCAACTTATCTTTATTGTGATGTGCATTGCTCTTATATTGTTGAGATTTTTACACATTGATTACATGTTGATAAGTCCAAATTACATGAGAAATAATGCCAAAGTTTTCTTAAAACAAGTTAAACTAAGTTGAAAATTCTAGTAGCCTTGATGATTAGTCCTACTTTTAGCTGGTATCTATTATCTGTGCACGTCACCTTTCAGGTCCACTATTATAACTTGGGGCTGGTCGTGTCATGAATCTTCAATAGCCATTCCATTTCTTGCTCTTATTCGAGCATCATATCAAAGTTTCGTAGAGAATATTCTTTTCTAGTTGTGTAATGATCTGAGTCTTGTATTCTACAATTCTTACGTAATGTGTGGGATAGCCTGAGCACATTTTATCCCTCATAAAATTGGATTACATCCCAATAATTTGAACTCAAAACCTATGCTGAGGATGAGTGCCATTCAAATGTCAAAAACTTTGAGTTTTTTAGAACTGAGAAATCAATCTAATTTTTTTTGTTGATGTCTAGAAAAATTGATCCATTGAAGTTGGATTCTATTAACCACTCAATTTATAACATAGTTTTACTTTTTTTTTTTTTTTTATCACCAATTTTTTATCTAGTAGTTTGTTCCAACCCACAATTAGAAAGGAAATTAAATAATTGAGGATAAAGAGATCAACAAATTCATGGAAAAGAAAATGCAAATTTTTTTTTTTTTTTTTTTTCTCAACATACAAACATCAGGGTAATTATATTTTATTCAAGAGACCCAAACCGAGATTGTTACAATTCTTACAACAAGGAAAGATATATATTCTCCTTAATTTTAGGCGACAATCGAACTTATTTTTTTCAAACATATATTTATTGAGTGCTGTATTTTCCTGTTCTATATGCACCAATAATCCTAGTTCTACAAAGAATCCTTGAAACCCAGTGAGTTCTTTTCCCAGCCAGACTACCCACAAAACCTGAAATTTGCAGAAAACAATATCAATTAGGTTTCTAAATCATTAATTAATTCCAAAATGCATCTTTCGAGAACACTCTTTTCAGTTTTCCTAGGGGGGAGGAAAATAATTAATTTTCGTCGTACCTCGTAGAAATTTTCGGTAGCCATGACTGCAAGAACTTCTTGAAATCCACGCGATCTGTATATAATAGAGAACGACGACATGCAATATCTATTTACAAAAACCCTAATTTGTTCTTTATTTATGTTACATTACTTATCTAGGAGCACCGGGGCGTAACAGTTCCCATATTCTTCAAATTAATATTGTCACATTTGGCTGTGGCTGATCCACCTCCTCCTTCTGCTACCAAATTCACATTTTGTAACACAATCCCTTCGCACGGATACTTCTTACTGCAGTTGAAATCAATGGCAACATTCGAAGCACTTGTTCCTTTAATGTTTTGATACACAACATTTTTTACTTGCACAGCTGCACTCTGAAATAAATAAAACGACATATATATATATTTGTATCATAAAAAATGAAATTAAATCATTATTTCTGTTTAGCCTCATATATGGTAGTTTCCTCTTTTACCTGTTCTTTACATGGTTTAGATAGATCGCAGTAGGTTTGGTCTATGATTATAGGGTTCTGTACGTTTTGCATCTCTACATTTTGAAATTTGATGTTACTTGCACTTCCTGATCCTCCCTGTGCATATCAATTAACATAGAGTTAGCCCATGTTTGGTACAAATTAAAATCTAGATTTTTTTCTAAGTTTAAGTTAAAAATCAATCTCAATCTCAATCTCAATCACACACACAAGAGCAAAGTCTTTAATGACGACTAAATTTAAATCGAAAAACTATTTTTGGAAAACTTACGACGAAAAAGAAAGAATTTAAATACTATGTTATCATGTAAAATTTACCTGCCAGGTTTTAATTCTGACTCCATTTGTTGTTCCAGAAAGCTTTGCTCGATTCAACACGACATCTGAGACATAATCTTCTGAATTCCCAGATCCTAAGCTTCCGATGCTGATCCAAGCCATTCAGTAAACATCAAAAATTAAAAATAATTGTGTAGTATAAAATTTAACAATATTTTTGTAATAAAAAAACTTTTTTTTAAAACCTGATTCCATGGCCAGGTCCACAAATTACGTCTGTAGCAAGGACTTTTTTCGATCCACTTACTATTGAAATGCAATCATCACCTGGACAAAGTTGTGTGACCAAAATAAATTAAAAATAGCTAGTTATAGCTACTATTGTAATCCATCAAAATTCAACCAACAAAAATAAATTTCTTAAAATTCAACCCAGCAAAATTAAATAAAATGTGGAAATTTATGTTATGAGTTATATAAATGTTACTGTGTATCTAAAATGAGATGTGACTAATATTTATTAAAAATAATGTTTTCTGTACCTGTTCTTATATTACAATGGGAAATTTGAATGTTTTGAGTGCCAGCGACATGGATTCCATCAGTATTGGGACTTTTCTCTGGAGCATTCACCACAATATTTGATGCTTCAACATTCATGCAATTTTCAAAAGAGAGATGAATTTGCGGTGAATCTTTGATCTTCAGGTTCTTCACCGCCAAGTTTGTGCACTTGTAGAAGGTCAAGGCCTGCAGTAAATTTTGTGGGTTCACATCAACAAGAGTATAAAATAAAATACCTCAAGAATAAAGTGGCACCAAAGTGGATATTTGACAATCCACAGGAATTCAGAAAACAATTTTTTTTTTTTTTAAATGTTTCTTGAATTTCAATGAGTAATTTCTAGACGCGATCATCTTAAGAAGTTTAGTGAATATGTTGGATGTCACAAGGCAGCTGCATCAAAAGAAAGAAGTACTGAACATACCGTTGGAGCATCCTTGCATGGCTGCATGATACAGAAAATTATTAAAATATGATCTAATAATTTAAGATAAAAGAAAGATAAACTGGCAGTGTAGGAGTAAACTTTAATTAAATTAATTCATTCATTCCGACCTTAGCTTTATTTATTTTGCAGGAATTTTGCCACCAGACATTTCCATTACCATTGATGGTACCACCACCTTCAATAATTAAATTTTGGACACTGTCAAAAAGAAGCCAGTGCCTCCCATCTTTGCTATAGTCAGAGCGATCGTTTGAAGCTACTAATATGCCAGCAATCTGCATTCATTTTTTAAATAATAAATACTTACATTTAAAATAATCTACCTTGTTCCCTTGTTAATTAATTAACCTAATTAGAAGTCATTTTCCATGTATGTATATTTTTTCATACCTGAATCGTTATTTGAGATTTACAAGGACCTGAGAATTTAATTGGTTTGAGAAGGTAGTTTTTTCCCTGAGGTACCAAAAAGTTAACAGCTGAGTAGGATGAACAAGCTTCCTTCCATGCTTTCTGAAAAGCCTGAAACAAATTTAATAACAGAAAGATGAACTTTTCGTCTGCATTTCTTGTATAAAAATAGCTAAATATCTGATTAAAAAAAAAAATACTTAAAATTTGTCAAAAAAAAAAAAAATTAAGTTAACAAATTGCATGACTTGATAAATATTAAAATTTGTTATCGTATCATAGATATAAATAAGGACTAGTTACCATGCTATCATCAGAACTTCCATCACCTTTAGCTCCAAAGATTTGTACATTAATCGTCTTAACTGAAGTTGCAGACTTCTTGATCTCAGAATATCCAGTGTCTATCGTGGCCGAATTATGTAGCTTGACGCTCTCGATGAGGCTAAAATATAAAGGGAAAGCTTGAAAGTCATGACCAGATTCTTCTTGGAGATCATAATTCTCAACTAAATCATCGCCAAGACTAGTGCAACAAGAAATTATAGAGAGAATAATTATAATCAAGGAAAAAGTATTCGCCATTTTCGCATGTAATTAATAGTGAGATATTTATTATGAAAAAGTCATTTCGAGTTTGCATATTTATAGTGGGGTGGATTGTGTCCTTTCCTCTACGACTCTTACGTTATGGAAATGGGATGGGAAGATAAACTAATTTTAGACGAAAGAAAGGCCTCTTTAAAAACAGTTGCTGACTTTTGCTCCATTTAAACTACATTAATCATATATAACCTCTATTTGATGGAGATTTAAATTAAATTTGTAGTAAATTTTGATTAAATGTGTGGTTAAAAAGTTGTTGGATCAAAAAAATATGTAATAATGATTAATTATTGACTTTGATTTTAATAAAAATCTGATTTTTAATCTCCATCAAACAGGCCTTTACTAAGTTTATGAATTGGGACACCTTTCACACATATGCAAGATGGTACTTAAATTGGGCGACATATAATATTTTAACTACAAAATTATAATTCTTATGGTAGGATATAATTTTTAACGACCAAAAGTGCTTTGTCGTTGAAACTATCTTCTATATTATCAATTTGTTTGAATTGGCATGCAGTTAGTACATTTTGGCATCTGTTTGGTATAATGTTTTTTTTGTTTATAAACCCAAAAAAGAAATGTTTTCGAGATAAATTAAATATGTATTTGAAAAGTATTTTAAAGAAATGTGTACGATTAAAAAGTAATTTAAAAAAATGTGTTACCCAATTTATAAATCGTTTACCAACGGCGACTTAGTATATGAATTTGTTCCCATGTTACATACATAATAGTACATATTCACACTTATATAAATCTATTAATATTATTATTACTAATGAATAATTTATTTATTTTTTCCCTTTTTTACCATTATCAGAAATGTTAGAAATAGTTGGCGCAATTTTGGCAAGTACTTGGACCACGATATGTCCAAGTGCCGGCCAACCATGAAGTCATATGCAAAAAGATAATTAATCGTTATCTCGTGGCCATTTGAGCTTACCATAAAGAATGTTTTCATGTCCAAATTAAATTAAATACATTGTTTCTACCAAATTAAATCGATTCGTCATCCCATGGTTATTAGAACTTAAGAGTTTGTAATGGAATGGCAAACAGATATGTGAGAACTGAGAAGTCATTTGCGGTATTACATGTAAAAAATCTGACGCTCTAAAAGAGTACACGTGTCACTTGATAATAAGATAAATTAGTTCTTTACGTTTTGCAGTATGGAATGTTAGTTTATTAATTTGATTCAATCATGAAAAATGATGTTGTTTATGTAGGGGGGAAGATTAGGGATGGGCTTACATTGTTTTAATTTGTGTAACTTAGCTTCTTCCTTGCTAGTGATCACGTATGTCAAAAGTTACTTGGAGGCATCTTTTAACTAAGGTGCAAATACGTGTCACTAATTAGTTCATAATTTTCACGACACTTGAAATATAATTAGAGGTTTCGATAAAGTTCAATTTCTTAAAAAATTAAATATTATAGTGGCTATTATATACTTTATCCATCTCATAAAGATAGAATTGTATTTCTTATTTGTATGTCTCAAATAATATATAAGTCACTTTTTTTATTGAAAGTCAATATATATATTTTTAAAATTTTCTAAATTCATTGATATCAACAAATATAAAATAATCATATTTATCACGTTATTTTTAATGTAGGGATATATTAGTAAAATGTAAGAAAAATTTATATTTTCAACTACATTAATTGATATTTTCTTAATTTATGTGAAAATATGAGCAAATCTATTTTCACGGGGCGAAGAAGCTAAATAATATTTAAGGAATCGTCTTGTCACGCCATTTGGTAACTTTTTCAAGTAAATGACTTACTTTGATTGCGTTTATATATGGGATAGAAGCACATGCATCATTTTTAAAATGAGACGAATCATACATAATGTAACAGTCAAAATAATTACCTAGTGTCTGACTCAACAAATCGAATATGAAAAACCCATCCAAAACTGGACCAAAAAGTTCGTTATTGTTTCCTTTGATCACAAGAAACGGTTTATTATATCTTTAAACTTTGTGGGGAAAAAAAAAGGAATACACAGAAAGAGAGAGACGATAAGAAGTAACATAAATATGGAGGTTGTTAAGAATTCAGTATTTTAAGTCGTTCTACTTTTGATATAGAACTTTTTGGGGGAAAAAAATGTTTGTTATGTCATGTTTGGGCATGATTGTTGAACTATTTTTATTTTTATTTTATTTTATTTATTTATTTTTTCAATTTGGAAGATGAAAGTGGTACTCTCCTCAGTGAGAAAATCAAAATCATATATTTACATGCCCAAATTGATGCTTGGGAGAATGAGAAATTAATTAAAGCTCAAAAGTGAGTTGAAAATAGTTAAGGGTAGCAAGTGGCTTAATTCATATATGAAAATTATGAAACTTTTGACTACTTTATCATTTATATATAAATTCACTTCAGAAGTGTGTAATCGTGTATGACATATAAACTTCACGTGCAAGAGTTGGGGGTCAAATCATGTACACGAAGGCCGAACCGAACAAACAAAAAATTGGCAACATAGTACCGTCCAAGTGATGTGTTAACTAAGAGCCCGTTTGATAACGGAAAAATTTTCATCTTAATTTTTAAAACTCAATCTCAACCATCCATTCTTAGTCAAACCCAGAATTTTTAACTTTTCAAACATTTTAAAACTACACATTCATCAAAAAAAAAAAAAAACTCACAAAAACTAAAATTTTTCACATTACCAAACAGGATCTAACAATAAACAATGGTAAATGGCGTGTTTAATTTTCCTAACATCTGAGAGCATATACACTGGTCTAATCCAACAATTCAGACATAAATTTTGATTCAGCTTCTTTTTCCTGCTCCAGAAATTTTAAGTTCCTCTTTATTCCAGATTCCACTTGGTGATTCTGTTCAGGCAAAAATTTAGTTGGCTGGCATAACAGATTTGTACTAGGTGTCACTAGTACAAATTTAACCAAAAAAATTATACAATGCACGTCATATTTTTGAACTAGAGACACGTATAAAAACACGATGGTAATTTTATAAATAACCGTTTGGTAAATATCTGTTTTTTGTTTATAAATTAATTTATAAACCACACAATTTCTCAAACCACTTTTAACCACACACTTTTCTCTTTCCAATTTTCAACCACTACTTTTTACCTTAAAATCATAAATAAACCAGTTTATAAATCAAACAGTATTCCCAAACGAAGGCGCATCAGAAGTATCGACGCATCTAATCCACTTTTTTCTTTTAGATAGGCCCCCCAGACAGCAGTCTCTCTCTCCACGCAAAACCTTACCGCCCCTGCCCGCCCATCTCTCTTTCTCACACAGCAGCACAGCCTCTCACTGCCCCTCTCCCTTTCTCCCTTTCTCTTACACAAACTGCAACCCTCCTCCCTCCCTCCCTCCCTTAACTTGTTCCCAATTCCCAGTCTGTTTCACATCGAGTTCGAGAATTCGAACTTAGAAGTTCGCCCATAGGTTCACTCTTAATTTGAGTTCAGTAAATTGAGCACTAATTTTTATAATTTTGTAATTTCTAAGTTATAATCTTCAATGGTGAGCGTGAATCTTGATTCTCTTCTTCTTTTGTATAGTTCACCAAATAGAATGTGTTAAATTCTTGATTATATTTTAGATTATGTCTGTAGAGGACTCATTTTTTGTAGCATACCCGGTCCTCAAGGGTTACCGGCCGTCTACTCATGGTCTTTCTACTTTCCCTGGTCTTCTTACTCCTCAAGGGCTGGCAACCTCGTTTTCAGGAAGTAGATTTTTGCCTCCCTAGGGATTTGAACCTTGTACCTAGGGATTAAGTACAAATTTCATGAAATCTCTGGTACCATTAGACCAAGTTCGTACTTAATCCCTAGGTACAAGGTTCAAATCCCTGGGGAGGCAAAAATCCACTTCCTGGAAACGAGGCTGCCAGTCCTTCAGGCTCTTTTGCTCAGAAACGAAATGTTCCAAACGGCTCTTCTGCTCAGAAATGAAATGTTCCAAATGTTCCTAGAAATTCTTGCTCCCATTAGACCCCATTTGTATCTATATGCATCAGGATCCCTTGATCCTATTCCATTCCAAAATGGAAAGTTCGACACAATTGGGATTTTTTTTGAAGTTGGATGCAGTTACTAATTCATGATCTGGCATGTACAGAATGAAAACTTCATTCTCGATTCTACGATAATTTTTATGAAAGCCTTTCATTTGCTTCTCTTCGATGGAAGTTTGATTTTCCCAGAATGTATCCTAATTTTTGGCCTAATTCTTCTGAAAAATAGACTTTTTCTTCGTATACCTCAAAATTAATTTAATTTTCTTTTGGATAGGCAATCCTTTTGGTGATTTAGAAGATTGACGTGACTTTCCAACTTTATTTTTCAAACTCGCGATATTAAGGTAGACTCGCCCCAACTAATTAGTTTAAATTATAATTTACATGTCTTATGTGAAATTACGAGATTTATATGCTTTGATGCATGAGACGAGATGAGAATATCTCTTATGAGATAAGATGAGAAATGATGTTATGCATAACTTATATGCTTTAATGCATGAGACGAGACTACCCACACCCTATGATTTTTAAAGAGCCTTTGATTTTAATAAAAGAGCCTATGATGATGATGATGATGCTGTCACTGTATGATTTCATAAGTATGTGTTAAATTATTCTGTAAATTAATTATTGACGATGAATCTACTAAGTATTTCTTTCGAAATGCTCATTCCATTTTTAACAGCTTTTGCAGATCTCGGAGATGGCGGAGAATGAAAGGACAGCGTTGGAAAATTTAATAAATGATGATATTTTAATCAATTTTATGAATGTTACTGGTTCAATTACTTAGCGTTACTTTCATTTGAACAATTGAGATTAAAGTTTTTATGAATTGTTCTATATTTCAATTAATTAAGTTTCCACTAAAGTTTTCAAATAATGAATGTGATGTTTTGAATATAATTTATTTTTCGCAATAAAGTCAGATTTAAAGGACGAAGTGGCGTCCTGGGTTTCACGAAATTTGGGGCGTTACAGCGTGGTATCAGAGCACGTTGTAACACTTTAGGTACAAGGTTCGAATCCTTAGGTACCAAGGATTCCAAGAAGTTTGTACTTAACCCCTGGGTACAAGGTTCGAATCCCTAGGGAGGCAAAAATCCACTTTCTGAAAACGAGACTATCAGCCCTTGAGGAGCAGGACGACCAGGGGGGAGTGGAAAGACCATGAATAGACTGCTGGCAGCCCTTGAGGATCGAGTACGCTACAAAAAAGGCACCTTTTTTTTGTAACGACCCGGCTCCCTCGTTGGGGCCTTCTCCATAACTGGATTTTTACCTTCCGCAGGATTAAAACCATGTACCTAGGGGTTTAGTACAATGATTCTTAGAATCTTACTACCATTAGACCAATCCTGCGAAAGGCAAAAATCAACTTCTGGAGAAGGCCCCAACGAGGGAGCCAGGGGGAAGTGGAAAGACCATGAGTACGACTCGAAGAAGACCCCAGCGAGGGAGCCGGGTCGTTACATTTTTCCTTATTGATTGTAATTTATTGCTTATGATTAGTAAATTTCTGTCCTCTACAATATAAAAATTCGAATATTGATGATGAGAGAAATGAGTGAGGTGGACCGATAAAAGACTATTTAGATTTATTACTATATGTATATTTGTTATTGTTGGGATATTTTGTATATAGTGACGCCAAGGAATTATATGAACTCCGTGCTGACAAACGGACGGAATAACGACACGAAAAAATAAGAAGAAAGAAGGAATGGACAAAGTCGAGGCAAGAGCTGGACTCTTTATCCTTAAGTCGAATTTGCCCCGCAAAGGTGCCAACGGATTATGGCAATCGACTCCCAAGATACAATGACTTCAACATGTGTTTGTAGTACTCCAAAACACAAGCACAACGAACCAGAATTTTGGTTTATGTACTCCAAAATGAAATGAATAAGGAAAGATCAAATAATGCAACAAATATGCAAGAATTTGATTTAGGAAGAGAGTGAGAGTGATATTGCATATCATTGGTGTGATTTAGGGACACCCGAAAGGTCTATTTTATAGAGCATGAAAGGTTGTGGACGAAGTGGTGGGAGCCAAACCATGCAACCTTTCCAAAAATTGCAACTCTTCAAAAAGACACATTTTCCTGGACAACAATGCGGCGCACATTTATTAAGTCGTGTGGCCGCACGCCTTTATACCAAACAGAAATTAAATTATTTTGACGTGCGATCGCATGGTTTTAAAATCGTGCGATCGCATGGGCAAAATTTGACCATATCTTTGTCCTTTTTCGTAATTTCTCATTCATCCGATATTGGTTTCGAAATGCCAAATATACCCTTTAATGCATGCAGAGAAATCTAAAATCTCTTTCAGGGGCGTTGCCCCCTCAACCCCCGCGACCTGACCGGGCAGGTCGATCCCCGTTTGTGCGTTCCGAAGCGGAAAAGTGGCAAACTAATTTGCCTAAACGGATTGAGCCGAGTTTGAGTATTTGGCGGAAGTCGACACGAAGTCGCTTTAGTCGATTTTTAATAATTAATCAATTTCTTGATTTATTAAACCAATATCCAACAAACCCCCACATGAATGGAAATTCCTCGATATGAGCAACACAATGCGAATGAAATGCACACTCTAACAAATGGAGTACACACAAAAAGTCATAGCATCAAGATAGGTAGCTTATGGCCTTGAACCTTCTTTAGTTGAATACAATCGGATTTACTAGGCTAGTTGGCGAACGCGATGTCTTGAACTGTAGCGACCAAGATTTTTTACGCGATTAATAATTATTTTAATAGAAAATCGTGTCGCTACTATTTCACCCATTTTTATTAAGTTAACGCCACGACGTATTCGTATAGCCAAGTCAAGAAATAATCGAGATCGTTCGATTTTAAATTAAATTCCGAATTTCTAAAAATATCTCCATTCTCTTGATTTAAAGTATATTAAGTCTAAGTACTTAATTCAATGTTATCCCAATATTTATTTGTACAAAAATTACTTTTATTATTTAAATTAAGAAAATATATGCAAGCATGAGAGGTTCCATTATATATAATAATTATGAGAATCTTAATTTAATAAATATGGAAAAGTATATAAATGGTTGATAGATTCCATTATATGTAATCATGAAGAGCATAATATTTGTATAAATATGGAAAAGTATATGAATGAATTATATACTCCATTATATATAATCATGAAGAGCATAATATTTGTATAAATATGGAAAATTATATGAATGATTGATAAGACTCCATTATATGTAATCATGAAGAGCATAATATTTGTATAAATATGGAAAAGTATATGAATGAATTATATACTCCATTATATATAATCATGAAGAGCATAATATTTGTATAAATATGGAAAAGTATATGAATGATTGATAAGACTCCATTATATGTAATCATGAAGAGCATAATATTTGTATAAATATGGAAAAGTATATGAATGATTTATATACTCCATTATATATAGTCATGAAGAGCATATTATTTGTATAAATATGGAAAAGTATATGAATGGTGCTTTACTTTAAGAAAATGATGTGTTAAAATTAATAGAATTGAATGATTATGTTTACAATATGCCAACTTTATACATCTATTTAAACCCATCTCTTTTACACACAACTCTACACATATACACTTATTTCCAATCTCTTGACAAAATCCACAAGTAAGAGAAATTCAAGGTGGTCAAGAAAGTTTTGGTCCATTTACTACTACACTTCATTTTAATCTTTTAAAAGGTAAGTATATCTTATATTTTTATGAAAAGTAAGTATGTTTTTATGAAAGGTAAATACACCTTATGTTTTTATGAAAAGTAAGTATGTTTTTATGACAAGTAAGTATATCTTATGTTTTTATGAAAAGTAAGTATGTTTTTATGAAAGGTAAATACACCTTATGTTTTTATGAAAAGTAAGTATGTTTTTATGACAAGTAAGTATATCTTATGTTTTTATGAAAAGTAAGTATGTTTTTATGAAAGGTAAATACACCTTATGTTTTTATGAAAAGTAAGTATGTTTTTATGACAAGTAAGTATACCTTATGTTTTTATGAAAAGTAAGTATGTTTTTATGACAAGTAAGTATATCTTATGTTTTTATGAAAATGTTTGGATCATTGCTATGAAATCAATCTCACAAGATTGTTATGGGTTCCATATGATATGTTTATGATTATGCTAAGGGGACCGGAGTTTAGTAGCGCTACACATAAGAATTCTTGCCATTTAAGTTCGGTAAAATTCTTGTGTCTCCCTATGTTTATGAATATTTCAATCCTATCCTATGTTATGATGAAAATGATCCATATGCATTCAAAAGAAAATTTATGCTTGGTATACTTACTGAGATTTTATAAATCTTACTCCACGATATTTACCATTTTCAGATAATTGAAGGTTCGAGGCGGTCAACATGGAAGTGGCAAAAGTGGTTAAGATTGATGAGATAATTATGTTGAACTTTATGTAAGAAAATTATGTTCTATTTTTATTCACAAATAAAATTATGGGATTCTAATTATTCTTTTGAATAATTTTACATTACTATTTAAGTCTCGATAATATGATATGAGTCACTTTTAGTGGCACTCGAATGGTCGAGAATTCGGGTCGTCACATGAACCATCCAACCGTTCATGTAAAATCAAACAACTGTACCAACACCATGACTCATCTAACTAATTCGATTCTTATGGTTGTGTGGTTGTGTCCATTTTGGCTGTGACGTCCCGAGTTTCGTGAAACCCGGAATGCCACTTCTTTCTTTAAAACTTAACTTTCAAATAAAATTTATTGAGGAAAAATAATTAAATCTTAAAACAATCACACTTATTGACTTTAAGTTTTGACGAATCATAAAATAAATAATTTGGTGAAATTCAAAACGAATTCTATATTCCAAACAAATATGAAATAATGGAGTTCATAAAAAAAAACACGACGTTAAAATATTTTCTATTTAATGGTTTTGCCATTTTTGCCCATCATTCGCCACCGTCTTCGAAATCTGCAAAATTGGTTAAAACAACGGGGTGAGCATTTCAAAAAGAAATACTCAGTAGACTTATCTCTAATAATTAATTGACAGAATGATTGACACGAAATTATTCAAATAATACAGTGACATTCTCAAATTCTCATCATAAACATCACAAGGAGTGCAAATGAATATATTCTCGTCTCATGCATTTAAAGCATATAAGTCATGACATAATTTCTCAATTTATCTCATAAGAGACATGCTCATGCAATTAAGCATATAATCATGTAAATCCACATAAAGACATGCACTTATAATCTGAACTAATTAGTGGGGGTGAGTCTACCTCAAACTTAACGAGTTCACAAAAGTGGAACGGGAAAGTACGTCAATCTCTTAATTCTCCAAATGATTCGTCTAACTAAGAGAAAATTAATTTAATTAGTATTTTTGAAATTAAAAATTAAAGTGACGAAAAATAAAATATAAGGATTTAAATGAAATTTTAAGGAAAACTGAAGTTAAAATTTAGGGACTGAAATAGGCATTTCGAAAATAATGGAGCTGATTGTAGGAGTTAAGAACTGCAAGGACCAATTTGTTACGTACTGAAATCTTTGAAACTGAAATAAAATATTTTAATTTAAAAGGGGCCGAAATTAAAACGTTTAAAAAAACGAAAGGACTAAAATATTTTTTCAGAAATTTGGGGGTTTAGAAAGCAATTATTTCGAAACTAAATAATATTTTAAAACTTTATATCTCTCATATCTCTCTCTCTAAAATCAGCAGAGAGCGACGAGAGGAGAGACGATGCGGAGGGGAGGGCCCCGCTCCTCTCCGTGATTCACGTCACCGAAAAAATCCGGCGTTGGAACCGCCGTGAAGTGGCGGCGGTATGGGTGTGTGAAGAGAAAGGAGTGGGTGGGTTTTGGAGTGTGGTTGGGTGCGAAACAGGAGCAAACCAACGCTTGGAGTGTTCTGGCCTTTGGTGATTTGGGCAATGACTCCGGCGAATATCCGTGTGATGATTGAGGTAAGTGTACGGGTTATGTTTATTCTTGAATTTTGGGTTTGATTTGGGGAGAAAATGGCTTGGATTTGAGGTTGGGCAGTGGGAGGTTGAGGTGATGTCCAGTTGGGAGTTACAACCGGTGTTTGGCGTGGGGATGGAGGAGGTTTGAGGTGGTGATGTTGTTACGATTCGAGTGGGCAAGGGTTAGTTTTTGGTGTCTTGGTTGTGTTGTGATTTGCAGTCAACAATGGGTGTTAACGGTGATGGGGAAGGTGGTTGAGGTTCTGCAGATTGGTTTTTAGACGGTGGATTAATTTTTTTTGTGTGAAATGAACCCTTTGTAATATGGAACTCATCACATTTGTTGATGGCAATAAATCAACGTTCTAGCACCAACATATGAGTTTCAACAGCCAAAGCTGGATTGAAGAAGTGTTAGAGAGGGAAGAGACATACCCAGAAACTGAAGCTTTGTGTGGTTTCTCGGCTGTGTGAGGGATTGTGAGAAATGAACATAGGTTGCTGACTAAATATTGGTAGATTAGGGCAAAATTTGTGGTTTATGGAACTGACTAAATATTGGTAGATTAGGGCAAAATTTGTGGTTTATGGAAAGATTGTGATATCCAAGCTGCATGGAAGGAGGAGGTGAAGTTGGAAGTAAAATCTGTGATTTAGTTTTTCAAACAAATTGATTAGCTTGATTTGGGAGATTTGATATAATCTTGTTGAATTTTGAAACAAAGCAACGTGAGAGAAAAGTGTGATCAATATTGTAAATTGGACTTAAAACTTGAATTGGGTTTAAGTGTTTGGGCTTAAAATGATTAAACTTTGGGCTAAAATATAAATGTTGACATTGGGCTATTTTACTAAAATTTTGGAAATATGACTATGATAAGAAAAAAAAAATTCACTTAAGAATTGGCTAGACGTTCTTTTAAAATAAATGGGATGAGTCGCAGCGACACGTCTTTATAATATTTTATTTTAAAGTAACGAAAAATTTCCGGTCGCTACATTGGACCTGGACAACTTTTGGTTTCATAAGTGTTTTAAGAGAATTAAGCCTCGAATTCTTTTAGAAGCGGCCACACTTCACACTTATATAGGTGATCTCATAAATTTCTATCTCAAGGTTATGAATCATTAAAAGTATTTATGTATACTTATCCTTATACACATTTTACATAACACTTCAAATTTTAAGAATGGAAATAAGTGCTTTATTCTGAATCATTTATGACTTAGTTGTCCCATTGAACAAAGATCTTGGGATCTCCAATCTACAAGGTTGGGTTTCCGTCATAGTAATTCTATTCAATAGGCTTTAGGCTCATTCCCCTCGAAAGATGATATACTTGATCTCTTACAAGTCCTTTCATCAAAGGATCAGCTAAATTTTCTTTTAACTTCACATAATTAATAGAGATTATACCATTTGATATTAACTATTTAATGGTATTATGTAACACCCCAAGTTTAAAATCTTAAACCTAGGCGTGTTAACTTCCATTCACATTATATGCGGAAATAATCGTTTAAAACATTTAAACTTTTCATTTTCTATTATAAAATTTTCCAAAAATTTCGACAGAGTTCCTCTATAACTTTGAAATAGCCAACCTGTAGAGGGACATCATACCTACAATACATATACAATTCTCAACCCATTTAAATCCAACATTCAACATCCAACCAAAATTCCAAAATTAAACTCCAACATTAATTCTCAAACTCTTCAACGATAATACCTTGAAATAAAAATTTATAAGTTCCTGAAACATAGTATGAACTAATCACGGGAAATACCATTCTTATTTTAACTAAGAACAGACAACCTAATTCAAAATGATTCATCAATTTAAAAGAATAACCAATAAAATAATTTGTGAAAACCATTGATTCGTTTCTAAAAGGAATGAAATTATGAGTACTGTCCAAGTCAGCCGCCAAATGCTCTCCTCGGATCATCTAACTTTCATCACCTAAAATGTTGGGGAGGGATTGGGGTGAGCTAAAGCTCAGTAAGTAAACTTTATACATGAAATGCATGCTTATGACATGAATGCTTTAAAATTTTCATAACTGTATCCACATTTACTTTACTTTCCAAAACTTTCAAACTTTTCAAACTTTCACTTCATTTCCATCGTGAGCTCACTTGGTTTATCTTCTAGTCAATCGGAGAGTAATGGGCAATTCTTATTTGGAACCATATTAACATTCACATTTCCACCGCAAAGCGGTTTAACATTCACTTTCCCACCGCATAGCGGTTTAACAGTTCACCGCAAAGCGGTTGAACATTCCGTCGCAAAGCGACTTAATTCGGGTACGCCAGTCCCCCGCACCCCATTTCCCACTCACTTCTTTCATGACCTAGAAGTACACCCATTTTTTCGTTAAAAAATTTGGGATACATAACTATTGACAAAATTTGCACCTTAACACATTCCTTTCATTAAAACATTTGACTTCCCCATTTCGATGCCAATCCATACTTAATGATGAAATGACATGATAACGTGCATGCCTGAACATTTCCTTAAATACACATACTTGCATATGGTAAACCAAAAGAAATAGAATTCCATAATTAATGTGAATGTCAATTAAGCACATAATTCCACATTGAACATTCAACTACATTGAGAGAAGGGGAAGTTTACTTACTTGACGTCCTTAGTATTTACCATTATCTGGATTTGCAAGTGGAAGAGTCTTGAATGCCCTTGACCTCAATGTGCCAAATATCCTAATTATTCGCATTCATTAATAAATATAATTTTTTTTTTTAACTCGAAACACATTTGAAATTCTTTTAGAACTAACAATACTCCTAAACAAAATTAAAACTTAAATTTAATCCAAGTGAGGTTTAAAGTTGTGGCAAACACCTAGCATGGCATATTTTAAATACAAAAATTCAAAATGTACAAAATACTCAAATAACAACTCTAACAATTCTTGAGATTTTCCCCAATCAGAAATTTACAAAGTCAATCACATAATTAAGCACGAATAGTTAACTAACAAACTTAAATTCATACTTTATCAAACTTTGAAAATTCACATACATTGACTAGTCTGAAATGCACACACACATTTACACACATCGCCCCAAAACTGAAGTTCAACAATTTAAAATTCTAAATCAAACCAAAAAGTAGCATAGATTCTTATATTCATAGTTCTTAAAGTTAATATCTACATTTACAGATTTTCCCCAATTCCTAAAATTATACATATATATTTACATTACCCAAACCTCAAATTCACATTTATAAATCACATTAAAATTAACATGGCTTAAATTTGAAATCTACAAAGAATTTATAAATAAATTCCTACATCCAAGTTTCACATTATACTTCAAATATTGCCAAACAATTAACTAAATTTATAAAGCTCACAAATTTAAATCACAATAATCTGAACTTTTTTTTTTTAAAATCCAAATTTGAGACTTGCATTATCGTACATACATACAGATTAATCAAAAATTGAAATTCAAAAATCTAAGCAAGGAAAAATCTAAAAGTATACAAAGTATATACATACACACATACATCACAATGTATATTCAAGTGTGTGTGTGAAAATCGTGTGTGCGGGGTTTTGTGATCGCGCATTGGGGGCCAATGTGTGCGCAAGAAGAGAAGGGGAAGGGAACGTTACCGTGGTGGAGGTACGAAGTGGCGGTGGTGATGGTGTACAGAGAGAGGCGGCGTTCGGATGTGGAAAGGAAGAGTCGAGAGTGAGGTTTGGGGGAGATTCGAGAGAGAACGAGAGTGAGAGCTTTGAAAGAGAGAGGGTCGATTTTGGGAGTCTCATCTTGGGTAGGATCGGGTGTCGTATTAGGTTTTCAATTAAATTTTTGGTAATTTGCAAATCATTCCCCTAACTCTCATAAATTGGTAATTTAAGTCCACAATTTCTCTTTAATCCCCAAAAGCCTCTAAACTTACCCCCAATATCAAATTTAAATGCAAATTTTCCACTAACTTAATAAAAATAGAATTGGCAAGATTAACAATTTAAAATAAACAATTAGACATAGAATTTCACATAAAAAATTTATTAATTTTTTTATTGACACATTGATTGAGACGGCGTCCAAGTCCTTCCACTGCAAAATAATTCGAATTATTATCAGTAATAATTACCAAATAAATAATTCATTATAGTATCAACATAGAAATTGCGTAATATTCAAGAAAGCACGTGAAACGAAAAGTGATATTACAATTTCTTACCCCCTAAAAGAGAAATTTCGTCCTCGAAATTAAATTTTACGGAAAATATGTGGATACTTGACACACATTTCGTCCTTGCGTTCCCAAGTAGCCTCTTCTACTACATGATTCCTCCAAAGATCTTTAACTAGTGTTATCGTCTTACTCCTTAGTTCCATGTCTACATTCATTAGAATTCTCACAGGTGATTCCTCATAAGTCAAATCCTCACAAAGATCCAATGACTCATAACTGAAGCTATGAGAGGGATCCGAAATACACTTCCTTAACATTGATGCATGAAAAACATTGTCACTCTCGATAGTCCTGATGGAAATGCAGCCCATTAAGCTAAGTTACCCACCCTTTCGAGTATCTCAAAGGGGCCAACAAAATACAGACTCAACTTCCCTTTCTTCCCGAATCTCATAACTCTTTTCATAGGAGCTACCTTCAAAATGATCATATCATCTACAGCGAATTCAAAAGGTTTCCTTTTTCTGTCCGCATAGCATTTCTATCTACTCTGTGCAGTTTTCATTCGCTAACGAATCTTTTCAACAACTTCTGATGTTTGTTGTACTATTTTTGGACCCAACAATTTCCTTTCTCCTACCTTATCCTAGTGAACTAGCGATCTACACTTCCTCCCGTATAGTGTCTTATACAAAGCCATGTGAATGGAAGCTTGATAGCTATTGTTATAGGAGAACTCAACCAATGGGAGGAATTCGTCCCAAGTACTTGAAAAATCAATAACACAAGCTCTTAACAAGTCTTCCAGGATTTGAACTGTTCTCTTTGACTGCCCATCTGTTTGTGGGTGGAAAGTTGTGCTTAATTTCAATTGAGTACCCTAGGCCTTATGTAGACTTTAAAAAAAATGAGGAAGTAAATTTTGGGTCGTGATCACCCATAATGGATAAGGGAATTCCATGAAGTCTAAAAATTTCTCTCACATATAACTCCGCATACTTCTCCATATTATTAGTAATCTTTACCTGTAAAAAGTGCTGACTTAGTAAGGCGATCAACAGTCACCCAGATAGAATTATAGCCCTTTTTGGTCATAGGTAAGGCAACAACAAAACCCATGCTTATCCGTTCCCACTCCAAAATCATAAGAGGCTATAATAAATCGGAAGGTTGTTGATGTTCGGCCAACTTGTTGATAAGTGAGACAATGCTGAACAAAATCTACCAAGTCCCTACTTATGCCAACCCACCAAAAATGTTTCCTCAAATCTCGAGCCATCTTAGTACTTCCAGGGTGAATTGAGTAAGGAGTGTTATGAGCTTCTTTCATAATTTCTTGTTTCAATTCCTTATTATTGGGGACTACCAACCTACTACCGTGCCGAAGGGCCTTCTGTAGTGATAATAAATCAATGCGCTTACCCCCAGTAACTATAGTATGAACTTTCATTATTTAGGGGTCCTCAGAATTCCAGGCCTTGATTTTCTCAAGCAATGTCGGTTCCAAAGTCATATTGGCAAGATATCCAACTTTCCTTTTGGAATTATCTCTAACTCAAACGTTTGGATGTCAATAAGCAATTGTTTTTGAATAACTTGTAAGGAAAATATTGTTCCATGACTTTTTCTTCTAATTGCATCAGCTACCTCATTAGTCTTTCCAGGATGATAATAGATAACACAGTCATAATCCTTGACAAGTTTCAACCATTTGCGCTGTCTCATGTTCAATTCCTCCTGAGCGAAGAAGTTTTTGGAGCTTTTACTGATCTCACATCCAATCTCGTAAAGATAGCACCTCCGTGTCTTTAATAAAAATGTGACGGCTACCAACTCAAGGTCATGAGTTGGATAATTCTTTCCACACTCTTGTAGTTTCCTTGGAAGCATAGGCAATCATCCCGCCATGTTACATAATAACACAACCAAGCCCTTTTAATTAAGCGTAACTGTAAATGACGAACCCTAAATTACCCTGTGCAATTGTTAGGATTATCGCAGTTGTCCACCGTGTCTATCACTCTCCAACGTCTGCTCAATCCGTACTCCATTGAGATTTTGTATCATTTCTGGTTAACTTAGCCAAAGGTGAGGCAATCATGAAAAAAAATCCTTCCATAAATCTTCAATAGTAACCCGCTAATTCAAGGAAACTACGAACTTCTTTAACATTACATGGCATTGTCAAACTTCCTCAATCTTACCAGAGTCAACATCAATACCTTCCCTTGATACAACATGCCCCAAGAATGGCACCATATCCAGCCAGAGCTCACATTTCTTAAACTTGGCAAAAATTTCTCTTCTCTTAGTTTCTGAAGCACGATCCTCAAATGTCTTTCATGTTCTACTTCAGACCTTGAATAGATCACAATGTCATCAACGAAGACTATGACAAATTGATCCAAATATCCCTTAAAGACTCAATGCATTAAGTTCATAAATACTTCAGGAGCATTCATTAACCCAACCAGCATCACTAAGAACTCATAATGCCCATATCTAGTATGGAAAGTTGTCTTTCGAATGTCTTCTTCTTTGTCCTCAACTGATTGTAATCAGATCGCTGAACAATCTTAGAAAAATACATTGAAACTTGAAGCTGATGAAACAGATCATCAATTCTTGGCAATGGATATTTTTTCTTTATCGTCACCTTGTCTAACTCTACGTAATAAATGTAAAGTCTTATAGAATTGTCTTTCTTCTTCATGTATAGCACAGGAGCACGCCATGGCAAAAAGCTAGGTCGAACAAAACCTTAGTCCATGAGATCCTATAGTTGCTATTTGAGCTCTTTAAGTTCCACAGGAGCCATCCAATATTGTGCCTTGGATGACACTTAATCGATGATGAATTCAATCTCTCTTTCAGGTGGTAGATCATAAAAATCATTTGGTAACATACTTAGATATTCTTGAACAATTGAAGTTTGTCGAGAGAATTTTCTATCTTAAGCACTTCAATTATTGTAGTCAGGTAGGCCAACGACTCTTATTCACCAACTGACGAGTCATCATCGCCGATACTATCAGAATGGAAAGTTTCACCTCAGCCTCAACAAAGCGAAAAAAGTTTCGTTTGGAGGTTCAAACGCCACCTTATCGTGACTCTCGATTGAAATCGTAATAACTATTCATCTCCTAGAATGACACCAAAATCGTGAATATCCGATGTTAAGAGATCTATTATCCACTCCTTCCATTCGCCACAACCGGGAAATCTTTCAATGCACAACTTGAGTTCAATAGTTCTCCGAATGGTGTTGACAATCTGATGTGATGCGGACCAGGCATCGAAGGGCGAAGTCGAGCCATCGCCAATATGATAGTGATCTACGTGCAAAACGGAGCAAGTTCCGTGTTGGTGTCGAGCCGAGAAGGAGAAAGGATCGAGCCGAGGCAGGAAATCAAACAATAAGGCAGAACTTGATTCACGGCCGTAACCTTCATTTTTACGGCCGTAACATTCTTAAGGCGAAAACAGGCAGAACGTTGATTACGACCGTAAGAAGTTTATCACGGCCGTAAAACTGAAATTGAAATATTTTACGGCCGTAACATGTTGATCACGGCCGTAACACCTGATTGAAATTTGAGACAGAATGTTCGTTACGGCCGTAAGCTATATATTCACGGCCGTAATTCAGATTTTCCGGAATTTTGCCAATTATTTTGTTTCCTTTTATTATTTTAGGTTATTTTTCTATTTTAGAATTTTAGCCTAATTAGAATTCTATTTTGAGTAAATTAGATGCTAGGTTATTTTGCTTATTTATACGCTTTTTCAATTCATTGTAAGGAGACAAGTTTGAGTTGATTAATAAAATTTGTGAGAGGATTCTCCAAAATTGAGAGGTTGAGTTTATTCCCTTTTTCTTGAACTTATCAAAGATCCCATCTTTGTGGCGTTCTTTCAGCAAACTTATCAAATATTCGCAAGAATATTTGTGGCGTTTCCAAATTCGATACTTATCAAGGAAATTGACAAGTCCTTGTGGCGTTCACCAATCTTGGTTCTTCAATCCGCATCGCCATAAATTGCGTCGTGATTATCGGGTCAAGGCTTTACCGTCGTTCTATCCTTATTTTTCGTTGTTTGTCTTGTGTCGATCTGATCTAGATCTATCCTAGGGTTTTAAATATCGTTATTCCGCGTGTTCGACGAGATTCCCCGACCGGGATCTCATCATCTGGTATCAGAGCTTGGATCTATTTCAGATTCTTGCGTTTCTTGATTTTTTTCGTGTTCTTCGCGTTCTTCGTGTCAGTCATATATTTTTCCAGTTTGATCCATAAGAGTCAGTCCCAAAAATTCAAAAGTGTTTTTCTTCTTCGTTTTTCGTCCAAATCCAGTTCCGTTTTTTCTACCATACTTGTAGTCCAATTCTCTGGCAAATTAAAAAAAATCCGAAAATTCCCAAATATTCCCCAAATATTCCGAATTTCCTTGTTCGTGTCTTAAAAATGTCTGATAGAGAGGCTTCTACATCTTCATCTTCTGTTGGAGACAGGAAACAGCCCAGGGGTGTGAATAGAAAGGATGAACAGGGTAATGGTGATATTGCAGCAATAAGGGCACAATTTGAGATATTTATGGCACAGATGGTGAATAGAGGTGCAGGGCGTGAACAGAGACCTCGGGATCAGTCTCATGATGGTTCTCGGGTTATGAGAGGTAATAGACGTGAGGTTGGTGTGGATAATGAAGACATGGGCAGTGAAAGTGGCAGTATATCTTTAGGTAGTATACGAAGGAGGGATAGAGGAGATAGGAATGAAAGGAGGCATGATAGGGAGCGTCGTGATGCTAGGAGGCATCGTGGGGGTAGAGATGTTGTTGATGACGACCTTGGAAAAATTAAAGTGAAATTACCATCGTTCCAGGGTAGGAGTGATTCGGAGGCGTACTTGGATTGGGAGACAAAGGTCGAACGGCTTTTTGGTTGTAATAATTATTCGGAGAAGAAGAAGGTGAAATTAGCCGTGATTGAATTCACCGACTACGCAAATATTTGGTGGGATCAACTAGTTACGGGTAGGAGGAGGAACCTTGAGGAGCCGGTGGAGAGTTGGGGTGAATTAAAAACCATAATGAGGAAGCGGTTTGTGCCGACTTATTATTATAGGGATATTTATCAGAGGCTGCAGGGTATGACTCAGGGGTCGAGGAGTGTAGAAGATTATCATAAGGATATGGAGGTGGCAATGATTCGGGCTAACGTGGTGGAGGATCGGGAAGCTACGATGGCTAGGTTTCTGAGTGGGCTGAATAAAGATTTTGCCAATGTCATTGAGCTGCAACATTATGTGGAGCTGGAAGATATGGTGCATATGGCCATGAAGGTGGAAAGACAGCTAAGGCGAAAAGGGGCAGCAAGACACTCACCATCTTATCCTACATCACAACCTAAGCAGGAATCCAACGTTGAACATAACCCGAAAGGGAAGGAGGAGCCTACAACGAAAGGTAAAAATATTTCTGATTCTCAAACTACTCGGGATAGAAATATTAAGTGTTTTAAGTGCTTGGGTATGGGTCATATAGTATCCCAGTGTCCAAATAGGAAGCTAATGATCTTGCGTGATAATGGTGAAATTAGTTCCGTGGATGAATTTAAGGGAATGCCTAAGTTAGTGGATATGGGAGCTAGTAGTAGTGATGAGGAAGCATTGACCTATCCTGAAAAAGAATCACTTGTTAATCGGCGTGTCCTTAGTGCTATGGTCAGGGTGGATGAAGTTGGTGAGCAAAGGGATAATTTATTCCATACTAGATGCCTAGTGGGTAAAAAGGTTTGTGGTATGGTGATTAACGGGGGCAGTTGTACTAATGTGGTTAGTACAATGTTGGTTGATAAATTAGGTTTAAGCTTGATAAAACATCCGAACCCTTATAAATTGCAATGGCTGACCGAGTCGGGAGAGATTAAGGTAAATAAGCAGGCTAGGGTCAATTTTGCGATCGGGGGTTATAAGGATGAGGTGGTTTGTGACGTGGTACCTATGCATGTTGGCCATATTTTGTTGGGGAGACCCTGGCAACATGATAGGAGGGTAGTGCACGACGGGTTTAAAAATCGATATTCTTTCGTCAAGGGTAAAAAAAGATCATTCTTTTTCCACTGTCACCAAAAGAAGTCCGAGAGGACCAATTGAACATAAAAAGCGACTTTGAGGAAAAAAATAAGAGCGTTGAGGCCACGACCTCAGAAAAAGGAGAGGGAGTGAAAATTGAAAACAAGAGAGTTGATGCGAACCCCTTTGGTGATTAAACCAAAAATTCCCACAACAATAATGTATCAACCCAAGAAAGCTAAAATAGGTAATAAATGAGAAATCTTGACCCAAGTTTAACCAAACCAAAATTCTAAGGAAAGCTAACCCTAGCCCAGTGGAGAGATTAAGACAAATACCAAGACTTGTGGAATAAATATCAACAAATACACAACAACAAACCCTCAATATATAAGTTGAAATAAATTTCAAGAAAATGTTACAAGATAAAGAAAGGATTTTTACCTCTCAAACTCTCAAGGAGTGATCTTCAAATGTGCTAAACTATCTAGGGTTTGGAAGGACTCCCAAATATATACAAAAAGTGAAAGAAAAGAAAGTTTGCATAATTGCACAAAAAACCCCGCTATTCTGTTCTGGGGACTTTCGGTCGACCGAAAATATTTCGGTCGATCATCCGGTCGATCGAAAATATTTCGGTCGAACATCTGGTCGACCGAATGGGCAGTTTCGGTCGTACAATGGTCAGCCGATCCTGCCTGAAGCTATGTCTAAAAAACCCTGCAGAGTTTCGGTCGACCGGATGGACTTTCGATCGACCGAAATGTCCTGATCTTCCAAACATATGCAATTGACCTCGATCTTGCTCTCTTCCATGTGGACTTGATTTCGGAGCTTGAAAATGAGTCCCGCCATCAACTCTTGGACTTCTTTAGCCTTGGATCTTGTCATGGGCCCCACCGGTATTCTGATAGAGGGTTGACCTGTTTGACTTTGACTCGATTGACTCCCTGGATTCTCATCATCCCCTCACTCTTGAAAAGGACTCGACCTCGAATCTTCACCTGCATCAAAAGGGGATAAGTCAGAGACGTTAAAAGAAGCTGATACATTATACTCACCAGGAAGGTCAAGCTTGTAGGCATTGTCATTGATTTTCTCGAGGATTTGGAAGGGGCCATCACCACGTGACTGTAATTTTGATTTTCTTTGAGTCGAGAACCGCTCCTTCCTCAAATGCAACCATACCCAATCACCGACCTCAAATGTCATTCGTTTTCTACCTTTGTTAGCACTGGAGGCATATTGTTCATTCTTCTTCTCGATTTGGAGCTTGACTTTCTCGTGGAGAGATTTTACCAACTCCGCCTTTCTTTTCCCATCTAAACTACCTCGTTCATCAATAGGTAACAGAATCAAATCCAAAGGAGTTAGAGGGTTAAAACCATAAACAATCTCGAATGGAGAAAAAGAAGTAGTAGAATGAACACTTCGATTATATGCAAATTCAACAAAAGGTAAACACTCTTCCCAATTCTTTAGGTTGCCCTTAAGGACGGTGCGAAGAAGTTGTGTTAAAGTTCTATTAACCACCTCAGTTTGGCCATCGGTTTGGGGATGACAAGTTGTTGAAAACAAAAGTTTAGTTCCCAATTTCCCCCACAAGACCTTCCAAAAGTGGCTAAGGAATTTAACGTCCCTATCCGACACAATGCTCCTAGGAACCCCATGGAGTCACACTATCTCCCTAAAGAATAGGTCGGCTATATGAATGGCATCATCGGTTTTATGACAAGCAAGGAAATGCGCCATTTTACTAAACCTATCTACCACCACGAAGATGGAATCACTACCTTTCTTTGACCTCGGCAATCCTAAAATGAAGTCCATAAAAATTTCCGTCCAAGGTTCAGTAGGGACAGGTAGGGGTGTATATAATCCATGAGGTTCTACCTTAGACTTGGCTTTTCTACAGGTTATGCACCTCGAACAAATTCTCCCAACATCTCTACTCATTTTAGGCCAAAAGAAATGTTCTTGTAAGATTTCCAAGGTTCTCCTTACCCCAAAGTGACCCATTAATCCCCCGCCATGGGCCTCCCTTACCATCAACTCCCTCAATGAGCAATTTGGTACACAAAGTTTACCTTCTCGAAACAAAAACCCCTCATGCCTATAATACTTACCAAATCCAACCCTCTCACATGATATAAATATACTAGCAAAATCCGCATCATGCGCATACAAGTCCTTAATGCTCTCAAAACCCAACAATTTAGCACTCAAGGTAGTAATAAGAGCATACCTTCGAGAAAGGGCATCGGCTACCACATTCTCCTTACCTTGTTTGTATTTGATGACATAGGGAAAAGTTTCCACGTACTCCACCCATTTGGCATGCCTCTTGCTCAACTTCCCTTGCCCCTTCAAGTGCTTCAATGACTCATGGTCGGTGTGGATGACGAACTCTCTAGGCCACAAGTAGTGGTGCCATGTCTCTAACGATCTCACCAACGCATAGAGCTCCTTGTCATAGGTGGGGTAGTTCAAGGCGGCTCCACTGAGTTTCTCGCTAAAGTAGGCAATCGGCCTTTTCTCCTGCATCAAAACTGCTCCAATACCTGTGCCTGAAGCATCACATTCAATCTCAAAAGTTTTATCAAAATTAGGCAAGGACAAAACCGGGGCGGTGCACAATTTGTTCTTTATTTCATTAAAGGCCTTTTGTTGCGCCTCCCCCCATTTAAACCCAACATGTTTTTTAACAACCTCGGTAAGTGGTGAAGCTAGTGTGCTAAAATCTTTGACAAAACGACGGTAAAAACTAGCTAACCCATGGAAGCTTCTTACCTCGGTGACACTTGTGGGAGTGGGCCATTCCTTAATGGCTTTGATCTTCTCCTCATCGACCTCTATTCCCTTAGTACTAACTACAAATCCAAGGAAGATCACACTCTCCATGCAAAAATTACACTTGTTGAGGTTAGCATACAATTGTTCTCCTTTCAAAACCACAAGTACACTCCTCAAGTGTTCAATATGGTCATTCAAATTTTTGCTATAAATCAAAATATCATCGAAGTAAACTACCACAAATTTCCCAATGAATGCACGCAAAATATGGTTCATTAATCTCATAAAAGTGCTCGGTGCATTAGTGAGACCGAAGGGCATAACCAACCACTCATATAAACCATATTTAGTTTTAAAAGCGGTTTTCCATTCATCTCCTTCCCTCATCCTAATTTGATGGTATCCACTTCTCAAGTCGATTTTACTAAAAATGCACGAACCATGCAACTCATCTAGCATATCATCTAACCTAGGAATGGGGCGTCGATACTTTACCGTTATGTTGTTAATGGCTTGACAATCGACGCACATTCTAAAGGTTCCATCCTTCTTGGGCACTAGTAGCACGGGAACGGCACAAGGACTCATGCTCTCACGAACATATCCTTTACTCATCAACTCCTCAACTTGTTTTTGGAGTTCCTTGGTCTCCTCCGGATTGCTTCGGTATGCCGGTCTATTTGGAATGACGGCTCCGGGGATGAAATCAATTTGATGCTCGATGCCTCTAATGGGTGGAAGCCCACTAGGCATCTCCTCCGGAAAGACATCCTCGAACTCCTGCAACAAAGAAGTAGCTAAAGTGGGGAGGGAAGTGTGAGGGTCATCAAGTGTAAGGAGGGACTCCTTATAGACCAACAAAAGAATTGAATGATTTTCTTTTAAAGATCTTTCTACATCACCTCTACTCGCATAAAAATTCATTTTTTTCTCAATATCTTTTGCTCTCTTTCTTTTTTCTTGCATCCCCTCTTTTTTTTTTCACTACTTTTTTCTCCTCTTTTTTTTTTTTTCACTTTCGTTTTGCCCCTCACTCAACTCCATCTTTTTTTTCTTCTTTCTTTTTCCTCCTCCTCCTCCTTCTTGAGTTTCAATTGGTCCTTGTAAACTTCTTCCGGACTCAAAGGTAGGAGTGTCACGGGTTTTCCATTTATTCGGAAACTATACCGATTTTTCCTACCATCATGCAATACCCTCCTGTCATATTGCCATGGCCTCCCCAATAATATATGTGTAGCTTGAATGGGCACCACATCACAAAGTACTTGATCCTCATAGGTCCCTATGTTGAAAATAAGTAATACTTGCTTGCTTACTTTCAACTCACCATAATCACTCAACCATTGTAACTTATAAGGACTAGGATGTGGCATTAAAGGTAATCCCCACCTTTCAACCATACTAGTGCTAACCACATTGGTGCAACTCCCCCCATCAATGATGAGACTACACGCTTTGTCCTTCACAAGACACCTAGTATGGAAGATATTCTCCCTTTGCTTAGCCGCATCATCCACCTTGGCTTGGGTGTTGAGAGACCTAATGGTGACTAAAGACTTGGGTGGACTAACAATTCCCTCCACCTCTTCTTCCTCGTCATCACTATCTCCCCTACATGGCACCCCCTCTTCGTCCTCTTCATCTTCCGAGTACCACTCCCCATTTTTGATAATCATCACCCTATTGTTAGGGCACTCTCGAGCATAATGCCCCCGTCCTCTACACTTGAAGCATTCTATATCCCGACTCCTAGAAGTGGTAGGAACAACCTTTGATTTATCCTTGACGAAGCTAACTTCCTTTCCCTTGGAGGTTTCAATATTATCCTTAAGTGGTACCTTATCAACCTTTTCACTCCCCCACTTAGACTTCCAATTGGAACTAGGACCTCCCAAGAATTTTTCTTGCCCCTTTCTTTTAAAGTGCTCCTTCTTCTTCAATTGAGCCTCCACTTTAATAGCCATGTGTACCAACTCCTCCATCTCAACATAATGGTGTAATTCAACCACATTGGCGATCTCTCTATTCAACCCACTCATAAATCGAGCCATAGTGGCTTCTCTATCCTCCTCTATGTCGGCCCTCATCAAGGCTTTTTCCAACTCCTTATAATAATCTTCAACACCCTTTGTTCCTTGAGTAAGGGTTTGTAGTCTTTGATAGAGTCCCCTATAGTAGTGACTTGGTACAAATATTTTTCTCATAAGGCTCTTCAATTCATCCCAAGTATCCACACTACCCTCGAAATTCCTTCTCCTAGTGAGTAATAAATTATCCCACCAAGCTAAGGCATAGTCGGTAAACTCCACTACCGCTAACTTAACCTTTTTATCATCGGAGTATCTATGACATTCAAAAATCAATTCTATCTTCCTCTCCCATTCTAAATAGGCATCCGGATCACTCTTCCCATGGAAAGAAGGAATTTTCATCTTAATACTACCAAGATTACCATCCATTCCATCCCTACCCCTAGGGTTCCTCCCATGACCTCGTCCTACTCCCCTCACATTCCTACCTCCTCTATTCCTACCAATGTTCCAATTTTGGTCACTACCCCCTTCACTCTCCAATTCATCATCATCAACATCATCATATTCATACTCATCTCTAGGCCTTCTCCTATCACCCCTCCTAACATTATCATCCCTTGGAGGTGGAACTTCCCTCCTAGTCTCCAACCTTGCTAATCTACCTTCCAACCTTCCCCCCATATCCGCCATAGTAACTGTGAGAGCTTGTATCATATCCCTCAACTCTTGAGTTTGTGCATTAGAATCTTGTCCACTCGAAGAATGTGCATGAGCCATGGAGTGTAAGTGTGCAAATGTCCTCACAAATTATGTTCGCTCGTGTTTCACTCAATTAGGCTTTTTCCCTCTAATGAGCTCACCACTCTTGCCTTTTACCACTCGTCACTTTCTTACTCAAACTTTTCAAGGAACGTAATTCAACTAAATTGAGAATTTAATTCTTGTGTAGCACAAATTCCACAAACAACAAAGGAAGCAAATGAAGGATTGACACAATAGCAAGTAGAATTTAGTTGCTTGCTATTATACAAGGAAGTAAGGAATTGAACTAGACCAATAAGATTTTCAAGGGTATAGTCACAATAACTTGATGTAAGGCACAAGGAATTCAATTAGGAATGTGTTTGGTAGTTGAATGGTAGGTTTCAATATGAAGACACTCTTTGAAACATTTTATCAAACACTTAGGATGCAAGCTTTGAATAGTTTGGAATTTTCAAGTGTTTGTTCAAATGTATCCCCAATAACTTTCAAATTGATGATAACAACAATGCCCAATATGTAGGAATCATGAAATTTTCATGGGCACTAATTTTTCCCAAGTTTTTTTTGTAATTTTCGCTTTTTTTTTTTTTTTTGACTATCAAGAACAACACAATAAATGTAAAGATAGGAATACCAATTTTAGAGCCAAGCTCTGATACCAAATGATGCGAACCCCTTTGGTGATTAAACCAAAAATTTCCACAACAATAATGTATCAACCCAAGAAAGCTAAAATAGGTAATAAATGAGAAATCTTGACCCAAGTTTAACCAAACCAAAATTCTAAGGAAAGCTAACCCTAGCCCAATGGAGAGATTAAGACAAATACCAAGACTTGTGGAATAAATATCAACAAATACACAAGAACAAACCCTCAATATATAAGTTGAAATAAATTCCAAGAAAATGTTACAAGATAAAGAAAGGATTTTTACCTCTCAAACTCTCAAGGAGTGATCTTCAAATGTGCTAAACTATCTAGGGTTTGGAAGGACTCCCAAATATATACAAAAAGTGAAAGAAAAGAAAGTTTGCATAATTGCACAAAAAACCCCGCTATTCTGTTCTGGGGACTTTCGGTCGACCGAAAATATTTCGGTCGATCATCCGGTCGATCGAAAATATTTCGGTCGAACATCTGGTCGACCGAATGGGCAGTTTCGGTCGTACAATGGTCAGCCGATCCTGCCTGAAGCTATGTCTAAAAAATCCTGCAGAGTTTCGGTCGACCGAAATGTCCTGATCTTCCAAACATATGCAATTGACCTCGATCTTGCTCTCTTCCATGTGGACTTGATTTCGGACCTTGAAAATGAGTCCCACCATCAACTCTTGGACTTCTTTAGCCTTGGATCTTGTCATGGGCCCCACCGGTATTCTGATAGAGGGTTGACCTGTTTGACTTTGACTCGATTGACTCCCTGGATTCTCATCAAGAGTTGAGGCCACGACCTCAGAAAAAGGTGAGCTTGAGAGTGAAAAGAAAAAGAAAAGAGAGTCCACCACAAAAATGAGTTTATTTGCATTTGCTAACACATCCCTCCCCAGTTCTACGAAATCTGTTTTGCAGGGTCATAACTCAAGCCATGAACGTAAATCGGGAAAGAAAGTTATTGGCCAGAATAAGCAGCCCAAGAGTCTAAAGGACTGCACGAAGCTTAAAAATTATCATCGAGCCCAGGAAAGCAGGAGGAGCTTGAAAAGCCGACCAAAAATGGATTCGAGGTCGAATCCTTTTCAAGAGAGGGAGTATGATGTGATCCGGACCAGGCATCGAAGGGCGAAGTCGAGCCATCGTCAATATGATAGTGATCTACATGCAAAACAGAGCAAGTTCCGTGTTGGTGTCGAGCCGAGAAGGCGAAAGGATCGAGCCGAGGCAGGAAATCAAACAATAAGGCAGAACTTGATTCACGGCCGTAACCTTCATTTTTACGGCCGTAACATTCTTAAGGCGGAAACAGGCAGAACGTTGATTACGGCCGTAAGAAGTTTATCACGGCCGTAAAACTAAAATTGAAATATTTTACGATCGTAACATGTTGATCACGGCCGTAACACCTGATTGAAATTTGAGACAGAATGTTCGTTACGGCCGTAATTCAGATTTTCCGGAATTTTGCCAATTATTTTGTTTCCTTTTATTATTTTAGGTTATTTTCCTATTTTAGAATTTTAGCCTAATTAGAATTCTATTTTGAGTAAATTAGATGCTATGTTATTTTGCTTATTTATACGCTTTTTCAATTCATTGTAAGGAGACAAGTTTGAGTTGATTAATAAAATTTGTGAGAGGATTCTCCAAAATTGAGAGGTTGAGTTTATTCCCTTTTTCTTGAACTTATCAAAGATCCGATCTTTGTGGCGTTCTTTCAGCAAACTTATCAAATATTCGCAAGAATATTTGTGGCGTTTCCAAATTCGATACTTATCAAGGAAATTGACAAGTCCTGGTGGCGTTCACCAATCTTGGTTCTTCAATCCGCATCGCCATAAATTGCGTCGTGATTGTCGGGTCAAGGCTTTACCGTCGTTCTATCCTTATTTTTCGTTGTTTGTCTTGTGTCGATCTGATCTAGATCTATCCTAGGGTTTTAAATATCGTTATTCCGTGTGTTCGACGAGATTTCCCGACCGGGATCTCATCACAATCAATACACGATCTCTTGATGTGGAGATGGATGATTCAGTCTTTCAGTAAATGTGGGACTGACACCCTGTTTGATGCATCTTTGGCTTCCTCAGACATTGTACAGACTCGTGCTTGAGTAGTCTTTATTTTATTTATGAAATTCTTAGTTATATGCCCCAACTTTCCGCAGTTGTAGTAAACGCCCTTACACTCATTTGCAAGATGTCTAGGTTTCCCACACTGAAAGCATACCCCCTTTCGTTGAAGGCACTCGCCAAGATGTCTCTTGCCACACTTCGGGCAGGCTATTACTTGATGCTTGTTTGGTTGGTGATGCTACTTATTTCCCTGATCATTTTTCCTTTTCTAAATGTTATTCCATTGCTTTTAATTTCCACCCTTGAATTTCTAGCTTGAAAATTGGGTTTTATTCTCTTCTCCATTCATGACTAGTGTCGTTTCCACCAAAAGAGCTTTGTTGATTACGTCTCAGCAAGTGGTGAATTCAAAAGGAACTACCGCCTGTTTTGATTTGAGGTTTAAGTCCTCTCTCAAAACTTATAGTCCTTCTCAGCTTCCTATTTGGACATTGCATGCTCTCGTTCCGGTATATTATTCATAAACACTTCTTATTTCACATAAAGAACTAATAATCATCACTTAAATTTATAAAAGCCATTACCTTCTCACTTCCTCATTTACATAACGAAGATATTGTCATATTCACTAACAACATCCTTAACCTTTCACTTTACGACATTACACTTTATCATGCAAGAATTTACAATACTTGAAACATCAAATAACATTTGATATTTTAAATAGAAATTAACTTACCAGATAATCGAGGAAGATACACTTGTGGCGTGACTCAGTACCCATAAACCCTTCCAAATAATACTTTAAAGTCTACAGAATCGTTTTTAAAACTCTTAACTTTGATACCAAAAATGTAACACCCCAAGTTTAAAATCTTAAACCTAGGCGTGTTAACTTCCATTCACATTAGAGGCGGAAATAATCGTTTAAAACATTTAAACTTTTCATTTTATATTATAAAATTTTACAAAAATTTCGGCAGAGTCTACTCTATAACTTGGACATAGCCAACCTGTAGAGGGACATCATACCTACAATACATATACAATTCTCAACCCATTTAAATCCAACATTCAACATCCAACCAAAATCCCAAAATTTAACTCCAACATTAATTCCCAAACTCTTCAACGATAATACCTTGAAGTAAAAATTTATAAGTTCCTGAAACATAGTATGAACTAATCATGGGAAATACAATACTTATTTTAACTAAGAATCGACAACCTAATTCAAAAATGATTCATCAATTTAAAAGAATAACCAATAAAATAATTTGTGAAAACCATTGATTCGTTTCTAAACGGAATGAAATTATGAGTACTGTCCGAGTTAGCCACCAAATGCTCTCCTCAGATCATCTAACTTTCATCACCTGAAATGTTGGGGAGGGATTGGGGTGAGCTAAAGCTCAGTAAGTAAACGTTATGCATGAAATGCATGCTTATGACATGAATGCATTAAAATTTTCATATATGTATCCTCATTTACTTTACTTTCCAAAACTTTCAAACTTTTCAAACTTTCACTTCACTTCAAAACTTTCATTTCATTTCCATCGTGAGCTCACTTGGTGTATCTTCTAGTCAATCGGAGAGCAGTGGGCAATTCTTATTTGGAACCAGATTAACATTCACATTTCCACCGCAAAGCGGTTTGACATTCACTTTCCCACCGCATAGCGGTTTAACAGTTCATCGCAAAGCGGTTGAGCATTTCGTCATAAAGCGACTTAATTCCCGTACTCCGATCCCCCGCGCCCCATTTCCCACTCACTTCTTTCATGACCGAGAAGTACACCCATTTTTTCGTAAAAAATTTGGGATACATAACTTTTGACAAAATTTGCACCTTAACACATTCCTTTCATTAAAACGTTTGACTTCCCCATTTCGATGCCAATGCATGCTTAATGATGCAATGACACGATAACGTGCATGCTTGAACATTTCCTTAAATACACATACTTGCATATGGTAAACCAAAAGCATTAGAATTTCGTAATTAATGCGAACGTCAATTAAGCACATAATTCCACATTGAATATTCAACTACGTTGAGAGAAGGGGAAGTTTCCTTACTTGACGTCCTTAGTATTTACCGTTATTTGTATTTGCAAGTGGAAGAGTCTTGAATGCCGTTGACCTCAATGTGCCAAATATCCTAATTATTCGCATTCATTAATAAATATAATTTTTTTTTTTAACTCGAAACACATTTGAAATTCTTTTAGAACTAACAATACTCCTAAAAAAAATTAAAACTTAAATTTAATCCAAGTGAGGTTTAAAGTTGTGTCAAACACCTAGCATGCCATATTTTAAATACAAAAATCCAAAATGTACAAAATACTCATATAACAACTCTAACCATTCTTGAAATTTTCCCCAATCAGAAATTTACAAATTCAATCACATAATTAAGCACGAATAGCTAACTAACAAACTTAAATTCATACTTTATCAAACTTTGAAAATTCACATACATTGACTAGTCTGAAATGCACACACACATTTACACACATCGCCCCAAAACTGAAGTTCAACAATTTAAAATTCTAAATCAAACCAAAAAGTAGCATAGATTCTTATATTCATAGTTCTTAAAGTTAATATCTACATTTACAGATTTTCCCCAATTCCTAAAATTATACATATATATTTACATTACCCAAACCTCAAATTCACATTTATAAATCACATTAAAATTAACATGGCTTAAATTTGAAATCTACAAAGAATTTATAAATAAATTCCTACATCCAAGTTTCACATTATACTTCAAACATTGCCAAACAATTAACTAAATTTATAAAGCTCACAAATTTAAATCACAATAATCTGAACTTTTTTTTTAAAATCCAAATTGGAGACTTGCATTATCGTACATACATACAGATTAATCAAAAATTGAAATTCAAAAAATCCAAGCAAGGAAAAATCTAAAAGTATACAAAGTATATACATACACACATACATCACAATGTATATTCAAGTGTGTGTGTGAAAATCGTCTGTGCAGGGTTATGTGATTGCGCATTGGGGCCAATGTGTGCGCAAGAAGAGAAGGGGAAGGGAACGTTACCTTGGTGGAGGTACGAAGTGGCGGTGGTGACAGTGTACAGAGAGAGGCGGCGTTCGGATGTGGAGAGGAAGAGCCGAGAGTGAGGTTTGGGGGAGATTCGAGAGAGAACGAGAGTGAGAGCTTTGAAAGAGAGAGGGTCGATTTTGGGAGTCTTGTTTGGGGTAGGATCGGGTGTCGTATTAGATTTTCAATTAAATTTTTGGTAATTTGCAAATCATTCCCCTAACTCTCATAAATTGGTAATTTAAGTCCACAATTTCTCTTTAATCCCCAAAAGCCTCTAAATTTACCCCCAATATCAAATTTAAATGCAAATTTGCCACTAACTTAATAAAAATAGAATTGGCAAGATTGACAATTTAAAATAAACAATTAGAAATAGAATTTCACATAAAAAATTTACTACTTTTTTATTGACACATTGATTGAGACGGCGTCCAAGTCCTTCCACTGCAAAATAATTCGAATTATTACCAGTAATAATTACCAAATAAATAATTCATTATAGTATCAACACAGAAATTGCGTAATATTCAAGAAAGCACGTGAAACGAAAAGTGATATTACATATTATGTCTCCGACGGATATTTCGAGACTTACCATTATACATACTATTTTGTGCCCTTTCTGTTGTCAACTGATTATCACAATGTATGTTAATCGCAGAAACCGGCTTTTCCCAACATGGAATTTCTTCAAGAAAATTACGAAGTCATTCTGCTTCTTCACCGGCTTTGTCTAACGCAATAAACTCAGATTCCATCATGGATTGAGCTATACATGTTTACTTAGATGATTTCCAGGATATGGCTCCACCTCCAATGGTAAATACATAACCACTCGTGGATTTTGAATCCTTAGTGTCGGATATCCAATTTGCATTAGTATATCCTTCTAACACTGCAAGATATTTTGAGTAGTGTAATACATATTCAACCGTGTGTCTTAAATAACTAAGAACTCGGTTTAATGCCTTACAATGTTCAATACTTGGATTACTAGTGAATCTACTCAACTTGTGGACTATGTATGCTATATCCGGTCTTGTACAGTTGGTAATATACATTAAACTACCAATGACATGCGAATATTCCAATTGGGATACAGGCTAACTAGTATTCTTGGCTAAGTGCATACCTAAGTCAACTGGTGACTTAACTGGTTTATCGTCATACGCCTTAAATTTCTTAAGTATAGTCTCAACATAATGTGATTGAGACAATGACAAACCATCGGATGTCTTAGAGATTTTATTCCCTAATATTACATCTGTCACTCCCATATCCTTCAAGTCAAAATGTTTTGTTAACATTTTCTTTGTCGAGGAAATTACTTTGGAGTTATTTCCCATAATTAGCATATCGTCAACATATAGGCATATGATTACATATTCGTAAGGTGTTTTTTTAATGTAGACACACTTATCACATTCATTGATTTTGAAGCCATTTAACAACATAGTTTTATCAAACTTTTCATGCCATTGCTTCGGTGCTTGTTTCAATCCATACAATGATTTTACAAGTCTACACACCTTCTTTTCATTTCCTGGTGCAACAAACCCTTCAGGTTGTTTCCATGTAGATTTCTTCTTCTAATTCACCATTTAGAAACGCGGTTTTAACATCCACTTGATGTATTTCAAGATTATGCAATGCTGCGATTGCAATCAAGACACGTATAGACGTAATTCTTGTTACAGGTGAATAAGTATCAAAGAAATTTAGTCCTTCTTTTTGGTTACGAATTCTAGACCGAATGTCTTTGAAATTCGTTGCCTTTTACTGCGTCTCGGTTCTTCATTTACTTGAAGATCGTTGTCCATTCCATGTATATTATCATAAGTTCGTTTATTTGAACTTATTTCCTTTTCTTTACACAGAAAACTATCTTCAAAGAAAATCGCATTTCTTGATTCAATAATTGTACCTACGTGTACATCAAGTACTTCGGATTTAGGAACCAAGAATCGATATGCACTACTATTAATGGCATATCCAATAAAGACACAATCAATTGTATTTGGTCCAATCTTAACTTGTTTAGGTTTGGGTATTTGTACTTTTGGTAAGCACCCCCACATTTTGAGATATTTGTAGGAAGGTTTCCGACCTTTCCATAATTCGTAAGGTGATTCAACCTTATCTTTATGTGGTATTTTATTTAGGATATGATTTGCAGAAAGTATGGCTTCCCCCCACAAGTTTTGAGGTAAGCCCGAACTGATCAACATTGCATTCATCATTTCCTTTAACGTTCGATTTTTGCGTTCAGCAATCCCATTAGATTGTGGTGAATATGGTGTCGTTGTTTGATGAATGATTCTAGATTCTGCACAAAATTCTTCAAACGGTGCAACATATTCTCCACCTCTATCACTACGAATCATTTTTATTCGTTTTCCAAGTTGGTTTCCAACTTCATTTTTGTAGTGTTTAAACACTTCCAAAGCTTCATCTTTGCTTTTCAACATGTGACAGTACCTTGTACAATCATCTATGAATGGGATAAAATACTTTTTACCACCCCTTGTTTGTACGAACTTCAAATCACACACATCCGTGTGAATTAGTTCTAATGGTGTGGTATTTCGTTCAATCGAATGAAATGGTGTTTTGACCACTTTTGCCTCTACACATGTTTTGCATTTTTCATTATTAAAATGCATATTCGGAAGTAAACTTAAATTCATTAACTTGCGTATTGAATTAAAGTTTGCATGTCCTAATCTATGATGCCATAGATTAGATGACTCAAGAATATAAACTGAAGATGATGTTTTATTGATTGTAGTATTTGGTACAACAATTAGGGCATTCATTTTGAATAGTCCATCTTTTACATAGCCTTTGCCTACATACATATTATTTTTGGTAAGTAAAAACTTATCCGACACAAAGACTAGTTTAAAGTCATTCTTGTGTCATTCTTGCTTAACAAAGAACCCGACACAAGTTTCTTCTGAATATTCGGTATGTGAAGGGCATTATTGAGGCTAAGTTCTTTTCCCGACGTCATCTTCAAAATCACTTTGCCTTGTCTTTCCACTTTGGATGTTGAGGAGTTCCCCATAACCAATTTTTCTCCCTCGGTTGGAGTGTATGATGTGAACATTCCTCTATCAGCACAAATGTGATGGGTCGCACCCGTATCAACCCACCATTCCATGGGATTTCCAACAAGGTTGCATTCAGAAACAACCGCCGATAAATTCATATCAGACATGACATTTGATATGGCATCAGATTCGACAATGTTGGCTTGGGCTTGCTTCTTAGGTTTACGACAATCAACCGAGCAATGTCCAGCCTTTCCACAGTTATAGAAATTTCCCTTGAACTTCTTTACATTCTTCTTTGTTGGTTCAATGGAATGCTTTCTCTTCTTTCCTTTGTTTTTGCTAGATTCCACCACATTTGCCTTTGCTTGTGGTATGCTATTCCCAACTCATTTGTCCGAACTTTGGTTGTCTTCTTCAATCCTCAATCGGACCACAAGTTCTTCAATGTTCATCTCTTTGCGCTTATGCTTGAGATAGTTTTTGAAGTCCCTCCACATGGGTGGAAGTTTCTCGATAATTGCAGCCACTTGAAATGATCCGCTTACGGACATTCTCCGCATGAATGTCATGGAGTATGACTTGCAATTCTTGCACTTGACTGATGATTGTCTTCAAATCTACCATTTTGTAGCTCAAGAACTTTCCCACAATGAACTTCTTGGTTTCGGCTTTTCAGTCTTGTATTTCTTTTCCAATGATTCTCATAGTTCCTTTGCAGATTTCTTGGAGCAATATACATTGTATAAAGCGTTTTCCAAGCCATTCATAATGTAATTCTTGTATAAGAAATCCGAATGTTTCCAAGCATCCAAAGCAATCAATGATACCCTATTGTTTTCCCCTTGTATGGCGGGAGGATCTTCATTCAAGAATTTTGCCAAGTTGAGGGTTGTGAGATAGAATAGCATTTTCTATTGCCACCTTTTGAAATCAACCCGACTAAATTTCTCCGGCTTTTCTCCATGTGCAACGGAGTTTGAATGTACGATAGTAGGGACACCCACAACCGAAGGAATCATATTAGTAGTAGTTGGATTCACAACAGGAGGAATCACACCGGTAAGAGTACTTCCTTCAGAAGTTCCCATGTTTGAAGTATTATTCGAAGTATTATCGGTATTAACAACTGTATTCATTTCTGCTTACGTAAAACAGAAGATCAACCAAATCAAAATAGAAATAGAAGAGTAGATGATGTTAAACTTAACAAGTTTAACCAACAAGTATGTCACTTCAACAAAATATATATGGAAATTCGACTTAAGATTGTTGGGATATTTTGTATATAGTGACGCCAAGGAATTATATGAACTCCGTCCGAAGAAAGAAGGAATGGACAAAGTCGAGGCAAGAGTTGGAATCTTTGTCCTTAAGTTGAATTTGCCCCGCAAAGGTGCCAGCGGATTATGGAAAATGAAATGAACAAGGAAAGATCAAATAATGCAACAAATATGCAAGAATTTGATTTAGGAAGAGAGAAGAGAGTGAGAGTGATATTGCATATCATTGGTGTGATTTAGGGACACTCCAAGGGTCTATTTTATAGACCATGAAAGGTTGTGGATGAAGTGGTGGGAGCCAAACCATGCAACATTTCCAAAATTTGCAACTCTTAAAAACGACACATTTTCTCGGACAACCGTACGACTGCATGTTTATTAAGCCATGCGGCCGCACGCCTTTACACCAAACAGAAATTTGATTCTTTTGATGAGCGATCGCACTGTTTTAAAACCTTGCGATCGCATGGGCAAAATTTGGCCATATTTTTGTCTTTTTCCGTAATTTCTCATTCATCGGAACTCCAAATATACGCTTTAATGCATGCAGAGAAATCTAAATTCTCTTTCGGGGGCGTTGCCCCCAAGCCCCCATGGGGGGGCATTGCCCCCTCGACCCCTACGACCTGACCGGGCAGGTCGATCCCCGTTTGTGCGCCCCAAAGTGGCAAAGTGGCAAACTAATTTGCCTAAATGGATTGAGCCGAGTTTGAGTATTTGGCCGAAGTCGACACGTAGTCGCTTTAGTCGGTTTTCAATACTTAATCAATTTCTTGATTTATCGATTTATTAAACCAATATCCAATAGTTATATGTTTGTGAATTTTAGTGGATACCTTTGTTATGTTCACCATCCTGAACTAGGGAAGAGGTCTTTTGAAGGGGGGTTTAGGGTGGACCAAAAGAATCACGGATCTAATTGCTTTGAGTTTTCTAATATAGTAATGCATCAAACAGAGTGGCAAAAACCTTTAATTTAATGGCAATAAGACTTTGTTCTTGTCGATATCAGGGATTAACTTCATCAAATGGCAATAAGAACTGCTAATGAATGTTGTGGGATTGGGGATTCTTGTCATTACTTTCATTGTCAATATTGGGATCCAATTAGGTATCAGGGTAATTTACGTGTTTTGGAAAGAGCATGACATCATCATGTTTCTCATGGTGATCTTGTTTTCAATCTTGGTTTCTTCGACTCTAAGGCTGTGTTTGATAGCCTGGGTGGAATTTGGGTGGAAAGAAAATGAATTCCTGGGAATTGAATTGAAGAGAACTTGTTTTCCTGGCAATTTTTAATTAAGTGCGTTTGATTGGATTATTTTCTACCTAGAAATTGTTGTAATTTTCCAAGTAATTATGTTTGATTGTGTTCATTTTCCATGGAAATTGTAACTTTTCCAAGTTCTGTTGTTTGATAGTCATTATTTTCCCAAGAAATTATCACAAATTCCATGGAAAAATTTGGGGAAAATAACTATTCGTAATTTTTAAACTGATATTATTCACTTTTCAACCATTAATTTTATAAAACCCAGCACTTTTTCAAATGTACACATAAGAAAATGTTCCAACACATTTGATAAATGATAAGTGCGATTTTGCACTGATTTCTATGCTTAAATTTGCACGAAGGTGAGTGTTTTAGAATATGATATTGCTAATTTGTGAGTTTATTTTAATTGTTACAGGAATAATGGGGATTGAAATGGGCTTGGGCACAAAATGAGGAAAAAAAGGACTAAAAGACTACAAAATATGAATGTATGGGAACCAATTTGTTAATGGCAGAAAAATGGAGGACCTGAGTTGCAATTCTGGGAGGACTCCATTGAGATCGAAGTCAAAGTATGAGGACTGAATCGAAGAAGTCAGAAGCTTGAAGGACGACACATGCAATTACACAAGGACTGAAAAGAAAAATTACAAAAACTGGCGAACCGCAGTCCGACCGCAGTTTGCAAACCGCGGTTTCACGTAACCCTATATGCCGCGATCCAACCGTGGTTTGCAAATCGTGGTGGGACCGCGGTTCGGCTAATTTCCGCAATTTTAGATTCGTTTTTTATTTCTTTTCTACTTTTTACGGGCCCAACTTATGAAATTTCGTCTTGAACCTAGTCTAACCTATATAAAGACCAAAACAATAAACATGACAAATGTGAAGATAAAGGATTCAAATTACAAATAAGGTGGCCTCCATTGTTTTCATTACAAACAGGATCAAACCCATACGTAAGACATGAGGACAGCGTTTTTCCACCACATGCAACATAAAAGATGGTAAACGTATACGACAACAAAAGGAAACATACTAGTTACAAATCCGACCTGAACCTGAGTTAGACGGACACCATTTTTGTAGCGGACATATTTGACAAAAAACAAGTATGCCATATGTCAAAAGTCACCTAAAACATACTAGTTATTACATATTTACGCCACTCATAATGTTTAATCAAGGGTAATGGAGGAGGATCACGACCAAGCTGCTCATACATCAAAGCACGCATGATTGTTGCATTAGTTAAGCTCATAAATACCTTTGCCAGATCACCGTCTGATTGAAAAGCTTTCATGACTTTCATGATGTCAACCAAGTCGAGATCCACGGCTTCCAGCTTTTTGGTAATCAACTGCTAGTTGACGTGATTCAGTGTATCTACTGCTGCTTGCATTTGTAAAGCTTGAGCAATTGATTTCGATGACTCAGCTATGGTCGATAAGGAACCATGAAGTTCATCAAAAGGTTGTATGCGTTTACGCCGAACTTTGGTGGTCCCTTCTTCTGCTTTTCATTTACTTGAGGGAATTGGGCTTGGATCAGTGTCCTCATTTAGAGTGTCAAACTCGTTAACACTTTCTTCAACTAGTATTAAACAGAATACAAATTAGATTATTGCTAGTATATTGCAATATGAATATCTTTTATTAATAAAAGACAATTACCTTGAATCGGGGAGAAATTATCAAAGCCCGATACAGCCCGATCTCCTGTAGACGTGTCATTTCCAAAAATAGCCTCCATTTCATCATAATGACGACACAGTTTGGTCTTCCACTTTCCAAACTCAGGTTTTCCCTACCAAAATATAGAAAATAGCTCATATTCGTGCACAATACAGTGTAAGAAATCATTGGACTGACTAGCTAAAATATTATCGATGAGAATCATACCTTTACAAGCTCATCCCAAGCTAGTGAATCGGCAGTGATCCGTCCAGTTTCAGCATCCCATCCAAAGTCACTAATACTTAATAGTTGGCTAATTTTGGCATATTCCCTCTTCAAAGTCTTCAATCGTGCCCTTACATTCTTTTCTGACACGACCACTCCGCACCCCTTTGTTACGCTTTCACTTGCTTTTGATACTTGAAATGAGGTGAACCCGTTGTCACTTCTTTTGTGGCCAGACAACACTTGATGGACTAGTGCATTAATAATAATTCCATCCATTTCATCATTCCAACGTACATGTCGAGTCTTAGTATTAGGATCAACCTGGGTAGTGATCGTATCTATGTCCTCCGTGTTTGAAGCATTAGTTGGTCTTGGTACTCGCGATGGGATTGCTTAGCTTTGTCGCTGATGTACCATCAATTATCTGTACTATCTAACAAAGAGAAATTCAAATCAGAAGCGTTACATCCATTGATGAATATAAGTATATTATCAGTAATACCAAAGGAAATCAACAATCGCAGTCATAAATAAAAACAAACTGAAATAATAGCATGACATTAGCGTCTATCTTACTGTTGCAAGTGATTACACAGATGCAATGTCTTCATAATTAAAATACAATCAACAATGCTTGTTGTATTACATAATATTCAGGTACAGGAAATTTAACATAATGATTAATCGAAATCAATGTCAGCATTGGCATTAGGATTATGATTAGCCCACATTGATTGTGCAATTCCATCCCTATTATTTGACCACACTGCTTCAGCAGTGAAGGATATATGAGCATTTGGAGTCGCTTCTTTAGGGACATCAACTGGAGTAGGGTTAACCTCATCGTCGCTGCTATCCGTGTCCTCCTCGCAGACATCCTCTGCATCATCAATCCTTAGGAAGTTGTGAATAGAACAAGAAGCGAGGACTATCTTTGATTGTGTGCTAATGTTGTGAAATGGTTGATGCCTCAAATAAGCAAATCTTTTCTTAAGCAGACCTATTGTTCTCTCGATCACATTGCGTATAGATGAATGCCGAAAATTGAAGAGTTCCTTACTATTTTCTGGGCGCTGACCCTCGATATCCCTACGATGGTAACGGCTTCGACGATAAGGTGAAAGAAATCCCGAAACCAAAGGAAATCCAGTGTCGTCAAGGTATAATTTACCTATGAAATGATTAATTTACGCACTTGTGAATTTCAATTAAAATACATCATCAAAATGCTATGCATGTTAATAAAAAGCTCACCCATAGGAATTGTTAACTTATGTCCTTCAAGTAGAATTGCGCTTCTTAATAAGCGACCATCGTGTGCGGATCCCTCCCAACCGGTAAGCACATATGTAAATTTCATATCAAATGTGCAGGCCACCAACATGTTTTGAGAAATTACTTGCTTCCTATTGCGGTAAATAGCTTGTTCCTCTACAGGGACATTTGCAGCAATATGTGTACCGTCTATTGCCCCTACAGCATCCTAAAATAAAAAAGGCAAAGTGTATTAAGTACTATTTTTTATATATATGTAGCTTCTATAACATATAATGAAGTATCTATGAACACTGAACCTGTAAATACGAGTACATTGCTTCACATTATCCTTCTCATATGGTGAATTATTGATAGTGGCGTTGGTCACGACTTCTCTATAAAGTCCTAGACAAGCATGCAATACTCTATGGAAGTAATAGCTCACTGTATGTCCAGATCTGAAGAAAGTAAAACTTTCAGCGCGATTACGTTGGTCGTGCCCGACAGTGTTGAGGAAAATAGCCACTTGTTCCTCCACTCAGACTGATCTACTATCAACCAATCTGGAGGTTCGTAGACGAGCACATAATCTTTGAAATGGACCTATTTTCATCCTAAGAAGGTCAAGGCATATTCTGTCGCTTGTACCAAACATTCGTGTAAGTGTCATTTCTCTCTCAATATCCCAATTTCTATGAGGAGCCCTAGGGATATGTTGGACACGACGTCTAATACCGAAGGAAATCACAATTGCTTGGATTACTGTAGTCCAAAATAAGCCCAAGCGTTGTAATTGGCGCCAACGTTACCTCCTCTGTGTATACATGGCACTCACTACCAAGTAATATCAAATACTTAAAGAAAACATAGACAAATTAGCACATATAGGTATATAATACTAGCTAGTTCGCTGGTTTTAGGGGAAGAAGGATTCCTCTTGTATATAGTAAAGTAATTTGTTCAATTTCAATCGCCGCTTCCTTTAAAAAGTGAGTCATAAGTCTAGAAATGCTGAAAGATCAATTTTGATATAAAAGACCCCAAAAGATAAGATTTTGCTCACCAAGATAATCCACAAAATAATCTCCATCACAAATGAGTAGGTGTAATTTTCCTTGGTCAAATGTTGAATCACCAATATAAAATTCAAGCGGTAGATAATGCAACATGTATAAATAAACAGGAATGACTGTAAATTAATAGGAGACATTGCGGATAATTTTCATTTGCCAAAGACTAATGAAGCCAAAAATCAATTCCAAATATAACCAGGGTAAAAATATCATGACGGATTCTTGAAAACAATACAAAAAAAATATTGAATTACAATTATTTAGAGAGTAGCCCCATTCTCGTTCTGAAGATATTCCTACTTACTTGATGAACTTTAAAACTTTTACTTCAACAATCAAAATCTTCAAATACATGCCAAAAATAAGACATTATACATTCTCGTTTACATAACTTTTAAACTTTCCCTTCTAACTCCTCTGTCCTACATATCAGAAAAAGTGGTGTATATTGCCAAATATTTGATACAAAATATAGATCTTAGTATAGTAATTATAACCAAACTATGCACCTAACAGCAAGGCCGGCCTTCAGAATACAAGGCCAAAGGCAACTAATTATTTGAGGCCCTTAAATAACAGTAATTTGGTAGTTCTGGCTACAATTAGAGGGCTCATGGTCCCAGCAGGAAGGCAACATAATTCATGTACAAAAGCATAGAGATAGTGAATATAGCAGGTTTGGAAGCAGGAAAACTTATAAGGAACATAAGCGTTGCAAAGAATATATTACATTAAGATTAGATACACAGGTGACTAAATTACTAATCTATCTAAATTATTGATAAGCTTTACTAAAAATAAGCAAATTCCCAACAAAAATAAAAGAATAAGTCAGTCATGAGTCAACTATATGTTTCTTTCACAAAATTTATTGTAAACTTGACTCAGGGAAGGTGGAAAAATGAATCGAATATCGTTTCGATGGATGAATGGTTGTAGATATCGTTCTACAAGACGCGAATTACAAACAATTGACGGGAAAATCAAGCAATAATATTCGTTAATAATTCTAAAAGTTGCTAAAAGCCTTAATATAGGCATTACAAAGATATATGAAACGGGAAAATATCAAAAGGTTCCAAAAATAGTGCAAAATTAAGATGGAAAATACTAAAAATAATGATTTGACTACTTAAACGAAGGAATTTGGCTAAAATCCCGATATCTCGGGTGCCTCGAGTCCAATTTTTCTGGCCGTTTCCAATCAACCTGCCAAATTTCAGCCAATTTTGATATATTCGCAACAAATGACCAAAATACCCTTAATCACGGATTGGAAACATCATTTGCCTCGTCCTACATCAAAACTAGTTTTTTGTATAACTTTTATATATCTATCTCTTCACAGTATTACTTGCATACCCTAGCCTCTCATACAGATATATATACATAATACACACATTATATATATATATAATGGTTAGACAAATACATTATACATACATACATATATTCACAGGAACAACTTTATCTATGTACGAACCTAAATCATGCAAAGCAGTACTTCAACTTATCAAAAATATTGGTGCATCAGCATATCCCAATTGGTGGATTGTGGACGGTTGAATGGGCAAAAAATAAAAATAAAATATATTTGGAGACTCCCAAAATCGGGAGGCCCAAGGTGCTAGCCTTGGTGGCCTCATGCCAGGGCAGGCCCTGCCTAGCAGTAAAGAATCCATACATGAGGTGATTTTTCTTCTGCTGCAACTTCAAGTAACAATCAATAGAAAAATATAGACCTCATTCATTTAAATATGCATCTAACATATGCATAAGCCTTTTCCAATGAAGCAACTATACATGATACAACAACCCATATTGAAAATTCTATGATCCAATCAAGCAAAAACAAGTATTCATGTTCAAATTCCAGAATTTTAACTACCAGCAACACGGTGCAGCAGGAAAATCATACAAAAAGGTAAGAAAAATTAATGGATGAAGTGGACTGCAGAATTTGATAGATGAAGGAAAATCTTATTTTGATTCCTGTTTCGGAATTCTGAGAGTGGTTATATAAAAATCTTTATTTTGCTTCAAGATACCAAACCCAGATATCACATTGAAACTTTCACAACTCCCACACTAAAGCCCCCAAAAAAATTCATCAACAACAGCACATAAGAACGATGCAGGCAGTGATGTTGAAAAAATATATATATTCACAATGAGGCAAAAGGGTGTACCGATTACTGCGTTGTCTTCTTCAGTCCGTAGTCCCGTCGTCTAGCTCGCCTGATACCTGTTTGATTTTGCTTGGAACCACAGTCAGACATTTATGTGGTTTCGAGAGAGACAAGGACGGTTTTCAGAGAGTGAGATTTTGCCAAGAAAATAAAATCACCTACCTGGCCAAGAAAAGGAGTTCTCGGTTTTGAAGGAAAATCCATCACGTGAGCTGAAAAAGAGAAATGGTTTCCATAGAAAATTTTGCCAATCAAACATCACTAAAGATGGAAAATTGGTTGGAAAATATCATTTTCCCTGGAAAAACTGTGAATCTAACGCAGCCTAAGAATTCTGTTAACAAAGTGTTTCTTTTGATCATTTTCCTTTTGTTTCTTTAGCAATTTTATGTATTGTTTTTCATTGAAATAGAACGAGAGGTTGAGATTGGCTTTGCACTAGAAAAGAAAGCAACATATTGCATTATTTATCAAGAAATACAAACCCAAGATTCAACACCTTTTCAAACGAAAGGATGAAGAAACAAAGAACGAGAACGATGATATGCGGAAGCAGTAATATTTGGAATTTGTGTGTAATTATACTGCCTTGCAGGCATCTCTACTCTTGCAAAGATTGTGAAGCTTTTCTTGATTCATGTCCAATATGTAAAATGGTAAAGAAAGCTAGTATAGAGGTCTTCATTTGAATTTTTTTTTCTGGAGAAAAAAATTATGAAGTAGTATTTATTTTATCAAGAAAAGGATCCATTTTCCATTGATGTAAAATCCATCGCCCTCAATCTACATTTTCTCTCTTTGTTTCTTTTTACCTTGTTTGGATTTTACCCTTTGGAAGATTGATTTGATTATTCATCTGCTGGTAATGTTTGGACATTGGTAATATATATATATATATATATATATATATATATATATATATATATATATATATATATATATATAAAAGATCAAACATGTTAGTAAAACAATACAAAAAAATTATAATTCTCTTTCATATAACTAATATCTCTTTTGTCTTTCAAAAATGACATCTAATTCAACTATTGGAATTGTAGCTACTGGAAAAGAGACTTTAGCTCAAGTGCCAAGTCTAGGTGTGATCCAAACCATTGCTACTGTGTAAATTTATCGATGGATCAAACCATGGGACATGCTACTACCCCAACCATAACTAATCTATTAATCGTGGTCAATGGGATGAATTTCAAAAGGTAGCAGCAGAAGATGATATTCTATTTGATCACCTTGAATCTTACGAGATTCTTGATTGAATGCTTCGGTATTCCAAGAGGGTGAAAGAAACACTCAAGCTTTCAGTGCAGTTAATCATTAGAAGCATTATGATTTCATATGCCGAAATTATGTATTGAACAACTCCAAAATGTCAGAGCTAAAAAATTTACTGTTGGCCGCTTGTTGGACTATAAAATAGTGGACTTCAAAACTATAGTCACTCAAGATCAAGAACTTCAAGTGATCTTGTATATGATTCACTCTGAGGGGATGGTTATGAGTGAAACTTTCCAAGTGGCAACAACGATTGAAAAGCTACCTCTCGTAATGAAGGACTTCAAGGATACGTAAAGTACAAGAGAAAGGAAATGAAAGTTGAAGAACTTATTGTTCAACTTTACATTGAGGAAGACAACAAAGGTTTGGAAAATAAAGGATTCAATCGAGCTGTGACTAAAGTTAATATTGTGGAGCATGACTAGAGCTCTAGAAACAACAAGAACATGAATGGGTCATTCAGAAAAGATCAAAGTTAGGACCAAAATGAAGAGTTTCCAAGAAAAAAAATTCTGAAAGATGCTACAATTGTGAAAGTAGATTACAAATCCACGAAGAGTACATTACAAAAGAGAAACAACAAGTGTGTTTCTACATAAGTCGACGAAATTCTTAGAATCTGTTATTAATAATTAATTCTAAGTTATTATATTTATACGGTGGAGTATGTTAATTCTTCGATTCTCTAATTCAGACCATCAAAGTATGGCAAATTCTTATCAATTTTTCTCAAGCATTGTGAACAAAATAGATGATAGGTTTTTTTTCTCGTTTTTTTTTATAAAGAGGAGATTGTTTGGAGAATTGTCTCAAACAATTGTGTTGTTTTGAAGTACTTCTATTGTAAAAAAGAAGTTAAAATAGATGCCTGATGGTGCATTGATGAGATGTATAGGGGGTTGAGTGCGACATTTGGATCACAACTGTGACTAAATCTACTGTAAATCTTCTATTTGAAAATCGTGATCAGGTGAAGTGTCAAAGACGTTTAGATCACTTCTATTAGGTAGAGACCCATTTTTCCCTTCAGTTGAGAGAAGTAAGTTATTGATAGAGGAGCATCTCATAGACTTGGGATTTATTCTTGCTTACTAGCTAGATATGTGTAGTAATCAATCTAGCGAGCATAGGTGGCAATGTGTCTAATATGTACTACAAGTACGAGCTACACAAAATGAAATAGGATGATTGTGTGAGATCTTTTCATGAGGTCATTTATGCATTGTGTTTGATTAACTTAGAGTAAGTCTTAAGTTCTTTTGTAGGCACGTTTGAAATTTTTTTTGTATTATTCTATAGTTATATCTTCATTGCATGTGTTATATGTTCTTAATTGATTACTATAATTATCTATCTTTTACTTGAGTTTTTTTTTTTACCTTAGCCCAATTGAATAAATGGAGCAAGTATGACATGTGTCTTTGGTGCGAGACATGAGGTAAGGTCTCTAATTCAAATTTTTATTGGATTACCTTGATTATAGGGATGACAACGGGGTGGGAAATCCCCGAACCCATTGGGGACCTGACCCAACACGAATGGGACAGGATTTCTCGACAAATATTGGGATGGGGTTGCGAAAGTTTCCCTGAACCGAGGACGGGGACAGTGATTAACCCCACCCCACCCAATCCCCAATTTAAAAAAATTAAATTAAAGTAAATAAAAAAAAATAAAATAATAATAATAATAATAATAATGGCCAAAACTAAAAAATTTGGTCCAAACTTTCCAATTTCAAGTTCACTTATCTCCAAGACCCAAATAACTCAACTAAAAACACCAATTTTTATATGTCAAATTTTAAAATAAATCAAAATAATGTCAAAATGTCAACAAAAAAAAAAAAAAAAAATTACAATGTGTTTGGCAAAAGATTTATAATCAACACATTTTCTCAAACCACTTTTTAACAACACATATTTTTCGAAACCACTTTTTAACCACAAATTTTACCTTGATAATCAAAATAACCAAAAAAATGGCGGCTTGACAGCCGCCGAACGAGGGCTTAGTTATCTAATACAAATGGGGATGAAAACGGAGATTTTAGCATCTCGGCCCCGCCCTCGTTAAGCAATGATGGGGCAGGGACAAGGATGATAAATTTCTAGTGGGGGATGTTCCAAATCTGCTCCGTTGCCATCCCTACTTGATTAGGCTTTTTTTTTTTGGGTAAGTTCTTTGGTATCAAGGTATAGATTTGTTAATTTTTTTGTTGATACCTAACAAATCCGAGCAATGATGTTAATCGGTTTATATTATATTTCATAATCATCAGTCTAAGATTGAACAAGGGAAAAAATAACACTCCGAACGTGACCAAAATCGAGTGCTCAACGACAACTTGTTTTGGCAATTGAAAGCGATATTTCATTAGACTTGTTGCTCATTATCTACTCTAATGTTACACCCATATAAAGAGACTTGGGCTATTTGTTGATTTTGTGAGAAACTTGCCCCATTATGTTGGAGTGGCCCAATTGGAAATTAACATATTTCTTCTAGTCCTTTGCCTTAGTGTTTTTTAGACAACATACATATTGACTTCTAGGCTGCCTACGTTTCTTCGAGCAGCTCCTTTGGGTTGAATGAGAAGGTTTTCTGAGCTACTCTTCTAATAAATTCTTGTGGTGTTGTAGATCGAGCTTGGAGGTGATTTTCTCCTAGTGTTGTCAATGATTTCTTGATGTTTATCAACATATAAATTGAACAAGAAATTCATAGGCATGTAATATCATTTAGCTTTGATTTGAGTTTGTTTAGACCTCATTGCTAAACTTCTACATGAAATGTGAGAATGTTGCTTTATACTGAGAAAAAATGTGGCTACAAGACCTTAACAGTCTTTTTGGTGAAGATTTTAATGATATTTTACACTAATAGTCATTAATTAATGAAGAATATTCATGGCAATTTTGTACATAAGATTGGAAAATAATATAAACAAGACCTTATACTTGAACTTCAATTTGCCATTTGTACATTTCCACTTCTGCAACAGGGATAATCAAAGTCATCAAACCAATTGCAGCTTCGTAGCTGAACTCAATCTCATCATTGCCCATTGTACATTTCAGTGGATGTTGCGAACAGTATATTCCAAAACGTCCACATCCTCTGACCTTGAGAGCAATTGTTGCTGTTGAAGACCGGTTTTGGCTTAAAGAACCAGATAACTCGGAGGCAACCTTACCGTCAAAGTACTCGGCTTTCTTTTCTGAATGCAGCTGGACTTCGATTTGCTCCACAGCACCACCAGAGTTAAACATTTCCAGTAGCCCAATTGGTGCAAAGGAAATGTCTGGTGTAATGTACTGTACATTAAGCAATAGGTTTCTTTAGGTTATATCAAATGAATACTAAGAGTCTAAGAAGCAAAGATAGAAGATGTAGTTTAATCACCTTGATGGGACATATGTGGAAGAGTTCATACTCGAGAACTTTAAGCGTCACAGGCAGAGATGCGCCTTTTGGTAAACGAATTATCTCCCCGGATCTGTATGCATAGACTATGGCATCTCCATTCCAATCAGGTCCAGCAATTTGAGAAATGGTGTCGACATCAGATGCTTTAACAGAACTGGTTAGAGTACCAGGAGAGGCATCATGAATTAGTGTCTTCTTGGCTATCTTGCACCAACCAGCACCTTGGCAGTTGAAGGCGCCCACCACACCAGAAAATTTGTTCATATTCCAGATTTTAAGTAAACTGTGGATCATATAGCATTAGAAAAGGATTTCTATTATCAATTTAGAAATTATAGAAGATGAGGGCAAAATAAAAGTTACGGACCTTTCTCCATCTCTTGCGGGATCAACAAATAGACAGTCTATTGTTGGTCGACCAGGCAATTGTGCACGAAGAACTGATCCATCAGGAAGCACCAACTTTTTCAAAAGGTCGAAGTTATGGTTACCTGGCTTGTCACTAAATGCACGGCAAGAGTGGCAATCATAAGTTTATGTCATAGACTGAAGCTATTACAAATAACAAACAAGGCTGAAATATTATTATACCTAACATATATTGCGCATCCTCCAATTGCTCGTGCCACTGCATGATATTCAGCAGTTGGGTGTAGGCTCTGTAATGTGGAATAATACTATTAAGTTCTCATGAACAAATTTTGATAAAGCTGAACGAGAATTTAGTAATACTCACTTGGAACATGTCCCAATCGGGTTGCATAAACTCTCCCAAAAATATTGAGTTGTAAGCCACAGAAGAAATGTGGATGGTGTGAGAAGCAGGATCACGAGGATAATAATCATCCGAAGCTCTAACAACTGCAGTCTGTTTGGTACTGTATATCCCATCAGTGTTATGACACATGCAAGCAATGCATGCATTCTCCGCAAAATTCCTTGCAATGGAGGCTTCAAGGGCCTGGTGGTAGCTACGAGTTAGAGAAACTCTACCGCCATGGCCAGCACCAAGAGTTTCGATGATGTTCTGCACATCGACTTTGACTCCATCAACTCCACATGAAGCAAGATATGCATGAAGCTCATTGTAGAAATTGAAGACTTTGTTCGGGTGCACGAGACCCAAGCCATGAACAGCAAGACTGTCCATAACAATGTCTGGTTGATTGCCGAGTACACCTGGAGACTGCACAGGATATGCCAACGTTGTGTTGTAGTGCTCCAGACCAGGACCAGCAGGCTGCACTCCTCCCCAGTAACCTGCTAGAGCATGCCATACATACACATACCTGGAGAAAAGAGAATAAAAACAAGAGAAGAAATCAATAAATAACAAATTAATATACGGACTAAATATAATTAGATGGATAAAAATTGGATGATACGTTCTTCCAATACATTTTCAGCTTTTGGTCCAAATATAATTGATACAAGGTCAATAAAGATCAAAACACATGAAGGAAGTTATATTTACTTCCAATTCAATTCATTCCCATGGCAAGGATATGATTTGTGAATTCGACAAACATAAAAAATTTACAGAAAAACCAATGAAGCAAAACAATCAAGTTGTGGACTTACTTGACATGGTGCTGCTGCTTGGCATCTTCCACGACATGTTTGAGGCCTGGATCCTGTTCTTTATTTTTTCCGTACTTTTGAAATTTCATATTCTCTTTTATCCCAGTTAGCCGGTTTGCAAACCTGCAAGTTACAAAAAGAAGCATATAAAAATTACGGTAATAACTCAAGAATCAAAGGTTTAAATGAAATATATAAAACTTAACTATAATCAACTTGTACAAGAATTTATCAGAAAACTAAGTTCAACTTTTAGGAACTGTGTTCAAGAACAACAGAAATCAGTTAAAATTACTCATACTTCCCCCAACACAACTTACATAATATATAGAAATCAGATTTCTAAATTACAAGAAAACCGACTCTGTAATAGCACACAATTCATTGTAAAATCTCTCTTTCCAACCTTTAGCTGATCAAAAGAGGTTAAATCGCTACTCCATACTATTTATCTATTAAAGAAATAAAGAACTAGGTGGCTTACTGAGCTCCTTCTTGTACAACACAATTGGAATCTTCCTTCACCTCACTACCAATCTGTTGCCAGCCATCATCTATGATAAGAAATTGTGGAGGTGTACCTCCCAGAGACAAGCTGCAAGAGCGAATAAAGGTTAGAACCTTGGATCCGCATTTACCACCACTTTCTTATCTTATTGTTGCAAGAGGAATAAAGAATTTCAAGGTTTTACCTCATAAGGCCTTCTTCAACACCCTCAGCAGTAACGTCTGTGTAGAAAGCATCCCATGTGCACCAACCAAACCAATCAAGGAATGAGGGCAACTACAGGCAAGTATAAATATATAAACATACTTTAAGATTTTTCATCTTTGCTTCAACCAATTTAAGCAATTTTAAACATAACCAGAACGAAGAGACTCTCACCTTCTTCTCCTCTCGGTGATGAAAAGTTTGCATGTGCTTTTCAACAGCTCTGTCGCACAAAACAAAGATGGATATATTTGTAAAAATGGTATCATAAGGAATCAACAATGCATAAGGTTCTAAATAAGATGAAGAAATTGGGAAACGATAACTGAACAAGACATCTGTTTCTAAGACATTAAAACTTTGTGAGATGTCATATTTGGCTTATCTGCAAGATAGGAGGGTGGATTTTTAAGGATACGGGGATTCCCAAGGAAAAGCAAGGACTTACTTCACAGCCTGGTTGATGACTTCAAAAGGATTTGTCCCAGCATGCATGTAAACAAGGTAAAGTCCCTGGTTCGTTTCAACAGCATTATCTCCTGAAACAAAATCATGCGACAAAGAAAACAAGATCATTTATGTTCATCTGACAGATTCTTTACTAATTTCTAACCCACAAATTTATAAACTCCATCAGTACACGTATTTTAGGATTTGAACAATCAATTTCTTCATCTTGGAGGTGTTTTCCAGAGCGGTAAATCCCCCCTTAATATACTAGAACATTGGTCTCCTCTCCTTTCGATATGTTTTACTCACCACTCTCGAGGCATATCTCCAACTCATTCTTCTCACTGCCTTGTAAAACAGCACGGAACTGGCCTTCAAGGAGGGGCAGAAACACAGTATAGATGGTCGGGACATCATCACACTCGCCTTGAGTTGTGTCATTGCTCTCGATGAGTATGAATTGGGTCTCGAAAGGGATGTCCTTCCCACAGGTTCCCATTCTCTGGGTCATCCACCAAAGCTTGAAACGGAATAAACACATAAAGCGCACACCCCTGTTATAGAAGTAGATTAGAAAACTACGACGTATTCTACCCTTTTTTTTCAAAATTTTACTAGATCTCGTGATTATATTGAATTAATCAACAATTCCACCAAAGCATTGAAAATAATGGAAAGGTTTCTACTTTATGAGCTTCTTTATCTCAGGAAAGTACAACATATGTGAGAATTGTATAGTGCTCACTCCAAGACACCAACAGGGAAGACATGCAAGCTTTTACTATGTGAAGCCGTAGCACCAATGAATGCACCAGCAACAAGCCCCACCCCAGATCCATGGGTCAGAACAATGTTTTCTGGAACTCCAGTGAGTATGGTTTTTCCATGAATCACAAGATTCCCATCGCTGATAGTGATATTCGGTGTAACAGTCAACTTCTCACGCTCTACTACTGCCTGACAATTAACTGCATAGAAAGCAAAATAAAAGGCATAACTTAGAAATCTATAGGCATATGTTCGATCAGAAAAAAAAAAGATGTATGAGATTTATTAAAATACAATTTAGTTCTCACAATTCAATCAATTTAGAATAAATCCTATAGGTCCTTGTGTAAACAAAATGGACTCGTGTATGGTACCAGAAAGGAAGACAAAGTTACTTTATGGAATATTTATAAAAAAAATCAACTAATAATTCTTCATCTGGGCTGATTTTGATACTGATGGGGATATCAGTAGTGTTCAAAGAAAAATAAAGATAAAGACCAATAGAGAACGGCTATTAAAGTAATTGATGAATAAATCAAAAAGTTCAAGCCAAAAATGAAATAGCTGAAAAAAGTTATAAAAGCCATATTCACCAAAATGATCAGACACTAAAGCTAAAATCAGTAATTGAATTTGCATGTAAGCCAAGTTATCATAAGAAGAGAAAACATAAAAGGTGTTATTATCAAAGAAACAGAGAACTTAAAGAATAAGCAGATCCTATTCATATATCCTCAGGTCAGAAGTCTTAACCATCAAAAGTAGTAAGGACAGTTTAACTGATGGAAGCTAACTGCAAATATGAAGAAATCTGACCGAATATTCATCTGAAATTAATGCAGGGTCCAACTTATAAATGTAACCTACTTTTAAGTGATGTAGTTCTTCAAGGTAATAGTGATGAATCAATATTACTAAGGGAGAAGAGATTAAAAATAAGATATTAATGGTAGAACTCAAGCTCCAAGTTGACTGCCTCTTCTTCAAGCTCTGTATTGATTTCAAACACAAAAAAGCAATTTTAGTGACAGAGAGAGTATTTATTAACCAGGTCAAGATCAACATGGGCCAAATCCACTAAATGGGTCAAGACTAACCACAGCCCGGTCCAAGTCACAAAATAACAACAAAAAAGGGACCACACCAAGCGGGTCATGAGCATTGATAAACCATTTAGTTTGGTGGTCAAGTTAAAACTCCATTGCAAGTTAGGTGGCCATTGAGATACCTTTTGAAGTTAGATGGTTAAGCAGAAATTAAGTTGAGTGATCATTGAGATACCTTCTGAATTTGGGCGGGTAAATGAAAGCCTAGTTAAAATTGGGTGGCGCTGGTAATTTTATTCCTAGATAAGGTCTTTGATTTCAATTTTAATTGATTACAGTAATTAGATAAGTATAAACATTGTGTCGTTTGCTTGCAAGTTGATTAGGGATCAAGGTGGAAATTTCTAGGTTTTTGAAACCCAACAATGCTAGACAGAACTGAAATTACAGCAAGCTTGCAAAGAATATTCAAGATCATAATCCCAATTTTTTTATGGAAAAGAAAAATGCTAAGAAAAAAATGCAACTAAGAAGAATATTTTTTTTTTTAAATCACCTCCAAGGCGTTCCGAAATCTTCTGAAAAACCGAAGCCGGAACTGAAGAAGGAAAAACACAAGCTCGACGTAGGTTCAAAATCTTCGGATAAAATAACGCCGAAACGGAATACCGATATGCAGGCAAAAGGAAAGCTTGGCGTACTATCATTTTCGAACAAATATCACCAAATTTTGGAACTTTGGAAAGGTGAAAAATACCTAAGTTCTCGAACTGCCCTTAATTATATAAACACCTGTAAATACACCTCAAAGAATCAACTAAAATTCCTAGAAGCAACTCTTCCAAAAATATTAAAATAAAAAATCGCCCTACGCTTCTATTACAAACTCCGTAAACGTATATAGCATTCATCAAAATATTGCAAAACGAATAAATTTACAGAATTCACTATTCAACTAACGAATCCTTGGGAAAATCCAGCAAAAACTTGCCTTTCTAATGTGTCTAGCCGGCTCGGAAATAGCTACAAAGCTCAACTCTGTCTATAAAGAAACTGTAAATAGAGAGAGAGAAATGGGGACCAACTCTGTAGAAGCGCATTCAGCCATTCACAGGGAATACAATCTTCTTTTTTTGTGAGAGAAAAGATTTGAATACACGCCGACTATGTAGGGGTGAATTGAAAGAGGGGAAGCAGCGGTTTTTATACTCCGTTTGAGCTTAAAAGTTAACGATATTTCAATTAAAAAAAACAAAAAAAATTGACGATATTTCAATTAAAAAAAACAAAAAAAAAAGTTATTTAACTCAACAATATCTACCAATTGGCATTTTTCCATTAAAAAATGAGAAGGTGTCTTGTGCATATGCACATGGACTAGGGGTGTAAACGGTTTGATTTATGCGGTTTTTGATAATTTTTCAAACCAAACCGTTTAAAGCGGTTTGAGATTTTTCCAACCCAAACCAAACCATTTCATTTCCTAAACCAAACCAAACCAAACCATTTTTTGCGGTTTGGTGCGGTTTTAAACCGCGGTTTGTAAACGAAACTAAACTAATATATGTAAATCGAGTTAAAATAACTATTGAAATAGAATTTTGAATTAAGACATCAAAATTAATTGCAAATAACCCAACAACATTACGGATAGATGTTATAAGACTAACAAAATTAAAATATATGGGTAAACAAGTTCTAAAATAGATACAAAGGCACAATCACAAACAAATGATCACAATAATATCAAAAAAACCTAATAGATAACATAATCCATTTTCAAGTTAGATTTTCCTATTATTTCACAACAAAACAACTTAAACTCAAATATATTGTATTCCAAGTAAAACTACTGAACTACATGATGAAAGAATGATGCTTTAGGAATTTAGAGTTTGATGAATTACAAGTGATGATAAAAGATCTCAAGTACAACTAATTTTGCTTAGATAACCATAAATACTTAAGTCATGACTTGCTAAATTAACAGAAGACAAATATTATAACCAAGAAAAAATAAATAATGAGCAAGTTTATGCATACTCCCCCAAAAAAAATCGTAAGATAAAAAATAAATAAAGTAAGAAAGTCATCGGTAGTACTTAGTTGTTAGCACTAGCAAAATGCCTTTCTTAACAATAAAGGAAAAGCAAGGTGCCCCTTCATATAAATTGAAAATAAAAGTGTAAAATTGGAAATAAAAGCAGTAATTTTTTTTGTATTTTTGCAATAAAAAAATTAAATTTTAATTGTAATTTTTTAGCGGGTTGGCGGTTTGAAACGGGTTTTGAAAAATGAAACATAAACCAAATCATTTGAAAGCGGTTCGGTTTGGGTCAAAACCGAAACGTTGACGGGTCCGCGTGGATCCGAACCAACGGTTTCGAAATTGCGGTTTGATATCGATTTGGCGGTTTGACGGTTTCGTTGTACAGCCCTAACATGGACACCTCCCATTTTTCAATTAATGTGTATCAATTTAAATAGAGATCAATCTCTACTTGAGATAGATAGCATTACTCAAAAAACAAATAAAAGTTGGACACGTATGAAAGTGTTTGTCGTGTGAACTAAGAGCTTGTTTGTTAATGTGAAAATTTTTTGTTTTGTGATATATTTCTTTTTTATGAATATGTGATTTAAAAAGGTTTGAAAAGTTAAAAAATGTGGGCTTGACTAAGAATGGATGTTTGAGATTGAGTTTAAAAAGTTGCGTTTTTTTTTTTTTTTTTGACCAAAGTAGGTTCGAATTTGTTTAATATTTTGTCGTCCAGTGAATGATATCCAGACTCTAATCAACTTGAAGTATAATCAACGATTTATATTCTCTACAAATCTCCAGATCAGAGATTGTGGAGGCTCTTAAGGTTGACATCCAACCATGTTTTTTTTTTTTTAAGAATATTTTTTGTTGTTTTACCAAACTTTCCTTGCATCCCAATTTTGACAATTAAACTGAGGGTCAATTTCAGTGGACTTTGATATTCATTATTATTCAATTTTTTTTTTATATTCAATCAAGCATTTTATCAATAAAATAATTTATATGTAAATTTAAAAATATCTGCTTTTTAACCACAATTGAGTCCCCTTTGGGGGAAAATGTTTTTTGAAATGGTGATTTTTCGAGAACTTATGATAAAAAATAAAGAAGTTTTTCGATTTACATAAAATTATTTTATGGTAGAATGTAGAGGTGAAAATTGATTTTGAAAAAAATGAGCTTTGCCACACTTCGTACATTTCCGTTTATTTCTCCTTTTTGTTTTTACTTTTTCTTTCCTTGGTATTTATTAAAGCAAATAAAAATCTCAAACTGCCTTCTCTACATTTTTAGTAGGATTTGAGAAATTACCCGCAAATTCAATCTAATCCAAAAAATTGATTCGACTCAAGTTGGTTTTTGGTCGAATCCAAAAGGAGGCAATCAATTTCATGATATAATATCGGATAGATTTTGAGTTAAAATTTCACTCATCTAAAATGTCACTTCAGTGGTCGACAAGGCTCTTAGTCGAAAAACTCTCACTCCAAAAGCAATATGGATTGTGGGATCCATTAGAATTGGTCACTGGCTTTGATGAAAATGTACGTTCATTGAATTCTGAATAGCTTGTTGCCCTCTTACATGCTATTCAACACCCTATTCAGCAATTGGGGTACCAAAAGCATATTTAGCACGTTGGCTGCCTACAAATTCTTCACGAAAAGTGGGGACGAATAGGATCTAGGCAAGCGTCGTGTGGAACCCCAGTATTGCGCCGAAACACTCATTTATCCTTTGGCTGTCGCTTTAGATAGTCTGCTCACTAAGAATAAACCTTTTTTTATCAATAGGAACTGTAGTTTCTACCATTTCCCAAATGAATCACAACAACACTTATTTTTTCAATGCAAAATCAGCTTCAATGTTTGGAAGTGAATTCAAAAATGGTTGGGCATAACCAGAACCATGACGACCATTGGGAGTACTTTGAAAATGGATCAAGAAAGTGGCCTGTGGGACTACTTGGCATGGGAAATCCAAATGTGTTTCTCTTGACACAATAGTTTATTGTATATGAATTACAAGGAACAAGATGATTTTTGAAGATCTTCGACTTAATGAGGATATCATTGTTCAAGTAATCAAAATACATGTATGCAAGACACTTTTGACTTTATATTGTTATGTTTTGAATCTTTATGAATCGTTAGCTGTCAGGATCTAAATTCCTCTTTTGAGTTGTAGTTTTCTTTCTTTACATCCTTTGTATATGTAAAGTTTTATTCGAATTGTTGGACTGCTACTTGCTATATTTTGCCAAGAATGCCAAAAGTACTTGTATTAGTACATCAAGAACATGTATCGATACATACAGGTCATTACTTAGGGTTTAAGCACGTTTTGATAAAATTGTGGCATCTGATTGGCCACTATAGTGACCAACCATAGCTTGACACTTGTCACACTTGGAATGGACGCCTGCATGCAGCATGCCACCTCTGCTTCGCCAAGTGACTCCTCCATGCTAGCTTAGGGTGATGATTGACATAGAAATTATATTTTATTGATAGGTGATGATGAGATCGCTTACAGTTCCTCCCTATAATTAAAGGTCATTCTAAACTGAAGAAAATGCACCAAAATCTCAAAAGAAATCAACCAAAACTCTCCCCCAATTGTTTCTGTTTTCTAGTTTTAAGGTAGTTCTATCAATTTTTGATTTTGATTCTGAATAAGGGCATGTTAATGCAATAGCATGACATTGATAAGATCTATTCCTTGTCTATAGAGATTCTGCATCATTTGTATATAGAAAACTTTGAAATCCAACAATGATCAGAATCCAATTACAGTTGCAAAACCACATGGATCGATATCATGTATATTGACCTGCAGTCCTGCAAGAACATGTATCAATACAAGCTCATCATGTATCGATACATTACATAATTTTGTTCGAAGCAGCATTCTTATTTTGATTCTTTTGTTATTTTCAGGTCACGGTAAGGGCAAGTAACACTTGTTCTCATTTTATTTGCTCTTAAATGCTACTTATTATTATTATTATTATTATTATTATTATTATTATTATTATTATTATTATTATTATTATTATTAAGATTTTCTACATAATATTACTGTCATACTTTATCCTACTTCTTAAATCGCCTATGGCCCTTGTCTTATTATTTGTTCCATGGAGTTCAACACTGGGATTATTATGTGGTTATGCTTGTTAATAGATTTCAAATATTTCGATTCCATGTTTGTTAAAAGAACTTGTGGAATATCATGCTTGAATTTAGGGTTATACATTATCTTCTTGTTATATGCGTGCTAGGGTTAGTAGTTGATTATAATGTAGGCCCCATTAAAATTCATATTCTTGAAAAGAAAATTATTGTTACTTGTTCATATTTTTCATGTTTTCAACTTGTAGATGCTAAAATATCAAATATTTGAAGAAACTTTACTTGATGGTGGCTATCCGAAATGGAGATCTAGAGTCATTTGCATCAATACCCCTCTCTATACCATTATAAGTTTACTCGCAATCGTGTTAGGTGTCACATGTCGAGACTCTTTAGCTTTTGTGTGCTGATAGTTACGATTTTACTAAAGGTTGAAAGTTTATATATATATATATATTGAAAAAATTTCTTTATATTGCAATATTTATTGATATGTATCGATGCCTCATTTAAATGTAACAATACTTGCAAGATTTAAATCTTAAAGCCAAACTTCAGTTTGGATTTCAAGGCCATGATTGTAGCAAGTTCTATCTCAAAGATTTTATAATGTGGCTTTTCTTACTGTTATTATCTAACTAAATTCTTTATTTGTTTATTTTAAGACTTACTATTTCATTTTTCTTCTGCTGTAACTTTAAACTTTACTGTACTTTTGATTTGAGTATATGATTTTGTGGATTTTAGACTTTGATATTTTGTTCTAGCAAATCTATATGGAGTATATTAATATTATGTTGTTGGCTGGTGTTTTTGACATAGTGTTAATATCTCAGTTTGATGTTGTTAGTTGATATTTATGACATTTATCTCATTTGCTTTCATACGGTATCAATTGCTTTTAACCCTTGATATTTGTTGAGTTAATGTATAAGAAGTATGTTGACAAGATACTGAGATGCAATATGGTTTTTGTGTCATAGATAGGGTTGGTCTTTGTAGTCATTTTGTTATTATAGTGTTTTATTATAAAATGTCAAATTGGGAGTTTGTTAAGTTTTGATGTAATTGATAGTTCCGTGAACAAAATGACTCATTTATAAATCAAAATTAGAGTCAATGTGTTGTAGTTAATTTATTTGAGTATTTGGGCTCAAGAAGATCAAAGTAAGTGCTCAAGAAGATTTGTGATGCAATTAAAAGTCAAAGGAAAATAAAAAATTCGCAAGGATTATGATTTTCATTTGTAGATTAAGACTCGAGTTTCGCATAGCAAATGTTCAAATTTGGAAAACTGCATCTCTATAAGAATGGTAAACATTTGAGTTAGCTTTTCAACTCACTTTAAACTGCCTAAATCGGATATCGGTAGAGAAATATACAATGAAAATACTAACGAACTTAAAATCTTGACAAATACTATTTCATGATTATTTATTCCTAAACGAACTATAACACCCCTATAAACATCTTCTATATACACCAAGCCCCTAGTCCGTTTTTTATGTGGTTGGTCATTATATTTTATAGATAGAATATTATATCAATCTCTTGATCCATTTTTTTCATTTTAAAATACATGGAACTAGTAATGCTTTACCAATAAGCCTTTGGATTTCTGGAGTTGTGGAGAGGTGGTGAAGTTCTAGTTGAAGAACGAGATTCCTTCGACAATCCATAAGGAGAAAAAATATTCTAGAACTACTAGAACGTTCGAGCAACACAACTAAACATGGTCTTCGATGATCTACATACTAAGAGTTAGTTGTCTTTGAACCTATATTGTAAGTCATATCTTTTCTAATGGAATTTACTGGCACATTTGCCCGGAGGTTGTTTTTATGTGAAGCGTTTTTCATTGGTTTTTCATTTTTTACCATGTCTAATGTTATCTACTTTCTTGTAATTATTGATTTATTGATTGGTTATGACGTATTTAATTGATTACAATTCATCTAAATTTAAATAAATTTTTAATTCAACATTATTCACATATTCACTCACTGTAGGTGTTAGTTGGATCAACACATGTTATTTCAAAATAGATAATCATGCTTCAACAAAGCTACAAATTACATCATGTGTGGATGATAAACAGACAAGAATAGAGCAAGAAAGGGGAAGATAAAATCTTTTAGAAAAAGTTATCTACAAGTCACAACCCTATTTGTTGAATCCATCCATATTCTTGAATTGTTTAATCTTGTTGCTCATGATCGAGACGATGATTTTCTATTTACACCATTCATGAGGTTTGGTAGTCAGTGAAATAAGAGCATCTCCAAGAAACTCTTTAAACACAAATGCTCTATATTTTAGAAATTCAATGTTCAAAAATAAGTTGCAAGGTACTTTCTATTTTAATTTTTGTGATGGATAGTTAGGCCGACTCTTCAAATTTAGAGAGTCAAATCAATCTCTATTCTTAATGTACACTGATTATATTAATATTTCTTAAACTATTCAAGCAACAATTCAATTGATTGGTCATTTAAATATAAATAATTATGCTAAACAAAATATGAGGAGAAATTAATAATTTATTTATTTAAGAAGAAAAAAAATGAAGTCCTAAAATAGTCAATAATCTCTAAACTTATCCCCAAAAAAAACATCTCAAGTCAACTGAAATATCAAAATATTAGCAGACACAACAAAAACAAAATTGTTCTAGAATTTAAGCAGTACAATTTAGCAAACAATGTTGGGTAGGGGGTTAAAGTGGGGCTAGTTTTTCTCATTAACATTTTACCCTTTCCAATGTGGTCCAAATTGCAACTGCAAATATGCAATACAAGTGTGGGTATGATGCATCAAGTTCTCTTAAATTATTATTGTAGGGCGTTGGCACTAATTTGTATCATTTTCAATAGAGTGCATATGTATGCCCATAGAGCATAATTCATGACATTTGAAATAAACTATTAATTGATTGTATTAATATCAAGTTGCGTTTGTCCATGTCTCGATTTGATATTACAAATTGAGTGTTTAAGTTATAAACATAGAAAGATTCAATCAGTAATTCGGTCTGAAATTAATGTTCACAATTAGAAAGTATTGAACGGGACAACGTGAAATTAATTTATGACATTGATCATACAAATTTAATTTCACTTGACTGTTGTATGTGTAACCTTAATCCTAATTGAATAATGGACTTTTGGTACTAGCTTGAAATTCTTTGAGGCATCAACGGGTGAGATCAAATTAATGATCAATATCTCGATACTTTGCGAATTAAAATGAACGAATGAGGAACATATATTTATATTTTGGAATCCGTTACCTTTTACGTATGATCATAGTCTTACCAGTTCTTCTAGTAGACAGTTGAATCTGAGCTCAGTAATTGGACATTGACTATTGAATTCTATGATATGATGTGATGTGATCACGCCGAACAATCAGATAGAAGATGAGAGTTGAGAATTTATGAATATTCAAGAAAGGCATTTTGCTCATTTTAGCTAGCTCAAAATATTCGAGTTAATCGATGGAGGTAACTTGTAAAAATGATAAGTCATATGATATAATTATTGATTATTGTTTCAATAATTTCAAATTTATTAAAAGTGCAGTCTCATTCTTTTAGTAAATTAGAATCTGACTAATAAATTATTTTGATTGATCAAGAGTTGACTAGATCATAATTAATTTATTGGAGCTTAGTTTAATTAGGTCTGATCAGGTTCCCTTGATGGTTTCACTATAATAGGTTTATACATGCTTATTACCTACATTGGAATGTAGAAATGGTTCTAGATGATGGTACTAAAGTTGGTAGGGTTTCTAAAGTATAACTGGGTAATAAATAGTCTCATAAGACTGTTTTTCTAACCCTAGTGTGTGAAGTTGCGAGACACAGATTAAAGTGTGTAGTGTATGTTTTCTCCTTACAAAGAAAACAGTAATCCTAGTGTAACCTAGATATAGAGAAAGGTGACCAAACACCTGCGTAGCTGTTATTGGATAACACCAAGGAAAGCTTTAGTGTTTGAAGCTTTGTGGAATCAAGAATCAATTGATAAATATTGTTGTAAATCACGCTATAAGGTTAATCTTCACAAAACTATTGTTTGTGCAAAATTACTTAACGAGATGATCAAGTTACAAGAAATTAATTTTGTAAGTAGATTATCCCGAGTTCCCAACAATTGGTATTAAAGCATAGGTTTTTTAATACTATTTTGTGTATTTAAGAAATAATTTTTGTTTATGCATGCATTAGTAAAGGACGTTGGTAGGATTATGTGATTTATTTTTTTATTGGATTGATGATATTTTATTGTACTAATTTATGATCTTAGATTTTTATTTTTATTTTTGTAAAATCGTGTATTTGTTTTATCAAGTTAAGTAACAAAGGGGGTGGATTATGACTTCATGTTTCCCCTTTGATTTTAATTTATTGAAATATAGAATTAGAAATTGTTTTTTTCAATTGTATTGATACTGTAATTAAAGTGTGGAGACTGAATTCATCATTGTCCAAAACATTGAGGACCGAATCTGTATTTTTTTTTAATAAAAGACTTCTACCGTAATTTCAGTTTAGGGAAGACACTTCACCTTCTTCAAAGCTGTGAGGACTCCAATGCAAATTCGTCAGAGTGAGGTAATAAAGGCAGGGAAATCCGCTTCGCACCCCTGGGTACTGCAGTTTCGATCAGAGATTGATGGAAGAACCCTAATGTGCCGCAATCTCGCCCTGACCGAAACAGCAGTGTTACCACATGTGCGCTGCCATCAAGATTGGATTCTGGATCGACATTTGTGCGTTCCGTTGCCACCATGTGCGTGGTGCGGCAGTGTTTTGAGCCCACTTTAATTTTACAAGTCAAATAATTATTTTATCAAGTCAACATTTATTTTTGACCAATTTAGTCCAAGTGGGGACCAATTTAAATGAGTAGAATCTTGGGGATCATTTAAATTTTATTATAAGTTGGGGGACTTATTATCATTTATGTTTGGAAATTTTATTGGAAGATAAATGAAGGATCCAACAAGCAAATTCTATCAAAACTTAAATTGTCTTGGCATTAGTTGACAAAACAATTCAACCAAACCAAACAAATAGACATTACCAGAGAGAGAGGTTACGCAGAGAAGAGAAAAATCGGAGGAAGAAAAAAAAAAAGAAAAAAAAAGAAAAAGAAAAGAAAAAGGAAGGAAGAAAAAGAAAAAAGGGGGGGGGGATTTTCATTCAACCTTCAAGACTTCATTTTCACCTTCAAGAGGTAAGGCAATACCCATTTATTTGAGATATGGTGTTAATTCTAGGGTTTTGATTTTTGAGTTAAATGTTAGATTTTTGGATGGGTTTATGGTTCACTTGAAGATATTGAGCTAAATATTCAAGTTTGGTTGAATTCATTGTGGTTACATGCTAGGGTTTGAAATAATAGTGGATTAAATTCATGATTTGGGAAAGATTAAGTTATTGGAGCCTATGTTAAATTATTTCATGCTTAAATGCTTAATTTGGTGATGTTTATTTGGAGATTAAATTACTCATGTAATTAAGTTGAAGAATTAGTCCATTACTAGTTTCTTGGAAAGGGATTTTGGTGTCTATGAGCATGCCATTGAGGTATTGGTTAAATAAAGGATATATTAGTTATAATGAAGCTATATTTCACATAAGAGAAGGTTGGTTAGATGTAATGTTGGAGGCATATGAAATTTGTGGTTATTGTATACGATGTTATTTCATTTTGGGCATTTGTTAAATATTTGAATTATTGGAGTTGATCCAAGGTTTTAATTTAATTTTCAGGAGGCGACACGGAGATTGGCCAGGCCTATCAGCCAAATTAGGTTTCAGTCACAATCTGTGTGAGTGGAGAAACTTATTTTTCCTTAAAGTTAAATTTTAATATTTAATGGCATAAATTTTCCATACGATTCATGTTTTCAATTAAGTAGACAAGTTACGGAAATTACTACTTTTCGCAAATACAAGTTTAGAAGCATGATTTTAGACTTCTTCTTTTAAAATTTCAAGTTAATCAAATTATAAATTTAGTACATTATTCTATAAAAGAATTTGTTACATGTAAATTATTATTGTGAAAAACCATCAGAAAGTACCCAGGTGATATTACCCGCTCTGCACTGATGTGAATTCGTTTCCACAGTGTATGACCAGATTATCAAAGGTCTTTGGGACCCACTCTTGTGCACATATAGGCTTTGGGTCGTGTACTAGGGTGCTTTAGCCTTTGGGGCAGTCTATGTGCATATGACATAGTTTATCAGATTATTAGCTTATCAGATTTGAATGACTTTGCCTTGTACATCGAGAGTACTTTGTACTTGAGTAAAGTTGCTCATTGGGTACACTTTGATGTGATTCTTTTCAGTACCGTATGATATATTTATTCATAGAAAAATATTTCTGCTTCTCAGTACAGTTCAACGAATTTTTAGTATTATCAGACAGTTATCACAATTTATGCCATGGTTTCAGTATTTATAAATTCTCATTTCAGCTAGATGTGCTTTTCAGATAAGTAAAATCTTTGCTTATGTTAATCAAAAGTTATAGTTACAAAAAAAATAGTGATTTTATAAAGAATTATAAAAGAAAAAAGTATGACTAGTTTCCAAACACTCCACTCACTGAGTTAAAATCTCATATTTTGGTAACATTTTCACTACCAGGATACTTTTGAGTTTTGAGAGGACGTTGGAAAGCCTGCCAAAGAGCTACAAGATCATTTAGTTGTATGTTTCTAGTTTTCATCATTCTTTTGCGATCCATGTATATATATTTAACTCGGTCCACTCTCGAGTTATTGTTTTGTCAAGTAATTAGTTTATTAGAATGATCTGTTGATGTATCAAATCTAAGTGGAATGGATGATATGTAGTAAGAACTAGATGGGCAGGCATGAGCTCTTTTGACTTTTGATATGATGATGAGAAGGGATATAGATCCCCATTATTTTACATGTGGTTGTTTGAGGATTTGTTGAGTTTGTTATAGGGAGGTTATATCCAATATTTAAAGGGAACTCTGTCAATTTTTTTTTAAAAATCATGGGGTATTACGAGAAGTTTTATAGAATTTGAAAAGTTTCAGTAGCCTTGGTGGTGGGTCCAGTATCTAGCTGGCATTCATCATCGGCGCACGCCATGTCTCGGGTCCACATAGGGTGATTCGAGACAGGGTCGTGTCAAGTGGTATCAGAGCATGGTTATAGAGTTTGTTGGGTTGCATTGCATATGTATTGATCTTTTTCTGTCAACCATTGTAGAGAGTTATGGCTCGTGGTGGTAGGACTCGCAGGCAACCAAATCCAATTCCTTAGACTCAGAATGCTCCTGATGGTGGACATGTAGGGGAGGTCGGTGGTGCCGCAGAATCAGTTCACCAACCTCAGGTGTATCCCGAGGTACATCCTCCAGTGCAGCCTCAGGCACAAATGCAGGAACAGCCTGACCTTGTTACTGACAGGATAGTTGCAGCTATTGCTTCCCTCCTACCGCACACAGAAAAGGATAATCTCATTGAGAGAGTTATGAAACTTGGAGCAAAAACTTTTATGGGTACATCCAACCCAGCTGATGCTGAGCTTTGGATGAAATCTTTGGAGAATATATTTGAAGTAATGGAGGTTCCTGAAGGCAAGAAGTTACGTCTTGCTACTTTTCTGTTGATGGGAGGAGCTGCAGATTGGTCGGCTTCATGTCGATGTAGGTATCCAAACCCTAAATTATTACTTGGGCTATGTTCGTGGATGCTTTCAATGAGACCTACTACCCTCCATTTTATCGCGATGCAAAACGTGATGAATTTTTGAGATTAGTTCAAGGATCCATGTCTGTTGCCAAGTACCATTTGAGGTTTGTTGAGTTGTCCAAGTATGCTAGTAACTTAATCGCTAATGAAAGAGAAAAATGTAGGCGATTTGAGCAGGGGTTGCGATAAGATATTCGGCCTTGCGTGACGGTTCATGGACATCAAAATTTCGGGTCATTGGTAGAAGCGACTTTGAGGGTCGAGACAGCTATCATAGATGGACGCAACCAAAGGGCACAGACGAGTTTTGGAGGTAGTGGCTAGATAGGGGCTTCAGGGTCTAAGAAGAATAGAAAAGGGTTTTGGTTAGGTGGTACAAATTCTACAAATTTTAAATCAAAGTCTCAGAGTTCGGGATTCAGTAAGATGTCAGGCCGGAGTCAGAGTTCTGTACAGCAGACTGGAGGGAGTCATATATATCTACAGGGCTCTATGCAGAGATCTCAGGGATCGAGACCTAGTCAGAGTTCTGATTTTCGTAGCTTTCTACAGTGTCAATTTTGTGGGAAGTTTCATCCAGGAGAGTGCCTTAAGGGAGTTGGAGTCTGTTATCAGTGTGGTCAGACGGGACACATGAGTAAGGATTTCCCAATCAAATCTCAGCAGAGTAGCGGACCTCATATATTATTTCTTTAGCCAGGTGTTAGCAATGCGGGGCAGAGTTATAGTCAGAGGGACATCTCAGTAGGGTCGACTGGCGGTGCTCAGTCTAATGTTGCTAGAGGTAGTACTGCTAGATCGGGAGCTCAGACAGGGCGTAACAAGATTCAGGGTAAAGTGTTTGACATGACCCAGAAGGAGGCAGAGGAGTCACTAGATGTGGTTATTGGTATGTTATCTATTTTTGGTAAAGATGCTCGCACATTAATTGATTCTGGTGCTACACATTCTTTTATCTCTTATGCACTTGCTAGTCATGCTGAGAAGAATTCAGAGTCTTTAGATAATGAATTAGTTGTAACAACACCGGTAGGAGTATCACTTTTGGCTAGTGATGTGTATAGAGATTGTATGATAAGGGTGAATGATCATCAATTACAGGCATATTTAATTCCTCTTGATATGCATGATTTTGATGTTATTTTGGGGATGAATTTTCTCTCTGAACATCGGGCTACAGTCGACTGCTTTTCGCAAGGAAGTGGTGTTCAGGAAGCCAGAAGAACTTGAATTTGTTCTGGTTGGAGAACGCATAATCTTACCATCATATGTTATATCTGCTTTGGATGCACGAAAATTTCTCAAAAAGGGTTGTCATGCATATTTAGCTAATGTGATTGACACTAGACTTACTAATCTGAAACTTGAGGATATCCCTGTTGTGTGAGATTTTACAGATGTGTTCCCAGAGGATCTTTCGGGACTACCACCAGATAGAGAGGTTGAGTTCTCTATTGATTTAATTTCAGGGACGACACCTATTTCACAAGTACCATACAGGATGGCTCCATCAGAATTAAAAGAATTGAAGGTACAACTGGAGGAATTAGTTGATAAGGGTTTCATTAGACCCAGTGTTTCTTTCCCCATGGGGAGCGCCAGTCTTATTTGTGAAGAAGAAAGATGGTACGATGAGACTGTGTATTGATTACAGATAGTTGAATAAAGTTACAATTCGTAACAAGTACCCATTACCTCGCATTGATGATTTGTTTGACCAACTTCGAGGTGCTGCAATATTTTCTAAAATTGATTTGCGATCAGATTATCATCAGCTGAAGATCAAAGATGCCGATATACCAAAGACTGCTTTTAGGACTCGATATGGCCATTATGAGTTTTTGGTGATGCCATTTGGGCTTACTAATGCCCCAGCTGCATTTATGGATTTGATGAATAGAGTTTTGCATCCTTATCTGGACAGATTTGTGATTGTTTTCATTGATGATATTTTGGTATATTCTCCTAGCAAGGATGAACATGCAGGGCATTTGAAAATTATATTGCAGACCTTGAGGGATAAGCAATTGTATGCAAAATTCAACAAATGTGAGTTTTGGCTGGATAAAGTTGCATTTTTGGGTCACGTGATATCGACAAAAGGTATTTATGTAGATCTGATCAAGACAGAACTGGTGATGAAAATGGAACGCCCTTCTAATGTGACAGAAGTGCGAAGTTTTCTTGGGTTAGCTGGTTATTATCGTCGATTTGTGGAAGGATTTTCCAAAATTGCATTTCCTTTAACTAACTTGACTTGAAAGGATTCAAATTTTTTGTGGACACCAGAATGCGAGAAGAGCTTCCAAGAGTTGAAAAGTAGATTGGTTTCTGCTCGTATACTTACACTTCCTTCTCCAGGTGAAGAGTTTGTAGTCTACAGCGATGCATCACGCCAAGGTTTGGGCTGTGTTTTAATGCAGAATGGAAAGGTTATAGCTTATGCTTCTAGATAATTGAAGAAGCATGAACTAAACTACCCAACTCATGATTTGGAATTGGCAGCAGTGGTTTTAGCACTAAAAATTTGGAGACATTATTTGTATGGTGAAAAATGCCAAATATTCACGGACCACAAGAGCTTGAAGTATATCTTTGATAAAAAATAATTGAATTTGAGACAGAGGTGATGGTTAGAACTTATCAAAGATTATGATTGCAAAATTGATTATCATCCAGGAAAAGCTAATATAGTTGCTGACGCTTTGAGTAGGAAGGTCAGTAGCCATTCCACCAAATCTAGTGCAATGTGTGCTGCTTTGATGGGTGAATTTAGAACCTTACATGCTCAGTTGTCTACAACTACTACAGGGGCACTCTTAGCTCACTTTCAGGTGAGGCCTACTCTGATAAACAAAGTTAGAGAAGCTCAATTTCAGGATTTGGCATTGAAAACTTTGGAAGCAGAAGTCGTTGTTGGCCTGCGAACAGACTATGAAATAAGAGATGGTGTATTATTTATGGGAAATAGGCTATGTGTTCCTGATATTCCAGAATTGAAGAAAGAAATATTGGAAGAAGCGCACAGTTCAGGCTATGCTATGCATCCAGGTAGCACTAAAATGTATCATACCCTGAAGGACCATTATTGGTGGCGTGGTATGAAAAGAGAAATTGCTGAGTTTGTATCGACATGTTTTGTCTGCCAACAGGTGAAGCCCGATCTCCAGAAAACAGCTGGACTTCTTCAGCCACTGCCTATTCCTGAGTGGAAATGGGAGCATATTACTATGGACTTCTTATTTAGTCTTCCTTGCACTCAAAATGGACATGATGGTGTTTGGGTGAGTGTTGATCGTTTGACCAAAACTTCAAGATTCTTGCCGATCAAAGCTACTTTTTCTCTGAGTAAACTAGCAAAGTTGTATGTGGATGAGATAGTCAGTTTTTATGGGACTCCAGTGTCTATTGTATCTGACAGAGATCCTCGATTTACTTCTAAGTTTTGGCCTAGTTTGCAAGATGCTTTGGGTACTAAACTACAGTTCAGTACAACTTTCCACCCACAAACAGATGGTCAATCAGAGAGGACCATACAGACCTTAGAAGATATACTAAGAGCTTGTGTTCTAGAGTTCAAAGGAAGTTGGGATTCTCATCTGCGTTTGATGGAGTTTGCTTCTAATAACAGTTATCATTCGAGTATAGAGATGACTCCTTTTGAAGCACTGTATGGCAGGAAATGTAGAACGCCTGTTTGTTGGGGTGAAGTAGGAGAGAGGAGATTAGAAGGACCAAAATTTATTCAGAAAGCCACAGAAACGGTGAAAGTGATTAAAGAGAAGTTAAAAGCAACTCAAGATAGACAAAAAAATTATGCATACAGACGCAGGAAAGATCTTGAATTTGCTTTTGGAGATAGAGTTTTCCTTAAATTATCTCCTTGGAAAGGTGTGTTGAGATTTGGCAAGCGAGGGAAATTAAGTGCGAGATATATTGGACCTTATGAGATTGTGGAACGAATTGGTCCAGTGGCTTATCGTTTAGCATTGCCAGATGAGTTATCTAGGATTCATGATGTATTTCACATATCGATGCTTCGTAAGTACATTCCAGATTCATCTCATATTCTCGAGCCACAGCTAGTGGAACTTAAGGAGAATTTAACTTACGAGGAGGAACCAGAAGGGATACTTGAACGAAATGAACAAATTCCATTTGTCAAAGTTCTTTGGAAGAATCATCCAGTGGATGAAGCTACATGGGAAAACAAAGATCAAATTCGAGCCAAGTATCCTAACCTTCTAAGATGGTAGTTGATTGAATTTCGAGGACGAAATTCTCTAAGGAGGTAAGATTGTCACAACCCACTTTAATTTTACAAGTCAAATAATTATTTTATCAAGTCAACATTTATTTTTGACCAATTTAGTCCAAGTGGGGACCAATTTAAATGAGTAAAATTTTTGGGATCATTTAAGTTTTATTATAAGTTGGGGGACCTATTATCATTTATGTTTGGGAATTTTATTGGAAGATAAATGAAGGACCCAACAAGCAAATTCTATCAAAACTTAAATTCTCTTGGCATTAGTAGGCAAAACAATTCAACCAAACCAAACACATAGACATTACCAAAGAGAGAGGTTACACAGAGAAGAGAAAAATCGGAGGAAGAAAGAAAAGAAAAAAAAAAAGAAAAAGGAAGGAAGAAAAAGAAAAAAAAAAGGGGGGGGGGGATTTTCATTCAACCTTCAAGACTTCATTTTCACCCTCAAGAGGTAAGGCAATATCCATTTATTTGAGATATGGTGTTGATTCTAGGGTTTTGATTTTTGAGTTAAATGTTAGATTTTTGGATGGATTTATGGTTCACTTTAAGATGTTGAGCTAAATATTCAAGTTTGGTTGAATTCATTGTGGTTACATGCTAGGGTTTGAAATAATAGTGGATTAAATTCATGATTTGGGAAAGATTAAGTTATTGGAGCCTATGTTAAATTATTTCATGCTTAAATGCTTAATTTGGTGATGTTTATTTGGAGATTAAATTACCCATGTAATTAAGTTGAAGAATTAGTCAATTACTAGTTTCTTGGAAAGGGATTTTGGTGTCTATGAGCATGCCATTGAGGTATTGGTTAAATAAAGGATATATTAGTTATAATGAAGCTATATTTCACATAAGAGAAGGTTGGTTGGATGTAATGTTGGAGGCATATGAAATTTGTGGTTATTGTATAGGATGTTATTTCATTTTGAGCATTTGTTAAATATTTGTAATTATTGGAGTTGATCCAAGGTTTTAATTTAATTTTCAGGAGGCGACACGGAGATTGGCCAGGCCTATCAGCCAAATTAGGTTTTAGTCACAATCTGTGTGAGTGGAGAAACTTATTTTTCCTTAAAGTTAAATTTTAATATTTAATGGCATAAATTTTCCATACGATTCATGTTTTCAATTAAGTAGACAAGTTACGGAAATTACTACTTTTCGCAAATACAAGTTTAGAAGCATGATTTTAGACTTCTTATTTTAAAATTTCAAGTTAATCAAATTATAAATTTAGTACATTATTCTATAAAAGAATTTGTTACATGTAAATTATTATTGTGAAAAACCATCATAAAGTACCCAGGTGATATTACTCGCTCTGCACTGATGTTAATTCGTTTCCACAGTGTATGACCAGATTATCAAAGGTCTTTGAGACCCACTCTTGTGCACATATAGGCTTTGGGTAGTGTACTAGGGTGCTTTAGCCTTTGGGGCAGTCTATGCGCATATGACACAGTTTATCAGATTATCAGCTTATCAGATTTGAATGGCTTTGCCTTGTACATCGAGAGTACTCTGTACTTGAGTAAAGTTGCTCATTGGGTACACTTTGATGTGATTCTTTTCAGTACCGTATGATATATTTATTCATAGAAAAATATTTCAGCTTCTCAGTACAGTTCAACGAATTTTTAGTATTATCAGACAGTTATCACAATTTATGCCATGGTTTCAGTATTTATAAATTCTCATTTCAGCTAGATGTGCTTTTCAGATAAGTAAAATCTTTGCTTATGTTAATCAAAAGTTATAGTTACAAAACAAATAGTGATTTTATAAAGAATTATAAACGAGAAAAGTATGACTAGTTTTCAATCACTCCACTCACTGAGTTAAAATCTCATATTTTGGTAACATTTTCCCTACCAGGATACTTTTGAGTTTTGAGAGGACGTTGGAAAGCCTGCCAAAGATCTACAAGATAATTTAGTTGTATGTTTCTAGTTTTCATCATTCTTTTGCGATCCATGGATATATATTTAACTCGGTCCACTCTCGAATTATTGTTTTGTCAAGTAATTAGTTGATTAGAATGATTTATTGATGTATCAAATCTAAGTGGAATGGATGATATGTAGTAAGAACTAGATGGGCAGGCATGAGCTCTTTTGACTTTTGATATGATGATGAGAAGGGATATGGATCCCCAGTATTTTACATGTGGTTGTTTGAGGATTTATTGATTTTGTTATAGGGAGGTTATATCCAATATTTAAAGGGAACTATGTCATATTTTTTTAAAAATCATGGGGTATTACGAGAAGTTTTATAGAATTTGAAAAGTTTCAGTAGCCTTGGTGGTGGGTCCAGTATCTAGCTGGCATTCATCATCGGCGCACGCCATGTCTCGGGTCCACATAGGGTGATTCGAGACGGGGTCGTGTCAGTCGTGGTGACGAAAATGGAACCTGTGCATATCAACGATTAGCATGCATGGCGGCTACGTATGTGGCATGTTTTCTTTTTTCAGCTAGTAGGTTTCTAGTGATGGTACCTATTCACACCTTCTGAGTTCTGCAGTAAGTTGGTTGTTGCATTTTTTGTAGTTTCGACAGATTGAGATTTGAGAGGGTAGCGACTACATTCGTGTGACGACCCCAAAATCCATCATTTTATAAATAACATTAAGTTGAAAATTTGGATAAAATTTAAAAATTTTGATGCGCATAATCTCAGGTATAGACATGAAAGTGACTAAGGATGCACTATCGAGTTGGTGTAGGCACCAATACAAGAGGTGTCAACACCAACACTATTTACAAGGTAAAATAATTTTGGTGTTAAGATCTAGGGTTTTAGTATTAACACATAATAATCAAAATCATCAATTTGCTTGAATAGTAGTTAAAAGAAAAAACCTAAAACATACTACTTGACAATTTATAAAACTTAGTACAGTCGAGCTTTTAGGAAGAGATTACAAAATGACTCAAAACTTTCTCTTCCTTATTTTAACAAAACAAAACTAAAAACAAGCTACATCACTCAATTTCTTCATAGGGAAAATCGTCAGAGTATTCATACTCCATAGTAACACTGTTATATAGAAGTCTACATAAAAGTGAGAACGCAGAAAACGAGACAAAGCAGGAAAGTCACGGTACGCCTGTCACGTGTGGATTTCTTTCACATATATATAATATCGCCCATTTGATGACTTGATCCACTCTCGAAAGATTACTTCAAAGTTATCAAAGAGCAGCATCTACAAGTTGAAAATATTGAAAACTTGAATTAATAATTCAATGAGTAATTTAATACACATGCAAGTCTTTTTTAAAAAAAAAATATGATTTTAGGGCTTGATTATAGATTATCTCCTCTGTCCTAAAGCGCTTAATATATACTCAACACAGATATTGATAAATGGCCATAATTATAAACATGTTACTCGGGATTCCATAACCCTTAGGGCTTCTGCATCCCTGTCATCTTTCCCCCTATTCGACTTCAATAGGATTACTAGATCTCCATGTCATTCATCGGAACCTTGGAATCGCAAGGTCTTCATGACACACATCAATATCCCTACATCAAACATTGATTATCGAGGGGGCTAGAGTTCAAATCTATAATCTTTACTTGAAAATGCTTCTTTTTGTGAATCGTATCACATATCGATATCATCATCAATATGCATCAAAATCATATCATCAAATATCAAACTCTCACATAAAGAGTGTATCGAATACTCACTATTTTGATGATTTACACAATATCTAATGACCTGAAATTCATAAAATAACATTATATCGTAACCAGACCTGAAAATAAAGAAGTGTCTACATGGGTGTCGATACCATGTTCATCGTTTACATTTGGTGTTGACACCAAATCTCCAGGTTTTGACACCAAGATTTTATTCAGAGTCTGGATCTTGAATTGTTTGCTTCTTTTGATCCCTAATCAACATATTTTGATAACTATTTTTGAAGAAACAAGTTTGGAGATGAAAAGAATGATTTAAACGGATTTAAACAAAACTTTGGCAAGAATTCAATACCTAGGATTTATATGAAGTAGAGGGAAACTTAGCAACGATTTACCTTTTAGTTATGAGGTTATAATTTTCAAAAGGTCATGTATTTATAGGGTGGAAAGGATGCAGGAGTGAAGAAAAATCACGGTTGCATTGGATTGGGATTTTTACTTCACTATTAAGGTTTGATAATTTCCAAGCATGAGGTGCAAGGGGATGGCCATACAAGCAGGAGCTGGAGGAAAGGCACAAGGTGAGTATTAAAGGCTATAAAAGCAGCGGTGGCAGCCTAGACGCCACCTCATGCTTGGTTCCTTCTCAATCTCCTAGTTTTGAGTAGTTGTTTTTGAACATAGTTTTGGGATATCAAACGGAATCCAAATTGAGTGTTTTTGGTGTCATTTCAAAGCACTCATATAGTAATTTCATATAAAATTTTCCTTGTAGGATTTGGTTAACGGAAGAAGAAGTTATGGCGTTCCAAAGTTGGTCCTTCGAAACTGCCTTTTCGAGTTGTACGGTTGAGCAGCCGACTTTGAAAATTTTCCGAGGACTGTACAGTAATCTCAATGATGAACGGATTTTAGAATCTCAAATTTCACTTTGAGTACTTATCCGTAGATATAAAATATACAATTATCTGAGGTCCGAAGTGTTAAACGGGTCTCCTAAAGAAAGGCATGAAATCACAATTTTTATAACTTCATTTCTAACATAATTTCAGTTTCCCTTTTCTAAATTCCCTAAAATTTTAAATAATCTCTAGAAATATATTTATTACGTAAGCATGATTAAATAAAGACGTCATAATCTTTTGGGGCATCACAATTCAAATATGGGAAAAATACATAAATAAGGTAATTATAAATACAAATTTCAAAATTGAGATGAAACCTATATAATTTCAAAAATCAGGTTAATTAGAATCAATCAATTAAATTAAATAATTAAAATATTTTATTAATTGTATATATTAAGGTCATAACGCTATACATTTCAAGTCACAAAAATACAAATCTTTTAGGTCACAAATTAAACTTATTTTTAGATCATAATAACAATCCTTTTTAGGTCAATTTCAAAGTCACAAATTATCTAATCAATAGGTCACAAATGTCAAATAAAATTAATTAATAGAACCTGACATGTTCTTAGATCACAACTTATCAAATTATTAGGTCACATTTACTTGATTTCTAAGTCACAACTTATCAATTATTATGTCACAAATTTTCTTAAGTCACATTTAACAAATTATTATGTCACAGTTAACGTTTTAAACATAGCCTCAACCACTGCCACTCCATCGCCTCGCCCCTGCCGTAGATCGAGGTGGCAGGGCCGCTGCTTTGATGCTTAGATCTAGCAAATCGGCGCTCATCACAACACCTACCAATTTAAAAGAAGAAAGATCGAATCGCTCCATCTTGATGCAGCAGCGGTGCCGCTATGATGGAGGCAGGCACAGCAGTCACCAAACCCAAAACCACACACAACCATCGTACTTTGTAACTATCACAACTTGACCCCACAACCGTCACCTGCACCCTGCAACCACCGCACTCTGCCAAGCACCACCACATGCACCAGACATACACCACCACAACACCTAAATCATCGTCTCCGATCACAGCACCCGCACCAAAAAATACCACCACAATAAGAAATTTTAAAAACTTGAAATCACCACCTCCAATAACCACCATTGCACTAAAACCAGCACAGATTCACACTACCACCACCGCCGCCAAAACACCACCACAACAACTAAACTACCCACTCACCATCAATAAAATAATCTGCAAGCAGGAGGGACTCATAGATGGTGCAGAAGTAGATCTCCACACTGCTTCATGCTAGTGCCGATGTGACGTCGCATTCACGCTACACTGAGCGTGGTTGCTCTAGTGACTGCACATGACGTTTCCATGTTGAATCGGTAGTGATGGAGAATAAGCAGCAGTGATCTTTTTGGTTGCTGGGTGGGTGCCGTCGTCGGAGTGATAGAGTGGGAGATGAAGGGTAAGGTGAAAATTAGGGAAAATGGGTTCTCAGATGTGTTGCATGATTGGGATTTGGTAGGTTATAGATTAAATATTTTGTTGTTGTAATAACTAGAATTAGGGTTTAGGATTTTAATTTCTACTTCCAATATAACCAACATAGGCTAAATTGTTTAGTTAGGCCACTGCAATTTAGGATGAATTTTACAATAGGCTGGAATATTTAATTGAATTATTACATTTTGGCATTTGGGCTGAATATTGAAGCTTTGCCGTTTTGGATTAGACACTTGCAATTGAGAATTAAAGAATTGGGCCGACTTGTGACTCAATGAAATCTTTAATGAGGAAATTACATGCTCAACAACTTTTATAGTTCCAAATTCAAAACTCAAATTTTAAATTATATATACAAATCTCAGGTCTAAATTCAGTTTTAATTATTACTAAATTAAATTTATATACCTAACCCTTCCGACTCTAATACAGTGTTTCCCCTCTCCTCCTTCGACCCCTCTCCTGTCCTCCGGCTTATGACAACTCCCCTCCCCTCTCCTTTGGAGACCCCCTTCCTTCTTTTCTAGGGATTATTATTTAAGATTTACCATAAGTGACTATTCAACACCAACATAGAAGCAGCAGTGATGCGGTCTTTTAGCACACAAATTGAAAGGAAGGACTGGAAAAATAGAGGCAACAATGAAGGTTTGATTATGTGCGGTATACAACGAAACTAGAAATTATTTTTTCTATAGTTCTCTATTCAAGAAGATATTTGTTGAGTACAAATGTAACTTTCTTATAGGATAAGATATATAGTAGAATACAAATCCAAAAGTAAAATTCTATTAGATGAGATGATAGAACTTGTGATGTAGAACAAATGGCGGAGTGGATTGAAGAAGAAATAAAACGTAAAGGACTAAATCACAATTTACAAATTTGGCGTCCAACCTTCGTTTCAGGCCCATAATATGTCTATTTTGGGTAGCTCAACGAGACAAGTGCAACTCACTGCTTTGCCGTAACATACGATGGATTTTGGGCGTTCATTTTCGTTTAGACAGCGAAAATAGAGTTTTAATATTTTAGCGCTATTTATTTCATTTAGTTTATTTCGAATTCTTTTTGTTTATTTGATTTGGAATAGGTTTTATGCTTTCCTAGTTAATTTAGAACACGTTTCTTCTTTTTTGGCCATATAAATAGAGGGTTAAATCATTATTTTTATTCATTCATCAATTAATAAAAGTTCTTGAGATTTCTCTCATTCTTGGTGGATTCCAAGTTCTATCTTTAGGAATTTCGTTTGAAATTCCTTGCTTGCTTCCGTCCTGCATCAAGTGGTATCGAAGTGAGGATTTGCCTTGTTCAATGGCCAACAACGAAGCTGGAAGAGTAACCCTCGCAACACTAGTCGTAGGGAAGGCGATGCAGATATATAGGCTTCCATAAACGAGCAACGTCAAACGGTGGAGAGGTTGGAGGGCATGATACAACAACCTGCTGTTAACGCCCCTGCCCCTGCCAGTCGAGATGGTGTCAGGGATTTTCCCTTGACCGTCAAGGAGTTAAATGCCCACCTAGAGTAGCGAGACCCGCACTGGTAGAAGTTTTCAGCGATGAATACTCTGAGGAAGAATTTGTAGAAATTTCGAGAAACCAGCAATAGTTCCGAAATCAGTCTGATTATAATTATTCCATGGAAAATCGCAAATCGAGGAATTTTTGGATTAGATATCGGAAGTTGAGATGTTCTTCGATTTTACTAAAGTTGCGGAGGAACGGCAGGTCAAATTAGTGTCATATAAACTACGGAGTGGTCCTGGAGGTGGATGAAACAGCTTTTGATGAGCATATTTTTACTTCTCGATTACGAACACTTATTATTCCAGAATTTTCAGAATTGTATGCAGGGAAGTAAGTTGGTTGCATATTATACTGAGGAATGGTATAGACATTCAATTCGCAATAATCTTAACGAAATCGAGGGGTAGCAGGTTTCCAGGTCTTTGGGAGGATTGAGATCGTCCATTCATGAGAAAATTGGGTTGCAGGTGGTTTGGACAGTTGATGAGGCACATAACATGGCCTTAAAAGCAGAATTGATGGAGAAAACAAATACTCGTTTTTCTACCTATAAGAAGGATGTGAGTGAGTCATCTATATAGGTAAACAGAGGTAGGTTCACACCACAGGATGGACAGGTTAAGCCAAAAACTGCTGGAGAACAAACCTGAGGGGTTTCGTGCCAAATAATAACCAATCTGGAGGACGTTCAGTGACAGTTGTGAAGGAGGCCCCAAGAGCACCAAACCCTTATGCCAAACTAAGAGGTTTAAGTGTTACAGGTGTGGCCAACTAGGACATCGTTCGAATAAGTGTACAGCCAGGAGGCCAATAAATTTTGTAGACACTGGAGAAGAGGACAAATTAGATTAGTATGAGGAAGGAGGGGCCATGGATGAAGTGTTGGATGGAGCAGAAATTGCAGAAGAATAGGGTGAAAATGTAAGCTGTGTAATTCAATGAGTTATGTATTTGACAAAATTAGAGGATCCACGTCAAAGCAACATTATCTTCAAGGCATGTTGCAGCGTTCAAGGAAAAGTACGTGATTTGATTATCGACAGTGGGAGTTGTGAGAACTTTGTTTCCAAAAGGTTGGTAGAGCATTTGAAGTTGCAGGTGGAAAAACATCCAAAGCCATATGTCATTGGGTGGATTCAAAAGGGTCTAAAAGTAAGTGTGACTAAGGTGTGTAGGTTCCTATCTCAATTGGACAACACTATCAAGATGAGGTAATCTGCGATGTGGTCGACATGGATGCTAGCCATGTGTTATTAGGGAATCCTTAGCAGTTCGAGGTGGACGTGACCTATAGGGGACGCGACAACGTTTATGTCTTCAATTGGGGAGATAGGAAGATAGAAATGGTACCGAGGAAAAGCTCAGTTGGGGGTTCAAATAAGGCTGCAGCAGGAGGAAGTCAACCTTTACTCTCGCTGGTTACTTCTATATCTGAGTTGGAATCTGGGATTAAAGAGGCACAGGAAGTACATGTCATAGTGGTATGGACATTAGTGGTCAAAGGGAAGGAAGAACAACGAGTTGTGGTACCAAAGAAGATTCAAGATCTCTTGGAAAAATTCAGCGAGTTGGTATCAGAAGAATTGTCGAACGACCTCCCTCCTTTAAGAGACATCCAGCACCATATTGATTTGGTCCCAGGATCAAGTTTTCCAAAACTACCACATTATCGGATGAACCCTAAGGAAAATCAAATTTTGCAGGAAAAAGGTTGAGGAGCTGATGGCCAAGGGTTTTATCTGAGAGAGCATGAGTCCATGCGTTGTTCCCGCTTTACTAGTACCGAAGAAAGATGGAAGTTGGAGAATGTGTGATGAGAATCCAGGGAGTCAATCGAGTCAAAGTCAAATAGGTCAACCCTCTATCAGAATACCGGTGGGGCCCATGACAAGATCCAAGGCTAAAGAGGTCCAAGAGTCGATGGCGGGACTCATTTTCAAGCTCCGAAATCAAGTCCACGTGGAAGAGAGCAAGATCGAGGTCAATTGCCTAATTTTGGAAGAACAGGAACTTTCGGTCGACCGAAAGTTCCATTCGGTCGACCGAAACTCTGCAGAATTTTGAGACCCAGCTGCAGGCAGTTTCGGCTGACCAACGTACGACCGAAACTGCCCTTTCGGTCGACCAGTTGGTCGACCGAAATAAGTTCGGTCGACCGAATTAACTTTCGGTCGACCGAAAGTTCTCCGATTGAAATCACGGGGTTTTTTGTGCAATTTCTCAAACTTCTTATTTTTCACTTTTTGTATATATTTGGGAAGCCTTCCAAACCCTAGCTTAGTTGTTGTTGAATATTGAAGACTCCATTGAGAGCATTTGAGAGAGGTAAATCCTTTCTTTTCTTGTAACTTTTATTGGAATTTATTTCAACTTATATATTGAGAGTTTGTCTTGTGTATGTGTTGATATTTATTCCACAAGTCTTGGTATTTGTCTTAATCTCTCCATTGGGCTAGGGTTTGTCAATCCTTGAATTTTGGTTGGGTTAAACTTGGGTCAAGATTTCTTATTTATTACCTATTTTAGGTTTCTTGGGTTGATCCATTTTTGTTGTGGGAATTTTTGGTTTAATCACCAAAGGGGTTCGCATCATTTGGTATCAGAGCTTGGCTCTAAAATTGGTAATCCTATCTTTACATTTATTGTTGTTGTTCTTGATAGTTAAAAAAAAAAACGAAAATTACAAAAAAAATTGGGGAAAATTAGTTGCCCATGAAAATTTCATGATTCCTACATATTGGGCATTGTTGTTATCATCAATTTGAAAGTTATTGGGGATGCAATTGAGCAAACACTTGAAAATTTCAAACTATTCAAAGCTTGCGTGTTTGATAAAATGTTTCAAAGAGTGTTTTCATATTGAAACTTGACATTCAACTACCAAACACATTCCTAATTGAATTCCTTGTGTCTTACATCAAGTTATTGTGACTATACCCTTGAAAATCTTATTGGTCTAGTTCAATTCCTTACTTCCTTGTATAATAGCAAGCAACTAAATTCTACTTGCTATTGTGTCAATCCTTCATTTGCTTCCTCTGTTGTTTGTGGAATTTGTGCTACACAAGAATTAAATTCTCAATTTAGTTGAATTACGTTCCTTGAAAAGTTTGAGTAAGAAGGTGAAGAGTGGTAAAAGGCAAGAGTGGTGAGCTCATTAGAGGGAAAAAGCCTAATTGAGTGAAACACGAGCGAGCATAATTTGTGAGGACATTTGCACACTTACACTCCATGGCTCATGCACATACTTCGAGTGGACAAGATTCTAATGCACAAACTCAAGAGTTGAGGGATATGATACAAGCTCTCACAGTTACTATGGCGGATATGGGGGGAAGGTTAGAAGGTAGATTAGCAAGGTTGGAGACTAGGAGGGAAGTTCCACCTCCAAGGGATGATAATGTTAGGAGGGGTGATAGGAGAAGGCCTAGAGATGAGTATGAATATGATGATGTTGATGATGATGAATTGGAGAGTGAAGGGGGTAGTGATCAAAATTGGAACATGGGTAGGAATAGAGGAGGAAGGAATGTGAGGGGAGTAGGACGAGGTCATGGGAGGAACCCTAGGGGTAGGGATGGAATGGATGGTAACCTTGGAAGTATCAAGATGAAAATTCCTTCTTTCCATGGGAAGAGTGATCCGGATGCCTATTTAGAATGGGAAAGGAAAATGGAATTGATTTTTGAATGTCATAGGTACTCCGAGGATAAAAAGGTTAAGTTAGCGGTAGTGGAGTTTACCGACTATGCCTTAGCTTGGTGGGATAATTTATTACTCACTAGGAGAAGGAATTTCGAGGGTAGTGTGGATACTTGGGATGAATTGAAGAGCCTTATGAGAAAAAGATTTGTACCAAGTCACTACTATAGGGGACTCTATCAAAGACTACAAACCCTTACTCAAGGAACAAGGGGTGTTGAAGACTATTATAAGGAGTTGGAAAAAGCTTTGATGAGGGCCGACATAGAGGAGGATAGAGAAGCCACTATGGCTCGATTTATGAGTGGGTTGAATAGGGAGATAGACAATGTGGTTGAATTACACCATTATGTTGAGATGGAGGAGTTGGTACACATGGCTATTAAAGTGGAGGCTCAATTGAAGAAGAAGGAGCAATTTAAAAGAAAGGGGCAAGAAAAATTCTTGGGAGGTCCTAGTTCCAATTGGAAGACTAAGTGGGGGAGTGAAAAGGTTGATAGGGCACCACTTAAGGACAAAATTGAAACCTCCAAGGGAAAGGAAGTTGGCTTCGTCAAGGATAACCCAAAGGTTGTTCCTACTACTTCTAGGAGTCGGGATATAGAATGCTTCAAGTGTAGAGGACGGGGGCATTATGCTCGAGAGTGCCCTAACAATAGGGTGATGATTATCAAAAATGGGGAGTGGTACTCGGAAGATGAAGAGGACGAAGAGGGGAAGTCGTGTAGGGGAGATAGTGACGACGAGGAGGAAGAGGTGGAGGGAATTGTTAGTCCACCCAAATCTTTAGTCACCATTAGGTCTCTCAACACCCAAGCCAAGGTGGATGATGCGGCTAAGCAAAGGGAGAATATCTTCCATACTAGGTGTCTTGTGAAGGACCAAGCATGTAGTCTCATCATTGATGGGGGGAGTTGCACCAATGTAGTTAGCACTAGCATGGTTGAAAGGTTGGGATTACCTTTAATGCCACATCCTAATCCTTATAAGTTACAATGGTTGAGTGATTATGGTGAGTTGAAAGTAAATAAGCAAGTATTCCTTATTTTCAACATAGGGACCTATGAGGATCAAGTACTTTGTGATGTGGTGCCCATGCAAGCTACACATATTTTATTGGGGAGACCATGGCAATATGATAGGAGGGTATTGCATGATGGTAGGTAGAATCGGTATAGTTTCCAAATGAATGGAAAACCCGTGACACTCCTACCTTTGAGTCCGGAAGAAGTTTACAAGGACCAATTGAAACTCAAGAAGGAGGAGGAGGAGGAAAAAGAAAGAAGAAAAAAAAAGATGGAGTTGAGTGAGGGGCAAAACGAAAGTGAGAAAAAAAGAGGGGAAAAAAGTAGTGAAAAAAGAAAAGAGGGGATACAAGAAAAAAGAAAGAGAGCAAAGGATATTGAGAAAAAAATAAATTTTTATGCGAGTAGAGGTGATGTAGAAAGAGCTTTGAAGGAAAATCATTCAATTATTTTGTTGGTCTATAAGGAGTCCCTCCTTACACTTGATGACCCTCACACTTTCCTCCCCACTTTAGCTACTTCTTTGTTGCAGGAATTCGAGGATGTCTTTCCGGAGGAGATGCCTAGTGGGCTTCCACCCATTAGAGGCATCGAGCATCAAATTGATTTCATCCCCGGAGTCGTCATTCCAAATAGACCGGCATACCGAAGCAATCCGGAGGAGACCAAGGAACTCCAAAAACAAGTTGAGGAGTTGATGAGTAAAGGATATGTTCGTGAGAGCATGAGTCCTTGTGCCGTTCCTGTGCTACTAGTGCCCAAGAAGGATGGGACCTTTAGAATGTGTGTCGATTTCCGAGCCATTAACAACATAACGGTAAAGTATCGACACCCCATTCCTAGGTTAGATGATATGCTAGATGAGTTGCATGGTTCGTGCATTTTTAGTAAAATCGACTTAAGAAGTGGATACCATCAAATTAGGATGAGGGAAGGAGATGAATGGAAAACCGCTTTTAAAACTAAATTTGGTTTATATGAGTGGTTGGTTATGCCCTTCGGTCTCACTAATGCACCGAGCACTTTTATGAGATTAATGAACCATATCTTGCGTGCATTCATTGGGAAATTTGTGGTAGTTTACTTCGATGATATTTTGATTTATAGCAAAAATTTGAATGAGCATATTGAACACTTGAGGAGTGTACTTGTGGTTTTGAAAGGAGAACAATTGTATGCTAACCTCAACAAGTGTAATTTTTGCATGGAGAGTGTGATCTTCCTTGGTTTTGTAGTTAGTACTAAAGGAATAGAGGTTGATGAGGAAAAGATCAAAGCCATTAAGGAATGGCCCACGCCTACAAGTGTCACCGAGGTAAGAAGCTTCCATGGGTTAGCTAGTTTTTACCGACGTTTTGTCAAAGATTTTAGCACACTAGCTTCACCATTTACCGAGGTTGTTAAAAAACATGTTGGGTTTAAATGGGGGGAGGCGCAAGAAAAGGCCTTTAATGAAATAAAGAACAAATTGTGCACCGCCCCGGTTTTATCCTTGCCTAATTTTGATAAAACTTTTGAGATTGAATGTGATGCTTCAGGCACAGGTATTGGAGCAGTTTTGATGCAGGAGAAAAGGCCGATTGCCTACTTTAGCGAGAAGCTCAGTGGAGCCACCCTGAACTACCCCACCTATGACAAGGAGCTCTATGCGTTGGTAAGATCGTTAGAAACATGGCACCACTACTTGTGGCCTAGAGAGTTCGTCATCCACACCGACCATGAGTCATTGAAGCACTTGAAGGGGCAAGTAAAGTTGAGCAAGAGGCATGCCAAATGGGTGGAGTACGTAGAAACTTTTCCCTATGTCATCAAATACAAACAAGGTAAGGAGAATGTGGTAGCCGACGCACTTTCTCGAAGGTATGCTCTTATTACGACCTTAAGTGCTAAATTGTTGGGTTTTGAGAGCATTATGGACTTGTATGCGCATGATGCGGATTTTGCTAGTATATTTATATCATGTGAGAAGGTTGGATTTGGGAAATTTTATAGGCATGAGGGGTTTTTGTTTCGAGAAGGTAAACTTTGTGTGCCAAATTGCTCATTGAGGGAATTGATGGTAAGGGAGGCCCATGGCGGGGGATTAATGGGTCACTTTGGGGTAAGGAGAACCCTTGAAATTTTACAAGAACATTTCTTTTGGCCAAAAATGAGTAGAGACATTGGGAGAATTTGTTCTAGGTGCATAACTTGTAGAAAGGCCAAGTCCAAAGTAGAACCACATGGATTATATACACCCCTACCTGTCCCTAGTGAACCTTGGACGGAAATTTCTATGGACTTCATTTTAGGGTTGCCTAGGTCAAAAAAAGGTAGTGATTCCATCTTCGTGGTTGTAGATAGGTTTAGTAAAATGGCACATTTCCTTGCTTGTCATAAAACTGATGATGCTATTCATATAGCCGACCTATTCTTTAGGGAAATCGTGCGACTCCATGGGGTTCCTAGGAGCATTGTGTCGGATAGGGACGTTAAATTCCTTAGCCACTTTTGGAAGGTCCTGTGGGGGAAATTGGGAACTAAACTTTTGTTTTCAACAACTTGTCATCCCCAAACCGATGGCCAAACTGAGGTGGTTAATAGAACTTTAACACAACTTCTTCGCACCGTCCTTAAGGGCAATCTAAAGAATTGGGAAGAGTGTTTACCTTTTGTTGAATTTGCATATAATCGAAGTGTTCATTCTACTACTTCTTTTTCTCCATTCGAGATTGTTTATGGCTTTAACCCTTTAACTCCTTTGGATTTGATTCCGCTACCTATTGATGAAAGAGGTAGTTTAGATGGGAAGCGAAAGGCGGAGTTGGTAAAATCTCTCCATGAGAAAGTCAAACTCCAAATCGAGAAGAAGAATGAACAATATGCCTCCAGTGCCAACAAAGGTAGGAAACGAATGACATTTGAGGCCGGTGACTGGGTGTGGTTGCATTTGAGGAAGGAGAGGTTTCCGGCTCAAAGAAAATCAAAATTACAATCACGTGGTGATGGCCCCTTCCAAATCCTAGAGAGAATCAATGACAATGCCTACAAGCTTGACCTTCCTGGTGAGTACAATGTATCGGCTTCTTTTAACGTATCTGACTTATCCCCTTTTGATGCAGGTGAAGATTCGAGGTCGAATCCTTTTCAAGAGGGAGGGGATGATGAGAATCCATGGAGTCAATCGAGTCAAAGTCAAACAGGTCAACCCTCTATCAGAATACCGGTGGGGCCCATGACAAGATCCAAGGCTAAAGAGGTCCAAGAGTCGATGGCGGGACTCATTTTCAAGCTCCGAAATCAAGTCCACGTGGAAGAGAGCAAGATCGAGGTCAATTGCCTAATTTTGGAAGAACAGGAACTTTCGGTCGACCGAAAGTTCCATTCGGTCGACCGAAACTCTGCAGAATTTTGAGACCCAGCTGCAGGCAGTTTCGGCTGACCAACGTACGACCGAAACTGCCCTTTCGGTCGACCAGTTGGTCGACCGAAATAAGTTCGGTCGACCGAAATTAACTTTCGGTCGACCGAAATTTCTCCGATTGAAATCACGGGGTTTTTTGTGCAATTTCTCAAACTTCTTATTTTTCACTTTTTGTATATATTTGGGAAGCCTTCCAAACCCTAGCTTAGTTGTTGTTGAATATTGAAGACTCCATTGAGAGCATTTGAGAGAGGTAAATCCTTTCTTTTCTTGTAACTTTTATTGGAATTTATTTCAACTTATATATTGAGAGTTTGTCTTGTGTATGTGTTGATATTTATTCCACAAGTCTTGGTATTTGTCTTAATCTCTCCATTGGGCTAGGGTTTGTCAATCCTTGAATTTTGGTTGGGTTAAACTTGGGTCAAGACTTCTTATTTATTACCTATTTTAGGTTTCTTGGGTTGATCCATTTTTGTTGTGGGAATTTTTGGTTTAATCACCAAAGGGGTTCGCATCAATGTGTGTCGATAGTCGGGCAATAAATAAGATCACAGTCAGATACAACTTTCTAATTCGACGCCTAGATGACATGCTGGACATGCTAGAGGGTTCTAAGGTGTTTTCCAAAATTGATCTCCGTAGTGGTTAACATCATATTCGGGTGAAACCAGGTGATGAATAGAAAACAGTTTTCAAGACAAAGAATGGGCTCTATGAGTGGTTGTTGATGCATTTCGGGCTATCTAACGCCCTGAGTACATTCATGCGTCTTATGAACCAGGTGTTGTGACCTTTCATTGGAAAGTATGTAGTTGTTTACTTTGACGATATATTAGTTTACAGTCAGAATGAAAGTGATCATATGGAGCATCTTCAGGCTGATTTGGAGGTATTGTCAGAAAACAAGCTGTTTGTTAACTTCAAGAAGTGTAGTTGGTTGATAGAACAATTGTTATTCTTGGGGTACTTGGTTAGTTCGGAGGGAATACTGGTGGATGAAGATAAGGTGAAAGCCATTCGTGATTGGCCTACACCAAAAACAGTGGGAGAGGTAAGGAGTTTCCATGGGTTGGCAATGTTTTACCGTCAATTTATTAAAGATTTTAGCAGCATTGTAGCACATGTAACAGAGGGTTTGAAGAAGGGTAAGTTTTATTAGGGTGAAGTAGAGGACACAGCCTTTGCAGTGATCAAAGAAAAATTGTGCACTACCCCGGTTCTTGCTTTACCCAGCTTTGACAAATTATTTGAAGTGGAGTGCGATGCTAGTGGAGTTGGAGTTGGAGTTGGGGCAGTTTTGTCACAGGAGAAGAAACCAGTAGCATTTTTTAGTGAAAAATTAAGTGATGCTCTTCAAAAGTGGAGTACTTATGATCAAGAATTATATGCCATCGTTCATGCTTTAAAACATTGGGAGCACTACCTGATTCAAAAGGAGTTCATTCTATACACTGATCATCAAGCATTGAAATATCGAAATAGCCAACGGAGTTTGAGCAATATGCATGCTTGGTGGTCGACCTATCTGCAAAAATTTCTATTTATTTTGAAACACAAATCTAGAGCTTTGAACAAAGTAGCCGATGTTTTGAGTCGACATGCAAGTTTGCTGGTAACAATGCAGCAAGAGGTTATTGGGTTTGAATTTCTGAAAAGAGTTGTACGCCGGGGGTGAGGATTTCTCTGAAGTGTGGAGTAAGTGCGTGCTAAAGCAAACAGATGGGGAATTCCATTTGATGGATGGTTATCTATTCCGGGGCAATCAATTATGCATTCCAAGGAGTTCATTAAGGGAAAAACTGATTAGGGAATTACATGGTGGTGGTTTGAGCCGTCACCTGGGGCGTGACAAGACTATTAGTGGAGCAATTGAGAGGTATTACTGGCCTCAGTTGAAGCGTGATGTGGGCAATTTCATTCGGAAGTGTTTTGTGTGTCAGATTGCTAAGGGGCAAGCATAGAATAGGGGTCTCTACATGCCTTTGCTTGTACCGAATGGAATATGGGAGGATTTTTCAATGGACTTTGTATTGGGGCTTCCATGAACTCATCGTGGAGTTGATTATGTCCTTGTAGTGGTTGACAGGTTCTCTAAGATGGGGCATTTTATTCCATACCAGAAGACTTCGGATGCATCTCATGTAGCGCAGCTATTCTTTCGGGAAATTGTTCATTTACATGGGGTATCGAGAATACGGGTCTCTACATGCCTTTGCTTGTACCGAAAGGAATATGGGAGGATTTTTCAATGGACTTTGTATTGAGGCTTCCACGAACTCAGCATGGAGTTGATTCTGTCCTTGTAGTGGTTGACAGGTTCTCCAAGATGGGGCATTTTATTCCAAGCCAGAAGACTTCGGATGCATCTCATGTAGCCTAGCTATTCTTTCGGGAAATTGTTCTTTTACATGGGGTACCGCAATCTATCACTTCCGAGAGAGACTCCAAGTTCCTTAGCCATTTTTGGATTACATTATGGTGACGGATGAATACTACGCTCAAGTTCAGTAGCATTGTACATCCACGGACCAATGGTCAGACTGAGAACTTGAACCACACATTTGAAAATCTGATTCGTAGTATTTGTGGAGACAAGTCAAAACAGAGGGATGTGGCATTGGCTCAAGCCGAGTTCGCTTATAATAATACAATTCACACTGCTACGGGTAAATCTCCTTTCTCTTTGGTATATTTGTAGCCACCTAAGCATGCTTTGGATCTGAAAAAACTCCCTAAGGTTGCTAGAGAAAGTATGGCAGCCGAGAATATGGCTAAACAAGTTCGGGATGTTCAGGAAGAAGTGAAGGATTGGTTGGAAGAGAAGAATGCAAAATATAAGGCTTCCGCCGATGTAAAGAAGCGTAAGAAATTGTTTGTGGAAGGTGACCAGGTATGGTGTTCCTGCGTAAGGAAAGGTTTCCTATTGGTTCTTATAACAAATTGAAACTGAAAAAGTATGGTCCATACAAAGTAATCAAGAAGATCAATGATAATGCATATGTGATAGATTTACCTGCTAACATGAATATATCTCGCACCTTCAATGTAGCTGATCTTTATGAGTTTTGTGATAATGTTCCGCTTTATCCAGATTATAACTCGAGGTCGAGTTCTTCGGAGGTGGAAGGGACTACCAGACTGTTGTAGAACAAATGGTGGAGTGGATTGAAGAAGAAATAGAACGTAAAGGAATAAACCGCAATTTATAGATTTGGCGTCCGACCTCCGTTTCGGGCCCATAATATGTATATTTTGAGTAGCTCAACGAGATGAGTGCAACTCACCGCTTTTCTATGACATACGATAGATTTTGGATGTTTGTTTTCATTTAGACAGCGAAAATAATATTTTAATATTTTAGCGCTACTTATGTCATTTAGTTTATTTCAAATTCTTTTTGTTTATTTGATTTGGAATAGCTTTTATGCTTTCCTAGTTAATTTAGAACACGTTTCTTCGTTTTTGGCCCTATAAATAGAGGGTTAAATCATTATTTTTATTCATTCATCAATTAATAAAAGTTTTTGAGATTTCTCTCGTTCTTGGTGGATTCCAAGTTCTATCTTTAGGGATTTCATTTGAAATTCCTTGCTTGCTTCCGTCCTACGTCAAGTGGTATCAGAGCGAGGATCTTCCTTGTTCAATGGCCAACAACGAAGCCGGAAGAGTTAACCCTCGCGACGCTGGTCGTATGGAAGGCGATCTTGGATTGTTTGTTATAGTACCATGACTTGTATTGAAAGGAGAGACCATCATGATTGGGAACATCGTTATTGATGATGAGATCCCGGTCGGGGAATCTCGTCTAACACGCGGAATAACGAAATTTAAAACCCTAGGAAAGATCTAAATCAGATCTGACACGAAAAATAACAAGAACACGAATAAATAGACGGAAATTAAAATAAGATTGACGGTAGGACCTGGACCCAACAATCACGACGCAATAAATTGACGATGCGGATTGAAGAACCAAGGTTTTCGAAACGCCACAAGGGATGCCAAATTCCTTGATAAGTTTCTGATTGGAACGCCACAAACATTCAGGGAAAATATTTGATAAGTTCTATAAATTTTTCTTCAAGAACAAGAAAAAAGGAATCCTCCTTTTCGAGAGAGAAAATTCTCACATTCATTCAATAATTCAAAGTTTGTCTCTTTACAATGATAAAGAAAACCTAATTATAGTCCAAAAACGCGTCAAAATAAACCTAGCCGCAAAATCCACGAAATAAAACGCGGCGCCCTTTTACGGCCGTAACATATGTGTTTACGGCGGTAATTGACCCTCGGGTCTAAAACTGTTTTTATCTCTTACGGCCGTGACATGGTTCTTACGGCCGTAAGTCACCTACTGACTAAAATTGCATAACTTCGTTACGGCCGTGAAAATGATGGTTACGGCCGTGCGATAACAAAGTTACGGCCGTGAATGTAGCTGTTACGGCCGTGAACACTGGTTTTACGGCCGTGAATATGCTTTTGGTCACCAAACCTTAACCCTTTTGATTTTCGGCTCGTTCCCTTTGTCTCCTCGGCTCACTTCCAACATGAAACTTGTGCCGTTTCTCGCATAGATCACTGTCGCATTGCCAATAGGTCGACTTCTCCTTTGGTCTCCTACTTCGGATCACATCATCCCCCCTTTCTTGGAAAGGATTCGACCTCGAATCCGTATATGGCCTCTCCTTTATGTGTCTCTTGCTTTCGTTGGCTCGAGAGACCTGTTCCTATTTTGTTCTATGCATCATACTTCGGGGTTGTTCTGTCCAGCAATTAATTTTCCCTTTGGCCTTAGTTTTGTAATTTGGTTGTAGTACCTGCAAAACAGAATTAGCCAAACTAGGGAGGGATGTGTTAGCAAATGCAAATAAGCTCATTTTTGTGGTGGACTCTCTTTTCTTTTTCTTTGTACTCTCAAGCTCACCTTTTTCTGAGGTCGTGGTCTCAACTCTCTTATTTTCAATTTTCACACTCTCTCCTTTTTCTGAGGTTGTGGCCTCAACGCTCTTATTTTTTTTCTCAAACTCGCTCTTTATTTTCAATTGGTCCTCTTGGACCTCTTTAGGTGTTAGCGGAGCAAGAGTGATCCTTTTTCCACCCTTCACGAAAGAATATCTATTTTTGAACCCATCATGCACCACTCTCCTATCATGCTGCCATGGCCTTCCCAATAAAATATGCCCAACATTCATAGGGACCACATCGCACACAACCTCATCTCTATAACCCCCAATGGTGAATTTAATATTAACCTGCTTGTTCACCTTAAGTTCTCCCGACTCGGTTAACCACTGTAATTTATAGGGGTTGGGGTGTTCCACCTTAGGCAATCCTAACTTCTCCACCATTATGGACTAACCACATTAGTACAACTTCCACCATCAATTACCATCCCACAAACCTTTTTCCCCACCAAACACCTAGTGCGGAAAAGATTATCCCGCTGTTCATCAATCTCAACCATCTTAGTTCGAGAATTTAGGACACGTCTATTCACAAGGGACCCTTTCACCGCATAAGTTAACCCCTCTTCATCGCTACTACTAGACCCAATATCTACTAACTTAGGCATTCCCTTAAATTCATCCTCAGAACTAATTTCACCATTATCACGCAAAAGCATTACTTTCTTATTTGGACACTGTGACGCTATATGGCCCATCCCCAAACACTTAAAGCACTTAATATTTCTATCCCTAGTAGGTTGAGAATCAGAAATATTTTTACCTTTAGTTGTAAGTTCCTCCTTTCCCTTCGGGACGTGCTCATCATTGTAATCCTTCCTCGGTTGTGATGTAGGATAAGTTCCCGGTGATTGTTTAGATGTCCCCTTTCGCCTCAATTGCCTTTCTACCTTCATTGCCATGTGCACCATGTCTTCCAGTTCCACATAATGTTGTAACTCAACGATGTTTGCAATATCTCTGTTCAGCCCACTCAAAAATCTAGCCATTGTAGCTTCCCGATCCTCCACCACGTTGGCCCTAATCATGGCTACCTCCATGTCTCTATGATATTCCTCTACACTCCTAGAACCCTGCGTGAGCCCCTGCAACCTTTGATAGATATCCCTATGATAGTGGCTTGGGACAAACCTCTTCCTCATGATGGTTTTCATCTCACGCCATGTATCCACCGGCCCTTCACCATTCCTCCTCCGATCCTTCACCAACTGATCCCACCAATTAATGGCATAATCGATGAACTCAACAACCGCTAGTTTCACCTTCTTTCCTTCAGAATAATTGTGGCAATCAAACATCAATTCTACCTTCTTCTCCCAATATAGGTAAGCCTCCGGATCACTCCTCCCATGAAAAGGTGGAATAGACATTTTTATTTTACCTAGATTATCATCTATCTCATCCCGATCACCACGATCTCTTCTATTATTTTCCCTTTCATTCCTATCTCCTCTACCCCTTCTCCTCCTTACACTATCCATAGATGATTGGATACTACTTCCTTCACTCGTAAACTCTTCATCATCAAACCCATATCCAACCCTTTGATTATGTCTCCCCCTATGATCCCTCCGGTCTTCCCTCCTAACTCTAGGACCCGCATGAGCTTGTTCCCTACGCAACTTGTTAATAGTTTCCTCCTGCCTATCCATCCTAGTCATCAACTTCTCAAACTGCTCATGTATCGTCTCCATCACACCTACATCATTGTTATTCACTCTATTCATACCTTCCGGTCGTTTGTTGTGGCTCGTTGATGGAGCTGCTGGTTCCCTTTTGTAAATTCCCTGGTTGTCCCCAACTGATGAGGATGATGAATCCCGTCGGCTAGACATTATTAGTCTTCACAGAAATAAATTCGAAATATTTAGGAAAATAATGGAAATTTTTTTTTAAACTGCTAGACAATTTGACTACGAATATGGCAGAAAAAACGGAATTGGATTTGGACGAGAAACGAACAAGAAAAACACTTTTGAATTTTTGGGACTGACTCTTATGGATCAACTGGAAAAATTTATGACTGACACGAAGAACGCGAAGAACAAGAAAAAAAAATCAAGAAAATCAAGAAACGCAAGAATCTGAAATAGATCCAAGCTCTGATACCAGATGATGAGATCCCGGTCGGGGAATCTCGTCGAACACGCGGAATAACGAAATTTAAAACCCTAGGAAAGATCTAAATCAGATCTGACACGAAAAATAACAAGAACACGAATAAATAGACGGAAATTAAAATAAGATTGACGGTAGGACCTGAACCCAACAATCACGACGCAATAAATTGACGATGCGGATTGAAGAACCGAGGTTTTCGAAACGCCACAAGGGATGCCAAATTCCTTGATAAGTTTCTGATTGGAACGCCACAAACATTCAAGCAAAATATTTGATAAGTTCTATAAATTTTTCTTCAAGAACAAGAAAAAAGGAATCCTCCTTTGCGAGAGAGAAAATTCTCACATTCATTCAATAATTCAAAGTTTGTCTCTTTACAATGATAAAGAAAACCTAATTATAGTCCAAAAACGCGTCAAAATAAACCTAGCCGCAAAATCCACGAAATAAAACGCGATGCCCTTTTACGTCCGTAACATATGTGTTTACGGCCGTAATTGACCCTCGGGTCTAAAACTGTTTTTATCTCTTACGGCCGTGACATGGTTCTTACGGCCGTAAGTCACCTACTGACTAAAATTGCATAACTTCGTTACAGCCGTGAAAATGATGGTTACGGCCGTGAGATAACAAAGTTACGGCCGTGAATGTAGCTGTTACGGCCGTGAACACTGGTTTTACGGCCGTGAATGTGCTCTTGGTCACCAAACCTTAACCCTTTTGATTCGGCTCGATCCCTTTGTTTCCTCGGCTCGCTTCCAACATGAAACTTGTGCCGTTTCTTGCGTAGATCACTGTCGCATTGCCGATAGGTTGACTTCTCCTTTGGTCTCCTACTTCGGATCACATCAATTAATGTAATCATGTTGTTGATAAGATGGAACATTTGATGTTTCATGTATACTATAAGGGCAAGTGGGATATTGTTTGAATTATGTATGCCCATAGAGTATAATTCACGATATTTGAAATAAAATATTATTTTATTGTATTAATATGAAGTTGGGTTTGTCTATGGGTCAATTTGATATTACATATTGAGTGTTTAATTTGTTAAAAATGGAAAAATTCAATTTGTAATTTGATTTGAAATTAATGTTCACTATCAGTAAATAAATATGGACAATTTTATAAAGTTTATCTTTGACTTTGGTAATAAAATTGAGAGTACGTTTAGAACATATTGAACGAGACTACGTGAAATTAATTTGTGACAATGACCATAAAAATTTAATTTCACTTGATTGTCGTACCTGGAACCTTAATCTTTATTGCATAATGGATTTGGATAAGTAGAAGTTCTTTGAGGTATCAATGAGTGAAATCAAATTGCTAATCAATAACTTGATACTTTGGGAACTAAAGTGAGCTAACGAGGAACATATATTCGTATTCTGGAATCCATCACCTTTTTGGTATGATAATAATCTCATTGATTCTTCTAGTGGACAGTTGGATCTTAGCTCCAAAATTCGACGGTAACTCTTGAATTCTATGATGTGATGTGATCACATCAAATTGTCAGATAGAAGATGAGAGTTGAGAATTTATGAATATTTAAAGAAAGACATTTTGGTCATTTTAGCTTTCTCAAAATATTCGAGTTGGTTGATGGGGTAACTTATAAGAACGATAAGTCAGAGGATATAGTTATTTATTATTGTTTGAGTAATTTCAATTATACTAAGAGCGCAATCTCATTCTTTTAGTGAAATAGAATGTGATTAATAAATCATTTTGATTGATCAAAAGTTGACCAGATCATAATTAATTTATTGGAGTTTAATTTAATTGGGTTTGATCAGGTTCTCTCGGTGACTTCACTATAATATGCTTATACGTGCTTGTTACCAATATTAGACTGTGCAAAAATGTGTCCGGATTATGAGACTAAGGTTGGTAGGATTTTTAGAGTGTAACTAGGTTATAAATACTCTCGTAAGACTATTTTTCTAACTCTAGTATGAAAAGTTACAAGACACACACTAAAGTGTGTAGTGTGTATTTCATCCTTACAAAGAAAACCCTAATCCTAGTGTAACTTATATGTAGAAATACATCCAAAGGTTATTAAAGATTATTTAACAAAATCATGTTTTTGTTATAAACTCATCTGAGGAAATAGAGAGAATGAACTTAAAGAATGGGCACAAGGTGACTTACCCAATTGCTGCAGATCCCAAAAGGGGGATCAAGAAGCAACTTAACACTAACAAATGAAAAGATTCAAGTCATTAGCTATATAAGGTAGGTATGTGTAGAAGATATATTCCAAGAAGTTACAAATCTTGTTTTTTTTCCCATAGCTTCTCGTCATTTGAAAGGAGTAAAGAAATCCACATATGAGGAGAGCAATATATGAGTATAAGAGTGAGCTTATATTATCCAAAAAGATATGCAAGCATGGGTTTAGTTAAAGTTTGATTTGTCAATCAGTTAATCAACAATATCAAACACTCTTAAAAGGTCAGCAAAATATTTGTCAGATGAGATGAAAAATAGCAATGTTGAAAGACACAAATCAGCAAAATACTTTGAGTTCGAGAAAGCTTTGTATGAGTGATTTCTCCAATGGCAAGATAATTTAAATATGTTCGGAGAAATGATCCAGACCAAAGCAAAAGAACTTTTGCAAAAAAATATTTTTTGAAACTACTCCAGAATTTAGCTTCTCTAGTGGCTGGCTAGAATGTTTCAAGGCAAGTTATGGAATCAATCTTACCAACGAAGTGGTTTAGCTGTCATTGAGAACATTGAAAATGCTTTAGGTTGAATATGGTCTAAACTAGACAAATTTAAGTTGAAGGATATTTACAGTATGGATGAAACTGGATTTTTTTATCGATTTGAAGCCAACCATTCGCTTGTAAAGAAGTAATTGGAAGGATGCAAGAAAGACAAGGAGAGAGTCACTGATATTGTTTATTGTAATGGTGATGGTTCTAACAATATACCTCTTTGGGTTATTGGTAAATATTCATATTCAAATTCAAAATGCTTTAAAATCTTGAATATGAACAATCTCGGTTGTGTGTATCGATCTAACAAGAAAATTTGGATGACAAGCTTGTTTTTTCAAGAATTTGTTGTTGGTTTAACAAGAGAATGAATGGTAGAAATGTTCTCTTTATAGTAGACAATTGCCCATCTCATCCAAAGTTAAGGCTTGAAAATGTAGAACTATTTTTTCCCTACAACGTCAAAGATTCAACCATGTGATGTTGGGATTATTCCAACACTGAAAAATCATCATCGTCATCGTTTTTATTTTAGCATCTTGGAAGGCTATGAGGTTGGAGCAACACAACCTGAGAAAAATAATGTTTTGAATGCTATCAATTTTGCTAATGCTACTTGGAAGTTCGTTGTGAAGACGACAACAATTGCAAATTATTTTTGGCATTACAAGATTTAGTCCGAGGAATATAATGTTCATGAACCAAAAGTTGGTCAAGATAAAGAGATCCAAGGATTAAGTAAAGTCATTTCTAGTTTATACTATAGAAATATGATGGATGTTGAAAATATCTATCCTAGCTAGAATGACATAGTGATGGAATTGCATATGGATAAAGAAATTATTCAATTAGTGATGAATACACCTAATGATGATGTATGATGAATACACCTAATGATGATGTACATGATTCTAATCCAGATGATAGTTCCGTTTTATCAAAATTTCGTCAAAAGAAGTCTTTTAAGCAATAATCACCTTAAATAACTACTTGCTACAATATGAGCAAAATATTCTGGAAGTTGTGTATGTAATACAATAATTACGGATGAGTTTGGACTCAGTTTAGGTGTAAAGAAAAAACAAGTAACTTTAGATGCATATTTTCAGAAAAATGAATTTTTGTATGAATATTGTTGATTGACTAAGTTTGAGTTTATTGTGTAGATGTTATTACAAAAAGTTCAAAAGTATGAGGATTATATATAAGTTTTTGCATGAAATTTAGTAATTATTAATTTATATTTTCGTTTGGCCTTTAAGTATTCAAAGAATTTTGTTACTTAGTGCATTTAGTAAGGATGCCCAAGTTGAGACCAGAAGAAATTATTATTTAAGCGAGTTTATTACTTTATCGAACATTCATTTATCAAGGTTTTACTGTAGATGTTATTAAACATATTTCATAGTTGACCTATAAAATCTTGTAGCTTTAAAATAATTTTTTTAAAGGAAATTCTACAACTATGGTCCATAATTTGCATATTTACATTTACTTGTGAAATCAAATTTGTATGAGTCGTAACTAGTGGGACTTTCCAAGAATGAGGTATGGCTATATTTGATAAACTTATTTATAAACAACACAATTTCTTGAACTACTTACAAGAAGAAATCGTGGATGGTCGAGTTGTGAAATTGGGACTTGGAAGAAGTAGTCAACGATAGTGCTAAATTCTTTTCAGAAGAGAAGAGAATACAACCGTTTCGAAGAAAGAGAGTCGCACCCTAATGTAGAATTCCGCCGGTTAATTATATTTGCTTTTTTACTTGATTTTTTACGACATGCATATTTGCACACCGTAAATACTATGTTTTCCCGTCAATTTTTACTACTTGCACTTGCATGCCATATATGCTATGTTTGCCCATCAGTTTTCACGACTTGCACTTGCACGCTGTACACTCTTTTACAACGTTTTTTAAATGTTGCAATAACTTTTAGCCAAATCTTGTGCAGCATTTATTGAGTATTGCTGTAGAATCTTTTGCAATGTTTGTTGAGTGTTGCGGTAGAATCTTTTGCAATATTTTTTGAACGATGCTATATTTTTTTTTAATATTATTGAAGAAATTGTTTATAAAACCCAATTTTTTCTAAATTATTCATTAAAATGGAAATTCACACAAACAGAAAAAGTAAATACATTACGAATTTTCGAATCCATACAAATAAAGTATCGATAATGTTTAACAAATCCAAAAACCATATAAAATAAAGTAATGATAATATGTAACAAATCCACAAAAGAATATCATCATCATATCACAAAAGAAATATTTTACTATAAAAACATCAACTTCATTTCGCAATATAACCGCACCTTTAGATCCCAAAATTCGGTCCATCTTTAAAAGAATATCTTCAAAGTTGCACCTATAATGAATTCGATCAAAGTTATAAGTGAATATCACACTTTACTTAATAAATGGTAGAAAAATTAAAAACAGCGTTAAAAACCATAAATTTATATTTTTTCAATGTAATTTCATAGAAATTAATAAGACTCGTCCCAAATCAATCTATTAGACCCGAGACGTGAAGTTTACCGATGACAGATGCCAACTAGATGCTAGATTTACCACCAAGAAAAATGACCTTTAACTCCAAGTGTAAAAATTTAAACCTAGACGTGTTAACTTTCATTCACTTTAAATGTGGAAATAAATTATTTTAAATCTTAAAATTTTTATTTTTCTATTGTAAAAAATTCTACAGAAATTTCGATCAAAATTCCTCTTATAAATTGGACTTAGCAAACCTGTAGAGGGATATCACAACCAGCATAATAATTTAAAAATCAAACCAACACCTCAAACAACATCCAACATCAATCTCTAACTCCTCAACATCACAAATTCAACAATAAACTTCATCTAACTAAATAGGAGAAGTTGTTGCCTTCTTCCTTGACACTATTTGAGTATCTAAATCCAAATCAAATTTATAACTAAATCATATAAACAAACAAGAGCATAAAAAGTTTTGAACTCAAATTAAGCTTGTTTTCAAATGGACTTATCTGAAATTAGTCATAAATAAGAATTATACAAGATCATTGAATAAATAAACGTTTCTTACCATAAGCAATTCTTCCACCAAATTTTAGCTCTTAGACATCTCCCGAATATCCTCAATCGAAACGGAGCTGACTTGACCATCGTTCTTGTTTCTACTTTTCTTCTTCAGATAATGTTTAAACTTTGAGGATGCATTCAGTATTTTCTTTTCAGGGAACCCTTCTTGTCCTCCGTTCATCTTTAGAATTCTCAAAATCAGATTTTCTTTCTCCGCTCATCATTGCCTGATGAGCCCTCAAAGCCTACCATGTAGAAAGCAAATATAGAAATAGAAATCATTTTAAAGAAAATGACAGGGTGATTCATAGAAGAAAGCCAAATTTAAGTGAGTAAAACAAAATCTTATCAGAAAACATAGTATTCCATTCATTTTCTGAAACTAATAATCTCATGTCATGGTTCAAAGCTGGATATTTTGAAACTTAATGCTCATTACATTAGAATCCAATATTTGTCTATTCAAAATACACAATTTTTAAGGTACTCATAGTGATATTTCCACCTCTAGACTAGCCTCCGTTCTTTAAACAGTTTATTTATAAACCAATTTATAAATACACACATTTTTCAAAATCACTTTCGAACAACATAATATTTCTAGGGTCTATTTTCTATCATGCTATTGTGCATAAGATTCTCGGCTGTAATTCCTTCAGGCATCTTCCTGTAAGTCCAACTTAATTCAGCACTTGTCAAAAACAATCTTGAAGCTCTTAGACTCAAGTGAAAAGCAAAAAGATGTCGAAGTTCAAATGTTTTGGGACTAACAGATGAATTAAAGCATGAAAAAATGCATAGGCTGAAGAGAGAAAGACACATGAAAAAACATTTCAACTATTCTGAATCGTTATTCAAGATTGCTCAAAAACAAATACTTGCTCATTCAAACATAAGAACAATCACAAAATCACAGAATTTTATACCTTGACAAAAAAATTGAGTAGCACAGGCAAGTGCAATTTCAGCAAGCTCCATATTTCCACTAGCTTCCATGCACAGTACATAAGGTATCAAGCCCAAAGTCCAGCCTCATCCCCACCAGTACCAGTTCTCACTGTATATGAAATCCTCGTTTTAATATTTTACAATAAACAAGTCTCCTATAGTGAAAGCTTAAGTAATTGATCAATTAAAGAATCTCTAGGAGAACGCAATGGTTAGATTTAGATTTAATAAATCATCCCGTTATAAGTTATCACAAATATGTGTTCATTTAAGTTGCTCATTAATGTTCTAATACCTGCAAGATCACATTTCATTAATTGGTAATAATAAAGGAATAAATTAATCCAATGATACTAATATAATGAGGCATCTTGACTCAACCATCAATTTATTCTTGATAGCAATAGATTTTCTAATATACTATGTCACATTATCTTACTAATTTCTTTGCTAAATTGAATGAAATAAAGATTTGGCCTTTTTCTAGAGACCTAGATCTCTTTTATTATATAATGCTTCATTTGAAGCAACAGAAAACAAATGGACTTCAATACATCGATATTTTTATCAAAAGTTCATTTCTCACTACCTATTACTCCTGCCCATTTTTACTGATAGATACTTCATTCCTTCTTTCCATGTCCTGAGACACCACTAGCATAGATAGTGAAAAAAATAAGGTCATATTCTCTTTACTGTTTTGCGATCGTTTTAAGTTTTCGATTTTTCAAAACATTCAAATCGCGTACACTTACACATTTTGGAAAATGAGTTTTTGCAAATCTAAAAAAAAAAATAACACAAGAAAGTCAAATCAATTTTTTCTCGTTTTCGATATTTTGTGTTGTAATACTCGGATCCCACGTTTTGGTCCAAAAGGCGGTACTTGAAAATCAGAAGCATAAAAACTATGGCAAAATAGATCTCACGCCTCACATCTCTCTCACGCCTCTGTACACTCACTTGGAATTTGCAATCTTTTCACCTCACCGCCGCCGTCGATACCACTGCCGCCGTTGCCGACGATCACGCAATCGCCGTTGCCGACATCTGTACCATCTCTTTCCCTTATATTCCAATTTATTTTGGGTGATTATGATTTTTTTCCCAGAGAGGGAGTAGTTTAGCAAGAAACATCTGTATCTGCAAAGAAAATCACTACATTAACGAAGTAAAAGCGTAGGAAATGTGAAAGGAAAATGCCTGAATAACAGTACATCATTTCTTTTTTGCAACTCCGAAATGGGTAAATAGGAAGGGGTAGGGCCTGTGTTTTTATCGAAAATTTGTTTGGGTTTTGGAAGATTTTCTTCATACTGCAATCAATATGAGCCCAATCAGCCCAGATTCATAACTATTATTCCTACTAGAGGATTGTGAAACAAATTTACCAAAAAATATTTTTTATCGTGTAAAAATTGAGAAAGGTAAAAATGGAAACCGAGGGAATGCTGGTTGATTGTGCCTATTGCCGAGGTTGAAAAGGTGGCTAAAGCAGAAAACCAGGTTGCCGCTGATAGATTTCGCAAGTGGGCATCCAAGTACTGCCCAGATGCACGGTACATGAATGTGGGTAGTGATGCACCGTTGCGCCAATTGTTTTTTGGTGGACGAAGAGTGTGTTAAAGAAGTACCTAATGCAGGGGATGGTGAAGCTTGTGAGGACCCTGATAAGTCTGCTTACGGAGCAGCTTATACAGCATTTGGTGGGGGGCAGGCCGGAGTTGAGGCTTGCCATGCCATTGCTGCTTTATGTGAAGTTCGTTCAATAGACTCTTTGATATCCAACTTTATTCTTCCCTTGCAGGTTATTTGCTACCACAACTTACTTGGCGACATGATTTAAATTCCTAAATAAATTTCTATGCTTAGAACTTTTGTTGAGACTTTTTTTTTGCCCCTATATAATTTTATTAGATTGCATTTGATAATTGAAAATTTTGGCTTTCATTAAGTACTTAAAGCCCTGTTCTATTTCCTGTTTTGAGGTTGTTTTCTGTTTTTATTTTCGAAAACACTAAAAACGCGTTCTCTTTACCATTTTCGAAAACGCATTTTGGTAAATAAAAAAAAAAATTGTACATAAAACGCAAAACGCGTTTTGTGTGTATTTCAGCAAAAAAAAATGTTCAAAACGCGGAAAACGTGTGTTGGGATTTTTTTTTTTTTTAAGAATTATCCTAACTTAGAACTAAGCTTGATATAAGTTTTTTTTTTTTTTTTTTTTTAAGAACTATCCTATCTTGGAATAAAGTCTAAATAAAGTTTTTTTTTTTTAAAAAAAAAAGAAAATTATCATAACTTAGAACTAAGCTTAAATAAAGTTTTATTGGATTCAATATCAACATTACAAAAAAAAAATTAAGTGAAAATTCTTGTTATTATATTTCAAAAAATGTCTTGATAAATGGACTCTGATGGTTTTGAAAAAACTTGCATTTTCTGGATTTTAATAGAACTAGAGTTTCTTCAAATCCCGAACCTGATAAAGCTGTGTTAATATAAACTCTTAATGCTCACATTAGTGTGTTGTATATAACCATGTTTTCAGTGTATTGTGAAAGGAAATTTAAGTTTGAGTCAGTAGTATTTTGCAAGCAAATTAATTAAAAATGGTTTAAGTAGTATTCTGCAAAATTTCAAACAGAACGTATTTTTCAACTTTTTCATTTTCAAAAACAGTTTTCAGAAATGATAAACCAAATACATTTTCAGCAATTTTGAAAACAAAAATAAAAACAGGAAATACAAAACATTTTCGAAAATGAAAATACAAAATAAAATACAAACAGAACGCCACTTAAGGTTCATTTGTAAAAAATTTCCTTGAATAATTCCTTATTGTTAGCAGATGCACCTCATATACATATATTTCTTGGCTAGTAAAACTTGTCAGAGGGCACTTTTGGCACGTTAATCTAATTTAACAAATTAACTATTTTTTTACATATAAAATATCACAAAATAAGTATATCAGAAAATTATAAAGTAAACGTATTTTTCAGTTTTCTATTTTTGAAAACAGTTTTTCAAAATCACAAAGAGAACATGTTTTCAGCAATCTCAAAATAAAAAACCAAAATGAAAAATTCAAAATAAATTCTAAAACTCAAAATCGAAACACAAAGAAAACGATCCCTAAGTGTCTGAATCCATGTTAACATGCTAGAACCAAACTTAATTTATTTCCTAATAACTATGTTTTCAATGGACGTTCTAAACCAGAATTTAAACCTGAAAACTCATCCCTACACCTCAGCAACCCTTGCACCCTATGCAATCAACTCATAATTATTGTTTTTTGACAACTATACCTGCATTCATAGGTTTGGATTTAGTCTCAAACCTACGAAACTCTTACAAGAACTAGTTCACAAAAGACCAAGAAAGCAAACATAAGTAGCAACAACCAAACTCATTTTACGTATATCTAGCCTTTCATCCTATCTTTGACCCTCAATCCCTTGAATTTCTAAAATCTTCAACCAAAATACCTTGCCTTCTACTATTAAATTTATCGCATAAAACACATCAGAGGAACAAAAACTTACCTTAGAAATCTGATTCTCATTCTTGTCAAGCTTCTCCTGCTTACCTTTGACAATTGACACGCAACCTCAACCAACAGTGACATCATCTGGTCCCCAAATCTTGGTTGAGGCAAACATTCGGCTATCGCTAGACATACTACAAGAAGCACCCTTCCCTGCAAGATCGGTACCCCCGGACTCGGCAGATTTGATGGCCGGCACATTGGACTTCGAAATCTACTCATGTAAACACAATTGAAGGCGGCGACCCCTGTTTCCCTATGGTCGGTAATCATTTCACAAGCCAATGTTATAAAATTGCCCATTGTGTAAAGGAATAATTAGGCTATAGACTAGATTTGTCTAGTGTGTTTAGATAATTACGTGTTTTTGAAACTAATCATAAATATCATAATTTTTTTCCCTTTCTCCTATCTCCTCTCCCCTCCATTCACGATTTTTTTTCCTTTTCTCTCTCATCTCTCTCCCTTTCATCTCTCCTCTCCCCCATTCTCGATTTTATTCTTTCCTCTCCACTTTCTCCCCTTTCCTCTCTCCTCTCCCTCATTACAGTGCATCTACAAAGAATCAATGAGGCATGATTGATACACCTAGATTCAGAATTGTGGATGATTTCGTGGATCCAATCCAAAGAAGCAGTGTGGAGAGACTGTTTTCTTGGTTCAAAAAAATGTTTAAGCAAATCGAAGTCCCAAATCTTGATTCCTCTATTATTTTTATTTTTTATGTAATAATTTTTTTTTGTTCCTAGATCTTGATTTCGATAAGGACGACGGGTTTGAATAGAACTCTGAAAATTGATGAAATGAGTTTGAACAGAAATCTTTAAATTGATTTTTACTTGAGATTTTTTGAAATCGATTTGAATAGAAATCTTAAAATTTTTCATGTCCAAAATCACAAGAAAATTATACAGACTAATTGGTAGTTGTTGACTGGGCATTGAAGAGGCGGACTGGTAGAATAAAAAGCAGTCAAAAGATTGGAAGAAACAAGTTTGATGGCTTCAAGTGGTAGTCGTCTTTTTACTTCATTTTCATATGACTTGTAGTGTGTTTAACAACATATGCATTTTCTGTATAATGCATTTTGTAAACTAGTAGAAGGCTAAAAGCAACCTTGATTTGTACGGTTGATTTATTGTATTATATTTACTTACAAATTGTGGGTTCTTACTTGTGACTTGTTAGCTCCCCCCCCCCCCCCCCCTCCCTTTTCTTCTTCTTCTTCTTCTTCTTCTTGGATATGATGTTGATCGAGAAAATTATTTATTGTCAAAAGTTGGTATTATTTATTGTTGTGATTGTTATTATGGCGTTTGTTACAGGACATTACATGTATTAAGGTATTACAAAGTATTACAAAGTATTACTGAACATTACGACACAATATTATAGAGATTGTAATGTTACATAAAATACAATTACACAACATTAAAATAATTGTAATACTGCTACAATTTGAACCGACACGAAGAAAAATAATAGTAATGAATATTACACAACTGTGGTCGTAAATTACAACACGTTACATAACATTACAGAACTGTAACTATTAATTAATGATGCGATATGTAACATTACATGACATTACATAACGTAATCGTCGAAAAATTTGGTATTATTTTATCTGTAATGGCTATCGAAAATATGACGATTGGATAGGTTGAAGATTACAGACTGTCATGAGAGAGAAATTACGTTGAGAGATTTTTTTTTGGAATATTTTAATTGCCTAAATTAATTCCTACACAAATGGTAACTTTTAGGTTTAAATAATAATTATTATAATATTTATTTATTTATCGCACCAGTCCCCACCTATCCCCAATTCCATTAACCCTATTCCAATTCAAATTATCCTCCACAGTTCAGTGCATCACATACCCGCAATGGAGCAGTACGATTCTCTTAACTGCCTTCTGGAGTAGCGTCTAAGCACACAAAAATAGCAGCAACGCCTATCTGTTGTTTGTGTCAATCTTTTGCAGACTTGCAGTGTGTCGATTTGTGGAGGTCTATGGTGGGTCTATGATGTATTTGTGGTAGTGTATCTGTGGTAGTTGCTTTCGTGGGGCGATATACCGTGGTATAGATGTGGCTTGTTTTTGCTGTCTTGGGTTGAGTTGGTGTGTCATGTGTGTAATGTAGTGTGTTTGGAGGTGTTGGTGAAGTTGTGGTAGCGAAGGTAAATTTAATGTGACTAAACTTTATGTGGTGCCGGCGGTGTTGCGATCCAATGGCGTTGGGGATAGTTGTGTGTGGTGGTGAGCTCACGATGGGGTTGGTGATTGTTGATGGTAGCAGTAAGGTAGGATGTTGCGGTCGCGGCGACAGCAATGTGTGGTGGTTGCTTATGATTTTAACTGGTTTTGATTTATCTATTTTTCGATGGAGTGGTGGTACAATCGGTGTGTTGTATCAGTGGTGATGGTGCGGCGAGCGACGGGCTGTGGCAATGGTGCAGGCGGCGGATGGCTGGCTGGAGTGGGATTAAGGTTGAGGACTCTTGGGTTAGGTCAAGGTAGGGTGCAGTGGGTAGGGTAGGGTTAGGGTGTGTAATTTGTTTGTGACCAATTATATGTGATTGTGACTCACAAGTTATTAATTTATGACCAATTATAAATGATTACGACTCAAAATTTGTTAATTTGTGACTAAGAAAAAGTTGTGACTTACAAAATTCGTAATTTGTGACCGATAAAAAGTTATGATTACAAAATTTGTGATTTGTGACCGAGAAATAAGTTGTGACTTATAAAATTATTAATTGTGACCTAGAAAAAAGTTGTGAGCTAAAAAATTAATGATTTGTAACCGAGAAATAAGTTGTGACCTATAAATTTTTAATTTTTGATCGAAAAATAAGTTATGACCTTTAATATTTGTGATTTGTGACCGAATAATAATTTGTGATTGACTAATTTGATAATTTGTGAGAATAAATTGTAACCTATAAATTTATTATTTGTGATCGAAAATTAAATCGTGACCAAACAATTTTATAATTCGTAATCCAAAAATGTCATAATTTGTGACCTATAAAATTTGTGATATGTGTTTGTGACCCTAAATTGTATAACTATGACCTCAACCTATTTAATTACCTAATTTTTAATTAAAAACCTGATTTTTGTATTAAAATCACAAGTTTCTTAAATTTTAATTTTCATATTTTAAACTCCATACATATGTATTTATCCCTTGAGTTAATGATTGATTCATGGGCTTTTTTTTTTCTTTTTCAAGATTTTTTACGAATTGGGCCAAAGCCCAACCCGACCGAAACTTGATTGTGTTGGGTTTAAACTCGTAGTTGGGTTGGGTTGAGTTGATTTTTTATTAACCCGACCATAGTGGATTGGGTTCGGGATGGACAAAAAACTGACCCAACCCAACCCACGCCCACCTCTACACAATACCACTTTTTCCTTATCACTTTTTTGTTTTAACTCGCATTCTCTTAGAGGTGTCAATCCGGGTGGTCCGGGTCGGGTCGCCCACCAATAAAAAGCCCGGTAACAGCCCGCTTGAAAAAAAGTCCGCCCGCTACGGGTTACGGGCCGGTTACGGGTCAGCCCGCAAATTTTGAACTACAACCCAGACCCGCCCGCTGGCCCATCCGGGTCGAGCCCATACGGGTCAGGTTTGTTCTGATTTGGCTCGTATGAATAAAAATATAGATTTTTTCATATTTATAGCAAATTTTTTGTCAAATTTCTAAATACAAAATGATTAAAATGATAAATTCATATTTATACCATAAAATATTTACATAGAATTTAAAATTATAGTTTATGTTATATGAATTACTTCTAAATTTGAAAATATAAATAAAACATAAACAAATAACAATTAAGTGATAAATGTATTTTTAATTACTATTATCAAAAAACGTTACTCTTTTAGCTATTAGGGAGAAAAAAATAAGATTTTACTTTAAAAGTTGTATTAGAGTTTCTAGAATAAGAGAGATTTTCAATGTTACCATATTTAATAAAACAATTTATTTTTATTTTTATTTTTTTTACGGGCCAGCGGGTTAACCGCGGCCCACGAAGGTTTGACCCGCAAAACTCGCGGTTCACAACTTCTTGACCCGTGAACCGCCCGCACGGGTCATGGGTCGGCCCGCGGTCCCGGGTCAATTCGGGCTGGTTTTCACGGGTCTGGTCGGCCCGTCCGTCTTGACACCTCTACATTCTCTTTTAACTAAAATTTAATATGGTGTCACTTTTTAGTAAAATAAAGTGAGGTTTTGTTATTTTTTACTACTTGAATGTCACTTTTTCAATTTTTAATAAAAAGTGACACAAGACACAATGTCTTTTTATCCTTTTTTTTAAAAAAAAAGTGACAAAAAGTCACTTTTTTTTCAACTAGATATGATACAATGCCACTTTTTTTAAGAAAAAATGACAAAATACCACTTTTTAAAAAAAAAAAAAAAATACTTCTAAAAGTGATATAGAGTTCCATTTTTTTAAAACTTTTGTTACTTTTTAAATAATTTTCTCACTTTTTATCACTTTTTCTTGGAACTAAAAAGTGACATTTTACTACTTTTTTTCTACTCGAATGTCACTTTTTCACTTTTTACAATATTCATTTAAAAAAAGTGACACAATGTCACTTTTTATCACTTTTTCTTGGAACAAAAAAGAAGTAAGAAGTGACATTTTACTACTTTTTTCTACTTGAATTGAATGTCACTTTTTCACTTTTTACAATATTCATTACACAATCTCAAAAAAGTGGCATTGTGTCACTTTTTCTTTGAAATAAAAAGTGACAATATGTCACTTTTTATCACATTTTCTATGAACTAAAATGTGACACTATGTTTCTTTTTAGGAAAAAAACAAGAAGGCTAAAAATATTGAATAATTCCACAACTTCTGAATCAGAATTTTACATTTAAATGAAAACAATAGAAACAAAACATGTTTCTAAAAACTCCCTAACTGCAATTAAAGGTAAAGAAACAAACCTAGAACTTTTTGAATTTTGAGATATAAAATATTTCTCTATACCATCTTCTCAGCGAGAAATTTTACATGTACGTGATTCGACATAGTTTATGTCGAACAGCAACCAACTCTCTTCGTAGCAGATACATCTTTGCTGACATCGATTTTTTAAAAAGTGACATGTATGTTACTTTCTTTTATTAAACATAAACTAAAACCGTATAATAAACTTATGACTTGTAATTTTATTAAAATGATTAGAATAGTTGTGTAAGTTTTTTTTTTTAAAAAAAGTGACGCAATGCCGATTTTTTTTTAAAAATGTGTCACTTTTTGTTACTTTTTCTTTTAACTAAAAGGTGACAATTTATCACTTTTTTTTATTTGAAGGTCAATTTAACTTTTTCAATATCAATCATTGACTAACAAATTACACAATTCTACAAATACTAGTAAATACATTATGCATTCTCCATAAACAAACGTAATGTAACTTTTTTATTTTTTCTGTTAACTAAAAAGTGAACTATTTCACTTTTTAGTGGGATGCTTTAATATCACTTTTTCAATTTCTAGATTTTGCAATATCCATCATTGAATAACAAATTACAAAAGTCCATAAATACTAATTGATATATTACACATTTTTCGTTCTTCATTCTCCATACGCAAGTACACCATATGGAAGCAATAACATATACGTCAATATTTTTCAAAAAAAGTGACACAGTGCCACTTTTTTTTTAAGTGAGCCAACACCACTTTTTATTAATTTTTCTTTTCATTTTTCAACGTGGGATTGTAATTCTTTTTAAAGCTCATCTTCAACTCCACACTTCTTTACAATATAGGATCAATTTCACATTCGTAAGTGAAAATTTCTTTGCCAAAATATATTTTCCAACAACAATCTTGAGGCAAGCATCATTCTTGTATCCACATATATTCTTGATTGAAAGTGCAATATGCAGGTAACAATACAATTTAAAGCAAGAACACATACAACCCTACAATTAAAAAATCATTTAAATTAAAATGAAGAGCCAAAATTGAACTGAAATTAATAACTTGAACAATACCCCAATCTACTGTTCCTTATAGATGCAAAATTTTGCAAATGTAATCCCATAATCTTTAATCCATCCACAAGTTGCTGGAGCCTAATCCCATCGTACGATCTCACCCTTTTATTTTCTTTATCCACCTTCACCTCCTTCCGCAGCCCCGGCATGTCGACCTTCAAAACATGAGTGTTGGGATCCTGCAATGCACAATAGAAAAATGCATACTTTGCTGACTTCACCATCCTTTGAACTTGGGTAATATAAATTCCATAGAATTGCACCCCATGAATGAACAAAATAATATGTTAAGCAGGCACACAGTCATTTTCACAAATAATGCAACATAAACATATTGATAGAGGTAAAACATTACTGATAAATTCGACTGAAGAAACAGCATCCAAAATAATAGTAGTTAATAAAATAAGTTAGTATTCGTCCTTCGCATTTTTCTAAAATTAAAGATAGTTCATATATCTCATAAAAATGCTTATGTTAGTATTTAATCACATATAATTCCAGAATCAAGTAAACAATAGATAGCTCAAACATACCATAACCTAAAGATGTGATGTTGCTGTCAGCGATTGACAAGCAAGTGACTAGGGATTAACAATTGCAATAAGGAACGGTTTTTATCAAAATTCGAATTGAATCATTTGGGAATCCCAATTCGAAGTGGCAGCCTATTATCAAGACCCAATTGATGAATAATTTGAGGGAGAATATCTTGCAATTTTTGTTCTGGGGAGTGCCACTAACAACCCAAGTGTTCGTAGCAATAGATGCTTGAACTTTAGGATTAGTGAACTGGATTACTACATCCTCAAAAATATTCACCTCCTCAATTGTAGGAATAGCATTCACCCTAATTCTCTTCAGTGTGCATTGCAGTCTTTTGTCATCTGTGGTGGTTGTCTTGTGAACATCTTTCTTCTTTCTTCTCATGGTACCCTTCCCACCAGTTCGGACCGAACCGGCCATCTTCATTAGCTTTTCCACATTCATCTCTGGGATACGTGGAGTATAGGAGGTGTGGAGGCAAAACGAGGGAGAAGAGTCGAGTGCGATATGAAAACCCCTTCTAAATCATTTATGTTGAAAAGAAAATCAACAATTATCCAAAAATTAATTGAGCGGAGATGAGGGAGAGGAAGGTTTCCATTTGCAATTAGGAGGTTTTCATCTTGTGGGCAAAATAGGCGTGAGTTTTGCAGAGAGAAATATGGGGTTTCTGATTTGAGCTTTAGGATTTATTTAAGACCGTATTAATACGGTTATTATATGTTTTAATTGGTTAGAAAGGTATTATTCAAATTCCTTACTTTTTAAGGGTAGTTAGTGTAATTTCCCCTTTTCGGTTTATGTATTGAGTTTCAGTTGGGTTAGTCCATATAGCCATGTCTTATGTTAGTGATTAGTTAAGTAGATTAGTTGGATCATGGTCAGTTAGGTAGTTATGTCGTACAATGTCTGTGATTATTTATTTCACTGTTTTTCATCACTGAAGTCAGATCATTTTGCTTACAAAATTGGATTACAAAGTTGGAGGTTCAGGCCCCTCGAAGTGCCTACAAAAATTACATAATTAGCAGTCACCATAACAGTGGTATCAGAGCATGGATCTTGCGCCATGGATGAGGGTACACGCTAAGCTCTCTTGTCTGATGCCATATCCATACTCAAGGAAGAAACTTTTATCCTGCGGGAAGAACAAAACAAACAAAAACTAATGTTGGAAGCCGTGTTGCAACAAATCAACAACCTGGAAACCAGTTATGATCAGTTAGCAGCACATAAAAATAGCCAAGAGGGAGGAAATAGAGAAGAAGGGTCATCTCACAATAGAGGTTAGTTCATACCTAACCTGTTGTTTGAACGGAATGGGGGAATACAAGCTAGAGCTCTTAGATTGGATTTCCCAAAATCTGATGGGATGGACCCAATGGATTGGATTCTTAAGGCTGAACAATTTTTTTAATTATTTCCACACTCCTGATGAGCAAAAAATGAATATTTCCTTCTTCTATATGGAAGGAAATGCTTTATCTTGGTTTGTTTGGTTAAAAGATTCGAGTCCTATTGGGAGTTGGGAGGATTTCACTAAAGCCCTCAAGATAAGGTTTGGACCATCTACATATGAGGATCCCATAGGAGCTTTCACTAAATTGAGGCAAGTATCCACTGTCGAAGAGTACCAAACTGAATTTGAAGCATTATCAAACAAAATTAAGGGACTCGCAGAAGAATTCAAAATTTCTACCTTCATTAGTGGCCTAAAGGATGAATTGAAAATCATGGTAACTATGTTCAAACCTAATACACTTTCAGCTTCCTTTGGTTTAGCCAAATTGCAGGAAGAAGAAGTGAACAGGAGACAAATGGGAACCTCAGGTAAACCTTATCACCCAGTCTTAACAAACCCAACTTACAACCCAAAAATCCTTACTCCTATTCCCCTACAAAGATTACCTCCCCCACAGCCAAAACCTGAGCCCAGAAACCCTCCCAATGCCATAACCGAAAACAGAAAAATCTCATTTCCCATCAAAAGACTAAACCAATCCCAAATGCAAGAGAGAAGGGAAAAGGGATTATGCTTTAATTGTGATGAGAAGTTCCACTTTGGACACAAATGTAACAAACCAAAAATTTTTCTATTGGAAGGACTGTAAGAAGCTATTGAGGAGGAATTGAAGTCAAGTGAGGGAAAGCTAGACCTCATCCAATCTGAGGAACCTACTAAGGACAGAGAGGGGAACTGTTTGGAATTTCCTTGCACGCCATGGCAGGTTCATTAGCTCCAAAAACTATGAGGATTGAAGGGTTTATTAATAATCGGAAAGTTTGGATCCTTATTGACACAGGAAGTACACATAGTTTTGTGGACCCATATGTAGCAAAGAGAGCAAAACTGCCAGTGGGAGAAAGCCATTTAACAGTTAAGGTAGCTAATGGGGATAGTGTTCCGTGTATAGGTTACTGTCGGGCAGTGGTCATTAATTTGCAAAATGTGAAGGTTCTTGCTAATCTCTATGTGTTAACTTTGGGAGGATGTGACATGGTCTTAGAAGTGGACTGGTTAAGAGGTCTGGGATCAATTGTGTGGAATTTTTCAGACTTGACCATGAAATTCAATTTCAAAGGCAGTGCAGTCCAGTTTCAAGGAATACAACCTCCAAAAGAGCGCCTAGAAGAAGAGGAACATGATCCAAAGCTTCATAAAGGATCAGTAAAAGGATTATGGCTGCAACTTATGGGAGGGAAAGAAGACAAAAGCAAGAGAGTGGTGCACCCTGCAGTGTTAAAAATATTGATGGAATTTTGGGAAGTCTTTGCTGAACCACAAGGCCTGCCACCTCCTCGAAGCCATGACCATAAAATTGAACTCAAGGAAGGCGCTAAACCTACAATTGTCCAACCCTACAGGTACCTTTATTACCAGAAGGCAGATATAGAGCGTTTGGTGGCTGAGATGTTGAAAAGTGGAGTCATAAGAGGAAGCCAAAGTCCCTATTCTTCCCCCATGCTGTTGGTTAGGAAGGCTGATGGGAGTTGGAGGATGTGTGTTGATTACCGCACCCTTAATAAAGACACGGTAAAAGATAAGTATCCTATTCCTAACATTGATAAATTATTGGACGAGTAATATGGTGCTGAAGTTTTTTCTAAACTAGATTTGCGTTCTGGTTATCATCAAATCAGAATGCATAAAGATGATGTTCCTAAAACCTCTTTTAGGACCTATGAAGAACAGTATGAGCTTTTGGTTATGCCCTTTGGGCTTACCAATGCTCCCTTAACTTTTCAAAGTTGATGAATGAAATTTTAAGCCTTATTTGAGGAAGTTTGTTTTAGTGTTCTTTGATGATATTCTAATCTATAGTAAGTCAATAGAGGAACATTTACAACACTTAAGTATGGTGCTAGAGATTTTGAAGGCTCATAAGTTGTTTGCGAAAGAAAACAAGTGTGTGTTCAGCAGTTACGAAGTGGAATATTTAGGACACTTGATCTCTAAGGATGGAGTAAAAGCCTACCCCCAAAAGATTTCAGCTATGCAAAATTGGCCACTACCCAAAAATTTGAAGGCTTTGAGAGGTTTTTTGGGACTTACAGGATATTACAGGAATTTTGTACAAGGATATGGAGTCATTGCAGCCCCACTGACTGCCCTCCTAAAAAAGAACGCATTTGTATGGATAGAAAGAGCACAAACAGCCTTTGATAGGCTGAAACTAGCAATGGTTAGTCCCCCTGTCCTTAAACTACCAGATTTTTCTAAAACTTTTGTAGTAGAGTGTTATGCTTCAGGTGAAGGATTGGGAGCAGTGCTAATGCAAGAAGGTGGTCCTATTGCCTATCTAAGCCAAGTATTGAAAGGAAGGAATCTTATGCTATCGATATACGAAAAAGAGTTACTAGCCATGGTGATGGCCATTAGAAAATGGAGACACTATTTGTTGGGACAACATTTCAAGGTGAGGACTGACCAACAAGCCTTAAAGTATTTACTTGAACAAAGAGTTGGGACCTCTGCTCAACCAAAGTGGATTACAAAGCTACTAGGATATGACTTCTCTGTGGAATACAAAAGTAGGAAAACTAACAAAGTGCCTGACGCCTTGTCAAGAATTCCCCAGAATGAAAAACCTGTGCCACAGATTCAAGCAATCAGCATCATACAAACCAAATGGCTAGAGGAGTTGAAGAAGACTTATCCCCAAGATCCCCAGCTGCACGAGCTTTTCAACAACTACCATCAAGGAATCTTGGACCAAACTCATTACCAAGTCCAGAATAACCTACTCTTTTATAAGAGCAGGCTACAATTGGGAAGCTTGGTGCCATTCCAGCATGAGATCCTGCAGCAATTCCATAGCGGTCCATTAGGGGGCCATACAGGGGTGTATAAAACATATGCTCGAATAAAAAAGGAGTTTTACTGTCTTGGCATGAGGAGATATGTACGATCCTTTATTAGATCTTGTGGAAAGCATTCATCTAGCTGGTGTACTTCAACCCTTACCAGTACCCACCAACAATTGGCAAGGCATCAGCATGGATTTTATTGAGGGGTTGCTTTCCTCTGGGGGACGTACAATGATCATGGTGGTGATAGATAGATTAAGTAAATATGCTCATTTCATGTCAGTCTCACACCCATATACATCAACAATGGTGGCTATGATCTTTCTGGAACATTTTTAAATTACATGGGTTTCCTCTAACTATTGTGAGCGACAGGGATCTAATATTCATTAGCCAATTTTGGAAGGAACTATTCAGACTCAGTGACACATACCTCCTCCTCAGTTCAACTTATCATCCACAAACGGATGACCAAACTGAGGCGATGAACAAGACACTATGGGGATACTTAAGGTGTTTTTCAGTTGATAGGCCCCGGGATTGTTCGAGATGGCTATCCTTAGATGAGTATGCTTACAACACTTCTGAGCACACCTTAACTAAGGTTTCACCTTTTGAAGTAGTCTATGGTGGCCTCCTCCGGGAATGCTGCCCTATGAACCAGGTGCAACGCAAGTTCAGGCATTAGATGAAGAGCTTAAAGATCGAGACTTTATCCATAAATTGGTCCAAGAAAACCTTATAGAAGCACAAGCCAGAATGAAATTGTTTGCGGGCCGAAAAAGAACGGAACACGAGTTCGAGGTAGGTGACAGAGTTTACCTAAGGTTACGACCTTACTAGCAAATGTCCGTTGCAATGAGGCGGAACCTGAATATCTCCGAGATACTATGGACCATAAACTACACAAAAAATAGGGAAGGTGGCTTACAAGCTCAATCTACTGTCGAACTCACAAATCTTTCCCATTTTTCATGTCTCTTGTTTGAAGAAGGAAATTGGAGAACTGATGATGGCCCTCGCTGAGTTGCCAAGGATTGCAGCAGATGGGAATCTTGAACCCGAACCTGAGATGGTGTTAGAACGAAGAATGATCAAAAAGGGACGGAGAGCTGGTGCTAAACTTTTAGTTCAATGGAAAGGTATGACCAAAGAGGATGCAACTTGGGTGGATCGCGAAGAGCTCCTACAGCGATTTCCCACCCTTGAGGACAAGGGCTTCTAAAGAGGAGAGCTATGTTATGAAATTGCCCATTGTGTAAACCGCTCAAGCTAAGTGAGCCAGGCAATGTTTATGGGCTGATATGCTCATGGGCTTTATTTTATTTTTATTTATGTATTGAGTTTCAGTTGGGTTAGTTCATATAGCCATGTCTTCTGTTAGTGGTTAGTTAAGTAGATTAGTTGGATCATGGTCAGTTAGGCAGTTATGTCGTACAATGTCTGTGCTTATTTATTTCACTGTTTTTCATCAATGAAGTCAGATCATTTTGCTTACAAAGTTGGATTACAAAGTTGGAGGTTCAGGCCCCTCGAAATGCCTACAAAAATTACATAATTAGCAATCACCATAACAGCCAAGCACAAAAATTAGGCAATTTCCACAATTTGGTACCTCGACCAACGCAACAATTTTTTGGAAAATTACAGTTCTTGATTTGTTTTCCCGATTATATAGGGAAATTTGTTGAGGCTAAGAAAGGGAGAGAAGAATCATGTAAAAAATTGGAGAGATTTTAGTGAATTTTGAAGATTTTGGGTTGGTGGGATTTTGGAGAATTAGATGATGTGTGTGAAGACTGACATCCATTGCCTTTTGACCTCGTTGGTGATTAATTACAGTTTAGTCACTTCAATTTAAATAATGTGAAATCAAATTCCAAACATAGTTTATTGCAACATTTTTGTAAATGTCGCAATAGCTTAAGCTTTTGCAACATTTGAAAAATGCTGCAAAAGATAAATATTTTGCAATATTTACGAAAATGTTGCAAATGTTTAGGGGTCATTCTCTTTGTATTTCGATTTTAAATTTTGATTTTTGAATTTTTGTTGTTTGTTTTGGGATTGCTGAAAACATGTTCTCTTTGTAATTTTGAAAAACTGTTTTCAAAAATAGAAAACCGAAAAATGCGTTTACTTTGTAATTTTCTGATTAATTATTTTGTGATTTTTATATGTAAAAAAGGTTGATTTGTTGAATTACGTTAATTTTAATGTCAATAAATCAGTTATTTCTCTATGTCGATAAATTCATCATTAATAATGTTTCAGTTAAACAAAAATTTAACCACATACCAACAAAATCTTAACATAGATTTATATATAATGGAAAATTAACATAAGAACTTCAAGTGAAGGAAGTGTCTTATATTTACTAAATAAAAAAAATAAAAAAAAATCTTAACATAGATCTATATATAATGGCAAAATAACATAAGAATTTCAAGTAAATGAAGTATCTCACATTTATCAAAAAAAAAATTAACATGGATCTATATATAATGGCAAAATAACATAAGAACTTCAAGTGAAGGAAGTGTCTCACGTTTACAAAAAAAAAAAAAAATCAAAACGAGCGTTTTGGATTTTTTTAATATAAAATATCCAAAACGCAATAAACTCATTTTGAATTTCATTTATTTATTTATTTATTTTTTGTGTTTTGAAAAACTTATTTCTGAAAATGGGCAAAGCGAACGCGTTTTCAATATTTTCAAAAATCGAAAACTCAAAATGGACTGAAAACAGCAAAGAGAACAGGGTCTTAACCTTTTACAGCATTTTAAAAACACTGCAAAAGATAGGTATTTTGCAACATTTAAAAAACTTTGCAAAAGGTTAAAGTTTGAAATATCGTTGCAAAAGAGTAATTTCAACGTTGTAAAATATTCAACTTATCGCAACACTCATTAAACGTTGCAAAAATGGCTAAATCTCAAATATATGAACCAAATGCAACATTTCAACAATTGAATGTTGCGGTAGACCCCTTTTCAAAACATTCAACTACCAAATGTTTCCTTTTAAATGTTGCAAATGACCGTTTTTTTTGTAGTGATGAAACCATAACAAGAACTCAAATGGACAAATATCCAACTATATTGAAATTTGGGCATGGATTCCCCCTTTCTTTTGCAATCTGATAAGAATGTAATCTTATCATAAGCCCTACTTCATGCTTTTACAATATCACATTAATCCTTATGCATCAACATTAACATTAACATTAAATTTTAACATCATACCATATCATATCGAGAACAACAAATTTCACATAACTTTTCCTCTTTTTAACATAAACAAAAATAATAATTCGAAACATGTAAATGATAACTTAGCATTTATAAGAGGATAAGATTCATTCAAAGATAAACATAAGTTCATTGTAAAATAGGAAAGAAGTGGAAGTTCATTAACTAGATTAAAAAAAAGTTGGAATACAAGTTTTTCAATAGGCTAGAAATGCAAAGAAACAACAAAAAAAATGATTCACTCGTCCCCCGTGGAGGTGGATCATGTAGATGAATGGAGTAGAAATGGGAATAGAAGGCCTTGTGAGACATTTTCATATGCTCAATCATTTGTTGAAGAGAATCCATCCGACTAGTCATGGTAGTAGCAAGGGAACCAATGCGGCCGTTTAGAATATTGAATTGATTCTCATATTGATATCTACTGGGAGGTGGTGCAAAGTGTGGAATTGTAGCCGTAGGTCTTGGGAGAGGAGACCATTACCATCATCCTCAACCTCACCATCACTTTTCGGCATATCCTCTTTTGCCTCTTCTTCGGTGAATGACCAAGTAGTAGGCCCTGAAGTATTGTCAAACCCTTGTGTATGACACACCCATTGCCCAACACCTTGAAAAATTTTCATGTGTTCATCGGTGTTAAGGTTGATGATATCAATGTGTTTAGGTTTAAGAATAGGCTTATTTTCCAAAGACTCATTTAAACGTTCAAAGATTTTAGTAAAAATCATGTCGTATGATAAGCCTAGAACACGAGGAGGAGAGTTGACATGTTAAAATATGTTTCATGAAGATGTAAGAGAAGTCAAATTTTCATCCAACGAGTAGAGAATCAAGTATGAACAAATCAATGTGATGAACATCTTTGAAGTGGCCACTCCTTGGAACAATGATATTTGCAATTGCAGGATGGAGAATTTTGCAAGGAATGGTGAGGTGATTTAGGTTCAAGGTCATTGTGGTAGTAAGGGTTCGATTGGTGACACGACTACAAGCTTCAAGCTCATTATACCCTTCAAATCAAGCTGGATAATCTTGGACATATGTAGATTTACACAATCTTCTAAACTAAGGATTTCATGAATAAGGGGTCGATCAAAAGTAATGTGTATGTCCTTGATTTTGCACGTAATGTGGTCTTGATAAAAAGTAAGCTAGGTAAGCATTTTTTAAAATTGAAACTATATTTTTCCATCGAATACCCTCAAAATAATCCTCAACATGGAAAGATGGAGCATTTATATAGAAGTCAAAAAAATCGACAGACTTACCAATTAAGATGGGACAATTAGTGAATCAATCAGGAAATAGGGTGTACTTTCCTGTTGGATGAACGAGCTTCTCCCTTCTTTCACTTCTTCTTTGGAGGCATGTTGCAATTTTTCGATTTTTACTAGGTATGAAATTTTGGATATTAAAATTTCGAAATAATAATGAGTGTAAGTGAGTGAAAATAAGTACAAACAATTATTCTTGAAAGGTTTTTTGAATATATTAAGTATTTTGGTAGGATTTTGAGGAAATATTGAGCTTTTCGGAAGTATGGAGAAGAAAGTGAGTTTTCAAGGATTTTGGACAAAACTTGTGAGATTTTTGCTTCAAAACTTGTAAGAAAGTGATGGATTTTTCAAATTTATGAGTGGATTCGTGATGGGTTGAAGTTTTGAAGATGAATATGAAGATGGAGAAGAGATAAAATTCAAAGTTAGGGTTTGAAATTGAGAAATTAGGGGATGAATGTGATTCAAGAAAACATGACTTTTGATTGGGCTCATATTACAAATCAACTACTATCCCGAGCGCGTACAAGCAGACAATGAAAACCTGAGTTCAAGTGTGGAATTTATTCTACGAGTTCTTTAAAAAGCGTGGTATTTATTCCACAAACAGAGAGTTAGAGGTGGCAAAACGAGCCGTCAGCTCGGCTAGTCAAAAAACGAGCCGAGGGCGGCTAGACTCGCCATTTAGGCAAGCCAAACGTCCACGTTTCCCACGAAGTTCAACGAGTGGCTCGTTTCCCACTAGCCACTCGGCTCACTGGATAGTTTGAAAACAAAAAAAAAATTATTTTCACGATCTCTCAACTCTTCTATACTCTCTATAATCCACCAAGCTACTACTACAAGTTGTACAATTATTACATACTTCAATTCAATCGCTCCATTTTCATTACATAAATTTAATTATATACATTTCATTTCAATCTCCCAATTCTATTTCTAACCATTTATTATTTATATAATTACACATATTTCATTTTCAATGTTCTTAGCACTTCAAGTCTTCACCTACTACTACACTACAAATTCTACAATTACACACATTTCAATTTTTATTTCAAATTTTCAACTACAAAAGAATGAATCCCAGAAGCCAAATATTTGTTAATGAATTGTTTGATGGTCCACCTGGATTTGGGGATGGCTCAACACCACAATCTCACGCTTAGTCTCACTTCAATGATGAATTTGCCGATCTCAACTATGTTCAAATTCCTGAAAATCTTGAAGAAGTTGCACTTAATCAACGAATCGACTTAGATGATGTTGAAGTCTTAGAAAATGATCCCGATCTTCCTGACGCAAAAGGGAAGCGAAAAGCTGCAAACCATACGAAGAAAGTTGCAAAGTGTTGGGATTACTTCAAATTGTGTAAATTGGGAAAAAAAAAATGAATCGTCACCGGAAGAGTTCAATGCAGTGTGCATATACTATGCACAATAATTGGCATGTCAAAAGGGTATTGGTACTACACATCTCAATCGTCACTATAGCAAGCGTGTTACCAAACACGGGTTTGTCGAATCAAATCAAATTCAATTACGATTTGGTTCATCCGTTAGTGGTTCTGTTGCTGGATCTACTACAATTTCAAATTGGATGTATTCCGAACAAGAGAATTGAACTGGCATGGTTCAATTTGTTGCGGGGCGAAGTTGCCACTAAGCATATTGGACAACGAACAATTTGTTACGTACATCAAACGGTATCTTCAACCTAGGTACGCTAGTATTTCTCGAAACACTTTGCGTGCCGATACTATAGAATATTTTACTAAAACTAAGAAGCAATTAATAGTCGATTTAAATAAATATAGCGGTGTTATTTCTTTTACTTCCGATCTTTCGGAAGGAATTAACAAAAAAAGGTTATATTGTTGCAACTGTAAACTACATCGATCCACTTTGGGTTATGCATAAAAAAATTATTGCTTTTAAAATTATAGAATTTCTTCATAACGCACCCAACATATTTAATGCTATACTGCAAATTGTTAGAGAATATGATTTTTTAAAGTAAAATTCGATCATTTACTTTCGATAATGCTAATGTAAATAAGGTTATAGTGGATAAGTTATGTAGAATTCTTAATTTGGGTTTTGGTGATTTTTTATTTCATGTTAGATGTTGTTGTCATATTTTAAATTTAATTGTTCAAGATGGAATGAAGCATATTAAAGATCAAACGGATGGAATTAGAGATGCATTAGTGTACATAACTATATCACCGATTAGAAAACAATACTTTGAAAAGATGTGTTCACAATACGGTTTAGATGCTAAGAAATTTATCCCGACGTAGGTCATAGGTGGAATTCTACATATTTGTTACTTAAATCTTGTGAAGGTTATGAACACATAACAAAAGAATATTATAATAGTAGAACACTTAGGAATGATGATGATCCTCTATTAATAGAATTAGATTGGGAAGCTGCTTTCAAAGTCAAAAGATTTTTGACAAATTTTTGCGATTCAACCAACATATTATCTGGGGTATATTACCCAACTAGTTCAAGATTTTTTGAACGTCATTATGTTGTTACAAGAACTTTTTATAGATATTGACATGACACATTTTTTGTTGACATGATAATTTCCATGAAAATTAAATTTAGAAAATATTGGGAATATTTACCTATGTTATTTCCTTTAGCATGCGTAATAGACCCGGGTTACAACTTAAAGGGTACGAAACTTCTTGTTTCTAAAATCAATAACTCATTGATTTTGAACATACTTAATGTATCGATACCTAAAAGAAAACATAAACTTCTTTGGACTTTAATGTATCGATACATGAGGTTAATCTTTTACAAATAGATGACATATCAAGAACTGTTCACGTCAAATTATCATTTTTAATACATGTAAATGAATTTAAGATCATATAAACAAGGACAAGAGTTATTGATGCAATTCCTTTTGGAAAACGCGACAAAAATGTGGAATAACGAATTGAAAATGCAGAAAATGTCTAAATTCAAAAATATAAGAATAAAACAATAAAAGGAAAGGTTTAAACGATATGACATTGACCCAAGACTCTCGACTCAATGAATTAATGATGTGGAACAAGAACAAATGTTTTCAAATGCCACAATGGATGTTTAATTCCTTGATAATTTCGGGTTTGGAACGCCATGAAGATTCAAGAATCTTTGATAAGTTCGATGGGTTGTTCCTGAAGAACAAGAAAATGAATCCTCACTTTTCATAAAGAAAACTTTCAATTAATACAGTCAAAATATCAAAATTGTTTACAATAATGAATGAAAACACAATATAATGTCAAATACACACATAGGCTAACCCTAGCTGCAAACGAGTTTAAAATAAAATTAATAATTAATTAAAATGGAAAACAATAAAAATTTCTTGAAATTTTGAATCGGTAGAGCCACGCGATTGTGTGGGCATATGTCGCGTGATCGCGTGGTAGGGTCAATTCACTCTCGGGTCACTTTTTTGACTCCTCAATCGATCTCTCCTCCTATTACACCAAGCAATCACATGGTTGAAGTTTCAGCTCTTTCTTCGTCCCTTTGAATTGCATTGGTCCAATTTGATCCTCAACTTGAGCCAAACATGAAACTTACTCATTTTTCCCTTGAGATTGCTACTGCACCCAGGTAACTTGATCTCTCCTTTGACTTCTTTCCTTGGATCACATCATCCCACTCTCTTGAAAAGGATTCGATCTCGAATCTGCAACTTGTCCAATCCTCTTGTAAGTTCTAAATTTGTTTGCCATTGGAGCTTGTTCATACTTGGGGCTTTCCTTCAACTTTTTAGGTTGTTCTCTCTTGCAAGTAACTTTCTTCCCGCCTTTAATTTAGTGACTTGATTTTGGTACCTGCAAAATAAAATTAACCAAACCAAGGAGGGACTTATTAGTATGGTCAAGTGAAAGGATTGGTTCCTTATACATTAAGCTTTGGGCACAAAGACTCATTTTGCAGGTGGACTCTCTTTCCTTTTTCGCTTTGCACTCATGCTCTCTTTTTCTAAGGTTGTGGCCTCCACTCTTATTTTCTCATTTTTAATGATCAATGTACCAATTAGAAAAATTTTAAATTGTTTATGTACAATTTTATGTGATTATTTGTTTTATTACTTAGGCATGCTCTTCTCTATTTAATTAAGTTGTAATTGGCCTAAATTGCATTAAATTGAAATTGGGGAAACTGTTTTAGGTCATTTTTGTAAAAATTATGAAAATTTTGCATTTAAATTACCAAATTGAGGAGACTAGGGACTAAACTTGCAAATTTTAAAAAAAAAATCGAAATTTAACCTAAAACTCCCCTCCTAAATTTCCCGACTCTCTCTCTCTCTCTCTCCCATCCCTCCCTTGTTGCTCACCCTTGTAGTCTTCAACCACGCCACCACCACCACCTCGCGTCGACAGCCATAATAAGCTCCTCTCTTTCCCTCCTTCACTAGTAGCACCCGATAAACACGCAGAAGGCCCCAGCAAGGAAGTGGAAAGACCATGAGTAGACGGCCGGCAGCCCTTGAGGACCGGGTACGCTACAAAAAAGGCGCCTTTTTTTGTAGCGCACCCGGTCCTCAAGGGCTGCCGGCCGTCTACTTATGGTCTTTCCACTCCCCCCCCCTGGTCGTCCTGCTCCTCAAGGGCTGGCAGCCTCGTTTCCAGGAAGTTGATTTTTGTCTTCCGCAGGATTCGAACTATGTACCTAGGGGTTTAGTACAATGATTCTTAGAATCCTCTCGTGTTTTTCCCTCTAATATACTCACCACTCTTACTTCTCTAGTTCTCAATGAACCAACCAAACTAGTTAAGGATTTGATCTCTGTGGAATTAACCCCAAAGCTCAAAGAGAAGAATTGAATGAGAACAAAACAACAATGGAAGAATGAATTGAAAATTTTCAAGTAGGTGATTTTCTTGAAATAGAAATTTTGATTGCACGAACAAAGAATGAATTTAGCGTAGTAATGGACAATAAGAAACTATCAAGAATGTAGGAAATATTATAAAAGATATCAAGAAAGGTCTTCTTGAATTTGGAATTGTGTTCTTGACCTTGATTTTCAATAATAATCACTTGTATTTTATTTTTTTTGCTAATCAAGAACAATCAACAAGAACAAGAATTGAAATTGCAAACAATCTTGAATTAGTGAAGAGTTTCCGAGAAATCCAAGAATTGAATGAAACTTCAATATAGGAACAAAAACGAAAAAATTCAAAACAAGAAATATGAAAAGAATTGGATTTAGAGACCAGCTCTGATACCAGATGATGTGATCCGTTATGGAGATCATGAAGAACACGTGGAAATTAGCCTCGAAACGTCGGAAAGACCCAAATCCAATTGGTAGACGATAACAATGCAACCCCGACCTCATGACGCAAGAACTAGGGGTATATTAAACCCAAGACACGTTACCATACGGAGATAAGAACCACAAAGGGGTGAACGCCACAAATGTTGTCTAATCCTTTGATAAGTTCGATTTGTTCGTTAAGAACGAATAAGAACAAGGGAATAACTCACCTTTAATTGTCAATAATCTCAAAGTTATGTTTGACAATGGAAAAGAAATATAATATAGCCAAAAACGTGGAAAGAAATAAACCCTAGCCGCAAAACAACAATTAAAACGCGGTGCTAGTTACGACCGTAACTTATGACTTTACGGTCGTAAGTGTCCCTCGGGTCCAAAAGTTGTTTCATTTCTTACATCCGTGACTTAGGCTCTTACGGTAGTAAGTTACATACTGAAACAAAATCCCACAATTCAATTACGGCCGTGAAAAGGAAGTTTACGACCGTAAGTCCATAATTCATTGGTTGTCACCTAGAGCAACACTATCTATCTTGCCGTCTGAAGATCCTCGCCAATCCCCCTTATTTCTTTGTCTACCTGAAATGTTAGATATCCTAGGGATGAGCATGTGTTTGTCCAATAAGTAGAATATGGTGTGCATTTGTTATTGCACATAGATCAATTATCCTCATGTATTCAAGTCAAATCAAAATTATATATTCAAGATCAATATAAATGTGTGTATGTGTGTGTGCGCGCGCTCTCGCGCATGCATATTAATCAAGTCAAGTCAAGCGCATATATTCAATACTAGTGCAAGTGCATATATTTTCAAGAAAACATGACTTTTGATTGGGCTCATATTACAAATCAAATACTATCCTGAGCTCACATGAGCAGGTAATATAACCATGAGTTCAAGTGTAGAATTTATTCTACGAGTTCTTTAACAAGCGTGGTATTTACTCCACAAACAGAGAGTCAAGATCCCTAAAATTCATTAACAAGCGGAATCACATTGTGATCAAGTTTCTGGACTCCATGACACGAATATCAAGACAAGCAACATAGGCATATTAACAAGCGAGATATAATGTCTTTAATATCATGCAAAAAAAAAAAAAAAATCATTTTCATGCCATGTATACGAAAAACATGAAAATCTTTTTAATGCAATGAAATAACTTTAAACGTATCACAAAGTAGAATTTAAGATCACATAATCAAGTACAAGTGTTACATTACATGAATAATTACAAGTGTTAATAACAATATCTATGTGTTCAAATAACAGCAATTGGAACAATGGTTTATTCAAATAATATTAATCAAAGTTTTAACTCGTGATGAAATAAACATACTTAATGTATCGATACCTATAAGGAAACAGAAACTTCTTTGGACTTCAATGTATCGATACATAAGGTTAATCTTTTACAAATAGATGACATATCAACATCTGTTCACGTCAAATTATCATTTTTAATGCATGTTAATGAATTTAAGATCATATAAAGAAGGACAAGAGTTATTGATGCGATTCCTTTCAGGAAACGGGACAAAAAATGTGGAATAACGAATTGAAAAGGCAGGAAAGATCTAAATTCAGAAATATAACAAGAAAACAATAAAGGAAAGATTTAAACGATAGGACTTTGACCCAAAATTCACAACACAATGAATTGACAAAATTCACAATGCAATGAATTGACAATGTGGAACAAGAACTAAGGTTTTTGAAAGCTACAAGTGATGTCTAATTCTTGATAAGTTCTGGGTTGAAATGCCACAAAGATTCAAGAATCTGTGATATGTTTGATGGGTTGTTCTTGAAGAACAAGAAAATGAATCCTCGATTTTCATAGAAAAAAACTCTCAATTAATTTAGTCAAAATATCAAAGTTGTTTCCAATAATGAATGAAAACACAATAATGTCAAAAACGCTCCTAAGCTAACCTTAGCCGCAAAAGAGATCAAAATAGAATTAATAATTAATTAAAGTGGAAAATAATGAATATCTCGCAAAATTTTGAATCAGTAGCCACGTGATCTTTTGGGCATATGTCACACGATTGCATGTAGGGTTCAATTTTTGGACTCCTCGTGCGATCTCCCCCCTCCCCCCACAACTGGACCAGGCAATTGTGTGGCGACGTTTTGACTCCTTCATCCATTTGAATTGCATTGATCCAATTTGATCCTCGACTCGAGTCAAACGTGAAGCTTGCTCATTTTCCCTCGAGATTGTTGTTGCACCCACAGTAACTTGATCTCTCTTTTGACTTCCTTCCTTAGATCACATCATCCCCCATTTCTTGAAAATGATTCGACCTCGAATCTGCAATATGTCCAATCCTCTTGTAACTTCTGCATTTGTTTTGTACTGGATCTTGCTCATACTTGGAACTTTCCTTCAACTTTTTGGGCTATTCTAACTTTCCTCTAGCTTTGATTTTGACTTGATTTTGGTACTCGCAAAACAAAATTAACCAAACTAGGGAGGGACTTATTAGCATGGTCAAGTGCAAGGATTGGTTCGTTGTACATTCACCTTTGTGCGAAAAAAAAAATCATTTTACAGGTGGACTGTCTTTTCTTTTTCGCTTTGCATGCATGCTCTCCTTTTTCTGAGGTCATGACCTCAACTCCCATTTTCTCATTTTTCACTACCACTCCTTTTCCTGAGGTCGTAGTGGGGCTCCTTAGGTGATAAAGGAGCAAGAGTAATTTTCTTTCTATCCTTCACAAATGAATATTGATTTTTAAACTCATCATGTACCACTCTCCTATCATGTTACTATAGGCTTCCCAATAAAATATGCCTAACATGCATAGGCACCACGTCACAAACCACATCATCCTTGTACCCCCTCCAATAGTAAACTTAACCTTAACCTTCCTGTTCAGCTTAATTATCTCGACTTGGTCAACCATTGCAATTTGTAAGGATTATGATGCTTCATTTTAGGCAACCCCAATTTCTCAACCAAAAAGAGTACTAACTACGTTTGTATAACTCCCCTCATCAATCGCCATACCAAAGACCTTTTTATCCACTACGCCCATTAGCCTATTATTTGGACATTGGGATGCTATATGACCCAAACCCAAACCCAAACATTTACAACACTTAATGTTCCCATCCTTAGTAGGTTAGAAATTTAAGATATTTTTACTTTTTGTTGTTGGTTCCTCCCTCCCTTTCTGAACATACTCTCCAGTATGCTTCCGCTTTGGTTGTAAGGTGTGATAAGATATTGGTGAGTGTCTTGCTGCACCCTTTTGCTTCAGTTGCCTCTCCACTTTTATTTACATATGCACCATGTCTTCCAACTCCTCATAGTTGCCTCCCTGTCCTCCACAATATTGGCCCTAATTATGGCCACTTCCATGTCATTATTATGGTACTCCTTCACACTCTTAAAACCTTGTGGAAGCCCCTACAACCTTTGGTAAATATCCTTATGATAGTGGCTTGTGACCAAACTCTTCCTCATTATAGCTTTCATCTCATCCCATGTATCTATTGGTCTTTCACTATTTTTCCTCCTACCTATCACTTATTGATTCCACAACTCCACTACAGCTAACCTCACCTTTTTTTTTTCCTCCGAATAGTTATGGCACTCAAACATCAACTCCACCTTCTTCTCCAATCTTAAATAAGCTTCCGGGTCACTCCTCATATGGAAAGATGGTACGGTAATTTTTATATTTCCTAGGACCAAAGCACCATATCATTAGATTGAAGAAGCACCAACACTTAAAACTTAAAAACACCACATCAAAGCAGCAACACCACTTCTAGATTGGCGGAGTGGCGTAGCTGTTGCCTTCAGGAAAATAGTAGCGTTGCGGTTACCTTCAAATCGCCACTGCCATGGGGTGTGACCCTGTGTGGAAGAAGGAGAACGTGGTGATATGAAGAGTTGCTACAATGATCTAGCGGCGCCATCCCTGCCTCTAGGAAAATAGCGTCGTCTTAGTTACCTTCAAATCGTTGTTGCATTGGGGTGTGGTCATGGCTGGAAGAAGACGGAGGTGAGCCTGAAGAACTTATTGTGTGTGTGTGTGTGTGTGTGTGTGTGTGTGTAAGAGAGAGAGAGAGAGAGAGAGAGAGAGAGAGAGGATGGAATCGATGTGGCGTTGCCGTGCTTCTAGGATTGTTACAATGAAATTGTCATTGCGAGCGATGATTTTGCCTACAAAGTTTGTACCAATTGCAGAGGTCGGCAAGCATGGGTAAAGGGAAGAAGGCGGAGGAGGGGGTCTTGACTCTGAGAAACCAATTGAGACAGAGAGACAGAGAGTAATTAAGGTTCATTTGGCGTAAGATTGGAATATAGCTGAATATTTAATTTTAGATTATTTTAATTTATCAATTAATTATTGGAATCTTGGGTCCCGTTCTCTTTGCTGTTTTCAGCCCGTTTTGAGTTTTCAATTTTTGGAAATATCGAAAACGCGTTCACTTTACCCATTTTTAGAAACGCGTTTTCCAAAACATAAAAAAAATTACAAATGAAACTCAAAACAAGTTTATAGCGTTTTGGATATTTTTGTGTTAAAAGTCCAAAACGACCAAAACACGCGTTTTGGATTTATTTATTTATTTTTTATTTTTTTGGTAAATGTGAGACACTTCCTTCACTTGAAGTTCTTATATTATTTTGTCATTATATATAGAGACATGTTAATATTTTTTTTTTATTATTTTTTTTTAAATGTGAAACACTTCATTCACTTGAAATTCTTATGTTATTTTGTCATTATATATAGATTTATGCTAAGATTTTTTTTTTTTTTTGTGAAAGTGAGACACTTCCTTCACTTGAATTTCTTATGTTATTTTGTCATTATATATAGATCCATGTTAAGATTTTTTTATTTTTTTATTTTTGTAAATTTTTTTTTTATTTATTATTTTTACATTTTTTTTGTAAAAGTGAGACACTTTATTCATTTGAAATTCTTATATTATTTTGCCATTATATATGATCCATTTTAAGATTATTATTTTTTTTTGTAAATTTTTTTATTTTATTTTTTATTTTTTATTTTTTTTATTTTGTAAAAGTGAGACACTTCCTTCACTTAAAGTTCTTATGTTATTTTGCCATTATATAGATCCATGTTAAGATTTTTTTTTTTGTAATTTTTTATGTTTTATTATTATTATTATTATTATTATTATTATTATATATATATATATATATATATATATATATATATATATTTTTTTTTTTTTGTAAATGTGAGACATTTCATTCACTTAAAATTCTTATGTTATTTTGCCATTATATATAGATCCATGTTAAGATTTTGTTGGTATGAGGATAAATTTTTGTTTAGCTGAAACAATATTAATGATGAATTTATTGACATAGAGAACTAACTAATTTATTAACATTAAAATTAATGTAATTCAACAAATCAATTATTTTTTACATATAAAATATCAAAAAATTACAAAGTAAACGCATTTTTCAGTTTTCTATTTTTAAAAACTGTTTTCCAAAATCACAAAGAGAACATGTTTTCAGCAATCTCAAAACAAACAACCGAAATCCAAAATTCAAAACAAAATCCAAAATCGAAACACATAGAGAACGACCCCTTAATTATCACTTTATATTTGAAATTTTATAAATTTGATCTTATATTTAAATTTGATTCTTATAAAATAGGACTACGTGTAATTTTCACATAAATCATTAACGTTATCCAACACGAATTCAGTGTTTGCGCTATTGATAAATAAATAAATCACTTTTTCACCAAATTTATTTTCGAAAAAAGAATTTATAATTATACCATGGTGAGGGTTGTGGGTATAACTAGCAAAACTCCCCTGAAAAATCTAACCCCACATTGACCAATTTATCTTGCATGGACTTGAAATTTTAGGGCTGAGTTCTTTTTGTGTTTCAGTTTCCTGTTTTCATTTTCGAAAATGTTTTCTATTTTCCATTTTCTGTGACCTTTTTCGAAATTGCAGAAAACGCGTTTGGTTTGTTATTTCTGAAAACTGTCTTCGAAAATGAAATGTTGGAAAACACATTCTGTTTAAAATTTTGAGCAAAATTATGTCCGTATACTTGTAATTATATTTCTTGTGAATATAAATGAAATAAAGATGTCATATTTGAGTTGCACAACAAAAATAAATGAAATAGCCTCAATCACACAATTTGGTTATGTCAAAAAAGTTCAAAAATTCATGTAGCCATTCTAAAGTAATCGTTCCATTTAATAGTTTATATATATACATCCTTCCAGTAAGCACTCATAACGTTTAAAATTTAAGTTTCAATAAAATTTGCAAAAATCAATTTACGTTAATTAATGATGCCCTTACAAAATAAGTGTCTACAATACAAAAGTAAAAAAGAAATGTTTAATAATTAAGCACATGATATATCATCAGAAAGATGGTTGAATTTGGAGTTCGACACAAAAAACGGAGTGTAATTCAAAGTTGTACATCAAAAATTATACATGTTTGGAGATAATGACCTATAAAGCAAATACGAGAAGGACTAAATTGAAAGAAAAATAAAATTTGAGGACTAATGTGTAAGAAAATCTGAAGTTCAGGGACCTAAGTTGCAAATAAATTTTAGGATTAAAATGACAAGTTTGAAAATCAGGGATCAATAATGTAATTAAAAATAATAAATTTTGACAAAATTCAATTTTTTTTGATTAATTTAATTTAATTTTTTTTAAGTGAAAAACGAGTATTTTCATATTATAGGTATAATTTGTGAAAAATGCGGAAAATGTGAAATTTGTTATAAAATCATCGAAATCATAAGAACAACATAGAGAGAGAAATGGAGAGAGTTTAGAGGAGAGAATTTCTCTTCAAGAATTGGTGTAATAAATTGGTAAGTATAGGCTCCTATTTATAGGAGTGGACAATGGCACAATCGTAATATTGTAAAGTTTACAGGGATATAATGGTAATGTCATTCACATATATACATTATTTATAACACTCCCCCTTGAATGACATATTACGCAATTGTCTGCCTCGTTAAAACCTTGCTAAGAAAACCCAATGGGATAAAACTTGAGCGAAGGAAAAAGAGTACAGTTGCTCCCCCTGATATTGGCCATCGTCAATCGTTGAGTCTTAATGTTCAAGTAGAACAAATCATGTATTGAATCTTTGAAGTTCTTCAGTGCTTCAGTGCTGCCTCGTTAAAACCTTGTCAGTAAAACCCAATGGGACAAAATCTGAACGAAGGAAAAAGAGTACAGCCGCTGCCTCGTTAAAACCTTGTCAGGAAAACCCTGTGGGACAAAACCTGGACGAAGGAAAAAGAGTACAGCATGACAGCATGATTCTCCCCCTGAAGTGTGCAATCAAGTATTCATGAACCTTTTGAATAATGATATCATCTTTCTTCTGGAATATATATGAAAATCTTCTTGTGTGTAGTCGATATCATAACATTCTTCATAAGATGTGTATGATTTTCTTCATTTGTTGATATCATTCCAGTATAACAATGTGTTGCTGAATTATAGCTTGTTGATAGCTATGATGATGCCTCAAAAACCTTGCTAGGAAAACCCTGTGGGACAAAACCTCAGCGAAGGGAAAAAGAGTGCATTATTCTCATTAATTTTCATCAATACGCCTCAACTGTTGCCTCATTAAAAAACTTGCTATGAAAACCCTGTGGGACAAAACCTCAGCTAAGGAAAAAAGAGTGCAACGCGTATTTATTCCTTTCATGGAATATTACATGTATATTGGTGCAATCACGAATCTTTTCATTGTATTTTTCACTTCTGGTGAATAATCAAATTTAGAATTCACTTCTGGTGAATAATCAAATCTATAATTCACTTTCATAGATTGCATCTTTCACTTCTAGTGAATAATTAAATATTCATTTTCAAATTCACTTCTAGTGAATAATCAATTTCAAATTCACTTCTGGTGAATATTCATTTTCGTATTCACTTCTAGTGAATAATCAATTTCCCAGATGTCATAAATAGTACACTCCAATTTCACTTTCAACATATTATATCATGGAGTCATTTGTATCATTCTATAGTGATACTAATCTGGGCATATTGAATCTTTCAATGATTTATACATGTATGTTCTTGCACTTTATAAACTGCAATTTCTAATTTTGCAGGAGCATAATCAATCATTGAAATAGATATCAATTTCGACATATAATCTACAATCATTTTACTTGAAATCCCAACGTACCGCGATCAACTGGTACATCAAAGAATACTCCCAAAGTACCGAGATGAGAATCATACATTTTGATCTCACTCATTGGTATATCAAGGAGCTCAAGCTAGTGATTTAGACTATAGTCTATCCACCATATGTCATGCCAGTTCTATGAAAAATTTCGCGCGCAACTAGTCGTCTTTTACGACTGTGAAATATTTTTCATTTGTACATATAATTACTGGCTTTACACATTTAAGCATTTGGACTTCAGGTCCTTGAACAATAATCCCTACATTAGGGTTTCATACTTGGCCAAAGAATTATGATTTCATCAATCTTATTTCATAAGAGGGTATGCAGTCGACTTATTTATCGATTCCATCTCAATATAACGTGGAGAGATCTCTTTATATGTTCTATCATCAGGTACCTGAATATCTCATCATTTGACTATGTCCCTTTTACTTACTTTGAGTATTTAGCCTCAAAGGAATCATTTCAATCATTCAAGAGATATTTATTTTTGGAATCGATAGTCATTATGCTTCAGGCATAATTACGCTTCAGGCGTGTTTTCACCATAATGTTCTCAAATATTATCAATCGGCTAAAATGCCATAACACATGTCATTCTTTTAGGGATGTAATTTCAATCATATATCTCAGTGCGCTTTGGTGGAGTGTATGCATATCGCACTTTTACAAATAATAAAGCTTCTTGAGCTATTCCCTGTTTGACATAGAATATTGTTGTATGATAAACAATTTCTGAATAAGTTATTCTCATAGAAAATAATTTGGAACTTTTGATAATCTAACCGTTTATTATAGAACTTCTGGTTCTATACGGTTTTATTTCATTTCTATGTATGAATATTTGATTCAATACAATATCGCTAAACTTCTGGTTCAATACAATGTATATTTCATTTATGAGCTTCTGGTTCATACTATATACATATTTCACTTGTACGTATGAACTTCTGGTTCAATAAGATATTTCACTTGTACATATGTATGAACTTCTGGTTCAATACAACATTTATTTCATCAGTATTCTATATAGTTCAAATCAGTATACCTTTATTACTTTTAGTATACCGAAAAATCAGGTACAATATCCAAGGAAATATCTCATAATCTCAATCTTGTCGCCAAATCTTCCCTTATATCGAAAAAGGTAATGGCATATTATCTCACCTTTTCAATAATTTATTCCATTATTTCTTGATGGAATCCATATCACTGACACGCGGAGCCGCCGCTCTTTTACGCGTTGAATAATGCATTTAAATAGATGATTTGGGAAGAAGGCTAGATCCATCAAAAATGGATATCATACTTTCAAATATTCGCAAATATTATTCCAATCTTCCAGTAAATGATTTGAGAAAAATTTATCGAATTAGGCTCGAAAGATTGAGGTTGCTGATGGATCATGGCATGCCAGAAGATGTTCGCTGGTTGATCGAAGCAAAAGTTCGATTAGCTGGTGAATTACCAGATTCATTTTCTAAGCACAAGCCTGGCTTAGGTAAGAGTACTTTTGCAAAGAAGCGAAGAGCAAAAAGATTAAATAGTTGCTACAAATGTGCTCGATGGACATGTGATACCCGTTGTAAATCAATAGGATATTCATCCATAAATCGAGATGATAAGATAGACTTCATTAAGGGTGGACTGAGTAAGGAGTCATTGGATGATATCCGATTGACTCTTGAGACGCACCCTAGTGGATATGTGCAGCGTGAGCTACTATCTTTATGGGCTAAATTCATCAGCGATAAAGAGAGATATAGTCTCAAAAATATAATAGCAAAAGATCCTGTTTGCCATGCTGTTATAAACAATGATGCTTTGGCTATGCAGCATTAATACAAGGTAAATCATTTGATATATATGCACATATAAAATATTTTTTCTGTTTCCTTTCACGAGTTTTGATAAAGGCTGGTTAAAAATATTAAATCGCCGAAAGGTGAGTAGGATGATTTTGTCAAAAGTAAATCTTCACTTTTTCGAAAAACGACCAGTAAATAGTGAAGTTTTTCGGTTTTAAATAGCCAAACATTTTTTCATAGTTCATGCATCCCAAAATAACATTTTCCTTCTTTACTTTCAAAAATGGAAGGACCAAAATTTCGACAGATCAAAACTATCTGTGTATTTTGTGGATCAAAAGTGGGAAAAGGTTTTGGGTATCTAGAAGCAGCCGTGAATTTAGGAAAGAAATTGGGAGAGAAAGGTATCACTCTCGTGTATGGAGGAGGTAGCAGTGGATTGATGGGTTGTGTTTCACAATCCGCTCTAGTAGAGAAAGCAAGAGTGATAGGTGTTATACCTACTCCTTTAGCTGATATTGCAGGCAAAACACGAGGGCATGAAGTACAAACCTTATCTATCCATGAACGCATAACTTGCATGTTATATGGTTCTGATGCCTTCATAGCCCTGCCTGGAGGTTTTGGTACTTTAGAAGAAATCTTTAATATTACTTCATGGGCTCAACTAGATCTCCATACTAAGCCTATAGGGCTTTTAAATGTAAACAATTTCTTTGATGGTTTGCTAACATTTCTTGATTATGCTGTGGAACAGGGATTCATATCTCCATTTTCTAGGAGAATCCTTATTTCTGCTCCTACTATCGAGGAACTGCTGGATAAGTTGCAATCATATATTCCAATACAAGATCCAGCAGGAGTAAAGATAGATTGGTCGCAAGGAAGGGGAATCAAGCGAAAATGGAGTCCGGTTAATGTAAATTTATCTTTGTGAACTCTAGAATAGGTGGTGGTAGAGTACGGAGTATTCTCACTCTTGAGACACACCATAAATTTCTAGGATTTTATCAATGTATTAATCTTGTGTACCTCAAAGATTTAAAGTGGTAGAGTATGGAGTATTTCTTACTCTTGAAACACACTTTTTTCTTTATTTCCTCAAAAGGTCAGAGGTGGTAGGATACGGCTACTCCCGAAACACATCTCTAATTTTGAGGATCATAAATGTTTTCCCCTTTTGCATTTTGCATGTATGTCTCGTTTATGCTTCTTCAGGAGCAATAATAATATCATTTCAGTATGTTTAGATGATAATTTTTACTTCTTCTGGAGTAAATATGTACTTCTTCTGGAATATATAAGTGCTCGTGCAAGAACTTTTCCAGGCACTTATCATCTAACATTCATCTCATAATACTGATGAGATTATTTTCACATTAGCTATATCCGTGCTATCATGTGATATTATCTTATCATACATCAACATTCTCTTGTTGAATAATTTTCATCCACCCATTCAAATTCAGATATTGGTAACTTCTGGTACCATTGGATAAAACATTTTATTAATATTTATCAACCTTTTGGTAATGATAACTTCTGGTATCATTTGATAAAATATTTTCTAGCTTTAGTATTGATAACTTCTGGTATCATTTAATGAAGTATCAAATAACAATAATATTGTATATATATATATTAACAATAACGATACTGGGGTTATACCACCAAGTATATATGTTGACAACAACCCTCTAATATGTTAGAATTAACCAACAACTGAGGTGTTTATATGTATTCAATTGATATACCGACCATATAGGCGGTGTCAACGTGATGAAATAATTAAACCAGCCATATAGACGGTATCAACGAGATGAAACAATTAAACCGGCCATATAGGCGGAATCGACATAATGAAATAATTAAACCGGGTAAAGCCAACCATGTAGGTGGTAAAACCAACCATGTAGGTGGCAGCATAATATAATTCAATTGATCACATATTAATCGTTAATTTACGATTATTATACTTGTATGTATTATTAAGGGCAAAATCGTCCATATTTTAATATATTGCTCATATGAATAAATTGAAACCGTCAATAGGTTTAAAATTTAATTTAGAACAAACTTACTTTTGGTCCGAAGTTCAAAATCTCGTCAGGATTGCTCCAAAAACAGTTTTTAAGAAAACCGCCATGTTCGACCGCCGGAATATTTTAAAAACTGCACAAAACAGAAAAATAAGATCATAGAAAAATCCAATTCATCAAAACGGACAAACTGCCTTTCGTCATCGCCGGATCCGCCACGCGCCGCCGCCGCCGGCCGCCAAGCGCCGGTGATCGGAAAAATTAACCCATCACCATAATATGTGCCTCGGCGTCCTGAACATGCCGGTGGTCTCCGATTTTCCAAAAGATCAACCGTTTGGCCGGAATCATCATTTTTCAGTCCGCCAGCATCTTCTTCTCCGGACAATAACTTCCGTTTTAACCGTTGGATTTGCGTCAAATTTCAGTCGAGTCTTCTCCTAGAAAAACCCGTTGATATGCCGCTGGCCGATCGTCGATCGGAGTTCAGAATCGTCGGGAATAAGCATTTCAATTTTCGGTCAGATATCTGTTTTTGCACAGTTTTTCAGATTTTCTTCTTCGGTCGATATCTTTTGTTTCAGCCGTTGGTTCTGCGCCAAATTTTAGGCGAGTCTTCTCCTTGACAAGCCCGTTCTGATGGCGGTGGCCGATCGTCGATCGGATATCTGGATCGGCCAGAATCATTCTTTTTCAGTTTGAGAGAAAAGGAAACATTGGTTAGTAATAATCAGGTTTCTGATACAGAGGCTCATCATTTAGATGCAACTGTAGAGCATACTCCCGTTATTACTCAATTGGTTAGAGACTCGTGCTGATAACGTGTTATAAAATCATCGAAATCATAAGAACAACATAGAGAGAGAAATGGAGAGAGTTTAGAGGAGAGAATTTCTCTTCAAGAATTGGTGTAATAAATTGGTAAGTATAGGCTCCTATTTATAGGAGTGGACAATGGCACAATCGTAATATTGTAAAGTTTACAGGGATATAATGGTAATGTCATTCACATATATACATTATTTATAACAAAATTCACGTTTTTCATTTTCTTTATAAAATTTAAAAATATTTTCGAATTTTTTTTTAAAAAGTGCGTAAGGGCACATATTTTCAGCATTTTCAAAAATAAAAAACGAAAAATGACTGAAAAACGTGAAATAAAACGCTGCCTAGGTTTTGTGAACTGAATGTGACCAAAAACCACCTCTCCCACCGATTTCTTTGTCCCCTTTCCATATATTTCCTCATCTCTCTCGCTACCGCTCACAGTTTCTTGCAAATTCTTCTTCTTCGAGGTTTCTGATTTTTTTCTTAATTTTGTTCTTCTTTGAATTAGCATAAATTTTTATTTGACAGGTATTGTCATTCTCTTACCTCGATTAATGGTTCAATCTCCTGGTATTAGCTAGAGTCAGGCGATTTATGTTTTAACAACAATGGGCTTCATAAAATAATTAAAAGTCGGACAATGATTATAGCATCTTCATTTAGTTTTTATGGTTAAGTTAATGATATGCCAGATCGTGTATCTAATGAAAATATTTGTTTTTTGTTTGTTTAAGGTAATGGGTTCAAAATTTTTTAATTTTATTTCTGGATTTTCTGTTCGAGCTGAATTTTATATGTACTTTAAGATCCTGAAATCTGATTTTGTTCTGATCTCTTCCCTCGGCAATTTCTTTCTTTTTTATCAGATTCGATTTCATTTGGAGGATCGCCTGTATCAATGGTGAGCATATTTATTTTTCTCGTTTAAATTGTCCGGAGATAGAGAAAAAGAAACAAAGAGAAAGCTTTGGATGAAATGGCTGATTTGTTCTGTGATCTGATCTGTAGTACTTTTGTAGTGTTGTAATCAGGGGGGAGCTCCAGCTTTCTTAGTAGATGATCTCCAGAATGATTCAACAAATGGATTTCATTTAAAATTGGAAGGCCATGAAAAGGCTATTAACATTGGCCGCAATAAAACGGTATGGTGAATCAAAATTATGTTCTCTGTTTTTATTTTTTTATTTTTTCTTGTACACAATGGAAAACTTCTTTGTTATAAGCGAGTCTTCTGTCTCCCTATTCAGTATGTCATTGCTGGGACGGAAAATGAATCAACTCCGACCATTGAAGTTCGGATTTATGATAAATCTACTGATGAATGGTGAGTTTTTGATATTGACTCTAATTTATAGAAATTATTATTCCTCCAGAGGTGGCGTGATTGAACTCTCTATAAAAACTGTTCAATAAAAATTTCAGGGTGATCCCTATTGTGTTGGGAACAAAACCCAAGTCATCGAAGGGCCATACAGCTGTTCTTTTGGATGAAGACAGGATTTTGGTTATTAAGGGAAACTCCACTTCTGATGATTGCTTTTGGCTTCTCGAGGTTGGTACATCTTCCTTGCACGGACGATGAAAACCCGATATACTTGAATTTTTAGCCTGATGTATATCTAATTCTATGATCTTATGCTTATGTTATTACTATTAGTATTGTTCTAATCTTTAACCAGCAATTTTTGTACTTATTCTGCAGTTCAATACTGCATTTGTTCTAGAACAGAAGAAGAGATTGGAGACTGAAGTGGTTGCTTGGAGTAGAGGAGTTATTGGTGAAGCTGAAATACCCATTGTAATTAGTGGTCCTTCTGGAGTCGGAAAGGGTACCCTAATTTCGAAACTGATGGGAGAATTTCCATCAATGTTTGGATTTTCAGTAAGCCACACGACCCGTTCTCCACGAAGCAAAGAGGAGAATGGGGTGCATTACCATTTCACTGAACGTAATGTCATGGAGAAAGATATAAAAGATGGAAAGTTTCTTGAGTTTGCATCAGTCCATGGAAATCTCTATGGAACCAGTATAGAAGCAGTTGAGGCAGTCACGGATGAAGGAAAGGTATCTTTTGCTCCCCTGAAATGGATCCAATTTGTGCAGTATGTATAGTTCCTGTTAAATAAGAGAGGGAGAAGAGTTTTTGCTACTGAATTGTCCATTTATACAGTAACATTGACACAAGTATTATACATTTTATAATGTTTCTCTATCTTATGAACTTAAGGTAGTTTCATGTTCTGAAATGTAGAGATGCATCCTTGACATTGATGTTCAAGGAGCAAGTTCTGTGAGGGGTAGTTCTCTTAAAGCCATTTTTGTATTTATTAGTCCTCCCTCGTTTGAAGATCTTGAGGAACGCCTGCGTGCAAGGTGTGTTATTCTTGGACATTGATGGATGTTTGGTATGGTGGATTTAACAGTATTGGATAGAACTAAGTTTAATAATAATAATAATTGTATTGTCTCGTATAATCCTGTATATTAAACATGTACACATATCCTGAAGATTTTCTCTCCTAGCGTGAATTTTTGGTGATAAAAGTTCACCAATTGTGGGAACAGGAGGACTGAGACAGAAGAACAGATCCAAAAGCGGCTCGAAAATGCTAGGGCAGAGATTCAACAAGGAAACTCACCAGGCCAGTTTGATTGTATCTTGGTGAATGATGACCTTGAGACTTGTTACAAGGATCTTAAGGTGAGTCTTGCTCCGCACCTTATGCACCGTATATTTCATCCTAAAAAGAGTGACATCTGACATCATTTTTTTGATGCGTTATAGAAATTATTGGGCCTTGATGAGGGTGCTCATACCCCACACAAATTATGTAAGTGATTCAATCAATCAATGGTTTCACTTTATTGACCTCTTTTATTTTAAGTATGAAATTGGTACACCTTGAAATTGATCTTTTTTGGAGCTTTATTATAATTCAGTGCCAGAATTAGCTGAAGTGCAACTGGAGCATAGATATTCGAAAAATGATCTGAAGATCCTCATAAACTGTGGTGATGCAGAAGAAAACTCGTATAGAAACGTGTATGTTATATACAGCGAGACATTTAATAGTTTCTGGTTTTTTATATTCTAACTTCTCAAGTCTATCATGTAGGTTTTTGCTGGATATATCTTCAATTAAAGGTGGGGCACCAGGACGGACAAGGGGGTTGAACGTGCTTACCGTCATACCACCCATAAATGGCACCAAAATGTGAGAGAACATCCCAGCATCTCCATTAACGTTCTTTTCTTACGGGTTATCGTTCTTTTTATTTCCTATGTTTACTTAACTTGAAAGTGAATGAAGATTTTAAGATACTTTAAAGAATTGTATGATACTTCTTATTTACTAATATTTACATCCTTTTAAAGTATTATATTATATATAATTGTATTTTTAAAATTTTTATGATACTTAAGGTTTAAATTTGAGATAAAAATAGTGTAGAGTGCAACTCACTTCCACATGGACTTGTAATGATAATGATTTGTTGAGAGAAACTTAACCGAGTGTGTGTTATGGATGAAATTGTTGAGCCATGAGGGTGGATGGACAAGTGCACGTATTTCTCCTTTGTCCACTGCTCATTCTCATGTTTATTCATGAAGAAGTGCTGGAGGGAACAAAGTCACATTCTAATTCATTGTTTATGGGGATAATTCCTATCATGCTACAAGAATCGAATCTTTAGCATAAAATTTTACACTTAATTTATCTATCACATCAATTACAAAATCAACAGCTCATAAATTTTCGATGTAACTTTCGGTTGCATTTTTGGGTCTTTTCAGCTTTACAGTAATTACTAATTCCCGTGCACTGACTACTAATGAATGGCACAAATTGCGGAGGTGGGGTCGTCAGAATCCTGGGCAACAACTGACAAGTGGGCATTACAAATTGTGAAGGTGGGGTCTACAGAATCCTGGGCAACGCTAATCACTAGTGGCTGTTTGATGTTCTTTTCTTAATTTATGCTGTCACATGCCCCCATCCACTATACAAAGTACATTACACTTTCACCAACTTTTGTTACACCGAAATCACCACAAATTGACTAAAATGCTATTCTCCACTTTCCAAATGGAGCATTTGCCATAAGAAAACAATCGCTTTAAGTAGCAAGTTGGTCTTCAAAATTTCACTAAAACAAGTGAATGTTATATTACTGTTTTTGTTTACGAGTGGGTCTCCATTCTCCACTTTCCAAGTGGAGCATTTGCCATAAGAAAACATTTGCTTTAAGTAGCAAGTTGATCTTCAAAATTTCACTAAAACAAGTGAATCCTATATTATCGATTTTTGTAAAGAAGTGGGTCTCCATAAAGAAAAATGATACTTTTAAGTTTTATCTAAAAAATGTACCTCATATTTGACACCTCTCACATGGGGAGTAGGGCCCACGTGGTAAACAAGTAGGTCTCCTTAAGGGAAAATGATATTTTCACATAAAAAATGTACCTCCCCACACCCCATGTGAGAGAGGTATCAAATGTGAGGTTATTTTTTGAGATGATTGTATCATTTTCCCTCCATAAATGGATTCCTGATGGACGTAATGTCATTTCGTACAAAAAAAGTTGAACCGCAACTTTAAGGCTCCCATTCCCCCGTCCTTAGAGTTTTGTGGAGGAGGTAAATTAGGGGATTTGTCTCAATTAGTCAGGGTCTGAAGTTTGTCAACTGATTTTCACCACAAGGAGGCTAAATTCAAAACATTTGTCAGTATTCGAACCACCTACTTTGTAGCTATATATTTTGATTGTTTAAAGCATATTTATCAAGTCTAATGATTCGCCTTTGTTACGCGTGGATGTTGTTTCGCTCGTTACAGCAATTAAAAGAGATCAGACGAAAGTGTAAGAGATAAACCTCTTGAAATAAAGTCCAAAAAATGAACGTTTGCACTAAAGAAAGCTGAATTAATAGGATGCCTCCAATGGACAAAAGCACACAAATTAAACTAGGATAATTCTAAAATCTAAAATAAGAAAATTACAGCCCTTTTTTGGGAGTTTTGGTTTATTGGTCCTCTAAGCATCTGATTTTCTACAATATATACAAATCGATAGAAATTGGCTACTACTTTGAACATCTGATTTGCTGACATAGCTTCGTAACTTGTGATAATCGTTGTTCACTTTGCTTAACCGTCGTCACTCCCTTGCATTAAATAACTTTCCATGATCTTCCTTAACAGTTCACGTCATGGTAACTGCTCACGTGTGGCTCCGATAAACTTCCTTCGATCGTGGTGTAAGTTATGAAAATTGCCTCTTCATTCGCATAATCATCCAAACGTCCAGACACCACCATCATCGCCCAATTGCCCATATTTCTTCACATCACCCTGTTAATCGTAATGAGCTCTAATGTTTTTGACTCTCATATTGGGCTTTCGAATTGGGTAAATTTATGTGTCAACAATTACCTCAATATGGCTTGATTAACGCACAATTATTAATTTTGTCATGTTCAAAGTACTCTTTTCATGCCCCTTACAACTTTGGAATGGAATTCAAAGAAGCACAATATTCTAGGTGTTCTCTTCAACTTCTGCTTAGAGATGCCTTCTTTTTGGTGGCTAATCATTCGTCACATCAGCTATCAATATAAAAAACCATCATTACTGCCCTTCTTCTTCGTCGTCACTTTCACTCTTATCGTTCCTATGCTTTTTTACACTCATTCCTTCTTCTTAGAGAACGTTAAAGAAGATTACCTAGGTTATTGCTGCTAAAAATGTCACCTTTTTTTGATGATTTTCAATCTTTCCGAAAAAACCCTTTTATTGATTATGACTTCTTGTTGCCCATCGATATTGAAAATCGTCACTTCTACCTTGGTCCTGCCTTTAATGACCTTGATGTTGTTGGGCGATAATCCATCGCTCAAATGTTCCCTATGAGAATTACAGTCCCTATTATGGAGCCGTTTCCCTTAACTCCAATTTGTTCTAGCATAAGGACATGGCCAAAGCCATGTACCAATTTCAAAGGTTAGCATAAACATATGCTAGCTCATGGCCCTACAAAAGAATTTTTTGCTAAAGCTCATATTTGGGATATGCTAGAACTTTCTTTAAATATTCCTGTTTAGGATCTTGCTCCATTGTCCATCTTTCTGCATTTTCGGGCATTTTGACTTCAGTACTTTCGTTTTACTTTCAGACCTATGTCCATTACCCTTAGGGAATTAATGCCTTGAAAAATCTCCCTCCATTGGACCCTACTATTTCACCTGCCATGATAGTCACTAAATCATCCCCTTGTAATAGATAGAGGATTTCTTGATTCATACAAACAACTTATGGCCTTTCGTGGCAAAACTGCGAAAGAGCCTACTCCTTACTATCAAGTTACTTTCATACACTATTGGCTATTCAAATTTATTGTTTGTGTCCCTAGCATCAAGCCCTCAATTGGATATTTTCCCATCTCAATCGAGCTCGCTTATGGGAGACCACTAAATTTACGCTCATTTGCATTAGTCGCTTTGTATAGTGAGAGAGCCACCCCTCAAAATCATCTCAAGTCAGATACCACACCTAATGGCTCAGGACATCTTTGGCTTGTGATAAGTGCATTTTATACACTTAGGGATATGTCAAAACAAGAATATATCATTGTGTTTTATGAATTTATTTTACCTAAATTGTGTTTAATTGTTGTTATTTCAGATTTTATTCAAAAAAAAAAAAAAAAAAAAAAAAAGGAACAAGGAAGCAATTGCGGGGAATAAAGGTCAAAAGTAGAAAAATTGAAGAGAAACAGAAGTTCTGGGGTCAAATTGCTCAAATCAAAAGTTGAGGACACACTGTGCAAATAAACTGTTAGCAGTGGTGTTTGCCTTTGACAAATTCAGGTCTTATCTCATAGGACCAAAATTGGTGGTTTACACTGATCACTCTACGTTGAAGTATTTATTTGGGAAAAAAGATGCCAAGCCTCGACTGATCAAATGGGTTTTACTGCTTCAAGAGTTTGACATTGAAATTCAGGATAAAAAGGATACAGAAAATCAGATTGCAGATCATTTATCCAAATTGTAGCAAGTAGATCAGGAGAGTCTTGAGGATATAAAAGAAGTATTTCCAGATGAACAGTTGATGCTTTTAGCCCACATGATGCAGGCGGAGAAGGATAAGGGGCCCTGGTTTGCAGATTATGTAAATTACTTGGTCAGCAACGTTTTGCCACCTGATTTTACATATCAGAAAAAGAAGAAATTTTACCACGATTTGAAATTCTTTTATTAGGAAGACCCATTTTTGTACAGAAGGGGAGCAAATCAAATAATCAGACGGTGTATTCCGGATGAAGATATTATTCCTGTTCTAGAGAGATGCCATTCATCTCCATATGGTGGACACATGGGAGCTCTTAAACAGTAGCTAAAGTTTTGCAATGTGGGTTTTATTGGCCAATTGTGTTTAAGGATGCCTTCTCTTTTGTCAAAGCATGTGACAGATGCCAACGAACTGGAAATATATCATATAAGCATGAGATGCCACTTAACAGTGTTTTGGAGGTTGAAGTATTCGATGTATGGGGAATTGACTTCATGGGTCCGTTCCCACCTTCATACAACAACAATTATTTACTGGTGGCAGTTGATTACGTATCGAAGTGGGTGGAGGCAAAAGCATGTCCAACAAATGATGCCCGAATTGTAGTTGATTTTATCAGAAAAAATATTTTTACTCGGTTTGGAGCACCAAGAGCGATAATAAGTGATGGTGGGACTCATTTCAACAACAAGTTATTCAAGGCGGTTCTGGCCAAGTATGGGACTCATCATCGCATGGGGATAGCCTATCATCCGCAGACTAGTGGGCAAGTAGAAACATCGAACAGACAACTGAAACGGATTTTGGAAATAACAGTGAAGTCATCCGGTAAAGATTGGGCTAACAAATTGGATGATGCTTTGTGGGCATACAGGACAGCTTTCAAAACCCCTATCGGGATATCACCATTTCAGTTGGTATATGGAAAAGTGTGTCATTTTCCTGTTGAGTTTGAACACAAGGCGTATTGGGTTTTAAAACGGTTAAATCTTGATATGGACTCAGCCAAAGATCAGCGATTTTTGCAACTTAATGCATTGGATGAGTTTCGCTTAGGAGCTTATAAGAATGCATCAATTTATAAGGATCAGACTAAGAAGTGGCATGATTGTCATATTCACAAGAGAGAGTTTCAGAGTAAACAACGCAAAAAGTTCCAACAAAGGACATTTTAAAGTCAATGGGCAGAGAATCAAGCATTATTTTGAGGTTGATTTTGAAAAGGAGAAATCATACATTGACATTGCCATTCCAGAGTAAACAACGCAGAAAGTCGGGCTTGAGACTATAAACGGAGCGCTCGTTGGGAGGCAACCCAATTTCTATTCTCTTTCATTTAGTGTGTTTTATTTTTCCCTTATTTTAGCATTTTCATCATTTTCTCATTATTGCATTCATCACTTGTGCATTAGTTAGGTTTGGATGCATTAGTGCTCGTTAAATTTTTTTTGTGAAATTCTTTCATTCATCTCCGTAATTCTTTGCATGGTTAAGCATTTTAGGCACATTATAGGATTTTTATGAAATTTGAGTACATAGGCTTTAGTTGTCATTCCCGAGTCCCTCACTAGTCAAATATGGTTAGAGGTCGAGAATCATGAACACTCACGTTTAAAAAATCATTTTGTAGTCCATTGCAATTGTCTAAATAAAGTGCACAATTGTATTATTAATGGAAAAAAAAAGGCCAAGTCGCGATCGCTGCCTAGACATGGCGTGATCGTGACAAGGCGTCTATTTCTCAATAGATTTTTTTTACACCTAGCACGCGATCACTAGTGGGTATACTAAGCGATCGTGTGGGTGAACTAAGCGCCAGAAGTCATTTTTAAAAACCCGGCAGCTCCTCATATTGCATATTCAAAGTTGCCGGGCAATATCACGTTACACTCGCCACCAATTCACTCTCATCTCAAATCTTTGAATTCCCACCATGAAATATGTACAAAGTCAAGCTCATTAACACTCCTAATCACTAAATGAAGGTATGAAATCAAAGGAGTTTAGTATTTTTTTTCTCTTTTCACCGAATTTTTCCCTATATTTTCGCATTTCGAAATTTTGATCGATTGGAGAATGGGTTAGGTTAGTTTTTGGATGAATTGTGTGTTGTTTTGATGGATGAACAATTTGGGAACCTTCCATTAGCATAATGTTATGATTTCTTCATTAGTTTTCTTATGCATACAAGGTGTTCGACATATTGTCCCAACTAAAATTTTGTGTCAATTTGAGAAATCCATTCGTGCAATCACTTTCATTACATGTTTCTCGTTGAATGTATGCTATAATTTTGCTTTTTGGCTCATTGCAATGCACACAATTGCATATTTGAAATTCTAGCACCATTACAAGCCACATTGCACCATTGCAAGTCGTTGCAGGTCCAGTGCAAGCTCACGTCACCACTTCGTCATGCCATTTCACTACTCATCTGTTATCCGTTTGCTCTCAAATTTTAATATGTGACTCATGAAGTGACGTACTTTAATGTGCCCAGGACACTTTTCAAAATTTTTTATTTTTTCGGCACGATAACAGAGGTTGAATACGACTAGTCAGTCTTATATTCTTTCACCTCTCCTTTGCACTTTTTCACAAGTTTGGGGGTTTGTGCCATTGTTCTTGTATTTTTCAACTCCAACATTGATTCTAATACGGAATTTTGTTCATTGTAGGTACAATAATGCCTCCAAAAGCCATCACTTCACAGAAAGGGAAAGGAAAGGCTGGACCCTCTAAGCGGAAAAGAGGAACCTTGACTGAGGAGCCGGAGGCCGATCAGGGAGAAATAGGAAATATTCAAAGGTTTCTGGGCAGCGAGGAATTGCACAGATATGAGGTCTTGCTCAGGGGGAAGAAAATTTGGAGTGAAAGAGATGTGATAATAGCCGATTTCCCAGATATCGAGTTGGCTCATCTAATTGAGAGAGCATGGTGGCATAAATTGGTAGGGACGCCGCACAAGCCCTACCCAGTACTAGTCAAGGAGTTCCTAACCAATTTCAACCATGCTATTGAAACCGATCGTACACCTCACAGATATAAGACATGGGTGCGGGTTAAATGAATTCGATTCTCGCCAACCATCATTGAGAGGGGATTGAGCTGGTCCCGGTTGATTTGGATATTGATATGATCACAAGTTTCTTGTATGGTCGGCCAAATGTGGAATTAGAGAAGTCAGGGCGCTTTGAACACGGCGAGCTCACGGAGAGTATCAGGATTCTGCATATCTTCATGTGCCACAACATTGATCCTACTTCGCATAGGACATAGTTCAATGAAGATCGGGCTCGAATGATTCACCATCTGGCCAGGGGGCGCAAGTTGGATTTAGGAAGACATATTTTTTATTTCATTATTACACTTGCCTCCCAGCTGGACACAGGCCATCGGATCATGTTTCCCTGCCTGATCAGTGCTATCTGCGTGGTAGAGGGAGTTGAGCTATTGCCTCATGAAGAGCCTGCGCCTCTTGGAGCGATTATTAGCAGACGTACTCGAGAGAACACGAGGCCTAGGGTACCTCTAGGACCACCAGCTCCTCCAGTAGCCCCAGCGGACCCAGTTCCCTTAGTTGACCCTACAGCACCAGCAGATCCAGCGGGACCAGCCGCACCAGTACATATTCCAGCTCCTCCCGGTGATGAGAGACTCCTACGGAAGATGCTATTGGAGTTAACTGACTTGACACGCATATTAAACTTAAGGAGAGAAGCTGAAGCAGTGCAGCACAGGCAGCTGGACATTTTGGAACAACAACTTGGCCATCTGGTTCAAGCTAACATAGCTGGAGAGCAGCGCATTATGCGCCATACGATGACAGAATTCAGCGATCAGATCGCACGGGTGTCAGCCAGACTCTTCTCCATTGAGAACAGATTGGAGGGGATCGAAAGGAGAGCCGAGGGTATTGAAAACAGATTAGAGAGAATAGAAGGACGGTTGGACCAGGACGCCGCAGGACCATCTCAGCCACAGCAGCCGGACCTACCCCCAGGAAGTTCCTGGTCTTTTTCTTTGCCTTCTATTTTTTATTCTTCTTTGTTCTATTGATTCATTGAGGGTAATGTAATTTTCAAGTTTGGGGGTAGTTGCTAACTTTAGGCTGTTTTTCCTTTGTTCGTTTTTTGGCCTGTATTAATTAATGCTCTCTAACTCTTCAGCCCCTATTAATTAATGCAACAACTTGGTTTTTTATTTGCTGTCTTTTGTTAAAAAAAAATAAAAAATGAAAAAATGAAAAAAAAAAAATTTAGAAACGTTGTTGACATGTTTATTACCTAGGATATAGTATGAATCAATTTGTGCTTAGGCTTGAAAATTGGACAACATGAAAGCATGAACTTATTTTGAACTAGTTATGTTTTGCTAGATTCATATTCATTGGGAACATAGCCAGCGTTGGATAATTGCTTGTGTGAGGGATTTTGTTTAATACATGTGGGGAAAAGTTTTTGCAATTTGAAATTAGAAATGACTTGAAAATTCCTGAACTTAGATCATTAAACATTCTATCCCTAAATTAGAACCAATCATGCTCAAAGGCAAGTGTGGGGGTAGAATGGTTGGAATGTGTGTGCATTGATGGGTTGGAGGTCTGTGGTACTTGGTTTTGCACTTTAGTCATTACAGTTTGGTCAACGGGTATAAATCATTTCCAGCATAAAAATAGAAAAATGCTGAAGGTCTTATTCTGCTCTTCAAATGCCTTTTTTACTCGAGTAAGTAAGTCCAAAGGGTCTTTCAAACCTGGTGCCCTAAAGCCAACTGGCTTGGGAGTTATCGACCTAAAGCTCGCTACAGGGGTCATATAGAAAGCAAGTACGGAGAGTGGACTTACACATAAGACATTAAAATATCTTTAACTTTTATGTTTAAGCCTTTATGACTCGGGCAAGTATGTCTGAGGGGTTCTTTGAACCTGGTACCCTAAAGCCAACTGGTTTGGGAGCTGCCGATCCGAAAGCCTGCTACAGGGTCATATAGAAAGCAAGTATGAAAAGTTCTGCACAAAGATGGTAAAGGAAAGGGACAATAAAAAGAAAAAGTCGTCCAATTCCAAAAAATATATATATAATTGTATGGTATAAGCTTTGTTGACTGAGCTGTGGTGGCTGATGTTGTACAATTGGGGTTTGCTTTCTTTTGATTTGTTGTGCACACATATTTTGATCCTGACTGTCTCGTGTGGAAAAAGTAATTAAAAATATTAAGAACCCCCATAGATAGAAACCAGGGATGTGAGAGAAAAGCAGAAAGTGGTGATCAGCCATGAGCGTTGAAATGAATTTCATTAGAAATCATAGATTGACCACATGGGATTTGAGCTTGATTATGCATAATGAGCCACACAATGTTGAGTATATGTTTTGCATGAGTATGCGTTTGATGTTGGCTATTCACACACACACTTGAAACTCTGGCATGATATAACTAGAGATTATTTTGCATTGTTGTTCATAACTATTGCTTAGAGCGTGAATTGATTTGGACTATGGAGGCATATGGTAAGCATGTTGGCACAACAAAAATATTTTATCTCTTATCTCTTTGATTTTGGGGGTATTTGATAAGTTATTTTATACACTTAGGGATATGTCAAAACAAGAATATATCATTGCGTTTTATGAATTTATTTTACCTAAGTTGTGTTTAATTGTTGTTATTTTAGATTTTATTCAAAAAAAAGGAGCAAGGAAGCAATTGCGGGGAATAAAGGTCAAAAGTAGAAAAATTGAAGAGAAACAGAAGTTCTGGGGTCAAATTGCTCAAATAAAAAGTTGAGGACACACTGTGCAAATAAAATCAGGGGACTAACTTGAAAGGCAAGGAAAAGATGAAGAATCGCAACACAAAGTCTTTATACACGATCGCCGTTCTTCTAAGTAGTGATCACGACTTAGGCGAATTTTTTATGCAGAACTAAAAAAGGGTCTGCCATGCGATCGCTGGCATCCTTACCACGTGATCGCGTGAGCTTCCAACTGGGCCTAGTTTGGGCTTTTGTGCTCGATTCTGACGTATTTTACTCAGGAATTTAACATAAGATATATATATAGCGTTATAGGAAACGCGAGGGGGGACTTTTGCTGAGCTTAATATCATAGAATCCTTAGCGATTCCCAGAGATAGGGAGGAAGATTCAAGCACGGCAAAGGTGGTGGAATTGAGGAGCCTAACACAGGAATTCAATTCTTGGTGCAAGTCTTCTTTTTCTTGACGTTAATTTCTTAGATTCCATCATGTTTAATTCTAAATTTTACTATTTTTGTTCTTCATTCTTAACGTGTAACTAATCTTAACGTTGGGATGAACGACGTAGCCTACTCAATGATTTCAATTCCACATTTCTTGTTTTAACGCTTCAATGCATGTGTTGATTTATTATTGCGTTTAATGCGTGAATGAACTGGCCACTCTTTCATGATTTCATGTGCTATTTCCATAATCCGAGAGGTGAGTTAATAACATAGATCTAGGTAATAAATTCGGTAATTGTACGAGAGATAGAGATATACTCTTGTTATTAGCGCGATCGTGTGTGAATTCTTATGTGTAATGCATCTATGTAAGGAATATTCAGACCCGCTGTAGAGATACAAGGTTGACTTATTTAGATAGGATTGATTTAAACTCGAGAGATGAATCTCAATTTGTATTAGTGAATTTGACCGAACACATATTTAGAAAATAAAATCTGGAATTGGAATTGAGTTAATTGGCTAGGTAAACTCATGAATCCCAACTACATTCAATCATATTTAAAAATAGTAACAATCTTGAAATCTCAATCTAGTGCAAAAGTTTAATCTTTTAGTCATCGTTCATAATTATAGTTTTAAAACATATCGAAGTTCATTCATTGATTCAAATAAAGATAAGAATTTACATATTTCGTGTTTTTAGTAAGCAATCCTTGTGGGAACGATAATCTGGACTCTTATGTCCATTTTAACTACTCTTCATGACCCGTACACTTGTGGGGATATCTCGCATCGCAAGATATCAGTGAACAGCTTGCCCAATTATGGATTAGGGATTATTTTCTTTTCTTTGGCTCACATCCAATAATCACTATTCCAATTAGTTGCTACAGGCTAGTGATAAATCATCTTAGCACAACAAACCATTCAGCTATGGGTATTTTGGCTTATTTTTACACTATCACGGGCTTTCCTTCTTATTTTCCTTTCCCTTTTCATCAAATTCCTTCTTACGTCCAGATTCCTCAAATTCTCGATGAAACAGAATATCTTTCCTCTATCAAGGTTCAATTCCTAGCCGGGAGAAACTTTTCTATGATTTGATTAGTAGTACTAATGCCAAACTAGGAGTTGAAATTATGCTCCCCAGTTCTTTGCTCATCAATTCGGGCTCGGTCAGGACCAATTCCACCTTGCTACTCAAAAAATCTCCAAGAGAATTTCCATACCATCTCTCAAACTGATGCCCCACTAATTGAAAGTCAAAATGACAATTTGTTGTCTTGTTCTTCATTGGCTTTGTTTAATCCTTCTTCCACAAGTCATCATCTATTTGACCGGTTTTAACAAACGTCAAGCTTAAATATTTTACCGACTATCTTCACCAAGTTTTCCATTCTTTGAAATTTGATTCATCCGTTTCAACAAAATCCCTAAGACCTGTTGCTCCTAACATTGCACCAAAAAAATGTTCCTACAAAATTGACTTTTGATCCCTCTGCTCGGCTTATAACAACTGTAAATGTTCTCCCATTGGTTAAGAAATGTCAAAAATGGAGAAAACGTTCAGTCAAGGAATATGCTGGTAACCCTCATGAAGATGTTGATGAAGATGTTCTCCCATTGGTTAAGGAAAAGGCATTTCTATCTCTATTTATACTATCATCTTTAGAGATTAACTTGGCACATTCATCATTAGCTTTGTTCCTTCCTACTCTTGCTGCAAACCAATCAAGGTCTTCCATTTTTTAGATTTTAGATCCTCCTCTATCACATGATCCTCAGATCCCAATATCTTCTATTATTACAATAATCGAAGAGCCATCTTCCCAGTCTACAGCTTGGATCTAGTAACTTATGATCCCACAACCTAACAATGCTCGTAAATAATGATGCGTTCAGAAGGTAGCGCCTTTCTTTGGCATATTCCCCTTTTTAACATGTGGTTTTTTTCATACAATCCTTGCTCCATGTAGTATCTTCTGCCAAGGTTTTTCCTTTGAGTGAATCTATTTAGAGGTGGCAAACGGGCCGAGCCGCTCTTCGGCTCGGCTCGCGAAAACACGAGCCGAGGGCGGCTCAGCTCGTCAAAAAACCTGGCTCGTGGACGAGCCAATCACTCCGGTTGAACCACGAGCCGAGCCAAGCTCGGCTCGTGATTCAACGAGCATCTCGTCGGCACGAGCCACGAGCTCGTGCCGACGAGCTCAATGAGCCGGCGAGCCGAGCGGCTCGCCGGCTCGTGTATATTAAAAAAAAAAAAATTTGTGTTTTTACTTTTAAGTTTTACCGTTCAAAATTAAAGAAAAAAAAAAACATTACAATATTAATATATAATATATTACAAATTTATAAATTACAAAAAAAAAAAAAAAAAAAAAAAAGAGCTTAACGAGCCAAGCTCGGCTCGTTTGACCCGAGTTTGACGAGTCGAGCTTCACGAACCATGGGCCGAGCCGGCTCGGCTCGGCCCATTGCCACCTCTAAATCTATTCATTAGAGATGGTAAAAAAATCTGATCCAATCCATCGATTCCTCGATCTAACCCGATCCGATCCGAAAAAATCTCGATCCGTGGATCGACGGATCGGATTTGGATAGGGATGATCCGATCCAACCCGATCCGCAATCCGTTTTATTTTTTAAAAAAATAAAAAAATATGTAAAATTTTTTAATTATTAAATCTAAAATATATAATCTTTTATTGAATTTGGTACAAAATCTCTAATTCTCTATATATGTAATTCTTTTTTAGTGAATTAGATATTTTATTAGTAGTTTTATGAATTATGTATTGATTTGTTTGTCGTTAAGGAAAATATATAATGTAATGTTTTTAATGTTTGTGTCGATCTAACCCGATCCGAACCCGACACGATCCAAGATTTTTACTGTTTGATCGATCCAAAATTTCGCGGAGCGGACTTGGATTGACACCGATCTGCCCTGTAGTCATCACTACTATTCATTTTGTAACAAAGGAAAGTCTACGGTTGACACATTTTCTGCAGAACAACTTCCTCGCGCAGATGTTAAGGAAAAAGCTTCTACAACATTTTAAGACGTTGATGAAGTCTTCTCTCTTCAAAACCTATTTTCTTCCTGGAAACAACTAAGAATGAGCTCCAGCGCATGATATTCTTCAGCTCGTCCTTTTTCTTCGTTTGCATCTTCTTCTAAAAACATGGCTGCCCTTAGGGATGATATATTTGCTTACAATCCATTCATGGATCTTGATGTAACTGCAGTGAGTATGCCTGACCGTGAAGAAGAACTTGGTCGTATTAGCAAGGATTTGGCTAAGGTTCTTGAAATCCCTTCGTTTGTGTTGCCAATTGTATCAGGTTGATTTTTTAAGGGACTCATCAAGAGGTCAACCTTTCGCTATCTAAGATTAAAGATCTGTTAGTAGAAGGAATAAATAGATTCAAGTTATAACAGAAAATGAATCTCTGAATCTTGGGATTAGCCAAATTCACACCACTTTGCATGAGCTCTCTACTGAAGTCATGATTGAAGATTCACTGCTGATGAAATTTAAAGCCAAATTTAGAGAATTACAAACTGAAATAAGTGACTGTGAAATGAGGTTGGTAGCTAAGAAACATAGCATTGCATAAGAGGTTGGGCAAGCCAAATCATTGAAGAATAAATATGAAGAAATTTTGTTTGATTATCGTAATGCATTTATGAAAAGAATACAATGCTGAACGTGAATTACTCCATTCTGTTTCGTCACAATTGAGAAACCAAATCAGATCTGTTGTGGACTGGATGGGACAAGATGCGAGACAATCTTAGATAGTAATTATTCTCTTCTTCTCTCCAATTTTGTAATATGATAGGAAACAACGTCAAGGATAGTGTACATACTAAAATATCATCGAAAAAATAATTAAACTCGGATTCACGTCTTATTTGGCTATGAACATTGTTTTGTTGATGATCATCTGTTACAATTCTTCCTTGTATATCTCCAATATTTGTCTTAGGAGCTGCATCCTCTATCAACAATTGAATCAAAATTTTATAATACGATGAGTAATGGCTATCTTTTTGCAACCTCTTTCGGGAAATATGGGAGTTCAAGATCACCCTTAGCAATTTTTACGAAATGGGCAATAAAACATATACTTAATTTGTTAAAATAGATGTGTAATCCACCCCCACCGGAATCGTTGTAGGCACCCCCGTTCACCTCCATCGACACATCCTCCAGCATCTCCGGCACCCCCATTCACCACCTTTTCCAGAACCCCCATCGGCACTCTTCCCTAATCTATCATCCAGGCTATAAATCCATCTAATTCATCATACTTCGACAACTAATCTGATCATACATGCCCACCTTCACCCCCATTGTCATTCCCACCATCACAGGTGGGTATGACATGAAACCTGATCTCATCCTGATGGGCACCAATCTCAACCGAAAATGGATCCAATCTCACATCGGAGCTCATCATAAAAACCTTGAGGGAGGGGAAACATTGAGAGATTAAAAAAACCTCATTTTTGTGGGGTCTGTGGGGGTGGGAAGGGTGGGTGGGTGAGGGGGTGGAAAAGTAAGAGGAAAAAAATCATTTTTGGAGTGGGGTTGGGATGGGTAGGGTGTTGTCGGGTGCGTGGGGGTGGGTGGAAAAGTAGAAGAAAAAAAATCATTTTTGCGACAGGGTGGGGTAGGATGGGTGGGCATGGCGGGAAGGCTGTTTTCGGGGGGGCTAGGATGAGATCAATTTGTCACTTTGCGGTGAGGTGGGGAAGGGTCGAGTGGGGTTGGGTTGGGTGGGATGATGTAGGAAAACATAGAAAGCAAAAAAAAAACTTATTTTTTGGGTGGGGTGGGGTAGGGTAGGGGTGGGCGGGATCGGGCTGTGGTTTTGGCTGGGGTGAGATCACTTTGCAATGAGGTGGGGTATGATCGAGTGGGGTTGGGGTGGGGGTGGGATGGGAAATGGTAGGAAAACATCGACAGGAAAAAAATAAAAATTATTTTTGGGGTAGGGTAGGATAGGGTGGGTGGGGTTGTGGGTGGGGCAGGGGTGGGGTGAGGGAGATTGACGTCAAAATTTGAGTTTTTAATTTAGTATTATATTAGTTTTAATATAATATATATAATAGATAATTATGTTTATATTATATATAATATTATATTTGTTTTTAATTATTAATCACCTGATTTTTTTTTTTTTTTAAAAATGTTAAGTTCGTTAGTTTTAGAACTTGAAACTTAAAGTGTTGTAGTTATGTAATTTTCCCTTAAATGAAACGAACCGATTTGGGTCCGTCCAATCGAAAAAGGTCCAATTGACCTAAATCCATCCTTCCGAATACGCAGTTCGTCGAAAGGATAGGGTTTGACTGTCCAAAGAACCTAAAAGGTTAGTTGGACGGAAAAATCCTGTTCATTCGTCGGATCGAAAAGTTTCGTCTTCTTCCTAGGGCCGTGTGATTTATGCCAAGCCTCATCGGGGCAGAGCTTGCCATTTCCGACGAGCTCCACTAATTAAAACCAACAAAAAAACTTTCCAAACCACCATTTCTAGCCTCAAACACATGATAAATTTATTTAAAAAAAAAAAAAAAAATCATTCTCAATTTTCAAACTTCAAAACTAAAAACTTAGAAATCAAATCTAAAAATGTAAATTAACTTTGTAAAATATTTGAAGGTGATGATGAAGAGTTGATTTCCACTAAAAAACACTACCCAGAGGATGGATCGAAGATTTTTCAAATTTCTTTTTTGACAGACCTAAGTTTTTCATTGGGAGAATTAAGGACGGACACAAAATTTGAATTAGTAATCATGGGATTTAAAGTCATAAAGAAAAGAAGTAAGAATAATAAGCAAACATCAATTGAAGATCAAAATATAATATTAAAATTAAAGTTCAAAACTAGGTTACATTCATTCGTTGAAACTAATCATTTACTCTGTGTTTAGTAAATTGTTTATAAATAAAGAAAAGGGTATATTAGAGTACTAAAAAAATATTGTTAAATTAAAACTTTGTCAAGAATAATCAGTGGGATTAAGTCTGGGTGAAGGGAAAAATGTACTACTCAATACTCATCATTACATTGATCACTTAAGAAATTTGTGTTTTGAGTTGATACACTCCTATCCCATGAACCAATTTCTGGAATATAAATGACGATGATGCTTTCTTAAATAAGTCAAGCACATTATCACTTGAGTGAATTTGTTGAATATCGACATCATTAATATTCTGAAACTTATGTATATTAGAAGAATTTTAGAAAAATATGAGTTGTGTGTCTCATTTGATATAATCTCCTTTAATTTTTGCATTACATGATGCATTATCTTCATATAATATTGTTGAACTATCTTTATTAAACGAATCAACATGATGCTTATATATGATGGTCATGTTTCTCAATTGTACACATTTTTTTACTTCCCTTATGGACTGTAGTAATTTTATATTGATTTGAAGATGTTGTCAATGTTTATTTTAAGGGAAAATTACAGCCACGGTTCCAAACTTTTGTTTTTCGGCAAACTTTATCCAAACCTTCATTTTGTGCCACCCGCGGTACCTAACCTATAGGAAAGTCACAGTGAAAGGACAAAATCGAGGATTTTGTCAGTTCTTCCGTCAGTTGACTCAAAAAATGAAAAAATAGGATTTGATGACCATTTTAAAGAAAGGCATAATTGTCAATACATATTCCTCTCCCTTAAAACATCAAAAGTGTCGATTACCTTCTTCATTCGCGTTTTCAATACCAAATGTCATCTTCCTCAATGAAGTCTAACCAAACCCACGATTCTGAGGAAACTTCAGAAGATATTGCACGTCATCTTCGAGTCGCTCTTCCTAAACCTGATTTCAGTTTTTTTGGAATTTTTTTTCTTTGTACTGGTAGATGATGGTAAGTGTTTTCCCTACTGATATTGCAAATTCATATGTTGTTCTTCAGCTTATTTGTCACTTGGGCCTACGTAATATATATATATATATATATATATATATATATATATATATATATATTGCGTATGCATCGTTGGTGATGTCTTAGGGTTTTGTCGTGATGATAATTTCTTTTGCATTGTGTTCACAGGGGGAAAATCAGCCTATTTCACAATAAGGCTACACCATGGCGGAATCTTATTATAAAAGATGCGAAATTTCGTGTACGAGCATGGTAGGATAAGCCATCTTGACTAGGTCCAGCTAGATTACTTCCATATGTTTCTTCTGGACAATGCCATGAAGATACTGGGGTATTTCTAGAAAATGGGATACCTTTACAAAATGGAAAAGAAGAAACTTAGTGATGCATCATTTTGGTTGGTCCATGGTCACTGATGCTGATTTTGTGAACTTGGTGAAATTTGTTGGTGAGAAAAGGATAGCAGAGTTGTAATGTTTGCTGGTAGTTGAAGTGTTCGAGTTACCATGGGATGATAAGGTGGGTCATGATTTATCCGTGGTAGACCTTGGTACTAGTGAGCAGTTGGAGGCTCCAAAAGAGAGAAATGTAATTCATGATGAATAACTGGAGCAAAAGGCATTATGCCGTGGAGGTTTATGATGAGACAACATACAGAATTTTAGAATGCCATCTCGCAATATTCAATTAAAAATGCAAGGTGGGTGAAATATGTGAAGAATGATGGGAGGAGGTCGAGAGTAAAGTGTCAGGATAACTGTCCATGAGAGTTGTATGCCTACCAACAACCAGATAAAACCTTCAAAATTAACATATTCAGAGATTCACATACTTGTACTGTGGTTTTGCAAAATAGAAATGCTGGTTATTTGGCCAAAAAATACATACTCAAGTTCAAGTCTGACCCTAGTCTCTCTATGCGTAGTTTCATGGATACTGTCAAGGAGGACTGCATGCATGAAATATCAAAACACCAATTTTATAGGACTAGAGAAAAATGTGTGGAAGTTGTAAATGGAAGCGTTTCCTAACATTACAAAATTTTATGGGATTATGGGGAAGAGTTAAAGAGAACAAACCCTAGAAGTACATTCCTAGTTAAAGGTGATGGTCCTACATTCAGAAGAGTGTACATATGTTTAAATGCTTGCAAAGAGGGTTTTAAGTCCGGGTGTAGATCTGTAATTGGATTAGATGGATGCTTCTTGAAAACTGCACAAGGAGGACAATTGTTGGTTATGATTGGAATTGATGGAGACAACCTGCATGTTTCTTGTAGCCTGAGCAGTTGTAGATGCTGAGAACAGAGTAAATTGGCAATGGTTTATTGAACTCTTGTTGTTTGACATAGGTATGTATAACAGTAGGGCATGGACTTTCATCTCTGACAAGCAGAAGGGACTGTGATGTGATCCGGAAAAGGCGTCAAAAATGAGAAATCAAGATACGGGCAATTCAACAATATTCTACATGGAAAAATGAACAAGTTTCGTGTTGGGCTCGAGTCGAGATTCAAATCACGTCAACGGATCAGAAAATCAGAAAATTGGGCAGAAGATGCGTTACGGCCGTAACATTGTTTCTCACGGCCGTAACTTATGGATTTCACGGCCGCATCACATTCCTCACGGCCGTAAATGAAAATTGGTATTTTTGTTCAGAAGGAGATTTACGGCCGTAACATCAATCTTCACGGCCGTAACTAATATGGTGACATTTTGATCAGAGAAGGACTTACGGCCGTAAGTCTGACTTTTACGGCCGTAAGCGGTGCAAATCAGATTTTTCGGGATTTTAGTATTTCAGTTGATTTGTATTTCCTTTATTGGTTTTTAATTCTTTTTTCAATTTTGGTAATTTTGGTTATTTTAGTTATTTTAGCTATTTTAGTATAATTAGAATTCTATTCAGAGTCAGTTAGCAATTAGGGTTTATTTTGCCTATTTATATGCTTTTCCATTCAATGTAAAAATAGAATATTTTGGATGAATAAAAATTATATTGAGTGTTTTCTCAACATTGTTCTGGAATTGAACAAACTTCGAACTTATCAAATATTGTGAGATATTTGTGGCGTTCATCAAATCGAACTTATCAAAGGTGTGGGCATCCTTTGTGGCGTTCAAACCATTACGGTTCTTGTTTCCGCATCGTAACGGGTGTTGGGTTTAATATACCCATGGTTCTTACGTCGTGAGGCTCGGGTTGTAATGTTATCGTCCGTTCCAACCTGAATTCAGAACTTTCCAAGCGTTATTCCGCGAGCTCTGACGAGGACCCCCTCCCGGGTTCTCATCAGACTGGTTGACTCCATCAGTATGTTCTGTGAAGGGGCTTAACAAAGGTGTTGTGCAAGACATTTATACAACAATTTCATGTTGGTCCGTAAAAGGCTCACTCTGAAGAGCATGTTCTGAGCTGCAGCTAGAGCTACAACTGTACCAAAGTGGAAGAAGGTGATGTTGAACATGAAAGAGATAAATGAAGAAGCCTACAAATGATTCAATGAAAAATCAGCCTCCCAATGTAGTAGATCACACTTCTAGGAGTACTCAAAGTACGACATTCTACTCAATAACTTATGTAAGGCATTCAACTCCTCCATAGTTGCTGCCAGGGAGAAACCAATAATGTCCATGTTGAAGAAGATTAGACATCAGCAAATGATCAGAATGAATAACAAAAGAGAAGTAGCTCCAAAATGGGATCATGATTTTGGACCAAGGATTATGCATATAATTGAGAAGGCCAAGACTGATGCAAGGTTCTTGAAGCAAATGCAGGACATGAGAAGTTCGAGGTTAGTAATAGGGATGAACTAAGATAGAGTGTGGATTTGATGAAACGGGAATGTGCATGCAGAAAATGGTAACTTAGTGGAATAACATGTGCTCATGCAACTTTGGTATGCTTTCAAGAAACATAGGCATTTATGAGTATGTCAACACATGTTATAGCAATGACACTTACCTATGGTGTTACAACCAAGTGATCCACCCAATGTTAGGCCCTGAGCTATGGCTAGAGCTAGGAAAGCATCTATTGAATCGACCCATTAGAAATAAACAGATCGGTAGACCCTAGAAAATGAGAAAAAAGATCTCAAATTGAGCCACCGGTAGGAGTGAAAATGGGAAAAAGTGGAATGAAGATGACATGCAAACGATGTGGACAATCCGTCCATAACAAAAGAAGTTGCAAAGATGCTCTGCCTACAACTGCAAATTCGTAATCAGGTTCACAACCAGAATCATAGAATAAAACATAGTCAGAAATACACAAGGGAGCGTAAGGCATCAACATCTACAGATAATCTTTCACAGACGAAGATGTCCAAGGCGAAAAAAATGAAAAATTAACAGACTGGGTGTTATAAGTTTGAACAGGCCTTTTGATTAAATATGCTATGAATAAATCTGTTTTTTAAACTGAACTGCTGCTATGGTATGTATAAATCACGATTTGTTTTCGAATGGAAAAGTCTAGTTTGAGAAGTTTATTTATCCATATTTTGTAACGATGTCTTGTGCATTTTTCTGTTGTTTGAACGCTGTAATAATTAGGCAAACAATTAGGCAACGCAGGTAAAATTAATATGCAGAGTTTGTGACTTATGTTGAATGTGAAGTAAAAGGTTTGGGACTACAGCTGTAACAAATGGAAAAGGTTTGGAATTATTGCTGCACCATCAGAAAATATTTGAGACCTGAAATTACGTACGTATCTCAATCGTCAAATGCATATAATAGGGGAAAACAAAAATATAGATCAACGAAATTCAGTAATGGAATACTTTAGTACTCCAACAAGGAAACTTACAATATGACTTTGACACACTAGACACGATACCTAGCTAAACCATAATCACATCCCAACAACCCCAGATCTAACTTCTACTAACTCCTTCTCCAGATCTAGGCAAAGACCCATTTTACAATAACTCCACATAAAAATCCGAACAGCCAAGTCTTCGACACACTTGATCTTGCCGAAATAAGGGAGATTATTTCAGCTTCCATCTCCTTTCTAACTCGTAGAAACCCAAGAATCAGTTCCTTTGATCTTTCACACATTAGCGGGTCAAGCCAGTCAAATAAGTTACATCCACCTAAAGGTTAGGTACAACAGGTGGCACAAAGTGAAGGTTTGGGTAAAGTCTGCAGAAAAACAAAAGGTTTGGGACTGCGGCTGCAATTTTTCCTTATTTTAATGATTGGATATAGCTATTACACCATGTGTTAAAAAATATTTTGTTTGCAATTTAGCTTTTTTATGTAGATAAGAGAGATAATTTGTGTCTAAATATCCAAATAAAAAATCCTATTTTTTGTAATAAAATAATCACATGTCAATAGTACCTTAAGGATAACGAATAATGTGTTCAAACCATCCCAACATCTTGGAATTGATATAAAAACCTTTATCTAATCAAGTACAATTTGCAAGATTGATTAATGCTCCAATTATCAAGAATATTTTCTCCAGCTTCAACTGGATGAAATTGATAATTTTCTCATCAAATGATCAAACAATCAAGTGATATCATAGATGTGCTTTATCTATCTAAAAAAATGCTTTAAGACTTTTTTGTGTATATAAATATTGATGAACAAATAATCATTTCTTAGAAATGATCAATATGCAAACCAAATCAAACCAAAACAAAATTATTTTTCCCAAATTTTTATTTCATGTCATTTTTCAAATATTTTTAATTGAGTTGAGCTCTTTTAAAGTTCCAATTAAATTTAAATGATCAATATAAACTTCTATAATTGTAAATTTATGAAAAATACATGGATATACATGATAATATTTATAACCATCTTTTAACAAATATTCGCTAAGGAAAATATATCACATGTAAGATTGTTTAAATTGATTTAATGATATTTTCATTTGGTACTAAGATGCTACATAAGTATCTCACAAAACAAAAATTTTGAATTAGAAAAACTAGGGGACACAATGGGAAGCTGTGGGAATCATGAGGACAAATGCTCTATCAAAGCGGACAACCACTTTTATATTCCAGATTTCTACTACTCATATCCCACTTGGAATCTCTTTTGAAAAGGTTTCCTTGTAATCAATAGAAAGTCAAGCGTATCATATAGGGATAGCAATGGGACGGGGAATCCCCGACAATGACGGGGATGGGGACAGGGACGGAGATGAAAAAGTATCCCCGACTGGGGATGAAGATTGCTACCAAATCCTCAGACCCGCCTCGAAACCATCCCCGATTGATAAGTTCAATTAAACAAACACTACAAGAAATCGAATAAATAGGGGCGACATAAGTCGCCCCTATAAGACAGTATATCGCCTCTGTAAATATATAGGAGCGACATTGTCGCCCCTAATAGTTGTCCCTACAGATCCGTTGCGCAAAACCTATAGGGGCGACATATGTCGCCCCTATAGAGTCTGTAGTCTATTGGGGCGACTCTTGTCGCCCCTATAGCCTCGAACATTTTCCATGTGAAAAATGTTTTAGGGACGACTCCACTGTGTCTACAGGTTCTAAAATCTTCTATTGGGGCGCCGTTTGTCGCCCCTATTTCCTTAAACCCATTTCTCGCGTGAAGCGTTTTAGGGACGACTCTTATCGTGGCTATAGATATTTATATGTATGCCAACGACACTTGTAGGGGCAACATTGTCGCCCCTGTAGTTGAATTTTTTTAAAGAAAAAAAAAATAAATACAGCAATTAAAAATAGAACATTATAAATTTATAATAGATTAAAAGTTTACAATGCATTTTTTAGAATAACTTATTACTACCCCTCTGATGGCCCGACCCCGTCGTCATTACAATGTACACCATTAATTACATCATCACTGGACAAACCCTGATTCGCCGCGAGTTGCCTAATAATCCTCATCATTGATTCCATTTGGGATTGCACCTCAGCCTTGTATAATTCCAACCTTTCATCTGAGTTCATAACTTCAGGGGATTGGGTGTTTCCAAGCGGTACATGCGATGATGCAGCGCTGCTTTTAATAGATGAAGGTCTACCCTTCGGGATCCGACCAACTCCACGCATGAATCCTCGTCGTTCTCCAAGGGCCTCCTTCACAATGGCACGCTCATCCACCTGCGTGCCAGTGGAGGCAGCCTGTGTTTGCTGTGTCTCTCTCGCCAAAACGAGTTGGTCCTGTGATCGAAAATAAATAATTAATAAAATGTAAAATCGAAGAAAAAAATACTAATTTTACAATTTGTGTTTCACTTACATAGTCTTCTGCCGCATTTTCGTTCACCCATTCCCCGTCTCCATGTTTATGTAGTCGCTCGAATGCATCCACAACACCCAACCACTCCCCAGTCTCTAGATTTCTCTGCACCAATTTCAATTTGAAAATAAATTAAAATAGTAGAGTACATGTGCAGCATAAAAATGGTACCTCATTGTATCGTGTTGCAGAAAAACTCCTTGAGCCTTGACGAGATATGTATCTAGCCTTCTCACGATTGACTTTATTTTTCAGTGATCGAGCCTGTAATCACAAAGATGTAGATTACCTAATTTTAATCATTACTAAAATTTTAAATTGACTTCTTAAAAAACAAAAAAATAATCACCTACCAAGAAATTAGGGCTCGTGAACAAGTCTAAACATCTCTGCCAATCCTCAACGGAGATCTCACCATACGGACGGCTCGGTCCATTTTCTCTAAAGTGCTCATTCGCCGTATTTTTATATGCTCGATAGCGATCGGCTGCCAAACGATTGAGTCCTCCTAGGACATCCTCATATTCCTTGGCTGACCGACCACCACGAATATCAAAGTATGCCTGTCAGGAAAAAAATTAATTAATTCATCATCGAGTGATGGACAATATTTATTAATTAATTTTGTTGATAATTACTTACTTCGACTGTAGTAAGTACTCGTCCCCGCAACTCCTCGGGGACTTCGGCCCAACTAGAATAGCAAGGAAGACAATTCTGTCTTACTGTATTCCCAACCAATCGTGTGAACATTCCTGCATTGTTTCCGATTGGCTGTAGGGTCTCATACTTTGAATCAAAATCTATGGGCAGTGGTTTTTTTCCGCTATTCAACCACTGTTTCTCTAGGTTTAAATTCCTAGAAATACCACGCCTTTTTGATGCCGGTGCTTCCAATTGAGAAAAACATCGGGATTAAAAAATCAATAGTGATATAAATCAAAAAAAAAATCTCGTGGCTCTATAAATTTTCTTACCCGACTGGCATGATCTTGGCAAACTGCGACGTGGAGGTTGAGGAGGGTCTCCTGAGCAGTCACCACCGTGAGAGCGAGCAATATCAGCCATACATACTAACAGCAATATATAATATATGAAAACGTGTTAATTGAAGTTAACTCAGCATAACATTTAGAAACATCAAAGTAATTAAAATGTGTTGTCTACCAACCTATGAAAAACGAATATGTGATGTCTTAAGGAGAAGAAGACAAAAAAATATGACAATAAACACCAAAAACATAGAAGGAAAAACAACTCAACTTAATTAATAAAATGTAGCAATCCGAGTATATGTGCACACACAGTTTAAGTCTAAACATGGTTTCATCAAATAAGAAGGATTTGTGCATTTGTATTCAGGAAGCAAGTCAGAGAATTGGGCAAGTTTTTCTCGTTTAGCTTCTTATGGGGTTTCATCCAATGGTTCTTCACAGCTGGTGATGATTGTGAATTCTCAAACTTCCCAACTTTTGGATTAAAAGCGTATAAAAACAAGTAAGCACAAAATGTTTCGGAACTGCTAGCTTTAATGTTAACAATCACGAGCTGAAGTAATTTTTCCTATGATTTTTGAACTACAGGTTTTTCTTCGATTTCTCAGCAAATTACGTTTGAGTAGGGATGATTTGTCCTCACATCATAAATGTTTCCATTCTTGTTGGAGGAATTCTGTCTTGGGGTATAATGTGGCCTCCAATTGAAACTAAAAAGGGTGATTGGTACTCTGCTGATCTCGACACACATAGTTTGCAAGGGCTTCAAGGTTACAAGGTAAATTCCTAATAAACATTTTAGTATAATTCACGCCAAAGTCAACTAATTACACACAAAGAACCTCATATTCCAAGTATATTATCGGTATGCACATGAAATGCAAGAACTAAACGTGGGTCCCAGCCATAATCCCATATCATAAACTTACAAAATACACCCAGCAGAATTGGAAACTTTCATAGACAAGCTTTTGAAATCATTTCTACAATTTATCACAACCCATCTCAATTCTAGCTAATTAACAACAGATAACCCAGCAAAAAAAAAAACCTAGTTGATCGATAAATTTAAGCATTTGAAGTAGGTATGTCGAAACAGAGCAAAGGAGGGAAATAAAAACTCAAACCCTTCAACAAATTCGGGGCCACCCATTTCAATTCAAGAAAAGAAACAACAAATGTAATTATGTCCGATACAAGATGATTGAGGATGGAGAAGGGCTCGAAAAATGAAATACCGGGCTACCAACAAGCTGTGATGAGAGATGAATAATTAGTGCTTCCACGCCCCGATTCCTCAAACACGTAACAGAAGAAATCAGTGTATGAATAGCTTCAAATTATTTAGTTACCTTCAAGAGAGCACCGCCGCCGGTGAAAGAAGAAATGAGAACATATATGAAATGAAAAGGGCAAACCGCTGTGTAGGTGTAAATTTTGTGAATTGAAATAGGGGCGACTTAGTCGCCCCTATATGTAACAGGTCGCCCCTGTTGATACATGCGGCGAAATTGTAAGCGCCAAAAATTAATTTTTTTAGATGAACCTATTTGCCTATTTGGGGCAACACGTGAAATCTTATTAAATTATTAGAAATAAGATTTAAATATCACTAAGAGCCTGTTTGGTAATGTGAAAATTTTTTGTTATTGTGAAAAGTAAAAAATTGTGGACTTAACTAAGAATTGATGGTTAAGATTGAGTTTGAAAAATTGATGTAAAATTTTTATTATTACCAAACAACCTCTAATAGTCACAAGTGACAAGTTTGGCAGATATTGAATAATTTTAAATAAGATTTAATTATCATTATTGGGGCGACACATGAAATCTCCAATAGTCACAACTTGGGTAATATTGACGACACGTGTCACAAATTTAGTATCACTTACTTGTAATCAGATTTAAATCTCGAATAGTGACAAACTTTGCTGATAAATATTTTTAACATTGGTATTGATAATAAATAGTTAATAAAAATAATATTACAAAAAAGAAACTCAATCTGAACCACTATTGTAGTGCGTATATTCATCTGCAATGTCTGCATCATCATCAATATGATTGTCACTGTCCATTTCTTCATCATCGTAGTCCTCAGATCTATCTTCGTCTAAATCCTCATCGTCAATAAATGACACACCTCCAGTACCAGTTGAAGACGACCCTCGGATAATTGGTACATGAACTTCCTCGATAGCACCATCGTCTCGCTGCATAGTTACATGCTCTAAATTACCCAAGTCAACGGACAAAGAAAATGTAGAAGAGTTGTATGGATGTAACAGGTCCATCTCAGTGCACTCTAATCCCGACGTGTCCCTGTCAGTGACAATGTGATGGACATGCTGCACAACTCGCCAGTTGGTACCACGAGAAGGATCTTCAGTGTAGAAGATTTGTCTTGCTTGAGTAGCAAGGATGAACTGATCATCCTTAAATGCCTCAACACTAATGTCGATACTAGTGATGTTATTCTCTGTTATCATCCGTCTGTCATCACACATAAACCATTTGCATCGAAATAGAACTACTGAAAAGTCTGCCCCAAACTGAAGCTCTAATATCTCCTGTAGCAATCCGTAGTAAATTTCACCATGAGTCCCTGAAACAGATACACCACTGTTTTGAGTTCGTCGTCGTACATCCAGGCCATAAGTTACGAACCGAACTCCATTTACGATACAGGCTGCGTATGACTGTGTATTTGGATGGAATCCAACAGCCAAAGAAAACAATTCATGTGTTATAACAGGGTCGTTCAACTTGCGCATAGCGTAAACCTACATGATGTGGAACAATGATTTAGTAAATGTTTAAAAAACCTAAAAAAGATCTACCTTGAAATTAAAATCACTTATTACCTTACTATAAAACCAACCATGAAATGATTTTCTATGCACTTGTTCCAAGTTTGAACACGAGCTCTGCAAAAGCTCTTGTCTATGGTCACTGCAAAATACAAACATTATTAACAGAATACAAGACAAAATAAAAAGTAGTGGGATTTGAAAATTAATATAAATTGAACTTACTTTATGTATGACTCAATTTCTGGACAATTGTTTAGGATGTAAAACATTGCTTGATTTCGAACATCACCGTGCAGCATCACGATCGTTTGCTTTCTCATTGGGCGACACTGGGACTTAAAAACTGAAAGTTGTCTGCTGGGAACAATTACATCCTCATTTCTCTCTGGTCGATTGAACCTTGTCTCCACGTCATTGAAATGCCTCGAACAGAATGTTAAGGCCTCATCAATAATATACCCTTCTGCTATAGAACCCTCCGGCCTAGCTCGATTTCTAACGTACTCCTTCAATTTCTTAAGGTATCTTTCAATGGGATACATCCATCTCATGTATACTGGACCACCAAGTATTGCCTCCTCGGGCAAATGTATTACTAGGTGAATCATGATGTCAAAGAATGCCGGAGGGAAGATTTGTTCCAACTTGCACATGATTAGTATCAGATTATCTTGAGCAGCCATCATGTCACTGACTTTTAGTTTCTTGGCACACAGCTGCCCGAAGAAAGCACATAGCTCAATGATTGTCTTTGAGATTGTACTATCTAAGTATGCACGACACCCAACTGGTAATAACCTCTGCATTATAATGTGACAATCGTGTGACTTCAACCCAGTAATGCGACCCTCATTCAGTGCAACACATTTCTTCATATTAGAGGCAAAACCATCGGGAAATTTTACTGATCCAATGAAGTTGCAAAACTTACGACGGTCTGTAGGAGACAATGTGTAACGTGCAGCAGGTTTCATGAACTTGTTCCCACTCTGATACAGATGCAACTCACTTCTTATCCCCAACTCCATAAGATCCCGTCTAGCATTAACAGTGTCCTTCGATTTATGATGATCATCCAAAATTGTACCTAACAAGCTATCACATACGTTCTTTTCTACATGCATAACATCAATATTATGTTTTAACTCAGTGGTAGACCAATACGGCAGCTCATAAAAAATACTCTTCTTCCTCCAATTTAGTTCATCAACACTTCTTGTCCTTCTAATACCCCCATAGCTAGGGTGCTTCCCTGGAATACTTGGCCTCACACGGCTCAATTGTGCTAAAATATCTGCAGTCGTAGGCCTACGAGGAGGAGGCCTCCGTTCATATTTTCCATCAAAGTGTAGGTTGCTCCTAAGATGGTGTCTGGTTGCCAGGAACCGTCGATGACCTACATAAGCTGTTTTTCGGATCACACGCACTGAAGGTGTATCCTCACCGCAAGTAGGACATGCTTTATATCCCTGACCGCTCCATCCCGATAGACTACTTCTTGCTGGAAAATCATTAATTGTCCATAGTAACGAGGCACGCATCCTGAAAAGCCCCCGATTTTTTGTTGCAGCATCTCGCGTGTCAATACCAGTGGACCACAGATCCTTCAACTCATCCACTAAGGGTCGTAAGAACACGTCCATGTCCTTACCAGGTGATTTAGGCCCTGGGATCAATAGAGTTAGCATTAGATACTCCGATCTCATGCATAGCCAAGGTGGTAGATTGTAACACGTCATAACTACTGGCCATGTACTATATGTCTGACTCATGTTGCCAAACGGATTGAAACCATCTGCGGCCAACCCCAGTCGGACATTTCTGATTTCACTTGCAAACTGCGGATGTTTCTCGTCAAACTCTCGCCATGCCTTCCCGTCTACAGGATGCTGCATCTCATCATCATCCTTAGACTTTCCTGTACTGTGCCACCTCATGAGTTTTGCTGTATCCTTCGTGGCAAATAAACGTTTAAGTCTGGGTGCCAGAGGAAAAAATCTCAATACTTTATGCGGCACATTCTTAACAGAGCCTCTTCCAGCGTTGTGCATCCAACGACTTTCCTTACACACGGGACAATTTTGCATATCAGCGTTCTCTTTCCAGAATAGAGCACAATCATACTTACAGACGTGAATAGATTGGTAACCTAAGCCCAGCTTCGTCAGCATCTTCTTGGCTTCATAGTGAGAGTCCACGAGGTTCATGTTCGGAAAGGCAAGCTTTAGCAGTTGTAAAAGATCATCTAAAGATTTATTTGTCCACTTGTTCACCACTTTCAGATGCATCAATTTCACTAAAAAGTTTAATGAAGAGAACGAAGAAACCCCAGGATATAGTTCTGAATGAAGAGCCTCAAACAGTTGGTCGTACTGGGCATCAGAACCTGTAGCATCACACTCATTCTCGAATATCTCGTCCATAACATCCGCCATTTCGTCCATCGCATGATCTCCCGAACCCATCCCCTCATCTTGTAGGTGTGTATTTCCATGTTGAGCCTCGATCTCACCGTGGTGAATCCATGTAACATAACTCGCCGCGAAACCATTACGACGTATATGGTATTCAACGATCTCCAAATCATGGGTATATCCATTTAAGCATTTGTTACAAGGGCATCTAACCCTCCCCCGATCGTTTACAAGTGGTCTCACCATATTTATAAAAGCTTTCAAACCAAATAAGAATTCTTGAGACTTTCGATTTCTAATATTCGTCCAGCTTTTATCAATTTCCATCTCTGATATCCTGCAAGAAGAATAAAAATATATATTATATGACAATTTCGAGTGACGTGAATGTTTTAATTCCACCTCATCACTCCACGTCTAATAAAAAGGTAAGGGCCCTAACAATTCATTATTGATCTGCAAAATAATGAATTTTGTTCATTTTTCCATTGATGTCTATATTTTGTACCGCGTAAATTTCAGCAGCATCTCCCATAAGTTCTCCTAAGTGTGCGATCTATGTTGCACATAGTCCACACCCGAAGAACATAGAGAAATGTTGGAATTTACGCAGAAAAATATATATACATCAACAGAAAATGAACAAAATTCATTATTTCGCATATCAATGACAAACTCTCCAAAAATGGGAAAATCGGAAGATCAAGTTGTAAACTTCATGTTGCCAACAATGTATGCAATTTTTTATTTACAAAATGATCTACAAAAGATTTTCTAAGTTTATGCAAATGAAGTGCACTACACTAATATATCTATAAGAACTAATTTATAATAAACACCCAAATGATTTAAAAGAATTACAAAAAAAACATAAAAAGTTTACACGACTTACCAAAGGTCTGAACAATGCCTTGTTCTAAATTTTTTCTTCAAGTTCAACTATATCAGAACAAATTGATGATACAGATGAAAAGAAAAATGAAAACTTTGTATTTGGATAATAAAGTATGAATATGAAATGGAAAGAGGCGAGAAAAAAGTGTAAATACGAAATGGCGCCAACTTTTGCGCTAATAACTTAAGGTCTATAGGGGCGACATATGTCGCCCCTATAGAACATAATGTCGCCCCTATAAACATTAAGTTTTCGCCCCTCCGGACTAAAATAATGCGGGAAGATTTCCCGCTAAGAATTCGGATCTATAGGGGCGACATATGTCGCCCCTATAGATTTAATACCAATAGGGGCGACTAGATTGCCCCAATAGATTTTGTACATTTGTCCCAATGTGTAATTAAAAAGGCGCCAATTGTTCCCGCCAGTATATCATTCTATAGAGGCGATATTTCCATCTATAGGGGCGACATATATCGCCCCTATTGATCCGTCAATCTGCAGGGACGACATTTTCATGTCGCCCCTATTCGTACAATATCTATAGGGGCGACATATGTGTCGCCCCTAAAAAATCGCCCCTATTGTACCGTTTTCTTGTAGTGAAAACTCAAACAAATTAAAAGTGTCATAAACCACCCAACGCCCAAATATATAATTTCAAAACCAAGTCCTACATTTCAACTCTATACTATACTACTCTTCATCTCTCACTATCAAGTCTCATCTCATTCTCTCCAAACATATTTCTTAACATAATTAAACTTGTATTACTCTATATAAAATCTATTATGAGTTTTTTTTATTAATGTTAATAATTATTTATAGCTATTAAATGAGAATTTTTGTAAAATAATCATACTTTAAGAAAAGAATTTGTATAACTAAGACATTAGATAACCATTATACAAAGACATTAATGGACAATATATATATATATATATATATATATATATATATATATATATATATATATATATATATAACGAGGATGTAAACAGGGATTATGGGCATCCTCGCTCCGTCCTCGATTATATAGGGATGGGGAGAGGATGTGGATGATAAATCTCCGATGGGGAGGGGACGAGGATTAGCATCCTTGCCCAGAGCCCCGTTGCCATTCTTGGTATCATAACTAATACAACTGAAAAAGAAATTTTATATTTCTAAATGAATGGAGCAAGGAAATGACCTAAATCGATTTGCACAAAAATCGACCTACCCAAATCGACGACTCTTTGAATAACTGAACCAACCCAACCTAACATAGGGTGGTTTGATCGGTTTGGGTTGGCAGTTTTGACTTCCATTTTGGACCTCCTATTTAGGGCCTTAAGTTGAATTAACTAGACCTTATGCAAAATTACTATTTGTGTCCAATTTTATATTTGTATTTAATTTTGGTCCAATTTTTTAGCCCAAACCTAAAATAAAGTGTCTGTGTGTGTGTGTGTGTCTATATATATATATATTTACAAATCAGATGTTAAATTCAATTTTTTAATAATAAATAAATTAAAATAAATCTATCAATGTAATAACAAAAACAGCATAATCACACCCTATCTCTCAACCAGATGACCTCAACCCTACTATTCAAGCTACAACCATCCAGCTAGACTTCGCCACAGCTTTGGTCGTCGCTAGCGAAATCATCTCTCTCTCTCTCTCTCTCTCTCTCTAATGGCGGGGAGATCACCGTAATTGCAGCCTGCAGCGACAAAGGTGGCGATCTCTTTCGAGAAGTTCTGGGCCTGTTGGGCGATCTGGACACTAAAGTGGATGGCACTTGCGACAAGATCTAGACCTGTTGCTGAAATCTAGATACTGAAGTTGATGGCACTACTAATAATTCAAGAGAGCTCGTGTTCTCAACAAGTTGCTCTGTCGAGGACGCTAGTTGCACAAAAGAACTGGCTGAAATTTTTTTCAAGTACGTTTTGTGTTGTTGCAGCTTGTTCGGTGGTGGTGGTGGCTGTGTGTTAATAGTGGTGGTGGCTGGATGATTGTTGGTGGTGGTTGGTAGTTCTATCGGAGGGGTGGTTGTGCAGTGGTGACATTAGTGCAGGTGACTCAAGGTGTTGTGGTGGTGGTGTTGCTGGCATCACCGATGGTGGCGCAAGCAATGTTTTCAGAACTAGCCTACCCATCGACCCGGCAGAGACTGGGTCAAGGGTTAGAGTGTCAACCCGCAGTTGACTCGGGTTAACCAGGAATTAAATAATATTAAATAAATCAAAATTTTTTTAAAAAATATGAAACTTGGGTCCGGGTTCGACCCGACTGAGTTTCTGGGGATGACCGGCCCGATTTTCTATGTCGGTGGTGATGGTAGTATTACTGTGTTGGTGGTGGTGGTTGTTGCAAGGCAAGTGGTGCATAGTGGTTTGGTTGTGGGGTATTGGTTGCAAGTGAACATGTTGATGGGGATATTAGATCGTGGTGGTGGTGTTTGATATTTTTTTGTTGGGTGTGGTGGTTGGCCGTCGTGGCGGTAGTGGAGGAAATTAATTATTTTGTAAAGTGTTGGGGGTGGAGATCAGGATGGGGTGGTGATCAAGAAACAAGTTTTGAGTCTTGTAACCAATAAATAAAGATATGTGACCAATTATGGATGATTGTGATCAATTATTAGGCAATTGTGATTAAAAAAAAATATTGATTAGCCGTGATCAAGAGACGAGTAAGTTGTGAGCAATAAACAAATAAATAATATGTAACCAATTATGGATGATTGCAATCAATTGTATTAGAGATTATGATCAACTGTGACTTTATGTGACCATTAGATTAGGGCGTGATATGACCTACAGTTGTGTCAAATATGACTGTGTAATCGAATTATGACTTTGTGTGAGCGAATTGTTACCTTGTGTGACCGAACTATGACTTTATGTGACCGAATTGTAACCTTGTCTGGTCGAGCTATGACCTCGTGTGACTAAGCCTCAACTTTGTGTGATCAAATTGTGACTTTGTATAACCAACTATGACTTTGCAGGGTAGGCGGACGGGGTGATGTGGGGTGAATTTTGCAACTAAATTTGTAATTGTAACCCAAATGTGACTTTGTTGATGGGGTGGGGTGGGGTTGCTATAAATTTTGCAACTAAATTTGTAATTGTGGCTGTAGTGTAACTTTGTGTGAGACCGAACCTCTACTTTGTGTGATCAAACCGTGACTTTGCGGGAAGAGCGACGGGGTGGTCTGGGTGAATTTTGCAATTAAATTTGTAATTGTGACCCAACTATGACTTTGTTGATGGGGTGGGGTGGCGGTAAAATTTGTGACTAAGTTTGTAATTGTGACTAAATATAACTTTGTTTGACCAATTGTGGCTTTGCAGGTGGGTTGGGGTGGGGTGGGGTGGTGTGAGATTTGAGATTAAATTTGTAATTGTGATTGAACTGTGACTTTATATGACCAAATGTGACTTTGCGAGGTGAGGTGGAGTGAATTTTACAAATAAATTTGTGATTGTGATCAAACTGTGATTTTGTGTGACCAACTGTAAGTTTGTGGGGGTGGGTGGATTAGGTTGTGATTTGGTGTTGTTTGAGTTTTTTTGTTTAATATTATATTAGTTTTAATTTAATATATAAGTAAAATTGTTTTGATATTATATAATATTATATTTATTAATTACTATTTAACACATAAATTTAAAAATAAATAAATAAGTTTGTAAGTTTTAAAAAGTCAACCTAATATCTAGAGTTATGTAATTTTTCCTTAATAATTTATATAAACATATGATATGAGGGCTGAACTAGAAGACTCACAAGTTAACAAATCAAAACATCAAATAGGCAATCACAAATTAAACATGATGTGAGGGTTGAGCTAGAAGACTCACAAGTTAACAAATATAAACAAATCAAAAAATCAAATAGGCAATCACAAATTAAACATAGCGTCACGGTCCAAATTAAACATAATAAATGCAACTCATTAAAATCCATCTTTTATCCCTCTAGGTCCTAACTGACTGCCTTTGTTCTCTTTGTCAAATACACAAAAATCTGCCCAAGAAAAAATAAAAAAGAGAGATATATATAAAAAAAAAAAAAAAAAAGTCATTCACTATAAAATTGTACGTATACCTATAACAGGTCTAAAACAAATGAATTATGTAGTTATGGGTATTTAACTTCCTTCGATTTCTTTTGAGTTCGATGATTCCAAAAACTCTAAATGTTAAAAAGGAAAAAGTGACTAAACTAACACTAAAATAAATAGACACAAATAAAATTAACAATTGTATAGATATAGTTATATTACCTTCATCCAAGTCGTTAAAATGCTCATTATCTTCCATGTAAAATCCATCTAAGTTAGGAGAAGCATTTAGTCACTTTTGAGTGCACACCAAGATCTCTATCATTTTAGGACTCAATGAACTACAAAATGAATCAAGAATTTGTCCTCTTGTACTAAAAGCACTTTTTTAAGCAACAGTAGAAACTTGCATTGCCTACACATCTGTGGCTAGTTTGGACAAGATATCGTATTTACTTTTGTTAATATTCCATCAATTAAGCACATCAAACTCCTTGATCTCTGCACTTTCATGAGCATCCAATAAATATCTTTCCAGTCAATTTTTTTTTTTTTATCTCAATTGACTCCTTTGCAGAGGATCTGATGAGAACCCGGGAGGGGGTCCTCGTCGTAGCTCGCGGAATAACGCTTGGAAAGTTCCGAATCCAGGTTGGAAGGACGATAACAATGCAACCCCGACCTCACGACGCAAGAACTATGGGTATATTAAACCCAAAACCCGTTACGATGCGGAGATAAGAACCACAAAGGGGGAACGCCACAAGGAATGTCCAGATCCTTGATAAGTTCAATTGATTTGAACACCACAAATATCCCACAATATTTGATAAGTTCGAAGTTTGTTCAATTCCAGAACAATGTTGAGAAAACACTCAATATAATTTTTATTCATCCAAAATATTCTGTTTTTACATTGAATGGAAAAGCATATAAATAGGCAAAATAAAACCTAATCGCTAACTGACTCTGAATAGAATTCTAATTAGGCTAAAATACCTAAAATAACTAAAATACCAAAATAACCAAAATTAGAAAAAGAATTAAAAACAATTAAAGGAAATACAAATCAACTGAAATACTAAAATCCCGAAAAATCTGATTTGCACCGCTTATGGCCGTAAAAGTCGGACTTACGGCCGTAAGTCCTTCTCTGTTCAAAATGTCACCATATTAGTTACGGCCGTGAAGATCGATGTTACGGCCGTAAATCTCCTTCTGAACAAAAATACCAATTTTCATTTACGGCCGTGAGGAATGTGATGCGGCCGTGAAATCCATAGGTTACGGCCGTGAGAAACAATGTTACGGCCGTAACGCATCTTCTGCCCAATTTTCTGATTTTCTGATCCGTTGACGTGATTTGAATCTCGACTCGAGTCCAACACGAAACTTGTTCATTTTTCCATGTAGAATATTGTTGAATTGCCCGTATCTTGATTTCTCATTTTTGACACCTTTTCCGGATCACATCATCCCCTCTTCCTTTAAGATGATTCGTCCCGAATCATAACGTTTTTCTTGGCTTCTTTTCCGGATCACATCATCCCCTCTTCCTTTAAAATGATTCGTCCCGAATCATAAAGCTGTTCTTGGCTTGCTCACTTGGTTTAGCCTCTAACCTTCTTCGTACAAGCAATGTTTGATCTTTGACGTTCTCCGAACCTGCTTGACTTCTTGTTTTGGCTTGAATTATAGTTTTTCCCGTCAAGCCCACCCTGATTCGTACCATTCCTCCTTCTTTAAAATGATTCGTCCCGAATCATGGTGTTGTTCTTGAAAAATCAAACTGTACCTCCTGGATCAAAAGGAAAATTGTGGACTACATGACATGAATTTAATAGAAGACAATCCTCCAATTGTTGAACACGAATGTATTGAAACACGAGGTTAATTTGCCAACGTGAATGTGACTCAGACTTCCATGTGTAATCAACCTGCAAAAAAGAGTCAAATAAAATAGGGAGGGAAATGTTAGTTTCATGAGATACAGGATATGGATCCTTGTATTCATGATGAATTATTTCCAATTCATTTTTCAAGTCTCCCTTCTTTTCAACATTCATATCCTGAAACTCCAATTTTAAATCCCCTCCAATCTCACTTTCACCATGTTGTAATTTAGCTTCAGCCTCCCTTTCACTCTCCCTCTTTCTTAACTTAGCTTCTTTTCTAGCCTTCCGTTCATACATCATCCTTTCCTCATAAATTTCAGTTCGAATCTTCAAAAGCGCCCTCGCATTAATCTCTTCATCCCAATCAACTCCAATCCCAACCCTAGGTTTATGGATACGCCTATATTCCCTTTCACGTCGTTGAGCAAGTTCGGCACTATGCATATCTACCGAGTTCTTACCCTTCCCAAACTTCGTATCTAATCTCGCATCAAGTTTCGCTTCCAATTTTGCAAATAACTCCTCAATCCATTTTTCCATCATAACAAGCAGAGAAGATTGATGGTTATCTTTCCTAGATGATGAATTTTCGTGAAATTTGGACATTATGGAATGGAATGGAATAATAGTTTGACACAAGGACTAATAATGAATTTTAATTTTGACTTGGGAGGTAATGAATATCAATTAAGGAAATTCAAGAAAGTGGTTCTTGAATTTCGGAGTGATTTTTTTTTTTTTTTTTTTGTGAATTATGATGAAATTTCGGAATTAATAAAAAAAAATAAATAAATTTTTTTTTTTTTTTTTTTAATAAAATCCGAAAATTCGATACGAACGCAACAAAACAAACGGGACAGGATTTGGAAAACAATCGAATAAGAAAAACACTTTTGATTTTTTTAGGACGACTTTTATGGATCAAACTGGAAAAAAAATTTACTGGCAATAAGAACAAGAAAAATTGAAAACAAAGACTCAAATAACAAAAATAGGATATGGATGATTTTTATGGGACTCGATGATAAACATAAAAATCAAACTGGATAGAAAAAAACAAAACCTGAATTCAGAGTCCAGCTCTGATACCATATGATGAGAACCCGGGAGGGGGTCCTCGTCGTAGCTCGTGGAATAACGCTTGGAAAGTTCCGAATCCAGGTTGGAAGGACGATAACAATGCAACCCCGACCTCACGATGCAAGAACTATGGGTATATTAAACCCAAAACCCGTTACGATGCGGAGATAAGAACCACAAAGGGGGAACGCCACAAGGAATGTCCAGATCCTTGATAAGTTCAATTGGGGGGTCCTCGTCGTAGCTCGCGGAATAACGCTTGGAAAGTTCCGAATCCAGGTTGGAAGGACGATAACAATGCAACCCCGACCTCACGACGCAAGAACTATGGGTATATTAAACCCAAAACCCGTTACGATGCGGAGATAAGAACCACAAAGGGGGAACGCCACAAGGAATGTCCAGATCCTTGATAAGTTCAATTGATTTGAACACCACAAATATCCCACAATATTTGATAAGTTCGAAGTTTGTTCAATTCCAGAACAATGTTGAGAAAACACTCAATATAATTTTTATTCATCCAAAATATTCTGTTTTTACATTGAATGGAAAAGCATATAAATAGGCAAAATAAAACCTAATCGCTAACTGACTCTGAATAGAATTCTAATTAGGCTAAAATACCTAAAATAACTAAAATACCAAAATAACCAAAATTAGAAAAAGAATTAAAAACAATTAAAGGAAATACAAATCAACTGAAATACTAAAATCCCGAAAAATCTGATTTGCACCGCTTATGGCCGTAAAAGTCGGACTTACGGCCGTAAGTCCTTCTCTGTTCAAAATGTCACTATATTAGTTACGGCCGTGAGGATCGATGTTACGGCCGTAAATCTCCTTCTGAACAAAAATACCAATTTTCATTTACGGCCGTGAGGAATGTGATGCGGCCGTGAAATCCATAGGTTACGGCCGTGAGAAACAATGTTACGGCCGTAACGCATCTTCTGCCCAATTTTCTGATTTTCTGATCCGTTGACGTGATTTGAATCTCGACTCGAGTCCAACACGAAACTTGTTCATTTTTCCATGTAGAATATTGTTGAATTGCCCGTATCTTGATTTCTCATTTTTGACACCATTTCCGGATCACATCATCCCCTCTTCCTTTAAGATGATTCGTCCCGAATCATAACATTTTTCTTGGCTTCTTTTCCGGATCACATCAGGATCACTTGTAGAGCTACAAGAATCTCCAATATCATAAGTGAATGATATAAAAAAATGATTTCATTGATACTTGAATACTTTCAGAAGCCACTTCGCATCCCACATACCACTCATAAATAGATATCAAATTGACTTTCAAACGATTAAACGAGTTTTTTGCAACTTAATCATTTTTGTATATATCCTCAAAACAATACAAAACATAATCAAGCTTGTACCTCGGATCAAGGACAATAACAATAAGCAATAGCAGGTTTACATTTTTCATTTTACCCCAATATTTATCAAGTTTGAACTTCATCTTACAAGCCATTTCACTTAAAAGAAAATTGGCACCAACACTCACAAAATTGTTTCAAGATTCTCACAAAAATAGAAGCATTGTCCCAATCTTTACGCAAAGGAGGTCCACCGCTTTTTATCCCATCATCATCTTCACGTAAGCAACTCAAGTATTGTGCATCCTCCTCTCTTAACCTCTCAAAACCTTCTCTTAACCTCTCAAAACCTTTTTGGTATTTTAAAGCAGTTTTCAACATCAAATAGGTCGAATTTTACCTAGTCAACACATCTAAGATCACAATAGATTTGCAATCAATCTTCTCTCGCCTTACACTCTTAATTTTTCGTGCCTAGTTGGAGAAGATTTAGCATATTTGACTCCATTGTGAATTGCTACAATTGAATCATGTGCTTCTTTTAATTTTTCTTTTTAACATTAATCGTGTTGGTTTGAATTGGGTTAAATTGAGTTTTGGAATTAATCCGCAACCCGAACCAAACCAATCGAAAATTGCATTCCCCAACTCGCAGACCAATCCAATTGTTGGAAAAATCGATACAAACCGATCGGTTTTGGTTTGGTCGGGTTAGGCGGTTGGTATGGGTTTTTTAATATTTTTGTTTCTAAGATGGTGCTAGAAAACCACAGCAATGTCAGTGTAATTCCCTCTGCAAAAAAGAATGCATGGGCCTATAATCATTAATCATTGAATTTAACATAACCAAAGCAATATTCATCAACCAAATAAGCTGATAGTAGAGGTTCCGCTCCACAAAATGAAATAGCAAATATAACTGTCAGATAAACGCACCAAATCCATTGAGTATTGTAATATCTAATGATAAAAATTATAAAATGTATTCACATACCTCCAAAGTATAATCAGGAAAATGAAGTTTCAGTTACAAAAGTCCTTGATATGGAAATATCAATTTGGTCAATGAAGAACCAAGCTATTTACCTATTGCAAAGTCTAAATTAATAAACATATTAATAGAGCAAAATCAAATTTCTCTCTTTACTTCCTAAAAACATAAAAAGTTGTCTCTTCATCTTACATTAGATAAACAATCAATTCATACAATAATTCATTACAAAAACACAAGAACAACTAATCACTAATAAAGAAATCATTAATTAAACCATCCAAATTCAGATAGTTCAATGTCTCACCATTAAATAAAATCTCACACAGCAAAGCCAATAGACTAATTTCTATTTTTACACGAATCAAAAAAACATAATTAATATATGTTGTAACTATAAATTTGTTTTCATTTTATGTAATATACCCTTACATTAAATAATTGGTAGTTCATATGTTTTGACAACAATGCAGATTAAATATGAGTATATTAAAAAATTAAGACATTAATATAATCTTTGTGGGACGGAGGGAGTAGTAAAATAAAACGGAACAATCAATTAATATAAAACAACAAATTAGAGTCACCAATTGAAAACAAAACCCAGCAATTTTAGAAAGAGGGAATAGACTTGCAAGAATAGTAAAGTAAAGAATATTGGTTTGTGAAAGTAAGAAGAAGATTGAAGGAACTCAGGACCAAAAATAAAAGACGGCAATATAAAATAAAATGTGTTTGATGAGTTGTGGGTGGTTAAATTTAATTGTTGGTTTTAATTCAATTTTAAGTTGAATCAAATAGTAATAAATATAACATATTAAAATAAAAAATATTAATTAAAGGACAAATATGGAATTACAAATAATAGAGAGGTCCCTATTGTCCAAAAATATCTCTCACAGGGCTTTTTATAGTATATAGATAGATAGATAGTTAGATGGTTTTGTTCTCCTTCCAGACGTCTGGCACCATAAGGTACATAAGATGCTAGACGCAGACACAAGGGCTTGGGCCCCTGTGTTGTGGGCTCCACCCTCATGTGTCTAAGTCTGGCACTGGTAGGAGAACAATTCTAGATAGTTAGATTGAAGAAGTATAGATATAGATATTCTTCAAGCTCAAAATACGTGGATAATGTATAGGACCCCTACCCATTATACATCTAACCACAACTAAAAAATTCTATACGTGTTTATCTTTCTTGATTCTATCCTGTATGTACCAATTATTAGTTAATAAGAACGAGTTCAACGTAGAAAGTGACTCATGTCTTCTATTTATGGTTTGTTAATAAGAACAAGTTCAACGTAGAAAGTGACTCATGTCTTCTATTTATGGTTTTCTTATAGAGAAAATGAAAAAATATACGATCCTAAGTATCATACAATGATGATATTTACAAATAAAAATATAAAAGAAGTGCCTATACAAGAGCCTCCAAAAATATAAGCAAAGAAAAAATTTAACTTCCACATGTAAGATTTGCACGAAATGTCTTCACCTATCAATGGACTCAAAATCTGTCTCTTGTTAGGGTCCATCATCTCCATCTCCAATTAAGTTGCATATATCAGAGCACTCTGATAAACTGCAAAAAGTTTAGCACGATTTAACAAAAAAATAACAATCGTGTAAACATTATAGGATATCTATTCTCAAGTGCACCAATCAGAGCAAAGCTTCTCTTAGTCGTGTTCAAAATGAGATCTTGATTCAGGAATACATTATAGCCAAAAGAACAAGGAATTTTCAAGATCCACTCATGTGTAAACAAAAATACTCCACTTTAACTTTCTGGGGAGGAGGAAAGCATAATGCACAATTAAAATGCATCCACTGTATAATGTTTTTTATCTATCTTTAGATAAAAAGAACATTAAAAATAGATGAAATTGCATTTCACATGCACAAAAAGTACATCACCAATGGCTGTTCATGACAAAATACCATCTATATGTTTCTAGTAAATAAATGCACTGTGTACCTATGTTGGTTCTTTCATTTGGGTTTTGTACAAATCATGCATTATATTTATTGATGTAAACTTAGGTTTTAGCTTTGTGAACTTACAAGTTTTGTAACGGAGAGTGTAACGATTTCAGAGCTATGCTACTTAAACAACACTATTTCCTTGAACTATATAAAAATAATTCAGCATTTACGGAGTTTTTTTAAAATAACTTGTAGATTTCTTTATAAAGCCACTGAGTTTCAATTTTGGCAGCAGCCAAGCCACTACTAATGCTAGGCCTTAGTTTTGCATCATACAAGTGGTAGTTCCATGTAAATATCCTAGCCTATAACTCATATTCGTTGAAATTCAATGTTAAATACATTGTAATACTTCCTCAACATAGATCCCAATTTTCAATAATTTTATCATGAATTCCAATTTTTTAACATAGGTGTTGAAATTAGAAAGACTAAATTTGATACACTTCCGTCATATTATATACCCCTTATTTGAGCCCCAATTAAGTCAAATAGATTTTGTAATACTGGTTTTTGGGAGAATGTTCATTTAAAAAGTAGGGAAAGTTTTTGGGTTTAAGTGCAAAATAATTTATTGGTAGAATATGAGTTTGAGAAAAAATGAGTTTTGATTTAATGGAACTCAAAAGGGCATAACTAATTATAAGTTTGTATTGACACTTGCTTTGATCATTGTATTATCATATCCAAGTCTATCCAATCAAACTTACACTTAATGGCGCAAAGGTATATATTAATGTAATGCATGTCAAATAAAAGAAAAAGAAGAGAATTTACCAATATTGACGACTTCGGAACCCATCCTTGAAGACAACTAGAGGTCTGTGTGTAAAAAAAGAACATTCAACATTATAGGTGTAAAAATATATGTATTTCAAAAAGCTCCTTTCCTCCATTTGCATTGTGTAATGTAAAAACATATTATAGGAAATAATATGTGCACTTGCAAAATGTATTTGTACAGCTTATCCAACAAAAAATGGGGAACAAAATCACTTTCATAAAGTTAGAAACAGATTTCCAGCATAACGTTAACAGCAGCAGATTTTAAAAATCAAATTGTAAGCGTTCATCATAAATTAGTTGATGTTAAGCCAACAAATTGTGCAAAATGAATTAATTATTTTCAATTGTAAACTAATTTTAATTACCTCCTAATATTGAGAGGTCCTTCACCTGGGGATCCAAATCCGCCCAAAATGCAAGTAGATACACATTTACTGGTACACTTCTCAGCTTTCTTCGATTTCGGCCGTTGGATCCTCGTCATCTTCTTGCAATCCTTTTGTTCAGGAGTACATACACTCGATAATGTTTGCGGTATATTTGACAGAGTCTCCTCCGATTGTTGCAGCGCCGCCACCTCTATTGCACCGGCCCCAAACACCACAGAAAACACGATTGCGGTCGCGGCCGCCGTTGTTGTAGCCATATTTATCCGACGACCATTGGTGATTCGTGCTGAGATAGAATTGTATCTATTTCGACATATTATCGAGCATCTGCTGTAAGTTCCGCCATAGATTAGCATTCTTTTGAACAATTTTTAAAACTTTTTCCAGTTCTCTTTTTTCAACAGTTTTTATCCAAATTCCAAAGCGCTTTTTCTTTCGTGAATTTCAGCCTCACGCTTTGGTGGGACCTCTCTTCGTACGGGTACAGTTTTGTAACTAGTGTTGATAAAAAAAACGGTTGAACTACAGCCCGACGCCCATCACCAGCACTGCACTGCACTGCACTGTTCTGGGAAATTCAATAATTTTTTCTTCCAATTAATTTTTAAATACACATTTCTATGGAATTTATCAGTTTTGGGCAAAAAAATCGAAACTGAGTCAACCGAACCCAAAAAACCGAAATATTTCGGTTCTTGAAAAAAAATTCAAAAACCGAAACCGATCGGTTCTCAAAATCAAAACCGAAATCAAAACCAATAAAAAAAAATTTTGTTTTGAATTTTTCAATGAATTATATAGCAAAATATATTTATATCAATGCTTTAATGTATAGACAATGGCTCAAAGGAGTATAAATTTACTCACAATTTTTCCATTTGAAAAATGTTGTCCAGATTGGTAAAGTATTTTAATTAGAAATCCTGAGTCACATACATATATTTTTTAAAATTTTTTATTGAATTATATAGTAAAATATATTTATGTCCACACTTTAATGTGTAGACAGTGGGTCACATGAGTATAAATTTACTCACAATCTTTCCATTTGAGAAATGTTGTCCAGATTAGTAAGGTATTTGAATTAGAAATCCTTGACTTACAATCTTCTCCAAGTAGAATCATACTTTAATGTATAAACACTTAGACAATGAATGAAATGATGTCTGTTTGATACACTATTAGAGCGTCTCCAATGCATTCCGTGGATTGAGAAAATACACTTGACACATAAGTAAATAGATGAAATATGGTAAAAACCTCTCTTCAATGTACAACGTGGATTAGAATGTTAGGCTGACGTTGCGCTAAAAAAATAGACATTGTGGAGTGATCCGTCTACATCCAGACGCCGTGAGACATGCTGACTCAGCATTAATTTTTATTTTATAATTATTTAATTACTATAGATAAGGACGTGGCCCAATTAAGTTGTATGGTATAAATTAGTTTCCTTTTGGACTCTGTAGTAAATTAAAGATAATGTGGTAATTAATTTTAATTTTATTATAAAAAAAGCCACATAATTAAAATTATTGAAGTGTAAAAAGAACCATTGGAGAATAAATTTTGAACTGATCCGTCTATTTATCCACGTTATGCATTGGAGATGCTCTTATTATGGAATTTAGTTATTTACTTTTAAGTAATTTCATATACTATTATAGTATTATTATTTTGTGGAATTTACTTTTACTGATATTCAAATGTTCTTACTTCCTCGACGTGGTTTTCTTTTCAAATAAAAATAGTTTTAGAGTAGAAAAAAGGTTTTAACCATCAAGATTCTGAGATTCACATTCGTGGTATATTTTACATGAATTTAGAGTTTAATTTTAATTGGAAGCTTTATTTGGTTGTATTTACCTTTAATTTTTGCAAACAATTAGATTTTTTTTATATTTGCATCAAATTTAATCTTTCTAATTGGAACCGAACAAAAATCGAAAAATCGAACCGAAATCGAAACCGATCGGTTCTTGTCTTTGAAGGAACCGAACTGAAACCGAACCGAAAGTTTTGGTTCGGTTTCGATTCCTTTAATAACTGAACCGAACCGGTAAACGCTCATCCTTACTTTACACACTTTTCAACCACACATTAAAAAAAAATCCAATCTTTCCAACACCAAAGACTCTTTGTTTGTTTATTTTTTTTATTTTTTAATTTTTTTACTCTTCAAGACTATGAATTTTTATTTTTATTTTTATTTTTAAGCAAAGACTCCACACATCCTTGGTGAGTTTTAAGGGTCCACCTAGCTAGGTCGATTGGGGTTATGATTCTCAATCATGTATTTATAAAAAATAAATAATACATGGAAATATGAGGATATAAATTTGACCTTCAGAATATCGATTGTGCAAAAAGTGAAATGTAGAGATACTGAAAGCTGTAAATAGATGAGTAATACTCATCGTACAATAAAAATAATGTAAATGCAAACTACATTAGAGACTTCTGAAACTGGGCAGCCCATATATGTCATTTACACAGGTGCCCTAAGTCAATAAGGTAGATCATGCGGTTCGTACTCCTGGTAGCATTGCTGATCCCAACCCTCAGGTGCTGTGAGTTAGCCACCTGATTACCCTCACGACAGATGTGAGAGATAGTATCTCGATCGAAGTGGTGAATGTCTCTAATCTGACGAAGTATTCCTTGAATCGTCCATGGTCCTCCACCCTAATGATACAATGAATGGTCAAAGCAGAGTCGCCTTGACCCAAAATGTATGGAATGCCGAGTTGACGGCGTGAGAAGTATGCCATCAATAACAGCTCACAACTCAACCTCAAGAATAAGGAATTCCTCTTAAAAGGATGAGAACGCCCTCATGTAGTGTCCTCCATGGTGTCTGTTGATACCCTCACCACTAGCAGCACTATCCTTGACACATCCATCAGTGTTGATCATGTATTATCCCACTGATGGAAGGTGCCAAAGAAATACAAAAGGGGGCGATGGGGAGGTAGAGCAAGAGACATACCAAACTGTGGGCAACAATCAGGTCCCCATGCTAATAAAGCGATCTAAAGAGTCATCCCATGTAAAGAAATGACAGCATGTGATACACTCTCTAAATGATCTGTTACGGCTCCATCTGATTCTCCCTATGCTTCACGTCATTCCTCTAAGTCCAAGGAAACTACAATATCAGTAGAGGAATGATAGTGCAAATATGACTCTGTCGAACATGCTGGATAAAGTATCTCCATCTTTGGAATCACTATCTTACATCCTCACCCAGCCTCATAGGAACCTGAAAGATGTCTTTGAAGTGTCACCGGACCTGATCTGATATGCTACTTCCTATGAATGTGTGTATAATATTCTCTATCTCATAGAATTACTGGCAGTGGGAGGCCAATAACCACCAAATTCTTAGTGAGAAAGTGATTAAATATCCTACAGTCATTGAAGCCAAGGTCACCCTCATCAGTAGGAAGGCATACCTCCTTCCATCTCCTCCAGTGTATTCGATGAGCATGATCCTTGGAATCCTAAAGGAATCATGCAAATATGCTCTCCAAGCAGAAGTGGGTTTAAAGCAGCCAACATCTTATCTCCCTTTACTTAGTAGGGCTTGAAAGGTTGTACAGTTTTCCTTTCCTGTCCAGTATTTTGAATCCAAGCCGAAATAGGAAAAGCTTCCTCTTCTTTGCTCGTGAATATCTTAACCATTGATTCAATTAGGATAAAAACTTATTCGAAATGTGCAAACAGAGCTTGAAAAAGATCCTAGTGATTTATGTTTACCAAGTATGAAAAAAGGATCTTCTTGACTTATTAAATCGTCTTCAATACAGCTTGAGGAGGCTACATGATTTAAAGAATATATAGTGGGATAGAGCCGATGACTAATCTAAGCAAAGTAATGTGTTCTCCTAGAGAGAGCAAGTGTGATTCCCATCTGGTGATCCTACTTTTGACCTTCTTAATAAGGTCATCATAAAGAAAGGTCCTTTTGGTCCCCTTATATAGGGGGACCCCGAGGTAAGTAAATTTTTTTTACTACTACTGATGTTTGAACCCTATCAGGTGCTTAAGCCGCTTGATATGATTAATAGATGCCCATATGGATTATCGAGAGGATAAGTCCACTCTTGTCTCGGTTCACCAACTGACTAAAAAGCCCCTCATAGTGCTTCTAGCACTCAAGTACAATCCTAACCAACTTTTTTTTTACTGTTGGTGAAGATGATTATATCATCAGCAAATGACAAGTGAGAGACAAGAGTAGTACCACCATATCGGTATCCCACACTTGGAGACTTCTCGAACTGTACTATAAGTAATCGAGAGAATTAGTCAACAGTAATAAAGAAAATTGATGGGAGATAGAATCTCCCTGTTGGAGTCCCCGTGAGAAACGGGAAGAAGTCACATGGGCCCTCATTTAAGAGCACCGAGAACATAAATCTTGAAATGTACCTCTTGATCTTGTCAATCCACAACTTGTTAAAGCCGAAGTTCTCAAGTAAAGATAGAGAAATCCCCAATCCATGCAGTCATATGCCTTGGCCATGTCCAGCTTCAAGATAACGTTGCCTCCTTTAGCTTTATTATCTAAAGTGTAGAGGAGCTTCTAACCTAGTAGGATATTATCTCCAATCAACCTTCCAATATGGTGTTCAACAACTTAGTAATGAACTTATTAAATACCATGCATAAGCTGATAGGTCTGAAGCCAGTCCATCTACAGGCCCCATCCCTCTTCAGGATCAAGGTCATAGACGTAGCAGCAAACCCTAAGGAGAGTGGAGAGATGACCACCAGCGAAGAAATCTAGAATAGCCCCAATGACGTCATCCCGAATGATATCCAAATACTCTAAGAGAACAAGGCTAAAAATCCTTCTAGCCATGTGAAACTGTCAGAATCAATACTAAATGATGCCTCTCGTATCTCCTTAATTGAAGGATGGAACTTAGTGCCATATTTTCTTCATCTATCAATAGATAGTACATCCCCTAACCGGGTGGTAATAAAACTGGTGCGTGATCTTATCCGATGTCCCTAAACCATCGAATGGAAGTAGCGAATGTTATGATCTCCCTCACACATCCAATGGGAACAAGCCTTTTACTTTTAGAAGCCCTCTTCAATAGCCAAGGCAAGTTCAAAGCAGGTTATGCTTGATTGAAAGATTCACAATGCTCTTGTGGTAGGTCCAAGTTATGTTGTATCTCCAAACCATCCACCCTACACCCAACATCCCTAAATCTCTGAAATACATCCTCAAAATACATGTCGATTCCACAAACACAGACCCTATTTTAGCTTGAAAAACTTCTCCCAGAGAGCAGTTATCCCCATGAAATAGGTAGAGAGTGACCACTTCATAAAAGTGGAAAAATCATGGTATTTGGTCCATCTATTGAGCAGTAAAAAAGGCATGGGCCCCAAGTCATCCTCGTTATATCGATAAATTAGTAAAGGCGCATGATCAAATGAAGTTCGATTCAAGTGCCTAACTGAAAGTTATCAAAAAAATAAAGCAACAGCAGAATTAATAAAAATTATGTCCAATCTCTTATAAAACCAACCATTTGTCCAAGTATACTTATTTCCAGAGAACTCATCATCCTCCAACCTACATACTAGCATCATATCCGAGAATGTTGGTACTTCTATCCCTAATGTTATGGCATGTGCGCTCACCATCATGTGCAATGACGTTAAAGTCTTCCCCAACTATCTACCATGCATCCACACTGAGAAAGATGTGGTGAAGACACACCACAGATTCATCCTACAAGATATTGTATAGGTAATATAGACAGGAGTCAGAAACTATAGGTTGTGGTAGTCTAGGGTCATCAAATCTAACATGGAAAATTGAAGATGATCAACTAACAAATTAACGGTATCTGGAGATGCCCTAGAATCGAAATACAGCAATCAACAGATGTAGTCAAATCTCTCTTGAAGAACAAGGGGCTCCATGATGACCAAACTTGATGAAGCCGAACAAGTCTCTTCAGACTCTTGCGAGTAGCTGTACAAGCTACACCTCTAACGTTCCATATGATGATACTCATAAGGATGGGACAAGTGATGAGGTATCCACTGACCAAATCCTAGTCTTCATCCGAGTAATAGGAGATGTGGTTTAAGTAGCCCGTGGGTTTTTCTTCTGAGTGACCGGAATAAACCAATCATCCTCAGTCCTCTACATCTAAAACAAGATTCTGACTTTTTATCATATGCAAAATTTCCAATAACCAAAGTACTTCTCAAGCTCAATCTAGAAACGATCAAGAAGCTCATAATTTAAGTCTACCTTAATACACACGACGTTTCATTTTACTAAATCAGATCCTTGGTGGCCTCATCAAATACAACTGGACCCCAATGGCCCGAGCAAGTGCAAATAGAAATTCCTTAACTTGAAAGTGAATAGGTGGTAATGGAAATGAAACCTAAGTAGGAAGAATAAGTGTCTCATGCTTAGGACTAGATCCAGGTGTCCATTTGATCACACGCATAGGACACCCATCAATATACCAAAAGGGCTTAAGAAATAATCGTGCATAGTAATCCTCATGTGTCAAGTGAATCAGAATGTGATGAGCATCAATAAGGCTTATACTGAAATCAACATTGAAAATTCTCACATACCTTGACAATAAGTGGCTTGCGGTGAGTAAATTTTCCAACAATAGTAAGTCATCATCCTCTTCACTAACAGTAATAGCTGACTCATCTAAACGCATGAAAGGTTCCTTAATAACGAACTTGTATAATGTGCAGTCACGAGAAATAGTTTTCTCTCGATACGCTCAGCCTGAGTACTAAAAGATTTCCTCAAAAGTGCAGCTACATAAGACTTCTTGCCTTGAATGTGCGAAGCCTAAACAAAAGATGGTCCAACATTGGTGTAACAACCCAGGTCCCACTTAATGGGCTGTCCCGATCGTTAGATGACGACGTACGGTCCACACTATACTAATATTGGATCTTTTCAACATGCTTTGTTCTCACTCTCACGCTCCCCAAGAAAACTTCTCAGGGGGTCACCCATCATAGAATTGCTCCAAGTCAAGCACGCTTAACTGTAGAGTTTCTAATGATGGACTTCCAGAAAAGAAGGTGCACCTTGTTGATATGAGTAGTACCTATCAAATCTTTTAAGCTTTCCAGGCCTGGGTGTTACATTCACCCCCATTAGACTCGCGATGTCCTCGTTACGCTTAAACCATCTGAGGACCTATCCAAGGATCTGTCACTAGGCGTTATGGTTCTAGCGATGGATCCTACGGGTTCAAGAGGTGGCTCCCAACCCTATGGCATAGCACTTTGTCCCGCATAACACTTAGTTCCTGATTTTCGGCCAGTAGCCGGCTCTGATACCATTTGTAACGACCCGAGTCTCACTTAACGGACTGTCCTGACCATTAGACCAACAAGGTGCACCTTCTTTTTCGAAAGTCCGTCATTAGAAACTCCACATTTTAGGGTACTTGACTTGGATCAATTCTAAGATGGGTGACCACTTGGAATTTTTCTCGGGTAGCGTGTGAGTGAGGACGAAGCATGCTGAAAAGACTCATATTGGTGCAGTAGGGACATTAGTCATCATCTAACGGCGGGGGCAGCCCAATAAGTGGGACCCAAGTAGTTACAAAGTGGTATTAGGCTTTCGACCAAAATTGCTCATTGTTCGGGAGTCGTATGGAATATCTGATGATGGCAATGGATGCAGAATAAAGAGGGAAATTTTTTTTTTTGACACAACCACGTGGGGCCCACACTTTGGACACTGGCCGACGCTCTAGAGGTTTATCTTCATCCGTTGTGGAAAAATTATTATTATTATTTTACAGGGTCATAGGAATCTTCACTTTGATTTCAAATATTTGGCGCTTGTGTCATGGAAAGGTCTGTCATGGCCGAAATTTATTTTTTTCGGTCAATAGGCTAAACTTTGATCTGGCGATTTCGAGGGCATTCACCACCAGAACTGGATGAATTTCTTTTTATCTTGGTCACTATGTCATGGGAAAAAGGAATACCATGCACGTGTTTATTGGGGAGCTATTTACCAAGAGTAATAAAAAAAGCAAATCTAACTTGCATGTTTCCTAAAGTTTTCACTCCAGCCAAATTGGATGTTGGTAACACCAAACCAAAGGTTCTTGGGCCTTTTGAGTTCGTTGGTGGTGGTCCCATCGAAAAATTCCTACATGAAGGTAGAGTTTCTTATGCATGGGAATGTGTGCCACGAGTTTCCAAACTTAGGTCATCTCCAATCATTTTACCCCAAATTTGGGGTAGACTCAAATTCTTTCCCCAACAGTTTAACCCCAAATTTGGGGTCAAGTGAATAGTATCCATTTTTCTTCTAATTTTTTAATAATTATACCTTGATTATAAATTTGTTTATTATTAACTTTAATTTAAATTAATAACTAATGCGTAGAATTGACCAAATTAAAACTAGTAATTTTTCTCGGGGAAAAAAAATCTCAAAGTTGAATAACAAAATACGCCTAGTGGCTACAAATTCCCTAAATTAAGATAATTACTATAACAATAAATTATTGGACTAATTAATAATGTTTAAGATTTAAATTAAATAAGAAAATGACAATTTGGTAATTAATTAAGGCCAACCCCAAATTTGGGGTGTGAATTGGGGAACCATTGGAGAGGATTTTACCCCAAATTTGGGGTATGGGTGGAGATGCCCTTAGATATGATTGTTTAGGGACTGGAGCTGCTGTTGATGTTGATGTTGAAGGAGGATGATTACCGTGTGTTTGAGATGTATTTGTGACCAAAGTGATGGAAGAGTCCTTGGTTTTAGCGGTGGTTCAAGATTTGTGGACTTTGTGCCTTTTTTTTTCCATTCTAGAGAGAAGGGGGAGCTTTTTAACTTGAGAATGCAAAATAAAATTGTTTGGTATAGTTATATTGTTAGAATTAATGTACAAGCCCAATTATTGGGCTGGACTTTACAATAAGATTAATTAATATGATTAATTAATCAAGGCCCGTTAATGGCCTTATTGTCAATAGGGTTAGGGTTTTATGTGTACATATTAATATGTGCACTGTGGTAGAGAAAATCATATGAGAGAATCGTTTTTCTGTAATATTCTAGCGCATAATTTTTCTCTTGCTAGCACAAAGAGAAAAATCAATTCTCTCGAATCTATTCCAATAGTTGGAGAATGATGGAGTTCCAAAATCAACTCGCTGTGTGAATTTCTGTTAGAGGCTGTACAATTGGACAACTGGTGATGACAAAATTGTACCTCATGTTTCAGATTTTAGATTCACGACGTTCATCTTGTATCATTCTAATCACAAATTCTATCTAAGTACAAGGTTGATCAGGCAATGGTTTCGTGTCTAGTTAATTTTCGTTATGCATATATGTATCGAAACCTTACAATTGTATCAGAGCCTACCTTGTTACTTGTTAGAATTTGTTTAATTCTTTGGCAAATTCAATATGATTGAATTAATTTTTCTAGCTTTTGAAAAAATCGATTTTCTTATTTCAAATTTGATTTTGAAAAGAAAATTAATTTTGGGTCTGAAAAATTGGACCAAAACGGATTTTGGATGAAACCGGGGTAGCAGCATCCGCCGGTGGAGCGGCAGCAAGGCTGCCGAGCCGCTGCTATGTGGGCAGCCAATAGCAGCAGACGATGCTGTGGGGTTTTACAGTGCCACCGGTTGCCACTGCTAGAGCGGATTACGGTGGCAACATCGCTGCTACGCTGCAGCGCGAGGAATGCGCTGCTTTACAGCGACGAACTCATGCCGCGAGTGGTTGCGTTTCTTCAGCAGCGCGACGCTGTTCCAAAAAGCGGAGATAGGTAGCTGATGTTCGACAGTGACGATCGCATCTCGTTTGGCCGGTGCAGCCCCTGAAAATTCTAGGGTTTCGAACAGGTTTCAGCATTTGGGGGTGGGGGCTTCCTCTGCAATCTTGGAAATTGTAAGGACATGTTTGCAAATTTTGGTTTAGGGTTCAGAATTGAAGCGGGGCATGATTGCAATTTATGAAATTGTGAGCCCCTGTCTGCAATTATGAAATAGGGTCAAAATACAATTTTAAAATGAAGGACCTATCATGTAATTTGCAAAATTCGAGGTCTTAATGTAATTTTAAATATGGGTCAAATTGCAATTTTTAAAAAAGGGTTTAAAATTTGATTTTGAATGGGATTGACCCAATTTAAAACTTTGACCAGATTTTTAATTTTGATCCAATTCAAAATTTTATTTTAAAATTCACGACTTTTAAATTATTGTTAAAATTGGATTTTAACAAAAATATATAATTTTGACCCTAAATTGAATTTTATTTTATTTAGGAGTTTTATCCTAAATTAAAATGTTAACTCAATTTGCCATAATTTAAGAATTAGAGTTTGGACTCTAATTTGTTGTTTGATTAAAATTTGATTTTAATTAAATTCGATTTAAGAATTAGTTAATTTGATTAATTGATTATTAATTAAATCTTATTCAGGATTTGATTCTAAATTCAATTAGCCCTTGAATCTTGAAATTGTAGTTGGACTCTAATTTTCTATTTAATTAAAATTTGATTTTAATTAAATAAATCCGTCAATTAAAGTAATTGATTAATTTGATTAATCAATTACTAAATTGAATTTCATTTTATTTTAGGAGTTTTATCCTAATTTGCCTCTTTTGGAATTAGAGTTGGACTCTAATTTGGTATTTGATTAAAATATGATTTTAATTAAATAAGACCCGCTAACTTAAATAAATTAATTAATTTGATTAATTAATTATTGTTTCGATCCATTTTATCTAAATTAGTTTAGACAACCTAAATTGCTAGAAACTTGAAATTTATTCATATAATATTAGATATTATATTTTAATACATTTATATGATGAATGTGTATTTAGTGGATGATTATGGACTCGACTCATGTGCTTGGTTGGATGGTTAATTTATTCTCTTTTTATTGGTTGGACATGCGAGCCTATTATTATTTAATTGGGTTTGCATTCCTATTATTTAATTTTTTGGGCTCATGAGCTCTAGTTTGTAGATATGGGCCTGCGCGTCCATTTAATTCAGGCCTGCGTGCCAATTAGTATAGGATACAGGTTGCAGCTGGCTACAAGAAGACAACTAGTATAAGATACAAGTTTCAGCGACAGATGGAGATTATTGCATTTAGCATTCGATGATCGAATGCAATGTCCCCTAGGAATTGACCAACTAGTCTTCTTCATGGCTTAAGAAGACTAGATATATATTGTCCATAATCATCCACAATAATATTGTATGTATGATTAATTGCATGGTGGATGTTAGTTAATATACATAGGAACGAAGAGACAAACCTTTTACTTAAAATTATATTAAGTCATATGATTTCCATTGTTATAATGAAAAACCAGAGTTTACTATCGATGTCAGCTTGTTGAGTCACTCAAGGCTACTCGTTGGTAGATATGTTTCTCATTGTGAAGTATTAAATACTTTTGAACAATGGTCGGACTTAAACAAAACTATATCATTTATTGAGTCAATCAAAATGGATATAATTTTAGAAGCAATTTATTAAATTCGTATTAATTGGTTAATACAAAGTGCCTTCCATTGTTATAATGAAAAACCAGAATCCGCCCTCGATGTTGTTTGTTGAGTCACTTAAGGATGCGAGTGAGAAGGTGTGTTTATCCCTATGAAACATAAGATGTTTCTGAACAATGGGTAGAATTTAACTGAAATCTATCTTTTGTTGAGTCACTCAAGGAGATGAGATTTTAGAGGCACGATCAAGTAAATACATAAGATGTGTGCGACAAAGAGTTGTCTACTTGATGACCTAGGAGTCACATGGAGATGTGATTGATAGGAGTATCTACCTGGATGTTTTATTAGAGCTTGTTGAGTCACTCAAGGTTCTAATGGAATAAACGGGATCCTAGCCTACTGTGAATCTAACAGGATTCTACGAGATTAATGTTGAGGGTCACTAATTCAAGCAAAACAGTGGGAGCAATCGATTTAATAAAAGACCTTATTAAATTAATTTATGCATGATAATACTTGATTCTATTTTTGATTTATTATTGTTGTTGTATGAGTTTTAGAATTTGAGTTGTTACTTGAGAAGGTTGAATATGTGAAGAGTCACATATTGAAGATCCACCTATAAACCCATTATCCCAACAGGAATTGATTATCATATAAACTTATTATGTATATGATACATGAGTTATTGGATCTAGTGGGAGAATATCAGTGTCATGCTCTAAATCCAATCGATTAGATAGCATAACACATATATTATCATTGTTTAAATGAGGGCAGATCTATTATTATATTGAGTTTAACTCATTATTTAGTTAATAGAGTCCGTAGAATAAGTTTAAGTAACTTGTAAGTCACAAGGTGTTGTGACTGTGAGATACAAGTCATTAATAACTTATTCTAAAATTGTCCCTAGTCGAAGTAACAACAAGATACGGATATTGATGTTGCAGTTAGACTAGCATGTGTTGCATTTCTTTCTTATGAAGAAAGTAGCTTATCTCACAAGCTAGAATGTAGAGGAACATTCGAATGAACACATGGATGCATTGTTAGATGAACAAAGTATTGGATGACCCGCCTAGAGATTCCACATGGATAACTATCCAAGCGTCAGTGGTGAATCTCTAATGCGCGGTTGTGGATTTGGTCCTTTGACTTGAGAACTTCATAGAATCTTATATGAGAATTACTATACTTTGGAGAGCGTTGATTTTGGCTCTTGAGTGGGAGTCATTAGGATGACGCCGTACGGGTATAGCGAGAGTCATATGAAGGTTGTGTATGTCTAATATGAGGATTCGTCACTCCTGGGTAGTAGGAGATTATAACCTGTATTTCGCTCACTTAAGTTGATGTAAATTTCTCGGTCGAGGTGAAGTTATGAATTGAAAATGTGTTTTCAGTCATAACAAGATCAACTAAGATAAGAAGTGAATAACATAATTGGTTGAAATGAGATTGACTCCATCCATATCTCTTAACCAATTGGGTTATATTGATGAAGGGATTATATTTCCATGGTAATTGTACATGAACTAGTCTTGTCATGCCACGGATTTTCCTTTCACATGGATTGCCTTGACACATTGCTAGATGTCAATCTAGGATGACGACGTGAATCAATCGATCTTGGAGAGTCGAGGATGAATTAGAAATGGAGATTTGAATTCATCTTATTCCAATCAGATTGGAATAATAATAACACGGCGTTTGCCATTGTGAATGGAACCTAATGGGTTACACACAAAAGGCGAAAATTGAATATCTGGAATTGGATCTTGTCCAAGTGGGAGATTGTTAGAATTAATGTACAAGTCCAATTGTTAGGCTGAACTTTACAATGAGATTAATTAATATGATTAATTAATCAAGGCCTGTTAATAGCCCTATTATCAATAGGGTTAGGGTTTTATGTGTACATATTAATATGTGCACTGTTGTAGAGAAAATCATATGAGATAGTCGCTTTTCTGTAATATTCTAGTGAATGATTTTTCTCTTGCTAGCACAAAGAGAAAAATCAATTCCAATAGTTGGAGAATGATGGTGTAACACCCCAAGTTTAAAATCTAAGACCTAGGTGTGTTAACTTCCATTCGCATTAAATGCAGAAATAATCGTTTAAAACATTTAAACTTTTCATTTTCTATTATAAAATTTTTACATAAACTTTGGCAGAGTCTCCTCTATAACTTGGACATAGCCAACCTGTAGAGGGACATCATACCTACAATACAAATGCAATTCTCAACTCATTCAACATCCAACATTCAACATCCAACCACAATTCCAAAATTTAACTTCAACATCAATTCCCAAACTCCTCAACATAAATAAATTTAAACCATGAGCTCTTTATTTAACTAAATGGAGGATTGATAAACTACTAAAGAGATAAATGACTTATCAAAAACTAAATCCAATAAAAAATTAAAAGAATGAACTAATAAAAATAACTAAAACATTTATGAAATTTCCACTTCAAACCCTATTTAAAATGATAAATCGTGGTACTGTCTGAGTCAGTCACCAAGTGCTCTCCTCGGATCACCTAACTTTCATCACCTGAAATGTTGGGGAGGGATTGGGGTGAGCTAAAGCTCAGTAAGTAAACTTTATGCACATGATGCAAGTTCATGACATGAAATGTCTTAGACCATTCAAAGTAATTATCCCCATTTACTCTACTTTTCAACACTTTCATACTTTCCAGACTTTCACTTAAACATTTCCAAAAAACTTTAATTTCATTTCTATCGTGAACTCACTTAGTGTATCTTCTAGCCAATCACAATGCAGTGGGCAATATTCCTTATTTAGGACCAGATTACCATTTTTCCACCGCATAGCGGTTTAATATTTGCCACCGTCAACCGGTTTAGCAATCGTCACCGCAAAGCGATTTAATATTTGCCACTGCCAAGCGGTTTAGCAATCGTCACCGCAAAGCGGTTTAATATTTTCCACCGCCAAGCGGTTTAGCAATCGTCACCGCAAAGGAGTTTAATATTTGCCACCGCCAAGGGGTTTAGCAATCGTCATCGCAAAGGGGTTTAATATTTTCCACCGCCAAGCGGTTTAGAAATCGTCACCGCAAAGCGGTTTAATATTCACCACCGCAACAGCGGTTTAATTCGGGTACGCCGATCTCCCGCGCCCCATTTCCCACTCACACCTTTCATGGCATAGAAGTACACCCATTCTTTCTTAAAAGTTGGGATACGTGCATTTTGAGAAAACTTATTCTTCATTTAAAATCATTTGACTTTCCAATTTCGATGCTAATGCCAGTACATGCTTGATGATGCAATGACATGATAATGTGCATGCTTGAACATTCTTCTTAATACATATACTTTCATAAAGTAAATGAAATTCATCAAAACAAGTAAGTCGAAAACAGCCATTTACACGTTTCACATTTACATTTAACTTCTATGAAAATAGGGGAAGTTTACTTACTTGACGTCCTTAGTAGTTACCGTTATCTTGATTTGCAAGTGAAAGAGTCTCAGATGCCCGTGACGTCAATGTACCAATCCTCCTAATTATTTTCATCCATTCATACAATACAACCTTTAATTTGAAACCAAAATTTAAACTCCTAACCAAGGTTAAAACTTCAATTTAATATACAATTCAGACCAAACGGAACCTTAAGCCATGTCTAACACATTTAACACCATATTCGAAATGAACAATCACTTCAATACACAATAGAAAAGTTTTACTCATATTTTAGTTCAAAAATCACATTTAAAACTCCTAAATGAGGTTGAAACTTTCATGTGACTTATAATTCAAATCAATTGGAATCTTAAACTACGTCAAACACAGATCATACTTCATTCGGAATAAGAGATTAACTTAGACGCCAAAATTGAAATCTAACTAATCAAATTATACAAAGGTTCAAGCTATGGAATTTTCATCACAACTTGAATTTCACAAGGACAATTCCAATTAGCATCCTACTATTCATAAATTTGAAAATCACCATTTCTTCAAACTTTACCCGAACAGTTAACTAAACTACAAATTTCAAAAGTCTGAAAATAACAACTTTAAGTCAAGAATATACATTAAAATTCAATTAAAACCACCTCATTACTTGAAATCCTAAATGTGAAAATTTTCAATTTAAAACAACATTAAGCCAACAAAGAATCCATTAAAGAACTTCCATCATTTAAGAATTTGTAATTTCTCACAATGATCGTCAACTAAGTCAATTTAAATCTAAAATTTCATAATCTTCTAATTAAATATAAAATCTTAAAATTAATATAACCATTTATATAATTCTCCCCAAGTTTGTAAAATTATAATTTCTAACTTAAAACTAAAGTATACAATTAAATTAAACTACTAATTAAGGAATTTCGAAACCTGAAAATTACTATAAAATTCGAATTTTCATAAATAGATACATGTATTACATATACTAAAAAATCACACCACCTAATCTCCAATTTTTAACAGAAAATCCGAAATTTAACAAAATTGGAAATCTGGAAATTTAGCCAAGATTGCACACACATAAATGCATACCCTAATATATATATATTGCTCAAAAGATGATCTTAACAGATTAAAATTCTAAAATACTACTAAAACCCAATCTGAAAAAAATCTGAAAGCTACATATCAATACATACATTTAACATATACACACACATATATACATATCTTCGTGTGTGGGTGAAAGGGAGCGAAATTGTGTGCGTGTGTGTGTTCGGGTAGTGCGTGTGTTTGTGCGTTGTGCACCGAATGTGAGTGCGGGTGTGTGTTGGGTCGGGGGAAAAGGTGCTACCGTGGGTGGCGGCGGCGGCGCTCCTGTGATCTAGCCGGTGGTGTGCCGGCGACAAACCGAGGGAGAGGGAGAATTCGAGAGAGTATTCTGAGAGAGAGAGAGAGAACGAGAGGATGAGAGTGAGAGGAGCGTGAGATATAGATAGAGATAAGAGTGAGAGAATTTAAGTTTAAATGTTTAAGATTTGGAAATTTGCAATTTAGTCCCTCAACTCTCATAAATTGACAATTTAAGTCCACGACCCTCAAATAAAATTTTCAAAGTGTCACCAAACTTTTTCCACCTTCAATTTATGAAATCTAAGTCGCTCACCACCTAATACCAATAGAAATCAACAAGTTTAACAAATAAAACAAACAATTAGACATAGAATTGTACATAAACAATTTATCAACATTTTAATTGGCACATTGATCGTGACGGCTTCCAAGTCCTTCTACTGCAAATTAAGCCAAATATGAAAAATAATAATAATCAGCTACAAAATTTATAATGGAACCAATATAAAATTACGTGAAATTCAAGAATGAGCGTAAAACGAAAAAGTGGTATTACAGATGGAGTTCAAAACTCAACTCGCTGTGTGGATTTCTGTTAGAGGCTGGACAATTGGACAGCTGGTGGTGATAAAATTGTACCTCTTGTTTCATATTTCATATTCACGGCGTTCATCAAAGGTATCATTCTAATCACAAATTCTATCAAGTGCAAGGTTGATCCGGGCTATGGTTTCGTGTCTGTTTAATTTTCGCTGTGCATATATGTATCGAAACCTTACATATATGAGATAGATGCAAAATTCCATTCTATTTTTTTTGGGGGAACAAATATTATGTGAATGACAAGTAAAAATATTAAATTTAAGAAAATAAAGGAAGATCTTTAAATGTTTCCCTTAAAATCGAATATTTTGTGTTAATTTAATTTTAATTTCAATTTTTCAATGTTTTTTTTTTTTTTTTTTTTTTTTTGTTCTTCATAGATTTTTTATCTCCATAATTTAAAATCACATATCTGAGGTTTATAATTACAACATGTTTCATTTGAGCCGTATATTGTTGAAGCCAACAAAAATGGAGAGTGATTTTTTTTTTTTTTCACAAGTGATTTTTTCTATTATCCTTATTTTGGACAAATGAATAAAAAATTGTTGATTTGTTCCAAAAAATTTAGAAGCTCTGAATCGAAGGTCCCGCCTCAATTTCAATTATTTGTTCTTATTGTTTGTGCTGTTCAGTTTAAATTATTCTGGGTATTATTTTTTTATATGTATTTTCCTGTGAGTTTTGATACATACAGCTAGAATGAGTAAATGAGTTTTAAGTTTTAACATATGCAAGCTCTTAGTTTCAAGTGCTATGACTGCATGCATTGAAGTTTGATGAGTTATAGGGAGGCCAAATTTGGGTTGAACAGGGCAATCTTCTTACTGGTTGCATCTTTTTACTGTTGAATATGTAGGAATGAAGCTCTTTTCTACTGGTTTAAGTCAGGAGTCTCTTGAAGGTAAATTATCTTTTCTTGAAGTTAATACTAGATATTTTAAGGCTGCATATCCCACAAAGAACTTCCCATTGTAATCTCATTTTGGCCTTTTTCGAGTGAAGCCAGAATGTATGTAACATTGCATTTTCTTGAGAAGTCAAAGGAGAAATTGAGCAAAATCCACCTCTTTATACCTAATTATGAATATTAAGTGAAGAATCTTCGCTGATGGGAACTAATTAGTATTATATGATTTGGGAAAGGAGGGGAAATTTTACCATGAAAATTAAAACCTTTTCATTTATGGGCAAAGTTGGGCTTCAACGTGGTAGGCTAAATTATTGTTATCTACTTTGCATTTATCAAACTTATCTTCATGTTTACCACTTGTCTTCAGTCTACCAAATAAATGGTATAGCTTCAAGGTTTGCATCAAATAGAGAAAAAGATACAACATTCCCCCACTCTAAAAGAAAAGAAATAAACTTAAAAGGAGAAAATGGGAAGCAAAGAAAGAAAATACACATCATTTGTGAGAAGGCAATATGTGTATTTCTATTCATTATTTACTACATAGCATCTTCAATATGCTATTATCGCATACTTACAAGTGGAATTGTTAAATCTAATGAAAATTAGCTTTACAACTTCTGCAAGTAAAATGCAGTGCCTAAATACGTTTTGGCTCATGCAACAGATCATATTAATGCACATCAATTATTCTCCAAAATCCTACATATTTAGGATAAGTACCAAATATATTACTCTGCATATTTTTCTTTTCTAACTTTATCATCTCTATTTCTATGTAGGGATGATTTGAACAGTAATTTTCAGGATGAAGTTTTATCATCTGATTTCATAGTTGCTCTCCTTGTGGTCTCTCTAATTTTTGCATCTTTAGCCTAGAGGTAATCAATTTAGGCTGGCTACAATTCTCATCCCCCCAACATTGACGTGATATATATTAAAAAAAAGTATAAACAAGAATGATCGAAAAGTGAAACATGTAGATTAATCAAGATAGTTTGCCCATGAAAATATATGAAGAAACACTCAAATGACTATTAAACCCAGTTATATTTTTTGATGTCATATATATATATATATATATATATATATATATATATATATATATATATATTTCATTTAAAAAAAAAGTTTAGGTTCACACTTCTTCAGGTTAAACACTAGGTGTTTAATTTTTTTAATCTTCTATTCTTTCTTAGTCTAACATTTAATTCCTTTTTTATTCCCTCAGTACAATGCTAATACAATTTCTGAGAGAAGATACTCAGTCAACCAACATGAGTTGAGGTATTTTTTTCACTCCTCTCCCAGATTTCATCTAGCAACCGAGAGATTTTCAAGTTTAAAAATTAGTTGTACCGAACTTGTCACTACGACTCTCCAATATTAACAATCACTATTTTCAAAATAAGTGCTCTTGTCTAGCCCTATTAGTTGTTTTGAGATTTTAAGAAAGAGATTTAAATTCATTTAAATTTTAAGCCCAATTTTTTATTTTAAATTTGTACAAAATCATTATTTTCGTTTTAAACCCGAAATTTTTATTTATTTCAATTTTGATATATTTTGAGTCCAAATCTCTGATCAATATAATATAATTTAATTGTTATTATTATTTTTAATACACAAATTAATATCAATCAATACAGAAACTAATTCTCTGCCAATACAAAGTGTAACTCCAGCCATTTCAAATTCTAAACTCCCCCAATTTCAAAACTCAAAACGTCAAAGGCACAGAGTATAAATCATCTCCTTCTTCCTCCAATTTCCTTCTCTTCACACACTCTGCAACTTTAGTAAGGATCTCCCCGACTTAATTTATACACCCAACAATGTAGACATTCAACAATCTGCAATAGAAAATTTGACAGCCCCTCATTACCGATCACATCTAACTTCACCACCAGTGCCCAGAGTTGCAAAAAAACCTGAACACTGAATCTCCTTCAAACTCCACCTTTCACACGCAAAACGGAAGCCAACCCGATCACTGTCATGGCCAAACCTCCTTAGCCAATCTATACACACACACAATCAAGAAACACACCTCAGCCATTGTATAAACCACAGCCTCCGTCCCTACACAACCCCAAACAGTCGGAACCACCAATCTAAACCACAACCATCGAAAACCACTCCAAGAAAACCACCATCGCCGCCTCATTTCCTCCGAAAAATCCACAACAGAAACTCTAGAAAAACAAGAAATAAGTTAGCCCAAATACTTACCTCAATCATTGGCACGTTCGACCTCACTTTCGCTAGGAAACGCCTAAATCCGAACATTGGTTTCACACCCCAAAAATATGCCCAATCTTTACTCTTTTCACCACCCCACCAGCCGTAGGTGGGGATGGGCCGGTGGCACCCATCTCTCTCTCTCTCTCTCGGTTATAAGCAAAAGACCAGCTCACGATGGGTGTGTGAGGCGGATCACAACACCCGTTACTTCCATACGATGGTTCAGGGACGACAGATTAAATCACACATCAGGTCTATTACCACCCACTCAGGGGATGTGCTATCTACAGTTGCTGAGATTCAGTCTTCGGTTATTGCTTTCTTCTAGGATCTCCTATCTTCTCAGTCACAGCCTTTGGAGCCCATCAGAGCTGATATTATTCCCAAGCTAGTGATGCATGAAGACAATATGGCACTAAATCGCCCCCTTCGATTGATGAGATACGGGAGGAAGTTTTTAGCATTGATTCTTATAGCGTTGCTAGACCGGATGGCTTCTCATCCTCGTCCTTTCAGTAGTGTTGGGATATTATTCAGGATGATGTTGCCATTGCAGTTTTGGATTTCTTTGAGGTTGGAGCTCTGCCTAGGGGTTTTGCTTCTACTTCTATTGTTCTGGTCCCTAAGAGGAATGGAGCCCGCAGGTGGATTGACTTCAGGCCTATCAGTTTGTGGACGGTGTTCAATAAGCTCATCGCTAAGATTTTGAACAACAGACTCAGTTTGCTGCTTCCTAGTATTATCTCTCCTCAGCATAGTGGTTTTTATCCCTGGTAGGCTTATTAGAGATAATGTTTTATTGACTCAGGAGATCCTCTACACTTTGGATGATAAAGTAAGAGGGGGGAATACTATGCGGAAGCTTAATATGGCTAAGGCATATGATCGCATGGATTGGGGCTTTCTCTACTCAATGCTGGAGAGCTTTGGTTTTGATTAGTTATGGATCGATAGGATCAGGAGATGTGTTTCTGAGTGTACGTTCTCTGTGCTCCTTAATGGGCGCCCATGTGACTTCATTCCTTCCTCGCGGGGACTCAAGTAGGGAGATCCTATAACGCCATCTCTTTTCATTATTGTTGTTGATTACTTCTCTCGTCTACTCACAGTGCAGTTTGAGAGGTTCCCTACTATGGCTTTTCGACACGGAGGTGCTATTACTGTATCGCATTTTTCATTTACTGATGATATGATCATCTTTGCCAGCGGTCAGAAATAGTCTATTAGGAGGGTTCTTGAGTGTTTGGAGCATTATGAGGGGGTTACTGGCCAGTTGATGAACAGGGATAAGAGTGGACTTATCCTTCCTAGACGGGCTTCTACCAGTCAGATTAGACGGCTTGAGCATTTGACGGGTTTTAGACACCAACAGCAACCATTCACTTACTTGGGATCCCTTTGTATAAGGGGACCAAGTGGTCCTTTCTTTATGATGACCTTATTTAGAAGGTCAGGAGCAGGATTTATGGATGGGCATCACGAATGCTTTCCCCTAGAGGACGCATTACTTTGATTAGATTAGTCCTCGGCTCTATCCCATTATACCTTCTTCAAATCATGCAGCCTCCTAAGGCTGTTCTGAAGAAGCTAGAGAGCATCTTTGCATGATTCCTCTGGGACTCCAGGGGTCATGCGCATCGATTACATTGGAGAAGATGGAAGGATCTATGCCTTCCTACTGGGGAGGGGGGACTTGGATTCAGACGGTCGCATGACACTGTGGATACTTTCTCGCTGAAGCTTTGGTAGCTCTTTCGTTCCCAGAGATCTCTGTTGCCAGAGTTTTTACTTGGGAAATACTGTAGTAGGACACATCCTTCACTTGATGCTATCCCACATTTAACCTCTCCAGCTTGGAAGAGGTTGAAGAGGGCGAGATCACGGGCTGAGCCACATATTGCGTGGCACCTTAGAGTAGAACATATATTCTTCTGGAATGATACTACTTTGGGTGCACGATTTCCTGATAGGCTTCATACATTGGAAAGGATGCAAGATTTCTTTGATGACACTGGATGGGTTTGTGGCAGACTCCTTCAGATCCTTCCACCAGCTATGGCAGAGCAGATTGGGGCCATTCCTTTGTGTGCTGAGGTCCCTGATCAGATTATTTGGAGAGACACGTTAGATGGTAGATTTGCTACCAAGTCAGCTTGGTAGTTGGTGAGGAAAGGATGTCAGTCACATTACTCTTATCGTTTGATTTGGACTTCTGTTACTGTCTCATTCTTCATTTGGAGGCTGTGGCAGGGGCTCATCCCTATTGACATAGTTATAGAGAGGCGGATTAGATGTCATTTAGCATCACAATGTTAGTGTTGCTTGCAGATTGAGACTTTGACGCACATCTTTACATGCAGTCCTATCTTAGATCAGGTTTGGAGACACATTGGGGATATTTTTCATGTTTTCATGACTCTGGGTGAGGATATCAGGCAGAGATTCTAGCGTTGGAGATACTCTGGATGCAATGTTCGTTTGGGTCATATTCGCACCATAATTCCCTATGCGATCCCAATCAGGAATCTCTACGAAACGCGGAATAATGAATTGAAAATGTAGGAAAGATCCAGATTCATCCAAACAAGTACAAGAACACAAGAATAAAATACTGGAAAGATAAAATTGATGAGAGGACATGGACCCAACAATCAGACGCACTGAATGACGATGCGGATTGAAGAACCGAGGTTTTCGAAACGCCACAAGGGATGTCAAACTCCTTAATAAGTTTTTGATTGGAACGCCAAAAATATTCAAGAAAATATTTGATAAGTTCAATTGGACTGTTCTTCAAGAACAAGAAAAAGGAATCCTCCTTTTCTAGAGAGAAAAATCTCACATTAATTCAATAATATCAAACTTCTTTTGTTATGCATGAAAAACTTAATATAAAGTCAAAACAAGCCTAAAAACTAACCTAGCCGCACTATAGTTTGAAAATAGAAGTAATAATTAATAAATCGGAAATTAAATTAAAATTCGTGAAAATCTGCTTTGATTTTAACCGCGCGATCGCTTGGGTTAACCTCGCGCGATCGCGTGGTTATTCCTGAAACTCTTAGCTGGATTTTTGATGCATGCTAACGATCACGCCTTCCTTGTCCTGCTCAATCGTGTGATCTTCCCGGCTGGCCCTCTTTTCATCCCTTTGAAACAACTCAATCCTGTTTGGTTCTCGACTCGGGCCCAACACGAAATTTGCTTGTTTTCCAACCTAGATTGCTGTTGCATCGATGGTAACTTGATTTCTCTTTTGGTCTCCTATCTTGGATCATATCATCCTCCCTCTCTTGAAAATGGTTCAACCTCGAATCTGTATATGGCATCTCCTTTATGTATCTCTTGCTTTCGTTGGTTCGAGGGATCTGTTCATGTTTCGTGCTATCCATCATCTTTTGGGGCTGTTCTGTCCGACAATTAATTTTCCCTTTGCCCTTAGTTTTGTGATTTGATTTTAATACCTACAAAACAAAATTTCCAACCTAGGGAGGGATGTGTTAGCAAATGCAATTAAATTCATTTTTGTGGTGGACTCTCTTTTCTTTTTCTTTTCGCTCTCAAGCTCACCTTTTCCTGAGGTCGTGGCCTTAACGCTCTTATTTTTCCCCTCAAACTCGCTCTTTATTTTCAATTGGTCCTCTTGGACCTCTTTAGGTGATAGCGGAGCAAGATTGATCATTTTTCCACCCTTCACAAAAGAATATCGATTTTTAAACCCATCATGCACCACTCTCCTATCATGTTTCCATGGCCTTCCCAACAAAATATGTCCAACATGCATAGGAACCACATCACACACAACCTCATCTCTATAACCCCCAATGGTGAATTTAATATTAACCTGCCTGTTCACTTTAAGTTCTCCCAAATCGGTTAACCATTGTAATTTATAGGGGTTGGGGTGTTTCACCTTAGGCAACCCCAATTTTTCCACCAATAATGTACTAACCACATTAGTACAACTTCCCCGGTCAATTACCATCTCACAAACCTTTTTCCCCACCAAACACCTAGTGTGGAAAAGATTTTCCCGCTGTTCATCAATTCCAACCATCTTAGCTCAAGAATTTAGGACACGTCTATTCACAAGGGACCCTTTCACCACATAAGTTAACCCCTCTTTATTGCTACTACTAGCCCCCGCATCCTGTAACCTAGGAATTCCCTTAAATTCATCCTCCGAACTAATTTCATTATTTTCATGCAAGAGCATTACTCTCTTATTTGGACACTGTGATACTATATGGCCCGAACCCAAACACTTAAGCACTTAATATTTCTATCCCTAGTAGGTTGAGAATCAGAAATATTTTTACCTTTAGTTGTAGATTCCTCCTTTCCCTTCGGGACATGCTCATCATTGTGACCCTTCCTCGATTGTGATGTAGGGTAAGTCCCCGGTGAGTGTTTAGATGTCCCCTTTTGCCTTAATTGCCTCTCCACCTTCATTTCCATATGCACCATGTCTTCTAATTCCACAAAATGTTGTAACCCAATGATGTTGGAAATATCTCGGTTCAGCCCACTCAAAAATCTAGTCATTGTAGCTTCCCGATCCTCCACCACGTTGGCCCTAATCATGGCTACATCCATGTCTTTATGATATTCCTCTGCACTCTTAGAACCTTGCATAAGCCCCTGCAAGCTTTAGTAAATATCCTTATGATAGTGGCTTGGGACAAACCTCTTTCTTATTATGATTTTCATCTCACTCCATGTATCCACCGGCCCCTCACCATTCCTCCTTCGATCCTTCACCAATTGACCCCACCAATTAATTGCATAATCGGTGAACTCAACGACCGCTAACTTCACCTTCTTTCCTTCCAAATAATTGTGGCAATCAAACATCAACTCTACCTTCTTCTCCCAATCTAGGTAAGCCTACGGACCACCTCTCCCATGAAAAGTTGGAATAGACATTTTTATTTTACCTAGATTATCATCTACTTCATCCCGATCACCATGATCTCTTCTATTATTTGCCCTTTTATACCTATTTCCTCTACCCATTCTCCTCCTTACACTAGCCACAGATGATTGGATACTACTCCCTTCACTCGCAAACTCCTCATCATCAAACCCATATCCAACCCTTTGATTATTTCTCCCCCTATGATCCCTCCCGTATTCCCTCCTAGCTCTAGGACCCGTATGAGTTTTTCCCTACGCAACTTATTAATAGTTTCTTCCTGCCTATCCATCCTAGTCATCAACTTCTCAAATTGCTCATGTAAAGTCACCATCACTCCTACATCATTCTTATTCACCCTATACATACCTTCCGGTCGTTTGTTTTGGCTCATTGATGAAGCTGCTGGCTCCCTTCTGTCAATTCCCTTGTTGTCCCCAATTGATGAAGATGATGAATCCGGTCTGCTAGACATTATTAGTCCTCACAGAAATAAGTAGAAAATTCCTCACAAAAATGTATCACTCGAGTATCACTCAAAATTCCCCTTCCAAGCACTTCAAAAACAATCCAAGAACTAAATCAAGGGTAGGACACGATAAGACACGAGTAAGAACAAGAAAATTTGAAAATTAAGACAAATTCGGAATATTCGGGGACAGATGGAATTCTCAATTTTTTTTTAAGTTCTAGAAAATTTGACTACGAATATGGTAGAAAAAAGGAATTGGATTTGGATAAGAATTGACTAAGATAAACAAGTTTGGATTTTTTGTGGAGTTTTTAAATGAATCACACAAAGGAAAAATTTACTGGCACGAAGAACACAAAGAACAAGAAAATCAAGAAAAACAAGAAAATATCAAGAATACCAAGAACTGAATCTAGATCCAAGCTCTGATACCAGATGACGCGATCCCAATCGGGAATCTCGACAAAACTCGGAATAATGAATTGAAAATGTAGGAAAGATCCAGATTCAGCCAAACAAGCACAAGAACACAAGAATTAAAATACTGGAAAGATAAAATTGACGATAGGACCTAGACCCAACAATCACGATGCAATGAATGACGATGGAAATTGAAGAACGGAGGTTTTCGAAACGCCACAAGGGATGTCAAACTCCTTGATAAGTTTCTGATTGGAACGCCACAGATATTCAAGAAAATATTTGATAAGTTCAATTGGACTGTTCTTCAAGAAAAAGAAAAAGGAATCCTCCTTTTCTCTAGAGAAAAATCTCACATTAATTCAATAATATCAAACTTGTCTTTTGTTATAAATGAGAAACTTAATATAAAGTCAAAATAGGCCTGAAAAATGACCTAGCCGCACTAGGGTTCGAAAATAGAAGTAATAATTAATAAAGTGGAAATTAAATTAAAATTTGCGAAAATCTACTTTGATTTTAACCGCACGATCGCGTGGTTTAACCTCGCGTGATCGCGTGGTTATGCCTGAAACTCTCGGATGGATTTTTGATGCATGCGACCGATCGCGCCTTCCTTGGCCTGCGTGATCGCTTGATCTTCTAGGCTGGCCCTCTTTTCGCCCCTTTGAAATAACTCGATCCGATTTGGTTCTCGCTCGGGCCCAACATGAAATTTGCTTGTTTTCCCACCTAGATTGCTATTGCATCGATGGTAACTTGATTTCTTTTTTGGTCTCCTATCTTGGATCATATCAATTCCTCTGTTGATTCTTTGGTTCCTATGGACAGAGAGAAATGACGCGAAACACAGGGACATTCGGATGGAGCCTCGGAGGATTCCTTCGCATTGGACGACTCATCAGACAGCAGCATTGGCATGGGGATATTGCTACTGCCCCACTATTTAGTATTACTCTTGCTATTTCTACCCCTCCACCATTTTGGTTCTTTGGCGAGTTCCATCAGCGGGAGCATACAAGCTTAACACTGATGGTTGCGTCAAGGATGACTCTGCTAGTAGAGGGGATATCATTAGGGATCATGATGGACAGTGTATCAGAACATTCTCAGCTTTCTATAGAGACTGCCTTATATTAGAGGCAGAGCTGTGCGCTATCCTTGAGGGGGATAATTCTTGCTCGCAGGCTGGGAATCAGTTCTATTTGGATTGAGTCTGACTCTACAGTGGCCATTCATTGCATCACTAGGATGAGCGAGCCTTAGTAGATTCAGGGGATTCTTAGACAGATCTGGGATATTCTTCATCTAGACAAGGACACTATCCTCACATTTATCGTGAGGGTAATCAGGTTGCTGATTCACTTGCTTCTGAGGGATGGGACTCGAGAGTTTACCAAGAGTATAGACCACAGGATCTACCACGCAGTGTCAGGGCACTTTTACAGATTAACAAACATGGAATTCCTAGCTTCAGAGGATTATAGTCTAGTTTTTATCTTTTATTCTTTTCATGTAGGGGGCATGTTTTTCCCCTTTTATTTCTTCCACTTCATTTTTTATCAGTTGCTATATTTCTTTTATCTTGGAGGTCAGGTCTCCTTCCATGTACTATTTAATTTTAATGTTAGCTCCTGGCCCGTATGAGGATATACTGTGAACGGCTCAACCTATTAAAAACAATAATAATAAGACCAAACTTGTAAAATTTCAAATCTCAGGTTGTATTGAAATTTTAATAATATTACAAATTAAATTAATTATACCCTAATTCAATTTCATTAATCCCCCATTCTCGCTCTATCGCTCACTGTAAATCTATAACCTATCCTACCCTTACTGGCGGTGACCATGGAAGCAGCCAACCATTTAAGCCTTAACAGGGTGCAATCGCAGCAGGCCTGCTCTGCAGTGGACAGCAGCACTAGTTGCACGAAGATGCCGCTCACATATCTCCTTCTTCGATGTAGTTGCTCCATTCGCACGGTGTCGCGCACACAGGTCCTTCTGTGATGTTGTTGCCTCTTCCCTTTCCATTCGCGCGATGACTCAAATCTCAAGCCTGCAGCAGGGTCTATAGAGGACAGGATCGGCTACGTCGGAGATTGCGTACGCTGTGCTTCCATGCAGCAAGGCGATCGAATTGGATATTTCCACAGTGTGCGGTGATGTTGGAAGGTAACGGTGTGGGCGGGGTGCATCCTGCAGTTACAACAATGCAGTGAAAGTGTGGTGGAGCTTGTCTTTATTTTGGTGGTAGAGGTGGTTTGTCTGTCGTTTGGTGGTGGGGGTGGAGCTTGTCACTCATTTGGTGGTGGGGTTAGGGGTGGAGCATGTCATGGGCTTGGTGATTGGAGGAAGAGGTGGTGGGGAAGGTGGCTGTGACCTTGTTGTGTGAAAAGATTGTCATGGCTTGGTGATTGGAGGAGGAAGGGTGGGGAAGGTGGCTATGACCTTGTTGTGTGACTTTGACTGTGACCTTTGATTTCTTTGCTTCTGACCTCACAAAATGGTGATCGGAGAATAGATGACAGATTCTTGAGAGAAGGCAGGTGGTGGATAAGGTGGCTATGACCTTGTTGTGTAACCGTGACTTGTGATTTCTTTGCTTGTGACCTCACAAAATGGTGATCAAAGAATAGACGACATATTCTTGAGAGAAGGTAGGTGGTGGTGAAGGTAGTTGTGACCTTGTTGTGTAACTGGTATTAGGTCACATGATGAACAAGACCATGACGACGCTGAGCCCAAGTCAGCCGAAGTAGCACGCCCTAGTCCAGCTTGTGCAACATCCGCATGCCCTCATTAGCTCCACATATTTTGGTTATTTAATTGTACTAGAAGATTTTAGATTTATCTTTTCCTTGTTTGTTGTAATTTCCTCTTATCTTCAAGATTATATACTATTGTACTTGTATATATCTCATTATGTATAGAACACAATTATGAATGAAAATTATCATTTCTCGTATCCTCAATATGGTATCAGAACCACAAATACTCTAACGAGTCTCTTAATCCCAAGCACCATATTTTTCTCCCTTCTTCCTTCCCCAACCGTCCATCCTCCCCCACCCCCCCTCCTTTTTTTTCTCTCTTCTTCTTCCTGTCTACAATAACCGGCCATGGCTGACCAAACTCCTCCTCAAGACCCTGTCGGCGATGTTAACCCACCCGGTGACACTGTTGAAAATCCACCACCACCTCCTCCCACAAACATTACTCAAATCAATAGCTCCACCCAAATCACCTTAAAACTCACATCCTCCAATTTCTTCTCTTGGAAAGCTCAATTCTCTTCTCTTCTCCATGGTCTTGATTTATTTGGGTATGTTGATGGCATTTTCTCCTCCCCTCCTTCAAGTACCACCACTTCCGGACAGTCCTCTCCCAACCCGGCTCCACTCTTTGGAAAAGACAGGACCAACTCATCCTACATTCCATGTTGGCATCCCTCTCTGAGCATATCATCCCCTTGGTGTTGTCCTCTCCGACTAGTGCATCAGCTTGGACCAAACTCAATCAATACTTCTCCAAAAGATCAAAATCTCATATTATACACCTGAAAGACAAACTTTCCCAGATTCAACGTGGTACTCAATCTGTTAAGGATTTTCTTCTCCAAATCAAGACAATGGCAGATGAACTCAGCACACTTGGTGCACCTCCCTCTGACGATGGTCTCCTTATATATTGTACCCGCGGTCTTGGCCCTGCTTACAAAGAACTCATCGCTGCTCCACACCAAAGATGAGCCGGTGCCCTTTGAAGAATTATTTGACAAACTAGTTGATCACGAAACCTAACTTCGTGACATTGATGGCATCACACACTCCTCCACTGTCGAGCTTCATGCCACCAGCTTCCGGCCATCCAACAATTCCCGATAGCCTCATGTCCATCACAACTCAGGCCGCACGAAACAATCCCACTCTCATGGCATTCATCCGCAACCACTCTATCCAAAGATCACGGATTGTTGCCTACTCCAAGCCCGCAGCATCGTCTCTCTCACTCGGCATCAAACACTATTGGCTCAATTCATTGCCGCTATTGCAATCGTCTTGGACACTCTGCACAGGACTGCTGAGATCTCTTTCCCAACCTCAAGCCTCAACGTGGTTCGGTTCATCATGTGTCTTCTATTCCCCCCAATAATTGGATCATGGACTCTGTTGCATCTCTCCACATCAGCTCTGATATGTCCAATCTCTCCCTTTCTCAACAATATGAAGGACCAGATAACATACTTCTTGGTGACGGCTAAGGTACTCTTTCCCTTTCCCCTTCGGTTTTGCTTCATAACATTCTTTGTGTCTCGTCTTTAAAATGTAACATTATCTCTATCTCCAAATTTACTAAATCTCAACACACTTCCATTGAATTCTTTCCATCTTATTTTGTTGTCAAGGACCTTTGCACGGGGGCACCTCTCGTCCGAGGATGGAATCGGAATGACATCTACGAATGGACAACCTCCAATTCTATTGCTCCAACCGTCCACCATTCATCTGCATCTCCATTTATCACATGGCACAGCCACCTAGGTCATCCCACTGCAAAAATTGTTCAACAACTGCTCCGTTCCGGCTCTCTTTTAGAATCTTTTACTGTTTTCCCTAATTTTAATTGTCAGTCTTGTTAGTCCGTTAAGAGTCATAAATTACCATTTAGAAGTTTCAGTCTTGTTAGTAGTAATCCCCTTGATGTCATTTATGCTCATGTATTTAAGTATTATATTATCTTTGTTGATCATTTCTCAAAATTTGTGTGGTTTTATCCTTTATGTCTAAAATATGATGTTTACACTATCTTTCCAATTTTCAAACGTAAAGTAGAAACCCAATTCAATAAAAAAATCCTCAAATTATACTCGGATGGTGGGGATGAATTCACGGATTTATGGCCCATTCTCGAGTCCTTTGGGATTGAGCATCTCAAAACTCCACAACATACGCCTGAACACAATGGTGTGTCCAAACGACGACGTCTCCATACCGTCAAAACCGGACTCACCCTCCTTCATCAATCTGGTGTGCCACAAGAGTTTTGGCCTTATGCCTTTCAAACAGCAGTTTATCTAATAAATTGCCTTCCCACCTCTGCTCTAATCCCAATCCCCATATGAATATATCTTCAAACTAAAACCGTGCTACACTAACCTTCAAACATTAGGCTGTCTTTGCTACTCGTGGCTCAAACCTTATACTCGTCACAAGTTTGAATCAAAATCCAAACCTTGCATCTTTCTTGGGTATGCAACCACTCACCATGCATATCTATGTCTTGATCCCACCACCTTCAAAATATACATCTCTCGTCACGTAAAATTCTTTGAACAAAACTTTCCTTTCCATTCCACCACCACTTCCTTGCCAACCACCTCCCCTCCTCAATATTCCAGCTCCACGGCCACTGTCCGTTTCTTTACTCTTCATCTCGCTTCCAGTTCGGCCATTCCAAATGTCATGCTAGCAGCTCCTTCTTCGGGCTAAACCTCGCCCCCCGCAAGGAAGTCTGTCTGGCCATCCTGAACTTGCTCCAGCTGCGATCACCCTTCCACAAGCCTCAACTTCGTCCAGCTTCACTTCTTCAGCCCCTTCTTGCACTGACCCGCCAGAATCTGTCCAACCACCCTCCTCCCCGCTGCGGACTCACCCCATGAGAACTCACAGCCAAAACAATATTTTCCGACCAAAACTATATCTCGCCACCACCAAACACCCCCCTTCCCCAATCTCTCGAGCACTCATGCATGTCTCAGGATATTAAAATTCTGGAATGGCGTAATGCCATGGTTGAGGAACTAAATGATCTCTTCTGCAATAAAACTTGGTCTCTAGTCCCACCCTCCTCCTCTATAAATGTTGTTGGTTGTAAATGGGTATTTCTCATCAAGCGAAATCCCTATTGCACTATCTATAAATACAAAGCTCGTCTTGTTGCCAAAGGGTTTCATCAACGCCTTGGGGTTTACTTCAATCACACGTTCAGTCCAGTTGTCAAGCCTACAACCATTTGGCTAATTCTCTCTCTTTCCCTATCTCAAAATTTACCCATTAGACAACTTGATGTCAACAACGCCTTTTTACATGGCACATTGGAAAAAGAAGATTACATAAGTTAACCACCTGGTTTTGTTGACCCCAACTTCCCTTCTCATGTTTGCCAACTGCACAAAGCTATTTATGGTCTCAAGCAAGCACTCCGTGCCTGGTATGAGACTCTTAAATCATTTCTTCTCTCCTATGGTTTTACAAAATCTAGCAGTGATACCTCCTTATTCCTCTACTTCAACAAACATGTCACTATCTATCTATTCGTCTATGTTGATGACATTCTAGTAACCGGAAACCACACTTCCTCTCTTCATAAATTTGTCACGGTACTATCCCAACAAGTCTCCATTAAGGATCTTGGCATGATAAATTATTTCTTGGGTGTTGAAATTTTACCCACTCCATCTGGATATCTTCTCTCTCAACAAAAATACATTCGTGATCTCCTTTCCCAATCGACATGACTGGTGCAGTGTTCCACACCCATGTCCTCCTCTATGTCTCTATCTCTTCATGATGGTTCCCCTCCCTGCAATATCACACTCTTTAGCCAAACTATTTGTGCCCTCCAGTACCTATCTATCTCTCGACCCGATATCTCCTTCTCGGTCAATAAACTATCCCAATTTATGCACAAACCTTCAGATACTCATTGGACTGCCGTTAAAAGAGTTCTTCGCTACCTTAAATCCACTATCTTCTATGGTCTCTTCCTAAAAAAACCCAATTCTCTTTCTCTTTCCGCTTTCATTGATGCTGACTAGGCAGACAATTCTGATGATTATGTATTTAAATTTATAATATGAAATGATTATTGCACACGAGTCTACTGATTATATCTATGAAATACTCACGTTTTCTTAAAACAATTTTGCAGATAATGGAGTTGGCGGCAAGACGTACGATGGTGGCTACTAACGAGTCTTTAAAAATGTTTTATTTGAAATTGCAAACTTATTTATTTTTTTTTTTTCAAGTTATTTTCGTATTTGAATTTTTGACCATTTGAGTCAATTTTATAAAATTACGCAAATTGAGGTTTTTAGTTATTTTTCTCTCAATTATCATTTTGAAAGTTAGTTTGAGACGATGAAGTGACGTTTCGGATATTTAGAACTCGGGGCGTTACATTTCACAACTTAAAATACAGTTGTCATTTTTTGTTTGTTGTTGCAGTTTTTTTAGGTTGTTTATTTTGTCATTTTATTATCTAACTAATTTTAGGTTTCAATCTCATTATGTTCGGCTGTTGTTTACTTGTTCATCTCAAAGTTTCATTTTTTTATCTCTTTTTTGCTCAAGTCACATTTATAGAAATTAAATTTTGTCCCTAAGTAAAGATCTAGATCTTGCAATGTTTTACTTTGCTATTAACTTAATCAAGCTATTCCCAGGTATTTTTTTTAAATACACTATGATTTTTGTAATTGCTCATTTGATCTTCAATCTTTATTTTTAAATCTTTCCTCATCTGGAAAATTATTACTTTTATCTTTCCCAATTTTATTTTTTTCCAACTGGGTGTCCAGATTTTTACTTAATTTATTCAATTTCAATAGCTTTAAGGCTGCGTCCAAACATAACCAAGAGCTACAAATTTATGCATCAGTCTTGTGTTGATAATGTGTAAACTGTGTACCACACATTTGAGGTTGGCTACTGTTGGTTTAGCTAAAGTAGGTGGTTCAGAGAATATAGTGGAGACATCTCAAACGATAATTACTTCATGTCACACTCTTTAATATGACCTAGGGACTTCATAAATATTCTATTTGAAGCTTGATACTTCGAAGCTCTGAGATTTTAAAAATTCAAGATGAATTTGTGTTGTTTGTCAAATGGATGTGCTTATTTTGCATGCAAAAGTTTAATTACTTGTATTTGTTAATTCTTTTCTTTATGTAAATGTAGGGCCATTGATAAAACATGTTTCCTCTCTTCTCAAATGGACTATGTCTTCCTCCAAAGCACCTCAACAGTCAGGTAAGGTCACTGCTACAAACTTTTTGTCTTTTCATTTTACATGTTTGTTTAATTTATGTACTTATTTCACTAATTCATTCGTTTATGAGTGAAAACCATATTATAGGTCAAATGGTAGTTTATTTGTATGGACATATGGCTTCTTCATTATCAATATTTGCCTTCTCATATAACTATAAGATTCATTCTGGAATGCTTCTTGTTTTATTTAATGGGTTATGATTTAATAAATATTTGCTACACATCTTACATTTAGTAAGACCATATAATCTAGGGGATCCTTCCAGTTTGGGATCATATGTCAAATTATGTAAAGCTCATTGAAGTGTACTTGGAAGGGAATTTTCTACTATCTTGGCATCATGCAATTAGTTTAGAAAGCATCAGTCACCTGGTTGTGTGAATACTTCATGATTGAGTTTATTATTTTCAACATGACATAATACTCCACTGGTAGGTGCTTATAGTGTGTATTTCATGACCCATCCTGTTGAATCCTAAAACATCTTCATCCTCCATGCTAGATATTCATCTCCATGTTCATTTGTTGATGTCAAAACAGGATGTTTTATTACTCAATATCCATCAAATTTAAAAATCAGTGTCAGTTCAATTTTTTGTGCTTTATTAATCTTTCTGAGTTCATTCGCGCATCACTTGGTTCCCTTTGGGCAAACTTCACAGGTTTTCAGTTCAAAAACAAGTGCAGATTACTTCATCACAAATGAGTGATACCCAAACACATACCAACCAAATATTACTTTTCTGGTCTATTATAGGTTTATTCCGCTGCTTGCTCTATTTTTCATTGTTTCTTATACATTCTCCTCAACTAGATGTGCCATGTGCTACTTAGATAACAAGTGATGTTCGAATCTCAGGCCCAGTGAATATTGATCAAAATGTAAATGAAGATAGAATTTAAGCCAAATGCAAGGGAAAAATAAAAAAATAAGTGTGTGGTAGTGTATGTACTTGTTTATTATCGATTACTTGGCCTTCTTCACAAAATAAAATTATATATATCTTATAATTAATGTGCTCTATATGGTGACTGGTGTTGTCTTAAACTTATTGAAGGGTCTGTAAGGTTTCGATACATATATGCACAGCGGAAATTAAACAAACACGAAACCATAGCCCGGATCAACCTTGCACTTAGATAAAATTTTTGATTAGAATAATACCTTTGATGAACGCCGTGAATCTGAAATCTGAAACAGGAGGTACAAACTTATCACCACCAGCTGTCCAATTGTCCAGCCTCTAACAGAAATCCACACATCGAGTTGATTCTGGAACTCCATCAATCTCCAACCATTGGAATGGATTTGAGAGAATTGATTTTTTTCTTTGTGCTAGCAAGAGAAAAATCTGCGCTAGAATATTATGGAAAAGCGACTATCTTGATTTCTCTACAATAGTGCACATATTAATATGTGCATCTCAAAACCCTAATGACAATAGGGATTTTAATGGGCCTTGATTAATTAATCATATTAATTAATCTAATTGTAAAGTCCGGCCCAACAATTGGGCTTGTACATTAATTCTAACAATCTCCCACTTGGACAAGATCCAATTCCAGATATTCAATTCTCGCCTTTTGTGTGTGACCCATTAGGTTCCATTCACGATGGCAAACGTCGTGTTATTATTATTATTCCAATCAGATGAATTTAAATCTCTATTTCTAATTCATCTTCGACTCACCAAGATCGATTAATTCACGTCGCCGTCCTAGATTGACATCTAGCAATGTGTCAAGGCAATCCATGTGAAAGGATAAGTCATGTGGCATGACAAGACCAGTTCATGCACGGTTACCGTGGAAATACAATCCCTTCATCAATATAACCCAATTGATTAAGAGATATGGATAGCGTCAATCTCATTTCAACCAATTCTGTTATTCACTTCTTATCTTAGTTGATCTTGTTATGACTGAAAACACATTTTCTACTCATAACTTCACCCCGGCCGAGGAATTTACATCAACTTAAGTGAGTGAAATACAGGTTATAATCTCCTACTACCCAGGAGTGACGAATCCTCATATTGGACATACACAACCTTCATATGACTCTCACTATACCCGTACGGCGTCATCCTGAAGACTCCTTCTCAAGAGCTAACATCAACGCTCGCCAAAGCATAGTAATCCTCATATAAGATTCTATGACGTCCTCAAGTCAAAGGACCAAATCCAAAAACGCGCATTAGAGATTCACCACTGACGCTTGGATAGTTATCCATGTGGAATCTCTAGGCGGGTCATCCAATGCTTTGTTCAACTAACAATGCATCCACGTGTTCATTCGAATGTCCCTCTACATTCTAGCTTGTGAGATAAGCTACTTTCTTCGTAAGAAAGAAATGCAACACATGCTAGTCTAACTGCAACAACAATATCCGTATTTTGCTGTTACTTCGACTAGGGACAATTTTAGAATAAGATATTAATGACTTGTATCTCACAATCACAACACCTTGTGACTTACAAGTTACTTAAACTTATTCTACGGACTCTATTATCTAAATAGTGAGTTAAACTCAATTTAATAATAGATCTGCCTTTATTGTAACAATGATAATATGTGTTATGCTATTTCAACGATTGAATTTAGAGCATAACATTGATATACTCCCACTAGATCCAATAACACATGTATCTTATACATAACGAGTTTATGTGACAATCACATTCCCGTTGGGATAGTGGATTTACAGGTGGATCTTAGACATGTGACTCTTCACATATTCAACCTTTGCAAGGTTAGTGGGCGTGAATTCTATTTTTTTTTTTTTTTTTTACAATCTTCGAATAAGATAGTAGCCCCTAATACATACTCATATCATCAATGAGACTCAGTTCCCTCGCTTGCGCGATGGCTCCATTGTCGTCACAATACTCATTACTGGAACTACAATGTTAGGATTAGTTATAGTTCACTAATGAACTTAATGATCGATATTACTTCACAAGCACTTATGTATTTGGTCTCAGTTGTATAGTTAGCCGTCTTTCTTGTTTGAACCATTTCAAACTGACCACACCACTGCTATGAGTTAATTAACAATTAGACTGAATATTTCCTTCATCCCTTCCTGGACTAAAGAATGGTATCTCTATACCTAAAGACTGTAAGTGTATATTTCTCCTCATGTTTATTGTATTCTTAGTATTTCTCAAGTACTCAATAATACAAAAGGTATCGTACATAATGTCATCATTCTTTCTCAATATGTGTTCTAAACACCATTTTGAAAAGATTAACCCCAAAACCTTTTAGGATAGAATCCTACATTGGATTCACTCATGATAACCCCATTAGCATTACATCTATGTACGTGTATCAAAACAACCTTCATAATCTATCTTTATAGATTCTGGTTCCCAAAGTAAAGGTTTTATTTCTCAAATCCATCATGGAGAAATTTAAAATAATTGCACTTTCACTTTAAAGGTTAGAGACTCAGTTTCTGATCAATAATATGTCATCTACATATAGTATCAGAAATATTGAATACTCCCACTAACCTTTTATATACACATGATTAATCAAACATTTTGATTATCTCATCAAAATTAAGATTCTAGCTCCGTGAGACTTGCTTTAATCTATAATAGATATTTGTAGCTAGTATACTATGTTTAAGGATTCAAAATTCCCATAGTTACATAATGTTGCTACTGCAAGTAGAATTCGAATTGATTCATATTAAACTCATTTACAACGTATGAGTCTTACCCATTTCAGGTGAATCAAATAAGTTACAAAACTTGTTCTTGTCTCGAATTCCATGGCTTCCTGCCATCTCATTTAGTCAACACTTGACTTAGCTTCTGTGTAAATATTGGCTTATTATCCTTGATGACTAATACAATATTAGCAATCAAGGATGTGTAACTCAATGGAGTATACATGATCCTAATATCTTTACATTGAGCTAGTGTGTTCTCAATCATCACCACGTCCTGAGCAGCGTGCGTGTTCCAAGCATTGATCTATGCTTCATCCAATACAAGCGCAAATTCTAGCTTATTTAATCGGTTAAGTATATGTGTAATCATGAACTCTTTCATGTTCTACTTCTACTCCCACTGTCTTCTCTTAAATGAACTGTTTCTCTAAGACATTGACAAAATTCGAGATAGACTTTCTTTCTCGATAGGAATGTAGAAATAATATCCAACCATCTTTTGGATATCCCACAAATATACATATTGGACTAAGGCTATTGCTTATCCAAATTTGGTATACTTCTAATAAGTATTGAGGTCTTAAAATTTTAACGCGAGGAAGATTAAACCTTTGAAATCCATATCCTATATGGACATTCATCAACCGATTATCATGGAACACGACTAAGTGTGTAACATAGAGTTTTAGTGCAAAGCTCCAAAAACTGTTTTGGAGATTTTTGCGTGGCTTCATCAATGATTGCATCAATTGCAATCTTTGTCCTTTCATATTCGTTATTGTGCAGAGACGTATATGAAAGAATTATCTATGCGAAAATTATATTCTCATAACACAATCTTGAAGTCAATCACTTGGAAATATTCTTCACTTTGATCAAATCTACGTGCTTAGAATATTTTTCTCATTTTGACCTTCTAATTTATATATGTATTATTTGAACTTTTCAAACTTACAGATTTAAACTTTATTATAGATAACAATGACAATCATGGTTATCTAATGATTAAATACCACTCTGACATATACCCGCTTACATCCGAATGTAACAGGCTCAATGGATCAACCATCCCACATTTCTTTTTTCAAAGAAAATTGACTTATCAATTTACCTCCAAGGTGAGATATACATATATCTCTATTAATTGAATAAGTCAAGTGTCAGATTTAAGTGTGACTTCTTCTTTGCCAATATTCAGAATGTAGACTGTTTGTTATTTACCTCACTTCCATAATATCCCATTTAAGTTATCGAATAACTATTATTCTTAATTAAAGAGGATAATCACTTCATGTCCAAACATGAAGTGGAAGTATCGTTTTTCATAAGAACTATAATTAACAATTGTCTAATTTTAAACTGAATGAGAATGCAAAAATAGGTAATAGCTTCTTAAGCTGTTCAAACAACATTTGCTTTATTACCTACAAATAGGTGCATCACCATTTTTCGCAATTATTCTACTTTTAGCCATTGTATATTATCGATATCTAATACTCGATTGGCTAAGTAGATTATTTAACCTTTATCAAATAGAAAACTGAAGTAGAAAATTCACCAAACTTCTCACTTCTTCAGTTCGGTTAAGGGAGCCTCGCAATTATAAATGTATCTTCCTATTATTGGCATGTTTGAGAAGAGTATTCTAGATCATATCGTGTTTTTGAGATCATTTCTCAAGGGACGACGCCAATTCAAGGATTTCAGTCTAATGAACTTACTCAGTGTCAATTACACTGTATAAGTTCACGTAATAACTCAAATTTTAAAACTCATACAACAACAATAAAAATAAATAAATAAATAAATAAAATCACGTATTATCATGTATAAATCAATTTAATAAGGTCTTTTATTAAATTGATTGCTCACACTGTTTTACTTGAATTAATTACCCTCAACATTAATCTCGTAGAATCCTGTTAGATTCACAGTAGGCTAGGATCCCGTTTATTTCATTAGAACCTTGAGTGACTCAAAAAGCTCTAATGAGACATCCAGGTAGATACTCCCATCAATCACATCTCCATGTGACTCCTAGATCATCAAGTAGACAACTCTTTGTCGCACACATCTTATGTATTTACTTGATTGTGCCTCCAAAATCTCATCTCCTTGAGTGACTCAACAAAAGATAGATTTCGGTTAAATTCTACCATTGTTCAGAAACATCTTATGTCTCATAGTGATAAAACACACCTTCCCACTTGCAGCCTTGAGTGACTCAACAAGCTGCATCGAGGGCGGATTCTGGTTTTTCACTATAACAACGGAAGGCACTTTGTATTAACCAATTAATACGAATTTAATAAATTGCTTCCAATATTATATCCCTCTTGATTTACTCAATAAAGGATGTAAATTTTGGTTAAGTCCGACCCATTGTTCAGAAGTATCTAATACTTCATAATGAGAAACATATCTACCAGCGAGTAGCCTTGAGTGACTCAACAAACTGACATCGATAGTAAACTCTGGTTTTTCATTACAACAATGGAAAGCACGTGACTTAATATAATTTTAAGTGAGGGGTTTGTCTCATCATTCCTATGTATATTAACTAACATCCACCATGCAATTAATCATACATATAATAATATTGTGGATGATTATGGACGATATCTATCTAGTCTTCTCGAGCCATGAAGAAGGCTAGTTGGTCAATTCCTAGGGGACATTGCATTCGATCATCGAATGCTAAATGCAATAATCTCCATCTGTTGCTACAACCTGTATCCTATACTAATTGTCTTCTTGTGGCCAGCTCCAACCCGTATCCTATATTAGTTGGCACGCAGACCTGTATCAAAGGACGCGCAGGCCCATATATACAAACTAGAGCTCGCAGGCCCAAGTAAATTAAATAATAGGCACGCAGACCCAATTAAATAATAATAGGCTCGCAGGCCCAATTAAATAAGGGAAAGATACATAAATAAGGTATTTAAATATACAAATTTCAAAAATAAGATCAAACTTGTATAATTTCAAAAATCAGGTTGTAATTAGAATAAATTTATTAAATTAAATAATTAAAATTATTTATTAATTATATATATTGAGGTCACAATATTACCTAATTTTAGGTCACAAACACAAATAGTTTAGTTCACAAATTGATTTCAAATTCACAGGTCACAATTATTTAAAATCCCAAGTCACAAATAATCGATTACGATTAGATCACAATTATACAAGATCTCACGTCACAACCAATCTTCTTTGAGGTCACAAAAAAAAAATATTGGTCACATTTTCGCATCAATTTTGCATCTGGTTCACAGCAGCCACCGCCCACCACCACCTCCTTCTCTGATCACCACTTTTTTAAGGTTACAAACAGGAAAATTACAGATCACAATTACACATCAAGGTCACAGCCATCGCCGCCGCTGCCACCACCTCTTCCGACCACCAAGCCCATGATCACTGTTGCCGTCGCTATCATCACAACCACGACATCGAGTCACCCGCTACACCCACACCATCAAAACAACAGACAAACCACAACAACATTTCACTACACCGTTGTAACTGCAGGCAGCACCCCACCCACAACCTGCCAACATCCCTCTACACCCCATTGTCGCGCGGAGGCAGGAGGCGCACTCAGGCACCATCCCAGTTGCTACCGTCGTCGAAGTGTCAGATTAGATCGCTTTACTGCGCAGAGGCAAAGCGCACGCATCCGCTTCTGCAGTCGATAAGCCTAATGCAGGCATGAAATCTGCGACATCGAGTGAACAAGGATTGTAGAAGCGATCGAGCGACAACATCGCACAAGGAGCTGTGTGCGTAGGCACCATCGTGCCGCTGTCCGCCGCCGAGCTGATTTGCTACAGTCTCGACGTTAAACGATGCCAGCACTTACATTGTCGACTGACGACTGTGCTTCCATGAATCCATGTTCGCTGGTAAGGGGAAGGAAAAGTAGACTATAGATAGGGAGTAAAGAGCCGACAATCTTGAGGAAATTTGATTAGGGTTTAATTAAATTAATTTAGTAATATTATTATATTATTTAATTATTATTAATATTTCAATTACAACCTGAAATTTGAAATTTTACAACTTTGATCTTATTTATGAAATTGAATCTTTAAAAGTAGGGGTATGTGTAATTTCCACATTAAATAATAATAGGCTCGCAGGCCCAACCAACAAAGTAGAATAAATTAACCATACATTCAACCAATCACATGGGTCGAGTCCATAATCATCTACTAAATTCACATTCATCATATAAATGTATTATAATATAATATCTAATATTATATGAACAAATTTCAAGTTTCTAGCAATTTAGGTCGTCTAAACTAATTTAGATAAAATGGATCGGAATAATAATTAATTAATCAAATTAATTAATTAAATAACTTTAGTTAGCGGGTGGGTCTTATTTAATTAAAATCATATTTTAATCAAATACTAAATTAGAGTCCAACTCTAATTCCAAAAGAGACAAATTGAATTAAGATCTTAATTTAGGATAAAACTCCTAAATATAAAATAAAATTCAATTTAGTAATTGATTAATCAAATTAATTAATTACATTAATTAACGAGTTTATTTAATTAAAATCAAAATTTAATTAAATACTAAATTAGAGTCCAACTCTAATTTAAAGATTTTAGGGCTAATTCAATTTAGGATCAAATCCTAAATAAAACTCAATTAATAATCAATTAATCAAATTAACTAATTATTAAATCGAATTTAATTAAAATCAAATTTTAATTAAACACCATATTAGAGTTCAAACTCTAATAATGAAATTAGGGCAAATTGAATCAACATTTCAATTTAGGATAATACTCCTAAATAAAATAATATTCAATTTAGGGTCAAATTATATATTTTGTTAAAATCAAATTTTAACAATAATTTAAAAGTCGTGAATTTTAAAATAACATTTTGAATTGGGTCAAAATTAAAAATCTGGTCAAAGTTTTAAATTGGGTCAAACCAATTTGAAAATCCAATTTAAAACAAATTTTAAAATTACATTTAATGGTATTTAGTAAAATAGCATTTTAACCCAATTTTAAATTTTCAAACAGCCCCTACAATTTCATAAATTGCAGAAAGGCCCATTATTCTTTTAAAAACAACCTTTGACCCCTTTTGTTAATTGCAGGACAAGGGCTCACAATTTCAGAAATTTCAAAGAAGCCCCCGCCTCATATTTACCCTAATCCGAAAATTGCATACGGGCCCCTACAATTTCTAAAATTGCATTACAGGCCCCCGCCCCCAACATCTCTATCGCCCGTCTGAACCCTAGCGTTCTCCTCCTCCGCGCCGCTTCTACCAACAGCGGCGGTATCCCTTCATCGTAGCAGCGTGAGGGCGCTGCTGTGTTGTGCAGCAGCGCGACCTTCGCGCTCCAGCCGCTGCAATTGCAGCGGTGCTGCTACTGTCTGTAAGATAGCCGGCGCTGCTACTACTCTTAGCAGCAGCGTGCGGCGCTACACCATAATGGCAGCAGACTGCTGCCATCCCCAACGACAAGGGGCGCCGCTGCGAGATGCGGCACCATTCCTGCTGCTACGAAAACGTGCAGCGGTGTAGGCCGCTGCTATAGCCCGCCGCGCCGCCACCATCTTCGGCGACTTTTTCACCTCTTCTTCCAATCCGTATTTTGATTCAATTTTCGACCCAAAATTAATTTTCTTCTCCAAATCAAATTTAGATCAAGAAAAATAATTTTTTCTCAAAAGCTAGAAAACATAAAATTAGTATTCAATCATATTGAATTCACCAAAGAATTTAACAAATTCTAACAAGTAACAAGGTAGGCTCTGATACCACTGTAAGGTTTCGATACATATATGCACAGCGGAAATTAAACAAACACGAAACCATAGCCCGGATCAACCTTGCACTTAGATAGAATTTGTGATTAGAATAATACCTTTGATGAACGCCGTGAATCTGAAATCTGAAACAGGAGGTACAAACTTATCACCACCAGCTGTCCAATTGTCCAGCCTCTAACAGAAATCCACACATCGAGTTAATTCTGGAACTCCATCAATCTCCAACCATTGGAATGGATTTGAGAGAATTGATTTTTTTCTTTGTGCTAGCAAGAGAAAAATCTGCGCTAGAATATTATGGAAAAGCGACTATCTTGATTTCTCTACAATAGTGCACATATTAATATGTGCATCTCAAAACCCTAATGACAATAGGGCTTTTAATGGGCCTTGATTAATTAATCATATTAATTAATCTAATTGTAAAGTCCGGCCCAACAATTGGGCTTGTACATTAATTCTAACAGGGTCTAACTTATCGATGCCAAAATATGCTAGGTTGATGAACTCATTATGTGTTGCGTTTTTATAAGTTACAGGTTGCTAAAGGACAACCTTCTCCACTAGCTCCTTCTCTATCATCTTTTGAGAAGCTTGGGTCTTCAAAGTGCCAGCATGCATCTAAATCTCTTACTCAGCTATCTGTTATTGCATCAAATGCAATTAAAAGGTCTATGATTGAGGCCTTGGAATAAGTAAGCATCACTAAGGAAGGCACCAAGGAAACACAAGGTCCTATAATATTCAGCTATCTTTTGCTGCACCAAACACAATTGAAATGTCTATGATTGAGACCCTAGAAGAGGCATCAGCCGGGGAATCCCAAGGTCCTATAATATTTGTTCACTTTTGCTCAATCGCCCATTACAGTTTATCTTATACAATATAGTATGAATATAGGGGAAAAATGCCATTTACAACTATATGAATTACTTTTATTTGCTGGACATGGTCTTGATTCTTCTGATATTCATCCACAGTCGTAGCTTTATCAATCATGATTTTCGTGTTGTAATTCATTTGTTGGAGTGATATTTATACTCCCTGTATAATTGTATGTATTATCGGTCGTATCAATTGCAAAATAACACAATTAATTAGGAATATTTACATATATTGTTCTAAGTTACATTTAGTTTAAGCTATTTTCATAAATTCAATTTCAATTATGATTTGAGTTCAAGCAAATAAATTCGATATTAAGACGGGGAGTCCTTCACTAGTGTATATAAGCCCTTAAAAGGAGAAATATTTTTGACAATAATACCCTCAATAATAATTTATAATTTCTTATTTGTCATTCAATTTATTTTATTTTATTTATTATGTTTTATAATTAATGTCATGTTTTTTAATTTAATGATGATCATTGTCCTTTCAAATTTTATTCATGTATATCTATAGTACTTCTAAAATTTCCTTAAATGAAAATATTTTTTGACCATAAGACTCTTGACGATAATTTATAATTTCTTATTTCATAATATTTTATAACGTAATGTTTTCTAATTTGATAATGGTCATAGTTCATTCAAATTTTATTTATAAGTTTAGCTAAAGCAATTAGCATAGTGAATACGTGATTTTATTTTATACAATTTTTAAAAATAATATATTAAAATAGCGCAATTAAGTCAATTAACTTGAATTTATTCTAAGATTTTGTCAGTTTTTTCTATTATTGCCCCGAGTAAAATTACTGATGTCGATATTAATCTAATAAATAATGAACAGGTTAATTTATTCAATTTTTAAAAATAATATATTAAAATAGTTGATGTCTATTACGAGGAAATACAATTCACCACATCCAAATATATTTAATTGTTCATTTTTTATTAGATTAATATCGACATCAATAATTTTGCTCGGGACAATAATAGAAAAACTGACAAAATCTTATAACACATTTAAGTTAATTGACTTAATTGCCCTATTTTAATATATTATTTTTAAAAATTATATAAAATAAAATCACGTATTTACTAAGTTAATTGCTTTAGTTAAATTTATAAATAAAATTTGAATGAATTATGACCAATATTAAATTAGGAAGCATTACGTTAATTATAAAACATTATAAAATAAGAAATTATATGTTATTGTCGAGAGTCTTATGGTCCAAAAATATTTTCATTTAAGGAATATATATTTAACTTGAATATATAGTGATTAATAAGTTGAATATTATTAATTTAAAAATAATAAAGTCACATAATACAATTAACTTTGTCTTTGAAGCTTAATATTATATTATAAATAATATATTGCATTTTCTTATGACATTTTCATTTAAGGAATACATAACTAACTTGAATATATAGTGATTAATAAGTTGAATATTATTAATTTAAAAATAATAAAGTCACATGATACAATTAACTTTGTCTTTGAAGCTTAATATTACATTATAAGAAATATATTGCATTTCCTTATGATGTGAAAGACCATAAGTACATTTTATACAGTGAGAGTACTTTTAGAATTTTATTGCTTAATCTCATGTAATTATATTTTGTTTTGATAAAACTTGAAGCCAAATGAGATTTTGGAGAAAATAAATGAGAATCGAGTTACAAGGATGGAGTTATGGTAAAATTTGAGAGGAAAAAGACCAATTGGATAAGAATTGGAAGATCAAATGTGGAATTGCAAATACAATTAATGTGAGTTTAGGGGTGGCCCTCGGAATTAGAGGTCTTTAAGCGAAATTTTAAATATAGCCTTGATTAAAAAAAAAAAAAACTAAATAAAGTCGTTCAAAGTTAAAACAATAATAATCTCAACCATTAAGAGTTCAAATTAAATTCTTTTGACATTTTTAGATGAAAAATTAACAATTATACTATTACAATCAATCTTTTCTAAGATACGTTTTTCAAATATAACATCGCCAATCCACTCAATCTTTCTTTTTTTCTTTCTTGTGACATTGTTGACCGAATATATGATTATATCAAATTCAATTTTGAGAAGCTTCTCTCTACAGAGGCAACTGTAACTGGTATATTTAATAGTATTCTATATACGATCCCTGCTTTTGGAAAAGAACTATCCATCCTATTTAAATAGTTTAACATTTCAAGTGTCTTTCCATTTTCTGTTGGTAAACACTGCAATTTTTTTAGCTCAAAAAATAACTCCTTGCTATTAATATCAGAATTCATATCATGCTTTAAAAATTCTTCAAGTTTATCACACGAACAATTCAAAGAATCATCATCTGCTGAATTTAATTTGTTTAAGTCAAATAGAAAGCCAAAAATATCTTCATATATTTGAGGTTGTTCGAAGCTAGACTAAGGGATGAAAGAGCTTGATCTACTATATATAAAAAGTATTCAACTCAAATGATTCTTCAGCTGGATGTGTAATCTCATCAATAGCATTTTCATGAAATTGCTTCTTTATATGAATAATATGTTTTTCATGAGATGTAGGTTCAATATCAATTTTAGCAGTAATTTCTTTAGCAACACTCATGTCGGACTCAAATCTAGATTTTCTATACTTTTCAAAAAAAGGAAATAAGTGCTTTCAATTCACTAATAGAAACATCAATAACAATATCTTCACCTTGCAACAATTTGCTTACACTAATAATAGAAGACAATATATTGTGTCAATAACCATGCCAAACAAGAACTCAAAATCCATGATGTCGGATAAAAGATTCTTAGCCTTTCTAAATGCCTTAGGGTCATCACAAGTCTCCATCAATTGACTTGAAGTTAGTTTTATTTGTGGAGCTTGGAATCTTGTAGCTTTAATACTTTCAACTCGACTTTCCTAATATGTTTTTTTAGTGGTTTAAGTGTTAGGCCTTTCTTATTATCTTGTAAAATTTTTCATCTCTTTTTAGAAGACGAAAATAATACATATAAGAATTGCACAATTCCATAAAAAGATTCAGTCTTTACACAATAATTAACCATATCACATAGAGCAAGATTAATACTGCGACAATCACAGGGTGTTTAAAAAGCCCTTGGATTAACTTTAGTATTCTTTTTTGTACACATTTATGTTTTCCTTTCATATTAAAACAGTTATCATAGCTTTGACCTCTTAAGTCACCCAAATGAAGTTCAAGTGTTTGAAGAACATTTATTAATTCACCAAATAGTCCTTCCCTTGAGGTATCCTCCATTTCAAGGAATCCTAAAAAGAACTCTTCTATCTTAATTGGACTTTCTTAGACATCTACACATCTAATTTATTAAATACATTTTTTCTTCATGACTTATATCAGCTGTACAATCAAGTATCACTGAAAAATATTTTGCTTCTTTAACTTTTCTAGTAATTGCACTTTTGATTTCACTTGCTAAGATAATGATAGTGAGTTTCCTTCTCTTGTATGCGTCGAACACTCTCATTATGAGGTCAAATTCAGCAATTATTTCAACTATACGTAAAAAATTTCATTATCTTTTTCATAATGCTTTTCACTATTTTCATGGAATGGCAAACTATTCTTACCAAGGAAGGTAACAACATAAATTATTCTCACAAAAACATCTTTCCAGCATGCTATATCTTTATTATTTGATCTTGTACATGTTTATCAATTGTTAAATTCATTTGTAATTGTATTTCTAATTCAATTCATCTTTTAATGTTAGTCATGTGCACAATAATTTTTTCATGGCATTTAGGCCTATGGATAACAACAACAACAACAACAACAAAACACTTTATTGCAACTCAATTTAACATATGGGCAATCATGCTATTGATATTGGTAATAAGAAATTTGTCCATGGATGTTGTTTGAGATTTAATAAATTTTTCAAATTTTCATTTCTTTTTTATTGTCCAGATAAATAATTTCTAATAGTCATAATAAATATTAAATTAATCAAATACCAAAAAAAATAAAAATTCAGATATTCCAATTTTAATGAAATTGTAGAAGTGATAAGTTAGAACAATAAAAGATGGTATTGATTTATTAGTTTTTGACTAACAAGAAGAAATCAAAATTCAGAGTTAGAAATGTTAGATTTTTAATATGCAAAAAATAATAGTCGATTAAAATCTATAAAAATAAAAATATGATTTATGATTATTAATTTATTTGGAAAAAAAAAAATGTTACTAGGCCTTTGAGAGTCTGAGTACTGTACGACTTTAAGACTCTTTGACAGCGGAATTTTAAACTAGGCAGCAAGACCATCTTCGAAGGCGGAAGGACAGAAGGTGAAAAGGCAGACAATCAGAACTTTAAAAACAAAAAGCAGAAACCATGTGCTTGGAGAAAGGTCTCAAACATTATTATATTAAGGTGAATTTGCACATTTAGTCCCTAAACGTATTACCTTGAAATGTTTGGAGTATTTAGTCATTTTTTTTACGATTTCCATCAAAAACTTCGCCAGATAAATGTTTCGGGACCAACACAGCAATAGAAGGCAGGGGTGTATTTTTCTACACAAAAAAAATTCCAAAAAGGGTTATGTTTCCTGTTTGAGAAGATAATTTTTTAAAACATAATGTCTTCAAACATACCAGTACACTCAATTTATTATTAAGCCATCAGTTGATATATATTTATAAGTTGATAAAGATCTCAAATCATATATAATTTTTCAACCCCACTTCAAATTCATTTTGAGCAGATCACATTTCACTTCTCAGATGCTATTAAGATGATCTCATTACATTGTCAGGTAAACATATTTTATCCCACCCCCTGTCGCAAAACCTGTGCGGCTGTGTTGTGCATTTAATAAGAATTTTGACAAGAGAAAAGCTAATAAAAGTATGAATTATAATACCATGGAAATTAATGTCATGCATAGAAAAGCAATATCATGGAAAACGGGCACAACATAAACTCATTAAAGCACAACCTGCCACTTTAAACCACGCTCCCTTCCAACAACATTTAGCCCAAAGAACCTTTAAAGTAGCATCTCGTTCTTGTCCACCACATCTCTTAATCAAACCACATTCCCCTCCAATAGCATCCAGTTCATCAATGAAAAACCAGATGGAGCAAATGTCAGTATCCAAAATGCATATAGATTAATATGATCAGTGACAGTAGCATAATTTGGGGCCTAGAGTTTCCAAAATATTTTATACAAAATTGATACGTATGGCATCCCAACAAAAAAAGAAAGATGAAGTGATGATCTGTGAAAAAAATAATTGATATTATTGAGTAATCTGATCACAAAAAACAACAAATTAACCATGTGTCTTAAATCTGTGCACTATCTTCCCTACAAGTTCGCTTATTATGTCCATGGTTCTCGTACTTTTTACATCTCATTTTCATCACAATCTTTCCCTTCTTTCGTAATGAAGTTGGAGCAAGTGGGTACCGCACGAGGTTCAGCCATGACTCAAGACATATGGTAGGTGTATAGGCTCGCATGTATGCATCTTTATCGTAGTAATCATCCACATAATTTTATGGGTCATTTCCAATTGATTGAAGGGTAGCAATTGCATGTGCACAATGGAGAAATGATAATTTCCAACTCCATTGTGTTCATCAAGCTTGCAGCGAAGTTGTGTACTTGAAATTGTCATTGGCGGGGTAGGTAGGAAACTCGTGGCATGCAAAATTCTTGGCCTTCTCAATAATTTTCACAAACCTAGGCCCAACATATTTAGTACACTTACCTACCTCATCCCACTTGCCCACCAACCCTTGTCATCAAATTCAGTCGAAGTTAATTGAGCATATGTATTATCGAGTTTTCACGTGTCGTGAGGGTCTCTCTATTGAATTATTCACAAAGATTATTAAGAATGTCGCACTTGTTGGTCTCTCTAAAATGCTCTACTCCATTGGTTATTTGGCTTATCTTCGAACCATCCATGTGCATGGTAATCCAATTCCATCATCTTTGTCATCTCCATATCCCAAGCTGGTATTGTTGTTGTTCAAGCTTCGCTCCAAAGTAGATTTCTCAATACTAATCCATGGTGAACAAGTTTGAAGTTATTATGCAAGTTCCGTACACACATGTGATGATCTGCCTCCTCGAATAATGTGTTGATAGATCCAACTAAGTATTTTTTCTTGTCGGAGATAAAAGTCCAAAGATAACCGTCGATGATTATCAAGTCATAAGCTAGATGCTCCAGAAACCATGTTCAGTTGTCCCTATTTTCAGCATCTACAACTGCATAAGAAATGAGGTACATGTCATTGTTCCCATCTATACGAACCATATAAACTAGATGTCTCCAAGCTCTCCATTCAAAAAGAAACCATCAAGACCAATCACTCTTCAGAGACTGATTTGAAAACCTTCCTTCAATGCTCCAAAAAATATATATATATAACCTTCTAAACTCCTTGCCGTGCCCTTTTAACTTAATTGTGCTGCCTAGGTTACTCCTCAGAAGTTGCTGACAATAGTCAAATACGATCTTGGATTGCTCCAGTACACTTTCCCAAATTATGTCTCTTGACTTCTTCCTTGTTCTATAGAAACTCCAATTACAGATATCGACATTGCACTCAACTAACACTTTCTCATGAAAGCCTGGGATTTTCAATCCGGTTGCAAACGAAATTCCCTAACATACTTCTTTGAAAAATAGGTGGATGAAAACCCTTTAACTTTTGTATGCTAGTCCACATCTATGCTCTTCTTTGTACTTATTCAATCAGAAGGTAACAGAGTCATCCTGGATTGTAGCATAGAAGAGCCAAGGACATTTTGGGATTGCACCAAATATTTCAACGTTTTGGGATTGCTGAACCAAAATTGAAAGGTTGGGGACCCATTGCACACAAGGTAGTACATTTAGGGACTAAATATTATTATATTAATTGTCCATTTTTATTCAAAAACTTGGGTTATCTACTAGACTAGACTATTGGACCTTACATACTTTTAAAGGACCTATGCGGTTGCATGGACTGCATAAGGCCAGGGTCGGCCCTATATCAGTTGATTGAAGAATAGAAATCAGAGAACGAGCTGTACAGAATCCAAATAATGAGGTATGTGATAGTAGGGCAATAACACATGCAATCGCAAAGGCTTATTTGACAAAAATAGAACATACACACGGTGTGTCTTGCAATCACACAACTTTGTGCCATGCGACTCGCATAATACTAAAATTTGGTGAAACTTTTTTTTCCTTTTCGATAAAGTTTGAGTTTTGAAAAGCAATTTGATCGATGTTTTAACCCATTTTGGACCTCCAATTTTGACATTCTTGATTCAACAATGTGGAGAACAAGGGTTGAAAGAAATTAACGATAAATAATGTCATGATATTGACGATTCAAGTGTTGGGATTGGATATTCAAAGTAAGAAACTGACTTTATATCTACTTCTTACACTTAGATATTACCGACGATGAACTTCAAAATCTTTTGCTTCATTTTCATTATAAAGATGCTATGTTAGATAGTTTTGGGATTAAGGAAAAAAAATTATTTCACAGTTTTGATTCAAAGACCAATTATTTAGTTGATTTGTGCTAGTGATTGTTATTGCATACTTAGTGATTATTTACCGCGCATTTTGTAAATTGTTTATAAATCATTTTATAAATAACATAATTGCTCAGACCACTTTTAACTGCACACATTTTCTCAAATCACTTTTAACTGATAGTGAATAATTCAATTTTATTTAACTATATTTCCCGAGTTAAACGAAACATATTCCTTAGCATGATCTTAAATATCCATATCCTGGATTCAAATGCAAAGTAATGCATTCAATTATACGACTTCTGGACCTATTTCAAAAATAAAATAAGCAATCTATAATCTAAATAGTAATTAAGGTCCTATTCAGCAGGATATAAAGCAATTTATAAATAAAATATAGTTGTTTTAGAGGTATGTGCACTCAATAACATAGGTCTAGAATCGATAGGAGGAAATAATGGGTAGAATTAGATTCTCAACACATTCTTCATACATAGCCTTCTTGTGTAATTATATAATCATTATGATAAACGTTAGTAATTAGTATAAATAAAATCAAGCTTTTCTATGTTTTGCTTACATTTGAATTTGACATTGGACTAATACAATTCAATCTAGAACTTATTCTTCATGGGACATTACTCTCACTCATAAACTATTATTTGTCAAGAATCTCGTACACTTGCGAGATTTTATTACTTGACTCCAAAATTCTGAAAATTTCGCTGAAAAATAAATCTCGCTAAATAGTTTAAAAATCATTAATTTACAAGAGGAAAACTTATTTTCTTATAATTCATCAATTTGTTAATCATTATTAAATTACTTTAACTTAATAAGTTGTGATATGAAAGTAATGTTTCAATAAATCATCAATTCTTTGATCAGTACGTTGTGCATTTTCACCGCATTCATCCCTCCTTTATATCTAATCTAATTCCACACTAAGAATCTAAAGATTCATGCGATCTAAAATAAGTTTTTGCAATTTTCTAACTAAAATGCCTTTTTTTCCTATTTCACATACTTCTTTGATTGGAGCTGTCTCGTATTTAATTTATAATTTTAGTTTTTTGGTAATATTTACTGTTATTTCTTTTGAACTTGTTTATTAATTATGGTGGGATAGAAGACAATATGTTATTATGTGCTACAACAAATTCGGGTAAGATTTTTATTTTTTTAAATGTATTTATGTTTGATGTTTATTTCATAATATTATTATTTGAGAATTATTGTTTTTTTTTTTTACTTTGGATAGTATATTATTTATTTGATGAGATAGAAGATAATTTAAAATTCAGTATTAAAGTATTGTTGCATATAAGGTATGGTTTTTGTTTGTATTTATGCTTTGTTTTTTATTCCTAATTCCATTTTATTTATTTCTTAGCAGATTTATCATTTATAGTTGAGTTGGGAGAGAAATTATGATGATGTATTGTATTTGTAGTTGCGTATTGGATAGTATACTTTCATTTCATTTCGTAATATTTATTTATCATAGTTATGTTACACGTTTGATTGGTGATTCTAATTTTTTTATAATTATTGTATGATCGGTGATTCTAATTTTGGATAGTTATTGTTATTTTATTAGTTCTTCTTTTGGGTAGATTTATATGATTGAGATGGCAGAGACTTCGTAATTAATTGTTGTATGTGTGGAAGGAGCACTGTAGAAGGAATAGAGTTCAAGATCAAATATTGTAATTGTGAGTAACAATTTATTTGTGTATTAGAATTATTATATTCTACATAATTTAGTTCTCTAGAATGAACATTTATAATTTTTTGTGCTAAGTTAGACACACAAATGGAAGAATTTTTATGTTCGAGGTAGATATTTTAAGAAGATAATTTTTATGATGGATATTTTTAGATATTATTATATAGAAGATAATTCTTATTGAATATAGTTTTCAACGAAAAAAGAAAAAAGAAAAAATATATAATCTTTTGTCATATCAATGTACAAAGCACCTTTGAAAAACTAGTATTGTAATAGTTGCACTTTGTTTGCTATTATTATCTTATTCTTCATTTTCTATTTTATTTTTTTTAACGAAAATATATATTTGAAAATTCAGGATTATCTTTTCATATAATTGTAAAATATATCATAAAATTTTATTTAATGCAATATCGTTTCATCTTATTTATTATATTTTCTCTCTCCTTTTTAAAAATTAATTTAACATATATATATATATTGTTGAAAATGTGCTACTCACTTTCTAGGGCCAAAATACGTTTTTAGCAATTTGGGCCTAAAATGAAATTTGACCCACATAATTTGGTCATTTCTCTATATATACACTCATTGCATTTAATAATCGGGGGAATATGAATGATAGAATTGATGGGACACAAGAAAATGTGAATGAGGCATCCCATTTTCTATTCAACACAATAGAATCGGACTCTCCTCTTCTTTGCTCTCATTTTGGTGGGACAATTTTAGATTAAGAGTTTGAACAAACTTCTTGGTGAGGTTTAATTGTAGTTCTCCCTTTATTATCTCTTTTTTTGGTGATCAGAGAATCCCTTTTCTTGGTGATTAGAGTGTTTTTACAATAGATGTAAAACAGTTTTACAATAGGTGTAAAACATAGAAGATGAAGTTTATTCATGGTGAAATCCGATTGATTGTTTGGTGGGGTGTAGGATTCGCTTTTAGGTAAATTTTAAGTGTTCTTGATATCAATCTTATAATGCGATGAACTTTTTGATATGCTTAGTGGAATTTGAGCAAAAATTCAAATTTGATGGATTGCTCAACGGGGATGTAGATGGTTCTTGAATTGTCGAACTTCTGGGACCTTTGGCCGAAAAACCTTCGTGTTCTTGCATTTTACATTTTGATTATTTTTGTTCTATAGTTCAAATCGATCCAACAGTGGTATCAGAGCCTTATGATTTGAATTTAAAACCTTTTGTTGGGATCACGAATTTGTTGAATTTTGCAATTGGAATTTATCTAAAAAGTTGAGAAAAACCGCTTGAGAAAAAGAGTTTCCAATTTGGGAAAATTCAAGCCACTACCGGTTCTTCAAGATTCAAGAAAGGAAGAATTGGCTAGATCAAAAAAGTAAACTTGCCAAAAGGGAAAGTGTAGCAATTGGGCAAAAATAAAAAAGATCAAGAAATCAAAAACTTGCCAATTAGGGAAAGTTCGTTACACTGGCTGAAACCAAAATTTGACCGGAAGGAAAAGTGAAAAAGGGCACTTCACTACCTTCAAACAAAGTCACTGGCCGGATGGTGGTGGATTGAAAGAAATTGGAATTAACACAAAAACTTTCCACTTGGGTTTAGTCTAGAAATTGGATGGAGAAAAAGGATTCCAAAAAGGGGAAAGAATGGCGCCACTGACCAAGAATCTGACCGGTAGTGGCGGTGTTATGCAGGTGAAGGATTCCGACCATATTACACCTCCGATCGACAAATGGAGTCCACTGGTGTGTTCATGAGGCCAAGGCTACCTTGGCCGGCGGAGAATCATAGTTTCCGACGGCAGCAGTGGCTATTTTGTCGAACAAGGAGATTTGACCAAAACTTCAAAATCCAATTCTGGCCAAACGACAACTTCAATCAAAAAATGGACACCACAGCTAGCTTTGCGAGGTTGTGGAGCATCTACTGCAGTTTTTTTGCATTTTCCGGGAGGTGCTCCAGAAACGGTTCCAGCGGAGGCCGGCAGAGTTCCGGCGACACTTTTTCAGTAGTTTATTCTACAAGGCTTGCTGAGTCCATTTCTGCAATTGGTTTTGCATGATTTCAAGCGCATATATACGAACACGAATTGTTCGTTCGGTGATATTCCTAAACCTTAACTTTTTCTTGCTTTACGGATTAGCTACCTTACCGGTAGCAACTTGTTTGAGTTAATTATTTTTTATTTGAAAATAGTCACCTTGCCGGTGACAATCTATTTTGTGAGTTGTGTTCGATATTATTCTGTGTTAATTGTTTTGGACTTTTAATTGCTGATTTTGGTTGATAAAAAATTGGATAATTCCCATATGTAGTGGTTGATCACTTTATTGAAACGTGTGGCTTAATTGACTTCAATAGTGACCTAGAATTAAGGAATATCATTTCCCTTGTGGTTTTGCTTGTTTCTTAATTTAGATTTTACTTGATTATGTCTTTGTGTCATAATCTGTGTTATACTTGAAATACTTGGTTGAGTCGTTACTTGGTGTATTTGTTATGTTAAATTTTGTTCCAAATATGCCTACGCATTGCGTTGATTTGGGGGTTTTCAATGGGAATTGTGATTTTTGGTTTGACAAAACAAGATGAGACTGATTAGTAAAATTGAACATATGATCATGATAATAATTAAGGGTGTTCTTTTAACTTGTAAATAGTTATAAGAAATTGTGTATTTGTTACCACTACTTATGTGATTTAGATATATTTATTCCTCTATTTCTTTTACTAACATAAATGATATGTTTTGTGGTGATGAAAGATCTGTTATTGGAGACTGTGTGTCGAATGTACCTTTCTGTGATAAATATGGATTATATGTAGACCGTGTGTCTTATATGCATTTATGTGGTCATTGTATGTTTGGTCAGTTTCATAGATGACATGGTTGGAAAAGATTATATGTATAATGTGGTTTTATGTGATCGTCGTGTGCTTTGTAAGCATCGGCGTAATTCTTTTGCTCCAGGTATTTGTGATACTACTCATGATAGATTGCATGATAAATGTGTTGATCATTTTATGCTTTAGACTTTTGGTTATTCTTTAGAAGCCAAAAGGGTAGTTAGATCATGGAGTAGTGTGATCATGGTTAATGGGGCTGATATGTCATGTTTTGGACATGATTTTTGGTGCAATTGAGAGAAAAATAGCAAGGTATGCTAGTTATCAGTTGCAGGTGGAGTTAGATATAGCGAGAGTACTATACCCATGCCTAGGATGCCTTGAGTGAGGTGAAGGCTCCATATTCAGTGTCTTGAAGTTAAAAGATAGTGGCGAGAGACTGATAGGAATACACCCGTTATATCATATTCTTGAGTTGACTAGTATTTGACTAGTGAGGTGAGGTGAGGAGACTATGTGGATAAACAATCGATAGAGTGGATAAGCAATTGAAGGAGACATGGTTATCTTGTTATGAATCAAAAGATGATACCACTAGTAATGAACTTTCTAAATTACTAGATGCATGGGTACACACATAAAAGGAAGTGTCGGTTATATGAAAACTTTTGTTAGTTGTTTAGTTAGTCATGATAACTTGAACAACATGATGTGAAATTACATTTTTTATAAAAGTTTTTATATCTTCAACCTCTTGTTTTAACATGTACATGTGTGTTTTTATCTTAAAATGTTCTTGTATGGCTTGAAATTTTCCTTGGTTTTGGTATAAATGATTTGATTCGTTTGTTCTCATTATTGACATTTGAAGCAATAAGTTTGATCATTGCTTGTATATCATCATGTTGAAACAAAAGTAACTTTGTGTTCTTGTTAGTATATATTGATGATATTGCTTTTGATTGGTTCATTATTGATACTTATAAATTTGAAGTTTTGAAATATGTACAATTGATCTGAGGGAATACTGTAATATGGGTCTTATGTATAAGTGCTATATACAATGTGATATTGTAAGGATTTATAGATGTATATTATGCTAGGGATATTGGTAATTTGATGTTATTTTTCTCCTGTGTTTTCACCTTGTGTGATGGTTATGTGAGTTGAAAATCACAGATTTTTTTTTTTTTTTTTTTTGTTCTTTTATCCATGATCGAGTCTGAGTATTATGGCACTGTATGAGTCATTAAATTATCTTTGATATTTAATGTCTTCTAAATAAAGTTTGTGGTTTTGTTGGTGCTATGATATATACTTTAAATGTTAGCATGTTATACATTTTATGAAAAATCCAGTTATTCACACTTGCACTATACATAAAGAGAATTTAATACATTTTGTTCAAGGTATCACACGTGAAGGAAATCTTGCATAAATGCGCATTTTATTTGAGATATGTCATATGGTGAATAAAGTCTGAATAAATATTTTTATCAATCATTTCCTTAGATATTGTACTAAAGTCATAACTTGTTTCTCAGGTGTGGTGGGAGCAAGATGATATTAAATCGGTTGCTCAAATTCACTATTGGTGCACTCAAGTTCGTAGCAATTGATTTTAGCAATTTGGGCCTAAAATGGAATTTGACCCACATAACTTGACTATTTCTCTATATATACACTCCTTACTTACTTAAATTGCACTTACTCTATTTTATCAATTTATATTGTGCAACACTATATCTAATTGCTATACTTGCTTTATCAATTAAGTTTACACATTTATAGCACACTACATTGATAGTTAAGTTACTTGCAACACTAAGTGCTCATATTTGTACCCATTGATTTTTTTTAAGTTTAAGATTATTTATCGAAAAAGTTTTATAAACCAATTCACCCCCCTCTTGGTTAGTTTATCTTGGGCTAACAAAGTTGTTCTCATAGCAAATAATTTGAGACTTTTAATTGGGATGATCCAACTGTTCATTATAAAACATCCATTTCAGTATGATTTTTATTTCACTTAACTAGTACAGATTTAACAAAAAAAAAATAACAAAATACGCGTCGCTTTTTGAAATAACAGACGCGTATAAAAAAGTGATGACATTTTTGTAATTATGTCTAAACTATACTTGTCGGTTGCTTAAGAACAACCGAAGCGAAAGTTGCAGATAGAAATAAATGCGTTAGTCATAGTTTAAAAACGACGCGTATATATCAGTTAAAGGGTCGGTTCTAAAAAGAACTGACGCCTTTTATTTAACCTAAAATTAAAATTATCACGACTTTCCACAGTCTCTCACCACGCCTCACTCCCGCCTTCGCCTCTCCCTCTCCCTCGCTCTTGTCTCCCGTCGTCTCTCCTCTCTCGACCACTCCCAGCTGCCGGCACCATCAACACGGTAAGGAACTCACCTCCCCTCCCCTTTCCCTCATCCTTCACGCACACACATCACACACACACACACACACACATCGCACACAGCACACACACATCACACGTACACATCGCGCGCGCGCGCACACACATAACACATCGCCGACATGATTAGGCTATATCTTACTAGCAGCTATATCTAACTGGTTACACGATCTCGGCTTCGGTGCTTCACATTTTGGCTTCAATTCCCTGGGTAAGTTATTTTTACTCGATTTCTTTAGTTGGGGAATGGGTTTTAAATTACTTCATCTGCAGTAAGGTTGATTTTTTCTGGGTTGGGGTTACGTTTCGGGGACTCTTTGAAAGTGGTGGAAAATTGAGGGACGGTGGTGATAACAGTAGCTGCGTGGTTGAAGATGGTGATGGCAGTAGGGTTATTTTTTTATCCAGTTTTTACTTAGTCTTTGGTGGGTTTGACTTGTCATTCAAAAGATGATGAAATTATTTTATTTCTAGTATTTTTAAGTGCTTTCTTAGATTTTTGTAAGAATTATTGGAAGTCTATTGTGATATATCTTCTTCTACTTCAATATTCGAACCATCATCAAATACACACATTGAATTTCATGGCTCATTGGGACTTTACTTTGATAACTATTGTTGGTCTGCTGTAGAATGCACTTTGTCAATTTCATGTCTTAGTACTTTAACTCTTGTGTGTCATACGTGATACATTACTTTAGTGGCATGGTAGAGCTAGAAAAGACCACCATATTTTATAATTGTGTGTGATACAGAATAATGGAAGAATCTTGATTTAGTTTAAAAATAAAAATTAGATTAAAACAAATAATGAATAGAATAATCCAATACTATTGAGTTGATGCAACATTGATTGATTTTTCCACGCTGCAACTACTTAATCTAGATTCTCGGGAATAAAGCTTAGTTGAGTATCTTAAAATTAAATTTAATATAGACGATTGTTCATCTAAAATTCATAAACATCATGATGTAATTATCGGATCGAAACTGAAGCGGAAGCGTACCTGAATCCATTATTGTGTTTGATCGAACGGGGTTATGGCCTTCCAACTGATTCGTGATTTTCTCCTTATTTTCTCCTTTGTTGATGGGGATGCATAGAATTATGAAAGCCACGCTTAATTGGGGACCATGACCTGTATAAATAGCTGTAGGGAAGTTATCGTGTTTCAATGTTATTAAATTGGTCCCTCATCAATTTAAAATATTGAATCCGTCTCTACACTTTAATCTCATGACACATAATATACATTAGTCCTGAACAATCTTTAATGGATCACTTTATTGACTAAATCCTTAAGATAGCACAATACATTTTATTTTATACATGTTTGGCCCCACATTATTGAATTTTATCCAACAATCTCCCACTGGGCCATACATGTATCCTTACAAATGTGTACAACCATATGAGCTCAAAAACTTGCTATCATTATTAAGGGTATTTCCAAACAATCTTGTCCATCAATCATATCAATATAGGATCAAAGCGACTTTCATTACATTAATCGTAACTAAATCCATCAATGGTCACGTATACCAATACAACCAAATGACATAGATCAATCATGAGAGTGTAGTATGAAAATTACATGTTATGTGATCCAAACATGCCTATTTTCAATTGATCCGACTTTATTCCTTAGGTGAGATCAATACCAAACATAATGTAACAGAGTAGAATGAACTGAATACTTTATTTCTGTACAGAAAATTATCCAAATACACAAATGTGTCCAAAACCAAAACATAAAGCAACCAAAATACAAACTCCCACTAAATCATGATATCCTCAAGAAATATTACACCCATACGAGCAGTGTGCTCGTGAAAGACCTTGGGTGCTAATCCCTTAGTAAGTGGATCTGTAATCATGGAGTTTGTCCCAATATGCTCTATGAAAATCTGTCTACTCTGTACCATTTCCTTCACAACTAGGAACTTAATGTCAATGTGTTTTGACTTAGTTGAACTCCTGTTGTTATTGGAATATAGCACTGCAGAGTTATTGTCACAATATAACTTTAATGGTCTTTCAATTCCATTCAGAATGCGCAGCCCAGTGACAAAATTTCGCAGCCATATCCCATGATTAGATGCCTCATAACAAGCTACAAATTCTGCTTCCATAGTGGAAGAAGCTACGAGTGTCTTCTTAGCACTCCTCCAAGAAATGGCTCCTCCAGCTAGCAGGTATATGTAGCCTAATGTGGATCTTCTACTATCTTGGCATCCCGCGAAATCAGAATCAGAGTATCCTACGATCTCTAACTGATCCGATCTTCTGTATGTAAGCATACAATCTCTTGTTCTCTTCAAGTACCTCATAACTCTCTTTGCTGCTTTCCAATGATCCATCACAGGGTTACTTAAATATCTTCCTAGCATTCCAACAATGAACGCTATGTCTGGACGTGTACAAACTTGAGCATACATCAGACTCCCAACAGCTGATGCATAGGGAATCTTTTGCATTTCCTTAACTTCAAGATTATTTTTCGGGCACTGATTGAGACTAAATTTGTCTCCCTTAGCAACAGGGGTGTCCCCTGGTTTACTATCATGCATGCTAAACCTTATAAGAACTTTATCGATATAGCTCTTTTGTGATAATCCAAGAATACCCCGAGAGCGGTCCCGGTGTATCTAAATTCCTAATACGAAAGAGGCGTCCCCAAGATCTTTCATCTCAAAATTCTTTGACAAAAAGCTCTTGGTTTCGTGCAACATGCCTATATCATTAGTGGCAAGCAGTATGTCATCGACATACAAAACCAGGAAAATATGCTTACTCCTACTGAACTTGTGATACACACAATCATCAACAACATTTATCTCAAAACCAAACGAGATGATCACTTGATGAAATTTGTAGTACCACTGACGGGAAGCTTGCTTGAGTCCATAGATAGATTTCTTTAATTTGCAAACCATATTCTTCGAGTCTCCTATTACGAAGTTTTCTGGTTGCACCATATAGATCGTCTCATCAATGTCTCCATTGAGAAATGCCGTCTTTACATCCATCTGATGTAACTCAAGGTCAAAATGTGCAACAAGTGCCATGACTGTCCTGAAAGAGTCTTTCGTTGAAACCGGAGAGAGTCTCTTTGAAGTCAATATCTTCCTTTTGTGTAAAGCCTTTAGCTACAAGACGAGCCTTATATCTTTCCACATTACCTTTCAAATCCCTTTTGGTTTTAAAAATCCATTTACAACCAATGGGTTTTGCACCTTCTGGTAATGGGACAAGATCCCAAATTTTATTGTCTTACATAGACTTATACTCCTCGTTCATGGCATCAATCCACTCTTGAGAGTTAGAACCTTTCATGGCCTGATGAAAATTGATTGGATCATCTTCCATCATTCCATTATTTTCCTCATGTTCTTGGAGAAATACTATATAGTCATCCGAAATAGCATTTTTCCTTTCTCGAGTGGATCTCCTTAATGGTATTGTTTGTTGAGGTCGTTGAGTTTGTACTTTTGGATTTTGGATGGGAGTTTCTTCAACATTATCATGCTGAGTTTCCGGATATACTTCTTGATCAATGACAGGTATAGAAACATGCACATTGTCAAAAGTAACAGTAGGAATCGAAATCGATCATTCCTCAGCTTCTTCCTCAAAGATAATGTCTCTAACCTTATTTTTCCCCCCAAACTCAATATCCTCAAAAAATGTTGCAGTTCCCGTTTCAAAAACTGATTTAAGCGTGGGATTATAAAATTTGTAGCTCCTTGATCACTCAGAATAACCAATAAAGTAGCTGCTAACAGTTTTGGAGTCCAATTTATCTTCATGCGGCCTATAAGGTCTTGCCTCAGCTAGACATCCCCAAATGTAGAAATGCTTTAGACTAGGCTTTCTGCCTGTCCAAAGCTCATAAGGTGTTTTAGCAGCTGCTTTAGTTGGTACTCTATTCAGAATATAAGCTGCAGTCTTTAATGCTTCTCCCCAGAGTGATTTTGGTAAAGTAGAATGACTAATCATACTCCTTACCATATCCTTAAGAGTCATGTTTCGTCTTTCAGCTACACCATTCATGCTAGGAGAACCTGGCATGGTGTACTGTAGGACGATTCCACATTCCTCTAGGAATTTAACAAATGGTCATGGACGTTGTTCACCTGAACCGTCATATCTGCCGTAGTACTCACCACCATGATCATACCTAACGCTTTTAATTTTCTTGTTGAGTTGATTCTCAACTTCAGCTTTGAAAGCTTTAAACATGTCCAGTGACTCAGACTTTTCATGAATAAGATATAGATGCCTATAACATGAGTAATCGTCTATGAATGATATAAAATATTGTTGACCATTCCAGGAAGCCTTAGGGAATGGTCCACAAATATCTGTGTGTATCAATTCTAAGACGTCCGAAGTTCTATTAGCACCTAACCTTTTGTTTTTAGTCTGTTTTCCCTTGATACAATCAATACAAACATCAAATAAAGTCGAGGGAATCCAAAATGACATCTAACACAAGTCGTTCAATTCTAGTTTTTGAGATGTGACCTAAGCGCTTGTGCCATAGTTTTGCCGAATTTTCTTTATTTAATTTTCGCTTAGTACCACGTGATTCCACATGCAAGGTTTCATTAAATGATGCAATAGTATCAAGCAAATATAGGTTATCGTATGAACAAAATGAACCAGTACCAACAATATTTGAATTTAAAGAAAGACTAAACTGACAATTTCCAAAAGAACAATAATATCCAGATTTGTCCAATAAGGAAATAGAAACCAAATTCCGTCTAAATGACGGCGCAACAAAAGTGTCTTTCAAATCCAAATAAAAACCAGTTCCCAATAATAACCTAAAAGTTCCTATTGCTTCAACTTCCACCGATTTTCCATCGCCACAAGGATGAATCTTTCAGCATCATTTGGCTTTCCGCAGAACAGGCAACCCTGCATAGAAACACTTATGTAAGTAGTAGCACCAGAATCTAACCATCAAGTGTTTCTAGGTACTGAAGCTAAATTAACCTCAGAACAGACCAAATTAAGAAATGTACCTTTCTTTGCACGTCAAGCGTTATATTTGGTACAATCCTTCTTTAAATGTCTAGGTTTCAGGAAAAAGAAACAACCCTCTTTGTCCTTATGTGGCTTCTTTTGATCTGGACCCTTAGCAGCTTCATATTCTGTTTTTCTTTTTTTGCCCTTATCTTTAGAGGTACTTGCCAAGTTAGCAATTTCAGTTCTATCCTGCTTCAACCTTTCTTCCTCTTGCACACAATATGAAATGAGCTCATTTAGAGTCCATTTCTCCATTTGACAGTTGTAACTGACCTTAAACTGACTAAAATGTGCAGGAAGCGATATCAATACTAAATGCACGAGCAAGTCATCGGACAAGTCGAGCTTTAGTGCCTTAAGTTTTGAAGCAGTATGAGACATCTTCATGATGTACTCCCTTATGTTCCCCTTGCCTCTATACTTCATTGAAATCAAGCTTTGCAGAAGCGTGTTTGTTTCAGCCTTATCGTTTTTAGCAAAACTCTTTTCAAGTTCGGCAAGGAATTGCTTGGCATTAGTTACCTCTTCAGATACTGCGCCCATAAAGGCTTCCGGAATACCGCGCTTAATGATCATTAGACTCTTGCGATTTGAGCGTTCTCACTTCTCGAAGTTCCTCCTGACATCAGGTGAACTTGTATCCGTAAGAGAAGCCGGTTGCTCAACCCTGAGAGCAAGGTCGAGATCCATGCAGCCGAGAACAATTAGTGCGTTCTCTTTCCAATCCTTGAAGTTTGACCCATCAAGCATGGGAATTGAATTAAGATTTGCAGATATTGTGGTAGCAGATGAATTAACTGTATAGAGAAGAAGATGAAAATAGCTTACATTAGTACTTTATTATGCAAATAATAATTTCAAATAATGGTAAGGCCCATCACAAGATACCCAGCACAACATCAATATTTAGTCTTTGGACGGAAATATTAACTTGTAAGTGGTGCTCTCGATGTAGTAATCAAACACTGACAATAAGACATGTCAACCAATAAACTTTTCTTTGGACCGATTTATTGATCACACGTTAAACCAAATAATCGTCACGTGTTTATCACCACAGGTGCATGTGAAATTCCAGCCAAACATTGACCTTCATTTGGGCCGATCAATATCCGCATGAACAACACACACACACAAAACCTTCTAATATTCTAAGTCAATTAATTTCCACAAGAGAGGTTGCTTTGGCAACATGTTGCTTCAATTAATTCACTTTGAAATATTATATTTCTCAAAAGAGTCCGTCATACCAAAATTTGAACTTGAATTGACTGTTTTGCATACATTTAAGACTTTAGGATTTGAATTATGAAATTCAATACTTTAGGATTAAGTAATCATTAAGTTGGATGGTTAAATTGCAATTTAATTAAACTTGATTGGCCAATTATGAAATATTTTTAAACTTGAAGGACTAAATTGCAATTTTTCCAAACTTTAGCGGCCAATTAATTAAAATTAGAAAATTTAGGGATTGAATCGTAAAATTCAGAATTTTTAAAACCCAACTTAAATGATTTGATAACTGTAGGGACTTATTTTGTAAATTCAGAAGTTTGAAGGGCCAACTTAAAAGACTTTATAAACTTAAGGTTTTAAATAATATTTAAAACAAAATTGGAGGATCAGGAGTTAAATAAACCAATTTCGTAAATTGCAAACTAGCCCCTCAGAACTTCAAATTTTCGAGTGAGGTCCCTGGGCCAAAAAATTGGAAGAACTAGGGTTTGCAACCAAACCCTAGTCCCGCCGCACAAGAACGCGGCGCCATTGCTGGCGCCGTCCGTCGCCTGCATCGCCATCACCGACGCTGCATCCAAGAACCTGCGTCGCTGCGCGCGACGCTGTGAACCACCGCAACCCATCGTGCGCAACGACGCTGCATCTCACCGCGCACAGGGCGCAGCTACCCTTTTTCGACCTTCATTCTCAACCAACAACCACACAACTAACATAAATCCAGATCCATATATAACAACCCCAAATTCGAAATAAGCAAAACCAAATCTGAAAATCAATTCTATTTTGAAAAACAAGATTTTCGCATATATACACGCAGATAACGATCGACTGGATGAAAAACAAGAATCCATATTTCCAAATTTTTTATCTTGCAGTGTATCAGTGTATGTATATTTTCGAAATTTTATCAATTTGTTGTGTATGTATATATTTCGAAATCAGAACTTGGTTTAGCATATACATACGCACAGAATCAAGTTTCACATATATTCGTTCGAAATTGATCTGATAATTCAACACGATGTTGGCTCTGATACCACTTGTTAAAATTAAATTTAATATAGATGATTGTTCATCTAAAATCCATAAACATCATGCTGTAATTATCGGATCGAAACTGAAGCGGAAGCGTACCTGAATCCATTATTGTGTTTGATCGAACGGGGTTATGGCCTTCCAACTGATTCGTGGTTTTCTCTTTATTTTCTCCTCTGTCGATGGGGATGCAGAGAATTATGAAAGTCACGCTCAATTGGGGACCATGACCTGTATAAATAGCTGTAGGGTAGCTATCGTGTTTCAATGTTATTAAATTGGCCCTTCATCAATTTAAAACATTGAATCCGTCTCTACACTTTAATTTCACGACACATAATACCCATTAGTCCTAAACAATCTTTAACGGATCACTTTATTGACTAAATCCTTAAGATTGCACCACACATTTTATTTTATACATGTTTGGCCCCAAATTATTGAATTTTATCCAATAGAGTAGTTTTATTACTCGATTACGGTTTCCAAATCCTTTTCTTGATTCAGTTTCTTGGTTTTTGAAATTTTGCAGCTGGAGGGCTTCTAAATATATGCTACATGTGGAAATGCTACAGAGCTGATAATATCCATATTTGCTCTGATCCAGCAAAAAGTAGATGTAGTGAAATACAATCTACTTGGTTCTATACTTTCAAACCTTCTTTTGGTTCTTGGATAATCTCTTTTCTGTGGTGGAATTGTAATTCCCAGAAAGGAACAAAAGTTTGATAGAGTAAGACTTTTTACTTCCATTAATTGTGCAAATTTCTTGTCTAAAAAATGGAATTCTTGAATGATTATCTGATTAGCGAGGTGTTGAACTATAATAGCAGAAACCAGTGAACGTGAATGCGCTCCTCTTGTTGCTGGTTTGTTTTTGTAGGTCCCTGTCGATCTTGGTTGTTACACAATCTCTTGTTCTCATATATCTAAGAAACTTCACAATGCTATACCATTATGTTTGAAAACCATTTCCTTTCATATTTCCTCCTTGAGAGATGGGAACATCATGCATTCAAAAGCATTGATGAGATTAAGCCCGGATTTTTTTTTTTTCTTACCAAACTTCCTAAGCTGATGCGTATACTTGGTTTTGATAGGGCAGTTGATGGTAAATTTGGTTTTGGATAGCAGGGTTTCTCTGTTATTTCACAGCTTTCACCATAAGGAATGGTGGTGGTGGCATATTAGTACTCGATCAGATTGTGGAGCCAAAACACGTGAAAAATTATAAACTAAAGTATCAACCAAATTGTAGGTAAGGAGTTCATGTTCCTGCCCTTTATCCACATTGGAAGTTGCATTTGGCTTTACATTTGGTTCCTATGGACTGGGGAAATTAATTATAAGAGCTATAAAGGAAAACACAGGCCAAATTTCATTTTATAATAGTTAGTTTACATTTTTGTTACTCATGCCATTGAATCTTAAATTTTTTTGTTTGAAATATGTCTTCCATATAATAGTTAGTTTACAAAGATAGGCAAAAGTCCCAAAGATATTTTATTTGTATCATAGCACTAGTAAATTTTCCCTTTTATGATGTATTGAGAGTTTTTATTTTTCAAGTATAGTATTTGGCTTTTATGATTTGAATTTAGTTGGGGTTTCACCTAGTTTACTGGTGAGGATTTTTTTTTTTTTTTAAGGCGTCGATTGTTGACCAACAACCAACGCCTAAAGTCGACTTTTTTTTTGACCTTAGGCGTCGGTTATTGGTAACAACCGACGCAAATGACTCTTTTTGTACTAGTGCTTCTATGTATGAGCTTCTAGTTCAATATAATATTTATTTCATTTGTATGTACGAACTTCATGTTCAATACAATATATATTTCATTTGTATGTACGAATTTCTGGTTTAATACAATATTTACTTCACTTGTACAAATTTCTGTATAACACAAATTAGTATACCTTGATTTATTATATTTAAAAAAGCTTGGAAAGATATCCCAAGAAAATAATTCTTGTCCCCAAATCTTTCATTTTCTTTTATTATATCGAAAAATGTAATGGGGTAATATCTTAAGAATATAATTCTCATCCCCAACTTTTCAATATTTTATTCTCTTATTTTTTGATTGAATTAATGTCATGCGGTGTCATTGATCCTTACACGTTAAATAATGCATATACATAGATCGTTTGGGGGATGAAGATTAGATCTATCAAAAATGGTTGTTATATTATCAAATATTCGTAAATACTATTCTGATCTTCCGGTAAATGTTTTGAAAATGATTTACCGAGTTTGACTTGAAAGATTGAGGTTAATAATATTTCAAGATATCCCAGAAGATGTTTGTTGGTTGATCGAAACAAATGTTCGATTAGCGATGAATTACCAAATTGAGGCAAGGGTACTTTTGCAAAGAAGTAAAGAGAAAGAAGATTAAAAGGTTGCTATAAATGTGCTCGATGGACATGTGACACACGTAGATCAGTTGGATATACATCCAGAAATTAGGATGATAAAATAGATTTTATTAAGGGTGGACTGAGTAAGGAGTCTTTGGAGGATATTCGATAGACTCTTGAGAAGCACCCTTGTGGATATATACAGCGTATGCTACTTTCTTTATGTCCTCAATTCAAAGATGAGAAAGATCGTTATAGTCTCAACAATATAGTAGCAAAAAATCTTGTTTGTCAATCTGTTATAAACAATGATGCTTTGACTATTCAGCACTGATATAAGGTAAATCAGTATATTGTGTGTATATATTTGCACACATATTTACAAATTATAATCATGTTTCCTTACTTGAGCATTAATAGACCGTGATTGAAAAATCACCGAAGGTGAGCTTCAATTATGGAGCATTGACAGGATTTCATATTAAGATAATAAAAAATAGTATCATTTAGTTAAAAGTAAACAGTCACTTTTTTAAAAGATTAGCAGTAAAATAGTGAGAAAAAAAAATTAGTTTTTATAAAGTCAATTATTTTCACAGTTTCATTCATCCCAAAATAATATTTTTTTGTAACTTTTCCTTCCTTAGACTTTTAAAAGATTGAGGGATCAAAACTTTGACAGATCAAAACTATTTGCGCATTTTTTGGATCAAAAGTAGGGAAAAGCTTTGGGTATTTAGATGCAACAATGCTTCTAAGAAAGAAGTTAGGAGAGAAATGTATCAATCTAGTGTATGGAGGAAGTAGTAATAGATTAATGGGTTGCGTTTCTCAATCTGCTAAAATAGAGCGAGCGAAAGCGATAGACATTATACCTGTTCCTTTGGCGGATATCGTGGGAAAAACACAAGGGCATGAAGTACAGATATTATCTATCCATGAACACATAACTTGCATGTTATATGGTTCTGATGTCTTCATAGTCCTACCCGAAGGTTTTGGTACTTTAAAAGAAATATTTAATATTATCTCTTGAGCTCAGCTAGATCTCCATATTAAGCTTATTGGGTTTTTAAATGTTACCAATTTATTTGATGGTTTACTAACATTTCTTGATTATGCTGTGGAACAGTGATTCATCTCTCCATTTTCTAGGAGGATCCTTATTTTTTTCCTACTATCGGGGAATTGCTAGATAAATTACAATCATATATTCCAATACAAGATCCAGCAAGAGTTAAGATAGATTGGTTACAAAGAAGGGGAATCAAGCGAAAATGAAGTCCGACTAATGTAAACTTAACCTTGTGAACCTCAAACTAGATTAGGGGTGGTAGAGTATGAAGTATTTTTACTCTTGAGACACACTCTAATTTTGAGGATTTTATAAATGTTACCAATTCTGTTTTTGTATGTTTTGCATGTATCCCTTTTCTTGACATGTTTCAGTTTGACTCTTTTGTGCTTCCTCAAGAGCAATAATAATGTCCTTTCAGTATGTTTAGATGATAAGTTTTACTTCTTCTGGAGGAAATATGTATTTCTTCTAGAGTACATAAATGTTTGTACAAGAACTTTTTCAGATTTTTATCAAATCAGTTTGTTTCAATCGTATAATATTTGTCACATAGCATTTATGAGATTTCTTTCACATTAGTCATATTTGTGCTATCCTGTGATATTATCTTATCATACATCAACATTTTCTTATTTAATAATTCACTTTTATTTGTCTTTTCAATACAAATAATGGTAACTTCTGGTACCATTATTATCTAACTTTTGGTAATGGTAACTTCTGGTACCGTTAGATAAAATATTATCTAACTTTAGTAATAGTAACTTATGGTACCATTTGATGAAATATCAAATAAAAATAATATCGTATCTATACCACGACGTATATATGTTAACAATAATAATATTGGGGTTATAACACCATGTATAAATATAAGTTAACAATAGCTTCTAATATGTTATAATTAACCAACAATTGAGGTGTTTTTGGAATAACATAAAATATGAATATATGTAAAGTATTCTATACATTTAGTCGATAGACCGACCATGTAGGTGTCACATAATGAAATAATTATATTTCATAAGTGAAGAGTCATATCTCCAAATCCAGTCAAGGTATAAAAATCCATTCCATAATAGTCCAATATATCACGGTATGGGAATACTTATTTAAATATCCCATTGATGGTTTTTATCTCGTTTAAACAGTTTGATTTATTCAATTGTTCATATATTAGTGTTAATGAGTTGATAATATATATTTTTTATTATTACTAACCATATGATCAATAATCATGATTAACTAAATACGTTAAATTATGATTAATATATTTTAACGTATTATCAAGGAAAAAATTGTCCATATTTTAATATATTTCTCATATGAATAAATCTAAACTGTCAATAGGTTTGAAAGTTAATTTAGATTAAATTTACTTTTGGTCCGAAGTTAAAAATCTTGTCGAAAGTGCTCCAAATATAGTTTTTAAGAAACTGCAATGATCGACCACCGGAAAATCATCAAAACTACTCAAAACAAAAAAATAAGACCATAGAAAAATAAAAAATATCGAGACGACCAAACTGTCTTTTTAGACCATCGACAGAAAAACGCCATACGCGCCATCACTGGCAACAAGCGAAAAATCCACTTTTCCAGAATGTGCGCCTCAATATTTTGAGTTCGCCAGTGGTCGCTGTTTCTCCATCCTACTTCTGGTTTGTCTGAAATCTTAATTTTTCCATCGACAGCTTCTTCACTTTTTCGATCAGATCTGCAGTTTTAGCTGTTGGATCAACTCCAAATTTCAGGCAAGTCTTCTCCTTGTCAAGCTCATTCAGATGGTGATCACTGATCATTGATTGGAGTTCTAGATTGGACGGGATCTGGATTTTAATTTCCGATAGTGATTAATAATTTGTAAAGTTTCTATCTTTCTTGAACTTTTCAGATCTAGATGTATGAGTTATTTTCTAATGCCAAGAACACTAGATCTGGGAAAAGAATATTTTTTCTGGCGCACGTCAATTAATAATAATCTGGTTTCTGATACAGAGTTTCATCATTTAGCTGCAACCGTAGAGAGTTGTCTGATAATTTGTTGTAAAACTACCAAAAATATATTAGAGAGAATAGAGATGGAGAGAAATGAGAAAAATGCTTCCCATTAAGGTATGTCCAAATGAAGGAATTAAGGCCCCTATATACAGGGAAAGACCATGGCACAATCGTAATAATATAAAGTTTACAGGAATACAATGGTCATTCACATTATATATAACATGCCTAAGTTTTCAAACTTGAACAAGGCAAGTCCAAAAGATGTTTTTCCCTACCACAAATTGACCACCACACATTAAAGATTTTTTTTTTTTTTTTTTTAACTGATGCGTGTAGCTGTTTTTTGTATTTTCTAGGTAAAATGTGTGATTGAAAATTGGAGAGATAAAATGTGTGTGGTTAAAATGTAGTTTGAAAAATTATATTGTTTATAAATTGGTTTATAAACCATTTTTTTAACCGTGGAACACATCATAAAGCTACAATCAAATTCTCATGTAAGGGTCATTTTATAACATACGTCCTTAATTACACACAAGGGTCTATACTTCTACATGGTAATTCTCTTTGAAATGAAAATCTTTGGATACTATAAAAAAAATGGTTTTCTCGATAGACAAATATATCGGTAAACGAGGTTAATCCATCACTATTGACTTTTTTTGACAGGAAAAATCCGTCGAAAATCCATGTTCATGTTCATTTTCGATAGATAATTAGGACCATCAGAAAAATAATGAAAATATACTTATATTTATTTTGACTTGACTCGACGACCTGCGTATTGTATTTAATTTATATGATAATTGTGCAATGCATATATTCAAATCCTTGTCCTAAGGGTTGAGTGGCGACCCAACTACTAAAGCAATTGAGTTCTTTTGTGTGTGTGTGTGTGTGTGTGTTTTCCGCTAATATATATTAGTTAATTGAAGAAATATTTTTTTTCAAAAAATTACACTTCAATAATAATTATATAAATAGAAAATTGAAAAAAGTAATTATTTTTTTAACACGAAAATTTTATGGCTGTCGAAAATTCTCAACGAACCTAAACCGCCTTTGGAAATCTTCGATGGAAATATAGGTCCATTGAGATATTTCCGACGAACCTTCCTTCGAAATTTCTGATAGAACTTAAATTCCAGAGGCTCTATTGCATCAGAAAGATTTTCGTTGGGAAAACATGATATTTTTGTAGTGGGGCCACTTACCGGCGATTGGTTAATCAAATGTTTGTAGACCAAATTGGAAAAATTATAAGGTGTCTACAAATGATATGCTGGTAAAAAACCTCGACGGAAAGAAAGCACATATCCTAACTTAAAAGAACATTCAACATTATTTAACACTATCGAATGCAATGCAATGCAGTTCAATCCATAGAAGTGTGCATTCTTGCTCGGTCCCCTACCTAGCGAACCTTACGCTTGAAGGCAAGGAAAGACAGGCTCTACAGACGGCTCGGGCATGTTTTTGGACCTAGGCTAATCCAAAAAAAAATTAAAAGCTTGTTTGGTGTAGGAAAAATTGAAAAAAAAAAATGAATGTGTGGTTAAAAGTTGTAGAAAAGTGTATAAAGTGGTGGATCCCATAAAAATGTGTGGTTGAAAATGAATTTGAGGAGAAGTAGGAAATTTTTCTCAGGATCAAATAGGGCCTGAGACTATCTGGATATAAAAGTCTCCATGAAACCAATGAACGTAAAGAGCTTGACCAAAATGAGGTAGGCCATGAGTTACTCCATCTCAAATTCAATAGACAAATTTTTATTTCTTCTAAGCATGGTCAGATCTAGCATGTGGCCATGGTGGTCAGCCGCTCGTGTTGGATCCATTCAAGAATAATTTTTTTTTTTTTTTTTTTGTCAATATATATATATATATATATATATATATATATATATATATATATATATATATAATTTCATTTATTCTCAAGCAACTCTTATAGCTTAGTCGGTTGGAATATCAATTGTCTAAGAAAGAGGTCTTAGTTCAATTCCCTATGATATCAATAATTTACATATTTATTTTAGTTCAATATTTTCTACAAATTTTGAAGCATAATTTCAAAATCAATTCAATGGGAAAGAATCGAACCTATGACCCTTATGAAAATTATGGCAAGCTTGACCACTATGGCATTGAGTAAATATAAAATATAAAATCAATAAATTAGTGATAATATTATGTTTTGTGTGAGTTATTTTTCTATTAAATTATATCTAATGCAATGTTATACAATATATTCTTTGTAGATTTATCTTATAAATTAAATTTCTTCTCTCGTATCATAATGGACTTTTAAGATTAAAAAATGCGATAATATTTTTTAATTTCTTCTAATAAGATTGTAATATTTACTAATTTCAAGTCTAGATTCCACTTATAGATAAATAAAAAAATAAAAAAAATCGCCAAGTGAGTCCATAAGAAATAAAAAATTATTAACCTCTTTTGACTTCAAAACCTATTTTGACTTTTATTACGGCTATTGATGTTCAATGACCGCTCATGCTCATTTGAGTTCTAGGATTGGGACTACTTTGAAGTACTAATAAGTGAGGAAAAAGTTTGAATAAATTCCATAGCATGAAAGAGATTTTTTGGTTTTGAAGGAGCACTTTTTCCGGACTCTTCTGTTATCCAAACTAGTCTAGAGACAAGTATTATAAAGGGAAAATTACACTCATTCATACCTTTATACTTAAAAGTTTTAAAATCAGGTGCTTGGGAAATAATTATATAAATCAGGTATCGTTAAAAATCTTAAAAGTAGAGGCCGACATCCGAGACTTGTGAGGAGCAGGAGAATTAGTTAATGTTGGAGATGGACTTGGCGCCCTATCCAAAAATCCATAGTTTTCTTTGTTCGGGAACTAAGGAAGTGAATCTGTTACGTAAATGGGGCATGCTCAATTTTCTATTGGACTGGAGAATCCTAATTAATAAGATTCAAATTGGAGGCCGGAGGGTACACCTAGCACAACCACATCCACGTGCATCAGTCATCACTACGGTCACATGGTGGGACCCATTGCCAGGTTAGATAATCACTGATGATGGGCTTCCCACGATGCGTTGGAGGAGGATGAGCATGTTCAGAAAGTATAGAGGATTTATCATTTATCACATGTTGCGTCGTAGTTTGTAGCTCACTTGGGCAATCGTTGGGCGTGTATTGCGGAGTTTTAGGCAAAGTAGATTGGTTGGTAAAACTTTATTTGGTTCAGGTAGTTGTGGTGGTGGTGGTGGTGGTGATAAGATGGTGGTGATGCTGTCAATGGGCGGTTGGGCTTGTAGTGTTGAGTCAATAATTAATTACGAATTAGTTTTACAAATTCATTAATTAAGATTTGTAATATATATCTATATATCTATATATTTACATATAAAAGTATAAGTGAGGAGAGAGAAGTATTAAATGTCATTTTCCCTCCAAATTGCACTTACAATTTTTGGAAAAAAATTTAAAATAAAAATAGAATAAAATAAAAATCCTTTTAAATAATATTTATTATCCTTTAAATAATAAATCATACTTTCTAAAATATATATTATTATCAACTATTTAATAAATTAAAACATTCGTTCAAATGCTTTGTTTTTGTTTATAAACAAAAATATTGTTATTTTCAAGATAAAATATATGGTTTAAAAATGATTTCAAAAAATGTGTATAGTTAAAAAGTTAGTGAAAAATGTGTCGTCAGTAAATTAATTTAAAGACAAAGTTATCGAATGGAAGCTAATCTCTATCTATCTATCTATCTATCTATCTATACATATATGATATTTCTATGATATTTCTATATCTTCTATACATATACATATACATATACATATACATATATAAAATAGAAGTGAGGAAAAAGAAGCTTTAAATGTCATTTTCCCTCCAAAATGCACTTACAATTTTTGGGGGAAAAATCTAAAATAAAATAAAAAATCGTGTAAATAATATTTATTTTCCTTTTAATAATAAATCATATTTTCTAAAATATAAATTATTATTATCAACTATTTAATAAATTAAAACATTCGTTCAAATGCTTTTTTTTTTATAAATAAAATTATCGTTATTTTTGAGATAAAATGCGCGGTTGAAAATTGGTTTCAAAAGATGTGTATAGTTAAAAAATGGGTGAAAAATGTGTTGTTTGTAAATAAATTGACAGACAAAGTTATCAAATAGATACTAATATTTTCCATGTTTGATAAACATTTAGGGTAGATCCCAGATGGAAAACTAGCACAATTAGGTTGAGAGTATTGCAGGATTTGAAATTAACATAGTGAGACAAACAACCTCGAGGGATGGGAGATTGGCTAGGATATTAATTGAGGGGAGCGATGACCATCAGTTTGGGTTGTTGTGGAGTTTTGCTGGGGAGTTGCTAAGGAGAAATCCAGGTTCCGCTTGCAGAATTACTGTGCATGATTCAAAATTCAAGGAATTTATGTATGTTTAGATGCTTGCAAGAAGGGATTTGTGTTGGGTTGTAGGAAACCAATAGGACTTGATGGCTGCTTTTTGAATGGTGCGTTTGGGGTGTCAAATGTTGGCTGCAATAGCTCTAGATGTGAATGATTGCATTTACCCACTAGCAACTGCCATCGTTGAGAGGGAGAACACAGCTAGTTGGAGATGGTTTATGAGGTATTTGGGTGGGGACCTACAAATTGTGGACTCTAATGAGTGGACCTTCATGAGTGACAGACAGAAGGGATTGCAAAAGTGATCAAGGAGATGTATCCAAATGCCGAGCACAGATTTTGTGTTAGGAATGTATACTAATTTTATCGAAGCAGACTTCAGGGGATTGTCTCTCAAGAATCTACTTTGGAGGGCAGCGATATCTAATACTATTAAGGACAACAACTTTTAGATGCAACATATGGAAAAAGAATGCAAGCATACTCACGAGTGGCTATTGAAGGAGGACCCTAGGGAATGGAGCAAATCACACTTTATGACAAAGGTGAAAAGTGACATAGTCTTAACTCTTAAATAATTTCAGTGAGTGCTTCAACAAAGTTGTGTTGGAGGATAGAGAAAAATCCATTATCACAATGTTGATAGATATGCATATACAAATTAAAAATAATATAATGAACAAAAAAAAAAAAACTTGCATATACAAATTGTGGATAATTTTGTTTGTAAAAGTTTTATGTTTAAAAACATGTTGTTTAATGTTTTCGGGATAAAATATGTGGTTAAAAAATAGAGAGAAAATGTGTGTAATTAAAAAGTAGTTTGAAGAATTGTATTGTTTAAGAACATATTTTTTTTATAATTAATTTCATTTTTCCTATAATATTTCTTACTTGCATTTTTCTTTTAACAGTTAATTGTTCATTCTCTAATTTTCTTAATCTATTTATTCGTATAAAATTGATTTTTAAAAAATAATTTTTTTTAATATTCTTTCACAACCACACATTATTTTAAAACTAAGAGGCCGTTCTCTTTGTGTTTCGATTTTGAGTTTTGGATTTTGTTTTGAATTTTGGATTTTTGTTGTTTGTTTTGGGATTGCTGAAAACATGTTCTTTTTGTGATTTTGGAAAACTGTTTTCAAAAATAGAAAACTGAAAAATGGGTTTACTTTGTAATTTTCTAATATATTTATTTTGTGATATTTTATATGTAAAAAATGGATGATTTATTGAATTACATTAATTTTAACGTTAATAAATCAGTTAGTTCCCTATGTTAATAAATTCATCATTAATATTGTTTCAGCTAAACAAAAATCTCATACCAACAAAATCTTAACATGGATCTATATATAATGGCAAAATAATATAAGAGCTTCAAGTGAAGAAAGTGTCTCACATTTACAAAAAAATAAAAAATAAAATAAAATAAAAAAATCTTATCATTGATCTATATATAATGACAAAATAACATAAGAATTTCAAGGAAGCGTCTCACATTTACACCTTAAAAAAATCTTAATATGGATATATATATATATATATATATATATATATATATATATATATATATATATATATATATATAATGGCAAAATAACATAAGAACTTCAAGTGAAGGAAGCGTCTCACATTTACAAAAAAAAAAAAAAAAAAAAATCTTAACATAGATCTATATATAATGACAAAATAACATAAGAACTTCAAGTGAAAGAAGTGTCTCACATTTACCAAAAAAAAATCTTAATATGAATCTATATATAATGGCAAAATAATATAAGAACTTCAAGTGAAAGAAATGAACATTTAAATAAAAAAATAAAAAAATCTTAACATGAATCTATATATAATGGCAAAATAATATAAGAGTTTCAAGTGAATGAAGTATTTCACATTTACAAAAAAAAAAAAAATAAATAAATAAAAAACGAGAGTTTTGGACTTTTTAACAAAAAATATCTAAAACGCAATAAACTCGTTTTAAGTTTCCTTTGTATTTATTTATTTTGGAAAACGAATTTATGAAAATAGGCAAAGTGAACGCATTTTCGATATTTTCGAAAATCGAAAACTCAAAACTGGCTGAAAACAGCAAAGAGAACAGGACCTAATTTTCATACTTGCACATAGTACTTTTTAAAGTTTCATTTCCAGTCATTCAATTGTTTGATTTGATAATCATTTTATGTTTTATATCACTATCCATCGCATTCAACCATATATTTAAAACTATTTTAATCTATAGTCTTTATCAAATATATTCTTATTCAATGGTTTCAATACAACGTGACATTTTATTTTTCACCGAATAGTAAAAAAATGTAATGTTACCTGGAAAAAAACTATTTTTGTGCATGTTAAATAAACATGTTGACCATATTTTATTTTTAAATAGAATGAGTTTGCTAACACCTTATATTTTTATTCTTTAAAGAGTTTAATGAATTAATTATTAAAACTTATAGTGTATATTTTACAAATTGAGGTTATTTTAAATGTATAAAATTAAAAATAGATAAATTAACAAAATGAGTAAATTAATAAAATAATTTCAAAATGACCAAAGAGTTTTCAAGGATTTAATTGAATTTAATTAGAAATATCGGATATCTATTATTTCTTTAAATTTGATAAGAAAAATATTCGAAATTAATCATTTATGTCAAATTGAATTTAGGTAAGAAATGATAGGGATCATTTTATGACTTAAATAAGATAAATTAAAAAGATTGGATGAAACTCAAAAGTATAAGTTAAAACTTTTACCTTTATTATTTGAGACAATTTTACGAATGATATGTTTAGAGTTTGCTCTCATTTATTAGCTTGCATTAAATTTCTCGTTGAAATTTTGAATTTGACACTCATATTACATATTTTTCGATTTCAAAATATTACATAATTATCAAAAGAATAAAAATAATATACAATTTGACCTTTTTATAGATGTTTTATTTTTCACAAATCAATAAATCATTTATTACAAGTCGCCTATAATTAATTTTGCATTAATTGAACTTTCCTAATTCAGTTATTAAAATAATTAATAAAATTACAGAGTTTTCTAAAATGACAAGTAAAAATGGCGAGAAATTATGTACGAATTTATGAAATGGATATGTTGTTATTATATATATTAAAAATTAAAATAAGATTAAGATAAGATAAAAGGTTGGAAAATGCTATTCGTACCAACTCAAATACAGACTCAATGTACGTGGCGGGTGACATGGAAATATATATATTCATTTATGCTTCCTAGATGCAAGAAATAAAAAGCATTCCACCTTTTTTCTTTCTTCTTCGGTTGCGCAAGATTCTTCCGTATGGAATCAAGTTTTTGTTATCTCTCCTCCTTTCCTGTCGAATGTTAGCACATCTCACTCATCTATATTATATATTAAAGCAGAACAGCCGTCAAAATTTTTCCCGCCCATTTTCAGTTTCTATTTTTGGAAATTTTTTTTTTTTTTTTCAATTGAATTTCCGGAATTGGAAAATGAGTTGTTGACAATTAATGAGACATTTAACGTGGGAAAGTGTGTAATGCATTGTAAATAGGCACTTGACTACATGTATTGAATGCTAATAGTTTGTATGTATATATATATATATATATATATATTATTTTAGGGAACTATATTCATACAACACATTTTTTTAAATTTACACCATAGTTTAATTGCGAGATAGATCTTCGGTGTTTGTTTAGTTTGCTTTTATATCCTTAATTTTTTTTAATCGCATTGTTATTTATAACATTCAATTAATTAATAAATTTTATTTCTAATCGCAATTTCTATTCAAATATTCTGCTAATTTGCATTGAAAGGATGTGCAAATATTTTTTTTAACTTTTGTATTAATTATTTATTTTGATTATTTAAAAATATGAGAGATAAATAAGTGTTTTTTTTTTCAATTGAATTTCCGGAATTGAGAAATGAGTTGTTGACAATTAATGAGACATTTAATGTGGGAAAGTGTGTAATGCATTGTAAATAGGTACTTGATTACATGTATTGAATGCTAATAGGTTGTCTATATATATATATATATATATATATATATATATATATATAATATAATATATTATTTTAGGGAACTATATTCATACAACACATTTTTTAAAATTTACACCATAATTTAATTGCAAGATAGATCTTCGGTATTTGTTTAGTTTTGCTTTTATATCCTTAACTTTTTTTAATCGCATTGTTATTTATAACATTCAATTAATTAATAAATTTTATTTCTAATCGCAATTTCTATTCAAATATTCTGCTAATTTGCATTGAAAGGATGTGCAAATATTTTTTTTAACTTTTGTATTAATTATTTATTTTGATTATTTAAAAATATGAGAAATAAATAAGTGTTTTTCGCCAACAAAACAAATATATTGAACAAAAATCGTCTCAAAAGACAAGATGTAGAAATTAATAAAGAGTTGATGATAAAAAAATTATAAAAATTTTTAATATAACTGTTATAATTTGAAGTAGTTTTATTGTTTGTAAAATTTTAATAATTATTTTAATATAATATTATTTTTTATGCATTTTGTATACTGGATAAATTATGTATAAGTATTAAAAATTAACAAGCACTTATCAAAATTCATATTGTTAAATTGTAACTTCCGTACATCATTTTTGTTTTTCAGTCTAAAATACTTTCCAAAAATTGAAATGCATTAATATTCATCATTAATTGCTTTATAAAAAATAAATTTTATAAAGAAATTAATACGTTTGGAAAACTACACATTAACTTTGAAAAACAAAAATAGCTTTACTTTTTCTTACATTATTTGTGCATTAATTAGATTAATATTTTATTAAACTTTAATATTTGTTCTTTTTTGTTTAGTTAAAAATATTAGTGACAAATAAGTTTGTTTACACTTCTTAATAGATTTTTTTTTCCAAAAAGCAGTAATTTTTTTTTAGAAAACGGTGACTATTCATTTTTTTAATTATTTAAATTAAACTTGCTTGCATCAACGTAAGAGGTACTGATGATAATTAATAATTTATTGAAACTAAAACTAATTATTATGTCATCACATTGATATACATTTGAATGGTATTATGGAAATCATTTTACATAGTGAAATTAATTACTATGTTATGGATAACGTGTTGACTGCATTTGGTCCCTGTTTGAGACCTATTATTTGGAATAATGTGATTTGGAATAGTAAATTTTTTAGAAAATGTGTAGTTAAAAATTGGAGAATATTTTTGGATTTATGTGTAGATTATTTTATTGGTATAATGTATGGTTGAAAATGAGTTTTTAAAAAATGAGATTTAAAAATAATAGGTACCAAACAGGAGCTTGATAATGTGTTTAGTGCAATGGGAAATGAAATTGAAATTATTAAGGATGTTCATTTTAATACTTAAAAACGCAACTCCAAACAATGTGCAAATATCTGTTATTTTCGATAAAAAATAATATCAATTTTTTATCGAACAACAACTTCATTTTTTTTTGTGAAAAAATGTGGAAAACTTAATAACCATTTACTACTTAAATATATAAATTGATTTTTATTACTCAAAGAAGCTATTATAATTTGAAGTAGTTTTATTGTTTGTAAAATTTTATTAATTATTTTAATATATTATTTTTTATGCATTTTGTGTACGGGAGAAATCTTAATATATTATTATTATTATTATTATTTTATTATATATATCTATATTATATATTAAACCACAACAGCCGTAAAAAAAATTTCCCACCCACTGTCACTTATTTTTTTTTGGAAACCTTCTGTTTTTTTGTGTTTTTTTTTCCTGATTTTCGATACAATTGTTTAACATTAATTATCAACTTGAATATGTATTGGAATAGGTGGAAGACGTGTCATGCCAGTGACTTTTCATTTGTTGATGTTGAATTGATTAATGAGGTGTGGATGGGAAATGACTTTTCATTTTCCCATTTCATATTAAATGCTCGATGCAATTTTTTGCTGGCTGAACTTAAGTATTAATACATTTTTTTGAATAAAACAAATATAAGATTAATTTTAATAATTGTCTAAAAATTATATGATCTAAAATTCTCGGTATATTTTTTGACCTTCAGTGTTATCCGGTTGCCATGTCATGATAATTGCAAGATTTGCGTAAGTATTATTTTAACTACTTGATTTTATATGTAAAACTATAATGTTATTGGTTAAGAATGAATAATATTTTTTTAATAATTCTTAATTTTAATAGTTTTGTAAAGGTTATATGGTACGATTTTTGCTATAATTTTTTTACTCCAACATTGTCGATTGTTATATCATGATATTTGCTAGATTTATGAAATTGTTATTTTTACCACTTGATTTTATAGGTGAAAATATAATTTTATTGGTCAAATGCAAATATTTGTGGGTTAAGATTCAGCACGCTTTTATAATTATTATGATTCTTATTTTTGAGTGAAAAAATTAAAGCTTAAATACGAGAGGAGAATGCATAAACCATTAGAAATATATTAATACATTCCACACAATCAATATTGTATCCATAATATTAAATAAAAAACATGATACACCATTAAATAAACTACTAAATTTGGATTTTCTTTGAAGTTGACAATAACTCATAAAAATTATTGAAATTAACAATCATTTTTATTGGTCAAATACAAATATTTGCTCTTAAGATTAAACAAAAACTTATAATTACTGTGATTGATGTTTCTGAAAGAAATTTAGATAAAATGTTAAATACGTGAGGAAATTGCAAAAATTGTGGTTAAAAGCGAATAATATTCTTTTAATCATTTTTAATTTTAATAGTTGTGTGAAGATTATATGGTATACCATTTTTGTTATAATTTTTTTGTCACCAACGTAGCATTTTGTCATGTCATGATAATTGCTAAATTTATGTAATTATTATTTTGACTACTTGATTTTATAATTAAAAATATATTTTTATTGGCTAATACAAATATTTGTGGGTTTAAGATTAAGCACACATTTATAATTATTGTGATTTATATTTTTGAATCAAAATTGGAAAAACATAAATACGAGAGGCATAAATCATGAGAAATAATTGATACATTCCACAATATATTTATATTTGGCGAATACTTTAGTATTATTTACCAATGTATTAAGTAAAATACTAAACTATCCGACAAACATAGCATCCTCAATATCTCACTTATTTTTATTTATGGATTAAAATGGTGTAGTATTGAATTTATAATGCTTATACTAAACTTAAAAGAAAAGTGTTGACATATTTTATTACAAATCAAATTTGTATTTTTAATTGGAAAATTGCATTCGTACAGGGCCTGTACCTGTAGGATTACTCTTTTCAATATACCAAAATTATTCACTAATTTTACAATATATTTTGTACGATACAATATTCGTGCATCGCACGGGTGATGCACTAGTCTTCTCTATATCTTAGAATCTCCATTTCAGTGGGTGTAGAGGCATTGTGATTTTAAAGCACTGGTTTTCATAAAATCTATGTTCTTGATTTTCCCCAAATTGTAATTGTAATGATTTAATTTTGGGATACCATCGAAAGAGCTCCATATTCATGCTGTATTTATGATGAAATTGTTGGATTTCAATGTGATTTTACATGGGTTTGATTATGCTGTAAATATTCCCCATTTACCAATGAATAGAAACACAATAATGGATATCAAGAAATGCTGAAAAATATTTAAACATTCAAGTCTGTAAGATCATAGTTGTTGCATTGAACTGCACGAACATCCAATTTAAGGTGTGTTTTCTTTCCTTATCAAATACCAAGTGATTGTGGGCTTATAAAAGAATCAGAAAACTAAGAACTCAAAACCAATGTGCGTTTCATTTTTGCACTGTAATTACAAGTTCAAATCAATGTGTTGTCCTAGCATCTTATGGATATAATCACACCTTACTGTTGGAAGGAGCTTGGATCTTTTTGAGTTAGACTACGCTTGGGATGGCTACAACATATTTGAAGTGCTATCCACGGATAACTGATAAGTGTGATATTTACGTTTATTTTATACACTTATATCCTTGAAGATGCCATAATGTGATTCTATCTAAGTATTATTAATGCATTTTGTATTTTATATTGTATAGGATCATAAAGGAAGAGAAAAGAAGAAAAAATGATCAAATTGCACTCAAAACTGAAGTTTGGAGACTTAGGTGAAATTAAGGTTACGGCCGTAAGCAATTAAAATCACGGCCGTAAAAATATGATGAATAAAGAAGAAAAATGTGCAGAAACACAGTTACGGCCGTAAAGGTAAAGGTTACGACCGTAACCTTCAAAAGAAGAAAATCGTCAGAAACCTAATTACGACCGTAAATCAGGAGTTACGGCCGTAACTCCAATTTGATGAAATATGCAGTAACTCAATTACGGCCGTAAAAGAATAGTTACGGCCGTAAATCTTCAAGTCAAAAATTTCCTTATTTCAATTCTTTCCATAATTTTGGATTTCTTGCTCCCAAAGCTAGGGCATGAAATTGAGGCTATAAAAAGGGAGTTTTATGACAAGAAAAAGGGACTTTTATTATTGTGAAAGAGGCTAGACATTGAGGAAAATTGAGAGAAATATATAGAGCATTCTTGGGAGATTTTCAAGCCAAAGAACATCAACAACAATGGAATTCATGAAGCAACTTGAAGAATACTCCACAACCATGCTAGGCTAAATTCCATATCTTGTTCAAAGGGGAAGTTGTGAATTCAATTATGTTATTTTCTTTTCCTACAAATTAGTAGCGTGAATTTATTCCTTTATTTCAATTGTTGGATTATTATGTTTTGAACGTTCAATTGAGTTTATTTGATTAATAGTTTAATTTGGCCAATTGGATTATTGATCTTTGAATTCATGAATATGCTATGTTTAGATTCTTGATCCGTAATTGTCATTGAATCTTTATTTTAGTAGCAAATAAATCTCGTGCAGGTTTAGTAATAATTCAACTTGGATTGATTAATTCGAGCTTGTGTAATTAACGATCTAATTCAATCTATTCTTCTAAATTTTCATACTAGTCGTGCATTAAATCCTAAGATCTTGTTTAGGATTGTCCGTGGCTAGAATTGGTTCGAAGAGCTTGTTTTGAATCAATACACATAAGGAAGAATTTAGATAATCAGAGCTTGTTGATTATTTATGATTGATAATTGAATTAGGAATAGAAACACGTTACAAGGAAAAGTATAACATTAATTAAGGACACAACCGACCCCGAGAACAAGATTTCCTCTCATATTATTTCTTTAGTCATATTTAATTGTTTATTTTTATGCATAGTTTTCATTCAAGCAATTCAAACAACAAAACCCCCCATTCCATTCTAATTGATCGAACAACTAAAATTAGTTTCCGTTCCTCGTGGGATCAACCCTTACTCTCGCTACTACATTATTAATTAATATTTAACGAGTAAGAAATTATTTATTATTTTGGTGCATTGCGACACGCATCAAATTTTTGGCGCCGTTTCCGGGGAACGGTTCGACTTTACGCGTCGGTTCTTGGTGAACCGACGCGTAAACCTCCGGTTCAGGCGTCGGTTCTTCATGAACCGACGTCTGAACCGGTTTTAGGCGTCGGTTCTCGACGAACCGACACCTAAACCCTTTTTTTTCGCGTTTTTCTACTAGTGGGAGGAGCGCTCATGGACAAGACGCAGGAACAAGCGCGGGCTTTAATCTCTAATATGGCAAAAAATACTCAGCAATTCAATTAAACCCGAGACTCCCAAGTCCGCCGAGTGAACGAGGTAAGTAGTTCCAATATCGAAGGTCAATTATATGAACTAACCAATCTTGTTAAGCAGCTTGCTGTAGGGAACTTGAATCAGGTCAAAGCATGCGGAATCTGTTCAAACTTTGGACATCCAACGGATACATGTCCGGTGTTGCAAGAGGAGAATGGTGAACAGGTAAAGGCTGCAGAAGGGTTTCCATTTCAAAAACAGCAATACAACCCGTACTCCAACACCTATAACCTTGGTTGGAGGGATCACCCCAATCTAAGCTATGGGAATAACAAGCCCCAGGGTTTCCCCTCCAACAAATCTCAAGGGCATTTCCAACAATAAGGAAATTTCCATTCACAGGGACAGTACCAACAAAGGCCCCAGGACTTAGGTATCTCTCTAGAAGATATGGTTAAAACTTTGGCCTCTAACACAATTCAATTTCAACAGGACTCCAAATCCAGTATTCAGAATTTGGAGAATCAGATGAGCCAAATGGCTATTTCCATCAACAGACTTGAGGCACAATCCGGAAGGAAGCTACCATCTCAACCCGAGGTGAACCCCAAAAACGTGAGTGCCATAACCCTGAGGAATGGAAAAGAGGTTGAAGGTCCAAGCAAACAAATCTTCGCGAATAAAGGGAACGAAGAGAAAGAAGTTGAAAAGGGGGATGCCACTTCACAAATCCCGCAGGTAAAATCTAGCTCTAATTCAATTGCTAAATCGACTCCACCTCCTTTTCCTAGCAGGTTGGCAAAAGCAAACAAGGAGGGCAAGGAAAAGGATATACTAGATATGTTCAGGAAAGTGGAAATCAACATTCCATTATTGGATGCCATCAAACAAGTTCCCCGATATGCAAAGTTTTTGAAGGATCTGTGCACCAATAAGAGAAAGCTAAATGGAAATGAGATGGTAAGAATGGGTGAGTCTGTATCTGCACTTCTTCAAAGAAAATTACCTCCCAAGTGCAAGGATCGTGCATTGATAGACTTAGGAGCATCTATAAATGTAATGCCTAGATCTACGTACACTTCATTGAAACTCGCTAACATGACTGAAACTAGTGTTATCATTCAACTAGCCGACCGTTCCAATGCATATCCGGATGGGGTAGTTGAAGATGTTTTAGTACAAGTAGGGGGTTTAGTGTTTCCAGTAGATTTTTATGTGTTGGACATGAATGATGATCACTCTCCAAACCCCACTCCTATTTTGTTAGGCAGACCATTCCTAAAAACATCGAAAACTAAAATAGATGTTAGTGATGGTATACTAACCATGGAGTTTGATAATGAAATTGTTAAGTTCAATATTTATGACTCCATGAAACACATTAATGATGCTAACAAAGTTCACTCTACTGTTGTGAGTCATTCTCCATTTCAGGAAACTGTTGCTGAACTTAATGATTGTCCAAAGCTGCCACAACCAGGTACAATCTCATGTACCACATCATCCGTTTCTAATGAGGAGCTTCTACCCCCTACTTTGCAGGCACTAATGAAGAGCATGAAGAGGAAATTAAGCTTTGGAAGTCCAGTTGATCCCGGATGAAGAAGGAAGCAACCTGTCGAGCCAACGACAGTAAAAAAAGGCGCTGCTCGGGAGGCAACCCGAGAGGGGAGTTTCTTTACCTCCTCAACTTTTTATTTTTTATTTTCGTATTTTCATTTGTGGTTAATTTTAGTTTATTTAGTCATTTCAAAAAAAAAAAAAAAAAACACAGAGGCCGTATGACACACCTTACGGTCGTAATTCAATTTTTAAACATTTATTCAGAAACCACCTTACGGCCGTAAGACACATCTTTACGGCCGTAATTCACTTTTCCCCAAAATTTTCAGAGTCCTGATTACGGACGTAAGACACATCTTTACGGCCGTAAATCCAGAAATTTCAAATTAAAAAAAAAAAAAAAATTCTTTTCCCCCTTCTACTGTTTAGCTTTATTTTTCAATGAGGACATTGTTTTGTTTAAGTGTGGGGGGGGGGGGATTGAATTGATTGTGAGCTTAATGTCTTTATCTTCTTTCTGTAGTCGAAACGTAAAAATTCAGTTTGAGTCAGCATCCATTTTAATCTTTGATAGGAAGCGACCCCACTTTTGGTTCATTTTTTTTGAAAAATCATTGCATAATTGGATATAAATTGAGCACATAGAGATGATCTCGCCCAAAACTGCACAATAGGTTGAAAATGAAAAGAAAAATTGTCAGATGTCTACAACCTAGTCAACCCAAACAGGAATAAATGTATTATCCCTTCATATATAACCCTGAACGTCCCAATTATTATACTTTTGTGAGTAGTCATGGTTTGAATACTTTTAACCGTTATCCTCGACCAATGGACTTAGAATTGGAATGAAGATCGAGCAATGACCTATAACTTATAATTGGATGGGAGGAACACATATAATCCGTAATTTGTGAGCTTTTGAGCCTATGAGCTACTTTTACTCTTTATATTAAGCTCTATTTTTTTGATGTGTGTCCTGCATGGTTGGGTTATGCTTGGATGTGCTTTCTTGTGCATACCGTTGTGGCTTCTTGATTCAAGTGCAAATTATAGCAGAGGCAATAGGTTAAACCAAATTTAACTTGCTAAAAGAGCCTACCTTGCTACATGAACCATTAGAAGCCCGTTTGAGCCTTAGCCTTTCTTTGAATTTTTATGCCACGTTACAAGCCACGAATACCCTTTCTTTCGCATTGTCTCTATTTTGAACCCATAGAGAAGGGATTCGCAAGCTTTTGTTGATTAAGGATCGTGCTGTAGTCTAAGTCTAAGAAGTTGAAATGGTTATCTTGTGTTGGACGATGGTTGTGTAATGGACTGAATTCAGGGGAATGTAATTCTATCTCAAGCCAATTGGTGACTGCGTAATGATTTGAACAAAAGAGAAAAAGTTGTAGTCTGTACTCGAAAAAAAATTTGAAAGAGAAAAAGCAATGAAAAGGAAATTAGTCATGAAAATTAGTAGTTGAGGATGGCAAACACTCAACTTTTGAAAAAAAAAAAAAAAAAAAAAAAGAAAAGAAGAGAAGAGACTCAAGTGTGAACAAAGTTGGGTAGCGGGAAACAATGAAGATCATATTAAGGGAGAAGGAAGTAATGCTATTTTGAATTGACTTAGTTTGCGAAATTCCTTCTCGACTTAGCCTAAATATATCCTTTTATCCTACCTAACCCGAAGCCCCACTACAACCAAATAAAGACCTTTGCTTTGCACTTCTGTTATTGTTGGCTCCGGTTATGACAGTTAGGCAATCTGTGGTACTGACTTTTCCATGCAGAGAGTTGAGCGAAAATTCTAACTCTTATACACTTTGTGCGAAGAGAGAAATATCTTGTGAGGGTGTTAACTCCCATTACATTTACTTATGAGTGGTTTGAATTGCTTGGTCTAGGTTGGTGCTATGAATGTGGTCGGGGGTACTGTGTTGACTGAATTCATGTCATGAACTGATTTCCACTTGAATTGGGCGAAATTATTCTCCTCGTAGTCACTCATACATGGTTGGGATGTGAGCCAACATGAGAGGTGCAAGGAAATAAACCATATCGAGTCATGATTGGGATGGGAAATAAAAGGCGTTGCATCTCTAGCACACACTAACACAATCCGATCATGCAATGGAACATTTTTTGTTAAAGACAAGTGGGTTGCAACCTCAAATCTCTAAACTGTAATCTATTGTTGGAATCCTATTCTTTTCTTTGCAAATATTTGTTCGAGGACGAACAATGGTTCAAGTGTGGGGGGATTTGATAAGTGTGATATTTACGTTTATTTTATACACTTATATCCTTGAAGATGCCATAATGTGATTCTATCTAAGTATTATTAATGCATTTTGTATTTTATATTGTATAGGATCATAAAGGAAGAAAAAAGAAGAAAAAGGACCAAATTGCACTCAAAACTGAAGTTTGGAGACTTAGGTGAAATTAAGGTTACGGCCGTAAGCAATTAAAATCACGGCCGTAAAAATATGATGAATAAAGAAGAAAAATGTGCAGAAACACAGTTACGGCCGTAAAGGTAAAGGTTACGGCCGTAACCTTCAAAAGAAGACAATCGGCAGAGACCTAATTACGACCGTAAATCAGGAGTTACGGCCGTAACTCCAATTTGATGAAATATGCAGTAACTCAATTACGGCCGTAAAAGAATAGTTACGGCAGTAAATCTTCAAGTCAAAAATTTCCTTATTTCAATTCTTTCCATAATTTTGGATTTCTTGCTCCCAAGGCTAGGGCACGAAATTGAGGCTATAAAAAGGGAGTTTCATGACAAGAAAAAGGGACTTTTATTATTGTGAAAGAGGCTAGACATTGAGGAAAATTGAGAGAAAAATATAGAGCATTCTTGAGAGATTTTCAAGCCAAAGAACATCAACAACAATGGAATTCATGAAGCAACTTGAAGAATACTCCACAACCATGCTAGGCTAAATTCCATATCTTGTTCAAAGGGGAAGTTGTGTCAATTCAATTATGTTATTTTCTTTTCCTACAAATTAGTAGCGTGAATTTATTCCTTTATTTCAATTGTTGGATTATTATGTTTTGAACGTTCAATTGAGTTTATTTGATTAATAGTTTAATTTGGCCAATTGGATTATTGATCATTGAATCTTTATTTTAGTAGCAAATAAATCTCGTGCAGGTTTAGTAATAATTCAACTTGGATTGATTAATTCGAGCTTGTGTAATTAACGATCTAATTCAATCTATTCTTCTAAATCTTCATACTAGTCGTGCATTAAATCCTAAGAGCTTGTTTAGGATTGTCCGTGGCTAGAATTGGTTCGAAGAGCTTGTTTTGAATCAATACACAGAAGGAAGAATTTAGATAATCAGAGCTTGTTGATTATTTATGATTGATAATTGAATTAGGAATAGAAACACGTTACAAGGAAAAGTATAACATTAATTAAGGACACAACCGAACCCGAGAACAAGATTTCCTCTCATATTATTTTTTTAGTCATATTTAATTGTTTATTTTTATGCATAGTTTTCATTCAAGCAATTCAAACAACAAAACCCCCCATTCCATTCTAATTGATCGAACAACTAAAATTAGTTTCCGTTCCTCGTGGGATCGACCCTTACTCTCGCTACTACATTATTAATTAATATTTAACGAGTAAGGAATTATTTATTATTTTGGTGCATTGCGACACACATCAATAACCCGTAATTTCTTCTTTGTCATGAACACCCCAAGCTCAGTTCTTCAAATCTCCCATGAAGAATAACTTTGACCATTGGAATTCCAGTCTTCGACTGGAGTGAAAATGTATGATGAACAAATTTCATCATAAATGTTGAACAACATTTCATCATAAAGTGAAAATTTATGATGAGATTCTGTTATGAAAATGTTGTTCAAATATATATATATATATATAAAGTTGAAAAAGTGCAAGAACCGGTCTACAATACAGAGGGTTCCAAGAAGTGCGAAAACCGGACCAAATACAACTGGACGGACCAATTGGTCCGGACCGGACCTGGAGGTCCGGCCAAAGTGAAGAATCACACGATCGCGTGGTTAGTGGTCCAGCGATCACGTGGTTGAGTGATTTTGGTCACTGTACAAATTTTCGTGGCATCGCATGATCGCGCGAGCCTTGTATCGAACGATCGCGTGGTGTTAAAATATGACCATTGGAGAATTTTTTCAGATTTTCTCATACACCTTTTCAACAATCTTTGGCACTCTTTCGTGAAGAGTTGCATGAACAACGAATTGAGATGATAGAATTCTATAAATAGGTATAGAATTCATGGTTTTAAACAATTTTTTGATCAATATACATTCATTGTGATTATCATCCCAAAACCTTGATATTATATACTTAGAATATCTAAAATTTGCTCTTCTTGTTCCTATTCTCCAAGTCTATCAATTGTGCTATTTGATACTTGGTTTGAGACTTGAAATTCGCTAAAGCAACTTGCTTGAAGGCCCTTTAGCATTCTCATTACGAGAGGGCGCAAATTTCGCTTTTAGGACAGCATTTTTTACGATTCAAGTCATTTTACAATTTTGATTTCTTCTTGATTTTTTGTTTCAAGTTTTGTGTTAACTTCGTTATAGCACATATTTCATTTGAGAAAGAAAATCTCTCAACAATCTAAAAGCGAAATTTGAATGGCAACCAAAGGAGACACAACCATGGCTACAATCAAGTTGATGAATCAAGATTTGGTTCGCTTGAATCGCTTTGATGGTACAAACTTCACAAGGTGGCAAGACAAAATTAAGTTTCTACTAACGGCACTGAAAATCTTCTACATTCTTGATCCCAATTTGGAGGACTTGCCCGAACCTTCCGATAAAGATACCGAACAAGCAAGGATTGATCGAAAGAAGCGAGAAGAAGACGAACTTATTTGTCATGGCCATATCTTGAATGCACTTTCAGATCGTCTCTACGACTTGTACACCAACACTAAATCTGCAAAAGAGATTTGGAATGCACTTGAAAACAAGTACAAGACCGAAGAGGAAGGAACTACAAAATTCCTTATAACAAGGTACTTTGATTTTTAATTTTTGGAAAATGCTCCCCTATTACCCCAAGTTCATGAATTGCAAGTGATTGTCAATAAATTAAAAGCGGTGAAGATAGAACTTCCAGAATCATTTCAAGTAGGAGCAATTATTACAAAATTACCTTCTACTTGGAGAGGATATAGGAAGAAAATTCTTCACAACTCCGAAGACTTTTCAATTGAGCAAATTCAAAAACATCTCCGAATTGAGGAAGAGTCGAGGGCAAGAGATGGGATTGAGAATTTCCATGTTGGCACTTCTAAAGCCAATACCTTGGAGAACAACAAAGTGACCAAAGTAAACAAGGGAAAGTCACAAATGCAAAAAGAAGCCCAATGGAGAATGCTTTGTGTGTGAAAAATTCGGTCACTTTGTGAAAGATTGCCGACATAAAAAACAAAGCAATTTTGGAGGCAAGGTTAATCCATTGACAAGAATGAAATTATTGCTACTATAAGCGAGGTGAATTCTGTCAAAGGAAAAATTTCGGGATGGTGGTATGATACATGCGCCACCATTCATGTTTGCTATGACAAATCCCTATACAAGACCTATCAAGAGATTGATGATGGTCAACAAATTCAAATGGGAAATGAACATTGTTCGAAAGTCATAGGCAAAGGGAATGTTGATCTTCAATTCACATCTGGAAAGGTTGTAACTCTTACAAATGTCTTACATGTGCCGGATATGAATAGAAACCTTGTAAGTGGTGATTTGTTGGGAAAACCGGGCGTGAAATGTATTTTTGAGTCGGAAAAACTTGTATTGTCCCGAAATGGTTTCTTTGTTGGTAAAGGCTATTCCACTAATGGAATGGTCAAATTGTCTACTATTGACAATGCAATCAACAAAATAAATTCTTCTTACTTTGTGTGTTCTTTAAATTTATGACATGATAGATTAGGACATGTTGGATATTCTACTTTGCATAGAATGATTAGAAATGGCATGCTATCTTGTGATTTTACAAAGAATGAAAAATGTGAAATTTGCACTAAGTCCAAAATGATTAAAAAACATTTTCAAAGTATAGGAAGAACATCCAATATTCTTGAATTAGTTCATACCGATATTTGTGAACTTAATGGCATGTTAACTAGGGGTGGTAATAAATATTTTATCATTTTCATTGATGATTATTCTAGATTTTGTTATGTTTATCTAATGAAACATAAAAATGAGGCTTTTCATATGTTTAAAGCATATAAAAGTAAAGTAGAAAATCAAAAGGATAAAAGGATTAAAATTCTTAGAAGTGATAGATGTGGTGAATACTTTTCTAAAGAATTTGATATCTTTTGTGAAGAACGTGGTATTTTACACCAATGTAGTGAACCTAGAACATCGGAACAAAATGGCTTGGCGGAAAGGAAAAATAGAACCTTAGTTGAGATGATAAATGCTATGCTAAAAAGGTCTAAATTGCCTAATAACTTATGGGGTGAGACATTACTTACCGCGTGTCATATACATAATAGAATTCCTTCTAAGAAACTTAAAGTTTCGCCTTACGAATTTTGGAAAGGTCAGAAGCCTAACATTGGATAATTTAAAGTGTGGGGGTGTTTGGCTTATTATAAAAACACCAATCCTAGTAGAACAAAACTAAGATCAAGAGGGATCAAGAGTGCCTTTGTTGGATATGCTATAAATAGTAAAGTATATAGACTATTTGTGTAGCGACCAAGAATTTTTACGCAATTTAATAATTATTTCAAGTTTCGAAAATCGTGTCGTTGCGATCTCACCCATTTTTACGTTAACGTCAAGACGCGTTCGTCTAGTCAAGTCGAGAAATATCGAGTCAATTCGATTTTAAATTTAATTCCGAATTTCTAAAATTTTATTATTTTAATTATTTATTTAAATTATTATTTTCAAAATCATTTTAAATTTCAAATTACATCAAGATCATCTTATCAGATCCATTTTCCAATTTCAGTTGAATTCACGCGTATTATCTCCTAGATCTCCGTGCTTGTGTATCCAAACCCCATAAAATTCCTAACAAATCCACCAACTCCAATTAACTCCACCCCCATACCTATCATACCCCCCACTAACATCAAACTCATTCTTCCACTCACCTAACCCATACTCTATTGCTCTCACTCCCCCCGACACCCTCTTTTATACATTACACCACCTTCATCACCAGCCCACTGTCGAGACCCCAAATCATCAGCACCACCACTATGCCTCCTTCCATATACACGCACAAACCTCACCATTATCCAGTGTCAACCACAACCGCCGCCAACATCAACCCAAAATCGAACCCAAAGAAGTTGGACCACCACTCAACCACCAAATGCTGCAGCCACCTCCATCTCCACTGGCCCTCTCAATCGGACCACCAACCTCCACAGTCACGACCTGCACCCAAGCTCCACTGCATCATCAGCCGCAAGCTCCAACACTACCATCTCCACACACAGACCACTCCTCTGGACTCCAACCACTCCGCCACCTCCATCACACCCTCATCACAAACCTATGCCCCAACAACAATACACCAACAAACCGCAACCAACCTGCAACCCAGGATTCACGCACACACAACCATCGCACCATCATTCCAAATCCCAGCTGCCCAGCCACGTCCAATCGTCACCACCATCATCACTACAACCATGACCGCAGACCACAACACCAATCATCATCATCATCATCATCATCACCACTCACCCCCAAACCACCGCCTGCAACCAAGCACCTCCAACACCGTCACCACTGCCTCTGTCCACGGCCCACCTCACAAATCGCAACCCAAAACCAAAAAGAAAACTTAACCCAAAAACAACCCAAAGTAGATAAGTCCATAACCTACCTCAACCGCCGGGTTCCTCGCCGGAAAATCGCGATTCGAGCCTCGTATTACCTCGGTTTTGACACTCAATCTCGTACCAAACTTGAACCCCATCCCTACCGCCGCTCGCCGCGTCCGCGTTTCGCCGGCGAAATCGCCGGAGCAGGTGGCGTTTCCCCCTCCCAGTCGCACCTCCGCTTCTCTCTCTCTCTTCGCTGCAGATCGAAAATGGATGGGTAGAGAGAGAAAGATCTGATTTTTATATATATTGATTTTCAGCAAATTTACATCTTAGTCCCCATCTTTTATAACCGTTCAAAACAGTCCCTATAGTTTAAATATTTTTAAATCTTACTTTAAAGTTTCAAAAGTTATTATTTAGCCCTAAGTATCAAACTCATTTCAGTCCCTGTAGATTTAATTCATTTGATTTTAAGTTCAAGTTTTACAAGTTATCTATTTCAGTACCTCAAAGTTTTAAATTGTTTCAAATCGGTCCCTATAGTTTTTAAAACTTATAATTTCAGCCCCTAAGTTTCGAAACGATTTTAACCAGCCCCTTCATTTTTAAAATCTATTATTTCAGCCCTATAGTAATATTTATTTGAGCTTCGACCCAACTTTTGGAAAATTTACATTGTAGTCCCTCAGCTTTCAAAATTATTCATTTTAGTCCATCAACTTTCAAATCATCAATTTAAGTCCCCAAATCGTAATATATCATTTTAAACCCTAGATTTCAAAAGACTAATTCGACTTGATCTTCTAATTGGCTAGACGAAGCGTACGGAGATTTTAAAGGAGTTAAGTCGTTTCCCGCTCAACTTTGCACTCGTCGGATTTAAGGTAGACTCTTATCTACAAATTTACGTTTTTCAAATGTGCGCATCAATAATTATTTGATTTATAAGTTTAGCATGTATGATGATTGTGTTCATGAGAATTACTTGCTTAAATGCATGAGAACTTGAACTTTATGTTCATGAGAATTACTTGCTTAAATGCATGAGAACTTGAACTTTATGTTCATGAGAATACTGGTGATCGTTAGACACCTGAGACTTGAATATCATGATTATGTGTTTTAATTTATAACGTTAAATGATTATTATGCGCGAGTCTACTGAGTATTTCTATGAAATGCTCAACCCGTTTTTAAAAATCTTTTACAGATTTCGGAGACGGTGGCGAGTGATGGGCAATGACGAAAAATTACAAATTGATATTTTTAAAAGTCGTGAGCTTTGAAATAATTATTTCATTTTATCAAGAATTGTCATTTTTATAAATTTGTACGAATTTACCTATTCCATTTGAATTATCGCTAAACTTTTATTCAATAAATGCGATATTTAACATTTAATCATTTTCCGCAACAAAACTTTTATTCAAGAATTTAGAAAAGTGACGTTCCCGGCTCCTCGGAACTCGGGGCTTTACAGCTTGGTATCAGAGCCAGTCTGCGTTTCTGTAGACTGGTAAGTTTTCAAAAAGAAATTTCAAGAAACAGTTTTCAATATTTAAGTATTATTGATGAAGATTGCCACTGCCATCATTCGTTCCACCAACTCCGAGGTAAAGAAGTTTATGATGTTTAAGGTTATTTCAGTATTTCGAATACTTATTTTATTGATTTATGAGAAAGAATGAAGAGTATTTCGAATACTTATTTTAATGATTTATGAGAAAGAAGTAAAGACTACGAGTACGACTCGGAGAAGGCCCCAGCGAGGGAGCCGGGTCGTTACTGAAGAGAAAGATTTTATCCGAATAAGAAAGAAAGAAATAAGTTTTGGAGCATAATGAGAAATTTTTAGAAAGAAAAGAAAAAAAAAAAGAGAACGAGTGTTGAGCATGATGGGAATAATATGACTTAAGAATGATTTTATAATAATTTTTGTCCTCGAACTTAGAAATGATGAACCCTAACTGGACTTTGCATAATTTATTTTAGACATGGCAATAAGTATGAGAAGTCAATAGAAAGGATTAGACAATATTTTCGGAATATATCAACGAGAGATAGCAAGCCAATTTTATGAAGATGTGATGAGATGTTGAGATTATGAGTAATATGATTTTATTGAGACTTGTATGAGAAGAATTATGAAATTTGAGATTTAAAGTTTTGATTCTAAATTATTGGGAATTAAGAATTGATATTGTGTTTGAGTAAGTGAATTATGCCTCTATGTTGAAGAGAAATTTATTATGAAGTTTGACCTTGTGAAGAAATTTTGAAAATATTGATTTGTGACATATATTTTATAAGTATGACCAATGAGTTGGCACTTGAGCTAATTAATGTATTGAAGAAAGTGATTTTGTGATATTGGAAACTATGATTTGAAATTTTTATGTTGAGAAATGATGAATTGATTTGTCTGGGATATTTTGTGGTATTGAAGTCTGTTGGAATTGTTGTCAATATTTAATTGTGGTGGTCAGATGTGGAGTATAATTACAGGTTGTTATTGTTGGTTTTGAAGTATACCAACGAGTTGGATTAGTCCATAATATAAGGGAGACTCTGCCCAGAATTTTATCAGTTTGAGTTAAGAGCATGGTATGGTAAAGCAACCAACTAAGAGAATTGAGGTTAGACTTGCAAGTTCATTTACACCGCAAGCAAGATTTAGTAAGTGATAAAAAGGGATAATGACTCTTGAGACGTTTTTGACTTTCGAAGCATAATCATTTTGTAATGGATATAGTTTTATTGAGGTGCTCCCCTTGTCTCAAAATTTCAAACAAGATGGTGTATACAACTATTGGGATGTCAAGGTACATTTTTGAAAGATGAGTGAAGATAAAGATTATGGTGTTATTGAGAAGAATCTTAATTATTTTTGAGAACGAATTGAGTACTAGTTGGAGATGATCACTTGTATTGAAGAATATTATAAATGATGAGGATATATGATAATACTGTTGATTTGTTTTGGAAGTTGATTGGTAGATGATGCGTAAGATTTGGTTGTTTACAAGTAATAAGATTATTTGGAAAAGTCAGTTATCATGAATGAGAGATATTGGAAGTATTTTACAGTATGATGCCCTTAAAAGTATCGAGATTTATTACAGTGAGAGATTGGGTACATATGATCAAATGTTTGGGATTATGTGAGACAATGATGATGGTCATGAGGTCGTTTGAATATTAAGGGTACAATAGATGATTATAAGAAGTAATGTGATGATGAGAACTGAAGGTGACGATGTATTGTGATTATGAAATAAGTTGACTTTTCATGAATCAGTTATGCCATGTTTGGTTCTAAGTGGAATTCGAAGAAAGATAAGTCTCAGTCATGGAAAAATCGGGATTGCCTCGTGATCAGTGAACGATTCACGGATATACAGTAAGTTTTCATTTATGATATTAGAAGATCATGAGAGAAAAATTGTTGGATGAAAGTGATGACAGATATTTTATCAAGTCCTAAATTTGCTCAAGTATTGCAGAAGTAATGCATTTGAACGGAGGAAAGTTTATGATAAGATCCTACCTTGAAATTTTGGAAAGAGTTACTAAGGGTATCTTGGTTCGAAAATAAGAAATGTAATTTTATGTAATTGTCCGTGTGGAAATGAGGATCAGACTTCACAGTAATGACTTATTTCGGAGTAGTGTGCAGAAAGAGCGACAATGACAGAATCCAAGATTTATTTAGTTTAAGAGATTGATATATAATCTTAGTGAGCAGATTGACGTATAAGATTTCCGTGATAGATATGATGGTTATTATATTGTAATCTTAGAGAGATTGATATGATTATTTGAGGTCATATGATGCAACGATAAGTGACATGTTATATGATTACTACAAGATATGGTGACTAGACGGGTAATAGATGTTATGGTTATCCCGCGAAGGATTGTGTGATTATATTGAGTCAATTGATCTATTTTGATGGTTATTTGAATTATGGTGAAATATTACCTACGATTAAGAATCTTCATTTTGAGTCATAAGATATAGAGATTTATTTAAGATTTTGGTTATGCAGTTCTGATTACTTGTTATCAGTTGTACTTTTGATGTGAGTAAGATATTTTACTACAATGATGGAAAACTCGAGATGATCAGTTGCGTGACTTTTTCTTATAATAGAATTGTATCTTTGGGTTAAGTAAACTTGATGAGGAATCTTATATGGTTCGCAGAAGTCTTATTTATTGGTGATAGATTTAATCAGAGTATTGTTCATAGTGTGACATGAATTGAAGTTGGAGAAGAGGAGAAATTGTATATGGAACTTCAGATTGGGAAGTAAGTGAGGTTTCTTAAGTTGAGAATATCAGATTTGATTCTTATGATGATACTTTAAGTACCTTTGTCCTCAGCTAGAATGAGTATGTGATATCAAGTACTTGATACATGATTTAAAAGTATGGATTAAAGAATTTAAGTTGAAATTTCTTCAATTTCGAAAAGGAAGGTTCAGTCGAGTTTGGAAATGATTACGTTTGTAAATCTTTTTCAGAAAGATTCTGCCAAGTTTGAGTTTGTACCCAAATGTTTTGGAATTGATACCGCGTTTCTATGTTTTGAGTGATAAGGTATTATTCTTGATCAATCTTCTTGGTTTCTAGTTTAAGCATTTGAATAATTGATGGTTATATCGTGGATTCGATATCAGTATAGATTCTGGAAAGTTTGGGAATAGAAGGTTAATGAATGAGTTAATAAGTTGGATAATGACGGATGATTGATTGAGTTCTACTCAATAGCTATCGAGCGTATTTTCGCATAGCTTCGTATGAGGTACAGATATATGTTAGAGAGGTTGTCCGATTTCATGTATTGTTAGTGTTCATTTTTCGGATAGAGATTCGAGATTTACTTCGAGATTTGGAACAGTTTACATGTGGCAATGGGTACTAAATTATACCATCTCCAGATTCAGACATTGAAAGATATGTTTATGGCATGTGTTCTAGACCCAAATGGTAAATGAGAGACACGTTTTTCCATTAGTAGAATTTGCTTACAATAACAGTTTTCGGGCTACCATTGATATGTCACCAAACGAAGCACAGTATGGGTGAAGATGTCGATCGCCAATCTATTGGGATAAAGTTAATGAGAAGAAATCATTGGGTTCAGAATTAATTGAGAAGAACAGTTGATGCTATCGAGAAGATCAGAGTACGAATTAGAGCTGCCCAAGACAGACAGAATAGTTATGCCGATCAAAGAAGAAAAGACTTAATGTTGGAGATTAGAGAGAAAGTGTTCTTGCAAGTAACTCATATGAAGGGTAATTTTCGTTTCGACAAGAACGGGAAATTTGGTATTGTTTCATCGGACCATTTGAAATACTAGAGAAGTGGATGATGTGGCTTATTGTTGGCTTTGCCACCAGAACTTGCAGTTGTTCACGATATTTTTTCATGTTTCTCTGTTAAGAGGGTACGTTCGTGATCTTAGTCATGTGGTGAATTATCAGTCTATTTCAGTGAAGAAGAATTTGACTTATGAAGAGACACTTATGTGCATAGTAGAGAGAAAAGTCCATGTCTTAAGAAACAAAGAGATTCCATTAGTCAAAGTCCAGTGAGGTAGACATGATAGCGATAATGCTATCTGAGATAAAGAAGAAGAAGAAGCATGGTTAAGTATCCAGAAAGAACGGATCAAATAAGTTTAATTTCGAGGACGAAATTATTTTAAGGGGGTAAGGTTGTAGCGACCAAGAATTTTTACGCAATTTAATAATTATTTCAAGTTTCGAAAATCGTGTCGTTGCGATCTCACCCATTTTTACGTTAACGTCAAGACGCGTTCGTCTAGTCAAGTCGAGAAATATCGAGTCAATTCGATTTTAAATTTAATTCCGAATTTCTAAAATTTTATTATTTTAATTATTTATTTAAATTATTATTTTCAAAATCATTTTAAATTTCAAATTACATCAAGATCATCTTATCAGATCCATTTTCCAATTTCAGTTGAATTCACGCGTATTATCTCCTAGATCTCCGTGCTTGTGTATCCAAACCCCATAAAATTCCTAACAAATCCACCAACTCCAATTAACTCCACCCCCATACCTATCATACCCCCCACTAACATCAAACTCATTCTTCCACTCACCTAACCCATACTCTATTGCTCTCACTCCCCCCGACACCCTCTTTTATACATTACACCACCTTCATCACCAGCCCACTGTCGAGACCCCAAATCATCAGCACCACCACTATGCCTCCTTCCATATACACGCACAAACCTCACCATTATCCAGTGTCAACCACAACCGCCGCCAACATCAACCCAAAATCGAACCCAAAGAAGTTGGACCACCACTCAACCACCAAATGCTGCAGCCACCTCCATCTCCACTGGCCCTCTCAATCGGACCACCAACCTCCACAGTCACGACCTGCACCCAAGCTCCACTGCATCATCAGCCGCAAGCTCCAACACTACCATCTCCACACACAGACCACTCCTCTGGACTCCAACCACTCCGCCACCTCCATCACACCCTCATCACAAACCTATGCCCCAACAACAATACACCAACAAACCGCAACCAACCTGCAACCCAGGATTCACGCACACACAACCATCGCACCATCATTCCAAATCCCAGCTGCCCAACCACGTCCAATCGTCACCACCATCATCACTACAACCATGACCGCAGACCACAACACCAATCATCATCATCATCATCATCATCACCACTCACCCCCAAACCAGCAACCAAGCACCTCCAACACCGTCACCACTGCCTCTGTCCACGGCCCACCTCACAAATCGCAACCCAAAACCAAAAAGAAAACTTAACCCAAAAACAACCCAAAGTAGATAAGTCCATAACCTACCTCAACCGCCGGGTTCCTCGCCGGAAAATCGCGATTCGAGCCTCGTATTACCTCGGTTTTGACACTCAATCTCGTACCAAACTTGAACCCCATCCCTACCGCCGCTCGCCGCGTCCGCGTTTCGCCGGCGAAATCGCCGGAGCAGGTGGCGTTTCCCCCTCCCAGTCGCACCTCCGCTTCTCTCTCTCTCTTCGCTGCAGATCGAAAATGGATGGGTAGAGAGAGAAAGATCTGATTTTTATATATATTGATTTTCAGCAAATTTACATCTTAGTCCCCATCTTTTATAACCGTTCAAAACAGTCCCTATAGTTTAAATATTTTTAAATCTTACTTTAAAGTTTCAAAAGTTATTATTTAGCCCTAAGTATCAAACTCATTTCAGTCCCTGTAGATTTAATTCATTTGATTTTAAGTTCAAGTTTTACAAGTTATCTATTTCAGTACCTCAAAGTTTTAAATTGTTTCAAATCGGTCCCTATAGTTTTTAAAACTTATAATTTCAGCCCCTAAGTTTCGAAACGATTTTAACCAGCCCCTTCATTTTTAAAATCTATTATTTCAGCCCTATAGTAATATTTATTTGAGCTTCGACCCAACTTTTGGAAAATTTACATTGTAGTCCCTCAGCTTTCAAAATTATTCATTTTAGTCCATCAACTTTCAAATCATCAATTTAAGTCCCCAAATCGTAATATATCATTTTAAACTCTAGATTTCAAAAGACTAATTCGACTTGATCTTCTAATTGGCTAGACGAAGCGTACGGAGATTTTAAAGGAGTTAAGTCGTTTCCCGCTCAACTTTGCACTCGTCGGATTTAAGGTAGACTCTTATCTACAAATTTACGTTTTTCAAATGTGCGCATCAATAATTATTTGATTTATAAGTTTAGCATGTATGATTGTGTTCATGAGAATTACTTGCTTAAATGCATGAGAACTTGAACTTTATGTTCATGAGAATTACTTGCTTAAATGCATGAGAACTTGAACTTTATGTTCATGAGAATACTGGTGATCGTTAGACACCTGAGACTTGAATATCATGATTATGTGTTTTAATTTATAACGTTAAATGATTATTATGCGCGAGTCTACTGAGTATTTCTATGAAATGTTCAACTCGTTTTTAAAAATCTTTTACAGATTTCGGAGACGGTGGCGAGTGATGGGCAATGACGAAAAATTACAAATTGATATTTTTAAAAGTCGTGAGCTTTGAAATAATTATTTCATTTTATCAAGAATTGTCATTTTTATAAATTTGTACGAATTTACCTATTCCATTTGAATTATCGCTAAACTTTTATTCAATAAATGCGATATTTAACATTTAATCATTTTCCGCAACAAAACTTTTATTCAAGAATTTAGAAAAGTGACGTTCCCGGCTCCTCGGAACTCGGGGCGTTACAATTTGATCAAATATCCAATGTGATTATAGAATCACGAGATGTGAAATTTTTTGAGAATTCATTAAGCGTTGATGATATTCCTCAAAATTCAATAGAAACTCAAAATGAATTTCAGCTTCTAAATTACTAGAAACATCTACCCAAGATGTAATTGAGACTAGTGAACCTCGAAGAAGCAAGCGGTCTCGTAAAGAGAAGGTATTACGACACGATGAGATTGATTCTCAAAGAATTTCCTTTTACTTGGTTGAAGCAAGTAAGGAAGATATAGTAAGAACAATTTCATATGTTCTTCAAATTGATAGTGATCATAAAACCTATAAAGAAGCAATGACTTCTAGAGATAGCACATTTTGGAAGGATGCTATCAATGATGAAATGGATTCTATAACGTCCAACAATACTTGGAAGATTGTTGATTTACCAGCTGGATCAAAAGCCATTGGTTGCAAGTGGGTATTCGAAGGAAATACAATACCGATGGTTCGATCCAAACCTATAAAGCAAGATTAGTTGCTAAAGGTTTTCGACAAAAGGAAGGAATTGATTATTTTGACACTTATGCACCGGTGGCTAGTATCACTACTATTAGAATACTATTTGTACTATCTTCTATATTTGATTTACATGTGCATCAAATGGATGTGAAGACCGCATTTTTAAATGGAGAACTAGATGAAGAAGTTTACATGGAACAACCGGAAGGTTTTGTTCTTCCGGGTAATGAAAATAAAGTTTGTAAACTTGTTAAATCACTATATGGTTTAAAACAAGCTCCTAAAAATTGGCATGAGAAATTTGATAATGCAATTATGTCTTTTGTTTTTTCACATAATGTGGTAGATAAATGTTTATATATCAAAAGTTGTGATAAACTTGTTATATTTGTGTGTTTGTATGTGGATGACATGTTGATTATAAGTAATCACATGAATGGCATAAAAGAAACAAAGATGTTTCTATCGTCAACATTCAAAATTAAAGATCTTGGTCAAGTGGATATCATATTGGGTATAAAAGTCATCAAGAATGAGTTGGGGTATGAATTAACCCAATCACATTATATTGAGAATGTGATTGAAAAGTTCAAACATTTGAACATTAAAGAGGCAAATACTCCATTTGATTCAAGTATTAAACTTGTAAAGAATGTTGAAAGGGCTATTGGACAACTCGAATACGCGAGTGCAATTGGGAGTCTAATGTATGCAGTTCAATGCACAAGACCGGATATTGCATTTACCGTGAGTAAAGTTAGTAAGTTTACTTGCAATCCAAGTGTTGAGCATTGGAAAGCGATTGGAAGAGTTCTTGGTTATCTAAAGAGAATTAAAAAGCTTGGACTTCAATATTCCAAGTTTCCAGCAATACTAGAAGGATATACCGATGCAAGTTGGATATCAAATGCTGGAGAAAATAAATCAACATCGGGATGGTTGTTTACACTTGGAGGTGGTGCTGTTTCTTGTAGATCAAAGAAACAAACAATGATAACACATTCCACTATAGAATCCGAGTTTGTTGCATTAGCCGAAACTGGAAAGGAAGTAGAATGGCCTAAGGATCTTCTTTATGAAGTTCCACTAGATACGAAGAATGAATCTTCAATATCTATACTATGCGATAGTGAAGCTACTCTAGCAAGGGCTTATAATGAAGTCTACAACGGAAAGTCAAGACATATGAGTCTTAGACATGATTATATAAGAAAATTAATAAATGCTGGAATAATATCACTTACCTATGTGAGGTCAAGTGAAAATTTGACTGATCCATTTACAAAACCACTTACCAAAGAGTTGGTAAGAGAAACATCGAGTAAGATGTGGCTAAAACTCCTATTATAAATTCACCAATGACGGCAACCCTACTTGTCATTACGAAATGAGTAATTCACGGGTTTAAAGGGTAACAACAAGTCATTCGATAAGTGAATTGTTGCAGCACTTAGAAAATTATTTTAAGGCCCTATCCTAAGGATATAAGTGCTGGGGTAACTGTTTGTAGGGTTGAAGAAATCTTAAAGAAATTCAGTACTTAGTACAAGTGTCTTTAAAAGTTACCAAGACACTGTAAGAATTTCTCCTATATGAACTTAGAAGTGGTGCCGCTTCAAGGAAAGTTTTGGAGTTACTTTCTGAAAAGTTCATGAACTCGGATGGGCGCAAGGCCATTAACGCAATAACGTAAATTGTGTGGAACGTATTGAGCAAGAATGATCACGTGTGCGATATCACCGGTAATGTCATAAGGGATAACTGGTTCAAAGCCAAGGTTACCTGGGATCTCGATATTACTTTGCAATATTAGCACTAATATAAGGTTAAAATCGAAAGATACCTTATTTTATGCGTGACATCGTTATGATTCTAAGTTGAGTTCATATATTTGAACAAGTGGGGGATTGTTATGAAAATGTTGTTCAAATATATATATATATATATATATAAAGTTGAAAAAGTGGAAGAACCGGTCTACAATACAGAGAACCGGTCCAAGAAGTGAGAAAACCGGACCAAATACAACTGGACGGACCAATTGGTCCGGACCGGACCTGGAGGTCCGGCCAAAGTGAAGAACCACGCGATCGCGTGGTTAGTGGTCCAACGATCGCGTGGTTGAGTGATTTTGGTCACTGCACAAATTTTCGTGGCATCGCGCGATTGCGCGAGCCTTGTATCGAGCAATCGCGTGATGTTAAAATATGACCGTGGGAGAATTTTTTTCAGATTTTTTCATGCACCTTTTCAACAATCTTTGGCACTATTTCGTGAAGAGTTGCATGAACAACGAATTGGGATGATAAAATTCTATAAATAGGTATAGAATTCATGGTTTTAAAAAACTTTTTGATCAATATACATTCATTGTGATTATCATCCCAAAACCTTGATATTATATACTTAAAATCTCCAAAATTTGCTCTTCTTGTTCCTATTCTCCAAGTCTATCAATTGTGCTATTTGATACTTGGTTTGAGACTTGAAATCCGTTAAAGCAATTTGTTTGAAGGCCCTTTAGCATTCTCATTACGAGAGGGCGCAAATTTCGCTTTTAGAACAGCATTCTTTGCGATATAAGTCAATTTGCAATTTTGATTTCTTCTTTATTATTTGTTTCAAGTTTTGTGTTAACTTCGTTATAGCACATATTTCATTTAAGAAAGGAAATTTCTCAACAGATTCCAGGTGCGGTGGAGAGGAAGACCTTTAGGTGCGGTGGAGAGGAAATGACGAAATGTTCTTCCAACTTGCTTAAGGGAAATGGAGGGTGAAATGGCCTTTTCTCTTACATCTGTAAGTTGTGTCTGTACGCGTAAAAGATATTTGAACAATAAAAACAATATTTTCAAAATTAGGTTAAATTCCTCTACTCTTTTAATTGCCGCTGCAGCTGCTTCTGCTTCTGCGTCGTGTCCTCGTTCTTCATTCAATTTTTAACTACAAATCCAAAGTTGTATATGCATTTTATTTAATTATAATATAAATCTCTCTCTCTCTCTCTCTCTCAAACCAAAAATAGTGCTATATTTGGTTGTTAAAAAAACAGTGCCATATGTACTCAAAGAAAGGTTAAATAGTAAATACCCTTTGTCATTGATCAATTTGTTATTGATCGATCTGCCAATGCGGCTGTAGGCATAGCAATAATTCTTTTGCAATTTAGAGCATTTTCAACACATTTCGTCAATTGGGAAAAAATACTTGACTTGTCAGCATATTGACAAAATGGATTAAAAATATCTCTTAAATGTACAATATCAATTATAATGTTAAGATGACGTGACTGAAAAAAATTGACAATGTCAAATACTCCGTCTACATATTGATGCTTCGTCTGACTGAATCAGTCAGCATTAATTTATTTTATAATTATTTTAAATATATTAAAAAAGGACGTAGACGTCATGGGATGAAGATTTTTTGTTGAAAATTATCTCGGATTTAAGCACTTTTTGATTACTTTCATTCAAAGTTTTCATATTATATTAAATTTAAGGTTAATAATTTAAAAAGAATATGCATTTTAATAATTTCAATTTATCAATAAAAAATTATCGCTAAATAAAATTATATAAAAATATTAGTCGTTGAAATATCTTAACAAAATAACAGTATAAAATAATAATTTAAAATTAATAAATAATTTTTTGTTTGTAAAATTTTTTTTTTAAAAAAAAAAAAAAAAAAAAAAACCTCATCATAAATTTAGTTACCAAGATAAAATATAAAAATAAAATATAGTCCAAAAAAATAACTTTTATAATTTATAATAACAAAAAGTTTAATAATATATTAATCATTTTGTTAATAAGTTATTATTTTTAAATTTAAAAAATGTCATGTAATCAACAATATTTAAATGTAGAAAGAAATATTGGAGATAAAATTTAAGACTTCACCGTCAATTTATTTATGCTCCTCTGAAGTCCGTCAATTTCATTGTCACGTCAGCCCCAATTCAAATAGTGCATTGGAGATGCTCTTACTGGTCCGTTGTTGTTTTTTCCATATTTTTTGAACTGGTCTGTTTTGATTAGTAAGCACTTTAACCTGTGTTTGTCTGTTTGATAAACTAATTTAAAAACATGGTTTTTTATGACATAATATCTCAAATTACTTTTTAATTATACAAAATTTCTCTCTTCATTTTTCAATCACATATTTTACCTCAAAAATATAAAAAAACATATTTTTAAATACAAAACTTTTAACAAACCAACCCTAAGTGTATCAAATTTAAGATTCATTTTTGGCTTCAGTTGATTAAGAAAAAGTAAAAGTTGTGCAAGTCATTACTTTAATTGTTTTCTTTTAGTCATCTGTTAATTGAAAGTTTGAAATTGAATTTTGGTCCTTTTGAGTTTGTGATAGTTGCGAGATTTTTTTTTTTTTTTTTTTACACACACACAATGGGAGGAGATTGCTCCGGAGGGACGATTAAGAAAGAAGAAGAAGAAGAACAACAACAACAACAACAATAATAATAATTCATCGGAGGTTGAGCAAGAGAAGATTTCAGTTTGTAGTTCTAACTTAATCGTATATTACAAATCACTAGAAATTTCATTATTCTTACAATTGCAACTTAATTACAATTGAAAGTAATGAGTTTGTAAAACACATCAGATTAAAATTAATTGAATTAGTTATAAATTGCTATTAATTATAATTGCAACTTAATTACAATTGTAACTTAATTGTATATAACTAGACACTCGAAGTTTCATTTTTCTTTTAAAATTAATTGAATTAGTTACAATTTGTACTAGTTACAATTGTAACTTAATTGTATATGGCAAATCACTCGAAATTTCATTTTCTTTTAAAATTAATTGAATTAGTTATATGTTGTAATTAATAACAAATGTAACTTAGGGTGCATTTGATACGCGCCAAATTCCATGGAAAATCATATTTTCCATGTGATTTTTCAACTTTGCGCTGTTTGGTTGCCTAAATTTTCCATGTAATTCATTTTTCCACTTGCCTCGTAATTCAGTATTTTTCTTGTTTTGAATGAATTTATTTTCCAAGGGGGGAGGAAGTTTTATTTTTCATGGAAAATCTTATACAATTTTCATTACGTTTGATCATTTTTATTGTTGTTAATTGATTTATTTTTTTCTAAAAATTAACATTATTATTATCAAGTACAAATGTGTGAAAAAATAAAAATAATTTTTTTTTTATTAAAAGAGATCAATTTTACTTTATTTTCCATGGAAAATAATGTCAATCAAAAACAAAATTTGGAAATTTTTCTACTTTTTTCACCAAGAGAATTAAACAAATCAAATACATTAAACTTCCAATTCCCAAGAATTCAATTCTCTAGAATTCAATTACCTGAAATTCATTTTCTTTACATTTTCTTTCTCCAATTTTTAACCACAAATCTTACCTAGAAAACCCAAATAATACACATTATAAATCAAATTTTATTTATTTTAGTCGCCAAACGAAACCTTAATTACAATCTATAATGAATTAGAGTTTGTAATTAATTATAATTGTGAAATACTGTTTGTAACTGATTAGAATTGAAATAATTGTAAACTTTATTTTAATTTTTTAATTAGTTACAATTGTAACTAACGAATTCGTAAAACTAACATGTGTATTCATAGTTTGTAATTAATTATAATTGAAACTTTTTTCAACTTTATTTCAATTTTGAAATTATTTATAATTGTAATTAACGAATTTGTAAAACATGACATTTTTTTATTAAAATTAATTGAATTAGTTACATTCACTTTAATTACAACTGGAATTGCAATTTAAGTACATTTTATAATCAATGTTTACAATAACTTACAATTGTAACTTTATTTTAAATTTAAAATTAATTACAATTGTAACTAATGAATTTGTAAAACATGATTTTTTTTTTATTTTTATTTTTTGGCTTTTGTTGCTAAAACTAATTGAATTAGTTACATTTAGGGTGCGTTTGATTGAAAAAATGAAAAATGGGTGATAAGAAAATATTTTCCATGGAATTGATTTGCCCGAAAAATATTTTCCTGGGAAAATACATTTGATTGTCTTCGATTAGTTTAAAATGAAAGGTAGAAAATGTGAAAATTTTCTAACTTTTGCTGCTTGATTGAGATTATTTGCTTGGGGAAAGTTCATGTTGTCTTCTTGCATTATCTTTCTTTCATTGCAATTTTCACATTTATTAAAGAAATCAAAATCAACATCATCATGTTGTTGAAATGCTGATTTCCTTAACCATTTCAAAATTACCAGTCATGGTTTTTGAAGCAAGTTCACAGTTTTGATGGCAACAAAAATAACACAGCTTCTAAATGAATAATACACTTCTATACGGTTAGGGGTTCAATATTTAATACTTGTAGAGGAGCTTCTGGCCAAACCCACCTCTAATGCACCAGCATCCTCTATGCTGAAATAAAAAAAGGGGGAACTTGCAAAAATTCCATGTAAACAAATCTTTTGGGGATTCTTAAACAAATGGAATAAATGAGGAAACCATACCTTTTCATTTGCCCTGGAAATTACTTTTTCAGCTACACCCACAGAAACATTTTCCAGCCATTTCGTGCAAATACGTGAGTGAAAGTAGGAAAATATTTGGCCAGGCAAATTTGGTTCATCAAACGCCTTAGAAGATGGAAAATGGATTAAAATTTTCCTAGTTCCAGGCTAAATAATGGCAATCAAACATGGACTTACCTTAATTTCAACTACGATTGCAACTTAATTACATTCTGTAATCAATTACTTTTATAATTAATTACAATTATAACCTTATTCCAGGTTTGTAATTAAATATCTTCTCAACCCCATCGCCATCTCAACATCACCAACACCACTGCCAAAAAAAAAAAAAAAAAAAAGAAAGAGCAAAGAAAAGAGGATGGAATCAAGGTAAAAAAAAAAAAAAAAGATTTTACAAAAAGAATCCATTCCAAATGATGTTTATAATTTTGTGTTGATTCCGTGAAGAACTTCCTTACTTTTGTGATGATTCCCGTCAAAGGGCTCCTCAATAAATTTGGAAAATTTTTCAATATTTGACTCAACCTGCTGCTCCTCTTCAAATAAATTCTGCTTTATTTCTCTTTCAACCTTTCCTTTTTCGTCATTTCATCCTTAAACAAGTCATCGCCGAACATGTAGAATGCAAATGGGTATGAAAGAGTTGAAAATGTTACTGCTAAAACCGTTGTTATTACAAATCTTCAAGCTCAGAACAATTACACCAATATTGTTCTTCATTCTATGTGCTCTCAGTTAACTAGAATTGAATCAAATTTGAAATCTCAGACTCCTTCAAAAATCACTCCCTCTACTGCATTTTCAGCATATAGAGATTCATTTTCAAAATTTGAAAGTTAAAAACCCTTACTTTTCGAACCAATTGAGTCGAATCTTTCTCCTAAATTAGGAAGAAGTTCTTTGACCTCCGAATCTGAAGTTCTTAAAGAAATTACAAAAAAAAAACTCAAAATTAAGTGCTTTAAAAAATATCAATATTGTTGATATTCCAGAAGAACTTGAAAGTCAGTTTATTGATGAAGAACCTCTTCATATCAATAAACTAAAAAAATTTAATTCCTCAAAACTTCCAACTTACTATCCTTGACCTTCTCATCTGGATCTACTTTTAGCAGAAGATTATTTCAAAAAGAAAGTCTTCGAAACTTATTCTGGCGATGAAATTTCCGCATACAAATTCAGAAACGTGGAAGATTCTACCGCTTTCACCAATATTGTTATTGGCTTTATTGGACAATTAAAAGGTTGGTGGGGAAACCATCTTTCAGAAAATGAAAGACAAGATATTACAAGCTACCAAAATTGTCAATGAAAATGTTTTCAACGATAGTTTTCATACTCTCGTTTATTCTGTCACCAAACATTTTATCGGAACTACAAATATCCTTCATGATAGGTCATCAGAAATTCTGATGAATATTACTTGTCCAAAATTACATGACTTTAGATGATATAAGGATATTTTCCTTTCTAGAGTTATGCTTCATGAAGACTGCAATAATGAATTTTGGAAAGAAAGATTTATCTGTAGACTTCCAGAACTCTTTGTAGAAAAGATTCACAATTCAATCAAAGCTCTAAACTCACTTTTGGTGAAATCATTAGTTTTATTAATAGAGAGGGTCTTGCTCTTTGCAATGACATCAAACTCAAAATTAAACTCAAATCAGAAAGATTTTGGAGTAGAAATGAGCTTGGATCTTTCTGTGAACAATATGGTTTTGAAAAAAATAACTCCTCCTTCAAAATTAAAAAAGAAAACTTTTCCTTCTTTCTCAAGGAAAAAAAATTTCAAAAGAAAATTAGGTTTATTCCTAGTTCTCCCCTCAATTTAATAAAACTACTCAAAAAACTTTTCAAAGAAAATTTCATTTAAAACCAAAGAAATTTCAAAATTCCGCCAAATTCACTTGTTACAAATATCATCAAACTGGTCATTATTCAAACAAATGCCCAATGAAGGGAAAGATTAATAATCTTCAAATTGATGAGGTATTAAACTTGAACTTCTCAATTTAATAAATTCCAGTTCTGAAGAAGAATTAAACTTTGAATTAGAACAGATTTATCAATATCAAGAAGATTCTGATAACGAATCTAATTCTTCTCTCTCCTCCCGTTCCAGTCAATGTAAAGATATTTGTGGTTGTAAAACCATAAATGTCTTAACCAAAGAAGAACTTATTCAAGAGATAATTGAGAGGATTGATAATCCTCAATAAATAAAAATTTCTCTCGTCTCCTCCCTATAAATTCTAACCCCACTTCTATTCCATTTAATATGAAAGACATATTAAGTAGGTTTAGTGTCATCCTCAAAATCTTCTAGTTCTGATATACAATTAGAAATTAAGGAAATGAAATCTTAAATTGCCAGTTTGAATATCAAGTTAAAGACATCAAGAAGTTGTTCTTTTAAAATCTCAAAAGGAAAATGCTTCAAATATCCATGATGATTCCTCTTCCGATGATTTCGATTCTAGTTCTAAAAGAGAATTAGAATATATTTCCAAATATGATCATCCTGAATTTTTTGATAACCTTGAACAAACTCTTCCTCTTACAAAAGAAGAAAAGGTCAATGTTATTAATTGTGTTCAACTTCAAAAATGGTACAGTCAAATTACTATAGCCGTTGATAAAAAATTTCAAATTAACGACTAGAGTTCCCATTGATTTTGGTGATGATCAAAATTGTATCTGTGAAGGATCATCCTATAAAATATTTTGAAAAAACTATTGAATGTCTTTATGGCGCTAGTGGCAAAAAATTAAATATTAAATATAAACTTTCAAAAGCTCATGTTAGTAACTCAAATATTTGCTTCAAATACATCTTTTGCTTAGTTAAGGATTTAGATCAAGAAGTCATTCTTGGTACATCTTTCATTGTTCAATTTTACCCTTTTCAAGCCACTGAAAAAGGCCTTATAACAAACGTTTTTGGCCAAGGTTTTTTTTCAAATTTACGAATCCTCCTTCATACAAAGATGTTAATGCTCTCAAACAAGCATCTATTTCTCAAATTATTAATAATATTAATTTCAAAAAACAACATTTCGTTTTCTCAAAGAAGAAATAAAATCTCAAAGAGTTGATGATCAATTGCCAAATTCTTTTAACAAAGAAAAATTTTCTCAATTTCTTCAAAAACTTGAAAAGGAAGTATGTTCTACTATTCCTAATGCATTCTGGAATAGAAAGAAACATATTGTCTCCCTTCCATATAATTCTGATTTTCGTGAATCAATGATTCCAACTAAGTCAAGATTTATTCAAATGAATAAGGAACTTCTTGATTACTATACCAAAGAAATCAAAGATTTACTCAAAAAAAGACTCATTCGTCTTAGCAAATCTCCATGAAGTTGCTTCGCATTCTATGTGCTCAATCAAGCAGAAATAGAACGTGGTACTCCTAGACTTGTAATTAATTACAAGCCTCTCAATTCCACTCTTCAATGGATAAGATATCCCCTTACTCAAAAGAAAGATCTTTTGAATCAATTATTCAAAGAAGTTATCTTCTCTAAATTCGATATGATATCTTACTTTTGGCATATTCAAATAAAAGAAGAAGATTGATATAAAACTTCATTCAATGTTCCATCTGGACAATATGAATGGAATGTTATGTCTTTTGGTCTCAAAAATGCCCCTTCTAAATTTCAAAAAATCATAAATGATATTTTCAGTCCTTGTCAAAATTCCATTATTGTTTACGTTGATGATGTTATGCTTTATTGTAAAATTTTAGAACAACATTTTAAACATTTGAATACTTTCTTCAATATTGTCAAAATAAATGGTTTAGCAGAATCTGCTAAAAAAATCGTTCTTTGTCAAACAATTATACGTTTTCTTCAACATACAATTTTTCAATGTACAATTACACCTATTCAAAGCAGTTTGGATTTTACTGATAAATTTCCTGATCAAATTCTTGACAAGACCAATCTACAAAGATTTCTTGGGTGTGTTAATTATGTGTCAAACTTTGTTCAAAATATCAAATTACTTTGTGCTCCACTTTTCAAAAGACTACAGAAAAATCCAAAGCCATGGGGTTCTGAGTGCACCTTAGCTATCCAAAAAGTCAAAAGTGCAATTAAAAGCATCCCATGCCTCTCAATTATTGATTTAGATACCAATCTTATCATTGAGATAGATGCGTCAGACATAGGGTTTGGTGAAGTCTTAAAGCATATTCCAAAATGGTCAAATCAAGAATAGCTGTCTGTTACTATTCGAGGATTAAAAAAGTGATTGAAGTCAAGAAACAAGCCAAGAATCAAATTAAGAGCCTAAACATGAAAATTGGAACTTCAGCCATGTTCGATCAACCGAACTTCCTTACGGTCGACCAAAAGTCTGCATGATTTTCAAGCGTAGCCTCAGTCACTTTCGGCTGAGCCCCGTATGAGCGAAACTGTCAGTTTGGTCGACCATGTGGTCGATCGACACTTCTCATTTAGAACCCTAGGATACAACTTATGATGTTCATGTAAAAAGCTCTAGAGAGATTCCCCCATGGATGAGGTAAATCCTTGTTTTTGATCTTGTATCTCTTTGGAAATTAATCAACTACATCTTGAGTTTTTTATTCTTGTGTTGTTGTTTATTTTCCCCACCTTGAGATTTGCTTAGTTGATACCAATTGAGCTTTGTTTTTTAATCAATGAATTTTGGGTTAGATTTAAACTTGGGTTAAGGTGTTTTATCACTTATTTACCATTTTAGCTTTCTTGGGAAGATTTCAAATTGTTGTGGGAATTTTTGGTCAATATACCAAGGGAATCCTCATCATTTGGTATTAGAGTTTGGCTCTAATTCGGTAAATCTATCCTTTAGATTTCTTGTTTTGTTATTCAAAAAAAAAAAAAAAAAAAGAAAGAAAAAACGAAATCACAAAAAAATTGGAGAAATTCTATGTTCTTGAGGGTATATTGATTGTGAGTTTGTTGGGGGAATTTCATTAAATATAGACTACAAAATCTACACTATTCAAAGTGTGCACCCAAAGTGTTTGATAAAACGTCTCAATGAAAAATACTCCATTAGTGCCTTATTGTTCAATGCTCATAAATTGCTAATTACTTGTGGCTATCCAATTCCATTGTTGAAATTGTGTTCTTAACATCTTATCCCATATATCACTTGTTCCATACATTGGGTATCATTGATCATTCCTTCCTTGTTACATTTGGGTTGTTGATGGTTTTCATATATCCACATTATACCCATTTAAGGCCATTCAAAGATTGAGTACAAAGTGTTTGATAAATTGCCTCATTGAAAAATTACACTTTTTGTGCGTATTGCTCTACATTTATGCCTTATTAATTACTTGTGTTTGTTCATTCCCAATTGTAGAAGTTATATTCTTGACATCTTTTCCCACATATCACTTGTTCCTTGTGAGTATAGCAAGTAAAGAAATTCTACTTGCTATTGTGTCTACTTGCTTCTAAATTCCTTCTTCTTGTTTGTGATTTCTTTGAATTCACAAGAATTATACTTATTGGTTTAGTTGATTACCTTCCTTGGAGAACTTGAGAAATGAAACTTTGAGTGGAAAACAGGCAAGAGTGGTGAACTCATTAAAGGGTGAAAGCCAAAATTTGAGTGAAACACAAGAGAAAATATTCTTGTGAGAACACTTTCACACTTGCACATCATGTCCAATTTCAATACTCAAAGTGAACAAATTTTCAATGCTCAAACTCAAGATTTGAAGTACTCGTTGCAAAATCTTTCAACCACCATAGCTAGACAAATGGAGAAGATTGGGGGTGGGTTGGAAAATCAAGGAACAAGAGGGGAGAGTACATCAACTAGGAGAGGTGAAGAAAGGATGGGTAGTATAAGAAGGGTGAGGGATAATTTTGAGGACATTGTGTATATGGATGAAATTATAAAACAAAATAGGAAAATTAGAAGGGATGTTTGGGATGATGAAGGGGATGGTGAGCAAGGTTGGAGGATGGGTAGAAGAGTAGGAGAATGGTTTGATATGAGTAGAAATGAGATGGATGAGAATATTGATAGTATGAAAATGAACATTCCATCATGTCATGGGAGGAGAGATATTGAGAAGAGAGAGTTGGAGTTGAATGCTAGGCCACCAACATCTTTGGCCCCTACTAATGAGATAGAGGAACATGGAGAATATAATTTCTACACTAGGTGCATAGTGAGTGATAAGCTATATAGTCACGTTATAGATGGGGAGAGTTACACTAACTTGGTAAGTGCTAGTAGAGTTGAAAAGTTGGGGCTACCGGTTATGAAGCATCCTAAGCCTTATGTGTTGCAAAGGTCAAGTCACTATAGTGAACAAGTTCTTCTTACTTTTCACATTGGTACTTATAGTAATCAAATATTATGTGATGTAGCTCCGATGCACACTACTCACATAATTTTGGCAACGTGATAGGGAAGTGAAACATCATACCAAGAGGAATCGATATAGCTTCCAAGTGAATGGGAAAAAGGTGGTGCTCCTACCTTTGAGTGTGGAGGAAGTGCACAAAGACTAAATGAAACTCAAAAAGGAGTTTGAGGAAGACAGGGAGAATAGAAAATCAAAAGAAAATTAAATTGAAAAATTAGATGAAGAAATAAAGAAGAGGCAAATTGAGGGCATGGGAGTTGGGGCCACGTCCCTAGAAAAAGGAGAGGAATCGAGGGTTGGAGCCACGACTCCAGAAAAAGGGGAGTGAGAGAATAATCGATAGTTGAGGTTCCTACCTCTGAAAAAGATGAGGAAGTGGTGAGTGCCACCAAGAAAATTGAGAGCAAAGATCACACCAAAATATTCTTTACTCTTAAATACTCTAACACTTTCCTCCCTAGATTGGTTACTTCTTTGTTGTAGGGGATCGTTAAGCTTACTTATCAAAGCAATAAGGAGCTCCAAAGGCATGCACGTGGAAGAAATTCATGGAATCATTTTCCTAAGACAACGAGTACAACCGAGGTAAAGAAAATAGAATAACCGATGCAACATCTAGGAGGTATGCTCCTAACAATCCTTTGAATACAAGGTTATTGTGTCTTGAATATATTAGGGGTTGTATGACATTGATGTATGCTTGACAAATGTATTTTTGTCTTGTAAAAATGTTGCTTGTAGTAAGGATCATTGGCACAATGGGTGTTTAATTTGTAAATCCAAATTTTTGTATGTGCCTAATTGTCTAAGTGCCAACTCATTTTGTTTCGAACATGCTAAGGGCATGCATACTAATAACCCAAATCTGTTCCAGAAATACAAGAAAATTATTTGCAACATGATGTTGAACTCCAACCTAGCAATACTGAAAAGGGAAATAAGGGAAGAGGTCGAGCGAAAGTGAATTGTCTCAATAGGGGGAAGGGTGCAAAGTTAACTATAGAGTTTAATGAAAGAGGTCAGCCAATTTGTAAAGGTTCAAATAAGCTATCGTCATTTCTTGGAACAACTGCAAGAGAACTTATACCAATTACATGGAAAAGTTGGAAAGATATCAACGAAAGTTTTCTTGATGACATATGGGAGCATGTGCAGGTGACAATAACTTCAATTCACATATTTCACATATATAATTTAAGTGAAATTACTATTAATGATGTGTATTTTGATGCAGCAAAAGTTTGACGTTGATAATTGTCATAGAAAGTACATCATGCAAAAACTTGGAAAGCATTGGCGAGATCATAGATCTAATGTTCTTAAAGCAATCAATAACTTAGGAATGACAGATGGCATAACAAGAGGTGCTGCTCTCCTCAAGCCCGATAATGTTAATTCAATGGAAGAATGGCAAGCATTTGTCAAAGAACGCAATTCTCAACCATACAAGGTAAGCGTCCATTGCTTCACTCGAAAACAACAAGTTCTTTAATATGTTGAATATGACTTATTTAAATTCTATTGTCCGGATTTGATTTGTTACGTTGAGGAGTTGGAGATTGTTTTTGGAGTAGTTGATGACGTTGGAGTTTGATTGAGCTATGGTTGGTGTTTTGAATCATTGTGGTTAAGTGTTGATTGTTTATAGTATTGTGATGTCCCTCTACAGGTTTGCTAAGTCCAATTTGTAGTGGAGATTCTGCCGAAATTTTTGTAAAATTTATAATAGAAAAATGACAATTTTAATATTCAGTAGGTCCTTTTTGCCATAAGAAACTAGAGAAGTGTACTTAATGTGTCTACACTTCTTTTTTTAATGCATGCATTTGAGTTAAAATGTTCTTTGTGAATGGTCATAACTTGTTATTGATTTTTCAGGAAAAAAGTGAAATATTCAAAAAGATGAGGGCTAGTCAAACCATAATACATACAATGAGTAGAAAGGGTTTTGCTCGCTTAGAAGTTGAATTGGTAAAAAAGTGCTAAATTTGTTTGAAAAATTATGTCTACAAATATCGCATATATAAAATGTGTAAAAAAATTGCAGCGTGTTGAAAGTGAAGACCCTGATTCCATTACTAGAGATGATGTGTACATTCGAGGACACACACGGAGAAATGGTGAACCAATTAATGAATTAGTTGGAGAAACACTAGTAAATTTTGACTATGTTATTTTTTTTAAGATATATTCAAAGTTTATATTTATTTAAGTTTAATGAATTAATTTGTTTCGTAATATCAGCAAAAAATAAAAGCATGTTCAGAAACGGTGAACTCTCCAAGCAAACACTCTCTAAAAGATGATGGCGTTGCAAAAGTACTTGGTCCAGAACGTAGGGGACGTGTAAGAGGTCTTGGTTTTGGTGCGACTCCTTCAAAGTTGAATGCTTTGGTGCATAATCATAATGTGCAATCTCAACTCCAAGATTTGAGAGAGGAAATTAAAGAATTAAAAGCTTTATTTCAAATGAAGAGCAAAAGTGCAGTACAAGAAGATAATGTAAGTGGAAAACTATAATTAGTGAATGTTATCTTATATTACATAGACTTTTTATATTCAAAATAACCAATCGTACAATTTGATGTTAATTTTACAGCCTAGAGACAAAGATTTGAATGGTTTAGATAGCCTTCAAACTAAGAAATGCAAATTGTTATCTTGGTTTGGGAAAGGTGATGTTGTTGCAAAAGGTGAAATCGCATCCACAAATCCAAATGATTTAGTGCATCATGTACCCCTTGGTAATGAATGTTGGAAAGTCTGGGTTATTGAAGTGATTGATAATGTCAGTTTATATCGTCCTACACGTGAGCTTTTTCTTCTTGAAGATGCATTAGGAAGTACAATTGCATGGCCAATTAGGTACATTAAAGTGGATTAGTTGAACTCACAACAAAGGTATGTTTCACTTTTTGATATACTTTTGATATTATAATTATAAATATATTAATTATAAATTTATTACTTATGTGATTTGCAGGAAGTTGATTATTTTTGACATGGCACTATTGGTCAAAGAAGAAGCTTCGATATGGATACTTTTATTTTTTACGACATTTTAAATTTATTTTGAAGTAGTTGTCTATAGACTTTTGTATATTGTGTTGAATCTTACTATGATATTGTTTGTTTATCGAAATCACGTTTATTGATTATATATGCATTAATGTGTTTCTGTTTTATTATTATATGATTTTTGGAATTATAATTTATAGAATTTTTTTTAAAAAAAATAAAATCCTAGTTTACGGCGTGCAAAAAATGCACGCCGTGAAAGTTTACGGCGCTGTAACAGTTTACGGCGTGCAAAAATGCACGCCGTGAAAGTTTACGGCGTGCAAAAATGCACGCCGTGAAATCTAATTACGGCGTTCAAAATGCACGCCGTAACAGTTTACGGCGTGCATTTTTGCACGCCGTAAACTGTTACGGCGTGCAAAAATGCACGCCGTAAATTTTTACGGCGTGACTTTTTACGGCGTGCGGCTGCACGCCGTAAAAATGATTTTACGGCATGCAATGCACGCCGTAAAAAGCTAACTTTGTTGTAGTGATTATATGATCAATTTTATTGGCCTGATTTAAAGATTGATGTTGAACATATTTGCAATTGTATTAAATACTTCACTTGCAGAAAGGCTAAATCTAAAATTTTACCTCAAGGATCATACATACATTGGCATGTCCCTATTGACCATTGGAATGACATTTCTAATAGCTATGGTGCAAATGCTTAGACTAGAAATGCTCATTGTATCCACAAACTTTCTCCTTTTGAAACTCTTTATGATCTTGACTTGTTAGCTCTTTTGAATTTGATTCGTTTATTTATTGATGAAAGAGGTAACTTGGGTGGGGAGAAGAATGAGGAAAATGTTAGGTCACCTCATGCGTGGAACAAGTCTCAAATTGAGATGAAGGATGAGCACTACAACTCAAACACCAACAATGGTAGGAGGTGATTCGTATTTGATCCTGGTGGTTGGATATGGTTTCTTACGAGGAAAGAACGGGTTCCTGATCGAATAAAATCCAAATTGCTACTCTGCGGCATTGGCTCATTTCAAGCTCCTGGCAACACCTACAAATTGATTTTGCACGGTGAGTATGAGATTTCAGTTACATTTATTGTGCTTGTATTTTCTCTTTTTATTGTAGGTGTCGATTCGTGGTCAAATCTCTCTTGAGATGGAGGGGATGATGAGAATCGAGAAGATCCAACTTCATCGCACGAACCTGTGGTCCACAATGTTACAAGATCAAAGGTCAAGAAAGCAAGATTGGAGGTCGAATTATTTTCAAGAGAGAGCGGATGATAAGATCCGAGAAAGTCAAACCTCGATGCACATGTTGATGAGACCCATGAGGAGATCCGATACCGAAGAGGTTCAATTCGAGGCTTAAACAAGCCAAGAATCAAATCAAGAGTAGCCTCAGTCACATTTGGCTAAGCCTCGTATGACCGAAAGTGGTTCACAGGCTGAATTAAAAAAAAAAAAAAAAAAAACGGAGTTTTTTATGCAATTTCTAAAACTTCTCTTTTTGGTCCATATTTTGTCACTTCTCATTTAGAACCCTAGGATACAACTTATGATGTTCATGTGAAAAGCTATAGAGAGCGTCCCCCATGGGTGAGGTAAACCCTTGTTCTTGATCTTGTATCTCTTTGAAAATTAATCAACTTCATCTTGAGTTTGTTTATTCTTGTATTGTTATTTATTTTCACCACCTTTAAATTTGTTTAGTTGATACCCATTGGGCTTAGTTCTTCAATCAATGAACTTTGGGTTAGATTTAAACTTTGGTAAAGGTAATTTATCACTTATTTACCATTTTAGCTTTCTTGGGAAGATTTCAAATTGTTGTTGGAATTTTTAGTCAATATACCAAAGGGGTCCTCATCAGTTACGAATATGAGATTTTGAAAGTTTATATTGATGTTTGATTTTTTGCCACTAGCGCCAAAAGACGTTCAGTAGTTTTTTCAAAATATTTTATAGGAATCAATCCTCAACGGATACAATTCTGATTAGCACCGGAATCAATGAGAAATCTAGTCGTTAATTTGAATTTTTTATCAACAACTATAGTAATTTGACTCCATTTTTGAAGTTGAACATGATTAATAACATTGACCTTTTCTTCTTCTGTAATAATAATAATAATAATAATAATAATAATAATAATAATAATAATAATAATAATAATAATAAAAAACAAATAAATAAATAAATAAATAAAAAGTATAATAATATGAGAATTTAATAATATAAAATTATGCTACAACATTGTAAAAAATGTTGATGCTAAACTAATAATACTAAATTAATAAATAAAAGAGTATAATAATATGAAATTATATTATAACAATTTAAATTTTTAAATAATAAATTAACGTAATAAACAATTTAATGTTATTAAATAAAGTGAAGGGTGTATTGGGTATATAGCTATTTACATGAGGGTAAAACAGGTATTGAAAAGATTCTACTCCTCCATCCATCCATCATTTATATATATATATATATATATATATATATATAGACAGACAGACTAGTGAGGGCGCGTGCTATGCACGTGCATTGGTCTATATATTGTATGTAATAGTATCGGATTCATTTGTATTAAATGTGGAATTTATTGAGGACAGCAACAACAACAACAACAACAACAACAACAACAACAACAACAACAATAATAATAATAATAATAATAATAATAATAATAATAATAATAATAATAATAATAAAAGATAGGAGGTTAATGTAGTTATAAATTTAACTACTTATTGATTTATTCTTGTATATCCATGTAAGATTTAAAATTTTCAAATGATATGAAGTTGTAGGTTGAGGCAATTGAACTATAAAGCTTTAAAAAATAACGCAATCAACACTTTCACAAACATAAAAGGAACATTTGAGGATAATTGTATCATTTTAAAATGATACACTAATTCAATTTATGTAGTTTGATGAAGATTTCCAAAATTACATCAAATGGAGCTATGGAACAAACTAATTTTGTAAACAAAAAAGAACAAAAAAAATGCACAATCATACTTTCTCAAATTTCTTAAAAAATGCACTTACACACACTGAGAAGTAGTCACCAGAACAAGGGAAACACCCACATCAATTATTCAATGCCCAAAATGAAATATAGAGGAAATGAAAACAAAGAATCGACCTATAATTCACTTGTAGAGAATCAACAGTTATTGGAATTAAAGAATCAACCTTAGATTAGAACGTAGGAAGTTATTGAATAGAATAAATTATTTGAGAGAGCAAACAAAAAATATAGTCTATAAGTATCAATTTTTTAGTAGGAAATAATTAGATAGAGAAGTTGCAAAGAGAAACATAAAGAGCTCGCCCTAAACGTAAATGATGTATTTGTTCCATCAGATTTTTAAAAAAAATCAACAATCAAACACACCCTTAAGAGATAGGACAGATAAACCAAAAAATAAAGTATAGAAGTGTCATCAATTTTTTGATAGAAAATAATAGGATAGAGAAGTTGCAAAAAGAGACATGAAGACCTCACCTTAAATATTAAAGACGATGTATTTGTTTCACTAGGTTTTGAAAAAGAAATCACCAATCAAACAAGACCTTAAAAGCGACTCAAATGAACAACTATTTAAAAAAAATCCAAGCACGCCCTTAGAGACTATCAAAAATGAATAGTAAATACTATCTCACTTTAATATACATTTTTTATATATATATATTTTTGTACACCCACTCATATGGATTACATTATTTAATTCCCCATATATTCGGTCTCACCCCATGTGAGTGGGTATACAAAATGTGTACACCAAAAAGTGTACATGTAGCACGATTTTTAATATATTGTAGTTAGTTAGTTAGTTAGAAAAAAGAAAAGAAAAGTCTACCAAACATGCCCTTAAAGACTGCCAAAATGAATAGTAAACCCTAACTTACTCTTATTATATTATATATATATATATTATAGTTAGAACTTAGAAGATAGAAGTAGATTGTAGATACATATATAGATGTCAATGTAAATAGATTTTTCCATAAATTCATTTTTAACCATATTTTTCGTGGAATTCACTTTTACACTATTTAATTACTTCTAAATCATACATCCTTTCAAAAATTTAAATTTTCTCAAGACCAAACGGGTTCTATAATTGTATTTTGACTCATCGTTTTAGGGTTAGAAAATATATTATCATAGATAATTAAATTGTTTTATTTTTTATTCTATATTAAATATATTAATTAAATTCTATTAATATCTGATTATTAAAAATAAAACTTGTTTCCTTTTTATTTTAATTATATACTTATTATGTAGGTTTTCCTTTAATTTTCCCTTGTCTAAATGTCTCGTGTTTTTTTAGAACTGTGCACATGATTTTTTTGAAAAATTATATGGACCCCTAGTGTTAAAGACCACTTTGTAATAATAAGATGAGACTTTTACATTTGTAAAAATTGGGTGCTAGTTATCAATTAATATTGATTAATTAAATATTTTATATTAAAAATTAAATTATCCACTTCAACTCATTTCACCCAACACAAAACCTAAACAATTTCTAACTCATTTCGAGCTCAACTTTACCCCCTCTCTCTACCATCCCTCTACATCTCTTTCTCTCATCTTCTCCAATGAAGGCACCAAAAGCCATAGGCAATGGCAGCACTAGGAGTGCCGGCACCAGCAACCGAGAGCTGGCGAGGCAGAAGCACTGCCACTTTTTATCAATTAAGTGTGTTGCCGATTTCGATTGGATGTTCTAGTAAAGAAGATAAACATTCTTAGTTTAGTGGAGAATGTGAGGGGGCTTCTTAATAGAACAGGAAAGAAAATATTACAAATGACTTCACTTGTGGATGAATTTGATGTACATGGAAGAGAAGAGGACGGAGAAAAAATAATTGAGATGTTGTTGAGGGGCTGAATCAATTGATAGTCCAATATCTTTGATTCCCATCGTGGGCATGGGAGGTGTAGGGATAACAACCCAATTAGTATACAATGATGAACGATTAAATGTTGAGTTTGATCTCAATGCATGGTTTTTTGTTTCTAATGAATTCAATGCTTCTAGGATAACAAGAATTATCCTTGAGGCAGTTTCAGGTGGAAGGTGTGACTATGAAGATTCTAACATGCTTTCAGGTCAAACTAAAGGAAAACCTTTTAAAGAAGAGATTTTTAATAGTTTTAGATGATGTCATGTGTATGTGCACAGATCGCGGTTTATGGAGGTTGGGATGGTGGTTATATGGCAGTGATTTTTTATTTTGGCTGGGGCGATGATTTTTGGTGTTGGTGGTGGTAGATAAGTATATTTTATACACTTATTTACATGCTAAAATTAGGATATTACATTGTCGTTCAGAATAAATGCTATTGATTTAACTATTATTTGTTTATATTTCATAAATTATCTCAAAGTCGAAAGAATGAAGCAATTGAGATGAATAAAGAACAAATGAATGTTAAATAACACACATGGGAAATGCATGATGTCTCTTGAGGTAAAAAAGAAGCTAATTGGAAGAAATCAAAAGTTTGGGGACAAAATTGATCTAATCGAAAGATGAAAGACTTGATGTGCAATAGACAAACTTACACATATTGAAAGATGAAAATTGCACAGGAACATAATGCCACGATATCACGGCCAGTATCCTTGCGCGATCGCGCCATTGTTAATAAAAGAAGCAGAACCAAAAACTAAACAAGCACGTGATCGCGGCACAAGTCACCACGTGGTCGCACCTCTATTTGACTAGGCCAACTGATGTGCTTAAAACTCAAATTTTGACAAAATTATCTCCTAATTAAAATCAGTTGTAGTCAAACTCGATCAGTGACTTGAAACCGACCACTCGTGCCGAGTGACCTCTGAAACCTATTTTAGTCAAACCTAGTCAAGGACCCGGGTCGACCCAATAAACTAGGCCGACTTGGATTCATGTTGACCTGGGTTTTAGCTTTTTTTTTTTAAAAAATTATAATTTTTTTTTATATTTCTTATTATGATATGACTGGGTCGGGTGTGAAAAAAATTCTCTCTATTATTCACACCAAAAAGTTGTCCAATCATCAAGGAAACATGATAAGTGCTTTATTAGCATTTATTTAGTTCACTTATGGTCATATTTTGTTGTTGGTTTAGTTTTATTTAAGTATTATTTAATGCATTTTTATGATTTGTGTTATGTAGGACCACAAAGAACAAGAAAAGAGAAAAAAAGGACCCAAAAAAGATCTAAAAAAGGAAGTTTGGGAACCAAGGATGCAAATAGGTTACGGCTGTAACATTCAAAAGCCTAAAAATCGGTAGAAGTTAACTTACGGTCGTAACGTCCATAGTTACGACCGTAACTTCGAAAACCAGAAAAGTTCCAGGGACCAGTTTACGGCCAAAACTTCGACTCATAAAACTTTCCTTGCTGATTTCATGGTCTATCTTTGGTATATCTTGTGGACAGGGCACGTTTTTGAGCATATAAAAGGAGACATCTACTATAGAACAAGGGTTGGAAAATATCATTGGCAAGCGGCTATTCTTGGAGCTTGAAGAGAAGAACAATTCCAACAAAGAGGTGAACGAAGAGCAAAATTTCTGGATTTTCTCCATGACTATGGTTGGCTAAGCCTCTCTACCTAGTTCGAATGTGTGACACCCCGAGTTCCGTAAAACCCGGGCCGCCACGTCGTCTCTTTAAAACTAACCCTTTAACGAAAAATATTGTGGAAATATACTGAATTTTAAAATATCACACTCATTTGGGAAATTTGCGATGGTAGCCCAAATTAAAATACATCTACTTGAAAACATTCCATAAAATTCCAAATATCAACAATTTAACTTAACAAAGTTCAATAAACTAGACTTTCAAAATAACTTAAAATAAATGTTGCCAAATTTCCCATCATTCTTCTCCGCCTCCGAGCTCTGCAAATATTGTTAAAAACGGAGTGAGTATTTCAAAAGAAATACTCAGTAGACTCATCGTCAATAATTAATTTACAAGATAATTGAACAAGTAATTATGCAAATATTATAGTGACATTCTCTTCTTAGTCATAAGCATCATGAAATGAGTGCAATATGAACATACTCTTGTCTTGTCTTATGCAAATAAAGCATATAAGTTATGACATGCATAACATAAATTTCTCTTCTTATTTCATAAGAGATTCTTTTTTCTTGTCTCATGCAATTAAGCATATAAATCACATTAATCCACATAACACATGCAATTATAATATAAATAAATTAGTGGGGGCGAGTCTACCTTAATTTATCTTGAATCACGTAAAAAGTGGAGCGGGAAGTAGCCTCAATCTCTCAATCGTCCACACGTTTCGTCTAGCCAAAATATTAAATAAAGCTTTGAATTAGTAATTCGAAATTTTTTAGGGTTTTAAAATGATAAAGTAAAATTTAGGGACTCGATGGGAATTTATTAAAACTGAAAATAAGAGTTTAGGGACTGAAATAAATATTTTGAAAATAGTGCGGCTGATTAGAAACATTTTAAATCTGCAGGGGCTGAATTATAAGAAATCTTTAAAACTGAAAGGACTGAATTAAAACATTTAGACTAAAATGACTGAAATTAAACTATTCAAAACTTGAGGGACTAAAATAAGAGCTTTATAAAATTTGGGGGCTAAAACAAGCATTTAATAAAATCATAATATATATATATATATATATATATATATATAAAATCTGGGCCTGGGTTTGGTGTGGTTTGTGATGCGAAAACACGGCCAAATCACGGCTGGAAGGTCCAGCCACGATTTGGGAGCTAATATTCTCACATCACCTGCATTTGCTGGAGTAGTCCAATTAATCACTGTCTCAACCTTCGAAAGATCGACTTCGATGCCATTGACTGTAACAATATGACCTAGAAAGCCAATATTCTCAAGCCAAAACTCACATTTCGTGAATTTAGCATACAACTTTTCTGCTCTCAGCGTCTCCAGTACAATCCTCAAATGTTCTCCATGTTGCACAGAATCCCTTGAGTAGACCAAAATGTCATCGATGAAGACAATGACAAATTGATCCAAATATTGATGAAAAACTCGGTTCATCAAGTCTATAAATACTGCGGGTGCGTTCGTGAGACCGAATGGCATCACTGTGAATTCATAATATCCATACCGAGTTCTGAACGCCGTCTTAGGTATATTAGTGGACTTGATCTTCAACTGGTGGTAACCGGACCTTAAATCCATCTTTGAGAATACAGCAGCTCCCTTCAATCGATCGAACAAATCTTCGATCCTGGGCAAGGGATACTTATTCTTTATCGTCAACTTGTTAAGTTCTCAGTAATCAATGCACATCCTCATGCTACCATCCTTCTTCTTCACAAATAGGACAAGTGCTCCCCATGGAGATACACTCGGCCTAATAAAACCCTTCTCTAGAAATTCTTCCAATTGAACCTTCAATTCTTGTAATTCCTTTGGTTCCATGCGATACGGGGCTTTCGAAATAGGTGCAGCTCCCGGCACCAAGTCAATGACAAACTCAACTTGCCTATCAGGCGGGGTGCCTGGTAGGTCATCCGGAAATACATCCTTGAAATCAAAAACAACTGGTACTGACTCCAATGTGATTTCCCCAGAAGGCTTGCCTTCAAGGTTAACCAGATAACCTTGACAATTTCCTTTAGCAAGTAACCTTTCGGCTTGTAAAGCCGATATAAGGCGAGGAAGTACCTTAACCTTCGACTCGTAAAATCTGAATACCTCATCCCCATTCTTCCGAAACACAACTTCTTTCTCATGGCACATGATTGTGGCGCGATTAGAACTCATCCAATCCATACCTAGGATAATGTCGAAGTCCTTCATCGGAATAATATTTAGATCTGCTTCAAGCACTGTCCCATCGAAATCTATTTGTACAGACTTGACTATCCTATCCGTGTCATTAATTCCTCCTGATGGTAAGCTTACCTCAAGAACACTACCCGTTGTTTCTCCCATCAAATTTATTCTAATTAGGCATGCACAAGATATGAATAAATGCGTAGCACCCGAATCTATTAAGACATTTACGGGAATACCATAGACAGACAAAATGCTTGTTATCATGTTAATTTCATCAATTTAAGCAATGCATATCATACAAAATTAAGCATGGTAGATGCATGAGTACCAAAATAATTGTATACCTGCAATCACGTCAGAGTCCTCGACGGTGTCCATGGAAAACACTCTGGCATTTCCCTTTTTGTTCTGGTCTATGTTCTTCTTCTGGTCGAAACTCTGAGCAGGTGTAGCACAGAAATCCTGTGCAAGGTGGCCCAGCTGTCCACACCGGTAACAGACTCTTTTTCCAAAGAGACATTCTCCTTTATGTATCCACTGACATTTGGGACACGGTGGGATGTAAGCAGTCATAGAACCTCTAGTAGGTCCTGTATTTGGTCTCTTGTTGGCTATCTGATTTCTGTTCTGATTATATGTTGAACCATGCCATTTCCTTTTGTCCTGATGCCTCTGATTGTTCTGATTGCCTTGGATGTCATACTTCGCACCAGCATAAGACACAGCCTGAGCTTTCTTCACAACCTCTCGGTAAGTGGGCAACTCGTGTGAGCTAACAATCTGCCTGATATCTGAATGTAAGCCTCTCTCGAATCGGCGTGCTTTCTTAACTTCAGTCTCCACCAGGTGTGGAGCATATCAAAATAGTTCCTCAAACTTTCTCTCATAATCAGTGATGTCCATCTCACCTTGGACCAAACGTAGAAACTCTGTCTCCTTGTGATCACGAAGAGCTTGGGGGAAAAACTTGTCTTTGATTTCCTCTTTAAACTCATCCCAAGTCAAGGCTGCTCGCTGCGCCTCAGTCCTAGTTCGCGATGCGGACTCCCACCACAAACCATGTAGCGACCAAGAATTTTTACGCGATTAATAATTATTTTAATAGAAAATCGTGTCGCTACTATTTCACCCATTTTTATTAAGTAACGTCGTGACGTATTCGTATAGCCAAGTCAAGAAATAATCGAGATCGTTCGATTTTAAATTAAATTCCGAATTTCTAAAAATATCTCCATTCTCTTGATTTAAAGTATATTAAGTTCAAGTACTTAATTCAATGTTATCCCAATATTTATTTATACAAAAATTATTTTTATTATTGAAATTAAGAAAATATATGCAAGCATGAGAGGTTCCATTATATATAATAATTATGAGAATCTTAATTTAATAAATATGGAAAAGTATATGAATGGTTGATAGACTCCATTATATGTAATCATGAAGAGCATAATATTTGTATAAATATGGAAAAGTATATGAATGAATTATATACTCCATTATATATAAACATGAAGAGCATAATAATTGTATAAATATGGAAAAGTATATGAATGAATTATATACTCCATTATATATAAACATGAAGAGCATAATAATTGTATAAATATGGAAAAGTATATGAATGGTTGATAGACTCCATTATATGTAATCATGAAGAGCATAATATTTGTATAAATATGGAAAAGTATATGAATGAATTATATACTCCATTATATATAATCATGAAGAGCATAATATTTGTATAAATATGGAAAAGTATATGAATGATTGATAAGACTCCATTATATGTAATCATGAAGAGCATAATATTTGTATAAATATGGAAAAGTATATGAATGATTTATATACTCCATTATATATAATCATGAAGAGCATAATAATTGTATAAATATGGAAAAGTATATGAATGATTGATAGACTCCATTATATATAATCATGAAGAGCATATTATTTGTATAAATATGGAAAAGTATATGAATGGTGCTTTACTTTAAGAAAATGATGTGTTAAAATTAATAGAATTGAATGATTATGTTTACAATATGCCAACTTTATACATCTATTTAAACCCATCTCTTTTACACACAACTCTACACATATACACTTATTTCCAACCTCTTGACAAAATCCACAAGTAAGAGAAATTCAAGGTGGTCAAGAAAGTTTTGGTCCATTTACTACTACACTTCATTTTAATCTTTTAAAAGGTAAGTATATCTTATGTTTTTATGAAAAGTAAGTATGTTTTTATGAAAGGTAAATACACCTTATGTTTTTATGAAAAGTAAGTATGTTTTTATGACAAGTAAGTATATCTTATGTTTTTATGAAAAGTAAGTATGTTTTTATGAAAGGTAAATACACCTTATGTTTTTATGAAAAGTAAGTATGTTTTTATGACAAGTAAGTATATCTTATGTTTTTATGAAAAGTAAGTATGTTTTTATGAAAGGTAAATACACCTTATGTTTTTATGAAAAGTAAGTATGTTTTTATGACAAGTAAGTATATCTTATGTTTTTATGAAAAGTAAGTATGTTTTTATGAAAGGTAAATACACCTTATGTTTTTATGAAAAGTAAGTATGTTTTTATGACAAGTAAGTATATCTTATGTTTTTATGAAAATGTTTGGATCATTGCTATGAAATCAATCTCACAAGATTGCTATTGGTCCCATATGATATGTTTATGATTATGCTAAGGGGACCGGAGTTTAGTAGCGCTACACATAAGAATTCTTGTCATCTAAGTTCGGTAAAATTCTTGTGTCTCTCTATGTTTATGAGGATTTCGATCCTATCCTATGTTATGAAAATGATCCATATGCTTTCAAAAGAAAATTATGCTTGGTATACTTACTGGGATTTTATAAATCTCACTCCACGATATTTACCATTTTCAGATAATTGAAGGTTCGAGGCGGTCAACATGGAAGTGGCAAAAGTGGTTAAGATTGATGAGATAATTATGTTGAACTTTATGTAAGAAAATTATGTTCTATTTTTATTCACAAATTAAATTATGGGATTCTAATTATTCTTTTGAATAATTTTACATTACTATTTAAGTCTCGATAATATGATATGAGTCACTTTTAGTGGCACTCGAATGGTCGAAAATTCGGGTCGTCACAGTTGGTATCAGAGCAAGTTATACTTTTTTGTAGACTCCTTAAATCATTTCAAAATATTTCTACAAGAAATTGCAATTAATCTATTTTTAATTTCAGTTAAAGTAATTAATTTTCTTCATATTTTACATCTCTTGGAAAAAAATGTTTATGCATGTACAGTAAAGCAGTAGGTTACTGTTCGGTGAACAGTAACCGGGACACTGTTCACATGAACAGTACTCGTGACGGTCACTGTTCATCATTTAAAAAAAAAAATTTTTGTTCGGTGAACAGTGCGTTTACTATTCAAAAAAAAAAAAAAAAAAATTAACTATTGATTTTGTCGTGATGGAGAAATATGAATGGATATACTTTTAAGTCTCTTATCACTTTAGACCTAACTTTATGTATTTGAAAAATTTTCTTAGTTGTCTAAATTATTATTTAAGTAAATCATTAGCAAATTGTTATTATGAATCAGATTTTGGTCTAATCATTTATGCAAATTTTATTTTGAATAACCAAATTATTTTATTTGGTATTATATTAAATTGGACTCAATCATGTATGAAAATTTTAATTGGGCTAAGTAAATTACTACATGTATTGATAATGTATCAATTGGGCCAAATCTCATGTAAAGATTCAAAAATGGTTAATGAATTTTTTCTAAGAAATAGACCATTATTTAATTATGAAAATTTTGACTCATCAATCCGCTACGCCACCTTCCACGTTTTGACTCCTCGAACCAGGTATGTTATGTATAATAGCAATTACATGGCATTTATGATTATATTGAAGCATGTTAAGTATGAAATATTCATATGTTATGAATCTTTATGTGTTACACATAATATACATGTCAAGTATGATATAAATTGATAGAAGACTCAATTTTTTTTATTCTTTTCAATGTAGAATCATGAGACAGAGAGGATATTTATATGAATTTTGGTGCATATTAAGCTTAGTAAGATTGACTCAATTAGAAATTAAGTTGGGTTGTAACTTTTGCCCAAAATATATGGAATAATATATTAAACAAACAAAATTAATAATGAATTCGTACAATAATTTATCCCTTTATCACTACCTTTGTGTAAAAACAAGGGAAAAACTGTGGATGGTTATTAGTATTTCCTCTTCAAGTTTCAATTTTCGGTTCAATAATTTATCCCTTTATCACTACCTTTGCTTAAAAGCAAGGAAAAACTGTGGATGATTATTGGTACCACTCTTCAAGTTTCAATTCTGAAAAAAAAAAAAAATTCGGAAAGAAAAGAAAGAAAGAGAACGGGTGTTGAGCCTAATGGGAATAATATGACTTAAGAATGATTTTCAAAATAATTGTTGTCCTTGAGTTTAGAAATGATGAACCTTAAATGGACTTTGCATAATTGATTTTAGACATGGCACTAAGTATGAGAAGTCAACAGAAATGATTAGAAATATGTTCAGATTATCTATCATTTAGATTTAATGAGAAATAGCGAGCCAATTTTATGAAGTTTTATGAGATGTTAAGATTATAAGTGGTTTTAATGAGACTTTTATGAGAAGCATTATGAAGTTAGAGATTTAAAGATTTGGTTATTGGGAATTAAGTAATGGATATTATGTTGAGTAAGTGAATTATGCCTCTATATTGAAGAGAAATTTATTATGAACTTTGGCCTTGTGATTAAATTTTGGGAATATGATTTATGACTTATAAATATAAGTATGAGTAATCTTTTGAGCCAATTAAGGTATGGAAGGAAGTGATATTGTGATATTGAAAAATATGATTTGAAATTGTTATGTTGAGGAATTATGAATTGAATTATGGGATATTTTTTGATGATATTGAAGTGTTGGAATCGTTTTCAATATTTTTAGATCGTTGTGATCAAATGTGGAGTTATTTATTATTGTGAGTTATGAAGTATGCTTATGGTTTGGGATAAGTCCAAATTACAAGGGAGACTTTGTCCAGAATTTTATCATTTGGAATTAAGAGCATGATATGATAAGCATCCACTAAAGGAATTAAGGTTAGACATGCAAGTTCATTTACATCACAAACGAGATTTAGTAGATGATAGCAGAGATTTTATTATTTTCTCATAAGGAGAACATACAAAGAGTCACACTGGAAAAGAAATACATGAAACACGCAAAAGCAAAAGAAAGCAACATGGGAAATTCCTCAAATTGAGAGATGTGTTTCCGGAGTAGCCGTATCCTACCACCTCTGACCTTTTGAGGAAATAAAGAAACCTTCAAAGAGGTGTGTTTCGAGAGTAAGAATACTCCGTAATCTACCACCTGGAACCTTTGAGGTACACACAAGATTTAAACATTAAGGAAATCCTAGGAAATTAGAGGGGTGTCTCGAGAGTAAGAATACTCCGTACTCTACCCCCACCTATTCTAAGATTCATAAAGTTAAGTTTACATTAACCGGACTCCATTTTCGCTTGATTCCCCTTCCTTGCGACCAATCTATCTTAACCCCTGCTGGATCTTGTATTGAGATATATGACTGCAGCTTATCCAGTAGTTCATCAATAGTAGGAGCAGAAATAAGGAGCCTTCTGGAAAATGGAGAGATGAATCCCTGTTCCACAGCATAATCAAGAAAGGTTAACAAACCATCAAAGAAATTGTTAACATTCAGAAGCCCAATAGGCTTAGTATGGAGATCTAGTTGAGCCCACGAGGTAATGTTAAAGATTTCTTCTAAGGTACCAAAACCTCCGGGCAGGGCTATAAAGGCATCAGAACCATATAGTATACAAGTTATGCGTTCATGGATGGATAATGTTTGAACTTCATGCCCTCGTGTTTTTCCTGCAACATCTACCAAAGGGACAGGTATGACACCGATTACTTTTGATTTCTCTGAAAGAGCAGATTGGGAAACACAACCCATTAGACCACTGCTACCACCCCCATACACAAGAGTGATACCTTTTTCCCCCAGTTTCTTTCCAAGATCTACGGCCGCTTCTAGATAACTGAAGCCTTTCCCCACTTTTGATCCACAAAATACACAAATAGTTTTGATCTGTCGAAGTTTTGGTGCTTCCATCTTTGATAGTATAGAAGAGAAAACTTACGAAGAAGATGTGATTTTGGGATGCCTGAACTATGAAATATGTTTGACTATTTAAAGCCGGAAAAATTTACTGTTTTTGATTGATTATGAAAAAGTAAAGATTTACTTTTGACAAAATCGGCCAACTTTTGACTGTTTTACCAAAGATATCACCTTTCGGTGATTTATTTCCAGCTTTATCAAAACTCGAGAAAGGAAAATATATTTTATTTCCAAAACGCGTGAAAGAAAACAGCAAAATATTTTAAATGTGTATCAAGAGATTTACCTTATATCATTGTTGAACTGCCAGAAGCCTCATTTTGTAAAACAGACTGGCAAACAGGATCTTTTGCTATTATATTTTGGAGACTATAACGATTTTTGTCCTCGTTAAACTGAGCGTATAAGGAGAGAAGTTCACGTTGCACATAACCACTTGGGTGCGTCTCAAGAGTCAGTCGAATATCATCCAAAGACTCCTTACTCAGTCCACCCTTTATGAATTTGATTTTATCATCCCGATTAGTAGAAGAATATCCTACTGTTTTGCAACGAGTATCACAGTTCCAACGAGCACATTTGTAGCAACCATTCAGCCTTTTTGCTCTTCGTTTCTTTGCGAAGGTGCTTTTGCCTAAACCAGGCATGTGCTTTGGAAATGTCATAGGTAATTCACCAGATAGTCGAACCTTTGCTTCGATCAACCAGCGAACATCTTCTGAAACACCATGAGCCATCAGCAACCTCAATCTTTCGAGTCTTATTCGATAAATTTTCCTCAGATCATTCATTGGAAGACTGGAATAATACTTGTGAATGTTTGTAAGAATGATATCCATGTTTTTGATGGATCTAACCTCTTCCCAGCATGAACTATTTAAAAGCATTAAGGATCGGAGGGAATCCGCGTGATATTGATTCCAGCAAGAAAGCGCGGAATAGAATAATGGAAAAGAGGGAACAAGAGTTTATGCGCCGTTTACTTTCTTGATAAAAGGAAGATTTGATGATGACGGGATTTGAGATATGGAATATTTTCTTGGATTTTTGGGTACTGATATTTTGATATAATAATCAAGGTATAGAAATAATACGGGGATACGTGAAAGTGAAATAAGGATTGTATTGAATCAGGATTAATAAGTTTGTACAAGTGAAAGGAATACCTTACGGGAAATGTTATGATATTTGAGTTAAGAATTTTAATTATTTGGGAGATATTTGTTTATTGAATTTTGCAGAAATTTTGGGTTACAAATATTGGAAAGATAAACTGATGATTATGTTGATATGTGAATAACATGTTTGGATATATTACATAGAGAATATTCAGGTAATCGTTTTAATTATTTTGGGATATTTGGTGATAAGAAGAAATGACAAATTATTATGGTATGATATGTTAGTAAAGATTTATTGAAATTTTAGAGATATTAATACGAATATTTGAGGTTACATGATACTATGATAAGTGACAGGTTACATGAGTACTACAAGATATGATGAAATATCACATACGATTGGAAATTTTCATTTTGAGTTAGAATTTATGAGTAGACACATATGTCTATTATTGATAAGAAAAATACATGTTCTTAAGAAAACAAAGAGATGTATTTAGTAAAAGTCCAGTGGGTTAGATATTATAATGATGAGATTACTAAGAGAAAAAAGAGAAGAGATTCTGATTAAGTGTTCAGAAATCATAAGATCAAGTAAGTTTTATTTCGAGGACGAAATTATTTTAAGGGGGTAAGTTTGTAGCGACCAAGAATTTTTACGCGATTAATAATTATTTTAATAGAAAATCGTGTCGCTACTATTTCACCCATTTTTATTAAGTAACGTCGTGATGTATTCGTATAGCCAAGTCAAGAAATAATCGAGATCGTTCGATTTTAAATTAAATTCCGAATTTCTAAAAATATCTCCATTCTCTTGATTTAAATTATATTAAGTTCAAGTACTTAATTCAATGTTATCCCAATATTTATTTATACAAAAATTATTTTTATTATTGAAATTAAGAAAATATATGCAAGCATGAGAGGTTCCATTATATATAATAATTATGAGAATCTTAATTTAATAAATATGGAAAAGTATATGAATGGTTGATAGACTCCATTATATGTAATCATGAAGAGCATAATATTTGTATAAATATGGAAAAGTATATGAATGAATTATATACTCCATTATATATAAACATGAAGAGCATAATAATTGTATAAATATGGAAAAGTATATGAATGAATTATATACTCCATTATATATAAACATGAAGAGCATAATAATTGTATAAATATGGAAAAGTATATGAATGGTTGATAGACTCCATTATATGTAATCATGAAGAGCATAATATTTGTATAAATATGGAAAAGTATATGAATGAATTATATACTCCATTATATATAATCATGAAGAGCATAATATTTGTATAAATATGGAAAAGTATATGAATGATTGATAAGACTCCATTATATGTAATCATGAAGAGCATAATATTTGTATAAATATGGAAAAGTATATGAATGATTTATATACTCCATTATATATAATCATGAAGAGCATAATAATTGTATAAATATGGAAAAGTATATGAATGATTGATAGACTCCATTATATATAATCATGAAGAGCATATTATTTGTATAAATATGGAAAAGTATATGAATGGTGCTTTACTTTAAGAAAATGATGTGTTAAAATTAATAGAATTGAATGATTATGTTTACAATATGCCAACTTTATACATCTATTTAAACCCATCTCTTTTACACACAACTCTACACATATACACTTATTTCCAACCTCTTGACAAAATCCACAAGTAAGAGAAATTCAAGGTGGTCAAGAAAGTTTTGGTCCATTTACTACTACACTTCATTTTAATCTTTTAAAAGGTAAGTATATCTTATGTTTTTATGAAAAGTAAGTATGTTTTTATGAAAGGTAAATACACCTTATGTTTTTATGAAAAGTAAGTATGTTTTTATGACAAGTAAGTATATCTTATGTTTTTATGAAAAGTAAGTATGTTTTTATGAAAGGTAAATACACCTTATGTTTTTAAGAAAAGTAAGTATGTTTTTATGAAAAGTAAAATACCTTATATTTTTAAGAAAAGTAAGTATGTTTTTATGAAAATTAGATATACCTTATGTTTTTACGAAAATGTTTGGATCATTGCTATGAAATCAATCTCACAAGATTGCTATTGGTCCCATATGATATGTTTATGATTATGCTAAGGGGACCGGAGTTTAGTAGCGCTACACATAAGAATTCTTGTCATCTAAGTTCGGTAAAATTCTTGTGTCTCTCTATGTTTATGAGGATTTCGATCCTATCCTATGTTATGAAAATGATCCATATGCTTTCAAAAGAAAATTATGCTTGGTATACTTACTGGGATTTTATAAATCTCACTCCACGATATTTACCATTTTCAGATAATTGAAGGTTCGAGGCGGTCAACATGGAAGTGGCAAAAGTGGTTAAGATTGATGAGATAATTATGTTGAACTTTATGTAAGAAAATTATGTTCTATTTTTATTCACAAATTAAATTATGGGATTCTAATTATTCTTTTGAATAATTTTACATTACTATTTAAGTCTCGATAATATGATATGAGTCACTTTTAGTGGCACTCGAATGGTCGAAAATTCGGGTCGTCACAAACCAGCTCTACCAACCAACATAAACTCGGTGCCAAGTACTTTCTTATCTTCAGGACACGCGATATGCTTGAAGATCTTCTTGATCATCTGCAACCATTCTTCTACAACTAATGGACCATTCCCACCATCATAAGTGGGCGGGCGATACTTCCTGAATTGCTCGATAATCGGTACTGAGGAACCTGTCGGGACCTGTCTTAAATCTTGCACGGCCTGAAGTAGGTCCCTGATGATAGTGGACTGGGTCGTGAGGCCCTGTTCTGGGTCGGCATGCTCGGTGGTATTACGATCCATTACATGTATATTATTGCGCCCTGCCATGCTCCTTTCAAAATTGAAAACAAAATATGTTGGTAACTTCTCCAGTGAAAATTGTTAAACCAAACATATCATATTATCAACTCCCAGGTGTCTCTTTATGTCGTCATAGAACTTGTTCATTAGGCTTCACTTGTCATATGGGAAAAATATGATAAAATTGCCAATAGATTGAACATCAGTTGTCCTAGCCACAAAATATTGCGTCATCGCACGCGATGCGCGGGTAAGGTACGTGTCCAAGTATTTCTTAGTAATTCCCCCTATTTAACGGTAAGCATCTTAAGAAAACTCGATATAATTCCGTTTCTCTCTTTGAAATAGGTGCCATATCTAAAGTCCACTTATGCAAAGTCCAGTTAGGGTTCTATAGTATTACTCATTTAAATTCGAGGACAAAATATTTATAAAGACATCATTTAAATCATACTAATTTCCCATTATGCTCCAAAACTCATTTCTTTCTTTCTTTCTTATTATTTCGGATACTAATTTTCTAATTCTTTCTCATCTTCTCATTCTTTCTTGTCTAAATCTCAAACATTTATTTCTCAAGTATTTGAAATAAATAAGATGAATATGCTAAACTTCTTTACCTTCGGAGTAGGCAGATAGAATGATGGCAGTGGCAAAAGTCGTCAAAACATTTTTTTTTATTATTTAAAAAAAAAATCTCTTAGAAAATTTTGCAAGTCTACAGAAACATACACCTTGCTCTGATACCAAGCTGTGACGCCCCAAGTTCCGTAAAGCCCGGGCCGCCACGTCGTCTCGTCTTATGCAAATAAAGCATATAAGTTATGACATGCATAACATAAATTTCTCTTCTTATCTCATAAGAGATTCTTTTTTCTTGTCTCATGCAATTAAGCATATAAATCACATAAATCCACATAACACATGCAATTATAATATAAATAAATTAGTGGGGGCGAGTCTACCTTAATTTATCTTGAATCACGTAAAAAGTGGAGCGGGAAGTAGCCTCAATCTCTCAATCGTCCACACGTTTCGTCTATCCAAATTATGAAATAAAGCTTTGAATTAGTAATTCGAAATTTTTTAGGGTTTTAAAATGATAAAGTAAAATTTAGGGACTCGATGGGAATTTATTAAAATTGAAAATAAGAGTTTAGGGACTGAAATAAATATTTTGAAAATAGTGCGGCTGATTAGAAACATTTTAAATCTGCAGGGGCTGAATTATAAGAAATCTTTAAAACTGAAAGGACTGAATTAAAACATTTAGACTAAAAGGACTGAAATTAAACTATTCAAAACTTGAGGGACTAAAATAAGAGCTTTATAAAATTTGGGGGCTAAAACAGGCATTTAATAAAATCATAATATATATATATATACACACACACACAAAACATATCCCTCATTTTGAAAATCACAGAGGTATGGAGAGAGAGAGGCTGGCGACGGGATGGAGGGCGACGGTTCCAACTTTCGGTGGAAAAAAAATGGCGACGACGTCACCGTCGTGTGGTGGCGCAAGTACGTGGGGAAGGGAAAGGTTTTGGGCCTGGGTTTGGTGTGGTTTGTGATGCGAAAACACGGCCAAATCGCGGCTGGAAGGTCCAGCCGCGATTTGGGAGCTTCGCCGGCGAAAATCTGGCAGCGAAGGTAAGTGATGGTCTCATGGTTTGATTTGAGTTGGGCAGTGGCGGTGGGTAGTGGTTCGATTCTGGTTTGTTGTTGTCTGGGTGGGGTTCGCCGGTTGTGGGGGTGCTACAGGTGGTGGTGGCTGTTTGGCTGTAGTTGGGAGCGATGGGCTTGATAGCTCGGTTGGCTATGGAGGTTTCGAATATTGGAAGTGGTAATGCTTGCGGTGGTGGTGCTTGAACGTGAAGGTGGTGATGAAAGGGCAGCAAAAATGGTGGATGTGGCGGTGATGTTGGTCAAGCTGTGGTTCGGTTGGGAGCGATGGCTTGTTTGGCCAAATGGTTGCTCAAGATTTAAACGAGCAGTATGTGGTAGGTCGTTCGGCTGGTATGTAGGATGGGTGGTGCTGAGTACGTCAACTTGCTTGCAGATTGTTGAAGGATTGGTGATGAAGGTGGAGTTTCAACAGAGGAGTAGCCATGGTGGAAGAGGAGAAGTTCTTACCTCAGAATTTCTTTGGCTGCATGAGCTGAGCTGTGAGGGAGAGAATTGAGTGATCTGAACAGTAATGTGTTATGCCACAAATTTCTAAGTTGGTAAGTGGGCCAGCTTGGGCTACAGAATTTATAATTGGATTGAAAATATTCAAAATTGGATTACGTAATTTTTGACCCAAAATAGCCAAATATTGGACTTAATAAATTGGACTCAAAATTATTACATATTTGGATATTTAAAATAATAAGGAATTCGATACTTTAAATTATTTGAGAATTGGGCTCGATTTGGAATAAGTTAAATTTTATTTTTACAATGGCTAGACGAACACGCTTCACATTTAAAAGTAAAAATGTTCGGGGTTAAATCTTAGCGACACATTTTTTTTCTCGATAAAAACGATTTTATATTACTTAAAAATTCTCCGTCGCTACAGAAGGGGACTTTTTATTTCATATCGTCTTGTTTATCATTTTTCCCAAACTTGTAACGTTGTTCTAATTTCTTATTTTGATTGTTGGGCATTTATGAAGTTTTATATTAAATCAATGCAACGATTTATTTGATTAAGGCCATGTCTTATATTTTGTGGTGTTGACATTTCCTATATTGAATGATTGGATCCGTAGTTGTCTTGTTGTTCAATTCATAGTAGCAATTGGAAATTTTGTATTCCCATTGAAAATCCAACCTAGGTTAATCAATACGAGCTTGTGTGATTGATAATCTTGTTCATCATATTTCTTCTAAAATATGTCTAGTCATTGCATTGAACCTAAAGAGCTTATTTTAGGTTATCCAATATCTAGGGTTTGATTAGAGAGCTTATTATAATTGAACATAATTAAGGAAGAATCAGAGTAGTAAGAGCTTATTAATTACTTACGGGTGATAAATCAAGGGAGTAATTGGACATGCATTACTTGGGAATTGTTAACATTGTGATAGAATACAACCGAACCTGAGTACTGGAATTCCTTAATATTTGAATTTTATTCCAACGAACTTTAATTGTTTATTTTATTATTCAATTCAATTACAAACATTCGAACTCAAAACCCCCCTTTATGATTCTAATTGACAAGACACTATGTTAGTACATGTTCCTCGTGGGATCAATCCTTGCTTCCATTACTATATTCTTAGTAATAGCAAATGAGGAAATTTAATTTAATTTTGATGCATCACGACAAGCATCAGAATCAATTGATACTAAATTCAAGATTCAAGATTTCTCAACAACAAAGAAGAATTTATACTTCCTGGTCATGAATTATATTATATCTTCTTGTAATATCTTATACCACGTTTCTAGGCTAGAAGTTTATGTTAGAATCATGATGAAACTTTACATTCTAGATTTCATATTTTGATTGTTATTTAATTTATGCAATTTATGAGTTTTAGCAATTAATTCCAATTTTCATGCATAATTATGTGTACAGTAATTATATGATTGCTGTGGCATTTTCTTAAGTTTGAAATATTAGGATTACGTTGTACATATTCTAATTGTCATAAAGTTGGATGGGGTTAGAAATATACCCATATACTTTGTTATCTATAATACAACTTTTTATTTTACGTGCTTTCTTGAAATTCACGTAATTTTTATGTTGAAGCCATGATGATTTATTTAATTGATAATTATTATTGTTAATAAATTTCCTTATCTTGTAGTGGAAGGACTTGGACACCGTCTCGATCAATGTGCCAATCAAAAAGTTTATAAATTGTTTACGTGCAATTCTAAATCTAACTGTTTATTTTATTTGTTAAGCTCTAATTTCTATTTTTGTTAAGTTGTTAGTGGCCTAGAATGCATTAAATTGAATTAGGGAAATAGTTTAGTGGCAATTTGATATTCATTTAAGTTTAGTGACTGTTTTGCAATTTACCTGCTTTTGAAGCTACTCGGTTACTTTATGCAAATATATGTTACTTGAGGAAATGTTCAAGCATGCATATCATCATTTTCATTGCATTGAAAAACCATCATTGTTAACAAATTTGGAAAGTCAAATATTTTTAAATGAATGCAAGTTTGTTCAAAAGACGTGTATCCCAAGTTTTTTTGAAAGAATCGGTGCACTTATATGTCATGAAAGGTGAGAGTTGGAAATGGGACATGGGGGACCAGCGTACCTAATCGAAAGTAAAAATGCATGTACTGCATTGCAGTGGAGAGAACATAAAAAATTGAAAGTACCGCATTGCGGTGGAGTAAATCTAGTTCTAAATAAGAATTGCCCACTGCATTCTGATTAGCTAGGAGATACACGAAGTGAGCTTACGATGGAAATTAAGCAAAAGTTTTTGAGAAATAAAGTGAAAGTTTTGACAAGAAAAAGCGGAAGCTTTGAAATGTTAAAGGAAATGGGAATACATTTTGAAAGTGTTTAAAGCATTTCATATCATAACCAAGCATAATGTGCGCAAAGTTTGCTTGCTGAGCTTTATAGGTCACCCTCCCTTTTTCTCCCATTTCAGGTGATGAAAGTAGATAATCTGAATAGAGCATTTATGGGAAGATTCAGGTAGCACCCTCATTTATTCTTTTTATAAAATAAATTTAAATTTGAATTTACTTAAGTTTTTCATTGATTATTTCGTTATTTGTTCATTATTAGAATTATTTGTTTGGAGTTAGTTTTAAATAAGTTATGGTATCGTATTAGCGGTTAGATTATCTCATGTTTCATTTGTTAGATCTTATTGATTTGAAATTGTTATGTTGAGGAGTTGGGAAAATAATTGTGGAGTTGGAAATTGATTTTGGGTATGTTGATGTATTGATGGAGTTTTGATTTGTTGTTTTTAAATTGCTTTTTTTGGTTGTGATTTTCTTTACATGTTGCAATTTACTACTTTTGATGTTACTCGTTTACTTTATGCAAATATGTGTTAGTTAAGGGAATGTTCAAGCATGCATGTCATCATGTCATTGCACTGAAAATTACATTGTCATCGAATTTGGAAAGTGGAATGTTTTCAAATGAAAAATGTGTAAAAGTGCAAGTTTGTTTAAAAGATATATATCCCAAGTTTTTTTTTTTTTTTTTGAAATAATGGGTGTACTTCTATGCCATGAAAGGTGTGAGTGGGAAATGGGGTGCGGGAGACCGACGTACCCAACTGAAAATAAAAATGAATATACCACATTGCAGTGGAGGGAACAAAAAAAATGGTCGTATCGCATTGTGGTGGAGTGAAAATGAATTTACTGCATTGTAGTGGAGTGAATCTAGTTCCAAATATGAATTGTCCACTGCACTCTGATTGGCTAGAAGATACACCAAGTGATCTCACGATGAAAATGAAGTAAAAGTTTTGGGAAATGAAGTGAAAGTTTTGACAAGTTAAAATGAAAGTTTTGAAAGGTTAAAGTAAACTGGGGATACATTTTTCAAAGTGTTTAAAGCATTTCATGTCATAATATCATGTGCATGAAGTTTGCTTGTTGAGCTTTATAGCTCAACTCTCCCTTTTTTACCCATTTTAGGTGATGAAAGTAGATGGTCTAATTTTTTTTATTTTTTTTTTTGGAACTAGTTTTAAATAAGTTATGGTATCATATTATTTGTTAGATTAAATCTTATTTCATTTGTTAGAACTTATTAATTTGAAATTGTTATGCTAAGGAGTTGGGAATTGAGTTTGGTTATGTTGATGTGTTGATGGAGTTTTGATTTGCTGTTTTTAAATTGTTATCGTTGGTCATGAGGGTCCTCTACAGGTTGGCTAAGTCCAATTTATAGAGGAAGTTCTGCTAAAATTTCTGTAGAATTTTACAAATAAAATAAAAATTTTAATTTTTAAAAATATTTATTTCCGCATTTAAAATGAAGGGAATTTAACAAGTCTATGCTTAGGATTTTAAACTTGGGATGTTACATTATCTTTCAAAGTGTCTATAAAAATTTAATGTTTTTTTTAATATGTTCGTTGTTCAGTAATATTTCGCGATGCGAAATATCTCCACAAGTGTATGGATCACGAAAAGTAATAAAGTGGACCTAAGAGTTTGGATTATTGTCCCACGAAGACTGCTACTAAGTACCGAAATATTTTATTTCCTAAACCTATTTGAACGAACGAAAGAATTTTGATATTTTAAACTGAACTAAGAAAATTAACTAAAGAATTAAAATTGCGAATTGTGTTTGCTTTTAAAAATGATTGTCCAATTACCAGATTTATTACCTCGATATAAGTTATTAACTCACCTCTCGAATTATGAAAATAACTCATTATATCATGAATTGGTGATCAAGCGACTCAAACATTAAAAGAATAATAAATCAATACATGCAACGAAATTGTTAAAACAATGGAATTTGGAATTAAAATAATAAAGTTAGGCTACATCGTTCTTTCCAACATTTAATTTAGTTACACATCATATTTAAATAAAAATAATAATAAAATAAAATGTTCATGAAAAATAACAAAGAAGAATGGAAAGCTTGTACCAAGAATCAATTCTTCATGTGTTCTTCCAATCTCACCTCTTGCTTTGCTCCAATCTCCCAAGAATTTTACGTGGAAATCCCAAAATTATGATGTTCTTAGGTGAGGCAAAGATCCTTCTTTTTTTTTTCGTACCTCACAAGTTATATTTTTAGGTATTGGAGGTCAAAGAGGTTGAAAACCTATTGAAAATCGCGAGAAAATATGTCCCGAAGCCCAGTCGGACGACCATGAGATCACGCGGTAGAAATTTTAGCGATCACATGGACATGTATAAAACCTTCGAGTAGAAATTTTTTACTATCGCGCGATTGTGCACCTTTGAGGTGTCGCGATCGGGTGGTTATATGTTACCATGCAATTTTCCACTTTTCCCATTTGTATGAGTAGGTCCCTGGATTATAATTGCGTCTCCAACCTCAACTTTCAATTGATGCAATTTAATCCCAATACTTTCAAGTCTTCTCAATTTGCTCGTTTCAGCTCTCAACTACTTCAATTGGGTCCTCCAACTTTCAATTTATTCATTTTGGCACCATGCATGATTCCCGGTTGTTGTCATCACCTCCTCGATTGCTCAAATAAGCTCCAATTAGCATCCAGTTGTGCATTTTTCCCATTAATTGCTTCATTCTTCATCTTTTGAGATATTTTCTGAAATGTAAACAAATAAATACAAATTAAATAGAAATTATTCTAAAACAAAAATAATTAATTCTAATTTAGACATTCAAGTAAGTGTAAAAATGAACTTATCAAGTACCTCCAAACTATAATTATTGTTCGTCCTCAAACAATGTGAAATAAAACTAATGAATTAAACTAACAAGTAGCAAGTATTTTTTCGTGTCAACATGTTTACCATACACTTTAATAATCCAAATCAATTCACAATTCAGGCAGAGTTATGAAAAACAAAGTAGAATTAATCTAGTTATATCATGCCAGATTTTCAAGTGTGTGTGGATAGACAATGTCAAATGTAAACTCATGCAAAAATATGCCAAACAATGTGTAGCTCATTATGAATAATCAACCCAGAATGCCATGTGGTCAACCTAATGAATCTATTGATTTTCCTTTCAACGCTCATGAATGATCACAACTCCCTACTTTTCTCTCACATCCCTGGTTTTTATTTTATGTGGTTTCTCATGTTCTTTACTTTTTCCACACAAGATAGTCAGAATTAGAAATATGCATGCATAACAAATCAAAAGTAAGCAATCCCCAATTTCACACCATTTATCTCCACAGTTATAGTCAACAAAGCTTATGCCAAACAATTCTTTTTACGGACGATTTTTTTTCTTTTTCTATCATGTCATTGTCTCTTACCATCTTGTGCAATGCTTTTCTCATTTTCTTTCTATGTGACCCTCGTAGCGAGCTTTGGGTAGGTGACTCCCAAGCCAGAAGAATTTAGGGCACCAGGTTCAGAGTACCCCTCAGACTTAATTTCAAGAGTCACAAAGGTGATAAAGAAAAGTTAAAGATGTTTGATTGTCTTATGTGTAAGTTCACTCCCCGTACTTTTTTCTAATTGACCCTTATAACGAGCTTTGGGAAAATAGCTTCCAACTCAGTTGAGTTTAGGGTACCAGGCTTCAACACCCTTACAAGTATACTTGCTTGAGTAAAAAAGGCTTTTGAAGATTAGAATAAGAACTTCAACCTTTTTCTTTTCTTATGCTCGTTATGGTTTATACCCATTGACCAAACTGTTTTAACTAGAGTGCAAAACCAAGACCCACAGACCTCCAACCCATCAAACATGCACATTTTAACCATTCTACCCCTAAACTTGTCTTTTGAGCACGTTTGGTTCTATTTTAGGTATAGGATGTCTACTAATCTAAGTTTAGGGATTATCAAGTCATTCCTAATTTCAATGTTGCATAAGTTTTCCTCACATATATTAAACAAATCAATACAAAAGTGATAATCCAACAATAGCTATGTGCGCAATGAAGATGAAATCTAGCAAGTCATAACTAGTTCATAAAATTCAAGTTTTCATGTTGTCTAAGATCCAAGCCAATGCAAAATTTGATTCATACTACATCCTAAGTAATAAACATGTTAACAAAATTTTCAAAATGTTCATTTTTTTAAATATATATATATCCCAACAAAATTGAATGAAAGCATAGAATGAATAGCATTTATATTGAAGCAATTTGCATAAATGAGAATTTTCACCCCCAAACTAGAAAGAAACACTGCCCTCGGTGTTTTTCAAATAGATGTAACAATGTAAAACAGGACAAAAATGAGAGAACTAGAACTTCCCCAGTGTAGAGGGTTTGTTTCTTTGATTTGAAGCTTCTATTTGGTTGCACTTGGATGAATTTAACCCTTTCTTTACATTGCTCAACTTGGTTTGAGGTGGTTTGGTTTTTGTTTTCCTTGCAAAACAAAATATAAGTAACATTATAAGTCATAATCATTAATAAGAAACTGTGCAAGTTCCAACCAATACCCCCAAACTAATGAAAAGGCATTTTCATGAATCTTAAAAAATGGTCGGCCACACATATTCAAGCCCTGACATCACCTAGAAAAACACAAAATTTCCTGAGCCATCTTTTGACATGTTAAAGTTCACAGCATGATCTACAACATATTAAAAATTTACATTGTTTAGAGTTCGACCAGGTCATGAAAAACTAGTGAGGAGTAGGTGACGTAAAGCAGTTTTCAGGTACAATGGCCTGCAATGACCTTGTAATGGGGATGCTATGAGGCTAACTTGGTTTTCATGAATTTCGTGCAATGTATTGAACCAAATCATGAACTAAACATACACAATCAATAATAAACACATGATGAAGATACATGGTTGGACAAATTTCTCAAGTTTGCACAAAAATGTTTTTGTTGCATTCCTTCAAACACTTAATGTGCATTGTCAAAACCAAAGAATATGCATAAAATTGGAAACATGGATGAAATCGAATTTTTCACCTATTAAAGCACAAACCACATTCACCAACAACTAACCTAAGTCCATTCTTCACAACTTACAATTTCAAAGTTCTAGAACTCAAAGAAAATTTCACAATTTTGATTAAACAATGATTTAAGTGAAGAACCCCATACCTTTTGTTAGATTTGAAGAGATAAAAACAAGGTATATGATGCAACTAAGTGTTGATGACATGCTTAAAAGATGAAAGATCAATTCTGGAGTGATTTTGGGGAAGAAAACGGCTTTGGGAAGTTTAAAAGTGAAAGAATGAAGTTAAAAGCATTAAATCTGCAGTTACTGTCTTCAAGACAGCTGCGTGATCATGTGGTAGAAGGACCAGTGATTGTGTAGTGTAAAACTGTGGCAAAATTTGTTTTTAAATTAATTTGCACGATCTCGTTCTGAACCGCAAGCACATGGGTCGTGCAAGTAATAAAGTGGACGTGAGTCCAAGTATTGATCCCATAGAGATTATTGTAAATTGTATTTTAGACTACAGACCTTAACCAGAACAAGAAAAGCTTTGAATTTGGGAATTTTGAATTGAAAGTTAGACTAAAGATTTAAACTAAAAAAAAATAAGAAAATATGATTTGTTAAAACCATGAGATGAATATGTTAGAATTATGAATCCACATTAATCATATCAACCATGTATTTGACTTAAACATTTCATAAAAATGTATGAGTATTGAAAATCCGTGTTCCCATAGTTATTTATGCCCCCTTTCGAACAATGCATAAACACATTTTCCTACAAGAGACTAGCCTATATTTCTATGACCAATCCAAACATGCAGAAAAGCATTAACAATTTATGAACACTTTTTAGGACAACACGAAGCATATGGGTATATTTCTATCCCCTATCGGACTTCGTGACAATTAATCAAGGTCTAATAAATTCCTACTCTTTCGAACATAGAAATCTATCACAAACATCAATGATTATATGTCCACAATCATAGATGATAATAAAAACATAATTAATTACATCAAACTCATAAATTGCATAATATAAATGTGAAGTCAAAACGTGGAATCAATAAATTAATGCTTCATCACAATTCTAACAATAAAATTTCTAGCCTAGAAACATGACTAAAGATAAATTGCAACAATGATAATTGGAGTTCAACACCTTTTTCATCATGTTGTAGAAGAATCTTCAATCATGACCCAATTGGTTCCTTGAGAATTTCACAACCCTTCGGGATCACCTTTGACAAGTTTGGAACCCTTAATTTTGTGCCCCAAGTCTGGTGTGTGTGTGTGTGTGTGTGTGTGTGTGTGTGTGTATATATATATATATATATATATATATTCACGAAAATTAGGTTACTTGGGGGAGAAAGAATGCTGAATTCCACGTAAAAAGCCCAGCTGATGCCCAGAATGTCTACCGTTCGACCGCACGGTTATGAATGTTGCGATCGCACGCCTCTGCAGGTTAGCTTTAGTTGCCGATTTTTACTCCGAACTGCAATTTTCGTCTTTTAAGTGCTACAAGTTGGTCCATGTCTTTTAATTGCATAGCAAATCCTCCAATTTCTGATTGATACAATTGACTTCCTGAACTTTTGATTTCTTCCAAATTTGGTTTCTTCTTCAATTTTCTTCCAATTGGCCCTTTGACACTTTTATCATTCAATTGATTGATTTTGGCTTAAATTCCATTGTCTTCTCGACTTTGGGTATTCTTGAAATATAAACAAATAACAACTAAATAAATAGCAAATATTCTTAAACAAACATATACAATTCTTCTTTTAAGATAGAAATAAGTGTATAAAATACAATTATCAACACCCCAAACTAGAACTATAGTTTGTCCTCGAACAAAATAAAATTAAACTATATAAAAAAATGCAAATAAAAATTGTTTTTTGTTTCATCAACTTATTTACCACGCGCTTCAACAATCCAAATTGACAATTCACTTTTTAGAGAGGAAATATGAACAACATAAAAATTATTTTCATTCATCCGATGCTCAATTTCATTGTGTGTGTGAATAGCCAAATATTGAATGCAAACTCATGCAAAAATATACATGACACTGTGTGATTAGTTATGCAGATATGAGCTCGAATCCCATGTGGTCAACAATGAATTTCTTTTGATTTTCCTTACACTCTCATGGATGATCACAACCTTACTGTTTTTCTCTCATATCCCGAGGTCTTTCCTATTGATGTAGTTTCTAAATATATATAAATTGCATTTTTCACACAAGGCAGTTAGGATTAGACAAGTATGCATAACAGACCAAGAATAATTAACAAAGCGTTAGGGATTTCAATCAACAAAGCTTATATCATTTTCATTCCATTTTTCTTTTATTGGATGACTTTTTCTTTTAATGTTCTTGTCTTTTACCATCTTTGTGCAATCCTTTTCTTACTTGCTGATGAGATCCTAGTCGGGGAATCTCGTCAAACAACGCGGAATAACGAAATTAAAACCTAGGAAAGATCTAAATCAGATTTAAACACGAAATTAAAATACTGGAAAGATAAAATTGACGATAGGACCTTAACCCAAGATTCACGACGCAAGAAATTGACGATGCGGAATCGAGATCCAAGGTTTTCGAAACATCACAAGGACTTGTCAATTTCCTTGATAAGATTCTAAATTGGAAACGCCACAAATATTCTCGCGAATATTTGATAAGTCAACGCCACAAATATTTCACAATATTTGATAAGTTGGATTTGTTCTCGAAGAACACAAAAGGGACTCCTCAACCTTTTAATTGGAGAAAACTCTCTCAACTTTATTAATCTCAAAACTCAAACTAAACTGTTTTTTTACAATCATGGAAAAGAATATATATAAGCAAAATAACCTAATTGCTAATTTACTCAAAATAGAATTCTAATTAGACTAAAATTCTAAAATAGGAAAATAACTAAAAATTATAAAGGAAACAAAATAATTGAAATTCCCGCAAAATCTGGCCCGCTCCTCAGTTACGGCCGTGAAGAATATATTTACGGCCGTAAAGCCTTCTCTGGTCCAAAACTGTTTTACGAATTACGGCCGTAACTTTAAGACTTACGGCCGTAAGCCTGGTTCTGCTGAAATTCTGCCTTTTCTCTCGATAGTTGATTACGACCGTGACAATAGCTTTTACGGCCGTGATTATATGCGTTACGGCCGTGAAGGATCTCCATTACGGCCATAATGACCTTTCTGCACAAATAATTTTGATCCCTTGATTTGGCCTGATCCGTCCCTCTTCTCGGCTCGACCCCAACATGGAACTTACTCCGTTTTGCACGTAGATCATTATCATATTGCCGATGGCTCGACTTTGCCCTTCGATGCCTGGTCCGGATCATATCATACTCCCTCTCTTGAAAAGGATTCGACCTCGAATCCAAATTTGGTCGGCTTTTCGAACTCCTTCTGCTTTTCTGGGCTCGATGATCATGTTTATACCTTGTGCTTGCTTTCAACATTTTGGATTGCCCATTTTTCTCCTTCAACTTTCTCGGCTTTTTGGGCTGCTCATTTGAGCCAACAAGTTTCTTTCCTGATTTAAGCTCATGGTTTGACTCCGGTACCTCTAAAACAGATTTTAAAGAACTGGGGAGGGGTGTGTTAGCGTGGGTAAGTGCGAATAGACTCATTTTTGTGGTAGACTCCCTTTTCTTTTCTTTTTTGCACTCAGTCTCTCCTTTTTCTGAGGTTTGAACCTCAACCCTCTTTTCTTTATTTTTCACTCCCTCTCCATTTTCTGAGGTCGTGGCCTCAACTCTCTTTTCTTTAATTTCCACTCCCTCTCCTTTTTCTGAGGTCGTGGCCTCAACTCTCTTATTTTTCCCCTCAAACTCATTTTTCACCTTCAATTGATCTTTCAAGGCTTCAGTTGGAGATAGTGGCATTAGAGTAAACTTTTTTCCCCCTTTTACCAAGATGTATCTGTTCGTATACCCATCATGTAGCACAGTCCTTTCATGTTGCCAAGGTCTCCCCAACAGTATATGACTAATTTGCATTGGCACTACGTCACAAATTACCTCATCTGAATACCCACCAAAAGAAAATGCCACTAAAGTCTGTCTCTTCACCTTAACTTCCCCTAACTCAGTCAACCATTGTAATTTATAAGGCGTTGGATGTTTCGTTAAAGGTAAGCCTAATTTTTCCACCAACATTGTACTAACTACATTAGTACAACTTCCCCCGTCAATCACCAAGCTACAAACTTTTTCATCCACTAAGCATCTAGTGCGAAAAATATTATCTTTTTGCTCATCCACGTTACCCACAACATCCACTTTACGTCTAATGCTAAGAGCACGCCTATCAATAATTGACTCATCCACCATAATACATTTTGCCCCTTCACTATCACATCTAACCTTTTTGCGTGGACAATCAAGTACAATGTGACCCCGTTCCAAGCATTTAAAGCACTTAATATTTTTATCCTTAAGAGGCTTGGAATCAGAATTATTTTTACCTTTGGTTGTCGGTTCCTCCCTCCTTTTGTGAACATGATCACTACTCTCCCGTTTTGATGTCTCTTTTCGCTTCAATGACCTTTCATCCATCCCACCTCCGTACCTAGCATGACATTCATGCTTACCAATCCTCCTAGCCATAGAGTCTGCCCGCGATTGCTTCTTTTTCAATTGGGTAATCATCGCATCTCTTTTATCCATCCTAGCCATTACCTTCTGAAATTTTGCTTGCATCTCTGCCAATAATTCAACACCCTGCTCCAATACCCTATTCCTCTTTCGAGGCGTTTGTTGTCACCTATTGATGAAGATCTCTCCCCGCGAGACATGGAAATTTGGAATATGGGAAAATTCGGAATATTTGGGGAATATTTGGGATTTTCGGATTTTTTTTTTATAATCAGCCAAAGAATTGGACTACGAGTATGGCAGAAAAAACGAAACTGGATTTGGACGAAAAACGAACAAGAAAAATACTTTTGAATTTTTTTAGACTGACTCTTATGGATCAAACTGAAGAAAATTATGACTGACACGAAGAACACGAAAAAAGTCAAGAAAATCAAGAAACGCAAGAATCTGAAATAGATCCAAGCTCTGATACCAGATGATGAGATCCCAGTCGGGGAATCTCGTCGAATAACGCGGAATAACGAAATTAAAACCTAGGAAAGATCTAAATCAGATTTAAACACGAAATTAAAATACTGGAAAGATAAAATTGACGATAGGACCTTAATTCAAGATTCACGACGCAAGAAATTGACGATGCGGAATCGAGATCCAAGGTTTTCGAAACACCATAAGGACTTGTCAATTTCCTTGATAAGATTCTAAATTGGAAACGCCACAAATATTCTCGCGAATATTTGATAAGTCAACGCCACAAATATTTCACAATATTTGATAAGTTGGATTTGTTCTCGAAGAACACAAAAGGGACTCCTCAACCTTTTAATTGGAGAAAACTCTCTCAACTTTATTAATCTCAAAACTCAAACTAAACTGTTTTTTTACAATCATGGAAAAGAATATATATAAGCAAAATAACCTAGTTGCTAATTTACTCAAAATAAAATTCTAATTAGACTAAAATTCTAAAATAGGAAAATAACTAAAAATTATAAAGGAAACAAAATAATTGAAATTCCCGCAAAATCTGGCCCGCTCCTCAGTTACGGCCGTGAAGAATATATTTACGATCGTAAAGCCTTCTCTGGTACAAAGCTGTTTTAGAATTACGGCCGTAACTTTAAGACTTACGGCCGTAAACCTTGTTCTGCTGAAATTCTGCCTTTTCTCTCGATAGTTGATTACGGCCGTGACAATAGCTTTTACGGCCGTGATTATATGCGTTACGGCCGTGAAGGATCTCCATTACGGCCGTAATGACCTTTCTGCACAAATAATTTTGATCCCTTGATTTGGCCTGATCCGTCCCTCTTCTCGGCTCGACCCCAACATGGAACTTACTCCGTTTTGCATGTAGATCATTATCATATTGCCGATGGCTCGACTTTTCCCTTCGATGCCTGGTCCGGATCATATCACTTGCTTTCTATATGACCCCTGTAGCTTACTTTAGGTTGGCAGCTCCCAACTCAATTGAGCTTAGGGTATCAGGTTCAGAGAACCCCTCAGACTTAATTACCCGAGTCAAAAAGGCTTAAACAAAAAAGTTAAATATGTTTTAGCGTCTTATGTGTAAGTCCATTCTCCGTACTTGCTTTCTAGTTGATCCCTATAGCGAGCTTTAGGTCGGCAGCTCCCAACTCAGTTGAGCTTAGGGTATTAGGTTCAGAGAACCCCCTCAGACTTAATTACTCGAGTCAAAAAGGCATTTGAAGAGTGGAATATGACCTTCAGCATTTTTCTATTTTTATGCTGGTTATGGTTTATACTTGTTAATCAAAACCACTTACACTAAAGATGCAGAATTAAAAACTTCAGATCATCAATGCCTACTCATACTAACCTTCCCACCCCATCTACATTTCAGATCAGGATCTAATTTCTTAAGGTTTGGGATTTTTCAGTCAATTCTATGTTCAAAGTGCACAAGTTGACCTCCATCCTTTCTTTTAAATCTTGGTAAAAGTGATTTATCTTCGGTCATGTGCTTTGAGCAACCACTATCCAAGAACCAGTTGCTCTTTACTTTTGTTGATACCTATAAAACATGACTTAATTTTTGACTTCTTGGTACCCACACAATTTTGGGTCCTTGATAGTTAGGTCTAGTAGTTCCTTGAACCCTATTTTGCCTTTCTTCAAAGTGTAGTTTCTTTTTTACTAAACAATTAAAAGCTACATGTCCACTTCTATTAAAAAAGCTACATGTAGTTGAGGTTTTGACAAAAGTATTTTGATGAAAGGAATAAGAAGTAGAGGCTTTAACGAAAGTGTTTTTGGTAGATTTTAGTTTCAAAAATGGTTTGTACCCAATTCCTCCTTTATCAAAAACACATTGTTGTTTATCAAGCATTAGTTCAAAATTTTTCTTGCCTTGAGTGAATTTGTGAACAATGTATATTAAATCTAAAACTTTCTCTTTTAGGGAGAGGTTTTCTACAATCCAGGCATTTTGATCATCATTCTTCTTTTCAATAGCCTTTTGTTTTTCCAAATTCTTTTTGGCTTCATTTTTCAACAAAATGTATTGCTTTTTAAGTGTGGAATGTTTTAAAACAAGTTTTTCAAAAGCTTTAATAATTTCTTCATATGAGGTAGATAATTCATCATAGGAGGGAATGTTATTTGTATTTACCTCATCTTCAATAGCCATGAATTATATGTTTGCAACTTCATCTTGACTTTCACTTTCCTCTTGCTCATCATCACTATCATCCCAAATAGCTTGTAGAGATTTCTTTTTGAGGAATCTTCACGTGTTGGGACATTCAGTTCTTTTGTGACCGGGTTTGTCACAATCATAGCAAACAATCTTTTTCTCTTCTCCCTCGTCTTCTTTCTTTCGAAATCTACGGTTGTTGCGAAAGGCTCTCCACTTTTTGACAAGGAGAACATGATCATTGAGTTCCTCATCACTCTTGTTAGAGTTTGAGGCTTCTTCATCATTTGATGACTTTAAGGCAATTTGTCTCCTACGAGGATCCTTCATTTCTTCCTCTTTTGCTTTTCTAGACTTTTCTTTTGTTTCAGCATGATTTAGCTCATATGTCATCAATGTTCCATAGAGCTCTTCCAAGGGATATGTGTTGACATCTTGGGTGTTTTCTATCAACATCCTCAGTAAACTCCAATCTTTCAAGAGAGACCTAAGCATTTTGCTAACAAGTTCACCATTAGAAAATTTTCGATCAAAGCCCATAACAATATCGGTAAATCTAGTAATCATGCTAGTAATGGGTTCATCTTGTTTCATGAAGAAATTTTCAAAATTTTTATACAAAACATTTATCTTAGTTTTTTTTAACTTTATTTGTGTCCATGTGTGTGACTTCTAAAGCATGCCAAATATCGTGTGCGTAATCACGTGTGCTAATACGATTAAATTCATTAATGCTAAGTGCACAATGGAGAAGATTATTGGCTCTAGAATTTAAAGATAATTTCTTTTTATCATCCTCATAATATTCTTCCTTAGGTTTTGAAATAGTTACATCTGATTTTCCATCAAATTTAATAACCTTAGTAAGCTCAAGAGGACTGGATTCAATAACATCCCAAATATTATAATAAATGGATTGAATAAATATCATCATCCTAGTTTTCCAATAATTATAATTAGTACCATCAAACAATGGAGGACGATTAGTAGAATGACCTTCAATATTTTGGTTAGCCATAACTCTAGATTGTAAAATCTAAATGAAACAGTTCCTAAGCTCGGATACCAATTGATAGCCAAGATAAACTAACCAAGAGGGGGTGAATTGGTTTTACGAAACTTTTTCAATGAATACTCTTAAGTTTGATACAATTAATCAATTATGGACAATAAATAATTAGGAGCACTAAACTTATCAATGTAATGAGATATAGATAAAAGAAATAAGAAAATATACCAAATGCTACAAAATAAAGAAATTGCACAATTATGAAATAATGAAATAAATACTAGTGCAATGGAAGTAAGTAAAAAGTGATAAGAGAGTACAAACAATGATTTAAGGAGATTCAATCAACTAACGTGATCTATGTCCTCCATTACCGAGCTCTCCGTCAAAAGTAAGGACAAATCCACTATATTGATAACTTACAACAAGGAGTATCGAATCCTTAAGTGACTGTAACAAGGAGCACTTATCCTTAGGTGACTTTACAATAAGGAGCACCTATCCTTTACAATCGAGTTTTCACAAGGATCTCGAAACCATAAACAAAATACAAAAGAGAATTTTACAATTGAATAAACTCTCTTAACAAATGATATAATCAAGTCAAGTATCTTGAGAGTTTTAGGATAACACTTCAATAGATAGCAAATAGTTAAAGCTCAAATGTTTATGAAAACTTTGATAAATGATATGAAATAGTTTTACTTGAATCAAAGTTTTTCAACCAATGATCTATCTTTCTAAATAATACTAGTTAAGTATGAAGAGAGATATACACTTCAATATAAGTGTTTGGTAATGAGGAACGCAATCAAAGATCAAGAATAAAATGAGAGTAGTGAGTTTTCTACAATGTTGAATCCTTGATAAAAATATGTAAATGATTTTGATCAATCAAGAATTACTTTACAATAAATGAAATATAATATAAAATCAAGTAAGATCAATAATTTTTCAAGTGAATATTGCTCTCTTAATTGCTCTAGTGGTTGGTGAAATTGAATGCAAGATATTGGCTATTTATAGATCAAGAAAAATCAAGCTCAGGCACTTTCGGTCGACCAACATTGGACTTTCAGTCGACCGAAATATTGTATTCGTTGAGAAATTTTAAACCGTTAGACTTTCGATTGAGCAGATACTTTTGGTCAACCAAACTTTCGGTCAATCAATGGAATTTCGGTTGACCGAAATAGTTATTTTTTGGAATTTTTATTTTTATATTAAAAAGTTCATTTTTCCAAAAAATATTTCATGTTATGATTTGAAAAATCATTTTTTATGCAAGTAATGATTTTAAAAATATTTTTGAGCTTTATGAACTTACTAAAAATTGATGAGTCGATATGTTTACAAATGAGTTGAAATTTTTCAACATAAATCTTCTAAAACTTTAATCTTCGGTCTTCGACGATCTTGTTCACTTCAAATCTCTGTTTGGTTGCTTTGTACTTCAATGGATGACGATTTTGATCTCGGAGTATTCAAATGACATATATATGATAACACTCACGAATCGAAATCATTAGTAATACAAGAGATCTTGTTTTTTATAATCAAAACAATATACACGTGTATAATCATAGGTCAACAGAACTGTGCATTGTCCTCAATGTATTTCAAAGAAAATAAATAAAATAGACACAAAATAATAAAGAGGGTTTATGTACTTCCCAGGTTTAGAGAGATGGTGTTCCCATTTGAAGCTTTGATTTGAATGTTTGATTGGATGAAATGACAATTTTCTAGCTTCTCCATAGTTGGTTTGAAGTGTCCCATGATGATATGTTCCTTGAAAACAAGAATTAGTGATCATTAGAAGCATAATTATCACATATTAACTAAATCAAATCAACACAATACACCCAAACTAGGACTTAGAAAATTTTTGAAATTTTTGAAAAATGGCTGACCATTGATTTTCTGCCCTTGACATCGCCTCGAAAATTTGAAAATTTCCCAAGAAATGTCCTGGGTATATGAAAGTACATAACTTGGTCTACTACATATCAAAAATTCATCAAATTTGGAGTTCATTGGGTTATGAAAAGATGTGACAAAGTAGGTGCAATGAAGCTGAAATGGTGCAATGGTACCTGCAATGGCCTTGCAATGAGGTACTTTGTGGTGCAATGATGTTCAAGTTGAATTCTATGTCTTAAATCAGTGTAAACAATGATTAGATGATGCACAAATGATGTATAACATGTAGTGAATGTAATCATCCAAAAATAATTGCAAAAACTCAACAAAACATTCATTGTGACATTTAATCAAACACCTTGTGTGCATGTCAAGAAATCAAAGAATTGCATAGAGTTGGAGACTTGAATTTACCCAAAAATTTTCACCTATAAACTCACAATTCAATACTCCAATTCTAGCCTAAACCCATCACCAATCAATCCACAATTCACATTTCAGAAAAAAGAATGAGGAACAAAAAGATTATGCATGATTTTGTGAAATTGTGTAGAAATCCATACCTTTTGAATGTTTTGGATGCAATGCAAGGCATGAATTTGAGTTGAGATGATGCACAAACATATGGGAATAGTTGGGGACTAAATGTTGGATGATTTAGGGGAAGAAAACCGAGTTAGAAGTGGTTAAAATGAAAATTGTTGCATTATATATCAAACTACCGGTTCTGTCTAGAATATAACCGTGCGACCGCACGATGTTAAAGGCAGTAGCCTATTGTTTTTTCATTTTCTGAATTTTGGGCCCCGTTTTCAACCCTCAAATGCCTTCAAATGCATGTGACCAACTTCTAAACTATATCTATATGTTCTAAGCTAGATCACTAGTACAAAAAGGCATAAAAAAAATGAGGAACAGACGTCGGTTTTTCAAAAAAATGACGCATAAAATAGGACGGTGGCATTTTCGTAATTAAAATTTAGGAAAAGGCGTTCTTGCGTCGGTTTTTTTGGAAAAACCGACGCGCAATCTCATAAATAATTTCCCGGTATTTTCATAACTCTCGCGCCTCTTTCTCTCTTTGATCAATACACTTCTTTCTCTCTATACACTCACGCCTCTCTCTCTCTCACAATTTCTCTCTACTCTCACGCCTCTCCCTCTCTTGTGAACGTCGCCGCCTCCACCGCCCTCACTCTTCTACCGCCGCCTCCACCGCCCTCACTCTTCTACCGCCGCCTCCACCGCCCGGTATACTTCTACCGCCGCCGCCTCCACCTACATTGTAAGACCCGATTCTCATTTTTGTTTATAAGTATGTATATGTATTTGTGTATATATATATATATATATATATATATATATATATATATATATATATATATATATATTTGTGTGTGTGTGTGTGTGTGTATATATATATATGACTGTGTATATATTTGTGTGTGTATGTATGTGTGTGTGTGTGTGTGTGTATATATATATATATATATATATATATATATATATATATAATCTATATAGATATGTATATAATTAGCCTCTGTGTATGTATATATATATATATATATATATATATATATATATATATATATATATATATCTATATATATATTTGTTATTATATAAATATGATAATTACATGTTAATATGTATAAATGTGTTAATTAAATTTTAATATATATAAATTTGGGTGTTAAATTTATATTGTTGATTTTAAGTTAGTAGATAGATAAATTTTAATATTTTAATTATTGGAGTTGAAATTATGAGATATTAAGTCATGAAATCTTAGCTTCACTTTTTAGGAATTGAGAATGGATTTCGAATTAAACTTGGAGTAGTTGATGATGTATGTATTAGATTTTTGAATATGTCGAGGATGAACATTTTGGTTTATTGTGATATGTTGATTATTCCTATAGGTTGGTTAAGTCCAATTTTTAGGTGAGGTTGTGTCAAAAGTTTTGTAAAATTTTGTAAATAAAAAATGAGAATTATAGTTTAAAGTGATTTTCACTATTACAGAATTGACCATACTAAATAAATATTTACTCAAAACTAATAAAAAATTTTAATTATATCTTCACATATAGGTCATTGATATGGATCGGGGTTGGATGTACGGCAGACGTAATAGACATGAATATGTAAAAGGTGTTGAAGAGTTTATGAAATGTGCGGATGAAAACAAGAGAAAGAAAGGTGAAACAATGATTTTGTGTCCTTGTTACGATTGTAAGAATTTGAGAAAGTTTCGTAGTTTTGATCAAGTGAAGAGTCATTTGATTCGTCGTGGGTTTAAAGAAGGTTATACACGATGGATATGGCATGGTGAGAGTATGCTTCCCAGGACGAGCACTGGTGACGATGTTGGTGATCAGCAGCAGAATAATTCAAGCAATATTTGTGAGAATGATTTGGAAAATGACGAGAATGTTATGATAGACGATATGATGCGTGATATACAAGGGGAATACTTTGAAAAACCTCATGTATTAGATAACTTGTTCAACGAGTCTGAGAAGCCTTTGTTTTCTGGTTGTAATAAATTCACTAAATTGTCTGCGGTACTAAAATTGTATAACTTGAAAGCAAGCAATAGGTGGAGTGATAAAAGTTTCACGGCATTATTGGGACTGTTACGAGAGATGCTTCCGGAAGATAACGAACTTCCTAGTTCAATTTACGAGGCAAAGAAATTGTTGTGCCCGATGGGTATGGAGATTGAGAGGATACATGCATGTCCAAATGATTGTATACTGTATCGAAATGATTACAAGGACTTGCGTCTATGTCCAAAGTGTGGGGTATCACGATATAAACGGAAGAACGTGAATGATAATTGTGGTGATAAGAAAAGCCCTCCGGCAAATGTGTTATGGTATTTACCTATAATACCAAGATTTAAACGTTTGTTTGCCAATGCAAAGGATGCAAAGAACTTGCGGTGGCATGCCGACGGGAGAAAAGAAGATGGAAAACTAAGACACGTGGCTGATTCTCCTCAATGGAGGAATATTAATAGGTTGTTTCCCGAGTTTGGGGGCGAAGATAGAAATCTTAGGCTGGGACTATGTACAGATGGGATGAACCCACACGGTAATATGAGTAGTCGACATAGCACTTGGCCGGTTCTTTTGACTATTTACAATCTTCCTCGGTTATGTATGAAGCGCAAGTATATCATGTTATCTTTGTTAATATCAGGGCCCAAACAACCGGGTAATGACATAGATGTTTATCTAGCCCCACTAATTGAAGATTTAAAAGTATTGTGGGATGAAGGCGTGTCTGTGTTTGATGCATATACCCAGATGAATTTCACCTTACGTGCTATGATATTTTGCACCGTAAATGATTTTCCAGCTTATGGTAACTTGTCAGGTTATACTAACAAAGGACCTAAAGCATGTCCCATTTGTGAAGAAGACATGATTGATCTTTGGTTGAAAAACTGCAAGAAAAATGTCTTCATGAGTCATAGAAGATTTCTCCCTATTGACCACCCTTATCGCAAGAAGAAAAAACCATTCAATGGAAAAATCGAGGCTCGAACAGCTCGCTTACCATTAACAGGAGGTGAGGTATATGAACGAGTTAAAAATTTTGATGTTTCATTTGGAAAAACTTTTAAGCCTCCTCAGAAGAGTCTTTGGAAGAAAAGGTCCATATTCTGGGATCTACCTTATTGGCAACACTTATCTGTAAGGCATTGTCTTGATGTAATGCACGTGGAGAAAAATGTTTGTGATAGCATCATTGGGATTAGGATTCACTATGGTGGATTTCGGCCGGTTGGGTTATCTAGACGAGCCATTCATACTTGCATCACAAGCCAAACATGTATTTTATGTTCTTGATCCTGCCGATACTAAGTGGTCAGTCGTCCTTCAAGGAAAGAGACGCATTGTTGGGATTGGTGATGTAGTAGATGAAGAAGATTATGATCACTTTGATGAAACCCCTCCATTTTCTATCGGTATACAACGGAGTGCAACTTTAGGGGAAGATAACATTGAATCAAATTATATGCGTTGGGATCATGAAGAAGGATTATGGATTGACCGTCGTTCCTGATTATTAATTGTATGAGTTTATTTACACAGTCTTTGCTTTTAACTTTCTTTTACTTTTCATATATACTCTATACATTGTTAACAATTTCTTTTGTCGTTTTGATAACAATAATTTATTAATACGTTGTTATATGTGCAGGTACGTTAAAAGTAGTCTCAATATAATGGCCGAGTCTTCATCATCTTCAGATGATCATCGTGCTACCAGTACCAAAAGGACTAGAGGGCCAACAATGTGTAAGAACATGAAGAAGGCCGGTGAAGTGAATGTCATCGAGTTCGATGACAAACATAGGCCAATCGGACCAGGCAAGGGGAACTTCAAACACTATGTCGGGTGTTTGGCCCGTATTCACGTTGACATTAACATCAGTGATTGGCACAAGGTTGATCCCGGCCTTAAGGACTTGATGTGGGAAGAAATAAAGGTACTATCACTACATACATGGTTAATTGATAACGTTTCGTAATTTTTTCTTATAACATTGCATATTATATTCGTCTTTCAGAGGGAGTTCAACATCCCCGATGATGCAGCAAAAAAAAGGGTGTTGAAAGTTGCGGGGATGCGATGGAAAGATTTCAAGACTCAGCTGGTTTATGATTATATCACACATGACCACCCGAAATACACATCTCCTAGCAACTTTACTCTTTTATAACTGAAGAGCAATGAGACTCGTTTAAGAAAGAACGCCTGACTGATAAATTTAAGGTATATATATTTAATTGTACGCATGTGATTTATTTAGTTGGAAATTAAATACTTGATGTGATAATTTCAGGAAAAAAGTAAGAAAGCCAGGGATGCTCAATTGCGAAACGAGCATCCACATTATATGGGCTCAGCTGGTTATGCGGGGATGAAGCCACAGTGGGTAGTCAGTGACCCACTGTCTTCAAGTTCTTCATGCGACATGATTAGCTCGTCGATTGTAAGTGAGGATCGAAGTTTAGATTGGATTCGAGCTAGATCGAAGAAGAAAGAAGATGGAAGTTATTACATCCCCAACGAGAAAACGAGGGGGGTGTTTGATAAAATTGTAAGTATATCATGATTATTTTTTCATAATTTAAATTCAAATTTACTTAAATTTATACTTATATTTATGTTTCATTTTTCTGTTAATAGGTTGAAAAAGCTGAGCAGTCCACGCAGGGGACATTTGTGGCAAGTAGACAGCACGATATTTTAAGTGAAGCCCTTGGTAAGCCGGATCACCCTGGTAGGGTGAGGGGGTATGGCGTCTATGTGACCACGAGGGATGTTTACGGCAAGCCTGATGATTACATTAGACGTTCCTGTGGGGTCGTCTCAGTAGACGATATTAAGGAGATGATCAGGTCAGAGATGGAGGATAGTATTGCCGAGCGGGTCAGGCATCAGACCATGTCGGAGATGCAGAGTAAATTCAATACTATGCAGAGGGACTACCATAGTATGCAGACTAAATACGATGCTATCCTCCAGCGCCTGGGCTTAAATGTTGAGGCCGAGGTGGACGTAACTCCACAGCCCCGACCACCAACTCGCAGCAGTTGCCACTCCGTGGATCCAGATCCATTTCATGGACTTCAGGTATTTAATGTTATGTTATTTAGAATTTTTAACATTATTTATGTTATTTCAACTGGAAGTTGCTAACATATATGTTCAATGATGTTATACAATAGAAGCCGTCTCCTTGTCGTCTCGCCATTAGTCTTAATGGTGAGAAACAAATAGTAGCGAGCGGGATGGTTTATCCAGCCGGACCCGACACGGTGGTGCATCATCAACCTCTTTGGCCTGATCATGCTAAGGTGTCCATTGACCACATTGTCGATGGTGCAGAAGCGTGTTGTATTCCATTGCCATCTCAATACCACACCACAGTGGGCTCAGCTATTGGAAGCTTCTTGCAATGGCCCAAGGAGTTGGTGATTTTTGGAGAGGTACAAACATTTAGTTATATAAAAGATTCTATCAATATTAATTTCTTTTAAATTTGTATAACTGAAGATGATAAAAATTATCTTGTTGCAGGAAGAGGCACCACAACAGGCAAAAAAATTTAATGAAGGAAAAACACCCCAGAGTTTCGAAATGTCATCCACTCAGCGACCTGCGATTGTTGACGATGAGACGTTGCAACGTCTGGGTGATGATTGTAAAATGTTACACACTCTGGTCATTCAATTTCCTGTTGGTGATGACTTCTACACGGTACCCGTTGATGCCGCCGTGTTCAACTTTGCATTCGATGATGGTTTTTATGTTACAGTCGGAGACATCACCGACTTTCTTACGATGCAATGGTTGGATACATCAATCTTACAAGTGTTTTCATTGTAAGACTTCTGATCAAAAAGAAAAACTTCAATTTAAATCATTAATTTATTTCTATTTATTGGCATTATTATTTTTTAGGTACCTCCATGAGCTGTGTCAGGAATACGGTATTGAATCGATTGGATTCGTGTCTCCGACACACATTGCATCGATTTCAGTAAGAACAAATGCAAATGGTGTTATAAATTACTTGGCCAGCACCATGAAGGCAATGAAAACTAAGAAATTCATTCTATCACCGTATTTTCAGGAGTAAGACCGTTGATATTCTCTAATTTTTAACCTAATTTGAATGATATGATATTTAAAGTTGTATTTACACGTTCATAATACGTAGGAATCACTGGATGTTGCTAGTTATTTCTCCTGAGAAGAATACGGTGTACTTCTTAGATTCAGCTGCTGCATCTAAGCGTGACTTGGATATCAAGCCGATATTGAACACGTAAGTTAGGAAACTTTTAATGAAATAACTGTGGAGTTGTGGTGAAATTGATTGTGGAGTTGTGGTGAATTTGATTGTGGAGTTGTGATTGTTGAGAAGTTGATAGTTTTGAATAGTAGGGTCCCCCTACAGGTTGGATAAGTTCAATTTATAGGGGAGACTCTGCCAAAATTTCTGTAGGAAATTTGAGTCATTATTTTTTTGTAGCTTGTTGATATAATTTATTGAAATTTTAGGGCTTTCAAAATGTATTTGACAGTTGGAGGCATGAGGACAAAATCCAATACAACGTGGAAAAACGTAAAAGTATGAAAACACGGATTTAAACTTTATTAAAAATCTTTGAATTATTTCTATATTTTATTTAGTTTGATTACTAATATTGTTATTTTTCAATGTGAATATTTCAGTGTCCTCAACAACCTGAAGGGTCTGAGTGTGGCTGTGACGACCCGAATTCTCGACCATTCGAGTGCCACTAAAAGTGACTCATATCATATTATCTAGACTTAAATAGTAATGTAAAATTATTCAAAAGAATAATTAGAATCCCATAATTTAATTTGTGAATAAAAATAGAACATAATTTTCTTACATAAAGTTCAACATAATTATCTCATCAATCTTAACCACTTTTGCCACTTCCATGTTGACCGCCTCGAACCTTCAAATATCTGAAAATGGTAAATATCGTGGAGTGAGATTTATAAAATCCCAGTAAGTATACCAAGCATAATTTTCTTTTGAAAGCATATGGATCATTTTCATCATAACATAGGATAGGATCGAAATCCTCATAAACATAGAGAGACACAAGAATTTTACCGAACTTAGATGGCAAGAATTCTTATGTGTAGCGCTACTAAACTCCGGTCCCCTTAGCATAATCATAAACATATCATATGGGACCAATAGCAATCTTGTGAGATTGATTTCATAGCAATGATCCAAACATTTTCGTAAAAACATAAGGTATATCTAATTTTCATAAAAACATACTTACTTTTCTTAAAAATATAAGGTATTTTACTTTTCATAAAAACATACTTACTTTTCTTAAAAATATAAGGTATTTTACTTTTCATAAAAACATACTTACTTTTCTTAAAAACATAAGGTGTATTTACCTTTCATAAAAACATACTTACTTTTCATAAAAACATAAGGTAATACCTTTCATAAAAACATACTTACTTTTCATAAAAACTTAAAGTATATTTACATTTCATAACAACATACTTAATTTTCATAAAAACATAAGATATACTTACCTTTTAAAAGATTAAAATGAAGTGTAGTAGTAAATGGACCAAAACTTTCTTGACCACCTTGAATTTCTCTTACTTGTGGATTTTGTCAAGAGGTTGGAAATAAGTGTATATGTGTAGAGTTGTGTGTAAAAGAGATGGGTTTAAATAGATGTATAAAGTTGGCATATTGTAAACATAATCATTCAATTCTATTAATTTTAACACATCATTTTCTTAAAGTAAAGCACCATTCATATACTTTTCCATATTTATACAAATAATATGCTCTTCATGATTATATATAATGGAGTCTTATCAATCATTCATATACTTTTCCATATTTATACAAATATTATGCTCTTCATGATTATATATAATGGAGTATATAAATCATTCATATACTTTTCCATATTTATACAAATATTATGCTCTTCATGATTATATATAATGGAGTATATAAATCATTCATATACTTTTCCATATTTATACAAATATTATGCTCTTCATGATTACATATAATGGAGTCTTATCAATCATTCATATACTTTTCCATATTTATACAAATATTATGCTCTTCATGATTATATATAATGGAGTATATAAGTCATTCATATACTTTTCCATATTTATACAAATATTATGCTCTTCATGATTACATATAATGGAACCTCCCATGCTTGCATATATTTTCTTAATTTCAATAATAAAAGTAATTTTTGTATAAATAAATATTGGGATAACATTGAATTAAGTACTTGGACTTAATATACTTTAAATCAAGAGAATGGAGATATTTTTAGAAATTCGGAATTTAATTTAAAATCGAACGATCTCGATTATTTCTTGACTTGGCTATACGAATACGTCGTGGCGTTAACTTAATAAAAATGGGTGAAATAGTAGCGACACGATTTTCTATTAAAATAATTATTAATCGCGTAAAAATTCTTGGTCGCTACAAACTTACCCCCTTAAAATAATTTCGTCCTCGAAATTAATCTTACTTGATCTTATGATTTCTGAACACTTAATCAGAATCTCTTCTTCTTCTTCTTATGTAGCATCATCGCTACCATATTTAACCCAACCATATTTAACCCACTGGACTTTGACTAAATGCATCAATTTGTTTTCTTAAGACATGGACTTTTCTATCAATAATAGACATATGTCTACTCATAAATTCTTCTGAATCAAAATGAAAATTCCCAATCGTATGTGATATTTCATCATATCTTGTAGTATTCATGTAACTTGTCATTTATCATCGTATCATGTGACCTCAAATATTCGTATTAATAGCTCTAAAATTTCAATAAATCTTTACTAACATATCATACCATAATAATTTGTCATTTCTTCTTATCACCAAATATCCCAAAATAATTAAAACGATTACCTGAATATTCTCTATGTAATATACCCAAACATGTTATTCACATATCAACATAATCATCAGTTTATCTTTCCAATATTTGTAACCCAAAATTTCTGCAAAATTCAATAAACAAATATCTCCCAAATAATTAAAATTCTTAACTCAAATATCATAACATTTCCCGTAAGGTATTCCTTTCACTTGCACAAACTTATTAATCCTGATTCAATACAGTCCTTATTTCACTTTCACGTATCCCCGTATTATTTCTATACCTTGATTATTATATCAAAATATCAGTACCCAAAATCCAAGAAAATATTCCATATCTCAAATCCCGTCATCATCAAATCTTCCTTTTATCAAGAAAGTAAACGGCGCATAAACTCTTGTTCCCTCTTTTCCATTATTCTATTCCGCGCTTTCTTGCTGGAATCAATATCACGCGGATTCCCTCCGATCCTTAATGCTTTTAAATAGTTCATGCTGGGAAGAGGTTAGATCCATCAAAAACATGGATATCATTCTTACAAACATTCGCAAGTATTATTCCAGTCTTCCAATAAATGATCTGAGGAAAATTTATCGAATAAGACTCGAAAGATTGAGGTTGCTGATGGCTCATGGTGTTTCAGAAGATGTTCGCTGGTTGATCGAAGCAAAGGTTCGACTATCTGGTGAATTACCTATGACATTTCCAAAGCACATGCCTGGTTTAGGCAAAAGCACCTTCGCAAAGAAACGAAGAGCAAAAAGGCTGAATGGTTGCTACAAATGTGCTCGTTGGAACTGTGATACTCGTTGCAAAATAGTAGGATATTCTTCTACTAATCGGGATGATAAAATCAAATTCATAAAGGGTGGACTGAGTAAGGAGTCTTTGGATGATATTCGACTGACTCTTGAGACGCACCCAAGTGGTTATGTGCAACGTGAACTTCTCTCCTTATACGCTCAGTTTAACGAGGACAAAAATCGTTATAGTCTCCAAAATATAATAGCAAAAGATCCTGTTTGCCAGTCTGTTTTACAAAATGAGGCTTCTGGCAGTTCAACAATGATATAAGGTAAATCTCTTGATACACATTTAAAATATTTTGCTGTTTTCTTTCACGCGTTTTGGAAATAAAATATATTTTCCTTTCTCGAGTTTTGATAAAGCTGGAAATAAATCACCGAAAGGTGATATCTTTGGTAAAACAGTCAAAAGTTGGCCGATTTTGTCAAAAGTAAATCTTTACTTTTTCATAATCAATCAAAAACAGTAAATTTTTTTCGGCTTTAAATAGCCAAACATATTTCATAGTTCAGGCATCCCAAAATCACATCTTCTTCGTAAGTTTTCTCTTCTATACTATCAAAGATGGAAGCACCAAAACTTCGACAGATCAAAACTATTTGTGTATTTTGTGGATCAAAAGTGGGGAAAGGCTTCAGTTATCTAGAAGCGGCCGTAGATCTTGGAAAGAAACTGGGGGAAAAAGGTATCACTCTTGTATATGGGGGTGGTAGCAGTGGTCTAATGGGTTGTGTTTCCCAATCTGCTCTTGCAGAGAAATCAAAAGTAATCGGTGTCATACCTGTCCCTTTGGTAGATGTTGCAGGAAAAACACGAGGGCATGAAGTTCAAACCTTATCCATCCATGAACGCATAACTTGTATGCTATATGGTTCTGATGCCTTTATAGCCCTGCCCGGAGGTTTTGGTACCTTAGAAGAAATCTTTAACATTACCTCGTGGGCTCAACTAGATCTCCATACTAAGCCTATTGGGCTTCTGAATGTTAACAATTTCTTTGATGGCTTGTTAACCTTTCTTGATTATGCTGTGGAACAGGGATTCATCTCTCCATTTTCCAGAAGGCTCCTTATTTCTGCTCCTACTATTGATGAACTACTGGATAAGCTGCAGTCATATATCTCAATACAAGATCCAGCAGGGGTTAAGATAGATTGGTCGCAAGGAAGGGGAATCAAGCGAAAATTGAGTCCGGTTAATGTAAACTTAACTTTATGAATCTTAGAATAGGTGGGGGTAGAGTACGGAGTATTCTTACTCTCGAGACACCCCTTTAATTTCCTAGGATTTCCTTAATGTTTAAATCTTGTGTGTACCTCAAAGGTTCCAGGTGGTAGATTACAGAGTATTCTTACTCTCGAAACACACCTCGTTGAAGGTTTCTTTATTTCCTCAAAAGGTCAGAGGTGGTAGGATACGGCTACTCCGGAAACACATCTCTCAATTTGAGGAATTTCCCATGTTGCTTTCTTTTGCTTTTGCGTGTTTCATGTATTTCTTTCCAGTGTGACTCTTGTGTGTTCTCCATACGAGAAAATAATAAATATCTCTGTTATCATCTACTAAATCTCGTTTGTGATGTAAATGAATTTGCATGTCTAACCTCAATTCTCTTAGTGATTGCATACCATACTATGCTCTTAATTCCAAACGATAAAATTCTAAGCAGAGTTTCCTTTGAAATTTGGACTTATTCAAACCATAAGCATACTTCATAACTCACAATAATAAATAATTCCACATTTGATCACAACGATCTAAAAATTGACCACAATTTCATCAAACTTCAATATCATAAAAAAAATATTCCAGAAAATCAATTCATAATTCCTCAACATAGAAATTTCAAATCATAGTCGTCAATATCACAATATCACTTCCTTCAATACCTTAATTGGCTCAAAAGATTACTCATACTTATATTTATAAGTCATAAATCATATTCCCAAAATTTAATCACAAGGCCAAAGTTCATAATAAATTTCTCTTCAATATAGAGGCATAATTCACTTACTCAACATAATATCCATTACTTAATTCCCAATAACCAAATCTTTAAATCTCTAACTTCATAATGCTTCTCATAAAAGTCTCATTAAAATCATATCACTTATAATCTTAACATCTCATAAAAATTCATAAAATTGGCTCGCTATTTCTCATTAAATCTAAATGATAGATAATCTGAACATATTTCTAATCATTTCTGTTGACTTCTTATACTTAGTGTCATGTCTAAAATCAATTATGCAAAGTCCATTTAAGGTTCATCATTTCTAAACTCGAGGACAACAATTATTTTGAAAATCATTCTTAAGTCATATTATTCCCATTATGCTCAACACCCGTTCTCTTTCTTTCTTTCCGAATTTTTTTCAGAATTGAAACTTGAAGAGTGGTACCAATAATCATCCACAGTTTTTCCTTGCTTTTAAGCAAAGGTAGTGATAAAGGGATAAATTATTGAACCGAAAATTGAAACTTGAAGAGGAAGTACTAATAACCATCCACAGTTTTTCCCTTGTTTTTACACAAAGGTAGTGATAAAGGGATAAATTATTGTACGAATTCATTATTAATTTTGTTTGTTTAATATATTATTCCATATATTTTGGGCAAAAGTTACAACCCAACTTAATTTCTAATTGAGTCAATCTTACTAAGCTTAATATGCACCAAAATTCATATAAATATCCTCTCTGTCTCATGATTCTACATTGAAAAGAATAAAAAAATTGAGTCTTCTATCAATTTATATCATACTTGACATGTATATTATGTGTAACACATAAAGATTCATAACATATGAAGATTTCATACTTAACATGTCTTAATAAAATCGTAAATGACTTGCAAAGCATATAACATACCTGGTTCGAGGAGTCAATACGTGGAGAGTGACATAGTAGAGTGATGAGTTAAAATATTTCATATAATCTTATTTTCCTTTAATCAACAATAATTTAATGTGGTTGTATCCAAATCAACATTTTCTTGAATCATAATTCCTAATTAATCACAGTCTTCAAAACAAATCCAATATCGATATAGTAATTATCTCCCCATCAATAATTAATAACTTAACCCAAATAAAATTTATCGTCAAATCTTATTTTTCCTTTAGTCCCCGAACTTCTAGAAATTTATCAAAGACATCAATATAAACATCATATCACTAACTAATTATATTCCATAAAATTTTCAGGACATTACAAACTCCCTTGCTTAAAATGAATTTTGTCCTTGAAATTCGCACATCAAATTTCATCATGCTTTTCAAAATCATAACCATATTTGACATGTGAAAATTCAACTTTTTTTTTTATAATGAATAGTGATTTCGTTCACTGTTCATCATGAATAGCACGTCGTTTTACTGTTTACGTGAATAGTGATTTTTTTTTTTTTTTAAAGAAATAAAATTTCAAAAATCTACAAAATCGTTTTTAAAACTCTTTGCTCTGATACCAACTGTGACGACCCGAATTCTCGACCATTCGAGTGCCACTAAAAGTGACTCATATCATATTATCTAGACTTAAATAGTAATGTAAAATTATTCAAAAGAATAATTAGAATCCCATAATTTAATTTGTGAATAAAAATAGAACATAATTTTCTTACATAAAGTTCAACATAATTATCTCATCAATCTTAACCACTTTTGCCACTTCCATGTTGACCGCCTCGAACCTTCAATTATCTGAAAATGGTAAATATCGTTGAGTGAGATTTATAAAATCCCAGTAAGTATACCAAGCATAATTTTCTTTTGAAAGCATATGGATCATTTTCATCATAACATAGGATAGGATCGAAATCCTCATAAACATAGAGAGACACAAGAATTTTACCGAACTTAGATGGCAAGAATTCTTATGTGTAGCGCTACTAAACTCCGGTCCCCTTAGCATAATCATAAACATATCATATGGGTCCCCTTAGCATAATCATAAACATATCATATGGAACCCATAACAATCTTGTGAGATTGATTTCATAGCAATGATCCAAACATTTTCATAAAAACATAAGATATACTTACTTGTCATAAAAACATACTTACTTTTCATAAAAACATAAGGTGTATTTACCTTTCATAAAAACATACTTACTTTTCATAAAAACATAAGATATACTTACTTGTCATAAAAACATACTTACTTTTCATAAAAACATAAGGTGTATTTACCTTTCATAAAAACATACTTACTTTTCATAAAAACATAAGATATACTTACCTTTTAAAAGATTAAAATGAAGTGTAGTAGTAAATGGACCAAAACTTTCTTGACCACCTTGAATTTCTCTTACTTGTGGATTTTGTCAAGAGATTGGAAATAAGTGTATATGTGTAGAGTTGTGTGTAAAAGAGATGGGTTTAAATAGATGTATAAAGTTGGCATATTGTAAACATAATCATTCAATTCTATTAATTTTAACACATCATTTTCTTAAAGTAAAGCACCATTCATATACTTTTCCATATTTATACAAATAATATGCTCTTCATGATTATATATAATGGAGTATATAAATCATTCATATACTTTTCCATATTTATACAAATATTATGCTCTTCATGATTACATATAATGGAGTCTTATCAATCATTCATATACTTTTCCATATTTATACAAATATTATGCTCTTCATGATTATATATAATGGAGTATATAATTCATTCATATACTTTTCCATATTTATACAAATATTATGCTCTTCATGATTACATATAATGGAGTCTTATCAATCATTCATATACTTTTCCATATTTATACAAATATTATGCTCTTCATGATTATATATAATGGAGTATATAATTCATTCATATACTTTTCCATATTTATACAAATATTATGCTCTTCATGATTACATATAATGGAATCTATCAACCATTTATATACTTTTCCATATTTATTAAATTAAGATTCTCATAATTATTATATATAATGGAACCTCTCATGCTTGCATATATTTTCTTAATTTAAATAATAAAAGTAATTTTTGTACAAATAAATATTGGGATAACATTGAATTAAGTACTTAGACTTAATATACTTTAAATCAAGAGAATGGAGATATTTTTAGAAATTCGGAATTTAATTTAAAATCGAACGATCTCGATTATTTCTTGACTTGGCTATACGAATACATCGTGGCGTTAACTTAATAAAAATGGGTGAAATAGTAGCGACACGATTTTCTATTAAAATAATTATTAATCGCGTAAAAATTCTTGGTCGCTACAAACTTACCCCCTTAAAATAATTTCGTCCTCGAAATTAATCTTACTTGATCTTATGATTTCTGAACACTTAATCAGAATCTCTTCTTCTTCTTCTTATGTAGCATCATCGCTACCATATTTAACCCAACCATATTTAACCCACTGGACTTTGACTAAATGCATCAATTTATTTTCTTAAGACATGGACTTTTCTATCAATAATAGACATATGTCTACTCATAAATTCTTCTGAATCAAAAATGAAAATTCCCAATCGTATGTGATATTTCATCATATCTTGTAGTATTCATGTAACTTGTCATTTATCATCGTATCATGTGACCTCAAATATTCGTATTAATATCTCTAAAATTTCAATAAATCTTTACTAACATATCATACCATAATAATTTGTCATTTCTTCTTATCACCAAATATCCCAAAATAATTAAAACGATTACCTGAATATTCTCTATGTAATATACCCAAACATGTTATTCACATATCAACATAATCATCAGTTTATCTTTCCAATATTTGTAACCCAAAATTTCTGCAAAATTCAATAAACAAATATCTCCCAAATAATTAAAATTCTTAACTCAAATATCATAACATTTCCCGTAAGGTATTCCTTTCACTTGCACAAACTTATTAATCCTGATTCAATACAGTCCTTATTTCACTTTCACGTATCCCCGTATTATTTCTATACCTTGATTATTATATCAAAATATCAGTACCCAAAATCCAAGAAAATATTCCATATCTGAAATCCCGTCATCATCAAATCTTCCTTTTATCAAGAAAGTAAACGGCGTATAAACTCTTGTTCCCTCTTTTCCATTATTCTATTCCGCGCTTTCTTGCTGGAATCAATATCACGCGGATTCCCTCCGATCCTTAATGCTTTTAAATAGTTCATGCTGGGAAGAGGTTAGATCCATCAAAAACATGGATATCATTCTTACAAACATTCGCAATTATTATTCCAGTCTTCCAATGAATGATCTGAGGAAAATTTATCGAATAAGACTCGAAAGATTGAGGTTGCTGATGGCTCATGGTGTTTCAGAAGATGTTCGCTGGTTGATCGAAGCAAAGGTTCGACTATCTGGTGAATTACCTATGACATTTCCAAAGCACATGCCTGGTTTAGGCAAAAGCACCTTCGCAAAGAAACGAAGAGCAAAAAGGCTGAATGGTTGCTACAAATGTGCTCGTTGGAACTGTGATACTCATTGCAAAACAGTAGGATATTCTTCTACTAATCGGGATGATAAAATCAAATTCATAAAGGGTGGACTGAGTAAGGAGTCTTTGGATGATATTCGACTGACTCTTGAGACGCACCCAAGTGGTTATGTGCAACGTGAACTTCTCTCCTTATACGCTCAGTTTAACGAGGACAAAAATCGTTATAGTCTCCAAAATATAATAGCAAAAGATCCTGTTTGCCAGTCTGTTTTACAAAATGAGGCTTCTGGCAGTTCAACAATGATATAAGGAAAATCTCTTGATACACATTTAAAATATTTTGCTGTTTTCTTTCACGCGTTTTGGAAATAAAATATATTTTCCTTTCTCGAGTTTTGATAAAGCTGGAAATAAATCACCGAAAGGTGATATCTTTGGTAAAACAGTCAAAAGTTGGCCGATTTTGACAAAAGTAAATCTTTACTTTTTCATAATCAATCAAAAACAGTAAATTTTTTTCGGCTTTAAATAGCCAAACATATTTCATAGTTCAGGCATCCCAAAATCACATCTTCTTCGTAAGTTTTCTCTTCTATACTATCAAAGATGGAAGCACCAAAACTTCGACAGATCAAAACTATTTGTGTATTTTGTGGATCAAAAGTGGGGAAAGGCTTCAGTTATCTAGAAGCGGCCGTAGATCTTGGAAAGAAACTGGGGGAAAAAGGTATCACTCTTGTGTATGGGGGTGGTAGCAGTGGTCTAATGGGTTGTGTTTCCCAATCTGCTCTTGCAGAGAAATCAAAAGTAATCGGTGTCATACCTGTCCCTTTGGTAGATGTTGCAGGCAAAACACGAGGGCATGAAGTTCAAACATTATCCATCCATGAACGCATAACTTGTATGCTATATGGTTCTGATGCCTTTATAGCCCTGCCCGGAGGTTTTGGTACCTTAGAAGAAATCTTTAACATTACCTCGTGGGCTCAACTAGATCTCCATACTAAGCCTATTGGGCTTCTGAATGTTAACAATTTCTTTGATGGCTTGTTAACCTTTCTTGATTATGCTGTGGAACAGGGATTCATCTCTCCATTTTCCAGAAGGCTCCTTATTTCTGCTCCTACTATTGATGAACTACTGGATAAGCTGCAGTCATATATCTCAATACAAGATCCAGCAGGGGTTAAGATAGATTGGTCGCAAGGAAGGGGAATCAAGCGAAAATGGAGTCCGGTTAATGTAAACTTAACTTTATGAATCTTAGAATAGGTGGGGGTAGAGTACGGAGTATTCTTACTCTCGAGACACCCCTCTAATTTCCTAGGATTTCCTTAATGTTTAAATCTTGTGTGTACCTCAAAGGTTCCAGGTGGTAGATTACGGAGTATTCTTACTCTCGAAACACACCTCTTTGAAGGTTTCTTTATTTCCTCAAAAGGTCAGAGGTGGTAGGATACGGCTACTCCGGAAACACATCTCTCAATTTGAGGAATTTCCCATGTTGCTTTCTTTTGCTTTTGCGTGTTTCATGTATTTCTTTTCCAGTGTGACTCTTTGTATGTTCTCCTTATGAGAAAATAATAAAATCTCTGCTATCATCTACTAAATCTCGTTTGTGATGTAAATGAACTTGCATGTCTAACCTTAATTCCTTTAGTGGATGCTTATCATATCATGCTCTTAATTCCAAATGATAAAATTCTGGACAAAGTCTCCCTTGTAATTTGGACTTATCCCAAACCATAAGCATACTTCATAACTCACAATAATAAATAACTCCACATTTGATCACAACGATCTAAAAATATTGAAAACGATTCCAACACTTCAATATCATCAAAAAAAAATATCCCATAATTCAATTCATAATTCCTCAACATAACAATTTCAAATCATATTTTTCAATATCACAATATCACTTCCTTCCACACCTTAATTGGCTCAAAAGATTACTCATACTTATATTTATAAGTCATAAATCATATTCCCAAAATTTAATCACAAGGCCAAAGTTCATAATAAATTTCTCTTCAATATAGAGGCATAATTCACTTACTCAACATAATATCCATTACTTAATTCCCAATAACCAAATCTTTAAATCTCTAACTTCATAATGCTTCTCATAAAAGTCTCATTAAAACCACTTATAATCTTAACATCTCATAAAACTTCATAAAATTGGCTCGCTATTTCTCATTAAATCTAAATGATAGATAATCTGAACATATTTCTAATCATTTCTGTTGACTTCTCATACTTAGTGTCATGTCTAAAATCAATTATGCAAAGTCCATTTAAGGTTCATCATTTCTAAACTCGAGGACAACAATTATTTTGAAAATCATTCTTAAGTCATATTATTCCCATTATGCTCAACACCCGTTCTCTTTCTTTCTTTTCTTTCCGAATTTTTTTTTTTTTCAGAATTGAAACTTGAAGAGTGGTACCAATAATCATCCACAGTTTTTCCTTGCTTTTAAGCAAAGGTAGTGATAAAGGGATAAATTATTGAACCGAAAATTGAAACTTGAAGAGGAAGTACTAATAACCATCCACAGTTTTTCCCTTGTTTTTACACAAAGGTAGTGATAAAGGGATAAATTATTGTACGAATTCATTATTAATTTTGTTTGTTTAATATATTATTCCATATATTTTGGGCAAAAGTTACAACCCAACTTAATTTCTAATTGAGTCAATCTTACTAAGCTTAATATGCACCAAAATTCATATAAATATCCTCTCTGTCTCATGATTCTACATTGAAAAGAATAAAAAAATTGAGTCTTCTATCAATTTATATCATACTTGACATGTATATTATGTGTAACACATAAAGATTCATAACATATGAAGATTTCATACTTAACATGTCTTAATAAAATCGTAAATGACTTGCAAAGCATATAACATACCTGGTTCGAGGAGTCAATACGTGGAGAGTGACATAGTAGAGTGATGAGTTAAAATATTTCATATAATCTTATTTTCCTTTAATCAACAATAATTTAATGTGGTTGTATCCAAATCAACATTTTCTTGAATCATAATTCCTAATTAATCACAGTCTTTAAAACAAATCCAATATCGATATAGTAATTATCTCCCCATCAATAATTAATAACTTAACTCAAATAAAATTTATCGTCAAATCTTATTTTTCCTTTAGTCCCCGAACTTCTAGAAATTTATCAAAGACATCAATATAAACATCATATCACTAACTAATTATATTTCATAAAATTTTCAGGACATTACAAACTCCCTTACTTAAAATGAATTTTGTCCTTGAAATTCGCACATCAAATTTCATCATGCTTTTCAAAATCATAACCATACTTGACATGTGAAAATTCAACTTTTTTTTTTTATAATGAATAGTGATTTCGTTCACTGTTCATCATGAATAGCACGTCGTTTTACTGTTCACGTGAATAGTGATTTTTTTTTTTTTAAAGAAATAAAATTTCAAAAATCTACAGAATCGTTTTTAAAACTCTTTGCTCTGATACCAACTGTGACGACCCGAATTCTCGACCATTGTAGCGACCAAGAATTTTTACGCGATTAATAATTATTTTAATAGAAAATCGTGTCGCTACTATTTCACCCATTTTTATTAAGTTAACGCCACGACGTATTCGTATAGCCAAGTCAAGAAATAATCGAGATCGTTCGATTTTAAATTAAATTCCGAATTTCTAAAAATATCTCCATTCTCTTGATTTAAAGTATATTAAGTCTAAGTACTTAATTCAATGTTATCCCAACATTTATTTGTACAAAAATTACTTTTATTATTTAAATTAAGAAAATATATGCAAGCATGAGAGGTTCCATTATATATAATAATTATGAGAATCTTAATTTAATAAATATGGAAAAGTATATAAATGGTTGATAGATTCCATTATATGTAATCATGAAGAGCATAATATTTGTATAAATATGGAAAAGTATATGAATGAATTATATACTCCATTATATATAATCATGAAGAGCATAATATTTGTATAAATATGGAAAAGTATATGAATGATTGATAAGACTCCATTATATGTAATCATGAAGAGCATAATATTTGTATAAATATGAAAAAGTATATGAATGAATTATATACTCCATTATATATAATCATGAAGAGCATAATATTTGTATAAATATGGAAAAGTATATGAATGATTGATAAGACTCCATTATATGTAATCATGAAGAGCATAATATTTGTATAAATATGGAAAAGTATATGAATGATTTATATACTCCATTATATATAATCATGAAGAGCATATTATTTGTATAAATATGGAAAAGTATATGAATGGTGCTTTACTTTAAGAAAATGATGTGTTAAAATTAATAGAATTGAATGATTATGTTTACAATATGCCAACTTTATACATCTATTTAAACCCATCTCTTTTACACACAACTCTACACATATACACTTATTTCCAATCTCTTGACAAAATCCACAAGTAAGAGAAATTCAAGGTGGTCAAGAAAGTTTTGGTCCATTTACTACTACACTTCATTTTAATCTTTTAAAAAGTAAGTATATCTTATGTTTTTATGAAAAGTAAGTATGTTTTTATGAAAGGTAAATACACCTTATGTTTTTATGAAAAGTAAGTATGTTTTTATGACAAGTAAGTATATCTTATGTTTTTATGAAAAGTAAGTATGTTTTTATGAAAGGTAAATACACCTTATGTTTTTATGAAAAGTAAGTATGTTTTTATGACAAGTAAGTATATCTTATGTTTTTATGAAAAGTAAGTATGTTTTTATGAAAGGTAAATACACCTTATGTTTTTATGAAAAGTAAGTATGTTTTTATGACAAATAAGTATATCTTATGTTTTTATGAAAATTAAGTATGTTTTTATGAAAGGTAAATACACCTTATGTTTTTATGAAAAGTAAGTATGTTTTTATGACAAGTAAGTATATCTTATGTTTTTATGAAAATGTTTGAATCATTGCTATGAAATCAATCTCACAAGATTGTTATGGGTTCCATAATTTTATTTGTGAATAAAAATAGAACATAATTTTCTTACATAAAGTTCAACATAATTATCTCATCAATCTTAACCACTTTTGCCACTTCCATGTTGACCGCCTCGAACCTTCAATTATCTGAAAATGGTAAATATCGTGGAGTGAGATTTATAAAATCCCAGTAAGTATACCAAGCATAAATTTTCTTTTGAAAGCATATGGATCATTTTCATCATAACATAGGATAGGATCGAAATACTCATAAACATAGGGAGACACAAGAATTTTACCGAACTTAAATGGCAAGAATTCTTATGTGTAGCGCTACTAAACTCCGGTCCCCTTAGCATAATCATAAACATATCATATGGAACCCATAACAATCTTGTGAGATTGATTTCATAGCAATGATCCAAACATTTTCATAAAAACATAAGATATACTTACTTGTCATAAAAACATACTTACTTTTCATAAAAACATAAGGTGTATTTACCTTTCATAAAAACATACTTACTTTTCATAAAAACATAAGATATACTTACTTGTCATAAAAACATACTTACTTTTCATAAAAACATAAGGTGTATTTACCTTTCATAAAAACATACTTACTTTTCATAAAAACATAAGATATACTTACTTGTCATAAAAACATACTTACTTTTCATAAAAACATAAGGTGTATTTACCTTTCATAAAAACATACTTACTTTTCATAAAAACATAAGGTGTATTTACCTTTCATAAAAACATACTTACTTTTCATAAAAACATAAGATATACTTACTTGTCATAAAAACATACTTACTTTTCATAAAAACATAAGGTGTATTTACCTTTCATAAAAACATACTTACTTTTCATAAAAACATAAGGTAATACCTTTCATAAAAACATACTTACTTTTCATAAAAACTTAAAGTATATTTACATTTCATAACAACATACTTAATTTTCATAAAAACATAAGATATACTTACCTTTTAAAAGATTAAAATGAAGTGTAGTAGTAAATGGACCAAAACTTTCTTGACCACCTTGAATTTCTCTTACTTGTGGATTTTGTCAAGAGGTTGGAAATAAGTGTATATGTGTAGAGTTGTGTGTAAAAGAGATGGATTTAAATAGATGTATAAAGTTGGCATATTGTAAACATAATCATTCAATTCTATTAATTTTAACACATCATTTTCTTAAAGTAAAGCACCATTCATATACTTTTCCATATTTATACAAATAATATGCTCTTCATGATTATATATAATGGAGTCTTATCAATCATTCATATACTTTTCCATATTTATACAAATATTATGCTCTTCATGATTATATATAATGGAGTATATAAATCATTCATATACTTTTCCATATTTATACAAATATTATGCTCTTCATGATTATATATAATGGAGTATATAAATCATTCATATACTTTTCCATATTTATACAAATATTATGCTCTTCATGATTACATATAATGGAGTCTTATCAATCATTCATATACTTTTCCATATTTATACAAATATTATGCTCTTCATGATTATATATAATGGAGTATATAAGTCATTCATATACTTTTCCATATTTATACAAATATTATGCTCTTCATGATTACATATAATGGAACCTCCCATGCTTGCATATATTTTCTTAATTTCAATAATAAAAGTAATTTTTGTATAAATAAATATTGGGATAACATTGAATTAAGTACTTGGACTTAATATACTTTAAATCAAGAGAATGGAGATATTTTTAGAAATTCGGAATTTAATTTAAAATCGAACGATCTCGATTATTTCTTGACTTGGCTATACGAATACGTCGTGGCGTTAACTTAATAAAAATGGGTGAAATAGTAGCGACACGATTTTCTATTAAAATAATTATTAATCGCGTAAAAATTCTTGGTCGCTACAGTGGCTACTACGTTATGAGAAATATGTATGAGATAGTCACAGAACAGTTTCAACTTACTTCGTTAGAAAAAGTACAAGTTATTGAAAATGAGAATTTTAATAATGACTTTATATTTTATGAAAAAATAACTAATAATTCATTTTGATTGTTTGTAGGCATTTAAAGAATATTATTCAACGGAGGAAGTAATCGAGATTCAAAACTTATGGGCAAAATACTTCGTTCATAGGTTTGTGTAAATCGAAGCGTAATCAAAACTTGCACTTACATATATATTTAATTTGTATCATAAATTAACAATTTGTAAGTATAATTGTTGTTAATTTAATTTTATTACGTATATATCGATTATATATATTTATTTGGTGATGCGCATGTTCAGGTTATCGTAGACCACGTCCTGGTCACTGCAGGTCACGACCTGCAGTGGCCTGGGTCATTACAAGTCACGTCCAGGTGATTGCAGGCCACGACGTGCAGTGGCCTGAGTCATTGCAGGCCACTGCAGGTCACGACATGCAGTGGCCTGGGTCATTGCAGGCTACGTCCAGGTCACTGCAGGCCACGACGTGCAGTGGCCTGGGTCATTGCAGGCTACGTCCAGGTCACTGCAGGCTACGACGTGCAGTGGCCTGGGTCACTGTAGGCCACGTCCAAGTCATGTAATATATATTCAAATCAAAAAAAAAAAGTTTAGGCGTCGGTTCTAAAGATAAAACCGACGCCTAAAGCTGTTTTGGGCGTCGGTTCAAAAAATAAAACCGACGCCCTAAACCGACTTTGGGCGTCGGTTTTAACCAGAAACCGACGCCCAAAGTGGATTTTTTTATTTTTTTATTTTTTATTTTTGACTTTAGGCGTCGGTTTTAAACTAAAACCGACGCCCAAAGCTGACTTTGCGCGTCGGTTTACAACCGACGCCTAAAGTCGAGACTTTACGCGTCTGTATCATATGCGTCGCCGCTACAACCGACGCGTATTCCGTTTTACAACCGACGCGAATTCCTATTTCTGTACTGGTGGATGATCAAGTTTAAAATTGTGATGAAAAACAACGAAACAAGTAGAAATTCAAGTATATCCTCAAAATGCTAAAATTAGCAAAAATAGGTGTAATGAAATTTTCAATGCAACTAACATGTCAAAATGTGAATTATAAATATGCTAGTGAACCTAAAATGTAATGTGAAGCCTCAAGTCTACTAAAGATGCAATTAAAACTAAAAATGCTAAGACAAGCAAAATGTAATACTAGAATGATTTAAAACACATAACAAATCAATGCATGCATTCTAAACATACAAGTGCTCCTAAAATGCAATGTCAAGAATCAACACAATTTTAAAATAATTAAACCAAAAGAAACTGACTAAAGCAACTAAAGAATTTTTTTGAAAGGTTGGGTTGCCTCCCAACAAGCGATTCATTTAAAGTCTAGAGCTAAACTTTTTGACAAATTCTTCAAGGTGGTTTTAGATTGGATGGTGATACTTCTTCATCTCTTCCCACCTTGTACTCATACCTCTCCCAACATGCCAATTCCACATCCACATCGATCCTGGAGCAATTTTCTTGTTCTGGTTCATGGGCATTAAATTGCCTCATTGTGAAAGATACCTCTTGATTTGCAGTCCGCAGCACTACATCTCCTTTTTCTACATCAATTAATGCTGTGTAGTGGCTAGGAATGGACGACCAAGTATCAAAGCCAAGTTTTTGTCTTCTTCCATGTCTAAGATGACAAAGTCAGCTGGGAATATGAATTTGTGAACTTTCACCAACACATCTTCCATAACTCCATAAGGGTGACAGATTGATCGATCAGCCAGTTGCGATCTGATATTATTTTCCTTTGGTTCACCAAATCCCAATTTCTTGTACAAAGATAGGGGCATCATATTATACATGCAGGTAATGTTCCCAGGGCTCTAGTTGTGATAAGTGATGCTATTTGCCCCCACTTGGTGCTCCAGATTTTTTATTGATGTCTGCTGAATTTGGAATGTGGTTTCAATTGTTCTCATAAATTAATTTGTTTTAGACATGAACTATTATGTTCTTTCCACAAATTTCCCAATTATCTCTTCTAATGCAGGCTTCCTTTCCTCAGTGTTAAATTGGGGTGCAATATGTCCATTTGAGTGATCTTTCCAAGAAAAGTTTGGATGATTTCGCCATCCTGGGTTATAGGTATTTGAATATGGGTTATTCTTACGTTGTGTAACGCCCCGAGTTCCGAGGAGCGCGGGAACATCACTTTTCTAAATTCTTAAATAAACTTTGTTGCGGAAAATGACTAAATATTAAATATCACGTTTATTGAATAAAAGTTTAGCGATAATTCAAATGGAATAAGTAAATTCGTACAAATTTATAAGAATGACAGTTCTTGATAAATGAAATAATTATTTCAAAGTTCACGACTTTTAAAAAATATAAATTTGTAATTTGCCGTCATTGCCCATCACTCGCCACCGTCTCCGAAATCTGCAAAATTTGTTAAAATAACGGGTTGAGCATTTCAAAAATGAAATACTCAGTAGACTCATCGCCAGTAATTAATTTACAAGATAATTGAACACGTAATCATGCAAATAATGTAGTGACATTCTTTTCTTATTCATAGGCATCACATAGTGAACGCAAATGAACACATTCTTTTCTTTTCTTGGCTAGCAGATAAGTTATGCCCAGCATAACATAAATTCTTTATCTCAGAAGAGATATTCTTTTCTCATGCAATTAAGCATAAAATCACACAAATCCGCAAAACACATGCAATTATAATATAAATCCATAAGTGGGGGCGAGTCTACCTCAAATCCGACTAGTGCAAAGTTGAGCGGGAAAACGACTTCCATTCCTTAATTCTCCGTACGCTTCGTCTAGCCCATAAGTTACCTTAGTCTTTAGAAATTTATAGTTTAAATATGATAATTTATAATTTGAGGACTGAAATTGATGTTTTCAAAAGCTGAGGACTAAAATGAATACTTTGAAAGTTGAGGGACTAAAATGAATATTTTCAAAAGTTGAGATTTATAAATATACATATATATATACACACACACACACACACACACACACACACACACACATATATATATATATATATATATATATATATATATATATATATATATCATTATAAATCAATATGAACAAAATCAAAAGACTTTAAAAATATGGGGGCTTAAATGATTGCTATTAAACATTTGAGGACTAAAATGTAAATCTTTCAAAACTTGGGCTTAAAATCAAATAAAGTAAATCAGCAGGGACTGAAATAAAATGGATTTGATACTTAGGGGTTAAAATAATAACTTTTGAAATTTAGGGCTGAAATGATCATTTTAAAAACATAGGGACTGATTTGAAAGACTTTAAAACTTGGGGACCAACATTTCAAATTCTGGAATTCACAATATTAACCTCAGATCTATTTTCTCTCTCTCTCTCACGTTCCAAACTCTCTCTCTCGCCATATACGCAGCTACTGGGAAAAATGGTCAAAGTACTGCCGGTGATTTCGCCGGCGCAACGCCGACGGGGTGAGTAGCAAGTGACGGGGTACAAAAGGCTGGGTTTTTAGGGGCGGATTTGTGCGAGACTGGCGCGGAATCAAAGTGCAACCGAAACTCAAATTTCGAACTTAGGGCTGCGATCTTACGGCGGTGGTTGAGGTAAGTGTCGGGGTTCATCTATTACTGGGTTTTGGGTTTTGATTTGGATTACAATGGGAGTGGGCTGCATGTGGGTTTGAGGTTCGTTTTGGGCGTGGAGATGATGATGATGATGATGGTGATGATGCTGGGTGTTTGAAAAATGGAGGTGACGGTGCTGCAGGTTTGTGGTCTGCGGTGAAGGTGTTTGATTCTGATGTTGATTGTCTGCTGGTTGTAGCTGGGCAGTGTTGGTTGTTCTCGGATGGGTGGTGATGATGTTGGTTGGTGCATAATGATTTGTGCAGATCGATGGTGATTGGCGATTGGTTGCGTTGATGGCTGTGAGCAGAGTGCGATTGAGATGATGATACATAGGTTTCGTGGTTGTGGTTTGGGGCTGCAACTGATAATTGTGGTAGCTGGATTGAGGATTGTTGGTCTTGGCCGTGGTTGAGGTTTGAACAATGGAGGTCCCGTGGTTGATTTGGAATTGTGGAAATTCGTGTGCAGCTGTTGTGAGGGTCGAGAGCTTACCTAAAAGCTGAAGCTTTGTGTGAGTCTCGCTGGGTGAGGGATTGTGAGAAATAAACATAGGTTGCTGACTTAATTTTGGTAGATTAGGTCAAAATTTGTAGTTTATGGAAAGATTGTGATATCCAAGCTGTATGGAAGGAGGAGGTGAAGCTGGAAGGAAATCTATGATTCAGTTTCCCAAACAATTTGATCGGCTTGATTTGGAGAAATTTGATACAATCTTGCTGAATATGCAAACGTGAGGGAGAAGCGTGAACAGGATTGTAAATTGGGCTTAAAGCTTGAATTTGGGTTTGAGTGTTTGGGCCCAAGTGCTTGGTCCAAAGAAAATAATTCAATTTGGGAGTTAAAGGAATTTAAATTGGACAAAGATCAAAATATCGGAATAAATTAATTTGGACTTTAAAATCGTTAAAGTTTTGAATTAAGATTAAAATATCGTGACATTGGAATATTTTAAATAAACTTCGGAAATTTAATTACGATGGAAATTAATTTAATTTCGTTTATAATTTGGCTAGACGACAACTCTTTTAAATTAAATTGGAAAAGTCGTAGCGACGCGCATTTAAAGTTTTAAAACATTTTATTTAAAAAGAAATGAAAATTCCCGATCGCTACAACCCTACTACCTTAAAATAATTTCGTCCTCGAAATTTAAGACTTACTTGGTCTAAAATATCTGGATACTTGGCCAGAGTTTCTTCTTCTTTTTCCCATGTAGCCTCATCGCTACTATGTCTACCCCACTGGACTTTGACTAAAGGAATCTCTTTGTTTTTTTTTTTTTACAACATGGACTTTTCCCTCTCTACTATGCACATAGGTGCCTCTTCATAAGACAAATCTTTCTGAACTGAAATAAACTGATAATTCACCCTATGATTTGAATCATGAACACACTTTCTCAGTAGGTAAACATGAAAGATTTTGTGAACAGATGTAAATTCTGGTGGCGAAGTCAAACAATAAGCCACATTACCTACTTCTCTAGCATTTTAAATGGTTCGATGCAATGAGATCTTAAATTCCCTCTCTTGTCAAAACGAAAGGTACCTTTTATAGGATCTATACTAATATCGAAACCACAAAATGTTCATTGACCCAAATGCTTAATCCTAAAAATCAAGAAGATTAATAAAAAAAAATAAATCCTTATGATCCAAAACATAGAAACGCGGTATCAATTCTAAAATATTGAGTACAAAACCCAAACTTGGCAGAATCTTTCTGAAAAGATGTACCAACGAAATCATTTATAAGTTCGACTGGAACTTCCTTTTCAACATCGGAGAATTCAAACTTAAATCCTTTAATCCATACTTTTAAATCATGAATCAAGTACTCGGTATCACATACTCATTCTAACTGAGGGCTAAGATACTAACTTAAAGCAGCATCATAAGGATCATATATGATATTCTCAAATTTGAGAAACCTCACTAATTTCCCAATCTGAAGTTCAAGATTCAATTTTCCCAATTCTCCAAAAACTTCAATTCATGTCACACTATGAAAAATTCTCTGATTAAGTCTATCACCATTGAATAAAACTTCTGTGAATCATATATGATTCCTCATCAAGTTTGCTTAACTTAAAGATACAATCCCATTATAAGTGAAAGTCACACAAATGAACTTCTCCGGCTTCCTATTTTCGTAGCAAAATACTTTACTCACATCAAAAGTACAACCGATAATAATTAATAGAAATTGCATCACCAAAATCTTAAATAAATCCATATATTATGACTCAAAATGAAAATTCCCAATCGTATGTAATATTTCACCATAATGTAATAGACCATCAAAATAAGATCAATTAACTCACTATTCACACGATTCTTCACGGGATAACCATAACATCTATTTACCGTCTAGTCACCATATCTTGTAGTAATCATGTAACCTGTCACTTATCATCGTATCATATGACCTCAAATATTCATATCAATCTTTCTAAGATTTCAATATAATAACCATCATACCTATCACGTGAACCTTATACGTCAATCCGCTCACTAAGATTATATATCAATCTCTCAGACTAATAAATCTTGGATTCTACCGTTGTCACTTCGCTGCACACCATTTCAAAATAAGTCATCACTGTGAAGTCTCATCTCTATTTTCCACAAATTCTTTCCACAAGAACAATTACATAAAATTTCATTTCTTATTTTCTAAACAAGATACCATCATTAACAATCTCCAAAATTTCAAGATATGATAAATCATAAGTCTTTCTCTGATCAAATGCTAATACTTCATCAATACTTGTACAAATCTAGGACCTGATAAAGTTTCTTTCATCAATTTCATCCAAAAATTTTCTCTCATGATTCTCTAGTATCATAAATGAAAACTTAACGTACATCAGTGAATCATTCAAATTACGAGAAACCCTGATTTATTTTCCATGACTGAGATTCATCATTCTTTTAAATTCCACTTAGAACCAAATACAGCATAACTTATTCATGGATGGTCAACTTATTTCATAATTTCAATACATTATCACCTTAAATTCTCGACCCAAGAAAATCGCATTATTCCCTATAATTATCTCTTGTACCTTTTGTATTCAAATGACCTTATGACCATCATCATTATCTCACACAATCCCAAACATTTAATCACATGTTCCCAATTTCTCATTTTGGATAAATTGTTACTCCTTTAAGGCATCTCACTATAAAATATTTTCAATATCTCCCATTCATGATAACTGATTATTCCCAATAATCATATTACATGTAAATTCAACAAACGGTAAATGGTTTTCCTAACCATCACAAAGGTCTAAAATGCAAGCTCTCAACATAGCCTCTAAACTCTGTATAAAGAAATATTTGCTGACTACTTAAGTCATTGTTCAATAACCCAAATGACATCACGTCTCTTCACTACTCTCTGTAAGCCCATTAAATATTCTCTCCAAATCTTTACTATTGCTTTAAAAACATATCAAACCTTAATAATTTGTCATCTCTAAAACTTCTTATCACAAAACATCACCAAAATAATTAAAAGCAATTACTTGAATATTCTCTCGATATATTATACCCAATAACATATTATTCACGAATCAACATAATATCATCAGCTTATCTTTATCATATCTACCCGATCAAATTCCAAAATAAATCAACAGTATTATCTCCTATCCTCAAAATTTATAATATTCTCCAATTCAAGTGATCATTCCTTACTGGTGATCAATCCGTTCCCAAGAATAATTTAGACTCTTCCCAATAACGCCATAATACTTGTCTTCACTCATCTTTCAAAATATAACTTATCATTTACTAAATCTCGCTTATGGTATACATGAATTTGCAATTCTAACCTCAATTCCCTTAGTGGTTGCATACCATATTATGCTCTTAATTCCAAATGATAAAATTCTAGGCAGAGTCTCCTTTGTAATTTGGACTTATCCAACCCATATGTATACTTCATAACCAACAATAACAAATAACTCCACATTTGACCACAACGATTTAAATATTGACAACATTTCCAACAAACTTCAGTATCACCAAAAATATCCCAATAATTAAGAACCAAATCTTTAAACCTCTAATTTCATAATTCTTCTCATAAAAGTCTCAATAAATCACATCACTTATAATCTCAACATCTCATCACAACTTCATAAAACTAGCTTGCTATTTCTCGTTTAATCCAAACGATAGATATTCCGAAAATATTGTCTAATCCTTTCTGTTGACTTCTCGTACCTTGTGCCATGTCTAGAATCAATTATGCAAAGTCCAGGTAGGGTTCATCATTTCTAAGTTCGAGGACAAAAATTATTTTGAAATCATTCTTAAATCATATTATTCCCATTATGCTCAACACTCGTTTTTCTTTCTTTTCCTTTCTTTCAAAAAAAATTTCCCGTTATGCTTCAAAACTCATTTCTTTCTCCTCATTTCGGATACTAGTTTTTCTAATTCTTTCTCATCTTTTATTTTCTTTTCTCGTCAAATTCTCAAAACATTTATTCTCAAGTATCCGAAATAAATCAATAAAGTAAACATACTAAATTTCGTTACCTTCGGAGTCGGCGGAAAATGATGGCAATGGCAAAAATTCGTCAAAACATTATTTCTATTATTTTTTAGAAAATTTATTTTCTTATTTTGTAAAGAAATTTTTTTTTTTTGTAAGTCTAAAGAAACGTAGACCCGCTCTGATACCATCCTGTAACGCCCCGAGTTCCGAGGAGCACGGGAACGTCACTTTTCTAAATTCTTGAATAAACTTTGTTGCGGAAAATGACTAAATATTAAATATCACGTTTATTGAATAAAAGTTTAGCGATAATTCAAATGGAATAAGTAAATTCGTACAAATTTATAAGAATGACAGTTCTTGATAAATGAAATAATTATTTCAAAGTTCACGACTTTTAAAAAATATAAATTTGTAATTTGCCGTCATTGCCCATCACTCGCCCCGTCTCCGAAATCTGCAAAAGTTGTTAAAATAACGGGTTGAGCATTTCAAAAATGAAATACTCAGTAGACTCATCGCCAGTAATTAATTTACAAGATAATTGAACACGTAATCATGCAAATAATGTAGTGACATTCTTTTCTTATTCATAGACATCACATAGTGAACGCAAATGAACACATTCTTTTCTTTTCTTGGCTAGCAGATAAGTTATGCCCAGCATAACATAAATTCTTTATCTCAGAAGAGATATTCTTTTCTCATGCAATTAAGCATAAAATCACACAAATCCGCAAAACACATGCAATTATAATATAAATCCATTAGTGGGGGCGAGTCTACCTCAAATCCAACTAGTGCAAAGTTGAGCGGGAAAACGACTTCCATTCCTTAATTCTCCGTACGCTTCGTCTAGCCCATAAGTTACCTTAGTCTTTAGAAATTTATAGTTTAAATATGATAATTTACAATTTGAGGACTGAAATTGATGTTTTCAAAAGCTGAGGACTAAAATGAATACTTTGAAAGTTGAGGGACTAAAATGAATATTTTCAAAAGTTGAGATTTATAAATATACATATATATATATACACACACACACACACACACACACATATATATATATATATATATATATATATATATATATATATATATATATATATATATATATATATATATATATATATATATCATTATAAATCAATATGAACAAAATCAAAAGACTTTAAAAATATGGGGGCTTAAATGATTGCTATTAAACATTTGAGGACTAAAATGTAAATCCTTCAAAACTTGGGCTTAAAATCAAATAAAGTAAATCAGCAGGGACTGAAATGATCATTTTAAAAACATAGGGACTGATTTGAAAGACTTTAAAACTTGGGGACCAACATTTCAAATTCTGGAATTCACAATATTAACCTCAGATCTATTTTCTCTCTCTCTCTCACGTTCCAAACTCTCTCTCTCGCCATATACGCAGCTACTGGGAAAAATGGTCAAAGTACTGCCGGTGATTTCGCCGGCGCAACGCCGACGGGGTGAGTAGCAAGTGACGGGGTACAAAAGGCTGGGTTTTTGGGGGCGGATTTGTGCGAGACTGGCCCGGAATCAAAGTGCAACCGAAACTCAAATTTCGAACTTAGGGCTGCGATCTTACGGCGGTGGTTGAGGTAAGTGTCGGGGTTCATCTATTACTGGGTTTTGGGTTTTGATTTGGATTACAATGGGAGTGGGCTGCATGTGGGTTTGAGGTTCGTTTTGGGCGTGGAGATGATGATGATGATGATGGTGATGATGCTGGGTGTTTGAAAAATGGAGGTGACGGTGCTGCAGGTTTGTGGTCTGCGGTGAAGGTGTTTGATTCTGATGTTGATTGTCTGCTGGTTGTAGCTGGGCAGTGTTGGTTGTTCTCGGATGGGTGGTGATGATGTTGGTTGGTGCATAATGGTTTGTGCAGATCGATGGTGATTGGCGATTGGTTACGTTGATGGCTGTGAGCAGGGCGCGATGGAGATGATGATACATAGGTTTCGTGGTTGTGGTTTGGGGCTGCAACTGATAATTGTGGTAGCTGGATTGAGGATTGTTGGTCTTGGCCGTGGTTGAGGTTTGAACAATGGAGGTCCCGTGGTTGATTTGGAATTGTGGAAATTCGTGTGCAGCTGTTGTGGGGGTCGAGAGCTTACCTAAAAGCTGAAGCTTTGTGTGATTCTCGCTGGGTGAGGGATTGTGAGAAATAAACATAGGTTGCTGACTTAATTTTGGTAGATTAGGTCAAAATTTGTAGTTTATGGAAAGATTGTGATATCCAAGCTGTATGGAAGGAGGAGGTGAAGCTGGAAGGAAATCTATGATTCAGTTTCCCAAACAATTTGATCGGCTTGATTTGGAGAAATTTGATACAATCTTGCTGAATATGCAAACGTGAGGGAGAAGCGTGAACATGATTGTAAATTGGGCTTAAAGCTTGAATTTGGGTTTGAGTGTTTGGGCCCAAGTGCTTGGTCCAAAGAAAATAATTCAATTTGGGAGTTAAAGGAATTTAAATTGGACAAAGATCAAAATATCGGAAAAAATTAATTTGGACTTTAAAATCGTTAAAGTTTTGAATTAAGATTAAAATATCGTGACATTGAAATATTTTAAATAAACTTCGGAAATTTAATTACGATGGAAATTAATTTAATTTCATTTATAATTTGGCTAGACGACAACTCTTTTAAATTAAATTGGAAAAGTCGTAGCGACGCGCATTTAAAGTTTTAAAACATTTTATTTAAAAAGAAATGAAAATTCCCGGTCGCTACACGTTGACCCCCTTGTACATAGTCAACTTGCTCCAATGGACAAGCCAGAATAGGGTAATTTGTAGTGGTGTGGTTTGCACCACACTCTTCACAAGTTATTTTAGAACTTTTTGATGATTGACTCACCAGTGCTATGCTCTCTACTTTCGCAGCCAAGTAGTCAACTTTAGCTGATATAGTAGTGTAAGCATGCACTTCATAGATTCCCGATGTCTTCTTTGGTAACACCCCGTCCGATCCCCACATGACATTTATATTTGCTATCCTCTTATAGAGCTCCAATGCCTGTCCATGGTCTTTGTTCCCAAAGCACCATTTGATGAGGAGTCAACCGTGTTTTTAAAGTGTGGAAGTAATCCTTCATAGAAAAACTTCACTTGGTCACCTCTAGTGATCCCATGGTTTGGACACTTCCTTAGCATGCCCCTGTTCCACGCATCATAAAAAGATTCAGTATCTTGCTTTTGGAACACAGTGATGTCATGTCTCAATTTGACAACCTTCGCTAGAGGCATGAACTTAGTGCAAAACTTTTGAAACATGTCATTCCAGGTGGTGATACTCGTAGTAAGGCAAGAATCTAACCAGTCAACATCTCTATCTTTTAGAGTGTAAAGGAATAACCTGAGTCTGATAGCATCATCAGACACACCATGATATTGAAAGTGTTGATACATGTCTAAAAATTTAGAAACATGTGTATGTGGGTTTTCATCAGGTCTCCCACATAATTGTTATCCTTTTTGGAAAATGCTGATGACATTGGTTTTGAGTTGGAAGTTTGCTTGCCCAAATGGTGGATAGACTATGCTGGATTGATTTTGAACCACTTCAGGTGTCATGAAGTCACTAATCAGCATGTCATCTTCATTTATTGTATCAGCAGGGGGTAGAAGATTGTTGTTGTTTGCCATTTGATTTTTTTGATTTTTTGATTTATCTAGTTCTCTAACCTCTCTCAACCTACGGTGTAATGTGCGTTCTATTTTTGGGTCAGCTTCGAAAAGATTCTCGATTTTTGAACGTAACATATACAACTACAAAAAAAGTAAAGAAACTAGTAACTAAAATAAAATTAAAAATAAAAACCCTAAGATACAAATAAAAATAAAATAAAACAAGTAAAAAGTTCGAATTAGTGAAAGTAATCTAAAAATAAATTTAAACTACAATCCCCCGGCAACGACACCAAAAACTTGTTCTGAACCGCAAGTGCACATGTCGCGTAAGTAATAAAGTAGACGTGAGTTCAAGTATCAATCCCATAGAGATTGTTGTAAATTGTATTTTAGACTACAGACCTTAACCGGAACAAGAAAAGCTTTGAATTTGGGAATTTTGAATTGAAAGTTAGACTAAAGATTTAAACTAAAAGAAAATAAGAAAATTTGATTTGTTAAAACGATGAGATGAATATGTTAGAATTATGAATCCACATTAATCATATCAACCATGTATTTGACTTAAACATTTAATAAAAATGTATGAGTATTGAAAATCCGTGTTCCTATAGTTATTTATGCCCCCTTTCGAACGATGCATAAACACATTTTCCTACAAGAGACGAGCCTATATTTCTATGACCAATCCAAACATGCAGAAAAGCATTAACTAATTATGAACATTTTTTAGGACAACACGAAGCATATGGGTATATTTCTATCCCCTATCGGACTTTTTGACAATTAATCAAGGTCTAGTAAATTCCTACTCTTTCGAATATAGAAATCTATCACAAACATCAATGATTATATGTCCACAATCATAAATGATAATAAAAACATAATTAATTGCATCAAACTCATAAATTGCATAATATAAATGTGAAGTCAAAACGTGGAATCAATAACTTAATGCTTCATCACAATTCTAACAATAAAATTTCTAGCCTAGAAACATGACTAAAGATAAATTACAACAATGATAATTGGAGTTCAACACCTTTTTCATCATGTTGTAGAAGAATCTTCAATCATGATCCAATTGGTTCCTTGAGAATTCCACAGCCTTTCGGGATCACCTTTGACAAGTTTGGAACCCTTAATTTTGTGCCCCAAGTCTGGTGTATATATATATATATATATATATATATATATATATATATATATATATATATATATATATATATATTCACGAAAATTAGGTTACTTGGGGGAGAAAGAATGCGGAATTCCACGTAAAAAGCCCAGCTGCTGCCCAGAATGTTTACCGTGCGACCGCACGGTTATGAATGTTGCGATCACATGCCTCTGCTACTCTGAACTACAATTTCCATCTTTTAAGTGCTACAAGTTGGTCCCTATCTTTTAATTGCAGAGCAAGTCCTCCAATTTTCGATTGATACAATTAAGTCCCTGAACTTTTGATTTCTTTCAAATTTGATTTCTTCTTCAATTTTCTTCCAATTGGCCCTTTGATTAATTGTAATCAACTCTTGATGTTCACACTTTGATACTTTTATCATCCAATTGACTAATTTTGGCTTCAATTCCATCGTTTTCTTGACTTTTGGTTATTCTTGAAATATAAACAAATAACAACTAAATAAATAGCAAATATTCTTAAACAAACATATAAAATCCTACTTTTAGGATAGAAATAAGTATATAAAATACACTTATCAATCTCGCGATAGCACTATTGCGCAGTAGTCCCTGCAAAAGTGAAAAAATTTCTCTTTTGAGTTTTTACCCCCTAATCACTTCATAATCTATGTTAATGGGCTTCCAAACATAAACTTCATGAACAAAACTTGTGTGTGTGGGGGGGGGGGGGGGATGATGATAAAAATCCTAGCCTAACAAAACATGCAAAATCAAAACAAACCTAAAAATTCAAAAATAGTGCACCCAGCCTAAGTATCTTGAAATGTAAACATGCAAAACACTTAAAACATGTGAACTATCATGCAAATATCTAAAAACAGGTAATGAAAAAATACTTAAAGATTAATGAATAAAAGGGAAAAGGAAAATTGGGTTGCCTCCCAATTAGCGCTCTGTTTATAGTTTAAAGCCCGACTTTTTGCATTTTATCATCATAGAGGCATGGATGATCCTCTTGAAGCCCTGCATTGCTTGCAATTACCAACTTTGCGTTTTTCAACTCGTTTCCTCACTTTCTTGAATTCCAAGGTCCCCTTTTTAACTGTTTCTTGAGGAATGTTAGGTTCTTCTTCTTTTTTATCCCTCTATTCACCTTTTGTTTGCACAATACCTTCAACATTGTAACATCCTTCATTTTGCACTTCATGATCCTATCTTGGCTTGATGCTAATACCAACTTCCTCATTTTCAACCCTGAATATGATTTCATCATTTTCAATGTCGATCAGGGCTCATCCAATAGCGAGGAATGGTCTTCCAAAAATCGTGCGCATTTGGCTGTCCTCCTCCATGTCTAAGATCACAAAGTCAGCTGGAAAAAGAATTTTTCAATCTTTACGATGACATTTTCGAAAATTCCATGTGGATACTGTATCGACTTGTTCGCCAACTTCAATGTGATATTTGTTAGTTTAGGCTTCCCCAAACCGAGTTTTCTATACACAGAAAGAGGCATCACATAAACCCTGGCCCCTAAATCACACAAAACATTACTAAAACTAAAGTTACCAATTGTACAAGGGATAGAGAAACTACTTGAATCTTTCAATTTCTGTGGTAACTTCTTTTGAATAATGGCGCTGCACTCCTCACTCAGAGCTACTATTTCAAAGTCTACCAATTTTATTTTATTTGATAGAATCTCTTTCATGAATTTCAGGTAAAGTGTCATTTGAGCTAAGGCCTCTGCAAAAGGAATGTTTATGTGCAGTTTCTTAAAAATTTACAGAAATTTACCAAACTGCTGTTCCATTTGTTGCTTCCTTAATCTTTGTGGATATGGAATGAGAGGTACATATGCTTTAATTGGATGTCTCACTCGAACTTCTTCTTCAACTTTTTCTTGAACTTCTGAAGTAGACTGGTGTTCTTTTTCACTTTTCTATTCTTCCACTACATTCTGCCTCTGGCTCTTCTTCTTTTCATACTCTTCAACAATCACTTCAGGTAATTGAAACCGACTCCTTGTTGTTATTGCATTCACAAGCTCATGAGGGTTAGTTTCAGTGTTACTTGGTAATTGTCAAGGTTGTCTATCTGCTCAACTAGCTGCCAACTGCCCCATTTGATTTTTCAAATTCTTTATTTCAGCTGCTTGACTTTTTAATTCATCATTCTGACCTTTAACCATCTGAATTGACATCTCCGTGTTCTCCTTCATGGTATTCTGAACTTCTTGTTGTTGTTGAAAACTAGGTGAGTGCTGAACATTCTGATTATTGGCACATGAGAAAGTTGGATGTTTCTTCCATTTTGGATTGTATGTCGTGAATATGGATCACCCTGTTGCCCGTTTCCAACAAAGTTCACTTGCTCTGGACTTTCTTGATGTTGTTGCATGGGATAATTATTCAAAGCATGATTTTCAAAGCAAAAATCACACAGGGCTATCTGTACTACATTAATTGATTGCACACCTAAACTGTCAATCTTCTTTGTTAAAGCATCCAATTTAGCATTAATAACTATGATTTCTGTCACTGCAGCTATACCCCCATATTTTTGTCAAAAGTGATCCGAGTATCACTGATAACTATTTGTAGCCATTTTCTCAAATATTTCTGATGCTTCTTCGTAAGTCAAGTCCATGACTGATCCACCTGCTGCAGAATTGACATGCTTCTTCTTGTCATTTGTCAAACCATTGTAAAATGTTTGCACCAAAATCCATTCTGCAATTCCATGCCTTGGATAGTGTCCAACCAGCTCAAACCTTTCCCAAGCCTAAAAAATCGATTCTCTTGATTATTGATTGAATGAAAGAATTTCACGCCTAAGCTTTGACATCAGGCCTGGTGGGAAGAATTTATTTACAAACTTTTGGCTTAGAATTTCAAATGTAGTGATAGTGTGAAGAGGCAAAGAGTAAAACCATGCTTTTGCTTTATCTGCCAACGAGAATGAAAACAGTTTTAACTTCACATCATCTTCTGGCAATTCGTTCATGCGCTGCTTATCACACAATTCCAAAAAAGTCTGAAGATGTGCATGTGGATCTTCAAATGACAATCTATGGAAAAAATCCGAGTTCTGGATCAAGAAGATCAAGGAAGTCTTGATCTCAAAATTGTTGACTGGGATTGCGGAGGTACGATGCATGTCCCAATGTTCCCCACAGGAGGAACCATGTACTCTCTCAACACACGCCTTCCAAGATTAGGTTATTGTTCAATAGTAACTTATGGCAGATTGTTCTGATTATTCCCATGATTGTTTTGAATTCTGTTTTCTGCCATGTCTATGTCTGCTTTTTAAGCTACTTCCAACTGTTGTTTGCGCATCTGTCGAAAGGTGCATTTGATTTTATTATCAAAAGAAAACAATTCACAAGACTTAGCTCTTCTTAACATAAATTAAATAAAGCAATAATAAAAATAAAAACTAAAACTAAAAATAAAGCAAATAAAGTTCAAATTAAAGTAAGAACTAATATGTATCGATATTAATAAAAAGAGCCCCCAGAAACAGCGCCAAAAACTTGTTCAATAATATTTCGCGATGCAAAATATCCCTGTAAGTGTACGAATCGTGAAAAGTAATAAAATGGACCTAAGAGTCTAGATTATAGTCCTACGAACACTGCTATTAAGTACCAAAATATTTTAGCTCCTAGCCCTATTTGAACGAACGAAAAAATTTTGATGTTTTAAATTGAAATAAGAAAATTAGCTAAATAATTAAAATTGCGAATTGTTTTGTTTTTAAAAATGATTGTAAAGTAGTTGAGAATCCCGATTTCACCTAACCAATTAAATTAACTCCAATTCCAGTTTTATTTCCTAATATTGTATTTAGTCAAATTCAATTATGCATATGAAATTCCCTTCTCAAGTTTAAATCAACTCTACTTAATTAAGTCAACCATGTATCTCTACAGCAGGTCTGAATTATTCCTTGCATGACACACAAGAATTCTCATAATGGCTGTAATAATAACAAAAGTATATCTCTATCTCTTGTTCATTTATCGCATTTATTACCTTAATCTAAGTTATTGACCCACCTCTCGAATTATGAAAATAACTCATTATATCATGAATTAGTGATCAAGAAACTCAAGCATTAAAAACAATAATAAATCAATACATACAACGAAATCGTTAAAACAATCAAATTTGGAATTAAAATAATAAAGTTAGGCTACATCGTTCATCCCAACATTGAATTTAATTACACATTATATTTAAATAACAAAAACAATAAAAGAAAACATTCATGGAAAATAGCAAAGAAGATTGGAAAGCTTGCACCAAGAATCAATTCTTCACGTGTTCTTTCAATCTTGCCTCTTACTTTGCTCCAATCTCTCAAGAATTTGATGTTGAAATCCCAGATTTATAATGTTCTTAGGTGAGGCAAATGACCTTTTTTTTTTTGTGCCTTACAAGTTGTATTTATAGGTATTGGAGAACCTTAGGTCAAAGAGACTGAAAATCTGTTGAAAATCGCGAGAAAAATCTGACTCGAAGCCCAGTCGGACAACCATGCGATCGCGCGGTAGAAATTTCGGCGATCGCGTGGACGTGCATAAAACCTTCGGGTGGAATTTTTGACTATTGAGCGATCGCGCACCTTTGAGGTGTCGCGATCGTGTGGTTATACGTTTTTGTGCAATTTTCCTCTTTTCCCGTTTAAATAAGTAGGTTCCTAGATTTTAATTGCATCTCCAGTCCTCAACTTTCAAATGATGCAATTTAGTCTGATACTTTGGAGTCTTCTCGATTTGCTCATTTCAACTCTCAACTACTTCAATTGGGTCCTCCAACATTCAATTTGTTCATTTTGACACCATGCTTGATTCTCAATTGTTGTTATCACCTCCTCAATTACTCAAATAAACTCCAATTAGCATCCAATTGTACATTTTTCCCATTAATTGTTTCATTCTTCATCTTTTGGGATATTTTCTTAAATGTAAACAAATAAAAACAAATTAAATAGTAATTATTCTAAAACGGAAATAATTAATTCTAATTTAGACATAAAAATAAGTGTATAAAATACACTTCGCATTCATCATAAAAATATAATCAGATCACATATATGAATAAGATTTAATTCACCGTTGAAAGATGATTTTAAATAAAATAGGAACATTGATATTCAAAATCCCAAGAATTCTCATAACGGCCCAAACTGACCCTGCCCTGGGTCATTGGTTCGACAGGTAAATCGCAGGATGTGTCTCTCAGAGCTACGGTGAAGGATATTGGCAACTCTTGCGAATGGTGATGACTCCTGCTTAGTACATGGCACAAATCTATTATTTCGGAATTCGAACTCTACACCAGATTGCGCTGAGCAAGTTTCCTACCGTCCCCTTTGTCACTGGAAGATATGTCCTTGGGGGCAAATTTTTTTTTTTTTTTTTTTTTTTTTTTTTTTGTAAGATGAAAAACCTAGCCTTTGTATATTACGTTATGATGAAATCAATGCTGCTTTTGCTTTGCAAGTGTTATATTGTGTTAGGAAAAGTGTTGTCTAATATCCCTTTCTTTTTCTTATTGGACGTTCGATGCATATGCTCGTTGAAATTATTCAATAGTTACGCTGTCACCATTTTCATCGGAAAAGTTATTATGCCCCTATGCTCCCCTTCATATGGTGGGTGCCCCACTTGACACCTCCCATATGAAGGGGACATGTGTCCAAAGGGACACCTTAAAATTTTCACCGTCTTTATGGGGGGATTGTCTGTACAAAATACACAATTACTTTAAAAAATGTTACCTGTGCATTTGATTTGATGTTTAGTTTCCGCACTACTCAAACTTGGATATCCACTCGTTCGATGATGATACCTTATCTCAAGAAATTTTAAGTAACAGAGATGATTTTTCTCCACGGCTCGAACTATCAATCATTTACATTTTGATTTTTATATAATGTGTGGTCATGCTGTCCAAGTAGATTCTCCACTTCAATTCAAATACCTTCTGGAATTCTACGAAAGCAGAGACTAGAAATTCCTTTTAAATTCTGTACTCTCCTCTTGATCCAAGAATAGAAACAAGTACCCAATTCCCTGCCCTATATACATGACAATCATATTGTCCCAGGGAAAAACATTATGATTCAATGTAAAGTGTTTTTCACCGCTCCCATCCCTTCATCCATTAATTATGCTATAAAACTTAAATTTATTTTGTCCAACTTTTCTAAACATTACAAACACTAGTGGACAAGATTTGTCGGATACATATAAAATCATAATTGACTCGGTTTATAGCTGTAATTTAATAAACGGAAGATTTTGAGTTGAATAAATTAATCAGTCGATGAAATTTTAATTTTTTTTTTATTAGTTAGCACAAAATAAATAATGAGAATTACAAATATATGCTCTGTTCGGCAAGTGTGATGATTACCAATTTATAATGGGCAAAATTTTTCAAACTATTTTTAAATACATTTTCTTTCTCCAATTATTAATCACAGTTCTTACTTAAAAAACTCAAATAATATATATTATAAATCAAATTCTATTTATTTGAGCCGCCAAACGAAGCTGTAATTTTTTATTTTTTATTTTTGTATAGAGTGATTTTCAAAAGAGTGATTATAGGAGGACATTTTTTAGAGACATTGTGACATGTCACACATTTATTGGGTGGTGAAAAACTAAGTGGTGAGGAAGTTATTTTCACCAACCAATAAATGTGTGATATTTCACAATATCACTTAAAAATGTCTACAAAAAATGTCTACCTAGAATTATTGTTTTAAAAAAGATTTAAATTTTAGATTATTATAACAAAATAGGAATTTAGAAGGGATTACAATGACCAACTATGTGATTGGAGACTCAAGAGTGTAATTTATAGATCTTTAAGTAGATGAAGCAATGAATTGAATCAAACATGAAAATAAAGTAACAATACAAGAAAAATGAGCGGCTAAGAGGAAAAATAGCGACGACGCTTTTTGTCGTCGCTAATACTTCACTTTTCCCGCATTTTTTGACGGCCAATAGAGACGAAAAAGTCGTCTCTATTTCTCTCGTATTAGAGACGACAAATTGTTGTCTCTATTTCCCTTGGAATGAGCGATGACTTTGTCATCTCTATTTGTAAGCCAAAAAGAGGGAAATTTTCCCGCCAAGGCATTGGCGACAACAAAATGTCATCTCTATTGCCTTTGGATACAAATGCCATGACGGACGTTTTTCTCCCATTTTTATGTTAAAATTTACATTTTCTTAGTTTTTCCTCTCTAATTTACTTCATCTCGACTTAGAAATGATTTATGGACATTTTCAATCAAAATGTTTTCTGTGATTTTGGTAAGATATTTATACCAAAGTTTCTGTATTTTATAGAGTTTTTAAACGATTGATTCATAATATTTTTATTCTCTTTTATGTCAATTTTTGCCGTCTACGTTGTTTTTGGAGTTTGAAGTTGTTGGTTGACTAAGTTGAAAAGTGAAAATTTTAAGTTATTGGTAAGTTATTTTTATTTAATTTTAATTTCTTGTTAACGTTTTTTTTTACACTTAATTGCACTTGCATTGAGAAGCGGTTCAGGGATAATGGTAGTGTTCCACTACCAATTGACTTTGACTTGGATATAGAGAAGACAATTCGTCCTATTGGTCTGACTGAGCCAGAGTTCATCCGCATCTTGGGAATGATGGTACGTCAATTCATAGTTCCCAAGTACAAAGCATGGAGCAAGGTCCCAGAACATTTAAAGGATCGTGTTCGCGTCGAGGTTGAGGTACGAGATTTTACATTGTTTTAAAGTTTCATCATATTTAAATTATATAAGTTTCATTAAACGATGAAATCTAATTTTTTTTTCCACAGAAATATTTCAACTCCAAGGGAAATATTCCACAAGAGAAATATCTTTGGGTTGATAATGGTATTGACAAAAGCGCTTCTGAGCACTACAAAGAGTACACGGGTAAGATCCACAAACACTATAAAATATATGGTCACACAAAGCCCTTTGAAGACATTGACATGGTCGAGTGGGGAAACTGCGCGGACTTGTTCGAGAGTGCATCATTCAAGGTAAAATTAATGATTTATATTTTATTTATTAATTTATAATTATTTTCATATTTAATTTATTTCTTTGTGTTTTTTAGGCTACGTCGCAAAGGAACGCAGCCAATCGAGCCAAGATCCCTTACCAAAGTTTGCAGGGATCTAAGAGTATCGTGGCAACCCGCCACGCCAACGTAAGTAGTAAATTGATTGGATTTAGTTTTTAATCAAGTCATTTAGATTTCATTAGTAGTTAATTTAAGTCCTATTTAGTTAGATGAATGTTATTGATTTAAATTTCTTATTGTTGTGGAGTTCAAGATTGGTTGGAATGATTTGGTTGTGGTTTGATGTAGAATGGGTTGTGATTTATGTTTTAAATGGTTGTGATGTCCCTTTACAGATTGGCTAAATCCAATTTATAGGGAAGATTCTGTCGAAATTTGTGAAGAATTTTACAACAGAAAAACGATTCTTTTCATATTTAAATCGATATTAATATGAATTATTTTCGCATTTAAGGTAAAAAATAGTTAACGCGTCTAAGTTTACTTATCGTTATTATTATTTACTAATTATTGATTTTCTTTCTTTTTTTTTTTTTTTTTTGTAGAGGGATCTTGAGACACAAAAATGACCTTCCATTTTGGATACGTTGAAGTCCGTTCATACACGAAAAATCGACCAAGGAGAAGTCTGCATCAGCGAGCAGGACGACCGCCAACACGTAAGTATTATTTAATCTTGAACATTTTTTTTAAAAGTGTGATACAATTTTAAATTTTCACTTTGGCCTACTCATTTCATTTTTTGAATATTCAGTATGAAATGCTCCAAACGAAGGAGAGGCAGATACAGCAGGACAGCTTATCGGGGACACAATTCGACGAGCACAATGTCGTCCGGGAGGTGCTCGGAGATAGGCGAGGCCACGTTCGTGGAGTTGGTCGGACGGTCCCCGGCGTCTCAAGGTCGACATCGTCAACAGCGACTTTACCCGCTACTGGAGAGTCAGCGCGTGTGGTGGAGCTCGAGCAGAGAATGGAGACCCAATCCGCTGAGATGGCCGAGACAAAGTCCGAGCTTGCTCGAGTTAATGCAATTTGGCACAGATATTGGAAAAGATATCGGTGTCAACCATGACCACAACATGTGGTGTTGGATCCTCGACTCAGGTGGATGGGGATGGGGACGACTACGACATCGAATATTACGAGAATGATGACGACGATGATGACTTAGACTCTTTTTGGGTGTTTGTTAAGACTTTTTTGTATAAATGCAAATTTCCTTATTTAATACGTGTTACTATTGTTTATTATTATTAATCCGTTAATTAATATTTTGATATTTGTTAATAATTAAAAACATTTCAACAATAATTAATAAATGAAAAGGATTATTTTTTTTTGTTACAATAAAATAATTTAGAATCATTAAAAAATATTAATTTATTAGAATTATATTAATTAATTATAATTAATTCCAAAAAAAAATTGAATAATTAAAGAAATATAGTGGTCGCAGTTTAAAAAATTAATTAATTTTTATTAATTTGAGACGACAATGTCGTCACTGTATCAAACAAATAGAGACGATATTGTTTGATACAGAGATGACATTATCGACCCAAATTAATAGAGACGAAAAATTGGAGTCTCTAATGGTTAATAGGGACGACTAAGTCGTCTCTGAACTTAAGGGACGACCCTTGTTGTCTCTATAGAGTGGAGTATTAGAGACGACCTTTTGTCGTCTCTAGACAGTAGAGACGACTAGTCATCTCTAATGACCAACAGCCATAGGTCTAGAGAGACGATACATTGAGACTATTTTTTCGTCTCTATTTCTTAACAGAGACTATTTTTAATTGGATTTTGTTCACAATACACAAACGAGTGAAATTCTTCCTCGCTCAATTTGACACTCGAGCTGAAAGTTATGCACATTTTTGTAAATCCTTCTTATTTTTCCTCTTTTTAAATTGGTTTAAGATTTAGTCTTCTAATTTATCGACACCATTCCCTTCTACTTTTGAACAACTTGACCTCAAGTTGTCACCAAGATACAAATGCTTATTATCATCTGAAGCATACTCATAAAGATCGGAGTCTTGGAAAACTTCCATAGTTAAGAAGATCATGAACATCTGTTTTGTCATTGATCTTTTGTAAAATCTTAAAATGATCATATTTCTTCTGATTCAACTTCTTCTGACTTTAACTACGCTTTTTCCTTGGAAACACCAAAACCACATTACCCACCTGAAATGTCTTATTGTGCCAATGCATGTCAACAACAATCTTATACTTTGTGTTGGAGGAATCTAGCCTTTTCTTCACCTGTTCAATCTCTTCTACATGTTATTCGACTTATTCACTACAAGAAAAGAGACATTTTACAACATGCAAATGTCAACATTCATTGCCTGCACGTCGCAAAAACTATTGAAACATTCGAAAAATGTATGTTGCAATAGATTAAAGAAATAGAGTTTTGACAACATTTTTTAATGCATGTTGCAAAAGAATAACCTTTTGAAACGTTCAACGAACGTTGCAAAAGGGTTATTTTTGTTTTGGACGCACAACACACCATCACGCCCTTATCCACTTTCATTCAATCCCGCCATTTTCACCACCTCTTCGGTATCACTCGTGTCTCCAGCTTGCTTCTTCCTTCCAGCCCTCTCTCTCAAAGCCATGATCGCCTGCCCATACTTGCCTGCCTCTGCCGCCGAGAAGCCTCTTATCATCGTTTCTTCCGCCGCTAAGAAGGTCATTGCCATCCTCAAGGGCACCTCCAATGTCGAGGGTGTTGTCACTCTCACCCAAGAAGATAACAGTCAACCCCATCTCTCTCTTCCATTTTTACTAATTACATAGTCGGATACTCAAAACAATTGATTTGAAGAATTGAAATCCAAAGCCTTCGCCGTCTAAGGTTACAGCCTTCGTTCCCACTTTCCTTCCCAATTCCCAAATTGGCAAATCCCGATTCTTGCATTCAAATTACAGCTCTTACCATGAATATTTTGGTTTATCTCTTTCTCTGCCTATAAAATATGTTGCCCTATCTACTCGGCATTACTTGGGTTTGAAATTGTTGTTCTTTTTTTTAGCAGGAATAGATTAAAATACCAAAGAAAAACCAATTAATCCACCGCCCTAGGTCCCAGTTTATTGGATAGAGAACTCAAATTCTGTGAGTCAACATTTCCAATTCGAACCTATGGCCAAATCTTGGTGAGTCCATTTTATACTTAGAGTATTGTATTTTTGGTTCTTGGGTATTTGTTTCTGAATTTAGAAAGATGGAAAGACCATGGGATTATTCCAAGAAGGAAAGTGTTTGGGGTTGCTTGGGCGGTTGTTGAATATAGATGTTTCGAGTGTTGATAATAGGTAAGTACTGATTTATATTTGTATAAGAAACTGGATTAGATAATTGCTTGAAAACCCTTTATTGAGCATGATAAGGTAGATGTAGGATAAGAGCCTGCATGAATATGAAGTGGGCGAATTTAGGAATAGCCTTCTTAAGTTTGACTATGTCAATAGTACTAGAAGATGTGAGATAAGGGCTTAGAAGGATATGGAAAGGGTGAATTCGATCTATTGACCTATATTGGTCTTGGTGTGCACGTGGAGATGCACTTGTTTAGTTTTGGGTCCTAGTTTGATTTTGGAAACTAGAAAAAAGGGGAGGGGGGAGGGTTCAAGGATGATATTTACTGGTGAGGAAACAAGTGAAACTATGATAATGAATTACCTTCTTAAAAAAGAAAACAATATAAAATCTTAGATAAAATGAGTTAGGTTCGCTTATCTCTATGGGTGAGGGAAAGTTTGCCTATTATTTTGGAATGTTGGTGCAAGGTGTTGAAGAGGAAGGGCTACTTCTCTAGTAAAAAAAAGAAAGAAAATAGACTTAGAAAATGTAGCTTAATTAAATGGTTCCTAGAGAAAGAGCCAGAGCACTTGATTAATACCAATGTGATTTTCTTCATACTTGTTGGATTCGTAAATTGGTAACTGATGAATCTCGCTCATACAGGAGTATAATGCTCCCAAATCGAGGCTTTAACACCTGAAGAGAATGAATAATTCTTCTGAATACCTGAACAATACGAGACCATATAATTCAAGCCACAAGACTCAAACCAGCAATCGTAGACTTGGCTGAACTTGAAAGGCAGGGTTTGGGATTTGCCTTGACTTTGAGTCAGAAATTTCCATCATAACAACCTTTCGATTTTGGTTATATGCTTTGCCTGCAACTGTTGGAGTGATTAGTAAAGAGGTGCATTGGACTGCACTGATTAATGGGTGATAAGCATCAGTTGGTCTCAAAAGTCATAGCGTCCTCCACTCTATGTAGCACCTAAGTGACTACCATTGCTCCAAAAATAGGAATCACAACTCAAGGTATGTGATTTAAGTTTCTTTTAGCCACCTCGCCTGGATCCCTCTCTGAAGAACCCATCATTGACGAAGGATGAGCCTAGGAAACGGAACCATCCCATTGTTGTTTCTGGGGAAATAAGAACCTGCAGTAAGAACCTGGAGCTTCCCTAACTGCAATGAACATTGGTAGAAGGATTGGCTCTGGCTGGAGAACCACCATGTTGAAGGTCCTAGTGAGTAACAAGGAAAGGACAATGACTAACCAAATAAAATAGAAAACCAAATAGATGTAGTGATAGATTGATAGGAATTTTCTGTTTTCGTTCGATTAATTTTCTACTTTAGGTCATTTTCCTTTGTTGTTGACAACATAATTGTGTGAATTGTAAAATTTGTTGGCATATATATATTGAATGTTGAAATTGATTGGTATTTATTTTTGTATATATTTTAAAATTTCTATTATTTTGATTTTTGAATTGTGAATATTAGATTAGTAGGATAGTAAATTGTAGGATTAATATGTCCAAAGGAAGAAAAAAAGTGGAGGATTAGTCTTTCACAACGTGCATTGCACATTGCAAAATACCAGGATTTTGCAACGCGAAATGCACGCTACAAAAAACTCTTTTGTAACGAGCAATGAATGTTGCAAAAGACTGACCCTTTATGGCAACACTAAGTTTTGCAACGTGCGCCCGAACGCTTCAAAAGGGTTTTCGCAGCGTTTTCTACACATTGCAAAAGACCCTTTTTGTTGTAGTAATTGTTCACTTTTCATGTAGTTGGAAGCTTGACCAACTCCACTACTCGTGCGGGAACCCTCCTATATAAAATAGCAAAATGTGATTTAGCCATTGAAGAATGAACTGTACTATAATTATATGCAAATTTTGCTCCCACGATTTCTTCTTCTCACCACAAATACATTGTAACACGTTTCCTAAGGTTTTGTTAATCACTTCAGTTTGACCATCGGTCTGAGGGTGCACGGTGCTGCTGAGTCTTAATTCTATCCAATGTTTTTAGACCCATCCCGATCGTCAACCCAGCCAAGAGACTGGGTTAAGGATCAGATGGTCAACTGGGAGTCGACTCGGGGTCAACCTAGGCATTAAAAAAATAAAACTCAGGTCAAACTCGAGTTCGAGTCGACCCAGGTTGTTCACCGGGTTTGACCCGACTGAGTTCTATGTGTGACCCAGCCCAATTTTTTGCCCGGGTTGCGAGTTTTCTGGTTGACTCAGTAGGACTGGGTCGAGTTTAAAAATAGTGATTCTATCCCGAACTTCTTCCACAAAGTCAACGAAAATTGAGTTGAGAACTTTAGATCTTCATCGACCCCATGTAATAAGACAATCTCTTAGAAAAACAATTTCGCTACATGTGGTGCATTATTGTGTTACGAAAAGGAATAAATTATATCATTTCGGAGAACATTTTCACCTAAACAAAATAGAATCTGAACCTCGTTTTTGTACGAGGCAACCCCATCACAAAATCTATGGAAAGATCCCCCTAAAGCTACTCCGGAATATGCGAAAACATGAATTGTAATAGTTGAATCTTGTTTATAACGCACGAATGAGTGCTGCTCGAATTTGCTCGAACAAGTGTGATAATATACTGAAATCCACAAGAAAATAGAAATTTCTTGAAATCCACCAATAAACGAAAAAATTGAAATATTATAAATCAGTAATGGTTGTATTGTTTTCAAGTGTTTTAACATGTATTTATAGGCTTGAAACAAATCGTAGTTAAAACTAATATTAAAACTAAACATGTCCAAATAAAATAGAAATCTATGAAATCAAATCCGAATAAATGACAAAATTATTTCTAAACTGACTCGAAACAGAAACAAAAAACGTAAAAGTGAATAAGTAAACGATGGAATTTACCCCCCATAAAGTTTGACAATATTGGCCAAAGGCCATTATCATCATTCATCCAACAAAAATGTGAATAATCGAAAAACACTTTCAAATTGTACTCACTCGTGCAATTTTGGCACCCGAGCTAAAAGTTACACGTGCTTTCGTAGATCCGTCTTATTTTTCTACTTTCTAATTTAATTTGTTTATATGCTTTTCTCATCTTGCTAGATCCATCTTATTTTTCTACTTTTCTAATTTAATTTGTTTATGCTCTTCTCTTCTAATTAATTTGCATCACGTTTGGTGTAGATTAAGATCCACTAAAAATTTCAAATGAAAATCTATAATTAATTTTAGCAATATATTTTATCAACTTTTGTCAAAATTTAAGAAAATCTAATTTTTAATCTACATAAAACTATGGTTTTCATGAGAACTGATAAAGTTTATAGTTAAAAATAAGTTTAAGAAAAGTTGAATTTTAATAATATGAAGGTCAAATGGGGCTTGAAATAACACACGGCTTTTTGTAATAAATTTATACAATCTCTGATAAGTAGATGGTGGAAAAGCGACCATGAGATAAGAGTAACAATACACTCCGTAAAAAATGACGATGAGTATGATTAATATTTACGAGATGTAATTATTTTACTTTTCTGTTGTACTCCTCGTTTCCGAACAGGTTATATGGGGAGTTTCATTACTTCAATTAGTCCCATCTTCCTCGAATGGATCTTTTAGTTGGGTGGTTATCTAGTGGGAGTTGTTTCGAGTCCCTATATAGAGGGGAATCTACCTTTATCATATATCTGTTTAAAATTCATTATTTCAAATAATATGATAGTAGTAATTTTTTGGAGAATGTATGATTAAAAAGTAAGTAATATTTTTGAATTTACGTATAAATTATTTTGTCGGTATAATTTATGATCGAAAAATGAGTTTTGAAAAAATAATATTTTGGTCGAAGAGTAACAAAATGTGTTTAAAAGAAATATTTATAGCCCACACACCGACACACGTTTGCATGCAGACACTTTTTGTGAGAGAGAGAGAGAGAGAGAGAGAGAGAGAGAGAGAGAGAGAGAGAGAGAGAGAGAGAGAGAGAGAGAATAAATGGGTTTTAAATTTGCGAAGAGAGAGAGAGAGAGAGAGAGAGAGAGAGAGAGAGAGAGAGAGAGAGAGAGAGAGAGAGAGAGAGAGAGAGGGGAAAATAAATGGGTTTTAAATTTGCGATGAATTATGACGACTAAACATTGCATAAACTTGATTCTTTCTTCTCCCTAACTTCCCTTTATATACATTTTTCCCCAGGTCGCTTTATGTTTTTGCTTGGCCTTTGTTTACCATCATCAACGCTTCTCTCTCTCTCTCTCTCTTTCTCTAAAGGCAAAGGCGATATCATCTAGCCCACTATTCTCTCCCACATTTCACTATGACTGATAATCCCTGCTCAAATTTCTACACAGACTGGTACAGATTCAACCCTTTACAGCATTTTTCTACAAAAAGTCCTTCTAATTTCCTGATGAGTACTTCATATATTCACAACTTGTACTCATCAAACACTGATCAATCTCCACCTTCTTCATCTCCTGTGAGAGAAGCTCTTCCCCTTCTGAGCTTAAGTCCCACACGAAATAATGTAGAAAAACAAGAGCCCTCTTGGAATTCTGGCATGGATTTGGACAAGAACCAAGGGGCAGAAGATAGGGTTACTGCTGATGATAATGAAGGGGTTACTGTTTCTCTGCACATAGGGTTACCAAACCCTAGCGCTGCTGATCTGGCATCTATCCTCTCTGAAACCGCTGCTAAAGATGAAGAAGCTGACGTTTCAGGTTATCCTATCAACAGATCATTCAAGGGACAATACTGGATTCCAACCCCTTCTCAGATTCTTATAGGTCCAACACAGTTTTCATGTCCTGTTTGCTTCAAGACCTTCAACAGATACAACAACATGCAAGTGAGTTCTGCAAATATGTTTAGATACAGTAAATATTTTTCTAATCCTTGATTTCCCCTTATTTAGTAGATGCCAAGATGGTTATCAAAACCTTAAGGTAGGAAAAATATTGCATTTAATTATGGGATTATTCAAAGTTAAGAGAATTAGACTTTTAACTTATTTTTCTTGCATTGAAGGTCCCATAAAAGTCTGTTGTTTTTTTCACTTGGGTTCAATACTAGTATAATATAGTATGGGTTGTGGGAGCTTTCAATTATTCAGTCTGATAATTGATCTGAAACTGAAACTGAGATTAGTGTACTTTCATTTATTTGATTGAACAACTCAGGCAATATTCCTTATTCTTTTAGTCCTCTGAAAAGTGTGTTAACCCTTTAAACCATTGAAACTTCAACAGGTAGATGATCTTTGCAAAAGAAGAGAGAATTATCATTATAGTGTGTCAACTTTCAGCCTGCAAACAGATAAATCTACAGACTTGAAAAGTATATACCTAAAAACCTTCAGCACTTTAAAAAAATGAAAGATGTCCTTTTTCTTCCGGTTTAGATCTCATTAAAACAAAGAATCGATAATTGTATCTAGTTAAAGTGCTCAATTAGGAGTATATAATTAACCACAATTTTGGGATCAACGATTCTTAGTTGGACTCGTAATCTTTTTCAAGAAAGCTATTCTACATCTCCTTGTAAAATGGACCTACAGAATTCAAATCTTTACATCTTCTTTCTATTATTTTCTTTATTCCTTTCTGTGGGCTGAACATTTTAGATTATCTGCTGTTTTGATTATTTATGTTGATTGTAAATCGTGATTCTTGAACAGCTGAAATTATTCTTTGACATGTTGACACACCTCGTCTAAAATTAATGTTTTACTTAGAGCCTGTTTTGGTAAAAAAAAAAAAAAAAATCACATTTATTAATCGAGTCCGCAGTTTTTGACGTTTCAAATATTTTTAAATCATGCATTCATCAAAAAGAAAAAAAAAAAAAAAAAAAAAGGCTCTTATAGTAGTTTGGAGGACAATTTTGAGTGGAGTATAATCTGTATCTTTAAGAATTTTGAATTTTTGTGCAGATGCACATGTGGGGGCATGGATCACAGTATAGAAAAGGGCCTGAATCTCTAAGAGGTACTCAGCCAACAGGAATGCTGAGACTCCCTTGTTATTGCTGTGCACCTGGCTGCAAAAACCACATTGACCATCCAAGAGCAAAACCCTTAAAAGATTTCAGAACCCTTCAAACTCATTACAAGAGGAAGCATGGAACCAAGCCTTTCATGTGTAGGAAATGTGGCAAAACTTTTGCAGTAAGAGGAGATTGGAGAACCCATGAAAAGAATTGTGGGAAACTTTGGTACTGCATTTGTGGTTCTGACTTTAAGCACAAAAGATCCTTGAAAGATCATATTAAAGCTTTTGGGCATGGCCATGGAGCTTTAGGCGTCGATGGTTTTGAAGAAGATGATGAACCTGCATCAGAAATTGAACAAGATGATGAGTCCATGCAGTGATAATAAATATATAACTATAAATAAAATTGCAGTAATTTCAAAGAATATCTCATTAATTTTAAGAGGCATCTTTGCTTTTATTTTACAGGACTTTCTTGGCAATGTAGTGTAGGGGAATGAATATATGACGAAATTAAGTTACATTATTAATCAAGCTCAGCTTGAACTATATATTTTCTTGTAAATTATTTACTCCTTTTGAGTTTCAAGTTTTTTTTTTTTTTTTTTTTAATCCTAGAATTCTTAGTGTAAAGTAACAACTTTGACAACAACGTGTTCATCTTTCTAGTATTTTGAACAAACAAAATTAACTTTAAAGGCCGTGGACACTGGACATGCAAGGATAAAGGCCCGTAAAGTACGGCAATTGGCAAAGTTATTAAAGGATTGAGAATCATGTCGTAAAACTAAATGAAATTTAATTTTTTTGTTATATCACTTTATATATAAGCCTATTGATGAACTCTAATATTGTACGATTAAAAAAATGCAAAAACTATTATAGCAAATTACTTAATGCATAAATGAAGTTAATTCTGATATTGATTCGAAAGTTATTGTGATTGCAATGCAAAGAATACAGAAATTCATTTTAGCAACAACTTCTTGTGTATATATAGAAAGATGTATAAGATTACTGAGGTCTTTTTCGAATCAATATTCTCTTGACACATACACGGTGTGTGCATGTTCCATACCTAATCCAAAACAATCAAGAAGTTCCTTGTAGCTAGGTAGGCAACTGGTTAGTGGATAAAAAGCATATTTTGTTGAAAACTTAGGCTATTTATAAGGACGTTTTAATTCCTATACAACCCTAAATATAATTATAGGTTTCTCATCCTGAAATCACATCCGCTTTTGGGGTGCATACGGTGCCCTTTTTATGCTTTGGCTAGTGGAGATCTGTTGGGTTCATGGAGCTAGTGTTAAAAAATCATACTTTTAGTAAATTTTGATAAAAAACTGATAAAAGTATGCACTTAAAAAATTTGTGAATGTTACAGGATTTATAAAATGTGTGATCAAAATGTCGACTTCGAATTAAATTTTTATCGACTTTTTAGATAAAGGAAACAAGAAATTAAATTCGTAGCAAATGATTAGCCTAAGAGCATCCCCAATGAGATGTGGATGTCTATTGAGAGAGATAGAGAGAGAGAGATATATATATATATATATATATATATATATATATTATTGTAAGTGTAAGATGTGAAGAGGACGTGGATTTTAAAAGTAGAAAAATGAGCACGAAAAGAAGGGAGAGATAGATGCAATTTCAAATAATTTAATAAAAAATAGTGAAAATGTGAAGTATGATGTGTGATTGTAGGAGGTGTGAAGTGGGAGTATGAGAAAAAGTGGGGAAAAAGAGGGAAAAAATGGAAGAAAGAGAGAGAGAGAGAGAGAGGACCCATGAATTTTTTTGTGTATATCTTACATGTAGTTGACATCCAACAACGTGTGAAGCATTGAAGATGCTCTAAGCCTGTTTGACTGTGTTATGTTGGGCTTTGCGTAAGTTTGTTTTGTTAACAATTTCCAGATTTCTCAAGGACATTGCATATTTGAAAGAGTAAATTATGCAAAGAGTAATTCTATGAAAACAATAGACATCTCAAGTGGTTAAAAGATATCATTAATTTCAATTTTGATAAATAAGCATATGTTCTTTAACACAATAATTATAATTTATAAATCAATTTATAAATAACACAATTTCTCAAATTACTTTTTAACACACATTTTCTCTCTTCACTTTTTAACAATACATCTTACCTCAAAAATATCGATAACCCAATTTATGAATGCTACAGTGTTGTTGAACAAAACCTAAATTTTAAAATTTCAAACGTCATATGATAAATATAAGTTATTAATTAAATACATTTAGGTCACAACAACATAATTTCTGATCACAAACTTTTAAAACCACAAGTAATTTAAGGTCATAGGTCATAAGTCACAAATTTCTAAGATCATAAGTCACAAATTTAGGCCATAAAGTCACAACATTTTAATGTCACAAATCGCAGATGACAACCACCTACTCTGAATCACAACCAACACAAGCACCATCACCATCACCACATTAACACATAGATTACTGCATTATCACATTAGCACATAGATTACCACTACAATCACAACTAGAACAATTTTTCCATCACTTTAGAAAAATAAATTTTGTTCATTGTGATTTCTTCTTATATTGCATTTAGGTAAAATAATTTATGGTTTTAGTTTAAATTAAAAATTATTATTCGATTATTCAAATAGAGTTTAAAGCTAAAACATTTCGGTAATCTAGACTCTTAGATCCACTATATTACTTGTTACGATCCGTACACTTGTAATACAATACGCATATTATTTTTTGTGAACATATACGAAAGGATGGACCTTCCAAGAGGCCAATAAGGATATTCTTATGGTCCTAAGTGATGAGAATTATAACAGACTTGACGGAAAGTTGAATATTCAAGCCAAACAAAAATTCAAAATCAAGAAACGGGTCAAGAACAAGCTGGAAACCAAGAATAATGAAAATATTGCAGTCAGGCCATTACGGCAGTAAAAAAATCCTCACAACTGTAAATCATATTTTACTTAAAGTTACGGCCGTAACCAACATCCATCACTGCCGTAACTGACTCTCGGTCAAAAATAAGATTTTTGGGAAAAATTAGACTTACTATCGTAACCTATCTCTCACGGCTATAAAGATGGAGCGAACAGAATTTTGCGAATTTTAATTCATTTTTCAGTTTTAGCTATTTTAGGTTAGTTAGAACTCTATTTTGAGTCCATTAGCGACTATGATTTTATTTTGCTTATTTATACTCTATTTTCTTTCATTGTAATGGTGAGACTTTGATGAATAAAATATATTAAGTGTTTTTACTCTCTCAAGGTGAGGATTCCTTTTAAACCCGAACTTATCAAATATTGTGAGATATTTGTGGCGTTCAACCAATCGAACTTATCAAAAGAATTGGACAACCTTTGTGGCGTTCAACCCATTATGGTTTTTGTTTCCGCATCGTAACGGGTCTTGGGTTCGATATACCCCTGGTTCTTGCGTCGTGAGGCTCTGGTCGTAGTGTTACCATCTGTTCCAACCTGAATTCAAAATTTTCCAGGCGTTAATTCCACGTGTTCCTCGTGAGACCCTTCCCGGGATCGCATCAGTTGGTATCAGAGTTGGATTCTGAATTTAAATTTTTTGTTTCTTTTGATTTTGCGTTTTTATCATAGAGTGAACACAAAATCATCCATATCTTGTTTTGAGTCTAGTTTTCAAGTTTTTTTGTTCTTCGTATCAGTTATAATTTTTCCAATTTTGATTCATATAAAAATCCAACAAAAATTCAAAAGTGTTTATTTTATTCAATTCTTATCCAAATCCTGTTCCGTTTTTTTTTGTTGCGTTCGTGTCGAATTTCGGATTTATAAAAAAAAATTTAATTTTTTTAATTTAATTTCGAAAATTCATTATTAAAAAAAAAAAAAAAAAAAGAGACATTCCAACATTCAAGAACCATTTTCTTGAATTTCTTAATCCTTTATTTTTATTGTTCTTTTCCTTTTTCATTCCACATAAATTCCACAATATCCAAATTTCATTAAAATTCATCATCTAGGAAAGATAACCATCGGTCTTCTCTGCTTGTCATGGTGGAGAAATGGTTTGAGGAGTTCGCTGCGAAAATGGAAGCAACATTAGATGCGAAGTTGGGGAAAGTTAAGAACTCAGTGGATATCCATAGTGCATAACTTGCTCAACGGAGTGAAAGGGAATATAGGCGTAACCATAAAACTAGGGTTGGGATTGGAGTTGATTGGAAAGAAGAGATTAATGCGAGGGACTTTTGAAGAATCGAACAAAAATTTATGAGGAAATGATGATGTATGAACGAAAGGTTAGAAAAGAAGCGAAGTTAAAAGAGAGAGAGAGAGAGAGAGAGAGTGAAAGAGAGGCTTGATAAGTGTATTTTATACACTTATTTCTATCCTAAAAGTATGAATTTATATGTTTGTTTTAGAATATTTGCTATTTATTTTGTATTATTTGTTTATATTTCAGAAATAATTCCAAAGTCGAGAAAATAATGGAATTGGAGCAAAAACAAGCAAATTGGATGATAAAAGAACCAAAGTATGCAAATCAAGAATGGATGAAGTAGATCAACGACTAAATTGAAAGAAAAGTCAAAGAAAGAACCAAATTGGTAGATTTCAGAAGTTCAAGGACCAAATTGCAAATATTCAATAGTTGATTCGGATCAAGATAAGATACTTGAGGACTTTTAGGAGTCAATTGGATGCAATTAGAAGTCAAAAAGGAATGAAATATGATGAGAATATTACCATAAATTCATTCCAATCAAACAAGATTTCTGGCAGATTTTTAGTCAGATTTGAAAGCTAATTTCGGGGCAGTAAACGTTTGAATTGGGAAAATCATATTTCAGGAAGAATTGTATCCCTTTACGTTATCTTTCTAACGGATTTTGAAGCACCTCAATCGAATAAGGGAATAAAAATATATGATCAAAATACTAAACTCTGTGCAGTGACAAAAAAATCTTCCGCGAAGGTAACTTTCCTTGTTCGGTTGAAACTCTTTTGGGATTTAATTTGGACGTGAAACTCAGCATTCTTTCTTCCCAAGTAACCTGATTCTCATGAACATCTATAAATACATGGCTTGGGGCACGAAATTAAGGGTTCCCAACTGTGATATTTCATACCAAAACGCTGTCGAATTGCGAGGGGATCCATAGGAGGCCAAATTCAAGATTGAAGAATAAGGATCAAGGAGATGAATAGGGTGACATCTTTTCATACTTCTTGTGATTTATTTTCGATCATGTATTTAGGCTAGGTCTTCATTGTTAGAATTTTGATGAAGCATAAATTTATTGATTCCATGTTTTGACTTTATGTTTATATTATGCGATTTATGAGATTGATGCAATTAATTATGTTGTTATTATCATCTATGATTGTGGACGCATAATTATTAATGTTTGTGATAGATTTCTATGTTCGAAAGAGTAGGAATTTATTAGACCTTGATTAATTGCCGCGAAGTCCGATAGGGGATAGAAATATACCCCTATGCTTCGTGTTATTCTAAAAAGTGTTCATAATTCATTAATACTTTTCTACATGTTTGGATTGTTCAGAGAAATATAGACTCATCTCTTATAGGAAAAGGTGTTTATGCATCGCTCGAAAGGGGACATAAATAAATATAGGAACACGGATTTTCAATACTCATACCTTGTTATTAAATGTTTAAGTCAAATACATGGTTGACATGATTAATGTGGATTCATAATTCTAACAAATTCGTCTCATCGTTTTCATAAATCAAATTTTCTTATTTTCTTTAGTTTAATTTTTAATTTATTTTTCAAAATCAAATTTTCCAAATCCTAAGCTTTTCTTGTTCCGGTTAAGGTAGTAATCTAAAAATACGATTTAAAACAATCTCTGTGGGATCGATATTCGGACTTAAAATCCACTTTATTACTTGCGCGACCCGTGCATTTGCGGATCGTCATCAAGGCTATTATTAAATTGTAAAAGGAGAATGAAAGTGAAAATGTGGTGGACTTACAATTGGAGCCTCGAGATAGGATTGTTGAGAATGAAACTGAGGAGCTGAAATTTGAATTAGTTGATCAAATTCCAAAAATTGAGGTAGAGGGTGAGTACTTGGGTAGTAATGAAGTGAATGGACACGAGGAAAAAATTATTGATGAGGTACATGAGAAGAAAACTGATAATCTGGGAGAGGTGATTGAGTGTGAGAAGAAAGAAAAAGAGGGGAATGAGCAAGAAAGTGAAATGAATGTTGGAGGTGACGAGAAGAGCATTGTGGTGCGAAAAGAGGATGTGGAAGTGCTGTATCACGAGAATAAGGATCCATACCTTGTATATAGAGAAACTAATATTTCCCACCCTATTTTATTTAATTCTTTCTTTCTTGCAGGTTAATTACACTTGGGAGTTTGGGCAACACCACCAATGCCCACATGAGATTCTGCTTCAATCCATCTAAGTATCTCAAATGGCAGCTTATTATTGGTTGATTATATGCAATGGAGGGAAATTTTTTCCATTTGATCCAGGTGGGGCAGCTGTAAATCATGAACAAAGCTATGATTCGGGACGAATCATCCTGAAGAAGGAGAGAATGATGAGAATCATGGCAGGCTTGACGGAAAGTTTAATATTCAGGCCAAATAAAAGTTCAAAATCAAGAAATGGGTCAAGATCCAAGCTGCAAACCAAGAATTATGAAAATGTTGCAGTCAGGCCATTACGACTATATAAACAATCCTCACGGCCTTAAATCATATTATGCTTAAAGTTACGGTCGTAACCAACATCCATCGCAACCGTAACTGACTCTCGGTCGAAAATAGGATTTTCGAGAAAAATTAGACTTACGGCTGTAACCTATCTCTCACGATCGTAAATATGGAGAGGACAAAAATTTGAGAATTTTAATTCCTTTTTCAGTTTTAGCTATTTAAGGTTAGTTAGAACTCTATTTTGAGTTCATTAACGACTAATGTTTTATTTTGCTTATTTATATTCTATTTTCTTTCATTGTAATGGTGAGACTTTGATGAATACAACATATTGAGTGTTTTTACTCTCTAAAGGTAAGGATTTCCTTTAAACCCTAATTTATCAAATATTGTGAGATATTTGTGGCGTTCAACAAATCGAACTTATCAAAAGAATTGGACAACCGTTGTGGCGTTCAACCCATTATGGTTCTTGTTTCCGCATCGTAACGGGTCTTGGGTTTGATATACCCCTGGTTCTTGCGTCGTGAGACTTGGGTCGTAGTGTTACCGTCCGTTCCAAACTGAATTCGAAACTTTCCCGGTGTTAATTCTGCGTGTTCGTCGTGAGACCCCTCACTGGATCACATCACTAAGAATTAAAAAAAATATCGAGGGCATATGATATAAAATTCTGAAAAATGTTTTTATTTGTAACTGGCTGAAAGCTAGATATGTTGTTTTACATTTGTATTGATGTAAGTATCCTATACATGTCTAATTGTTTTATATTTTCTCCAAGGAAAATATATTTTTCCTTTAAAAAAAATCTCCCAAGCTATATTAGATTCCGTTCTGCAAAGCTCCCTCGATAAGTGTTTACCTTAAAAGTCCTAGTAATTCTACTAACTTGCTAGCTGACTCCCTTCATTTGCAGCTGTACGAGTTCATAGCTGGATGGAAAAAATGGATACGCGAAGATAAGTAGTTGGCTAAATGTGGAGGGTCTACCTCTATAAAGTTCTTACGTGAGACAAGCTATCTCTTCGATGGTGTCTTCCAATTGATTGCTGTGGATACAAGATGATATTTTTTGTTTCGATTTGAATATTTTTGGGATATTATCATTTTTGTTTTATTATTTTGTTGTAGTTTGTTGGTCTTATACTAGACACTTGAATGTAAAATGAACAAATGAATTCTTGTTTTATTTAATTCTTCAAAAGCTAATTTCAATGGAGATTGAAGCAATTGATCTTTTTTCGTAGTTTCAATTTTTCGATAAAAAATGCCTTTAATTTTGTTTGAGTAAATTGCTTTGTAAAAATAGAAAAATAATGCAAAATTAAACAAAAACATATAAATGACATAAGGAAACGTTTAATGAATGTTGCAAAAAGCAAAGACACGTGCATTGACATCGCACACTGAATGCTGCAAAAATCTCAACATATAAAAAATATTTTTTGGGGTGTGTGTGTGTGTGTGTACACACACATATTTATGTATGTATGTATGACGAATTTGAGTATAGTTTCAATTATAGCTACATTATTTGATATCGTATCTTTTTGGATAACTCCCACACAAGTGTCCCCACAACCCCCCCCCCCCCTCGAGCCATATGGAGGAGGTAAATCACGTGATGTGCAATGCAGAGTTAGGAATCAAACTTGTGGCCTTACAAGGACATTGTCATTACAAGGTTTTCCCTTTGCGGCTATGCCATGTGCCCCAAGGGCCGGCTATTTGATATTGTACCTTGTTCACATAGGTTGTGGTTCATGTCAATTTTATTTTGGGACACAGAAATAAAATTACCCAGATTCTTAATTGCATCATATTTTAATTTAGGCATGCAATTAATTGGTTAAATAAGTTGTATTCACTTGGTAACTTGTTTATAAACAAGTTTATAAGCAATATATTTTTTCAAACATTTTTTAACTATATACATTTTCTCAAACATCTTTTGAATCACATATTCTAAGGGAAGTATTTCAGCTTGAAAATCCAAGCCTGAAATAGAATTTATTGAAATCAAAAGACATTACAGAGTGGATGGGGGCAGATAACCAAACCTCCAGAAAAAATCAAACAAAACAATCATGAACAATAACTCGGAGGGAAACTAACGACGACCTAAACAAATGAGACAATCAGAGAAAGTTCTTGCTGTCAACTTGAAGGAGTGCCTGATACTTTCAATTTCATAAGATCTTGAATTTCACTATCTCTGTTCTCCAAATTTCATATTGTTGTAAATCGAAGGCTGTCTATTAAGTAATTCGTTCTTTTAATGACTCCGTCGAAGCTCATACGAATTCCTCTATGTTTTGCCCAATTTCTTTCTAGCCATAAAAACCAAAAAATTAGAAAGGGAATTGATGCAATCAAGTCTTTTGGTTTTGCTTTCGTCTGAAATATCCAATACATATACAGTAGCCTAGGGTGATCATAGTTTGGTAGTTGGAGTCCCTGAGCATTGAAGTAATGTTTCCAACCTTCTTTAGCTACATCTCCCTTAATGAATACGTGACTTATGGATTCTTGACTAGAACGGCACTGACATTTTGACGCAATTTGGATGTTGAAATTGTATTGGATGATCTCGTCAACTGAGATTCAATTGTGCCACTGTTTCATACAAATATTGAGATTTTGAGGGGAATTTTTCCATTCCAAACGTACTTGAGTGATCTCTATTTGGTCTTCTTCCTCCTAATTTGGTGCAAGCAGCTTTGAATGTGAAATTCTCTTGATTGGTTTAATTTTCAGAGGATTTTATCAGGATGTAACATGAATTTCCATGATTTCATCAACCAATTCGCTAGGCAGGATCCTACCTAGTTTCTCCTTATCCCAAGCATTATTAGCTCTGTAATTCATTACATATTTTTGGATGTCTGAGTTCGTTAAGGTTCTGTTATACACATAACCCAAGTTGATCCACTGGTCAAATAAAAAATCAAGCTTCCCTTCTCCAACCTTCGAAGCTATACTAGGTTCCACTTAGTGTTTAACTTGTCTAATCCTTTTCCAAACATGAGAGTCAGTCTGCTTACTATCAACCATTGATGCATGGATAGCATTACAATATTTGGATTTCATCACCCATCTCCACAATGAATATTGTTTTCTAAACTTCCACCATAATTTGCGATTAAAAGGCTTGGCTCACAAAAGTTTTAGAATTAATAGAACTAGACCAATTTGATGAATTAAGACAAGCATCTTCAGTCTCTTCAAATTCCAAATTAGACTATTGAAAGTTATGCTTGGAATTTGACTATTGAAAGTTATGCTTGGGGTTGTGCCGTTGTACCTCCCCTTCTTCTACTCCTATTCTTCGTGGGGTTGTTTGGTAAATCAGGTGGATCCTCAATTTGGTTGCTGGTAGATACTCCTATGTCTTGTAAAATGGGAGAATAATTACTTCTCTAAATTGAAGGTTCCTTAATTGACTCATCATCTTTACTTGTCAATTTAAGTTCATCCAGATCAATGTATAGTTGGTCTATAGCAATTGCCTTACCATGTTGATTTTTTGGATTAATTATGATCTCATTGTTAGCAATCATTAAATCTGACTCCTCCTCCATAATGTCCTTCAAATAGTCAAATTGTCCACCATTAACTTCTATTTGACCCTTCTTCTCAAGTTGTAGATTTTGAGATTTAAATCTTTTGAATCGCATATTTTACATCGAAACATCGTATTTTATTTAAACAAAAAACTTTTGCCAAAATGAAATCTTTATTCTATTGAAAAGAAAGAAAAAAATTCTTATCAAATTAAAATTCCAAAAAGCATTTAAAAAAAAAAAAATTAAGACTAAAGTCTCCATTCTCGTAGCCAAAAGTGATGGCAATCTTGGCCGCAGAGGAAGAACTAGACAACATGTGAGTGTGAATTTGTTCATCCTCACAAAAGAAGGTTATGATGACCTTTTTCTGATGGTAAAATATACGTGCATAAAATTGATAAATGTGAAATTTTTTTATCAATATTTTTAAAATTTATCGAGAACTACGATATGAGTATAATTTTGATATATTATTTTTGCTATTTCAGTAATTACTTATTTTACATATAATTAAACAATTCATCGTTAAAAATAAGTAACTTTTAAAATAACAAAATTTATATTGCAAGACTATACTCATATAAAAGCTTTCAATGTATAGTATAATATAGACTTATTTTTTTTTTAATTTTGCAAACTTTAATACTTTATTTTACCTTAAAAAAAGAGAGTTGTCATACTCCTCGTTTGTGAAGGTGAACAAATTCATACACCTCGATATGTAGCATGATACAAATATTCGATGTGGCTTGAAGTGACATCTCTATATAATTTCACACACACAACATACATTTTGGATTGATGACAAGAACATTAATGATAGTGGGGAATACTATGAAAGCACTTGGGTTTTGGCTAGATAACATATGGATCTGATATACGATACCCTTGACTTTTGAAAGGACAAATTGACCAACGTTAAATTCATGTTCTTGTCGGCTCCTCCACTGATTCCACTCTTCTTCTTCAACCCTACACTGTTAATGCAAATCATTATCAACATCGATATTTGCCGGGATTTTTTTTTTTTTTTTTTTTTCAAGGTACTTATCCCAAGGCCCATTCTTGATCAGTACATAACTTTTTCCCATGAAATGAAAATAAAGTAGCATTATTATACGTTAGACGTACCTTCAAGGAGACCACTCCTCCTAACAAGAAGGAATTATGCCTGTATTTATGTATAGATATATTCATATTCCTACACAAAGGATTTTATTCGAATCACCTTTCTTACACATTATGCAACCCATGTTTGGTCGAAGTTAAATTATTAATGCATTTTTTTTTCTTTTTAATTTTCAATCGTACATATAATAAAATAATACGTAAACTCAAATATTTTTATTATTTTTTATTCACACATTATCTAAAAGATACTATTTAAAAACTCATTATTTGCAATAAAATGGGGCTCAAACAAGGGAAATCGATATACAATGATGGTGAAAACTAGTAAAATGACGCCCATATTTGATACAACTAAAAATCTAAATTTTAATTTAAGTCAAAATTAATGTTTAATTTTAATCACACATTTTATAACACTTATAATTTTTCAATTGCAAATTTAATCAACTTTTATCAAAATTAAATCTAATAAAAATCTGATTTTTATCTGGGCTAAGGGCCTAAGGCTAAGCCAATGTTTGACTTTTATTTTTTCAAATCCCCTTTTTTTTTTTCTCGAACTTATATTTATACACAAAAAAAATATTCTATATGTAAATTCAAAATTTTTTCTTCACTTTATAACTACACGTTCTCCAAAAAATCATATTTAAAGTCTTTGTTTGATAAACAAAATAAACTCGTTTATAAATCAGTTTATAAATTATACAGTTTCTCAAATTATTTTTTAACTACACACATTTTTCTCTTCAATTTGCAACTATTACTTTTTACATCAAAATCATAAGTAAGTATTTTGTAAATGACTTATAAATCACATAATTTTTCAAATCATTTTTTAACCATAAATATTTTTTCTTTCTAATTTTTAACCACATGTTTTATTTCAAAAATTATAAATAAGTGCGTTTATAAATCAGATCAAAACTGTTACTTTAATTGGAAAGTACATCAAAAATTTTTTGTTTAAAAACATGTTTTTTTATGTTTTCTAGGTAAAATATGTGATTGAAAATTAGAGAGAGAAAATATGTGTGGTTAAAAAGTGATCTGGGGAATTGTGTAGAAAAAACATGTTTCAAAATATGTGTTGCCAAACGATGCTTACATTTTTTTTTTCTTTTTTGATCGTACATATTTACATTAATGTCACGTATGATTGATGTGCGAGACAGCTATTTCAGAGAGGACCCAGCCCAGCCCAGTCTATGGAGGAAAATGATAAAGAGGAAAAAGGCAAAAATAATTTTTTTTTACCCGTGATCGCTTTTGAAAAAAAAAAAAAAAAGAAATAAAAACAAATTTTCATATATAAATATATATATCCCAAAAATCTACTTTTCTACTGGTCATTATCCCTCAAATATGCCTAAACTTTCATCCATTTTTCTTCTGCCAAAGCTATCATGTTTGAAGATTCTGCAAGTTGTACTAAAAAATCATTCGAGTATCTTTACAAGAAAAAAAAAAAAAAAAAAAAAAACCTTCACAATGAAGATACACACAAATCTAGGCTTTTCATTCTCCATCATGCAATTATAATAAAACAAAAAAAGCTACATTTGAGGTACCTGCGAATCAAATCAAAAGGTTTTTGTTATCCACATATCTATCAGAATCTATCCTACCTTGCTGCATGTAGAAACACTCTAAAATCTTAAAGAAGTAGATATTAAAAATTTAAAAGTAATTGTTTTGGTTATTTAGCCCTTGTTTGGTAAATATATTTTTTATGATTTATAAATCAATTTATAAATTATACAATTTCTCAAATCACTTTATAATCATACAATTTTCTCTCTCCAATTTTTAATCACTACTTTTTACCTCAAAATCATAAATAAATCAATTTATAAACCAAACAATGTTACCAAAGCCTATGTTTGATTGTCATTATTTGACAAAAAATGATTTTTAAATAGTGATTCGTAGGATCGTGTAGTTAAAATATTGAATTTTTTTAGTTTATGTCTACAATATTTTATTGTTAAAATATGTGATTAAAATTGAGTTAGTAAAATGAGTTAAAAATAATAATTATCAAACAAAGGTTTAGAATTGGTCGTACATTTTCTGAGATAAAAGTTTCGTACCTAAAAGTATCATTTGTATCCTACGTAATATATAATTAATATACAGTTCAATAATTTTCTTGGTAATTTTGATTAAATAGAATAATTATCAAGTTAAGGTCCAATATTAAGAATAATGATACATGCATCCCCATTTGATGTGGGATGAAATTATGAGACCAATTAATTATGTAGATATAAGATCTACTTTATTGATCTTATTATTTAAGTATAGTAATTATTTCTCAACTATTTATGCTATCAATTCTATGTAATCAAAAGAATTTGACCAAATAAAGTGAAAATTTATGTTGTCTCCAATTTTAAAATTTTCAATTGATTTTATAACACCCAGGTCAGGAAAGTTTAAGAGATTTTATAGGTACTACTCATACCACAAGGTGCTCTTTCTTTTCCGAAAGTCCATCATTAGAAAATTCACAGTTATGCTTGCTTGCCTTGGAGCAATTTTAGGATGAATGACTTTCTGAGAAGTTTTCTCCGGGAGCGTGCAAGTGGGGACAAAGTACGCTGAAAATACTCGTATTGGTACTGTGGGGACAGTACGTCGTCATATAACGACTGGGACAGCCCGTTAAGTGGGACTCAGGTCGTTACATATTGTATCAGAGCAATGTCTATGTTTCGGTAGACTTGTAAAATTTTCAAAGAGATTTAATTTTTTTTTTTTTTTTTTACAAAAACGTTTTGACGACTTTTGCCATTGCCATCATTCCTTTCACCGACTCCTAAGGTAAAGAAAATTTATCATGTTTATTTTATTTATTTTTGGATATTTGAGAAATAGAATGTTTTGAGATTTAGACAAGAAGGAATGAGAAGACGAGAAAGAGTTAGAAATTTAGTATCTGAAATAATAAGAAAGAAAGAAATGAGTTTTGAAACATAATGGGAATTAGTACGATTTAAATGATGTTTTTATAAATACTTTTGTCCTCAAATTTAAATGAGTAATACTATAGAACCCTAACTGGACTTTGCATAATTGGACTTTAGACATGACATTTTTTTTTAAGGAGACAAAGGAAATTAGATCGAGTGTTCTCAAGATACTTATCGTTAAAAAGGGGGACACTACAAAGAAATACTTGGACACGTACTTTACCAGTGTGACGTAATAGTTAGTAGCTAGGACAACTGATGTTCAATCAATTGGCAATTTTATCAACTTTCCCATATGACGAGTGAAGCCTAGCAAACAAGTTTTATGTCGACATAAAAAGACATCTGGGAGTTGATTATATGATATGTTTGGTTTATAAGTTTTTATTGAGGAAGTTACCAACATATTTTGTTTCAATTTTAAAAAGGGCATGGCAGGGCGCAATAATAGACATGTATTGGATCGTGCTACCACCGAGCATGCCAACCCAGAAAAGGGCCCCACGGCAAAGTCCACTATCATCAGGGACTTACTTCTAGCCGTGCAAGATTAAATTTAAGACAGGCCCCGACAGGTTCCTCAGTACCGATTATCGAGCAATTCAGGAAGTATCGCCCGCCCACTTTTGATGGCGGGTATGGTCCATTAGCTGTGGAAGAATGGTTGCAGATGACCGAGAAGATATTCAAGCATATCTCTTGTCCTGAAGATAAGAAAGTCCTACGCGTCGAGTTTATGTTGGTCGGAAGGGCTGGTTTTTGGTGAGAGTCTGCATCGCGGACTAGGACTGAAGCACAACGAGCATCCTTGACTTGGGATGAGTTTAAAGAGGAAATCAAAGACAAGTTTTTCCCACAAGCTCTTTGTGATCACAAGGAGACCGAATTTCTACGTTTGGTCCAAGGTGAGATGGACATCACTAACTATGAGAGGAAGTTTGAGGAACTATCTTGATATGCTCCACACCTGGTGGAAACTGAAGCTAAGAAAGCACGCCGTTTCGAGAGAGGCTTGCGTTCGGATATTAGGCAGACTGTTAGCTCACGAGTTGCCCGCTTACCGAGAAGTTGTGAAGAAAGCTCAGGCCATGGCATATGTAGGGGCGAAGACTGGCACTCGAGGCAATCAAAACAACCAGAGGCATCAGGATAAATGAAAATGGCATGGTTCAAATGTCAACCAGAATAGAAATTAGACATCCAACAAGAGACAGAATACAGGACCCACCAGAGGTTCAATGACTGTTTACATCCCACCGTGTCCCAAATGTTAGAGGACGCATAAAGGAGAATGTCTCTTTGGTAAAAGAGTCTGTTACCAGTGTGGTCAACTGAGCCATTTTACACAGGATTTCGGTGCTACACCAACTCAGGGTTTCGACCAGAAGAAGAATGTAGACTAGAACAAAAAGGGAAAGACCAAAGTCGAGGACTCCGACGTGATTGCAGGTATACTAGTTATTTTGGTACTCATGCATCTATCTTGCTTAGTTTTGTATGATATGCATTACTCAAATTGATGAAATTAACATGATAACATGCATATTATCTGTTTCTGGTATTCCCGTATATGTCTTAATAGATTCGGGTGCTATGCATTCATTTATAGCTTGTGCATGCCTAACTAGACTAAATTTGATGGGAGAAACAAAGGTAGTGTACTTGAGGTGAGCTTACCGTCAGGAGGAATTATTGACACGGATAGGATAGTCAAGTCTGTACAAATAGATTTCGATGGGATAGTGCTTGAAGCAGACCTGAACATTATTCCGATGAAGGACTTCGACATTATCCTAGGTATGGATTGGCTGAGTTCTAACCGCGTCACAATCATATGCGATGAGAAAGAAGTTGTATTTCGGAAGAATGGGGATGAGGTATTTAGGTTTTATAGGTCGAAAGTTAAGGCACTTCCTCGTCTTATCTTGGCTTTGCAAGCCGAAAAGCTATTTGCTAAAGGAAATTGTCAAGGTTATTGGGTTATCCTCCAAGGCAAGCCTTCTGAGGAAATCACATTGGAGTGAGTACCAGTTGTTTGTGACTTCAAGGATGTATTTTTGGATGACCTACAGGGCACCCCACTTGATAGGCAAGTAGAGTTTTGTCATTGACTTGGTGCCGGGAACTGCACCTGTTTCGAAAGCCCCATATCGCATGGCGCCAAAGGAGTTGCAAGAATTGAAGGTTCAACTGGAAGAATTTCTAGAGAAGGGTTTTATTAGTCCGAGTATATCTCCATGGGGAGCACCTGTCCTATTTGTGAAAAAAAAGGATGGCAGTATGAGGATGTGCATCGACTATCGAGAACTTAATAAGTTGACGATAAAGAATAAGTACCCCCTTCCCAGGATCGAAGACTTGTTCGATCAATTGAAGGGAGCTGCTGTATTCTTAAAGATGGATTTAAGGTGTAGTTACCATCAGTTGAAGATCAAGTCGACTGATATACCTAAGATGGCGTTCAGGACTCGATATGGACATTATGAATTCACTGTGATGCCATTCGGTCTCATGAACGCACCTACAGTATTTATGGACTTGATGAATTGAGTTTTCCATCAATATTTGGATAAGTTTGTCTCTTCATCGATGACATTTTGGTCTATTCCAAGGATTCTGTACAACATGAGGAACATTTGAGTATTCTACTAGAGACGCGAGAGCAGAAACGTTGTGTGCTAAATTCAAGAAATATGAGTTTTGGCTTGAGAATATTGGTTTTCTACGTCATATTGTTACAGACAATGGCATCGAAGTCGATCCTTCTAAGGTCGAGACGGTGATTAATTGGACTATTCCAGCAAATGCTGGCGATGTGAGAAGTTTTCTAGGTTTAGCCGGGTATTACCGTCGATTCATCGAGGGATTCTCCATGATATCGGGTCCCTTGACTCAGTTGACCCGGAAGGGTGTTAAATTTTAGTGGACCGAACAGTGTGAGCAAAGTTTTCAGGAACTGAAGAATAGATTTGTTTCAGCACCAATTTTGACAGTGCCTGATGGACCTGATGGTTTTGTGATTTACAGTGATGCTTCCAAACACGGTATAGGATGTGTGTTAATGCAGAAAGGTAAAGTGATCGCCTATGCGTCGAGATAGTTAAAACCATATGAGAAGAACTATCTGACACATGATCTAGAGCTGGCAGCTGTGGTGCACGCGCTTAAGATTTGGCGACATTACTTGTATGGGAGTAAGTGCGAGATTTACACCAACCACTAGAGTCTCAATTATTTCTTTACCCCGAAGGAGCTGAACATGAGGCATCATCGATGGTTAGAGTTGGTAAAAGATTATGGCTGCACCATTCTTTATCACCTGGGTAAAGAGAATAAAGTTGTAGATGCCTTGAGTAGGAAAGATGCTAGACATTTATCAGCTTTAGGAACAGTGCAAGATCAGTTATGTAACACCCCAAGTTTAAAATCTAAAACCTAGGCGTGTTAAGATCCATTCATATTAAATGCGGAAAAAATCGTTTAAAACATTTAAACTTTTCATTTTCTATTATAAAATTTTACAAAAATTTCGGCAGAGTCTCCTCTATAACATGGACATAGACAACCTGTAGAGAGACATCATACCTACAATACAAATGCAATTCTCAACTCATTCAACATCCAACATTCAACATCCAACCACAATTCCAAAATTTAACTTCAACATCAATTCCCAAACTCCTCAACATAAATAAATTTAAACCATGAGCTCCATTTAACTAAATGGAGGATTAATAAACTACTAAAGAGATAAATGACTTATCAAAAACTAAGTCCAATAAACAATTAAAAGAATGAACTAATAAAAATAACTAAAACATTTATGAAATTCCATTTCAAACCCTATTTAAAAGGATAAATCGTGGTACTGTCTGAGTCAGCCGCCAAGTGCTCTCCTCGGATCACCTAACTTTCATCACCTGAAATGTTGGGGAGGGATTGGGGTGAGCTAAAGCTCAGTAAGTAAACTTTATGCATGAATGCATGCTTATGACATGAAATTCCTTAGACCATTCAAAGTAATTACCCCCATTTACTTTACTTTTCAAGACATTCATACATTTCAAACTTTCACTTAAACATTTCCACAACATTAACTTCATTTCTATCGTGAACTCACTTAGTGTATCTTCTAGCCAATCAATATGCAGTGGGCATTTTTCCTTATTTGGAACCAAGTTATCACTTTTCCACCGCATAGCGGTTTAAAATTTGCCACCGTCAACCGGTTTAGCAATCGTCACCGCAAAGCGGTTTAATATTTGCCACCGCCAAGCGGTTTAGCAATCGTCACCGCAAAGCGGTTTAATATTTGCCACCATCAACCGGTTTAGCAATCGTCACCGCAAAGCGGTTTAATATTTGCCACCGCCAAGCGGTTTGACAATCGTCACCGCAAAGCGGTTTAATATTTGCCACCGCCAAGCGGTTTGGCAATCGTCACCGCAAAGCGGTTTAATATTTGCCACCGCCAAACGGTTAGGCAATCGTCACCGCAAGGCGGTTTAATATTTGCCACCGCCAAGCGGTTTGGCAATCGTCACCGCAAAGCGGTTTTATATTTGCCACCGCCAAACGGTTAGGCAATCGTCACCGCAAAGCGGTGTAATATTTTCCACCGCCAAACGGTTAGGCAATCGTCACCGCAAGGCGGTTTAATATTCACCACTGCAACATCGATTTAATTCGGGTACACCAGTCCCCCGCATCCCATTTCCCACTCACACCTTTCATGACATAGAAGTACATCCATTTATTCTTAAAACTTGGGATACATACTTTTTGAGAAAGATTGAACTTTCCACACTCTTCATTTAAAATCATTTTACTTCCCCAGTACTCCATGACAAATGCATACTTGGTGATGGAATGACAAAATATATGAATGCTTGGATAGTTTCCAAATTGAACAATATACACTTATATAAAGTAACGAAAGCATCGAAATAAGCAATTTACATAACTGTCACTTGAGTACAGTAATTTCACATTAACTTTCAACTTTAATAAAAATAGGGAGAGTTTACTTACTTGACGTCCTTAGTATTTACCACCTTTCTTAAATAGCAAGCGGAGGTGTCCTGGTTGCACGTGACGTCAATGTACCAAAAGTCTATAATCATTCATTGCATAAAATATAACTTTTAGTTCCAATTCACATTTAAAACTCTTAACCAAAGTTAAAACTTCAATGTGGCCTTATGGTATGAAAAAAACTCATAATAGCCATACTCAAGACAAAGATTGAATCTCAATACACATTAGAAGGTCTTCTAACCTTTTAAAAATCAAACTCAAAATTATATTACAAAAATCTCCTCAACTACAATCTTAGTTACTCATAAATCAGGAAATTTAATTACCTATCTTCGAAATTTAAACCAAGTCTAACTATGAATTTACACACAAGTATATCTATACATTACCAAAAATTCCAATTAATACATTCGAAATTAGACTATAATCCAAATCTGAAAATATACGAGATATACATATATATAATTTTCCATAAATTTGAATTTACAATTATAACTCCGAAGTCAATGATAAATCTAAAATCTGAAAATTTAACCCTTCATTAAACTAGAAGAAAATCAATTAAACAAATCAATTTAATAATTTTCGAAATCTATCATTAATGCATACATATAAACACTAAATACCTAAATTTAAAAATTGAATTTAATCAATTAAATTTCGAAATTATACAAAGTCAGAATCTGAAAATCTACTGTAGAAAATACTCATCTATATATACATATATACATCAATACACATATATAAGCATTACTAAATCCCCAATTAACGACATTATTCGAAATCAAGTAAACTAAATTCTGAAAATATGAAAGTGAATCTTCACATATAAACACACTCAACATATATACATACATATGCACCTATATACACGTTTGTGCGTTCGAGTGTAACAGAGTGTGTGAAATGCGTGAAATCTGTGTGCGTAAGTTTGTGTGTTGTGTGCGCGTTTGTTCCTGTGCGGCAGTGTGAGGGAAAAGGGTAGGGGGTGCCTCACCGATAGTGGTGGTCGAGGTCACTGACGCCGCTAGCGTGTTGCCGGCGCTGGATGGCGGGCCGGAGGGAAGAGATCGAGATGGTGAGAGCGCAGCCGAGAGAGGGATCGGGTGAGAGAGTGAACCCAGACTAAGCGTTGTGAGATTGAGAGGGAGAGACCGAGAGGCGTGAGTGAGGGAGAGAAGGCAGCTCAGAGTCGGGAGAGGGAAAATGAGGGTTTGGGTTTAGGTTTAGATATAATCTTTTAGAATTTACAAATTGGTCCCTCAACTTTCATAAATTGGTAATTTAAGTCCACGACCCTCAAATAGAATTCCAAAGTGTCACCGAACTTTTCCCAACTTCAATTTAATGCAATTTAGGCAACTTACTACTCAATTAAAAATAGAAATGGCAAGTAACAATTAAAATAAACAATTAGACAGAATTGTATGTAAACAATTTATAAACATTTTAATTGGCACATTGCTCGAGACGGCATCCAAGTCCTTCCACTGCAAAAATAATTCAACTTATTATCAATAATAATTGCCAAATAAATAATTCATCGTAGTATCAACATAGAAATTGGGTGATATTCCAGAAAGCATGTAAAACGAAAAAGTGGTATTACAAGTTAATATGGGATTTTCAGAACTGAAGATTGAAGTACAAGCCCCATCGATCCAAAGTTCTTGTGGATTGGTAAACCTGACTGTCAAACCAGATTTGAGAGGTAGAATTGTGACGGCTCAAGCTGAGGATAAATTTTTAGAGAAGATCAGAACTGAAGTTGGAAGTGGTAACAGAATAGGTTTTGAGATTGCTCCCGATCATGCACTTATGTTCAAGGGTCGTATCTGTGTACCGAAAGATTATCAAATCAGAAATGAAATCATGGTGGAAGCTCACTCGACACCATACAAAACTCATCCAGGAGGGACAAAGATGTATCACGACTTGCGTAATACTTTTTGGTAGAGGAACATGAAAGGATGTATTGCAAAGTTTGTCTCTCGATGCATGACCTGTCAGCAGGTCAAGGCTGAACGTCAGAGACCGTCAGGGTTGTTAAATCCTTTGGAAATACCAGAATGGAAATGGGAGAACATTTCCATAGATTTTATGACGGGTTTACCGAGATCAGCAAAAGGACATGATGCTATTTGGGTCATTGTGGACCGACTCACAAAGTCAGCCCACTTTCTTCTAGTTCTAATGACTCTCGGTGTAGATTCATTGGCATAGATTTATGTCAGAGAGGTTGTTCGACTCCATGGAGTTCCAACGTCCATTGTTTTAGATAGAGATCCAAGGTTCACCTCAAGATTTTGGAAGAGCTTACAGACTGCTATGAGTACTAAGTTAAATTTTAGTATCGCTTACCATCCTCAGACGGACGGGCAGTCTGAACGCACTATTCAGATATTAGAGGATATGCTTAGAGCCTGTATGTTAGACCTAAGTGGTAATTGGGAGACTCACTTTCCATTAGTGGAGTTTGCTTACAACAATAGTTTTCAGGATACCATTGGTATGGCACCATACGAAGCACTATCTGGGCGAAGATGTCGATCGCCAGTCTATTAGGATGAAGTTGGCGAGAGGAAGTTATTGGGTCCAGAATTGATTGAGAGGACAGTTGATGCTATCGAGAAGATCAGACTGGAGATTAAAGCTGCCAAAGACAGACAGAAAATGACGCGATCCCAATCGGGGAATCTTGACAAACACGTGGAAATAACACAATTAAGACCTAGGAGAGATCTAAAACAAATAAAACCCGAAAATAAACAAGAATACAAGGAAATAAATAACGGAATTAAATATAGATCGACGATAAAACCTTGACCTGACAATCACGATGCAATTAATGACGATGTGGATTGAAGAACCAAGATTGGTGAACGCTACAAAGGTTGTCAATTCCTTGATAAGTTCGTTGGGTGAACGCCACAAAGATCGGATATGATGAGAATCGAGAAAGTCAAACCCCGATGCACGTGTCCGTGGGACCCATGACGAGATCCGAAGTCGAAGAGGTTCAAGATTCGAGGCTAAACAATGTGAATAAGTCAAGAAAAGCAAGCCGAGAATCAAGTTGGAGCCAAAAAGAAGAAGAAATTGGAATCAGCCAATTTCGGTCGACCGAAAATCATTCCGGTCGACCGAAAGTCTGCAGAGATTTTTGAAGGCAGCCTCAGTCGCGTTCGGCCGAGGCTTGGTCTTCCGAAAGTCCCATTTCGGTCGACCATGTGATCGACCGAAACATCCCATTTCACAAAAACGGGGTTTTGTAGCAATTTCCGAAATTTACACATTTTGCCCATTTTGTACCTTTTATACACATTTTCTTGTCATTTGTAACTTAACTTGGTTGTTCATTGAGCTTGGTCTTGGAGAGACTCCTTGAGGTAATGTTAACCTCCTTTGTTCTTGTATTATCCTTGGAATTTCTTCAACTAAATCTAGAGTATTATTATTCTTGTGTTTGTTGTTGATTTCCGCCACCTTGGAATTTGTTTAGTTGCTACCCATTGGGCTAGGGTTTGTTTAATCCTTTAATTTTGGGTTAGATTTAAACTTGAGTTAATGTGTTTATCCTTTATTTTACCACTTTAGCTTTCTTGGGTTGGTATTAAAATTGTTGTGGGAATTTTCGGTTAACACACCGAAGGGGTTCGCATCATTTGGTATCAGAGCTTGGCTCTAATTTGGTAAACCTATCCTTTACATTATTGTTGTTGTTATTAAAAAAAAAAAATTCCGAAAATTAGAAAAAAAATTGGAGAAAATTTATATGCCCATGTGTATTGTTGATTTCATGTATTGGGTATATTGATTGTGAATTTGTTGGGGGTTTCTATTAGCCAAATACTTACTTTCCTACATTATCCAAAGGGTTTGATAAATTGTCCCAAAGGAAAATACCCCATTCATGCCTTATTATTCAATGCCCATAACTTGTTAATTACTTGGGGCTATCCAATTCTCATCATTGAGATTGTGTTATCAACATTTTATTCCATATATCACTTGCTTAATCCATTGGATAATTGTTGATCATTCACTTCTTGCCACAATTGTATTGTTGGGGGTTTTCATATATCCACATTATCCACATTCAAGGTCATTCAAAGATTGAGTACAAGTTGTTTGATAAATTGCCTCATTGAAAATTTACACTCTTGTGCTTATTGTTTTACATCTATGCCTTGTCTATTAATTGTGGTTTGTCAATCCCATTGCTAAATTGTGTTCCTAGCATCCTATCCCACATAAATAGTGTTCCTTTTGAGTTTAGCAAGCACATAAATTCTACTTGCTATTTGTATCTACTTGTTATAAATTCCTTCTTCCTTTGTTTGTGATTTCCTTGACTTCACAAGAATTATACTTTGTGGTTTAGTTGATTACCTTCCTTGGAGAACTTGAAAAAGGAGATTTGAGTGGAAAAAGGCAAGAGTGGTGAACTCAATAGAGGGTAAAAGCCAAATTTGAGTGAAACACGAGAGAAATATTTTCTTGTGAGAACACTTTCACACTTGCACACCATGTCCATTTTCAATTTTCAAACTCAAGATTTGAAGTACTTGTTGGAAAATATTTCAACCACCATGGCTAGACAAATGGAGAATATTGGGGGTGAATTGGAAAATTTAGGAACAAGAGGGGAGAGTACATCAACTAGTATGGGTGAAGAAAATAGGGATGGTAGGAGAAGGTTGAGGGATAAATTTGGGAACATTGTGTATAGGGATGGAAGTAGAAAACCAAATGGGAAGTTGAATAGGAAAATTAGAATGAATGTTTGGGATGATGAAGGGGATGGTGAACAAAATGGGAGCTTGTATAGGAAAAGAGGAGAATGGGTAGATGGGAGTGGAGATGGATTTGATGATAATATTGATAGAACAAAAATAAAGAGTCCATCATTCCATAGGAGGGATGATAATGAAGGGGAAGTTGAAAGAGGTTGGAGAATGGGTAGGAGAAGAAGAGAATGGGTAGATAGGAGTGGAGATGGGATGGATGAGAATGTTAAAATTGAGCAAATGAAGACTTCATCATTCCATAAGAGGGACGGTAGTGGAAGTAAAGAAGTAGTGAAGGAGATGAATGCTAGACCACCACAATCTTTGGCCCATGTTAATAAGATGGAGGAACATGGGGAGGATAATTTCTACACTAGGTGTCTAGTAAGTGATAAACCATGTAGTCTCATGATAGATGGGGAGGTTGGCACTAATTTGGTGAGTGCTAGTAGAGTTGAGAAATTGGGGTTACCGGTTATGAAGCATCCTAATCCCTATGTATTGCAAAGGTTGAATGACAATGGGGAGGTGAGGGTAAGTGAACAAGTTCTTCTTACTTTTCACATTGGTACTTATAGTGATCAAATATTATGTGATGTGGTTCCCTTACACACTACTCACATAATCTTGGGGAGACCTTGGCAATGTGAGCGAAATGTGAATCTTGATAGGAGAAGGAACCGGTGTAGCTTCAAAATGAATGAAAAAAAGGTTGTGATCCTATCTTTGAGCGTGGAAGAAGTATGCAAAGATCAAATGAAGCTCAAGAAGGAATTCGAAGAAGAAAAAGAGAATTCAATTGAGCAAATTGAAGAAAGCAAAAATAAGAGCATGAGAGTTGGGGCCTCGACCCTAGAAAAAGGTGAGGAATTGAGAGTTGGAGCCACAACTCCAGAAAAAGGAGAGGCGAGAGAAGAACTGAGAGTTGAGGTTCCTACCTCAGAAAAAGGTGAGGGAGTGATGAGTGCCACCAAGAAGATTGAGAGAAAAGATCACCCCAAATTGTTCTTTACTCTTGAATATTCTAACACTTCCCTCCCTAGTTTGGTTATTTCTTTGTTGCAGGAAATTGTGAGGCCAACTTATCAAAGCAACAAAGAACTCCAAAAGCATGCCTTATGGAAGAAATTCATGAAAACATTTTCCTACAACAACGAGTACAACCGAGGTAAAGAAAATGACATAACCGATGCAACATCTAGGAGGTATGCTCCTAACATTTCTTTGAATGCAAGGTTATTGTGTTTTGAATACATTAGAGGGTTGTATGATCTTGATGTAGATTTGACAAGTGTGTTGTTGACTTGTGAAAATGTAACATGTGGTAAGAATCATTGTCATGATGAGTACTTAATTTGTAAATGCAACTTTTTGCGTATGCCCAATTGCATAAGTACCAAATCTTTTTGTGAAAATGTTGCATATAGTACATATCATTGGCATGATAAATTCTTATTTTGTGAAAATATGCTTGTCATGCATATTGACTCTCTAAAGGAATTGCTAGTTAGGGGAGTCCATGGGAGAGATTTATTGAGATGTCTTGATGATAAAAGGACTTCGCTTCTAAGATTTCTAGATGCTCCCTCATTCCGTGTTGAACATAGTAAGAGCATGTATGTTAAATATCCGAATTTGTTAAACATTTATGAATCATGTTGTGAGCAATATTTTGATGGATTCTATGGGCGTGATGATTATTTGTTTTGGAAAATTGGATTGTTTCCTTGTAAAAGTGACATGCGTAAATTGCTAGTGAGAGGAGCACATGATAGTTGGTTGTTGGGGCGATTTAAGATTAACGGGGTCTTAGGGGTATTATGTGATCAATCTTATTGGCCTACTTTGAAGATTGGTGTTGAACATGTTTGCACTTGTAGTAAATTCCGAACTTGCAAACTGGCTAAACTCAAGTTTTTGCCCCAAGAATTCCATGCATATTTGTCCATCCTGAGTAAACCTTGGACTGCTATTTCTATGAATTTTATAGTGGGTTTACTTGGAATAAAGAAAGAAAATGATACTATTTTTGTGATTGTTGGTAGGAGTATTAAAACGTTGCATTTGATTGCATATAACGAAACCAACAAGGTCATCAACATAGCTAATATTTTCTTTCAGGAAGTTGTGCAATTGCACGAAATTGGTGCTAATTTTGTGGTTGATAAATTTGCTTGTAATTTAATTGTTCATCATATTAGCAAGTTTTCTCCACTTAAAGATGCTTGTGACTTTATCCTATTAACTCTGTTGAACTTTATGCACATGTTTATCGAAGAAAGAGTTGGTTTAGGTGGGCACGAGAATGCACCTTTGGTTAAGCCCCTTTGCAGGAGGCTCAAGCTTCCATTTAGGGGAATTGGAATGCAATGTGCTTCCAATGCCAACCATGGTGGGAAACATATTCCGTTTAATCCAGGCGGTCAGATATGTTCCCATTCGTGGAAGGAGTGACCCCTCGATCAAATAAAATCCAAACTACTACTCTGTGGTGTTGGCGCATCTCAAACTCTTGGCAGCGCCTACAAATTGATTTTGCACGGTGAGTATGAAATTTCAGTTACATTTATTGTGTCTGAGTTTTCTATTTTTATTGTAGGTGCCGATTCGTGGTCGAATCTCTTTTGAGATGGAGGAGATGATGAGAATCGCGAATGTCCAACTTCATTGCATGAACCTGTGGTACACAATGTTACAGGATCAAAGTTCAAGGAGTTTCACGACAGTGCATTCGAGCAAGATTCGAGGTCGAATCATTTTCAAGAGGGAGGGGATGATGAGAATCGAGAAAGTCAAACCCCGATGCACGTGCTCGTGGGACCCATGACGAGATCCGAAGTCGAAGAGGTTCGATATTCGAGGCTAAAAAATGTGAATAAGTCAAGAAAAGCAAGCCGAGAATCAAGTTGGAGCCAAAAAGAAGAAGAAATTGGAATCAGCCAATTTCGATCGACCGAAAATCATTCCGGTCGACCGAAAGTCTGCAGAGATTTTTGAAGGCAGCCTCAGTTGCGTTCGGCTGAGGCTTGGTCGACTGAAAGTCCCATTTCGGTCGACCATGTGATCGACCGAAAATGGTTCGGTCGACCGAAACATCCCGTTTCACAAAAACGGGGTTTTTGTTGCAATTTTCACAAAAACGGGGTTTTGTAGCAATTTCCGAAATTTACACATTTTGCCCATTTTGTACCTTTTATACACATTTTCTTGTCATTTGTAACTTAACTTGGTTGTTCATTGAGCTTGGTCTTGGAGAGACTCCTTGAGGTAAGGTTAACCTCCTTTGTTCTTGTATTATCCTTGGAATTTCTTCAACTAAATCTAGAGTATTATTATTCTTGTGTTTGTTGTTGATTTCCCCCACCTTGGAATTTGTTTAGTTGCTACCCATTGGGCTAGGGTTTGTTTAATCCTTGAATTTTTGGTTAGATTTAAACTTGGGTTAAGATGTTTATCCTTTATTTTACCACTTTAGCTTTCTTGGGTTGGTATTAAAATTGTTGTGGGAATTTTCGGTTAACATACCGAAGGGGTTCGCATCACCATTGGTATGGCACCATACGAAGCACTATCTGGGCGAAGATGTCGATCGCCAGTCTATTAGGATGAAGTTGGCGAGAGGAAGTTATTGGGTCCAGAATTGATTGAGAGGACAGTTGATGCTATCGAGAAGATCAGACTGGAGATTAAAGCTGCCAAAGACAGACAGAAAATGACGCGATCCCAATCGGGGAATCTTGACAAACACGTGGAAATAACACAATTAAAACCTAGGAGAGATCTAAAACAAATTAAACCCGAAAATAAACAAGAATACAAGGAAATAAATAACAGAATTAAATATAGATCGACGATAAAACCTTGACCTGACAATCACGACGCAATTAATGACGATGCAGATTGAAGAACCAAGATTGGTGAACGCCACAAAGGTTGTCAATTCCTTGATAAGTTCTTTAGGTGAACGCCACCAAGATCGGATCTTTGATAAGTTCAAGAAAAGGGAATAACTCAACCTTTGACAAGAGAATCATCTCTCAATTTTAATCAATAACTCAAACTGTCTTACAAATGAATGAAATCTGATAATATAAAGCAAAACTGACCTAACCCTAGCCCTAGCCGCAATTAGGACTCAAATTATGGAAATAATTGATTAAAAATGGAAAAACAACAAAATATGCAAAAATCCGGAAAATCAGAGTTACGGCCGTGAAGAACTAATTTACGGCCATAAATGACCTTCTTCTTAAGACTTACGGCCATGACGATGTTTCTTACGGTCGTAACTTTGAAAACCTGTAATTCTTCATTTAAACCCGAGGCGGAGTTATGACCGTGAGGATTATTATTTACGGCCGTAATGAAGGTTCTACTCAAAATTTTCTATAGCTGTGTTACGGCATTAACTTCCACTCTTACGGCCGTAAGATGACTTCTGCTCCTTTTTTGTTTCTGAACTTCGATTCCTTGATTCGGCTTGATCCGTCCCTCTTCTTGGCTCGACCCCAACATGAAACTTGCTCCGTTTTGCACATAGATCCCTATCATATTGTCGATGGCTTGACTTCGCGCTTTGATGCTTGGTCCGGATCGTATCAGAAAAGCTATGCCGATCTAAGGAGAAAAGAATTAGAGTTTGAGATTGGAGAGAAAGTGTTCTTGAAAGTAGCTCCTATGAAGGGTACTATTCGTTTCGGCAAGAGAGGAAAATTAAGGCCCGGTTTCATCGGACCATTTGAAATATTAGAGAAAGTGAGTAATGTGATTTATCGTTTGACGTTGCCACCCGAGCTCTCGGCTGTACACAAGGTATTTCACATTTCTTTATTGAGGAAATACGTTCACGATCCCAGCCATGTAGTGAACTTTCAGTCGATTTCGATTCAGAAGAATCTGTTTTATGAGGAGGTAACCAGGTGCATTATTGATAGAAAAGTCCATCACTTAAGAAATAAAGAGATTTCAATAGTCAAAGTCCAGTGGGGTAGATAAGGTAGCGATGAGGCTACCTGGGAAAAAGAGAATGAGATTCTGGCTAAGTATCCAGATATTCTAGACCAAGCAAGTTTAAATTTCGAGGACGAAATTATTTTAAAGGGGTAAGGTTGTAGCGATAGAGAATTTTTAAATAATATAAAATCATTTTTATTGAAAAATGTGTCGTTAAGTTTTAAACCCAAATTTTATTTTAGAATGAAAGCGTGTTCGTCTAGCCATTGTAAAAAAAATTTAAATCTATTCGACTCGAGTCAAATCACGAATATTTTAAATTATGAAATTCCTTATTATTTTTAAATCCAAATTGTAAAAATTTTGAGTCCAATTTAAATAAGTCCAATATTTTATTATTTTGGGTCCAAAATTTGTTGTCCCAAATCTTGATCATTTTAAGCCCCATTTCAATTAAGTCCAATTAGGAATTTTCTTGCAGCCTAAATTTTGGCCCACCTACCACCTAGAAAGATGTGCCCTAAACACTACTGTTCAAATCACTCTCATTCCTCCCTCCTCACTTCACGCAGCCAAGCAACCAGTTTGGGTAAGAAAATCTCCATCTCCCTCCAATTTCTTCAGTTCAGTCTTTACACTGGAAGACTCATGTTGATGCTAGAATCTCAACTTCTAGCACCAATAACATGATGATTTCACAGAATCCTAAGCCTCTAACTTAACTTCGAACCACCATCACCAATGGAAAACATGCACACTATCTGCAAGCAGGTTCACGTACTCAACACCCCATTCCACAGTCCAGCCGAACGAGCCACCACACCAACTACGCCATCATCACTGCACCACCACTCCACTGTCATTGGAAAATGCAGACCACAATCTGACCACCATCAAAAGTAACTAAACCACCGGACACCACCATACGGTAATGCAAACCACGTAGCAATTGTAGCTACGCAACTCACAAAATATTGGAATCGACCCAAGAACGCCAAAGAACCACGATTTAGAGATTGATTCAAATTAATTGAATCAAGCAACCAACACAATCGATTGATATGTTGACCTCTTGATCACAATAAAAATAAATCTCACCCAAGTTTGAACAAACAAGAATAACTCGCAAGTTAGGATTGTATTCAATGAAGAATAGAAGTTTGAAAGCAATTTGTCTCACAAAAATAATATCAAAGTTGTCTTCTAATAATGAAAATTACATCCCTATAAATAGGGTCAAAACCTGGCTTAAGAGCCCTAATTAAACTAGGAATCAAATTGCTAAAATATGGAAAGAAATAAAAATAACAAAAAAATAGGATTTTTACGCGTTTTGACATTTACGGCTGTGACCTTATTCTTTACGGCCGTAACCTTGTTACTGATTCTCATTTACGACCGTGATAATATTACTTACGGTCGTAAGTCCAAAATGTCCAAATTCCAGTTTCGAGAAGTGCCTTAATTACGGTCGTGACATTCAGCAATTACGGCCGTAATTCCTAATTCCTTGCAATATCAATTTCAGGAGTGAGCTCGTTACGGTCGTAAGAAATATATGTTATGGCCGTAACTTGGAAACTTCAAAATTTCCTTCGGCGACTTGAATGAGGTTGATCCATTCGTCGTCTTGGCTAGGTCCCAACATGGAACTTGCTTCTTTTGACGACACGAACATTGTTTTGGCCATTGTTTCTTGTACTAGCTTGTCCAATGCTTCGTTGGCCTTCCTCGTTTGTAATCGAGTCATCGACCCTCCTTTGATCATCAACGGATCTTTTCGCGGGCTTGTGTTCTTGGTCTGGATCACATCACATGGCCACCTTCATCACCCAACTGGACCATTGAGTCCACTGCCACACACCAACTCCACCATTTCTAGAACACACCACCGCAGGAGCCACCAACAGCACCACCACAATCGACCCCCAACCACCGTCTGCATATACCAACATCGCCATCAACCGCCACCACCGACTGCCCAAATTAAATCCCCATCAAATCAACCCAACTTCACCAAAATAAAACCCAAAACCAAGAATAAGACTTAACCCAAACACATACCTTGGACCGCCGGCCTTTGTTGCCGAAGTTTAGCCGGAAATCGCAGTATCAAGTCCCATTTCGAGCTTCCATTCTCGCACCCAATCACAACCCAAATTTTCCCAAAGCCTCTCCACCCTGCACTGGCGCCACCACACGACGGTGGCGCTGATGCTGCCCTTTGACCGGCGGCCTGAAGTCCGCCCTTTCTCCCGTCACCAGCCTTTATTTCTCTCTATATTTCTCTGATTTGAGAGAGAGAGAGAGAGAGAGAGAGAGACGTGTCGTGTATATATATATATATATTATGATTTTATTAAATGCCTATTTAGCCCCCAAATTTTAAAAGCTCTTATCTTAGTCCCTGTGTTTTGAAAAGCATGCTTGTTTTATCCCTTCAGTTTTTAAAACATTTTAAATTCAGTCCCTTCAATTTCGAAAAAGGTTTTTAGTTTAAGTCCCAAGGTCTTAGTTATTAACAAATCAGCCCTTAGAGTTCTTGTCCCCTCACACTCAGCCCACTAATTTCGAAAAGCCTATTTCAGTCCCTAAAATTTAAATTTTAGTTTTAATAAATTTTCAATTGAGTCCCTAAATTTTACTTTATCATTTTAAAACCTTAAAATTTTGAATTACTAATTCAAGGCTTATTTCCTATTTTGGCTAGACGAAACGTGTGGATGATTGAGAGATTGAAGCTATTTCCCACTTCACTTTTTAAGTTATTCAAGATAAATTACGGTAGACTCGCGCCTACTAATTGATTTACATTATAATTGTATGTGTCATGTGGATTTATGTGATTTATATGCTTAAGTGCATGAGACAAGAATAGATAATATCTTATGAGATAAGAAGAAAAATTTATATATGTTATGTATGTCATAACTTATATGCTTTATTTGCATAAGACAAGACAAGAATATGCTCATATTGCACTTACTACGTGATGCCTATGACTAAGAAGAGAATGTCACTATATTATTTGCATAATTATTTATTCAATTATCTTGTAAATTAATTATTGGCGATGAGTCTACTGAGTATTTCATTTGAAATACTCATTTGAAATACTCACTCCGTTTTTAACAACATTTGCATAGTTCGGAGATGGAGGCGAATGAGGGGCAGTGACGTCAAGCATTAATTTTAAGTTATTTTGAAAGTATAGTTTATTAAACTTTGTTAATTTAAATTGTTGAGATTTGGAATTTTATGGAACGTTTTCAAGTAGATTTATCTAAATTGAGCTACCGTTGCTAGTTTTCCAAATGAATGTGATGTTGAAAATTTAGTTTATTTCTGCAATATTTTGTTAAATAGTTAGTTTTAATGGACGATGTGGCAAACCGGGTTTTACGGAACTCAAAGCGCTACATTTAGCCTCCGTTTGATTGTCATTATTTGACAAAAAATGATTTTTGAATAGTGATTCGTAGGATCGTGTGATTAAAATATTGAATTTTTTTAGTTTATGTCTACAATATTTTATTGTTAAAATATGTGATTAAAATTGAGTTAGTAAAATGAGTTAAAAATAATAATTATCAAACAAAGGTTTAGAATTGGTCGTACATTTTCTGAGATAAAAGTTTGGTACCTAAAAGTATCATTTGTATCCTACGTAATATATATAATTAATATACATGTCAATAATTTTCTTGGTAATTTTGAATAAATAGAATAATTATCAAGTTAAGGTCCAATATTAAGAATAATGAAACATGCATCCCCATTTGATGTGGGATGAAATTATGAGACCAATTAATTATGTAGACATAAGATCTACTTTATTGATCTTATTATTTAAGTATAGTAATTATTTCTCAACTATTTATGCTATCAATTCTTTGTAATCAAAAGAATTGACCAAATAAAGTGAAAATTTATGTTGTCACCAATTTTAAAATTTTCAATTGATTTTGTTATAAATCTAATATGTTGTGAAATGTCTTGATAAATTAGTAATTCTTTTGACTCTTGTGCTATGACAAATAAGTAATATGTTGTTGATTTGCCCCAGAGATTAAGTCTCTGTTTGTTAAAAGTTGTATGTTTAAAAATATATTTTTTTATATTTTCGAGGTAGAATATGCGGTTGAAAAGTGGAGAGAGAAAATGTCTATGGTTAAAAAGTAATTTGGGAAATTGTGTTGTTTAAAAACATAAAAAAAACATGTTTTGCCAAACCGAGGGTAAAGTTTTTCCAAAAAGAGAAATTGTTTTAGTATTTTTTTTAATTTTTTTTAGTGTGAAGATATGGTTGTATGATTAATTGATTACTGATGCTGTAAAAAATTTTAACCTTGACGTGACAGGATCTGGTTATGCTTGATTACTGGAAAAGATGAATTAATTCGCCTTGAATGACCTGCAAAAAAAGGCGAGGAGGATTCTCTCCGTCATCCATCCGATGTGAGAATTAGTATTCTGGAGAAAAGTAGAGAGAATCTATGACTGGAAAACGTAAAGAATAATGAATAAATATATTTGATCAAAAGAGCTCAATTTATAGGGCTGAAAAAACCCATAACCTCCTTTAATTAAGGAAGGAGTCATTTTGCTATAACTTACTTTTTAAGAAGAGTTCTAAACTTATAGGGATTCAGTTTCCTTTTTGTAAAGTATTTCCTTATCGATCGCGTATTGCTTTAAGGCTCAAGAATATGGCTCATTAACGAGGCTCATTGTTGAAAGAGATTATGAAGCCTGCTTGCAAGGCCCATAGGCCGGGAAGAGCCGACCTCATCTTTAAGTGTCAACTCGAACCGATAGATCGGGATGTACCCAACCTATGTAAGACCGAGCGTGATGGTAAAGCTCAGCCTATTATTGTTGAGTAGCGGTAAGGTCGGTTCAGTACCGACCATACTATAGTGGAGGGAGCCCGGGAAAATGAAGAACAGGGTCCGAAGAGGCCGGATTATGGAATTTTCCTTAATTTTAGGTAGTAGAAAAATAATACCGATCAATTACAATCCAAGCAATTCCACTTCTCAGGTGTAATATCCTTGATATCTATTGTCATGTTTCCGACGCAATGGTTCTTTTTCCTTCATCATTTCGAAGATCGAACAAAAATTTTATTTTTTTTAACCTTGACATGACCCCAAAAAGAGAGAGAAAAAGTATGAAAGACAAATTTGAATCGTGATAAATTATTACTTTGATATAATTAACAAAATAGAGAAATGATGTGTCAATGGAAGCTAAGGCCCCGTTCTCTTTACTGTTTTTAGTCCGTTTTGAGTTTTCGATTTTTGGAAATATCAAAAACGCGTTCACTTTACCCATTTCCAGAAACGCGTTTTCCAAAACACCAAAAAAAAAATAAAAAGGAAACTCAAAACGAGTTTATTACGTTTTGGATATTTTGTGTTAAAAAGTCCAAAACGACCAAAACGCGTGTTTTGAATTTTTATTTATTTATTATTATTATTTTATTTTTTTTGTAAATGTGAGACACTTCCTTCACTTGAAATTCTTATATTATTTTGCCATTATATATAGATCCATGTTAAGATTTATTTATTTATTATTATTATTATTATTATTATTATTATTATTATTATTGTTATTTTAAATGTGAGACATTTCCTTCACTTGAAATTCTTATGTTATTTTATCATTATATATAGATCCATGTTAAGATTTTTTTTGTAAATTATTTTTATTTTTATTTTTTGTAAAAGTGAGACACTTCCTTCACTTGAAATTCTTATGTTATTTGTCATTATATCTCTATGTTAAGATTTTTTTTTTTTTTAAAAAGTGAGACACTTCATTCACTTGAAATTCTTATTTTATTTTGCCATTATATATAGATCCATTTTAAGATTATTATTTTTATTTTCTAATTTTTTTTTTATTTATTGTTATTATTATTATTATTATTTTGTTAAAGAGAGACACTTCATTTACTTGAAGTTCTTATATTATTTTGTCATTATATAGATTCATGTTAAGTTTTTTTTTTTTTTTTTTTTTTTTTTTTTTTGTAGTGTGAGACACTTCATTCACTTGAAATTCTTATGTTATTTTGTCATTATATATATATCCATGTTAAGATTTTTTTGGTATGTGATTAAATTTTTGTTTAGCTAAAATAATATTTGTAACACCCCAAGTTCAAAATCTTAAACCTATACGTGTTAACTTCCATTCACATTATATGCGGAAATAATCGTTTAAAACATTTAAACTTTTCATTTACTATTATAAAAATTTTACAAAAATTTCGACAGAGTTTTCTCTGTAAATTGGACATAGCCAACCTGTAGAGGGACATCAAAACCATTCTTAAAATACACATCGCAACTCATTCAATTCCAAACATCATCCAAACCATTACAATAAGTCCCAAACTCCTCAACAATATAATTCCAAATAAATAAACTTTAGCAAATAAAATAAGAGGAAATTTAACCTCAATAATACGTGAATTAAAGAATAAATAGTGAGAAATTGAAATAAATTCTAATTTAACTTTATTTTAAAAGGGTTGAAGCGGGGATAGCCTGAGTCAGCTGCCGTGTGCTCTCCTCGGGTCACCTAACTTTCATCACCTGAAATGTTGGGGAGGGATTGGGGTGAGCTAAAGCTCAGTAAGTAAACTTTATGCACGTGATGCATGCTCATGACATGAAATTCCTTAAACCATTCAAAGTAATTACCCTCATTTACTTTACTTTTCAAGACATTCATACCGGCCAAACTTTCACTTAAACATTTCTAAAAACTTTAACTTCATTTCAAGACTTTCATTTCAAATCTTTCATTTCATTTCAAAACTTTCACTTCATTTCAAGACTTTCATTTCAAGACTTTCAGTTCATTTCAAGACTTTCATTTCATTTCAAGACGTTCACTTCATTTCAAGACTTTCGTTTCAAGACTTTCACTTAGACGTTTCCAAAAACTTTAACTTCATTTCTATCGTGAACTCAATTAGTGTATCTTCTAGCCAATTACAATGCAGTGGGCAATATTCCTTATTTAGGACCAGATTATCATTTTTCCACCGCATAGCGGTTTAATATTTGCCACCGTCAACCGGTTCAGCAATCGTCACCGCAAAGCGGTTTAATATTTGCCACCGTCAACCGGTTCAGCAATCGTCACCGCAAAGCGGTTTAATATTTGCCACCGTCAACCGGTTCAGCAATCGTCACCGCAAAGCGGTTTAATATTTGCCACCGTCAACCGGTTTAGCAATCGTCACCGCAAAGCGATTTAATATTTGCCACCGCCAAGCGGTTTAGCAATCGTCACCGCAAAGCGGTTTAATATTCACCACTGTTACCTCAATTTAATCCGGGTACGCCAGTCTCCCGCGCCCCATTTCCCACTCACACCTTTCATGGCATAGAAGTACACCAATTTATTATTAAAACTTGGGATACATGCATTTTGAGAAAACTTAAACTTACCACATTCTTCATTTAAAATCGTTTGACTTCCCCAACTCAATGGAAATGCATGCTGGACGATGTAACGACATGATAACATGTATGCTTAAACCTTCACTTAATACCACATACATGTATAAAGTTCATAGAAGGCGCCACAAGTAAATAAATTTCGAGAATATAATTTAAGCTCATTAATTACACCTTAAACATTTAACTTTAATGAAAATAGGGGAAGTTTACTTACTTGATGTTCTTAGTATTTACCGTCCAAAATTGTGAGTGGAAGCATCTTGGTTGCCCGTAACATCAATGTACCAAAAGTCCTAGTTATTTCCATTCGTCAAAAGGTAAAACTTTCAGCTCACAAACACATTCATTATTCATTTTAATACTAATCAAACATTAACCGAGATTAAAACTTCAATTTAACCCAAGCGTGACTTTACATAATAACCAAAACATATAAACCATATTCGAGACAAGAAATGAATCTCAATGCACATTAGAAGGCCTTCTCATATTTTAAATTCAAATTCAAACTCAAAATTACATAACTTTAGAAATTACTTAATCGTGATTCTAACAAGTTCACAAATCTTAAAATAACCATTTATTACCAACTTTACCAAAAAGCAGTTAACTAATTTCATAAATCTAATCAAATTCGAAAAACTGAATCTATAACTTTTAATCCAAAATTTCATAACTCTGAAAAATCACTACCAGGTCTGAGAATCAATGTGATCATTTATATGCTATCTCCCAAATTTCAAAATTTACCATTTCTAACTCGAAATACAACTAAACATTTCAATTAAACTAACAAATTCACGAATTTTGAAATCTAAAATCTACCCATATAACTTTTAAAAAAATCTGAAATTTACATTTTTATCGCCAAAACTTGAATATATATACGTATGCCCACACCAAAAATTCAAAATTTATATATTTACATATACCCATACATACATAATAATATACACATTCCCATACATCAATACTCACACACATAACATCATTAAATCCTTAATTTAAGGTAAAATTCAAAAATTAAAATCTGAAACTAACCCATAATTCTGAATTTATATATATATATATAGGGTGCATACATACGTTATTTACATAGAATCTATATATATATATACATGTGTACATTGAATTATGGATGTGTGTGTGCGTGGAATGTGTGAAAATGTGTGTGTGTGTGTGTGTGTATCGTGAAGAGAAAGGGGAAGAGGGGGCTTACTGCCGGTGGTGGTGGTGACCGGCGGCTGCGCGAACGGAGAGACCGAGAGAAGAGGGAGGCGGAGAGGAAGACTGAGGCGGAGACGAGAGCGAGGATGAGGGAGAGAGACCGAGAGAGAGTGAGTGTGAGAGAGACCGAAATAGAGAGCGGAGTGAGGGATTAATTAGGTTAGGTTAAGTTTTAAATCTTTTGGAATTTGCAAATCAGTCCCTCAAATCTCCTCTTTTGTTTAAGTAAGTCTATAAGTTCTATTTACCCTCGATTGACACTAAACTCTCCCCCCAAATTTCAAATTGGCATAATAAAATAGAAAAATAACATGCTTAGGCAATAAGACAATTAATCACATAGAATTGCACGTAAATAATTAAAATAAACAATTTATAAACTTTCAAATTGGTACATTGATCGAGACGGCGTCCAAGTCCTTCCACTGCAAAATAATTCCAATTATAGACATTAAAGATCATAAATTTATAATTTATAATAACATTCACAACAATATTACGTGAAATTTAAAATTGCACGTAAAAATAAAAAGCGGTCTTACAATATTAATGATAAATTTATTGACATAGAGAACTAACTGGTTTATTAACATTAAAATTAATGTAATTCAACAAATCAACCATTTTTTACATATAAAATATCACAAAATAAATATGTCAAAAAATTACAAAATAAACTCATTTTTCAGTTTTCTATTTTCAAAAACTGTTTTCCAAAATCACAAAGAGAACATGTTTTCAGTAATTCCAAGACAAACAACCAAAATCCAAAATTCAAAACAAAATTCAAAACTAAAAATCCAAAATCGAAATACAAAGAGAACGGCCCCTAATAATTTCTTGCATAAGGACTTGAATCCATTATTTACTCTGGTACTTTATATATATATATATATATATATATATATATATATATATATATATATTGGCTTTCTCTTTTTTCCCGTCCATTTTTGGGGTTGATTTAATTTGCACATGACAGACCTACTGAGTTGTAATTTGTGGTTTGTAAATGTGTACACTTATTGTGCATCAGAGTGCACTCGTTAGCGCAGTTAGGTGATGTGTTATGTTCGTTAAAATTGTATATCACAAGTACACAGTTCGCGTTCAAGTAGTAAAGTGAATTTGAGAAGTTCGGGTTATCGTACCCACGATGATTGATTGATTTATAACTAAATTTGTTGATTTCATGTTAAAAGAAAAATCAAGTAACACAAAAGTTTGGTTTGATGATGATTTACTAAGTAAGTGACATAAGTAAAAACATGATAATATGGAAACTAGTTAACTAAAGCAAATAAATAACAACATAAAAATTAGAACAAAACTAATTAATCTAAATAACTTGATGAAAACATAAACTTGATATTTAAAATAAATTACATAATATAAAACAATGTAAATTTAGTTTTCATAACTATACTAATTTCTTTTTTTCAAAATTCAATTAGTAGTAGTTAATTAATCAATCAAATTACATTTAAAATTTTAAAATCACTTAACTTGTGTAGTAAATTCCAATTACAACTTAAAACAGTAACAATCATTTAAAAGCTACAAAAAGGAACAATAATAATAAGCTTGGAATTAAGGAAAGCAAGTAAAAATACAATAATTTCTTAACTTTAAAACATTAAATACAAGAGTTAGAGAGCAATAAGTAAAGAAAATACAAGAAAAATAAAAAGGGGCAAGAATAAAATCTAACTAGCAAAATGAGGATGAAAATTATTTATACTTGCTCCAAATTTATCCAAAAACCCCAAAAAAGGAAGAATTCGGGTAAAACAGCATTGTGGGCTGGCCAGGTTGACTCGGGCTGGCCCAGATTTTTTTTAATTTTTTTTTTAAATTAAAGCCACGCGATCGTGCGGTGCATATTTCCGCGAGCCATGTTTCTCGGGTCCGTTTTGTGGCTTGAGTCACATTCGCGACTTGGTTCGAGCCATGCGTTTGCGTGGTTTGGTTGGGGCTCCTTTTTGCAGCTTGGCCCTTTTGTAATTGCCATCAAGTCCTCCATCTTTTAATTCCGAACAATTTAGTCCCCAAATCTTCATATTTCTTTCAGGTAGGTCATTCTAAAATTGCACTTTTAGTCCTTCAACTTTTGAAATCTTGCAATTTGGTCCCTCGTTTAATTTGCGCAGGTTGTCCAAAACTTTTTGGAAGTGACAAAATGGTCCACAAACTTGGAATTTCAGCATAATTTGCACTTCTTTTGTGATTTTTGGCCCCAACTTGGATTTTAACCTATTTAAACGTAAAATATGCATAAATTAGTAGATATTTGCTCAAAATATTCCAAAATATGCAAATTTAAAGGTATAAAAGGTGTATAAAAATGTACTTAACAAATACCCCCAACTTTATACTCTTGCTCGTCTCGAGCAAGAATATCTACTAACACAAAAAGCAAACTAATGAAGGATCAACAATACTAGACAATTTGTAAATTCTGTCGTGATTGTAAAATTGAATGATTAATTCACAATTATGTTTTCAAAATAATACTACAAAAAGAAGTTGAGCTCATCTCATGTTTGATAGGTGTGTGTGTGCATAGTCACTTCCAATTATCACTAAGGTTCAAAGAAACATTGTAGAAAGGATAACTTTCAAAACAATACTATCCACCCTTAGTGGTCAATTTCATTCCTTACCCTCTCGTGACATTCATCCCCCCATATTATTTATTTTCCATCCCGAGATGCAATCCTAAAGGTAACTCTCAATTCACACATTTCTTTTTCCACTAAAGTTTGGTTATGACTTATTGGCAATCTCAACAATCTAGATATGCAGTGACTCTCCACTAGATGAGTACTTCAACATTAAAGTTTATACCAAGCAATTCAAACTCACTATTAATTTAAGCTCTTATGCAAATACAAATGCACGATTTCTACAAATTAATGTGATGATTGCTCGTGACTTCCCCACTCCCTTAAACTTTCTAATTGACCCATGTAGTGAGCTTTAGGTGGGCAACTCCCCGATTGTTTTAAGATCAAAGGGTATCAGGTTTCAAAATACCTCTCGGACTTAATAACTCGAGTAAAAAAGGCTACGAAGTGAGATGGACTTATTAAGCAAATGCAATGATGATGTGCTTTTTTTTTTTCTTTTTCAAAATGTGTCTTTGTACCCTACTCATTAAGCTTTCTAATTGATAGTGTTAGCAATGGGACGGATTCGAGGCGGATCGCCCTGATCCGTATCTGTTCCGACAAGTGAAAGGTCCTATCCGATCCGCCCCCACGATCGGCCAGTTTTTGGGTGAATTGGGGCGGGGCGGATCATGTACAGATCCACCTGCCTGATCCATTCCATAATTTTTTTTTAATTCCTGATTTGGAAAATGGAAGCATGGATGATTCTATTTCTAAAAGTAAACCCCAAAAATCAAAATTACCAGAAAGAAATCAAGTACAAGGATAGAAGTAAATCTCACAAATTACTGCATCAAAATCCAAGTTTGAGAAAGGAAAAACTATAAAAATGAACATAAATTAAGACAACATTCTATAAGAAAATTTCTATGGTTTTCTTTTGCACACGTCCACATCTAGAAAGTAGGTTCAGATGGCCACGAAAAATTTTCTGGGCAAAGGAATTTGTGAACATTTTAAATCAGGTTCATAAGGCCATGACAAACTTCTGTAGATGTTCATCATCCATGGGCTAATATAGATTCACACCTTCTGCCAATCATGGGAACAATTTCAAAAACGCAGCAAGAACGGGAACAATAATAGAAATATAGAATTTGTTACTGTTACCTAAAGGTTGACTGAATGAGTAAGCTATGACGGTGAGTGAAGTTTTCCAGGAAGTGGATAATCGAAGTCCGACGATGAGAATCCAACGAGAGATAGTAGAGACGGAGGCGGCAGACTAGTAGAGAAAAGTGTTGAACTTGAATTTGAAAATGAAATGGCCAAATAGGATTTGGGGGGGGGGGGGGGTTTAGGTTCAGTGTTTTGATTTTGGGTTTGGGAAAACATGGGGTTGAACTTGAAGTGGGTCGGCAAACATCAAGTGGAACAAATTAATGGGTTGTTTTATGTTTCTTTTCCTTTTGTTTTATAATAATCTTAAATCTAAATTTAAATACTAGATTTTTATACATGATAAAAAAAATGATTTAAAAAATAAAAGTTGGATCACGGATACGGGCGGATCGGACCACCCTTGATGCGTGTCGCAATGCACCAAAATATTAAATAATTCCTTACTCACTAAATATTAATTAATAATGTAGTAGTGAGGTAAGGGTCGATCCCACGAGGAACGGTGAACTTATTTAGTTGCTTGATCAATTAGAATAAAATGGGGAGTTTTTTCTTGTTGAGTTTTACTTAAATGAAAACTATGCATGAAATAAATAAATAAATATGTGAGGAATTGAAATGAGAGGAAATCTTGTTTTCGGGTTTAGTTGTGCCCTCAATTAATGTTATACCATCCTATGTAACGCACTTCTATTCCTAATTCAATTTATCAATCTTAGGTAAATAATAAACTCTGATTATCTAAATTCTTCCTTATGTAAATTAAATCAAAACAAGCTCTTTGATTCAATTCTAACCAATGGGTAACCCTAAAAAGCTCTTAGAATTTAACTCAAAGCTAGTGTGAAGAGAGAAGAATTTGATTGAGTCGGGTCACTAATTTCATAAACTCGAATTAATAAACCCAAGTCGAATTATTGATAAACCTGCTTGAGATTTATTTGCTACCAAAGTCAAGATCCAATGACAATTACGGATCAAAAATCTAAACTTAGCACATACATGAATTCAGATATTCACCAATTTAATTGGCCAAATCAAATTTATAAATCAACTAAATTCAATAAAACATTCAAAACTCAATAATTCAACGATTGAAATAAAGGAATAGATGTACGTTACTAGTTTCTAGGAAGAAAATAACATAATTGAATAGCATAACTTCCCCTTTGAACAAGATATGGAATTTAGCATAGCATGGTTGTGGTAGATTCTTCAAGTTACTTCATGAATTTCATTATTGTTGATATTCTTGTGCTTGAAAATCTCTCAAGAATGCTCTATATTTTGCTCTCAATTTTCCTCAATGTCCAACCTCCCTTTTTGTGGTGGTTTTTCTCCTTTAATACTCCCAAAATCGTGCACTAGCTTTACCTACAAGATATACCAAAGATAGACCTTGAATTAGATTAGGAAATTACTTCGCGAGAAAGTTACGGCCGTAACTTTCCTTATTACGTCCGTAATTGGGTTGCTGAAAATTTTGGAATTTGGAAGTTATGACCGTAACTTTGTCATTTACGGCTGTAACTCGTAAGTGCATATCTGCTGAGAAGCGCCTGTGCTTGATGTTCTGGTCATAAATTTCTCTCTGGAAGTTTGATTATGGTTATTCAAACTGTGTTGGAAAGAAGACTCAAGGATCTACAATTCTTTTTGAAATAGATGTTCCCAAATTCGAATTCCTTCTATGTCGAAATTGAGCTTCAATATCTGATTTAAATTCTAGATCACAATCTTTTTGGGTTTTTGATTTCCAATTTCACCCCAAATCTTCTATGACCATAATTTTCGCCTCTAATCTTCTTCCCACATGCCATTTTTGATTTGGAGTCCTTTGAACATTCCATGATTCACTTCATTTTGGTCATTTTTCCTTTCTTTTTGTTATTTACGATCTTGTATAACACAACACATAAAGATGCATTAAACACTACTTAAATATGATTAAACCAATAACAAAATAGGGTAACAAGTGGACTAAATAAGTGATAATGAAGCACTTATCAAATCCCTCCACACTTAAACCATTGTTCGTCCTCGAATAATGATGTGAAAGAAAAGAAACATAACTCAAGCAAAAAAATAGACCTACAATCGGAAAGTCAAGGTTACAGCCCACTTCTCTTTAGCATGAAAATTCAATTGCATAATTTGAGTGTGTAAGTGTGTGCAAGAGATGTATCATCCAATATCCCCGAACATATCACAGATATTCAGTACTCCCGACCCAAATCATAACTCAATGTGGTTTATATCCTTTCACCTCTCGTAAGTACTCTCTTAACATCTATCAATGAGTTACTACAAGGGTATTAATTTTGCCCAACTCCGGCAGAAATAACTAGATTAGTCTGAGTTTCCCATGGTGAAAATTCAGTCAACACAATATCCCTAGCACCAAATAAAAAACGTAGAACCTAGATCAAGGAATTCAAACCACTCATAAGCATATGTAATGGGAGTTAACACCCTCACTAAATATTTCTCTCTTCGTACAAAGTGTATAAGGGTCAGAATTTTTACTCAACTCACTACATGAAGAATCTATTACCACAGACTGCTCAACTGTCATAACCGGAGCCAACAATGACATAAGTGCAAAGTAAAGGTCTTTACTGGGTTGTAATGGGATTCGGGTTAGGTGGGATAAAAGGGAAACATTTAGGCTAAGTTTGAGAAGGAATCTCACAAGCTAAATCTATACAAAATAAGCATTTTCTCCTTCACATTCAATACAAATCACATTGTTTCCTGGTATCCAATTAAGCCAGTACTTACTTTTGTTTTTGCGCATTTTAGGGTTTGTCTTCCTCAACTAGCAAATTTTCTTGACTAGATTTTTCTTTTCTTTGCTTTTTCTGATTTTTTTTTTCTTTTTTCTTTTTTAGATTACAACTTTTCTCTTTTGGTCAAATCATCACACAGTCTTCAATCGGCACAAGACAGAACTTCAACTATTTGAAACTTAATTCATCACATAACCATCAACCAACACAAGCTTGTGAATCCCTTCTCTATAGGTTCAAGATAGAGATAATATGAAAGAAAGGGTATTCGTGGCTTGTAGTGTGGTATTAAAATCCATAGAAAGGCTAAGGCTCAAAATGCTTCTATTGGTAAATGCATCATGGTAGGCCCGTTTAGAAGGTCCAATTTGGGTTAACCTAATGCCTTCACTATGTTTTGCACTTGAGCCAAGAGACTACAACAGTATGCACAAGAAAGCACATTCAAGCACACAGGACACACATCAAAAAATAGAGCTTAATATAAAGAGTAAAAGTAGCTCATAGGCTCAAAAGCTCACAAATTACAGTTTATATGTGTTTCTCCCATCCAATTATGAGTTATAGGTCATTGCTCGATCTTAGTTCCGAATTCCAAATCTATTGGCTAAGGATAGTGTCCTACAAAATTCAAACTATGGCTACTAACAAAATCCTGATAACCTCTGCTAGACTTAAGTCGCTCAGGGTATTATAGAATGGATCATATCAATTTCAATTTGGGTTGATTTGGTTTCAACATTTGACAATCTATCTCATTTTCAACCTATTCAAAATTTGTTGGAACAGTTCATCTCTACGTGCTCATTCATATCCAATTATGCAATTCAGAAGTTTGATCACTCAAAAATTTTCAAAAGTGAGGCTGCTTCCTATTACAAACACGACTGGATTACAAGAAAAGACAAAATAAAAGAAAAATAGCCAAAAGAAACATCTATCCACCCCACACAGGAATGCCACAATGTCCTCATTGTGGAAATAAACCATACAACGCAAAATAGGGGGGGGGAGGTAGACTCCCATACTCAATAGATCACATTCATATTCTACAAATTCCTCAATCAAACTCCTATCATGGTCTCTATGCTATCACGTTCTCAAAGTGCAAGATATCAAGTGTCAAGGAGTAAAATCAAAGAGCACAACTTCATTAAGGCATTTTCTCAAATAGGTAGTGCGCATGCTTGTGATCTTACCTAGGTATGTGAATGTAAGCAATGAAGCATACCCAAAAACACATGAAGTTAACAACAATGTTCCACAACTATCAACATATGGAAAATGTCAAGAAAATTCGAAATTATTTGCACAATGGGCGAAGCAAGTAAAAATTCAAGGGTTGAAGAAGACATACATTTTGAGTCTTGTGAAGAAGTGATTGAATTTAAATTGACAACTGTACAATGCGTAATTGATGCACAAAATTCAAGGGAAGAATGGTTGAATATGGGGATGAGGGAAATGATGCAAGAGCGAGGTTATTTAAATTTCGCGAGACTTACGGCCGTGAAGAAGTTACTTACGACTGTAAGTACTGCGCGAGTTTAAAAGATTTATGAGTTAGTTACGGCCGTAATACACATAGTTACGGTCGTAACTCACTTGCTGGGTAAAACTTTATGAAAAACTTGTTCAATGCATTACGGTCGTGCATAACATGGTAACGGCCGTAATCTAGCTCTTGCCAATTTTTTTTTTATATTAGGTGAATGAAATGAAATAATAATAAAAAAAATGACAAAAATGAAAATAAGTAAATAAAAATTGAGGGAGTAAATAAACTCCCCTCTCGGGTTGCCTCAAGAATAGTGCCTTTATTTACAGTCGTTGGCTCAACCTATTCCTTTTTCCTTCAACTGAGATTAGGTGGATTCCCAAAGCTCAATTTCTTTTTCATGTTCTTCATTAGGGCCTGCAAAACAGGGCGTAGAAATTTTTCATCAGAAGTTGGTAATGAGATGGAAGACATTTTACCTGATTGTGGTGACTTTGGACAGTCCTTTCCACCAAGTTCAAAAATTTCCTGTATTGAAGAATCAATCACATTAACAGACTGAACATAATTATCATCGTCATGATTTTTCACGGAATCATAAATATTGAATTGAATAATCTCATTATCAAATTCCATGGTAAGTGAGCCACTACTAACATCTATCTTAGTTTAGATGTTTTTAAGAATGGTCTGCCTGACAAGATAGGAGTAGAGTTGGGAGATTGATAATCATTTATGTCCAATATATAAAAGTCCGCAGGAAATACTAACCCGCCTACTTGCACTAGAATGTCTTCAACTACCTCGTCAGGATAAGCATTAGAATGATCGGCTAGTTGAATTATAACATTAATTTCAGTCAGTTTGGAAAGTTTTAATAAAGCATAGGTGGACCTAGGCATTACAATGATAGATGCTCCTAAGTCTATTAAATCATGATTTATTTTCTTATTTCCTATTTGACAAGGTATGGTAAACATACCAGAATCCTTGCACTTGGGAGGTAATTTGCTTTGAAAAAGTGTAGATTTAAACTCACCCATTCTTACCATCATTTCCCTTTAGCTTTCTCTTATTGGTACACAGATCCTTCAAAAACTTTGCATATCGGGGCACTTGCTTGATTGCATCTAACAATGGAATGTTGATTTCCACTTTCCTGAACATCTCCAGTATATCATTTTCCTTGCCCTCCTTAGTCGCTTTTGCTAACCTGCTAGGAAAATGAGGTGGAGTCAATTTAGCAATTGAGTTAGAGTTGGATTTTACCTACGGGGTTTGTGAATTTGTATCTTACCTTTTCAATTTCCTTCTCCTCTTCCTCTCCATTTGCTGGGGCCTGCTTTCGCGAACCTTCAATCACTTTTCCACTCCGCAGGGTTATGGCACTCACATTTTTAGGATTTATCTCGGGTTGAGATGGCAATTTACCTCCGGATTGTGATTCTAACCTGTTGATGGCTGTAGCCATTTGACCCATTTGGTTCTCCAGATTTTCAATGCTAGACTTGGTGTCCTGTTGAAATTGAAGTGTGTTAGAAGCCAAGGCTTTAACCATGTCTTCAAGAGAAGTACCTGAGTTTTGGGTTCTTTGTTGATACTGCCCCTGAGGTTGGAAATTATTTTGTTGCTGAAATTGCCCGTGAGGTATGTTGGAGATGAAACCCGGGGGCTTGCTACTTCCATATCTCAAATTGGGGTGGTCCCTCCGTCCAGGGTTGTAGGTAATGGAGTATGAGTTGTACTGCTGTCGTTGAGACGGGAAGCCCTCTGCAGCATTTACTTTTTCACCATTTCCCTCTTACAACACCGGGAAAGTGTCAGTTGGATGTCCGAAATTCACGCATATCCCACAAGCCTTGACTTGTTGTACCTTCCCTACAGCAAGTTACGTAAAACCACTCCGATTTCAACCGCGTGATCGCTTGGTTTTAATTCGCGTGATCGCATGGTTAACCTTGAAACCTTTGGGTGATTTTTTTGTGCAGTCTTGAGATTGCTCCCTCCTTGGCCTACATGATCGCGTGGTCTTCCCGGCTGACTCCAATTTTGTCCCTTTAAAACAAATTGATCCGGTTTGATTCTCGATTCAGGCTCAACACGAAACTTGCTCAATTTTTCATGAAGATTTTTGTTGCAGCACCCATGTCTTGATTTTATCCTTTGAGCTCATATCCTGGATCACATCAATTGGTCTATCATCTTCATCAATAGTGTGATTTGCACCATCTTGGTTGTTGTCCCCCATATTGCCTTGTATTCTTTGTTGTTCAACTTCTTGTCTTCTTTCCCTAATCTTCCTCCTATAAGTTCGTTCGGGTTCGGGATCAAATGGAAGAATGTCCCAAGTCGGACGTTGTTGCATAAACAATGCAAGAGTATCTAGAAAATGAAAATAAAAAGAAGAAAGAGATGAGAATGAGAAGACAATTCATTTAAAAAAATCAATGCATTTAGTACAAATAAAATCAATCCCTGGCAACGACGCCAAAAACTTGTTTGCTAAAATCGTATACCGCAAGTGCACGGTTCGCGTTCAAGTAGTAAAGTGGACTTGAAAAGTCCAGGTTATCATACCCACGAGGATTGATTGATTTATAACTAAATTTGTTGATTTCACGTTAAAAGAAAAATCAAGTAAGACAAAAGTTTGGTTTGATGATGATTTACTAACTGACATAAGTAAAAATTTGATAATATGGAAACTAGTTAACTAAAGCAAATAATTGAAACATAAAAATTAGAACAAAACTAATTAATCTAAATAACTTGATGAAAACATAAACTTGATAATTAAAATAAGTTACATAACATAAAACAATGTAAATTTAGTTTTCATAACTATACTAATTTCTTCTTTTCAAAAATCAATTAGTAGTAGTTAATTAATCAACCAAATTACATTTAAAATCTTAAAATCACTTAACTTGTGTAGTAAATTCCAATTACAACTTAAAAAAGTAACAATCATTTAAAAGCTAAAAAAACATAAAACAACATTCATAATCATAAACACATAAACATAAATACCCACAATCTAAAAATTACTTAAAATGCTTAAATAAAATTAAACTAATCAATCATTCCAACACAATAACATTTACCCATAATAAAACAATAACAACATTTAACAAACAACATAAACATATCAACAATACTCTAAATAAAGATTAAAAACAAGGTAATAAAGAAAATTCCCTTTTAGTAGAGTTTTGGAATAAATGCTCAAGGATTTCTTTACTTTAAATTAAATTTCTCCACCATACATTAATATTTTCAACAACTCAACACATAATGCAATAACTGTATCATAAATGCTATAAGTTCTTAGATAAAAAGTAAAAAGGAACAATAATAATAAGCTTGGAATTAAGGAAAGCATGTAAAAACAAAATAATTTCTTAACTTTAAAACATTAAATACAAGAGTTAGAGAGCAATAAGTAAAGAAAATACAAGAAAAACAAAAAGAGGCAAGAATAAAACCTATCCCTAGCAAAATGAGGATAAAAACTATTTATACTTGCTCAAAATTGATCCAAAAACCCCAAAAAAGAAAGAATCTGCGTAAAACAGCGTTGTGGGCTGGATTGGGCTAGCCGGGTTGATCCGGACAGGCCAGATTTATTTATTTTTTTTTTAAATTTAAATTAAAGTCGCGTGTGATCGTGCGGTGTATATTTCCTCGAGCCATGTTTCTCTGGTCCGTTTTATGGCTTAAGTCGCATTCGCGACTTTGTTCGAGCCATGCGTTTGCGTGGTTCGATTGGGGCTCCTTTTTGCAGCTTTGTCCTTTTGTAATTGCCATCAAGTCCTCCATTTTTTAATTCTGAGCAATTTAGTCCCCAAAATTTCATATTTCTTTCAAGTAGGTCTTTCTAAAATTGCACTTTTGATTTTTCAACTTTTGGAATCTTGCAATTTGGTCCCTCGTTCAATTTGCGCAGCTCGTCAAAAACTTTTCGGAAGTGACAAAATGGTCTACAAACTTGGAATTTCAGCATAATTTGCACTTCTGTGATTTTTTGCCTCAACTGGGATGTTAACCTATTTAAACACAAAATATGCATAAATTAGTAGATATTTACTCAAGATATTCCAAAATATGCTAATTTAAAGGTATAAAAAGTGTAAAAAAATGCACGTAACATGTTAGAATCATAGTGAATATATATATATATATATATATATATATATATATATATATATATATATATATATATATATATATATATATATATATATATCTTCTACAAGACATTCAATCCATAGTAAAAATAAAAAGTTAAGTTCTCCTTCTTATGGTTTTCATTATATGGTATCAGAGCCATGTTATCTCCTAATTCCAGCTCGGAAATCAAGTTCCAACTACTGAATCCACCCTAGATTCCGTTAATAAAGTTGATCCTACTCCAATTTTTTCCTCTTTTCAACTCGCCAAACCTATAAATCTAGCTAATAACTTGCTATTGTATGAACAGATGATGGAATTTTTTCAACATGGAGCATATTCTTGCTGGAATTCGTGGTTTTGGCTTGGGATGGTTTTTTGATTCTTTTGCTACTCGTCCTTCAAAACTCATTTGTAACATCACAAGTTTAAATTCTTAAACCTATACATGTTAAATTCCCTTTACTTTGAATGCGGAAATAAATCATTACAAATATTAAAATTTTCATTTTCTATTATACAATTTTACAAAACTTTTGGTAGAGTCCCTTCTATAAATTGGACTTAACTAACCTATAGAGGGACAAAACAACCACAATAACAATTTAAAACATTATTACACAACCCATTCAACATCCAACCACAACTAAATTATTTTGAAATCAATCCCCAATTCAACAATAGTATCAATATCAAATCCAAAAACACCAATTAACTAAAAGAAGATTAACACACTACTAAATGAAACATACTTATTCAAACTAACTTCAACCAAAATTTATTTAAAGAAAGAATGAATAAAGAATAACCAATGAAAAACTTATGAAAAACCTTTAATTAAACTTCAAAAGAGAATAAACTATGGTATTGCCCAAGTTTGCCCCCAAGCGCTCTTCTCAGATCATCAACTATCATCACCTGAAACATTGGGGAATTAAAAGGGTGAGCTAAACCTCAGCAAGTAAACTTCTTGTATGTGATGATTGCTTATGACATGAATGCCTTAATACTTTGAAATATGTATCATCATTTACTTTAACTTTTCAAACAAACTTTCATTTTAACCTTTCAAAACTTCATTTCATTACTTTCGTGAGCTCGCTTGGTGTATATTCTATCCAATTAGACAGTAGTGGGCAATTCCATATTTAGATATATAACTTTTGAGAAAACTTACATTTTTCACATTTGTCAAAACATTCTCAAAAGTTATGTATACAAGTTTTTAAGAAATAAATGAGTGTACTTTTGTGTCATGAAAGAAGTTAGTGAGAAATCGGGTGAGAGGGACCGGTGTACCTGAATTAAACTACATTTGCGGTGGAATGCTCAACTGCTTTGCGGTGAAAAAGTGAATGATAAACATCTTTGCACTAGAATGAATCTGGTTCCAAATAAGGAATTGCCACTACTATCTGATTGCTAGAAGATACACCAACTAAGCTCACGAAAGTAATGAAATGAAGTTTTGAAAGGTTAAAGTTAAAGTTTGTTTGAAAAGTTAAAGTAAATGGGGATATATATTTCAAAGTATTAAGGCATTTCATGTCATAAGTATACATCACATGCACGAAGTTTACTTGTTGAGCTTTAGCTCACCCTTTTAATTTCTCAATGTTTTAGGTGATAAAAGTTGATGATCTGAGAATAGCACGTGGGGGCAGATTTAGACAGTACCCATAGTTTATTCTCTATTAAAATTGAATTAATCATAAGTTTTCCATTGGTTATTCTTTATTTGTTCATTCTTTAAATAAATTTTGGTAGGAGTTAGTTTGAATAAGTATGTTTCATTTAGTAGCTTGTTAATCTCCTTTTAGTTAATTGGTGTTTAAGTATTTGATATTGATACTGTCATGGAGTTGATGATTGATTTCAAAATGGTTTAGTTGTGGTTGGATATTGAATGAGTCGTGTATTAATGTTTTAAAATCGTTATTGTGGTTGTGTGTCCCTCTATAGGTTGGTTAAGTCCAATTTATAAGGGGACTCTGCCGAGATTTCTTTAAAATTTTATAATAGAAAATGAAAATTTTAATGTTTGTAATGATTTTTTCTGCATATAAAGTGAGAGGAAGTTAACTCGCTAAGGTTGAAGATTTTAAACTTGGGGCGTTTCGTTTTGTGGTATCAGAGCTAAGAGTTTTAAAAGTGATTTTGTAGACTTTAAAACTTATTTGAAAAGGTTCTGGTATTGAGTCATGCCTCAAGTGCATCTTCCTCGATCATCTAGTAAGGTTAATTTCTATTTGAATTGATAACTACTATTTATTACATACTCCAACTAAAAATGGTAGACTAGGGTCCGTCAATCTGACCTATGTTTTTTGGCATCATAAAGACCAGTTGATAATTTCATGGCTACTAGCATCCATGACTGAGGGTATTCAAGTCGAAATGGTGGGAATCAACACTGCTAGTGATATCTGACATATTGTTGTAGGTCTTTTTGCATCCAGATCCAAGACAAAGGTGATGAAACACGAGCTTCAACTCTACATCTAAATGAAAGGAGGTCTGATTATGAGAGAATACCTTCAGAAGATGAAGAGCTATGTTGTTGCTCTTACTTCTGCTGGAAAAACGGTTTCAAAAGAGGACAAATACTCTATGTTGTAGCCAGGATGTGAATTGAGTATTAATTTGTTCTCGTCTATGTTACAACATGGGTTGATCCCTACTTCTTACAAGATGTGATTGCACTTCTTCTCACACTTGAAAGTCGTATTGAAGAGTACTATGCAAATGGGGATGGATCTCTATCTATTGTGAATGTAGTTCATCAAGACCAGTCAAAGAAGAATGGGGGCAATGATGAAAAAGTTCCTCAAGGTATAAATCCAGACTTATGTGACAAATTTGTCATCTCTAAAATTTTCAGAAAGATTCTGCCAAGTTTGGGTTTTGTACTCAATATTTTGGAATTGATATCGTGCTTATATATTTTGGATCATAAGGATTTATTCTTGATCAATCTTCTTGATTTTTAGTTTAAGCATTTGGGTCAATGGATATTTTGTGGTTTCGATATTAGTATAGATCCTATGAAAGGTACTTTTCGACAAGAGAGGGAATTTAAGGCCTCATTTCATCGGACCATTTAAAATGCTAGAGAAGTAGGTAATGTGGCTTATTGTTTGACTTCGCCACCAGAACTTGCAGCTATATATTCACAATGTCTTTCATGTTTACCTACCGAGAAAGTGTGTTCATAATTCAAATCACCTGGTGAATTAATAGTTTATTGTAGTCCAGAAAGATTTGACTTATGAAGAGGCACCTATGTGCATAGTAGAGAGAAAAGTCCATGTTTTAATAAACAAAGAGATTCATTTAGTCAAAGTCCAGTGGGGTAGACACAATAGTGATGAAATTACTTGGGAAATGAAGAGAAGATCCAAGCCAAGTATACAGAAATTATAGATTGAGTAAGTTTAATTTCGAGGACGAAATTATTTTAAGGGGGTAAGGTTGTAGCGACTAAGAATTTTTACGCATTTAATAATTATTTTAAAATTTAGAAAATCGTGTCGCTGCTATCTCACCCATTTTTAAGTTAACGCCGCGACGTATACGTCTAGTAATATTAGTTATTTTGAGACTTTAAGAAAGAAATTTAAATCCATTTAAATCTAAAGTCCAAATTTCGATTTTCAAATTTTCACAATTCTTTTTTTTTTTAGTCCAATGGAATAGACATGGTAGTAATGAAACTACCTGAGAAAAGAATCCAAATATTTTGAATCAAGAAAGTTTAAATTTCGAGGACGAAATTATTTTAACGTGGTAGGGTTGTAGTGACCAAGAATTTTCATGACTAATTTTGAATAATTTTTTTTTATTATTTTTAAAAAGATGATGTCACTACGACTTTGACCAATTTATTTTAAACACATTTTCGTCTAACTATTTTAAGTGAAATTAAATTTATTTTTGAATTAAATATTAGTCAAATTACAATTTTTATTAAATGATATCCCAAGTCTATTATATATTTTAAAAGTCCATTATTTATTTTAAATCCAATTTTCAATTTATTTTGGATCCAAACTTTCAAGCTCAATTTCCATTTATTTTGGATTTATTATTATTATCATCATCATCATCATCATCATCATCATCATCATCATCCAAACTCCATACAGCCCAATTTCTTCTCAATCACCACCGTCATGAACATGTCTCCTAAAAATTCTGCTTACCAAAAATTCTCCCACATTTAGTTCCAATTTTCATAAATAAATTTTGATCTTCCATACTTTTCTCCAATTTACCAAAATGAGATCCAAATCAGTATACAATACACACAAACCAAATCAGCATCATAGTCTACTGCCATGGTATCCCCAAAAAAAAAATTATCCCATGATCTTTTCCCTATATGGACACCCCGTGATCCCTCCTCAATCAACCTTAAACCTCTTGCCAAATTCCCTCATTTTGGCCTAAAACCAAATATGCCACAAATTTACCAAAACATAATGCAAAACTAACAGAATATATACTCCTATTTCCCCTTCCCTCTTCATCAGAGACTCACCCCACAACACAATTCCAGTCTGTAAACCAATGTAAACACCCAAACCACCTCGTATCCAGCCACAACCATCCACTGTAAAGCCACTACACCGTCACCACCCCTGCCCAAGTTGAACTCTAAACCAACACTGCCTCTTCACCATTGCCACCACAGTGGTCAGTCACTGCCATCCACAAAACGCAACAACCACCACCAAAATCGCGGCCAACTCCATCATCTTCAACACCCACTGCACAACCCATTTTTCATCATCATCAATCCACCACCCAACCGACTGCAGCACCAAATACATCATCATCATCATCATCATCACCACCTCTACCGCCACCGCCTGCACCCAACCTCCATCGAGCACCACCCCTTTCCCAAATTGCCACCATCAACCGGCAGCCAACCTGCCAACTTCAAACCACGGCCACCCACTTCAACCAAATCAACACCGTAGTCTAAACTTCAACATTACCAAAATCAACCACAAGCATCACACCGGCCGAATCGCACCGCCACTGCCCTCCTCAAACGCCACTCAACCAACACCCAAATTCCAATCCTCAATCAAAAACCCAAATTCAAAGAATAGACTTACCTCAACCCTCGATCACTTTCGACCGCACATATTGCCAGAAAATCCCCAACTCCAAACCTCGATTTTTGTCTTCGGTGTCACACCAATCAGCCCCAAAACTCCGCCTTTCACCACCAGTTCTCCCTCCTTGTGGCCGCCAAACGACGGCGGTGATACCACCGTGAATCGCCGGAAGTACCTCCACTAGACTCCCCCAGCTCGCGACCGTCTCTCGCCCTCTCTCGCACTCCTAGCTCTGTAACTCTGATTTAGACGAAGAGAGAGAGAGAGAGAAAATGTTTTTATTATTTGTGATTTTTCGAAAATTACACCTTAAGCACCCAAGTTTGAAAAGTTATTCAATACAGTCCCTTTTGGTTTCAAATCATTAATTTCAGCCCTTAAGTTTTAAATGAGTTTTAATCAGACCTTTCATTTTTAAAATCTATTATTTCATCCCTATAATTTAATATTCGTTTTGAGCTCTGACCCAACTTTTGAAAATTTACATTTTAGTCCCTCAAGTTTGAAAAGTATTTGTTTTAGTCCCTCAACTTCCAAATTATTCATTTTAGTCCCTCAACTTTCAAATTATTCATTTTAGCCCCTCAACTTTCAAAGTATTCATTTTAGCCCCTCAACTTTTAAAATATTAATTTTAGTCCCTCAATTTTTAAATCATCAATCTCAGTCCTCAAATAGTAATTTATCATTTTTAAACTATAAATTTCAAAAGACTAATGTAACTTATTGGCTAGACGAGGAGTACGGAGATTTAAAGGACTTAAGTCGTTTCCCGCTCAACTTTGCACTCGTCGGATTTAAGGTAGACTCGCCCCCACTAATTGATGTATATTATAATTGCATGTGTTATGTGGATTTGTGTGATTTTATGCTTAATTGCATGAGAAAAGAATATCTTTGTTGAGATAAAGAAAAGAATATTTCTTTTGAGATAAAGAATTTATGTTATGTCGGGCATAACTTATCTGCTAGCATGATACAAGAAAAGAATAGTTCATTTGCGTTCACTATGTGATGCCTATGAATAAGAAAAGAATGTCACTACATTATTTGCATAATTACTTGTCCAATTATCTTGTAGATTAATTATTGGCGATGAGTCAGCTGAGTATTTCATTTTGAAATGCTCAACCCGTTGTTTTAACAATTTTTGCAGATTTCGGAGACGGTGGCGAGTGATGGGCAAAGACGGCAAATTACAAATTGATATTTTTTTAAAAATTCGTGGACTTTGAAATAATTATTTCATTTTATCAAGAATTGTCATTTTTATAAATTTGTACGAATTTACTTAATCCATTTGAATTATCGCTAAACTTTTATTCAATAAATGCGATATTTAATATTTATTCATTTTCCGCAACAAAGTTTATTCAAGAATTTAGAAAAGTGACGTTCCCGCGCTCCTCGGAACTCGGGGCGTTACAAAAAAAAAAAATGGGAATCGAAATACAGAAAAAACTCGGTATGCGATCTAAAAAACGTGATCAAATAACAAGTGCAATAAAATTAAAAGGGTTTCGAAATGAACTTACAGATTAAAGCGAATCATTTCAACGTGGGAATATATCTCGATTTTGAGAGATTTCGACCGATTGTCGAAAGATAAAACTGAGAGAATTTAACTCCTGAAGGATTTTTTCTTTTTTTGATTTCATATGAGCACCGATTACTAGGATTTGAAAGGAGTAGGAGCAACGATTATAATTTTTCGTGGAGTAAAACTGGGAACCTAGGTGAATGAGGAGGGAAATCGAGAAACCAGGTGAACGAGAAAAGATATATTTTATCACTGCCTTACTATGAGAAGACCTCTGTGTGTGTGGTGGGACTGTTGGAGAGAGATATTTGTATGTAATATGCCAATTAGCTTTATCAATTCTCATCTCCACTGTTCGAAACCAGTTCCTCTACAGTATATAAGTGTGAAACCTCATGTGACAAAATGAACAGTAACCCTTCAACTCCCTCTTTTAAGAGAGGGTAGATTGACGATAACGGAATGAGAGACATTTTTGTAACTTAAAATAAATAAGCAATCATTAAATATAAGTTGTAACTATGATTTAGTGTATGATGCATGAATGCTTAAGTAGTATCCATTTAAACTACAAAAATACTACGATGACTTAATTCCTACTATCCATTGACCTTGCTTTAGGTAAGGACACAACGATTTCTAAATTAAGTTGAAAATTAATTTAACTTATTTTTATTTTTACTCTGGCACCAAGTATCTTAACATAAAAACTCATAATGTTTCTTTTGGTTATCAATCTTAAAAGTAAGAGCCTCTTTAGGAGGTTCCCTAGTAAGGTGATCTTAAGTGTATAACATCTGTCCAGATCCACAAATATATCTTGATTCCAAAATAATGTCATCTTTAGGATGATCGAACATTTAAATCAATATTTGTGCAAATCCTCCAATTAGGGATACATTCCTAAAATCAAAGTACACACGCCTTCCTTGAGGGAGGTCGAACAATGAAGTCGCCTCGAGGCTAGATATTTTATTTTAGATGAATGGGACATGAGGAAACCGAGGGTCACAAACCCGCTTCCACTTAATATTTTTATTTGAAAAATGGTTTTCATCTTTTAAAATAATTATCAATCATTATCATATTAAAAATGGATTAATTATTTAATGCTTCTTTTTTCTTAATCAAATCGTTTTGTTAAAATGGCGTACCTCGTGAATGCGTGAAACATATAGAATCCTAGGGCGATGTTAATAATTCAAATATATATTAATAATGTATGACATTCATTCAGATATAGCATCCATAAAGCGATAAATAAATTAAAGCATACAATCAATTGTTTCCGGCCAGACTTAAAGATAAAAAAATTAAATTATTACTTTGGGTTCAAATCCGAATAATTTAATTTCCTTTATCTTCATCACTTGGTCATGTGGGGCTCCTACTACATCCGATCCTTGATATGCAAATAGGCCCATTTAGTCTCTAACACATTTATCGAGCCAAGACCATGTGTTTACGCAACCCAATATTTTCAGATATTGGGCTTCCATGTAACATTGAAATAAGTGACAAAGAAGAAACCACGTGTGTACTTATAAAGATGAACCCACCTCCTCCACCGCCGATTGAACCGCCACCATTACCACCGGCGATTTCCTCCATAGCCATCGGATTTCCTTCCTCTTTCCAACCATCCCAACCACTCCAAATTTCATCCAACTCTACCCCCTAAATTAGCTACATTCATCCCCCAAATATCTCCTTAAACCCGTACACAATTGGACACTTTTTCGGTGCCGTCGTTGACTATTCCGGTCATCCACCACTATCTTCGTCTCCCTCTCACCAAACCACCCCACAACATGCCTCTTACAAGCCCCATATAGCCCTCCAACAGTCCCTTGTAGATGGTGTGGTTCCTAGGTTTGGCGTGAAGCCCTAGGCTCGGGTTTAGGGGATTCCAATTCAGGATGTTTTGCTTCGATTCTGAGTCTGGGACCTGGGCCATTGATCTTAAAACACCCAAAAACCCTTGGGGTAGCCTCCTCTTGATTTTGAACTATTTTGATCAGAATTTGGTATGGGATCCGCGTCATTGGTTTCAGAGGCTCCATATTACCCCGGGGTAGTCCCAAATTCCATAACTTTTTAGCGTAATTCAACATTGGGAAACATGCATTTTGGCATGCATTCTGAGGCAGCGGGTTCTATTGCGAATCTTGTTCTACAAACACTACCATTGTCTCCGGAGCATCATATAAGCATGGAATTGATATCCAATCCGCTATATTCCACTCATTGTGATTTGGATTCTGCATTGAAAAATGTGCATTTGGGAACGAATTTCGAGGTAGATAGTTCTGATCCGATTTTCGGTCTGAAACCTTCACCATCAGCTCCAGAGCACCTGAAAACCTTGGAAATGACGTTAGCCCCCACAAAATTTGGTTAATAGTGTTGCACTGGGATTTGTGCATAATGGCATTTATAACAAGGTAGCCAATTCTGGGATTTCTGTGCAGAATTTGGGCATACCAGCAGTTCAAGAGCAATTGAAAACCATGGAAAGCTCATCCATCCCGCAAAATGTTGTGAATGTTGGTACATTGGGAAACGTGCAAAGTGGCATGCATAATGAGGCAATGTTTCTGGACAGAATATTGACCATCCAGCAGCACCAATGATCTCAGGGAACCCAAATTACCCAAGTTTAGTCCTCACCTCCTCTAATACTATTAGTTGTTCTACACTGGGTTGCGTGCCATCTAGCACACAAATCGAGGCAGTTATTTCTATACTTTCTAATTCTAATCTGATCAAAAGACCAATTCCACTAGCTCCAGCACATCACTCAACGCTGGGGACACCTTCTTTTGGTTTCGAATCCTCCTGGTTCCACTACATTGGAATGCGTGCCTTTGAGCATACAAAACGAGGCTGCTTTATCAGTTGCTCCTGCCCCTACCACTGTTTCCAAACCTGCTCCTACTAGTTTAGTAGCCTCTCAACCTCTTGACACATCTCCTTTGCATAATTTGGAGAAGGATAATGCTCCCTTGGCTAAGGCTCCTCCACCTCGGGGTGCACGTCACCCTCCTGTTCGTGGGAAACCCCTACCACAAAGTGCTGCCTTGCGAGGTAATACAGCTCCACCTCATGCTAGTGAGGCATCTGTTACAGTTCCTGGGAAAATATCTTATGCAGATTCCTCGGCTGGAAAACCTACTATCACTTAGATTGAGAGGAGCCAGAATAAGTCCTTTGCATCAGTCATGCAGGCACCCCCGGATTCATTTCCCCACAGGTTCGCTACTAAGGCCCCCTCATTCCACTTATATGAACCTGTTGTTATTTTTGATGATGTGGATGAGCAATATTTAGCTGCGCTGTACAAGTTTACACTTGTTGGAAAATTTATGAATAGGAAGCCTCCTATCAATAAGGTACGTGAGAGCTTCCTTAAATTTGGGGTTTTGTAGTGATTTTACTATTGGTCTTATTGATGCACACCATATCCTTATTCACTTTTCGCAAGAGGATGATTATGCTCGACTTTTCCTCAAGCCTTCTTGGTATATTGATGGATACCTTATGCAAGCCATCAAGTGGACACCAGGTTTTAATCCTGCTCATGAGAGCCCCATAGTCCCAGTCTCGTTTCTTTTCCACTTTTACCTATACACTTCCTTGCGAAGGCTGCCTTGTTTGCTTTAGCTAGGGCCGTTGGAACACCTTTGCGCATTGATGAAGCCACTACTGATTTGAGGAGGCCTAGTGAGGCCAGGGTATGTATAGAGGTTGATTTATCGTTTGCTTTACCTGACCACATTTGGATTCAGCGTCAGAAATATCCAGGTTATTGGCAGTTTGTTGTCTATGATAAGAAACCGATATATTTGTAGTCGGTGTAGACATTTGGGAAAAACTGTTAAGAAGTGTTTGATTGGTAGGCCGACTGTTTCGACATATGCTCAGTCTACTGCTATTTCTGCACCTCCATCTTCCTCTTCAGCTCCTCCTGCTCCTGTTATTGCTACTCTTGCCCCTCCTCTGAAGCCTGTTGATAAGGTGAAGGATAAGGGTACGGGAATTTTGATTGAGGATCCATCCAGGCAATGGGTAGGAGACCTAGAGTTTCTAGCATACGGCATGGTCCCAGATCTTCTGGATCTTCTGTTCAGCACGATTTACCTGTAGTGACTGCTCCACTTGTCACCGCTCATGTCTCTGCCATTACTGCTACTTCTCCACGTCCACCAGTTGTTTTGCATTTTGCCATTCAGTCTACCACAGTGACAGCTTCATCCCAGTCAGTCAATGCTCCACTTTCAGTCTCGACAGTTACTTAGTTGTTTCTTCCTGCAACTACTTTCATCATGACGCCACCTCTTGTGGCTGTTCCATCTTTTAGTATTCCCCCAGCTCCTTTCTTTGACCCTTGCTTGATGATATTCTTTTGAGGCAGCAGGCCTCTGATGAGGGTGTTGATCATTCCTCTGGTACCTTAGCAGTGGTTCCTTATGATACTCCTCCCATCTACCATCAGAGTGTGGAGGCTTCCGTCCCTTCTGATTCTATTATTCATTCTGACACAGAGACCACTGACCAGTTGGAGGTTCACTAACAGGGTCCGTTCCAGAGATCTTCGATTGATGACTTGGTTGGTTTGGCTTAGCGTACTGAGGATGATGGTTTTATTCTGGTTACTCGGAAGAAAAACCCGCGTGTCACTGATAATAGATTTCCATCTACTCGGATGACGACCAGGTGTCGGTCATTGTACACCTCTCGTTCCCAGTCTCGATGAGTGTCATCATATGGAATGTTAGGGGTGTAGCTAGTACAGCTACTTGCATGTGATTGAAGAGGTTGATTCAGCTTCATCAGGTTTATATTTTGGTTATCTTGGAGCCCTTCATTCTTCAGGAGAGATTTGATTACATTAGATGGTTGCTTCGTTTCGATACAAGGACACAAAATTCATCAGGAAAGATTTGGGCTTTCTGGAATTATGCGACTTTTGTTACTACATTGGTTGATCATTTTCAGTAACTGCACATTAGAGTTGAGGATCTCAGACTGTCACTACCTATTTTCTTGACTTCTATCTATGCTGCTTGCACGACATCTGGTAGGAGGGATTTGTGGGAGGGGTCTTCACCACATCTCCCTCAATGTGGACGGTCCATGGATAGTTGGGGGAGACTTTAATGTTATTGCTCATGATGGTGAGTGCACAGGCCATAACACCAAGGATAGAGGTACATCAGCTTTCTCTAACATGATGCTTGATTGTGGTTTGGAGGACGCGGGGTTCACTGGTAGCAGGTACACTTGGACCAATGGTTGGGTTTGGAAGATATTGGATAGGATCCTGATTAATTCTGTAGCTACTGCTTTCTGTCAACAGCTCACTATTTGGCACTTGAATCGGACTTCATCTGATCATGCACCTCTTCTACTTCACTGGGAAGATGAATATGATTTGGGGCCTAGACCTTTTCGATTCCTCAATGTTTGGACCAAGCATCATGACTTCTCAGGCTTTGTCTCTCAGAAGTGGTCATACCCTACACATCTTACAGGGATGGCTGCTCTCTGGGAGAAGTTCTTCAGGCTAAAGCAAGGTCTACGTTAGTGGAACCAACATGTATTCGAGGAAATTTATCAGAGGGTGCAGGATGCTGAACGTAGGGTGGATGAGTTGAAGATTGAGTATGACTTGGACCCTCCCCCGGAGCACCGTGACTCCCTACATCAGGCTGATCTGGACAGGACCGGACCTTGGCTATTGAGGAGGGTTATTGGAACCAAAAAGCTGGTTCACGGTGGATGTGTGAGGGGGACCATAACACCCGCTACTTTCATGCGATGGTTCAGGGATGACAGAATAAATCACGCATCAAGTCTATTACAACCCATTCAGGGGATGTGCTATCTACTGCTGATATTCAGTCTTCAGCTATTGCTTTCTCCCAGGAACTCCTGTTTTCTCAGTCACAGCCTTTGGAGCCCATCAGAGCTGATATTATTCGTAGGCTAGTGATGCATGAAGACAATATGGCACTAAATCGCCCCCCTTCGATTGATGAGATACGAAAGGCGGTTCTCAGCATTGATTCTGACAGTGTCTCTGGTCTAGATGGTTTCTCATCCTTGTGCTTTCAGCAGTGTTGGGATATTATTCAGGATGATGTTGTCAATGCAGTTTTGGATTTCTTTGAGGGTGGGGTTTTGCTGCTACTTCTATTGTTCTGTTCCCTAAGAGGGATGGAGCCTCCAGGTGGACTAATTTTAGGCCTATCAGCTTGTGCACAATGTTCAATAAACTCATCACTAAGCTTTTGAACAACAGACTCAGTTTGTTGCTGCCTCGTATTATCTCGCCTCAGCAGAGTGGCTTTATCCCTGGTAGGCTTATTGGGGATAATGTTTTGTTAACTCTGGAGCTTCTCTATACTTTTGATGATAAAGTAAGAGGGAGAATACTATGTTGAAGCTTGACATGGCTAAAGCATATGATCGCATGGATTGGGGTTTTCTCTACTCGGTGTTGGAGAGCTTTGGTTTTGACCAGTTGTGGATTGATAGGATCAGGAGATGTGTTTCTGGGTGTATGTTTTCGGTGCTTTTTAATGGGCGCCCATGTGGCTTCTTTCCTTCCTCGCGAGGGCTTAGGCAGAGAGATCCTATATCGCCATCTCTTTTCATCATCGCTGCGGATTACATTTCATGCCTACTCACAGCGCAGTTTGAGAGGTATCCCAGTACGACATTTTGACATGGGGCTAATTCTCTAGTCTCTCACTCATCTTTAGCTGATGGCATGATCATTTTCGCCAATGGTTAGAAATAGTCAGTTAGGAGAGTACTTGAGTGCTTGGAGCACCATGAGGGGGTTTCTGGACAGATGGTGAATAGAGACAAGAGTTGACTCATTCTTCCTAAACGAGCCTCCATCAATCAAATTAGACGGCTTAAGCATTTAACAGGATTCAGACATCAGCAGCAGCCTTTCACTTATCCGGGGGTTCCCTTATACAGGGGGGCCAAGCAGATGTTCCTTTATGATGAGCTCATCCAGAAGGTCAGGAGCAGGATTTCTGGTTGGGCATCTCGATTTCTTTTCCCAGGAGGACGTATTACTTTACTTAGATCAATCCTTAGCTCTCTCCCACTGTACCTTCCTCAGATCCTACAGCCTCCTATGGCTATACTGAAGAAGCTAGAGATCATCTTTGCACGCTTTCTTTGGGATTCCAAGGAGGGTGTTCATCGCTTGCGTTGGAGGAGATGGAATGATTTATGCCTTCCTACTGGTGAGGGTGATCTTGGCTTCAGACGCTTACAGGATATGGTTGATACTTTCTTGATGAAGCTACGGTGGCTTTTTAGATCTCAAAGATCCTTTTGGGCTCAGTTCATTCTGGGCAAATATTGTATGGAGGCTCATCCTACACTTGCTATTATTCCAAACTCGGCTTTTATTGCTTGGAAGAGGCTAAAGAGGGTTGGACCACTTATTGAGCCACACATTGCGTGGCATCTTGGTTCAGGAAAGATATTTTTCTGGCATGATTGTTGGATGGGTGATACTACCTTGGCAGCTTTGTTCCCAGACAGACATCACTCATAGACGAGTTTGCAAGATTTTTTTGGTGACACTGGATGGGATATTGACCATCTTATTCAGGTCCTTCCACCTATTGTAGCTGCACAAATAGGGGCAGTTCCGTTATATGTTGACACTCCTGATCAAATTGTTTGGAGGGATACTTCTGATGGTAGATTTGCTACCGAGTCAGCTTGGCATTTGGTTCGGGCAACTCATCAGACCCAGGATTCCTATCGTCTGATGTGGAGTTCTACCCTACATGTCACGGTCTCTTTCTTCACTTGGAGGTTATGGCAGAGGCTCATCCATGTTGACACAGGTATTCAGAGGCGTATTGGATGCCACTTAGCATCCAGATGTCAGTGTTTCTCACAGATTGAGACGATTACGCATATTTTCATAGGCAGCACTATTTCATATCAAGTTTGGAACCACTTTGGAGATATTTTCAAAGTTCCCATGGTTTTGAGGGAGGATGTCAGGCAGAGGTTCCAGTGATGGAGGTATTCTAGACGCTATGTTAGTCTAGGCCATATTCGCACCATTATCCCCCTTGTCATATTTTGGTTCTTATGGATCGAGAGGAATGATGCGAAGCACAGGGGCATTCGGATGGAGCCGAGAAGGATTATTTGGAGAGTATACCGGATGCTCTCATTCTTACATACTGGGCGACTCCTTAGATCACAGCATTGGCGTGGGGACACAGCTGTTGCATCTTTATTTGGTATTAGTTTTGCTCCCTCTACACCCTCTCCCCCTATTTTGGTACTTTGTCGTACTCCATCGGTGGGAGCCTTCAAGCTTAACACTGATGGATGAACTAAGGATGGTACAGCTAGTGGAGAGGGTATTGTTACGGATCATGGCGGGCACTATATATGGGCTTTTTCTGCATTCTATGGGGACTGCCTTATTCTTGACAGAGCTGCGGGTTATCCTAGATGGCATTCTTCTTGCTCGAAGATTGGGGATTACAGTTATTTGGGTTGAGGATGATTCTTTAGTGGCTATCCATTGTATCATCCGAGGAGGTGGACCTTGGAGGATTCAGGGCATCCTTAGACAGATCTGAGACATCCTTCAGTTTGACAGTGATACTATTTCCCATATCTACCGTCAAGGTAATCAGGTTGCTGACGCGCTTGCATCAGAGGGTTGGGATCAGAGACACTATCAAGAGTATGGACCGCATGATCTACCTCGCAGACTTAGGGCGCTTGTACAGATTGACAGATATGGCCTACCCAGTTACAGAGGGCTATAGCATAGGCTTTATTTTACTTGTACTGCTCATTGCTTTTATTATTAAGGAGCTGAACTCCTACATTTACTGCTTCCTTTGCTTTCTTGGAGGTCAGGTTTCATGTACTATCTACTATTAATGTTAGCTCCTGGCCCGCATGAGGATAAACTGTGAATGACCCAAAAAAAAAAATTAACATTGAAAAAGACCAAACGGATTTGACCTAAATCAGACATGGGCCGAGACAAAAAAAAATTGGGCCCGGACGAAAAATACCTGGGTGTTGCTCCTAGGCAGTGTTCAACTCTGTCTCCAGTAGTGCATCTGGACGCTGTTGTCGGGCAGTGCTCGGTGCTGCAATAGTGCCACTGAGCAATTCGGTCGAATTCATGTTTCATTTTTTTATATACAGAATAAAAAAATTGAATCTATAATATTAAAATTGGTCTTATATCCCATAAAGTGGGATTTACAATTGATCAATTATAGACTTGAAAAACAAATACAAAAATAAACCATTGGTCACAAACAATCGATAAACCCTAACACCATTAATCTAAATAAATTCTTCATAACATTTAAACATGCATATAAATATTTATGAATCCTAAACACCTCCCAAAAATATAAATCATACATTCTTTAAATAGTGAATTCAAATTAGTATTTAATTAAATATCAAGTTAGGCTCCGATACCAATTATTAGAAATTTTTTTCAAGAAAGCGTTCAAATAAGTTTTGTAGTTTTCTTTAAAAAACAAAAACGCTCTGAAATTTAATTAATTACTAAATAAATTAAAACTACCTTGAAGATATGCAACGGAGTTACCTTCCAGACGTTAATATGAACTTCAATCTTTGAAATAATTCTTCCTAATTCAAGCCTTTGAATCTTTCCCAATATTTCTTCAAAAACAAGATTGCATTGATGCGTGGACACCATAGGATCATGAACACAAGAATAAAATATATTACCCGAGTAGAATAAAATTCTCACTCTAATATTTAATAAGGGAACAACCAAAAGAAAGAATGTGGAATGTTTTTGGTTGTCCCCTCATATGTATATATAGGGAAAGATTTTTAACTCTTCTCATATTCTTTGTGAGATTAGAGTTTCATACTTGTCATATAAGTAACTCTTTTCCTTTTCCTTTGGGGATTAGACTTTCATACTTGTCATACTGATACACATAACTCTATCCTTGATTCCTTTTTAATAGCACAATTCAAGAATTATCCAACTATTTATAAGTTAGTCTTTCAATTCTTATTTAGACTATTGGGGCAACCCAATTGCATTTATATATTATAGAATCTCAATAATTAAATTCGGCTACGCCAATTAATAACCGTCCAATTTAATTATCTAATAATTCCCTCATATCACTATAGGAGAATTATTGCAACTCCTAAATATATAAAATAATTATAGAAGCAACACATATTTATTTCCCATAATTATTTATCCTCTTAACTTATCAATCTCACAGTGTGTCCCCATTTGAGATCAATAATTAATTTGGCATACAATTAACTGTTTCACCTAATTAATTATTCACTTTCCTTAAATCAATACTCTTATCGCTATGGATAAAAAAAAAAAAACTATTATTGCTATGATTTCTATTTAACATCAAATGTCATATACTAAGCTTACATTCCTGAAATCATACTCCCACTCTAGAATATTTAAGCGATCTCTTTAACTATATAATTAAGAGCAACGGATTTGATGAGAACCCGGGAGGGGGTCCTCGTCGTAGCTCGCGGAATAACGCTTGGAAAGTTCCGAATCCAGGTTGGAACGGACAATAACAATGCAACCCCAACCTCACGACGCAAGAACCAGGGGTATATTAAACCCAAAACCTGTTACGATGCGGAGATAAGAACCACAAAGGGGGAACGCCACAAGGAATGTCCAGATCCTTGATAAATTCAATTGTTTGAACGCTACAAGATTTGAATCTTGATAAGTTCGTTGTTTAAAGGGAAAATCCTCACCTTTAGAGAGAGTAAAAATACTCAATAATTTTTTTCATCAAAAGTCTTCTTATTTTACATTGAATGGAAAAGCATATAAATAGGCAAAATAAACCCTAGTCGCTAACTGACTCTGAATAGAATTCTAATTATGCTAAAATAGCTAAAATAATTAAAATAACCAAAATAAACTAGAACTAAACAAAACCCTAACCGCCTAATTAATTCAAAACTACGGCGCCTAAGTTACGGCCGTAAGTGACTTACGGTCTAAAATTCAAAACATATGTTACGGCCGTGACAAGTTCTTTTACGGCCGTAAATGACCTTCTGAACAAAAATAAAAGTTACAAGACTTTGGTTACGGCCATGAATAATTCCACTTCAGTTTACGGCCGTGAGTTCACATGTTACGGCCGTAATGGCCTTTCTGCCCAGTTTCGCCATGATGATTTTACGGCCGTAAAAAAGGTGTTACGGTCGTAAGAATGCTTCTGCCCAATTTTCTGATCCTTTGACATTAATTGATTTGATTTGAATCTCGACTTGAGCCCCCAACATGAAACTTGTTCATTTTCCCATGTATAATATTGTTGAATTACCCGTATCTTGATTTCTTATTTTTGACACATTTTCCTGATCACATCATCCCCTCTTCCTTTAAGATGATTCGTCCTGAATCATAACATTGTTCTTAGAGCTTCTTTTCCGGATCACATCATCCCCTCTTCCTTTAAGATGATTCGTCCCGAATCATAAAGATGTTCTTGGTTTGCTCACTTGGTTTAGCCTCGAACCTTCTTTGTACAAGCAATGTTTGATCTTTGGCGTTCTCCGTACCTGATTGATTTCTTGTTTTGGCTTGAATTATAGATTTTGCCGTCAAGCCCACCCTGATTCGTACCATTCCCTCCTTCTTTAGGATGATTTGTCCCGAATCATGGTGTTGTTCTTGAAAAATCAAACTGTACCTCCTGGATCAAAAGGAAAATTGTCTATTCCCTGACATGCATTCAATAAATGATGCTCCTCCAACTCGTAGACAAGAAGGTATTGAAACACGAGGGGAGTTGACCAAGGTTGATGTAAATCAAACTTGTATGCACAATAAACCTGCAAGAAAGATTTAAAAAAAATGGGGAGGGAAATGTTAGCGTCTCCATGCACAAGGTATGGATCCTTGTACTCATGATACAAAACCTCCACAAATTTTTTTCCCACCACGAGGCCCCTCTCGTCGCCTCCAAAAGTCAATATACTTTCTTACTCATTCTCTTCTTTTTTCTCAACCACTTCTTCTGATTTTTCACATTCAACCACCTCTTCAATATTTTTATTGACAATTTCAACATTCAAATGTTGAACTTCTACCCCAACTTCCAATTCATTCCTATCATTGTCAACAATGTTATTTTCAATCTCCTCTTCCATAATTTTATTCTGTATTTCAAGACTCAGAGTTTGATCAACTACTTCAATTTCTTTTTTCGCACACTCAACCTCCACTTCTAAATTTCTGGGCTCAATCACCTCTCCTAATTTCTCATGCTTTTGCTCATGCACCACCTCATAAATAATTTTATCGACATGATTAGGCACCTCCTCTTCTAACTCGTTCCTCAAGTCTCCCTCCTTCTTTTCAACATTCATATCATGACACTCCAATTTTAAATCCCCTCCAATCTCACTTTCACCCTGTTGTAATTTAGCTTCAGACTCCCTTTCACTCTCCCTCTTTCTTAACTTAGATTCTTTTCTAGTCTTTCGTTCATACATCATCCTTTCCTCATAAATTTCTGTTCGACTCTTCAAAAGCGCCCTCGCATTAATCTCTTCATCCCAATCAACTCCAATCCCAACCCTAGGTTTATGGATACGCCTATATTCCCTTTCACGTCGTTGAGCAAGTTCTGCACTATACATATCTACCGAGTTCTTAACCTTCCCAAACTTCGTATCTAATCTCGCATCAAATTTCGCTTCCAATTTTGCAGCTAACTCCTCAAACCGTTTCTCCATCATGACAAGCAGAGAAGATTGATGGTTATCTTTCCTACATTATGAATTTTTGTGAAATTTGGACATTGTGCAATGGAATGGAATAATAGTTTGACACAAGGAGTAATAATGAATTTTAATTTTGACTTGGAAGGCAAGGAATATCAATTAAGGAAATTCAAGAAAGTAGTCCTTGAATTTTGACTAGAAAGGAAAGATTATCAAGAATTTTAATTTGACTTGGAAGGTAAGAAATTATCAAGAATTTCAGGAAATTCAAGAAAGTGGTTCTTGAATTTTGGATTGACTTTTTTTTTTTTTTTTTTTTCTGAATTATGATGAATTTTCGGAATTAATAAAAATAAAAATAAATAATTTTTTTTTAATAAAATCCGAAAATTCGACACGAACGCAACAAAACAAACGGGACAGGATTTGGATAAGAATCGAATAAAATAAACAAGATTGAGTTTTTGATGGATTTTTGTATTGATCAAATAACGAAAAAATTTTACTGACACGAAGAACAAGATATGATGATTTTGTGTAGACTCTATGATAAAAACACAAAATCAAACTGGAGAGAATAGAAAAACAAAACCTAAATCCAGAGTCCAGCTCTGATACCATATGATGAGAACCCGGGAGGGGGTCCTCACCGTAGCTCGCGGAATAACGCTTGGAAAGTTCCAAATCTATGTTAGAACGGACGATAACAATGCAAGAACCAGGGGTATATTAAACCCGAGACCCGTTACGATGCAGAGATAAGAACCACAAAGGGGGAACGTCACAAGGAATGTCCAGATCCTTGATAAGTTCAATTGTTTGAATGCCACAAGATTTGAATCTTGATAAGTTCCTTGTTTAAAGCGAAAATCCTCACATTTAGAGAGAGTAAAAACACTCAATAATTTTATTCATCAAAAGTCTTCTTATTTTACATTGAATGGAAAAGCATATAAATAGACAAAATAAACCCTAGTCGCTAACTGACTCTGAATAGAATTCTAATTATGCTAAAATAGCGAAAATAACCAAAATAAACTAGAACTAAACAAAACCCTAACCGCCTAATTAATTCAAAACTACGGCGCCTAAGTTGCGGCCGTAACTTTTAAGTTTACGGCCGTAAGTGGCTTACGGTCTAAAATTCAAAACATATGTTACGGCCGTGACAAGTTCTTTTACGACCGTAAATGACCTTCTGAACAAAAATAAAAGTTACAAGACTTTAGCTATGGCCGTGAGAATTTTGATTACGGCCGTGAATAATTCCACTTCAGTTTACGGCCGTGAGTTCACATGTTACGGCCGTAATGGCCTTTCTGCCCAATTTCTCCATGATGATTTTACGGCCGTAAAAAGGGTGTTACGGCCATAAGAATGCTTCTGCCCAATTTTCCGATCCTTTGACATTAATTGATCTGATTTGAATCTCGACTCAAGCCCAACATGAAACTTGTTCATTTTCCCATGTAGAATATTGTTGAATTGCCCATATCTTGATTTCTTATTTTTGACGCCTTTTTCGGATCACATCAGGATTCATCAAGCAATGTGTCATTTATTAATTTATTATCCTTCAGCTCCTAACATACAAATTTATTGATCATATCAATAATTGATCTCACTTATAGTATATCAAAGTCCCTAAGGATTGTTATATAATAAATACCATCAAGGACAGATTAAGGCAATCCATATGATAATCATGTGAAATCTCAGTTCCTAAGTACGATCATGCTAGAGAATTAATTTCAAGATGGTTTAGTCCAAAATGCTTATCCTGAAGTATATCAATGTTATTACTCACGACTCATCTAGTCGCAATAATTAAGATAAATCTCATATTCTTAATAATTAGAGTAATAATCAAATGAATCTCAATAGAATAAATTGTCCATCTTTATTCAAGATTCAAGACTAAAGTATTCTCGATTGAAAAAATAATATTAATTGTCTGTACTTTGAAAGTACTAATATTATATTATCTTTAAACAATCAAAGGCGAAGGCCCTTCGTTATAACTTACATATAATAATGAATTGCATATTTAAATAAACGTAAAATATTATATCAAATTTAAATAATTGTTCATTACATTTCAGTAGATTCTTAATACTTTTGGACACATATCCCAACAATAACATCAAGGACAGATCCATAGCACGGTGAGCAGACTCGCTCGCCCGTGCTGGATCCGTCGAGGAAAAAAAATTGGGGTTAAAGTGCTCTAAATCAATTGTAATCACGGATTAATAAAGTAAATCATACAAGAACAAAATTAAAGGAACAAGAACACTTGAATTTGGTGGCCCGGTTCGGTGAAAATCACCTAATCTATGGGCTCAGAGATTAGCCCGCTACACCAGCCATCAACCGTCCAAATGAGAGTTTGAGTACAAGACAAATGCATAAAGCCTTCGTGCAACCATTTTCTATAGAAACAGACCGCAACCCTCCTAACACATAGGATCATCACGCCCAAAATACAACATATAGATAAACAATATGGCCGACACAATAGACCCAGATCACTATATAATCAAGTTTAATAGGCCATCCTAGGTTGGATCGAACTATCACACCAAGAAGAAAGGAAAAACGAACATAGAACGAGAGAGAGAGAGAGAGAGAGAGAGAGAGAGAGAGAGAGAGAGAGTATGGTAGCCAAAAATAGGTGCAATAATACCCTCAATTAGTCACAGACCTTTAGTTGCATCAATTCGGAAATTGCAATGCGGTCCTTCAACTTTAGAAAGCATCAATTTCGGGATCACAATTTACAATCTTCATCTTGATCTCCAAATGTCCCTACTCTCTCTCTCTCTCTCTCTCTCTCTCTCTCTCTCATGGTCGTTGAATGCATAGTGTATGTGGCTAATCTTCCATCATTGCCTAGTACCTACAAAGAATTTAACCAATATCGATATGAAGCAAAGATAAACAAGTTTTAAACTTACCAGCATTTAAAACTTTTGTGTACATATCAGATGGATTTAAATCAGTTTAAACCTTAACCAAATTAACTTCACCGCTGGATATTTTCTCTCTTATGAAATGATATTTAACTTCAATAGGCTTTGACCTTTCATGATATACATGATTTTTGCTTAACAACAAAGCACTTTGACTATCAGTAAAAATGGTAACAAGTTCATGCAAAAAATTTAATTCATTTAGAATTCCTTTAAGCCAGATACTCTCTTCCACAACCTCAGTAATAACTAGATATTCAGCCTCAATACTGGATAAAGTCACAATAAGCTGCAATTGAGACTTCCAAGTAATGTAGTTATCACCTAAGGTGAAAAAATATGCAGTATTAGATTTCCTTTAGTCTTTGTCACCAGCAAAGTTTGAATCCACATAACCTTTCAAGGTTAACACATCATATCTTTTCTCATACACTAATCCTGCTCTCAAAGTAACACTAATGTATCTTAAGAGCCATTTCAACCCAGCCCAGTGTGGTTTCCCCATATTAGATATAAACCTATCGAGAAAACTAATTGCATAAGTAAAGCCAGGTTTGGTAGTAATCATAGAAAACATAACAGAACCTATTGCATTAGCATAAGGGATATGCTTCATTTAATTTAGTTTTTCCTCAGTTTTAGGAGAATGAGTTGATGACAAGTTCATATGAGCTGTCAAAGGCACAGTAATAGGTTTTGCATCTTTCATGCCAAATTTAGCTATAACCTTTTCCAGGTATGTCTCTTGAGAAATAGTCTACACATTTTCAGTTCTATCTCTATTAATAATCACACCTAAGATCTTTAATATCAAATTTAGATTTTAAAAGATTTTTCATTCTCATGATTTATCCTTTACTAGGACTAGTCAATAACATATCATCAACATATAGAAGTAGGTAAACCTCACTTTCATATTTATCATTATTATAGTAAAGGCAGGAATCATGCTCACTTCTTTTAAAACTAATTTTAAAGGCATGTGAATCAAAACGTTTATACCATTGCCTGAGACTTTGTTTCAAACCACATAAGGATTTATTAAGTTTGCAAGCATAATTAGACTCACCCTTCTCCTCAAAGCCTTGAGGCTAACTTATATAGATATCTTCATCTAGCTCCTAATGCACAAAAGCTATCTTTAATTCCAATTGTTCCGATTCCCAATTGAATTGAAAAACCAAAGCATACACCAATCTCATAATCTTGTATTTTATCACAGGGGAAAATATATCATTATAGTCAATGCCCTCCCTTTGGGTGAATCCCTTGGCCACTAACTTGGCCTTATATCTTAAAGGATATCTAGGACTTATTCCCTCATTTAATTTGTAAATCCACTTACATTGGATTATCTTCTATTTTTCAGGAATTTTAACCAGATTCCAAGTTTTATTCACTTAGAGATTTCATGTTTTCTTTCATTCCCTCTTTCCAATTTTCAGATTTTGGTCCATTTATAGCTTCCTCAAAGGAAGTAGGTTCAGTATGATCAATGGCTTCACCTAAACTAAGGCAACATCAGTCAAGTTCTTTATTTCATACCTAAGGTTAGCTCTCACCTTGTCTTCCCTCCCTATCTTTAACCAATTGGTAATCTTAAATGGTGGAATCATTTCCTATGGGATTAGGTATTTTAGATATAATTTCGACATAGGGTTCAGCATCCCCATCACCTGCAGGTCCAACTTCATCCTCTCCTTCTAGAGGAATAACAGGTTCAGAGTATCATTTTGGGTATCAGTTAACCTAGTCAACTCTAGAAGGTTTTTAGTTCTATTGATAGCTTCAGGTTCACCAACCTTATTAGATTATTTCTTCAAACATGGCATTTCAGATTCATTGAACACAACATCCTTGCTATTAATACTTTTATACCCTGAACTCCTAGAATCTACAATCTATACCCTTTTACCCTATCAGGATACCCAAGTATAATACATTTGGTAGCCTTTGGCTCTAATTAAACTTCACTCTGGTGTGTATATGTAGCGCACCCAAATACCCTAATGTGATTTTAGTCAGGGAGTTTACCAGTCCACAGCTCCTGTTGAGTTTTGAAGAGATGGAGATTTATTAATAAGATAAGCTGCAGTACTGACAGCTTCAACCCGGAATCCTTTAGCAAGGCCTGAGCTAATCAACATATACCTAACTGATTCATTAAGGTCATGTTCATTCTTTCAGCCACCTCATTTTGTTGAGGTGTATATTTCACAGTTCCGTATCTTTCTATACTCCTTTCTTTACAAAAATTGTCAAACTCAAAGTTACAAAAGTTAAGTCCATTATCAGTTCTTAAAGTTTCTAACTTTCTTTCAATTCTATTTTTGACAATTTTGAACTAGGTTGTAAATTTAAGAAATGTCTCAGATTTAGCCTTCAATGGGAAAACTCATACCTTCCTAGAGTAATCATCAATAAGGGATAGAAAGTGTTTGTTCCCATCGAATGTAGGATGTTTTTCAGGCCCCCATAAATCAGTATGGACATAATCTAGGGGTCTCTTAGAAAAGTGGGAACCTACTTTGAATGACACCCTATGTGATTTAACTAGAACACATGTTTCAAAGAAGTTTACGGGTTCAATTAATTCTTTACGAAGAAACTTTTGTTCACTTAAGAATTTTAACCTCTTATTTCCTATATGTCCCATTCTATTACACCATAATTAAGATTTATTCTTAGTAACAGTGAAGGAATTGCAATTTTGTGAAGACACAACTTCACATGCAAGGTAATACAGTCCGTTTCTCTTAGGTCCTTTCATAACAACTAATGAGCCCTTCATTATCTCCAAAGTATTATTTTTAGACTTAAACACATGTCCCTCATCTTTAAGAACTCCCAATGAGATGAGATTCCTTTTTAATCGGGGAACATATCTGACATTGTTCATTGCCCTAACAATGCCATAATGTATCCTGATAGCGACATTACCAATGCCAACAATAGTCTGGGTATTATTATGCCCCATATATGCTTTTCTAGGTTCAATATTTTTGTAGTTGTAAAATCAAAACCTAGCAAGACACATTTGAAATGTGCATCCTGAATTAAGTATCCATTCCTCACTCATGTCATCACTAGAAACTGTCATGACTAGACCAACAACAACATTGCTTATTTCTTTATTACTTTGGTCTTTATGTTGTTTTCTCTTAGTTTAAAGCAATCTTTCCTAAAATGTCCCTTTTTCCCACAGTGGTAACATTTTCTATTGAACTTTTCTCTAGACTTAGATCTCCCTTTAGACTTGCTCCTACCTTTCTAAAGTTATTATCTCTCTTATCAGGTCTAGCTCTCACATGAATACTCGTCTCTCTATGATTTGTCTTGTGTTCTTTCTTAACTTCAAGTTACTTAGATTTCAAAGCATCAATCACAATGGCCTGAGCCAATTTATCCTTAGAGTATTTTATGGCATATTTGATATCTTTATAAGATTCAGGTAAAGAGTTCAATAAAATAACGATTAGGTCCTCATCATTAGTTTTTTTGTCATTGTGAGCTAAACTTTTAACAATGATGCTAAAATCACTTAGGTTTGTTTCTAACTCCTTTTCATGATCCATTCTAAAGCTAAACAATTTTTCAAGAAGCTAAATCTTGTTAGGCAAGGTCTTAGTAAGAGATAATGTATCAAGAGCTTCCCAAAAGGTTTTAGCAGTCTTAGCTTCATCAACTTATCTCACAATATTATTAGATAAGTGTACAATGAAAGAACTATAAGCAATCTCATTCATATAATTAAAAAGATCAGGTTTAGCTTTTAGTTCAGCGAAAAAAGTTTCTGGATCTTCAATAATTGTAGCTACTCTTTGTTAGACCAATATGGCCTTCATTTTCTGTTTCCAAATCGACTATCCCCCTTTCCATCGAATTGTGACAATTCGATTCTTGAACCCATAACAGGTTCTGTAAAAGATTGATGACTACTTGATGCCATTTGTGAACTTAAAATTTAAATTCACAAAGAATAGAAAAAGTTTCAAATCAAGATTCAGAAAACAAAATTTTTCAGAAAAGTTACAACACTTATCAAAACAGGGGCATACGAATAAGCAGAAGATTTACAGCATGTGATGAGTACCGGAATGGCCCAACGAGCAAGGACCCGTTGCATGTGTCGGTGGGACCAATAACGAGGCTGAGGGCTAAAAAAATCAAACAAGCCATGCAAGGATATATGTAAGCTTGGGTGGATGATCATTCAAGTCCAAGACCAAAGGCCCTACTTTTGACTCATGACATGTTAGAAGAGAAGCGAAAGTTGATGCAAGTGATTTGGGCCGAGAATCAAGTTCAAGACCAGGGTTGAACCACGCGACCGCGTGGTTAAAATTGAGGGCGATCGCGACTTGCACTGAAAAAGAGACCCAAGACATTTTGGCCTCTCCACGCAATCGCTACCGTGATGCCTGGGTGATCGCGTGGGTATAAAAATTAGGGTTTTACGCGTTTTTAATTCTTTTTCCGTTTTGGGCCCATATGTTGTGGCTTTGTCTTGTTTTCGTGAAAATACTCTTTATTAGTTACTTTTCTTTCATTGTAAAAAACAACTTTGTGATTATTGATAATTAAATGTGAGTTATTCCCTTGTTCTTCTTCGTTCTTAACGAACAAATCGAACATATCAAATGATTAGACAACCTTTGTAGAGTTCACCATTTGTAGTTCTTATCTCCGCATCGTAACAGGTCTTTGGTTTGATATACCTTGGGTTCTTGCGTCATGAGGTCGGGTTGCATTGCTATCGTCTACCAATTGGGTTTGTAGCCGTTCTTATGTAGGAAAAGAGGTCAATTGCATATTTTAGTGAAAAATTGAATGGGGCAGCACTAAACTATCCAACATATGACAAGGAGCTTTATTCTCTTGTTCGAGCATTGGAAATGTGGCAGTACTATCTGTGGCCAAAGTAATTCGTCATACACATTGACCACGAGTTACTGAAACACCTCAAGGAACAAGGTAAGCTAAACAAAAGACACGCCCGTTGGATGGAATCCATTAAAACTTTTTCCTATGTCATCCGCTACAAGCAAGGTAAGGAGAATGTGGTAGCAGATACCCTTTCTGGAAGGTATGTTCTTTTAATTTCTTTGAATGCGAAGTTGCTCGGGTTTGAGTATGAATAGGTATGTACACTGATGATCCTGATTTTTCCACTATTTATGCTTCATGTGAAAAATGTGCAGTTGACAAATTTTATAGGCATGATGGATATCTGTTTAAGGAAAATAAGCTATGTGTGCCAAATTGTTCTATGCATGAATTGTTAGTGCGTGAAGCTCATGGTGGGGGATTAATGGGACATTTTGGTGTCTTGAAAACTTTAGAAATGCTGCAGGAACATTTTTATTGGCCTAAATTGAAAAGAGATATTCACCATATTTGTGAAAAGTGCATAACTTGTAAACAAGCTAAGTCTAGGATCCTACCACAAGGATTGTATACTCCTTTACATGTACCTAATAAGCCTTGGGTAGATATATCTATGGATTTTGTTTTAGGTTTGCCTAGGAAAAAAAAGGTAGGGACTCTATATTTGTGGTAGTGGACAAGTTTACTAAAATGGTACATTTCATCCCTTATCATAAAACTGACGATGTAACAAACATAGCATACATATTCTTTAGAGAGATTGTGAGGCTTCATGGGGTACCTCGGAGCATTGTGTCTGATAGGGATGTTAAGTTCCTTAGCTACTTTAGGAAAGTCTTATGGGGGGAGATGGGTACTAACTTATTATTTTCTACTACATATCACCCTCAAACTGATGGTCAAACAGAGGTAGTTAATAGGACATTAATTCAACTTCTGTGCACTATCATAAATAAAAACCTGAAGAGTTGGAAAGAATGTCTGCCTTTTGTTGAGTTTGCGTATAATAGAGCTGTGCATTCTACTACATCATGTTCACCTTTTGAAGTTGTTTATGGTTTCTTCCCACTAACTCCTCTTGATTTAATTCCTTTTCCTGTAGATGAAAGGAGCAATTTGGATGGGGAGAAAAAGGCTAAGCTTACAAAGTCAATCCCTGAGAAGGTGAAGGACCAAATAGAAAAGAAGAATGAGTGTTATGAATCCCAAGCAAACAAAGGTCAGAGGCATGTGACGTTTGAACCGGGTGATTAGGTATGGGTGCACTTGCGAAAGGAGCGGTTCCCAACACAACGGAAATCTAAGTTGCACCCAAGGTGAGATGGACCTTTTCAATTCATTGAGAAGATAAACGACAATGCATACAAGTTGGATCTCCCAGGTGAGTATAACATATCTGCTTCTTTTAACGTTGCTGACCTTTCTCTGTTTAATGCAGGTGATAATTTGAGGACAAATCATTTTCAACAGGGAGGGGATGATGAGTACAGGAGTGGCCCAACAAGCAAGGACCCGTTTTATGTGCCGGTGGGACCAATAACAAGGCTGAGGGCTAAGAAGATCAAACAAGTCATGCAAGGATTTATGCAAGCTTGGGTGGATGAGCATTCGAGTCCAAGACCAAAGGCCCTACTTTTGACTCATGACATGTTAGAAGAGAAGTCAAAGTTGATGCAAGTGATTTGGGCCGAGAATCAAGTTCAAGACCAAGGTTGAACCACGCAACCGCGTGATATAAAATTGAGGGCGATCGCGACTTGCACTGAAAAAGAGACCCGAGACATTTTGGCCTCTCCACGCGATCGCTATCGTGATGCCTACGCGATCGCGTGGGTATAAAAATTAGGGTTTTACACGTTTTTAATTCTTTTCCCATTTTGGGCCCATATGTTGCAGCTTTGTCTTGTTTTCATGAAATTAATCTTTATTAATTACTTTTCTTTCATTGTAAAAAGCAACTTTGTGATTATTGATAATTAAAGGTGAGTTATTCACTTGTTCTTCTTCGTTCTTAATGAACAAATCAAACTTATCAAAGGATTAGACAACCTTTGTGGCACTCACCCTTATAGTTCTTATCTTCGCATCGTAACGGGTCTTTGGTTTGATATACCTTGGGTTCTTGCGTCGTGAAGTCGGGGTTGCATTGCTATCATCTTCCAATTCGATTTGGGGCTTTCTGGCTTTTCGAGTCTAAATTTCGTGTGTTTTTCGTGATCCCCATAACGGATCACATCAGCATATACAAAGTTACACACAGTATTATACTAACAATATGAACACTATTCATAGCATGCTATTCCAACCAAAAAATCCCAAAAAACACCAAGAATCTGATTCTTTAAGTAAAAGGTGAGTTGAAACCATCTCACCAATTTTCCAAGACAACGACAAGCCATCAAAAAATGGTCATTGTTCAAGAACTTGCCACTAAACAATTGGCCAAAAAAAACGAGTTTCACTACAATTCACAAGAAATAAATAGAATCCGTGCATCATCCATTCTAAGAACATCTTAACCCCAAATTTTCGTAAAACCCTATAATTTTCAAAAAAATCTCGAAGAATTTAAGAAACCCTAAACACAAGCTCTGATACTAGATTTGTTGGCGTTAAAGCGCTTTAAATCAATTATAATCGCGGATTAATAAAGTAAATCATACAAGAATGAAATTAAAGGAACAAAAAAAACTGAATTTGGTGACCCAGTTCGGTGAAAATCACCTACTCTAGGGGGCTCAGAGATTATTCCACTACACTAGCAATCAATCGTCAAAATGAGAGTTTGACTAAAAGACAAACGTATACAACTTTCGTGCAACCCTTCTTCTACAGAAACAGAGCCCAACCCTCCTAACACATAAGATCACTGCGCCTAAAATCAGTGGCGAATCCAGCCGGGAACTCCAACTAGAGCGTTGACCGTTGACTTCGTCAGCCGTTGACTGTTGACCGACAAACGTCAACGATTGCAGTAGCGAGATTGAGAATATTATTTAATGAAATAGTATTTAAAAATGAATAAATAGGTATAAAAATAAATTAAAAAGTTGTAATGAAATATATTAAATTATATGACTCAATTGGAGTCCTTTTCCCTGGATTCGACACAAGTTCATTCATATTGAATTCATTGCAAAATTTCTTTGTGTTATCGAAGTCTACTACTAACTCATGTGGTCTACTAGAAGCAGTTACAGGACTACTAAAAGTCTAGAACTAGAACAACTTGGTTGAGATTTTCGTTTAGGTTGGAAAAAACGTTCCATAATCTATAAATCAACTATCTAAAATCAAATATTCACGAAATCTCAATTCACAACCTACAGATCAATAATCACATTTATGACATATTAACATCAAATCTCAATTCACAAATCACAACCTATAAATCAATAATCACAATTAACAAATCAAAACATATTTTCATCCCAATAATCACAATTTACAAATCACAAATCTAACCACGTTGTAAAAACTTAAATATAACATTTATGCATAATACCCAAATCAATTATAACGAATCAAGGTTTAGCCGCATTGCCTGATAATTGAAATGAGAAATCACAAATGGATCAAAAATTGGGGAATGACAATTGGCAATGGACAGCCGAGTAATCTAACCAAAAAATTGAGAAATCAAACATCAATATTACTGATTAAAATGTTTAAAACTTAGACATTCACATCACATTATATATATATATATATATATATATATATATATATATATATATATATATATATATATATATAATAACAGCAGTCAACAGAGTTGCATTAATTTACCGTCTGAACTCTGAACAATTGAACAAACCAATGGCGACATGCACCAGTGCATGTGGAGTGACAGGTGACAAGTCAACGATGGCGACGCTGCTGCTGGCTTGGAGCTAGAGCGGCGATCATGGAACTGGAAGGGTTGAGAGCTAGAATCGGGAACGACGGGAAGGGATTTAAGGATTTGGCTTGGGTTGAAAACTCTTGCAAATTGAACTAATTTCACGCTTGAGAAAGATTGTATCTGGTTGGTCTCCTTCTTGGCTTAGGCTTGGATCTCCTTGCGCTGCGCTGCGCCACAGCCGGCGCCAGTGGCGGTCCACCGGTGGCCAGGTAGCACAGTTGCGCTACCTCGCCTAATGGTGGATCCGTCACTGCCCAAAATGCAACATATAGATAAACAATTTAGCCTACACAATAGACCCAAATCATTGTATAATCAAATTTACAAGGCCAACCTAAGTTGGATAAAACTATTACACCAAGAAGAAAGGAAAAATAAACAGAGAACTCATGTGAGAGAGAGAACGAGAATAATAAAGAGTCAGGTAGCCAAAAATAGTGAAATAATATCCTCAATCAATCACAGCCCTTGGATATGATCCAAGGGTCCAAAATAAGGTGAGTAGGAAATCTGGATGTTAAGTAACCAACAGGTGGTTGCCACGTGGACCTTCCAACCTTTAGTTGCAACAATCTAGTAATTACAACAACCTTTAGTTGCAACAATCTGGAAATTGCAATGCGGTCCTTCAACTTTAGAAAGCATTAATTTGGGGATGACAATTTACAAAATGTCAAATTTTTTGGGTTGGAACTCGAAAAATACAGTTATTTGACTGATGTCCACCATAACTAAGCAAACTTCTTGAATGGCCGCCCTAACTGAACAAAATTCTTGGATCCGTCATGAGAAATTTTTTATTAACAAAGTGTATTGGCATTTCTACATGCATTAGATCACTTAATATACCTACTGTACAAAGGATTAGTTAGAGAGGTTATTTTTTACTAGCAGAAGGGTGAGCAAAATTCTTTTAATCTTCAGTGTATTGTAGACCTGTAGCAGCGAATGGACTTGGCTCTCTAGTGAGACACTATAATCTTGATGCAACAAAGCCAATTACTAATGAAAAGAAGAAATTGAAATACAAAATTGAAGGCAATTCAAATTCTTTGGTGTAGCAAGGCCAACTGCTAGCATAAAAATGTTACAACTGGAGAGAGAAGAGATGTTGTTGGGATATATTAAGCAAGCTTTGTCCTTTCGTGCGATTTCTTGTTTCAGCCATGTACTTATTTTTACTACACTCATCTTTTACGGTATTATAGTCAAAATAAAACTAACGTTGCCCGACCAGTCACTATTAATTTTTAAAAAATTGTTAACATTATTATATAACCACATGCATACAAGTTTCTCTTCACATTAATCAATTAATCATTATAGCCTCGCTATACATAAATTAAATTTTAATTATCATAATATCAAATTTATCTAATATTGTACCCCTATTTGATAACCATTATTTTGGAAAATGAGTTTAATAGTGATTTTTAGTGGAATGTGTAGTTAAAAAGTAGGAAACAGTTTTGAATTTACGTGCAAAATATTTTATGATTAATGGTACTTGTACAAGTATGTTGACATTAAAAAAAAATTAAATTGTAAGTGCTGATTTTTAAGATGATGTGATGTGTGAAATAATAAGATTGTGTCACCTTTGTACAATGTCAACCTTGTTGTCAAACTAATTGTACATATAACAATCAAATTTTATTGTATGAATGTGTAGTTGAAAATAAGTACCGTAGAAAATTAGTTTCAAACAATGATTGTCAAACATGGGCTATGTATCAATATTTTTCCTTATTAAAGTGTACAAATAACATTTTTGTTGTTAGCATCTGTTTGGTAACACCGTAGGGATTTATAAACTAGTTTATTTATAAGTTTGAGATAAAATATGTATTTGAAAAGTGGAAACTGAAAATATGTGTAGTTAAAAAGTAGTTTTAGAAATTATGTGGTTTATAGTTTATAAACCCAATTTTTTTGATTTTACCGAATGCATGCTTATTCAAGTAGCATTTCTTTTTTTATTGTACAAGTAACATTTTTAATTTGTTATTGTAAAAGAATTAATTTAAGTGCACAATTATTTTGATAATGTAGATGATAATTTGATGATGTGGAGATGTTATTATTATTTATTTAAAAGATGATGTGATGTGTGAAAAGAGAGGATTGTGTCACATAGAAAAATTGTGACCCTCGTTATGATCCAAATTATGATAGTAGCAAAATTGATTGTAAAAATGCATACTCATTAAGGTGGCGTTCTGTTTGTATTTTATTTTGTATTTTCATTTTCGAAAATGTTTTGTATTTTGTGTTTTCATTTTTGTTTTCAAATTTGCTGAAAACGCGTTTGTTTTGTCATTTCTGAAAACTGTTTTTGAAAATGAAAAGCTGGAAAACACGTTCTGTTTGAAATTTTGCAGAACACTATTTAAATTATTTTTAATTAATTTGCTTGCAAAATACTACTAACTCCAACTCAAATTTCCTTTCACAATACACTAAAAATATGGTTACATGCAACACACTAATGTGAGCATTAAGAGTCTATATTAACACAGCTTGATCAGGTTCAGGACTTGAGAAAGCTCTACTTCTATTAAAATCCAGAAAATGCAAGTTCTTTCAAAACCACCAGAGTTCATTTATTATTGCATTTTTTGAAATATAACAACAAGAATTCTTAAAAAAAAAAAAAAAAAAAAATTCTTTATTTAGGCTTAGTTCCAAGCTAGAATAATTCTAAAAAAAATAATAAAAAAATAAAAACTTTATATTAATCTTAGTTCTAAGTTAAGATAATTCTAAAAAAAAAAAAATCCCAAAACGCATTTTCCGCGTTTTGGACATTTTTTGTCGAAATACACACAAAACGCCCAAAACGATGTTTCGGGCGTTTTCTGTTTTGTGTACAATTTTTTTTTTGTTTTCCAAAATGCGTTTTCGAAAATTGTAAAGAGAACGCGTTTTTAGCGTTTTCGAAAATAAAAACAGAAAACGACCTCAAAACAGCAAAGAGAACAGGGGCTAAATCTTTCCGCTTTCTCCAAATCCTTTCTTTTTGTTTTCGGTTCAATCAGTTGTCCTGCTTAGGTAATCCAGTCAGCATTTCAGTGCAAACATTAATCACCCTGATTTTTCGGTACACTTACAACTGCGCACGATATTGCTTTTTAAATTATGTCGTACACAATTTTTCAAATTAATTTTTAATTACACATATTTTTTTTATCCAATTTTTAAACATATATTTTATTTAAAAAATCTAAATAATACACGTTACAAATCAAATTTCATTTATTTGAGTCGTCAAACGGAGCCTATTTGAATTATAATGTGATTTTATTTTTTATTTTTTAGGTAATGTGTGATTAAAAACTGGAGAGAGAAAATAGACAATGTATGTGATTAAAAAGTGTTATAAGAAATTATGTCAATTATAATTTGAGTTTTAAATTTCTACCAAACACAACCTTAATTTGTGAAAATTATAATTTTTTAAATCAAATTTTAATCACTTACAACTGTTTCCACTTTTTAGTCACATCTTTATCTCAAAAAATATAAATAAATTAATTTATAATTTTACAGTGCTGTCGAACATAACTTTAATATAGATTCTAAAGTTTCATAGCTCTATTTGGGGTAAACAGCACAAATGGTCCCCAACCTTTGGATTTCTTGTGAAAATGGTCTCCAACGTTTAGATTTTGGCATTTATACCCTTAGAATCACCAAACGTTGCGAAAATGGTGTCTACCGTTAAATTTCGTTAGTTTCCACCATTAAAAATATGTAAATAGCACAAATTGTCTCTAACCTTTGAGTTTCTTGCGATAATAGTCTCTAACATATTAATGTCATGTTTGACATGTAACCTCCAAACGTTTTACGTATTTATTTCATAACATATTAAATCCATATACGTTTGGCGTTTTTAGTCCCCTAACATATTAAGTCCCTATTTGAGACCAATTATTTCAAATAATGTGATTTGTAATTGTATTTTTTTAAGAACATGTGGTTAAAAAAATTGAATTTATTTGTAAATTATTTTATTGATAGAATGTGTTGTTGAAAACGAGTTTTAAAAAAATAAAGTTTATTCTGTATTTCTAAAGCGTACAATAAAATATTTAACAAAAAATCACTGCATTAACATTTCAACCTATTGATAAAAAGAATAATAAACTCATGGAACATAAACAAACAAGTATATTGGACATCATTTTAGGAATTGAATAACAAATATGTTTTTATCAATTCTATTTTAGATTTCGGTTTTGAGAACCGATCAATATCGGTTTTCAAAATTTCATTTTTTTAAAACTCATTTTCTTCAACACATTCTATTAATATTTTTTTTAAAAAAAATTATGCATAAATTAAAAAAAAATATCATACTTTTTAACCCAAAATCTTCACAATTATTTTTCAAATCGATCGATTCGATTTTCCATTAGTATTTTTTTTTTAATTTATGCATAAGTTACAAAAATATCATACTTTTTAACCAAATTCTCCAAACTAACTTTTCAAAACAATCGATTCTCAAAATCGAAAATCGAATTTGAAAGTAGAGCTGATAAAAACATATTTTTTATTCAATTCCTTAAATGATGTTCAATATACTTGTTTGTTTATGTTCCATGAATTTATTATTTTTGTTTACCAATAGGTTGAAATGTTAATGCAGTGATTTTTTGTTAAATATTTTATTGTGCACTTTAAAAATTCAGAATAAAGTTTATTTTTTTAAAACTCGTTTTCAACCACATATTCTATCAATAAAATAATTTACAAATAAATTCAATTTTCTTAACCACATATTCTTCTAAAAAATACAATTACAAACCACATTATTTGAAATAATCGGTCTCAAATAGGGGCTTAATATGTTAGGGACTAAAAACGCCAAACGTATAGGGATTTAATATGTTAGAGACTAAATACGCCAAACGTTTGGATGTTTCATGTCAAACATGACATTAATATATTAGGGACTATTATCGCAAGAAACTCAAATGTTAGGGACCATTTGTGCTATTTACACATTTTTAACGGTGGAAACTAACGGAATCTAACGATAGGGACCATTTTCGAACGTTTGGTGATTCTGAGGGTATAAATGCCAAAATCTAAATGTTGGGGATCATTTTCGCAAGAAACTCAAAGGTTGGAGACCATTTGTCCTGTTTACCCCTCAATTTGTTAAAAGTTTTTTCTTTAAAAACAAAGAATATGATGTTTTGAGGCAAAATATATGATTAGAAAGTGATTTTGAAATATGTATATGGCTTAATTGTGGTTTGAAAAAATGTGTTTTTTAAAAAATTATTAAAGACTCTTTTGTAGTAATTTTACCTTTGAAAAAAAAAATGATATGATCATTATTCATTACCCTTTCTCGTTAAAGGTGAATCGAATACAAAACCAACTTTAGTTCCAGAGTCTTTCTCGATGATAATGTTTCTCACCTCAAAGGTTGGAGTGCCTTTTTTTTTAATTATATATAAACATAAAATTTAAGAAATTTCTTGACAAGTAAATAAGAAAAACCCTTTAATGACAATTAAGGTATAAAATTTGGTTAAATGTCTTGTATCTATCTCTTCCATGCACTAAAATGTAGAGGATGTGAGACAAGAGTAGCTTGTGAAATAAAAATATGCTTGAATTATTTATAATCACTCACAAAAAAAATAAAATTAAATAATTAAATAAAGCATATGCCCCTGAGTTTCATTCGTTAAAAGTTAATTTTTTTTCCTCTAAATTTAGCCCCTGTTTGAGCCCCTTTTGGGTCAAATAATGTTTTTTTGAGTAATACTTGTTGACATTGAAATATTTTAGTTCCTAGCAACAAGAAATATAATGTGAATGTCATTTATACGGTAAAAACGAGTAATGAAGGATGTGAATCCCAAATCGTGCATGATTTGGAGTTCATGAGTGTATTATTACAATATATTTATTGACTAGTACTGATTCTTAACTGAACACAAAGAGTTTCTATATATTGAAGTAGTTGATTTTCCCTAACACAGCTAGTAGTCAGAATAATTGTTGAAATAACCGTGTTGTAACTGTTCTTGTCCGAGAATACCAAATCGTGCACAAGATTTTATATTCAGGCTGTGAGTAGGTGAAACATTGTATCTGGATCTCAAAGTGAATTGTCCTTATGTGACTTGGATCTTAGGTCGTGCACACTTGAATATCAATGTCAGATTGTTCAAGTCTTGATGATTTGGCAAATAAATTTTGAGTATCCACATCAGATAAAAATTGTCCCTAGAAGCGGGTTTGGAATTAGTTCCTGACCTATTCCTACTAACGTATTTCTCTTTTGGTTGGGCTTGAATGACATAGAACTTGGTAACTGATAAGTATGATGTCACGTGTCAGTTCGTCATAGGGCACAAAATAGTGAATGTTAGAGGCGTGTGCCGCTAGTTGTCATTTCAGTCACGCGTCTTATAGAAGGCTAGCTTATGGTGAAATTAGTGGTTCGCTTTATATTAATGGTCCTGGTGGAATGGGTAACATCCTTTTCTATCGAGTATTGCTTGCAACTTTATGGTAACATGGTATGAATAGTATTGACAACGAATACATCTAGAGCGGCTGTCAGAGTGACACCTTGACGTAGGACTTTTACATTCTTGATTTCAGATTCCTATTAAACCCAATCAAGCCTGGACCTACCTAGAGGCAGATGAGGCCCTTGTTTCAAGGCCCACTGGCCTATGTTATTTTTGGGCTTTTTTTTTTTAATTTCGGCCCAGGCCAAAAGGCCAAACCTACCCAATTACATATATCAATATCCAAATCCATTATCAGCCATTTCCCATTAGCCAACCACTCGGTCCTTTTACTCCTCAGACTCAGACACAGCCCACACTCCCACCCCTCGTCTACGACGACTGGTGTCTGCCGACGTGCGACTTGCAATAGTGCAACTGTGCAAGGAAAGGCCAGCCACCGTCCGAACGACGATTCCTACTTTCGAGCTTCCACCGGGCACCAGTCTCCGACCAGACCATAGCTTCGACTTCGACCGGTTGAACTTCGCGGCTGTTGCTGCTGCTGCCCATTCCAACTCCAAAAAGTCCAGCCTCTCCAGTCTCCAGCAGTACTGTAGTTAGTAGCTAGTAGCTCCTCTGGGTCCTCCTCTCAACGCCTGCAGCCCTGCACTACCTCCATTCCAACTCCAAGCTCCAGGGTCCAGCTCGGTGAACATCCCAGGCCCCAACCGTAAGTTAAAGTTTTAAATTTGATTTTTTGGTTTTGTAAATTGTAATTTTTTATAATTTCTAATTTTAACTTCTAATTTGAATAAGGATTTCTCAATTTTTAAGGATTCTCAATTTCTAGCTTCTAAGCCCTAAGGAGTAACTAGCTATGGTCTTCTCGGCTGCCCACTGCCCAATTTTTGAACGATTCGCAATTCTCTGTTAATGAGGTTAAACCTTGATTCATTATGATTTATGATTGAAGTGTTATTTGAAAATTATGCGTAAATGTATGCCGTCCCTTATGAGCCCCATATTCCCCTTTCGTGAATTATGAATTGAGATTTGTTAAATATTTGATTTGAATTGTGAATTGTGATTATTAAATTATAAGTTGTGAATTGAGATTTGATGAATATTTGATTTGTTTGTGAATTGTGGTTATTGATTTTTAGGTTGTAAATTGGGATTTGTTTGTAAATTGGTGATTGGTGAATTGTGACTCTTGTAGAGTTTTGAAATATTTATTGATCATTGAAATAATGCTATTTTGTGTATAATAGTAAACAATGCCTCCTAAACATCATTTTGGAGCTCAAAAGAGAAAGAGGAAGCAAAGGGAAGCCGCAATAATTCAAAGTCAAGCGGGAGATATTAACAAATACTTTAATTGAAACATTGAAGAAATAGAGAAGAGAGTGGTGACTCGAGATCAAATTGACCAGAATGAAAATGAGGAAATGTATGAAATTGTGGATTTGAATGAATCGAGCGATGAAGATGTCAAGCTTGATGAATTGCATGACAATGAGGGAGCTCGACCTGAAGAGATGGATCAAACAAAAGGTTCAACTTTGAATTTAGAGGATCCCATGAATTGGAATAACATTGATCAGAAATTGATTGATTATTTAGTAGAAATGGGTCCAAAGAGAGTGAATGATCTTTTGTTTCCTAAAGATAGTAACAACAGGCATTTTGATTCATCACATTACAAACGGGTACTAACAAATGGGCAGACAAGTGATAGACGATGGATTGTATATTCTGTGTCTCAAGATAAGATCTTTTGCTTTTGTTGCAAATTGTTCAAGACGCAACCAATGATTAGTAGAATGGGGCAATTGGGCAATGATGGATACAGAGACTGGCGTAATGTGCATAGGAGTCTTAGAAACCATGAAGCTAGTAAGGATCACATGGACTGCATGATTTCTTGGATTGATTTGGGAAAGAGACTGAAAACACAACAAACAATTGATCAAAGCATGCAACTTCAAATCAATAATGAAAGACATCATTGGAGGCAAGTCTTAAAAAGAACAATCTCCATTGTGAAGAGAATTTCCAAAAATACTTTGGCATTTCGAGGAGATAATGAGAAGCTCCATGTTGAGAACAATGGCCTATTTTTACAAATGATAGAAATGGTTGCTGAGTTTGATCTAGTAATGGAAGAGCATATTCGGCATGCCCAAGCACGAGAAATTCAGTATACATACCTCGGACCAAAAATTCAAAATGAGTTGATATTGACTTTGGCACATGAAGTGAGAAGTACAATCGTTGCAAAAGTTAAACATGCAAAATATTTTTCGGTCATTCTTGATTGTACTCCAGACGCAAGTCATGAGGAACAAATGTCTCTAGTACTACGATGTGTGGATGATTCGACAGATACGTTGATAGTAGAAGAATATTGGGTTGAATTTTTTAAGGTGGATGACACATCCGGATTTGGTTTATCGAATGAACTGAAAAATGTGCTAACTAGACTTGGGCTTGACATTGATGATGTAAGAGGGCAAGGGTATGACAACGGAGCTAACATGAGTGGAAGGCACAAAGGTGTACAAAAAAGAATACTTGAAATGAATCCTAGAGCTTTCTATACTCCATATGGTTGTAATAGTCTTAATTTGGCTATTGTGGATATGGTGGAATGTTGTTCTAAAGCAAAGTCATTTTTTGGAGTGGTACAACGCATTTATACTTTGTTTTCTTCTTCTCCAAAAAGATGGAAATTTTTTAAAGATATGGTGCCCGGTTTGACTCTTAAGCCATTGTCACAAACATGGTGGGAAAGTCATGTTGAGAGTGCAAAAGCTATAAAAGAGCAAACTACACAGATAAGAGATGCTTTATTTGACTTGGCAGAAAAAAGTGAAGATTCTAAAACAAAGAGTGAGGCAGAGGCCTTGGCAATGTATGATTTGGAGATTTTTGAATTCTTGCTTGGAATTGTGATTTAGTACATGTTGTTGTATGCTATCAATGGTGTTAGTAAATTTCTTCAGTTTGAAGATATGAATATTGGCCTCGCAATAAACCTCTTACAAGGACTCGTTGCATTTCTTGATGACTATAGAGAACATGGGTTTGATAGTGCTATAGTTGAAGCGAAGCAACTGGCTAGTGAGATGAGAATCGAACCTAAATTTCTGGAAAAGAGCACCATTCGAAGAAAAAGACTATTTGATGAAAGTGGCAGTGATGATGTGACACTATCAGGTGAAGAATCGTTTAAAGTTGAATACTTTTTGTTTTTAATTGATCAAGCTCAATCTTCCCTTCAAGTTTGGTTTGAACAGTTTAAACAATATGAAGAAACTTTTGGGTTTTTTTTGGATTTAGATAAGTTAAAGAGGGGGGTGCCTTTAACTTATTTACAGTTTTCTTGTAAGAAGCTTGAAGAATTTCTGAGTCACGATGGACATTCAGACATTAATGATGAAGAATTATATTCAGAGTTGATGGTCATGAGATGTTATTTAACAAGTGAAAGAACGGCAATTGATGTGCTACGTTATTTGGAAAAACTGAATGGTATATGGCCAAATATTTATATTGTTTATAAAATTTTGCTAACCATTCCAGTAACTGTGCATTTGCAGAAAGAAGCTTCTCCAAGTTGAATTTGATCAAGAATTACCTTCGATCAACTATGTCACAGGACAGATTAAATGGACTGGCTATGTTGCTGATCGAAAAAGAAATTGTTGAACAACTTGATTACACTGATTTGATCAATATATTTGCCTCTAAAATAGCTAGAAGAGTTATGTTTAAGTAGTTGTTTTATATTGATTAACACTTTTGAATATAAAACTTTAAGTATATGGAATATCATATTTTGTTGGTCGTTTTATATTAGTTAATACTTTTGAACTTTTTATTTTTTGCAATTTTATGGTGAATTTGTATAGTTTGTTTTATGTGAATATGAATTTAATCTTTATTTTCAGTTTTTTTCTTAAAAAAAAAAAAATTTGGGGATCCTAGGGCTTATATCTCAAAGAACAACTGTTTGTTTTAGGTCTACAAAATCACAGGTACGGCTCTGAACCCAATAGTGAAAGCATGTCAATAATAAAAAAAATCATATGGGATGAATGCCAATGTTGAGTACGTTTGAATTCATCTTCTAACGACTACGATTAATCATATGGATGAGTGCCAAAGTTGAATATATTTATTATTAAACGTTTGGATGAAATGGTAAAGGATGTTGTTGAATGTGATCTGCTCTTTGGTGGAAAATTTATTATTTTGGGGAATATGGGGAAAAGAAGATGTGATGAATGATAGCTTTGTAAATTCATATTTATTGCTTGCTTCGCATAAATTTAAATTCCCACAATAATATGAGAGTTTTATCTAACCTATTATTAATCAATATTTCTAGAAGTTAAAGATGTAAATCAGAAACATTACTCATGTTTTTATTAAGCTTTCCCCGAAACAGTGGCGGATCCAGCCAAGAAGTTCAGCTAGAGCGTTGATCGTTGACTTTGTGACCGTTGACCGATGAACATCAACGATCGTAGTAGCGAGATTGTGAATATTTTTTAATGTAATAATATTTAAAAATGAATAAATAGGTATAGACATTAAATAAAAAGTTGTAATGAAATATATGAATATATAATCCAACACAAACCAAAATAGATGAAAAATACATGAAATTGACATCAGTCGGTATTCGTTTGCTCAGACAATTGCATTCTTCGGGGTCTGATATTTTGGAAACGCTACAATATTTCTTCATTCTCAATCTTCTTAAAAATGTCTCACTCCGTGCACACAATCAAATTGTCATTCAACCATTTATCTCTCATTTTGTTGAGCAAGTCACTCTTAATTAAATTCATAGCAGAGAATACTCTTTCAACACTTGCAGTTGTCACAGGTAATATCAAAGCCAATGTAATGAGCCTATAAACCAATGAAAAATAACAAGAATTCCCTGTTTCAATCAATTTCTTAGCTACGCATGATATGCTGTTGAGGTTTAAGAATGCTCTCTCTGATGTGACAAATATAAAAAACTTATCAAGTTCAGGTCTAAGTAATAACAACTCTTCAAAATTGAAGTCTGAAGGATAGAACTCAACAAGATGTAGCAATTTAGCTGTATCAAAGGCTGCAAATGAATCTTTCGGACTCAAACATGAAATGCAAATAAGGAGCTCAATAGTTGTTTCTGGAAAACGATCGTTCAACTCTTGCAAAATTGAGTCTATAACATGACAATACAAATCAACATAAAAACGATGATAATACATCACCTGCTGAGCAATTCCACGTCTTGTTGATCGACCTTCCACAACCATAATATCCTCCATGATAGGCACTCTGATATTTTTACAAATGCAAAACTAAATCATCCAATCCAACAATTTATTTCAACCATTGTCTCTCATGTTCTGCAATGTACACTTGACCACATTTAACAATCCCATAGCATTCTGAATATCCTGCTCCTTTTTTTTGTAATGCTTGTGAAAGATTATCTGTAATGGCAAGAATGTCAAACATAAAATGGAGACAAACGATATACTCAAAGGTTTGCATAGTGGTTATATATCGATTGGCCAATGCTATTTGATCTACAGTTGGCCCATCTTGTGATACAATATCAAGAACGTCTAAGATATTATTGAACATACTAATAAAACGAGTGACTGGGAGTAGATGCGAGCCCTATCTAGTGTCGCTAGGTCGTTCCAAATTCATTTCTTGAAACTTTTCGCTGCCACTACAAATTTTCCCAAGATTGAGCCTCTTCACAATCTCGGAATGATAACTTGCTCGAAGTGCATCTACACGCTTACATGACGCAACCACTAGACCCACTTAAGTGACTGTGCACAAGTGTCGCTAACATGTGTTATGCCCAAAAAATGCTCTCTGATTTGTCCATATTTGTCTACAAATAGTAAAACAACTGCCATTTGTTCTATCACAGAATTATCACGAGACTCATCAACCAAGATTGAAAATAGAGAATCACTCATCTCATTCATGATAGCCTTGGTCGTCTCAACTGCACAACAGTTCACCAAATCCTTTTAGATAGAGGGTGAAGTCATTTGGTCATTTCCCAGTGCATTACCAAATACTGAAGCCTTGACTTCCTCACAACGAGCTACATATCATTCTAGTAACTCAAGTAGATAACATTTATGAAGTGAATCTTCTGATTCGTCATGACCACGAAAAGGCAACCCTTGCATCAAAAGGTATCTAGTACAATCTAGTATCTCAGTCGACCTCGTCCTATAACTTTTCTGTTGTGTACTACTTTGGCTATGCATAACATAAACAATATTTTGTCTTTGATTCTTCAATTTTTTGCATTTCTCAAAAGCTAGATTATGAGCATTATCCACAAGACCGACATGATCTCTTATAATCTTTTTGTGGCTCCAATCTCTAAACCCAGTCTTAGTGAAAGTATACCCACACCCTTGACTTCCCCTATCAGGTTTGAACAAATAGCAATACAAACAATATGCAGCATCCTTTTCTACACTATACTCCAACCAATAAAATTCGTTGAACCATTCTTTCCTAAAATATCTATTATCCTTTCCCATCAGTCTTCTTGGAAAGTCATGTCCGTGTGGTTGACAAGGGTCTTTCTCTAAGTATGCCATCCTAACATCATCTCTAATGTTAGGGTCATATGACTCGATTGGGGGTCGTTTTCCTAGATTCGACACAAGTTCATCCATATTGAATTCAGTGCGAAATTTCTTTGTGTTGTCAAATTCTACTAACTCACGTGGTCTACTAGAAGCAGTTGCAAGACTATTAGAACTAGAACTACTAGGTTGAGATTTTCGTTTAGGTTGAAAAAAGCGTTCCATAATCTGTAAATCAGTTATAACAAATCGAATTAAATATTCACCAAATCTCAATTCACAAGTTATAAATCAATAATCAAAATTCACAAATCAAATCATATTTTCATCCCAATAATCTCAACTTACAAATCTAATCACATTGCAAAAATTTAAATATAACATTTATGCATAATTCTCAAATTAATTATAACAAATCCAAGTTTGGCCTCAATATTTTCTGATTATAAAACTTACACAGTTACACTGAGCACACAACTACACATAAACATTACAAAAGTCAAAATACAAATTTAAAAATCTGAAAACTATATAAAAAAAAGGGTAAGCAGCTTACCTTCACTACAGGCTTCCGAGATGGAAGCAAAGAGAGAGAGGAGGCAGCGATCGGCGAGAGGGGAGGCGATGGCATCACGCTGGCGGCGACTGGCGGAGGCGGAAGAACGAAGGTGCTCAGCTATAAGGTAAGGTTAGGGATTCAATTTTTTCAAATTTTGCTTGATTGAGCAGCAACAGCCAGCAACTAACGTTGGTTTGGTCCTTGCCTTTGGGCTTGCTTGGGCTTGGGTTGGGTACTAATTTGGGCAAAAAAATTTAAATTAAACAGCAGCAGTACAGCGCGCTGCACCGATGGCGGATCACCGACGGCGAGGTAGCGCGGACGCGCTACCTCACCTAGAGGTACATCCGCCCCTGCCCTGAAAATAACTATTCTTTTTTATGATATACTAGTATTTTTCCGTGCGATGCATAGAAGTTATTCAAAAATATTAATTTCAACAAGTATTTGAAAAACTTTAATGTTTATATATAATTAAAACAAATCCAAAATGCATGAAAAATAATATTATATCACAATAACTAATTAAATTTAATAAATAATATAACTAATTGAAATTATAATAGCTTCTTCGAATAGTAAGTCAATTTATATATCTACAGGATTGTTAATTTAAATAATTTTTTTGAGCTATTATTAATTTCAAAGAACATGCAAATTTAGTAGTTTATTTAATTGTATATCATGTTTGGTGTAATATTATGAGTACAATATTAATTTTGTGGAAAACATCTATATATTTTCACGATTTCTGCATTTTCCCCTCGTATTTAAGTTTTTCAATTCTCGTTCAAAAATATCAATTAAAATAATTATAAATATGTGCTTAACTTAAACACACGAATATTTGTATTTAACCAATAAAATTATATTTTTTTATTTATAAAATCAAATAGTTAAAAATAGTAATTACGTAAATCTAGTAGCTATCATGATATGACAATATGAAATGTTGGAATAAAAAAAATTATACTGAAAATCGTATACCATATAACTGGATAACATTTACGCAACTATTAAAAGTAAGAATGATTAAAATATATATATAATTCATTATTAACCATAGTATTCACATTTTTTTTCATTGGCCTCTCGTATTTAACATTTTCACGAAATTTATTGCAGAAACATTAATCATAATAATTATAAACGTGTGTTAAAAATTATGTTTTTTATGCTTAAATCTATATAATGTACTTCAATTGAAATATTATTTGTATTCAAAAAAAAATATTTTTTCTATAATAGAATATAAGCTTTTGTTTTTTAACGCAATCATTACAATTTATAAAAACATAATTTCTGAAACTATTTTTTAACCACATACATTTTATCTTCACCTTTTAACCACACATGTCTCTCCACTTATTCATAACATAATTTTTAATACTGATTGCTAAACATATCTATACTTCTATACTACACTATATATAAAGGGAGAATAGTGGATTATGCAAAGTGAATTAGTGTGAATACAAAATGTGATAGTTGTGAATGCATTTATTGCCTTTTACATATATATATATATATATATATATATATATATATAGACACACACACACACTAAACAATGGTTAATATTTTTATAATAATTTTAAATTTTAATAATTGTATAAAGATTATATTATATTATAATTTCTTGATCTTCAATATTTTTCAATTGTCGTATATTTGATGAGTTAAGATTAAACACATATTTATAATTTATTGTGATTTTTGAATGAAAATTGAGAAAAGTTAAATATGTAAGGCAAATACAGAAATTATACTATATTTATATCTTGAACAAGTATCAATATTTGTACTCATAATATCTATATCTATAAACACACTATATATAAAGGGGGAATATTGGATTAGTGTGAATGCAAAATCTGAATAGGTGTTAATAATTGTGCAAAGATTATATGATATAATAATTTCTTAATCTTCAATATTGTTCAATTATCGTATATTTGATGAGTTAAGATTAAACACATATTTATACTTTATTGTGATTTTTGAACGAAAATTGAGAAAAAGTTAAATATGTAAGGCAAATACAGAAATTATACTAAATATATTTATATCTTGAACAAACATCAATATTTGTACTCATAATATTACATCTAACATGATATACAATTAAAAAATTACATAATTTGCATTTATCACTCAATGAAGTTTTCGATAATTTGGATTATTTATGTTGTTTTTTAATTTTAATAATTGTTGTAATAAAAAATTATTTTTATATCTTTCGTATTTGTGTTGATTATATATAATCATTAAATTTTATGAATGCTTATCTATATTGTGGATAGCAATTTCAATTCATCACCCTAGTGAAAATCTATATTATATATAAAAGTACGATAGTTTGACAGAATTTAATTCTTAAATTCTTTATGTTTTAGTATTATGGTAAATAATTAATATGATATTATTTTTATTTTTATATTTTTGTTATAATTATTATTATTAACATTAATATTGAATGAGTTCAATCAATAAAAGTATTAACTCTTAAATATTAACCTTCGTTCAATAACTTTTTCTATAAATTATTTATAAGAAACACATTTTTTCAACCCACTTTTTAACCACGTATTTTTTCAAAACTATTTTTCAACCACACATTTTACCTTAAAACAAAAATATAGTTGCTAAACAGAGACTTAATTTATTAAAATATTTAATAATAATAATATATAATATATATTTTAGAAAATATGATTTGTAATATGAAAGATAAAAAATGATTTGATCATTAATAATTAAAACACAATTTAATTATTTATGGCTAGACGTAGTATTTATAATATTAAGAACAACAAATAAATAAAAAATAAATGATTAAATAATATTTTAATACTGATAATTAAAAATATTGTTTGAACTCATTAAATATATATCTATCTATAATAATAGGATAACCGTCACTATTTTACACACACACTTTCCTGCCCAATTTAACTTTCTAAATCAGGAAACTTTCTTACAAAAGCAAGCAAGAAAAAAAGGCATTAAATGGTTTGAGCACCGTGCAAACATTTATTTTTAAATGTCTTGAGCACCGTACAACTTTTATCATTTCATTATAATCATCATCATTTTACGCACGCCGTTTTCCGCCCAATTTAACTTTCTAAATTGAGAAACTTTCTTCTCAAAAACAAGCAAGAAAAAAAGGCATTAAATGTCTTGATCACCGTGCACACATTTATTTTCAATTAAAAAAAAAGTCCTAAGCACCTTACAACTTTTATCATTTCATATATATATATATATATTATTTATTTAATATGATTGTATAATCTATATATTTTCATGAATTCTAAATCATTATCATGGATAGAAATCTCGTGCATCGGACGGGAGAAATGCTAGTGATTTATAATATTAAACTAAGAACAACAAACAAATAAAATACATCATCATAAATACTAATAATAATAATAATAATAATAATAATAATAATAATAATAATAATAATAATAATAATAATATTGATTATAATAACTTTGAAATCAAAATCAGATAGAGACATAATATGTACTACTTTAAAATATCACTTTCTTTTCTTTAAAAAGGGAAAAAAATACAACAATTCAAAAAAAGAAAAGACAAAATAACCCAAAAACGAATTTTTTGTTCATTTTCTGACATGCAAACCACGTATTTTTGAAATAATGGGTCTCATTATTTCAAATTTATAATAGATTATTTGAATAATAAAAGACAATTTACATACTTGAATAACAAATTACTGGAATTTGCTTCTCGTGTTTTAACTTTTCTTTTTCAATTTTCATTCAAAAACACCAATCACATAATAATATATAGGATAAATAATCCATAATATTAAAATAAGAAAACAAACAGATAATAATAATAATAATAATAATAATAATAATAATAATAATAATAATAATAATAATAATAATAATAATAAAATCAACATCAAAGAGAGATATAATATGTTAAACTACTTTAAAATATCACTTTTCCTTTCTAAAAGGAAAAAACAAAACAAAACAAAAAAATACTAAAATTTTCTGATATGCAAACCACGTATTTTTGAAATAATGGATCTCATTATTTAAACTTATAATAGTTACTTTGAATAACAAAAGAAAATTTATATATTTAAATAATAAATTAATGTCATTTGCTTCTCGTATTTTAACCTTTTTTTCCCCAATTTTCATTCAAAAAACCAATCACATGATAATATATATGATAAATAATCCATAATATTAAAATAAGAACAAGAAAAAATACACCATTAAATATTAACAATATTAATAACTATAAAATCAACATTAAATAGAAACTAAGTATCTTTTAAATAATGGGTCTCATTATTTCAAATTATAATAGTTTCGTTGAATAATAAAAGATAATTTATATATTTAAATAATAAATTACTGCCATTTACTTCTCGTATTTTAACATTTTTATTCCCCCCAATTCCACTCAAAAACACCAATCACATAATAATATATAGGATAAATAATCCATAATATTAAACTAATAATAACAAACAAATAAAATACATCATACAATAATAGTAATAATATTAATTATAGTAACTTTGAAATCAACATCAGATAGAAGCAAAATATGCACTACTTTAAAATATCACATTTCTAATTTCTTTAAAAAGGGAAAATAAAAATACAACAATTCAAAAGAAGGAAAGATAAAGCAACCCAAAAATAATTTTTTTGTTCATTTTCTGATATGCAAATCACGTATTTTTGAAATAATGGGTCTCATTATTTCAAATTATAATAACTTCTTTGAATAATAAAAGACAATTTATATATTTAAATAATAAATTACTCACAATATTCAATGTTGGAGTAAAAAATTATACTGAAAATCGTATACCACATAATATTTACGCAACTATTTAAACTAAAAATGATCCAAAAAAATATAATTCATTATTAACCATAATATTTACATTTATTGCATTTGCCTCTCATATTTAACATTTTCTCCAAATTTCTTTCAAAAATATCAATCACAATAATTATAAACATCTGTTTAATTATATGTTTTCTATACTTAAATTTAAATAATATACTTTAATCGGAATATTATTTGTATTCAAAAAATTTTGATAACATAATAGACAAAAATTATATTTTGAATAATGAATATCTTGACATTACATAAATTAGATAAATATAATTAAGCTTCTATTTTTAAATACAATCATTACAATTTATAAATCAATTTATAAGTAATATAATTTCTCAAATTACTTTTTAAATACACACATTTTCTCTCCACTTTTCAACCGTACTCTCTTGACTTATTCAAAACATCATTTTGTTTTCAAAACTCATTTTTTACCACATTTTATCAATAAAATAATTTACAAATAAACTAAAAACAAAATTCTCTACTTTTAACATTACATTATGAAAAAATTTACTATTTCAAATCTCATTATTTGAAATAATGTGTCGTGTTATTATTAACCCACTGTTTGAAACCCATCATTTCTAATAATGTGGTTTATAAATTTTTTGTACAATGTGTGATAAATGATATTTTGAATAATCAATATCAAGATGAATTAGATATAGATTAGATAAATATAAGCTTATATTTTTAATGCAATTATTTTACTTTATAAATAACATAATTTCTTAAACTACTTTTTACCCAGACACATTTTCTCTCTACTTACTAAAAAATAGTTTTTTTTTTTTTTTTTTTTTTTTCAAAACTTATTTTTTGACACATTTTACCAATAAACTAAAAAAGATTATCTACTTTTAACATTACATTATGAAAAAATTTATTATTTCAAACCTCATTATTTGAAATAATGTGTTGTGTTATTATTAATCCCTTGTTTGAGACCCGTCATTTCAAATAATGTGCTTTGTAAAATTTTTGTAGAATGTGCGGTAAATGATATGTTGAATAATCAATATCAAGATGAATTAGACATAAATTAGATAAATATAAGCTTATATTTTTAATGCAATTATTTTACTTTATAAATAACATAATTTCTTAAACTACTTTTTACCCAGACACATTTTCTCTCTACTTACTAAAAAATAGTTTTTTTTTTTTTTTTTTCAAAACTTATTTTTTGACACATTTTACCAATAAACTAAAAAAGATTATCTACTTTTAACATTACATTATGAAAAAATTTATTATTTCAAACCTCATTATTTGAAATAATGTGTTGTGTTATTATTAATCCCTTGTTTGAGACCCGTCATTTCAAATAATGTGCTTTGTAAAATTTTTGTAGAATGTGCGGTAAATGATATGTTGAATAATCAATATCAAGATGAATTAGACATAAATTAGATAAATATAAGCTTATATTTTTAGTGCAATTATTACAATTTATAAATCAATTTATAATCAACTTAATTTCTTAAACTACTTTTTACTCTCACACATTTTCTCTCTGTTTATTCAAAAATCATTTTTTTCAAAACCCATTTTTTGTCACATTTTACCAATAAAATAATCTACGATTTTTTGCTACATTTTACCAATAAAATAATCTACATACAAAAAAGATCTCTACATTTAACATTACATTCTGAAAAAATCACTATTTCAAATAATGTGATTTGTAAAATTTTTGTGGAACGTGATCGAAATTTAATACTTGTACGTGTATTAAAAATTATTATGACAAAATAAAAGATAAGAATGACATATTATAAAAGACCAAATTAAAAAAAAATATATATATACATAGCAAGACAAAAAAGAATAAACATGTGTTTGGTAAAAGTTGAAAAACGGTTTATAAACATGTTTATAAATTGCACAATTTTTTAAACCACTTTTTAAATACACGTTTTCTCTTCAATTTTCAATGACTATTTTATACCTCAAAATATTAAATAAACAATTTTATAAATCAAACAGTGTTATCAAATAGAGGAAAATAGACAAAAGAATAATAAGATAAATGAATAAAAAAAAATTAAAACACATTTACTGCTTGAATTGAGCTGTAAACGTTAAAACAAAAATGACGTGGCTGTTAGATTGACAGTCGCATGTTTCCAAGAGGAAAAAAGGGGATGTCAGTTGGCATTCCCTTTTAATTTAAAAAAAAAAAAAAAAAAGGTCAAAAAAAGACAAAAAATGAACAATAAAAGACGCCAATTTCTTGGACAAGACTTTTCCGTTTTTAAATATAGTATAGATGATTGATTCTTTACCGGCGTTGATAAATCTTGTATTTCCTGGACCTGGACAAAAGTGACAAGATTTATAAATGTCTTAATGAATAGTTCTTGAACTCATTAGCGCTCAATGCATCAGCTACATTACACTCAAATCGTTTGCATATAAGTTTTGATCTATTAGTGCTAAATGGCAAGCCACCTTGTGAGTTCATATTAAAACCGAATTCTCTTGTAATATTATTATGAAATTTAAATCCCCTACAAGGCTTACATAATGGAATAAGACTTAGAGTGTGTTTGATATTATTTAAATAGAGTTTTTTGAAATGAATATTGATTTTTAGGAGAATTGATGGCTGAAGTTTTGTTGAAAAGTCAAATATTGTGAACTTGACTTTTAATTGATGTTTGAGACTGAACACTGTAGAAAAAAGAAATTTTTTTAATGAAAACCAAATAAAGGGTTCACTAGTACAAAATCGCGCATAAAAAATGGGGAATACGCGTCGTTTTATGTAACAACCGACGCCAATTGAAAACGCGGTGACAGTTTTGTAAATAAATTTTAAGTAAAGGCATCGGTTCAAGAGGAACCGACGCCCAAAACCCGAGTTGGGAAAAAAAAAATTTGTCGACATTTAGAAGACCCGATGTAGATAGTTTTAATAGGATAGGGAATAAAACTGAGGAGGAGATGGCCGACCTTCTTGCCAACGCCATTAGGGTGTGTGATTTTGGTTTGTTGGGCCAGGCTGGTCTCGATCTACAGCCCGGTAGTTCTTGGCCTTGTAAATTAAGTAAATATTATTCTTTTAAAATTTTTACAACATTCAGCACTTGTTTCGCTGCTCATCTTCCTTTTCTTATTTCTTAGCAGGGATGGCTTTTGACTGAGATAAACTTAAGAAGGCGGCCGAGGAGAGGACGCGGGCTGCCGCCCAAAAAAGAAATAACGATGGAGTCGTGCAGCGTTGTTACCAGAAAAGGTCCCGTAAGGATTCCTCTGGGGTAGGAGAGACCTCCAGGAGGGGTGCAGAGGTTAAACCTCAGAGGGAGAGTGGCCGAGACACATGCCGCCCTCTTCCTCGTGATCCACCCGTGCATGTATCTCGCGCACCGGAGGGTGTACCTGAAGGCCCCACTTTGGCTGACCTTAGGGGGAAGCTAGAAGAAGGCCTTCATCCCAGCCTTCTGGAGAAGTATACTGAGGAAGTGTCCATTGAAAGTGGGGTAGACCACTTCCTGAACGCAACAGTGAAGGTACTTCTCATCCTTTATCCCGAACATTGATACTCTTGTTATTATTGAAGAGGTCTAAGTTTTTGTCTTGACCTGCAGCTAATCAGCATTGGCCGGGTCTTATCAATCAGGGTGTCAAGAGCGGAGAGACTTCGAGCCAGCTCGTTCACTCAGTCCAATACAAGGAAACTAAGGCCCGAGCTGCAGAGGAGAAACTGGCTTGTGTGGAGTCGGACTTGGCCTTGATGACCCAATATCGGGACCTTACCCGGGAGGAAAATACAAGGCTTGTGGAGGAGCTTCGCCGGGCATGGGAAGAGATCAAGGCTTCCAAGGTTGAGGCTGTAGAAGCTTATAAAAAATCCGAGGAGTATGACTTGGCTCTGGGCAACTATGCCTTGGAATCATACTCTCAAGGAATGAAACAAGCCCGAGCTTGGATCAAACTACACGTGCCCGAGCTTCATACCAGCCCTCTCTCTCAATTTCCCCTGGGGACTGAAGGTCTCGACCTTACCCCATTTTTGGAAGAGGACGCTGATGTTGAGGTCGGATCTGACGAGGAAGATGGCAACGCCAGTGATCACGATCCTCAGTAGTAACTGAGTAGGACAATCTTTGATGTATAGCCCGGGGTATGCCTCGAGGATCTTTTGTAATCAATTTTTGTCTTAAGGAAAAAATATTTTGTCAAAACCTTGTGCCTTTTACTATGCATTTTATTGAGGATGTTTGCTAATCAAGGTCGGGAATGATCGACCTTTTCAACAATCCATAGAGTAGGTCGAGTAGGAATAATTCTTAATGTCTTGTTTTGAGTAAGCACGTTACCTACAAATGTTAAGTTTTCTTGATTCCGTATCTTGATAATTATATGGTCGGGTAATGGTCGACCTTATATCATAGTTATAAGAATGGACTTAACTTTTTGTAGCATCAAGACTTTGAGTTGAATACAATTTGACTAGTGAGACCGGGTATGCCCGACCCTTTTAGTCAATTGACTAGTAAGAATTGCGAGAAGTGTTTGACAAGATCGGGTGGTACCGACCTATTTTGTAAATTATGGAAAATAATTTGTAACATCTTTCCATGAGACCTTGTAAACTATTCTTGGAAGAATAATTTGTAAAGTCTAGCCATGAGACATTGTAAATTATTCGATGGGAAATAATTTGTAACGTCTTTCCATGAGACCTAGTAAACTATTTATGGAAGAATAATTTGTAAAGTCTTGTCATGAGAAATTGTAAATTATTCGATGGGAAATAATTTGTAACGTCTTGCCATGAGACCTTGTAAACTATTCGTGGAAGAATAATTTGTAAAGTCTTGCCATGAGACATTATAAATTATTTGATGGGAAATAACTTGTAAAGTCACGTGGATGACCTTGTAAGTTATTTCAAGATTTAGTCCTCTGGTGTTCATTCTTTAGAATAAATATTTTTATTGAAGGGGACTGAACGGTGGGCCTCGTTAAAACCTTACCCAGAAAAACCTCTGGATAAGGAAAAAGAGTACCCTTCCCTGACGCTGAAAGAAAGAATAATGGGCACGCTGGCCCGACCTTAACAATCATTGATGGACGTGCAAGTCTAGAGATAAAAAGATAAAAGGGTGCTCAGACCTGACTCTTCTATAACTAGATGACTTTGACATTTAAAGGAATCGTGATCACTTGTAGTATGGCTTCAAATTTTCCACATTCCATGGCCGAGGAAGGGGCCTTGAATCCATTGTGCGGAGGCTATATGAGTCTTTCCCTACTTTTCGGATGACTTCGTATGGTCCTTCCCAAATAGGCCCAAGTTTCCCTGGTTGATGACCGCCAGCCTCACTTCGACGAAGGACAAGATCTCCCATTCTGAATTTTCTCTTCTTTACTCGGGTATTGAACTTCTTGGTCATGGCCTGTTGATAAGCTGCTATTCTTAGTAATGCATTTTCCCTGACTTCTTCCAGAAGATCCAGACATTCTCTCAGTCCCTCAATATGGTCGGGTGATCCCACAGCCATAGTACGGAAGCTCGGAATTGTTACTTCTACCGGGACAGCGGCCTCCATTCCAAAGGCGAGCATGAATGGAGTCTCCCCTGTTGCATTTTTGAATGTTGTTCGGTTGGTCCACAATATTTCTGGGAGGAGATCGGGCCAATCACCCTTGGTACTGTCGAGACGAGTCCTCAAGTCCTGCAAGATGAGTCTCTTCGTAACCTCAACTAACCCATTACTCTGCGGGTGCGAAACGTAAGTCAACATGTGTTCTATTTTTCCTTAGTTGCCAAAGGCTTCACTCAAAGGGAAGGAATAGATTACACCGAAGTATTTTCACCTATTATCAAGTATAAGACCATAAGAAAGATGTTAGCTATGGTCGCTCAATTTAATTGGGAATTGGAGCAACTTGATGTGAAAACCGCTTTCCTTAATGGTGATTTGGATGAGGTCATTTATATGTCTCAACCATTAGGTTTTGAGGTGAAGGGTAAAACTGAGAAAGTGTGGTTAAAGTGTATACTAAACTTGTTGATTTTATTGTATGATAATGTTTTACTCTATATTGATAGTCAGAGTGCATTGATTATATTGATAGTCAGAGTGCATTGATACTTTGCAAGAATCTTGTCTATCACGAGAGATCAAAGCATATGATGTAAAATATGATTTCATACCTAGTTCCCTTGAGGAGTTAGCGGTGCTTGTGATGTCCATGGAACCCGTAGCATCTGTTAGGCTGAGATGCCAAAGCTAGTCTTATCTTATCCAATGTCTATTGCAGTTCCTTGAGAGCTCATAATTAAGGAAAAATAATTAAAGAACAATAAAAATCCAATGTAAGTAGCAAATAATAAAAGAGAACTCATAATTAAGGAAAAATAAATGGAACGTATCTTTTTAGATATTTCCCAAAAGATTAATCTTTCGGGATGGACAAATAATTTTAATAAACTTACGAATTATTAAAGACTACTTTGGATTAAAGAATATCTTGTTTATCCTGACCAGGAATACGGTTCCGGGTCGATTGCTTCGCCAATGACATACCCTTTTTTCCATCCGGTTCTTTCAAAGGAAATGTCCATGCCTAGTCTCAGTTTACACTATTGGGATTCAGATGGTACTAGACATCTTTATTTGTGTTCTTCTCCCCCACCATTCTCAAGACACAATGTCCATTCTAAGAGCAGTCCTTTCTAAGAGAGAATTGATTAAATTGAGATAAATAAGGAAGCATGCTCAATTTTCACAGAGAAATTCTTACAAAGGAAATGTCCATTCATAAGCCAATGACATACCCTTTTGTCCATCCGGTTCTTTCAAAGGAAATGTCCATGCCTAGTCTCAGTTTACACTATTGGGATTCAGATGGTACTAGACATCTTTATTTGTGTTCTTCTCCCCCACCATTCTCAAGACACAATGTCCATTCTAAGAGCAGTCCTTTCTAAGAGAGAATTGATTAAATGGAGATAAATAAGGAAGCATGCTCAATTTTCACAGAGAAATTCTTACCTAGCAAAGTTTTGGGAATGGTCACTTTGGATTCATTAACTTCTTATTAAAAAAAAAATTGAGCTAGTTTCTATAGTTTAATCTAATACGAAGGAGTATTCTCATCCTAACTCTATTTATCGAGCTCTTTTTGAAGTTTGGTGATCGAAGAACAATACTTTTGTAACTTCCAGTGGAGAAATCAGAATTTTTCTTTGTGATATTTGAGATATTATTGGACTTTCTATCAGAAGTGATTGTTATGAGGAGGTAGTAACAAGTCTTCTGGAACTAATGAACTCTATCCTCTTTTTTATATTCTTTCAGGCATTTTCACTAATCGTTGACAAAAACAATAATGATTGTGTATGCTTTAGCAACTCAATTTATTTTTTGTTCCAAACTGACAATTGTGTTCTAAATATATGGAAGAACATGGCATTTATGTAGAATATGTAAGGGATCATCTTCATGAGATCAATCAATAGCAAAATCCAAATATGGAGACCTATTTTTAAAGGAAAATCACATAATATTTTGCACAAGAACACAAGTTATTAGAATTAATCTTTATCCGTTGAAGAATAATAAGAGTTGGACATAGTATCCTATCTTTTCCTTTGGCTCTGCCATTTTATTTTTTGTTCTAGAGATGACTGTCTCGAATAGGAACATTTAAAATGGCTTCCACAATGACTACTAAATCAACTTACAACTTGTTCCATCCCATCTTAGCTTGTATTTATAGAAGACTTACCGAGACTTAACAGAGTTCATAAGGGTATCTGACCAGGGCTCCTTTCATATCGTCTTGGTAAGAACTTGTTCGTTCTTGAGGCCCATAATCTTCGTAGATTTTCGAGGCAACAAGGCTTTAAGCAAATAATTTTGAGCTCACCAAAACAAATAATGCTATCAACCAATGTAATCACTCTTTACCATGCAGGGTTATATTTGACAAAAGTAGGGAGTTAATGAGCATTCCGTGTTCCAGGTCACACTGATGATGTATGGCTGCTTGGATAGAGAATAAAGTACTTCCTAATTTGAACAAGATTAAAGTGAAAAAATTATTATCAAGTGAAGATAATAATATTTTACTCAATTAATTCACATATTTGCTCAGAAAAATACGAAAACATAATGTTGAGGAGCTGGATGCCTCGTGCGTAGCTTCTTTGAAACCTCAACACAAATACTTGAAATGATTTGATAACCAATTAGTGTTTGTAGACATATTTACATATTCCTTGCCATTGCAAGATTAATCAAAGTAATCTAATGATACTGAGATTGCTCTATGATTGATCTTGTTATGCAAATGCAATAATGCCACAAGGGGGCTTTGAAATAGGAGTTGCGCTAATGAACCTATGTTTCGCCACTAATAAAAAGGGCTTATTATACATGTTCTTTCCCACTTAACACCTTGTTGAAAGTAGAAGCAAGTTTCTCCATACACTTCTAATGTTTCAATGATGCCCCTAAATTTTCTTCTTCCACCCCGACCAACCACCACTACCTTCCATCAACAACTTAGCCACACTATATGTCTATAACCACATATTAGTACCCTGATGCCACACTGTAGATTTACAAGGGAGTTCTTTGCTATCTTCATGGTTATTTTCTTTGCTTGGCTTTTTGATTTCTGTGGTTTGTTCACAAAAGAATGGGAATCAAAACAAAACATTATTAGCACATGAATAAACATTTTTAAAAAGAAAGGTATTAATCCTCTCTAGTTTGACGTAACAATTCTTGATGCCAATTAGGATTGGATATTTTTGAGATATTATTCCAATTCCAATTCATTAAATTTAGCAAAGTCAACTTTAAACTATCTATGTTTCGTCATTACTTTTTGATGCAAAACTCGGTGGAATTCATTGGTGCAATTAGGACTTGCTTCACCAAACCTTGGAGGATTTGGCATCTATGAATACTTGATCAAGATATTTCCTTTGGTTAGCCATTTGAACCATAATTCTTAATCCTAAATTACAATTAATGTTCCCATATTTGGTCCGGGAATTCTTGTTATTACTTTGAACTTATTAAATCTATGAATTATTGAATTATTCTAGGTGGAGCAAGCACGACTGCTACTGATGCTACAAAGTACTCTCTCTCTCTCTGGTTTAACTTATTTCTCATTCTTTGTTACATTTCACTGCGTAGGCCATTATTTAATTGGTGCTAAATTATGTGAAGAAAAGGAACTTTTATCTAGTAATCATTGGTGCTAAATTATGTTTTAAATTAACTGATGATAGGATCAAAATTTTGAGATCATTTTATTTTTACAGATTGATACAATTAGGTTGTACTTGTTAATGGAATATGCTTGTGCTACTATTGCTTCTGGTTTCAACTCTAAACTAGTCTCATAACTTCAAAAGTTTGCAAAAAGATTTGGCATATATCGCCTAAATTAAGAACTCTAAAAATCCTTGTATAATTTCAGTATCATTGCCCTAGTTCCTTAAAGTAAATATAATCTCTCTCTCTCTCTCTCTCTCTCTCTCTCTCTCTCTCTCTCTCTCTCTCTCTCTCTCTCTCTCTCTCTCTCTCCCTCCTTAGTTTAACTTAGTTCTCATTCTTCGTTCTATTTCAATACGTAGGATATTTAATTGGTACGAAATTATGTGAAGAGAACTTTTGGATAGTAATCATTGGTGCTAAATTATGTTTTAAATTAACTGATGATAGGAAGGAACTTTTGAGATCATTTGATTTTTACAGATTGATGCCATGAGGCGGTACTTATTAATGGAATATGCATGTGCTGCTTCTACTTCTGGTTTCAACTCTAAACCAATCTCATAACTTCAAAAGTTTGCAAAAAGGTTTGGCGTGCATCATCTAAAGTATGAACTCTTAAAAGGCTTGTATAATTTCATTATCACTTCCCTAGTCCCTTAAAACAAATATAATATGTTTATCATATAAAATGCGAGGAAAAAAGTATTATACGTGTTTGTATACAAGGGCTCTTCATGAAGTATATGACTACATGCTTGGCCGTTTTCCATGATTAGGTAAGTAATTCACAAATCCATGTGTTGCTTCTCAATAGCTACTACTTGACATCATGATCTAACGATTTATTTTCTATACCATTTTACTTATTCGAGAACTCAATTGAAGTTCTATGGAAAGCAACAATAGCTGTAAACAATGATGTCAATCTCAAAGTAACTTTTATTTTAACCCTTGACCTTTCCTCTCCCTCTAAATTTTATTTCACCTGGTTTAGTAATTTCTTCTATTTTCATTTCATATCATAGTATAACTTATAAATATGTATGATATTTATAAATGATGAAATTTCATATTTCTTAATTATACTCAGCTAGTATTCCTAAAAATCCTAGTGCATTTTGTATATTTTTATTCCACTTCAAAGTTGTTAAAAATATAGAAGAGCATCCAAAATTCAGTTTCAAGGACAGAGTCGAACATAAGTGAGTTTTTCTGGCCCTGTTTGAGAAGAACTTATCCTAGGCCTGAGCAAGTATTAACCTCTTTTGAGCATAATTCCATTTAAGGAGTTGAGTAGACCTCGTTTGAGCTCATTTTCATCTAAGGACTGGACAAGCCCAAGATTGTAGGATCTATTTGAGCACAAATCTTATGGGTTGAGTCGAGTCTTCCCTGAGAAGTCACAATCAATCAAGAATAGTTAATTCATATGGACATAGTCGAACTCGAGCAAGTCTTGCTGTATTAGGAGTTTCCCCTTTATTGACTACAAAGATATTTAACAAATTGTGTACCTACTGTGATAATGTTCTCTAGTTTGCAGTTACTTCCTTTGTTGGTGCAGTTGGATGGATCTTGAAAGAGAACTTTTTGGATTGATAATAAATCTTTTGGTTTTACTCTTGTTAAATTTGATTTGTGAAATCATTGTGGGATGAATCTTTAATAGAATTTGTGTTTTGTTTGGTTGTTGGGTTTCCTTTACATTTTAGGTATGTTTACTTTAACATACTTTGTGTTTGAGATTTTTAGCTTTGGATTGAATGACTATAGCTTATAAGTTGTGGTTTTCTTTTTTAGTGGTTCATGTTCTTTGGATGATGATTAATCTTATTTTTAAATGGACTTGTTTCTATGAACTTTTTATAGATTGAATTTTCAATATTTTGTGATTTTAGTGAGCGTTATGGTTCCCTTCTTATTCTATGAATGGTTATATTATAAATTATGTTTTCAAACTGACAACGTTCTCTTCGTTTCTACAATTCCATGTCTTTATGATTACATTCTATGTTGACACATTTTGATGTGATCCAAAATAGGCATCGAAAGGGGAAGTCAAGATATCGGCAATATGGCAGTGATCTACATGCGAAACGGAGCAAGTTCCATGTTGGGGTCAAGCCGAGAAGAAGGACGGGTCAAGCCGAATCAAGGAGTCGAAGTTCAAAGAACAGGACACCATCACGGCCGTAACTCATGACTCTCATGGCCGTAACTTTTTCTTTGGTTAAAATGAAGATTTTCAGCAAATCATTACTTACGATCGTAAGTCTTGTCGTCACTGCCGTAAGTCTTAAATAGTAGGTCATTTACGGCCGTAAATGAGTTCGTCACGGCAGTAACCCTATTTTCCCGGATTTTCGCGCATTCTATTATTTTTCAGTTTTTGACTATTTATTTCCATAATTGGAGCCCTAATTGTGGCTAGGGCTAGCTTTAGGTCAATTTTACTTTATATTATCATTTTTCATTTATTTTAAAGACAGTTTGAGTTTATTAATATTGTTGAGAGAGGATTCTCTTGTTGAAAAGTTGTGTTATTCCTTTTTTTTCTTGAACTTATCAAAGATTAAATATTTGTGGCGTTCACCCAACGAACTTATCAAGGAACTGAAAACTCTTGTGGCGTTTACCAATCTTGGTTCATATTCCGCATCATTTTCACGTCGTGAATATTGGGTCAAGGTTTTATCATCAATCATATCATTTAATTCTGTTATTTTATTTCTTGTTTTTGTGTTTAATCTGATTTAGATCTTTCCTATGTTTTTATTTTAGTTATTCCGCATTTTCGTCGAGATTCCTGAATGGGATTGCGTCATCTGGTATCAGAGCTTGGATCTAATTCAGATTCTTATCTTTTCTTGTTTTTCTTGATACTTGTATTCTTCGTGCTAGTAAACTTTTTTTGTTTTTGATCCATAAAAATGCTACAGAAAATTCAAAAGTATTTTTTTAGTTCGTTTTTCGTCCATTTTTCGTCCAAATCCAATTCTCCTTTTTCTGCCGTACTCGTAGTCAAATTTTCTAGTAGTTCCAAAAAAATGTCTTACAAGGAGGAATCTACATCATCATCTTCTGTGGGTAACAAAAAACAATTCATGGGTGTGAATAGGAAGGTTGAGCAAGGTAATGCTGATGTTGCAATGATGCAGGACAATTTGAGAGGTTGATGGTTCAGATGGAGAAACAGGGTACAAAACATAAGCAGCAACACTGGGATCAATCTCAAAATGGTTCTCGGGTAGGAGAGGTAATAGGCGTGAGGTTGGTATGGATGATGAGGGTATGGGCAGTGAGAGTGGTAGTATATCTTCAGTAGGAAGTATACGAAGGAGGGATAGAGGAGATAGGTATGAAAGGAGGTATGATAGGAAGCATCGTGATGCTAGGAGGCATCGTGGAGGTAGGGATGTTGTGGATGACAACCTTAGGAAAATTAAAATGAAAATACCATCATTCTAGGGTAGGAGTGATCAGGAAGCGTACCTGGATTGGGAAACCAAGGTTGAATGACTTTCTGATTGTCATAATTATTCTGAAAAGAAGAAGGTGAAATTAGCAGTGATTGAATTCACAGATTATGCAAATATTTGGTGGGATCAACTGGTGACTGGTAGGAGGAGGAACCTTGAGGGGCCGGTGGAGATTTGGGGTGAATTAAAGACCATAATGAGGAAGTGGTTTGTGCCAACTTATTATTATAGGGATATTTATCATAGGTTGCAGGGTCTGACTCAGGGGTCGAGGAGTGTAGAGGATTATCATAAGGATATGGAGGTGGCGATGATTCGGGCCAATGTGGTGGAAGGTCGGGAAGCTACAATGGCTAGGTTTTTGAGTGGGTTGAATAGAGATATTGCCAACATCATTGAACTGCAACATTACGTGGAACTAGAGGACATGGTGCATATGGTAATGAAGGTGGAAAGGAAACTAAGGCGAAAGGGGCTAGCAAGACACTCACTGGGTTCTTATCCTACATCACAACTGAAGCAGGAACACAATGATGACCATGTTCCGAAAGGAAAGGAGGAACCTACAACAAAAGGTAAAAATATTTCAAATTCTCAACCTATTAGGGATAGAAATATTAAGTGCTTTAAGTGCTTGGGTTATGGTCATATAGCATCACAGTGTCCAAATAAGAGGGTAATGTTTTTGCATGACAATGGTAACATTAGTTCAAAGGATGAGTTTAAGGGGATGCCTAGATTACAGGATGATGGGGCTAGTACTAGTGATGAGGAAGGTTTGACTTATGATGTTAAAGGCTCGCTAGTTAATCAGCGTGTCCTTAGTGCTAGAGTTAGGGTGGATGAAATCGGTGAGCAAAGGGATAATCTATTTCACACTAGATGCTTAGGGGGTGAAAATATTTGTAGTTCGATGATTGACGGGGAGAGTTGTACTAATATGGTTAGTACAATGTTTGTTGAAAAATTGGGCTTGAGCTTGATGAAACACCCTAGGCCTTATAAGTTACAATGGCTAACTGAGTCGGGTGAAATTAAGTTGAACAAGCAGGTTTTGGTGGGACTTTCGATTGGTGGGTATAGGGATGAAGTCATTTGTGATGTAGTGCCTATGCATGTTGGACATATTTTGTTGGGAAGGTCATGGAAACATGATAGGAGGGTAGTGCACAACGGGTTTAACAATCAATATTCCTTTGTGAAGGGTGGGAAGAAAATTACCCTTGTGCCTTTATCCCCTAAGGAAACCCAGGAGGATCAATTGAAAATCAAAGGTGAGTTTAAGAAAAAAATAAGAGAGTTGAGACCACAACCTCAGAAAAAGGAGAGATTGAGTGCAAAAAAAAAAAAAAAGAGTCCACCCCCAATATGAATTTTTTGCACAAAGGTTGTTGTATAAGGAATCTTGCCTTGCACTTAACCAGTCTAACAAACCCCTCCCCAACTCTATAAAATCTATTTTGCAGGTGCCTAAATCAAACCATGATCCTAAACACAAGGAAGAGATGCATTAGCACAAAGGAGCATCCTAAAAGGATGAAAAGGTTGAAAGAAAGTACGAGGCATAAGCATGATCATCAAGCCCACAACAGCAAGAGGTGTTTGAAAAGTCGACCAGAAGTTGATTCGAGGTCGAATTCTTTTCAAGAAAGGGGGAATGATGTGATACAAAATAGGCATGGAAAGGGGAAGTTGAGCTATCGACAATATGACGGTGATCTACGTGCGAAACGGAGTAAGTTCCATATTGGGGTCGGGCCGAGAAGAAGGACGGGTCAAGCCAAATCAAGGAGTCGAAGTTCAAAGAACAGGAGCACCATCACGGTCGTAACTCTTGACTCTCACGGCCGTAACTTGTTCTAGGGTTAAAACGAAGATTTTCAGCAAATCCTTACTTACAGCCGTAAGTCCTGTCATCATGGCCGTAAGTCTTAAACAGAAGGTCATTTACGGCAGTAAATGAGTTCGTCACAGCCGAAACCTTATTTTTTCTAATTTTCATATATTTTGTTATTTTTCAGTTTTTGATTATTTATTTCCATAGTTTGAGCCCTAATTGCTGCTAGGGCTTACTTTAGGTCAGTTTTCCTTTATATTATCATTTTTCATTCATTGTAAAGACAGTTTGAGTTTATCGATATTGTTGAGAGAGGATTCTCTTGTTGAAATGTTGAGTTATTTCCTTTTTTCTTGAACATAATAGAGATTAAATCTTTGTGACGTTCACCCAACGAAATTATCAAGGAACTGACAACCCTTGTGGTGTTCAACAATCTTGGTTAATATTCCGCATCGTTCTCACGTCGTGAATATTGGGTCAAGGTTTTATCGTCAATCCTATCATTTAATTCCGTTATTTTATTTCTTGTTTTTCTATTTAATCTGATTTAGATCTTTCCTAGGTTTTTATTTTAGTTATTCCGCGTTTTCGTCGAGATTCCCGAGTGGTATCGCATCACATTTGGATTAATTTTGAAGGATGTTTTGGATTTTCTATTTTGAGTGATGACTTCCTCATTGGATTTCTTTTTATTTGCAACGAGTTTCAGTGTAATCAATGCTTTTGTGTTATTTTTGTGGTTCCTTTTTGTCAAGAAAAACAACTTATTTCAACACTCAATTGGTGAAGGAAGAAATTCTGGAACTTGGGTCACCACTATTTAAGTTCATATTAAAGATTGATGTCAAGACATATTTTTATATGTGGAATTATGCCCCTTAATCTCTTGAACTTTTATATTTACCTCGTCATTCTTTGCAATTTCTCTACTTTTCTTCTACATTTTTTTTGTGATTTTTCCATTATATGCATGATTATAATTACTTTTTTGTTAGCATAAAATCTAGAAGGATCTTTTTTTGGTTTGATTCTTTGGTCTGATTGATGATCAGCTTGTAATGATCAAATTCTACTGTTGGTGGAACTTTAAAGGTTGGGTGTGTTAAATGTGTTCGAGAGTTTCTTAAGCAATCTGGCTCCTGATTAATTGTTGATGGCCAACTTTTATATTGGATTTTGATTTAATTTTGGCATGATTATATAGGCTTTAATAGGAGGAATATATCTTTCTATATATATATATTGAGACGAACCCTCCATTAGAGGCATTCAGACCATTTAAAAGGCTTTCCTATGTTTTGAATGAAAGAAGTACTAAGAAAACTAAATTAACTTTCTTCCAAGGACCACTTCCACTTCAGAGCATGTAGAGAAAGTACATGAGCCGATTTCGATTTCAGATAGCAGTCTCTAAGGATCAAACACCTAAAGCACTTGATATAATTCTTCATCTAGAAAATGATAGTTCTAGAGATCAAGTAACATTTCTTTATCCCTTTTGAAAGTTTTTTTAGATAGTTGCATCTTCTCTACATAGATTTTCTGAAGAATCTCTTTTCTTAAAGGATGCTCTACAAGTGCCATGATTTTCCAACATAAGGTCTTGGTTGAATGACGTCAAGTTAACTCTTCAAAACATGTGTGTCAATGAATTTCATGCAGATCCAGTGCTTTTGATGAGATGTATGAATATAATTCTAGGAAGAGTTGCCATTTATTTTGCTAAAAGTAAGTAGTACCTGGAATCTATGACCACAGAAAAGGTTACGCAACTGAATTCTTTGAATATCCGGATAGCAACAGGGAATACCACATGATCTTCTTTGAAGGCTCGAAATTAGTAAATTGAATTTCAAGATGGATAAACTGCGTGATGAACTTCAAAGCTTTCAGAAAAAACCAGCTAACTTGGGTTAAAGAAAACTACACTGGAAAAAGTATAGATTAGAGATGCCACAACTTTAGATTCCATAGATCAAGAAATGAAAGCTCTTGAAGACAATTTCGAGCAGCTGGTTAACAACAATTGATTTAGATATAATTAAGGGTTAGCTTTTTTCTTTTTTTTATTTGTTATATTGTAGGAATTTTTATTCATCATTTTTTCTTGTTGGACTTCTCACTTGTATATATTACTATTATATTTACAGCAAAGAAAGATAAATAAAAAAATAAATAAAGGTAGAAGGAGTTAATTGATTTTGACTGAACTTCACTTTATATTTTCAATCCAAGTTAGGCACCGAAAATGGATCAAGTTGAACATAGTGCATTACAATAAAATTATTTTTTTATTGATAGGATCATTCATAGTTTATCCTCTTACGAGCCATGAGTAATACACTTTTTTTACAGTGAAAAACTATAAAGAACTCCAAGCGTAAAATGCTCTAGGGATTTTCCAACACTTTTCCCTAATAAGCTTTTGGATAAGTCAATGTAGCAAGCATAGTCATACAATCATCAAAAGGGAGAGTGTTTGAAGAGATGTTGAGGCGTGAGACAACTTTATGCATCTTCGAACTCTCTCCTAGTATACTCTTCAACTCCCTTTCTCCCTTCGCAGCAATAACATTAGAAGTGAAAAATTATTTGTCAAAGAAACTCTTAGGAAAATATTTTCCTAATGTTATAGGAAAAGACACTATAAGGAAAAAGGGTGGGCCATTTGTATCAATTTTCATTTTAACATTAAAATAATTAGACCTTTTCCTCTAAGAATTTTATAGTTTATGTTTATGTTTATGAATACAAAAGTAAGGAGAGAGAATGTAATTTGTGCAAGAAAATATTAGAGAATCAAACCAAACCAAAGGCCTGTGTATTCACAATTTCCTTAAATCGATTTTTTCGCCTCACTGGAGTGCAGGAGGTTTAAATCTGTATTTGATTCCCATGATACAATCGGTTGTCAGTTCACACTGCATTACATTAACCGCCTATGAACTAGCTATCTCTATCTCTCAAAGAAATTTAGAAAAGGAAGAAAAGTTAAAGTTGTTTGGAATGAAGGAGTGGAAGAAGCTTAATTTTTCTTTTCACTTGTGTTTTTTCAATCCAGAATGGGGTTCACTATTTATAGATCCCAAAGTTAATGAGAGATTGATGATATTTTATTTTTAAAATGAAAAGGTTTTAATTTTCATTCAACCAAAAATCTAAAACGAATGAAATGAATTTTCCATTCAATTTCCCATTTCGAAACTGAAACAATGGTTCCAACTTGAAACTGAAGGTACAATGGTTCCAACTTGAAATTGAAGGTGAAGATTTTTCCAACAATCCCCCACATGAATGAAAATTGTAGAAAACAGAGACTCAAGAGAGAAAGAGAGAGAGTAAATTGAATCAATCCTGCATAGGATAGGTAGCATTTAGCTTTGAACCTTCCCTTGTGAAACCTATTGGGTATTACTAGCAAACCAGAGGGTCTGATGCCTCGATCTATTTCACCATTTGTGTAAACCAAGACAATAGATCTCACACAGAACATTTTGGACACGACATAGTTCTCATAGTCGTGTTTGTTTTGGCAATGACCACGTCACCTGGTTCTGCAAGTGTTTGTTCAAGGATGTAGCCTTCTCAATCCTTATAGAAGCGTCCCCACTTCACACTCACATTGGTGACCTCTTAATTCAGCATTTCACAACAACGCTTAAGAGCCATTAAAAGCACGGGTTAACCTGCATCTTTCAATCACTGTTAACACCATAGGAATGAGCAGAAGGAGAACCTACTAAATGATTTACATAGATATACGTAATCTTGTTGTCCCTTTGAACCTAGATCCTAAGATCTCTATTCAGCTAGTTCGAGTTAACCCTTTGGTTAGAGGATCCACAATATTATCCTTTGACTTCACCTAGTCCAGAGTGATAATACCTTGTGAGAGAAGTTGTCGAATGGTATTATGTCGTCTTTGAATATGTTGAGACTTACCTCTATATATATTGCTCTGTGCCCTACAAATTGCGGATTGATTATCACAATAAACACAAATTGCAGGCACAGGCTTTGACTATCTTGGAAAATCCTCAACAAACTGGCGAAGCCACTCTGCTTCCTCTGTTGCTTTTTCCAAAGTAATGAGCTCTGATTCCATTGTAGATCCTGTGATGCAAGTTTGCTTTGATGATTTTCAAGAGACAGCTGCACCACCAAGATTGAAGACATATCCACTAGTAGACTTGGAGTCTCACATATCTGATCTCAAATTTTCCTTACCATACGTCTGTGCCAAATGCGCAGGGTGGTGGACATAGGGTGTGGTGGTAGTGTGGGCTTGAATATTGGTGGCGGTGGTGGCAGAGATAGTGGTGGTGGCGACGGATTTTGAGTAGTGAAAGAGAGAAGTGTAAGCTTTTGAGTGAGAAAGAGTGAAAATGAGAGTGGCGTTGTGTGCTGTAGATGAAAACGTTAAAAGGTACATTGAAAAATCTGAGTATTTACGTCGGTTCTTGGTACAAAACCGACGCATATACTCTTATTTTATGCGTTGGTTATGTACAAAGAACCGACACATACTATTCTACGATATTTACAAAATTGTCACTGCCATTTTTTTAAGCGTCAGTTTAACCAAAAAGCGACATAAATTGCTTTTTTTGGGACAAATATGTACCAGTGAAACAATAAAGCAATTTAACCAATCTACAAACTTTCTTTCTTGACCTGGAGATGAAAACTCCTCTGGTTGCTCCATGTAGATTTCTTCATTCAAATCTCCATTCAGAAAAGCTGTTTTTACATCCATCTGATGTATTTCAAGATTTCATGAGGCTACAATGGCAATGGAAATTATCATTCATCCGATAGAAGTTATTCTCGAAACAAAGAATGAGTATCAAAATAATCTAAGCCTTCTTTTTGCTTATAACATTTGATTACTAGTCGAGCTTTATATTTATCAATGAAGCCATCCACTTTCATCTTCTTCTTGAAGATCCATTTGTAGCCCAAAGGCTTACAACGTTGTGGAAGATCTACTAATTCCCAGGTATGATTCTGTAGGATAGACTTGATTTCACTCTTGATGGCTTCTTTCCACAGATGATCATCTAGAGAAGATATAGCTTCTTTATAACTTTGAGGATCATTCTCCATCAAATATGTGAGAAAAATAGGGAAAAATGTCTTAGAAGTTTTGGTCATTTTGCTCTGTCTAGGCTCATCCTCACCTTCTTCAACTAGATCTTTACTACTTCCGAAGCAGAAGATTCCTTTGGTAGTTTAATAGGAGTTAACACAAGAAAATATATTCTCAAAGAATTGTGCATTTCTAGACTCCATGATCGTGTTCGGAGAATATCAGGTACATTCGAATAATGCATAAGAAACCCATATTCTTGTGCATAACTAATGAACACATAGTCAACTATCTTAGGTCCAATCTTGACCTTCTTAGGAGGAGGCACGACAACTTTTGCAAGACACCCCCACATTCGTAAGTATTTATACGAAGGTGTATGACCTGTCCAAAGTTTATATGGAGCCTTCTTCATATTCTTTCTTAACACTTTATTCAAAATGTAATTTTCAGAAAGAATAGCTTCTCCTCACATGTTCTGTGGTAATCCAGAATTAATCGACATGGCATTCATCATTTATTTTAATGTTCGATTCTTACACTCAGCGAATCCCTTTTGCTGAGATGAATAAGGTGCAGTAGTTTGGTGAATTATTCCACATATAGCACAAAATTCACCAAATGGTTATTCATATTCACCACCACAATCACTTCGTATCACCTTTTTTTCTTGTTAAGGTGATTTTCAACTTCATTCTTATAAAGAATGAATTTTTTGATGGCTTCGTCTTTGCTTTTAGGCAAGTACACATAGCAATATCTCATGCTATTGCTTCCTCTTGTTTGGACAAATTTCAAGTCACACACATCACTGTGGACTAGTCCCAATAGATCGGTACTTCTTTCAATACTATGAAACGAAGACCTAGTAAGCTTAGCCTCGACGCAAGTTTTGCATGTATGATTAAAATCAATTTGAAACATAAGAAAGGAATTTAGTTTGCTTAGTCTACGTAATGTATTGCAATTTACGTGACCTAATCTACCATGCCACAGATTAGGAGACTCTAGCAAGTAAACAGAAGGAGTTTTCTCGTTATTCATAATAGTTGGGATTACAGCAATTACATTTAATTTAAACAGGCCATTAGTTATATAGCATTTTCCAACATAAACTTCTATTTTGGTAATCACCAAGTTATCCTTCTCAATGACCACGTAAAAACAATTCTTGCTCAGAAGAGACCCCGAGATCAGATTCTTGAGAATCTCTAGCACGTACAGCACATTAGTCAAAGTAAGTTCTCTGTCAGAGGTCATCTTTAGGATTACCTTGGCTTTACCAAGCACTTCAGAAGTTGCAGAGTTTCACATGAACAACTCTTCACCATTTGTAACTGGTGCAAAAGTAGTAAACATGCTCCTGTTGGAGCAGACATGGCAAGTGGCCCCAGTGTCCATCCACCACTACTTAGGGTTAGACCCCACCAAGTTAACCTCACTAATCACAGCCGTAAGTTTTAGGTCAGACATGTCATCTGAGAGATGATTTCCAACCATATTAGCTTGAGGAAGCTGCTTGTTGTCCCTTCAAGGCTGACGGTAGTCTGCTGATCGATGCCCAACTTTGTCATAATTGAAGCACTTTTCATTGAATTGGAACTTAGGCTTCTTTCCTACTCCATCGGTAGGCTTCAACTGAGACCCTTTCGTGGTTTGCTTTTTACCTTTCCAATTTCTATTAACCTGTTTGGCTTTAAAGGAATGATCTTTCTTGGTACAAGAACTCTGGTCGTGCTCCAATACATTAGCCTTCTTAGAGAAAGAATTTTCTGACTTACTTTCAGCCTGTTTGTTATCCTCCTCAATGCGCAATTCGATAATTAAATCCCCGAAAGACATCTTTTTCCTCTTATGCTGCAAACAGCTTTTAAAAGCCTTCCACTGAGGAGGTAGTTTGTGAATAGAAGTAGCCACCTGTAGACATTCTGACATAGTCATACTAGGGCTGTCAATGGATCAGATTTTAATTCAGACCCGATCCGAATCCGATGAAATTAATGGGAGATGGATTTAAGGTCTCGATCCGATAACCTGATAGAGATCTGAATCCAATAATTCATTAACTAAATAAAACAAATATGGATATAAGTCAATCTGGTCTGATTTTTTTTATAATAATATAATATATTTTATATATTACTATATAATTTTTTTCATTTTAAAACTTGTAATGTATTTTATAAAGTAAAATTATAATATATTATTCATTTTAAAACTTGTAATATATTAATATTTTTATAATTTTTTTGAAATATTATGGTTTTATTTTTTATGAATGATATCAAATTATAATTAATTATATGAGTAAATTTTTACTCATTAATATGTAAAGATTAAAAAAAATTATGCTAAAAATAATTTTGGATCGGATATGGATTTAACTATCAAAAATTCATCGGATTGTAGGATCGGATCAGATCGAATCTACGAATTAATCTGATAAAGGAAAATCCAATCCATATTCAATCCGTTTACACCCCTAAGTCAGACCCTCAAGATGCATTTATTGCAAAATTACTTGATACTCCTACACTTGGCTACCACTGAACTTGAATCAACCATTTGGAAGTCCATACACCGACAGGCCAAGAATTTCTTTGAACTGGCGTCCTCGGTCTTGTATTTCTTTTCTAAGGACTCCAGAGCTCCTTAGGAGACTTCTTTATCACATACACGTAATACAAACAATTTTGTAGGCCATATAGGACATAGTTTTGGCATAGAATACCAGCACTTTTCCAAATGTCCAAAGCTGCATACCTATGCATATCAGTGTCATTTTTAGCCACGACACAAGCATTCTCAGTGAGGAAACGTGCAAGGCCCAACGTAGTGAGATAGAAAACCATCTTGTTCTGCCATGTCTTAAATCAGTCCTCACAAACTTATCCAGTCGAATTGCATGATTAACTGGAAATAGAGCTGGAAACGATGGCAAAGGTGCCGAAGCCACAGCCCTAGGCACTGGCAAAGGTATTGTGCCAAACTGGATTGACGAGGCCGCAGTCATAGGAAAAGTGGGGTTCACTCCAATATGAGGAATCCCACTACCAATTTTCCCGTCAACGGGTGGAATGTCAGTCAAGGTCTCCAAACAGCGGTCATTGCAAGATTTGTTACACCAGTACCAACAGTGTTGCTTTCTTTGTTGACATCGTCATTTCCATGTGAAGCCATTGAACCTTAGAACAAGTAAAAAATAATTTAGAATAATAACAATGTTGTAAATTGTAAATAGATTCGAATGTTATCCATTCAAAAAATTAACTGCAACCTTAAATTTATAGGAACTAATTATTTTGATATAAAATGAATTATATCAAAAGAAAACTGAATTGAGACAATCAGAGCAATCATTAAACAATGATTATAATCAATCATTAAAGAAAATTTTAGCAATCATGAATTAATCACTATAAAATAGTTTCTGCAATGATTACAAAATGATGTTGATTTTAAAAACTCACACAATGTACCTTTTAGAAGAAACTCATGCAGAGACACAAAAAAATCATGCAGGGAGAGAGACATAAAAATCATGCAAAACCATATGAAAATCTATGCAGACTGGAAGAGTTCACAGAGAGTAAAATTATTCATGCAATACCACACTATTTTCTCATGCAGCAACGCCGAGAAAAATGTAGTAGACCAAAATTTTTTTTCTAAGATTCAAGCCTATAAACCTACTGTTAATTTCCCGTAACAAACAAAGTTTTGACTTACTACAGTTTTATATAAACAATATCGAATTCAGAAAAGAATAACCAGATGAACGATAAATTCAGATTCTCTAAAATTCCAAAACTGAGAACTAGATTTAAGCTTGTGGGAAAATATTAGAGAATCAAACCGAACCTAAGGTTTGTGTATTCACGATTTCTTTAAATCGAATTCGATGCCTCACCGAAGTACAAGAGGTTCAAATCGATGTTTGATTCCCAGTATACAATCGATTGTTAGTTCACACTATACTATGTTAACCGCCTACGAACTATCTATGTCTATCTCTCAAAGAAATTTAAAAAAAGAGGAAAAGGGGAAGCTGTTGGAAATGAAGGAGTGGAGGAAGCTGAATTTTTCTTTTCACTTGTGTTTTTTAAACTAAGAATATGGGTTTCACTATTTATAGATCCCCAAAGTTGATGAAAGACTGATGATATTTAATTTTTAAAATGAAGAGGTTTTAATTTTCATTCAACCAAAAATACGGATGAAATGAATTTCCCATTCAATTTCCCATTTTGAAACGGAAACAGTGGATCCAACTTGAAACTGAAGGTAAACAATGGTTCCAACTTGAAACTGAAGGTGAAGATTTTTTAGTGTTGCGGTAGACCCTTTTGCAAGTGTTGTGGTAGATCTTTTTGCAACTTTTTTTAAGTGTTACCGTAGATCTTTTTGCAACATTTTTTAAACACAACTGTATGCAATTTATTTTTTTAAAAAATTTATGGAATATTTATTTATAAAACCTATATTTCCTCGTTGATTTATTAAAACTATAATTTGTACAAACCACAAAAGTAATTCATCAAAATAATAATTTACAAATTCTCGAATCCATACAAAATAAATAGAGTTTAATGTTTAATAAATTCAAAAAAGAACCACATAACACATACAAAATAACTCTACAATTGTTATATTTAAGAACAAATTTTTCGCAACTCCATTGAACTTTTTAAATTCCATCACATGGATTATTACTAGTGGCGCAGGTCCTTCAAACCCCATCTAACCACGAATCAAACGATATAACAGAGTCAAATCATGAAATATATCAAATTTATTTAAATAGCTGCACCAAAAAAATGGAAAAAGGAATGGTCAAATAAACACAAGTTTTTCCTGTAGCATTCATTGAACTATCAACACAAAAAACAGGAATTAAAGCACCCATATATCTACATTAAAACTCTGCCATCAATTATGCCTATGCAATTATAACATCAATCTATAATATTAGGGTATTCTTTGACAAAAAATGAAATTTTTTGAAAACAATAACCAAGATATTTGACTACTCCCATGTTTAGAAAAGCAAGAGAACTAAAATGTAACACAACATTGACACAACAACATAATGTAGGACACTAAATGAAGGAACGCTTTCAAAAATAGATAGAAATAAAAATTTGTGGTGCCAAAAGTATTATATTAGATTATCAACTCAAAATCATTAATGATTCCAATTCTTGTCACACTAGCATATAGATCCACAACATTTATGCTACAAATCTCAAGGAAAGAACCCAAAACATTTGATACAAAAGAATGTATTTCTTGAGTAGATTAATAGGATTACAATTCATAATTATTACGACAAACATAATTTATAAAAAGAAAGTGGTTCAAATTAAATTTACTAATAACAAATCCCACATTAGTATAAAATGATTAGTACTATATGAACCGCAATGACTTATTATTAGTTTGGAGAATTCTTCACTAACAATGGAAAATAGAGCGAGTTTCTATATGTCAGCTTCATGGACTTCACCTCTTTCACTAATTAGATGTTTGAATCAGAACTATACTCCATGAGAAGCCCAACGGGAGCAAGTATTCGATCATTATCTAGTCACATTATATCATTTGAGTCTAAATTTATCATTTTTCACAATAAAAAGAACTTAATATCTTCACCTACCAATATAGTTAGCAAATTCTAACCAAAATAATTGGCAAAAAAATAAAGGCATTTTATCAAATTTCACATTAAAGAAGTTTTACCTACCAACAAATGGGATGCCAAAAATGAGCTATACAACTATCACGAACTATAATCACCTTTGTGTCAAGGAAAAGTAAAACATCGACCGTACCCTCTGGATAAATTGATTGCCCTCAAACATTGTGCTGAAACTCAAAGGAAACACTTCCAGGAAAAATAAACAAAAGAAATAATGCAAGGAAATATTTGTTTCAAGCAAAAAATGATAGTATCATTACAAAGATGAAAATGAGGGTAAGTATGTTACGTTCCATCAAGCGACGTCAAATGATACATTTGGAAAGCATGACCATATATATGCTCTTCTGGGACACCCATCATCTCAATTTGTAACTTGGGGTCAGTTAGACCTGATTGGATAAGATTGATAATAAATATCAGAATGTAAAAGTTGAAAGCCTGAAAACATCATATAATTCCTTTTTGCAACAATACTGTGCAATTCTTTACAAGATATCACTAGTACAAGCACTCGACAATAAATTCACAGAACAATATATATATGATGGCAAGATGTAGAATCATTATGGACTCAAACTCCTGAGCAAAAGTGGGAAAAAATGATATCCACTTCATCGAAAGTTAAATGGTCAGAGAACAATAAAATAACAAAATGAGAATAGGGTGATTTTCTCTCCAATGCGAGAAGTGTAATTTCGTGGTCTTAGCACCTGAAAGCTATTTGAAAAGCAGTCCTTATAAATGCATCAATTTCTGAATTCTGATCAAGCAACATGAACTAAGAATACATCAGCAACGGCCTTAATCCCAAAAAAGAGTGTCAGTCACATGAATCAATTTTCACTTTTCCATTTAATACAGACTACCCATACTTAAAGGTCCAAAGAAACCATATATTTTGCAACCACCTCGTGGTATTGTACGTTTACCATTTTAGCTTAGCTCACTGGTCAAATGTAGTGTCAATGATATCAGTCAATATTTTCCAGTGCCCCCAACTTCCAAAGTCAACCTATCCTACTAATCTTTGCATCTTCATCACTCATCTCCAGAACCACTTATTGTAGCGATCGAGAAATTCTCAAACTTAAAAGACTTGTTTTACCAAACTTGTCGCTACGACTTTCCAACCTTAACGATTATTATTCAAAACCAGCGCTCTCGTCTAGTCATATTAATTATTTTAAGGTTTTAAGAAAAGAAATTTAAATTCGTTTAAATCTTTAAGTCCAAATTTCGACTTTAAATTTGTCCCAGTTTCATTTTTTATTTTAAAGTTCAATGGGGGCAGACATGGTGGTGATGAAACTACCTGGTTTAAGAAAGAAGAAATTTTTTATCAAGTATCCAATTATTTTAAATAAATTTTTTTTTAAAAATTTCGAGGACGAAATTATTTTAAGATAGTAGGGTTGTAGCGACCGAGAATTTTTCGTGGCTTATTTAAATATTATTTAAAATGTGTCGCTACGACTTTGCCCATTTTCGTCTAACTATTTTAAGTGAAATTAAATATATTTTGAATTAAATATTAATCAAATTCCAAAATTTTATTAAATGATGTCCCAAGTCCATTATTTTATTTTTGAAAGTCCAATTTTCAATAAATTGAATTCAAATTATTTCAAGTCCAAAATTTAAATTTATTTTAAATCCAAACTATGTTAGCCCAAATATTATTGTCAATCATTCAAGCATAATTTCTATTTATTTTGGATCCAATTTATCATTTTCTAGTTCAAAGTTTCCAACTCTATTATCTTGCCCCATTTTAATTTCAATCCATAAATCCTCCCTTATTCCATTTCAAATAACCAATTCAATTTAACACCATTTCTTCCTATTTCTTCTTCACACGTTTTCCCTTCAATTTGGTTGATTCTAAATTTCCATAATTCTTTCGTCAATCATCAAGATCAGCTCTAACCTACCATCTCTTGCCATTTTCCCTATATGGACACAACCATGATCACTCCTCAATCAACCATAAATCTCTCGAAAAATTCCCTCATTATAGCCTAAAACCAAAAATGCCACAAATTTACCAAAACATGATGCACAGTTCACAGAATATACACTCCTATTCCTCCCCTCCATCTCGAACCAGCCATACTGCAAAGCCACAATCTCTCCCCCTCTCTCAAACTTCTTCAATCCAACTTTGCTTTCGAGACTGATTTCATTACACACAAAATTTAATCCACCATCTCCAACGACCCAAACCAGAACCAATCTCGAACCTACATGGCCGAATCGAACTTCCAAACCCCCCCGGCCAACTGCAAAACACTAAAACAATATGCAGTCTCAAAATCCTAAACACCAACCACAGTCACAACCATCGAGCCACAGCCAAAACATTCTTCCAGATCAACAGGCTGTACTCTCCTCCCCACATCACCGTCTGCATCATCTACTGCCCAACTCCAATCCAACCCCAAATTCACAAAATAAAACTCAAAACCAAGAATAAACTAAACCCATAAACTTACCTCAGCCTTCGACAGGATTTTTGCCGGAGAAAAAACCCGCAACCCCAGCCCCCGTTCATCTTCCTTTTTTTCGCACCAAAATCTTCCCCTTTTCTCATACTCCGTGCCACCCTCACCGCCACCCCTTGTCGGTAGCGCATCGCCGACCGAAGCGCCCGCAGTGGCTAAAACCGGACGAGCCCTCCGGTCTCGTCTCTCCCTCACGCCTCTCTTCTCTGTCACGCTAATGAAGAAAGAGAGTGAAATTTTTTATATTTATTTTGTTTTGTGGAAATTGCTTTTAAGCCCCAAATTTTGAAATGTGTCTATTTCAATCCCTTTGTTTTAGAATTCCTTTAATTTAATGCCTACACTTTTGAAATGAGTTAATCGAGCCCTAGCATTTTAAAATCCTATGAGTCAGCCCACTAATTTCATTTCAGTCCATTTCCGCCCCTTAGTTTCAAAGTATTTGTTTCAGCCCTTATTTTAAAAGAGTTTTTATTAATTAACACTCTTGTTTTCAAAGCCTTTTAATTTAGTCTTAAGTTTTAAAATATTGTAATTCAGGCCCTTTAATTTTTAAAAGTATTATTTCGTTCCTTTAATATTTGTAATATTTTATTCAGCTCGTAAGCTTTGCAAATAATTTATCTTAGCCCAACTATTTCGAAAATGAAAATAATTAATCTCCAATATATTTAAAATATACGAGTTAGCCCAATAGTTTTCAAAATATTTTATTTTAGTATCAACTCATTTCCAATCCCAACTATGTTTGATTTTAATTTTAATTCCTAAACTTTTATTTCTTCTTTTAAAACTCTTTCATTTTAAAACATTTGAATATCAAAATACTAGTTTAAGATTTATTTTATATATTGACGAGACGAGGCGCTTGGACATTTAGAAGAACAACGTGAACTTTCTTACTCAACTTTCAAACTCTTAATTTGAGGTAGACTCGCCCCCACTAATTAGTTTAAATTATAATTGCATATCTTATCTGAAATTACATGATTTACATGCTTTGATGCATGAGACGAGAAAAGAATATCTCTTATGAGATAAGATGAGAAATGATGATGTTATGCATAACTTATGTGCCTTAAGTGCACGAGACGAGACTGCCCACACCCTATGAATTTAACAGCCTTGATTTTGAAAATACAAGAGCCCAAGAATATGATGATGATGTCACTGTATGATTTGCATAATTTCGTGTTCAATTATTCTGTATATTAATTATTGGCGATGAGTCTACTGAGTATTTTTCGAAATACTCATTCCATTATTTTAACAGTTTTCGCAGATCTTGGAGAGGCGGCGAATGAAATGACAGTTGTGGAAAATTTAATAAATGATTAAAAATTTTGTCAATTTTACGAATATTACTGATTGGATTATTTATCGTTAATTTTATTTAAACAATTGAGACCTAAGTTTTATGTATTGTTCTATATTTCAATTAATTAAGTTTCCGCTGATATTTCAAATAATGAATGTGAGGTTTTGAATTAAACTGATTTTTCGCAATAAAATCAGATTTAAAGGACGACGTGGCGTCCCGGGCTCCGCGGAATTCGGGGCATTACACTTATCAACTTGAATAAAGAATCTCCTCAGTAATGAATTTCATTTTCTCAATGGTAACATATCAAAACAATCAATCAACTCCTCCAATGGAGAAACAAAATGATGAGAGAATTATGACAAGTAGAGAGGACTGGTTAGCACCCTAAAAAGTTGAGCTTCACCAAATAATAACATTTAGGTACATTTCCTGAGGCTTTTTAACACAGTATTTTGAGGACCTCGGTCCTCAGGCTCTTCAAGTCTTCTTCAAGATTGATAGTAACTATTCAAAGTGCGATCATGCATTTACAAAGTGGAAAGTGGAAAACTTGTAGCAAGAAAGTTTTAACTATTCTTCGTGTTCAAAGTTAATTTATGTCATGAAATATAAAGCAAGAAATAATTTCCACGATAGCTATGTTTCATCCATGAAAGTTGTGAGAAAAGAATAAAAAATCAAATACACCTCCAATCACTTTATATGTCAAAGAGTTCCAATTGTAAAACACATCATCACGTTATTGTTCAACAACAACACTGCATGAGTAGAGGCCTCACCATTCACATTCCTCAGGTCCATGTATACTAGGTGGGAACCATATAAATCAACATTTAGATTAATAGCTGAGATGTCAAATAATTTAAGTTGAAATCTTTACCCGTCTGCAGAAATTTTTGAATCTTCTGGGATGCTTGGAAGGTTGAATCTCCATTTTGTGATGTCCAGAAATAATGTCCTACTAAAAACATATATGCCTAAAGTACGTTATATATATGGCACAAAGAGTCTTGACTGCTACTTTTGTGGGTTTATGTCCAATACTAATTTTTTTAAACCTTATCTAAAACTTTGTGGCATATTGAAAGGAGGACCTTCAAATTTGGAAGAAGAGAATATTAACATTTGCATATGCTAAATATGATACTGCAATAAATGTCAAAATGTTTGAGGATGTTTGAATTATTAAAAAAAAGAGGTAACCCATTCAAGCTCCTGTATGCTATTGTGTGTGTGTGTGTGTGTGTGTGAGAGAGAGAGAGAGAGAGAGAGAGATAAAAATTATGCATTTTCAAATTGTTGAAAATTTATTAAAATCACAAAAGAAAAAAGTTATGGCTATTGAGTGATTTAAAGCAGATTGCAAATGCTACTTGTTAAGTAGATTATATTAAGTCATAAGGGCCCTCCTCAAACAAAAACAAGGCGAGAAGACTGAATTTTAAATTTTAAATCCATTTTTTCACCTTAGAATCTATCATTTCTCTGGGACACAGTAGCATTCGTGGCCCTTCCTCTTTTGCAACCTTCAGCCTATGCTTCTTGGCTGTGTTCAACATTATATCAGTATATGTCTTCTTTAAAGCTGTCAATCTCTGCATCCCAACAGAGAAATGAAAATAAAAAAGTTGTTTTTGGAGACTGTGGAAAATAAAGACATTTTTGTTGAATTTGGTAAGCCACCATTAGCCAACAATTTAGTCTATGTTCACACCTATTTGGTAAGCCACCATTAGCCTACAATCTAATCTATGTTCACACCTATTTTTCTTCCATCCATTGTTGATTTTTTGTCCAAACTTTCCCTATAAATAGAGGGCAAAACCTCAATGGAAAATGCACCAAGTAGAGAGGAAAATAGAGAGTGAAAATAGTAGAGAGAAACATTTGTGAGTAGAGAGAAAATTAGAGAGAAATAAATTGTTTTCTCCTAAGTATTTTCCTACCTTGTTTTCTCCTATTACAAGAGAGGTTAAATATTGTTATCTCCTTGTATTTAGAGAGAAGGTTGTTGTAATTCTCCTACTATAGTGAAATCCTCCTATACTTGCCCGTGGACGTAGCCATTATTGGTGAACCACGTAAATACTTGTGTTCCATTTTAACCGCATTTTCTCAATTCCACTATACTTGTTGACCAACGTGATCCACGCCTTTCCTAACAAGTGGTATCAGAGCCTGGTTACATCTTTTGAAATTCTTAGTATGCTCTGTGGTTGCAGCTTTGTCTGATCTTCCACATCAGAAAAGATTTCTTGAGATTGTTTTGCGTAGGGTCGGTGTTCACTATCACTCGGTATTATTACCAAGTCGTGAACAAAAATGGCAGCAAAGTATGAGGTTGAAAAGTTCAATGGGAACAATTTCTCGTTATGGAAAATGAGAATAAAAGCAGTTTTGAGAAAAGATAACTGCTTGGCGGCAATTGGAGAGAGGCCCGCGGATATCACTGACGATGGCAAGTGGAACGAGATGGATAGCAATGCAATTGCTAATCTGCACTTAGCACTAGCTGATGGAGTATTGTCAAGTGTGGCGGAAAGGAAAACAGCAATTGAAATATGGGATACCCTAACGAAGCTCTACGAGGCCAAATCATTGCACAACAAAATTTTCCTAAAGAGACGGCTTTACACCCTTCGGATGATGGAGTCAACTACAGTGACAGACCACATCAACACCCTCAACACTCTATTTTCACAGCTCACATCAATGGGCCATAAAATAGAGGCAGGCGAACGTGCTGAAATTCTACTTCAAAGTCTACCAGATTCGTATGATCAACTCATCATCAACTTAACTAACAACATAGAAGATCTAGTCTTCGATGATATTGCAGCTGCGGTTCTTGAAGAGGAAAGTCGGCGCAAGAACAAGGAGGACAGACTATCTAGTTCACAGCAGGCGGAAGCCTTGACGATGATGAGAGGGAGATCAACGGAACGTGGCCCCAGTGGGAGTCATACCCAAGGTAGATCTAAATCCAGAAGTAAGAAGAATGCCAAGTGTCATTACTGTGGCAAGAAAGGGCACTTAAAAAGGGATTGTTGGAGTCTTAAGAGGAATGAAGAAGCCAAAGGGAAGGCACATGAGATACCAAAATCTCAGGGTTGTGTAGCAAGCACCTCATATGATGGCGAAATTTTATACAGCGAGGCAACGACTGTTGTTGAAGGTAGAAAGCATTTCACCGATGTCTGGCTCATCGATTCAGGAGCGACATGGCACATGACACCAAGGAGAGAATGGTTCCATCAATATGAACACATCTCGGGAGGTTCAGTGTTTATGGGAAATGATCATGCTTTGGAGATCGTTGGTATTGGTACTATCAAATTAAAAATGTATGATGGTACAATTTGCACTATCAAGGAGGTTCGGCACGTAAAGGGCTTGAAGAAAAATCTATTGTCTTTGGGACAACTAGATAGCATTGGGTGCAAAACTCATGTTCAAGCTGGGACTATGAAAATAGTCAAAGGCGCGCTTGTAGTGATGAAAGCAGAAAAGATAGCTGCAAATCTGTACATGCTTAAAGGAGATACTCTACAAGGAGAAGCATCTGTTGCATCGGCAGGTTCAGCAGAAGAATTAACAATGATGTGGCACCGCAAACTTGGCCACATGTCTGAACGTGGTTTGAAAATTCTCTCTGAACAAGATCTTCTTCCAGGGCTCAAAAAGGTATCATTACCCTTTTGTGAGCATTGTGTCACTAGTAAGCAGCACAGATTGAAGTTTGGCACTTCTACTACTAGAAGTAAAGCTATCTTGGAATTGGTTCATTCTGATGTTTGGCAAGCACCGGTTATGTCCCTAGGAGGTGCAAAATATTTTGTATCATTTATTGATGATTACTCCAGGAGATGTTGGGTGTATCCAATCAAGAAGAAGGCTGATGTGTTCGAAGTCTTCAAAATCTACAAAGCGCGGGTAGAACTTGAATCTGAGAAGAAGATCAAGTGTTTGAGGACGGACAATGGAGGAGAATATACTGGTAATGAATTTAATACTTTTTGTGAACAAGAAGGTATTAAAAGACATTTCACGACGGCATATACTCCACAACAAAATGGAGTGGCAGAGCGGATGAACAGAACATTGTTAGAAAGAACGAGAGCAATGTTGAGAACTGCGGGGTTAGCTAAATCATTTTGGGCTGAAGCAGTCAAAACCGCCTGTTATGTGATCAACCGGTCACCATCAACCGCGATTGATCTGAAGACGCCGATGGAGATGTGGACAGGGAAGCCAGCTGATTATTCTCACTTACATGTCTTTGGAAGTCCTGTGTACGTTATGTACAATGCCCGGGAAACATCAAAGCTGGATTCAAAATCCAGAAAATGCATTTTCTTGGGGTATGCTGATGGAATCAAGGGGTACCGCCTGTGGGATCCCACTGCCCACAAGGTGATAATCAGCAGAGACGTGATATTCACGGAAGGCAAGGTACAAGAAAATGATAGCACTTTCAAAGAGCCAGAAACTACTACGGTTGAAGTTGAAGTTGAAAATAGAGAAGAACAAGAAGTCTGGGATTCTTCTGAAGCAGTACCGGAGCATGAAGAAGGAGAACAAGCTGAGTTTACAGTTCCTGAAATCAGACGATCAACTCGGGAGAGGAAAGAACCAGCTTGGCACTCTGAGTACATTATGGAGAGCAATGTTGCATACTGTCTACTGACGGAGGATGGAGAGCCATCAACTTTTCATGAGGCTTTAAATAGCCAAGAAGTTTCACAGTGGATGGAAGCTATGCAGGAAGAAATTGAGGCTCTTCATAAAAACAAGACATGGGATCTTGTTTTGCTACCACAAGGAAGGAAAGCCATTGGAAATAAATGGGTCTACAAGATCAAACGTGATGGAAATGACCAAGTGGAGCGGTATCGTGCTAGACTGGTGGTAAAGGGATATGCTCAGAAAGAAGACATTGACTTCAACGAAATATTCTCTCCTGTTGTTCGACTCACGACAGTTCGAGTATTATTGGCGATGTGTGCTACATTAGACTTGCACCTGGAGCAGTTAGATGTGAAAACTGCATTTCTTCATGGTGAGCTTGAAGAAGAAATTTATATGCTCCAACCAGAAGGTTTTAAAGAAAAAGGAAAAGAGAACTTGGTTTGCAGGTTGAACAAATCTCTATACGGTCTCAAACAGGCGCCGAGGTGTTGGTATAAGAGATTTGATTCCTTCATTATGAGCCTTGGATACAACAGACTTAGTGCAGATCCTTGTGCTTATTGCAAGAGATTTGGTGATGGTAATTTCATTATCTTGCTGTTGTATGTTGACGACATGTTGGTAGCAGGCCCCAACAAAGATTGTCTTAAAGATTTGAAGGCACAGTTGGCTAGGGAGTTTGAAATGAAGGACTTGGGAGCCGCAAACAAGATTCTAGGGATGCAAATTCACCGAGACAGAAATAATAGGAAGATTTGGCTTAGTCAGAAGAACTACTTGAAGAAAATCTTGCGACGCTTCAATATGCAAGATTGTAAGCCAATTTCAACCCCTCTTCTTATTAATTTCAAGTTATCCTCAAGTATGAGTCCTAGCAGTGAAGCAGAGAGGATGGAGATGTCTCGAGTACCGTATGCATCAGCAGTGGGTAGCCTAATGTTTGCTATGATCTGTACAAGACCAGACATTGCACAAGCAGTGGGAGCGGTCAGTCGATATATGGCAAATCCTGGTAGAGAGCATTGGAATATGGTGAAGAGGATCCTAAGATATGTCAAGGGTACCTCAAATGTTGCATTATGCTATGGAGGATCAGAATTTAATGTTAGAGGCTATGTAGATTCAGATTATGCAGGTGATCCTGATAAAAGCAAGTCCACCACTGGATATGTGTTTACTCTTGCTGGAGGAGCTGTAAGCTGGGGTTCAAAACTGCAGTCTATCGTGGCTACTTCTACGACGGAAGCAGAATATGTGGCGGCTACACAAGCTAGCAAAGAGGCAATATGGTTGCAAATGTTAATGGAAGAACTCGGACACAAACAAGAGAAGATTTCTCTATTTTGTGATAGTCAGAGTGCTTTGCACTTAGCAAAGAATCCAGCATTTCATTCAAGGACAAAACATATTAGAGTACAATATCACTTTGTACGAGAGAAGGTGGAAGAAGGAAGTGTGGATATCCAGAAGATCCATACGGAGGACAACCTAGCGGATATGTTCACAAAGCCGATCAACACTGATAAGTTCACATGGAGCCGATCCTCTATCGGCCTAGCAGAAGCATAAGCAGCATGAGAATGGCAAGTGTGGGAAGGATGGCATGTTACAACAAAAGTGACTTTAAGTGGGAGAAATGTGGAAAATAAAGACATTTTTGTTGAATTTGGTAAGCCACCATTAGCCAACAATTTAGTCTATGTTCACACCTATTTGGTAAGCCACCATTAGCCTACAATCTAATCTATGTTCACACCTATTTTTCTTCCATCCATTGTTGATTTTTTGTCCAAACTTTCCCTATAAATAGAGGGCAAAACCTCAATGGAAAATGCACCAAGTAGAGAGGAAAATAGAGAGTGAAAATAGTAGAGAGAAACATTTGTGAGTAGAGAGAAAATTAGAGAGAAATAAATTGTTTTCTCCTAAGTATTTTCCTACCTTGTTTTCTCCTATTACAAGAGAGGTTAAATATTGTTATCTCCTTGTATTTAGAGAGAAGGTTGTTGTAATTCTCCTACTATAGTGAAATCCTCCTATACTTGCCCGTGGACGTAGCCATTATTGGTGAACCACGTAAATACTTGTGTTCCATTTTAACCGCATTTTCTCAATTCCACTATACTTGTTGACCAACGTGATCCACGCCTTTCCTAACAGGAGACTAATACACATTTATATGTATCAACAAGAAACAACCAAGAGAGTTAAGGTCCAAGCAATGTTCAAAAAATATGAAAATCCAGCCCCATATTTTAGACTTGAATATTAAAAGTTGTAAATGAACAATTAAAAACATGCCACTACCCATTATCCAATAATCTTAAATCAAAGTAAAAAGAAATCTGAATTTCAATTAAAATTCCAAATTTAGACCTAAGGTCTAAATCTAAATTTAGACACATATGTATATCTATGCATTACCCGAAATTTCCATTACCAAATTTGAAATCTGACTATAATCTAAATCTAAAAATATATAAACTATACATACATATACACGTCAATACATACATATACACAATCATATATACATAATCGTGTTTGCGTCGCGGTTCATGTGTGCTCTATGTGTGTGTGTGTGTGTGTGTCTCGCGGTTCATGGTGTGGTAAGTTATGCGTGAGGGAGGAGGGACATGATATTTTACATATTCATATTTTAAGTATTATTTCATTTAAAATTTAAATAAAAGATCGATGACTATTTGTTCCCTGTCCTCACCTTAATTCTCCTACGGGCAAGGCAAGATGACGCAGTCGGAGTGGATATTTTGTCATTTCTAATCATAGAACATAAATTCATTTTGAGAAAATTAAGTGCATTAATCATCACTCGAAAATACTCAGCCATTTAAAGTAGGAACGGTGGTGGTTTTGTTTGGGATTCTTTGCCCAGAGAAACTCAAACACGCAACAGAATTAACCACCACAGAGCTAAAGATTCATGTGGGCCCCTTTTTAATGAATCACAACACAACTGTCTCCATCCAAACATCCCCTTAAAAGATATATTTCCACAATTTAAAAAAATTCTTCTAAAAACAAAAATAATTCCTTGATTTTTCTTCCTCTCAGAAAAATGAAAGCTCTATGCCCAAATCTCGATCTCAAGCCAGCATCGCTGTCTCCGGTTCCTAAATCTTTCACAGAACCCACTTCAAAACTATTCTTTTCGGTTTTAAATTGTCGAAAAACCCAGAAATTTCGAGTAAAATTAACACAGGCTGTGACTGAAAGAAAATCTTGTGGACAGTCCAATTATGGGTGTAATGAAAATTTGGTTAAATGGGTTGGAAGAGGCGTTCTTGGTTTTGCTGCTGCGGTTTCTTTGTTTTCTGATTCTCCGGCTTTCGCCGAATCCCTGACTGTGGCATTCCCTGTTTCTCACACAATTGAGGTAATCAAATTTTGTAAACTTTAAATTTATTCCAGCGTTATTGATGAGAAAAACTGGAAATAAATTCTTTGCGATATGGTGTTGAAATTTGATTATAGATTGAGTGTGTGTTTGGTAGGAGTTTTAAAAGAAAGCATAAAGCACTTTTAGTAAAAAATATAGGTATTTGGCTGTAATTGAAAAATTACTTTTTGAGTGGATAAACAGTTTTTTAAAACTATTTTAGAGGAGCTCAAATTGCAGTTTCTCAAAAAAATATTTTTATAAAACATTAAAATATTTAATGTCTTATTATGAAATCTATTTAAAATATATAAATATTTCATAATTCGTATTAAAATATTATATTTTATTGATAAATAAAAATTATATTTTATTAATTTGAAATATGTTGAAAATATATTATTTTTCATAACTCGTATTGAAATATTGTATTTTATTGATTAATATGAAATTATATTTTATTAATTAATAAAATATGAAATTTATTGACAAAATATTTTTTCTTGTAATTCTTATGGAAAATCTATTGAAATATTACAATTCATTAATTAATAAAATATGAAATCTTCTGAAAATAAATTGAAAATATATTTTTTTTTTCATAATTAATTAATAAAAATATGGAATATATTGAAAATAGTGAAATATTATGTTTTATGAATTAATTAAATGTTTTTTTTAATAAAAATTGCAACATTGTAGTGAACTTGTTTAATTTTTAGTTAATTACGAGATATAATTTAAGTGATAGTTTATAAAAAAAAAAACTTGTATAGTTATATGTATTATCAAACAATCAATTTAATGTTAATAGTATTTTCTGGAGTGACAATCAAACAGTCAACTACTTTTTGTTAACAGCGATTTTAACGAAAATGTTCTACTAATAAAAGCTTTACTGTAAAAAGCTCTATTCACAAAAGTTGTGCCAAACTAGCTCCAAGTCTATCAGAGCATTTTAAGATAATTAGGTAAAGCTGAAAAAGATGATTAATCTAAATTGGAAAAAGGTAAGTTTGGAGAAAGTTAAAACTTACGGTTAATTATTTTGAATGATTACTGAATTATACAAAATGTTACTACCTAATAACTTAACTTAGAATTTACTGAAGTAGACCGTGTTACCCGTCCATCAATCAAGTCGACATCATTTGTTGAATTTAATAGATTTTGTGTCGAATGAATTTCCTACGTGGACCTCTCAAACATCCATCCAAATCAACTTAAGTATAGTTAACTACTTGAATGGTCACTAAACTATACAAAGTGTTATACTAAATCACTGAACTTAGAATTTCATCTCAATCATCACTGAACTATACAAAGAGTTACTACTAAATCACTGAACTTAGAATTATAACTTAATGGTCAATGAGCTATACAAAATGTTACTATTTAATAATTGAACTTAGAATTGTAACTCAATGGTCACTAAACTATGCACTGTGTTATCCATCTATTACTCAAGTCAACATCATTTGTTAAACCTAACGGATCTTCAATGTGTCAAACGAATTTTCTATGTGGACCGCATCTAATATCCACCCAAATCCATGTAAGCTAGGCGTGTTTGCAAATAAGTTGACATGCATTTATGAAATACCATTTTTTGTGATATGGTGTTTAAATTTGATTAAAGATTGAGTCAGAGCATGTTTAGGTAAGCTTAAAGGTTAGATTTAAATTGAAAAAAAAAAAAAAAAAAACATAATGTTTATTTGAATGATAGGCTAGCCTGACATGGTTTTCGCAGGTGAACACCGTCCAGAGAACTCTTGTGGAAGCATGGGGATTGATTAGAGAGACCTTCATAGATCCAACATTTAATCATCAAGGTCCTAATCAATTTCCCCTTTTTTGTTTACTTTTAAATTCCATATCCAAGAAGAATCTACAAAACGAGGTTTCAAGCATTTATTTATTTTTTGATTCTTGAAATGAAATGAGAACCACATTAATTACTTCTGAAACAATAAATCATATTTCATCCTGAAAATTTCAGTTAGCATATAACCTTGATTTTAATTATGTAATGAGTTAGTTCAAGTCCAAATTTTCTTCGCCTTTTAAGTTTAATTCATTGATTAAAAAGAATATAAGTAGGTACTTCCGACCAAACAATTTTCCCGACATCCCTAGAGAAATATGATTTTATTTATACATTTATTTATAGATTGGGACTTGAAACTACAACAAACAATGGTGGAAATGTTTCCCCTTAGATCAGAAGATGCAGCTTATAGCAAGGTTAAGGGAATGCTTTCAACTCTTGGTGACCCTTTTACACGGATTATAAGTCCTAAGGTATTGAATACTTTCTGTTTTACTCCAATTTTTATGTCGGTTTATATGCTTGTAGACGCTTTGTGAATTTCATCTTTTCAGCTAATATCAGTTGAACTTCATTTTTTGTTTTGATTTAAAATTCTCTTTTAATGACATCTAATTAAAAATGATTGTTACATGCAGGAATATCAAAGTTTTAGAATAGGAAGTGACGGAAATTTGCAAGGGGTTGGTCTCTTCATCAATGTTGAGCCAAAGACTGGACACTTGGTTGGTAAACAAATGCATATATTAATTAAGTTGACTTGTACACATTTCTCCAATTCATCTCTGTAAAATTAAATGGTTATTTGTTCCTAGAAAAAGCTGTGGATAAATGAGTTCATCTTATGTCTTTTCTGTGTAGTGCTAGATTTTTCAATTCTAAAACAGTTTCTGTGAATGATTAAATTCATGTACTTTTCACTGAATTTAATTTCTAAAAAACTGGCGATTACAATCTATGCATTTTTATGTGGTTCATGTCGGCACTAAGCTTTCTGGTTATTTCATTTCAGGTTGTCTTGTTATGCATACAGAATAGCCCTGCTGCACGTGCTGGTATACATGAAGGAGACGAGTTACTTGAAATAAACGGTACTGGCAATATCTGAACTTGATTGTCAAATACTTGGATAAAAAAAATATCAATTACCAGTATTCAAAATACTAAAACTTGGAGTAAATGTGAATTTTGTTTTGAGGGGCATTAGGTGAAATATTAGATGGAGTGGCTAGCGAAGCAGCAGCACAGAAGCTCAGAGGACGTGTTGGAACAACGGTGACGTTAAAAGTTAACAGTGTGAGCATTTTACCTTCTTACTTGCATGCGATTTCATTATAGCTCTACATTTGATAAAATTGCAACTTTACCTGAATGCTAATTTCATTATCAATTACTATGTTCATTTTTTTTGCCCAAAAACTTTATTTTGCAGGTTGACAACTTGGGAAGTTCTTGTATCAGAGAGGTATAAATCCCAACTCACGTTGTTTAGTTGTTCTTACATTCAATCTTAAGAATGTCCTATAGTAGGTATATATATGATAAGAATAAGAGATTCTTCATGACTCCAAGTTATTATACTAACTTGGCTAATGCTCGTTTTTAAGGTAAAACTACCCCGTGAAGTCATTAAGCTTTCATCGGTTTCTAGTGCCATCATTCCCCATAGAGCACCCGATGGCCATCTATCAAAGACCGGATATGTAAAGTTGGCAACCTTCTCTCAGGTACTCAGTTGATATCCAATCTTCCTGATCACTTCTTTTTCATTTTGAATCCTCCATTAAATCATTAAGACACAATTATTTTGTGAATCATCCGTAAAGAAATAACACTTTGTGTTAGTAACAGAGTGCTGCCACGGAGATGGAAAACACGATTCATGAAATGGAAAATCAGGGCGTGCAATCATATATCCTGGATCTGCGAAACAACCCAGTTAGTCCCTATCCTCCTCCTTTAAATCATGTTATTTTTTTGTCCAGATTTGAACTGTTGTAATGCTTACTTTCCTCCTTGCAACGTTGCAGGGTGGTTTGGTGAAAGCAGGACTTGATGTTGCCCAGATTTGGCTAGATGGAAATGAAATTCTAGTCAACACCATTGATAGAAACGGGGATATGCTACCTATTAGCATGATAGACGGGCATGCCATAACGCATGATCCACTTGTTGTTCTTGTAAGTTTCATACTTTTGCACGCTTTGATGATCCTTGTATGAATTAAACTGTCAGTTTTCTTTGCCTAACAGGTAAATGAAGGGAGTGCAAGTGCTAGTGAGATTCTTGCAGGAGCACTCCATGACAACGGCCGAGCAGTTCTTGTGGGACGTAGAACTTTTGGGAAAGGAAAAATACAGGTTTTGAAAATATCTGTATAGGGACTTATTTTCCTTGTTTATTCGAATTGGGTTCCACTTTATTGTTCATTTTGTTCTCCAATTATTTCCTAAAAAACTCGTAAAAATGTTACGTGCAGAGTGTGACAGAACTACATGATGGATCGGCCCTTTTCATAACTGTGGCAAAGTATTTGTCTCCAGCACTTCATGATATCGACCAGGTTGGCATAGCCCCAGATGTACAATGCACGGCTGATTTTCTCAATTCGCCCAAAGACTCCTTCAAGGATGGGAGTTCAGATTCATCCTTGGCAAGTGATTCATGTATCCTTGTAGCAGAGCATCAACTAGACATTCAAGAATCCAAAGGCTCAGCTTCTTGACATGTGATTATGCATGGTGTTCAGCGCTGTACCTTTCTTATATTTAACTAGTTCTACCACCCGTGTGATGCATGGTATTAGATATAAAAAATAATATTATATTACAATAACTAATCATAACAATCATAAGATTACAACATAAATAGTGTATAATTAACAATCTTCCAAATTTATTCTTAATAGATTATCTCAATCTACTTCATCATTGTAGACTTGATATTTGTTTCCAAAATTAATGGATTCTTCCATGGCCTATTAGCAATGGAAAATGAAAATATACAATTTAGCGCAATCTTAAAACCCATTCTTACAAATTTCATCTCTCTTCTAACTTATTTTCTACCACATATTGTCCGAATAAAATAATTTTACACGTAAATCCAAAAAAAATCCTACTATTTAATCATTCTCTAAAAAATCACAACTATAAATTCTATTTTCCCAAAATATAAAAATTTATCAAACCCTTAATATAATTTTGAAGACAATTTCTACACTAAACATAGATATTAAATGTAACGTGTGAAGCCAACATGTATAAACAAACATTCAAAAATCATGCTTTCCAATGGTAATCTAAGAGGAGAGAAGATTGTGGGAAAAAAAAAAAATCATACTTCAATATTGATCAAGGCACCATTCAGTGACATTAGAGACTTGCCAGAAGGAATCATTCTCTAGTTTGCAATAACAATATGTAAATATGGCTCTCTTATGGATAGACTATAAAACCAAAATTACAAAAAACATTTATATAATTCAAAGTACATCCCGTAAAGGTCTACATTGTATAAAAGCTAAGGTTGAAATTCAATAAGTCAGTATATACTACAATTTAAGAATATCAAGTTAATAACAATATAAATGAAAGATAAAAAGGTAAAATTTTATTCCCAAAAAAAAAAAAAAAAGTTAGAACACCACACCACTTGCCTGCAAAATAAAATCATTTGCATTGTTATTTCCTTCTTTGATATTAAATTTTGCAGTTCTAGATTTGGCTTTTAAAACAACATCGGCATATAAATCTCCTAGGAGAATAATTTAAAGTCATAGAAATCACAAAAACACATAATAGATCATGCTCTAAGAGCAGCTTGAGGTGAAAAGATCAGCTATACCATACCTAAGCTGATGGAGACTCTTATCTCATTTGAAAAATCTCATGGAAATCAATTAATGAATTTCTATATGGAAAGTCATTGTGGCTGGACTAAAATCTTCATGGAAATCAATTCAATGCAATGAATTATTCTTGAATTTTTTAAACAATTTATAGATGGCAAAGCATTTATGTTGTCATGACTCACATCCAATACTTGTTTCAAATATAGCATAAATTAATTATCTAAGATAGTAAAAGGATTCTTAGTAAAAGTTGTTTTCAAACCTCAAATAGAAGAACGCCAAGACTATAGATATTTGATGCAAAAGTCCAGCCCCTCTCACTATAGATATTTATCTTCCTCACGCTGTTACTTTGTCCTCCCCTCATACTAATTGAACTTCCCTAAGAATTCCTAGAACACAAACAATAGACAAAGTCACTACATAAACATCATAAATTAATAATTAATCAATAACCCAAAGCTTTACAACTGTAGCTCAAATTACATGTTGATTCCACATTTTTTTTTTTTTTTTTGTATCAATATTCTCCCCATTCTCAAATTAGAGAATTTAATTAAGATAATCAAACATGAATACCTCCAAATGCCACAGAAATTGGATCATTATGCCCCCCCCCCCCCCTAAAAAAGTTTCGGGGGATTTTACAAAAGAAATGTCCCTATCATATGCTTCTCCAAGCCCGTCTCTGTGAATTCAAATCAAGGAACAATAAGAACAGTGGTAGTGTTGTGATAACATGATAGTAAACTGTTTAAAATAGAAAGAATTGTTACTTTAATGTTAATCATTCATGAAGTTCCCTTTCAAAAATTATTAATATTCTAATGCCAAACATAGACTTCGGGCCCTTGAATTTAGCTTCCCAGTAAACTTTCAAGGAAGCAAATATGACAAAATCCTAGTTGAACCTCTATAAATTATCAATGCATGGCCATTCACGCACAAGTAGGTTAAATATTTCACTAATGCACTTAAGGGCATGCTAATCTAAGATGTTACAGCATCGCGCTTTTCAAACTCTAACAGTTATATGTGTTTACCTCTCATCGATTAGAAAACCGTACTTCTTCACAGGTTTCAAGAACTTTTACTTTGTCTACCCAATTGCTGATAACTTCATCGAGAAAAGCTTATGTTTGTGCAGACAAATTCCCCTCCCCATAACCCCCATCATTCTTAATCATACCCACCATATTCACTCTCAGGTCGTTTCCAAAAAAAAAAAAAAAAATAGAACCAAATTCATTCCCTCTTCGATAGTACTGGGTGATCATATTTCATAGAGTGCTCATAAGGACTGTCATAAACTTGTGGAGGTATATATAGATGATTAAACACTAACATTATATTAATAAAAAAAGAAAGGAAAAATAGAACGGGCATGTGAGTCAAGAAGGCAATTTCTATTTTCTGTATTTTCTCCATCAACATAATATATCTGAGAATAGGCATGTAAGTCAAGAAGATTTATATTCATAAAAAATAAAATCTCTCCCAAAAATTGAAATTTCTGTATTGAGATTCCAAAAGGATTCGAGAGATAAGCTTCCATTCAAAATAAATAAATAAATAAATAATGATGTAACAAATTTCATGGGTAAACAAAGATTTTGAATGCCTCATGAAATGCTTGAATGCAGCACAAGCATGCGCAGAGAAAAGCATAGTAGTAAAAATCATTTTGCAGGCCCGATAAAATCATTTTCAAGTCACTGCAAGTTGTTGCAAGTTTGGATGGGTTGGAAAAACGAAAATGGTGACAAATTGCCCAAAAGAATTAAAAAAAAAAAAAAAAAACCCAAGAGTAAGTCTAGTAAATAGAATATAAGTAGAAATCAAATTTCCCAGTACTCCTTTTGTGACGTTTACCAAAACAATCGCAAAACAACCATATGAATTTCTTCAATCTAACCATCATTATCCCATTCACTTGCCCGGGAAAAAGCTATCATTTACGAAATAAGGTTAAGTTATCGGGAAAAAACATAACCAATAACCCATATGAGAAATAAGTCATCGATCGAATCCAAGCACCCCAAAGTCCAAAGAGAAAAATCAAGAATCATGTGAGTCGAGAAAGAATCCATATTAGGAGAATCCATATTAGGGCAATACCTGAACATACTGCCTCAGGAGAGTAGTCTCATGCTCTATCTTGCTCTTTATCTTGGCACAGTACTGGCAGAATGACTGGAACTGGTAAGCAAATTCATCCACCAAGTCCCACACCCTCTGGTTTGGCAATTGCATATTGACCACCCCAATTTAACACAACCTAACATCATTAAGAAATAAGTGTCACTCATATTGAACATTCATCCATACAAAATAATAGGAAAATTGTTACTCAAAAGGCCACCAAATAAGGACACCAGCAACTAATCTCAGATAAATGGAATTTTGTACACCACATGTATCAACACTATTACGTGCAATGGGACCAAATTAGTAAACTTTTAACGTTTCATTTTCCAAATGAAATCCCTTCAATGCGAGACAGTGTTTCCTTTGAGGAATACAAAGTCTTAGTTCTTTAACTGACCTTCTAATTGCAGCTTAGCCAATTGCTATAGCAAGCTTTGAGCATGACCCCTAGATACATGCTATTAGTTATGCTCAACCATGGGGGATAATAGTGGATCAATCATCCCATATTTTAAAATTGGTCGAATAAGTTAATGCAACAGATCAAACAAAAATTTATATTATTATTGACAAAAATTTACAGTTTCATTATCCCCTAGTATTTATCAACACTTTACAATGGAAATTTAAATAAGTAAAAAATATTCATGTACCGATTTGATTGGGGAAAACCCATATCCCATGGCCAGTTTCTTCTCAAAGTCATAAACCACCTCAAACCCCTGCTGCTAGTAACTCCCCAAGAGCCTAGTCGGCCTGCAAAAACTCTCTTCATCCTCCACAAGACCACAAGCATTTAAATGACTGGTGCCATCTTGCTGCCACAAACTCAAAACGATGAGCAAAAATGTGCAAATATAAGGATTTTAACTTAAAAATATCTTAGATTTAAGATAATATGGAACAACAAACTTCTGTACCTTCAATGCGTTTCATCAAATGTAAGGGGAAAAAAAAAATTTCTGCATTTTTCAATTGTGTAGGAAAAAAATTGTGAAATGCAGATAGGAAACGTGTCTGAGGGAAGAAATCGAAGTGATTTGAATAACATTACATGACCTCCCATGAGATTGACAAACCCGAGATCATAAGATAAGTAAAGGGATTGGAAATTCTGCGATGCCACAAAGAAAGACTCAGCTCTGCTCATACATTCAACTTTGCAAGACTCAAATGCAAGAAATTTAAAATTTGGAAGTTCTGTTCAACTAATGTGGCTACATTCTGAAATCTAAGCAATTATGTGGATTGAAACCACACCCAAGGTCTCTCACCTGCATAATACATTTGGGAAAAGAGGAATTCTATGATTTTATAAGCACCAGAGCAATATCCTAAAATAATCTTATAATTCACCAATTAATAGCCCATATTTTCTTCATTCAAATGCAGATATTTATTTGCAGGGAGAAAGTACGGTATTTATTCCATCAGACAAAGGAAGAAAATAAAGTACTCCACATTATTCTACACTATTCAATGAGAATCGACTAACCTCACTACAACTACAGCACCAAGAGCTTGAATCCCATCGACTAACCTCACTACAACTGCAGGCGGTGGTGATGGCTTTTTTGCAACATAGGTCATGCGATTTTCTTGTTTTCACCCCCACTGCTTCCTTCGTGAAGTAGTGTCTAAGTGATGGTTCGACCTGGAGTTCAACTGCAGAGATGGAAGATTACCCGACCTCAATTCCATAAGAATAAAAAAAAAAAAAACTGAAAACCCGAAGCCAAAACTTACCCAAATAGACTCTTTAAGCCGTCGAAAAAAATTTGCGGTGTCGTGCCCAGAAGAAACTGCGTCACTCTCTACTGGGCTCTCAATAATGGAGTCCAAAGAGACTTTTTCAGCCGCTGGAAAGTTGTGACGGCGGTGGGTCCTCTCAGTTTAACAGCAGCGGTGACATAAGCGAAGCAACTTCTTAAGGATTCTTCATCGTCATCGGAGTCAGTGGCATCTCCATCGGTCAGTATGGTCTGACCGCCTTATGCCGGAGCTTTCCGGTGATCGATCAAGATGTTGTGGTTTTTTTGAAAAAAAACGAAGGAAGAGAGGTTTGGGGATTTTTGCTGTCGAAGGAGGAAGGAGAGTTTGGGGAGAGAGAGACTGAGAGTGGTTGGATTTGAAGTCAGATTTGTTCTCACGATAGGGGTCTAGTCCAGGCTTTTCTTCCGTATAAGTTCAAATTTCAAATTTGGTCTGATTTTTTGGGTGGGACCTATATCAATCCTCTTATCCAGTAAAAATAAAAAAAAATTCCATGCAAGCAACTTTCCATAGGCGGGAAAAATTTGGAGGGAACATATATCTACTATCCTCCTTTATAATATTAATAAGATAAGATTTAATTTAAAGGTGAAAATGGTAGAAATGATTCATGTTGCGACATGTACTTGTATATATACCGTTGACGTGTACAACTTTCATATAACGTTCGTCTAAAGTTAAAATGGCAAATTTGGTGGGATCTAAAGCATCTAGACATGTAATTGTGTATATATCGTTGTTTGTTGGTTTGTCCGTTTATGGTGCAATTTAACCTTACGCGTGGCTGCGTTATGGGCATTAGATTTGTAGTTTTTTTGTGTTATAAAAGGAACCTTTGTTAGAAAATTTATTCACAGATAAATTATTTATCCAGGATCCAAAATCATCATGCTGAATTATCAAGAATTAAACAACTGAAGCGGAAGCGTACCTTAATCAAACATGATTCACGAAGAACGATTCGGTTGGTTGGATATTCCAAATCAATACGTAGTCCTAATTTTCTCTCTGATGATGGGATGTCAGACAGAATGAACAGTACGTACGATTCAGAGACCATAACCGACTTTATATACTAAATTTTCAGTTAACCTAATTCGACCCATCATGAATTAGGTAATGGCCTGGTATCTACACATAAAAGCCCATACATTAATTAGATGCATTAAAGCCCAATATACCAAATCCTTATTAGATCACTTTAAATGGGCTTAACCAAAATTGATAGTCTTTTATTCAATACACAATAATTCACATATAAGCCCACATGATTGATTAAAATCCTTACAATCTCCCACTTGGGCTATATGTGTAACCTTACAATTGTGTATCAATCATAACCTTATGAGTACTCAGAATTTTGATATCATTACTGAATGCATCTCCAGACAATCCGGTCCATCAATTATATCAACATAGGATCAAAGCGGCTTTCGCTACATTAATCGTAACTAAACTTATCAATGGTCACGTATATCGACATAACTGAATGACATGGATCAAGTATGGATGTGTAGCATGTAAATTACATGTAATGTGATCTTCAACATGCCTATTTCCAACTGGTCCGACTTAAGTGAGATCATCCTTAAACAAGTTCAGAGATAATAAACCTGAAACTTTACAGCTGTAAATAACTTTAACTTTAAACTGTATCCGAAAGGACAATAAATGTGTCTAATGCACCCAAAATACAAACTCCCACTGAAACCGAATATCGTTAAGACATACAACACCCATATGAGTAATGTACTCATGAAAGACCTTGGGTTGTAATACTTTAGTAAGCGGATCCGCAATTATGGAGTTTGTCCCAATGTGCTCTTATTGACACATGTCCACTCTGAACTATATCCTTCACAACCAGGAACTTATGTCAATGTATTTTGACTTAGTTGAGCTCCTGTTGTTACTGGAATATAAATCTGCTGAGTTATTGTCACAATATAACTTTAGTGGTCTTTCTTTACCGTACAGAATACGCAGCCCAGTGACAAAATTTTGCAGCTATATTCCATAATTAGATGCCCCCAAAATTGCTACAACTGTACTGCCAAGTGAAAGAAGTTAAAGTGTCTGTTAAGCACTCCATCCGGAAATAGCTCCTCCAACTAGCAGATAGATGTAGCCTGATGTGGATCTTCTACTGTTTTGGCATCTAGTAAAAATCGGAATCATAATACCATATGATCTCCAACTGATCCGATTTTATGTATATGAGCATGTAGTCTTTTGTTCTCTTTAAATACCTTATAACCCATGTTTGGCTGCTTTCCAAATGATCCATCCCAGGGTTACTTAAATATCTCCTTAGTATCCCAATAACGTATGCAATATCCGAACGCATACAAATTTGAGTATATATCAGATTCCCTATAGCTTAACTATATGGGAGCCTCTGCATTTCTTTAACTTCAAGATAACTTTTCGGGCATTATTTGAGACTAAATTTGTCTCCCTTAGCGATAGGGTTGTCCCCTGATTTACTTTCTTGCATGCCAAACCTCTTAAGTACTTTATCGATATAGCCCTTTTGTGACAATTCAAGAATACCCCGAGAACAATCCCGGTGTATCTGAATTCCTAATACAAAAGAGACGTCACCAAGATTTTTAATCTCAAAATTCCTTGACAAAAAATCTCATAATTTTATGTGACATACCTATATGATTAGTGGCAAGCAATAATCAACATATAAAACCAGGACAATATACTTACTCCCACTGAACTTGTAATACATACAATCATCAACAACATTAATCTCAAAACCAAATGAGATAATTGCTTGATGAAATTTGTATTACCCTTAACGGGAAGCTGGCTTGAGTACACAATGAATTTCTTTAATTTGCAAACCATTTTCTTTGGGTCTACTGACACAAAGTTTACTGATTGCACCATATAGATCGTCCCATCAATGTCACCATTGAGAAACGCCACCTTAGTATCCATTTGATGTAACTCGAGGTCAAAATGTGCAACAACCTAACTTTCCTGAAAGAGTCTTTCATTGAAACCGAAGAGAAAGTCTCTTTATAATCAATGCCATCATTCTGTGTAAAGCCCTTAGATACAAGACGAACCTTATATCTTTCCACATTACCTTTAGAATCCCCCTTGGTTTAAAAATCCATTTAAGACCAATGGGCTTCGTACCTTCCGGTAATAGGAAAAGACCCAAAACGTTATTGTCTTGCATATGCTTATACTCCTTATTTATGACATCAATCCACTTTTAAGAGTTAGAACCCTGCATGGCCTGATGGAATTGATTGGACCATCTTCCATCATTCCATTATTTTCCTTATATTCTTGGAAAAATACTATTTAAATTATCCTGAATAGCATTTTTTTTCCTTTCTCTCGTAGATCTCCTTAATGGCTTTAGTTATTGAGGTTGTTGAGTTTGTACTTCTGAAATTTACCTTATTTTGGATGGGAGGTTCTTCAACATTGTCTAGTTGAGTTCCGGATATGCTTCTTGATCAATGACATGTATAGAAACATGCACATTGTCAAAAGCAATAATAGGAATCGAAACCGATCCTTCCTCAACTTCTTCCTTAAAGACAATATCTCTAACCTTATTTCTCCCCCCAAACTCAACATCCTCAAAAATGTTGCAGTTCCCGTTTCAAAAGTTGACTTAAGTGTGGGATCATAAAATTAATAGCCCCTTAAACGCTTTATTTTCTTTATTTGTTTTCTTGCCCTTATCTTTAGAGGTGTTTGCCAAGTGAACACTTTCAGTTCTGTCCTACTTCAACTTTTCTTCCTCTTGCACACAAAATAGAATGAGCTCATTTAGAGTTCATTTCTCCCTTTAACAGTTATAACTGTCCTTAAATTGACTGAATTGTGCAAGAAGCTTGCACACTATGAAATGAGCTCATTGAGAGTCCATTTCTATTTTGACAGTTATAACTAACCTTAAATTGACTGAATTGTGCAGGAAGCGACATCAATACCAAATGCACGAGAAAGTCATTAGACAAGTCGAGTTTTAGTTCCTTAAGTTTTGAAGCAGCGTGAGACATCTACATGATGTACTCCCTTATTTTCCCATTGCCTTTATACTTTATTGAAATCAAGCTTTGCATAAGCGTTCTTGTTTCAGCCTTATCGTTTTTCGCAAAACGTTTCTTAATTTCGGTAAGGAATTCATTGACATCATTTACCTCCTCAGATAATATGCCACTAAAGGCTTCCGGAATGCCTCACTTAATGATCATGAGACTCACATAATTTAAGCAATCCCACTTCTCAAAGTTCCTCATTTGATTAGATGAACTTTCATCCGTAAGAGGAGCAGGTTGCTCATTAGTACACGGTCTAGATCCATGCAGCTAACGAAAAGTTAATGTTCTTGTTTTGATCCTTGAAGTTTGTTCCATAAACACAGGGATTGAATTTGAGCTTGTAGATATACTACTAGCAGAATTTGAAACCGAATAGAGAACACTTTAACAGAATAGCTCACATAAATACCTTATTATGCAAATCATATTTTCAAATAATGGTAGGGCCCATCACAAGATACCTAGCACAACATCAATATTTAGTCTTTGGACAGAAATATTGACTTGTAAGTGGTACTCTTGGTGTAGTAATCAAACACTGACAGTAAGACATGTCAATCAATAAACCTTTCTTTGGACCGATTTATTGATCACACGTAAAACCAAATAACCGTCACGTATTTATCACCACAAGTTCATGTGAAATTCGGGTCAAATATTGACCTTCCTTTGGGCCGATCAATATCCGCATGAAATAACACACAAACGCCTAATTTTCCCTTGGTGTAGTGATCAAACACTGGCAATAGGACATGTTAACCAATAAACCTTTCTTTGGACCAATTTATGGGTCACACGTTAAACCAAATAATTGCCACGTGTTTATCACCACAGGTGCATGTGAAATTCGAGCCAAATATTGACCTTCCTTTGGGCCGATCAATATCCGCAATGAATAACACACACAAATACCTTCTAATATTCAAAGTTAATTAATATCCGCAGGAGAGGTTGCTTTGGCAACATGTTGCTTCAACTAACTTACTTTCGAATATTATATCTCTCAAAAGATTCCGATGTACCAAGATTTGAAATTGAAATCCATTGATTCGCATCTATATTTGACTTTAGGATTTGAATTTTAGAATTCAAAACTTTAGAATAAAGCAATCCTTAAGTTGAAAGAGTCAATTGCATTATTCTTAAACTTTAGGTGGCCAATTCTGTAAAATTTTAAGCTTGAAGGGCTTAAATTACAATTTTCCCAAAACTTTATTGGCCAATTTTGAGAAATTCCAAACTTTAGGTCCCAATTTGAACGAAAATCAAACTTTGGAGATCCAAAATAGGAAATTTTCAATCTTTAAAGGTTGATTTTGAAAATTTTCAAACTTTAGGAGCCAATTTAGAAAATTCCCAAACTTTAGGGACTGAATTTAAAAAAAAAAAATCAAACTTTAAGGACCAATTTTAAAAATTTCCAAACTTTAAGGACAAATTTAGAAGATTTCTAAACTTTCGGGACTGAAAATGAGAATTTTCAAACTTTAGGGATTGAATTAGAAAATTTTCAAACTTTAAGGGACCAAATTAGAGAATTTTCAAGCTTTAGGGACCAGTTTTGAAAATTCTCAAACATTAGGGGCTGAATTAGAAAGTTTTCAAACTTCAGGAGCCAAAGTAGGAAGTTATAAATCTTTAGGGACTGAGTTATAAAATCCAGAACTTTAAAAGGCCCAATTTAAATAATTTTATAAATTTAGGGCTGATTTTATAAAATTCCATAACTTTAAAGGCCAACTTAAATAATCTTATAACATTAGGATTAAACATTTAATCTATAACAAAGTAGAGGACCGGAGGAGCAATTAAACATAATTATACAAAATTGCAAAAGAGGCCCTTCCATACTTCTAATTTCCAAGACAAGCCCCTGCCTTAAAATCGATTACAGCAACTAGGGTTTGAACCCTATCCGCCGTGCCTACGCCGCCCCCAAACGCGGCTCCAGCCACCACCGCCTACACCGCCATCGCCGGCGCTGCAGCCCAGACCACAGCGTCGCTGCACGCGACGCTGTAAGCCACGGCCTGCGACGCTGCTAAATCCGCCGCTCGTAACGCCTGTCGTTGGCCGTGGCAGCGGCTCCTTAATCAACCAAAAACAAACCCCAATATACATCTACAGATTCAACCACAAATACCACACCAACCATACATAAATCCCAAATCAAAACCAACAGATTCGATAATCAACACGATAATTGGCTCTGATACCACTTGTTAGAAAATTTATTCACAGATAAATTATTTATCCAGGATCCAAAATCATCATGCTGAATTATCAAGAATTAAACAATTGAAGCGGAAGCGTACCTTAATCAAACATGATTCACGATGAACGATTCTGTTGGTTGGATCTTCCAAATCAATACGTAGTCCTAATTTTCTATCTGATGATGGGATGTAAGACAGAATGAACAGTAGGTACGATTCAGGGACCATAACCGACTTTATATACTGAATTGCAAGTTAACCTAATTCGGCCCATCATGAATTAGGTAATGGCCTGGTATCTACACATAAAAGCCCATACATTAATTAGATGCATTAAAGCCCAATATACCAAATCCTTATTAGATCACTTTAAGTGGGCTTAACCAAAATTGATAGCCTTTTATTCAGTACACAATAATTCACATATAAGCCCACACGATTGATTAAAATCCTTACAACCTTGGCCCTCATTCTCGTGTGTGATGTTTTGGAGATTTCTTCATTTTCTAGGCTTTGGTATCTGGTTCGTCGTCTTCATTTAAACAAAGTCATAGTTCAATCATAATTACAAATTCACCCCACCCACAACACCCAACCACACCCCACCCCACCCCACCCCAACCCAAATTTGGACCATAATTGCTAATATAGTTGCAATCAAGCATTTTTTGTCGCATATTTGTTGGTAAGATTTACTTGTTTTCTTGGTCATAATTAATCAATATTTTGATCACAATTACCTAATAATTGATCACATTTGTGATCAATAAAATTTTGTAACATATAAATCAATCAATGGATCACGTTCAATAGTCATACAAAGTCACAGTTAGTCACAATCATACATATAATTGATCACATTTGCGACTAGAAGGATCACGCAAAGTCACACTTGATGAAAAATCAAATGGCCACATCTCGTACTCATCACAAGTCGCACAAATGTCACAGTTAATCAATGTTTTGGTCACAATTACCTAATAAACTGGTCACATTTGTGACTAGAAGTGTCACACAAAGTCACGATTGACGCAAATGAAACGATCACATTCTGTACTTGGCACAAATCACACGAAATCACAATTATTCAATATTTTGGTCACACTTACCTAGGTCACAATCACTCATAAATGGTCACAGTGACCACGTCCATATTCGTTACAAGTCTCACAAAATTTTCTATATATACATATACATATATTAATTAAATGGTTTGTGCGATATGTTTGTGCGTTTATGTGTGTGAAGAGAAAGAAAATGATTCGCACAATATGTTTGTTGTTTTTTCTTTGTTTAATAATAAGTTATGAGAATGAAAAAAAAAATAATGTAGCGAGTAACTATTTTTCTTATTAATAAAAGTGTTCTTCTCGTGTGATTGTCATCGTCAGCTAAACCACGTTAAAGTTTTGTTTTCTCTTTTGATTCGTTATTTTGTGTTTTGTATTTTCATTGCGTTGGTTGATTTAGGGTGAGAAATTTGATTTTTCTTAACACTTTTATTAGAGTTCAAAGTTCAAAGTCTGGGATAATTGCGAAGATGATGACAAGTTCCAAGTTTGAGGTGGAGCGATTTGACGAGAAGAATTATTTTAATATTTGAAGAAGTATAATTAAAGATGTTCTCATGCAACAAAGACTTTGCAAGGTATGATGTTAGAATGGATGAAAGATGCTAATTGCGAAGAACTGAAAAGTGAAGATAGTACAATAAGAATTACTCTTGCACTTGGGGTAAAATATATTGTTTTGAATGAGAATTCACTTTTAAGTTATGGAAAATGCTATAAGATTTATATATATCTAAGTCTCTAACTAATGGGCTTTATTCGAATAAGCAATTATATGAGTGGAAAATGGATGATGATACTAATGTTAGAGATCACACAAAGTCACATTTGACATTTGTATCATCATAAGTCGCACAAAATTTGCTACTGAATTTGTAATTTTGATTGAATTGTGACTTTATATGACTAGTTGTGACTTTGCGGGCGAGTGGGCGGGATTGAATTAGGATTTTATGTGACTAGTTGTGACTTTGCTAGTAGAGTTTGATAGGTGGGTGTGACGAGGTCTGACGAACTGTGGCTTTGTGGGACCAACTGTGACTTTGTGGGTGGAGTTGGGGTTGAGGTGAATTTTGCAACTAAATTTGTAATTATGATCGAACTTTGACTTTGTGTGGTCAATTATGAATTTGTTGGTGGGGGTAAAGTGGGGTGAATTTTGAGACTAAATATATAATTATGATCGAACTGTGACTTTATATGACCAACTGTGACTTTTTGGGGTTGGTGTTGGTGGTGGATGCGAGAGTGGAGGGTTAAATTTGTATATTTGACCAAATTGTGATTTTGTGTGACTAACTTTGTGGGTGGGTGGGTGGGATGTGTTGGGTTAGGGGTGAGTGGGGTTAGGGGTGGGTGCATGGATGGAAATATTAAGTGTGGATGATATTTTGGTAAAATTATATTACCAATATAGTAGATAATTATTTTTATATAATATTATATTTATGTTGTAAATATCATCTTGTATTAGTAAATGACAATTGTACCCCTGTAACCCTAGTTATAATTACTTTGTATATCCCTTTCTTCCCTTATATATATGGGGGCTTTAGTTCATAATAATACACAAGTTTATTAGTGTCTCTACTTTTCTCTCTTTTTCTCTCTAGTTTATAACACGTTATCAACATGAGTCTCTACCAAATTGAGTTAGAATTTTCTTTTTCAAAATCTCATATACCAAAATATTAGTTAGAAGGAGGTTGCTTCAATTCCAATAATTGTTCCAATACCATCTGCCTCCATATTCTAACCAATAATTTGTACTCGTGTAACAATTGTAACTTGGATGCAAGTCAAGTTCGGCTCCATACTCCATACATTGATTTTTTTTATGTGAGTTTAATGTATATATTATTTTGTGGTTGAATTTTTTTTAAGTTGATAATTCATTATCTTGTTGCTCTCGAAGTAGCACAATAATACATTAATATCCCAAAAGAATATTAATCATAGAATTGATTATTATTCGTTATTGCTTCTTAAGTAGCACAACATTATAATTAATATTTCAGAAGAATATTATTTGCTCCCGAAGAGTATAAATTATAATTTTCAATATTCCAGAAAAATTTTGATTTATTATTCTTGAATAATCAAAATTTTAGAACTATAATTATTCTAGAAGAATAATTTGTTATTGCTCCTGAAGTAGCACAATAAATAATTAATATTCTAGAAGAATATTAATTGCAAAACTGTCTATTATAAATACATATAAGCTGGTTATACAATTTGTAATATCGTTTTAACTATATTGGTTGATGATAAACATATATCTTGTTTAATATAATTTATTACTTCGTATCAATATTTCAGAAGAATATTGATAATTGAATGAATTTCAAATCAATATCTCAGAAGAATATTGCGTTATTATTGTATTTCAATATTCCAGAAGAATATTAATCGTAAATTTGTTTATTATAAATAATTTGTTGTTACTTCTGAAGTAGTACAACATTATAATTAATATCCTAGATAATGTTATTTGCTCCTGAAGGGTAGTTATTTATTATTTTTGAAGAATTGAAATAAGTTCGTCAGCGGAAGAAGACATATATTATTCTAGCACATTAAATTTCATTCTAAAAGTTACTGAAAATTTGTCATTATCTCTTTTTTCCCATATCAATTATGTTTGTCTGTACCATTTGTAACGTACAAGATCAGCCTAAAATCTTGAAATCAAAATCAACAAAGATTGAATTACCATCTTCATGGTTTATTTGTAGTATATCTCTTGATTTATGTTAATCCAATATTCTTGTAATCTTTAGATTTTATCTTTATCTTGTAATCCAAGTAATATCCTGTATATATAATATTACTTTCTCGTGAAGAGCAGTTTATTATAATTTCAATATTCCAAAGGAATATTGACTCAATATTCTTGAAGAAGCATAATTTATATTTTAAACGAATATGGTGTTGGCGTTCTCGAAAAAACACAACCACGTTAGATAAATATTCTAGAATATATTTTATTATCATTTGTGTAGAGTACAGATATTGTTAGTTCGAAAGGTAGAACGAATCATTAATGTCAATATTCCTGAAGAATATTATTTTCTCCCGGAGAGCATAATTTGTCAATATCCCTGAATAATATTGATTTATTATTCTTGATGAATTACAATTTTAGATATATAATTATTCCAGAAGAATAATTTGTTATTTTGTTCCTAATTAACACAATAGATATTAATTATTGTTATAATTGAATGAGCTTCGAATCAATATTCCAGAAGAATATTGCATTATTGCTATGTTTCAATAGTCTAGTATTTTATTGCTCATGTGACAAATATTGTATTCTCGTTCTCAAAGAAATTCAAATTTATTAATAGTCCTGAAGATTATTATGATGTTGAATAATATATTGTTGTGATGATTCCTGAAGAATCATAATTTTATCTCATATGAAATACTATAACGGAATATAATTTGCTCTTGAAGAGCCCAATATTATGAGGTATGTTATTAATTTGATATTCTTGGACAAATTTTGTTGTTACTCCTGAAGAATAACAACTTTATTTTATGATAAATATTCAATTTATTATTTTACTTGTTCACGAATAACATAGTTTCTTTTTCTGTTCAAAGTAAAGGTTTGTATTCTATTAACTTTGAATTTCCATAGAAAGTGGTATAATTATTCGATCTTATCATATCGTTTTGATTATATCAACTTACAATAAACATTTGTTTGAATGTATGTTTTACCTTCAATATTATAGTACAATATTCCAGAAGAATATTGTATCACTATTCTAGAAAAAGAAAAAATCTAAATCAACGTTTCAGAAGAATATTGATCTAAATCGATATTTCAGCAGAATATTGCACATTAAGAATATCTCATTTGAGTTATTTAATAAAATATTCTAGAAGAATATTTCGTTTTTGCTCTTGAAGGAGCAAAATCTTATTTCAGACTACATATTCAAGTCTAATATGTTTATAAGTTGTTGCTCCCGAAGAAGTATAACAATTATAAAATTATATTAACTACTCTTGAAAGAGTATGATATTACAACATTATGGAAGAATATTGACATATTGATTTTGAATGAGTAATAAAACATGCTTTCAAAGTAGCATTTGTTTCGAAGAATATATCATTTGAGTTCATGTTTATCCGTGGAGGAAAACATATAACTAATGTCATAAGGATATTGATTAGTTTGACTACTTGAATGATATATGATTATATAATGCTTAATCATTGAATTATATCTTATATTGAGCCAAAAGTTCAATTTGATTTTATTATTTGGCATGACCAGTTGGACCGTTACTGGATCAATAATGATGCGTAATTAAAATGGATACTCAATGAAGAACCAGAAGATTCTTCAATTCAATTATATATGATGTTTGTTCTCGTTCATGAAATTTAATGACTATCACTAGCTAAAATATGGATTAAATTCCCAATATTTCTGAAAATAATTAGGGTGGTAAATGGGGTCCCATCATTCTCCACGTTGATCATCTAAATATTTTTTGTATCTAATAGATTTGATACATATACTAGATGATTGCATGGTGTTCGCAACTTGAAGTTTGCGAAATTATTGCTCAAATTTTGAATTATGAGCATAATCTTCAGATTATATAATCAAGAATGTGTCTTGATAATGCTAGTGGACATGAATCTCAACATTTTAATAAGTGTTAGTTGAGATGTCGATAAATAGTTTAACATTTTTGCTTGTTAAACACCTCCAATCAATTGAGAACAAAATACTTCCCTTTTTGTTTAGGGAATTCTATTACGCATCATGCCAATATCATAGTTCTCCCTGTTATAATTGGCTTATGGTTAGAGCCTAATTTTTCCATATAATTTTTTAATAGTGCAATTGATCCACCACAATGCACTGATATGGAAAATAAAGAATATTGATAAAAATGCGTTGTTTGAACATATATCCCAAATGGGTGATATTTTACAACGTCGAAAAAAAATGATTGTCAATTTGATTGGAAAATTTTCTTAACATTAGGGGGAAGATTAGTAGCTTAAAATCAAACAAATGTATCATATTATGTTATCTATATCCTCACGATTGATAATACGAACCAGAAGTTCAATTGAAAATACGAACGAAAGTTCAAAAGATAATATAATTACAAGATGCATAAGAGATTAATAAAATATCATGTACTAGCTACAGATGCTCTATCTTATATTGATGTATGTCACATTTGAAGCGTAGCGATAATTAATTCGAATAAAGATCCCCAAATAAATAAAAATATAGCAAATGATTATGATGGTCTTATTGAGGAGGCATTTACTCGTGAGAGAGTATTTATTGATATAATTAATTGTAAATCTCGAGAAGAGGTTCAAGTACTTGAAATATTGAAAAATTAAGATCTCTATAGTTATGTCTTGTGGGGAAAGAAATCAAATTGAGATGATAATTGTGTCGACACACTTTATAAAGCACTTATACAAAAGAAAATTGCAAAGCTAGCCACATCATAATTTGAATGATAGCGAGGGTAATAAAAGAAAATATGTTGAAGAAGATCGACATAAAAATAGTTGGCAAAAGTATACATTCAGGCTAAATTAAACTTATTACAAAACTTGAAGTTTTGAGACATGAAGTCCAAACACATAAAAAGTGTAAAACCAGTAAAATACCTATAGGTATAGTCGTCATACACGACTTGTGGCGCAACGAATGTTTCAAAGATCTAGCACAAATACAATAATTTATTTGCCTGAAAATGCATAATAAGTGCCGATAATTATATGATTATTAGAAATGTATTTAATGAAGAATGATTTACTTTAATTACTAGCTTGCGCTCTTTGATGTACCAATGAGTGATATCAAGATGTATGATCATCAACTCGATATGTTGGGAGTATTCTTTGAAGTACCAATGAGTGGGATTAAAAAGGGTAATCAATACCTCGGTACTTTGGGATTGCGGTGAAATGATTAGAGAAAATCTATTTGAAATATAGGAATCGTTACCTATCTAAAGTTTCACGACTTAAATTTGGTGGTAGCAATTGACAATTGTAAGGTGAAACATATACTATGCCCAAAGTATAAATGGGTCAAGTTATAGCCTAACAATAATCCAGGGTCATTCTTCCTAGGGGTTTTATTGGTATCGTAATATTTGCTAAATTCGAAACTTAAACTATGATTTCAATTGTGTTTAAATGAATAAAAAAGAATATAATTAAATTGCAATGAAAGGAAATTCGAGCGGAGTTATTCTTTCGCTATCAATTGGGCTTTCTAAATAAGATTAGTGTGAATTTTCTTGATATCGATAAGATTTAAACACGTTAGTAAGAAAATTAGTCAATTTATTTTATGGCATTTAGTCGAGAACGTTGTGTGCATATTTAATACATACCACATCAACGACATTTGACGACGCTCCCCAAGTGCACGGGTCGCGCAAGTAATAAAGTGGATTTTAAGTCCGAATATCGTTCCCACAGAGATTGTTTTAAATCGTATTTTAGACTACTACCTTAACCGGAACTAGAGAAGCCTAGGATTTGGAAATTTTGAATTAAAATTAAACTAGAAAGAACGAGGAAATTTGATTTAGAGAAAATATGAGAAAAACATGCTAGAATTGAGAATCCACATTTATTCCATTAATTACGCATTAAATTAAACATCTAACAATAATTCACGAGGTTTTGAAAATCCATATTCCTAATATTTTCAAGACTCCCTTTCGGACAAGAATCAACATCTATTTCTATACACAATCTGACTATATTTCTATGACGAATCTAAATGTATAGAAAGGCATTACAAATTTAGTGAATACTATAGCAGATAACACAAAGCATAGGGGTATATTTCTATCCCCTATCGAACTTTGTGGCAATTGATACAAGTCTAATGAAATCTCAATCTTTCGAACTTAAGAAATCACAACCTAAAATCATACAACTAGTGATCAAGTAATTGCATGATAAAAATAGTATATATCAATTGCTCAAACCCATGAATTATGAAATTAAATGATAATCAATACATAAAATCCGGAATTAAATGCTTCATCACAATTCTAACATTTAAGAACCTAGCCTAGATACATAATTGAATATAAATCACAAAAGGAATGGATAGATGTCACCCTATTCATGCCCTTGATCTTCGTTCTTCAATTGTGTCTTGGCTTGGAGTGGATCCTTCGCAATCCGACAGCGTTTTGGCATCTCTTCAATGAATTGGGAACCCCTAATCTCGTGCCCTTGGTCTGGTATTTATAAATTTTCCCGAGATTTAGGTTAATTGAGGAGAAAACTGCTGAATTTTGCGTAAAAAGCCCAGCTGAGGCCCAGTCGGGACTACCGTGCGACCGCATGCCTTGTTCAACCATGCGGCCGCACGGTTGTAATTCCGGCTGCAATTTTTATCTTTTAAATTCTGCAACTTGGTCCCTGTCTTTTAATTGCACAGCAAGTCCTCCAACTTCTGATTGTTGCAATTTAACCCCTGAAATTCTGATTTCTTCCAAATTCGATTTTTTCTTCAAATTAGCTATTTGATTGACTGCATCAATTCTTGATTTGCTCACTTTGACACTTTTTACATCCAATTGCTCAATTTTAGCTTCAATTCCTTTGTTTTCTTGAATTTGGGATTATTTCTGAAATGTAAACAAATAACGCAAAATAAATAGCAAATATTCCAAAACATACATATAAAATCCTACTTTTAGGATAGAAATAAGTGTATAAAATACACTTATCAACATTCATCCATGTAAAATAATTTATAAACTCTTATCAATAACAATAATTCACCCATAAGAAATTAAAACACACCCATTGAAGCTAAGAATAACTCCCCTCAAATATAACTTACCCGAACATAATTGAATTAACCAAAATAAATTTCAACCAAAAAAATATCATTACTAGAAAACGAAATTCAAGTTTGAAAATGAAAATTTAATAACTAAAAATATCTAAAAAAAAACTAATATCAATAATCTAAATTTATTGAAACTAACAATTGAAACAATTCAAAATCTAAGCAAAACAATAAATGGAAACTGGAACCAATCACCCAAACCGAGAGCTGCTGCGTGAGGTAAACCGAGGCTGCTGCTTTGGCCGAGTGCTGTAGCTTCTGGTTCAGTGTAAAACGAAAAAAGGACCGGCGAGAGTGAGGAGCAGCTGGCTGGGACCGGTTGCTGAGGTTGAGGATTCCGATGGAGACTGCTGGTTTGGAAGTGAAGAATTGGCAGGCTGCTGGTTCGTTGATGAAGAATGAGGCTGGGCATGAGTGGAGAAGAGGGCTGGTTATAGAGAGGTTTGAGGGCTGAGTTGGGGAAGGAAGGTGAGACTGGAACGTTTGACGTTGGCCGAGAATTGAGGGAATGAAGATGAGGTTGTTGGCTATGGAGAGAAGTTGCTGGCTGGCGGCTGTGTGGAAGGTGATGTGTATGAACAAGAGACAGATGGAGAGCTACGACTGTAGGTTACGGTGAGAGAATGGAGCGAAACAGAGGTTGCTGCGGCTGTGTGGCTTGAAGGTGACTGTCGAGGCAGAGAGAAGAGAGGTGGCGACTGTTGGGAGGAAAGGCTGGTATTGGCGGTTGTGCTGATGAGTGGTTGGTTATGGTGGAAGAGTGGCGTATGGGCAGAGGCTGAGGGAAGAGGTAGAAGGTGCTGCGGCTGAGTTATTGAAGAGATAGAGACAAAGCATGGGTTGCGGCTGGAGTTGTTGAAGATAAGTGGCTGGTGGTTGAAGGAATTGAGAGAAGACAGAGGATGAAAAAAGTGGGCGGCTGTAGGTTTTTTTTTTTGATTGGAGAGGACGGGAGTTGAAGTAGAAGATGGCTCTATTATGGGCTTTTTCGGTCCATTAAATTAGGAATTTTTGGGTTGAAATTGTCCAAAATATATCTGTAATCAAATAAATGAAATTTTTAGCAATTAAAGTTAATTTAGAGTTAAACAAATAAAATTGAATCTTTAATAAATTTTACTCTAAATGACAAAATTTATACCCCAAAATTGTATTTTTTTCATTTATTTACTTCTTTAAAATAAGTAAAATTGGACAATAATCACACTCTCCAACTAACTTTTTGCTAGTCTCTAGCAATTCAAGGGAATTAAAAACATGACTAGCTCAATGAAAAACTTCAATTGTAAAGTCAAGAATGAGTTTAGATAGTCGACCACATCAACTTCGCAAAATCAAGAGATCAAACATTATATCCCAAATTAATCCATAAAAACATTCCCAAAATTTTGTGTGTGTGTTTTAAGCCGATCCATCAAACCACTAACCCCAACACATACAGTGTCGAGTATTCACTCAAGTAAAGCATAAACTCCATATACTCACTGGTATGTGTATTATTGTTTTTTGTACTGGTTAGGGGGGTCACTCATGGAGTTTGAAAACTGATCACTCAAGCATTCAAGAAAGGCCATATATATGTGGATGTCAGCAATGCAAATATTGACCTCATGAAAAGCTCACGACCATTGGGACTCAACCGTTCTTACCACAAGAAACTTAAGATCAAAATGTCAATATCAATGTAAAGGTTATGATGGTGTTATCAAGGGAACTGATACGGAGTGGTGGAAGAAAAGGTTTACATGTTCCAATGATAATAGTAGAATAATAAATTCCAATGGAAGTATAAGATGTAATGGTAGCAGCCCTTTTTTTATATAGGATAAGGAAATAAAAGAAGTGAGTAGAAATTGAGGACTTACAAAATATAAGCGAGGATAATAATTTTCACTTTTAATCACACTTCAAGCTTACTTTCTTCTTCACATTCTTTACTTTCTTTTCAATATGTCTCCCTTTTCTTTTGACTTTTTTTTTTTTTTTTCATTTTTTTTTTTGAAATCCTCTCAAATAATTCTTCAACATTTTCCTCTAGTCTCAATGACTGTCAAATACTTTCTAACTCCACTTTTCTTTCTTTTCATGCACTAAACATTTTTTCTCAAATATGGAGCAAAATAATCATCCTCACTTATACTTGAAAGTAGAAACAAGGTTATGTATTTATGGAAGCAATGTCTGGATGCAATGTCTCCTTTAATGTGAAATAAATGAAAGGGATTTGTGATGGGAAGAGAAGATGATAAGGTTAGCTTTAAAGGATCAAATTTTTATTTGACATTGACCTTCATCATTTCTCAAGTGTAAATCACCAACAATCCACAATCCGTGTAATGATGCCCAATGGAAGTCGCAATATCAAACAAGGGCAATATAAGAAAACTACCAATCACTCAACTCTCATGATGAACAAATAAAATTACTTAAACTTGAGAGAGCTCTAGTTGTATGTGTTGACTATCCATCTTACCACAAGGCTTAAAATCGTGCATAAAATTTTTTTAGGAGGGAGGTTTTTACAGAATAACAAAGATATAATTCAAGACTCAAGATGTACTCAATTTTAATACTCAAAAATCACAAAAATTAATGCAAAACAAGTACATTTGAGTTACTCTCCCCCCAACTAAAATCGGGCATTGTCCTCAATGACTCAAAGAGAAGAAAAATGAAAAGCGATTAATAAACACAACTCAAAATTAAATCAAGCTAAAGGAGAAGGGTGTACCTGAGAGGAGGCCTATGCACATGACCAATTATTCAAGAATGAAAAACTAAAAAAATGAAGAAAAGAATAAAATCTGCAAAAAGAAAAGAAAATATATACATAATAATAAAAGTTAGTTCCAAGAAAATCAGCCACTGGAATCAGGGTCCAGCAGAGGTAGTTCATTAACTTCAGCAGAAAAATTATCCAAAAACGGTTTCAGACGTTGTCCATTAACTTTAAAAATAGTACCAGTTTTTGGATCCAAGATTTCAACCACTCCATAAGGATAAACAGTTTGCACAATGTAAGGATCAATCCATTTAGTTCTCAACTTACCAGGAAACAAATGAAGCTTAGAGTCATATAGCAAAACTTTTTGAGAAGAGAAAAATGATGTTCTAAAAATTTTCTTATCATGAAAAACTTTCATTTTCTCTTTTGAAATTTTTGTATTCTCATATGCTTCCAAACACAATTCATCTAACTCATTCAATTTTAATTTCCTAAATTCACCAGCTTGATCTAAATCAAAGTTGAGTGTTTTGATTGCCCAATAAGCTTTATGTTCAATTTCAAACGGAAAATGACAAGGTTTTTCAAATACAATCCTATAAGGAGACATTCCAAGAATAGTTTTAAAAGCAGTCCTATAGGCCCATAAAGTATCATCCAATTTTATAGCCCAATCTTTTCTATTTAGATTAACTATTTTTGTCAAAATGCCTTTAATTTCCATGTTGGCTAGTTCAGTTTGACCATTAGTTTGAGGGTGATAGGGAGTGGAAATCTTATGCCTAATGCCATATTTCTTTAACAAGGTTTCAAAAGGTTTATTTCAAAAATGTGTTCCTCCATCGCTAATTATGGCCTTAGGCATACCAAACCTAGAAAAAATATGTTCTTTCAAAAATTTGAGCACAACTTTATGATCATTTGTTCTACATGGAATAGCCTCTACCCATTTTGACACATAATTAACAGCAACCAATATATAAAGATATCCAAAAGAAGGGGGAAAATGACCCATAAAATCTAATCCCCAACAATCAAAAATTTCAAGAACAAGGATTGGAGCAAATGGCATCATATTCCTATGGCTGAGACTACCAAGTTTCTGACATGCTTCACAATTTTTACAAAAGGTATGAGCATCCTTAAATAAACAAGGTCAATAAAAACCACATTGAAGTACCTTAGCAGCTGTTTTCTGCGAAGAGAAATGGCCTCCGCAAGCATGAGAATGACAGAAGGTAAGAACTTGTTGTACCTCATCATCAGGAACACATTTTCGGATAATTTCATCAGCACAATATTTGAATAAGTATGGATCATCATAGAAGAAGTTCCTTGCAATAGCTTTCATCCTCATTTTGTCTTGGACACTCCAATTTGAGGGCATATGACCTGTAACCAGATAATTAACCAAGTCAGCAAATCATGGAACAATATTCAAGCTAAATAACTGTTCATCGGGAAATGAATCATTTAAAGGGTGAGAAACTTTTGAATTTTCAGAATTTAATCTGCATAAATGATCAGCAACAACATTTTCCACCCCTTTTTTATCCTTAATTGTAATGTCAAAATCCTGCAATAACAAAATTCAACGAATGAGTCTAGGTTTAGCATCTTTCTTTGTGACAAATATTTAAGAGCAGAGTGATCAGTAAAGATGGTAACAGGGGTCCCAATGAGATAAGTTCGAAATTTTTCCAGTGCAAAAACTATAGCTAGCAGCTCTTTTTCGGTAGTTGTGTAATTCAATTGAGCTTGATTCAAAGTTCTGCTAGCATAATAGATTACATAAGGTTCCTTACCTTTCTTGTGGTCAAGCACTGCCCCTACAGCTATATCACTTGCATCACATATTAATTCAAAAGGTAGAGACCAATCAGGTGATCTAACTATGGGTGCAGTGATGAGTGCCTTTTTAAATGTTCAAAAGCTGCAATGCATTCATTAGTCCAAACAAATTTTGTATCATGCATCAAAAGTGTGGTCAAAGGTTTTGCTATGACACTAAAATCTTTTATGAGCCTCCTATAAAAACCTGCATGGCCTAAAAATGATCGAACATCTTTTACAGTTAAAGGAATAAATAACCTAGAAATTGAATCTACTTTTTCCTTATCTACTTCCATGCCTTTAGCAGAAATTATATGACCTAAAACAATTCCTCTTGTTACCATGAAATGACATTTCTCCCAATTAAGGAGAAGTTGCTTATCCTCACACCTGCATAAAACAGCTTTCAAATTTGTTAGGCAATCATCAAATGAATCACCATACACAGAGAAATCATCCATAAATACTTCCAAAAAATTTTCTATCATGTCACTGAATATGCTAAGTATGCATCTTTGAAAGATTGCTGGGGCATTACAAAGACCAAAAGGCATTCTTTTAAAAGCAAACGTCCCAAAAGGGCAAGTAAAAGTAGTTTTTTCTTGGTCTTCTAATGCTATTTCAATTTGATGATAGCTTGAAAAACCATCCAAGAAACAATAGAATAAATGTCCAGCAACTCTTTCTAGCACTTGGTCTAAAAATGGTAAAGGGAAATGGTCTTTTTTGGTCATGGAATTCAATTTTCTATAATCTATACACATTCTCCAACTAGTGGGTACCCTTTTAGTTATCATTTCTCTCTGTTCATTTTCAACAACAGTAACCCCAGTTTTCTTAGGAACTACTTGAGTAGGACTTACCCACTTGCTGTCTGTAATAGGATAAATAATACCTGCATCAAGTAATTTTAAAACTTCATTTTTAACAACCTCTTTCGTGTTAGGGTTTAGCCTTCTTTGAGATTCCCTTGAAGGATTAGCATTTTCTTCTAGAAAAATTCTATGAGTGCACACTAAAGGACTAATTCCCTTAATATCAGCTATAGTCCAACCTATTGCAGATCTATGATCATTCAGCACTTTCAACAACATATTTTCCTAATCACAAGTAAGAGTAGAAGAGATTACCAAAGGGTATGATTCATTAGGTCCCAAGAATGCATACTTTAGTTCCGATGGAAGAGGTTTAAGCTCCAGAGTTGGCATCTTTTCTGCTGATGTTTGCATGGGTGTCTGGCTAACATTTAGAGGCTCAATGTTTTCCTGCCAAGCTCTTACAGCTGCTGTTGTTACACTTTTGAAGAGTCCTGAATGCTGTCCAATTCGAGATTTTGCTCAAGATGCTCATCAGGGTCTTCTAACTCAATTAGCAGCTCTTCCAGCATATTAACTTCCCGCACTTCATCAAAATCTTTTGGTTGCCTACAAGCATTGAAAATGTTAAGTTCCAAAGACATTTCCAAAAGTCAACTTTAAAATACCACTCCTACAATTTATCAAAGCATTTGAAGTTGCAAGAAATGGTCTACCAAGAATAACAGGGATTTGAGGAGAAGTTTTAGGTGTACTTTGAACATCAATAACAACAAAATCAACTGGATAATAGAATTTATCGACTTGAACCAAAACATCCTCAATAATCCCTTTAGGTATCTTAACAGATCTATCTGCTAATTGTAAAATCATGGGGGTAGGCTTAAGTTCACCTAGACCAAGTTGTGTATATACACTAAAGGGCGAAAAATTCACACTTGAACCTAAATCTAGTAAGGCATGACTAATACGAGTGGTTCCTATCATACATGCAATGGTTGGAGAACTGATAAGTGTTATATTAACGTTTATTTGATGCACTTATATCCTTGAATAAGCAATAATGTGATTCTATCTAAGTATTATTAATGCATTGTATGTTTTATATTGTATAGGATCATAGAAGAAGAGAAAAGAAGAAAAAAGGATCAAAATGCACTCAAAACTGAAGTTTGGGGACTTTCATGCAAATAAAGTTACGGCCGTAAGAAAATAAGGTTACGGCCGTGAAAGTGTCGTGAAGCAAGTTGAAAATAAGCAGAGACTTAGTTACGGCCGTAAAGGTAAAGTTACGGCCGTAACCGTCTAAAAGAAAGAAATCAGCAGAGACTTAGTCACGGCCGTAAATGGATATGTCACGCCCGTAAATGGATATGTCACGGCCGTAATGTCAACTTTGGAAAATACGCAGAAACTCAATTACGGCCGTAAAAGAATAGTTACGGCCGTAACTATTCAAGTCAAGAATTTCCTTATTTCAATTCTTTCCATAATTTGGGATTTCTTGAGGCCAAAGCTAGGGCACGAAATTGGAGCTATAAAAAGGGAGTTTCATGACAAGAAAAAAAGACTTTTATTATTGTGAAAGAGGCAAAACATTGAGGAAAATTGAGAGAAAAATATAGAGCATTCTTGGGAGATTTTCAAGCGCAAGAATATCAACAACAATGGAATTCATGAAGCAACTTGAAGAATCTACCACAACCATGCTAGGCTAGATTCCATATCTTGTTCAAAGGGGAAGTTGTGTCAATTTAATTATGTTATTTTCTTTTCCTACAAATTAGTAGCGTGAATTTATTCATTTATTTCAATTGTTGGATTATTATGTTTTGAATGTTCAATTGAGTTTATTTGATTAATAGTTTAATTTGGCCAATTGGATTATTGATCTTTGGATTCATGAATATGCTATGTTTAGATTCTTGATCCGTAATTGTCATTGAATCTTTACTTTAGTAGCAAATAAATCTCGTGCAGGTTTAGTAATAATTCAACTTGGATTGATTAATTCGACCTTGTGTAATTAACGATCCAATTCAATCTATTCTTCTAAATTTTCATATTAGTCGTGCATTAAATCCTAAGAGCTTGTTTAGGATTGTCCATGGCTAGAATTGGTTCAAAGAGCTTATTTTGAATCAATACACATAAGGAAGAATTTAGATAATCAGAGCTTGTTGATTATTTATGATTGATAATTGAATTAGGAATAGAAACACGTTACAAGGAAAAGTTTAACATTAATTGAGGGCACAAGCGAACCCGAGAACAAGATTTCCTCTCATATTATTTCTTTAGTCATATTTAATTGTTTATTTTTATGCATAGTTTTCATTCAAGCAATTCAAACAACAAAACCCCCCATTCCATTCTAATTGATCGAACAACTAAAATTAGTTTCCGTTCGTCGTGGGATCGACCCTTACTCTCGCTACTACATTATTAATTAATATTTAACGAGTAAGGAATTATTTATTATTTTGGTGCATTGCGACACACATCAAATTTTTGGCGCCGTTGCCGGGGACGGTCAACCAATTTAGTTGTTTAGTTAATTAGAATTTTATTTTTTCTACATTTTATTTTATTAATTTTATTTTCACTTTATTTCTATAATTTTTCAAAAAAAAAAAAAATTAGTAATTATTTGTGCTTCTTTGCTTGTATGCTTAAAACTCGGTCAACTAATTGTGAAATTTTTGATCTTGACCCAGAAATTGAGAGGACTTTTCGACAGCAAAGGAGAGCAGCACAACAAACAATGGCAGCTAACAACAACAATTTGACTCTTAAGCAGCTAGCCACTCCGGATGTCGTTCAACAACCATTGTGCGTCACATTTCCGGCGGTGGAGGAAGGACGAACCTTTGAGCTAAAATCCGGGTTGATCCACCTTCTACCTACTTTTCGGGGACATGCCGGTGAAGATCCATATAGACATCTCAAGGAGTTCCACGTGGTATGTGATAGTATGAGACCCACGGGTATTACCGAGGAGCAAATCAAGATGAGGGCTTTCCCATTCTCATTGAAGGATGCCGCTACAGACTGGTTGTACTGTCTACCATCTGGATCGTCACCACATGGAATGATATGAAGAGGTTGTTTTTAGAGAAATACTTCCCTGCATCTAGGGCGGGGACAATCCGGAAGGAGATTTGCGGGGTTCGCCAAAGCAATGGCGAGACATTATATGAGTACTGGGAGCGCTTCAAGAAACTCATTTCGAGCTGCCCCCACCATCAAATCAGTGAGCAACTCCTGGTGCAGTATTTCTACGAAGGCTTAGCACCTATGGATAGAAACATGATAGATGCCGCAAGTGGAGGAGCACTGATGGACAAGACGTCGGAACAAGCGCGGGCTTTAATCTCTAATATGGCAGAAAATACTCAACAATTCAATTCAACCCGAGATTCCCAAGTCCGCCGAGTGAACGAGGTAAGCAGTTCCAATATCGAAGGTCAATTATATGAACTAACCAATCTCGTTAAGCAGCTTGCTGTAGGGAGCTCGAATCAGGTCAAGGCATGTGGAATCTGTTCAAACTTTGGACATCCAACGGATACATGTCCGGTGTTGCAAGAGGAGAATGGCGAACAGGTAAAGGCTGCAGAAGGGTTTCCATTTCAAAAACAGCAATACAACCCGTACTCCAATACCTATAACCCTGGCTGGAGGGATCACCCCAATCTAAGCTATGGGAATAACAAGCCCCCGGGTTTCCCCTCCAACAAATCTCAAGGGCATTTCCAACAACAAGGAAATTTCCATTTACAGGGACAGTATCAACAAAGGCCCCAGAACTCAGGTATCTCTCTAGAAGACATGGTTAAAACTTTGGCTTCTAACACAATTCAATTTCAACAGGAGACCAAATCCAGCATTCAAAACCTGGAAAATCAAATGAGCCAAATGGCCACTGCCATAAATAGATTGGAGGCACAATCTGGAGGGAAGCTGCCATCTCAACCAGAGATAAATCCTAAAAACGTGAGTGCCATATCCCTGCGGAGTGGAAAAGTGATTGAAGGTTCGCTAAAGCAGGCCCCATCGAGTGAAGGGGACGAAGAGAAAGAAGTTGAAAAGGGGGATGCCACTTCACAAATCCCGCATGTAAAATCCAACTCTGATTCAATTGCTAAATCGACTCCACCTCCTTTTCCTACCAGGTTAGCAAAGACAAACAAAGAGAGCAAGGAAAAGGACATGTTAGAGATGTTTAGGAAGGTTGAGATCAATATCCCGCTATTGGAGGCCATCAAGCAAGTCCCCCGGTATGCAAAATTTTTAAAAGATTTATGCACTAGCAAACGGAAACTGGTGGGAAATGAGATGGTGAGAATGGGTGAGTCTGTATCTGCACTTCTTCAAAGAAAATTACCTCCCAAGTGCAAGGATCCAGGTATGTTTACCATACCCTGTCAAATAGGTAACACTAGGATAGATCGTGCATTGATAGACTTAGGAGCATCTATAAATGTAATTCCTAGATCTACGTACACTTCATTGAAACTCGCTAAGATGACTGAAACTAGTGTTATCATTCAACTAGCCGACCATTCCAATGCATATCCAGATGGGGTAGTTGAAGATGTTTTAGTACAAGTAGGGGGTTTAGTGTTTCCGGCAGATTTTTATGTGTTGGACATGAATGATGATCACTCTCCAAACCCCACTCCTATTTTGTTAGGCAGACCATTCCTAAAAACATCGAAAACTAAAATAGATGTTAGTGATGGTATACTTACCATGGAGTTTGATAATGAAATTGTTAAGTTCAATATTTATGACTCCATGAAACACATTAATGATGCTAACGAAGTTCACTCTACTGTTGTGAGTCATTCTCCATTTCAGGAAACTGTTGCTGAACTTAATGATTGTCCAAAGCTGCCACAACCAGGTACAATCTCATGTACCACATCATCCGTTTCTTATGAGGAGCTTCTACCCCCTACTTTGCAGGCACTAATGAAGAGCATGAAGAGGAAATTAAGCTTTGGAAGTCCAGTTGATCCCGGATGAAGAAGGAAGCAACCTGTCGAGCCAACGACAGTAAAAAAAGGCGCTGCTCGGGAGGCAACCCGAGAGGGGAGTTTCTTTACCTCCTCAACTTTTTAATTTTTATTTTCGTATTTTCGTTTGTGGTTAATTTTAGTTTATTTAGTCATTTCAAAAAAAAAAACCTCATAGGCAACCTTACGGCCGTAATTCGATTTTTAAACATTTATTCAGAAACCACCTTACGGCCGTAAGACACATCTTTACGGCTGTAATTCACTTTTCCCCAAAATTTTCAGTGTCCTAATTACGGCCGTAAGAGACATCTTTACGGCCGTAAATCCAGAAATTTCAAATTAAAAAAAAAAAAAAAAATTATTTTCCCCCTCCTACTGTTTAGCTTTATTTTTCAATGAGGACATTGTTTTGTTTAAGTGTGGGGAGGATTGAATTGATTGTGAGCTTAATGTCTTTATCTTCTTTCTGTAGTCGAAACGTAAAAATTCAGTTTGAGTCAGCATCCATTTTAATCTTTGATAGGAAGCGACCCCACTTTTGGTTCATTTTTTTGAAAAATCATTGCATAATTGGATATAAATTGAGCACATAGAGATGATCTCGCCCAAAACTGCACAATAGGTTGAAAATGAAAAGAAAAATTGTCAGATGTCTACAACCTAGTCAACCCAAACAGGAATAAATGTATTATCCCTTCATATATAACCCTGAGCGTCCCAATTCCATCAGAAATGATTATACTTTTGTGAGTAGTCATGGTTTGAATACTTTTAACCGTTATCCTCGACCAATGGACTTAGAATTGGAATGAAGATCGAGCAATGACCTATAACTCATAATTGGATGGGAGTAACACATGAAAACCATAATTTGTGAGCTTTTGAGCCTAAGAGCTGTTTTTAATACTTATGAGCTCGTAATTCTTTGATGTGTGTCCTGCATGGTTGGGTTATGTTTGGATGTGCTTTCTTGTGCATGTCGTTGTAGCTTCTTGATTCAAGTGCAAATTATAGCAAGGCAATAGGTTAAACCAAATTTAACTGCTAAAAGAGCCTACCTTGCTACATGGACCATTAGAAGCCCTTTTGAGCCTTAGCCTTTCTTTGATTTTTTTGCCACGCTACAAGCCATGAATACCCTTTCTTTCGCATTATCTCTGTTTTGAACCCATGGAGAGGGGATTCGCAAGCTTTTGTTGATTGAGGATTGTGCTATGGTCTAAGTCTAAGAAGTTGAAAATGATTATCTTGTGTTGGGCGATGGCCGTGTAATTGACTGAATTCATGGGATTGAAGTTCTATCTTGTGATTGAGAAAAAGTTGAATCCTTTATTTGAAAAAAAAAAAAAAATCGAAAGAGAAAAAGCAATGAAAAGGAGGTTCGTCACGGAAATTAGTAGTTGATGATGTCAAACACTCAACTTTTGAAAAAAGAAAAAAAGAAAAGAAAAGAAGAGAAGAGATTCAAGTGTGAACAAAGTTGGGTAGCGGGAAACAATGAAGATCATATTAAGGGAGAAGGAAGTAATGCTATTTTGAATTGACTTAGTTTGCGAAATTCCTTCTCGACTCAGCCTAAATATATCCTTTTATCCTACCTGACCCGAAGCCCCGCTACAACCAAATAAAGACCTTCGCTTTGCACTTGTGTTATTGTTGGCTCCGGTTATGACAGTTAGGTAATCTGTGGTACTGACTTATCCATGCAGAGAGATGAGCGAAAATTCAAACCCTTATACACTTTGTGCGAAGAGAGAAATATCTTGTGAGGGTGTTAACTCCCATTACATATGCTTATGAGTGGTTTGAATTGCTTGGTCTAGGGTTGGTGCTATGAATGTGGTCAGGGGTACTGTGTTGACTGAATTCACATCATGAACAACTCGGTTTACACGAATAATTTCTTCCAGAATTGGGTGAAACTATTATCTTTGTAGTCACTCATAAATGATTGGGAGGTGAGTGCTCACGAGAGGTGAAAGGAAACGAGCCATGATTGGGATGGGAAATAAAGGGCGTTGCATCTCTAGCACACACTAACACAGTCCGATCATGCAATGGAACATTTTTGTTAAAGAAAAGTGGGTTGCAACCTCAAGTATCTAAATTGTAATCTATTGTTTGAATCCTATTGTTTTCTTTGCAAATCTTTGTTCGAGGACGAACAATGGTTCAAGTGTGAGGGGATTTGATAAGTGTTATATTAACGTTTATTTGATGCACTTATATCCTTGAATAAGCAATAATGTGATTCTATCTAAGTATTATTAATGCATTGTATGTTTTATATTGTATAGGATCATAGAAGAAGAGAAAAGAAGAAAAAAGGATCAAAATGCACTCAAAACTGAAGTTTGGGGACTTTCATGCAAATAAAGTTACGGCCGTAAGAAAATAAGGTTACGGCCGTGAAAGTGTCGTGAAGCAAGTTGAAAATAAGCAGAGACTTAGTTACGGCCGTAAAGGTAAAGTTACGGCCGTAACCGTCTAAAAGAAAGAAATCAGCAGAGACTTAGTCACGGCCGTAAATGGATATGTCACGCCCGTAAATGGATATGTCACGGCCGTAATGTCAACTTTGGAAAATACGCAGAAACTCAATTACGGCCGTAAAAGAATAGTTACGGCCGTAACTATTCAAGTCAAGAATTTCCTTATTTCAATTCTTTCCATAATTTGGGATTTCTTGAGGTCAAAGCTAGGGCACGAAATTGGAGCTATAAAAAGGGAGTTTCATGACAAGAAAAAAAGACTTTTATTATTGTGAAAGAGGCAAAACATTGAGGAAAATTGAGAGAAAAATATAGAGCATTCTTGGGAGATTTTCAAGCGCAAGAATATCAACAACAATGGAATTCATGAAGCAACTTGAAGAATCTACCACAACCATGCTAGGCTAGATTCCATATCTTGTTCAAAGGGGAAGTTGTGTCAATTTAATTATGTTATTTTCTTTTCCTACAAATTAGTAGCGTGAATTTATTCATTTATTTCAATTGTTGGATTATTATGTTTTGAATGTTCAATTGAGTTTATTTGATTAATAGTTTAATTTGGCCAATTGGATTATTGATCTTTGGATTCATGAATATGCTATGTTTAGATTCTTGATCCATAATTGTCATTGAATCTTTACTTTAGTAGCAAATAAATCTCGTGCAGGTTTAGTAATAATTCAACTTGGATTGATTAATTCGACCTTGTGTAATTAACGATCCAATTCAATATATTCTTCTAAATTTTCATACTAGTCGTGCATTAAATCCTAAGAGCTTGTTTAGGATTGTCCATGGCTGGAATTGGTTCAAAGAGCTTATTTTGAATCAACACACATAAGGAAGAATTTAGATAATCAGAGCTTGTTGATTATTTATGATTGATAATTGAATTAGGAATAGAAACACGTTACAAGGAAAAGTATAACATTAATTGAGGGCACAACCGAACCCGAGAACAAGATTTCCTCTCATATTATTTCTTTAGTCATATTTAATTGTTTATTTTTATGCATAGTTTTCATTCAAGCAATTCAAACAACAAAACCCCCCATTCCATTCTAATTGATCGAACAACTAAAATTAGTTTCCGTTCCTCGTGGGATCGACCCTTACTCTCGCTACTACATTATTAATTAATATTTAACGAGTAAGGAATTATTTATTATTTTGGTGCATTGCGACACGCATCAAGAACCAGGATCTTTAAATTTTTGAGGAGTTTGGCACTGTATGATAGAACTCACTTGTTCAGTCAAAAATGCTTTATTCTTAACAGCTAACTTCCTCTTTACTGTACACAAATCCTTAAGAAATTTAGCATAAGCAGGAACTTGTTGAATTGCATCTAATAGAGGAATATTTACCCTAACTTGCTTAAAAATCTCATGAATTTCTGTTTGATTTTTGGTCTTATTACCAGGTTGTAATCTTTGAGGAAAAGGGGCAGGGGGTGCACCTACTATTGGCCTAGGTGGTCCTGTACATCATATACAGATTTTAACACAGTATCATCAACAGGATGTTCAACTTGCTTACCCACCAAGTTCTCTTTAGGTTCAGGAACTTGGATTTGCTTACCACTTCTCAAGGTAGTTACTGCTTTCACATGTCTTAGATTGGACTCATCGACCCCATTGTATTGAGTTTGAGGATTAGGCATTGGTTGAGCTAGAAACTTACCTTTTTCTAGTGCACTTGCTTGAGTAGTCAGCTTTGTATGCTGAGATCGGATGTCATTAATGGCCTGAGAGCTTTGATTGTTGATGGCAGCTTGACTCTGCATGAATTGTTGGATTTGGTCTTCCAGACTTCTCTTCTGCGATGACATATAAGGTGTTGGTTGTGAAGGTCCAGCATTGTTGCCAACATTGTTGCTTCCTCCTTGGTCATTCCTCCAACTGAAAATTGGATGATTTCTCCAACCTGGATTAAAAGTACTCGAATATGGATTAGAATAAGGCTTGGAAATCATATTGACAGCAACAGATTGATCAAAATACATCTCTTTTAGTTGGGGAATAGTTGGGGAAGTGCAGGATAATCAGAGGTTACATGTTGTATATCTTCACAAATTGAACAATTTTCTAAAATAATGGAAGAGAAATTGACTTCATTCACTTTTTGAGTTTCCAGATTTTCAATTTTTCGAGTGATAACAGCCAATCGGGCATTTATGTCATCATCTGGTCTAAGTGAATGAATTCCATTTCCAGATGCAATTTTTGAAAATTCAGTTTTTATTGGAACACCCCTATCAAACTCATCAATGTTATCCCAAGATTGGGCATTTTCAGCTAAATCATCAAAAAATGTAAAAACTTCATTTGGATCTTTTGCAAAGAAATCACATTACTCATGGTTTGCACAAATTGCCTCATTTCTGGTCTGAGCCCTTCATAAAAAAATTTAGTTAGCATTGCTCATAATCATGATGGGACAAGATAACAACAAATCTTTGAATCTTTCCCAACTAGTATAAAAATTTTCATTATTTTTTTGGGAAAAATTCATAATTTGTCTTTGAATAGCGGTGGTTCTTTGTGGTGGAAAAAACTTTTTAATGAACTCTTTCCGCATATTTGCCCAATTTGTAATTGAACCAGGCCTTAAAGAATTAAGCCATGACTTAGCTTTATCCTTTAGTGAAAAAGGGAAAAGCTTGAGTTGAATGACTTCCTCAGTGCAATTTCTTTCAAAAAAAGTAAAACAAACCCCTTCGAATTCCTGGATGTGGTGATATGGACTCTCTGATGGCATCCCATGGAAGCGTGGTAGATGATCAATGATTCCCGATTTAAAGCTGAAGACCGCTGCATTTGCAGGAATTATTATGCATGACGGAGTGCTTGCCACCGTTGGAAAAATGTAATCTCTAAGACTTCGAACGACTGGCGCCTCATTTGGATCTGCATTATTTGCCATTACTACTTGCTGATTTTCAAGAATTAAAAATTGGTTAGTGGGTTCTGATCTTACTAATCGCTTAGAATGATCTCGAAACCAAACGGACATAAACAATGAACAATATCAAGAATAGTAGTAATGAAAATATATATATATATATAAAACAAAAAAAAGTAAAAGAATTTAGCAAAATTAATTAACACCAAAATAATCCCCGGCAACGGCGCCAAAAACTTGATTCGATGTTAAATCTACCCTCCAAGTATAAAGGGGTCAAGTTATAGCCTAGCAATAATTCAGGGTCATTCTTCCTAGGGATTTTATTGGTATCGTAACTAAATTCGAAACTTAAACTATGATTTCAATTGTGTTTAAATGAATAAAAAAAGAATATAATTAAATTGCACTGAAAGGGAATTCGAGTGGAGTTATTCTTTCGCTATCAATTGGGCTTTCTAAATAAGATTAATGTGAATTTTCTTGATATCGATAAGATTTAAACACATTAGTAAGAAAATTAGTCAATTTATTTTATGGCATTTAGTCGAGCATGTTGTGTACATATTTAATACATACCACATCAACGACATTCAGTGTAAAGCGAAAAAAGGACTGGCGAGAGTGAGGAGGAGCTGGCTGGGACCGGTTGTTGAGGTTGAGGATTCCGGTGGAGACTGCTGGTTTGGAAGTGAAGAATTGGCAGGCTGCTGATTCGTTGATGAAGAATGAGGCTGGGCATGAGTGGAGAAGAGGGCTGGTTATAGAGAGGTTTGAGGGCTGAGTTGGGGAAGGAAGGTGAGACTGGAATGTTTGACATTGGTCGAGAATTGAGGGAATGAAGATGAGGTTGTTGGCTATGGAGAGAAGTTGCTGGCTGGCGGCTGTGTGGAAGGTGATGTGTATGAACAAGAGACAGATGGAGAGCTACGACTGTAGGTTACGGTGAGAGAATGGAGCGAAACAGAGGTTGCTGCGGTTATGTGGCTTGAAGGTGACTGTCGAGGCAGAGAGAAGAGAGGTGGCGACTGTTGGGAGGAAAGGCTGGTATTGGCGGTTGTGCTGATGAGTGGTTGGTTATGGTGGAAGAGTGGCGTATGGGCAGAGGCTGAGGGAAGAGGTAGAAGGTGCTGCGGCTGAGTTGTTGAAGAGATAGAGACAAAGCATGGGTTGCGGCTGGAGTTGTTGAAGATAAGTGGCTGGTGGTTGAAGGAATTGAGAGAAGACAGAGGATGAAAAAAGTGGCGGCTGTAGGTTTTTTTTTGAGATTTGAGAGGACAGGAGTTGAAGTAGAAGATGGCTCTATTATGGGCTTTTTCCGTCCATTAAGTTAGGGATTTTTGGGTTGAAATTGTCCAAAATATACCTGTAATCAAATAAATGAAATTTTAATCAATTAAAGTTAATTTAGAGTTAAACAAATAAAATTGAATCTTTAATAAATTTTACTCTAAATGACAAAGTTTATATCCCAAAATTGTATTTTTTTCATTTATTTACTTCTTTAAAATAAGTAAAATTGGACAATAATCATAAAGCATACAATATAATCCTCTAATGATTAAATATGTTTGAAACATATAATTCAAGTTTTTAAGAAACTTGTTTGATCAAGTATAAAGATACTTTGCTATCTGAATATATAATATGCCTTTAATAGATTCAATTTCCAATGAGATGTGACTGATAATATGAAATTAGATTACATGAAGAATGGTACAAATGATTCTATATGACAAAGTGTTGAAATTGAGATGTACCATTACTGTGAATAAAAATCGTGGCAATTGATTTTCAAATTCAAATTCATGGTTAATTATTCACCTCAAGTGAATAAGTTAATTGTTCATTGAAGTGAATAAGTCACTTCCAAATTTTAGAAATGCATTAAATGTATTGATAATATTGATTATAGAACATGACTCGATGTAGCATGTTCAAATGATTATAAATGTTTTATAGTTCTTCAAGTTCAAAGGAATAATTGAATTTATATCCGAAGAACAAATAATATGGGATATATGTCATTCATATATGCTTGGTAAAGATATTAGATATTGCACCGATTAACAGTTGAAATAATTATATGCAATATCCAAACAATTGTAATGTTCCTATGAGGGGGAGCTAATATGAGTTACACTCTTTTTTCCTTAACCGAGGTTTTGTCCCACGAGGTTTTTCCTGGAAAGGTTTTTAATGAGGTAGCTATTATCAATATCTATTGATATACTATCCTATACGAGACTCCTGAAACGATCAAGATATGAATGATTCAGTAGAGATTGAATTAGGGGGAGTAACTAAATGAATGATTCAATACAAGTTGAATCAGTGGGAGTAGCTGTACTATTTTTCCTTCGTTCATATTTTTTCCCACTGGATTTTTCTGATAAGATTTTAACGAGGTAACATCAAAATACTCCAGAATTTTCAAGAAATTCACTCAAGTGACAATGAAACTGATTTATCTACAAAAACACTATCAACATCTACATTCAAGAAACTAGTTCACAAGATTGGGATACATCAACTCGATGATGTACAGCGATCAACACTAGGGGGAGTAGCTGTACTCTTTTTCCTTAGCCAAGGTTCTGTCCCATTGAATTTTCCTGGTGAGGTTTTAACGAGGCAGCATTCATCTTAATACTCCAATAATTACTGTATTCTTTTTCCTTGATTTGATATGTTTGTCCCATTGGGTTTTTATGAAACAATTTTTTAATGAGACGGATATTTTGTAATATGTCATTCAAGGGGAAGTATTGTAAATATTATCTTTTATTAGTGAATGACAATTGTACCCCTGTAACCTTAGTTATAATTACTTTGTATATCCCCTTCTTTCCTATATATATGGAGGCTTTAGTTCATAATAATACACAAGTTTATTGGTGTCTCTACTTTTCTCTCTTTTTTTCTCTACTTTATAACAATTTATTTATTATTATTAACACTTGATCTTTAAAATGAAATTTTAAGTTTATTAACTTTAAAAAGTAATAGTTTTTTTTATTTATAGTTATGTACCTTTCCCATAATAAAACAGCATATAAACTTGTCATTTTAGAAACTCAATCAAAGCAACTCATATTACAAGGGAAAATCACCACGGGCATACATGTTAATATGATTTCTTGAGTTGAATTCACATAGTAAGTACATATGTATAATTATAACAAACAAAAGGTCATCTAGCATGAAAGATTAGATTCAATTTTCTGAAAAGATATACAAAAATTCAAGAAGCTTATTTCAAGATGGTGACGCATAAGATAATATCATTTTTGAAATTCAATTACTATTCAAAATTTTATTTGAGCCTTAAAAGATTCAGTTGCTCGTGTAGATTTGCTAAAGTCCGGTATCATATTGAGTGTTCCAATCTTATTTTAAATCTTTTCTTTGTAAAGGTAATCAATTAGTATAAACATAGTTCAATCCTACGTCAAATTGAACTAACATTCGGTGCAATGGGAGTACAACTATACCTGATCTGATGGTTTCTATGATCTTATTCCCGTCGTTAACGGTTGCGTTGTGTTTATGATAAGAAATAGGTTACCACCGTAGACGGCGGATCCCCGAGGCCGATTTTGGCACAAACAAACGAACTGATTCCGAGCAAGATCATACCCGAATTCTTGCACAGGTGGCATGCACTAATATCCACCTTGCACTGAACCTCAACTCCCTCTTCCACAATAACTAATAGATTGGCAAAGGCAAACCCTTCAAATTACCAAAAGAGCTGTATCTAAGTGGAACTATAAAACTAGCACGGCACATGGACCCAGAAAGCAAAGTTCCCACCTCAATACAATATAGCAATTTCTGCATTATCCCCTTCACAGTGTATTGTGTAATCAAATTGATTAGGAAAGATAAAAATGGAGGTGGGTGGGCAACCGCAATGAAACGTGAAATTCAATAGGCCGAAGCATACTAGAATAGTTCTGAATTCAGTGTTGTGTTCGACGAATTAAATGTCTACAGAAATGTCCATTCGAGTGATCCTCAAAACCTTTGTGCCCGGATGCGGTATTTCATTGTTTCCTTTTTGGTATGTCATAGAACCTAGAAACAAAATTTTGCATCCACCTAACGAAGTGAAGGATTAACACATTAAACACATGTACATACCCGATTCGAATTAAAAATAAAATAAAAAAATACCCAGTTTTTGACGTGCTACTTACCGGTTTATTAGTAAACGTTATTGTTGAAGGCTTCAAAATTAGGCTGTCCAACGAATTGGTAGCCTGATCCAGCAATCAACTAAATGAAATCCCTTTAAATAGTCAAATCTTAAATCCTCATAGTGTCCTATAGTAAAATGAATATTCAACCCAAAAAAAATTACTTAGCCAAAAAAAAAAAAAAAAAAATTAAAAAGTACAATGGGATGATGATGCCTGAGCCAAGAGGTCACAACACGTGAATTGTCACGATCGGTCTCAGGTCACCCTACTGGACCTGAAACGTGATGTGCACCTAGATGTTGGACCCACCACCAAGGCAAATCTTGAATTTTCTTTAACTTTCAGATTCACCTTATAATTAAATTTGATCCCATAAGTATTAATAAAAAAATTTGACAAAGTCTCCCTATAATATTGACTTAACCAACCTGTAAAATAATAACAATTCCTCAAACATTCAATCATAAATAACTATATCACTTTCAAATCTTCCAACCGAGACAATTGACATAATCTAATAACTACAATTCTTAACCCACTTCTATATATATACATTATCCAAAATACATCATCATCAGACACATTCTTGATAAAGTATATTACTTATATAAAATAAATGCATATTCCAATGCATCTTTCTAGAATATGTCTCCTAAGAGCTTACCAAAGTAACTCCTACAAATGACAATGTTACAAAGCTCCTCGAGAGCTGCAAAGGCTCCTTCAATGCTGTTGAAACTCTTATTTTCTTCCTATACTGTAAAGGTAGGGAAAAATATGAGCTTGTGACTCGGTGAGTGGAATTTCTGAAATAAAAGTATTTTATAAACCATTTCTGAAACATAATTTATTCCATAAGCTTTTGTCATTTTAAATCAATTCATACATGTTAAGGATAATCATAAAGATCGTGGAATAATTATCTGTGGCGTAACTGATAAATTGTAGTACATAAGAAAATCACACCAAAGGTACCCAACTAAATCATCTGAAATTTGTATCTAGTCATACGCGCGTATACTATTGAGCACCTCTGTACCCGGCCCAAAGCCCCTCTGGGTACAAAAGTGGGTCCCAAAGACCTTATATATACACCCTTACACACGGGCCATACGCCCCCTCCGTGCATAAGAGTGGATCTTAAGATCATCTGAACACGGGCCATAGGCCCCCTCCGTGACAGAGCCTTAAGATCTCAAATAATATCCGCTAGTACACTGGCCCAAGGCCCCCTCCGTGCACTAACACAAGAACAGATAACCACATCGGGTACTTCTGGTGACTTTGAAATCATACATGCCAACTTAACTAATTATATTCGTAAAACGTGATATTGGAACCATCATGCTTGAGCAAGTGTAATTATAAAACATTTTCCTTGATAAACATGCTAAGAGCCATTTATTTCAAAATCATTTGCAATTTAAAGAAAATCAAAGTAATAGAAAACTTGTATAACATAAATTCTTTTAAGTTTTTAAAAGAATAACGTTTCCACTCACAAAGCTATCAATTGGAATCTAACTGGGCCATAGGCATGATCCAATCTCCACAACATTTCCTGAAATAACAATATAAATTTCTTGTATCAAAACCAATCATATCTAACAATTTAAAAATCAACTAATAATAACTTAATTCTTTTACATTCTTCTCCTTGCTAGAATTAAGAAAGTATATACTCTATGCTTTTCTTTCTATCAAAATCCATAATTCTCAAATTGTGATTAATATATAAAATCTCACAAAGCTCTCTTTTAGTCCTTGTTCCCCATTTTTCATCCAATCACGTGCCCTTACTTATTAAATTCCCAATATACTTCACGATTGGCACACATAAAAGATTATATCATTTGAAAATGTACTCATTTGTTTCCATATATTAATGACCCATTTCCATAGCCAAAAGCATGAGATTTGGCACAATTATCATATAATGACATTTCCTATCACGACCCATTTTCTTCTTATGTAATCTTAATACTTAATCCACACTTATATATATATCAATCAAGTGTTTAGAATCACATTATCATACCAAAATCAAATATCAAGGCACTAGTTTAAAAACCCATTCCATAAATAAATCAATTTAACCATCAAAATCCACATATACAATTTCCTTACAATCTATTTAGCTCATTACCTCATATCCATGTCAATAAAACTTAATACTAGCTAAACTTCAAATTTAAGCTAATAATCCATAAACCCTAGAAATTAAATTAACATACCTCTTGGAAATAATGATAAATTAAGAGCCCAAAATAATAAGGATTTATCCATACCTCTTCTTTTTCTCCTTTTTCCTCTTCTTCTTTCTTTCCTTTTTCTTCTTTTTTCCTCTTTTTCTTTCCTTTTTTCTTTCTCCCGATTCTTCCTGCGCCTTCTCTGCCTCTGTTTGTCCTTTTTGTTTGGCAATTGGTTTGTATAATTAGTATTATATTATGTAAAGTCTTCAATATTGCCAAGTAGGTCCCCAACTCTTATTCCTAGATTTAATATAATCCTCAACTTATATAAATTATGGAAAAATAACCCCAACAAATAAAATAATATAATTTAGTCCTAATTAGACTTTGACTTGACTATTCCATGTATGACTTTAACTAGTATAAAACCGGGTTATTACATGAATCATGATCGTTTCTTAATACATCATAATCAATTATAGGTTATAAGTTATTTTTCCATGTGAGGATAAAATTAAATTACCTTGAACCAACGCAGTCCTACATATTAATAAGACGAGTAGGGTGTGAGATCTACTTCAAATTAATTGGGGCAACGTATGAAAGGACATTATTACCCTCATTTTCCACCTAATTTTGCAGAAAGGAGTAGCTTTCAATTTTAGCCTAAATCCTGTGGTCCATACAAGGTAATCAAGAAGATCAATGATAACGCATATGTGATAGATTTACCTACTGACATGAACATATCTTGCACTTTAACGTAGCTGATCTCTATGAATTTTGTGATGATATTTTGCTTTATCCAAACTATAACGCGAGGTCGAGTTCTTCACAGGTGGAAGGGACTGATGTAGAACAAATGACAGAGTGGATTGAAGAAGAAGTATAACGTAAAGGACTAAACTGATATTTACAGATTTGACGTCCGACCTCCGTTTCGGGGCCATAATATGTCTATCATCGTTTTTGTTTGAATTCCTTGCTTCTGTTTTATAAAAGTTACTTGACGCAGAACGGAAGCAAGGAGTTCAAATGAAATCCTTAAAAGAATATAAAACTTGGAATCTACCAAGAAGAATGAGAGAAATCTCAAGAACTTTTATTAATCAATGAATGAATAGAAACAATGAATTAGCCCCTATTTATAGGGCCATAAAACAAAGAAATATGTTCTAAATCAACTAGGAAAACATAAAACATATTCCAAATCAGCTAAATAAAAAGAATTCAAAATAAACTAAATGATAGAAATAGCGTTAAAATATTAAAACACTGTTTTTGCTGCCTAAACGAACACGAATGCCCAAAATACATTGTAGTTCACAGAAAAGTCGTGTGTTGTACTCGTCTCGTCGAACTACCCAAAATAGGCATATTATGGGCCTAAAACAGATGTCAAACGCCAAATCTGTAAATTAGGATTTTGTCATTTACCTTCTATTTCTTCTTCAATCCACTCTGTCATTTGTTCTACATCAAATATAAAACTCATTTTAAACTTTTCAAGTTTTTATGTATCCCGTAAGTCTGAGAAAATCTTATAGCGTTGATTTTGACATTATCATGATTCAATATCCTCAAAAAATAATTTCAACTCCATCGATCAAAATGTAGTTTTAGATTGTTATAAAATTAATTTACCTCGAGAGGTTAGATACGAAATCATCGAGTATCACTTGAAGAATCACGAACCAATAACATTAATGAATCATCTACTTGAAGTCTTGAAAATAATGGAAGAATGCCAAAAAATGGAATAAAATGATAGGCTTGAACACATGATTAAAGTTGTCCTAAAGATACATTTGCTCCCTCTCGATTGAGATGCTTAAAGGGTTAGATAACAAATGTTTTAGTTGATTAATCAAGCCTACAAACCATGAATTTATTAAGCATAAATAATCTATGGAAGAGGAACAAAAAAAAAAAAAAAATTGAAAAATGAGTATTAATTTTGGTGAAAATGATCTCTATAAATTTATGGATGTTTCTCATGTTTTCATCATGAATTATATCTCTGTTTATAGAGTTCCAACACACCATTTCATAAGCGACACCACTTTTCACAAATAATTCGAAATGATTGATGAAAATGTGCTAACAAGAAATCTAAAATTTCTGCCGACGGTCGGGTTTATCAACATGCGGTCGCTTGGTTTTGAGACCAAACGATCGCTTGAAGTGTACTGCTTAATCAATATTATTGACCGGATCTTGCACTTTTTCATCTCATACTTTGATTTACTCATTTAACAAATATTTGAACAACCATTTGGAAATAATATATTTCCAACATTATTTGTATCTTTCTTTCCTTTTTCTACCATTTGCCAAACTCTCAAACTCATTGCCATTGTTTGCTCATGTTTATAGGAGAGCTGAAATCAACCAAAGCATATGTGAAATGGATTAAGCAAGATTCTGTGCCATTTCGATTCCTGACTTGATTTCTGTAAAATGATAGACACAGCTGATTCTGAAACTGTTCGTTATAAACATTGTGGACCTAAGCAGCCAAATAACGCAGTGGAGTTAATTCTAAGTTGCATTTTCATATATTCTCTTTAAACTTTTGTTATTTTGACATAAAGTTGGGATGGATGGACTAAGACATTTCAGCCCTGAAAAAGAGGTATTGGAAAATCAAAGTGTTTGTCTTGTACCAATCTAAGAGAAAATAAAATGATTTAGGTCATGTCTGTCGAAGATTAGATTTAACAAAATTTTTTTTCTCAAAATCATTTTAAACCAATCATTTCTACGAGACTCACAATTTTACACACTTTTCAACAACTTCAACCACATATTTACAAATTTCTTTAATTTCTCCTACACCAAATAGGCTCTTAGTATGCCATTAAAGTTATCATTGCACAAGAATGCTTTGGTTGTTATCAATTCAAATGTGAGCAAATAAAATTATATAGTACGCCATTAAAGTTTTCATTGCACACGAATGCCTTGGTTGGTATCAATTCAAATGCTGTTTGGTGGACCATTTGGTCGACTACCAATTTCTTCTTTTGTCTTGGAAGAGAATATGAATATAAACCTAAATTATTTGTATAATATAATTAAAAAGGACCCACATATCATCCTTTCATTTCTATACCATAAATTATTAGGTATAAATGGCCTAAATTGAGACATAAATGGTCATTTGTCATAATTTGCTTAACCTACTTATTCTTTTCATCATGAAATGAATCTATAAAAACTAATTGAAACTTCAATTTTATATAATTTTTTCTCAACTAGATTAATGTTGGGAAAATGGATGAATGTGATTTGTTTATTGTAATTGTTGGAAAATAAAGACTTTGATATGCCATGTTTGGGAATGAATTTTTTTGGGACACATTTTTCTTTTATGCAAAATGAAAGTAGAATTGAGTTTCAATGAGAACATCAAAATCATATATTCACATGTCCAAATTGATGTTTGGGTGAATTAGAAATTGAAGCTCGAAGATGGATGTGGGAAAAGGGAAAGTTTGGGAAGATAAAACTTATCCCATATAGGAAGATTATGAACCTTTGGACTACTTTCTATATGGATTCACTTTGAAGTTTGTAATAAGGTGTGACATATAGACCCTCTCTACATACGGGGGTGGAAATTATGGACCAAAATTGCCTTCCGATCTTGATTGAATCTGAATTTGTGTGCGTACAAGAATATTTGACTGAACAGATAAAAAATCGTCACACAGTACTGTCCATATTTTGTAATTTTTCAAATTATTTTTTGATTAAAAAATATGTTTAGACTTCCAACTGCCTTATTAATTCCAAATTACATACTGGTTAGTGGGGTGTTTCATTTTCATAAACACCCGAAACTACTCATTGAGTGAGGTAGTGATGAGCCTATATGTACATGTCCTTTCCAACAGTCAAAAGAAACGAATTTCATTCAGACTCCTCATCTTTGATATAGAAACTCCTATTTCTCTTATTCTAGTGTCCTTGGAGATTTTGTTTAGATAACCGTTTAGTTCGCTAGTGCACTAATTTTGTGCTAAGTTCATTGTTGGTTCTTCCGTTGCATCTTGGGAAGTAAACGCTCTTATTTCCTTGAAGCACACCATGGGCGAATCTGTTTTAAGAAAATGTGTGTACACAGTCTTCGGTTCTCGAATTCTACATATGTTGCCTCATTTTCTAGTTTTTTTCATTTTGGTAAACGTTTCTATTTTTTGATTTTATTTCAAAATTTGATATTACTGTTTGATTTTCCATAATCGATTATACTTTGTGTCACAAACTTAAAATAGATTTTACCAAACAAGATTTGGTTAATTAAAAACAGATTATATCATTGGCTAACTGCTTGAAATTATTGATATTTTCATTCGTGTTTCAGAATGGCAACTGATTTAACTACTAGAGTTGTGCTTACTGGAAAAGTGACTATGGCTCAAGTGCCAAGTCTCGATTTGACCCAAACTATTGCTACTTTGCCAGTTCCTCTATGCATGGGTCCGACCATGGGACGTGTTACTACTTAAACCATGATTATTCCGATTAATCACGAAGAAATCGAAGAATTTTTGAATTTCAGGAGGTGGCAGCAGAAGACGCTCTTCTTTTTGAACACCTTAAATTTTTTCCAGATTTTTGACCGAGAATACTCCAGTACTCCAAGATGCTGAAGAAGACATTCAAGCAATCAGTGTAGTGGATGCTTGAAAGCATTCTGATTTCCTATGCTAGAACTATGTCATGAACAACTTGATAGATTCATTGTACCACGTGTATAGCACGATAAAATCGGCTAAAGAATTGTAAGAGTCTTTGGACAACAAATATAAAAAATCGAGGATGTCAGAGCCAATAAATTTCTTATATGCCACTTCATGAACTATAAAATGGTAGGCTCCAAAACTGTAATCAGTTAAGTACAAGAAATTCAAGTGATCTTTTGTTGTAGAGACGTGAGGTGGGAAATAAAGTGACCTTCAGATAAAAACATTGCAACGTTTTCAATTTAAGGGATTCAAGAACCTCAAATTAATAAACCCGTTAAGTGAAATAGGAGTCCACGTGGCATCCACGTAGACTTTTAATGAAGCCACGTCGGTACAAAATCTAGGGTTGTGAGGAGAATGACCATATAGTCGAAAACGGCCCAAAACTTCATGTAATAAATAAACTTCAGTGTCCGTTCTGAAACATTATGAAAACTTGAGTGAGCAGAGCTGAAACTATCCCAATTTTGTTACATAGAGTGGGATAAAAGAAGAAAAAACTTCCACCGACAAAGATAGAATTTACTGTATTTTTCCCCACCCACCGTGGACAAAAACTCATGGAAAATGACTCAATTTGCTTTTTCTTGAGAGAGAATGAGAGATACACTGGCTCACGAAAATTAAGCCAGTTTGTCAATATTCAAACCACTGGATATGTTTCAAATCAAGAGTAGTTCTAGATAGACATTTTTTTAAAATATTTTTAAGTGATATTGTGACATGTCATACATTCATTGAGTGGTGAAAATAACTACCCCACCATTTACTTTTTCACCATCCAATGAATATGTGACATATCACAATGTTACTTAAAAATGTCTCTCTAGAATTATTGTTCAAATCAATTATCTGATCAAACTGGGCCCAGGAATAACTTCATAAATTTCCAATAAAAGTACGTGAGGACCACTAGAGGGTGGATGAGACACTCAGAATTAATTAGTTTCTTAAGAAAGAATAAATTTTACTGGCAATGTTTAATACATTTAACGACAATCATTTTATAAACAATATTTTATTATTGTTTAGCCAATACTATTTTAAATTTATTATTATCGATTAAACATGTTTGTGCTTTTAACTTAACATGCAGCCACCCTAATAATGCTTAAGGTAGGAAAATTGTCACCAGTCTTTTCTTTATCTAAATAAATAATATAAATATAAAAATATAAAATAATTTATCGTGGGTTCTTGGTTGGTGTGTGGCGTGCGTGGGGCTATTTTTCGTAATCAATTCTTAGTGGGCCCAGAAATATTGTAAAAGTAAATTTTATTTGCTTTCCACTTTATATTCATAATAATCCCACCCTTTTTTTTTTTTTTTTTAAGTTTTTGTGACAAATCAGTAAACATGGAGTATGACTTGAAATTTGGAATAAATCACATTATCATCAATCGTAAGGAGAGTTTTCATCCCCATAATCATAAAAAAAAATGATAATATTTGTCCATATATCTTTTTGTATGTCTTCACCTTGAAATACTAAATACCTTTGATATCCTCCTCCATTACTCCCATTTGACCGCTCTCCTTATTTCAATTCAATTTTCTCTTCATTTTCTCCCTCAATCTTACATCACCTAATTTTCATTCCATGACGAAATTTGTTCAAATGGATCTTACACTATGATCCTATCACGAGAAAGTTGTCAACTGGTTTGATAAAATTTAATTTAAAATTTAAGGCCCTTTGATTGCAAACATGAAAAATAAGTGAAAAGAAATTAAGTTCCAGTGAAATTAATTTCCAATTAATTATTTTTTCATGGAAAATAAAAATTTTGGTATGCTTAATTGAAAGTAGAATTGATATTTGAAAATGTGATAAAGATGAAAAATGAATTCTCAACTAACTAAATAAATAAATAAATAAAACATTTTCCTTGTTTTCAAAAAAAAAATCAAGAAGATCGAGATAATACGAAAAATGAATTTCACCAAACAAAACGTAATCAAACTGATCATTTTAGTTTTAAATTGAAATTATTTTCCATTTTGCATGAAAAAAAAAAGTCCAATAAAACAGATATATAAATTTCGGGTGACGATGGTGACATTGTAACTGCTCCCATTTGTAAATACAAGCAAAGTTCTACGCTCCCCACTCCCACCACACTATACGTATCTAGAATCTTTGCAATTTTGTACTTTACTATTCATTTTTTTAGTATAATTTTAGAGCATTTGGGTGGGTTAAATTTAGTCGTCACGTATGTAAAAAATATATGTTAAATGATACGTACGTAAATCAATGTTAATATTTAATACATTCATTATTGTCAATTGTCATAATGAATGTGTTATTTCTACTTAAATCAAAGAGTACGGTAAATACTTATTTTTAAAATTACAAATTTTATTTATTAATATGATACTCATTTTGAAGATCTAATTAAATTATATAATATGAATCAACAAAAAAATTATTCTTTTATCGATGTTAAAATATTTAAAAAGAAATAAGAAAAAAAAGGAATAAATAAGAGTGGGGTGAATGAGTTTGGAGTTGGACGGACATTTTTAACAAGAAGTTGACACTTCAACAATTGAAATACTAGATAAATTTAATAAGAAAGTTGACTTATAGTTAATTTTTTTTTTTTAACTCGTGTTTTAATATATTCTATATAGATATTTGCAATTATATTTGCTAATTTATTCAGTTAACATAGAATTTAACACAATGTAGATATTGATAACAGGGTTTATGTACCTCTGATGGTAATAATTAGGAATGACAAAAAAATTCGTTTTGACCCGAACTCGATGGGATCCCGATCCTAATGGGGCGGAATAAACCGTCCCGCGCGTCGATGGAGGGGGGTTTGGACTTTATATCAATTACCTGAAACGGGTTTGGAGCAGGACGAGGCGGGACAGGTTTTGATTGACCCGCCTCGATGTGACTCGCCTTACAAATTTATTTATATTAAAAAAAATTTAATTCAAAAAATGTAAACAATACACTTTCAAGATACAATTTTTTACTTATGATAACATCTTTGATTCTATATTGAATTGAGTGCTTGATTCTTTTGACTTTTACTTCTTTTGAGTTAAAAAAAATTAAAAACTTGAAGAAAATTATGTTTAAAAAAAAAAAGGTTCGGGACGAGGTCTGGGATGCCCCGTATTGATACCCGTCTCGACCCATTTTGATTTAACGATAATGGGACAAATATGATTTTGATAATCTTCTCATGGTACGAGATAGGGAGCGAAATTGAGTACATGTCCCGAACTCACCCCATAGAGATGCCCATTATCATCTCTAGTAACTAGAAATAATCAACCTTCGCCCCCAGGGCACATCTCCATGTGGCAAAGGGGATGGGTGGTAAGTGCTCAGCGCAGCTGTGTGCTTGGTTCGATTCCCCGCAAGGTGAAATTGGCCTTGTGGCAAGCGGGAGTTATTGAGTGTTTCTCATGCTTACCATAAGTCCTTCCACCCTGGCTCCTTGGAGGCATAACCTGGATTTACCTTCCCGAACCAATGGCCTTGGGGGTGGTCGGTTCGGGCCCTCAGGGTGTGGGCTACACCTTTTTCCGATCAAAAAAAAAAAAAAAAAATCAACCTTCTAATTTTCCTTTGTTGACTAAAAGCCTCTTCTACCCCTACCTACCCACGAAAAAACCTCTCCAACACGCGCGTACGTCGTCGTAGCTTGGTCTGATAACTGTGGAATGTAACTATACAACTTCATTTCAAGGCCTCAGATTACTTCAAGAATTTCAAGAGCCAAACCTTTAGAGGGAATTTTGCTTGATAAATACTGCGTAAACCCAAGATTTTGGGGGGTTTTTCAGTTTCTTGCAGGGACTTTATTGTATAATCTGAAGTTGCTGGTTCGATTGGAGTTAGGTGAGTTCAATAACTATTTCATTCTGTATAGATGTTGAATCTTTAACTCAAAATAGAGTCACCCATCTAAATATTTAGGCTTTGAAGGGTAAAATGGAGACGGAAAATGGAGGTTCCAAGTCCAAGATAGAAGATTATGAAGTAATAGAGCAAATTGGAAGAGGTGCTTTTGGAGCTGCGTTTCTTGTTCTTCACAAAATTGAGAAAAAGAAGTAAGATATTGTATTTTAATACTTATTTGGTTGCTTTACATGCCCAAGATCTGGTTTTGTGTGACTGTTTATGTTTGGAAGACTAATTTAGGGCAATAACATATTACTGTTGTAACACACAATTGCTTAAATTTACTGGAGGGATTTGGACTATTGAATGTTTACATTATTTTGAAATTCTGAAAAATGTGCCCTTCATTATATTATTATATGAAGGGGTGTTTCTGGGCATTTGTTCAAAATCAAGAATTGTGCAATTACTTTTTGTTTGAAGAAATAACTATACAACTTCTATGATCAATCCATTGGGCTGCACACATTTGATAGCATGACGTAGATAGGAGGACTTCATATGGTCTAGTGCATTGCTAATCCACAAATTTTTATAGAAGCTGAGATGATCTCTCAATTCAATGTTATGTTTTTATTGTTTATAAATTCTCTTATCTAGAAATTGAGAAGCCATACTGAGGTTTCCTCAAGCCTATTCATATGGTAACTAACTAAGCTAACTAATTCAATGATATCCATAGCATTTCATATTTCTTCAGCTCGACTAGGCGAAATACCTTTATGTTTTAATCAGAGTAGATGTCACCATATCTTTTGTTCACTTGGGTTAACCAAGTGAATCTTATTTGTTCCCTTTTTGCTCAACTTTTCAAGACACTGCTGTGTGCAGGTACTTACTGTTATCTTATTACTAGTCGTCCCACATGCCCAAGTCTTCAATTTAAGTGACATGTAAGTCTCTACATGAACATTTGATAATGTTTCTTTTATCTCCTGCAGGTATGTTTTAAAGAAGATTCGTCTGGCTAAACAGTCAGAGAAGCTCAAGCGTACAGCACACCAGGAGGTCAATTTATATGCTTTTATTCCTTTAGTTTCTATGGGAATATATATGTAATCAATATGCATTTTTTTTCGTTAGTAATTATATCATTATTCTCTGTGTCTTGAGTCTTACATGTTTTCATCATATACAAGACACTAATATTCCTGTTATTACGATCCTTTTGCTTTTTTAATACAGCTTGGCAGATACACCGATTTATAGTGTGTTCGGTAAATTTTAGTTATAATCAACACAATTTTCAACACCACTTTTTAACCACACATCTTTTCCTCTCCAATTTTTAACCACACATCTTACCTAGAAAACACAAATAACACCAATCATTACTTGTTATAACAGTTGCCGAACACAAGCTTAGATGGTTTATAGTATTTAATATCATTATGTATTACTCGTCGCCAGCCCCATATATTTCAATTTTTATAGTCAATGAGTCATACATAGTATTATTGGCTGCATTTAATTTAGTACCATGAGCTTAATACTCATCCATCTAGTATATGGAAATGATTTATTTCCCTGACTCAATTGATTTATCGAGGCAGAGTGGAAGTTGATGATTTCAACATTCTAGAAACCTCCTCAGATAGATTTTCCAAGGAAAATTTCTGATGCTGAATCCAAATGACAAAAGAAGTCTATTCATTAAGTGAATAAATTCATTTTCAGCACAAGCAATTATTTTCTAATACCTACAGAATAGACGCACCCTTGTAGCTTATTCTTTACCTAGAAAAATACGATTAAAAGTATAAACACGGCCGTTCAACGGAAACTATCTATCTGCTTGTTATAAAATTGGAAGAAGAAAGGTTATTTCATGTTGCTACTTGTCCTTATGAAGTAAAGAGGGTATTTTTCTACTGGATTGGGTAGATGAAGAGAGATAAATGATGGAAAATCCATTTTTCTACATTAAATTAAATATAATAAAAAATTTCCTCTGTTGCAGATGAATTTGATTGCGAACCTAGTGCATCCATATATTATTGAATATAAAGATGCTTGGGTGGACAAGGTATTGTTTAGTTTCTTCATCTGATAGCTACCTCAAATTGCTTTATTTGTCTAAGAGTCTATAGTTGAAGTTGATTCTAAAGAAAACTGTTCATTTTGCCTCATTCTTCAGGGAAATTGTATATGCATCGTGACCAACTATTGTGAAGGTGGAGACATGTAAGTAGTCAATACTAACTCAAAACTACTGATTTTTGTCAAGAGAATTGATACTTTGTCTCTGTAGCCTATAAAATTTGCAATGACACAAGTCCTATTTTGAAAATAAAGGGAAGATATGCTGCTATCTTGAGAATGAAGATTAACAGAACTTCCTCTATTATAACATTGAAGGATATTGATATTTTGTATATATATAATTTATATTAACAAGAGAAGACAAAAAGTGAAAATAAAAATAATATCCACTCCTTGGATATGATTGCGTTGGAGGATGTTAATATTTCTTTCTTTTATATGCGCAGGTCTGATATCATAAGGAAGGCTAGAGGAGCATATTTTCCTGAGGAGGTAATGAGATGGAAATTCATGTAAAGGAGTACCTCTTAAATTCTTAGCTAATTCGTACATAGCTTGCGGCGTCCTTGTTTTTGTTTCCCAGAAAATATGCAAATGGCTGATTCAGTTGTTATTAGCCATTGACTATCTGCATTCCAATCGAGTCCTCCATAGGGATTTGAAGGTTTGATTTATTGTCATCATCATACAAGATGTCATTCATTGACTTGCTCTTTTCTAACTCGAATTTTCTTATTCCAGTTATCTAACATATTCCTCACAAAGGAAAATAACATTCGTCTCGGTAAGAAGGCCGAATCAAGTCCTTACAACAATTTTCTTTTCTGTATTCATTTATAATATTTTCTCCATTTTATTCTCTATGTGGATTTCATAGGTGATTTTGGGTTGGCAAAACTTCTTGATGAAGAAGGCCTCGCCTCATCGGTACAAATTTATTCTCTAAACCAAACTTGTACTTTGTTGTGCAACCGTGTAGTCTGATTTTCTGCCTTTTCTAGTGCACAATATGTAGCGTACTAAAACTTGCTTTTAGAGATGAAGGCATATTCATTTTTCCACAAACATCTGATGATAACTTGTATGTCTCAAATTAGGTTGTCGGGACTCCCAACTACATGTGCCCCGAGCTTCTAGCGGACATTCCATATGGCTACAAATCTGACATATGGTCACTAGGTAAGGAAAAAAATTAATAATTTTGAAGTTTACTTTTCCATATTCTATTACTAAAGTGACCTCTTTACATTTTTCAGGTTGCTGTATGTTTGAGATTGCGGCACATCAAGCTGCATTTAGAGCTCCTGTAAGTCATGTCTAGCATTTAATACAGCATCAAACATATATCAATGTATTTCAAAACCAGCAACTGCAATAACATTTGTTCAATATGCAATATCAAAGTTATAATTAAAATGGTTGAATCAAACAGGATGTGACTGGACTTATTAACAAGATTAACAGATCCTTGATCTCTCCACTTCCCATTGTGTACTCTTCTACACTGTAAGTCATGATCAAGTAGTTTCTTCTTTAACTTTAGCCATAAAATCTGTTCTTTATTAAGATATGAAGTTAATATTTTAGGAAACAAATAATTAAGAGCATGCTAAGGAAGAGTCCAGAACACCGGCCTACAGTGAGTTTTGAACTTAATTTTTTTCTTTTCCATTATTCTTACTTGCATGGCCAGTTTCTCATATTCTTGACATTATAGGCTGCAGAACTGCTAAGGCACCCACATTTGCAGCCATTCCTCCTTCGGTGTCACATCCCGTCTCCTGTCTTTCTTCCTGTTACATCTCCAAACAGCACAAAGGAGAAAAAGAGGAGAGCATCTCCTAGACAATCTGGTGGTGAGAAAGACACTCTCAAAACACAGGCAAAACTAAAAGAGAGGGGACTGTTTCCTGAACTTGAGGAGAATACTGATAATAAACCTCGAGATTTGCCAGATATAGATGCTTTGATGGAAGACAAACTCGAAACCAAGAGGGTTGATCCAACAAGTTATTCTGGAAAGATTTCTCATGACGGTGAAGATGCAAATAGTGGGGACACAAGTTGCGAGACAACTGCTTATAACAGAGATTATCAGGACAATTTTGACTCCTCGCATAAAGAAAGCATAAATGCCCTAGATGGTTCAACATTACCATTAAATGCACTACCTCAAGAACAAGAGGACTATTCTCCCGAGCTTGATCCAGAATTGGAAGCGCTTGACAGAGAGATTGAGAAAATAACGGATGTGGAGCTTCTGTGGAGGCCTCATGTTAATGATGAAACCGAAATAAAGGTGGAGGATTCAATTTTGGAAAAATGCAACAAAATGGCATTGACCAGTACAGTCTGTTGTGGTGAAGATGGGTTTCTTTTTGGAGAAAATGAAGTTGATGGAGAAACCAGAAGCTATTCAGATCGAAACGAAAATACACATGCATGTTCACAACTAACCTTAATTGACGAATCAACTAAAAATGCTGATACTGCTGATTGCTTGATCAAGGATGGGGATGAAATGAAAGCAGATACTGCAGGTCACTCGAAGCCAAACGAGAAAGAAGACGATGAACTAACAAGCCAGGATGGGGATGAAGTCAAAGCAGATACTGCAGGTCACCTGACGCAAAATGAGAAAGAAGACAATGAACTGACAAGCCAGGATGGGGATGAAATCAAAGCAGATACTGCAGGTCACCTGAGGCAAAACGAGAAAGAAGGCAATGAACTGACAAGCCAGGCATCAAGTGATCGTTCATTGTTGAATAAACTGAGTGCTATAGTTTGTGATGGAAGCAAGAGCGAGTGGGAAAATCCAAGCCAACAGAGAGCCAATGCTTTAGAGTCGTTGCTTGAATTATGTGCTAGGTTGCTTAAACAGGAAAAACTGGATGAGCTCTGTGGTGTGCTTAAACCTTTCGGCGAAGATGCTGTTTCATCCAGAGAAACAGCCATCTGGTTGACAAAAAGCCTAATGAATGCACAAAATTCGTCAAAAGGTTCTGGTTCTTAGATTGGATTGGATTGGATAATTTATATAGTTTTTAATTTATGATATTTGGTGTAATAGTGTTTTTTGTCTTGTTTGCGCGAGTTTTGTCGTATAATTTGGGTATTCAAGAGTATTGTATTGTTACTTACAATGTTTAAGGTTTGGATTCATTTAGAACATAAAGTTGCAAGTTTTTCTAGATTAAAGAAGCTTGTGGTTTGTATTTCAAACTCATAGAATAGTTTGGATTTGACCATATAAACGTAATGTGTATTCAGCCGCATCTGCAGTCTTCAGCATTATATTTTCACGATTTTAATTTTTCAGCTATATATAAATATAAATAGACATTGAAGGACATGTAACAGCAGATGATGAATAACAAGTGGAAATTAGGCCTACAAACACCTTAATAAACAGATTTTTAAAGTCTGACAAAACTTAATATCATTTCAGATATATATAACACAAATGGATAGTTTTCAGCGAAATTCCACCCAACAAAAAATAAAATAAATAAATAAATAAAATAAAATTACAACCAGAATGAAAATGTAACGCCCCCAGATTATTCTCCTTCTCAGTTAATGATGATAGAGCACCAGAATCGGAAATGCAAATCAATGATTAACGTAATGGAAGAGAAACATTAAAATCAAAATTCAAAATCTTGAATGGTTAAATTCCAATGATATTATAGCAGGAAAACATTACCTATTATCAATTGTCAACAGAAAATATGGTTATATGATGCATTTGTTATTCAACTATGTAATCTCAACTTCATCGTCAGGTACAATTTTTTCAAATTTAATACCGCTATTTCAAAAGTTTATAGTGATTGTGATTATACACAACTTTCATCACTATGATCTCGATGTGTCTAGTTGAATTTCAAATGTGGATTCATAATTCAGCTCGGTAACTGATTTGAAAAAATCTAAAGGCTGAAGGAAGAATCAAAGAGGATCAGCAAAACCCGCTCTGTGCAGGATAAGGTATGTTCATATTAGGGTTAATAGTACAAATCGTCCCTACCTTTGACATGTATTGTGCAAAACGTCCCAACGTTTTGATTTTTGACGCTAAACGTCCCAATATTTACATGTTCTTGTGGGAGACATCATTTTCGTTAAATTTAACCACATTTCACCGTTAATTTAGAATTGAATAGTAAATATTTAACACATGCAAGGGCATTTTCGTTAAAATCAAAAGCAGCTCATTCATATTTGGGTAATTGGCACAAAACGTCCCTACGTTTGACACTTATTGTGGAAAAACGTCACTACGTTTATTTTTTTGGTGAATAACGTCCATACGTTTATTTTTTTGCAAATAATGTCCCTACCTTTAAATTTTCTTGTTGATTAGTCCTCAAATTTTACTTTTCTTTCAATTTAGTCATTCCGTATTTGATTTAAAGGTAATTGTCTTCAAACATGTATAACTTTTGATCTACAACACCGAATTGCACTCCGTTTTTTGCGTTGAACTCCAAATTCAACCATCTTTCTTATGATGTATCATGTGCTCATTTATTAAACATTTCGTTTTGACTTTTGTATAGTAGATACTTATTTTGTTAGGGCATCATTGATTGACGTAAATTGATTTCTGTAAATTTTATTGAAATAATGAAATTTTAATTTTAGTGTGTGTTCGGCGCCTAGCGAAATTTATAAATTGGATTTACTTGACCTTTTTATTTTTTTAATGTAAAATGTTTGGTTAAAAATTGTTATGTTTAACCTCTGTTTGAGCCATATTATAATCTCAAATCACTATTTGAACAACACATATTCTCTCTCTTCAAATCATTTTTTAAAAATTGGAGAAAGAAATTGTGTGTTGTTCAAAAAGTTATTAGAGATTATAATATGGCTCAAACATGGGCTAAACATACAAATTTTTAATCAAATATTTTACCTTAAAAAAATAAAAAAGTCAAATAAATCCAATTTATAAATTCCGCTGGCCGCCGAACACACACTAAAATTAAAATTTCACTGTTTCAATAAAATTTACAGAAATCAATTTACGTTAATCAATGATGCCCTAACAAAATAAGTATCTACTATACAAAAGTCAAAACGAAATGTTTAATAAATGAGCACATGATACATCATAAGAAAGATGGTTGAATTTGGAGTTCAACGCAAAAAACGGAGTGCAATTTGGAGTTGTAGATCAAAAGTTATACACGTTTGAAGACAATTACCTTTAAATAAAATATGGAATGACTAAATTGAAAGAAAAGTAAAATTTGGGGACTAATCAACAAGAAAATTTAAAGATATGGACGTTATTCGCTAAAAAAATAAACGTAGGGAAGTTATTCGCCAAAAAAATAAACGTAGGGACGTTTTTTCACAATAAGTGTCAAACGTAGGGACGTTTTGTGCCAATTACCCAAATATGAATGAGCTGCTTTTGATTTTGACGAAAATGCCCTTGCATGTGTTAAATATTTACTGTTCAATTCTAAATTAACGGTGAAATGGGGTTAAATTTGACGGAAAGGATGTCTTCCACAAGAAAATGTAAAGGTTGAGACGTTTAACGTCAAAAATCAAAACGTTGGGACGTTTTGCACAATACATGTTAAAGGCAGGAACATTTTGTGCTATTAACCCTTCATATTATTCCACTCTGAAATTTTTTGTTCAATATATATTGCAAAATATTTCTTCTTAAGTTTCCTATTATGAAATTTACAAATTTAGTCTTATGTTTATAAGTATTTCTAAAAGAGAAGAAATAGAAGTTTTCTTCAAAGTGAAATCGGTGGAAGATGTCATTGCTCCTCCCCCCTGTTTTCCTACCTAGCTCCTTAGTATGTAAGTAGGTATTTAAAGGAAGATAGTGAATAATTTAGTTTTGCCTCATAATGATCCTCTAAGGAGTTCTTTATCTTGATCTAATAATGGAAACTAAGGATGCTTGTCATGGACATGGTATTTCTGAGACATCAAAAAGAGAAGTATTAGAAATCATATCAGGGAAGAAATTTGAAATGGATGGTACAACTAAAGCTGGTTTAGATATTAAGACCATGTCCAAGGGTTCTAAAAGATAAGAAAATGGAAAGATGCTACAAAATGGAAGATGCCCTTGCTTTTGCTCCCTCTTTTCTTCCCAAGCCCAATAGTAAACTAAATTGTTCCAGATTTTGCATTCTGCAAATGTTTTAATACTTTTACTTTTTTTACTAAATTCAGCCATTGCGTTGTTTTACTGTGAACCTTATAACAGTTACTTAGTGATGTGTCAAGCAGAAAGCACATTCCACTGTTTGTTTTTCATCATCCATGTAGTGGTGATATTTCATTGTAGTAACATGAATAAAATATGGTCACTACCTTTTGGATGTTTCCACACGATTAACAATGTGGTCTTGTGGAGCTATATCACAAAAACTATCACATCAGAATAAAAGCTGAACTCTGCAGATGTCATGAATATATTGTATATCTAATTCCATAGTTATCGTTAAATCTTTCTGCCCACAAAATATGACATATGCTACCATTAATATAAAAGCCCTATGACTGTCTTTTATACCGATACTCAACAGATTTTGCATAGAATGGATATGTAATGGACATTCAGTGTTGAGCACCTCAACTTCATCTATATATAAATTATTGAAAAACTAATGATTACAAAATCATAAGTAGGAGCACTCGATGTTGACATTCACCCATAGAATAAGTACTTTACCAGATGTGTATCCCAGTTCTGACTCATCTATTTATCACTTATTTTCCATTTTAATCACATTGCATGTTGTTGAAACATCTCAGCATGTTTCATATGCCACTGAGTTTAGTTTTCATTTCAACACAATGTGAGATTGAATCTATTAAATCTGACGAGTTCAGTTGTGACTTGTTTTTCACAGAGATGGACCTTGATTCTGATTTTTTCCAATTTCACACAGCACTAGATCAAACTCATGATTTACTTTACTTAGAATGCCATATACTACGGCGACATGAGAATGTGGGACATACATTCCTGAAATTTGTTGTTTTACAGCACACCTTGATCCATGATTTCAAACGGTTTTTATGAAATTAATGGCTGTGCGCAAAATCTTTTTTTTTTTTCCTTTTTTTTTTTTCCAAGTTCAGGCAACCTAGCAACTATCCCCATATATTTTTATTACAAAAAATATAAAAAATAAAAAAAAAAATCTACATTTTCACTTTCAATAATTGCATTTTGTGATTCAATGCATCTGACACTTACAATCTACCACCATAGTTTTACATTTCTAGGGTTAATGGGTAAGTGTCGATCCGTAAAAAAAAGGTGGGTCCAGGATCATACTCAACAAGAAAGGTTCAGGTTTTGGCATTTTGAGGAAACCCCAAAAAGGTGCTCGGACCCCCCGTAGGAGGAAGGTATCGAGAGAGGTCTCTCTACAAAATCAGGTCCGAATATTTTGATTATAACTACTGAATTGATGCTTGTTATATTACCTAACCAACACATCTCCATCGCACATAATATCGTTTATCTCGTTTACCATTTTTTAATTTCCATTTTATTTTCACCATTTGCAGGAATGGGAATTGAAGGTGAATCGCCATGACTGATTTCAGGGTAAAGTAAACGTCAAGCCATCAGATCTCATTTCCGACACCTTGAACGGAAGATTCACGGATGAACAGAAAAGGATGTTTAGAACAACTTGCTTTGGTCATTACCTAGATATGCCAGAAAAAACAATAAACCCACAGTTGATACATCAAATTCTTTTAAGAGAAGTAAATCAACCGAACGAAGATGAGATCTGGTTTCGTATTGGCAATGACAATATGAAGTTTGGCATCGATGACTTTTACTTGGTAACTGGACTTCGTTGCTCGGGAGACGATAATCCAAAAAAATATGCTTTGAAATATTGCAGACTGAGGTGTGAATACTTCAATAATTTACCCCACATCACAATCCAAGATGTTTTTGAAGTCTTTACTTCAATGTCAACTCGAAATAACCGTGATGTCATCTTAATGGGCATATTGTTTCTCCTAACGAACTTGATGTATAGCACAGCATACGAGAGATTTGTTGATGAAACTCTTCTTGTCCTAGTTGATTCAGCAGACATGAAAGAATATCCATGGGGAAAATATATCTTCAAGCTCACATTTACATCATTGCAACAAGCACTTAGGAACAAACAAGTTACCGTCAAGGGTGAGGGTCGACCTTCAATGAGTTATAGGCTGAATGGTTTTGTTGCTACATTTCAGGTATGGATATATGAGATTCTTCCTATTCTTGAGAATAAATTGTGTTGGAAGGTTGCTAGCAAACGACCTAGGATCCTCAATTGGACATCCGAAGTTGATGCCAATGTTCCACCCCTAAACCTAGGAGTTGATGTTTTCAGCTGCCTAGATGTGAGTCTATTTACTCACTTTCGAATTTGATATTATCATTTGTTTTAGTATGTATCATACTGATGTTGTCTCATCTTCAAAAAATATTTCATCTTCACATTTAACTGTCATCTCTGCTACAAGTTCAAGCTATCAAAATTGCGGCTCAAGTTGTAGAGGCCCTAGATCCACTTTACATAGCTATGAAGCATGAGACTCATCCATTGAATCCTACCAAAATCAGGTCGGCCACAGTCACCCAAATTGATGACGACGATGATTTTGTAATTCCTTCACATCATCCTCAGAGGCCTGCCCCCACAACATCAAGATCATATTCAGATGTTATCACTGACCCCACAACAGTTGCAGATGTTACTGATGAGGTTCGAAGCGCGGAAGAAACGCTGGAAAGTTCCAAACTCAGGTTGTGGTTGGACGGATGAATCATGACCCGATATTCACGACGCGATGGCTCGACGATGCGGAATAAAGAACCACGACTGTCGAAACACCACAAGGATTTGCCCAATCTCCTTGATAAGTCTCTGATTTGAACGCCACAAATATTCTCGCGAATATTTGATAAATTCGGGATGAACGCCACAAGATAATCAATCTTGATAAGTTTTGGTTTGTAATGTGAATCCACACATTAAACAATTGAAAAACATTCAATCACTGTTTTATTTAATCATCAAAGTCCCAAGTCTGAATTATAATGAATGAAAAAAGCGTATAAATAAGCAAAATAACCTAGCCGCTAATTGACTCAAAATAGAATTCTAATTAGACTAAAATTCTAAAATAGGCAAACAAATAATTAAAAACAAAATTTAACCTAAAAATACGCAAAAACCCTAATTTCCGTCTGCATAATTGACTTGCTGTTTTGAAGCCCCAAATGATGGAATTTGGCCATAAAATCAGTCGGCTCAAGGGCTTTAGCCCATGAGTTTTGCTTAGTGGCCCGTTTCTACTCGAAAAACACATATTATGCATCTAATTCCGACATGGTTGACTGGATTGCACTTTTATTTGGCTTGAATATTTAACTTTTTCCGTCAAGCCTGCTATGACTCCGATTATCGAGGGTCCGGAACACATCATACCCTCCTTCTTTAGGATGATTCGTCCCGAATCATAGCTTTGTTCCTGTTGTTTCACTTCACCTCCTGGATCAAACGGAAAATTATTGCTTCCATGCCAGTGGAATGACCAATAGTATCCTATAACTTGGGTTACATGAATGGATTGAAGTAGATACTCCTGTGGGCATTGGTGGTGTTGCCCAAATTTCCAAGTACATTTAACCTGCAAGACAAAATTAAATAAAGCGGGGAGGGAAATATTAGGTTCATGAGGTACAAGGTATGGATCCTTGTATTCATGAATTATCACCGTCAATTCCACCTTTTGAACCATGAGGCCCTTCTCTTCACCTCGTTCTCCTTTTGCAACTTCTTGCTCACCCCCCTCTATCTCTTTTCTCTCAAGCTTGGTTACTTCCTCTAACTCAAGATTTTCTAACTCATCCACCTCTTCAAATTTTTTTCTTTCAAATTCAACCACATCTTCTACCTCCACATTCGTATCACCATGTTCGCACACTACCTCATCACTATCCAAATGTGGATTTTTCAATTCAAAGTTCAAATGTTGAACTTCTACACCAACTTTCATTTCATTCCTAATCAATTCCTCATCTGAAACTTGGTATATGTTAACTTATGACAATCTTGTTGTGTTGTCCTATCTTTTAGTCCCCTAATTGCCCTAACTAGACTAGGATTTATAAATTTATGCCCCCAGAGTAAGGGTAAGGACGAGAGAGGAGCGAGCAACTATTTTATATAGATTATTGATGCCCTCCAAATCATTGAACCTGTTTCAATCCATCAATATTTCGACAGAAACGAGGCTATGTAAACCTCCTAACTGAAATAATAACTCTCAATGCACCAAGTTTAGCTTTCAGAAGAACTTGAGGTTGTATTTTCTGTCAAATGAAATTTCACAAATCTTGCATTTTACATGGTAAATTTGTCAACTTGTAGTAAAAATATAAAAGGTCTGTCTTTAGAGTAAAACTATAGTCTGCTGAAATGCAGGGTGCTTTGATTGCGGAGATGTACGATTCTATGTGGATTTAACTCATTCAATTTCTTATGTTGTACAGGCTGAATCTAACTCCCTCAACATTCATGTAGGGTCCAGACCTATATTGAGTATTGATATTGAAAATGAAGGTGCTTTGATTGCGGAGATGTACGATTCTATGTGGATTTAACTCATTCAATTTCTTATGTTGTACAGGCTGAATCCAACTCCCTCAACATTCATGTAGGGTCCAGACCTATATTGAATATTGATATTGAAAATGAAGGTGATGGGAGTCAGGTTCCGGGTCAACAAAGTACTTCCAGTAGGACCATATCACAGAACAAGGACCATAGGGTATGATATTCAGTTTCTTAAATTTCCAGATGGACAATTCTTCTCCAAATTCATCTATTGCATCAAGTATCACTTTCAGTCATCCTGATAGTGCAAAGCCATAGTCCTAATATCAATAATAAAAATTACATAGTTTTGTTAACCGCAAAAAAACATAATTAAAAAAAAAAAAAACCATTACTTAGAGAATAAAAATTTCCTGTTCACACTTAAATAATTATACTTTGACAATATAACGACTAGTATGACACTAAAACATAACATAGTATATGACGTGTTACTATTTGTCTTATTCATTTAATCCAACATCAGTTACCATCTAAGTTAGCATGTCAGAACACATTGCTAAAGATGGAAGTCGAGAAAATGCGAGATTATGTAAAAAATCAAATTTTAGCTTGCCTTGATACAATGCATAAGTTCTCAATGTTCTACCCATCACATCAGTTACCATCTAAATGCCTGGTATCGCCTTCCAGTTCTAATATTAAAGCACACGTAAATCTCAACCTAACATACATCTGAGATGGAAGATTTAAGAAACCACAGTGTCCCTATTAGTGCTACCTCGTATAATATAGCACACTTTACACACGATTTGCAACACCTGCACAGGTATAGCCAGTTGAATTAATACCTGTAAATGAATCTATATCAGCACAGTTTATATAAAATCTGATTTGACAGAGATGAGACTTTTTGTTCCAAGGAAATCACCAGACTGGTAATGTGGAAGGGAGTTGCAATGGGTCTCAACATGAATATAACAGTAGGGTAAAATTGGCATCTCCTTCTGTAAAATGCATCGTGTCGAATCACACATCGAAGGTATTGATGCTAAATACATATAGGAATTTCTTCAACTAATATTGTTTTTATTTGTGATGATATAATAAAAATTGTCTGCGCATTTTTTTAACTTGAGCTGTCGCACACCTTTCAGAATCTAACAGATAATTTTGGAGGACATTATTCTGATAATGCAAAAAAGGACAGAGTAGTGCCAGGAATGAACGAGAATCACCCTTCTTGCAACTAGGTAATGTTATATTCATGTTTATCATATTTTCGAATCATCATAATTACAGGATGATACTTATTTTCACTTATCTCGATTGCATTATCTTTTAATGCAAATACATCATACATCTATACAGGTAACATTTTTATACAACTCAAACATGCATGACACACCTCTAGGCATGGATCCAACCGAAATGGGATCATCGAGCTTTGACCTTGGCATTGAAGAGATGACCACACAAGCTGGTTCAGTAGTTCTAGAAGACGAAGTACTCTTTACTGAAGATAATATCAAACAGATGGATGATATTGTCCTCGAAGTGGTAGATTTTTCGCATTAACTAAATATTAATTCATTTCTTCCATATTATTTTTCATATTATCACAAAACTTTACATTTTCAATTTTCCAGCTTTCGAAGAGTACGAAAAAAAGGTATTTGAACTACCTTGCACTACAAACTTCTACTGGATCCCTAGGTCATGAGCCAGCATCAAAATGTCATGTAATTAAAATTGATCACCCAACATCAGTATCAACTAACACTGCGACCGAGCTGATAAACTCATGTGGAAATAACCCTCATAAAAAGTTTAGACCTAGTCACAGCATTTCCAAAGAGGTAATCATGCTGTGGTTTTTCCGGGTAATTTATTTATTTTTCATTAATTTCTCCTGGTTCATTTAATGTCATCCAAAAATCATATTACCAAGCACATCACATATAATCTGGAATATTATTGTAGATTTCTCCAATACCATTTCAGATTGAAGAAGACATCAGTACATGATATGGAGAAATCACAAAAAAAAATACCAATCTAACATGACAATCAGTCCCTGGCATTTCTAGTTGTAATACAGGCTATGCATTTATCTATATGACGTGCATGGACACACCATTATTTGAGGACATTAACAAGTTCAACAAATTCTATAGAGGTTGCCTGAAACACAACAACGGGTATCCTAAAATGTTATTTGTACAACTAGTACCCAGATACATGCAGATATCCCCTTAGTAATTTTCCAATTATATCAATGGTCCTTAAATCATTACAGGAACCTGAACTTTGGCGCTGAGGTAGTCGAGATTAGACCTCCCACTAAATTTGGGTCAATTTTCATTGAGTCAGACATGTGGTGGCATGACTTATATATGAGGTTGCACGGCCTTTAAATGACACGGTAAATACTATCCATAATTTGCTTTCTATATTCATATATCTGCACATTAACCCACATTGCAATTATTTGATGATGAAGCACATTGATGTCACATTCTACTACAATCGAATGTTGTTGAAGTTGAGAGGTACTTCCAAGTTCAGAGCCACAACAATAGACTGCAACTTCGACGTTAAAATCAGAGGGATCTCCAAGGATCTTGATGTTGACTCACAAGCATTGAACAAGCATGGAGCTCTGTTCTGGTACGTAAAAGGGATAAAGATTCCATTCAATATACCATGGGCAGTATTCGATCACATCCTAATACCAATGTGGATACAATCACCAAGTCACTGGATTCTAGCTCACTTTGACATGGATAATTGGAAACTATACATCTACAACTCTTACAATAGAATAATAAAGAGTGGCATTGTCTATAAAGCCATTCGCTCCATGAGGATCGCCTTACCTATACTTGCTAGATCGATGAATGATACAGTCCGCACATTCCCCGAAAGCCCACTAAAATGTAGAATAATACAGGATTGTCCCCAACAACAAAACGGGTTAGTATAATGCACATTTTTTATTTTTCAAACAATATTTTTTCAATTCGATTTTCATGTCAACCATGAATAACATTAGTCAAAAATCAATATTCACCTTCAATTAAGTATTTCTGTTCATTCCATTATGATCAATTCTCAACTTCTGAGTTATATTTTCTGAACTCTTCCGTGCAACGGAGACTTCGGCGTCTATGTAATAAAGTATGCTGAATACATTATTGAAGGAAGGATGCTGCACATGTCTACTGAGTTCGATGCCTCCACTGCTCGAAAAAACATCGCCACACAACTACATAAATACATGATGGAAGAGCCTGACATAATCTGGTGCAATGGTCAGGGTGCCGTGACCCTAAAAGATATAGCTGGAAAAGGACGTTGATTTTTCATTGTGAACATTTTGCAAACATTAGTTTTGCAATATTTATTCTTTCTGCTTAGATTGTTCTTGGCTATATATTTTTCAATTGATTTATTCATTTAATTAATTACTGGTAACGATACATGTTGGCAAAAATAAATTTCAAAGCATTACAATTTCCAACTAGTTGTACTTTCATTATATCTAATGTCCTTTCATCGATATATATATTATTTGGATAAATGATTTTATTATTTGTAAATTTGTGCATGAAATACTATCATCTGGTATTAAATATCAGGGAAGTTATTAAGTGTATCTACCTGGACGTACTATTCTATCCCTATTCTATGCTGGTTCAAATTAATTTGCCATCTTTAAATCAGTTTTCCATTGATCATGGATTCTTATAAATATAATTCTTTTTACATTAACAATACAAGAATAAATTTCCTGTGATCTAGTAAGTAGTAAACTTTGAATTCAGTAAAAAAAATTCATCTGATTAGTTCCTTAGCATCAGTAGATAGGTAACCTTCCTAAGTACTACATAAATGACTGTATTGACATCTTCATAAGTTAAAGATACAATAAACATTGAGCAACACACATTGTCCTTCAATTATAATAAGTGTAGTATCAACCACCACCCATACATGACCAATCCCTTAACTTGTCCATGACCAAATATGGTGAAAACTTTGTGTCACAACCAATTCGAGTAAGTTCACAGCAAGTCAAATTTAGTTTACAACTTTAAAATTTATTCATTGCAATGTCACTTTTTATAGAAGACAACTTCATTACTTATTTGATAATATCTTCTTCAAGTCATGTTCTAGGTGATTCAAATTATGTCTGCCATGATGTTCTAAGAGGAGGGTAGCGGAACTTGAACCTGTGCATCTACTTCCTTAACTAAACTGAGCATCATTGTTGGTTGTGCCTGCAACTGTAACTGAATCCAAAAAAAAATCTCAAACCATTTTCAAAAATCATGGTAATATGAATTTAGCATTTTCATATGATATGGAGTGAACATCCACATAAGCTTATTAATTGAAACTGAAGTTATTCCACATCAACATCATATTCAGCAAATGATAGTTTAGATGCATGTTTGAAGAGTTTCTTATTCCTGATTACATTCATTGTTCATTTTTATACTAAATACTCTATAATAATTAATTCAAATACCATTTTCCACTTCTCTTAAATGAACACCAACTACATATTCTTAACATTAGCAATCACGCTTCCAGGTAGGATGTCTTCCATATGAAATATTTAAAATATAATGAAAATTTGGGAAACACAATAACAGTGAAATCAATGTTTTAAATTAATCATTGACAGAAGAAATTGTAAACTAACATTTCATCTAATAACAAATATTAGATTATCATAATTTATCTCATCGATGTTGAAGTGTAATCAATGCCTGCTAAAGGTGAATGTTCTTTAACAATGACCCATTATGCTAGCAATTCATCAACCTGCATACACATTAGTTATTTTGGATTTAATTATTCATTTTCTAAAAACAAAAATTAAATAGAATAATCATACAACCAACAATACATGTTATACCGTAATTTTATAAATTTACCTGATGAAGATATTCTCTCCTTTTTTTTTTTTTTTTTTAAAGTATAGAAGAAGTGGGATTCTGGCAAGTCCTACTGTTATGCCTGAATTCATCACATTTTCCACGTCGAGTTCTCTTCTTGTATTCAAGACAGGATCTGAATCTACCTTCTTTCGGTCTTCCAGGTCCACGCTTAGACATTGGTGCAACCACAATCTTTTCATTAACCTCGGCTGGTACATTCCATTCATCCTTATTACCAAGCGGGTAAACAGGTACATGGTATGCCGCCATGTACTCTTCTTTGCTAAAATATTTTGAACAGTACTCCGATGTGCTATAGTTTTTCATGGAGATCACAGCTACTGCATGAGCACAAGGGATATAGTCGAGTTGGAACCGTCTGCATGAACATGTCCTTTCATCCATGTCCACCATATATGTTGATGATGTATCATCATTCAATTGGAAAAGTGTATCACTTGATGGATGAACCTACAAATTAAATTTCACTCCTACAAGAATGATATGATGTCTATATTTTTAATATAGTTAACAGTTTCAATATAGGGAAGATATTACTAAGACTCTATATTTGAATTAAAAAAATTAAATAATACTTAGTTACAACTCATCTAACCCGCAATCGTCTTAACATGTATATCATTTCTTTCAACATGCTGTCGTGCCGACTACTAAGGCTCGTAAAGGTTGACATAGCATCATTTAAATTCTGTGAAAACCACTTTTATATGGTGCATCTTAGGCACTCAAAGAGTGCCTCGATGGGATAATTCTTAGCATACTTAATCGTCGAGTTAACAGACTCTGCAATGTTAGATGTCATTGTGGAATATTTGTCTTTTGTCATGTGTGATCCTGACCATCGCTCAAATCCAACTTCCTCCTGCACATGATATTGAAATTCAATTAAATTTTTGTACATATTAGTGCGAACTACTTACACCAAATATAGAAATTTGAATAAAATATTACCAAGTATCCACGGATTCCAGGGTCTATCGCATTCAGTCTTTTCATGTGGGTATCAAATTCCGCTACAGTGTAAGCCCTCAAAGCAACCATTAATGGATGTCTCATACCTTTGCCTTGCTTTCCGAAATCTTTCTTTAGATTTTGAAGCAAGTGATAGGTACATGCTGCATGAAATGCTTCTGGAAAACCTATGTCAACTGCGTTAGATATGCTGTGATGACGATCAGATACGATGCACAGATCATCCCTATCACCATATGCTTCTTTCACTTTTGATAAGAACCACCCCCATGCATCATTGTTCTCCGAATCCCCCACACCAAATGCTAATATAAATATATTATTATTTGCATCCTGTGTGCAAGCAGTGAAAAATGTATCTCTATGCTTACTTGTTAAGAAAGTCCCATCGACTACAATCACTGGTTTGCAGTGCTTCCACCCTGCTATGGACGCCCCGAATGCTACAAAACTAGATATAAATCTTCCTCTAGAATCGACCTGTATCCCAGTTACAGAACCTGGATTGGAAACTTCTAATCTATGCATATATGAAGGTAGATTACCATACGACTCATGTGGATCTCCTCGAATCATACGTATTGCATGATCCCGCGCATGCCAAGCCTTATCATAACTCACCAATATGCCATATGTATGATGAATGTCATCAATGATGTCGTGAGGTGTATAGATTATTTTTACCTTAAAGAAACTTGTGTTTTACACAATTTGCAATTAGAATACTAGTTTCCTGTCGGTGATGTACGATTGGGGGGGGGGGGGTCGAATTAGCATGTATGTTTGACATTCATATCCCTTATTTTGAAGTTGCCATTGCAACCTGTTCTCGATGATATTAAGTTCCATGTGCTACTCCCTTCAATACATTTCACCTAATAAAACTTACTATTGGACTTAATCACTCGGTATTCAAATCGTTTTTCAATTGCCAACAACGCCACACTAGTGACAAGTAAATCCTTCGATTTGAAAACAGTACTCTTAGTAACACCATCAACACTAGGGGGTTGATACTAAGATATGAAATTCATCTCCAACATCATCACTTTTCATTTTCACATGCTCAGCCAATTCCATCCCCATTTCTTCCAATGTGGGATTTGCTTTCAACGCATTGTATTCTATTGCATCATAATCTTGTGTACCGAACCCACTCGATCCATGAGAAATATTGTTACTAGTGTTTGCAGGCAACACTACACCAGTGCCTATTTCCAAAAAACTGGATTGCAATTTATCAACATCGACACATATTGGGTAACACCTCTTATCTTTCTCCCCCTTCTTCAAATCCAAATAAAATTCAAGTGAAGAATCATCACAAATTGAAATTAAAGGTCCCTGCTCAAAAACTTGATACTGCAACTTGAAGTTATATTTCCCTACATCCTTACCCAATCGAGTAGCTACCAATTGAACTAGTTTATTATTCTAGCGGCACAATTATTCCACTAACAAAAAAATCACTATATTTTTTTGCATCATCCCACACACCTCCAAAATGTAGAAACATAGTAACAGTTAACATTTTTCTATTATAAGATATTGAGAAAAAACATTAAGGAAATCTAGTGTTGAACGTCGATATTCGAAAAAAAATTATTTTCACATATACTGTTGACATCTAAGTAAATAGCGATAAATATATATAGTAATGAAATATCATTTTCTTAATAATTAGTTCACTGGTATAATACATGATTATTGTCAATAATATCCTAAAGAAACTCTAATGGAGGAAGAATGATAAGCTTGCTGAACAATATTATTTTTTTATGGGTTTTTTCATAATTCCTAATTAATTATATTTGTACAGACAATGATTAGTCCAGAAACACATACCTAAATCCTGAGAATGAATGAAGCTCTGGGACTAGAAGTTTAGTGATATTTAGAGTTGTTTCTGTCAACGATCTTGGATGCTAACTTCATAAAAATTATGAATCGGATGCCAGCACTAGATTATTGATATGATATTAAAAATGCATGTAATACGATATCTGATGTAATAAATCAATTATAAACAAAGTTTGAACCACCCTGTAACATGTAATTCCAGAAAACTGAATGTTCCATGCACTTGTTTTGAGAGACAACGTGAAAGATCTGGTAATGAGTAATTTTCCAGTTATTGATGCTTTCCAGATCAATGCAATTTATCTTTCTGCAAATCAATGATTGATTTGTTCAAACTAATGGTGTATGGAAGAAGATTGGAAATCTGTTAATGAATTTCAAAACCGATGCCTGGATGAATTTAGCATCTTAAATTCTCTCTCTACTGATTTGGTATTGTATTCAATGATGATTGCTGTGTGTTTTCCGTTATTTTAGTATTCAATGATGATCACCACGTTTGTAACTGATTTTCCTTTTTTTTTTTTCCAATTTAAATATTATGCTTATTCGGTTCCTAATAAATAGGATGGCAATATTTCCTAATTAAATGGTTTCAAGATGGTATATTTGCATTTTAAATATTTAGTATGCCAATATGCAAAAACAAGTTTCATTAGAAGACATTAGGGTGAAGACCCCCATAATGTAATACTTATAATTTCCTGGGGCTTCAATCACGGACTCCCTTGTCATCAACGTCATTTGCCTTTAGCTTCGGTCACTGACTCCCTTGCCATCAACGTCTATTGCCTTCCATGGTTGAGTAGGCATCAACTATAACTTTGTCGAGACCAATATTTTCGTAAAACGTGTGAATTGTTGACTACAACTAGTATTTATCCTGTGCATTGTACGAAAGTTGTTTTTCGCAACATATATTTCGATAAGTATTCTTAAAATGTTGATACTTTTACATAATCAAAACAAATAAAAAAAACGCATAAAATAATAATATTCTATTACTACAATTATTAAAATTTAAAAAACAATGCTTCTGTTTGGTAGGGAATAAAATCAGGATTTTAGTAGATTTTGATAAAAGTTGATGGAATATGTGATTGAAAGTTGTATGACCTATGAAATGTGGTTAAAATCAATTGTTGACTTTGAGTTGAATTTTAATCAAAAGTTTTATCAAATATGAGAAATATAATTAATCCAAATTATTAAAAACTTATTGCACAGTAAATGGTAATTCATATATTTAAATAATAAAATGTCAATGTATGTAAATATTTAAATAATAAATGATCATATGTTTCAATAATTTTTATGAGTTATTGTTAGCTTCATTGAAAATGCAAATTTTCATGATTTCTGTATTTGCCTTTTGTATTTAACATATTACAAAAATTTTATGACTTATTGTTAGCTTCATTGAAAATGCAAATTTTCATAATTTCTGTATTTTCCTTTTGTATTTAACATATTAAAAGAAATCTTCAATTATCATGATAATATAATCGGACATGGGAGATCAAGAAATTGTATCAAAAACCTTATACCATAACACAATTATTAAAGTTAAGAATGATTAAAAATATTAACATCAATTCGATAACTTTGTCTATAAATTTATTTACAGACTATATTTTTCACTCACTTTTAACTCTACACATTTTTTGAAACCAATTTTCAATACGTATTTTATCTCGAAAACAACAATTTTTTTGTTTATAAACGAAAACAAAGCCTTTGAACGGAGGTTCTAATTTCTTAAATAGTTAATAATAATAATATATATTTTAGAAAATATGACTTATTATTTAAAAAATAATAAATATTATCTACACGGGCTTTTATTTTATTTTATTTTAGTTATTTTTTTCCTTAAAATTGTAAGTGCATTTTAGAGGGAAAATGACATTTAATGCTTCTCTCTCAGTCTCTCCTCACTTCTACTTTTATATATGTATAAAAGATGTATAGATAGGTAAGGAGTGTAAGAGAATTTGTAATAACCTATTTGAATTTGATTCTGGCTGTACTCTTGAATATTGTAGTGAGTGAAAGTTTATTAACAAATAATTGCAATAAATCCCAACTACCGTTAATCAAAGGGAGCAATACATATGTCAGGTCATTATAGATTCACAATTCATACATAAAAATCTCGAAAAATATGACCCAGCAATTACGATTCTAGTTAGTCCTACCTTTCCATATTAACCTCGTGTCTCCAATTGATCTTCCAGTGATGGCAACTAGAATATACTAATCGCAAATACCGAAGAGGAGAATTACGACCCCCAATGTCGAATTAACAACAACTCGATATCTAAGCTTGACCAGGCCACAGATCCTCCACGATACTATTACATCAGAAAAGCAGAGTTTGCATCTCTCTTTTGATATCTGAAAGAAGCGAAAATCATCGTGAACCAGTAAGTTGGATACACATTTGTACGCAATGTATTGTAGATTCTCAGGTCACATGACATTGTTCAGCCTTGGTAATGCCACACGCATTTCCCCCAAGTTCACAATACGTAAAACACATTTTAACCTCTGTTCATGATGTAAATGTCATAGTATTGTACGTTTAACACTTAAATCGAGACATTGAGGTCATATATGTTGACCTATGATTAGTCACATATCTATTGTTTTAATTATAACAAACAAAGTTACTTACATTTCTAACAAATTTCAATTCTTGAGTTTTTTCTTATATATCTCGTTAAGCATTCAAATAGTCAAATGGTCATCCATTGAAGTACAAGCGATCAAAAGAGACTTTATGTGAACAAGAACGTCGAAGATAGAGCTTAGAAGTTTTATGTTAAAAACTTTGAATTACTTGTAAAGGTATCTACTCGTTAATTTTTAGCAAGTGCATAAAGCTCAAATTATTTTTAGAAGTTCATGACTTGCATAAAAATATTTTTTGACTCGTGACATGAAGTTGGTCTTGGAAAAATGAATTTTTTTTATATAAATCATAATTTCCAAAACTGCATATTTCGGTCGACCGGTAGATGTTGTTGGTCAACCGAAAATCTGTTCCACCAAAATTGTTTTTCACTCAATCAAAAGTCCAACGTTCAAGTATTCTCAACGGCTACTTTTAAACTCAGGTCGACCGAAAGTGTCTAAAGCTGATTTTCTTGATCTATAAATAGGTATCTCTCGTGCATTCAATTTCTAACAACTTACAAGAACAATTAAGAGTATTTATTCACTTGAAAATCATTGAGCTTACTTGATTCTATATTTTACTTCATTTACTACAAAGAATCGTTAGATTTATCAAATTATTTATACATCTTTTATCAAAGATACTATTTTGAAGAAAACTCATTATTCTTATCTATTCTTGATTATTGATTGAGTTATTCATCACCAAACACATATATTGAAGTGTATATCTCTCTTTATACTTCTATCATTTGTTAAGAGAGATAATTGGTTGATAAATTTTGATTCGAGCTAAACTTTCATATATTATCGTTTATTAAAGTTTTTATAAACACTTGAGCTTTAAACATTTGCTACCTATTGAAGTATTATCCTAACTCACGAAATATTTGACTTGATTATATCATTAGTTAAGAGAGTTTATTCAATTGTAAATTTTCTCATTTGTATTTTGGTGGTTTCAAGATCCTTGTGAAAACTTGATTGTAAATGATAGGTGCTCTTTGTTGTAAAGTCACCTAAGGATAAATGATCCTTATTGTAAATCACTTAAGGATTTGACACTCCTTGTTGTAAGTTATCATTATACTGGATTCGGCCTTGCTATTGACGGAGATCTTGGTAACAGAGGATGTAGATCACGTTGGTTGATTGTTCCTCTTTAAATCATCGTATGCACTCTCTTATCCCTTTTACTTACTTTCATTGCACTTGTTATTATCTCATTATTTCATATTGTGAAATACTTTCATTATGTGTTATTTGATAAATTGTCTAATTTCACTTATCCTATCACTTTACCTTAATAAATTTAGTTGCTTCATCACTAAGTGTTCATAATTTATTCATATTTCAAACTTAAGATTATTTATCGAAAAAGGTTTGTAAAACCAATTCAACCCCCTCTTGTTTAGTTAATATTGGGTTATCTATATAAGTTAGTCATTTCTATGTCGAAGTTTTTTAATAGGCCGAGTTGATTCAAGAATTATATGTGTTCCACGTTGTAGTCGTGTAGGGCGATGTGATTTGATAAGTTGTGACCTGATATAATGTGATTCGTAAATTGTATGCAGTGAATATGACTAGATTGTGATTAGTGTATTTTAGATTGTAGCCTGAGAGTGTATGCAACCATTGAAAAGCTGTGTTTGGTGTATCGTGTCAGAATTCCAAATTACTTTGTGACTTGTTAATTTTGTAACCTGCGAAAATGTGTTTTGTTGAGTTACGGCGATGAATGCGACTTGTGATCTGAATGAGATATACGTTAGTTGATTTTTCAGGGATTTAGATCCTCTACTATATGGGAATGAATCCTGATAGAAACTTTTTTGTAAATGTTTGCAACTTGTGTGATGCAAGTGACATGACGCACATGTGAATGTGAACCAGAATCAGCATTTGGCATGATCTTGAAGCACATTGTGACATGGTCACCTTCATAAGCAATAAGGAATGGGACCTAGTAATGGCTTGACCTTAACAAACACGTGAACTGGTTATGATAATACGTGCCCAAGTAACGGCATCACCTTGATAAACGTGTGATTTGGGTATGAGAATATGAAATTAGTAGGGGTATGTCATTGAAAAACATGTGACCCTGTTGCAATAAGCATGTGACGTGGTTTCGTTCAAATGTGACATGGTCATATTCATATACGATAATAAAATGTCACCTAGTAATGACATTAAATTGACAAACATGAGAACTGGTTATGATAACACGCGACCTATTAATGGCATAATCTTGACAAACGTGTGACCTGGTATGATAATATGTGACCTAGTGTTGGCTTGTCATTGACAAACATGTGACCTTGTGGCATATATATGTGACTTGGTAGCAACTGCAGGTGACCCGGTCAGATTCATATGCGATCATAACATGTGATTTGGTAATGAATGTTGCTTGATAAACATGTGACCTAAAAATGTTGAAATTGAATCATAGCATAATGTGCCATGCACCGGTAGCAGGCATTACCTAAGTAAACGTGTGATTACCTAAGTAAACGTGTGACTTGGTATAGATACAACGTGACTCGGTTTGAAAACATACAATACTACCTATTGTGAATTTCAATTCCAAAGGATAATTTGTATAAATAAGTAAAAACAACGTATTTCACTCAATATCTTAAATTGTATTACAAATATCATGCTTGAAGTTTGAACAAGATCATGGAAAATATATTGTAAATTTAACTAACTCCTTCTTCCCCTTGCTTCGATGGTGATTTCTGTTTGGAACTCGTGGATTTCGTCATTTTCAGCCGATTTTCTTGTGATCCAAAAATAGGGCGGATTTTTGGAGGTTGTGGCATATATGGGTTTTTGCGGTGTTGGTTCAAGTGATGGAGTATACACCGAGCTCATTTTGATTTCACGTGGATTATCGTCGTGGGCAAATATTTAGGGTGAGGGAGATCATGTTTCTTATTTAAATCTATTTCCTTTATCGTTTACGTAAACGGCGCTATATGTTTCAAAATATATTAATGCATTAATTAATTATTAAAATCCTATTTAGAACCTCATATTCGAAGATATTAGGGTTGTTCTTATATTTGAATTGGAATATTATATAATTGTTGTGGCTGTAATTTCCTCTTAATCAAAATCTCTATAAACTTCTACACATTTCATGGAATTTATAATTTTTGTACCATACATTCAGGCCAAGACCAAGCTTATGCTTTAGGCCCCAAAACAAGTGAAAATTACAGACATGCCTGTTTTATAGGGATTGGATTCATTTATGAGATATAAAGTTTAGAACTTCAAATTTCATGTTGTAATTATAATTTTAATAGTTAATTATTAAGCCCTTGTTTGATACACATTATTATTCTTTAAAAAATTTATTTTGTAATAGTTGATTTTGAAGAATGTGTGGTTAGAAGTAGTAAATTCTTTTGGGTTTATGTGTAAATTATTTTAGTGGCAAAATGTGGTTGAAAGTGAATTTTGGAAAAAAAAATGATTTTTTGAATAATAAGTATCAAATAGGGACTAAGGTTTACAATATTTTATTCTACATGAATAAAACACAAAGTTAGTGTCATTTAAGCAAATAACGATTGAGGAAAATATTTTGAAATCAATTATAATTATCTCTAATCCAAAATTTTCATTCACGGTTGAAATCAACTAAATTTGAAATTTACGTTTTTCCGTCTCTACACCGGTTTCGTTGGCCTCCATCATAGTAGTTAAACCCCAACCAATTTCTTGCACTTTCCTAAATTTCCCAAAACCCCTATTTGAAAATGGTGAGAATGAGTACCGACCAAAAATCCTGTACTAAGCATGAGAAGGTGAAGGAAATCGTAGGTGATAAAAGAACAAGAACAAGAACAAGTGTCCTCAATGAAATCCCATCAAATACGCCAAAAAAAAAAAAAAAAAAGAATCTCGACATAGGGCTAATTCAGATACGATAAATAAGCTTCTTTAGTGATTATAAGGATTATAATATGTGTTTACTATTTGAGCAACATTAATTCAACACTTATGAACTCGAATAAACATATGACCTCAAATTATGTCGACGGGTTGTGCTTTGAACTAATGAAATTTGTGACCTCGATTACGCATTCTGACCTTTGCTTCTATGACTTGATCATTCTTTGATTTCGTCAAATATGTGTCCTTGATTACTTGTGGGCAACATGAATTCATCATGTGCATCCACCGGAGCTTGAAACTCACACTTCATGGCGCCTATAAGGTGTTTGATAGGTTGCTTGGAAGAATAGTAAGATGATTTAGAACTTGGTTCTCTTTTTATTTGTGACCTTATTGTATATGTTTGTGATCTATGTTTCCATTTTTCCTGAACTGTTAAGTATAATCTATATGTGACATTGTAACCTATATACATATATGTTACTGACATAAGAAGACTTACACAATCTTTCTGCTGGTATGATAATACATTATCCCTAAAGAAAGATGGTTTCCAAGGAAAATCACTTCAAATGTGACGAAGAAATGCTATGACAAATTCCACTTCTAAATTTAATGATGCGAAAAAGTAGATTCTGGTGGACACGTGTTTTTCTTATTATGTGGACTGCCACTATTGTTCTACAACCACAATTTATACACTAATATTTTTTTTTAAGGGTGGTTGAGCAACCGAATCTCCTATTGATGTGATTCATGATTGCAAGTAGATATGTCTGCTTTACCTGAGTTCACATTAGTTATATGACTTAGATACATTGATTTGAACAATAGAAAGAAACTCGAATTGTTACTATAAAAGATAAAAGACACTAATTATTTTGGTCATTTGAACATTCTCACAAAAGGAAGACGTGATAATTTTTTTTTTTTAGATAACAAATGCTCTTGACCATGACATAGTTTTGCTTGAGATACTATACTTGGTAACATCATACTTGTTCTCCACTTCATACAAGAAGGTGGTTGAATATTACTTTTTTCCACCCGTGGAAGACTTTGATGTAATGGAGATGTTTCTGTTGGGGAAGAAATTATTTGAGATGTCCATAAGTTCTCTAAAGGATGGATAGACGAATTGAAATACTCATTATAGATTGAGAGATTTTTAGTTGCTTTTAAAATATGAATTTACGAGACAATACTAAATCTTAACGAAAATGTGACCACGTGCAGAGCAGGTACCCTGTAATCATGAACTGATGATTGGAGAGCCAACATGTGCTACATTGGAAGAGAATATTTTCTCTTAACCAAATTTAAGTGTTTAAACATTTTTTTTTAATTAAAACCCATATACTAGAAGGCAAACTTTTGTAGCTCGAAAATAAATCACATGTAACCATTATCTTGTCAGAGGTCACAAGTCTAAGGTAACGTGCCAAAATTGGTGCGGCCTAATACACATGTCACATGTAGAGTAACATATAGAATGTCACATGCAACTAAGATATATTTTCTAATTCTTTTTCATTCATTTAGCACATCTTGAAGTACGTGACCTTGATCCCACTGGTATGGAGATGCTAGTGTTATACATGACAGGTGTTCTATACAACAGATCATGAAAACCACCACCACATTGCACCGTGCATTCTCAGCAGCATGTTGGTCAAAGTTCCCAAAAATCATGTCACAAATCCACCATAAGTTCACCGTTGATTACTAATGGAAGATTAGAACATTGAAGTGAGCTCGATGACGATGATGATGATTTTGTTGATCCCCCACCAAGGCTCCAAAAGTTATCTTGTGATTCCCATTCTCCAACTGTTCTGTAGGAAATAGAGTTAGTTGAGAGAGGCATGGACAGTCCTGCACGTGACGTATCTCTACTATTCTTCCATAGGCAAGAGATTCAGTTGAGTGAAAGTGTTAGATGTCTTCACTTGATGTTCATACTCCCATGCGGCATTGAAGATAGTCAAAGGAGGGTCCTTTGATGTATATTGTTATTCATTATTTGTCTTTATGCCTTTAGATAATAAATAGATCCTCACATGGACAATTATATGGAGGTGTTTGATCAATGGAAGAAGGATTTTCATGACCAAATATAGCAGCTTCAATCACATAATAATTGAGTTTAATAATCTCAATTCATGTGTCTCGGTGTTGAGGTCTGATAGGTGTCGATAAATGAATGATATTATTCACACACAATGCGAAATCAAATCTGATTTAGTAGATATAAAGTCAAGTTGTTCCTTTCTATCCGATTTTAGGATTGTTATGACATCGAGTGCAATAGAAGAATTCTAGAATAAATTCAGTGAAACAAATCGGTCCATAATGATGAAGTTCCTATAAAGATGGAGGTATTAAGAACTTAATAAGATGGAGGACTTTTTGAGCAATAAAAGATAGGGCACCAACTTATAGCATTCGAAAGATGAAATTGCACTTGGAAAGAAGCTCGTGCAGCAACATGACCTTATAACCATGCAGTTGCACCTTTGTTCGTTAAATGGTTAGAACCTAAAAGACTACAATTGTGCGGCCACATGAATTGACTGTACGCTTGTTCGATTGGGCCGGTAGCTGGGCTTTTACACGATTTTCAATGGATTTTCTCTTCTTTTCACTTAGGTTTTACTTAAATCTATAAATACCTGATCTGAGATACGAATTTGGGGATTCCCAACTTGTAAAAATCATCCTTAAGGGGTGTCCAATCATCAAGGAACCAATCTACACACAATTCAAGATTGAAGACCAAAGATCAAGACTATGATTCGGGTGATGAAATCCAATTATTTATCTTGTGATTTATATTCAATCATATTTCTAGGCTAAGTTTTTAATGTTAGGATCGTGATGAAAAATTATTTTCTAGATTTTATATATTGATTCATCATTTAATTTATTTAATTCATAGGTTTGAAAAATTTAATTCATGCTTTTATTATTATGCAATTACTTGTTAACTAATTGTATGATTGTTATGATATTTTCTTATATTCTAGAGAGTAGGAATTTATTAGATGTGTTTTAATTGCCACATAGTTCGATAGGGGATAGAAATATACCCCTATACTTTGTGTTATATGTAATAGTATTCATAAAACTATAATGCTTTCTTATACATTCAGTAGCGACTGAAAAATTTTCAAATTTAAAAATTCGTTTTAACAAACTTGTCGTTACGACCTCCAATTTTAATGGTTATTATTTTTCAATATTAGCGCACTCGTCTAGTCATATTAATTTATTTTAAACTAGGTAAATTTAAACAAATTTTTAAAACCTTAGTCCAACTTCTAATTTTAAAAGTTATTTATTTTATGTCTTTGAAATCCAATTATTATGTTTTATTTATTTATTTTGAGTTCAAATTATTTAAGTCCAAAAATCGAATATTAATATCAGTTTTTTTTTTTTTTTAAATTCATTTTAAATCATCCCATAATTTTCAATTTTATGATTTCTCAATGTGGGTCAATCACATTCAATATTATGATTCAATATTTCTCTCCCATTCCCTCATCAACTCACGTCCCGAACACCATGAATGAGCCATTCCCAATTTGACATTCACACACACGTTTTTTTTTTTTTCTTCATAGCAGATTTCATTGCCCATAATTTCCCCCAATTTTCCCTCGACCTACCACTATCAGCTACAAATCAACAGAATATACTCTCCTCCCCTCCTCACAAGCTCACGACACAGACTCAATCCCAACACTGGTATGAATTCTTCCACACTCTCGATCACCTATGCCAACCCAGGCAAAACGCAACAACACACGCCACTATCAAAACTTCAACCCGAACCTCGATCACTGTCGAGACCACACTAATCCACAATCTTCACAATTCAGATTCAAACCACCAAGAGCCACCACCAACAATCGCCTTGCATTGCCCCATTTTCGAAATCACCAAACCCGAACCTCGAGCCACCAATCTGTAACATTCAAAATCCTAGCACAACCAACATCGCCGAACCACTGCCCATAACCACAAATGCCACCACAGCTAACAACTCCACGGCCGCTGCCTCCCAAAAACCTCCACTATCAAATTCCAATCCACCACCAAAATTCTAACACCCAAATCAAAAATAAAAGAAATAAGAAAGCCCACAACTTACCTCAACCTTTGACCTCTATTATCACCGGAGAAACCACAAATTCCAAGTTCGAACTCCACCCTCGGTTTACCCAAAATCAAACTCATTCTTGCCATCATTTTGCCCTCCCTTTCACACTCCCACACACGCCTCACCACCACCATGTGATGGTGGCTCATCCACCGGAAGGAAATGGCACCGGCGCACGCGGGATTGGAAGGGCAAGGGCTTCGTTGTCCCTCTCCCTCTCTTCTCCGTTTGTCAAAAAATGGAGAGAGAGAGAGAGAGAGAGAGATTCTTAAGTTTAACATTTTGATTTTATGCTTTAAGTCCCATAGTTTTCAAACCTTTTAATTCGGTCATTTCGTATTGAAAATGTTTTATTTCAACTCCATTGTTTCTAGTTGATTTTAATCAAGTCCCAAATTTTCAATTCATTCTAATTGACCCAAAGTCCTTGCTAAAATCTAATTTAGCCCGAAACTTTCTGGGTTTGTCAATTCAGTCCCTCATTAAATTATTTGCACAAAGTCCAAAATCATTACACCTTACCATTTTAGACCAAGCCTTACACTTTTAAATTCTTTTAATTCAACCCTCATAACTTATTTTTATTTACAAAACTTTATGATAAGTGTATATCATTGGGGATATGCCAAAACGAGAATATATCATTGTGTTTTATGAATTTATTCTACCTAAATTGCGTTAAATTGTTGTTATTTTTTATTTTAGTCAAAAAGAGGAACAAGGAAGCAATTGCTGGAAATAAAGGTCAAAAGTAGAAAAATTGAAGAGAAACAGAAGTTCTGGGGTCAAATTGATCAAATCAAAAGTTGGGGATACACGTTGCAAATAAAACTAGAGGACTAACTTGAAAGCCAAGGAAAAGATGGAGAATCGCGTCAAAAACTTTATGTCGCGATCGCGACCATTCCATTGCAGTGATCGCGACATGGGCGATAAATTTATGCAGAACGAAAAACAGGTCAGCCACGCGATCGCTGGAACCCCTACCACGCGATCATGTGGGCTTCCGACTGGCCTGTTTTGGGCTTTTGTGCGCGATTTTAACATAATATACTCGAGAATTTAACCTAAGTTAGATAGAGAGCGCGAGAGGCAACGAGATGAGCACTTTTGCAGAGCTTAATACTAGAGAATTCTTGGCAATTCGACATCAAATTTGTAAGAGATTCAAGCAAGGAAAAGCGGGGAAATTTAGGAGCTTAACACGGGAACTCGATTCTTGGTGCAAGACTTCTTTCTTATTGTTAATTTCATAAATTCCAACATGTTTAATTTTGATTTAGATTTTTTTTATCAATTGTTCGTTATATGTAACTAATCTTAACGTTGGGAATCACGATGTAGCCTAGTCAATTACTTTAATTTCATATTCCTTATTTTAACGCCTCAATGCATGTGTTGATTTATTATTGCGTTAATTGCTTGAATGAATTGACCACTTTTTCATGATTTAATGTGTTATTTTCATAATCCGAGAGGTGAGTTAATAATATAGATCTATGTAATAAATCTATTAATTGAACGAGAGATAGAGATATACTCTTGTGATTAGTGCGATCATGTGTGAATTCTTGCATGTAATGCATCTAGATAAGGAATATTCAGACCCGCTATAGATATATAAGGTTGACTTATTTAGGTTGGATTGATTTAAACTCGAGAGAGGAATCTCAATTTGAATTAGTGAATTCGATCGAACACATATTTAGAAAATAAAATCTAGAATAGGAGTTGATTTAATTGGCTAGGTGAACCCGTGAATCCCAACTTCATTCAACTATATTTAAAAACAATCAGCAATCGTAAAATCTCAATCTCGTGAAAAGGTTTAATCTTTTAGTCACGGTTATAAATATTAGTTTTCAAACAATCCAAATTCATTTATTGGTTCAAATAAGGATAAGAATTTACACATTTCGGTAATTAGTAAACAGTCTTTGAGGGAACGATAATCCAGACTCTCAGGTCCATTTTAACTACTCTTCACGACCCGTGCACTTGCGGGGGTATTTCGCATCGCGAGATATCATTGAACAAGTTTTTGGTGCCGTTATCGGGGACTGTTTTTACTAATATCGATACCAATAAATTCTTACTTTAATTTGAATTTTATTTTGCTTTAATTTAGTTTTTGCTTTGTTTTATTTTCTATTTGTTTTATTAATTCATGTTAAGAAGAACTAAATCTTTTGATACAGAAATTGAACGCACTTTTCGACAAAGGCGCAAACAACTGGTGGAAGCAGCTCAACATACAGATTTAGAATGGCAGATAATAGAATTCAGCATAATCAAGATAATCTGCCAGCAGACATTGTTGTTCAACAGCAGAATCAACCTAACAACGGGAGGCGTGCATTGAGAGATTATATGATTCCTCCAGTAGGAAACATTGGAACTTGTATAGTACCGCCTGCTATCCCTGCTAACAACTTTGAGATCAAGACTTCTTTGATCTCTCTGATCCAAAACTCTGCCGTATTCCATGGGCTGCCGTCTGAAGATCCACATGCACACCTGCGAACTTTCCAAGAACTATGTGACATGCAGCACATGAATGGAGTTCCAGGTGACGCCTGAAGTTGAAACTATTTCCCTTCTCCTTGGCAGACAAGGCAAAGGCATGGTTCTACACGTTACCCCTCCACACAATTACGACTTGGGAAGTAATGAGTCAAAAATTTGTTGATAAGTTCTTTCCACCTGGCCGGATATCAAAGCTAAGGTGTGAAATTCTTTCTTTCAACCAACAGCCAGGAGAGTCCATTTTTTAGGCTTGGGAGAGATTCAACGAGCTGGTTCGACAATGTCCTACTCATGGAATAGCTGATTGGATCCTCATACAAACCTTCTACAACGGGTTGACCAGTGACAACAAGAAGCATGCAGATTCAGCAGCAGGTGGATCTTTGATGGATTTGACCTATGACAAAGCCTCTGAAATATTCGAGAAAATGGCGGCAAACAGTTATCAGTGGTACTCAGATTGCACTGCACAGAAATCTGGTGGAATAGCTGTGGTCAATGAAATTACAGCTATTAATGCTAAATTGGACGTATTGACGAAGAAATTTGACAGCATGAATCAGCAGCCAGTGCTTGCAGCTCAGACAACCATAGTTTGTGATTACTGTTTTGAGAATCATGCATTATCAGAATGTCCTATGGCATATCAAGGTCAACCGGATAAGGGGCAGGCGAACTTTGTTGGGAACGATCAGAGGCAACAAGGAGGAATGTATTCACGGATGTATAATCCTGAATGGTGGAAGCATCCAAACTTTTCATGGGCTAACAATCAAAATGTCCAACGACCGCCAGGGTTTCAGCAACAACAAGTGAAGAAGACCTCCAGTGAAGAATTGATACTCCAGCTGCTGTAAAGTCATCAAGCTGACATTAAAGAAATAAAAGTTCAATTGGGACAGTTGGCAAATGCAAGATCGGAAAGACAACAAGGTAAATTGCCCAGTAATGTAGAAACAAACCCGAGAGAACAAGTACAAGCCATAACAACCAGAAGTGGGGTCCAATTACCAGAAATCAATGTGAAAAGAACGGATAAATCAAAAACTGTGACAGAAGCAGTGGAAGAGAAAGAAGTTGATCACACGGAGAGAGAAAATTCAACAGAAAAATTCGACAGGTCAGAAGAAGATCAGGTGAAGAAGGCCCCGACCCCAGTTAAAGCCTACGTACCTCCCATACCATATCCACAGAGGCTGAGGAAGCATAAGCTAGACCAGCAGTTTCCTAAATTCATCGATGAAATCAAGCAGCTGCACATCAACATTCCCTTCGCAGAAACTTTGACCCAGATGCCGAGCTATGCGAAATTCATGAAAGAAATCCTCACAAATAAACGAAAGCTGGACGAGCATGAGACAGTGATGCTCACCGAAGAATGCAGTGCAATAATTCAGAAGAAATTACCTCCCAAACTGAACGATCCAAGGAGTTTCACAATCCCTTGCACTATTGGTTCTATTGAATTTGAATCCGCTTTATGTGATTTAGGTGCTAGTATTAATCTAATTCCTTTATCTATCTTCAGGAAGCTCAGGATTGGAGAAGCAAAACCAACTACCATCTCCTTCCAGTTAGCAGATCGCTCGATAAAATACCCTTGGGGGTTGCTTGAAGACGTTTTGATAAGAGTGGGTAAATTCATTTACCCTACAGATTTTGTTATCCTGGATATAGAGGAAGATAAAACAATCCCGCTCATTTTGGGACGACCATTCTTGCGGACTGGAAAAGCGTTGATAGATGTTCACGAAGGAACACTAGTATTTCGTGTGGATGAGGAAAAGATCACATTCAACATCTTTAAGTCTATAAAGTATCCCTCTTCATTGGATATGTGTTTCAAGGTGGGTCTTGTGCAAGAAGTAATTCGAGGTGTATATGATGAGGAGCATCCTGAAGATCCATTGGAGGCGTGCATCGTTCAGTAAGAATCTGTAAACTCAGAAAAAGAAGAAGTGGCAAGGATGGCTAACGAATTAGAGGCATCACCAAGGTTCACGCTAAGAGCAGGTCGCTATTTTGAGCCATTGGGTGAAAATTTGCAGAAATCTCGATCATCGTATGAAATTCCTCCCACTTTGGAGTTGAAACCTTTACCATCCCACCTGCGATATGCATATTTGGGGGAGTCATCAACACTGTCAATTATCATTTCAAGCCACTTGACAGCTTTGGAAGAAGAACGGTTGCTGAGGGTAGTGAAGGAACATAAAACCGCAATTGGATGGACTATTTCCGACATCAAGGGTATTAGTCCGACTATTTGCATGCATAAGATTTTGATGGAAGATGATTCCAAGCCATCAGTGGAAGGACAGCGCAGACTGAATCCGACTTTGAAAGAAGTAGTGAGAAAAGAGATTTTAAAATTACTTGATGCTGGTATCATATATCCGATCTCAGACTGTGCTTGGGTCAGTCCAGTTCATGTAGTGCCAAAGAAGGGGGGTATGACAGTGATTACGAATGAAAACAACGAGTTGATCCCTACAAGGACAGTGACCGGATGGAGAGTGTGTATTGATTACAGGAAACTGAATGCTGCAACCAGAAAAGATCATTTTCCATTATCGTTCATCGATCAGATGTTGGAGAAGCTAGCAGGGCATTCACACTATTGCTTTCTGAATGGATATTTAGGCTACAATCTGATTTCCATCGCTCTGGATGACCAGGAGAAAACTACGTTTACCTGTCCCTATGGTACATTTGCTTTCAGAAGAATGCAGTTTGGACTGTGTAACACTCCAGCAACCTTCCAGAGATGCATGATGGAAATATTTTCCGATATGGTGGAGAGCTTTATTGAAGTCTTTATGGATGATTTCTCAGTCTTTGGATCCTCGTTTGATGACTGTCTACACCACCTCTCCCTAGTGCTTAAAAGATGCACGAAAACAATTTTGGTGTTAAATTGGGAGAAGTGTCATTTTATGGTGCACGAGGGGATTGTGCTAGGCCAGAGGATTTCAGAAAAAGGAATTGAGGTGGACAGGGCTAAAGTCCAAGTAATTCAAAAACTACCACTACCTAACTCAGTTAAAGGAGTAAGAAGCTTCTTAGGTCATGCTGGATTTTACAGGAGGTTTATAAAAGATTTTTCCAAAATCACTAAGCCCCTGTGTAATTTATTGGAAAAGGACGTAGTTTTTATTTTTTCTGAAGAGAGTTTATCATCCTTTAATACACTCAAAGAAAAATTAACTACTGCACCAATATCGTAGCACCAGACTGGAGTTTGCCTTTTGAGCTCATGTGTGACGCGAGTGACTACGCTGTGGGGGCAGCATTGGGGCAGAGAAAGGACAAAATTTTCCATGTAATTTATTATGCCAGCAGAACATTGACTGATGCGCAGATAAATTACGCCACAACTGAGAAAGAGCTGTTGGCTGTGGTATTTGCCTTCGACAAATATAGGTCTTATCTCATAGGATCAAAAGTGGTGGTTTACACAGATCACTTTGCGTTGAAGTACTTATTTGGAAAAAAAGATGCCAAGCCTAGACTGATCCGATGGGTTTTACTGCTTCAAGAGTTTGACATTGAAATTTGGGATAAAAAGGGTACAGAAAATCAGATTGCAGATCATTTATCCAGATTGGAGCAAGTAGATCAGGAGAGTCTTGAAGACATAAACGAAGTATTTCCATATGAACAGTTGATGTTGTTAGCCCATATGATGCAGGTAGAGAAGAATAAGGGGCCCTGGTTTGCAGATTATGTAAATTACTTGGTTAGCAACGTTCTGCCACCTGATTTTACATACCAGCAGAAGAAGAAATTCTTTCACGATCTGAAATTCTTTTATTGGGAAGACCCATTTTTGTACAGAAGGGGACCAGATCAAATAATTAGACGGTATATTCCGGATGAGGAGGTTATACCTGTTCTAGAGAGATGCCATTCATCTCCATATGGTGGACACATGGGAGCCACTAAAACAGCAACTAAAGTTTTGCAATGTGGGTTTTATTGGCCAACAGTGTTTAAGGATGCCAACAAACATATATTGGTGGCGGTTGATTATGTGTCGAAGTGGGTGGAAGCAAAAGCATGTCCAATAAGTGATGCCCGAATTGTGGTTGATTTTATCAGAAAAAATATTTTTACTCGGTTTGGAGCACCAAGAGCAATCATAAGTGATGGTGGGACTCATTTCAACAACAAGTTATTCAAGGCAGTACTGGCCAAATATGGGACTCATCATCGCATGGGGACAACCTATCATCCGAAGACTAGTGGGCAGGTGGAAACATCAAACAGGTAGTCGAAAAGGATTTTGGAAACAACAGTGAGGTCATCCCGTAAAGACTGGCTAACAAATTGGATGATGCTTTGTGGGCATGTAGGACAGCTTTCAAAACTCCATCGGGATATCACCATTTCAGTTGGTATATGGGAAAGCGTGTCATTTGCTTGTTGAATTTGAACACAAGGCAGACTGGGCTTTAAAACAGTTGAAACTTGATATGGACTTAGCCAAAAATCAGAGACTCTTACAACTTAATGCATTGGATGAATTTCACTTAGGAGCTTATGAGAATGCATCAATCTATAAGGAGCGGACTAAGAAGTGGCATGATCGCCATATTCACAAGAGAGAGTTTCAGGTTGGAGATCAGGTGATCTTGTACAATTCACGTTTGAAGCTCTTTCGTGGAAAATTGAGGTCGAGATGGTCTGGTCCTTTCACAATTGCACAAGTATTTCCATATGGCACATTTGAGCTTCATCATCCAACTAAAGGTCATTTTAAAGTGAATGGGCAGAGAATCAAGCATTATTTTGAAGTTGATTTTGAAAAGGAGAAGTCATACATTGACATCGCCATTCCAGAGTGAACAACGCAGAAAGTCGGGCTTGAGACTATAAACAGAGCGCTTGTTGGGAGGCAACCCGATTTTTCTTCTCTTTTGCTTATTATGTTTTATTTTTACTTTAGTCTAGCATTTTCATCATTTTTATCATTATTGCATTCATGACCAGTGCTTTAGATAGTTTTAGGTGCATAAGTGCACGTTGGAATATTTTTGTGCAATGTTCATTCATATCAGTCATTTGGTGCATGAATAGGCATTTTAGACATCTTGTAGACTGTTTTATTTTTTTTAGAAATTGCATGACTTGGGCTTAAGTTGTCATTTAAAAATCATTTTTTTGGGCCTATTGCTATTTTCAAAATAATTTACCAAAAAAAAAAAAAAGGGGCCAAGTCGCGATCGATACCTAGCATAGGCATGATCGCGACAAAGCTCATTATTTTCAACAGATTTATTTTGCCTTAACCACGCGATTGCTAGTGGGTACACTACATGATCGCGTGTTTGTTCTGGGCGCGAGAACCACTTTTAAAACCTGGCAGCTTCATTTAGTTTATATCACACGCTGTCGGGCGAAAGCTCCCCATTTTCGCCACCATTTCAATTGATTCTCGTTTCTTTGAGTTCTCTCCATCAATTTCGTGCATAATCAAAGTCTTCCACACCCCTATTCACGAAATCAAGGTATGAAATTATAGAAATTGGTTATTTTCCTCTTTTGACCGGTTTTTGCCCTATATTTGCATATTTCAAAAATTTGATCGAATGGAGAATGGGCTAGGTTAGAATGTGGATAGATTGTGTGTGGAAATGATGGGTTTAAATTTTGGGTAACTTCCATATGCCAAAAGTTGTGATTTCTTCATTATTTGTGTAATGCCTTCAATGTGTTCGATAAAATGTCCCAACTAGAATTTTGTTGCAATTTGAGCATTCCACTGGTGCAATCACTCTTATTACATGTTTTTCAAAGGATTTGTGCTATAATTTCGCTTGTTGGCTCATTGTATTACACAAATTTGCATGATTGAATTCCTAGCACCATTGCAGTCACTGCAGGGCCATTGCAAGGTCACTGCAGGGCCATTGCACGCTCACGTCACCACTTCGTCGGGTCGTTTCACTATTCTTTCTCTTCTATCGTGCAATTTTTCACAAGTTTGGGGGTTTATGCAATTATTCTTGTATTTTCCCACTCTCACATTGGTTCTAATGATGAGTTTGTTCTCTATAGGTACAATAATGCCTTCGAAGGCTACAGCTGCGCAGAAAGGGAAGGGCAAGGCTGGTCCCTCTAAGTGGAAAAGAGGTACCTCGTCGGAGGATTCGGAAGCCGACCAAGGAGACATAGGAAATATTCAGAGGTTTTTAGGCAGCGAGGAACTGCACAGATACGAGGTCCTGCTCAGGGGGGAAAAATCTGGAGTGAAAGAGAAGTGATCATAGCCGGCTGCCCCGATACTGAGTTGGCTCACCTGATTGAAAGAGCGGGTTGGCATAAATTGGCCGGCACTCCACACAAGCCCTACCCATTATTGGTCAAAGAATTTCTCGCCAATTTCAACCATGCTATTGAAACTGACGAGGCACCTCACAGATATAAGACATGGGTGCGGGGTAAATGGATTTGTTTCTCGCCGACCTTCATTGAGAGAGTACTGGAGCTAACAAGAGAGGGGATTGAGCAGATCCCAGTTGATTTGGATATAGAAATGATCACCAGCTTCTTATACGGCCGGTCGAATGTGGAATTAGAGAAGCCAGAGCGGTTTGAACATGGTGAGCTGACTCAGAGTATTAGGATTCTACATATCTTCATGTGCCACAACATTGATCCAACATCGCATAGGACGCAATTCAATGAAGACCGAGCTCGTATGATTCATCATCTGGCCAGGGGACTCAAGTTGGACTTGGGGAGACATATTTTTGATTTCATTCTTACACTTTCCTCCCAGCTGGACACAGGCCACCAGATTATGTTCCCTTGCCTGATCAGTGCTATCTGCGTGGCCGAGGGAGTTGAGCTATTGCCCCATGAAGAACCTGCGCCTCTCGGAGCGATTATCAGCAGACGTACTCGAGAGAGCACGGGGCCTAGGGTGCCTCGAGGCCCATCTGCTCCTCCACTAGCCCCAGTGGACACTGATGCACCAGTTGACGCGGAGGCACCAACAGATCCAGCGGGACCAGCCGCACCAGCACATATACCGGCTCCTCCCGGTGATGAGAGACTCCTACGGAAGATGCTATTGGAGTTAACTGACTTGACACGCACAGTCAACATGAGGAGGGAAGCTGAAGCAGCACAGCATAGGCAGCTGGAAATTCTAGAACAACAACTTGGCCGTCTGGTTCAGGCTAACATCGCTGGGGAGCAGGGCATCATGTAACATACTATGATAGAATTCAATGGTCAGATCTCACGGGTGCAAGCCAGGCTCTTCTCCATTGCGAGCCGATTGGAGAGGATCGAAAGGAGAGCTGAGAGTATTGAAGCGAGATTGGAGATGATAGAAGGACGTTTGGATAAGGACGCCGCAGGACCATCTTAGCCACAGCAGCCGGACCTACCCCCAGGAAGTTCCTGATCTTTTTCTTTTTACCTTGCCTTCCATTTTTTATTCTTCCTTGTTTTATTGTTTCATTAAGGGAAATGCAATTTTTTAAGTTTGGGGGTAGTTGCTAATTTTAGGCTATATTTACTTTTGATCGTATGGACCTGTATTAATTGATATTCTGTAACAACTTGGTCCTTTATTTGATGTCTAACGCTATATAAAAAAAAAGTTTAAATTTAAAAATTGTGTTGACTTACTTATTTCCTAGGATATAGTATGAATCAATTTGTGCTTAGGCTTGAAAATTGGACAACATGAAAGTATGAACTTATTTTGAACTAGTTATGTTTTGCTAGATTCATATTCATTGCGCACATAGTCAGAATTAGATAATTGCTTGTGTAAGGGATTTTGTTTAATACATGTGGGGCAGAGTTTATGCAATTTGAACTTAGAAATGACTTGAAAATACCTGAACTTAGATCATAAGATATCCCACCCCTAAATTAGAACCAATTATGCTAAAAGGCAAGTTTGGGGTAAAATGGTTGGAATTTGTATGTATTGACAGGTTGGAGGTCTGTGGTTCTTGGTTTTCACTTTAGTCATTACAGTTTGGTCAACGGGTATAAACCATTTCCAGCATAAAAATAGAAAAATGCTGAAGGTCTTATTCTACTCTTCAAATACCTTTTTGACTCGAGTAAGTAAGTCCGAGGGGTCTTTCAAACCAGGTGCCCTAAAGCCAACTGGCTTGGGAGTCATCGACCTAAAGCTCGCTACAGGGGTCAATTAGAAAGTAAGTACGGAGAGTGAACTTACACATAAGACATTATAACATCTTTTACTTTTCTGTTTAAGCCTTTATGACTCGGGCAAGTACGTCTGAGGGGTTCTTTGTACCTGGTACCCTAAAGCCAACTGGTTTGGGAGTTTCCGATCTGAAAGCCCGCTACAGGGGTCATGTAGAAAGCCAGTATGAAAAGTTCTGCACAAAGATGGTAAAAGACAGGGACATTAAAAGAAAAAGTCGTCCATCAAAGAAAAAAAAAATATATATATATATATATAATTGCATGGTATAAGCTTTGTTGACTGAGCTGTAGTGGTTGAGGTTGTAGAATTGGGGACTGCTATCTTTTGATTTGTTATGCATGCATATTTCTGATTCTGACTACATTGTGTGGAAAAAGCAAAGAATATTTTTAGAACCCACATAGATAGAAACCCGGGATATGTGAATGAAAAGCAGAAAGTGGTGATCATCTATGAGTGGTGAAAGGAATTTCATTAGAATTCATAGATTGACCACATGGGATTCGGGCTGGATTATGCATAATGAGCCACACGGTGTTGAGTATATCTTTAGCATGAGTATGCATTTGACATTGGCTATTCACACACACACATGAAACTCTGGCATGATAGAACTAGAAATTATTTTGCATTGTTATTCATGACGTTTGCTTAAAGCATAAATTGATTTGGACTATGGAGGCATATGGTAAGCATGTTGGCACAAAAAAAATATTTTATCTCCTGTCTATTTGATTTTGTAGTTTATTGTCCATTGTTCGAGGACGAACAATAATTCTAGTTTGGGGGTATTTGGTAAGTGTATTTTATACACTTGGGGATATGCCAAAAGGAGAATATATATTGTGTTTTATGAATTTATTCTACCTAAATTGCGTTTAATTGTTGTTATTTCAGATTTTAGTCAAAAAGAGGAACAAGGAAGCAATTGCGGGAAATAAAGGTCAAAAGTAGAAAAATTGAAGAGAAACGGAAGTTCTGGGGTCAAATTGATCAAATCAAAAGTTGGGGGATACACGTTGCAAATAAAACTAGAGGACTAACTTGAAATCCAAGGAAAAGATGGAGAATCGCGTCAAAAACTCTATGTCGTGATCGCGATCATTCCATTGCAGTGATCGCGACATGGGTGATAAATTTATGCAGAACGAAAAACAGGTCAGCCACGCGATCGCTAGAATCCCTACAACACGATCGAGTGGGCTTCCGACTGGGCCTGTTTTGGTCTTTTGTGCGCGATTTTAACATAATATACTCGGGAATTTAGCCTAAGTTAGACAGAGAGTGCGAGAGGCAAAGAGAGGATCACTTTTGCAGAGATTGATACTAGAGAATTCTTGGCAATTCTTGGCATGTGTTCTAGACCCAAATGGTAATTGAGAGATACATTTTCTATCAGTAGAGATTGCCTACAACAAATAATTTTCGAGCTACCTTTGGTATGGCACCCTATGAAGCTTTGTATGGACGGCGATGTTGATCGCCAATCGAGTGGGATGAAGTTAATGAGAAGAAATCATTGGGTTCAGTATTAATTGAGAAGAACAGTTGATGCTATTGAGAAAGATCAGAGTACGAATTAAAGCTGCCCAAGATAGACAGATAGTTATGCCGATCAAAGAAGAGACTTAATGTTTGAGATCAGAGAGAAAGTGTCCTTGAAAGTAACTCCTATGAAGGGTACTTTTGCTTCGGCAAGGAAGAGAAATTTAGGTCTTGTTTTGTCGGACCATTTGAAATACTAGAGAAGTGGATAATGTGACTTATTATTTGGCTTTGCCACCAGAACTTGCAGTTGTTCACAATATTTTCATGTTTCTCTGTTAAGAATGTACGTTCCTGATCATGTGGTGAATTATCAGTGTATTTCAGTTTAGAAAGATTTGACTTATAGAGAGGCACCTATGTGCATAGTAGAGAGAAGAACCTACTGAGTATTTCTACAAAATGCTCACCCCTATTTTTAAACTTACAAATTGCAGATTTCAGAGTTGACGACAGAGCGTGGGGTGGTGGCTACTGAACAAGTTTTAAAATATGTTTTTGTTTAGAATTTTAAGAACTATTTACTCTGTCCAATTTATGTTAAAATTTGAATTTATTTAATGTTTAAATTCTCGAATGAAACTATTTAAATTGAATCGCAGTTATTTTTCCGCACAAATTATTATTTGAAAGTTAGTTTTAATGGATGAAGTGATGTTGTAGCGCCCGAGAATTTTTACGCAATTTAATAATTATTTCCAAGTTTCGAAAATCGTGCGGCTACGATTTCACCCATTTTAAGTTAACGTCGCGACGCGTTCGTCTAGCCAAGTTGAGAAATGTAAAGTCAATTTGATTTTAAAATAAATTTCGAATTTCTAAAATTATATCATTTTATTTATTTATTTTATTTCTTTCAAAATCGTCTCTAAGTCCGAATCGTGTTATGATCATCTTATCAAATTCATTTTCCAAATTCAGTTGAATTCACGTGCATTATTTCTCGATTCCCGTTTCTTGTGTATCAACCCATAAATTTTCCAACATACCCCACCAACCCATACTCCACCCCATACCTATCAAACCCCCACTAACCTAAACCCATACTCTTCACATCACCCAACACCCTCTTTATACACATCCCCTCCCCCTTCAGTTTTCAGCAATTCCAGCAACCTCTCGACCAAGCAATCGCCATCCCACCACCTTCATACTGATCCCAGCAACACATTCACCGAGCCAGAATCGATGCCACGACCAACCTCCTTCACACCATCAAACTCACTGCCAATCCAAACCAAAACACCCACCACGCACCACCACTCTGCCTCATTCCAAATACGCACACAAACCTCACCATCATCGAGTATCAACCCCAACCGCCTGCAACCAAGCACCTCCAACACCGTCACCACAATTCTGTCCAGCAACTCAACTACAAACCGTCATCACTACCACCTCCTTCCTCACCTTCATCATCATCACCTTGACCACCAACACCCAGCCCCAAGCTCCAACCCACCATTTCCAAACCAATTCCATTGCAGCCTCTTCCCAGCATCACCAATCAGACTCCATCCCAGCCATTGCAACAGCCTCCTCCCAACTCCGTCTCAGCCTTGCAGCTGCCCCATTCCAGCAACCCCAAGTTCACCATCGAACCACCAAACACGCTGAACCACAACCATTTCCCTCAGCATCATCATCATCATCATCATCATCATCATCATCATCACCACCCAAAAACCACAACTGCCACCACACGCAGCACCCCACCAAATGCAACCGGACAATCCACCATCAACACCACCTCAATCAGAAACCAACCATGACCATCACCGTCCACACAACCACCCAAGTTTCCAACCACCAAATACAATCGGCCAACTCCACCACTTCCACTGCCCTCTCCAACCCAGTCACCAAACCCGCACCAAATCAACCCCAAAAATCAAACCCAAAACCCCATAATAGACGAACCCTGATTACTTACCTCGACGCCGACTGCCTCGACCGGCTTATACCCCCGAAGATCGCGATTTTGTACTTCGGTTTAGCCCTAGGTTTCGCACCCAATCCCTCAAACCGCACCTCCTCTTTTTCCGTCGCTCACCGCCGCCTGCCGGCGACGTTGCGCCGGCACATCGCCGGCTGAATCCTCCGGCCCCGCGCTCGCTCCGTCGCCTCTGCCTCTTCCTTGAGAGAGAGATGTGTATAGTATAGGTATATATGTAATTGTATAATTTCAAACTTTCTGAAATTGCAGCGCGGCCCCCAAGTTTTAAATTGTTTCAAATCAGTCCATACAGCTTTAAAACTTATCCTTTCAGCCCTCTAGCTTTTAAATGAATTTTAATCAGCCCTTCATTTTTAAAATCTATTATTTCAGCCTTATAGTAATATTTATTTGAGCTTCGACCCAACTTTTGGAAAATTTACATTGTAGTCCCTCAACTTTCAAAAGTATTCATTTTAGTCCTTGAACTTTCAAATTATTCATTTTAGTCCATCAACTTTCAAATCATCAATTTAAGTCCCCAAATTGTAATATATCATTTTAAACTATAGATTTCAAAAGACTAATTCGACTTGATCTTCTAATTGGCTAGACGAAGCGTACGGAGATTTTAAAGGAGTTAAGTCGTTTCCCGCTCAACTTTACACTCGTCAGATTTAAGGTAGACTCTTATCTACAAATTTACGTTTTTCAAAAGTGCGCATCAATAATTATTTGATTTATAAGTTTAGCATGTATGATTGTGTTCATGAGAATTACTTGCTTAAATGCATGAGAACTTGAACTTTATGTTCATGAGAATTACTTGCTTAAATGCATGAGAACTTGAACTTTATGTTCATGAGAATTACTTGCTTAAATGCATGAGAACTTGAACTTTATGTTCATGAGAATACTGGTGATCGTTAGACACCTGAGACTTGAATATCATGATTATGTGTTTTAATTTATAACGTTAAATGATTATTATGCGCGAGTCTACTGAGTATTTCATTCGAAATGCTCAACCTGTTATTTTAACAGTTTTGCAGATCTCGGAGATGGTGGCAAGTGATGGATGAGGGTGGCAATAATCGTTAAATGGTTGAAATGTCTTACTTTAATGATTTCAGTAATTTCCAACATTAGATAATTTTGAGAATCTCAGTTATTGAGAAATTATGACATTGTCAACTGCTTTACAAAATTAATGGTTCGATTTGCTATTTCAGATTGTTTCATAAATGTTTTCAATCTTATCGACCATTACAGTTTATTTAATGTTGCCAAAAATGAATTTCAATTATTTATTCCGCAAAAATATTATTTGAAAAATTAGATCAGACGATGACGTGGTGAACCGGGTATTCAGAACTCGGGGCGCTACAGATGTCCTGAGTTTACAAAAATTCGGGGCGTTACACATTCGCATTCGCATTCGCATTCGCCATAAAAATATAGTCGGGTCATGTGTAGGAAAATATGTTATTGCTTGTCTGAGAGGGAGTTTTAACAATTTTAGAAATATGAATTTTCAAAACCTCATGAATTATCGTTAGATGTTTAAATTAATGCATAAACAATGGAAGTAAAGTGGATTCTTGATTCTAGCTTGTTTTTCTTACAATTTTTTAAAAATCAAATCTTTTTTTCCTTTTAGTTTAATTGTTAACTTAGAGCCTATTTGGTAATATGATTTTTAGAATTTTTTGTGGTTTTATTTTTATTTTTGATGAATGTGTAGTTTAAAAATGTTTGAAAAGTAAAAAAAATGTGGGCTTGACTAAGAATGGATGGTTAAGATTGATTTTGAAAAGTTTAGATGAAAATTTTCACATTACCAAACAAGCTCTTAGTTTTAATACAAGATTCCCAATTCAAGCTTCCTCAATTCTGGTTAAGATCAATAATCTAAAATATAATTTACTCAATCCCCATGGATACGATATCTGGATTTAAAAATTCACTATATTACTTGTGTGATTCGTACAGTCACGGTCAACAACAAGTTTTTAATGCCATTGTCGGGAATTGTAGTTTAAGCCTTTGTTCAACTACTTCTTTAATGGGGTGATTAAACTAAATTCATTTGAATTGAGAGTTATCATCCCAAAGTTTGTTATATGGGTCAATTAGAAAGCTTAAGCTAGAGGGGACTTACACATAAGACACTAAAATATTTTTAGATTTTCTTTGTCGTCTTTGTGACTTGGATTATTAAATGTTTAAGGATTCTTTGAATTTGGTGCCCTAAAGTCATCTGGATTAGGAGTCATCAACTCAAACTCACTACAGTTGTCACATAGAAAGCAAATGAGAAAATTATTGCACAAAGATGGGAAAAAGACAAGGACATAAAAATAAAAAGTCATCCATTTAAAATAAAAATGCATGGTGCAAGCTTAGTTGATTGAAATTTCAAATACTTGGGTTTGGAATTGAGAATTAATTACCTTTGATTTTTTATGCATGCTTATCTAATCCTAACTGCTTTGTGGAGAACATGGAGTATATGAATATTTAGAAACTACATAAATAGCAAAAGACCTCGGGATATGAGAGAAAAGTAGTAAAGTTGTGATCCTCCACGAGAGTTGTGAGAGAAATCAAAAGAAAATCATTGATTGACCACATGTGATTTGGGTTTATTTATGCATGATTAGCCACACAATGTCAAATATGTTTCTACATAAATTTGTATTTGATTTTGGGTTATTCACATACACACAGTAAAGTCGAGTATTGAATAAATGAAAATATTTTTTTATGTTATTCATCTTTCTCTTCTAAAGTGTAATGTTGATCTGAACTTTTGAGGCTCATTGTAAACAAGTTGACCAAACAAAAATATTTGTTATTTGCATTTTTGTTTATAATTTAGTTTTAATTTGTTCAAGGACGATCAGTCGTTTTAGTTTGAGGGTGTTAATAAGCATATTTTATACACTTATTTATATCCTAAAAGTATGATTTATTGTTATAATTTTAGAATATTTGTGATTGGTATATTTCTTGGTCATTCCATTATCAGAATATTAGGTCCTGTTCTCTTTGTTGTTTCGAGGTCGTTTTCTATTTTTATTTTCGAAAACACTAAAAACGCGTTCTCTTTACCATTTTCGAAAGTGCATTTTGGAAAACAAAAAAAAAAATTGTACACAAAACACAAAACGCCCAAAACCTCGTTTTGGGCTTTTTTTTGTGTATTTCAACAAAAAATGTTCAAAACGCTAAAAACGCATTTTGGGATTTTTTTATTTGAAGTTTTGGGCTTTTTTGTGTATTTCAATAAAAAATGTTCAAAACGCGGAAAACGCATTTTGGGATTTTTTTTATTTTTTTAAGCCTAAATAAAGTTTTTTTAAGAAAATTATCCTAACTTGGAATTAAGCTTAAATAAAGTTTTATTGAATTTAATATCAACATTACAAAAAAAAAAAATTAAGAGAAAAATCTTGTTATTATATTTCAAAAAATAACTTGATAAATAGGTTCTGATGGTTTTGAATGAACTTGCATTTTCTGGATTTTAATAGAACTAGAATTTCCTCAAATCCCGAACTTGACTAAGTTGTGTTAATATAAACTCTTAATGCTCACATTAGTGTGTTACATGTAACCATGTTTTCAGTGTATTGTAAAGGGAAATTTAAGTTTGAGTCAGTAGTTTTCTGCAAGCAAATTAATCAAAAATATTTAAGTAGTATTCTGCAAAATTTCAAACAGAACGTGTTTTTCAGTTTTTCATTTTCAAAAACAATTTTCAGAAATGACAAACAAACGCGTTTTTAGCAAATTTGAAAACAAAAATAAAAACAGGAAACACAAAACATTTTCGAAAATGAAAATACAAAATAAAATACAAACAGAACGCCACCTTACTTTTTACATTTATGTTTGAGGCCCAAGGTCATACTTTGGGCCGATCTCTTCTATGGCCCAAGGTCACACTTTGGACCAATCTCATTTACAAATATCAGAATAAATCTCGAGCTATGTAGAAAGCACAATTTTAATAAATGATTGATATCAAGGTCATGAACATGGCCAACCTATTCTTTTTCGGCAAGCCCGACCTCATTGACCAACCTGTCTCTTGATAATCATAGGGTAAGCCCGGCATATGGGTCCATTTATTCGTAAAGGGCCATGATCTTGTAATGTGCTGGATATAATCCTAAAACACATTAATGGGCTATGTCTTGGACCTTACATCCTAGAAACTCAAGATAATGATGTAATTAAATTGTCTTTAATGATATAATTAAATTCTCTTTACCTAAAAGAGAATCCAATTCACTTGATCCTACTAGAATAGGGAGACTTATTCTGATTCTTATAAATAGGTCTCCTTCATTTATAATTACATACAAAAATATTCATATTTTTCATAAGCTCTTGAATACTCTTTCTCTATTATTTCCCCCTTCTACAGAATACTAATTCTTACACTAAAGGTGCGACGAGGGTATCCCTCGTTGCCTTTTTTGCAGGTTTCCCCGAAGTCTGGATCATCATCTCCAACAAAATATCAACTTTTGGTCTTACCACGTCAAGGTCAGAAAATTATCGAAACAAATGGCGCCGTCTGTGGGAAGTCGATCAAAAAATCATGTTGTCCAAAGATCGATTTCAAAATAAATAAAAACTCAAAAAATTCCGACTATAGGACATGTCTCCATCTCTATCTTTCATACAGTCCAATTACATGTACAAGAGAGAGCATATAGATGACTATAAATGTTGAAATTTACCCCTACACTTTTTAATTGCCAAAACTTCCTCCAATCCACAAAGTTGCCTAGTCATCCTCTTCAAATCGTAGAGTTTGTCTTCACCGCCGCATCGCTCCAAGTCTCGATGGCCACCACGGAATTATTCTTGGTGGACTCATGAATCTTAGCCACAATTATTTAGTGGCCTAAAGAAATGCTTGTAGGGGAATGGGAGAAAACCATTTTTCCCCAAGGTCTTCCCGTCGAAGAAGATGACTCACTGCCAGCTGCTGTAAGTCAGTAAACTTCCGACGAACGCAGTAACGAGCACTCATCTAGACAAATGTCACCAAAATTGGGGGAAAGAGGCACTCTTCCATGATCCCATACGATCCCTGTCTTACAAGGAGGACTCACTCGAAGATCGCCATCAAGAATGCAATGAAGACCCAATTTCCTTTCCCCCTTTTCTCCCCCGTCTTTGAAACCTTATCATCGCTCTTAGAAATTTTTTGTTTCTGTGAGGGGAGAGAGAGAAGACGTGGTAAAGAGAGGAGAGGTCTTTGGTGCTAGAATTTTTTCGAGGAGAGTAGAAATTCCAAGTTAGGGACGTGTTTTCTGATAGTACTCATGTGATTAAGCTTCTTTAGCCATCTCATCCAAAAACTAAAGATGCTAGGACAGAGGTTAATTTCTAAGATCTCCATGGATTCCCCTCAGTCAGTGGTGTCACCATTCAAAAGCTCCACTATTTTTTTCGAGAAGCAGAACATCAATCTTTTTGCAGAGAACCCCAGCTACTTATCAAGGGTAATCACTCGTCAAAGAAAGGAAATTACAGTTTGTAACATTGAAGACTTCTTCGGTATTCTGGAAGTTTATATAAATCAGGTTAGGTTACAGTTGATGACAAAAAACAAAGAGCACTATTTTACTATTTTGTTGAGGCAGAAAAGGATCCTTCTTCAAAGCCTCTAGTCTTATGGCTGAATGGAGGACTGGCTGCTCTTTTATTGGACTTGGGGCATTTTCTGAAAATGGAACTTTAAGACCAAATAGACAAGTTCTTGATAGAAATAAGTATAGCTGGAATAGAGAAGCAAACATGTTGTATTTGGATGCACCAATTGGAGTTAGGTTCTCTTACTCAACTAATATATCAGAATACGAGGCTGTGAATAATAAGATTACCGTCAGAGATAATATGTTTTTCATGTGACAATGGTTCCTTAAATTTCCCCAGTATGCTCATAGTCCCTTGTTTATAACCGGGGAAACTTACGCTGGTCACCATTTACCTCAACTTGCCGAACTAATGATCAAATTCAATGAAAAGAAAAAGATGTTCAATCTAAAAGGAATTACACTAGGAAATCCACTTCTAGATTTTTGGCACTAAACGGAATTCGAGAGCTGAGTACTTCTGGTATCCCAAGTACTGATTTGGATGACTCCCATAATTCTGAAAGCACGGTCAACTCTGGAACTGAAAATAACATGAGCTCAGGGGGTGTTCAACTTGAAGAAAGCTTCTTAACAGGCTACATTAGTTTGACACCATATCCTGATGAGATCCCAATCGGGGAATCTCGATAAACACGCGGAAATAACACAATTAAAACCTAGGAAAGATCTAGATCAGATCAAACACAAAAAATAAACAAGAACACAAGAATTAAAATACTGGAAAGATAAAATTGATGATAGGACCTTGACCCAAGATTTACGAAGCAAGAAATTGACGAGGCAAAATCGATATCCAAGGTTTTCGAAACACCACAAGGACTTGTCAATTTCCTTGATAAGATTCTAATTGGAAATGCCACAAATATTCTCATGAATATTCGATAAGTTCAATGCCACAAATATGTCGCAATATTTGATAAGTTGGATTTGTTCTCGAAGAACACAAAAGGGACTCCTCAACCTTTCAATTGGAGAAAACTTTCTCAACTTAAATTCAATAATCTCAAAACTAAACTGTCTTTTACAATCATGGAAATGAATATAAAAAGAAAAATAACCCAGCCGCTAATTGGGCTCAAAATAGAATTCTAATTAAACTAAATTACTAAAATAGGCAAATAACTTAAAAACGGAAAAAAAAAAAAAAAACATGAAATCTGAAAAAATCAGATTTATGGCCGTGATGAACTCATTTACGGCCGTGACCATATTTGTTACGGCCGTAACTATGAAATTCTGTAATTCTTCATTTAAACCCAAGGCGGAGTTACGTCCGTGAGGATTATTCTTTACGGCCGTAATGAAGCTTCTGGTCATCAAACTTTGCGCCTTTGGTTCGGCTCGACTCCAATATGAAACTTACTCCGTTTTGCAATTAAATCACTGTCATATTTTCGATGGCTCGACTTCGCCCTTCGATGCCTGGTCCGAATCATATCATATCCAAAGCATGATTCCCCTCTAGGCAGTGTGTCAACAAATGTAACTCCGTCTGCATCAACATATGTAACTCCGTCTGCTTCACTTCATTTGAGCTCGCAGTCTTCTGAGACTCATGGAGATTCGAAATCTCTAAATGAAGAATTTGTGTCATCTCCTAAACATTTGGCTCTCAACAAATTTTGGTTTAATTCTTCTCCATTTCGTTAACCAAACTTTCATGGAAAATAATTCTCCCGGAATCCCACTTCCAAGTTATTTTGATTCCGCCAAAACCTGAGACGGGCAAGCCCTGGATCAACACACGGGTTCTTACTCTGAACTGGAAAATCCTTCAATTGTTGATAATTCATCTACGTTGGGCCCCAAAGTGTTTCAGGAAGATTTTGACTTGGTAAATGCCTTTCTCTATATGGATGAAGAGAACGAGAAAGAGAGTGAAATCAGAAAGGATGAGCACTCGAATTGGTCACTAACCACCGATTATTCTACTGGGACATGCTAGAATTTTTTTTGATTTTAACGGAGAATCTCTGACTTTGTCCTGGACCTCAGGTTGGGGTAAACGCCCTTCACTGAAAACACCCCACCTTCCTCCATTAGCAACTAGGATGGACTTTTATGGCATGTCAAAAATGTTCAACGGAATGGTCTTCTCAAACGTTAGATGCTCGATGAAATGCTCCAACCAAATTATTTCTCATCCAATGGATGGAAGCGAATACACTTGGAAATGGTTGTTGGAGCATACACAAATCGTGCCACGAATCTGCTGCCAAAACACAATCGAGAACAGCCGAGATGAGTAGAAAGGGGAGTAACCATTTTCCGTTTTCCTTCCTACTCTTATTTACATAATTGCAATTTTCTTCTGCTATCTATTTTCCACTTTTCTTTTTACTACATTTTGTAAAGTTTTTCTCTTGTGCCTCATTTCATCTACCTGCTAGCCACTACAATATCCTCAACCAACAATTTTCAAATTAGGCAGAGTAGGTTTGCATTCAATACTTGTTGAAATCACACGGCTGAAAAGGTGATTCTGGGTTCATCTTGTGCTTGGAACTGGACTCTTGGCATCCCTAGAGGAGGTCAGGATTCAACAGCGGCGATAAAGCAAGAAAGGATTTACTCAAGTCCTTGGTCATTTCTGGATCTGCTCAAGGAATTGCAAAAACAAGGTGTACCCTACCCCTCTTTATTAATCCAATAATCTTTGCATAATTTTGATCATATGTTAGAGCCTAAAGATTTTTGCAATCCCATATGATGTTTAGTTACTGCAATAAAGGGCTAATCAACTCTAAACCTGATTACTTATCTTTGCCTATTCCGATAATCTATTTGGTGCTTTGAGATTAATTTATTAAATCTGCAATAGCATGTGAACAAAAAGTATTGTGATTTGTGAATTCGAGAAATATGCTCTCCGATCATAAGATAATTGTTGGTTCCGCTATTTCTGAGAACAAGTCGAGAGCTGCGACTAAGATTCAAAATAGAAAGTTCTTAGTTCAATTCTGAGAAAACCATTATGATTTATGAACAATATGCCTGAAGGATTACAATCAATCAATTATTGATTATTTTGAAAATCGTGAAAGCCTCATAATCTGTTAATGTTCTGATTTAATTGATGAAATCTGAGTAATTTTGGTCTCGTTATTTACACGACCTCAAGTATGATTAGATCAATAATACACAAGTTGAACTCAATTACTTGCTAAATTTGAAGTTATTTGATCTTTTCCCTTGACGCTTCATGCTATTTTTTGTGATCTAAAGTTTGTATGACTTGGAAATTAACCGAGTTAAGTAGCAAATTATAAAGTGACTCACACAGCGACCAATTATATAAAATATCATATTTCTAGAAACACTTAATATACTTTAACATGACCTTCCTAGGTACAATCTACATTGATTAAAATGCTCCAACCATTTCTTCAATAGCTAATCATATTAATTGGAAAAATGTTTGTTTTGAATCAATTAATTTCCCAATAAAACAAGCTTGGGCTTATTACTCAACGTAAGCTCGGCTTATTCCTTGCCTAACATAAGCTCGAGCTCATTAATTAGCATGAGCTCGGCTTATCATTCCTTAACATTAACTTGAGCTCATTATTTAAATATGAGCCCGACCTATTATTTTCTAACACAAGCTCGGGCTTATGTGCTAACATGAGCTTGACCTATAACTCCCGCTAAAACAAGCTTGGGCTTATTACTCAACATAAGCTCGGCTTATTCCTTGCTTAAAAATTAGCCCGAGCTTATTATTTCTTAACACAAGCTCGGCTAATTGCTTCTCAACATAAGTTAAAGATTATTACTTAACATAATCTGAGCTTATTCCTTGCTTAAACATATCAATAGGTTCTATTATCAATGCAAGCCATAATCCCTTGCCAATCTGGGGTTAGCTTCTATACCCTCCAATTATAAAACGAAAAAACTGTGATAATTGTAGAAATCCTACCATACAATCACATTATGAATGGTTTACAAGGTCGACCACAAAGCATGACTTTACAAATTATCTCCAAAGAACACAAGGTCAAATAATTTACAATGTCTCATATGGCAAGGCGTTACAAATTATTTCCCCGCAAATAATTTACAATGTCTCATATGGCTAGGCATTACAAATTATTTCCTTACTAATAATTTATAATGTCTCATATGACAAGCCATTAAAAATTATTTCCTTGCAAATAATTTATAATGTCTCATATTGCAAGGCGTTACAAATTATTTCCTTACAAATAATTTACAATGTCTCATATGGCAAGGTATTACAAATTATTTCCTCGCAAATAATTTACAATGTCTCATATGACAAGGCGTTACAAATTATTTCCTTGCAAATAATTTACAATGTCTCATATGGCAAGGCGTTACAAATTATTTCCTCGCAAAAAAATCACAAGGTCTACCACAATGTCCAACCTGACGAATTAATTCAGCACGAGTAATTTACAGGGTCAACCATCATACCCGGCCTCACAGATTGCTTCCCTACAAAGAGTTTATAAAGACGGCCTACCTGCCCGACCTATCAAACTATTTCTTTTTACACAAAGTCAAGGGTTTGATCCCTTCTTTGTGCAAAAAGTCCACAAGGTCGGCCTTCCTGCCCGACCTATTTTCTTAAATTATACAAGGTCAAAGGTTTGTGCAAAAAGTTTACGAGGTACGCCTAAATGTCCGACCTGACTAACAATTTCCTTAAATTACAGTCAAATAATTTAGAAGGTCGGTCACATGGAATGACTTTGTAAACTATTTCCTCCAAAAATAGGAAGTCAAGGGCTCGACCATTTCTTTGTGTAAATTATTTACAAGGTCGGCCTTGCTCGACCTTACAAATTATTTTCCACGAATTCACAAAGTCAAAAGTTTGGCCACTTCTTTGTGTAAATCATGTACAAGGTCGGCCTTGCTCGACGTTATAAAATATTTTTCATAAACTCACAAAAGGGCAGGGCTTGATCCCTTCTTTGCACTAAAGTCCATAAGGTCGGCCATGATCGACCTGTATAACTATACTTCAAATTATAAAGGCTAACCTCTGCTTTGAACTAGAAACTCACAAGGTTTGACAAACATGACATTTTCAAACTATTCTTGAAGTAACGAGACTGGTTCAAATGCTCGGCCTGTGGAATCAATTTACGAACAAAACATGTGTATCATGTACTTAAAAATGAAACTTGTGAATTTATTCATAAAAATTACAAGCATTCCACGAGGCATACCTCGGGTAAAAGACAAGTCTACAAAATTTTTATGAAAACAAGTTCTAAGCAAAGGTTCGCTACCATCTTCAACATGCCTGACCTATCAAATTATTTCTTTTTTACACAAAGTCAAGGGTTTGATCCCTTCTTTGTACAAAAAGTCTACAAGGTTGGCCTACCTGCCTGATCTATTTCCTTAAATTAAACAAAATCAAGGACTTGGCTCATTCTCCGTGCAAAAATTTACCAGGTCGGTCACAATACCTGACCTTACAAATAAATTCCTAAAATTCACAAAGTCAAGGACTTGACCCCTTCTTTGTAAAAATAATTTACAAGGTCGGTCATAATGACCTTTACGAATCATTTCCTCAAAAATACGAGGTCAAAGGCTTGACCCTTCCTTTGTAAAAATAATTTACAAGGTTAATCAAAAAGCATGACCTTCACAAGTTATTAACGACATTACCTAGAAAAATTGTTTCTTGCCCACACGCAAGAGCTCAAAGCCTTAACCACGAGCAAGTTAAATACTTGCTCATGCAAGTACACATGGCCATTCTCAAGCAATCATATAATCAAATCACATAATGAAGTCCCCGGATCTACATAAGCCCAAGTTTATTACTTAACATGCTCGGGCTTATTTACATTCCACATAAAGCTTGGGTTTATTACATAACATAAGTTCATGCTTAACTCTCGCTAACAAAGGTCCAAGCTTATTCCTTCACATAAGCTCGGCTTATTCTTACATAACATAATCTCGAGCTCATTACTTGACCTGAGTTCGGATTTTTACTCCTTAAACATAAGTTCGGGCTTAATCCTTACCAAACATACGCTCTTGTTATTTCTCCACAACATAACCATCGCATCACATCCTACCAAAACCACGGTATCTCATTATTGCACATTCATCTCTCCTTGAATTCGATACGGGATACACGGGTGCTTATGATGACTACATGACCCCGAACACTACGTTAGCATGTATGAATAAAACTTCAATGCTCGAGTCCTCATGTTCGGGCTAGTTCATCCAAAATAGGTTCATTGTTTCCCTCCTCAAACAATAATTACACTTGATATGACATACGTCTAGAGGCCGAGACCCGACCTCTGACGCACGGGGGCTAATAATCGGTATATTTTTTGGTCATTCCATTATCAGAATATTACTTTTTACATTTATGTTTGAGGCACAGGGTCATACTTTGGGCCGACCTCTTCTATGGCCCGATGTCACACTTTGGACCGATCTCATTTACAAAGATCAGAAAAAATCTCGAGCTATGTAGAAAGCACGATTTTAATAAATGATTGATATCAAGGTCATGAACATGGCCAACCTATTCTTTTTGGGCAAGCCCGACCTCATTGACCGACCTGTCTCTTGAAAATCATAGGGTAAGCCCGACATATGGGTCCATTTATTTATAAAGGGCCATAATCTTGTAATGTGCTGGATCTAACCCTAAAACATGTTAATGATCTATGTCTTGGGCCTTACATCCTAGAAAATCAAGATAATGATGTAATTAAATTCTCTTTACCTAAAAGAGAATCCAATTCACTTTTGTATTCCTATATAAGGTAACTTCTTTTAATTAAGAATTCTTTTCCTACTAAAATAGGGAGACTTGTTCTGATTCTTATAAATAGGTCTCCTTCGTTTATAATTACATACACAAATATTCATATTTTTCATAAGCTCTTGAATATTCTTTCTCTATTATTTCCCCCTTCTACAGAATGCTAATTCTTACACCGGAGGGGTGACAAGGGCATCCCTCGTTTCCTTTTTTGCAGGTTTTCTGGAAGTCTGGATCATCATCTCCAACAAAATATCAGCTTTTGGTCTTCCCACGTTAAGGTCAGAAAAATTACCGAAACAATTTGCTATTGATTTAGTTCTACGTGTTGTTTATATTCTAGAAATACTCCAAGATTGAGAAAAAAAATTAATTGAAGCAAAAACAAGTTAATTGGATCATCCCATCATCTACCAACTCTCTTGCTTCTCCAACTCATGCAACTAGGGTTCCTTTCCTTTCACATTCTAACATGCAATGTACCTCTTCAAGTTCTTCTGTGACCATTTCTTCAATTTCTTTATTTTTGAACTCATTAGCCAATATGTAATTGTTCGCCATTGTGGGGGAAAAGTACTAAAATGGATAGTGGTTGATCACCCTATATCATCCTCGTCTTTATCTTTCCGTCACTCAAATTTTGATTTCCACACATTTACTTGTTGATGCTTCTTCTATTGGCTTCTTTGGACTTCCACTTCTCTTGGTTTTGAGAGTGTTTTGACTCTCTACATAGATGAAATTTACAAAATTAGACTGTTCCATACCTTGTTGTTATCTCATCCATAGTTCCTTTGAAAACATCTCGATTGCGTTCTTGTCATCTCATCGATGGGATCACCTTCCCTGCTTTAGGATTGATTGAGTGCCACACATTTGGGCGATATTGCTTTGTCCTGAAAGTTTTGTGATGGACTTAGTGATCTTCCAAATACCCTAACATGCAACCAAGGACTATATGATCTCCCAAGAATTGGCCTTGCTTCATCCCTGTCTAGTTGTGGATCATTGGGCTTAACATGGCATGGTTGTTGGCTACATGCCCTTGCATCATCTGTTGCTTTGCCGATTTCTTTCTAGTATCTAACACACAAATTTTCCTCTCCTTCGTCAACAACTTTTCCTTTTAATCGCATAAAAGAACTGGGACGTGGTTCATCCTCTCCTTCGTCTACCACCAACTTGAATTTTGGCAGGTCAAGCTTGTTAAAATTAGGGACAATCATGTCAACATCTACTGGGAGTGGGAAAGGATTTTCATCTACTGGCATCTTTTTCTTTGATTCAAAAGTAATCTGTTTAGATTCAATGGCATCCTGCAACACATTACGAAAAATCAAGCAATTATTATTCACATGAGACCATGCATTATGCCACACTTAATATGCTCAGGGTTTTGCAATCTATGCTTATTGCTCAATTTTATTTGCTTATCTTTATATAACTGATCAAATATTTCATCAGCCTTTGTTACATCAAATGAAAATGTCAAGCATTTTTGTTCTTTTATTTTGCTAATTCGTATTTATTTGATGTTTCTAACTTGGTTAATATAGGAAAAATATAAGTCTCCTTTAACCAATTCAGTCGGACATACTTCAGCCTCATCTTGACCAATATCAATGGCTTTTATGTCAAAATTAGGGTCTCTATGATAAGTCCCTTTATAAGAGTTCATCATTTGTTCCTCTTATCTTAAAAATTGCTTATATCTAATGACATTAGCGCTAAGTTGAAAGAGATAAGGAAACTCTCTGTCTTGGAACTTCTTTTTTAATTCAAAACTGAAACAGCTTTGGATGATTTTGAAAAATTCTTTTTTAGACAAGGAGACAAAACATTTGCTCATAATTGTTTTAAATCTTTGAAGAAAAGATTCATCCCATTCATTTGACAGTTGACGCAAGTTTGCTAAATTTGTCAAAGTAACTTCGAATTTAGTTTTGTAAAATTAAGCATGAAATAACTACTCCAATTGTTGCCAAGTTTGAATAGAATTTTTTGACAAGTTAATGAATCACAAGAAAGAAATCTTAGTTAGTGAGCTTGGGAATAACCTCATTTTGTCATAATCAATAAATTCACCACATTGTAATGCAAAACACACTATGTTCTCCAAAGTGGACACTTCCCTAGACCAATGAACAAGGAGAATTCATGCACCCTAAATCCTCTAGGCCAAGGTTACACTTGATCTACCTCGTCCTGATTTTTTTCCTATACGTTGGATGAATTACTGGTCAATTTCCAAAGGCCATATGATCTTGTAGGATTTCTGCTATTTGTTCTCTCAACATGGCATTGGGGTCAAATGGAACTCCTACTTGCAACGATATATAATTTACTGTTGGTGACCTAATAGGATTTATCCCAACATTAGCCATGAATGGACCATTGTTTGCTTCATTAGTACCAAAGAATGGTTGGTTTGCTCCTTCATTGATACATGTAGCATTTGGTACTATGTTTTAGTCATTTTCCTTCATATTAAGTGTACCACCATATTGGATATTCCAACACCTCGCGCGTTAGAAGGTCCAAGACCTCCCTGTTGTATGGACAAATATGCGTTGCTTCTAGGCCCTGACTTTTGTTCATGGTTTGTAAACCAGTGCTTGTGTTTGTATTTGCAGATTCATTGTCTATTAAACTCCTAGTTTGAAAGCAGTTACTCCCTCCAATAGGATTTTTTTTTATATACTTGGCCTACCAGTTTGTTCATAAGTTCATTCAATGTACCTAACTTTTTGGCCATATTGTCATAATGTCTGTTTTCATTTTGAGCAAGTCTTTCTACAGTATGAATTCTTTGTAAATTTACCTGCTAAAAAATGTGCTGATTGAGTTCTCCCAATAGTGCACACATTGTATGTGTGCTCAACTCTTTTGTTGGTTCATAATGGCTATGAGATCCTTCTGTCTATGGGGTACTTTGCTGACACTCAAATTGCTCGATCACAAAAGGAAAATATCGTTGTGTAATCAATTCCTTGTCAGAATTTTTATGAGACATATTGCCTCAAGATTTTCTTACACCACTGGGCATGCCGAATTTTTTCGCACGAGTGTTTTTTCGCTCGAGGTATCAAATAAAAAAGGATCAAACGGATGTGTATGGGACAAATCTATTGAGATAAAGTCGCAAAAATGGGTGTTTTTATTAAGAAAATGTTGATTTACAAGATTCTTCCAAGGGGTACAAGTACACAAATTAACTAAGAAAAATTCTAATAAAATATAAGATAAGAAAATTACATCTTTATTTGAGAGTTTGATTTGTTGGTCTTTCTAAATGTCTAACTTTTTACAATATATACAATTAATGCCTTGAATCTCGAAAACTGCTCTTTTCGTATCTAACTTTAGGATGAGATACTTGTAACTGTTTTCCACTTCCTTGCATAAAGTGACTTCCCACAATGATAGATTTTGAGTCGCCACTAGCTATCAAAAAGCACTAACTACCCACATTCTCAATAACTTTCTACATTATGATAACTACTCACGATGACTCCATTAGATCAGAGGTTGATCTAGCGCACTACCTCTTCAATTGTACATCGCGCAATATTCCCATCACCTTGATATTGCTGCAATCGTCCAATAGTTCAATCTCCCAATCGTCCATCAGTTAATATCTGTTTTGGACTTCATACAAAGGTTACTCATTTCTAGGCCTTTATATTGGTCTTATTGACTTGGGTATTTTTATGTGTTGAAACCTTTACTTATTCGAGGATAACAAATGTTAACAGAACAAAGACAACACTAGCAGTCTTCACTGTATCATGGAGGCGTATTTATGTTCTTAAATACATCATTGAATTGGTAGGGAAAATAAATTCTTAAGGAAAACTTCTTCGTATGTTTTGAAGTCAGGTTTAACAAGGTTCAAGATTGATGCACTTTCAACTTCTTGTTCTACTTCTTTCTCTTGTGATTTTTGAAAACTTCCCCAACAGTTTGGGTGGACTGTGGCCCAATACATGTATTTATAAAATTGTGTCCTATTAGGAATTTGGGTTTAGGACAATACTCCATTATCGAAGGATTAGTCTTCTTTTGGACAATTTTAAAACTTAGTGAAGTTAATGGTATGGAAGTAGGTGATCAGTCATACACAATCGCTCATTGGTTGAATATGGAACTGGAGCCGATTTAGGAGGAGGTGTGGTACTCCATGGGATATATATAGGTAAATTGGAGAGGATTCTTGTCATCCTTGAGGTCCGGAACACATCATAGTGAGGATTGAGGAAGGCGAATGACAACCTCGAGATATGAGGTTCGGACCCCTTCCCTTAAGGTTGGGAAGAAAACTTGCAAACAACTGTGGTATTGGTTCTTGGGTGGGTTGCGGGAGAAATTTATTGCATAGTCAAGTTCCATACCAAAATCTGCTTCAATGTTTGTCTATGCATTACAAATTTTGATTCTCAAGATCCTTTAATTCCAAATCTTAAATGTTTAATTGTTTTAATTTTATGATGTGACTCAACAGGTTAGTACCGAAGAAAAGCCATGTTTTTTTTTAGCACATTTGACAACACAAGTTATATATGTCTAACAATGCATAAAGCTAAACATTTTAACTTATATTCACCATATTTTGCCGTAAGATAAATACAAATATTTGACCATACATTGCTGGTCTAATATGTATTTTCTACAATACTTGGCCGAACAATTTGCAAATTAGAATTTCACTATTCATTGAAACATTTTTAGTCTTATGCAAAATAATGCAACAAGTAAACATACGTTGTACCTGTAGTGTTATAGTCTTATAAAAAATGAAGTACTTTTATCTATGTTAAATGGGAAAATTAAATAGATGTAAAGTTGGGGTGACATGTCATTACTTTATTGGAGATGGCAGATGTGGATCCTATGTTTCCCTGAATTGATTGAATTTTACATATTTGCTTACTCCCTTCAATTTGCTTCAAATGTTTCGTACAATAACTTATATTGTCGTTTCAAAATATTTGATCACTTGTAAGAGACATTTAAGTCATAATATTATTTTTGTAGGAGTTGGATTCCTAATGAATTCAATTCCTTTGAAATTTAGAAGCATAAATAACAAAAAAAAAAAAATTATCATTCCAAAACTAAATGCCCGAAATTTCAAATGTAAGGATTTTAATCAATCGCGTGGGCTTATATGTGAATTATTGTGTATTGAATAAAAGGCTATCAATTTTGGTTAAGCCCATTTAAAGTGATCTAATAAGGATTTAGTATATTGGGCTTTAATGCATCTAATTAAATGTATGGGCTTTTATGTGTAGATATCAGACCATTACCTAATTCATGATGGGCCGGATTAGGTTAATTGGCAATTCAGTATATAAAGTCGGTTATGGTCCCTGAATCCTACGTACTGTTCATCTTGTCTGACATCCCATCATCAGAGAGATAATAAGGACTACGTATCGATTTAGAAGATCCAACCAACCAAATCGTTCATCGTGAATCACGTTTGATTAAGGTACACTTCCACTTAAGTTATTTAATTCTTGATAATTCCAACATGATGATTATTCAGATTATAGATAAATTATTATTTTTAATAAATTTTCTAACAAGTGGTATCAGAGCCAACATCGTGTTGAATTATCAGATCAATTTTGTACGTGTATATGTAAAACCTAATTGTATGTATACGCGCATAAGTCTGATTTCAAAACCAAAATTCTGTGAGTGAATATATACATACACAGCAAAATAAAATTAAGAATCACCTGCCATGCCAACGATGCCATTGAGAAATCTGATCTTGAGTTACTGTGAAAATCGGATTCTGTGTATATATGTATGATTTTCTTGAGTTTTGGTTGGTGGAATTGGGTGTTGAGCATGTGGATTCATGTTGTTATGAAATATGGATTTCAACTTTGATTAAGATTCTCGATGAAGGGACACAGTTTTTTTTCGAATTGGGTTTCTCGTTTTTGAATCTTTTGAATATGGATTCAGTTGGGTTTGAGTTTGGTGCTGTGTATGTATTTAGATTTGCGTATGGAGGATGAATTCGGTTTGGGTATATTGACTGAAGATCGTCTTTTTTTTCTTTAATCTGGTTTTGGGGTGTTGAACTTGCAATACGTGATTAAGGCAACGAGGCCGGCGGCAACTGCAGCCGCCTGCACTGCAGGTGCAGTCGGAGACTGCAGGCAACTATTGACGCTGCAATCGCAGCGTCCAAGCTGTTTATACCACCGCTCAGGTGCTGGGCGTCGACCCCTTCTGTTTTATGGTCAGCGGCGTTGCAGGCGGTGGACTTCACCAGGAATGGCGACGCGTTTTGAGGGGTTAAGAGCGGCGGCGGCGGCTAGGGTTTAAACCCTAGCTGTCGCGATTTTGAAGAAGGGGTTTCGGTTGGAAATTAGAAGTCTTCAAGGGCTCAGTTGCAATTTCCGAAAATTCTTATTATTTGGACATCGTCCTCCATGTTTGTTATGATATAAAGTTTAAACCCTAAAGGCTATGAAATTTATAATTAAGCCCCTCAGGTTATAAATTATTTAAGTTGGCCCTTAAAGTTCTGAAATTTATAAATTGAGCTCCTAAAGTTATAATTTAGTTAAGTCAGGACCCTTCAAGTTATGGAATTTTATGATTCAGCCCCTGAAGTTTGAAAATTTTCCAATCCAGCCCCTAATGTTTGAGAATTTTCAAAACTGGTCCCTAAAGCTTGAAAATTCTCTAATTTGGTCCCTTAAAGTTTGAAAACTTAAGAGACTAAAACTCGACTTGTCTAATGACTTGCTCGTGCATTTTGTATTGATATCGCTTCCTGCACAATACAGTTAATTTAAGGTTAGTTATAACTGTCAAAATAGAAATGAACTCTCAATGAGCCCATTTCATAGTGTGCAAGCTTCTTGCACAATTCAATCAATTTAAGGTCAGTTGTAACTATCAAAGGGAGAAATGAACTCTAAATGAGCTCATTTTATTTTGTGTGCAAGAGGAAGAAAAGTTGAAGTAGGACAGAACTGAAAGTGTTCACTTGACAAACACCTCTAAAGATAAGGGCAAGAAAACAAATAAAGAAAATAAAGTCGTTAAGGGGCTATTAATTTTATAATCCCACACTTAAGTCAATTTTTGAAATGGGAACTGCAACATTTTTTGAGGCTGTTGAGTTTGGGAGGAGAAATAAGGTTAGAGATATTGTCCTTAAGGAATAAGTTGAGGAAGGATCGGTTTCGATTCCTATTATTGCTTTTGACAATGTGCAAGTTTCTATACATGTCATTGATCAAGAAGCATATCCGGAACTCAACTAGACAATGTTGAAGAACCTCCCATCCAAAATAAGGTAAATTTCAGAAATACAAACTCAACAACCTCAATAACTAAAGCCATTAAGGAAATCCACGAGAGAAAGGGAAAAAATACTATTCATGATAATTTAAATAGTATTTTTCCAAGAACATAAGGAAATAATGGAATTGTGGAATATGGTCCAATCAATTCCATCAGGCCATGCAGGGTTCTAATTCTCAAAAGTGGATTGATGTCGTAAATAAGGAGTATAAGCATATGCAAGACAATAAAGTTTTGGATCTTGTCCTATTACCAGAAGGTGCGAAACCCATTGGTCTTAAATAGAATTTTAAACCAAGAGGGATTCGATAGGTAATGTGGAAAGATATAAGGTTCGTCTTGTATCTAAGGGCTTTACACAGAATGATGGCATTGATTGTAAAGAGACTTTCTCTTCGATTTCAATGAAAGACTCTTTCAGGAAAGTCAGGTTGTTGCACATTTTGACCTCGAGTTACATCAAATGGATGTTAAGACGACGTTTCTCAATGGAGACCTTGATGAGACGGTTTGCAAATTAAAGAAATCCATTTATGTACTCAAGCCAGCTTCCCGTTAAGGGTAATACAAATTTCATCAAGTAATTATCTCATTTGGTCTTGAGATTTACAAGTTCAGTGGGAGTAAGTATATTGTCCTGGTTTTATATGTTGATTATTGCTTGCCACTAATGATATAGGCATGTCATATAAAATTATGAGATTTTTGTCAAGGAATTTTGAGATTAAAAATCTTGGTGACGTCTCTTTTGTATTAGGAATTCAGATACACCGAGATTTTTCTCGGGGTATTCTTGGATTGTCACAAAAGGGCTATATCGATAAAATACTTAAGAGGTTTGGCATGCAAGACAGTAAATCAGGGGAAACCCCTATCGCTAAGGGAGACAATTCAGTCTCAACTAATGCCCGAAAAGTTATCTTGAAGTTAAAGAAATGCAGAGACTCCCATATAGTTAAGCTATAGGGAATCTGATATATATTCAAATTTGTATGCGTTTGGATATTGCATACGTTATTGGGATACTAAGGAGATATTTAAGTAACCCTGAGATGGATCATTCGGAAAGCAGCCAAACATGGGTTATAAGATATTTAAAGAGAATAAAAGATTACATGTTCACATACAGAAAATCGGATCAGTTGGAGATCATATGGTATTATGATTCCGATTTTTTCTAGATGCCAAAACAGTAAAAGATCCACATCAGGCTACGTTTATCTGCTAGTTGTTGGAGCTATTTCCGGATGGAGTGCTTAACAGACACTTTAGCTTCTTTCACTTGACAGCACAGTTGTAGCAATTTTGGGGGCATCTAATTATGGAATATAGCTGCGAAATTTTGTCACTGGGCTGTATATACTGTACGGTATAGAAAGACCACTAAAGTTATATTGTGACAATAACTCAGCAGATTTATATTCCAGTAACAACAGGAACTCAACTAAGTCAAAATACATTGACATAAGTTCCTGGTTGTGAAGGATATAGTTCAGAGTGGACACGTATCAATAAGAGCACATTGGGACAAACTCCATAATTGCGGATCCGCTTACTAAAGTATTACAACTCAAGGTCTTTCATGAGTACATTACTCATATGGGTGTTGTATTTCTTAAGGATATTCGGTTTCAGTGGGAGTTTGTATTTTGGGTGCATTAGACACATTTATTGTCATTTCGGATACAGTTTAAAGTTAAAGTTATTTACAGCTGTAAGGTTTCAGGTTTATTATCTCTGAACTTGTTTAAGGATGATCTCACTTAAGTCGGACCAGTTGGAAATAGGCATGTTGAAGATCACATTACATGTAATTTCCATGCTACACATCCATACTTGATCCATGTCATTCAGTTATGTCGATATACGTGACCATTGAAGGTTTAGTTACGATTAATGTAGCGAAAGCCGCTTTGATCCTATGTTGATATAATTGATGGACCGGATTGTTTGGGGATGCATTCAGTAATGATAGCAAAATTCTGAGTACTCATAAGGTTATGATTGATACACAATTGTAAGGTTACACATATAGCCCAAGTGGAAGATTGTAAGGATTTTAATCAATCGTGTGGGCTTATATGTGAATTATTGTGTATTGAATAAAAGGCTATCAATTTTGGTTAAGCCCATTTAAAGTGATCTAATAAGGATTTAGTATATTGGGCTTTAATGTATCTAATTAAATGTATGGGCTTTTATGTGTAGATACCAGGCCATTACCTAATTCATGATGGGCCGGATTAGGTTAATTGGCAATTCAGTATATAAAGTCGGTTATGGTCCCTGAATCCTACGTACTGTTCATCTTGTCTGACATCTCATTATCAGAGAGATAATAAGGACTACGTATCGATTTAGAAGATCCAACCAACCAAATCGTTCATCGTGAATCACGTTTGATTAAGGTACGCTTCCGCTTAAGTTATTTAATTCTTGATAATTCCAACATGATGATTATTCAGATTATAGATAAATTATTATCTGTAATAAATTTTCTAACAAAACATGTATAAAAAATTGCAAATTTCACAAGTTAGAAATAAGCGATTCAATTCCCCATGTCCCATGCATCACTTATTTTTCCCAGGAAAAACCTAGAAAATCTATTATTCTATGCAATCCCATTGTTTAATATTGGGCTAAAATGATATATGAAATAAGGAAGACCCAGGTTACTAGATATATAAGATAACTCAAATCACTTGGGAGCAGGGGCGGAACTAGGATATATAAATGTAGTAGGCTAGAAAAAATATGAGGGTAGTCCCCCCCCCCCCCCCCCTCCTCTTCCGGGGGTGGAGCCCCCGAAGTTTTTTTTTGAAGCAAAAAATAAAAATTAAGACTTCAAATTCATAAACACAACAAAATATTTTTACTTAAATGACAATATTTAAGAGCTAAAAAAAAAAATCACAAATGTGCAATACAAAATATCTTGAGGTGAAACTTGTGACGCATCCTCCTACTCCCCACACGATAAAACTTATCAACGATGACATCCATATCAATTTCCCTTCTAAATATAGATGACCATGGAATTTGATTGAAATTTATTCTCCATTTTACTATAAACTATTACAAAAAAGCTAAGTAAGCCTTTTACTAATAAAAAAAATAAATTAACAACTAGTCTACCAATCAACCATAAAAAAATTGATAAATCCTTTTATAATAAATAAATTAACTATCACAAAATTCCATAATTCTAAATAAACCCTAAATAACTTAAATAAATTAATCAACAAATTCAACACTACATTAATAACCAATAATTAAACCACCATATTAAGAAATAACCAAAATAAATAGTAACATTTCAGTTTAATTAGTAATTACTACTTATGAATTATGACTTACCAAGAACTTGAGAAATTAGAACAAACCGGTAACAGGAGCAGGGACGGATCCGGCGAAAGCAGGAGGACTGGAGGAGCGCTGCACTTCAGAGTTCAGAGGACAAGTTTGTCGGTCGGCGAAATGGGCGAGGGTTTCACGTCAGTTGGCGGCAGCAGGAGAAGCTAAGGCTGAGAAGAGGACCCTGCAACGCGTTTCTCTCGGTCTCGGAGTCTCGATTCTGATATGGATTGAAATTGGTAAGGATTTGAGGTTTGGGCTTATGGAGTTGGAGGATTATAGTCGGCTTCGTTGGAGAAATGACCAACTGCATTGGGCACCCAGAAAAGAACTTCAAAATCTTCCAAAAATCGTAGTTGGCTTCAGCCGACTGATGCCCTAACGTGGTTCCGCCCCTGCTTGGGAGGTTAATTTGTCTTGCTACTCATCTTAGTTCCGTACAGGTACTCGACTTTAATTCTATGCTTCAACCATGGAAAACCATAATTTTGTTAAAGTTTCCTCAATTCATTATATGCGTTGTAACTTGCGATTAATGTACAACCTAATCAATACTTTATGCATATTATTATGTGCGTAATAAACTTAAAGTACTGTTGGTGTCCGATCTCACGCCACCTTAAGAAGGGATTAAAGAATCATTCTTGGATTATAGTTAGGCTGGACACCAGAGCATGGGTCGAAGATCGGACGTTAATTGTCCTTGAAAAACAGTCAACGCCTAATAATCAACCACTACAAAAATGACAAGTGGCATTCATGACTTGCACACCTCATTTTCAACCAATCGTTGATTACCTAGATAACAAGTAATCATGATTTACGCCCAACTATGTCCTAGGAAAATGATGACATGTTTTAGTCAACCTCAGCAACCAATTAGGAGGCTGAAGCCTGGGAAGTGGCATGCATTCCTACTTCCTAGGTCGACATTGTACCATTTGTTCTTTAATACAATAATTACAATTTATATATAACATAATTTTCGAAATTACTTTTTAACCACATATATTTTTACTCTCCACTTTTTAACCACATATTTTACCTCAAAAATATAAATAAATCAATTTGTAATTACTATAGTGTTACCAAATAGAGCCGTATATATATCAGGTAAATGGTTCCAACAAATTGAAGGTCGGGCTCTATGTATTTTCTCCAATACACTCATAATTTCAATCAATGAAAAATATTATTTAATTTTCCAAAATTCCAGCAATTACTACAAAAATTCTGTTAAGTTGGTCTAAATTTTTTATTTAATTTTTCAATTATCAACAAGCACAATAAAGAAATAATATTTCTAGTCACTTTGAAATAACAAAACAAATTTAAAAAGTATTTCAAAAAAGTCTTTCACAGTCATCAAAGGAAAATGTGAGTGTAAACACATAAAGATACCCAATTTAAGGGTCCAATATGGAAGCCTGTTAAAAATTTACTTAATCATACACAGCGGAATATAAAATATTTTCAATTCCCAAACGAGGATCTGTTTTGTGTTTGATAGAAATCGTGATAAAGAACATTACCTCTTGATGTTCTTGCAGACTACTTTGAGAATCTTGATTCTTTCTCCAATTTACTTGCACACCACAGCTGTCCAATTGTACAGCCTCCAAAGGTGATCCACACGAGAGAATAAGAACGAGAGTCTAGGATTTCTCTCTTCTTGTGCTAACAAGAGAATAATGAAAAATGAATTATGGTTTTTTTTGTTTCCAAACCCTAGTTGTTTATTAATATATAAGTTAGAGTGGACTTGGCCCATAACTTAAACACGACCCGGTCCATGTGGTTTAATTAATCCAATTAATTAAACATGGGACATTAGTTAATCAATTCAATTAATTAACTCGAGCCTATTAATAAACAATATAATTAATTCTACAAATGTCGAACACTTGTTAATTAATTAATTTTAATCACATTCTTCTAGTTCTCCCTTTGTCTGTGACCCTTTATATTCTCAACCACGATGTCAAACTACGTGAATTATTATTTTGATCTAATCAAAATAAGATTAATTAAAACTCTTTTAAATGAATCATTAATTCACCTACATTAATTAATTCACATTAGTTGTCCCAAATTGACATCTAACAATGTGTCGGGCAATACATGTGATGGTTAATGTCACTTGGTGTGACAAAACCAAACTAGTTTGTTTATTATGAAACTTTAATTCCTTCGTCAATATGATCCGATCAATTACGAGATATGGAAATGTGTCAATCTCGTTTATTGATCATATCTTTTATTTCGCTCTTAAGTCAATAAACGTCGAAACTATTTTCGACTTTATTAATTCACCTTGGTCAAGGATTTCGATATCGACTTAACCAAATAAAACGCAGATCATAATCTCTTACTATCTAAGAGTGACGAATCCTATATTGATCATTCACAACATTCATGTGATTCTTGACATACCCCAACAACATCGTATTAGCGACTCCTTTCAGAGCAACATCCGACATCACCAAAGTATGACTGCCCTCATATAAGGTACTATGATGACCTCAAGTCAAATGATTAATTCACTAACGAACGTTGGAGATTAACCACTGACACTCAGATAGTTATCCTTGTGGAATCTCCATTTTGGGTCTCCAATGTTTTGTTCTCTTAACAAAACATCCACGTGTTCATTTAGATGTCTCTACATCTTAGCTTGCGAGATCAGCTACTCACTTCTAAAGCGGGCAATGACACACGTGTTGGTATATCCGTAATAAAGATATCTGTATCTCGATATTACTTTATGACCAAGGATATTTAAGATTCGATTGTAACTTATATCTCACGATGACAACTAGAGATGGCAAAAAAATTTGATCCGCCCCGTCGATCCGATCCGAAAAAATCCCGATCTGTGGATCGACGGATCGAAATTTATGTGATCCACCCAGATTCGAAAATTCATGGAGCGGATTTGGATCGGGGCTTATCCGATCCGCCCCGATCCGCGATCCGACATTTTTTTTAATATAATTTTTTATCATGTATAAAAATTTAATATGTAAATTTTGTAGCAAACTTTAATTTCTGTGAATAAGCTACAATTTTTGCATTTTAAAGAAAACACATTTTTCATGTTCTTCATTTGAAGAAAGAATTCCAATAAGTGATGGCAAAAAAACTCGATCCGTTGAATAAGAGAATCGGCCTCTATACGTCTCGTTTCAATAAAATAAATAAAATTTAATAAAAAAAATAAAATTTCTAAATTTTTTATAAAAGATTTAATTTAAAATATATTTAAAGAAATTTAAAAAAATTAAAAAATAATTCTGGCCGATCGGTCCACGGATCGGTGGACCGATCCGATCCGCCCCGCCCCGACCCGAAATTTGACGGATCGCGGGGCGGATCCAGATCGGGCAAAAAAAATTCGGGGCGACCCCGATCCGCCCCGTTGCCAACACTAATCACAACTCCTTGTGATTGACAAGTTATAAAGATTTGAATTTACGGACTCCGTTGATTTAATTTGCAAGAATAATAATAATAATAATAATAATATTAGAAATCAATTAAATAACAGATCTGCCATATATTAAATGCATCAAATATATTAGTAAGTGTTTGGTCAAACGATTGGACCTAGGGCATAACACTTACAGCCCCAAATAATAAGAGCCCATTACAAATATTAGGGTGATGTAGAGGAGTCTGGGCCATTGGACGAATAGAGCTTTTTCAAGCGATTGGGCAATCAAACAAGATACAAATAAAGAGGCAATTTCCAATATTCACCCCCATGATCTAAGGCAACTTGTTGAAGACATTACAAAAGGTTATCACAACGTAAATGGTTGGTGAGATTATGGGTAGTTGGTACAATACGAAAGGTTGATGAGAATGTGTGCAACTCAAGTTCGATCATGGGAAGTTTCTTAGTGTAAGGAAGTGAAAGACAATTGTACAAAGAAGTGAATAACAATTACTAGAAGCAGCTAAGAAACCTAGGAGGTATATTAGAAATTTAAAGTAGGAGGCAGTTAGTAGAACTTGTAAAATTGTAGAAAGTTAGACATTTAGAGAGAACAACAAATCAAAACTCTCAAACAAAGATGTAATTTTCATATCTTAGATTTTATTGGGTTTTCCTTTGTTTAATTTGTGTGCTTGTGTCCCTTGGAGGCATCTTGTAACTTAAGATTTGTTTAGACTTTGTCATAAGAGGTTTGTCCCGTAAACTTTTTTCTGATTCCTTTTTAATTGGCATCACGAGCGAAACAATACCAATGAAAAACGATTTGAAGTGCCTAGTGGGACAATTGGTGTTGGAAAGTTTGAAGCATCACGTCTCGTAAAAACTCTAATAGGGAGCGGGTTGTACAGCGATATGTTCCTTCTGTAATTGAGCAATTTGAGGGTCAGTAGAGCACCAAGAGATAGAAGGATCTCGCAATTATTATGAACTAAAGACGGAGTTGACCCACGTACCATGCATGCTTTGCTGGGAGAACTCATTTAAGACATTGTTGAGTAGGTCAACTTACAACGCATTCGTACTATAGAAATACTTGCTCGAAATGAAAATAGACGACAATATTGTTAAACAGCTAGATACATTAAACGAACTTATGAATAAACTGATAGGTCAAGTATGTCAAACAAAAAATATGAGAAGGGGTAATTACTTCCAAAATAGGATCCTAATAGGCAATGACTCGCTAAACATAAATACAAACATTGGATAACCAACCGTGAACATTAACCAAAGCCCATATGCACCACATGTTGGTCCGTCCGACACGGGGGGTCTTGGACCTTCTAACGCGGGGGTGTTGGAATATCCAATATTGAGGGTACCCTTAATACGAGGAAAAACATCCATAACATAGGATCAAATGTTACACGTATTAATGAAGGAGCAAACTAACCATTCATTCATTGTTACAATGAAGCAAATAATGGTCAAGTCATGGCTAATGTTGGGGCTCATCCTATTAGACCACCAACAATAAATTATATACCATAGCTAGTAGGAGTTCCATTTGATCCCAACGCCATGCTGAGGGAACAAATAACAGAAATCTTATAGGATTAGATGTGCTTTGGAACTCGGTCAATAATTCACATAATGAATAGAAAATCTTATCCTCACTAGGTAGATCAAGTATATCATTGTCCAAGAGGGTTTATGGTGCCTTAATTTTCCTTGTTCAGTAGTTTATGAGAAGTATCTACCTTGGAACATATAGGGCATTTTACATTACAATGTGGTGAAGTTACTAACTATCACAAGATGAGATTATTCCCAAGTTCATTAACTAGGTTTGCTTTCTCATGGCTCATTAACCTGCCAACAAACTTTGTTCAAACATGACAACAATTAGAGCCGTATTTCATGCTCAATTTTACAAAACTGAAATAGAAGTTACTTTAGTAGAATTAGTTGCATCAATTACCAAATGAATGGGCTGAGCATTTTCTTCAATGATTTAAAACTGCTTGGAGCAAATGTTTCGTTCATTTGCCTAATTTTTTTTTTTTTTTATCTAAATCGCCCAAAGTTGCTTCAATTTTGAATTTAAAAAGAAGTTCCAAGATAGAGATATCAAACAAAGATGAACTAGCAAAAAAAGAAATAAAAATACTGGAGTGATTTCATTCGATGTGACAAAAATTGATACAATAATGGATCAATTATATTAGGACAAACAATTAAATTTGAGTGATAAGCATAAATTTCAAACCATGAAGTAATTATGGGTAGAAAATATTGAAAATGATATAATGCATGGTCTCATATGATTAATAATTGTTCGGTTTTCCACAATTTATTACAGGTCACAGGATGCTATTGAAATATAGCGAATTACCTTCGAATCAAAAAATGAATATGGCAGTAGATGAAAACCCATTCCCACAACCATTTGATGTTAAAATGCAAAAAGGACCTACCAAAGTTCAAATTGGTGGTAGATGAAGCGGAAGACGAACCTCATCCAAGTTCTTTTATAAAGGTTAAAAGGAAAAGCTATTTATGAAGGAAATGAAAATTTATCTATTAAATGCCAAAAGGAAATTGGCAACGCAGCAAATAAAAATATGGCATGCAGAGAGCCAACCAATGCCATGGAACCACCGCTACTTAGAGAACAATTGAGGCCAACTCTTAGAAGATCATATTACTCGTGGTTATATGCTAGGAGATTTGGGAGATTCTAATATATCATAGAGTATTACATTGAGATCACAACCATATTGCTCAAATGTGTAGCATTCATACAGTCGTAAAGAAGGGAAGGTGGTGCCATTTGATGAGATGACAAGGATGCAAAAGAGATGCTATCAAAGGAATTACGGGCAAAATAAGACAACAAAAAGGTATGAAACAGTCTAAGTCTGCAAATTTCATTCGGGTAGAGAATCAGAACACTCTCACAGTTTAACAAAGTGGAGGTGTATAGAAGCCAATAGAAAAGGTATCAACAAGTAAACATGTTGGGAAGTCAAAGTTTGAGCATAGATAGAAATATGAAGATGAAGATGATATTGGACAATCAAGTAGCATCCTATTTGGCACATTACCTCCAAATATGGACAGTAACTACATATTGGCCAATGAATTCAAGACGAAATAGAAGAGACAAAAGAAGCAGCCTTCACCTCAAAATGTGAGGATAATACTTTCGTTGAGGTAGTCCTACAGGTTGAGAAAACACATGATTCAGAGGATGATGGAATGACTGATGTAGAAGAAGAACTGGCCGTGGAGGTAAAGTGTATAATTAGGAGAGTTGATGTATTCTAAATTGCATGTGTACAATGTCACATCCAAGTAATAAAATAGACTTTTTGAGTCCGAGTTATCATCCCACAGAGATTGTAATTAAGTATCGACATTATGTTAGTTCTCGCCTTTTTTGAACGGTAAACTTTAAATGTTTGAATTGAACCAAAATATTAACCTAAAAAGCAAAAGAAAATAAAAGACATTTAAATATTATAGATTGATGTTTATAAGTGTTGGGACATTCGATTTCACATAGTCAATACTTTTAATTCTATTCATCTAGCTTTACACCTATTTATGTGTTCAATCAAATTCACTGTGCATATGAAATTCTCCTCTCAGGTTTAAATAAACTCTACCAAATTAATCGACTATGTTTCTGGACAGCAGGACGTAATGATTAGGTGCATTAAACACAAGAATTCATGTAACGATCGCAATAACAAAAAACGTATATCTCTATCATTGTTGAATTACTGGATTTTATTCCTAGATCTAAGTGTTAGCTCACCTCTCGGATTATGAAAACATCTATTAAATAATCAACAAGTGATCAATTTATTCATGTATTAAACAAAAAAAAAAATCAACACATGTAACAAAAGTACAAAACTAGAATTATAGAATTCAAAGTGTAAAACTAAGCTACATCGAATATCCCAACTAATAAATTAATTGTATATCAATAAAGAAATAAATACACGGAAATATAAATAACTACGCATATTGAGTTTGTCAAATTAACTAAAGAAAGGAAGAATTGCACCAAGAAGTCACTTCCTGTTGGTAATCTTCAATTCCCAAGCCTTCGCCTTGATTTTCCTCCTAAGATTTGTATGATAGAAAGATGAATTCTCTTCTTGAAAGTAAATGTAAAAGTGTGGAAATAAGTCTCGTGAAGGTCCCCTAAATTCATGCATAAGAGGCTGTATATATAAGTTGAGAAAATACCTTTGGTAAACAAGGAAATCCGAGCATGGGCCTGGGCCAGAAAGCTGCGTGACCGCGCAGGTTTAATTGTGGTGGCTGCCCAGTCAAAAGTGATTCTGTTAATTTGGAAATTCTCACGTGGCCACCAGATTGAGAAGTCATGGCCACACAGTACTAACTTTTTAGTATGATTCATCTTTTTCGGTGTGTTTAAGTAAGTCCTTGAACTTTATTTGCACATGAGTCCTTCATCTTCTAATTGCAACAATTAAGCCCCTGAACTTTTCAAACGCTCCAATTCTTCTTCCAAACTTCAATCCATCTTCAAATAAGCTCTCAAGTTCTGATTTCTTCTACTTAGCTCCTCTTGGGATTCCCGGTTGCCAATACCAACACCCAATTTCTTCTTTTTAGCTCCAATTGACTTCCAAATGTGTATTATTCCACTTTATTGCTTCACTCTTCCATGTTTTGGAAAATTCCTACAATGTAAACAAATACAAAGATATTATATAGTAATTATTCAAGAATGAAAATAATTTATTCTAATTTAGATATATAAATAAGTGTATAAATGCACTTATCAAATACCCCCAAACTGAAATTATTATTCGTCCTCGAACAATCTAAAATAAACCTAATGAATCTGAAAGAAATTGCAAGTAACAAATGTTTATGTTGTGTCAACATGGTCACCATAAGCCTCAATAATCTAAATCAAACCATACTCTGGCAAAGAGTTTCGAACAACAAAGTAAAAATAATTCTAGTCAAGTAATGCTCAATTTTCAAGTGTGTGTGTGTAAATAGCCAATGTCGAGGGCCCACTTATGCAAAAATATACGTAACACTGTGTAGCTTATTATGCAAAGTCAGGCCTGAATCCCATGATTTTCCTTACATCACTCATGGATGATCACAACTGTTTGCTTTTCTCTCAAATCCCATGTTTTCCTTTATTGTGATTTCTAGACATTATCTTTCCACGCAAGATAGTCATAATTAGAAATTTGCATGCACAACAAATCGATGGTAAGTAATTCCTAATTCTGCACCTTTAATCTCCACAGTTTCAGTCAACGAGACTTATACCATGCAATTCTTTTCTTTTTCTTTTTATAGAAGACTTTTTTCTTTTTTCTTTTTTCCTTTCATGTCTTTGTCTTTTACCATCTTTGTGAAATACATTTCTCATTTGCTTTCTATGTGACCCCTTTAGTGAGTGTTAGATTGGTGACTCCCAAACCAGACGAATGTAGGGCACTAGATTGAAAGAACCCCTCAGACTTAATAACCCGAGTCACAAAGATGACAAAGTAAAGTTAAAGATGTTTGATCGTCTTATGTGTAAGTCCACTCTCCCTTAAGCTTTCTAATTGACCCGTGTAACAAATTTTTGGATGATAACTCCCAACCTTGTTGAGTTTAGGGTACCGGGTTTTAATACCCTTACAAGCTTACTTGTTCGAGTAAAAAAGGCTTTGAAGAACATAATAAGACCTTTAGCATTTTTCTGTTTTTGTGCTAGTAAAGTAATGGTTTATACCAGATGACCAAAATGCTTTAATTAAAGTGCAAGACCAAGAACTACGACCTCCAACCTATCAATAAATGCACATTCTAACCATTCTACCCCCAAACTAGCTTTTTGAGCTGTTCGGTTCTATTGTAGGGTAGGGGAGTCTAATGATCTGAGTTCAGGGATTACAAGTCATTCCTAAGTTCAAGTTGCATCACTTTACCCCACAAGTATTAAACATTTAAGTTTCGATGTTGTCCAAATATTCAAGCCAAAGCAAAAGTTGATGCTTACTATTTCCTAGGCAATAAACACGTCAACACAACTTTTTTTTCTTTTTAGGCTTAAAACTTCCCAAGTAAATGATGCAAAATAAAGCAAATGAAACACATGAAGCATATAACATGAAATAGTATTTCCACCCCCAAACTAAAACTATACATTCCTCGATGTATGTCATGAAGGTATGATGATTGAAATTTAAATAAACACAACAAGAAGAGGTTCAAGTACATCCCCGGTTTGAGGGTGCAATTCTTCAATTTAGACCCTTCTCTTAAATGCAAGCTTGAATGATTTCAATGTGTTCAATGATGATGTTGATGTGTTCCTCGCACAAGTGAAACAAATAACTTAGTCACATCAAATTTTACATTCAAGAATAAGCAACCATATCCACAACCCCCAAACTAAAGCAAAACTTAAATCTAAAATTTATGTACAATTCTTGCAATGACCTTAATGTTGTGTCTAAGTGTGCCCATGATTTCAAATCAAAATTTTGTGCCATGTATTGATGCAACTCATGAATGAATAGCTCAAACTAAGGACTAAGTATGAATTGAAGATGAAAGTTCAAGAAGTTTTGCAAAAATTCATTGCCAAGCTCTCCTAGACATTTTATCAAACACATAATGTGCGACAACAAAACAAGTTGAAATCATAGAGTTTGAAGCTTGGAGTTATCCCAAATTTTTACCCTAAGTTTCACAATCAAATCATCACAAAATCCTAGCCTAATCAAAAACTCAATCATGTATCAATCCAAAATATCCATATGAGCAAGAAAACCCTAAAATTTTGAAAAATTGCAAAGTAATGAAGTAATTCATACCATTCGGAAAATTGGAATGTGACGCAAGCTTATATGATGTTCAATTCCAAGTGAATGAATGCAAATTAGGTAGTATGCTATGTTGGTCGAATTTTGGGAGAGATAACGAAGGTTGAAAGTTATGAAATTGTAAAAATACCTGTTGTATAAATAAAGCTTTTGTTTTTTCCCTCCAGATAATCGCGCGACCACGCAAAAGTAAATCTGGTTGCCGCATGGTCAAATTTGCAAGATCTGTTAAAAATTTTTACACTCGCGTGGCTACCATATTGTTTGGACGTGGCCTCGTGCAGTTCACTAACTGAAAGCATATTTTTATGCAATTTTGAATTTCAAACTTAAATTCTCGACTCCAAAACACCTTGTTATCAATGTACTCACTCACCTATGCTTATCCTTGTGATGAACTAAAGCTACATGCATGAGTTTTTCATTTAACAATTAAATCTAAACATGCATTGGAGACTAAAAATTCAGTGGAATGAACATGCTTTTGAAAATCAAAATGTTCCTACTTATGCTGCTTCCACACTTTTAAGCCAAATTTCAATGATGATTATAATGCTAGAACTCTATCAAGGAACATGCACTTATCAACTATAAAATGCGGTGCAACGAATATTATGCTAAAGTGATAACTCAATCATGCAAATATGAAACCAAACATGCAAATAAATTCTAAAGCTAAACATAAAGCAATAAACAAAAATAAAAAAAGATGAAAAATTGGGTTGCCTCCCAACAAGCGATCAGTTTATAGTAGAAAGACTGAATTTATACTGTGATTGTTCAAGGAATTTCAAATAAGACTTTTGATGACCTTCTTTGTTTTTGCTACTTGAATTTGCTCCAAATTGCATTCATGTACCAAAATTCCACTTTGCCATGTCATGTAAGTTGACACTTCCACTTAGTTCGAACTTCAATATGTAGACTTCAATCATTTCTTCATTGCCAATGATGAAATCAATTTTTCCCAATTTTTGAAGTTAGAGGATTGTGTTGTAAAGTCGGCACCCTTGGGTGTCTACTTTTCTGTGATCAACTCCTCTTTCTCCACTTGATCCTCTTCTTTAATTCAAGTTTCCTCAAGCTTGATGTCCAGATTTTGAACTATTGACAATGGGACTATGGCAGTTTCATGGAAGCTATTTTCTTCTGGTTGATCCATAATTTCAAATTGTTTTTCATTTTTCTTTAGTTGTTTCAACCAATTTTTCTGGTTCGTTTGATCTTTCCACCTGTATTTCTGACAAATGCTCTAAAGGTATCTCTGATTCGCTCATGTCTACCTGTTGATTTTGCAACATTTCTTGTTGAGTTTTTAGCAACTATAATAATAGATCTCTAGTGGGATCACTTTGAGCCTGCTGCTGTTGGATATCTTCCCAGTAATTAACCTGATCCATATCTGGCTGAGCCTAATGTGCAAAAGGACAATCTTGTATGACATGATTTTTAAAGCAGATGTCACAAATCAGATGGGTCTACACTGCATGCACTGGTTGTTTACCTAAATTGTCTAGTTTTTCCGTTATAGCATCTAAATATGCATGAAGCTTGGCATATAGTGTTGTTTGATCAGAGTGTCAATCATAATCGTTTGCTGCCATCATGCCGTGATTCCTCCAATGTTCCGCAAGCCCGTTAAAATCCTGAAAAAAAAAAAAACAATTCACAACTTTTAAGACTTCTCAAAAACAAAAACACGAAATAAAATAAAAATAAAGAAAAACTTCAAACTAAAACAAGAACTTATTGGTATCGATATTACTTAACAATCCTCGGCAACAATGCCAAAAATTTGATGTATGCTAAATCGCAAGTGTACGATATCGCATTCATGTAATAAAGTGGACTTTTTCAGTCATATTTATTGTCCCATAGAGATTGTAATTAAATATCGAAATTGTGTTAGTTCTCGCCTAATTTGAACGGTAAACTTTGGATGTTTGAATTGAGCCAAACTATTAAACTAAAAAGCAAAAGAAAATAAAATATATTTAAATATTCTAGATTGATGTTTATAAGTGTTGGGACATCCGATTTCACATATTCAATACTTTTAATTCCATTCATCTAGCTTTACAGCTATTTATGTTCTCGATCGAATTCACTGATGCATATGAAATTTCCTTTTCGGGTTTAAATCAACTCTACCTAATTAGTGGACCGTGTTTCTAGACCGTAGGTCATAATGATTAGATTTAGGGAACACAAGAATTCATATAACGATCGTAATAACAACAAACGTATATCTCTATCGTTTTTGAATTACCGAATTTCATACCTAGATCTAAGTATTACCTCACCTCTCGAATTATGGAAACACCCATTAAATCACGAACAAGTGATCAATTCATTCACACATTAAACACAATATAAAATCAACACATGCAACAAAAGTGTAAAACTAGAATTATAGAATCAAAAGGGTAAAACTAAGACACATCGAATATCCCAACTAATAAATTAATGGTTCATCAATAAAGAAATAAATACGCAAAAATATAAATAACTACGCATATTGAGTTTATCAAATTAACCAAAGAAAGGAAGTGTTGCAGCAAGAATTCGTTCCCCGTTGATAATCTTCAATCCCCAAGCCTTGACCTTGATATCCTCCCAAGATTTGTATGATAGAAAGATGAATTCTCTTCTTGAAAGTAATTGTAAAAGTGTGGAAATGAGTCCCGAGAAGGTCCCCTAAATTCGGGCATAAGAGGCTCTATATATATAGGTGGAGAAGTGACATTTAGCAAACAAGGAAAAAATTATAGTAAAATTTGTGCACGGGCCTGAGCCGAAAAAGCTGCCCGGCCACGCAGGTTTAATTGTCTTAGCAGCGCAGTAATGCGAAAAGTGGTTTTGTTAATTTGGGAATTCTCGTGCGGCCACCAGGTTGAGAAGTCTTGGCCACGCAGTAGTAACTTTTCAGCGCAATATCATTTTTTTGTGTGTTTAAGTAAGTCCGTGAACTTTATTTGCACGTAAGTCCTTCATCTTTTGATTACAACAATTAAGCCCCTGAACTTTCCAAACACTCCAATTCTTCTTTTAAACTTCAATCCATCTTCAATTAAGTTCTCAAATTCTGATTTCTTCCACTTAGCTCCTCTTGGCAATCCCGGCTGGTAATGTCAACATCCAATTTCTTCTTTTTACCTCTAATTGGCTTCCAAATGTGTATTATTCCATTTTATTGCTTCATTCTTCCATGTTTGAGAAAATCTCTACAAGTAAAAAAATATAAAGCAATTATGTAGTAATTATTCAAGAATGATAGTAATTTTTTCTAATTTAGATATATAAATAAGTGTATAAATGCAGTTATCGAGAGTATCAAGCGGCAAGCTTTTGAAGCAACTCTACCAATAAGTCAAACCAGCTATAGGCATGTTGGGTGAGACATATGTACGATCATTTGACTACCTTGTTCTGTATCGAACACGCAAGAGGAAAAGAAGGGTACTTATTGCTAAATAGTATGGATCACCCCATAAGATGTTTCCTCCACCTACTAGTTCGGGAGAATCTTCAGTAAGTCCCGTGCAAGTAGGAGTTAAGGAAATCCATGCCAAGGAAATGTTGTACGTGGATATATCGAGCATAAATGAAATGGAGAAGGGTAAGCAAAGGTAGAGGTTGATTCAATAGAGAAAGTCATGTTCAAGAAACCTTATTTGAGCATGACTATACATTTAAGACCCTTGTATATAAAGCCTTCAATTTATGGCATTCCTATGTCCAAGGTACTCATTGATAATGTGGTATCCATAAACACTATCCCATATAGAATGAGAAGGAATTTTGCCAAGTCTGATGTAGATATCATCCTAATAGAAGTAGAATTGATCAATTTCAATGGTGGTGGGAGTCCGGCTAAAGGGTGATTCCTTTGGAGATAATAGTGGAAAGTACAGCCAAGACATTTTTCTTCTTCATAATAGATGGACCCGCAAGCTACAACGTGTTGTTAAGAAGGGATTGAATACACGGTACTCAATGTATTCCGTCATCAATTCATCAATATTTAGTATTCTGGAACGATAAAGGTGAAGCAGAAGTTGTGCAGGTTGATCAAAGAGCTTTTGTAGCAGAGCTAACTTGGTAGAGCAATTCATGTACTAAGGAATTTATGGACCAGTCTAGGTGTTCCAAAGGGAAAAAGAAATGAAGGTGGCATCGCAAAGTGAAGAGCCATACTTAGTGAAAGCTCTTATTGAACTTTTTACTCAAATGAGGCAAGCACAGTGACCTTTGAATAGCTAATAGTTGGCAAGAAAATAATCAAAGAGATGTAATGCAAAACTAATCTCAAAGTGTTCTAGCCAAGATTGCGGTCCTTTAAGCCAAATTAATGGTTTATGAAAAAAGTTCTAAAGAAAAAATAAAAAGAGAAGAAGTTTTAGCATTGGTAAAAAAATAAAATAGTCGTATTGGGCTTGGAGCAGATCTACAAAGCAAGTCAACAATGTAGACTTCTTGGAAAAAGGAACCCTACAAACTTGAGGGGTAATTTGATGAGGATTGTAAAGTCAGGGTATGCTTAAGTACAAGATCTACTGATGATAGTAAACATTGGTAATGAAAGAGAAGATAGTTCAACCTTCATTAGCCAATTACTTGATAAAGAGGGGGAACAAAAGCCTTTTTTGCCTCCATTAAAACTTAAGGGACATTACGAATTCATCTGGAAAGAAGAACATCAAAAGGGTTTTGTTCTCATCCATTCAAGGGAAGCAAGTAAAAGTATACATATCAACATAGCATGATTCCATAGTTGGAATTGTTGCTCAAGATGACCAATTGGGCAAAGAAAATACAATTTACTATCTTAGTAGGCAACTAAATCAATGTGAATGTAATTATTCAACTACAGAAAATTTGTGCCTAACTCTTTATTTTTCATGTACAAAAGTATGGCCCTATCACAGTTTTGAAGGATAAATCGCAAGAATAGGACGCGCGCTGAAACTGAAAGACCGAAAGGAATACGAAAAATGTCATGCTCTTTTGGGATTCTAAGACAGAAAAAACGTGCAGGTACTTTAAATATGGCAAAATTAATGATTATACTTTAATTCATCCATATTGGGGGTAATTGTTAACACACAAAAATAAAAAATTTGAAGCCCCAAAATATAAAATCCCATTACAAATATTAGGGAGATGTAGAGGAGTCTGAGCAATTGGACGAATAGAGCAATTTCGAGCAATTGGGCTATTAAACAAGATACATGTAAAGAGGCAATTTCCACAATTTACTTCACAACCTAAGGCAACCTGTTAAAGACATTACAACGATTATCACAATGCAAATGGTTGGTGAAATTACGGACAATTGGTACAATGGTAGCAGTTGACTAGAACTTGGTCGACTCAAGTTCGATAATCATGAGAAGTTACTCAATACAAGAAAGTTAAAGACAGTTATACAAAGAAGTGGATGATAGTTACTACAAGTCAGCTACGAAACCAAGGAGGTAGATTAGAAATTTAAAGTAGTAGGAAGTTAGTAGAACTTGTATATATTGCAGAAAGTTAGACATTTACAGGATCAACAAATCAAAACTCTTGAACAGAGATGTGATTTTCTTATCTTACATTTTATTAGAACTTCCTTAGTTTCATTTGTATGTTTGTGCCACTTGAAGACATTTTGTAACTTAAGATTTTCTAGTGCAAAATACCCTTTTTTGGGACTTTATCTCCACACATTTGTCTGATTCCCTTTTTATTAGCACAAGCGAAACAACATTGCACGAAACGGTGAGACTCTGTTGCAGTTGTACTTTAGTCATTTGTACTTTAAAATTCAGGAGTCTAAATTTAACTTCAGGAGCACACATCTATAAACTATGTTTGTGCTGTACTGTTATGCATTTCGTTCTAAAATGTAATAATAGTAATCTATTTTTACAAAACCGTCCTGTAATAAAACAATGTCATTCTCAACAAAATTTGTACTCCTTAATAGATTGGAAGTAAAAGGGGGGGGGGGGGGTGTGCGAAAAAATAACTTGACAGTTACAGAGCAAGAAAATCATGAGGTTATGCAGCAACCGGACTTTCTTGCATTAGGGTCAGAATCTTGACCAGGAACAATGATTCTAGTACCCTTCAGAGATGCGGACTTCGCATAATCCAATCCATCACCGGCAGTGAGGGACTTCTTGTTTATGATCCGGTATATTTCTGTCAGAATGGTCATAAATGCACTTTCAACATTAGTCTTCTCGAGTGCTGAAGTCTCCATAAAGTACAAATTCTCTCTTTCAGCAAACTCTTGGGCATCTTCAGTTGGAACGGCTCGAAGAGTTCCTAAATCGCACTTGTTGCCAATCAGCATTATAACAATGTTTTTATCAGCATGTCCCCTGAGTTCCTCAAGCCATCTAGCCATGTGATCAAAAGATTGACGTTTTGTCATGTCATAGACCAGCATAGCACCAACTGCACCTCGGTAATAGGCACTTGTTACTGCTCGGTACCTGAAACATGAGGTCAAATGTCAAATAAATCTAAAATTCACGGTGAATCACATATTCCATATTGCGATGACTGCTCAAAAGTAAGCCAGATCTTTCAAACAGCTACTCATGCTAATAGTGAATTCAAATAGACGTTGGCTCCACACTGCCAATCAATTGGAAGAGTGGCCTTTTAATATACAGTATAGTACTAACTTATCCACAGTGGAACTAATCCAATTGATCTACATCACCCAAAAACTCTATAAATATTCCCAACTTTTTGTACCAGTGCAGAATTGTGGATCATGGAACCAGCAAAAACACATGATGCATTTTTAAGCACATCACTGCCATAATTATCTTGTCTGTTAAGCCATCAGATATTTCTTATGGAATTGGTCTTTTAAGATATTTGCTTCATAGACAAACACAATCATGAATATTAACTGTCAGTAAAAAGCAAAGCTATTGCAAAATAATCTCCCAAAGGTAGAGAAATGTACAATAACTTCTTCCATTCCGATCATTCATGACATTTTCTGGAGAATTAATTCTGATTACTGGGGGCAGCCAAAGATGAAAGAATCTGTCATGATTGGCATAAGACTTTAATTGGGTGGTTTATTTCTATGCTTCAAATTCATGTTTAATCAAATAATCTTCCAATGGTAGAGATACGTACAGTAACTTCTTCCATTCTGATCATTCATGATCTTATCTGGAGAATTAATTCTGATATTGGGGCAACCAAAGACGAAGGAGATTGTCATGATTGACATAAGACTCTAATTTCGTGGTTTATTTCTATGCTTCATGTCTCATCATTTTTGTCCATGACAATTGATCAAAGAGGTATTGAGTGCTTTGAAGTAAAAAAAAATTATTGAATCATCATAGTATTAACTAAAGAAGTGAATACAGGGTTATAGTCTTTCTTAGCTTAACATAGTTTCAGCTGTTACAAACTATATCCCAACTTTTTATATTACAAACTATATGGAATAAAAAGAGACATTCTAGTTGACCGTGCGTTGCAGTATTCTTCATCTAATTTACATCTGACTTAGAAATGCCTCACTTGTAATGAAGTATCTCTTTAATTGTTATAGTGAGAATATAGGGCAGTGTCGAGATTCAAGAAAGGAAATAGGAGTATAGGAGTAACACAATGCCAGGCTTCCCATTCAACATCCAACTGCAGTTGTTAACATTGACTGCGTGTTTGATATGCAGTTTGATTGATACGTAGTAATAAAACCAAATTAGAAATTACAATGAACACATTCTTTATATCGTCTAGTGACATCTAATCCACTTTGTTAGAAGCAACAAGCCTATACATTAGGAAATCAGAATGTATTGCGTATGAATTTCTATTTGCAGTTGCACAACAAAAATTCTTCACTACCTACTTAGCTCCACAACTGAACACCCATTTGGACTAAAAATAAAACTAAAATCAAAATGGCACCGTGTTGTGACAATAATTAGTATGATTAACAGATTGTAGGAAGCAAATTCAAAAAAAAAAAAAAAAAAGAAGGTAAAAGGATTAAATGATTCAAGAAGAAGACGCGGGCATTAACAAACCTCTCTTGGCCTGCAGTGTCCCAAATCTGGGCCTTGACCGTTTTATTATCAATAACAAGAGTCTTTGTCTGGAATTCAACCCCAATTGTAGCCTTCGATTCCAAATTGAATTCATTTCTTGCAAACCTAGCCAGCAATTGGGATTTCCCCACTGCCGAATCTCCGATCAATACAATCTTAAATACATAATCAATCTTCTGATTAAAATCCCCATATAAATTAGACATTACCACCACCTTCTAAATCAAATGCAGTTATACACCTCCTTTTAACTATCCTTCAAATATTCTGACTTAAGCACATAATATCGCAATATCTGAAAACCTTTCAATGAATCGAATGGGAAATAAAATGATGTTAGAATTTCATGAATAACAGAGAACTACGAGAAAAATCATGGGTAGGGTGTGATTTCGCGTAGAAAAGGGAATGAGGATTAGGGTTTGCCAAAAGTTATCAATCTGAAGATTTGTTCAGGTTAATGTTGGAATTGGAAATTTTGTGAAGAAAATCATGAAGAAAGATCAACCGCAAGTGCGGGACCCATTAACCGTTTTTGTGTGAAAAATACCCCGAATTAAAATATGTACCACGTGTGGACACAGATGTGAAATCTTGCTTGGCAAATATATATTTTTATTTCATGCCATTTTTGAGGGGTGAAAAAAATCAAATCAAATCAAAGAAAGTGATACTAATACGAGATAATTGCATTCCAAACTACTTGTACATCCATCAGTGAAATTTTTCTTACATTAAAATTTTAACTATTTTTTACTACTTTTTCTTTTTTCTCATTAGTGTTCTAAAAAGCGTGAAACTTGAAACTCGGAGTCAAGCTTTTGAAACTTAAGCGGGAGTATGCGTTACAAAGCGTTTCTCAATTACTACATACTGGTTTTAAGCTTTACACATACTTTAACTTGCGAAAATTAAAAAAAAAAACATCAGAATGCTTTATGCGCGCTTACTCGTACATCAGCCGCGCTTACTCACGCTTCACTTGAGCTTACGCGCGCTTTTTAGATAAAAATTGTCTGCACGCTTTTTTTGAGCTTTTAGCCAAATCGATGCGGGAGAGGAGCGCGTCGCTCATAGAGTGCGCGTAGGGGCCGGGTTTAGAACACTACTCTTCACAAACCCTATAATATTCTCATCAACACTGCATAACCATCGCCATGCCATCTCCCTTTTTCTCTGACGAGACTCCAGCAACCTACTCGGATGAGTATGTTATTTTGGGAGATGATAAGTGCATTTTGTGCACTTCTTTAGGCACTAAAACTAGGTGATTTTTATGTCATTTTATAGAAATTTCTATTTAATTTGTGTTTAATTTGGGTTTATTTTAGATATTAATCAAAGTGTAGATTGAATTGCACATCATGAAAATGAAGGGAAATAAGAGAAGCAACTGTAAAGGATTTATAGCCAATAATACCCAAGTAAAACACAAAGTTTATTCAAATCACAAAGATTTTAAGAACAGACAGTAAACGATTTACAAAGATCACAAAGTGCTCAAAGTTTCTGAAATATACAAACAAACCGTAGACTATTCTCTCTAAGATCGGACAAATCGATAATCACATAGAACTTTCAAACAATATCACAAATATTTACACAAGGTTTACATTGAGGAAGAAGAGATCACAAAGCAGTTCTTCCAGAATCAGAATGGTTGAGAGAAAGAGACGCAAAATCGCCTTAAATCAGAGAAGACGAAAGAGAGAGAAAAGTATTTGGCTTAACTACTTAGCTTCTGGATGCTTCAGATGGTTTAAATAGGGCAGAACTGATCTAACAGCTCAGGTACTCCAGTTTGTTGATCTAACGGCCATAACTGATTCAGTTATAACAGCAGTAAGCGTATTTTGCAAATGCGACATGTGCCCGGGTTTTTGGACTTTGAGGTGAAATCTAGTATCTTGAGAGAATTGGGCCTTCAAGTTTAAATTCTTAAAACTAGGCTGCTTAGTTGACTGGGCCAATTATATCAATAATTCTCCACCTTAATTGGTGCAGTCAGCATCCACATCCGGTTTCCTGCAAAGATAAAAGAAGCAGTATCAAATTCAACAATATTAAGTATTCTAAGTGCATCTTTAAATTTAGCAATAGGGATCATTTTGATTCCAGCATCTGCTGGATTGAGTTGATTAGGAATTTTTACAAGTTTCACAAAAAAAATTTCAGTAATATCTCTTATAAAATGAAATTTTACATTAATGTGTTTTGATTTGTTATGAAAAAAAGGATTTTTGCTAAGGTATAAAGCACTCTGATTGTCAGTGCAGATTTCAATTTCTGAGTTATTTAAATAGCCTATTTCACTAAGCAGTCCTCTAAGCCATATGCACTCTTTCACTGTATCTATGGCAGTAATATATTCAGCCTCAGTTGATGAAAGGGCAACTAACTTTTGTAGTTGTGCTTTCCAACTGATGCAAGAATTATTTAAGGTAAAAAAAGTAGGCTAAAGAAAATTTTTTGTTGTCAAATTTAGAGTACCTTTCAATATTTCAGTAGAGATTTCAAAGCTTCCCAATATGGTTCACCTGGATAGCTCATAAATCTACTTAAGACACTAACAGAGAAAGCAATATCAGGTCTGGTTGAGACCATAAGATACATTATAAAACCTACTGCATTAGAGTAGGACACATTGTGCATTCTGTGTTCTTTCTCTGTAGACTTAGGGCATTGATCAATAGATAATTTAAAATGGCTGAGAAGAGGTAATGAAATATATTTTGAATCAAAAAGATAAAACTTTTTCAATGTAACTTCTTTGATTCAAAAATAGTTTTCCTTCACTTCAGCTTTCAAATTTTCTTTAAGACAGGAAATATCATGCAAATTCTTTCTAGCAATCAACATGTCATCAGCATATAATAACAAGTACATAGAATCAGATTTTTCATTTTTAAAGTAAAAACAGGGTTCATATTGGCTTTTCTGAAAATTCAAACTTTAGATATAAGTATCAAATCTCTTATACCACTGTCTAGTTGCTTGCTTCAGTCCATAAAGAGATTTCTGAAGTAGGCACACTAGATCAGTTTTATTTTTCTTTTAAAAGTCTTTTGGTTGAGTCATATTTATAGTTTCATCACGCAGGCCATATAAAAATGTAGTTTTAACATCCATTTGTTCAAGTTCCAAATCATTTTGAGATACTAAAACAAAAAATATTCTAAAAGATATATATTACACAATAGGAGAAAAAATTTATGTGTAATCTATCCCTTCTTTTTGAGAAAACCCTTTTGCAACTAACCTAGCCTTATATCTAGGTTTTCCCACTTTAGAATCTTTTATTTTAAAAATCCATTTGCAATCAATTAATTTTTTGTGAAGAGGTTTTTCAACTAAAGTCCAGGTCAAGTTTTTAATCAAAGAGCTCATTTATTCTTTCATTACAGTAATACATAGGTCTTTTTCTTTAGATTACATGGCTTCTTCAAAGGTACTAGGTTCAGAATACAAAAAGTTAGACAAAGTAGATGCAGAAATAAATTCAAAGTCATCAAATCTAGAGGGTGGTCCAATATTTTTCCTAGTTCTGTCCCTAGCTAATTGGTAATTACTAAGATCAGGTTCATCATTTTCATTAGGTAAAGTGGGTGCAGAAATGTCAGGAGGTACATGTTGGGGTTGCTCCACCTGAATGTGAGTATCATTAAAACTCACTTCAGTAGTTACAAAATCCTTTTCACAAAGTGGATTTTCATATTTTTCAAGCTTACAAGGAAAAATATTTTCATTAAAGACAACTGACTTACTTAAAATCACTTTAAATCCTTTCCGCTCTTTAACCCATAGCCTGTAGCCCTTTACCCCTTCCCCATAACCAATTAAAACACATTTTAAAGACTTGGAATCAAATTTGGATTGAATCTGATGTGCATAAGCTGCACAGCCAAAAACTTTTAGAGAGGAGTAATCAGGAACTGCATCATTCCATATCTGATCTGGAATGTTATAGTTCACTGCACTTGAAGGACATTTATTTATCAAAAAAGATGCAGTCTTAACTGCTTCCCCCCAAAATATTTTTGTTAAATTTGACTAGATTAACATACACCTTGTTCTTTCCGGCAGGGTTCTGTTCATCATTTCAGCAACCCCATTTTTCCGTGGACTGTATGAAACAGTCTTATGTCTGAGAATACCTTGGTGTTTACAGAAATCATCAAATTCAAAATTGCAGAACTCTAAACCATTATCAGTTCTGATAGTTTTGACCTTTTTATTTTTCAAACTTTCAACCAAGATGATCCAATTTTTGAAAAAAGAGACAGTTTGGTCTTTAAATTTCAACAAATGAACCCAAAGACTTTCTGGAATTGTCATCAACAATGAGTAAACAATATTTAAAACTAGAAACAGTATTGACAAGGGCAGGGACCCATATATCTGCATGCATGTATTCAAGAATGTCTTTAGATTTATGTACCCCTTTTCCAAAAGATGAAACTTTATGTTTATCTAAAGTACATTCTTCACAAAATGAGAGTTTTTGTAAACTGTCCTTACGAAAGACCCCATTTTTCTCTAATATTTTAAGTCCCTTTTCTCCTACACGACCTAGTCTTTTATGCCAAAGACCAGACATGTCATTATTAACATTTTCAATAGTAAAAGAAGTAGGAGAATAGGAATGCACAGAAAGAATGTAAATACCATTAAACTTGGCTGTACTAGCAATCAACAAATTATTTCTCAGAATCTCAGTGTACCCAATGTTGACCCTAATGTGATAGCCTTCATCATCTAGTATTCCTAAAGAGGTGATATTTCTCCTTAAATCAAGGACATATTTAGTTTGATTTAAGGTCAAGGTATTATTATAACTAAGTTTTAATACCACTTTCCCAACCCCTTTTATGTCACAGGATACATCATTGCCAAGTTTCACATAACCAGTAGCATGCATAGAGAAATTATCAAACAAATCCCTATAAGGACACATATGAAAGGTACAGCCAGAATCTAGGATCCATTCATCTTTCATTTTTGAAGTAGTGCTCCCATACACAACCCCACTATTGTTTTGTATTTCCCCATTTTGAGAATTCTTTCCATCCCTTATCTTTTTAAGACATTCTCTAACTTGATGTCCAATCTTTCCACGGTAATAATACTTTCTAGGTATGATGTTATCATTAAACTTCTTGTCATCATATCTTTTATTAGCAAACCTGTTATTATCAAATTTCTTATTGTCAAACCTATTATTATCAAATCTCTTATCTCTAGGTTTGTTAGGCATATGTTTCTTATTTTGGTAATATCTTGATTGCCTAGGATTGTTCTTATTATAGTTCCAGGTTTATTATTACCATTGAATGAGTTTTTGCCTTTTGGTACTGTGGACTCAACATTATATGCGTCCTTATTTTCAGATTTGGATTCAAGTTCTTTATTCTTAAGGGAGGTATGAATTATGTCAACAGTTAACTTTTGACATCTATATACCAAAGCATTTCTAAGATCTTTGTACTTTTCCCCCATACCATTTAATAGACATACAAATTTTTGATCTTCATAAAGTTTTTCACCAACATTTAAAAGATCTTGTGTTAGTGTATTAAATCTATCAATGTTTTCTTTAGCATCCAGTGAAGGATCAAACTTATAACTAAAGAATTGTTTCCACAAAAAACATTTGTTTGGAAGAGAAATTGTAAGAAAGAGTTCTTCTAGTTTATCCCATAGGTTAGCAGTAGTTTTAGTTTCTCCTACTTTCCTAATCACAGCGTCAGAGAGATGAAGAAATAAAGTACTATAAGCTAATTCATCCATTTCAGTTCTTTTTTCAGGAGATATATCATCAGGCCAAGTTTCATCAATAGCTTTGGTAAATTTTAATTGGAGTAAAAGAGCTTTTATTTTCTGACACCATAAACTAAAATCCCATTTCCCAGTCCAAATTTCAACCTCAACTTTTGCAGTAGCCATTTTAAAGAATTTTGGGAGAAAGAAAATACGAAGATCAATAAAGAGCAACTAATGCAGTTAAGGTATTGCAGTAAAATGTAAGATTGGGGTTCACAAATTTCAAGTTACACGAAGATGTCACAGCACAAAGCAGAAATAACAACTGTAAATCACAAAGTATATAGAAGCACAGAGAACAGGTATAAAGAAAGGTGAGAATGAGAAAGAAAGTCTTTCTTTTCCTCAACCCTACTTAGGTTGGCCCTAAACTCCCTCAAATTCTCGGATTCTCTAAAAGAATCCTGGACAAAGGTAAGTGAAGGGGTCTAAGAAAGGCTTCAATGGAGGAACACAGAAAGATCGAATGAAAGAACTCAAGAAACCTTAAAAATTAAAGGATCTCACCTGATTGGTGCTAGAGAAATTTTAACTCTTTCAGTTTCTTTTAAGAACTTTCGAGAGAAGGAAGATTTGTTTGCAGATCTTTCAGAACCAAGGTTCCTTTATGCCAAAAATCACCAGATCCATAAGCCACATTTACAAATCTTTCAGAAAACTCAAAGGCATCACAAAGATTCAACCCTGAGTTTTCATATTTGGGTTTTTTCACAAGAGTTTTGTGGTTTTAAGAGAAAAATTTTAAGATCCCCAAAAATTTCTTCGTGTATCAGAAACCCTAAGGCTTTGATACCACTGTAAAGGATTATAGCCAAGAATACCAAGTAAAACAAAAAGTTTATTCAAATCACAAAGATTTTAAGAACACACAGTAAACGATGTACAAAGATTTCAAAGTACTCAAAGTTTCTGAAATAAACAGACAAAATGTAGACTATTCTCTCTAAGATCGAACAAATCAATAGTCACACAGAACTCTCAAACAAAAAGATTTACTTAAGGTTTACACAAAGGAAGAAGAGATCACAAAACAGTTCTTCCAGTATCAAAGAGAGAGAAAAATATCTTGCTTGACTACTCAGCTTCTGGATGCTTCAAAGGGTTCAAATAGGGCAGAACTAATTTAATGGCTTTAGCTCCAGTTGGTTGATCTAATGGCCATTATTGATTTAGCTATAAAAGTAGTAAGCGTATTTTACAAATGCGAATTGGGCCCGAGTTTTTGACTTTGAGGTGAAATCTAGTAGCTTACGAGAATTGGGCCTTCAAGTCTGAATTCTTAAAACTGGGCTTCTTAGTTGACTGGGCCAATTACATCAACAGCTACCAAGGACAAAATTGAATAAAACCTTAAGGAGGAGAAGAAGAAGGACCAAGAATATCATGTAATGACATTTCTAAAACCTTAGTAAGCATGCCAAGAATTATTATCATGAATAACAGAGGAATCATAATCATCATTGTAACGCCCCGGATTCTGAATACCCGGAACGCCACTTCATCGTCTCAAATTAACTTTGAAAATAATGATTTAGCGAAAAATAAAACAACAATTTAGATTTCATTTCACATAATTTTATAAAGTTTGACCCAAAAGGTCAACATTTCGAATATTGAAATAATTTGAAAATAAACTTGGAACAAACATGAAATAAATAAGTTTCAACTTCAAATAAAACATTTCTAAAATCTCAATAATGGCCACCATCGCACGCCTCGCCGCCAACTCCGTCATCTGCAAAATTTATTTTTGGAAAACGTGAGTATTTTATAGAAATACTCAGTAGACTCGCGCATAATAATCATTTAACATTATAAATTAAAACAAATAATCATGATATTCAAGTCTCAAGTGTCTAACGATCACCAGTATTCTCATGAACAAGTAAATAACATACAAGTTCAAGTCTCATGCATTTAAGCAAGTAAATTCTCGTAACATAGTCTCATGCTCAGAAAGCAAGTAATTCTCATGAATACAATCATACATGCTAAACTTATAATTCAAATAATTATTGATGCGCACTTTTGAAAAATGTAAATTTGTGGATAAGAGTCTACCTTAATTTCTCGAGTATTGAGCAAACGGGAAAATACTTCTAATTCTCTCGCGCCTCGTCTAGCCCTATAAAATAAATGATTTTAAAAATTAGTATTTTGGAAATTTTAAGATTTTAGAAGAAAAATAAAAGTTTTAAGGGATTGAATTCAAAATCAAACATGATTGAGATTTTAAAAGGATTGGAACCGAAATCAACGATTTTGAAGGATATTGGACTAACTCATATATTTTAATTATTCTTGGGGACCAACTAATTTATTTTCAAAAGTGCAGGGGCTGAATTAAAGTATTTAAAATCAATGGACTGAAATAGAAAAGTTTGGGGCTGAAATCAAAGGAATTAAATTTGCAGGGGCGGAAATAAATAACTTTAAAACAAGGGATGAACTTTAAAACATCTTAAAAGATAATAGGGACTAAAATGAAGGATTTTAAAACTAGGAGACTAAATGGCCTATTTCTTAAAAATCAAACTTTTTAGCAAATCAAAAAATCAGTATCCTATCCCTCATTCTCTCTCCATTCAAAACAACAGAGAGAGGGAGCGAGGCGACGAGGGAAGGGGCGCCGGTGCCATTTTCCAGTGATCGTAGGCGGCGAAGCCGCCATCGAAGGGCGCGACGACAGTGGGTGGAGGGGGCTGCAGAAGGTGAAGTTCTGGGCGATTTCAAGTGCGAAAACGGAGGCTATTGGGTGGTATTGGAGCTGGGATTTCTGGATAACTTCCTACATCGAAGGCCGGCGGTGATGAAGGTAAGTTGTTGGTTAATTACTTCTGGGTTTTTGGGGTTTTGATTGGGTGAATTTTGAGGGTTCGGGCAGTAGGTGTGTTCGAATGATGTCTTGGTGAAGGGCCGGTTTTGTTCAGTTCGGGTATCGTAGGTTTTGGGTTTGAACTGATGATGGATGGCTCGGTTTCTTTGTTGCAATTGTCGTGTTCGAGCTTTGGTGGTGAAGGTACAGTCGGTCGATCAAGGCAGCGGCTTTGGTTGTGAGATTTAGGTTCGACTCATGGTGGTTCGATTGGTTGGGTTTAGGCAGTGATTTGCTAATGTTCGGCTAATGGTTCAAACAGTTCGAATGTGGTTGGCTCGTGATGTTGGTCTCGAGCTCTAGTTGTGTGGTATGTTTTGCTGTTGGATTGAGGTTGGTGACATGTGATGTGACATTCTGCATATTGCTATATGGAAGTCACGGTAGTGTATGGTGGTTGTGAGAATGAAGATAGGGAAGTGCATACCTTGAGTTGCAGGTTTGTGTGTGTGTCGTGGGCAATGAATTGATGATGCTACTTAATGGTTGGTAGTGTGTTATAATTTTGGTAGATTTTGATAGCATTTGATTTAGGACAAGTTTAAGGGATTTGCAGAGAATTAAATTTGCGTGAGGACTGAAATTATGGCTTAAGAATTCAGTCAGACTGAGGAAAACGTGTAACTAAGAAAGGGAAGGAAAGGGTGTTGATTGAGGGGATGAAGTTATGGGATTTTGGGGAAAAGGAAAACTACCAAAATGAGATAAAGAAAATCTGTGATTAGGTTTTCAAAATGGCCAAAAGAGTAATTGATGGGTTTAAATTTTGACTGAATCAAGAATTTTGGAAAATTGGATTAAATTTTGTTGTAATTGAACAACGTGTGAAAATGAGTATTAGTTTGGTATCTGGCTTGTAGAATATTGTGGTCATATTGAAATTTGATAATAATAATTATGATCCAAGATGAATAGAATTTGGACTTAAAGGTAAATAATAAATTTTGGACTTTAAAATAATGAAAATGATAAACTTTTAATAAAATTTTAAATTGAACTAAGATATTTAAATCATTTAAATCTTCACTTAAATGGCTAGACGAAAATGTGTTTAAGATAAATGGGCCAAAATCGTAACGACACGTTTTTAAATAATATTTATCAAATAAGTCATGGAAAATTCTTGCTGTAACGCCCCAAATTCCGCGGAGCTCGGGACGCCACGTCATCCTTTAAATATGATTTTATTGCAGAAATAATTAAAAATTTCAAACATCATATTTATTATTTGAAACCTTTGAAACAACATTTTTGCGGAAGAAATGAATTTATAAAACATCACATCCATTGTTTAAAAGATAAAGCGGAAACTAAATTTTAATCAATTTAATTAAAACAATTCATAAAAATTAAATCTTAAGTTTTAAAGTAAAGTAACGATAAATAATTAAATTGACGACATTTATGAAACTTGACTTAAAAGAAAAATTAACATTATTTTTGATTTGCCACCGCTGTCATTTCATTTGCCGTCAACTCCGTCATCTACAAAATTTTGTTTTGGAAAACGTGAGTATTTCATAGAAATACTCAGTAGACTCGCGCACAATAATCATTTAACATCATAAATTAAAACACATAGTCATGATATTCAAGTCTCAGGTGTCTAACGATCACCAGTATTCTCATGAATATACAAGTTCAAGTCTCATGCATTTAAGCAAGTAAATTCTCGTAATATAGTCTCATGCTTAGAAAAGTAAGTAATTCTCATGAACACAATCATACATGCCAAACTTATAATCAAAATAATTATTGATGCGCACTTTTGAAAAACGTAAATTTGTGAATAAGAGTCTACCTCAAATCACAAGTTTGAAAGTTGAGCAAGAAAGTTCACGTTGTTCTTCTAAATGTCAAAGCGCCTCGTCTAGCCAATAATAAATAAACCTTAAAGTGGTATTTGGAAATCAAATATTTTTGAAACAAAATAGTTTTAAAATAAGAAAATAAAAGTTTAGGGATTAAATTAAAAATCAAACATAGTTGGAATTTATAAATATCTAGATATCATTTTTAAATCAATATGGACAAAATTAAAAAGACTTTAAAATATGGGGGGCTTAAATAATAACTTTTGAAATTTAGGGCTGAAGATATATCTTTTTAAATCAATAAGGACTAAAATAAATAACTTTTTAAAAAAATGTGAGCTGAACTTAAAACATTTTAAACATTTAAGGGCTGACTTAAGGAGAATCTAAAATTTCAGGGTTTAAAATAATGACTTTTGAAACTTAAAGAAAGATTTAAAACATTTATAACTGTAGGGACTGAAATAAATAAGTTTGATACTTAGAGGACTAAAAGGTAAATCTTAAAAATTAAAAATACAATATCAGATTCTTTCCTCTCTCTCACTTCACGCAACAACAGAGAAGAAAAAAATGGCGATCCGGCGACATCAACCTCTTCACGCCGGTGGTCGAGGTGATGATGATGATGATTCAAATGATGGTGAAATGGTGGATTGGAATTGTGGTTGCTTGGCTATGACAGTGGTTGATTTGGTGTTGCCATTGGTGATGCTGGTTGGCTATGGAGGTTGGTGGTGATGGTTGATTGTGGTGTTTAACAGTGGTGATTTGGAGTTGGTGCGTGAAGATGGTTTGCAGAAATGTGGTTTGTCTAAGGTTCTGAATTGTGGCAGTGGGCAGGGGCTCGATGGTGTGAATAGTGAGTTATAGGCTGGTTTTGATACAGTTTTTGGTAAGCTAATTAAATCAATAATTGGGAGGGATTCAAGGGAAGATTTGAACAATTGATTCAATTATTCAAGGGGAGATGACATGGATTGAGGGAAGGTGATGGGGAAGAAAAATGTGCTTAATATGAAAAATGGAAGTTGGGGAGGAATTTTTGGGGAATTAACAATCATCCATGAATGTGTAGAGTTTGATACTTGGAAGAGGAAAATTTATAGGAAGAAAGAAAAGAAAATGTGAAGTGGAAGATTGTAGTAACAATTGGGCTTAAGGAGTGATCATGGGAAATATAGAGCTTGTTAAGAAATGTGATTGAATGGAGTTGTCAATTGGAATGAGTTTTGAAAATTAATTATGTAAGGGGGAACACAATTTGAGTAGGAGAGAAATATTGAATTTGATTGACTTAAATTGAGAAATTATAAAATTGGGAAAAATTATAGGAAACATGCAAGAATGGAATTTGATTGAGAGAGTTGAGGGAGAGAGTTAAGGATTGTAGAACTGGTATGGACGTGTAGGGAGGTAAAATTTTGGAAAATAAGAATTTGTTGTAAAGTGGAAAAAGAAATGTGGGGAATAGATGACCAGGTGAATGGTCGTTTTTAAATTGGGATTAAAGAGAAATTAAATTAGTTTAAATTGGACAAGATATTAGAATTTGAAGATTTTGAACTAGGAAATAATAATTTGAGATTTTTAAAATAATTTAAAATTGGAGATTTAGCTAGAATTGGAAGTTTGAACATAAAATAGATAATGATATTGGGACATTTTTAAATTGAAATCGGAATTGGACTAACATTTTTAAATGAATTTAAATCTTCACTTTAATGGCTAGACGAAAATGTGTTTAAGATAAATGGGCCAAAATCGTAACGACACGTTTTTAAATAATATTTATCAAATAAGTCATGAAAAATTCTTGGTCGCTACAACCCTACCACCTTAAAATAATTTCGTCCTCGAAATTCAAAACTTTCTTGATCTAAAAATATTTGGGCACAAGACCAAAACTTCTTCTTTCTTAAAATCTTAAAATAATTAATATGATTAAACGAGAGCGCTATTAAATTTGTTTTGTCCTCGAAATTTAACTCTTTTATTCTGGGAGGCCTGTGAATTTGGTAAGAATATATTCTTCATTTTTCTCAAATGACCTCAACTTTATTTATATTTATCCCATTGGACTTTGACTAAAGGAACCTTTCGATTTCTAAGGACATGGACTTAGCATCATAATCAGTCATCTTGATTACGTGTAAATCTACTCCCAAAACTAAACCATCGAAATCTATCAGTATTTTTCTAGCTATTAAATTAGTATCAATCGTTCCTCCGTATGGCATACAAATCTCAAAATGTTTCTAGTTGGGAACTAGCTAGGCATGCTTCAGATAATATGCTTCATCAAAGTTTTTAAGAAAATATATGGATGTTGATAGTATACCTGGGCTCGCATCGGAATCTCGATTAGCATCGTCATAGATCATAGAGAATACTCTGGCCTTTCCTGTCTGCCCATTGTTCCCAGCTGACCCGGCGCGACAGTCCTTTGCCATGTGACCCGACTTCCCGCATCTGTAGCAAACGCCCTTACCCCATAGACACTCCCCATGATGGGGCTTTGACATTTAGGGCATAAGGGGGTAAAGGTCGATATCTGTCCTCCATTAGGCTTATTGTTGGGTTTCTTGTTAGGATCGTTACTCTCGTTCGCATTCCGATCTCAGTTGTGGTTCTGCCATTTTCTTTTACTATGCTCGTTCTCGGAACTTTGTCCTCCATACTTCACACTGGCATAAGCCACAACTTGAGCTTTCCTTACAACCTCTCAAATCGGCAACCACCCACTAGCGCCTCATCAAGCCACCACCAAATCAATTCAAATCACCTCCAATTCAACCACAACAAATTTACAGCCAGCTATAATTTCCGCAACCCTTCCGCCCGCCGCCTACACCCAAGATCCGTTGCAGCCCGCAACCACACCCACAAAAAAAAAAAGATAATTTTTTTTTCTAAAATAATAATAAATAATGTTTTGACCACATTTGCCACTGTCATCGCTCGCTTCGCCGACTCTGAGGTAAAGAAAGTATATTTAGAAATGATGAATTATTTTGGATACATGAGATTATTTTTATGAGAATTTAGAGAAGAAAGAGCTTGTATCCAACCAGAAAACGAGTTTGAGCATAATCGGAAATAATAAAGATTTCATTTTACGTCCTCGTAATTTAACTTAGAGAGATTAAAGAACTTATTCCTAATTGGACTTTGCATAATTGATTTTAGGACATGGCATCAAGTTCCAAGAACGTATTTAGTTACGCAGAAGTAGCCGCTAGGGACTATGACAATTTTAAACCTAGGCCGGAATGGAATATCAACCAGCACGTTGGGCAAGAAAGCTACTTACGTAATCGAGCAATACAACGTGGCTACGTGACCAACGACTTCCAATCGATCAATCATTTAATCTTGTCCTTTCCGGATAATATGCGAAATATAGCTCGCTTGATCTTTATGGACGCGAACACTTCCATTAATGTGGATCTCGACTACGACTCGTTTTGTGAGAGACTTGTGGCATACTGGCCTATATACCAGAAGGATGTTTTGGGATTCTCTCCTGGTGAGGTGCCAGCACTCGAGTCCGAACCTGGACAGGAAGCTGAGTTGGTACCCGAGAGTGATCCCGAGGAGGGCCCCGAAGAAGATCTGGAAGAAGAACCTGAAGAAGATCTGGAAGAAGAAGAAGAAGACCCAGAAGAGGAAGACGATGGGCCAGTGCTAGAAGAGTTCTGGGATGCCGAGTCATGCGTGACCAAAGGAGAGTAGAGAGATAGGGTGGAGAGTAGTTTTAACATTTTCTTTTATTCAAATTGTTCGGCATTCATGCCTTTCTATTCATGTACCCTCATTAAAATCAGTTGAGTTATTAATAAAATAATATTTTGGTTTCCGTTTTTCGAGTAATTTCTTATCTCTATACGTTGTTGGGATCCAACCCTTACAAACTACTTTTATTTTATTAAGGATATGGCCAGACGTGCTAACAGAAGTATAATGGACCGCGCTACTTCAGAACAGGCCTACCCAGAGCAGGGCCCCACGGCCCAGTCCATGGCTATCAAGGACCTACTCCAAGCAGTACAAAGTTTGAGGCAAACTCCTGCAGTTTCCACAGTGCCGATGATAGAGCAATTCAGAAGATACCGCCCGCCCACTTTTGATGGCGAAAATGGTCCGCTAGCGGTTGAGGAATGGCTACAAACCATCGAGAGAATCTTCAAGCACATATCTTGCCCTGAGGATAAGAAGGTTTTATGCGCTGAGTATCATGATTTTAAATGTCCCCAAGATATTTAAAATCATGATTCAGCCCAATAACTTTCAAAATAATTTATTTTAGTCCCAACTAATTTTAAATTCCAACTATGTTCGATTTTCAATTTAAACCCTAAACTTTTATTTTAAACCTTTAAAAATTTTCAAATATTGATTTAAGACTTATTTGGCTAGACGAGGCGCTTGGACATTTAGAAGAACAACGTGAACTTTCTTGCTCAACTTTCAAACTTGTGATTTGAGGTAGACTCTTATTCACAAATTTACATTTTTCAAAAGTGCGCATCAATAATTATTTGGATTATAAGTTTAGCATGTATGATTGTGTTCATGAGAATTACTTGTTTTTTTAAGCATGAGACTATGTTACGAGAATTTACTTGCTTAAATGCATGAGACTTGAACTTGTATGTTCATGAGAATACTGGTGATCGTTAGACACCTGATACTTGAATATCATGACTATGTGTTTTAATTTATGATGTTAAATGATTATTGTGTGCGAGTCTACTAAGTATTTCTATGAAATACTCACGTTTTCCAAAACAAAATTTTGCAGATGACGGAGTTGACGGCGAATGAAATACCCATAATAATTTCTTGAAATTGTTTCATAGTAATGATTCTAACAAAGAAAGCAAACTTTCAGTTTAGAAGGTTAAAATGGAGCGTGACAAGGAAATGCACTAAAGGTGTTTACCACCTTGTACCTCTACGATCCGTGTGGACACTACTATCTTACTGAGAAATGATTATATAAAATAAAAAGTGTGTACATGTAAGTGTGAAATATAGAAGTGCATTCATGTGTGAAAATGTGATGTATATAAAGGCTAAGGTATAGGAGTAGGTCATTTATTGTAATTGTGTGTGTAAATATTCATAATGGCATATTGTGCAACACCCATATTACAATTTCTCATTCAATCAACATAAAGGACAATTTTTAGTATTCATGCACTCACATAATGGAGGTTTGAAAAGCATGTCATGACTTTCCCCATTCGAGCATCCAGCGTCACACACACAGACACACACACACACATACACATCACCATAATTTTATATTAACTCCATTGATTAGGACAAATAAATGCATAGTTTAATCATTTTAAAACTTAAATTGTGCATATTACTATGGATGAACTGCGTTGGGGTCCTCAACAAATTTCAACATCCAACTTGAGTCCCTAAACTTTCAATTAAATCCATGAATTGGATGCGAGGTGTTATATCTGGATGGTGTTCCATGAATTGGATTTGTTAGGTAATTGTGTGCTACCAAATAAATCACTTGGCTATGATAAAAAAATCCAGGAGCGTTTAACTTCAGGCTTTTATAAGTCCATATTGAAGAATAATTAAAATTCACACCATAATTGCTTGTAGCCGAATCTGGTCAGGTATTTTGAGAAAATCGGCCCAAATGGATTTGGTGCTCAATATCCACCTTGGAGATAAAAAGACGAGGTTGAAATGGGATGAAATAACTTGACTCTACATGATCTTTTTAGGTACCTAATTTTTTGGGGATAATCTAGGTTTTGAAAGGAGTTCAACACATTCCCAGCACTTGTTATTTGTAGACAACATATTCTTACTTCTTTCTTCTTAGTGAAAAACACACCAAAAATATTAAGCCTCTGTTCTTGCTCTTCTTCATGAAGTGCACTGCTTATTTTCTTCTTCATCTTCATGAATCGAATATTACCTTCGTGGGTTACCTTGCTTCATGGTTGATCTCTTTAGTCTTATTCTTCATCCCTTCAATTGGTGATTACCCAATACAACCTTCGTGGTTGTACAAATCTCCCAAAAGTGGTGCTGTAACTTGTGGTTGTGGATCAATTTATATGAGCCAAAACAAAAGGGGAATTTTGATTTCTTTGTTTTAATTCATTAAACTATTTGATTTGTTTGATTTATAGGTTGGATTAAAGCATCTTATGTAGATATTCTATTGCTTTGTATACCAATGAGATATGTGTATTCTTCTTATTTGAAATACACCTTTCGGTCGAATCACATCGCAGGTAAGTGGTATACTAGTTGTATATTTTTAGTTGATTTATTAGATTTATCATTTGGTTCCAATGTTCTGACATTGATTTCTAGTGGAATTGTTTATACAGATTGTGACCTTGGAAGTGTATGACTAACTACTCCTATAAAGGAACATAATAAACTAGCTAGACGGACAGGATTGAAGTAAAGGAATTTGGACTTGTTCAATTCCATAATAAATGTGCGTAAAAAATATATGTGATAAATGTATTTTATACACTTATTTATACCTAAATTAGAATTATTTATTGTCGTTTTAGAATAAAGTCTACATAATTGTCTGTATTTGTTTATATTCCATGAAATATCTCAAAATCAAGTGAATTGTGCAATTGAAGCAAATAATGTGCATTTGGATGATAATTGGAGCTAAATTGGACAAATTGAGTAAGTTCATGTCAACAGGGAGTTATCAAGAGATGCAAAGCTCAAGAAATCAAAGTTGGATGACTCAATTGAAGATGAAGAGAAGTTGGAAGAAAGATTTGAAGAGATTTAAAAGTATAAAGACTAATTTTCAACAATTGGAAGATGAAGAACTTGTAGGAAATTAAAGGGCGGGGACCTACTAAACCACTTTTGAAAGATGAAAACCCGCTAGGAGGTTAAGCCGTGAAGCCACGAATTTTACACCTGGTGCGGCAACCAAAAGTTCTACTGTGCAGCTACGTAGATGTCAGGCCAAGCGCGAGAACACGTCCATACGCAATTTCTTAAGTCAATTTCCTAGGTTTCTTCAACAACCTATGTATACTACCTCTCATGCACGTAAATAGGACCTTTAGACAGCCTATTCCACACATAATTCTTGGTTTTATCATTCAAATCTTGGAATGCAATAATCAAGGCAAAGGAAGAGGATTAAAGATTATTAACGGTGGAAGAATTTCTTGGTGTAAAAGTTCCTTTTGTCTTTGTTAATTAGATATGCTCAACATGTTTATATTGAGTTATTGTGCTTTTAATTATTTTGTGATGAGTAGCTAAATTATTAGTTAGGATATTTCGATGTAGCATAAGTTTTACGCTATTAATTTCATGACTTGAGTTTTACATATAACTTTTCATGTGTTGATTTTATCTTCATGTTTAATGCGTGAATAAATTGATCACTTGTTCACGATATCATGAGTATTCTCATAATTTGAGAGGTGAGCTAACAGTTAGATCTATGGATAAAATTCGGTACTTGGATGAACGATAGAGATATTTGTTTATTAGAATTGTGATTGCTAAATGAATTCTTGCATTCCATTCACCTAGTCATTTGGACCTGCTGTCTAGAAACACGGTCAACTAATTAGGTAGAGTTGATTTAAACTCGAGAGAGGAATTTCATATGCAAAAGTGAATTCGGTCAATCACATAGATGGGAGCAAATCTTGATGATTTGAATTAAAAGTATTGATTTATGTGAATTCGAATATCCCAATGCATTTAAGCATCATTTAAGAAAATCATAATTTGAACTCTTTTTATTAGATTTTATTCATTTTAGTTTGTTTGTTTATTTTATTCAAAACTTCAAAACCGCATCAATTTTTTTGTTCCAGTTAGGGTAATTAGTCTAGAACATATGTTTACTCAGTCCTCATGAGATCGATATCCCAATTCTAAGTCCACTTTATTACTTGTGCGACTCGTACACTGGCGATTCACAATAATATATCAATTCTCTTCATGTATAATTCTCACTTGATTAATTATTTTGCTACTATATCATCTTCAATTTGAATATATATTCATATAAACCTCAAAAGAGGCTAAGATGTGATATCATTGCAATCTGCGTCGAAAAGCTAAAAAATTGATTGAACACAACATTTCCATAAGTAAAAGAAAAGGAAAAATCTGTCCTACAGATTGGTTGCCAGAAAATGACATGGCACATCTGAGGCTGTTGGATGAAAATGTAATGTGATCTGTAGATAAATATGATGATGCCATGTGTAAAATTTGTATGGCTATCTGTATACGTATCTATACGAATAACACTACTAATAAAACAATTGTAGTACATGGATTTCAATATGTTCTACAATCCCATACATCTGTCAAAAACAATAAACTCCATCACGAACATTACATCTAATGATTGTGTTATTCTAGATGTTCGAGTTTGTTAGTTGGAGGGTAAAAAACACAGGCCTCAGAGTTTGGAAAAAATACCTGTAGAATTTTTACCCCACCAAAATGCCCAAGTGAATTGATAGAACTTGAAGAGGAGGAGATAGTATGCAGATAAGAAGACTCCAAGCCGTTGAAATCAATTGAATGAAAGACGATCCCACTTTTGTTCATCATATGTCGTTCCATATGTTGTCCCTTAGAGCATCTACAATGCACCGTGTAAATTGAGGCTGACGAGACAATGAAATTGACGAATTTGTAGAGAATGTAAATAAATTGACGAAAAAATCTTAAATTTCATTTTTAATGGTTCCGTCTACATTTAAATATTGTTGATTACGTAGCCTTTTTTTTAATTTAAAAATAATAACTTATACACAAAATGATTAATATAATATTTAAACTTTTCATTATTATAAACTATAAATTTTATTTTCTTGGACTATATTTTATTTTTATATTTTATTTTGGTAGTTAAATTTATAATGAAATTTTTTTAATTATTACACACACAAAAATATTTATTAATATTAAATTATTATTTTTTATTTGTTATTTTGTTAAGATATTTCAATGACTAATATTTTTATATAAATTTATATAGCAATAATTTTTTATTGATAAATTAAATTTATTAAAATGCATATTTTTTTAAAATTATTAATCGTAAATTTAATATAATCATTAAAACATTGAATGAAAATAATCAAAAAGTGCTTGATCATAGATATTTTTCAATGAAAATCTTCATGCCATGACGCCCACATTACTTTTTAATATAGTTAAAATAATTATAAAATAAATTAATCCTAACTCATTCAATGAGACGGAACATCAATTTGTAGACGAAACACTTAACATTATCAATATTTTTCTAGCACGTTAGCTTAATATTATAATTGATATTGTGCATTGAAAAGACATTTTTAACCAATTTTATCAATTTGCTATTGTGTCAAGTCAATTTTTTTTTTTCAATTGACGTAGTACAGTAGATGCTCTTAATAAAAAAAATGATCAACTTATCCCACGTCTTGCAATGATTCCAAAATGGATAAATGTTGACTATTTCAGGTTCACAGGATTCATGACTCTAGGAACATTTTAAGTATATATCCTTGACTCTAGGAACATTTTAAGTATATATCCTTTCATAACGTAGTTTGTAATAGTAATTTTTTGAAAAATTTATGATTAAAAAGTAGGATTTTTTTTTTAAGTTTATAAATATTTTATTTTTTTGATAGAATATGTGGTTAAAAATGAATTTTAAAAAATTAAAATTTTGAATAATGGGTACCAAATAGGGATATAGTATTCTGAATCCAAATAAATTTGTTAATGGGAAAAAATCCACTGATTTGGGAAGATGAAAGATGTGGGTTGAGAGGTATTCTGGAAATTTAGGGAAGATGACATATCTACGGGAGTGGAGAGAGGAAAATCCATTTGTCAATTTTTTATTTTTTTTTTCTTTTTAATTTCTGTAATTGTTCCTCAGAGCTCAGGAAATTTCAAAACTTTGGTTTAAATCCAACCTAAACAAGTAGAGGATCTGATGAAAAATGATTGGGCAGACCGCTTTTGTGTGTTTCGCCTCTACTTTCCTTTTTTTGAGGGATAAGTATCATGAATGTTTGAAATCCGTATTATGCAAAGAGACATTATTTTTGCTAATTTGAATGAAAATCTCACTAATTAAATATAGGGGTGGACAAAATAACTGAACAAGATCAAACCAGAACCAGAACCAAATCAAACCAAGCGGTTTGGTTCAATTCTACATAAAAAAAAATAATGATTTGATTCTTAAAATCAAGAATCATTTGGTTTCGGTTCTTGGTTCTGGAAGTTCCAATTCTCTTTTCAGAACCAAGAACCAAACTCGATTTATATATAAATATCCACTAACTTGTAATATATATATATATATATATATATATCACCAAAAAATTCAAATTTGAAATTATAAATGTGAAATGTACAAAAATGTTATTTACCATACATTTTATCTCATTTCCTATTAGACAAAGATTTTAAATCATAAATCTAATTTCTAGTTTTAATTCATTTTTTTTTCTTTTCAATTATAGACACTCATTCACACTGCTTTACGTGCACTCCTATAACACAGCAATCGTGACACTCCTTAGTCACAATCGATGGCATTGATGTTTATTTTTTAAAATTTATTTATATATAAACATCGGTCCAATTCGTCAATTCTCAAGAGTTAACTCAAACTCAAATTGCAAATTTCATCCCTAACTTACACGGCACCATAGTAGAATGAGACTTAGAACTTCATCGTAACCTGTAACTATATGTCTAAACGGCATTTATGTTCGATTCTCTAAGTTTCAACAGGTCGACAAGCTTCCTTCAGGGGAGTTTCTTCTTTTTTGTCTTAGAATAAAATGTTATTTTTTCTAAATTTTTGCTTTGTTAACTAAAAATTTCATTTTCTATTTAGTAATGATGTAGATGGATTATAATGAAGAAGTGGATGTAAACAAATTTTAATTTGCACTTATTATTTAAAAATTCAAGTAATGGTCCCGAACCAAATCAAACCAGACCAAACCAAACCAAATCAAACCAGACCAAACCAAACCAAAATCGAGCGGTTTGGTTCCGGTTTGGTTCCATATCTTTAAAAAAATCAATTAATTCCATTAGTAAAAAACTATCGGTTTATGGTTTAGTTTGGTTTGATTTGGTTCTTCTAGAATTAGAATCAAACCGAACCACGTCCATCCCTAATTAAATATACGTCGCCACATAGGACTTCAAAAAAGAATTAACTTAACTAGTCACTCCTTTTAACCACATTTTATCAAAATCTATTAAGACTTTTCTTTTTCATATGCTAAAACTTTTAAAATATAAGATATTTATTACCGAAAAATAAGTGTTACATGAATAAAAATATATATATATTGAAAATAAAAATATATTTAAAAAACTTGAAATTATTTTTAAACTTCACCAAACATGCTCTAAAACTGTTTGGCTTTAAGATTCACTTGTAAATTATCAAATAGACATTAAGCCTCTATTCGATAATAATACTGTAGCAATTGTAAATTGATTTCTTTATGTTTTGATGTAAAATGTGTGGTTGAAAAGTGAAGAGAGGAAATATGTATGATTAAAAAGTGATTTAAAAAATTATTGTTTATAAATTGATTTATATGTAATGATTGTGTTAAATAATGGAGGCTAAATTGTTGTGTCCTGTCTTGCATAAATCTTGTCTCAGTCTTATATTTTTAAATTTAAATTGAATGAAAATAATAAATAATTAAATAGAGTAAAAAATAATATTTTAATCTCAAAAAACCTCGTCTCAGACAAAAATTTACATGGCATATATCGCAAATTTCATTTCATTTCTATTGCCTCATTTTTCATTTTTCATTTTTTTTTTTTAAATTTTTTTAATTTTTAATTTTTTTTGGAACTTTTGTAACTACCTAACAATATTACAGCAGTGGCTACGAAAAGATTCTCCTTCTTCTTCATTTTGCTGCTGCTGCTCTATATTCCACCTCACTCCATGAATTTCCGCCCCCTCTCTAGGGTACGTCGAAGCCATTCATTCTCTTAATATTTCAATTATACAATGTGTATAAATGTATAGATTTATATACATGCAGAAAATTACGTTTCACCAAAGAAATTCTGTGCGTGCATATGCATTAATTGTGAATTCAGTTTTTAGAACGATTTCTTGGTATTGCGAATTTATTTTTTGTTTCGATGATCATTTTTGCTTCAAGTTAAAATTCCCCATCAACTTATAGTACTCTGTTTCCATGTACGATGTGAAGTTATATATGTATGTACATATTTGAATATGATACTTCTGCACAATCACACATGGACTAGTTGTATTATAGATGAAGATTTTAACACTTAAATTGGGCTTTTGATTGACGATTGCAATTAAACTATGTAAAGATACTTTTCTTGATTTTCACATAATCAGTGATGCGAAGCTTCATCATGTTTTTAGTACTATGGGTTTAACTTTAACTTTTATTAATTTTGATATCAATGAATATGATTTATGTTTTCAGGGAAACTTGGGGAATTTGAAGAACATTTTTGTGGTTGTACAAATTACAATATAAATTTAGTGCTCTTTCCATTTCTTTATAAAAGAATGGCTATACTCTGTACAATTGCGTGTCTGATTACAATTGTCTTCTCGGCAATTCTGGTATTCCGAGCTTCTGCTTCCACAGACAAATCCGATGGTACACATTTAACCCTTTTTTTTTTTTTTTTTACTTTTTCATAGTTTGTGCTGTTCTTGAATGCTGTTAATAATGGTTTTTGTGAATTAATTGAAATTCCTTTGTATAGTATTCAATCTATTCTATTGTTGATAATTTCTTGAATTTATATTCATGGTTTTTTGGTTGATGGGTGGCTGTTATCGACAACAACAATTTTTCAGTAAGAAATAAAAATAATAAAGTTTGCAAAATGTGATTAAGCTTAACAATAAAAGGATTTGCTGGATGTTTGATTGCCATTACTATGCAGAATTCTGATTGATTTTTTAATTCCGTTTCAAGAAGAAATAATCATCTAACTTGCATTATGCAGTCCAAGCTCTTAGAGATCTGTTCAGGTCCCTGAACAGCCCATCACAACTGAAGGAATGGAAATTAGACGGTGGAGATCCTTGCGAAGAATTTTGGACTGGAGTTTCGTGCTTTGGATCATCAGTTATCCACCTGTAATTTCACATACATGTTGATTATTAGATACGCACCTAACTCAGTTGCACCTGATTGTGCTACGATTAAATTAATTATCCTTTCTTTTACTTTTATCAGCAAGCTCCATGGCCTAGAGCTCACTGGAACTCTTGGATTTGACCTCTCCAATCTACGAAATTTGAAGCAGATGTAAGTAAATTCCGATTAATTATGTTGCTTACTTCAGTATATACTGCCCTAACTTATCTGCTTACCACTTTTGTGCATTTATTTCTACTAGGGACCTTAGCTCAAATCACATTCATGGAGATATCCCCTATTTTGTACTTCCTAATATCACACAGCTGTAAGATAGCCCTATTTGTTTTTATTTTACAAACTAACCTCAATTCTACATGCTATTATAAAAACAATTAAATGCCATTTTATCTTTGATAAATACAGGAACTTGTCGGGGAATAACTTTAGCCAAAGCATTCCATACTCCTTAGTTTACATGAAACATCTCCGGCATTTGTAAGAAACTTTTCTGTTACTGCTAAGTTCGGTTTCTTCCAGAATTGCTAGTTTTTGAGTCACATGAAATTGTGTTTGTTACTGAGCAAAATTGTATTCCTGCAGGAATCTGAGCCATAACACTTTATCTGGACCCTTAGGAGATGTGTTCAATGACCTGGAGAATCTAATAGAAATGTAAGAATCTAATAGAATACTTGAAATCTTCTTGTATGTGCCTAGATCTCATCAGATATGCATACCTCTTTGCCTTTAAAGATGGTTATCTTCCCTCAAGAAATTTATAACCAGACCTGTTAGAAGGGTTTTGTTTGTTCTCTTTCCAAGTTGACAGTGATAGGATTTTTCTCAAGTCTGAAATTTTTTATCAAGTCCTATGAACTTGACAACCATTGATCAAATTCAGAAGTAAATACAACTTTCATTACAGGCCAGATGAAAAATGGATTTGTCATGTTAAATTTAATTACTGGCACAAGTTAAAAGACATGAAAAGTCAATCTCAGTAATAGAAATTTATACTTCATGCAAGAACTTCTAATTTGTTAACATTGCTTCAGTTCCTCAACATGATCATATTAAGATCTGAGTTACTGGTTTACTACTTCGTATTCTGAAAATTACATTCTGCAATTTCCAGAGATTTATCTTTCAATAACTTCACTGGAGATCTACCTACCTCATTCAGAACTTTGACAAACCTTACAAGATTGTGAGTTTTTGTTTCTGATTAATCATGACATGGATTGTCAGTTCCCAACTACAAGACTTTAACTTAAGAATTATTGCAGATTCTTGCAGGGAAATGAATTCACTGGATCAGTAACATTCTTGGCTGGTCTTCCACTATCTGACTTGTATGTTTTCTCCTGAAATAAACCTAGTCCAAACCTTCTATTTTTGTTTCTGTAGCCTGTACTCACTGTATCAACTTTTAGGAATATTGAAGATAACCATTTCAGTGGTCTTATCCCAGAATCGTTTCGAGCTATACAAAATTTATGGTAAGCTATGAGTCATCCATGTAATTTTTTTTTTTTCCCATTCTTTTTCAAATAAATTCTATAACTTCTCTTACTCTTTGCCTCTCCATCTCTTTTCAGGATTGGGGGAAATAGTTTCAACAACAACAGACCGAACTATCCCCCCTGGAATTTTCCTTTTGACACTTTGCCCAACGAGCATAATATTACTAGTCCACCATCTACAAATTTAAGTGCCATTGAGAGCCATGCTTCTCACAAAGTAAGAGGACACAAAAAGAAAGGGCTGGGTGCAGTAGGAATTGTTCTGATAATTGGAGGAGGAACTCTGATTGCTGCATGTACAGCTCTTTTCATCTTAATTCACATTCATCGATCTCACAGGGAAACCCTTAAAAGCTTAGGTAGCATTGGAGGTTCAACGAGATCCCCATCAATCAGCACAGTCAGAGGTGCTGTGCATCTTTATAGATACATGACAAGACTATTACTTTCTGAATGTTTTTCCAAGCAATAACTCTCATGAGTACTGCAACTTTGAATCTAAATATGGAGTATTGATCATTTTCCATTTTTGTTCCCTTCTGATTTGATTTATGTCAGAATAGATTGTTCGTCCATGATGGGAGAGGATAGCACACACATATCATCTTTCAGTTCTCCTCCAATGATTACACCCTCTCGTTTACTCCCTGTACGATCTAAAATGGTGAAAGAATCTAGAAGAAAAAGCTTCTGTAAGAACAAAATGTCAATGGGTGCAAAAAAGTACTCCCTGTCGGAGCTTCAATCAGCAACAAACAACTTCAGTGAAGGAAACCTTCTTGGAGAGGGATCCCTTGGTTGTGTTCACAGAGCAGAGTTTCCAGATGGAACGGTACCACCTTGAACTATAAAATGCCAGTTCCAGAACTTTTAAAGCCTCGTGTAACCATATTTTCTGAATTTTTATTCCGTTTGCTAGATTGTGGCTGTGAAAAGCATAAATACGGTGCCTCTTTCCATCATTGAAGAAGAAGAATTCCTAAATGTGATTCGGAATGCATCCAGATTGAGGCACCCAAACATAGTGACACTTCTTGGATACTGCATGGAGCATGGGCAACATCTCCTTGTGTATGAATTTATCAGGAATTTTTCTCTTGATGAGGCATTGCACTGTGTCACATACAAGCCACTATCCTGGGGCCTGCGCATTCGAATCGCTCTTGGTATAGCTCGAGCTTTGAAGTAAGTTTCAGTCATTACTAAAGTTTTATCTTCAACACACCAAATATGAAATATCCATTTTAAATTAACAACCATTATTGTGCATAGTTTTTCTTAACTAGGTGTCTGTGGCTCTAATACCATATTGAACGATCTCATCCAATATTTTAAAATTTTAGATAGACAAGAAATTAATTTATTTAGGGTACTTTTCTTCAAAAATCGAGATCTCGTATTTGCAAATTTTATTCTTGCCTAATCCTATAGGATTATGGACATCCACATTATGGTATCTTGGCAAGTGATGGCTTTTTATTGTTACTCCTGTTTCTGTGAAATTTCAGTTACATGCATTCCTCCTGCATGCCTCCAATTGCCCATAGCAATTTGAAGGCTGCTAACATCTTACTCGACGAAGAGCTCATGCCTCGAGTTTGTGACTACAGTCTGGCTGTCCTCAGAACAATGACCAGCAACAATGTTAAGCTCAAGGTACATATTAAAAGTTTAATTTGCATTATATTTTAGAGTTATTTCCAGAATATTGTTTTTGACAATTCTAAGCGTTGCATCTCTACAAAACCGAACATCATGCAGGCTTCTGAAATGGCTATTGCTGACAGTGGCTACATTGCACCCGAACATTTCCAAACTATCCAACCTGGGATAACTAACACAAAGACTGATGTGTATGCATTTGGAGTGCTACTTTTAGAGCTTTTAACGGGAAGGAGGCCTTTCGATTGGTACAGAGTTTATTAGTGCCTTCTTTTGTCTTTTCTTTGTCCTAGAATCCAATCGATCTTAACTTCCTGGATAATAAGATTTCTCTCAATTTTTATAGTTCAAGAACACAATCAGAGCAATCCTTGGTGAAATGGGCTTCATTCAGGCTTCATGACAGCGAGTCTTTAGGACAGATGGTAGATCCAGTCATGACCGGAACATTTTCATCCAAGTCTCTGTCACGTTTTGCTGACATTGTTTCCCTCTGTATTCAGGTAACTTGTATGACATCAAACATTCTGAAATCGAATTTCTTTGGCTTTTTAACTGAAGTTTGTGTTCTATTTTCATACAAAAAATGACACATCATTGCTATTTTGTTTGTCTGTTTGAAATACACAGCCTGAACAGGAATTCCGACCCTCAATGTCCGAAATCGCGGAGTCTCTGGCGTGCCTGCTGCAATGGCCTGGCACAGCAGACGGTGCTGAAGTTGACCCCTTCAACCGATCATTCCGTTCTACCAACACCCCATTCTTTGGCTCGCCAACTCTGAGCTACTACTCCATCTGATTCTGCTAAAGGTTGATTGTACAATACCAGAGGTCGACTTTTTTCATTGTCCCATGTTCTAGTTCCGTATCATTCCTGTACTGAACAGATAATTCTGGTTTTTGAGGGCAAGCAAGATTGAGTTTGTATTTGACATATTAACTGGTGTAGCTCTTGATACCATACTATAATAAACTCTGCTTAGTGCTACCTATTTCAGAAATGGGCTTTTACTCGAATAACAGCAAGAGGCAAGTCTAGTGAATTCAACAGGGAAAATGGAAAACGGCTTAATAATTTTACTTAAAATAGTCTATTGTCAGAGAAAATGGAAGCAATGTTTTGTTGGATTATATATGCCCATAGAGTATAATTCACGACATTCGAAATAAAATGTTTATTGATTGTATTAATATAAAGTTGCGTTTGTCCGTGGGTCGATTTAATATTACAGATTGAGTGTTTAAGTTGTTAAACACAGAAAGATTCAATTTGTAATTCGATCTAAAATTAACGTTCATGATTATTAGTAAATAAATGTGGACAATTTATTTTGATAAGATCGTCTCGATTTTATTAAAGTCTATCTTTGACTTTGGTAATAAAATTGAGAGTACGTTTGGAACGTATTGGACGGGACCACGTGAAATTAATTTGTGACATTGACCATTCAAATTTAATTTCACTTGACTATCGTACGTGGAGCCTTAATCCTAATCGGATAATGGACTTCGATTACTAACTTGAAGTTCTTTGAGGTATCAATGGGTGAGATCAAATTGCTGATCAATATCTCGGTACTTTGGGAATTAAAGTGAACTAACGAGGAACATATATTCGTATTATGGAATCCGTCACCTTTTAAATATGATCATAATCTCACTGGTTCTTCTTGTGGACAGTTAAATCTGAGCTCGGTAATTCGACAGTGACTGTTGAATTCTATGATGTGATGTGATCACATCGAACTGTCAGATAGAAAATAAGAGTTGAGAATTTATGAATATTCAGAGAAGGACATTTTGGTCATTTTAACTTGCTCCGAATATTCGAGTTGATAGACGGGGGTAACATATAAGAACGATAAGTCAGAGGATATAATTATTGATTAATTGTTTCAGTAATTTCAATTTTACTAAGAGTACAATCTCGTTCTTTTAGTGGAATAGAACGTGATTAATAAATTAATTTTGACTGATCAAGAGTTGATCGAATTATAATTAATTTATTGGAACTTAGTTTAATTGGTCCGATCAAGTTCCCTCGGTGGCTTCACTATAATGGGTTTATACATGCTTATTACCTGTATTGGGCTGTGCAGAAATGGGCTTGGGTTATGGTACTAGACCGGTAGGGTTTTGGAGTGTAAAGAAGTTACAAATAGTCTCCTAAGACTATTTTTATTAACCTAATTGGAAAAGTGGCGAGACACAAACTAAAGTGTGTAGTGTGTGTTTCCTCTTTACAAAGAAACCATAATCCTAGTTTAACCTAGGTCTTGAGAAAGGTGACCACGCACCTGTATAGCTGCCATTGAAGAACACCGGGGAAAGCTTGAGGGTTTGAAACTTTGGTGGAATCAAGAAGCAGTTGATGAAGATTATTATAAAGCACGTTACAAGGGTAATATCTCTTTCTTTTTGTGTGCACAAAATTATTTATTCCAAGTTGAATACATAGAACAAAAAATCCTGTAATGGGATGATCTATCACAAGAAATCAATTTTTGTGAGTAGATGAACCCGTGTTCCCAACAATTGGTATCAGAGCGTTAGGTTTTTGATACTGTTTTATGTATTTAGGATTAAATAATTTTGTTATACATGTGTTAGTTGAGCGGTGTTAGGGTTATGTGATTTAATTGTTATTGGATTAATGATATTTTGATGAACAAATTTATGGTCTTAGAATTTTGTGGTAAATTCATGTATTTGTTTTATCGAGTCTTGTAACAAAGGGGGTGGATTACGACTCCATGTTTCCCATTTGATTTTAATTTATTGCAAAATAGAATTAGAAATTAGTTTTCTATTATATTTTGTTGTAATCAAAATCGTGAGGACCGAATCATCACAACTGAAATTTGGAGATCTTCTGCTGCAATTTACGGGTTGTACCAGACTTCATCTTCTTTATCAAACGAAGGACCTTCTCTGCAATTTCACCAAAAATCACAGCAAACCAGTCTGGAATCAGGTAAGGGGACACAGTAGCACTATGGATGCTGCCCTGCTGTCAGAGATCGAAGGAAGTACCTACAGTGCCGCGATCTCGCCTTCAAGCAACGGCGTTGGGGCCACAGCGTCGCTGTGTTTCACTGTCGCGCCCATGCATGGCGTGGCGTGGCTGTGCGCGGTGTGGCTGAGCTGTGCTGGCATGGAGTCGCGACGGCTGCGGTAGACTTCCTTCTGGAGGCTGCATTTTCTTCCGGCAATGTTGAGGTGTCCAGCGGCTGCATTTGAAGAAGGGAGGAAGGTTCTAGTTGTGATTCTTGTGAAGAAAGAGAGGGCTGAGGATCCGTCTTTTCCTTTTCAAATGGGCTGGATTGAGAATGGACCAGATTTATGGACAGAATTAAAGTTGCAGATTGGACCGTTTTTGAAGTTGGGCCATTACTTCCAGTTGGGCCTTTTTTTTTTTTTTGGACCAGAATTAAATGAGATTTCATTATGGACTTTGGCCAGATTCAAGTTTTGGACCAGAATGTTAAACATTCATTTGGGTCAGATTTGGGTGAAATTAAATATAGCCCAGTAATTGTAAAATTGGTCTACTTTAATTAATTGCAATATGGGCTAAATCGTTTAGCTGGGCCAATGCAATGTGGACTAAATTTTAAAATGGGCTGGAATATTTAATTGGATCGCTACATTTGGCATTTGGACTGAAGATTGAAGCTTTACAGATTGGACCAGTTTGATAATGGGCTAAGAAATATTATTTGAAGAGTTCAAGTAATGGGCTGGACACCTGCAAATAGAAATTGAAGGATTGGGCCGGCTTGTGGCTCAATAGACTCTTTAATTAATTTGTAATTTTTTTGTCTAGGTTTGGCCATAAATTATGTTCATATTTGTTTTATTATTGCATTTATTTATTTATTGCTTTAATAATTTGTGAATGAATGTCATTAAATAACATGTCATGTAAATCGCATAAACACCGCTCTAGGTACTATACTGTCATGCATTATTTTATATTTTATTTTCTTTTCTAAATGTTAGATTAGAAAATAAATATATTTATTAATAATTAAATTAATTTTAAGAGTTAAAATTGATTGGGTAATTATTAATTAAAACCCAAGAGTTCAAAATATTAAGTGAGCGAGGGTGCAATTTTTGAACCCACGACCTCCCCTATTAGTCTATTAGTAAAAAAATTTGTATGCCTCGTGCTAATCTAATTAGTCTCTCTATAGGAAGGCTGCACTGTTTTGGTTACTGGATTGGGCCCAATTAGGTGATGATTTTTTAAGTGTGAATTAATCATGATTACCCTATAGGTGACATAATTAATTTGGTACTTTAAATATTATTAATATATGGGTTAGACACTTAAATCAATGACATCATGGGGACTTCCTATAGAATATCCAAACGATGTCAATGATTGCCAAATTTTAACGACTATAAATTAAATATTGTATGAGATGCTAGATATATTTAATTTAGTGGGAGGGTCTCAGCCTAACCATAAATCACATTTATTTCTCCTATAGAGAAATGTGTTTAAGATTTTGGGGTTTTAGGTTGTCGTCATATTATAGTAATTTTGGATCTACTTGTGCATAATTTTTCTTCATGCATCATATATTAAAGTATTCATCATTCAATGTAAGTTATTCATAGAGAATAGATTATTTTAAAGTAATGGATAGTATGGTAGTCCTCTAACCTTTTTGCTTTTGAGCAAAGATAGGATTAATGAGGAAGTAGCCTTCCCTGGAAACTCTATAATGGAGTAAGACTCTATTCATTGTGTTATGGTTAGTAATTGAGTCTATCTTGATTATAGATTCTAGAATAACTAATCACTATTGCAAGTTATTGCAATATGGTCCTAGGTGACCAAATGACACAATGAGATAGAGTATACTATAAGGATAAGCACGTGTACGATAATATGGAAAGAGCCATTGGACTTTTATGTTTGCGAAACAATTTGATTGTTATTTTGTCTCTTTATTATGTAAGCAAAATTATTTAGCACTTAATCTCCAGTTATTAGTTGGAATTAAGTTAAATAATGCTCTTATTATTGCGAGACAAATGGTTAACAATCTCAAAACCTTGTAAATGGTTCTAAGTGTAATATTACTACAAGTGATAAGGGATAGATGATTCCTTGTATTAATGAACTCTTTGATAAGATCTTAAGATAATCATATTTATCTAAATAAGATTGAAAGACTAGTAAAGATAGCCTCTAAGTATTTTGGAGGTGGAATCTATGTGGGCTTTTGAATTTTATTTAGAGGGTAAAATGATTAAGATCTTAGGGTTGGTCACACTTATCCAAAACTCGATTCTAATACTAATTAGGGATGGACCTCAAAAGGATCTGAGGTGGAATCTATATTGTTTTCTGAATCTTGTTTAGAGGATTAGATAACCAAGAGTCCTTATACATTAAATAGACTTAAGAGTTTGGGGATTAATACACTTCGATATGTGTGGATTCTTTGGTGCTCAAGATACGAGAGAGTATGAGTAATTCATCACTTTTATTGATGATCACTCCAGATCTCGATTCTATACTTAATATCTCATTGATCTAAAATGTTGAAGAATTTCTAGAGTTTTGGACAGAAGTTGAGAAGTAATTAAGAGAATCGAGATACTTCGATTTGATCGAGATTTGTGTATCTCTCATATGAGCTTAGGAACCATTTATCGGAAAAGGACAACAAGGTAATACCAAATCAATGATGAGTTATCCTCGTTACTAGTTTCATTTGGGAATGTATACCGGAGATAGTCAGGTTCCTTCATAGCCTAGTACCATTGATTCGTTTCCTAAAATACCCCTAGAGTTGTGGCATGGGTGCAAGCTCAGTTTACACCACATTCAGATTTGGGGACTTTTGGCACACAAGCTGAAAGCAAGGATTGACGAGATGGAGGCAAAAATGAAGGTTTGATTATAAGGTATGCAGGGAAACTAGAAATTATTTCTTCTATAGTCCTCTGGTCAAGAAAGTATTTATTGAGTACAAATGTAGCTTTCTTAGAGGATAAGGCATATAGAAGAATATAAATCAACAAGTAAAATTCTATTGGATGAGATGTTAGAACGTGGTTCAAACAACTTGATTCCACATTTCCGCATAGAATTAATCTTGATGATTTTGAACTTCCTATGGAACCGATGGTTGCTGATCCTAGTGGGAGAAATAGGCAAGTGGTTCAACCACTATTATTGTCTAATAATCCCAATGGACAGGGAAAAATCAAAGGTTGTAGTCAAAGTTGTTCTCACTGTTCTACCTCTTCTTTATAAGGAGGTAGAGGAGAGGTTGATCCTAGTAAGGGATATAACCAAGTAGTGGGAGGAGAGGAAGTAACTCTGTTTGTACATAATGGAAATACACTTCCAGTGACTAATTGGATTGAGAGGGTTGTAAGACCACCTTCTTGACGCTTATTCTACAGAGAGTCTTTTTAGACAGTCTCTACTGAAATAAGAGAAGAACTCCTCATTTAGGGAAGTGGTAGAAGTTATAGACTTGAAATCATGGAAGGTGAATGTGAACTCGGAATTAGATTCCTAGTAATCCAACAAGTTTGGGTATTTGTAGACGCACCCAATGGGGTCAAACCTATAGGGTGTGATGATTTTTAAGATGATAAAAGAGGGGTAGATGGAAAGGTTGATGCCTTTAGTGCAAGGCTTATTGTTGTGGGTTTGTGAAACCCTTCTCGCCAATTGCCATGCAAAATGTTTACCTGGATCTTTTATCCATTGTCGTTCATTGTGAAAATGAGGTACGAAAAATGGATGTCAAGATGTTGTTTCTTGAATGCATCTTGAGGAAATCATTTACAAAATGTAATCTGATGAGTTCATATTAAAGATCATGAAAGTAAAATTCATGACTTACAAGTTTCCAACTTTGGATTTGGGTAATTGTTCAAGATATGGAATATAGAATTTGATCGAACCATTGTGATACATGTTCTTGATCAAATTCTTGATATATCTTAAGTATACTCGTGTACACAGAAAGATGAGACGGTTTTCGCGACTATTTATTTGAATGACACTCTACTTATGTGTGAGAGTATTTTCATTAAATAGTAGTTGGTATCAGCAATTAGACTTGAATGACTTGTAGATGACTGTCTATTTTTCTAGACATCTGTACTTTTCGAAGTGGGAGAAAAATGGAATAGAATAGTCTCAAGTTTCATGTAATAATAAGATACTATCTACATATGCAATATTGAAGTCTTGAAAGGAATAATGTTCTTTGTAGACTTTATCTATCTTATGAGTGTTCTCATAAGACTCATGGTAAGATAGAGAAAGTTCCTTATGCTCCGGCTATAGGAAGCCTTACTTTGCACTAGATAGATCATATCTTATGCTAGGGATATTGTTGGTGATTATTAGTTTGATCTAGGATCAGATCATTGAATAGAGGTAAAGCATATACTGAAGCGTTTTCGGAAAACGAGTAAATATTTACTTATCTATTCAGTTTGTGATTTGATGGATTAAAACTAATTAAGATCTGATTTGACTAGGACTCTCGAGAGTCGTCAAAATTGGAATATAGTTGGGAGATAATGTGGTTAATTGGTTGGGTATAACACAATCTTGGATTGTTTGTTATACAACCGTGACTTACATCGAAAGGAGTTACTATCTTGGTTGAGCACATAATCTAGTGTAATGATGATGTTGACAAGATGGATGATTCGATGTCTCATGTATACTCTAAGGGCAAGTGGGAGATTGTTGGAATTATATATGCCCATAGAGTATAATTCACGACATTCGAAATAAAATGTTTATTGATTGTATTAATATAAAGTTGCGTTTGTCCATGGGTCGATTTAATATTACAGATTGAGTGTTTAAGTTGTTAAACACAGAAAGATTCAATTTGTAATTCGATCTAAAATTAACGTTCACGATTATTAGTAAATAAATGTGGACAATTTATTTTGATAAGATCGTCTCGATTTTATTAAAGTCTATCTTTGACTTTGGTAATAAAATTGAGAGTACGTTTAGAACGTATTGGACGGGACCACGTGAAATTAATTTGTGACATTGAACATTCAAATTTAATTTCACTTGACTATCGTACGTGGAACCTTAATCCTAATCGAATAATGGACTTCGATTACTAACTTGAAGTTCTTCGAGGTATCAATGGGTGAGATCAAATTGTTGATCAATATCTCGGTACTTTGGGAATTAAAGTGAACTAACAAGGAACATATATTTGTATTATGGAATCCGTCACCTTTTAGGTATGATCATAATTTCACTGGTTCTTCTTGTGGACAGTTAAATCCTCAGTAATTCGACAGTGACTGTTGAATTCTATGATGTGATGTGATCACATCGAACTGTCAGATAGAAGATGAGAGTTGAAAATTTATGAATATTCAGAGAATGGCATTTTGGTCATTTTAATTTACTCTGAATATTCGAGTTGATAGACGGCGATAACATGTAAGAACGATAAGTCAGAGGATATAATTATTGATTAATTGTTTCAGTAATTTCAATTTTACTAAGAGTGCAATCTCGTTCTTTTAGTGGAATACAACGTGATTAACAAATTAATTTTGACTGATCAAGAGTTGATCGAGTTATAATTAATTTATTGGAGCTTAGTTTAATTGGGTCCGATCAAGTTCCCTCGGTGGCTTCACTATAATGGGTTTATACATGCTTATTACCTGTATTGGGCTGTGCAGAAATGGGTCTGGGTTATGGTACTAGGCCTGGTAGGGTTTTGGAGTGTAAAGAGGTTACAAATAGTCTCCTAAGACTATTTTTATTAACCTAATTGGAAAAGTGGTGAGACACACACTAAAGTGTGTAGTGTGTGTTTCATCTTTACAAAGAAACCCTAATCCTAGTTTAACCTAGGTCTTGAGAAAGGTGACCACGCACCTGCATAGCTGCCATTGGAGAACACCGGGGAAAGCTTGAGGGTTTGAAACTTTGGTAGAATCAAGAAGCAGTTGATGAAGATTATTGTAAAGCACGTTACAAGGGTAATATCTCTTTCTTTTTGTGTGCACAAAATTATTTATTCCAAGTTGAATACATAGAATAGAAAATCCTGTAACGGGATGATCTATCACAAGAAATCAATTTTTGTGAGTAGAGGAACTCGTGTTCCCAACATGTTTTACTCGATTCTCGAAAGAAAAAAATTTAAAGGTACATGTTGGGATTGACAAAAAAATTATAGAATAAAGAATTCTTGTTTGATAATAATAAAAAAAAAAAAAAGTGGTCAAACTAGATTAAGATTATTTTCTTTGTATACATATAATACCAATTAAAAAAGAAATAAAATATTATTTGATATTATTATATAAAGAAAATAATAAGAGAATTCAATTACAATTAGGTAAGGTTTTGACCATAATTTATTATATATACACATGGTCCAATTGAAGAGGTAGAGCAGCCAAAAAAAAAAAGGCTATTGACGCGAGAGAGAGAGAGAGAGACAGAGACAGAGACAGAGACAGAAAACACATTTCTGTCATTTCTTTGTGTCGGGAGAAGTTGTGAAGGTGGAAAAAAATATTGTAACGAGTGATTTATTTTTCTTATCAATAAAAGTATTCTTCTCCTAAGGTTGTCAGCAGTCAGTTAAGCCATGTTAAATTCTTTGTTTTTCATCTTTTGTCTAGTTATTTTATGTTTTTGCGTTTCGCTGCGTTTGATTGATTTGGAGTGGAAATTTTGATTTTTTCCAACAGTGGTATTAGAACTAAAGGTTCAAACTCTAGGATTATTGTGAAGATGATGACAGGTTCCAATTTTGAGGGGGAGCGATTTGACGGGAGAATAATTTCAATATTTGGAAAAGTACAGTTGAAAATGTTCTCGTACAATAAGGATTTTACAAAGCTTTGCAGGGTAAGAGGCCAGAAGAAATAAAAGATGCAGATTGGGAAGAACTAGAGGCGAAGACAGTCAGTACAATCAGATTGGCTCTTGCACCTGAGGTAAAATATAATTTTTTAACGAGAAATCTACTTCTAGGTTATGAAAAAACGTTAAAAGATTTATATATGTCTGAGTCCCTAACAAATAGACTTTACTTGAAGAAACAATTATATGAACTGAAGATGGATGATGATATTGATATTAGGGACCACATGAATAAGTTTAATAAGTATGTGACTGAGTTGTTGAATGTGGACGTGAAAATTGAGGACGGAGATAAGACTATTATTTTATTGTCTTCCTTACCCAAATCATATGAGACGTTGATGACCATGCTATTAGTTAGTAAATCTACTTTGACAGTGAACGAGATTTGGACTACTTTGTTAGAGACAACCAATATGAAGAAACCAAGTGGTAATGTGAATGGTGATCTGGTTTTGTTAACCACTTCTGATAATAGGTATGGAGGAGGTGAATTATGTGGAAGAAATTATGGTCAAAGGGATCGTTCTCAATCTCGTTTAAGGAGAGACATGGAGTGTTATTACTGTCACAAGAAGGGTCACGTTAGAAGAGATTGTGAAGAATTGACAAAAGATCTTGAATCGAGGAGGAAAGGTAAAGAAATCTTAGAGAATTTAGATTCTATAAATGTGGTGGAGGAAAATTATGACGCTGACGATGTTTTATGTGTTGCTAATGATGATAGTCATGTCAAGGATTGGAATTTGGATTCTAGAAGCTTTTATCACAGGTGTCCAAATAGAGATTGGTTTGAGAATTATAAGTCATGTGATGAGCGTCATGTTTTTGTTGCTGATAATCAAAAAACTTGAAGTCAAGGGCTCGAGTTACAATGAAGGTGAAAATCTTTGATGGAGTGGTGAGAAGAATAACAGGTGTTTTGCATGTCCCAATATTGAAGCGAAGTTTAATATCGTTGGGAGCATTGGACATGTTGGGTTATGAATATTCTGCTGGAGCTGATGTGATGGTTGTGAAAAAAAATTATCTGCCAATAATTAGAAGTAAAAAGATTGGTAATTTGTACAAACTAATAGGGAATACAATTTTAAGTGGAGCTGCCAGATTGGAGTCGCGTCAAGGGGAGTCTTCTACTAAAACTAAAGTTTGTGAAGTGGTCAAAACGGGATCTATGACTAATGACAAGATTGAAGAAAGCAGTTCAAAGATGTTAAATTGAAATGTGTCATTTCATGAATATTTGAATACTGTTAATGCTTATTAGAATTTTTTGTCAATGTGGAGGTTGTTGGGATTGATCAAAAAATTATGGAATAAAGAATTCTTGTTTGACAAGAAAAGAAAAAGTGGTCAAACTAGTTATGATTATTTTCTTTGTATATATAATACCAATTGAAAACTGAATAAAATATTATTTGGTATTATTATATAAGGAATATAATAAAAAAATCCAATTGCAATTAGGTAAGGTTTTGAGCACAATTTATTATATATACACATGGTCCAATTGAAGTGGCAGCCAGAAAAGGGAAAGGAAATTGACGAGAGAGAGAGAGAGAGAGAGAGCACGTTTGTTGTTCTTTCTTTGTATTGGAAGAAATTGTGAGGGTGAGAAAAATATTATAACGAGTGATTTATTTTTCATATCAATATAAATGGTCTTTTCCTGTGGTTGTCAGCAGTCAGCTTAGCCACGTTAAATTCTTTGTGTTTTCTCTTTTGTCCAATTATTTTGTGTTTTTACGTTCCACTGTTTTTGGTTGATTTGAAGTGGAAAAATTGATTTTTTCCAACACATGTAACATCTGACAATGAAAAATCACTGGGTTTTTTGGGAAACAAATAGGGTCATAAAAGTTGACATTATTTCCAAAAGGTTCTATAAATATTTAAGTAACCAAAGCTTGAAAACTGACTCCAAGAATATGTTTATTGTACTCCCTCCGTACCATAAAGATAAATTTGTATTACTTATTCGTGTGTTCCAAACTATAGACTACTTTCATCATTGAAAGTATAAATATCTTTAAGTTTTATAATATACCCTTATTTAATGTACATTGTTATCAATAAATATAAACTAATTCTATTTATACCATTATTTAATTTAAGGGTATATTAGGAAAATGAAAGAAAAAATTTGTATTTCCAATTACATTAATTATATTTTCTTAATTGTGTGAAAATAAGAGTAAGTCTATCTTCACGGGATGGAGAGAGATAGTAACATTTAGACCCAAATTCGCTATAAGTTAGTATTTTAAGATTACATTTAATAATTTGCAAGTTTTAATAATCCACTATTTAAATTATTATATTATATTAAATATTTTAGCTACTGACATCTAAAACTAAATATATTAGTTGAATAATGAGAGAAACATTAAATGATTATTGAGATACATCAAATATTGTAATCATCGATACTACTTGTATCGCAGGGCAGTACCATCTGAGGTACCACTGTCTCATGTCTATTCGAGATGGTTGGGCACATCTTCCAAAGTCAGGGACGGATCCAAGACCAAACTTCAGCCAAAGCGGTCGATCATTGACGATTGACCGTTACTGTTTACCAAGATTGATTATTATTTAATTAAATAATATAAAAAATTAATCAATCAATATTGAAATATACGTTTTAATGAAATATATGAAAATATAATCTAATACAAACCAAAATAAAACTCAAAATACATGATATGATCATATGACCCGATTGGGGGTCGTTTCCGTGGATCCGACACAAGTTCATCTAAATTGAATTCAAACTCAATGCGATTATTGTTTTGTTTATCAAAGTCTAACAACTCATGTGGTTTAATGGAAGCAGTTGCAAGACCTCTAAAATTAGATCCAATGGATTGAGACTTTCGTTTAGATTGAAAAAAACGTTCCATAGACCATAATCTATAAATCAATAATCACAAATCACATTTCAAATTTTCCATAATCACAGATTCACAAATCACAATTCAAATTTCACTATAAATCAATAATCACAAATATCATTTCAAAATTCCCATAATCACATATTCACAAATCACAACTCAAATCTCACTATAAATCAATACTCACAAGTCACATTTTCAATAATCATATATTCAAAAATCAAAAATTCACAATTCAAATTTCACAAGGGAAAGATGGTCACATTGCAAATAACTTAAAACTTCAAAGCTAAAATCAAGAGTTAGCCACCCATTACCTGAGATTGAGAATTGCTAATTTCCTAACAAAGCTAAAAACGCTCACCGCCTATTGTCCGTTTGTGTCTCTGGCCGAAGAACTATGAACTAAAGAAGCCTAAAGAAGAAGAGAATCAATCAACTCAATCAAGATTAAAGCTTAGAAATAAGAAAATATAGAAACTGCTACTTACCGAACGAAGGGCGAAGCCGCAGAGGAAGAGTCGAAGTCTCGAACTCTCTGGAAATGGAACTGGAATATAGACCCTGGATCTAGAGATCGATAACACTTTCTACTGTAGTTAGTGGTTCAAAAACGCTCGTTGATTTGGGCAGCTTGAGCTCGGCTAGTAGCTCGGAGGATTGAACTGAGCCTCAAAAACACAACAAGGCTTAGTCGAAGCCGGCCCGTATGGCCCGCTAAGCCACACGGACCAGCCCATGTGGCAAGCCAAAATTGACCCATGTTGATATTTGTACTAGATTTATTGTGTGCATTATATTTTTAACTAAATACAATTCATTTGACACGTGTATATGTAAAATAAAGTAAAAAAAAAAAAAAAAAGGTCAGGCCAACTCAAAGAAGCTCAAGTTGTGCCTAAAAAATTTGGTCAAGCTTTGGCTTGGCTCGTTGAAAAGCTCGAACTTTGATCTTCGTCTCGTTGACTTACCTAACTGTAGTATATTCTTGTGGTAGTTAGGGACTTCTACCAATGTGATAGCACTTTGATTAAAGTGTTCATTCTAAGGTGAAGTGTTGCTTTCTACTATAATGTATTTTTGAGGGAAGGAGCTACCTCCTGTCGTAGTGTATTTTTAAGGTGGTTGGCATCTCTTGTAAATGACATCTTTTGCAAATACCACCTCGACCAAAAGATATTTCGTAAAAAGATACTTTCTATGCTTTACATATTTAGTAGCTAGATATATCATTAATGCTACTTATACTTAGACTTTGACAAGGAGGTTGACCAAAAATAAAATGGCAACAATGAGTGTGTTGATTTAGGAGTTGATGTGATTGGTAAGAATTGTCCCACGGTGCATTGTGTCAATCTCTTTCATAGATTACATTACAAGTACAAGTAGAATAGCTCTAAATATATTTTGTGAACTTTTCAGTCAATTTTTCAAATTGGCTACAAAGAGGCCACGTGTCAAGCATCTAATGACATAACTTTTCTCTCTTGGCTATAAATAAATACTCGTACATAGTGACATTCGAAGGTAATTGTAATTTGGTTATTTACTCTACACCCTAGCCAAACTCCTCTCACTCATCTATTTTACACTTATAATGTTCTGTTGCAGTTGACTTCACCTTTAGAGTGCAACTACACCAAACTTTTTTCTGAGACACAGACCTTTGCACCCTAACAGTGTTTTTCAATGAACATGTGATGCATAAATAGATGGGGAGCTAGTCGAAATTTTGTTGGCCGCACAATTGGATAGATTTTGAGGTCAACAGATTCATGTCATCTGTAGAAAATCAAACTTTAACCGTTAAGTGTATATCTTGAGAAAAAAGCCTACAGATTTTGGAAGTCATTATTTCTTGAAAAGAAGAAGCAAAATCTTAGGGTAAAGATTCCTTGAAAAAGAAGCTAAAACTTGGAGTCCTTATTCCTTAAAAAAGGAAGGAGGAAAACATAGAATTGTTTTCAACTAAAAAAATGACATATTTTTTGCCTCATCCTTGAAGAAGGCTAACCCTTTGAGGAGAAGGAAACACTTTGAGAAAATGAGATACTGTTTTAAGAAAATAGGCTCTGTTTTCTTTATTGTTTTGAGGTCGTTTTCTATTTTTATTTTCGAAAATGTTAAAAACGCGTTCTCTTTACCATTTTAAAAAACCCATTTTGGAAAACAGAAAAAAAAAATTGTACACAAAACCTCGTTTTGGGCGTTTTGTGTGTATTTCAACAAAAAATGTTCAAAACGCGGAAAAAGTGTTTTGGAATTTTTTTTTTTTTTAATCCTAACTTGGAATTAAGCCTAAATAAAGATTTTTTTTTGGAAAGAATTATCCTAACTTGAAACTAAGCTTAAATAAATTTTTATTGAATTCAATATCAATATTACAAAAAAAATTAAGTGAGAATACTTGTTATATTTCAAAAAATGCCTTGATAAATAGACTCTGGTGATTTTGACGGAACTTGCATTTTTTGAATTTTAATAGAACTAGAGCTTCCTCAAATCAACCAACCAAGCTGTATTAACATAGACTCTTAATGCTCACATTTGTTTATTGTATGTAATCATGTTTTCAGTGTATTGTGAAAGGAAATTTGAGTTTGAGTCAATAGTATTCTGTAAGCCAATTAATTAAAAATAGTTTAAGTAGTATTCTGCAAAATTTCAAACAGAACGTGTTTTTCAACTTTTCATTTTCAAAAACAATTTTCAGAAATGACAAACCAAACGCGATTTCAGCAAATTTGAAAACAAAAATAAAAACACAAAACACAAAATATTTTCGAAAATGAAAATACAAAATAAAATACAAACAGAACGCCACCTAAGTGTTTTGATCTAAAATGAATGGAAATGAAGAGCAAGGAATCAATTCGCAAAGACTTTGTAAAATGAAGCTTCGACAACTAGAGAGATGTTACTTCGGTGGAGAGCAAAATGAGCTACCACATACCTCACTAGAGAAATGGCAAGCAAGGCAGTCAAAGTGAGGTACTCACAAGGAAAAAAATCATTTTAATACATTTATTTCCAATAAGAAATGAAAAGTAACCTCTCCCCCAAAATATAAGAGAGTGAGTGGTCAGCCTTCGAAAGAGTAGTCAAGACTAATTTCCGAGGCCGTGCTTTGGTCATCCCTCCAATAGACCTACTCAATGAGGTGGGTAAAGCATCCACACTTACTTGCAAGTGAGAGCAAACTTTCCGGTTAACCAGTTTCATTGATAAGATGGAAAGTACGTCCAACGCTTCGAATTCTAAATACTCGAAACGTTTCTTCATCGTCTCAAACTAACTTTTAAAAGGACTGAAATTTAATTCATGTAACTTTATGAAAATTTATTCAAATTGTCACCAGATCGAAGTGGTAATAACTTGACAAAATAGATAGATTTACGATTTCAAATAAAAACATTTTGAAAGACTCAATAATAGTTACCATCGTACGCCTCGTCGCCAACTCCATCATCTGTAAAATTGTTTTTTGGAAAACGTAAGTATTTCAAAGAAATACTCAGTAGACTCGCGCACAATAATCACTTGAAATTATAAATTAAAATATACAAGTTCAAGTCTCATGCATTTAAGCAAGTAAATTTTCGTAACATAGTGTCATGCTTGAAAAGTAAGTAATTTTCATGAACACAATCATACATGAAATTTTATAATCCAAATAATCATTGATGCGCACTTTTGAAAATGTAAATTTGTAAATAAGAGTCTACCTTATTTCTCGTTTATTGAGCAAATGGGATAAAACTTTCTAATATTCTCGCGCTTCGTCTAGTCTTATAAAAATAAATATATAATTAAAATAATCTTTGGAATAATCAAGTCTAGAATGATGAATTTGCGTAAAATAAAGTTTTTAAAAAAGCTTTAGTGACTAAATTGTGAATTTGTAAGAAATCAGGGCTGAGATAAGTTTTGGGACTGAATCATAGTTTTGGGACTGAATTGAGTAATTAAATAAGTTTTGGGACTGAATCATAGTTTTCCAGAAACTAAAGGGCTGAGATAAAATATTTTTAAACTAGAGGGATTGTAATAAATAATTAAAATTAGGATGAACTTAAAACATATTAAACATTTCAGGGACTGAATTAAAATATTTAGAAAGATGGGGGCTAAATTAATTACTTTTAAAATTTGGCGATTTAATAGATAATTTATCAAACATTTTAGGGACTGAATTAAAATATTTAGAAAGATGGGGGCTAAATTAATTACTTTTAAAATCTGGCGATTTAATAGATAATTTATCAAAAATCAATTTTTAATGGGTGCTTTGTTTAAAAGGCATGGTCAAACAAAACTTTCATTTAAAAAGACTCCTTTGATAATTTATGAGTTCAATAGCCTCTTAGTTGGAAAAAATGAAAAAATAATTTATACAATTACCCAAATGTCCTTGAGTGCAAAACAAAACCTAATTATTTCTTCCAATTGCCAAACGTGATCAGCTGCTGGGTCTCCTTCCTCTCCCACAAACAAACATTTTCGCGCCATCTCCCTGCTCTTCCCTCTTCTGGAACCAACTGCACTTCCATCTTTGAAACAAGAAATACATTGTCTTCCTTTGAGTAATAATCTTGTTGAAGTTTGGAAATCTATTTTGCAACATTGGTATTGGGCATTTGGAGAAGAAGAGAAGGTAAGTTTTAATCTGAAAAATTCGTAACCATTTTATATAAGCAATGTCTGAATCATAACAGTGATGATGTATTTTTGAATTTATGTTGTGATTCTGCGCGTAACGATTTCGAAGTCGTTTTGGTCATACAGATGTCGTTATTCAGAATGTATTCTTTTCATCGATACTTGTGATAGTTGAAGTAATATATATGTTGGTAAATACATACTTCTCATCATATCTAAAAGTTGGAACAATATCTCCTTCTTGGAACCAAGAAATACATTATCTTCCTTTGAGTGATAATGTTGTTGAAGGTTGAAAATCTATTTTTCAACATTGGTATTGGGCATTTGGAGAAAAAGAGAATGTAAGGTTTAATCTGAACAATTTGTAACCATTATATCTAAGCAATGTCTGAATCAAAATCGTGAAGATGTAATTTTGCTCTTATGTTGTGATTCTGCGCATAACGATTTCTAAGTCGTGTTGGGCATACTGATGTCGTTATTCTGAATTTATTGTTTTCATCGATACTTGTTATTGTTGAATTAATATATATGTTGGTAAATACATGCTTCGCATCATATCTAAAAGTTGGAACAATATCTTAAACATATTCTTTGCATTTGTGTTTTACCGCAGTTAGATATTGCATGTTTTACTTAAAAAAGCTATTTTGAATTGCAGTTATGGACAATGTGGATATGGTGTGGATATCAGCATGTTACCCAGGTGAGTTTGAGCAGAATCTTGAAGGTAAATGGATATGGAAATATGTGGGGAATGAAAGAGGGAGAACATTTCCTATTCTTGTTTCGAGGACGATTTCGTATGTAGAATTGTATGACAAAGTGAAACAGGAGCTTAACATTGATTCAAGACTACATGAAATAGAGATGGCATGTCCTTCCCCAATAGTGTCTAAGACTTCAATAGTACCGATTGTCATTGATTGTGACAACAATGTGAAGTGGTTTATGTCAGTACGTGGAGAAACACCTCTATGCATAACTCTTTTGAAAAAAGCTCCTGGAAATCGAGAATGGATTGATCTTGATACATGTGTATCGCGAGTTGGGCGTGAGAAAGAAGTTGAAAATATGAACACAGAGGGAGATGTTGTGCAAAAGGACAATGTTGCGATCGATGACAATGATTGTGGAATGTTGCTAGATTGGAACGATTTTCATGTAATTCGAGACAGCCCACAAAGGCCAACTGCACAATGCTTGGGAGACACGGATGATGTCGGGTTGCTTGAAATTGAACATTTTAGTCAGACAGGAGCAGGTGACAATAATGCTGATTTGAGTGGACCTGACTACCATACTCAGAATCTTGCAGATGACAATATTGATGGCCGAACAAATGAGGGCTATTCACAGGCTTTAGTTTCAAGTTTTCCTTCTGTCCATTGCGGTTCGTCTGTAAGAATTCCAGAAGACGAAGATGTTCAAGCAAAACAGTTGTTTCCAACAAAAAAGGCCTTGACAGAAAAATTGCAGTGGCTTGCTCTGAAGTGTCACTTTGAATTCAAAGTTAAGAAGTCAAATAAGAGCATTTATACAGTTGTTTGTGTAGAGGAAAACTGCAAAGTCGTTTTGGGCATATTGATGTCGTTATCATGAATCTGTCATTGTCATCCATATTGACTCACCCAACATCGTTTCAGTTGATTAGAACTTGAAGTACATTGAATTTCTCCAAGGGAATATGGACTTTAATGCAATCGCTCGAAATGTGTCCCAATGTGAAGGAAGAGATTGTCTGCAGAGTTATTGGCATGAAACTTTGAGCCTTAGTGTACATTGATAAATCTGGATTTTGTTTGTTTAATCATGAATCTTTTTGAGTAGTTGTTTATCTGGAGTGAAGATACTTGATTTGTATTAGAAATTATGCTTGTGTAGTTGGAGGTTGAATTTTTTGTTAGTTGTGCAGACAATAAACATTGCATTTTAGATGTGGAAGTGTAGCGACCGAGAAATTTTTATTATAATAAAAGTTAAATTTATTAATATTTGTCGTTACGATTTCATCCATTTTAAGAAAAACGTGTTCGTCTAGTCGATTTAATTATTTTAAGATTTCAAGAAAGAAATTTAGATTCGTTTAAATCTTTTAATCCGATTTATAATTTTAAATTGTTCAAAAAAAAAAAAAAAAAATCATCAGTATTTCATTTTTAAAACTTAAACCTTTATTTTAATCCAATATTCAAGTCTCCAAAATTTTTTCTTTATTTATTATTGCTTGATTAACTCTGTTGATGTCAGCCAATTTTATTCCATAATCCAAAACGTCCAAATTCAATGAGAGATTAATTTCAAAATTTTTGTTCATCTCCCTCAATGTTTCAACAGTCTTTGAGTCAGTGAATTGGCCATACACGTTCCTCACCTCATCAATCGCCACCATTAATCTTTAATTTCAGTTACAATTTTCCAGCTCCCAAAGAGTTGCCCATAAATCACCATCTTCATTGACGTTCTTTTTTCCTCCCTCACGACCTGCAGAATTTAGGTAAGAAGAACTCTCTGTTTTGGCTTTCAACTTCATACCAACACCATAGTAATCTCTATTGCCGAGCCAATTGCCAAGCCAACACCTGTTCTGTCGACCACCATGCCACTGGAACCCAAACTAATCCATCGAGCCATTATCACCTTACCGTCGAACCTCCATGTCTCTAAATGCAAGAAGCTACACACTGCCCATCAACAACCTGAGCACCACCAGCGGACCAAATTGATTTCACCACTGCCCACTCCATACCAAGTCGAACCTAACCATCAACCTGCCCAGTTCACGACAAGCCGAACCACCACACGCAGTACACCTAAATCGCTACTGCCATCTCTACACTTCCACAAGGCCACACCCATCAACACCCAAACACCACAAGAATCAAGAAAACAAGCCAAGAGAACTGATACTTACCTCGACTGAGCATTTATCAGAAAATGGAATGCCCAAATTTCGAACCCCCCAGCCTCGATTCCGCATCCAAATCGCCCCAATCCTTCATCTTCAGCTCCCTCTCCTCACACCTGCTCCGCCGCCGCATGATGGCGGCATCACCACCGGAGAAATCGCCGGCTTTCCACCGGGATGGGAGAGGCGACGCCTCCCGTCGCCCACTTCTCTCTCTCTCGGTTGTGAAATGAAGAGAGAGAGAGAGGAGTGATATTTCACTTTTTAAAAGTTTTGATTTTGCGAAATTGTCCCTAAGTCCCAACTTTTCTAAACTTAGCAATTTCAGTCCCTTTGATTTAAAGGCATTTCATCTGCAGCCCTAACTTTTAAGAAGTTATTATTTAAGCCCTGCAGATTTTAAAATATCCGAGTTAGTCCCCTTTATTTTGGAAAATTGTAATTCAGTCCCAAATCTTTTAAGTTAGTCTCAAACCTTTTAAAAATTAATTTTGTTAAATTCTCAAATTAGCCCCCAATCTTTTATTTTATTTCCAAAATTTCTAATTCAAATTTATTTTATTTTGGCTAGACGACGCGAACGGACGATTAGAGACTTGAAGTTTTTCCCGCTCGATACATATACTCGTTAAGCTTTGAGGTAGACTCACACTCAATAATTTATTTAGCTATGATTTGCATGTGAATCTGAAATTATGTAAATCATATATGATGTTATGTTCATGTGATTAACCATGAGGGGTAAGACGGGCAAATGCTCTCCCGAAAATGGTGAAGAAGAAGAAATGTTATATGCGCTATAACTTCCATGCATAATTGCATGTTGAATTAAGACAAGACAAGGCTACTTTCCGCACTTATGTGAATATGTGTTATGTTATGATATTATGAGAAAAGTATGTTAGCATGATTACATGTTTATGTGCAATTTATGGATTAAGTGAATTATTCGGTTATGAGTTTGCTGAGTATTTCTTAGAAATACTCACCCCGTTATTAACAATTTTTGCAGACTTCGGAAGCGGTGGCGAGTGATGGACACAAGTGGCAAAGAGATAATTAAGTGTTATTTCAAATATTAAAATTTCCGTTTCTTTTAAGTCAAATTTTATTTTGGTAACGACTATGGAGGATTTGAATTTTATTTTATGAAGAATTTCAATTATTTCCACTAAATGAATATTTATTTTTAAAATTTAGTTTGAGACGATGAAGTGGCGTTTCGAGTATTTAGAACTCGGGGCGTTACAGGAAGTGTTTAGGATTTATCAATTTTTGTTGGAATGAGAATGATTGGTTTTCAGCAGGTTGTTGTTCATTTGATTTTAAACTATAACGAGGTTGAAATCGTTACTTTGCACACGTACCGATTTTAACATCGTTCCCATCTAAAAAAGATAGTAACGAGATATAAATCGTTATGTGAACAGAATGAATCATCTTGATAAGCATTTGGAGTCACCCTAAGTTGTCATAATTAACAAAAAATATACGCGCATTAACTATTCAATTTATGTTAAACAAAATAAATTTTCATTTAGTAAGTCTATAAAATAATTATTTGGTATTATAAAATAAAATAAAACGTCTAACTTCAAATTTTTTTTTCCAAAATACTTTTAGAAAATATTACATGTTTATTAAATATAACTTATTACAAAAAAATGTTGGTTCTAATATTTTTTTATTAAATATTAAAGTTTCAATTCATTACTATTTTAAATTAAAATATTTTTAAAAAGTCGTATATGTTTATTAGATATAACTTCTTCCCCAAAGTGTTTTTAGTTCAATATTTTGGTTGACTTTATAATATTTTTAATACATATTTATTTGTTAGATATAATTTATTACAAAAAATATTATTGGTTCAAGTGGTTTGATCCTTAAACTTTTTAACTAAAAGTACCGAGTTCAATTCCTTGAACCTTAGATTTATATAGGAAAAAAAATTTTAGAATACAATATTATATGTGTTAGAGATATTTGTTACACAAAATGTTGTTAGATCAAGTGGTTTGGTTCTTAAACTATTTTAACAATAGGTGCAGGGTTCAATTCCTCTCAAACTCAATTTTCGAAGAAAAAAAAGAAAATTTTAAGTTAACATACTATAGGTAAAAATGTCTTTTAACATTTTAATATGTTTTTTTATTTACATTATTTTTTTACTTTTGGCCAAAGGCCAAACAAATATGTTTTAATTCCCCATTTTTAATAATAATAAAAAAAAAAAATTCTTTTCCCCCTACCTCATTTCCGTAAGAGAGACAGAGAGGGGAGAGAGATGGCGATCGACCATCTCCGACTAGATGCTGCCGGGCGCCAAACATCGGCGTTCGACCGGCGGTGGTACCGCCATCATATAGCGGCGACAGGGTCGTCAAGGGTGGCGATTTGGGGTGGATTTAATGTGGAACCGAGACTTGTAGTTGGTTTTTGATTTGTGATTTTTCCGACAACAAATCATCCATGGGTCGAGGTAAGTGCTTGAGCTTGTTTATTCTTTGGTTTGGGCTTTGATTTTGAATGGGCAGTAGTTATTGGTGGTCTCAGTAATGGAGGCTGTAGTGGTGGTGTCTCGGTTTGTTGATGATGGGAGTCCGATTTTAGGTTTTGGCATAGGCAGTGTGAATTGCGTGAATTTGGCAACATCGCTTTGGTCAACGAATTAGTCCGGTGGTGGAGATCATGTTGTGTCTGTAAAGTCGTGGCTGCCATTTTGGTTCGTGGAGGTGAGGCTTGGTGGTCGACAGAATAGTGTTGGCTTTGGAAATTGGCTCGGCTATAGATATCACTATGGTGTTGGTATGAAGTTGAAGGTCGAAACAGAGATTTCTTCTTACCCAGATTCTTGCAGTGTGCTCGTGAGGGAAGGAAGGGAGAAAAGAAGATGATATATACATTGCTGGAATTGAAAAATCTGTAACTTACACATTGACTACCTGGACGTTTTTGGAGAGGAAAATGGTTAAGGAAATTTGTAACTTTGGAATTGATAATTGTTGGGAGTTACATTGGCTGAGAAATGATTTGGGTATTGATTGAGAAAATTCAATAATAATAATAATAATAATAATAATAATAATAATAATAATAAAATCAGAAATTTGAATATTTGATTAAAATAAATATTTGGGTTTAAAATGAGATAATGATTTTGGACAAATTTTGAAATCGCAAATTGGACTTAAAATTATGAATTTCAATTTATTTCTTAAAATATTAAAATAACTAATAGGGCACGAGAGCGCTAATTTTGAAAATAATGATCATTTAAAATTGGAGAGTCATAACAACAAGTTCGTTAAAATTAACTCTTAAATCTGAAAATTTCTCGATCGCTACGGTACGAAACCAAGAAATAGGCATTGCAATAACATTGCACCTTGGAATGTTGGACACCTTTCATTATTTAACCAGTTTCTTTTGTACAATTTCAAGTTTTGAATGAAAAATTAATTGCTGAATTATTTGTGAAACTACCCATTTAATTGGAATTTCACCCGATTAATTCAATTCCAATTAATGAGTAGGCAGCCTCTTGGTTATATATATGTTTTCAACAAAAGGGAAAATATAGAATTTTTGCTCTCTCCTTCATAGCTTCATTTTGATTTTTTCTTCCTTTTCTGCCAATTTTGTACTTTGAGAGATAGAGTATAATCACAATTAGTTCACTAGGTGGTTAACATAGTACAATATGAATGGACAACCGATCATATCCTGAGAAATGAATACCGATTAAAATCTCTTGTACTCCAGTGAGACGACGAATTCGATTTAAGGAAATTGTGTTATCACGGGCTTTTGATTTTGATTTCATATTCTCTAATTTTGGTTTGATTCTCTAATATTCCCCCACAAGCTTAAATCGAATTTCGTTTTGAGAATCTTAAAGAATTTGTTCTTTTTTGGTAATCAATAGTCTTTTTTATAAAAAAAAAAAAAAAAAAAAAAAAATCATCAAGTTTGCTTAGTCTTTTTTAAAACAATCAGGTTTGCTTACTGTTTGCATAGATTTGACATATGTTTGCTGGTTACCGTTTACACAAATTTAGCAGTAAGGTTGAATACCTATTGAGAGGGAAAAAAAAGTTCTTTGAAAACTACTTAAACTACCTATCTCACTAGCATATACTAACCTAAACTATATGTAATTAATTCGAAAATTTAATATATTTTACTGTAAAACTTAAATAATATAAAACTATGAACATGTAGTGAATGCACAAGCTTAGACACTTGATCTGTAAGGTCCCAAATATTTTCATAAAACAAAAATTTATTTTCTTTATATGCTATTACACATGCTTTGAAGGTTAGGGATTAAGGTGGTAAATATACTAATTTTAAATTTATCTCATCAATTATTTAAGTTTTTATAGTACATTGATAAATATGTCAATATTGGGCTTGTTAGATAACTCGTAATTAATCATGTATGTTATGCTCGAGAAAAAGTTGTTTCGGATTAACGAAGCCTGATTTATTGAAGTTTAAAGGAGTTGTAAGTATTTAGTTTTAGTTTTATATAAATTATATAGTCTTAATGAAGTGTGCACGTGTGATGTGTTTAGATGGGTTTGCTTTTTTTGGTCATTTTAAAATAAGATGGTGTGTGTATATTTGTATATATATATGGATATATATCCAATTGATTTGTATACCGTCATATATGGATTGCCACAAATTCCTTAATTTTGGGCCTAATTATTTCAACCTATTGGGACTCTTGTTCGGCTATTTAAGTCCAGTCATATTAGGTTTAAGAGTCAGACAAATATATAGTTTTACTTTTCTTTTTTTTACATCACTGCTGTGACTAAAAAAAAAATTCTGCACGGTTCATGATAATTTCCTCTGCACTTAAATATTTTGAAAGGAATTGCTTGTCATAATCATCACCACATCACGTTTAAAGGTAGGATAACGAGGTGCAGTTGTTCTTGTCCCGTTTAAATTATTTTTTCATGTTGTTAATGTATAATGCTTATGAAAGTATATGATATGATATGATATAATGTTTATGGCCATCCGGAACCAAAGATATGATATGATTGAGCTCTTATCGATTTTCTAAAGATATGATGACGGTATGATATTCTTGGCACATGCGTTTGATATTTTATTCGGGATAGCACCATAATTTTCGTGTCTTGCTGAGTTTTCCATATACTCACTCATATTATTTTACAGATTAGAACGGGTCGTTGATTGGAGGTTGATGCAGTGGTGTCGAGATGCCAGGATCTATGGATTTCAATAAATAAATTCCGGCGCAACATGATCGAACAATTTATTTTTTTAGCATTATTTACATTTATTTATATCATGAATCTTGTTATTTAAGATTTGGAAACGTATTTTATTTAGATATGTTTATTTAAATTGCTCGCCACTTGCATGTTCACAACAGTAATTAATATTTTGGGCTTTCTTTTTACTTTTATGGTGCAAATCAACTACAATCTGTTATGTTATTTTAATTACGCGATATACATGGACTCTCAGTTAATCATGTTCAACTTAGTATTGGTTGCATGTTCTTTGTTGTTTTTTTTTAGTTTTGGCATGAATTATATATTTTTTAGTTGACAAACCTTCTTATCCTAGTCCTAGTAATAAGTGGGTAACGTTCATAATAAAATTCTCGTGAATTGTATATTTGAGTAAATCGACTCTTGCATTATATTGTGTTTTCACATAAAAATGATCTTTAAAATTTTTAAAAAAACCCTAGAAGATTTGTATTTTCAGTTATTTGAATTTATGTTAACTGGTTGGATTTATGTTAGCTGGGTTTGACATGAAAGTGGTCATTATTTGTACTAAAATATTTAAAAAGATGACAATGTCAATCATTTGATCTTCTCAAATTTTAGTCGAACGAGATTTTAATAGTTGATGTAAAATTGTTGAGAAAAATATATAATTTTTATTTTTTTTATATAAACAAAGCTTGATAACAGTTCAAGTTTTATTAGAATTCGGGGTTACATGATCAAATATAAAGCATACAATCACATTATGTCTGCAGCATGACTTGGTAGATCATCATCAACAAGCAAATGCTTATTAACTCAAATTCACCTATATTCTATAGGAAAATATGGGAGAAAATATATGAGCTTGTAACTCATGGAATTTTCAAAATAAGTATAATTTTCTCATAAATATATATTTACTAGAAAATTTTATTTATTCTATTATAATTTTGAGATTTCTAAATTTTGATAATTACTTTTAAGACTGAACCATGCAGAAATCGTAAAATCCTTTATTCTTTATTCGGAATGAGCATACTTAAAGAATAAGGAATATATGTAATCTGATATCTTGAAAAATCAAAATTATTCTTTAAATTGAATAAATTGAATTCCATCATCTAAAATCTGATAAACAATATATAAGAAGCTGCTCACCGGAAAGGTACCCAATAACATCGTCTGCTAAAGATGAAATCTGTATCTAGTCATATGCGCGTAAATTGCTGAGCATCTCCGTACTCAGTCCAAAGCCCCTTTGGATAAAAAAGTGGGTCCCAAAGACCTCATGTATATGCACTCTTACACACGGCCCAAAGCTCATCTGTGCATAAGAGCGGATCTTAATAAACTTATAATCAACTATATAGAGGTCCGTCGAGTGAAAATATTAATCGATCCATTCTTAAGAAGCTAAATGGTGTCAAGTTAGAGAAATGAGCTCTTATTATTAATTTTCAGGAATCAAATAAAAAACTAGAAAATCTAGATGTTGAGAATGTGTCTCTTGTAGAGAAGAATAAGACTTTAGAGGACGATCTTGAGAAAATCAAAGAGCAACTACATAGTTTCTCTATCGGATCTAAGAAACTTGACAATTTCCTAGGTGTTAATAAACCCACCCGAAATAGAAGAGGCTTAGTTTATAGAGAATCTAGTACACAAAATATGCCCACAACTACTTTTTCCCCACTTCTATCAAGCATGTAATGTTAGGAACCATTGAACCGAAGAAAGAGAAGAATGTATGACAAACCCTTTATAATCAAATTGGGTCCTAGGGTCCAAAACATTAAACCTAGATTTCCTCATAGGTTCATTCCTACTTGCTCAGGACATCACTTCTCATGTTAGAGATCTGACTAATCAAGTCAATCATTTGACTAAATTAGCGACTTATTTTACTAAGTTACGTCTTCTTCTAGGAAGATTTGGATAAAAAAGAGTAAACTTTATGATCAAAATGATGTATTAAATTGTCATATAGATCATGTTGCTCTTAAATTTAAGAGCATTTGTGTACCGCATTGAGTAGGTCTTAATGTGCATTCATGTGCATTATTCATGATACTTATACATACATACATACATACTTGCACTTAAATTTTTTTTTATTAATTTTGCATTCTTTGATGTGATTTTGCTATTTATGTCATATTTAAAAATCTATTAATAATAAAAGAGGATTTTTTATGTGCATTGTTTTTTGCATCATGTACCTATATACATTATTGTTCCCCTCGTGCCTATCTATATGACTATATTTCTTGATTTCTCCTTTGTTATTTGTATCAAAATGGGGAGATTCAATACTTAGAGGGATTATGTGTTCGTTTTGATTTTCTTTATCTTTATATACAAAATAAAAGAAGGATAGCATCATATTTCCCCCCCCCCCCCCTTTTCTTTTTTTTTTTTCCTGCTTTCCTTAGGGACCGTTCTCTTTGTATTTCGATTTTCAATTTTGAGTTTTGGATTTTATTTTGAATTTTGGTTGTTTATTTTGGAATTGTTGAAAATATGTTCTCTTTGTGATTTTGGAAAACTATTTTCAAAAATAGAAAACTGAAAATGCGTTTACTTTGTAATTTTCTGATATATTTATTTTGTGATATTTTATATGTAAAAAATGGTTGATTTGTTAAATTACATTAATTTTAATGTCAATAAATCAGTTAGTTCTCTATGTCAATAAATTCATCATTAATATTGTTTCAACTAAACAAAAATTCAACTTCATACCAACAAAATATTAACATGAATCTATATGTAATGACAAAATAATATAAGAACTTCAAGTGAAGGAAGTGTCTCACATTTACAAAAAAAAGATTTAAAAAAAAAATAATCTTAACATGGATCTATATATAATGGCAAAATAATATAAAAATTTCAAATGAAGGAAGTATCTTAGGAAAAAATATATATATATAAAATCTTAACATGGATCTATATGGCAAAATAACATAAGAATTTCAAGTGAAGGAAGTGTCTCACATTTACTAAAAAAAAAAAATCTTAACATGGATCTATATATAATGGCAAAATAATATAAGAACTTCAAGTGAAGGAAGTGTCTCACATTTACCAAAAAAAAAAAAAAATTACCCAAAAAAAAAAAAAAAAAATCTTAACATAGATCTATATATAATGACAAAATAATATAAGAACTTCAAAGTGAGGAAGTGTCTCCAAAAAAAAAAAAAAAATTACAAAAAAAAAAAAAAAAAAAAATTAAAGTCCAAAACGCGCGTTTTGAACTTTTTAACACAAAATATCCAAAACACAATAAACTCGTTTTTAGTTTTGATAATGGGCAAAGTAAACGCATTTTCGATATTTTCAAAATTCGAAAACTCAAAACGGGCTGAAAACTGCAATGAGAACAGGGCCTTATCGGACTGTTCAGCAACTGAGTTTTTTTTTCAGCCGTCATTTATTTCGTTTTTCGGGGTGAGATTTGTGATTAAAAATTAGAAAGAGAAAATGTATGTGATTAAAAAGTAGTTTGGAAAATTGTGTTGTTTATGTAGTGTAGTGACGTTTAACTGTGGGAAAACATCAGTAACTAGTTCAAAAGGGTTCAAACGTGTGTGTTCGGTACTTCAGTTAGAATTTAAGGGCCTGTTTGACAGCCGGTCGCATAGAATTTAAATTATTTGGTTGAATTATTTATGTTTTCTAGTATGATGTGAGGTAAAAAAATCGGAGAGAGAAAATGTGTGGTTAAAAAGTTGTATGAAAATTGTGTAAATTATTGTTATTTTTAAATCAAGTATCCGAAAAAAATGCTAAAATGTAAATTATAATGGGCACAATTTTTCATACTACTTTTTGACCACATATATTTTCTCCCTAATTTTTAAATGTCTTACCAAGAAAATCCAAATCATACACATTGTGCGTGTTTGGTATTGTTTAAAAAGAGTTTTTGATGAGATTCGAAGCGCGGAAGAAATGTCGGAAAGTTCCGAACCCAGGTTGTGGATGGACGGTGGAATCATGACCCGATATTCACGACGCGATGGCTCGATAATGCAGAATAAAGAACCACGACTTTCGAAACGCCACAAGGATTTGTCCAATCTCCCTGATAAGTTTCTGGTTTTGAACGCCACAAATATTCTCGCGAATATTTGATAAGTTCGGGATGAACGCCACAAGATGATAATCTTGATAAGTTCTATGAAATATATGAAATCCACCTATAAAATTATTGAATCACTCAATAAACTGTTTTTATCAAAATCAAATCTCAATTACAATGAATGGAAAAAGTGTATAAATAAGCAAAATAAAACCCTACTCACTAATGGACTCAAAATAGAGTTCTAACTAACCTAAAACAGCTAAAACTGGAAAAGGAATAAAAATAAACAAGATCCTGGGAAATCTAATCCGCTTCTCGGTTACGGCCATAAATACCAAAATTGATCCTTTTTGCCTCTTTTTGCTCCAATTTGGCTTGAATTGTAGATTTTTCCGTCAAACCTGCTATGACTCCGATTGTAGAGGGTCCGGAACACATCATACCCTCCTTCTTTAGGATGATTCGTCCCGAATCATAGCTTTGTTCCTGTTGTCTCACTTCACCTCCTGGATCAAACGGAAAATTATTGCTTCCATGCCAGTGGAATGACCAATAGTATCCTGTAACTTGGGTTACATGAATGGATTGAAGCACGAGCTTGAATTGCCATGATTGGTGTGACTCAAGCTCCCAAGTGTAAGAAACCTTTTGAACCATGAGGTCCTTCTCTTCACTTCGTTCTCATTTTGCAACTTCTTGCTCACCTCCCTCTATCTCTTTTCTCTCAAGTTCGGTTACTTTCTGTAACTCAAAATTTTCTAGCTCATCCACCTCTTCAAATTTTTTTCTTTCAAATTCAACCACATCTTCTACCCCCATATTCGTATTACATGTTCACACACTACCTCATCACTATCCAAATGTGGATCTACTAATTCAAAACCCAAATTTTGAACTTCTACCCCAACTTCTAATTCATTCCCCTCATTATCAACAATTTCATTCTTAATCATTTCCTCGCTACCCAACTCCATCTTCTCCTCATCAAATTTTGGAGTTTGTTTATTTGTTTTTAATTTCAACTCTCCCTCCTTCTTATCAATATCCTTATCCCCACAATGCCTCCTATTACACCACTTTTCACTCTCCTTCCTTACCCTCCGTGAATCTTCTAGTGCTTCCTCTAATGTCAACCCATATAGTGCGCATGTTTTCCCTTTCTTAAGGAATTTGTATATGTGCATACTTTTATTATAAACAGCCTCCCTTCTACGCCTCCAAGGTTTTCCCAATAAAATATGATAAGATTTCAATGGCACTACATCACACCATACATCCTCACTATACATTCTCTAGGTAATAGACACTAGAACTTGTTTGATTACTTTGAAATTCCCAAACTCTCTCATCCACGTCATCCTATAAGGTTTATAGTTTGGTTTTAGGGGCAATCATAATTTTTCAACCACGGTGCTACTAACGAAATTATTAGTAAAACACTTTCCATCAATAGCCAAACTGCACCCCTTATGATCCACATAACATCTAGTTTGGAATAAAAAGCTCGAATCATAATCCATTCCTTATGTAGCGTTAAAAAAAATTCAAGAATGAAGAGGATTTAGACATCAAATAGAAAAAATGACTTTTATTGACTTGGAAGGAAATGAATACCAAGAATTTTAAAGAAACTCAAGAAAGTGGTTCTTGAATTTTGGAATGATTTTATTTATTTATTTATTTATTTATTTTTTTTGAATAATGAATTTTCGGAATTAAATAATAATAAAAAAATAAATTTTTTTTAAATAAATCCGAAAATTCGATACGAACACAACAAAACAAACGGGACAGAATTTTGATAAGAATTGAACAAAATAAACACTTTTGAATTTTTGTTGAATTTTTATATGGATCAAACTGGAAAAATTTACTGGCACGAAGAACACTCAAGAAAAGAAAGACTCAACAACAAGATATGAATAATTCTTATGACAGACTCGATGATAAACATAAGAATTAAACTGGATAGAAAAACCTGAATTCAGAGTCCAGCTCTGATACCAGATGATGAAATTCGAAGCACGGAAGAAATGCCGGAAAGTCCCAAACCCAGGTTGTGGATGGACGGTGGAATCATGACCCGATATTCACGACACGATAGCTCGACGATGCGGAATAAAGTACCACGATTTTCGAAACACCACAAGGATATCTCCCTGATAAGTTTCTGGTTTTGAACGCCACAAATATTCTCGCGAATATTTGATAAGTTCGGGATGAACGTCACAAGATGATAATCTTGATAAGTTCTATGAAATATAGGAAATCCACCTATAAAATTATTGAATCACTCAATAAACTGTTTTTATCAAAATCAAATCTCAATTACAATGAATGGAAAAAGCGTATAAATAAGCAAAATAAAACCCTAGTCACAAATGGACTCAAAATAGAGTTCTAACTAACATAAAACATCTAAAACTGGAAAAGGAATAAAAATAAACAATATCCTGTGAAATCTAATCCGCTCCTCGGTTACGGCCGTAAATACCAAAGTTGATCCTTTTTGCCTCTTTTTGCTCCAATTTGGCTTGAATTGTAGATTTTTTTGTCAAACCTTCTATGACTCCGATTGTCGAGGGTCCGGAACACATCAGTTTTTTAAATGAATAGTGATTTTTAGGAGAATAGATGATTGAGATTTTGTTAAAAAGTCAAATATTGTGGACTTGACTTTTAATTGATGGTTTAGATTGAGTACTATAGAAAAAAGAGAATATTTTAAAGAGAAACAAATAAGGGATAATTCAAATTCTATTTATTTGATCTGTGAAATGGAGTTGTAGTTCATTAAATTCATTAATCGGTTAAAAAGGTTCAACCTTTAGTTGTCTATAAATACCAGCATATATTGATAAAGAATTGATCATTTAGGCTACGTTTGATAATGATGGTTTAATTTGGGTGTAAAGAAAATGAATTTCAATGAATTAAATTCCTGGAAATTGGAAGTTTTATGTGGTTGTTTGGTTTAATTTTCTAAGTGAAAAAAGTAGGAAATTTTTCAACTTTTGTTGTTTGATTGACATTATTTTTCATGAAAAATAAAACAAAATTTAACTATTTTAATAAAGAAAAGTATTTTTTATTTTTCACACATTTACACTTAATAATAATAATGTTAATTTTTGAAAAAAAAATCAATTTACAACAACAAAAATGATCAAACATGACGAAATTGATAAAATATTTTCCATGGAAATAAAACCTCCTATCATGGTTGGAAAATGAATTCTTTCAAAACAAGGAATTGACGATGATGTGACGCATGCCAAGAAAATGAATTCCATAAAAAATTTTACATATCGAATAAGCCAAAAGTGAGAATTGAAAGAAGTCTGTTCACCTGATATCTCGCGATGCGAGATATCCCCGCAAGTGCACGGGTCGTGAGAAGTAATAAAGTGGACCTAAGAGTCCGGATTATCGTCCCACGGAGACTGCTATTAATTACCGAAATGTGTTAGTTCTAAACCTTATTTGAATTAACAAAATAATTTGATGTTTGAAATTTAAAACAAAAGAATTAAATTAAAGAATTTAAAATTGGAGAATTTGTTTTGTTTTTAAAAACGATTGTAAAATAGTTGGGATTTACGATTTCACCTACCCAATTAAATTAACTCCAATTCCATGTTTTATTTCCTAATTATGTACTCGGTCGAATTCACTAATTTATATTGAAATTCCGCTCTCGAGTTTAAATCAATTCTACCTACATAAGTCAACCATGTATCTCTACAGCAGGTCTGAATATTCCTTATCTAGATGCAATAAATACAAGAATTCACACACGACCGCAATAATAACAAGAGTATATCTCTATCTCTCGTTCAATTATCGAATTTATTACCATGTTCTAAATTATTAACTCACCTCTCGGATTATGGAAATAATTCAATATATCATGAACTGGTGATCAAGCAATTCAAGCATTAAGAATAATAATAAATCAATACATGCAACTAAACATTAAAATAACGGAATTTGGAATTAAAATAATATAACTAGGCTACATCGTTCATCCCAACATAGAATTTAGTTACACATCATCAATAAAGAACAATAACAATAAAAATTAACGTTCATTAAAAATAATATAAAGAATGGAAATCTTGCACCAAGTTTTGATTCTTCAATTATCTTCAATTCACGCCCCTTTGCGATGCTTGATTCCCCAAGAATTTGATGTTGATTTATCGATTGTGGCTCGTTCTTTGGAGAGGCAAAGGTTCTGATTTTCGTGCAAAGAGATTGTATTTATAGTTGGTGAAGAGATCAAGTTGAAGAAGGAAAGAAATTCATCAAATCCGCGCGCGAGTCTTTTTTGATATCTGCACAGCTTTCAGTATTTCGACCATATCTTTCTCTTTCCTTATCCGATTACAATGATTCAAATTTCGTTAGAAAGATAACTTAAAGGGTTACAATTCTTCTTGAAATAGAGTTTTCCTAATTAGAACGTTTACTGCCCCAGAATTTGGTCTCAAAGTCCGACTAGAATTCTGTCCAGAATCTTCTAGGATTGGAATCAATTTTATGGTAATATTCTTATCATATTCCATTCCTTTTTGACTTATACTTGCATCCAATTAACTCCTAAAAATCCTCAAAATATCTTCTTATTATCCAAATCAATCATTGGATATTTGCAAGTTGGTACCTCATGTTTAATTTGCTTTTCAGTCCTTCAACTTCCAGTTGCAACAATATAGTCCCCATACTTTGGAATCTTCTCAATTCGCTCGTTCCAACTCTCAATTCCTTCAACTGGGTCCTTCAACCTCTAATTTGTTTACTTCGCCACATTGCATCTTTCCGGTTGACGTCACAAACTTATCAATTGCTCATTTTAGCTCCAATTAACATCCAATTATGCATTTTTCTCATCAATTACTTCATTCTTCATCTTTTGAGATATTTTCTGCAAAGTAAACAAATAAACACAAATTAAATAGCATATATTCTAAAACGATAATAATTTATTCTAATTTAGACGTACAAATAAGTGTATAAAATACACTTATCAAAGTCCGAATAAAATATATGTAAGTAATACATTAAAATATAAACTCAATCAAAGGTTAAAATATATTATGTTAGAAATTAACTAAAAGTTTGGTTTTTTTTTTTTTTTTTTTTTACATCGTCATTAAAATTTTCTTTTGAATGTGTCATATACCATGACTATTAAAAAAAGTTAGGGACAACTACTATCACACACACACACACACACACACACACACAAACATATATATTTTATGAAATATAAAATGATATTATAAAATGTGTTAAAAATGTTTAAATAACTCGGAAATATTTTTGTCTAAAATAGCTTAAACCACGATATACCATAGTGAGACCCATTATTTCAAAATAATTTGATTTGTAATAGTAAATTTTTGGTGAATATGTGGTAATAGTATGAAATTTTTTGAGTTTACGTGTATATCATATTGCGCCTATTTAATTCTCATTATTTGGTGAAAATAGTTTTGAATAGAGATTGATAGGATATTGTGTGGTTGAAAATGAGAGAAAAAATTTAGGTTTATGTGTAGCTATATCAGTATTAAAATTGAAAAGTATAGAGAGAAAATATTGTTATTTGTATATTTTGATTATAATTACGAGATGCAAATAACAGCCATTTATTATTTAAATATATGTAAAAATTGACTTTTACTGTTCAAATAAGCCATTATTATTTGAATTAGTAATATTCTTTGTAAATTTTTTATAGTTATAATAATTTAATATTATTTTTTATATTTAATACCGTGCATCACACGGGTGATATATATTTAATACCGCGCATCACACGGGTGATAGAACTAGTTTGACTTATTATTTGACATTTTATTTCTAGCAAATCTATCTACAGTATTTTAATATTATACTTTTGGTTGGTTTTTTTTACATAATGTAATATCTCAATTTTAATATTGTAGTTGATGTTTATGAATCTATCTCATTAGCTTTCATGTGGTATCACTTGCCTTTACACTTGGTATTTTGTGAGTTGATGTGTAGGATACAAGTTGACAAGCAATTGAGATGCAATATTGGTCTTTGTATCATAGATGTTAGTGTTGGTATTTTGTAATCATTTTATTAATATTGTTTTTTGTCACGAAGTGTAAAAGGGAGATTGTTAGGTTTTTATATAATTGAGATTGTCTGAATAAAAGTACTTGTTTATAAAGTTAAAATTAGAATCAAAGTATTGTAGTTGAATTAGTTGAGTATTTGAGCTCAAAAAGATCAAAAAAGTGTTTAAGTAGATTTGAAATGTAACTAGAAGTCAAAGGAGAATAAAACACCCACAAGGATTATGATTAGATTTTCGATCATAGGTTGAGACCTAGCCTTTGTTTGATTTTCATTAAAATTTTCTCATTTTTCTACAGTATTCAATTTTAATCATTCATTAAAAGTCAAACTTACAATATTTGACTTTTCAACCAAATCTCAACCATCAATTCTCCTAAAAATCACCATTCATTTGAAAAAAAACTTATTTTAACTAGAATCAAACACACTCCTAGTTTTTATATAGAAAATATTTGATTTTGGAAGTTTCTATTCCAAAAGATTGTAGCCCTTTGAGACATCTTCCCAATGCACTTTGAATCACTACAAGCGAACATCGAGAGGGAAATTTATAACCAGAATACGGATGAGTGCGTGTTGGACGTAGGATTACCGCTCGAGCCATTTTAGCAGATCAGGGGAGCTTAGATTTAGCTCGACGGGCGTTCGAACGATCTTTTCATTTGAAGAATACATATTTCGAGACTTTCAAACTTTTACAATCACATATGATCTCAAATATTTCATATAATATAGTAATTTATTAAGTTTAATTAAATTACTTTAATATTTCTTGGACGTAATGTTGTCTTTATCTTCTATATATTGTAATAATGTTTGTTGCTTATCTTCTATGATAATGATCAAGAAATATTGTGATAATTATATTCTTGGTCTAGAATTCTATCACTTATCACTCTTGATAAGGATTCAAGATTTAAGAATATATTGATTGGCCGAAAATCTTGATGCCGAGTATCTTGATGATTTATTCCTTGATATCCAAGTTTATCATTGGCCGAGTATATCTTGTGATTAGGCCGAATATCTTGATGATTTGATTCTTGGTATTTAAGGTTATCTCTTATGGTAAGATCTCTTACTTGATATGGCCAAGTATATTCAAACTTATCCTTAGTTAAGGTAAGATCTTGTTGTTATGGCCGAGTATCTTGACTCTTGGTAAGTCAAGTTTATCACTTCATTTGGTAAGATCTTTTATTCGATAATCAATTGAGAATATCTTACCTTATCGTCACTTATGGTAAAGATTTATGATTATCTTACCATTATTCCTAATTATCGTATGCTTGATTGTCTTGCAAGAAATCAAGATTGATTGCAACAAGGATTCTTGATGGTCAAGTAATCCAATTGTATTTAAATTAGAGAAAATGGGACGTTTTCTCTAAGAAGTCAGAGAAGCTAAAATTTGTGTGGTACAAAATACATAAACGGTTTCTTCATTGTGTGACTTCTCGATGTGCATGAATAATCTAGAGATATAGAGCTTATTCTTTCATGCCAAAAATAGATTTGTAAATCGTGTTTCTTCGGGAGGAGTTTATCAATCACTGAGAGAAGAAAAGTCCGTCAGCCTGAAGATCAAACGGGAAGTTTGGATCGAGATCGAACGGGAGTTCGTGTTGCTGAAGATTGTTGCAGTTTCAAATAAAGCTACTGAAGAGCGGTGAGAAACCAGTTAATATTACATGCCATAGAAGGACCAAGGAATGATTTATTTCTTCGGTGTTTGATAATTCTATGAGTAGATTTATCTTGTAGTTTAGATTGATCTATGTAAAACCTTTTCTTATATAGTGACTAATTTTTGTCCGCAGGGTGAGGGCATGTGGGTTTTCCCTGTTAAGATTTTTCCCACGTTAAGCTCAAATATTGTGTTCGTGTCTGCTTTACAATTCTGCATTATTTAGTTAATATGTTCACGAATTAATATCCAGACGAATCTGGGTCACCAGGATTCATCTGGATCTGTGTTAAAATAGAACTTCACGTTTTCTGTCTAGATAAATTTCTGAAAGTCAGTTTCATTCTATTTATAACAAGACTTCACATACGACTTTTTATACTTTACTGTTCTGACAAAACTACGATAGTCAGATTCATCTAACTAATAACAGTATTGAAAAAGAAAAGATTAATCTGTGACAGTCTGTTCATTTAAATATTAAATTTAGAAAACTTTAAATTTTCACCCCACCTAGATCAAATGGAAAAAAAATTCCTCAATTGCGCATGATCAACCAATAATATGCTGTCATTTGGGATACTTGGATGGATTGAAGCAGAAACTCCTGTGGGCATTGGTGGTGTTGCCCAAACTTCCAAGTGTAATTAACCTGCAAGAAAGAATTAAATAAAATGGGGAGGAAAATGTTAGTTTCATGAGGTACAAGGTATGGATATTTGTATTTATGAATCATCATCGCCAACTCCTCTTTGGGAACCACGAGGCCCTTCTCTTCACCCCGTTCTTCCTTTGCAACTTCTTGTTCTCCCCCTCTATTTCTCTTCTCTCAAGCTTGGTTACTTTTTCTAACTCCAGATTTTCTAGCCCAACCACCTCTTCTAAATTCCTAAGCTCAACAAACTCTCCTAAGTTTTCATGCCCAACCACGTCTTTTTTGAATTCCACATTTTATCACCATGTTCATACACTACCTCATTACTACCCAAATGTGGATCTTCCACTTCAAGGTTCAAATTTTGAACTTCCACCCCAACTTCCAACTCACCCTCCTTCTTTTCAACATTCTTATCCCGAGGCTCTAACTGTGAATCCACTATATTCTCACCTTCATTCCCCTTTTGCAATTTAGCTTCAACCTCCCTTTCACTCTCCCTCTTTTATAACTTAGCTTATTTTCTAGCCTTCCGTTCATACATCATCATTTCCTCATAAATTTCTGCTCGAATCTTCAAAAGCGCCATCGCATTAATCTCTTCTTCTCAATCAACTCCAATCCCAACCCTAGGTTTATGGTTATGCCTATATTCCCTTTCAAGTCGTTGAGCAAGTTCTGCACTATGCATATCCATTGAGTTCTTAACCTTCCCCAACTTTGCATCCAATTTCGTTTCCATTTTTGCAGCTAACTCCTCAAACCGTTTCTTCATCATGACAAGCAGAGAAGATTGATGGTTATCTTTCATAGATCATGAATTTTCTAGAAATTTAGACATTTGAAATGGAATTGAATAATTTAACACAAGGATTAGAATTGATTTTAATTTTGACTTGGAAGTCAAGGAAACTCAAGAAAGTGGTTCTGGAATTTTGGGACTACTCTTTTTTTTTTCTTTTGACTAATGAATTTTCGAATTTAAATAAATAAATAATTTTTTTTAATAAAAATCCGAAAATTCGATATGAACGCAACAAAACAAAAGGAACAGGATTTGGATAAGAATCGAATAAAATAAACACTTTTGAAATTTTGTTGGATTTTTATATGGGTCAAACTGGAAAAACTATGTGTGACGACCCGAATTCTCGACCATTCGAGTGCCACTAAAAGTGACTCATATCATATTATCGAGACTTAAATAGAAATGTAAAATTATTCAAAAGAATAATTAGAATCCCATAATTTTATTTGTGAATAAAAATAGAACATAATTTTCTTACATAAAGTTCAACATAATTATCTCATCAATCTTAACCACTTTTGCCACTTCCATGTTGACCGCCTCGAACCTTCAATTATCTGAAAATGGTAAATATCGTGGAGTGAGATTTATAAAATCTCAGTAAGTATACCAAGCATAAATTTTCTTTTGAAAGCATATGGATCATTTTCATCATAACATAGGATATGATCGAAATACTCATAAACATAGGGAGACACAAGAATTTTACCGAACTTAAATGGCAAGAATTCTTATGTGTAGCGCTACTAAACTCCGGTCCCCTTAGCATAATCATAAACATATCATATGGAACCCATAACAATCTTGTGAGATTGATTTCATAGCAATGATCCAAACATTTTCATAAAAACATAAGATATACTTACTTTTCATAAAAACATAAGGTGTATTTACCTTTCATAAAAACATACTTACTTTTCATAAAAACATAAGATATATTTACTTGTCATAAAAACATACTTACTTTTCATAAAAACATAAGGTGTATTTACCTTTCATAAAAACATACTTACTTTTCATAAAAACATAAGATATACTTACTTGTCATAAAAACATACTTACTTTTCATAAAAACATAAGGTGTATTTACCTTTCATAAAAACATACTTACTTTTCATAAAAACATAAGATATACTTACTTGTCATAAAAACATACTTACTTTTCATAAAAACATAAGGTGTATTTACCTTTCATAAAAACATACTTACTTTTCATAAAAACATAAGATATACTTACCTTTTAAAAGATTAAAATGAAGTGTAGTAGTAAATGGACCAAAACTTTCTTGACCACCTTGAATTTCTCTTACTTGTGGATTTTGTCAAGAGATTGGAAATAAGTGTATATGTGTAGAGTTGTGTGTAAAAGAGATGGGTTTAAATAGATGTATAAAGTTGGCATATTGTAAACATAATCATTCAATTTTATTAATTTTAACACATCCTTTTCTTAAAGTAAAGCACCATTCATATACTTTTCCATATTTATACAAATATTATGCTCTTCATGATTACATATAATGGAGTCTTATCAACCATTCATATACTTTTCCATATTTATACAAATATTATGCTCTTCATGATTACATATAATGGAGTCTTATCAACCATTCATATACTTTTCCATATTTATACAAATATTATGCTCTTCATGATTACATATAATGGAATCTTATCAACCATTCATATACTTTTCCATATTTATACAAATATTATGCTCTTCATGATTACATATAATGGAGTCTATAATTCATTCATATACTTTTCCATATTTATACAAATATTATGCTCTTCATGATTACATATAATGGAGTATATAATTCATTCATATACTTTTCCATATTTATACAAATATTATGCTCTTCATGATTACATATAATGGAGTATATAATTCATTCATATACTTTTCCATATTTATTAAATTAAGATTCTCATAATTATTATATATAATGGAACCTCTCATGCTTGCATATATTTTCTTAATTTCAATAATAAAAATAATTTTTGTATAAATAAATATTGGGATAACATTGAATTAAGTACTTGGACTTAATATACTTTAAATCAAGAGAATGGAGATATTTTTAGAAATTTGGAATTTAATTTAAAATCGAACGATCTTGATTATTTCTTGACTTGGCTATACGAATACGTCGTGGCGTTAACTTAATAAAAATGGGTGAAATAGTAGCGACACGATTTTCTATTAAAATAATTATTAATCGTGTAAAAATTCTTGGTCACTACAAACTTACCCCCTTAAAATAATTTCGTCCTCGAAATTAAACTTACTTGATCTTATGATTTCTGAACACTTAATCAGAATCTCTTCTTCTTCTTCTTATGTAGCATCATCGCTACCATATTTAACCCAACCATATTTAACCCACTGGACTTTGACTAAATGCATCAATTTGTTTTCTTAAGACATGAACTTTTCTATCAATAATAGACATATGTCTACTCATAAATTCTTCTGAATCAAAATGAAAATTCCCAATCGTATGTGATATTTCATCATATCTTGTAGTACTCATGTAACCTGTCACTTATCATCGTATCATGTAACCTCAAATATTCGTATTAATATCTCTAAAATTTCAATAAATCTTTACTAACATATCATACCATAATAATTTGTCATTTCTTCTTATCACCAAATATCCCAAAATAATTAAAACGATTACCTGAATATTCTCTATGTAATATACCCAAACATGTTATTCACATATCAACATAATCATCAGTTTATCTTTCCAATATTTGTAACCCAAAATTTCTGCAAAATTCAATAAACAAATATCTCCCAAATAATTAAAATTCTTAACTCAAATATCATAACATTTCCCGTAAGGTATTCCTTTCACTTGCACAAACTTATTAATCCTGATTCAATACAGTCCTTATTTCACTTTCACGTATCCCCGTATTATTTCTATACCTTGATTATTATATCAAAATATCAGTACCCAAAATCCAAGAAAATATTCCATATCTCAAATCCCGTCATCATCAAATCTTCCTTTTATCAAGAAAGTAAACGGCGCATAACTCTTGTTCCCTCTTTTCCATTATTCTATTCCGCGCTTTCTTGCTGGAATCAATATCACGCGGATTTCCTCCGATCCTTAATGCTTTTAAATAGTTCATGCTGGGAAGAGGTTAGATCCATCAAAACATGGATATCATTCTTACAAACATTCGCAAGTATTATTCCAGTCTTCCAATGAATGATCTGAGGAAAATTTATCGAATAAGACTCGAAAGATTGAGGTTGCTGATGGCTCATGGTGTTTCAGAAGATGTTCGCTGGTTGATCGAAGCAAAGGTTCGACTATCTGGTGAATTACCTATGACATTTCCAAAGCACATGCCTGGTTTAGGCAAAAGCACCTTCGCAAAGAAACGAAGAGCAAAAAGGCTGAATGGTTGCTACAAATGTGCTCGTTGGAACTGTGATACTCGTTGCAAAACAGTAGGATATTCTTCTACTAATCGGGATGATAAAATCAAATTCATAAAGGGTGGACTGAGTAAGGAGTCTTTGGATGATATTCGACTGACTCTTGAGACGCACCCAAGTGGTTATGTGCAACGTGAACTTTTCTCCTTATACGCTCAGTTTAACGGGGACAAAAATCGTTATAGTCTCCAAAATATAATAGCAAAAGATCCTGTTTGCCAGTCTGTTTTACAAAATGAGGCTTCTGGCAGTTCATCAATGATATAAGGTAAATCTCTTGATACACATTTAAAATATTTTGCTGTTTTCTTTCACGCGTTTTGGAAATAAAATATATTTTCCTTTCTCGAGTTTTGATAAAGCTGGAAATAAATATATTTTCCTTTCTCGAGGTTTGATAAAGCTGGAAATAAATCACCGAAAGGTGATATCTTTGGTAAAACAGTCAAAAGTTGGCCGATTTTGTCAAAAGTAAATCTTTACTTTTTCAGAATCAATGAAAAACAGTAAGTTTTTCCGGCTTTAAATAGCCAAACATATTTCATAGTTCAGGCATCCCAAAATCACATCTTCTTCGTAAGTTTTCTCTTCTATACTATCAAAGATGGAAGCACCAAAACTTCGACAGATCAAAACTATTTGTGTATTTTGTGGATCAAAAGTGGGGAAAGGCTTCAGTTATCTAGAAGCGGCCGTAGATCTTGGAAAGAAACTGGGGGAAAAAGGTATCACTCTTGTGTATGGGGGTGGTAGCAGTGGTCTAATGGGTTGTGTTTCCCAATCTGCTCTTGCAGAGAAATCAAAAGTAATCGGTGTCATACCTGTCCCTTTGGTAGATGTTGCAGGAAAAACACGAGGGCATGAAGTTCAAACCTTATCCATCCATGAACGCATAACTTGTATGCTATATGGTTCTGATGTCTTTATAGCCCTGCCCGGAGGTTTTGGTACCTTAGAAGAAATCTTTAACATTACCTCGTGGGCTCAACTAGATCTCCATACTAAGCCTATTGGGCTTCTGAATGTTAACAATTTCTTTGATGGCTTGTTAACCTTTCTTGATTATGCTGTGGAACAGTGATTCATCTCTCCATTTTCCAGAAGACTCCTTATTTCTGCTCCTACTATTGATGAACTACTGGATAAGCTGCAGTCATATATCTCAATACAAGATCCAGCAGGGGTTAAGATAGATTGGTCGCAAGGAAGGGGAATCAAGCGAAAATGGAGTCCGGTTAATGTAAACTTAACTTTATGAATCTTAGAATAGGTGGGGGTAGAGTACGGAGTATTCTTACTCTCGAGACACCCCTCTAATTTCCTAGGATTTTCCTTAATGTTTAAATCTTGTGTGTACCTCAAAGGTTCCAGGTGGTAGATTACGGAGTATTCTTACTCTCGAAACACACCTTTTTGAAGGTTTCTTTATTTCCTCAAAAGGTCAGAGGTGGTAGGATACGGCTACTCCGGAAACACATCTCTCAATTTGAGGAATTTCCCATGTTGCTTTCTTTTGCTTTTGCGTGTTTTCATGTATTTCCTTTCTAGGGTGACTCTTGTGTGTTCTCCTTATGAGAAAATAATAATATCTCTGTTATCATCTACTAAATCTCGTTTGTGATGTAAATGAACTTGTATGTCTAACTTCAATTCTCTTAGTGATTGCATACCATACTATGCTCTTAACTCCAAACGATAAAATTCTAGGCAGAGTTTTCCTTTGAAATTTGGACTTATCCAAATCGTAAGCATATTTCATAACTCACAATAATAACTAATTGTACATTTGATCACAATTTCATCAAACTTCAATATCATCATAAATATTCCAGAAAATCAATTCATAATTCCTCAACATAGAAATTTCAAATCATAATTTCTAATATCACCATATCAAGTCCTTATTTCTCAATAATTAAGAGCCTAAACTTTAAATCTCCAACTTCATAATTCTTCTCATAAAAATCTCAATAAAATCATATCACTTATAATCTCAACATCTCATCATAACTTCATAAAACTGACTTTCTATTTCTCGTTTAATCTAAACGATGAATAATTCGAAAATATTATCTAGTCCTTTCTGTTGACTTCTCATACTTAGTGCCATGTCTAAAATCAATTATGCAAAGTCCATTTAGGGCTCATCATTTCTAAACTTGACGACAAAGATTATTTTGAAAATCATTCGTAAATCATATTTTTTTTTTTTTTTTTTTCAAAATTGAAACTTGAAGAGTGGTACCAATCATCATCCACAGTTTTTCCTTGCTTTTAAGCAAAGGTAGTGATAAAGGGATAAATTATTGAACTGAAAATTGAAACTTGAAGAGTGGTACCAATAATCATCCACAGTTTTTCCTTGCTTTTAAGCAAAGGTAGTGATAAAGGGATAAATTATTGAACCGAAAATTGAAACTTGAAGAGGAAGTACTAATAACCATCCACAGTTTTTCCCTTGTTTTTACACAAAGGTAGTGATAAAGGGATAAATTATTGTACAATTCATTATCAATTTTGTTTGTTTAATATATTATTCCATATATTTTGGGCCAAAGTTACAACCCAACTTAATTTCTAATTGAGTCAATCTTACTAAGCTTAATATGAACCAAAATTCATATCAATATCCTCTATGTCTCATGATTCTACATTAAAATGAATAAATTAAAATTTAGGCTTCTATCAATTCATATCATACTCAACATGTATATTTCACTTAAAGATTCATAACATATGAATATTTCATACTTAACATGTCTTAATAAAATCGTAAATGACTTGCAAAGCATATAACATACCTGGTTCGAGGAGTCAATACGTGGAGAGTGACATAGTAGAGTGATGAGTTAAAATATTAAAAAAAAAAAAATTATTATTAATCATTTCGCATCTTTACATAAGATTGGGCCTAATTAACCCAAATAAAATTTTATCGTCAAATCTTATTTTCCTTTAGTCCCCGAACTTCTAGAAATTTATCAAAGACATCAATATAAAAATCATATCACTAACTAATTATATTCCATAAAATTTTCAGAACATTACAAACTCCCTTGCTTAAAATGAATTTTGTCCTTGAAATTCGCACATCAAATTTCATCATACTTTTCAAAATCATAACCATACTTGACATGTGAAAATTCAAAATTTTTTTTTAATTGAATAGTGATTTCGTTCACTGTTCATCATGAATAGCACGTCGTTTTACTGTTCACGTGAATAGTTTTTTTTTTTTTTTTTTTTTTTTTTTTTTTTTTTTTTTTTTAAGAAATAAAATTTCAAAAATCTACAGAATCGTTTTTAAAACTCTTGTCTCTGATACCAACTGTGACGACCCGAATTCTCGACCATTCGAGTGCCACTAAAAGTGACTCATATCATATTATCGAGACTTAAATAGAAATGTAAAATTATTCAAAAGAATAATTAGAATCCCATAATTTTATTTGTGAATAAAAATAGAACATAATTTTCTTACATAAAGTTCAACATAATTATCTCATCAATCTTAACCACTTTTGCCACTTCCATGTTGACCGCCTCGAACCTTCAATTATCTGAAAATGGTAAATATCGTGGAGTGAGATTTATAAAATCTCAGTAAGTATACCAAGCATAAATTTTCTTTTGAAAGCATATGGATCATTTTCATCATAACATAGGATATGATCGAAATACTCATAAACATAGGGAGACACAAGAATTTTACCGAACTTAAATGGCAAGAATTCTTATGTGTAGCGCTACTAAACTCCGGTCCCCTTAGCATAATCATAAACATATCATATGGAACCCATAACAATCTTGTGAGATTGATTTCATAGCAATGATCCAAACATTTTCATAAAAACATAAGATATACTTACTTTTCATAAAAACATAAGGTGTATTTACCTTTCATAAAAACATACTTACTTTTCATAAAAACATAAGATATATTTACTTGTCATAAAAACATACTTACTTTTCATAAAAACATAAGGTGTATTTACCTTTCATAAAAACATACTTACTTTTCATAAAAACATAAGATATACTTACTTGTCATAAAAACATACTTACTTTTCATAAAAACATAAGGTGTATTTACCTTTCATAAAAACATACTTACTTTTCATAAAAACATAAGATATACTTACTTGTCATAAAAACATACTTACTTTTCATAAAAACATAAGGTGTATTTACCTTTCATAAAAACATACTTACTTTTCATAAAAACATAAGATATACTTACCTTTTAAAAGATTAAAATGAAGTGTAGTAGTAAATGGACCAAAACTTTCTTGACCACCTTGAATTTCTCTTACTTGTGAATTTTGTCAAGAGATTGGAAATAAGTGTATATGTGTAGAGTTGTGTGTAAAAGAGATGGGTTTAAATAGATGTATAAAGTTGGCATATTGTAAACATAATCATTCAATTCTATTAATTTTAACACATCCTTTTCTTAAAGTAAAGCACCATTCATATACTTTTCCATATTTATACAAATATTATGCTCTTCATGATTACATATAATGGAGTCTTATCAACCATTCATATACTTTTCCATATTTATACAAATATTATGCTCTTCATGATTACATATAATGGAGTCTTATCAACCATTCATATACTTTTCCATATTTATACAAATATTATGCTCTTCATGATTACATATAATGGAATCTTATCAACCATTCATATACTTTTCCATATTTATACAAATATTATGCTCTTCATGATTACATATAATGGAGTCTATAATTCATTCATATACTTTTCCATATTTATACAAATATTATGCTCTTCATGATTACATATAATGGAGTATATAATTCATTCATATACTTTTCCATATTTATACAAATATTATGCTCTTCATGATTACATATAATGGAGTATATAATTCATTCATATACTTTTCCATATTTATTAAATTAAGATTCTCATAATTATTATATATAATGGAACCTCTCATGCTTGCATATATTTTCTTAATTTCAATAATAAAAATAATTTTTGTATAAATAAATATTGGGATAACATTGAATTAAGTACTTGGACTTAATATACTTTAAATCAAGAGAATGGAGATATTTTTAGAAATTTGGAATTTAATTTAAAATCGAACGATCTCGATTATTTCTTGACTTGGCTATACGAATACGTCGTGGCGTTAACTTAATAAAAATGGGTGAAATAGTAGCGACACGATTTTCTATTAAAATAATTATTAATCGCGTAAAAATTCTTGGTCGCTACACTATGACGACACGAAGAACTAGAAAACTCAAGAAAAGAAAGACTCAACAACAATATATGGATGATTTTGTGTAGACTCGATGATAAAAATACAAAATCAAACTAGGATATAATAGAAAAACAAAACCTGAATCCAGAGTCTAGCTCTGATACAAATGATGTGATCCTAGGAGGAGGTCACGATGAACACGCGGAATAAGGCCGAGAAAGTTCCGAATTCAGGTTGGAACGGACAATATCACTATGACCCGAGCCTTACGACGCAAGAACCAGGGGTATATTAAACCCGAGACTCGTTACGACGTGGAAACAAGAATCATAATGGGGTGAACGCCACAAGGAATGTACAGATCCTTGATAAGTTCGATTTGGTGAATGCCACAAATATCTCACAATATTTGATAAGTTTGAAAGTGTTCAATCCAGAACAATATTTGAGGGAAAACCACTCAACACAATTTTCATTAATTCAAGTCTGTTTACAATGAATGGAAAATATGATATAAATAAGCAAAATAAAACCCAATCGCTAATGGACTCAAAATAGAGTTCTAATTAATCTAAAATTGCTTAAAACTTAAAAAGGAATTAAAAATACAAAAAGGAAATAAAATCCGCATTATTTACGTTATACTGGATTTACGGCCGTGACAACATCTCTTACGGCTGTGACTGTATTTCTGCTTCATGTTTACAGTCGTGAAAGTAGGAGTTACGGCCGTATGTTTTATTTTGCTGAATTCCTCCATTTTACCCGAGAGTGACTTACGGCCGTGAGATCCTCCGGTTACGGTCGTAATTTTAAAAACCTTTATTTCTTCATTTTGATCCAAAAATGGACTACGACTGTGGGATTCTTTATTTACGGCCGCAAATTTGCTTCTTTTTAATTTCTGATTTTCTTGATTTCTCAACCCGATTATCGGCTTGTCTTTTGGCTTGCTTACTTGGTTTAGCCTGGACCTTGTTCACTCACGCAATGTTTGATCTTTGAAGCTATTCGAACATGATGGAAGCTTTGTTTGGCTTGATTTGTAGTTCTTTCCGTCAAGCCCACTATGATTCGTCAAGCCCACTACGATTCGTATCATACATGATTCAAAATAGATTTCCTTTTTTACGTGTAGAAATCTGAATTGCTTAAATAGCTTGTGAAATCGGGAGAAGAAGTAACTGAGGTTGGTGTTATAATTTTGAAATTTTTACACTAAAACTATTTTTTTAAAAACTTAGTTATAGTTATTATGAAGTTATGATTTGATGTTCACTTCACATTTAGACGACTCGGTCAGTGATAACGCATATAACAGCCCCAACGAGACTCCTATAAATAAGGCTCGTGTAGGGCACATTGATGATACAACAAACAGTAGTTGTATTTTTTATGGGGGATCATCCACTAAGCTTTATGGTATGACTAAACACAAGGGAATTAAAATAGAAAAGGACTAGATTACATTTTTATGTCAATGTTTAATCATTTTCTTATTAGTTCCATAGCAAGGCTTTGTTGATTTCATTGTTTTGTTCTTGGTTCAATCTATTCAGCTGTTAACAAACTTTAGATGTCAATGTTCATTTCATTTGATGAATTCTAATGTCTTTATTAATTTCTTCGTGTTGTCTCAGTTATAACGACAAACATTTCAATTTTGGATGGCTTTATTGTCACCACAAAAATTGTTTTCTATACCACAATTTTAATTATTTTCTTCATATACAAAAATATAAATATATAAAATTACATAAACAACCTTTTAATTTTCTTAATAATTTATCTGTACACCATAGTCTCAAAAGAATTGGGAATTGAAGCATAATTAATTAGAAACTTTTGCGTTGCACATCTAGTTGAAAATCCCAATGGTTTGTGAACTTTATTTATGTTGGATCGATTTCACTCAAAAACACACTTTTATTAACTAAAACACTCAAACTCAAATATTACAACTTACTCTTCACACTCTCAAAGAAGCTATGCTTCTTGTTCTTCTTTCACTCACTTGATGATTTCAAATGAGAATGGGGAGGGCTATTTATAGGAAATACAAACCAATCCTAACCGTACAAATATTAAAAACAAAGATACATCCGACGATCAATATTTGATCATACCAACTCCCATCCAACAATCTACAATTAATCTTACCAACTTCAATCTAGTGATTCTTATTCAATCTTGCCTACTACAAGAAACTTCCATGCATTGGGCTAATTGGATCACATAAAATGTTGGACTTGGACTCAATAAGATTTTGGGCCAAACAATTTTATTTTCAACATCCCCCTTTAAACTTGTTTTATAACTCCAAGAGAATTTCTCAATCTGGTGAAGTCTTCATACTTCAGAGACTTGGTGAAAATATCAGCAATCTGATCATGAGACTTCACATACTGTAGCTGCACATCTTTCCTTGCAATGCATTCCCTTATGTAGTGGTAGCGCGTGTCGATATGTTTACTTCTATCATGGAATACTGGATTCTTTGCTAAGGCAATTGCTGACTTGTTATCAACACAAATCTTGATTGGATCTCCTTGAGATATGTTTAAATCTTTCAGCAAATTTCTTAGCCAAACTGCATGGCAAACACACGAGGTTGCAGCTACATATTCAGCTTCACAGGTTGAGAGAGTGACAATTGGTTGCTTCTTTGACATCCAAGTAAAAGCAGTGTCACCCGTAAAGAACACGAACCCTGTAGTGCTCTTTCTATCATCTATATCTCCATCCCAGTCACTATCACTATATCCAACAAGTTTATACTCATTAGAAACTGAATAAAACAAGCCAAGATCAGTTGTACCTTTCAAATAGCGAAGAATTCTCTTTGCAGCTTTGAAATGAGTAGTTGTTGGAGATTCCATGTAGCGACTAACCAATCCAACTGAATACAGGATATCTGGCCTTGTACAAGTCAAATAACGTAGACTTCCAACCAAACTTTTGAATAATGTTGGATTTACTCTTTCACCTTCCTCATGCTTGGACATTTTGACTCCACATTCTACTGGGGTGCTTATCGGATTGCAATCATCCATTTTTAACTTCTTGAGTATCTCCTTCGCATAGCTTTCTTGGGAGATGAAGATACCTTCCTCTTTTTGTTTGACTTCAATGCCAAGATAGTATGCCATAAGCCCAATGTCTGTCATCTCAAACTCCTTAGCCATTGCTTTCTTGAATTCGTCAAACAAGCTTGGACTGCTTCCAGTAAATATAAGATCATCCACGTACAAGCACACGATCAAAATATCTGTATCTTTATTCTTGATATAGAGAGCATGTTCATATGGACTTTTGGTGAAGCCATTCTCCTGGAAGTACTTGTCGATTCGACTATTCCATGCTCTTGGTGCTTGCTTCAACCCGTAAAGGGCTTTCTTCAATTTTAAGACTTTGTCTTCTTGATCTTTCACTTCATAACCTGGTGGTTGTTGAATGTACACTTCTTCTTCAAGAACTCCATTTAGGAAGGCAGACTTTACATCCATCTGATGAATCTTCCATTTGTTCTGAGCAGCCAAAGAAATTATTAGTCTTATAGTTTCTAATCGAGCAACAGGAGCGAATACCTCATCATAGTCAATTCCAGCTCTTTGACTATATCCTTTTGCTACAAGTCTTGCCTTGTATCGTTCAATTTCTCCACTAGCATTCTTCTTCGTCTTGTACACCCATTTGACACCTATTTCTTGGTGACTTCTTGGAAGAGATGCAAGTTCCCATGTATCATTCTTCTTGATGGAATTGATTTCTTCATCCATCGCATTTCTCCACTTCTTTTCTTGTACAGCTTCTTCAAATTTCACTGGTTCACATTCAGCAAAGAGACAGAAAAGAGTAAGATTATCAAGCCTCTTGGTTACCTCATATATATCTTGGAGATTTCTTGTGCGTTCTTCATTTCTTTCATTTAAGAAAGATGGTGGAGAATTTCTATCTTCAGTTACTGTAGGTGAAGTAGGTGGTGTACTTGGCTCTCCTACTGCTTGCTCTTGCTCTATGATTGGTTGCTCCTCGTGCTCTTCTTCAAAGCGAGGAAAGAAGTTGTAGTCTTCTTTTTGGGTACTCCAATCCCAATTGTTTTCTTCATCGAACTCCACATCTCGACTAATGATGACTTTCTTATTTCTTTGATTGTATAGCTTGTAGCCCTTTGACTGTGTATCATAGCCAATAAAGATAAGTTTCTCACTTTTGTCGTCAAGTTTTCTCCGTATCTCATCCGGTACATGTCTGTATGCAATACTTCCAAATACTCGTAGATGGGATATTCCAGGCTTCCTTCCACTCCATGCTTCTTGTGGTGTCTTTCCCCATACACTCCTTGTTGGAGATCGGTTGGACAAATAGACTGCACATGAAACTGCTTCTGCCCAAAACTCCTTTGGTAATCCTTTGCTTTTGAGCATGCTTCGTACCATGTCAAGGATGGTTCTGTTCTTCCTTTCTGCAACACCGTTCTGTTGGGGTGATCTTGGAACGGTTAGTGGACGTCTGATTCCATTTGCTTCACAAAACTCATGGAATTCTTTGGAAGTGTATTCTCCTCCTCGGTCTGATCGCATGGCTTTAATCTGGTAACCACTTTCTTTTTCTACTGCAGTTTTGAACTTCTTGAATGCTTCAAAAACTTCTGATTTCTGTTTTAAGAAATATACCCAGGTTTTTCTTGAAAAATCATCTATAAAGAGAAGGAAATAATTACTGTTACCACAAGAACTTGGCTTGATTGGACCGCATACATCGGTATGGATGAGCTCGAGTGGCTTCTTGGCTCTTAATTCTGACTGCTTTGGAAAACTCTTCCTGGACTGTTTCCCAAGTAAGCATCCTTTGCACAATTCATTTGGATGATTTATATAAGGTAAGCCTCTCACCATGTTCTTCTTGGATAATAGCTCCAATCCTCCAAAATTTAGATGCTCAAATCGAAGATGCCAAAGCCATGATGCATCTTTGTAACAAGTTTTAAGACACTTTGCAACATCATTTTCAATATTCAAAGGAAATAATCTATCCTTCGACATTTTCACTTTGGTTATCAATTTTCCTTGGTCATCTACTACAAAAATGCTATACTCTTTGGAATAAAAATTATAGCCTTTCTCTAATAGCTGACCTAGACTTAAGACATTGCTTTTCATATTTGGCACATGGTAGACACTTGAAATCATTTGATGTCTTCCAGCTTTAGTGCGAATAAGGATGTTACCTTTTCCCTTGACTGGTATTTTAGAGTGATCTCCAAACGAAACATTGCCACTTACTCTTTCATTGAGTTCTGCAAACATGCTTCCTTTTCCACACATGTGATTGCTTGCACCAGTATCTAGGTACCAAATACTTCCTTGGCCTCCGTCACTGTCTTTGTGTGCAAATAGCATTGTTCCATCAACCTCTTCTTTTGTTTCAACATAGTTAGCCTTCTCTTCGACTCCATTTTTTGGATTCCAACAGTTTGCTGCATAATGGCCATACTGTTTGCAATTGTAACACTGAACTTGAGATTTATCATACCTCGAGTTTGAATTGCCTCTTCCACGACCTCTTGTCGAACTTTCTCCTCTTTCGTAATTACTGTTGAAATTGTTGTTATTGTAATTCCAACCTCGTCCACGACTATGACCTCTACGTCGTCCTCGGTCTCGGCCTCTTCCTCGACTATGTTGATTTCTGTTGTAGCCTCTGATTTCTTCTTTCTCTTTGAGTTGTGTGTTGAGCAGTTTTTCATTGATTCCTTGCCTTTTCTTATGCTTTTCTTCATAAGCCTGCAATGATCCTTGTAATTGCTCGATCGTCATTTCTTCTAAATCTTTAGTTTCTTCTATAGTCACGACAATGTACTCGAACTTTGGGTCAAGTGAGCGGAGTATCTTTTCTAGGATCCTTATATCTTCTAGTTTCTCACCGTTTCTTTTTAATTGATTAGAAACGGTCAAGACTCTAGAAAAATATTCGGAAATCGACTTGGATGCTTTCATATGCAAGGATTCGAATTCACCTCTTAGTGTTTGAAGACGAACCTTCTTCACTTGTTCAGCTCCTTTGTAGGATGTTTGTAATTTATTCCATGCTTCCTCGGAAGTTTTTGCGCTTGAGATTTTCTCGAAACCATCATCATCTAATGCTTGATAGATGAGAAAGAGAGCCTTCTTGTCTCTTTTCCTTGAATCTTTCAATGAATCCTTTTGCACTTGAGTTTGAGTAGTTTCATCTTCGGGCTCACTGAAACCTTTCTCTACGACTTCCCAAACATCGTGTGCACCCAAAAGAGCTTTCATTTTGATACTCCAATTATCATAGTTGTTGTTTTTTAGTGTAGGTACTTGAAAGGAAGACATACCATTATTCGCCATTTATAGAAACTGAATTTTGAAATTCTGATCACACCGACGGATCCGGAATGCTGGAAAACGTCGGGGTAGTGTCCGACTCGGTTGAACTCGGTTTGAACTGGGTCTGACTCAGTATGACTCAGTGCACTGAATGAGTCAACTCGGTTCCGGGACAGCAACTTTGTGGAATGATTTGGGGCTCAAACGACTTCAGATTTGGCCGATTTTTGCACCGCTACTTTCCTCTCTTTGAGAGCTTCGATTCGATATGCAATGACGATATTTTTCCTTTTCCTATAACCTCGCTCTGATACCACTTTGTTGGATCGATTTCACTCAAAAACACACTTTTATTAACTAAAACACTCAAACTCAAATATTACAACTTACTCTTCACACTCTCAAAGAAGCTATGCTTCTTGTTCTTCTTTCACTCACTTGATGATTTCAAATGAGAATGGGGAGGGCTATTTATAGGAAATACAAACCAATCCTAACCGTACAAATATTAAAAACAAAGATACATCCGACGATCAATATTTGATCATACCAACTCCCATCCAACAATCTACAATTAATCTTACCAACTTCAATCTAGTGATTCTTATTCAATCTTGCCTACTACAAGAAACTTCCATGCATTGGGCTAATTGGATCACATAAAATGTTGGACTTGAACTCAATAAGATTTTGGGCCAAACAAGTTTATTTTCAACAATTTATTCATAATGCTAATTAGTAAGCTGCATAAACATGAAGAAAAACTAATTTAGGAATAGTGAGGAATTGCAACAGCAATGAGTGGATTTTCCTACCAACTCCTGCAACATTATCTTTGTAAATATTGAGTAAAATATGAAGAAGGTTTTCTTTACTTCCAGTTCCAGACCGTGTTTCACTTTCACCATGTTCTTGAATCAGTTAATTCAGAAAACCTTTCGTTTCTTTACGCAATATCTCTGTTGGGTGGTGTATTTTTCATTTTATTTTTACACTAAACTAGGGTTATATTTGTCAATTAATAGAGGTGTATTTATATAAAAAGTGTTTTACATGAGGTGTATTTAAAATGTGGTGTGAAAAATAAAAAATATGGTGGCAATATAATTGGCCTTCAATTTTTAATGACATTTTTTAATATATCCATAATACAAAAATTCCAATCTGAAAATAGCCTAATAAAAAATCAAAGACATTTTAATCATGTTTATTTCTTTATTTTAATAATAGATATGGAAGTTTCACGTTCTAGATCTGGCAAAAAAAAAAAAAAAACCTATAAATTAAATAAAGTACATGAATCGCTCGAGTAATATAAAAATTTCACAAATACGGTGTCCAAATGATGTAAAGTGTGCTGTTATTATTTTTTTTTTTAATGCTAAAAAATTCTTTTTTTTTTTTTTTGGGACAAATAACGGTATCGTGCATGCAAAACCTTAAAGTCAACAATATTGAAAACATGTAAAGCTGCTTATTTACATCGAGCAACATGAAATTTTAAAATGAACAAATTTTTTCTTATTCAAGTAAAATAAGGGTACAAATTTCAAATAAAAAATGGATATCGAAGCTTATCTTTTGTAAATCCCAAGAGTTTAAGGTATGATCTGAATAGATCTGATGAAAGTAATCGACCCGACCGACGACACTGGTGTAGACGAGGTTTACTATTTTGAGTCAGATCTAAACTAATAATAGATGTTATAGAGCTGGGAGGTATAGTGATGAAGTAATATTAGGAGAAGAAGAATGGTAGAGACAACAGAAGGTTATTCTTGCAGTCGGCGGAGGGTGAAGTAAAACATTTTATTTTAAACTCATTTAAATTCTTATCGCAATTATCAATTAATTTATATAATAAAAAGGAAAAATAATTATTTTTTAATTAATGCGTATAAAATAAATAATTTAAAAAATTAAGAATATATAATATTTCAAGTCTTATGTGTCAAATTAATATTAAGGATCGGCCTATTTATTTTGTATGCATTAATTGGAAAACAATTAATTGACAGTTTCGATAAGAATATAAGTGAGTCTAAAATAAAATGCTTTACATTCATCATACTTTAAAAAAAAAAAAAAAAAAATCTATTTTTATTGGTAACTATAACATACTTTTTTGAGTTAAAAATAGAAAAAAATCATTAAAAATATAAACATGTTTTTTGAATTGTTTAAAGGGTGTGTTTATAAACGAAATGGTATTGCCCAATAGAGGGTTAAAAGATAAAGATAATTATTTGAATTAAGAATAGAAAAAAATGATTAAATGCATAAGCGTATTTTTTGAATTGTTCAGTAGAGTTATAACGGGAAATAAAATTTGAAGGGATAAAATTCTAAAAGTAAATTAAAACGCAAAACCTTGAAATAATAGGTGATTTGGGGTAAGATTATGTCAAAGAAAAAAAAAAAAACACGATAGTTCCTAAATAAGAAGCGACCTAAAACGATAGGTCCTTATTTGACTATTTACTGAAAACAATAGGTCCTTAATTAAATGATAGGTCTTTAATAAGCAGCGATCTAAAACGATAGGTCCTTAATAGGTAGCTACCTAAAAAGATAGGTCCTTATTTGGCTATTTACTCGAAAAAAGTTAACGGCGGTGGACGGAGGTCCTTATCGGGTAAAGAAAGATGATTCGAGGTCTAATCTTGCCAAAAAAAAAGATAGATCTTTAATAGGCAGCGACCTTAAACGATATGTCCTTATTTGGTTCTTTACTCATAATAAAATATTAATTGTATTTAATCAAAATTTGTGATCTCTTTGACACAACAGCTTCGGGTAGAGGTTTAGGCAAAAGATCATTTTTTCTTATCTGTTTAGAAAAAAAATTATAAAATCTTAGTTCACTTAATTCTGTTGTCAGTTTAGAAATTACGACTAATGGATTACTCATGATTGTTTAGCATTACAACTACGAAAGACATTTTTCATATAAATAAAATATTTTGTTATATCTCATATGTAACTGAACATTAATAATTATTTGTCATAAATCATATATATTTTCCTATATAAATGATATTATATAACAACATAATAAATCGTTTCAGTATGCTCTAATTTTCTTTGTTTTCCTTCACCAATTATTTTAATTAAACAATGATGTTGAAGTCATGATTACAAATTTGCATCATTTAATTATCTCATATTAAATTATGTTCATTACACATTTTTTCCTTAACTCAGTACTGAATTTATTTATTTATTTCAACTTATTTTTTTCAGAGATTCTTTTTTGAAGACTAAAAAATAAGACACATTATTGCTTTTGTTTTGTTAATCATATTTAATAATTATTTCTTCAGTTATCCTATGTAGATATAAAATTAGTAATTTTGTACTTTTTTATCAATTGAATATGTTCGTACAACGCACGGGTATGAAACTAGTTAGTAGATAAAGATCTTTGAGCACGTCGTGATTGGTAAAATTCTGAAAGCAAATCCTAAATTCGTTCAAGCGAAGGTATACATCAAGAGACCACGAAGGCTCAAGAAGCTTTTTTTTTTTTTTTTTTTCCATAGGTCATTTTAAGTTGCTTTCCAAACTTTTCATATGCACGCTACTACATAGCTTTGGAAACTTCATCTTTTAAACGGCAAAGTGAATTGAAGAAAATGTGAAGGAAATATTTTTCTTTTTTTTTCATGAACCGTAAATTGTGAAGGTACGCATGAACAGTAATTTTGTAGAACTTGCAAATTTTTAACTTGTGATAAACAATTCAATCAGAGGGAATGTAAGTTTGAAACCAAATTTGATGTGATCCGTTATGGGATCACCAAGAACACGCGGAATTAAACGCCGGAAAGCTCCAAAATCCAAGATAGTAGACGGTAACAATGCAACCCCGACCTCACGATGCAAGAACTATGGGTATATTAAACCCAAAACCCGTTACGATGCGGAGATAAGAACCACAAAGGGGGAACGCCACAAAGGTTGTCAAATCCTTTGATAAGTTTAATTTGTTCGACGAGAACACGAAGAAAATATAAGGGAATATCTCACCTTCAATATCATTAATCTCAAGAATAAAGTTGTGCGTTACAATGCTGAATAAAGTCATATATATAGGCAAAGAAAATAAAGCAACTAAAAATAAACTAGAATTCAACCTAAACTAAAAAGCTAAAAACGCCTAATATTACTTAAAATTCGGAACATAGCTTACGGCCGTGAAAACGACCTTTACGGCCGTAATCACGCTACGGATTAAAAATTGACAACATATGTTACGGCCGTGAAAATGACCTTTACGGCCGTAATCAATATTCTGAATTTAAAACTACCAAACTCTTTACGGCCGTGAAGATGTGGGTTACGGCCGTAAGTCCTCTTCTGCATAATTTCGCCATTGTAGTGTTACGGCCGTAATTTTGACTTTACGGCCGTGATTCCATTGCTGCCCAATTTCTTGTTCTTCCCTGATCCCAATGTATTGCAATAACTTTGGCTCCTCTTCCACATTGTTATGCAATGTAAATGAAGTCTTTGCACTAGAGCACTCGTCCATCCACGCTTGCATGAATCATTGCATTGCCTGCTTGATTCTTTTGGCTCTTTGTCTCGTTATTGGTCCTACGGGCACGTGCAACGGGTCAACGCTCGTTGAGCCACTCCGGAACTCATCATCCCCTCCCTGTTGAAAAGGATTCGTCCTCGAATCATCACCTGCATCAAACAGAGAAAGATCAGAAACATTAAAAGAAGCAGACACATTATACTCACCTGGAAGATCGAGCTTATATGCATTATCATTTATCTTTTCAATGACTTGAAAAGGTCCATCTCCTCTTGGCTGCAACTTAGACTTTCTTTGGGTTGGAAATCGCTCTTTTCGCAAGTGCACCCACACCCAATCACCCGGCTCGAACGTCACTTGCCTCCTACCTTTGTTGGCATGAGTCGCATAACGCTCATTTTTCTTTTCAATTTGTCCTTTCACCTTCTCATGAAGTTCTTTCACAAACTTAGCCTTTTTCGTCCCGTCCAAACTGCTCCGTTCATCTGCAGGTAAAGGAATTAAATCAAGAGGAGTTAGCGGGTTGAAACCATAAACAACTTCAAAAGGTGAACATGAAGTAGTAGAATGCACAGATCGATTATAAGCAAATTCCACAAATGGCAAACATTCCTCCCAACTTTTTAGATTCTTATTTATTATAGTGCGCAAAAGTTGGATTAATGTCCTATTAACTACCTCGGTTTGACCATCAGTTTGTGGGTGAGATATAGTTGAAAATAACAATTTAGTACCCATTTTCCCCCACAAGACTTTCCAAAAGTAGTTTAGGAACTTAACATCCCTATCAGACACAACACTCCTAGGTATCCCATGGAGTCTTACAACTTCCCTAAAGAATAGGTCCGCTATGTCAGTTGCGTCATCAGTTTTATTACAAGGAATAAAATGCGCCATTTTGCTAAACCTGTCTACCACCACAAATATTGAGTCTTTACCTTTTTTTGTCCTAGGCAGACCTAACAAAAAATCCATAGATATATCTACCCAAGGTTCATTAGGTACGTGCAAAGGTGTATACAAACCTTGTGGTAAGACTCTAGACTTAGATTGTTTACAAGTTATGCATCTTTCACAAATATGGTGAACATCCCTTTTCATTTTAGGCCAATAAAAATGTTCTTGTAAAGTTTCTAATGTCTTAAAAACACCAAAGTGCCCCATTAACCCCCCACCATGAGCCTCACGTACTAACAATTCACGCATAGAACAATTAGGCACACAAAGTGTAGCGACCAAGAATTTTCCATGACTTATTTAAATGAATATTATTTAAAACGTGTCGCTACGACTTTACCTATTTATTTTAAACGCATTTTTGTCTAGCCATTTTAAGTGAAAATCTAATTTGTTTAAATTTATCGTAGTTCAATTTCAATTTTTATGAAAGTATCTTATTTTCATTATTTATTTATTCATGTATTTTAATCCAAATTTTAATTATTTAAGTCCAAAATATTTAATCCTCAATTCACATTCATTTTAATCCCAAAATTTTCTCCCCAACTTCTATTTTCATATTCAAGCACATTTTCCCCATTATCTCTACCCAATCCCTCACAATTAGCCATTCAACCTGATTACATCCCAAGTTTTCTTTTTTTTTTTCCACCCATTTCATCATCATCAATCACCATACTTTACACCACTTTCCATTTCATTTTCCACCTAATCCTCCACCACAAACCTCCATTTATGAATCCACCAAGCCTCATTTGCAACGACATTCAGAACCATAGCCAAGAATGAAATAACCAAACCTCAATCCCAAAATTTCAGTCATCAATCAGCCGAACTCCTCCCCCCTCATACGCCATCTGCACCAAATTAACCTCTCCTTCAGCCCCCTTAATCACAAATCAAGCAATTGCCAATTTTTTAATCCAACTCTATGTATATCTTTCCAAATCCACTTCATTCCAACATAATTCCCCACTACTATTTCTTATAATTCCTAAACAATACCAAGTCACGGCCTACAAGAAACACAATTTATTCACCACTCTCAATACCACCACAGTTTTTCCATCATTATATCAATCCACACAATCACAGATCACAATCACGGCCAGCTCCTTCCAGTCCCCCTCCAATTCAGCTCCATCCAATACAATTTCCATTTCAAGATCATTACCACCGTCAATGTACCACTCATCACCGCATAAATCAACCCTCAGTCCACTACAGCATCACCCAAAACCATAACCAAGACTGCAATCAACTTCATCATCACCAGTTAGCCAAATCAGCCATGCCAAGCCACCACCATAAACATCATCCTCAATTCACCAACCACTGCTACTGCAGTTCTCATCTGCATCACCATCGTCTGTCTTCCATCATCACCACCCCAATGCAGTTTATTCAATATCTTCACCGAATCAAGCGTCATCACCACTTACTCGATAGAACACAACCACCTGCAATACACATCACCACCTCCACAATCGGAAACCCTTCAAACGCCACTGCCCAAACTCCGTTTTTCCATAGACGAAATTCACAACCCACGATCTGCATACGGGAATCGCGCAAATCACCACATTCAAATCAAAAACCAAAAATCAATTTCATGACCGGAAACACCATCACCACCATGACCAATCCGCCACTGCTCAATTTCCAATTTACATACGAACCCAAACCACAGCCCCACACAAACGGCCGCGCACCACCTTCATCCGCCACTGCCCACTTCTCAATCACCCTCAAATCTACCCCAAATCAAAACACAAAACCAAGAACTGAACCTTCATCATCGAGCATCACCACCGCCACCATCCACTGCCTGTACCCAGCCCCAATCGCAACCGAATCAAAACCCAAGAAAAACCACCACTCAAAATCTCCCTTGCCTTTTCGAAATCGCCCTCACGACAACCCAAAATTCAAAATAAACAGGAAACCCATATACTTACCTCCACTCCCAACCCATTCCATTCGGAGTATCGCTGGAAATACACCAAAGAGTTGAACCTCCAAGCCTCGGTTTGCTCCTTTTTTTTTCGCACCAAAATCTTCCCCTTTTCTCATACTCCGTGCCACCCTCACCGCCACCCCTTGTCGGCAGCGCGTCGCCGGACGAAGCGCCGGCAGTGGCTGAAACCGGACGAGCCCTCCGGTTTCGTCTCTCCCTCACGCACTCTCTTCTCTGTCGCTGTGCCGATAGTTGAGAGAGAGAGATATATGAAATGATATATATGTATATAGTTTGTTTATATATTTTAATTTGAAAATTATACTTTAGTCCTACAAGTTTTAAAAAGTTTTGTTTCAGTCCCTACAGTTTTAAATCTTACTTTAAATTTCAAAAGTTATTATTTAAACCCTGAAATTTTAGATTTTCTTTAAGTCAGCCCTTAAATGTTTAAAATGTTTTAAGTTTAGCCCACATTTTTAAAAGTTATTTATTTTAGTCCTTATTGATTTAAAAAGATATATCTTCAGCCCTAAATTTCAAAAGTTATTGTTTAAGCCCCCATATTTTAAAGTCGTTTAATTTTGTTCATATTGATTTAAAAATGATATATATATTTATAAATTCCAAGTTTTAAAATAATCATTTCAGTCCTCAAATTTTAATAAACTATAAATTTCTAAAGGCTAATGTAACTTATGGGCTAGACGAGGCGCTTGGACATTTAGAAGAACAACGTGAATTTTCTTGCTCAACTTTCAGACTCGTGATTTGAGGTAGACTCGCCCCCACTAATTAGTTTGAATTATAATTGCATGTCTTATGTGAAATTACGTGATTTACATGCTTTGATGCATGAGACGAGAAAAGAATATCTCTTATGAGATAAATGAGAAATGATGATGTTATGCATAACTTATGTGCCTTAAGTGCACGAGACGAGACTACCCACACCCTATGATTTTACGAGCCTTGATTTTGAAAATAAAATAGCCCAAGAATATGATGATGATGTCACTATATGATTGCATAATTACGTGTTCAATTATTCTGTAAATTAATTATTGGCGATGAGTCTACTGAGTATTTTTCGAAATACTCATTCCATTATTTTAACAGTTTTTGCAGATATCGGAGAAGGCGGCGAATGAAATGGGAGCGGTGGCAAATTAAATAAATAATGATGTTATTAGACAATTTTACGAATGTTACTCATTAAATTATTTATCGTTAAATTCATTTAAATAATTGAGACACAAGTTTTATGAATTGTTCTATATTTAAATTAATCAAATTTCCGCTGAAGTTTTCAAATGATGAATGTGATGCTTTGAATTAAATTTACTTTCCGCAATAAAGTCAAATTTTAAAGGACGAAGTGGCGTCCCGGGCTCCGCGGAATCCGGGGCGTTACAGCGTGGTATCAGAGCGGGTCTACGTTTCTGTAGACTTGCAAATTTTGAAAAGAGAATTTTTTTAAAAAATAATAATAAATAATGTTTTGACGACTTTTGCCACTGCCATCGTTCGCTCCGCCAACTCCGAAGGTAAATGATTTTATCATGAAGTTTATGTTATGATGATTTCGGATACATGAGAAATGAAGTATTTTGAGAATTTGATGAGAAAGAATGAGAAAGATTTTTGTATCCGAAATAAGAAAGAAAGAAAGAAAACGAGTTTGAGCATAATTTGAATGAGTTTTTAAATATTTTTACGTCCTCGTAATTTTAACTAAGAAATGGATAAACCCCGCCTAATTGGACTTTGCATAATTGGTTTAGGACATGGCACATTTCACAAGAAGTCAACGGAGGAGTTTAAATCTAGGATATGCTATATAATTATTGTATAGGAGGCTCTTATCAAAAGGATATCAGACTATGTACGTAGATGTTGCATTTGTCGAAAATGGTCATGGTTGATGATTATAACTCTGAAATTTTTTTGGGAAAATAGTGATTTAATTGGAATTTGGAGACTAGATCATATTTTATTTCATGATTGAATTAGGTTATGTTACACATACGTCAGAGATTTAATTTTGGGATTAGATAGGAAGATGAAGCTTATAGTAGTAAGAAGAAAGAATTGAATTTTGGATTTTTTTGATAATATAGTGATGCTTAGACTTATTATTGGGTTAAGTTTTGTCTTCTTGTTTAAGCATTTGATTGAGAGTTGGATGAAAGGATTTAAAGTTTTGAATAAATAACCACTGACAATATTTATGGAATTGATGAATTGAATTTTCCAAATTGGACATGTTTTTCATTTTATTCATGGACGGTATTTTGGTTTATCCTAGAGATAGTAAATAATATGAGGAACATTTGAGGATTTTTTTGGAGACACTTCGAGATTATGAAAGGTAAATTTTGGTTGACCCATGAACAATGAGGAAATATTATTTTTCAAGTATAAGATGGTTGAGAGTTATTGGTTGTTTATTTACGTGGCTTAGGTAAGCATGAGTGGAATCTTGAACGGAGTATCGATTTGGAGTTAAAGTTTTGATAATTTTGGAGATTGTTATTTATAAACATCCTGAATGGTGAAGTGTGCAATCGATTAAGTATCAATGTATATGTGGAGTTAAATGATCATTTGAGGTATACATAGGAAATATCAAGTTATATCTTGCAGAAAATGTTGTGGCATTCAGGAGCAGAATCTTAGTTATTTGGGAGCAAATTGTTTATTAATATTATTTGAATTTTGTGATACGTTTTGGTGACGTACATGGGAAGATGTTAGAAGTCATGATGGTGCATAAATGTACTATATGGATAGATCCTCGTATACGATAAACTGATGATATTGTGTTGATTTGTGGATAACATGTGATTAGGCATATTACACGGGAGAATATTCATGTGATACCTAATGTTACAATTGATTTTGGGTTATTCGTTATAAGAAGCTTGAGAAGATGAAGATAGACTTCATAATGATTAATTATTATGGTGTGATATGATTTCTTAAAGAAATAGTAGAGATTAGTAAAGAGATTTCTCTAGTCAAAGTCCAATGGGGTAGACAAAGTAGTGCTGAAACTACTTGAGAAAGAAGAAAGAAGAAAGAAGTCTGGCTTAATACACAGATATATTTAGATCAAGAAAGTTTAAAATTTCGAGGACGAAATTATTTTAAATGGAGAAGGTTGTAGCGACCGAGAAATTTTCAAACTTAAAAGACTTGTTTTACCAAACTTGTCGCTACGACTCTCCAACCTTAACAATTATTATTCAAAACCAGCGCTCTCGTCTAGTCATATTAATTATTTTAAGATTTTAAGAAAGAAGAAATTTTGAAGTATCCAAGTAATTTTAAATGAAGAAAATTTTAAATTTCGAGGACGAAATTGTTTTAAGGGGGTAGGGTTGTAGCGACCAAGAATTTTCCATGACTTATTTAAATGAATATTATTTAAAACGTGTAGCTACGACTTTACCTATTTATTTTAAACGCATTTTTGTCTAGCCATTTTAAGTGAAAATCTAATTTGTTTAAATTTATCGTAGTTCAATTTCAATTTTTATGAAAGTATCTTATTTTCATTATTTATTTATTCATGTATTTTAATCCAAATTTTAATTATTTAAGTCCAAAATATTTAATCCTCAATTCACATTCATTTTAATCCCAAAATTTTCTCCCCAACTTCTATTTTCATATTCAAGCACATTTTCCCCATTATCTCTACCCAATCCCTCACAATTAGCCATTCAACCTGATTACATCCCAAGTTTTCTTTTTTTTTTTCCACCCATTTCATCATCATCAATCACCATACTTTACACCACTTTCCATTTCATTTTCCACCTAATCCTCCACCACAAACCTCCATTTATGAATCCACCAAGCCTCATTTGCAACGACATTCAGAACCATAGCCAAGAATGAAATAACCAAACCTCAATCCCAAAATTTCAGTCATCAATCAGCCGAACTCCTCCCCCCTCATACGCCATCTGCACCAAATTAACCTCTCCTTCAGCCCCCTTAATCACAAATCAAGCAATTGCCAATTTTTGAATCCAACTCTATGTATATCTTTCCAAATCCACTTCATTCCAACATAATTCCCCACTACTATTTCTTATAATTCCTAAACAATACCAAGTCACGGCCTACAAGAAACACAATTTATTCACCACTCTCAATACCACCACAGTTTTTCCATCATTATATCAATCCACACAATCACAGATCACAATCACGGCCAGCTCCTTCCAGTCCCCCTCCAATTCAGCTCCATCCAATACAATTTCCATTTCAAGATCATTACCACCGTCAATGTACCACTCATCACCGCATAAATCAACCCTCAGTCCACTACAGCATCACCCAAAACCATAACCAAGACTGCAATCAACTTCATCATCACCAGTTAGCCAAATCAGCCATGCCAAGCCACCACCATAAACATCATCCTCAATTCACCAACCACTGCTACTGCAGTTCTCATCTGCATCACCATCGTCTGTCTTCCATCATCACCACCCCAATGCAGTTTATTCAATATCTTCACCGAATCAAGCGTCATCACCACTTACTCGATAGAACACAACCACCTGCAATACACATCACCACCTCCACAATCGGAAACCCTTCAAACGCCACTGCCCAAACTCCGTTTTTCCATAGACGAAATTCACAACCCACGATCTGCATACGGGAATCGCGCAAATCACCACATTCAAATCAAAAACCAAAAATCAATTTCATGACCGGAAACACCATCACCACCATGACCAATCCGCCACTGCTCAATTTCCAATTTACATACGAACCCAAACCACAGCCCCACACAAACGGTCGCGCACCACCTTCATCCGCCACTGCCCACTTCTCAATCACCCTCAAATCTACCCCAAATCAAAACACAAAACCAAGAACTGAACCTTCATCATCGAGCATCACCACCGCCACCATCCACTGCCTGTACCCAGCCCCAATCGCAACCGAATCAAAACCCAAGAAAACCACCACTCAAAATCTCCCTTGCCTTTTCGAAATCGCCCTCACGACAACCCAAAATTCAAAATAAACAGGAAACCCATATACTTACCTCCACTCCCAACCCATTCCATTCGGAGTATCGCTGGAAATACACCAAAGAGTTGAACCTCCAAGCCTCGGTTTGCTCCTTTTTTTTTTCGCACCAAAATCTTCCCCTTTTCTCATACTCCGTGCCACCCTCACCGCCACCCCTTGTCGGCAGCGCGTCGCCGGACGAAGCGCCGGCAGTGGCTGAAACCGAACGAGCCCTCCGGTTTCGTCTCTCCCTCACGCACTCTCTTCTCTGTCGCTGTGCCGATAGTTGAGAGAGAGAGATATATGAAATGATATATATGTATATAGTTTGTTTATATATTTTAATTTGAAAATTATACTTTAGTCCTACAAGTTTTAAAAAGTTTTGTTTCAGTCCCTACAGTTTTAAATGTTTTAAATCTTACTTTAAATTTCAAAAGTTATTATTTAAACCCTGAAATTTTAGATTTTCTTTAAGTCAGCCCTTAAATGTTTAAAATGTTTTAAGTTTAGCCCACATTTTTAAAAGTTATTTATTTTAGTCCTTATTGATTTAAAAAGATATATCTTCAGCCCTAAATTTCAAAAGTTATTGTTTAAGCCCCCATATTTTAAAGTCGTTTAATTTTGTTCATATTGATTTAAAAATGATATATATATTTATAAATTCCAAGTTTTAAAATAATCATTTCAGTCCTCAAATTTTAATAAACTATAAATTTCTAAAGGCTAATGTAACTTATGGGCTAGACGAGGCGCTTGGACATTTAGAAGAACAACGTGAATTTTCTTGCTCAACTTTCAGACTCGTGATTTGAGGTAGACTCGCCCCCACTAATTAGTTTAAATTATAATTGCATGTCTTATGTGAAATTACGTGATTTACATGCTTTGATGCATGAGACGAGAAAAGAATATCTCTTATGAGATAAATGAGAAATGATGATGTTATGCATAACTTATGTGCCTTAAGTGCACGAGACGAGACTACCCACACCCTATGATTTTACGAGCCTTGATTTTGAAAATAAAATAGCCCAAGAATATGATGATGATGTCACTATATGATTGCATAATTACGTGTTCAATTATTCTGTAAATTAATTATTGGCGATGAGTCTACTGAGTATTTTTCGAAATACTCATTCCATTATTTTAACAGTTTTTGCAGATATCGGAGAAGGCGGCGAATGAAATGGGAGCGGTGGCAAATTAAATAAATAATGATGTTATTAGACAATTTTACGAATGTTACTCATTAAATTATTTATCGTTAAATTCATTTAAATAATTGAGACACAAGTTTTATGAATTGTTCTATATTTAAATTAATCAAATTTCCGCTGAAGTTTTCAAATGATGAATGTGATGCTTTGAATTAAATTTATTTTCCGCAATAAAGTCAAATTTTAAAGGACGAAGTGGCGTCCCGGGCTCCGCGGAATCCGGGGCGTTACAGCGTGGTATCAGAGCGGGTCTACGTTTCTGTAGACTTGCAAATTTTGAAAAGAGAATTTTTTTAAAAAATAATAATAAATAATGTTTTGACGACTTTTGCCACTGCCATCGTTCGCTCCGCCAACTCCGAAGGTAAATGATTTTATCATGAAGTTTATGTTATGATGATTTCGGATACATGAGAAATGAAGTATTTTGAGAATTTGATGAGAAAGAATGAGAAAGATTTTTGTATCCGAAATAAGAAAGAAAGAAAGAAAACGAGTTTGAGCATAATTTGAATGAGTTTTTAAATATTTTTACGTCCTCGTAATTTTAACTAAGAAATGGATAAACCCCGCCTAATTGGACTTTGCATAATTGGTTTAGGACATGGCACATTTCACAAGAAGTCAACGGAGGAATTTAAATCTAGGATATGCTATATAATTATTGTATAGGAGGCTCTTATCAAAAGGATATCAGACTATGTATGTAGATGTTGCATTTGTCGAAAATGGTCATGGTTGATGATTATAACTCTGAAATTTTTTTGGGAAAATAGTGATTTAATTGGAATTTGGAGACTAGATCATATTTTATTTCATGATTGAATTAGGTTATGTTACACATACGTCAGAGATTTAATTTTGGGATTAGATAGGAAGATGAAGCTTATAGTAGTAAGAAGAAAGAATTGAATTTTGGATTTTTTTGATAATATAGTGATGCTTAGACTTATTATTGGGTTAAGTTTTGTCTTCTTGTTTAAGCATTTGATTGAGAGTTGGATGAAAGGATTTAAAGTTTTGAATAAATAACCACTGACAATATTTATGGAATTGATGAACTGAATTTTCCAAATTGGACATGTTTTTCATTTTATTCATGGACGGTATTTTGGTTTATCCTAGAGATAGTAAATAATATGAGGAACATTTGAGGATTTTTTTGGAGACACTTCGAGATTATGAAAGGTAAATTTTGGTTGACCCATGAACAATGAGGAAATATTATTTTTCAAGTATAAGATGGTTGAGAGTTATTGGTTGTTTATTTACGTGGCTTAGGTAAGCATGAGTGGAATCTTGAACGGAGTATCGATTTGGAGTTAAAGTTTTGATAATTTTGGAGATTGTTATTTATAAACATCCTGAATGGTGAAGTGTGCAATCGATTAAGTATCAATGTATATGTGGAGTTAAATGATCATTTGAGGTATACATAGGAAATATCAAGTTATATCTTGCAGAAAATGTTGTGGCATTCAGGAGCAGAATCTTAGTTATTTGGGAGCAAATTGTTTATTAATATTATTTGAATTTTGTGATACGTTTTGGTGACGTACATGGGAAGATGTTAGAAGTCATGATGGTGCATAAATGTACTATATGGATAGATCCTCGTATACGATAAACTGATGATATTGTGTTGATTTGTGGATAACATGTGATTAGGCATATTACACGGGAGAATATTCATGTGATACCTAATGTTACAATTGATTTTGGGTTATTCGTTATAAGAAGCTTGAGAAGATGAAGATAGACTTCATAATGATTAATTATTATGGTGTGATATGATTTCTTAAAGAAATAGTAGAGATTAGTAAAGAGATTTCTCTAGTCAAAGTCCAATGGGGTAGACAAAGTAGTGCTGAAACTACTTGAGAAAGAAGAAAGAAGAAAGAAGTCTGGCTTAATACACAGATATATTTAGATCAAGAAAGTTTAAAATTTCGAGGACGAAATTATTTTAAATGGAGAAGGTTGTAGCGACCGAGAAATTTTCAAACTTAAAAGACTTGTTTTACCAAACTTGTCGCTACGACTCTCCAACCTTAACAATTATTATTCAAAACCAGCGCTCTCGTCTAGTCATATTAATTATTTTAAGATTTTAAGAAAGAAGAAATTTTGAAGTATCCAAGTAATTTTAAATGAAGAAAATTTTAAATTTCGAGGACGAAATTGTTTTAAGGGGGTAGGGTTGTAGCGACCAAGAATTTTCCATGACTTATTTAAATGAATATTATTTAAAACGTGTAGCTACGACTTTACCTATTTATTTTAAACGCATTTTTGTCTAGCCATTTTAAGTGAAAATCTAATTTGTTTAAATTTATCGTAGTTCAATTTCAATTTTTATGAAAGTATCTTATTTTCATTATTTATTTATTCATGTATTTTAATCCAAATTTTAATTATTTAAGTCCAAAATATTTAATCCTCAATTCACATTCATTTTAATCCCAAAATTTTCTCCCCAACTTCTATTTTCATATTCAAGCACATTTTCCCCATTATCTCTACCCAATCCCTCACAATTAGCCATTCAACCTGATTACATCCCAAGTTTTCTTTTTTTTTTTCCACCCATTTCATCATCATCAATCACCATACTTTACACCACTTTCCATTTCATTTTCCACCTAATCCTCCACCACAAACCTCCATTTATGAATCCACCAAGCCTCATTTGCAACGACATTCAGAACCATAGCCAAGAATGAAATAACCAAACCTCAATCCCAAAATTTCAGTCATCAATCAGCCGAACTCCTCCCCCCTCATACGCCATCTGCACCAAATTAACCTCTCCTTCAGCCCCCTTAATCACAAATCAAGCAATTGCCAATTTTTGAATCCAACTCTATGTATATCTTTCCAAATCCACTTCATTCCAACATAATTCCCCACTACTATTTCTTATAATTCCTAAACAATACCAAGTCACGGCCTACAAGAAACACAATTTATTCACCACTCTCAATACCACCACAGTTTTTCCATCATTATATCAATCCACACAATCACAGATCACAATCACGGCCAGCTCCTTCCAGTCCCCCTCCAATTCAGCTCCATCCAATACAATTTCCATTTCAAGATCATTACCACCGTCAATGTACCACTCATCACCGCATAAATCAACCCTCAGTCCACTACAGCATCACCCAAAACCATAACCAAGACTGCAATCAACTTCATCATCACCAGTTAGCCAAATCAGCCATGCCAAGCCACCACCATAAACATCATCCTCAATTCACCAACCACTGCTACTGCAGTTCTCATCTGCATCACCATCGTCTGTCTTCCATCATCACCACCCCAATGCAGTTTATTCAATATCTTCACCGAATCAAGCGTCATCACCACTTACTCGATAGAACACAACCACCTGCAATACACATCACCACCTCCACAATCGGAAACCCTTCAAACGCCACTGCCCAAACTCCGTTTTTCCATAGACGAAATTCACAACCCACGATCTGCATACGGGAATCGCGCAAATCACCACATTCAAATCAAAAACCAAAAATCAATTTCATGACCGGAAACACCATCACCACCATGACCAATCCGCCACTGCTCAATTTCCAATTTACATACGAACCCAAACCACAGCCCCACACAAACGGTCGCGCACCACCTTCATCCGCCACTGCCCACTTCTCAATCACCCTCAAATCTACCCCAAATCAAAACACAAAACCAAGAACTGAACCTTCATCATCGAGCATCACCACCGCCACCATCCACTGCCTGTACCCAGCCCCAATCGCAACCGAATCAAAACCCAAGAAAAACCACCACTCAAAATCTCCCTTGCCTTTTCGAAATCGCCCTCACGACAACCCAAAATTCAAAATAAACAGGAAACCCATATACTTACCTCCACTCCCAACCCATTCCATTCGGAGTATCGCTGGAAATACACCAAAGAGTTGAACCTCCAAGCCTCGGTTTGCTCCTTTTTTTTTTCGCACCAAAATCTTCCCCTTTTCTCATACTCCGTGCCACCCTCACCGCCACCCCTTGTCGGCAGCGCGTCTCCGGACGAAGCGCCGGCAGTGGCTGAAACCGAACGAGCCCTCCGGTTTCGTCTCTCCCTCACGCACTCTCTTCTCTGTTGCTGTGCCGATAGTTGAGAGAGAGAGATATATGAAATGATATATATGTATATAGTTTGTTTATATATTTTAATTTGAAAATTATACTTTAGTCCTACAAGTTTTAAAAAGTTTTGTTTCAGTCCCTACAGTTTTAAATGTTTTAAATCTTACTTTAAATTTCAAAAGTTATTATTTAAACCCTGAAATTTTAGATTTTCTTTAAGTCAGCCCTTAAATGTTTAAAATGTTTTAAGTTTAGCCCACATTTTTAAAAGTTATTTATTTTAGTCCTTATTGATTTAAAAAGATATATCTTCAGCCCTAAATTTCAAAAGTTATTGTTTAAGCCCCCATATTTTAAAGTCGTTTAATTTTGTTCATATTGATTTAAAAATGATATATATATTTATAAATTCCAAGTTTTAAAATAATCATTTCAGTCCTCAAATTTTAATAAACTATAAATTTCTAAAGGCTAATGTAACTTATGGGCTAGACGAGGCGCTTGGACATTTAGAAGAACAACGTGAATTTTCTTGCTCAACTTTCAGACTCGTGATTTGAGGTAGACTCGCCCCCACTAATTAGTTTAAATTATAATTGCATGTCTTATGTGAAATTACGTGATTTACATGCTTTGATGCATGAGACGAGAAAAGAATATCTCTTATGAGATAAATGAGAAATGATGATGTTATGCATAACTTATGTGCCTTAAGTGCACGAGACGAGACTACCCACACCCTATGATTTTACGAGCCTTGATTTTGAAAATAAAATAGCCCAAGAATATGATGATGATGTCACTATATGATTGCATAATTACGTGTTCAATTATTCTGTAAATTAATTATTGGCGATGAGTCTACTGAGTATTTTTCGAAATACTCATTCCATTATTTTAACAGTTTTTGCAGATATCGGAGAAGGCGGCGAATGAAATGGGAGCGGTGGCAAATTAAATAAATAATGATGTTATTAGACAATTTTACGAATGTTACTCATTAAATTATTTATCGTTAAATTCATTTAAATAATTGAGACACAAGTTTTATGAATTGTTCTATATTTAAATTAATCAAATTTCCGCTGAAGTTTTCAAATGATGAATGTGATGCTTTGAATTAAATTTATTTTCCGCAATAAAGTCAAATTTGAAAGGACGAAGTGGCGTCCCGGGCTCCGCGGAATCCGGGGCGTTACAGCGTGGTATCAGAGCGGGTCTACGTTTCTGTAGACTTGCAAATTTTGAAAAGAGAATTTTTTTAAAAAATAATAATAAATAATGTTTTGACGACTTTTGCCACTGCCATCGTTCGCTCCGCCAACTCCGAAGGTAAATGATTTTATCATGAAGTTTATGTTATGATGATTTCGGATACATGAGAAATGAAGTATTTTGAGAATTTGATGAGAAAGAATGAGAAAGATTTTTGTATCCGAAATAAGAAAGAAAGAAAGAAAACGAGTTTGAGCATAATTTGAATGAGTTTTTAAATATTTTTACGTCCTCGTAATTTTAACTAAGAAATGGATAAACCCCGCCTAATTGGACTTTGCATAATTGGTTTAGGACATGGCACATTTCACAAGAAGTCAACGGAGGAGTTTAAATCTAGGATATGCTATATAATTATTGTATAGGAGGCTCTTATCAAAAGGATATCAGACTATGTACGTAGATGTTGCATTTGTCGAAAATGGTCATGGTTGATGATTATAACTCTGAAATTTTTTTGGGAAAATAGTGATTTAATTGGAATTTGGAGACTAGATCATATTTTATTTCATGATTGAATTAGGTTATGTTACACATACGTCAGAGATTTAATTTTGGGATTAGATAGGAAGATGAAGCTTATAGTAGTAAGAAGAAAGAATTGAATTTTGGATTTTTTTGATAATATAGTGATGCTTAGACTTATTATTGGGTTAAGTTTTGTCTTCTTGTTTAAGCATTTGATTGAGAGTTGGATGAAAGGATTTAAAGTTTTGAATAAATAACCACTGACAATATTTATGGAATTGATGAACTGAATTTTCCAAATTGGACATGTTTTTCATTTTATTCATGGACGGTATTTTGGTTTATCCTAGAGATAGTAAATAATATGAGGAACATTTGAGGATTTTTTTGGAGACACTTCGAGATTATGAAAGGTAAATTTTGGTTGACCCATGAACAATGAGGAAATATTATTTTTCAAGTATAAGATGGTTGAGAGTTATTGGTTGTTTATTTACGTGGCTTAGGTAAGCATGAGTGGAATCTTGAACGGAGTATCGATTTGGAGTTAAAGTTTTGATAATTTTGGAGATTGTTATTTATAAACATCCTGAATGGTGAAGTGTGCAATCGATTAAGTATCAATGTATATGTGGAGTTAAATGATCATTTGAGGTATACATAGGAAATATCAAGTTATATCTTGCAGAAAATGTTGTGGCATTCAGGAGCAGAATCTTAGTTATTTGGGAGCAAATTGTTTATTAATATTATTTGAATTTTGTGATACGTTTTGGTGACGTACATGGGAAGATGTTAGAAGTCATGATGGTGCATAAATGTACTATATGGATAGATCCTCGTATACGATAAACTGATGATATTGTGTTGATTTGTGGATAACATGTGATTAGGCATATTACACGGGAGAATATTCATGTGATACCTAATGTTACAATTGATTTTGGGTTATTCGTTATAAGAAGCTTGAGAAGATGAAGATAGACTTCATAATGATTAATTATTATGGTGTGATATGATTTCTTAAAGAAATAGTAGAGATTAGTAAAGAGATTTCTCTAGTCAAAGTCCAATGGGGTAGACAAAGTAGTGCTGAAACTACTTGAGAAAGAAGAAAGAAGAAAGAAGTCTGGCTTAATACACAGATATATTTAGATCAAGAAAGTTTAAAATTTCGAGGACGAAATTATTTTAAATGGAGAAGGTTGTAGCGACCGAGAAATTTTCAAACTTAAAAGACTTGTTTTACCAAACTTGTCGCTACGACTCTCCAACCTTAACAATTATTATTCAAAACCAGCGCTCTCGTCTAGTCATATTAATTATTTTAAGATTTTAAGAAAGAAGAAATTTTGAAGTATCCAAGTAATTTTAAATGAAGAAAATTTTAAATTTCGAGGACGAAATTGTTTTAAGGGGGTAGGGTTGTAGCGACCAAGAATTTTCCATGACTTATTTAAATGAATATTATTTAAAACGTGTCGCTACGACTTTACCTATTTATTTTAAACGCATTTTTGTCTAGCCATTTTAAGTGAAAATCTAATTTGTTTAAATTTATCGTAGTTCAATTTCAATTTTTATGAAAGTATCTTATTTTCATTATTTATTTATTCATGTATTTTAATCCAAATTTTAATTATTTAAGTCCAAAATATTTAATCCTCAATTCACATTCATTTTAATCCCAAAATTTTCTCCCCAACTTCTATTTTCATATTCAAGCACATTTTCCCCATTATCTCTACCCAATCCCTCACAATTAGCCATTCAACCTGATTACATCCCAAGTTTTCTTTTTTTTTTTCCACCCATTTCATCATCATCAATCACCATACTTTACACCACTTTCCATTTCATTTTCCACCTAATCCTCCACCACAAACCTCCATTTATGAATCCACCAAGCCTCATTTGCAACGACATTCAGAACCATAGCCAAGAATGAAATAACCAAACCTCAATCCCAAAATTTCAGTCATCAATCAGCCGAACTCCTCCCCCCTCATACGCCATCTGCACCAAATTAACCTCTCCTTCAGCCCCCTTAATCACAAATCAAGCAATTGCCAATTTTTTAATCCAACTCTATGTATATCTTTCCAAATCCACTTCATTCCAACATAATTCCCCACTACTATTTCTTATAATTCCTAAACAATACCAAGTCACGGCCTACAAGAAACACAATTTATTCACCACTCTCAATACCACCACAGTTTTTCCATCATTATATCAATCCACACAATCACAGATCACAATCACGGCCAGCTCCTTCCAGTCCCCCTCCAATTCAGCTCCATCCAATACAATTTCCATTTCAAGATCATTACCACCGTCAATGTACCACTCATCACCGCATAAATCAACCCTCAGTCCACTACAGCATCACCCAAAACCATAACCAAGACTGCAATCAACTTCATCATCACCAGTTAGCCAAATCAGCCATGCCAAGCCACCACCATAAACATCATCCTCAATTCACCAACCACTGCTACTGCAGTTCTCATCTGCATCACCATCGTCTGTCTTCCATCATCACCACCCCAATGCAGTTTATTCAATATCTTCACCGAATCAAGCGTCATCACCACTTACTCGATAGAACACAACCACCTGCAATACACATCACCACCTCCACAATCGGAAACCCTTCAAACGCCACTGCCCAAACTCCGTTTTTCCATAGACGAAATTCACAACCCACGATCTGCATACGGGAATCGCGCAAATCACCACATTCAAATCAAAAACCAAAAATCAATTTCATGACCGGAAACACCATCACCACCATGACCAATCCGCCACTGCTCAATTTCCAATTTACATACGAACCCAAACCACAGCCCCACACAAACGGTCGCGCACCACCTTCATCCGCCACTGCCCACTTCTCAATCACCCTCAAATCTACCCCAAATCAAAACACAAAACCAAGAACTGAACCTTCATCATCGAGCATCACCACCGCCACCATCCACTGCCTGTACCCAGCCCCAATCGCAACCGAATCAAAACCCAAGAAAAACCACCACTCAAAATCTCCCTTGCCTTTTCGAAATCGCCCTCACGACAACCCAAAATTCAAAATAAACAGGAAACCCATATACTTACCTCCACTCCCAACCCATTCCATTCGGAGTATCGCTGGAAATACACCAAAGAGTTGAACCTCCAAGCCTCGGTTTGCTCCTTTTTTTTTTCGCACCAAAATCTTCCCCTTTTCTCATACTCCGTGCCACCCTCACCGCCACCCCTTGTCGGCAGCGCGTCGCCGGACGAAGCGCCGGCAGTGGCTGAAACCGAACGAGCCCTCCGGTTTCGTCTCTCCCTCACGCACTCTCTTCTCTGTCGCTGTGCCGATAGTTGAGAGAGAGAGATATATGAAATGATATATATGTATATAGTTTGTTTATATATTTTAATTTGAAAATTATACTTTAGTCCTACAAGTTTTAAAAAGTTTTGTTTCAGTCCCTACAGTTTTAAATGTTTTAAATCTTACTTTAAATTTCAAAAGTTATTATTTAAACCCTGAAATTTTAGATTTTCTTTAAGTCAGCCCTTAAATGTTTAAAATGTTTTAAGTTTAGCCCACATTTTTAAAAGTTATTTATTTTAGTCCTTATTGATTTAAAAAGATATATCTTCAGCCCTAAATTTCAAAAGTTATTGTTTAAGCCCCCATATTTTAAAGTCGTTTAATTTTGTTCATATTGATTTAAAAATGATATATATATTTATAAATTCCAAGTTTTAAAATAATCATTTCAGTCCTCAAATTTTAATAAACTATAAATTTCTAAAGGCTAATGTAACTTATGGGCTAGACGAGGCGCTTGGACATTTAGAAGAACAACGTGAATTTTCTTGCTCAACTTTCAGACTCGTGATTTGAGGTAGACTCGCCCCCACTAATTAGTTTAAATTATAATTGCATGTCTTATGTGAAATTACGTGATTTACATGCTTTGATGCATGAGACGAGAAAAGAATATCTCTTATGAGATAAATGAGAAATGATGATGTTATGCATAACTTATGTGCCTTAAGTGCACGAGACGAGACTACCCACACCCTATGATTTTACGAGCCTTGATTTTGAAAATAAAATAGCCCAAGAATATGATGATGATGTCACTATATGATTGCATAATTACGTGTTCAATTATTCTGTAAATTAATTATTGGCGATGAGTCTACTGAGTATTTTTCGAAATACTCATTCCATTATTTTAACAGTTTTTGCAGATATCAGAGAAGGCGGCGAATGAAATGGGAGCGATGACAAATTAAATAAATAATGATGTTATTAGACAATTTTACGAATGTTACTCATTAAATTATTTATCGTTAAATTCATTTAAATAATTGAGACACAAGTTTTATGAATTGTTCTATATTTAAATTAATCAAATTTCCGCTGAAGTTTTCAAATGATGAATGTGATGCTTTGAATTAAATTTATTTTCCGCAATAAAGTCAAATTTTAAAGGACGAAGTGGCGTCCCGGACTCCGCGGAATCCGGGGCGTTACACAAAGTTTACTTTCCCTCAACAAATAGCCTTCATGCCTATAAAATTTATCAATTGCACCCTTTTCACATGAAGCATAAATGGTAGAAAAATCAGGGTCATTAACATACATACCTTTTATATACTCGAACCCAAGCAACTTCGCATTTAAAGAAGTTAAGAGAACATACCTGCGAGAAAGGGCATCTGCTACCACATTCTCTTTACCTTGCTTATAGCGAATGACATATGGAAAGGTCTCAATGAATTCAATCCAACGGGCGTGTCGTTTGTTTAGTTTACCTTGTCCCTTGAGGTGTTTCAGTGACTCGTGGTCAGTGTGTATAACGAATTCCTTTGGCCACAGATAGTGCTGCCATGTTTCCAAGGCACGAATAAGAACATAAAGCTCCTTGTCGTAGGTAGGATAATTCAAGACTGCCCCACTCAGCTTTTCACTGAAAAATGCAATCGGTCTTTTTTCCTGCATAAGAACAGCTCCAATACCTATTCCTGATGCATCACATTCAATCTCAAAGGTTTGGTTAAAGTTAGGTAAAGCTAAAACCGGTGCAGAACATAACCTATCCTTAAGCATTTTAAAAGCATTTTCTTGTGCTTCCCCCCAATGGAATCCTACACTTTTCTTGACTATTTCTGTTAGTGGCGCTGCAAGTGTGCTAAAATCTTTAACAAACCTCCTATAAAACCCAGCCAACCCGTGGAAGCTCCTAACCTCCGTAATACTTTTGGGAGTTGGCCATTCTTTAATAGCACGAATTTTCTCCTCATCTACCTCAACACCATTAGAACTAACGACAAAGCCAAGACAAATTACCTTTTCCATGCAAAAAGTACACTTTTTAAAATTAGCATATAGTTTTTCAGTTTTTAAAACTTCCAAAACAGATCTTAAATGTTCAATGTGATCACCTAAGTTCTTACTATATACCAAAATGTCATCAAAGTATACCACGACAAATTTACCAATGTAAGCACGCAAGACATGATTCATTAATCTCATAAAAGTGCTAGGTGCATTTGAGAGGCCGAACGGCATAACCATCCATTCATATAATCCATATTTGGTCTTGAAGGCGGTTTTCCATTCATCACCTTCTTTCATACGAATTTGGTGATAACCACTCTTAAAGTCTATTTTACTAAAAATACTAGCACCATAAAGTTCATCAAGCATGTCATCAAGTCTAGGTATGGGATGGCGATACTTTACCGTAATATTGTTGACTGCCCTACAGTCCACGCACATCCTCCAAGTCCCATCCTTCTTGGGTACCAACAGAACTGGTACTGCACATGGGCTCATGCTTTCCCGAACATAGCCCTTTTTCAGCAGCTCTTCAACCTACTTTTGTAGCTCCTTGGTCTCTTCTGGATTGCTCCTATAAGCTGGCCTGTTTGGAATGACCGCTCCTGGCACGAAGTCAATCTGGTGTTCAATCCCTCGAATTGGCGGCAGCCCACTAGGAATATCCTCGGGAAATAAATCTGCAAATTCCTGCAAAAGAGACATAGCTAAACTGGGGAGGGAGTGGTTAGCTTCATCGAGCACAAGGAGAGATTCTTTGTACATTAGTAAAATCAGAGGTTTATTTGTAGAAATAGCTTTGGTGATGTCACTCTGTTTTGCGTAGAAGCTTACCTTCGTTTTCTCTCTTTTACTGGCACTCTTCACACCCTCTCCTTTTTCTGGGATCGTGGTCCCAACTCTCGGTTTTTCACACAACTCTCCTTTTTCCGGGATCGTGGTCCCGACCCTCTTTCTTTCTTCCTCACTTTTTAATTTCAATTGGTCTTCATAGACCTCTCGAGGTGACAATGGCATTAGTTTGATATTTTTCCCATCCTTAGTGAAGGTATACCTATTTTTGAAGCCATCATGAATAACCTTCCTATCGAATTGCCATGGCCTGCCCAATAAGATGTGCCCCGCATGCATGGGTACCACATCACAAACCACGCTATCTTCATACTTCCCAATCGCCAAATCAACTACCACTTGTTTATTTACCTTAATCTCACCCGATTCATTTAACCACTGTAGCTTATATGGCCTAGGGTGTTTTAGCATAGGTAGGCACAATTTCTCTACTAAAGTAGTGCTAGCAACGTTCGCACAACTACCCCCATCTATTATCAAACTACACACTTTGTTATTCACAAAACACCTAGTATGAAATATATTTTCTCGCTGCTCACCCGACTCTTCCACCTTAACTTGAGTACTAAGGGCTCTCCTAGTGACAAGTGATTTAGCTACTGCATAGTCCGCATCATCATTTTCACTAACATCCTCTAGAGCTGGCATATCCTTATACTCATCCTCCACTTCTCCCCCTTTCTCATCCTCCGAACTTAATACCCCATCATGCATAACCAATATTCGTTTATTTGGACATTGTGAAGAAATATGTCCTAAACCGGAACATTTAAAGCAACGGATATCTCTAGTCCTAGAAGTTTGAGAGTCAGAAGTAATTTTACCTTTGTTGGGTGGCTCTACTTTTCCCTTCGGTGCCTCAAATTTATTTTTCTGCACAACCCCTTCATTTTTGGAAATCCCACTCCACGTAGACTTACCAAAAGAATTGGAACTTGTAGAGAATTTGGAAGTTCCCTTCCTTTTTAACTGTCGCTCCACTTTCATTGACATGTGAAGCATTTCCTCCAAATCGATATAATGCTGCAATTCAATAACATTAGCAATATCTCGATTTAAACCATTTAAAAACCTAGCCATGGTTGCCTCCAGGTCTTCCTCTATATTAGCCCGAATCATGGCAACCTCCATCTCCCTATGGTAATCCTCCACACTCTTACTACCTTGGGAAAGGGTTTGTAATTTTTGGTAAAGATCCCTATAGTAATGTCCAGGCACAAATCGTTTTCTCATAAGGGCCTTCAACTCATCCCAAGTTTCAATTGGCCTCTCCCCATTTCTCCTTTTACTAGTTACCAATTGATCCCACCATACTATAGCATAATCAGTAAATTCTACGACTGCCAATTTAACCTTTTTAGCTTCAGAATAATTATGACAATCAAAAATTAATTCTACCCTCTTTTCCCATTCAAAATAAATATCCGGATTACTTTTACCTTGAAACGAGGGAATGGACATTTTAATGTTTCCAACATGTCCATCGACATCATCCCTACGATCACGCCTATATCCCCTATCACATCTTTCTCTCCGATCTCGTCTCCTACCAACACTAGTAATAGACAATTCACCACTATCCTCATCACTATTAACAACCTCAACATGTTCATTCCTAGCTCTAAATTTTGGGTTGAAGTCATACCTTAGTGGTCTCCGTAAATTAGGAAAATTGCGCGGTTGTTCCTGACGTGGTTGAACATTTCCCGCACCTCGTGTCTCCCCCGGATTATTATCCCTTTCCACATTCACGCCGGATTGTTGACCAAATTTTGCTTCCAACTTGGCATCCAACCTAGCCTCAAATTTTGCAAAACGTTCCACCACCATTGCAAGCATTTTGAAATCTTGAAGATCCTTTTCCGTTGACGAAACTTCCTTCTGTGACATGGTTAGTAGTAATAAAGAAAAGAGAAAAAAAATATTAAATAAAGATCCTCACGTGTTTTATCGCTCGTGTATCACTCAATTTGGCTTTTTCCCTCTATTATTCTCACCACTCTGCCTTTTTCCTCTCTATTCCCTTTTTTTCCCACGTTCTCAAAGAACCCACCAAACTAGTCACGGGTTTGGTCCTTGTGGAATAAACCCCAAAGTGTAAATAAGGAAAGTTGATGGAAAATATTGGAATTAGGAAATTTAAGAAAGAAATTATGGAAACAAGAATTCTATTGCAAGAAGAAGTTTTATGAAAACAAGAATAAAGAATTTTATGGAAACAAGGATTTGTTGGAAAGATTTGCCCAAGATTATTTTCTTGATTTCTTGTCCAAATCAACAACTATCTTTTTTTCTTCTTTTTTTTTTTTTTGTAATTTTCGGATTTTTTTTTTTTTTGAATGATTAATAACTGGAAATAAAAGAAAAAGAACTGGAATACTAAATAATTGGATTTAGAGACAGGCTCTGATACCAGATGATGTGATCCGTTATGGGATCACCAAGAACACGCGGAATTAAACGCCGGAAAGCTCTAAAATCCAAGATAGTAGACGGTAACAATGCAACCCCGACCTCACGACGCAAGAACTATGGGTATATTAAACCCAAAACCCGTTACGATGCGGAGATAAGAACCACAAAGGGGGAACGCCACAAAGGTTGTCAAATCCTTTGATAAGTTTAATTTGTTCGACGAGAACACGAAGAAAATATAAGGGAATATCTCACCTTCAATATCATTAATCTCAAGAATAAAGTTGTGCGTTACAATGCTGAATAAAGCCATATATATAGGCAAAGAAAATAAAGCAACTAAAAATAAACTAGAATTCAACCTAAACTAAAAAGCTAAAAACGCCTAATATTACTTAAAATTCGGAACCTAGCTTACGGCCGTGAAAACGACCTTTACGGCCGTAATCACGCTACGGATTAAAAATTGACAACATATGTTACGGCCGTGAAAATGACCTTTACGGCCGTAATCAATATTATGAATTTAAAACTACCAAACTCTTTACGGCCGTGAAGATGTGGGTTACGGCCGTAAGTCCTCTTCTGCATAATTTCGCCATTGTAGTGTTACGGCCGTAATTTTGGCTTTACGGCCGTGAATCCGTTACGGCCGTAATATCAGGCTTTACGGCCGTGATTCCATTGCTGCCCAATTTCTTGTTCTTCCCTGATCCCAATGTATTGCAATAACTTTGGCTCCTCTTCCACATTGTTATGCAATGTAAATGAAGTCTTTGCACTAAAGCACTCGTCCATCCACGCTTGCATGAATCCTTGCATTTCCTGCTTGATTCTTTTGGCTCTTTGTCTCGTTATTGGTCCTACGGGCACGTGCAACGGGTCAACGCTCGTTGAGCCACTCCGGAACTCATCAAAATTGACCAAGAATGACACTCCGGAAGAAAGAGAGACTGAGAGAAAGAAAGAGGTAAGAACGAAGAAAAATAGAAGAAATATGAGTTTATTTAGTAATCAAGTTTAATTATTACAATGCATAAACTCCTTTTAAATAAGTTTTCAAACAACATAATTTAAGTAGAACTACAGAAATAATATAACATACTAGAAAGCCTATTAAATTAAGGTCCTAAACTAAACTTTAGACATGAAAAGTTTTCATATTCAATAGGATCTACATCACACACTCTCGATCATTGCGATCATTAGTTATATGACTATACCAAGTTCCAAAATCACGAGGCAAAATGAAAAATTAATGTGCAAGTAGGAACAAATGGAATCGTGTTCATACTGTTAAAACTATGTTGTTACCTTGCCAACGGCTCCAAAAACAAAAGTGGAATCAAAGCAGCCATATAAATTACTTAATCACGGCAAATTAAAGACTACATAAATAGGAATACAAAACACAAAGTGATGCTAATTGTTAAGAAGAAAAAAGTTGCAAATCAATTAGAAAAGAGGGGGGGGGGGGGGGGGGGGGGGTTGAATAAGAAGCTCTACATACATGCACATAACTTTAAGCTAGAGTGTTCAGATTTGCTAAAAGGAAATCTAGCGTAACTTTCAGTGGTTGCATGTTGCCTATGATTCATTTATTTGAGATTTAGCAACATTCAGCTAGTGAATTTTGCTAATTGTGGCTTTTGTAACATTTGGAAAATGTTGCGATAAATTCAACATTTTGCAACATTTTTTATAACATCTTTTGCAACGCTCGCCGATCGTCGCTAGAGTCATTGCTCGTTCCAAATCTTTTGGAACACGTAGTGTACTTTGCTATGTAAGTCATTTGCAACGGTCATTTTGCAACGTAAAATGCGCGTTGCAAAAGATTCTTTTATAACGCACAGTGCACCATTATAAAAGACAAGTACCCAAAATTGGAAAGGTGCAACCCGGTTCCATTACCAAAACCCTTAACCCAATTAATAATTGACCTACGCTCTCAATTCCATCCTTCCCAAAACAAGAGGTCCCGTTCTTTCCCATGCCTAGAGGTGGCAGTGGGTCGAGCCGAGCCGGCTCGTGACTCGGTGTGCTTGGCTCGTCAAATGGAAGAGTCGAGCCACGAGCTCGTGTCAAACGAGCTGAGCTTAGGCTCGACTCATTTGACAGGTGCGAGCTTGTGGGCCGAGCCGAGCCGAGCTCAGCTCTTTCAGTTGGGGTATTTTTTTTTTTTTAAATCCCCTCTTACGTTGATTTAGTCGACAACCAATAGTTAAAATACTTGAAGTCTTGAATATTAATATTATTGATATAAATTTGTAATTAGTTATAACGTATAAATTATGTATTAAATAAATTATTTATAACTTAATAAGTAAAAAAATAATGTTTGTTAGTTATTAGTGAATTAAATTAAAAGTCGAAATGATTAATTATAATTTATAAGTTTATAACGTAAATAAAAACTTGTTAAAATAATCAAATAACTAATTATAACTTGAAAAGACAAAAACTAAAATTAAGTAAATAAATTAAAATTTAAAAGTTTTAAAAAAAACCCTAATCCTTTTTTTCGGGCTTGAGACCGGCTATTAAATAGTCTTAATTGAATATTCTAGTAGGATGGGTTAAAATTGTATACGAACAATTTGTTACGTGTACAATTTTTGTTTTGAAATCAAAATTACATTTTATTTTATATATATAAAGAAATTAAAAATTTAAAGTTAAATATTATTTATCTGACTGCATGTAATTTCGGCATTCTTATGTTGTATGCATAAATCACCGTCTTGCCAATCTTTGACACACATCAATGCTTCCAAAATATCTTATTTGAGTCAGCTCCTGACTTCTGACCAAACCCTTTTACCTGCACTAAAAGCAGACTCCGAAACTACAGTGCCAACAGGAGGTGTTAGTAGATCTTTTGTTATGGCGGAAATAATTGGATATTTTCGTTCGTTTGTTGGCCAATAATGAAGTAAATCAAATTCTAAAGAATTACTAGTAGACTCCACATTTCTAAGTAGATCTTGTCCAAAATAAATTTTCAATTCTTCAGGTATTTGAAGTGAACTTGATTCGTTGGTACTAGAAGACATACTGTAAGAAGAAGTTCTTTGTGCTTAACTCATTTCTTCCATTAAATTGTATAATTCTACTTCGTCGACTCCAAGTGTAGTGTCACATGATGGTGTAGATTGTGTATGACTAACAGTAGTTCCTAATCGTAGAGCATACACAGTATATATGTTTGCTAGCGTACTTTCTAAATTATTATAAGTGATAGGTTTATCCAAAATCAACGAGCTATTGATTTTTGAAACAATAATTTTCGTACCCTTTAAATTGAAATGCGGTCCATTATGCATGCTAAGGGAAATAACGTAGGTAAATTTTTCCAATATTTTCTAATTTTCATTTCCATAGCAATTATCATTTCAGTAAAAAATGAGTCATATATATATCTATATTTATAAAAATTTCTTACAATAATATAAAGACCTTCAAGAACTCTTCAACTAGTTGGGTAATATACTCTAGATAATATATTGGTTGAATCGTAAAAACTAGTCAAAAAAATTTTCACTTTAAAAGCAGCTTCCCAATCTGATTCTATTAATAGAATATCATCGTCTTTCTTAAGTGTTCTACTATTATAATATTCCATTATTATGTGTTCATAACCTTCGCATGATTTAGGTAACAAGTATGTAGAGTTCCACTTATGGCATACGTCGGTGATAAATTTCTTAGAATCTAAATTGTATTGTGAACACATATCTTCAAAATATTGTTTTCTACTCGGTGATATGGTTATGTACACTATAGCATCTCTAATTTTATCCATTTCATCTTTAATATGTTTCAAGCAATCTTGAACAATTAAATTTAAAATATGACATACACATCTAACATGGAATAAGAAATCATCAAAATACAGATTAAGAATTCTACATAATTTATCTACTACAGGCTTATTTACATTAGCATTATCGAAAGTAAATGATCGAATTTTACTTTCGAACCCATATTCTCTAACAATATGAAGTATAACATTAAATATATTGGTTGGGTTATGAGGAAATTCTAGAATTTTAAAAGCAATCATTTTTTATGCATAACCCAAAGTGGATCAATATAGTATGCAGTTGCAGCAATATAACCTTTTATTGTTATTACATTCCCAAAGATCGAAAGTAAAAGAAATAACACCACCGTAGTTATTTAAATCGACTATTAATTGTTTCTTAGTTTTAAGATAATATTGTATCGTATCAAAATGTAGAATGTTTCGAATAATACCGACGTACATGGGTTGAAAATAACGCTTGATGTATGTAACAAAGTGTTCATTGTCCACTATACTTAGTGGCAACTCTATCCCCGCAAAAAAAACTTGAACCATCCCAGTTCGATTCTCTGGTTCGGAATACATCCAATTTGAAAGTGTTGTAGATCCCGCTCCAGAACCACTAGCGGCCAATGAACCAAATTGTAGTTGACTTTTATTCGGTTCAACGAACCTGTGCTTGGGCTGACACTTGCGATAGTGACAGTTGAGAGGTGTAGTACCAATCCCCTTTACCCATACCAATTGTTGTACACAATATTTGCATACAGCTTTGAATTCATCTTCTCCTTCAATTTTTTTTTTCCAATTGCGACCAATTTAAAGTGATCCCAACACTTTGAAGTTGGCTTCTTGCCTTTTCTAGTTTTTCTTTTTCCTCTTGCGTCTGGAATATCGATATCATTTTGTAAGATTTGAACATCTGGATCTTTTTCAACATCGTCTAAATCGGTTCGTTGATTTAATGGATCTTCTTCAATATTCTCGGGAATTGGTATGTTGTTGAGACCAGCAAATTGATCGTCGAAATGGACGTGAGATTGTGGTGTTGAGTCATTATGCCCCCAAAATCCAGGTGGACCATCGAACAATTCATTAACAAATTTTCGGCTACTGGGATCCATTCTTTTGTATGTGATGTGGTGTGGAAAAATTGAATTATAAAATGAAATATGTGTAATTGAGAGATGTAATGACAAATTGAGATATTGAAATTGAAATATCAAATATGTAACTAATATTGGTAAACAAACTTCAAACTTATAGTATATTTGTAATGTAGAATTGTCGAAAATAGAGTAAATGTAGTAGATTAGAGGAAGAGAAGAGTGTAGAATAAGAATTAGAGTAATTTAGAGAGTTGTAGAATTGTAGAAATGAAGTTGTGTTAGTGTAGTATTTATAGAGTAAGAATTAAGAAAAAAATCAAAAAATAAATAAAAATTTAAATAAAATATGTGACCAGAACGGTCACCATAAATTTTTATTTTATTTTGGCAACGATCTCGTTAAGCTCGTCCTGGCTCGTGCAACGAGCCGCTCGTTGATTGGCTCGCCTACAAGCTCGTGAGTTTGATGAGCCGAGCTGTCCTCGGCTCGTATTTTCGCGAGTAAAGCCAACGAGCCGATGAGCGGCTCGACCCGTTTGCCATCCCTACCCTTGCCCAAAAATCTTGTCGGACAAATGAGGAGTCCCCAAGTTGAGAATCAGCTCCGATGGGGTTGGTTTGTTCATTAAGACGTTATCTAATTTCATACACACTCCTACAAGACTCACTACTCCCACCCAATGATTCAAAGTCCTCAAAACACACTCTTAAAAGAAGACTCCTTTTTTCTTGACTTCAGATAAAATTTACTTAATTTTCATAGAGAAAACAATGTAAGAATTTATGGGATTTACCTCATTGTTAAGCTTTTCTACTTTGCTGTAACTCTACTATTTTAGTTTCGACTTTCTGAATTTGCAACAGTAGCTGTGGATGGAATTTCAGAATGGAGAAATCCTCAAGTTCAAGTTGGAGATGCTGTCAGTAAGTGTTTATTTTGCAGAATTATTTACATCAATAATTTACTGCTACAAATATAAAAATGGACCTGCATTCAAGTTGGGTTATCTTGTTTTTACAGTTTTGCGGCACAAATATCACTACAATCTCTACATTTCCCAGAGCCAGAGTGCCTACAGTCTTTGAAACTTTTCTGAAGCTACACTTCCTTGTAACAACCCGGTAAATAAGTTTTTTTTTTTTTTTTTTTTTTTTTTTTTTTTTTTTTAAGTCAAACTTTTAATAGTGAAAGTTAAATATGGAATAGTCCATTCAAAGTCAAATTAAGACCAAATTATATTAATTTATTTGTTAGGATTATTTTGTAAATGGTTAAATTAAACCAAACAAATTAAGACCAAATTATATTAATTTATTTGTTAGGATTATTTTGTAAATGGTTAAATTAAACCAAATAAGAGTTGGGACCTCTTTGTCAATCTTTTACCTATTATAACACTAATATCAATCAAAAGAGAGAGAGAGAGAGAGAGAGAGAGAGAGAGAGAGAGAGTTAGTTGGGGACAAAGAGAGAGAGAGAGAGTTAGTTGGGGACAAAGAGAGAGAGAGAGAGTTAGTTGGGGACCTCTTTGTCAATCTTTTACCTATTATTATAACACTAATATCAATCAATTGAAACAAAAACATAGAGAGAGAGAGAGGAGAGAGAGAGAGAGAGAGAGAGCACTCGGCATGAGGAAGAAGGGGGAAAAAAAAGGAAAAGAAAAAGGAAAGAAAAGATGGGAGAAGGAGCTCATCCAAAAGTGTTTATTGTTTTGGTAATGTTCTACTACTTTTTCCTAACTTCAAGAGGAGGTGGCGAGGCAGTTGACATTATATATTGGCCAAGTTAGTAGACGATCATCTATTTTGTGAGTGGAGAATAAACTTAAAAGATTTTTTCGTTATTCAAGAATTTTTGTTATATTGATTTTCTATACGTAACAAATGATTGCTCTTTTATCAAGTTTTACTAATATGATTAGTCTAGTTGAACATATATGATTTCAAAACCACTAGAAGTACCTATGTGGTTATCTGCTCTTGTTGGTGTACTAGATAATATGATTCGAGATCTTGAAACTCTGTCACGTAGGGGGCCTGTGGCATGTGTTTAGAGGATTTTAAGATCCACTCTTATGCATAGAGGTGCTTTGGGTTGTGTGTAAGAGTGCATTATGTAAATAAGGTCTTTGGGACCTACTTTTGTACCCATGGGGGCTTTGGGATGAGAATGGAGGTGTTCAGTAGTCTACGCATGCATGAATAGATACAAATTTCAGCTTTAATAGATGATTTAGTTGGGTACCTTTTGATTTTATTTTTTTATATATATATTACAGTTAATCAGTTATGCCATATTACAGCTTATCATTTATGTCACAGAGAATCATTTCATGATCTTTATGATTATTTTTAGCGTGCATATTTTGATTTCAAGTTGCAAAAGCCTATGAAATAAATTATGTAAATTTTGTTTTCAAAAATGGTTTACAAAATATAATTGTTTCAAAACTCTACTCACTGTGTTACAAGTTCACGTGTTTCCCCATCTCTTCATTACAAGAAAAAAGATAAAGATTTTTAGCAGCGTGAAAAGAGCCGTTGTATATATATGAAGGATTCGACAAAGAATTTTAGTTATTTTATTACATCAATATTATGCTTGGAAGATTTTGGAAGTTTTATAATCATTTATGCATGATTGTTGGGGAATTATTGTTGTATTACAGATTTGTTATGTCAATATTGTAGAGAAAACTCTGTCAAAATTTTTGTAAATTATACGGGACCAAAATTTATTTAAAAGGAGATTCTAAGAGATAAAAAAAAGGTTAAGATTGCTTTGGTAGTGAGTCTAGCGTTGGATCGCCTCGATCCGTGATCCGCACTGTACAAAAAATTCGTGATCTGCCAAATTTCGGGGTGGATTGGGTCGGGGTAGATTGACACTCCGATTCGCTCGCGAAATTTTTTTAAAGGCAATTTAAAGTAAATATTAAAAAAATAAAAAATATATAAATTATTTTATTAATTTTCTCTTTTTTTTTTAAAGTTAAACGGGGTCGATTAGGGCCGATCCGCCCCGATCCCTCGATTCGCCCAGCCTCGATCCGCTCCACCGATTCGCGGATCGGGATTTTTTATGATCGGATAGGGTCAGGGGATCAACAGGGCGGATCTGGTTGTTTTTGTCATCTTTAGGTGGGTCAACTTCTAGTTGGCATCTGTCATCGGCATACATCTCGTTTCAGGTCTAGTAAGGTGATTTGGGATGGATCATGATAATTGATATCAGAGCGAGGTTCACTGGCCTTTGGGCAATACAGGAAGCTTGTATTATTGTTTTCTTATCTGTCAACCAGTAATCCAATTTTTTAGGTACAAGATGCCTCGAGGTGATAGGAACCGTGGTAATGGAGGATCCAGCCAGTGTTGAACTAGCGCGGTCGCGCTAGCTCGATCCCCGACCGATCAACTTTCAGTTACCATTTTTTTTAAGGAAAGTGAGACTTGAGAATGAGTTTGAAGATGTATGGAGCATCTGAGCCATTATTGTTGAAGATAGGAACTCTACGATGAAGAATAAAGATGGCGTCATCGTTTTTGTTGTGTCTGGGGAAGAAGATAGAGTTACAGACGAGGAAGAAGAACAGATAGAAGAAGGGGATTGTTCGCTTCGCAAGTGCACGGGTCGTGCAAGTAATAAGGTGGATGTGAGTTCAAGTATCGATCCCACATAGATTGTTGTAAATTGTATTTTAGATTACGAATCCTTAACCGAAAAGTTTTGAATTTGGGAATTTTGATTTTGAAAAACAAATTAAAAATTAAACTAAAGAAACAATAAAAATTTGAATTTAAAACGTATAAAAACAATTTCGTTAGAATTATGAATCCATTTTAATCAAATCATCCATATTTTGACCAAATTATTTAAATACAATTCATGGGGTTTTGAATATCCGTGTTCCTAAAATTATTTAAGTCCCCTTTCGAGCTATGCATAAAAACCTTTTCCTAAATGTAAATTGAATATATTTATATGACAATTAAACAATTAGAAAAGTATTAAAGATCAATGAACACTATATATGATAACATAAAGTACATGAGTATATTTCTATCCCCTATTAGATTTTGTGGCAATTAAATATCTTCTAATTAAATCCTACTCTTTTGAACATAGAAAATCATAAAGACAATCACACAAAAGTTGGTCAAACAATTTCATAATAATAAAGGCACTTATTTAATTGCATCAGACCCATAAACAGCATATATTAAATAATAAGTCAAAACATAGAATCAATAATTAAAACTCCATCACAATCCTAACACAAGAATTCTAGCCTAAAAACATGATAAACGATAAATCATAAGAAAAATGAATAGAAGTCACGTTCATCTTCTTGATCCTTGTTCTTTAATCTTGAATTTGGCCTTCAATGGATCCCCCAATAATTCGACAGCGTTTTGGCATGAAATATCAGAATTGGAAACCACAAAAAATGTACCTAAGGTCTGGTATTTATTGATTAGGTTGAAGTATAGGTTACTTGGAAGAGAAGAATGCTGAAAATCACGTCCAAACTGGCTTCCAAAAGAGTTCCAACCGAACAAGGAAAGTTACCTTCGTGGAAGATCTTTTTGTCACTGCACAACATTTAGTATTTTGATCATATCTTTCTATTCCTTTATCCGATTGAGGTGATTCAAAGTCCGTTAGAAAGATAACTTCAAGGGATACAATTATTCCTTAAATAGGATTTTCCCAATTCGAACGTTTACTACCCCGAAATTAGGTTTCAAAATCAGACTAAAAATCTGCCCGAAAATCTTGTGTGATTGGAATGAATTTATGGTAATATTCTTATCATATTTCATTCCAATTCGAATTTTAATTGCATCCAATTGACCACTAGAAATCTTCAAGTATCGTATCATGGTTCGAATCAATAATTGAGTATTTGCAATTTGGTCCTTCTTCATTTGATTTGTATACTTTAGTCTTTGAACTTCTAATTTCTTCCAAATTAGTTCTTTCTTTGACTTTTCTTCCAATTGGCCCTTTGATTTACTTCATCAACTCTTGATTTGCATACTTTGACACTTTTATCATCCAATTGCTTGATTTGAGCTTCAATTTCATTATTTTCTCGACTTTGGGGTTATTCCTGAAATACAAACAAATAACAACGAAATAAATAGAAAATATTCTTAAACAAACGCATAAAATCCTACTTTTAGGATAGAAATAAGTGTATAAAATACACTTATCAGGGATCTTTGATTTGGGCCAATACTGATTTGGGCTTTTTTTTTTAGGTTGATTTGAGCTTATCACTTATGGCTTATGATATTGTTTGGATTGATATTATTTGTTATTTGCTCCTTAGTTTGTTCTTTCTTGTTTTATTTATTTGATATAATTAAATAATTTTCTTACGTTTTGGATGGTATGATTATGGCGTATAATACATGATTGTGTTAGTAAATAAAAATACCTCAAATCAAGTTATTGGTTTTGGTATATAATTTTTAGAATAAATTATAGTTTGATATTTTGATCATGACATATAATTTCGAGAATGAATTAAACGATTTGGTATATGATTTATGATTTTCGAACTGCTTAATTCATTTTCAAAATGAATTATAGTTCAATATATAATTGTTTGAGTGTATTTATATATTTATTGATTAATTTTAGTACTACCTCTGTCCCAAAAAGATAGTCCTACAGTTATTTTCACATGGATTAAGAAATGGTAGTTAGTATAGTTAGGGTATTAAATTTTATCAATGTTTTCCATTTATACCCTTATCCCTTATTTATTGTTTTAAGTTGACTCACTTTGTTTTCAACGAAAAATTTGAAAATATAATAGTTAAGTAATTGATGTGCATTGTACCAAGATACATTAAATAAGGGTACATATGGAAATGAAAAATTTAATGCATGCTCAATATGGAAACAAGACTATCTTTTTGGGACAGATAAAAATAGTATACAAGACAATCTTTTTGGGACAGAGGGAGTATTATTTAATTAAATATTAATAAAAAATCTCACTATTGCGAATGTTGATGTCGTCAATTAATGGTCAACAGTCAACGGTCAATGATCACCGCTCTAGCTGAACTTTTATGCTGTATCCACCACTGAACGGTGGACGTTCAGATTCACAGCCTCGAAATCAAAATGCTTGTCAAAGAGAATATGTTAGGGGATTAAATCAGGCTGAAGAATCTGTCCACCAAACACCAGTACAATAGAATCAGGGCAATGCAACTAGGAATGACCCTTTGACCGAGGGAATTGCTGTGACCATTGCCTCTCTTTTACAAAATTCATTACAGAACCCAGGTAGAGATGATAGTACTGAAAGAGAAATTAAGCTTGGAGCAAAACATTTTGAAAGCATGGGTATGTTCAGATGCTACTAAGTTGCTCCTTGCCACTTTCTTGTTAAAAGGAGTTGTGGTAGATTGGTGAAGTACATATTGAGGTCGATATAGTGATCTTAATACTATCACTTTGACCATGTTCAAGAAAGATTTTTATGAGACATGTTCCTCTGACCTATTGTGCAGCCATGTAAAGGGAATTTTTGAATTTTGTATAGGGATCATATACTACAGCCGAGTATTAGAGGAAATTTGTGTAATTATCCAAGTATGCTATGAATTTTGTGGCTAATGAAACAAACAAATTCAGGAAATTTGAGGAATGATTGAGGACGAAGATTACGGCCATGATGACAGGCCATGGACATCATAGTTTCATTGAAATTGTAGAGGCAGCCTCAAGAATCGAGATGATAATTTTGGAAGGATAGAGTCCGGGAGTTCAAATGATTTTCGAGGTGGTAGTAGTCGGACATGAATATAGTGGATAGTTTAAAAAGGATAAGAAAGGATTTTGGCCAGGTGTCAAGCATATGGGGAGCTTCAAATCTAAGTATCGGGGTATAGGACTTAGTGGAGGATCTGGACACAGTCAGAGTTCTGTACGGTAGCCAGGACATGGTTGTTCTCACATGTAGATTTCTTCTCAGAGATCTTAATAAGTGTTATATTAACGTTTATTTTATACACTTCTATCCTTGAATATGCCATAATGTGATTCTATCTAAGTATTATTAATGCATTTTATGTTTTATATTGTATAGGATCACAAAGGAAGAGAAAAGAAGGAAAAAGGACCAAAATGCGCTCAAAATCGAAGTTTGGGGACTTAGGTGCAAATATATTTACGGCCGCAAGAAAAGGTGTTACGGCCGTAAGAAAATAAGGTTACGGCCGTGAAAGTGTCGTGAAGCAAGTTAAAAATAAGCAGAAACAACTTTACGGCCGTAAAGGAAAAGTTACGGCCGTAAATCAAAATGTTACGGCCGTAACTCCAATTTAAGGAAATATGCAGAAACTCAATTACGGCCGTAAAAGGAATGTTACAGCCGTAAATCTTCAAGTCAAAAATTTCCTTATTTCAATTCTTTCCATAATCTTGGATTTCTTGCTCCCAAAGCTAGAGCACGAAATTGAGGCTATAAAAAGGGGTTCTCATGACAGAAAAAAGGTGAAAAATATTATTGAAAGAGGCGCGGCTTGCTTGAAGAATTGGAAGGAAATTAAGCAACTTAAGAAGATGAATGGATGCAAAATTCTGGGCTTTTCACCATGACTATGCGCGGCTAAGCTTCCATACCTTGTTCGAAGGGGAAGTTGTATTTTATATCAATTTGTTATTGCTTTTCCAAACTAGTAACGTAGTTCTAAGTCCTTTATTTTGATTTGTTGGATTCTTATGCGTTTTAATTCAATCAATACAATTATTTATTTGATTAAGGCCTTATCATTTAATTTGTTGTGTTGAGATTTGCTATTTTGAACGATTGGATCCGTAATTGTCTTTTTATTCAAATCATAGTAGCAATTGGAAATTTAATATTTTCATAAAGAATTCCAACTTGGGTTAATTGTCACGAGCTTGTGTGATTGATAATCTAAATCATCCTAATTCTCCTCAACCAATATATAGTTGTTGTCTTAAATCTAAAGAGCTTGTTTTAGGTTATTCAATGGCTAATATTTGATTAGAGAGCTTATTCTAATTAAATGCAATAAAGGGAGAATAGGAATAGTTGGAGCTTATTAACTATTTACGGGTGATAAATCAAATAGGGAATTCGAACACGCGTTACTTGGAAAGTGATAACATTGCGATAGAATACAACTGAACCTGAGAACTAAGGTTTGCAACCAATTGACTTTTATTTTATCTAATTTACGTTTTCACTTTATTTTCACGTTATTTACAATTCTTGAACTCGAAAACCCCCCATCTATTCTAATTGACAAAGCACTATTTTAGTTCCTGTTCCTCGTGGGATCGATTCTTACTTCCGCTATTACAATCAAACCTGTTAATTTGCAAGTAAGATATTTAATTATTATTTTGGTGCATTGCGACACGCATCAAATTTTTTGGCGCCGTTGCCGGGGAACGGTTAACCAATTTAGTGTTTAATGGATTAGAATTTTATTTTTCTGCATTTATTTTATTTTCACTTTATTTATATAAAAAATAAAATAAAAAAAAAATATTTTTTTTTGTGTGCTCCTTTGCTTATATGCTTAAAACTCGATCAACTAATTGTGAATTTTTTGATTTTGACCCAGAAATTGAGAGGACTTTTTCGACAGCGAAAGAGAGCAGCACAACAAACAATGGCAGCTAACAATAACAATTTGACTCTTAAGCAGCTAGCCACTCCGGATGTCGTTCAACAACCATTGTGCGTCACATTTCCGGCGGTGGAGGAAGGACGAACCTTTGAGCTAAAATCCGAGTTGATCCACCTTCTACCTACTTTTCGGGGACATGCCGGTGAAGACCCATATAGACATCTCAAGGAGTTCTACGTGGTATGTGATAGCATGAGACCCACGGGTATTACCGAGGAGCAAATCAAGATGAGGGCTTTCCCATTCTCATTAAAGGATGCCGCTACAGACTGGTTGTACTGTCTACCATCTGGATCAGTCACCACATGGAATGATATGAAGAGGTTGTTTTTAGAGAAGTACTTCCCTACATCTAGGGCTGGGACAATTCGGAAGGAGATTTGCGGGGTTCGCCAAAGCAATGGCGAGACATTATATGAGTACTGGGAGCGCTTCAAGAAACTCATTTCGAGCTGCCCCCACCATCAGATCAGTGAGCAACTCCTGGTGCAGTATTTCTACGAAGGCTTAGCACCGATGGATAGAAACATGATAGATGCCGCAAGTGGAGGAGCACTGATGGACAAGACGCTTGAACAAGCGCGGGCTTTAATTTCTAATATGGCTGAAAACACTCAACAATTCAATTCAACCCGAGATTCCCAAGTCCGCCGAGTGAACGAGGTAAGCCGTTCCAATATCGAAGGTCAATTATATGAACTAACCAATCTCGTTAAGCAGCTTGCTGTAGGGAATTCGAATCAGGTCAAGGCATACGGAATCTGTTCAAACTTTGGACATCCAACGGATACATGTCCGGTGCTGCAAGAGGAGAATGACGAACAGGTGAAGGCTGCAGAAGGGTTTCCATTTCAAAAACAGCAATACAACCCGTACTCCAATACCTATAACCCTGGCTGGAGGGATCACCCCAACCTAAGCTATGGGAATAACAAGCCCCCGAGTTTCCCCTCCAACAAGTCTCAAGGGCAATTCCAGCAGCAAGGGACTTTCCAACCACAGGGACAATATCAACAAAAACCTCAAAATTCAGGTACGTCTCTTGAGGATATGGTTAAGATGTTGGCAACTAACACGATGCAATTCCAGCAGGATACCAAGTCAAGCATTCAAAACCTGGAAAATCAAATGAGCCAAATGGCCATTGCCATTAATAGATTGGAGGCACAATCTGGAGGGAAGCTACCATCACAGCCCGAGGTGAATCCCAAAAATGTGAGCGCCATAACTCTTCGGAGCGGAAAGGAAATTGAGGGTCCGCAATTGGAACCGGCTGCACCGGAAAAGGAAGGAGTCGGGATGAGGAACGACGCTTCGCAAAACCCTCAGGTAAAAACTGACTCCCGTTTAAATATTAAACTAACACCTCCACCTTTTCCTAGCAGGTTAGCGAAGACAAACAAAGAGAGCAAGGAAAAGGACATGTTAGAAATGTTTAGGAAGGTTGAAATCAATATCCCGCTATTGGAGGCCATCAAGCAAGTCCCTCAGTATGCAAAATTTTTAAAAGATTTATGCACTAGCAAACGGAAACTGGTGGGAAATGAGATGGTGAGAATGGGTGAGTCTGTATCTGCACTTCTTCAAAGAAAATTACCTCCCAAGTGCAAGGATCCAGGTATGTTTACCGTAAGTCAAATAGGTAATAAGAAAATAAATCGTGCTTTAATAGACTTAGGTGCATCTATCAATGTAATGCCTAGGTCCACCTATGCTTCATTAAAACTTGCCAAACTGACTGAGACTAATGTTATAATTCAACTAGCCGATCGTTCTAATGCTTATCCTGACGGGGTAGTTGAAGACATTCTAGTGCAAGTAGGCGGGTTAGTATTTCTCGCAGATTTTTATGTATTGGACATGAATGATGACCACTGCCCCAACTCTACTCCTATTTTGTTAGGTAGACCATTTTTGAAAACATCTAAAACTAAGATAGATGTTAGTAGTGGCACACTTTCCATGGAATTTGATAATGAAATTGTTCAATTCAATATTTATGATTCCGTGAAAATTTTTGATAATGATCCTGTTTATTCTGTTAATGTGAATGACTCTTTAGTACAGGAAGTTCTCGATATTGGTGGAAAGAAATGTCCAAAGTTACCGAAATCAGGTAAAATCTCATCCATCTCATTACCAGTCTCTGATGGAAAATCTCTACCCCCTATTTTCCAGGCACTAATGAAGAATATGAAGAAGAAGTTGGTCTTTGGGAATCCACCTAATCCCGGTTGAATGAGAAATGACTCAGTCGAGCCAACGACAGTAAACAAAGGTGCTGCTCGGGAGGCAACCCGAGAGGGGAGTTTCTTTATCTCCTCACCTTTTTATTTTCGTATTTTCATTTTTGGTTAATTCTAGTTTACTTCGTCATTTCAAAAAAAAAAAAAAAAAAAAAAAAAAAAAAAAAAAAAAAATTCAGAGACAGCCTTACGGCCGTAAGACAAAACCTTACGGCCGTATCTCACTTTTTAATTTTTATCCAGAAACCACCTTACGGCCGTAAGCCACATCTTTACGGCCGTAATTGATTTTTTTTTTTCAAAATCTTCAGAGGCCTGTTTACGGCCGTAATCCACCTATTTACGGCCGTAAACCCGGCGGTTTCATTTTTTTAAAAAAAAAAAAAAAAAAATTATAAATAAATACAAGGCAACTTCCATTTCAACCAAATCATTTCCCATCTTCTCGCGCAATCTCTTCCAACCCACAATCATAATTTCAAGGATTCTCGTTTGTATCACATATCAATTCCATTTTCTTCTTCGCAAGAATTTACGATGCTGGAACTGATGCAGGCCTTCCAGCCTCAGCTGAATGGTATGCTGGAAGATCAGCAACTCATGCTGGAAGAGCAGAGAGCCCTTCGGGAGGAGATTCGACAACTGCAGAAACCCCGGAACGATAAACCGCCACATTAGTCCGAGGGAGTTTTCTTTTCTTTTTCCCCTTTATTGTTTTACTTTTCAATGAGGACATTGTATTGTCTAAGTGTGGGGGGGGGGGGAATTGAATTGACTATAAGCTTATTGTTTTTTTTTTATTCTCTTTCTGTAATCGAATCGTTATAATTCATTTTGAGCCAGCATCCTTTTTAGCTTTGTTCTCTACTTGTGTCACATATCTATGCACTTAGGCACTTTGATAGGAAGCAGCCCACTTTTGGTGCAATTTTTTGAAGAATCATTGCATAATTGGATATAAATTGAGCACATAGAGATCATCTCGTCCAAAGCCTCACAAATAGGTTGAAAATGAAAAGTAAAAAAAAAAAAAAATTGTAAAATATCTACAACCTAATCAACCCAACCTACAATAGACAGATTACCCTTTCATATATAACCTTGAATGTCCCAAATTATTATACCTTTGTGAGTAGTAATGGTTTGAATGCTTTTAACCGTTACCCTCGACCAATGGACTTAGATTGGATGAAGATCAAGCAATGACCTATAACTCATAATTGGATGGGAGAGACACACGAAAACCATAATTTGTGAGCTTTTGAGCCTAAGAGCTGTTTTTAATATTTATGAGCTCGTAATTCTTTGATGTGTGTCCTGCATGGTTGGGTTATGTTTGGATGTGCTTTCTTGTGCATACCGTTGTAGCTTCTTGATTCAAGTGCAAATTATAGTAAAGGCAATAGGTTAAACCAAATTTGACTTGCTAAAAGAGCCTACCTTGCTACATGGACCATTAGAAGCCCGTTTGAGCCTTAGCCTTTCTTTGAATCTTTGATGCCACGATACAAGCCACGAATACCCTTTCTTTCGCATTGTCTCTGTTTTGAACCCATAAGAGAAGGGATTCGCAAGCTTTTGTTGATTGAGGATTGTGCTATGGTCTAAGTCTAAGAAGTTGAGATGATTATCTTGTGTTGGGCAATGGTTGTGTAATGGACTGAATTCAGGAGATTGAAATTCTATCTTGTGATTAAGAAAAAGTTGAATTCTTTATTTGAAAAAAAAAAAAGAGAAAAAGCAATGAAAAAGAAGTTAGTCATGAAAATTAGTAGTTGAGGATATCAAACACTCAACTTGTGAAAAAAAAGAGAAAAGAAAAGCAAGAACGAGATTCAAGTGTAAATAAAGTTGGGTAGTGGGAAACAATGAAGATCATATTAAGGGAGAAGGAAGTAATGTTATTTTGAATTGACTTAGTTTGCGAAATTCCTTCTCGACTTAGCCTAAATATATCCTTTTATCCTACCTGACCCGAAGCCCCGTTATAACCAAATAAAGACCTTCGCTTTGCACTTGTGTTATTGTTGGCTCCTGTTACGACAGTTAGGCAATCTGTGGTACTGACTTATCCATGCAGAGAGCTGAGCGAAAATTCAACCCCTTATACACTTTGTGCAAAGAGAGAAATATCTTGTGAGGGTGTTGATAAGTGTATTTTATACACTTATTTCTATCCTAAAAGTAGGATTTTATATGTTTGTTTTAGAATATTCGCTATTTATTTTGTGTTATTTGTTTACATTTCAGAAATAATCCCAAAGTCGAGAAAATAAAGGAATTGAAGCGAAAATTGAGCAATTAGATGTACAAAGTGTCAAAGTGAGCAAATCAAGAATTGATGCAGTCAATCAAATGGTTAATTTGAAGAAAAAATCGAATTTGGAAGAAATAAGAAGTTCAGGGGTTAAATTGCAACAATCAGAAGTTGGAGGACTTGCTGTGCAATTAAAAGACAGGGACCAAGTTGCAGAATTTAAAAGATAAAAATTGCAGCCGGAATTAAAATCGTGCGGCCGCACGGTTGAAAAAGGCGTGCGGTCGCACGGTCAAAAAATTCGGCGACTGAAGTTTACCTGCACGGTAGTCCCGACTGGGCCTCAGCTGGGCTTTTTACGCGGAATTCAGCAGTTTTCTCCATAATTAACCTAATTCTCATGAGCATCTATATATACCAGACCTAAGGCACGAAATTAAGGGTTCCCAGGTCCCCAATTCATTGAAGAGAGGCCAAAACGCTGTCGAAGTGCCGAGGGATCCATGCCACGCCAAGAACACAATTGAAGAACGACGATCAAGGGCATGAATAGGGTGACATCTATCCATTCCTTTTGTGATTTATATTCAATTATGTATCTAGGCTAGATTTTGAATGTTAGAATTGTGATGAAGCATTTATTTTCGGATTTTATGTATTGATTATCATTTAATTTCATAGTTCATGGGTTTGAGCAATTGATATATACTATTTTTATCATGCAATTACTTGATCACTAGTTGTATGATTTTAGGTTGTGATTTCTTAAGTTCGAAAGATTGAGATTTCATTAGACTTGTCTCAATTGCCACAAAGTTCGATAGGGGATAGAAATATACCCCTATGCTTTGTGTTATCTGCTATAGTATTCACAAAACTTTTAATGCTTTTCTATACATTTAGATTCGTCATAGAAATATAGTCGGATTGTGTATAGAAATAGGTGTTGATTCTTGTCCGAAAGGGAGTCTTGACAATATTAGGAATATGGATTTTCAAAACCTCGTGAATTATTGTTAGATGTTTAATTTAATGCGTAATTAATGGAATAAATGTGGATTATCAATTCTAGCATGTTTTTCTCATATTTTCTCTAAATCAAGTTTCCTCGTTCTTTCTAGTTTAATTTTAATTCAAAAATCTCAAATTCAAACAATTTCTCTAGTTCCGGTTAAGGTAGTAGTCTAAAATAAGATTTAAAACAATCTCTGTGGGAACGATATTCGGACTTAAAATCCACTTTATTACTTGCGCGACCCGTGCACTTGCGGACCGTCGTCAGGTGTTAACTCCCATTACATTTACTTATGAGTGGTTTGAATTGCTTGGTCTAGGGTTGGTGCTATGAATGTGGTCGGGGGTCCTGTGTTGACTGTATTTATGTCATGAACAGCTCAGTTTACGCAACTGATCTCCGCTAGAATTGGGCGAAATTATTCTCCTCGTAGTCACTCATACATGGTTGGGATGTGAGCAAACACGAGAGGTGAAAGGAAACGAGCCATGATTGGGATGGGAAATAAAAGGCGTTGCATCTCTAGCACACACTAACACAATCCGATCATGCAATGGAACATATTTGTTAAGGGAAAGTGGGTTGCAACCTCAAGTCTCTAAATTGGAACCTATTGTTTGAATCCTATTCTTATCCTTGCAAATCTTTGTTCGAGGACGAACAATGGTTCAAGTGTGGGGGGATTTGATAAGTGTTATATTAACGTTTATTTTATACACTTCTATCCTTGAATATGCCATAATGTGATTCTATCTAAGTATTATTAATGCATTTTATGTTTTATATTGTATAGGATCACAAAGGAAGAGAAAAGAAGGAAAAAGGACCAAAATGCTCTCAAAATCGAAGTTTGGGGACTTAGGTGCAAATATATTTACGACCGCAAGAAAAGGTGTTACGGCCGTAAGAAAATAAGGTTACGGCCGTGAAAGTGTCGTGAAGCAAGTTGAAAATAAGCAGAAACAACTTTACGGCCGTAAAGGAAAAGTTACGGCCGTAAATCAAAATGTTACGGCCGTAACTCCAATTTAAGGAAATATGCAGAAACTCAATTACGGCCGTAAAAGGAATTGTAATACCACTTTTCGTCTTGCGTGCTTTCTTGAATACCACCTAAATTTTTTATGATGAATAATGTATTTGACAATTATTATTGATAATAAGTTGAATCATTTTGCAGTGGAAGGACTTGGACGCCGTCTCGATCAATCTACCAACTAGAAATTTTTTAAATCTTTTCATATAATTTTATGCTTAATTGTTTATTCGAATTGTTACTTACCAAATTTCTATTTTTATCAATTTGTAATTTGCCTAGATTGCATTATTTCGTAAATAGGGCACTTTGTTAAACTTGTGAAGGATTTACACTTAAATTACCCGTTTTGAAAGTAGAGGGACCAAATTGCAAAGTGACAAAATTTAAAACTAGACCTAATTTTATAAACCGCACAACTCGGTCTCTCTCTCTTCGCACACCTCACGCTCTCTCTCTCTCTCTCTCTCTCGGTCGCTCTCACAGAGCTCTCGGCTCTCTCCGTATCTCTCCGTCTCTCGGCTCTCTCCTCTCTCGACCTCACTCAGCTCACTGTCGCCCACCACCGGTAACCCTCCCCTTCCCTCGTTCCTTCCCCGGCAGCGCACACACCCGACACAAAACACACACACAGCGCACGCCAAACACGCACACGCACTACACACGCACTCGCACACACACATATATGCGTATTGATGTGTGTATATGTTGAGTGTATTGTATATAGGCTGAGATTTTCAAATTTTCAGATTTCAAAATATGTAGATTTCGATTTTTAAGGGTTAATTTTGATATTTGAATAATGTTTATATAAATGTATGTATAGATTGTGTTGTAAACCTAATTTATGAAATTGGTAGCTTAGGAGACTGTTTGGTTAAAGTTTGAGTTATAATAATAATCTTTTTCATATTTTCAGATTTTAAGTTTGGTTAGATTTCGAATTATAATTGCTAATTTGGGGATTTGGTAATGCTTATGTATGTGTGTATTGATGTGTGTGTGTGTATATATATATATATGTGTGTGTGTGTGTAATTACCACAGTAATTTTTCAAATTCGGACTAAGTATGATTTCGAAATTTAATTGATTGATTTCAGTTTTTAAATTTAGGTATTTAGTATTTATATGTGATAGGATTCGAAAATTATTAAATCGATTTGTTTAATTGATTTTCTTCTAGTTTAGTGAAGGGTTAAATTGAGAATTTTAGAATTTGGGAAAGTGGTATTAACGTGAATAAATTTCTGACTTGCTTTAAAGTATGTATATATATATATATATATATAAATTTCTGATTTTTGAGATTTATGAAAATTGTAGTTTAGTTAACTGTTTGGGTGAAGTTTGGATACATGTTGGTTTTTAAGATTTGTGAAATTGTTGGGACTTTATGGGAGTGGATTTTATGACGTTAGGTTAAATTATGTAACTTTGAGTTCGAGTTTGAATTTAAAAATGAGAGTTTCTAACGTGGATTGGAATTTATCCCTTATTTTCGAAGAAGATTTATTGTTTTAACTTGTTTAAAGGAATGATGAATAGATCAAATTGAACTGAAAGTATATTTTATTAAATGAATGGGTACAACTAGGATTTTGGTACATTGACGACACGTGCAGTCGAAGCTCCTCCACTTGCAAATTCAGATAACGGTAAATACTAAGGATGTCAAGTAAGTAAACTTCCCCCTATTTTCATAGAAGTTGAATGTAAATGTGAAAGTTATGTGTAAATGACTGTCGTGCAAATTACTTGCCTTGATGAATTGCATTTACTTTAGGAAAACATATGTTATTGAGAAGAATGTTCAAGCATGCACGTTACATGTCATTGCATCATCAAGCATGCATTGGCACCGAAATGAGAAAGTCAAATGTTTTCATGAAAGGAATGTGTCAAAGTGCAAATTTTTGTCAAAAAAGTATGTATCCCAAGTTTTTGAAAGAATGGGTGTACTTCTATGTCATGAAAGGTTCGAGTGGGAAATGGGGCGCGGGGGACCGGCGTACCCGAATGTAATGTTACACCGCTTTGCGGTGGGAAAGTGAATGTTACACCGCTTTGCGGTGGGAAAGTGAATGTTAAACCGCTTTGCGGTGGAAATGCGCATGTTAATCTGGTTCCAAATAAGTAATTGCCCACTGTATGCTGATTGACTAGAAGTTACATCAAGTGAGCTCACGATGGAAATGAATTGAAAGTTTTGAAATGTTGAACGAAAGTTGAAAGGTTTGAAAGTTCTGGAAAGTAATGTAAATGGGGATACATACACGGAATTTCGAAAAGCATTCATGTCATAAGCATGCATTCATGCATACAGTTTACTTACTGAGCTTTAGCTCACCCCAATCCCTCCCCAATATTTCAGGTGATGAAAGTTAGATGATCAGAGGAGAACACTTGGCGGCTGACTCCGACAGTACCCGTTGTCGCCTTAATTAATAAAGTTAAATTCATTCGAGTTATCATTTAAATTTATTTCTTCATTCATTATTATTGATAATGGTTTGGTTGAAGTTATTTTGATTAAGTATGGAACGTATTAGAGGTTAAATTACCTTTTATTTCAATTGTCAATGTTTGATGATGTTTTGGAAAATCTTATACTTGAGGAGTTTGGGAAATGAATGGATTGGTTTTGGCGATGGTGAATGTGATTGTGATGTGATTGATGCTTACAATTTGTAAAATGGTCTTGATGTCCCTCTACAGGTTGGCTATGTCCAGTTTATAGAGGAGACTCTGTCGAAATTTCTGTAAAATTTTATAATGGATAAATGAACATTTTTGTCGTGTAAACGTTTTAAATTCCACAATTAATGTGAATGGAAGTTAACATACCTAGGTTAAGATTCTTGAACTTGGGGTGTTACAGGAATGTTACGGCCGTAAATCTTCAAGTCAAAAATTTCCTTATTTCAATTCTTTCCATAATTTTGGATTTCTTGCTCCCAAAGCTAGAGCACGAAATTGAGGCTATAAAAAGGGGTTCTCATGACAGAAAAAAGGTGAAAAATATTATTGAAAGAAGCGCGGCTTGCTTGAAGAATTGGAAGGAAATTAAGCAACTTAAGAAGATGAATGAGATGCAAAATTCTGGGCTTTTCACCATGACTATGCGCGGCTAAGCTTCCATACCTAGTTCGAAGGGGAAGTTGTATTTTATATCAATTTGTTATTGCTTTTCCAAACTAGTAACGTAGTTCTAAGTCCTTTATTTTGATTTGTTGGATTCTTATGCGTTTTAATTCAATCAATACAATTATTTATTTGATTAAGGCCTTATCATTTAATTTGTTGTGTTGAGATTTGCTATTTTGAACGATTGGATCCGTAATTGTCTTTTTATTCAAATCATAGTAGCAATTGGAAATTTAATATTTTCATAAACAATTCCAACTTGGGTTAATTGTCACGAGCTTGTGTGATTGATAATCTAAATCATCCTAATTCTCCTCAACCAATATATAGTTGTTGTCTTAAATCTAAAGAGCTTGTTTTAGGTTATTCAATGGCTAATATTTGATTAGAGAGCTTATTCTAATTAAATGCAATAAAGGGAGAATAGGAATAGTTGGAGCTTATTAACTATTTACGGGTGATAAATCAAATAGGGAATTCGAACACGCGTTACTTGGAAAGTGATAACATTGCGATAGAATACAACTGAACCTGAGAACTAAGGTTTGCAACCAATTGACTTTTATTTTATCTAATTTACGTTTTCACTTTATTTTCACGTTATTTACAATTCTTGAACTCGAAAACCCCCCATCTATTCTAATTGACAAAGCTCTATTTTAGTTCCCGTTCCTCGTGGGATCGACTCTTACTTCCGCTATTACAATCAAACCTGTTAATTTGCGAGTAAGATATTTAATTATTATTTTGGTGCATTGCGACACGCATCAGATCTTCTACTCCTACTCAGGTCGACAGTGCTAGTGGTCCTAGGTTTTCGCAGTGTTAGTCTTGTGGCAATTTTCATGCGGGAGAGTGCCTCAAGAGTACTGGTTGTTGTTTTCGTTGTTGTCAGATGTGACACTTGAAGAAGGATTGGGCATGTCGATTCAATGAGGGTAGTGCATCATAGATGGCTCCACATACTGAGGTTAGCAGTGCAAGACAAAATCAGAATAAGAAAGATAATGTGAGATCAACAAGTGGTACACATTCAAATTTTGCAGGCTATAGTGTTACTGGTCAGAGAGGACAGGTAGGACGTCCTAAGTCCCAAGTTAGATTTTTTGCGATGACACCGCATCAGGCAGAGGAGTCACCATATGTTTTCGGTATGATATCTATTTTTTTGGAAAAAATGCTCATGCTTTATTTGATTCTAGTGCCACCCATTCCTTTATTTCTTATGCACTTACTAAATATGTGGATAAGATTTTGGAGCCTTTAGACAATGAGTTAGTGGTAGCTACCTCGGTTGGAAAATCTCTTTTAGCAAGTGACGTGTACACATTTGTATGATTCGAGTGAATGATCATGAGCTAAAAGCTGATCTCATTCCACCTGATATTCGTAACTTCGATATTATTTTGGGCATGGATTTTTTTAGATATGAATCGTGATTTGGTTAACTATTTTAGCAAAGAACTTACAATACATGAGGCCTGGAGACCCTAAGATTATACTTAAAGGGGAAAGTAGAATTTTACCATCTTGTTTGATAAGAATTTTACCATCTTGTTTGATATCCACTCTTAATGCTCGAAGACTTCTGAAGAAAGGTTATCATGTATATTTAGCTCACGTGATTGATACTAAGATCAGTAAGCTTAAACACGAGGATACAACTGTTGTGAGAGATTTTCCAGATGTGTTTCAAGATGATCTTCCAGGATTACCACCAGATAGAGAATTCGAATTTCCTATCGATTTAATGCCTGGTACAAATCCAATTTCTCAAGCACCTTATAGAATGGTCCTATTTGAGTTTGAAAGTGCAATTACAAGAATTGGACAATAAGGGTTTCATTACACCGAGTGCATCACCACGGGGAGCTCTAGTTTTGTTTGTGAAAAGGAAAGATGGTACTTGGAGATTGTGTATTGATTAAAGACAATTGAATAAGGCGACGATTCGCAACAAGTATCCCCTACCCCGTATTGATGACTTGTTTGACCAACTTCGAGATGCCAAGGTATTCTCCAAGATTGGTTTTCGTTTGGGGTATCATCAGCTTAAAATTTGAGACATTGACATGCTAAAGACTGCATTTAGGACACGTTTTGGCCATTATGAGTTTTTGGTGATATTATTTGGTTAAACCAACATCATAGCCTCTTTCATGGATTTGATGAATAGGATTCTACATTGTTACTTTGACATATTTGTTGTTGTCTTTATTGATGATATATTGATTTATTCTCCCAACCGTGATGAGCATGCAGAGCATTTGAGGATTATTTTGTAGACTTTCTCAGGTAAACAATTATATGCTAAGTTCTCCAAATGTGAGTTTTGGCCAGATAAGGTTTGTTCATCCAAAAAACCCCTTTCCAAAGTTTACTAAGCTTACTAGTTCCTTCATCCCATTTCATAATTAAACCATTATTCATCATCCACACCAATATCTATATTTCTATTATAAAATAAGCCCTTGTTTGGCTCTCATTTTTTGATAACCAAATTTATTCAACATTATCTCAACCATCCATCTTAGTCAAGCCTACTACTTTTTACTTTTCAAATATTTTTTAACCATATATTCTCCCAAAAATACTATATGAAATTTTACAAGTTTATCTTAACTTAATCATAAATTAACCTAATAACATAAAACCCTAATGTTTAATACCATGTATATATTCCAATATACCTAAATATACTACTAATATGACCATAATCATCTTTCCCACATCTATATATATGTCACATTTAAGCTATAATTGAAAAGTCCTAATTTTATACATCATTGAACAATAAATCTTTTCCACTTACCTCTTGAAGTTATGAAAAAGTTGTAGAACATCAAAACAATAAATGAATGGGCTCCTTTCTTCTTCTTCCCTTCCTTCATTTCCCCTCTCTCTCTCTCTCTCTCTTTTCCCCCCTCTTTCCTGCCGATTACGTTCTTTCTTTCTAAGCCTCTACTTTTGTTTTTGTTTGGTTTTGATATTAATATTATAATATATGGGGGTTTGTTCTAAGTTTTTGACAAAAGGTCCTCCAAATTACTTTTAGTTTAATTTAAACCCTCAACTTATTTAAGATTTAGAAAAAATAACCCCAGCAATTAAATTAATATAATTTGGTCCTAATTTGACTTTGAATTATCTATTTCATATATGACTTTGACTAAAAAAATAAATAAATGGGTAGTTGCAATCTTATCTTCTTCAAAGAATTTCATCCTTGAATTCAATCACCAAACAGATGAGAGTATTGATCACGAATCTGCTCCTCGTTTTCCCATGTAGCCTCTTCTACTTGGTAATTTCCCCATCGGAACTTGACTAACGAAACTATTTCATTTTCATCAATTTGCTCCTTTCGCTCCAATATTCCAACTGGCTGTTCATTGTAGGTCAAAATCTCCTTTAGCTTGACTAGTTGGGATTCGAATACATGAAACACATCAGAGATGTACTTACGAAGCATAGATACATGAAACACATTGTGTATTCTCGACAACTGTACTGGAAAAGCAAGTCAATAAGTAACTAGACCAATTCGCTTAGCAATCTCACATAGTCCAATATACTTGGGACTCAGCTTCCCTCTCTTGAAGAACCTAAAAAAACCTTTCCATGGTGACAACTTTAAGTAGATTTTATTCCCAACTCCGAATTCCAAATCTTTTCTTCGTCTGTCTACATAATTTTTTTCGATCTTGTGCCATCTTTAGTTTTTCTTAAATATATTTTACCTTTTCGATAGCCATTTGTACTATCTCAAGGCCTACTGATGTGATCCAGAACCCCGATAATACTAATCATAGCAGGCTTGACAAAAAGAACTACAGACCAAGCCAAACAAAGCTTCCAGCATGTTCGTGTCATCAAAAGAAGCAAGTTTCATGTTGGGACCGAGCTAAAACGACGAGTGGATAAACATCATTCAAGCCGTCGAAGAAAATTGTGGAATTTCAAGAATTACAGACGTAACATATACTCCTCATGGCCGTAACTAGTCTACTGTGGAAAAACAAAAATTTTGAAGAATTGATTTTACGGCCGTAATCCACATTCTCACCGGGTTTTGAACAAACAAGAATAACTCGCAAGTTCGGATTTTATTCAATGAAGAATAAGATTGTGAAAGCAAAATAGTCTCTCAATTATAATATCAAAGTTGTGTGTATGAATAATGAAAATTACATTCCTATAAATAGGGTCAAAACCTGACTAAAGAGTTTTAATTATACTAGGAAAGAAATACCTAAAAATTAGGAAAATAATAAAAATTTAAGAATTACGCGTTTTAGTCGTTACGACCCTGACTACTTTATTTACGGCCGTAAATTTCTTACTGTTTAACCATTACGGCCGTGAGACATATTTTTACGGCCGTAAGTCTTAATTTCTGAAAATCTTGTTTTCAGCCCGAGGCTTCATTACGGCCGTGACAATGTGGATTACGGCCGTAAAATCAATTCTTCAAAATTTCTGTTTTTCCACAGTAGACTCGTTACGGCCGTGAGGAGTATATGTTACGGCCGTAATTCTTGAAATTCCACAATTTTCTTCGACGGCTTGAATGAGGTTGATCCACTCGTCGTTTTGGCTCGGTCCTAACATGGAACTTGCTTCTTTTGATGACACGAACATGCTGGAAGCTTTGTTTGGCTTGATCTGTAGTTATTTTTGTCAAGCCTGCTATGATTAGTATTATCGGGGTTCTGGATCACATCACCTACTAACTTCCTCTCACTCATTTTGCTCCAACAAACTGGAGTCCTGCACCTCCTACAATATAACGCTTCAAAAGGAGCCATCTCTATATTGGAATGATAACTGTTATTAAGCAAACTTCATCAAGTGCAAATGAGTATCCCAACTCCTTTAAATTCAAGAGCACAAGCTTGAAGTATATCTTCTAAGGTCTGAATAGTTCTCTCAAATTGACCATCCGTATATGGGTGAAATGCAATACTAAACTTGACCTTTGTGCCCAAAGCACTCTGCAACGTTGAGCAAAATTGAGACGTAAATCGAGGATTTCTATCAAACACAATAGAAATTGGAGCCCCATACAATCAGACTACTTTATCGACATATCATTTCTCTAACTTAGTCAGAGTAAATGTAGCTTTATTCGAAAAAAACCTTGCAGTCTTGGTCAACCTATCCACATTCACCCAAACAGTGTCATTTCCAAACTGAGTACGAGGAAGGCCAAATAGAAAGTCCATAGTGATGTGCTCCCAATTCTACTATGGAAAGGTAATGGTTGTAAAGTTTCGGCAGATTTTTTACGAACTAGCTTTACTTGTTGGCAACTAAAACATCTAGACACAAATGCAAAAATCTCTTTTTTCGTACCAGGCCACCAGTAATGTTCCTTCAACATATGATACATTTTTGTACTACCTAGATGCATTGTGTAAGCTGAATTATGCACTTCTTCTAATATCTCATTTTCAACTCTAAAACATCTGGAGCACACAATCTGTTTCCCATAACTAGCGTACCATCATCTGTGGTAGAGAAATTTGTTCATATTCCAACTTTAACTTCCGCCTTCAATATGCTCAATGATAGCTCCTCAAATTAGGCTTGTTTATCTTTATCCATTAGGCAAAGGCTTCACCTGAAACGTAGCAAGCATTGCCCCTGAAGTAGTACATGATAAATGAGCATTCAATTTTCTAATTTCACACATCAAGGAAGCACATAATGTATTTGTTTGGTTTCAGCAACTACTGAATTTTCGACTAAGTGCATCAGCAACTACGTTTGCTTTACCTGGATGATAATCAATTTTACAATCATAGTCCTTAATCAATTCTAATCATCTTTTCTGCCTCATGTTCAATTCTTTCCAAGTAAAAATATACTTCAAGCTCTTGTGGTTGGTGAAGAATTGACACCTTTCACCATATAAATAGTGCCTCCAAAATTTTGAGAGTCAAAACCACCTTAGCCAATTCTAAATCATGAGTGTGGTAATTCAATTCATATTTCTTCAATTGCTTGAAGCATAAGCTATAACTTTTTCATTCTACATCAAAATACATCCCAAACCTTGTCTTTAAGCATCACTATAAATCACCCGATGTTGGAAGAGTAAGTATAGAAGTAGAAAGCAACCTATTCTTCAATTCCTGAAAACTCTTCTCACACTCTTCAGTTCAAACAAACATTGAATTCTTTTGCTACTAAACCGAGAAAACTCCGTACCTCCATCACATTAGTAGGATGTTCCCATTTCATCACTGCCTCTGTCTTTACAGGATCAACATAAATTCCTTTAGCTGAGATTACATGTCCTAAAAATACGACCTTGTCTAGCCAAAACTCACATTTAGAGAATATAGCATACAATTGTTTATATCACAAGGTCTACAGAATTATCCTCAAATGCTCTGGATGCTCCTCATGGTTGTATGAATAAATCTATATATCTTCAATAAAGACATTAACATATCTGTCCAAGTAGGGATGTAGAATCCTATTCATCAAATCCATGAAAGTAGCTGGGGCTTTGGTTAAACCACACGACATCAGTAGAAACTCATAATAGCCATAATAAGTCCTAAATGCAATTTTTGGCATGTCAACATCTTTAATTTTAAGTTGATGATACCCCGAACGTAAATCAGTTTTAAAGAATACCTTGGCATCACGAAGCTGGTCAAACAAATAATCAATACGAGGTAGGGGATACTTGTTGTGAATCATCTCCTTATTCAATTGTCTGTAATCAATACCCAATCTCATAGTACCATCTTTTTTCTTCACAAACAAAACTGGAGTTCCCCATGGTGATGCACTGGGTATGATGAAACCCTTATCGACCAATTCTTGTAATTACACTTTCAGTTCTTTCAACTCAGCCCGCGCCATTCTGTAAGGTTCTTGAGAAATAGGAATTGTACCAGGCATTACATCAATAGTAAATTCGAATTTTCTATCTGGTGGTAATCCTGAAAGATCACCTGGAAACACATGTGGAAATCTCTTACAACAAGTATATCCTCAAGTTTAAGCTTACTGATCTGAGTATCAATATGGTAAGCTAAATATCCATGACAACCTTTCTCCAGAAGTCTTAGAGTATCAAGAGTAAGTATCAAACAAGATGGTAAAATTCTCCCCCTATAGGTAATTTCTTTGCGAAAATAGCATGATTTATAGCTAAAAAATCAATGCCCAAAATAATATCAAAGTCATGAATATTAAGTGGGATGAGATCAACTCATGATCATTCACTCGAATCAGACAACATATCACTGGCTAAAAGTGATTTTTTCACCGGTGTATCTGTATCTATGATTAACTCATTATCTAAAGGTTCCAACATCTTATTCACATATTTAGTACATGCATAAAAAATAAAGGAATGAGTTGCACTAGAATAAATTAAAGCATGAGCATTTTCGGTAAATATAGATATCATACCAACAACAACATTTGGTGACTCCTCGGCCTGATGCTATGTCACGCAAAAACTCTACCCCAGGACTTAGGACGTCCTACTTATCCTCTCTGACCAGTAACATCGTAGCATGCAAGATTGGAATGTGCCCCACTTGTTGATCCTGTAACCACAACGAAAACAACCACCAGTACTCTTAATGCACACTCCCACGTGGAACTTTCCATAAGACCGACAATGCGAGAAACTGGGACCACTAGCATTGTCGATCTACCTAGTAGCAAAAGTCCTGCCTGTTGTATAGAGCTCTAACTATGTCTAGATCCTCCACTAAATCCTGAACCTCGAGACTTAGATTTGAAGCTCCCCGTGTGCGTGACACCTGCTCAAAATCCTTTCTTATCCTTCTTAGATTGTCCACTATATGTCCCTATTTGATTGCTACCACCTCAAAATATCATTCGTACTCATTGATTCTGTCCTTCTTAAATTGCTGTCTTGAGGTTGCCTCTACAAGTTCATTGAAACTATAATGTCCATTGCTTGTTACCATGGCCCTAATCTCCGTCGTCAGTCCTTTCTCAAACGGCCTGCATTTGTTTGTTTCACCAGCCACAAAATCCATAGCATACTTGGATGATTCCATAAACCTCCTTTGATATTCAGCTACAATAAATGACCCGTGTATATAAGATTCAAAAATTCTCTTTGTCTGGCTGCACGGTAGGTCGAAGGATAGTATGTCTCATAAAAGCTTTCTTGAACATGGTCCAGGTGATAGTACTATGATCAAGATATCGACCTTGATATGTGCTCCACCAAAATTGGATGCAACTACTTTTAACAAGAACGTGGCAAGAAGCAACTTAGTAGCATTCAGACATACCATAACATCAAAAATATTCTCCAAACTCTTCACCCAAAGCTCAACATCACCCAGATTGCCCGTGCTTTGAAAATGTTTAGCACTAGGCTTAATTGCTCTTTTAATGCTATCATCTCTAACTGAGTTCTGTAATGAATTTGGTAAAAGAGAGGCAATGACTGCAGCAATTATCTCAGTCAAAGTGTCGTTCTTAGTTGCATTTCCTTGATTCTGTCGTACTGGTGTTTTGTGGACATATTCTTCGACCTGATGTAATCCCCTAACGTTTTCTCTTTGACGAGCATCTTGATTTCGAGGATGTGGATTTAAGCGTCCACGGGTTCTACCACCTAGAGACATCTTGTACCTAAAATGTACATTGCAGGTTGACATATCAGAAAAGAATAATACAGACTTGTAGACTACATAATCATGTATTGCCCAAACGCCAATGACCATGCTCTGATACCAATTGTCAAGATCCGTCCCAGATCACCCTACTGGATTTGAAATGTGATGTGTGTCGGCATGTACCAATTAGATGTTGGATTCACCACTAAGGAAACCTTGACTTTTTTTATCTCTCAGATTTTCTTTTTAAATAAATTTCGGTCTCATATAATTTATAAATTTTTTGACAAAATCTCCCTTATAATATTGATATAATCAACCTGTAATACAACAACAAATCCTCAACAATCATGCATTAATAATCATAAAATTTCCCAAATCTTCCAAGCATGACATTTGATATGATAAAATAACTAAAACTCTTTGTCAATTCCTTTATATTTATATGTATAGTCCAAAATACAGAATCACCAGACCTATTATTGACTATGCCACAAAATGATAATACAACCCATTGTATATGCCCAAAAGATAACTTCTTAATAGCTTCAAAATAAATCATAGAAGTGCCTACATTTTACGGTTGGTCTGGTGGCAAGGACTATTTCCACACTGTTCAAAATCTTTAACTCTTTCCTATAACGAAGAGATAGGGAAAAACATGAGTTTGTAACTAAGTGAGTGGATTGCAATCTATAAACCTTTTTTGAAAACATAATTTAAATAATTTACGTCACAAGCTTTTACAACTTAAAATCAAATCATACACATTAAAAATAATCATAAAGATCGTAAACTAATCATCAGTGGTATAACTGATAAATTGCAATATAGCATAACTGATAAACTGTAATATATAAGAAAATCAGACCAAAAGGTTCCCAACTAAATCATCTGCTAAAGTTGAAATCTACATTTAGTCATACGCGCGTACACTGTTGAGCACCTACGTACCCGGCCCAACACCTCTCTGGATCTAAAATGGGTCCCAAAGTCCTCATAAATGCACTCTTACACACGGTCCAAAGTGCAAAGCCCCTATGTGCGTAAGAGTGGATCTTAAGATCATCTTAACACTGGCCATAGCCCCCCCCCCCCCCCGGTGACAAAATCTTAAGATCTCGAATGCTATCATCTAGTACACAGACCAAACGCCCCCTCAGTACACTAGAACAAGAACATTTAACCACATGGGTACTTCTGGTGATTTCGAAATCATATATAATCACTGCGCCAATCTTATTGGCACAACATGATAAAAGAGCTACCATGAATAAACAATCTTAATTATTAAACATTTATTTTGATAATTATGCTAAAAATGGGTATTCTAAAAATCATTTTTAATATATAGAAAATCAATGTAACAGAAATAATTGGATAAAGTAAATATTTTTTAAATTTCAACAAAATAGATGCTCGGTCGATAAATAACCCCTAGCTTCCTTGTCACCTTTTGAGATATAATAGAATTTTGAGTTTAACATTCAAAATCACATTGATTGATAAAATAGTAAAAGAACTTCATATTCGAATTAACTCGTTAAACTTGTTTCTCATACTACACCGTGTTTACCCTTTTAATTTTCAAACATAAAAACACTTCTAATGACGCACTAAATTCTAATATCACTTAAATTCGAAATTGGAACCATATTGATCCAAAAAACCCCTTTCCAAAGTTCACTAAGCTTACTAGTTCCTTTATTCCATTTCATAATTAAATAAATATTCATTATCCACTCCAATATCAATATTTCTAGTATAAACTAAACTAATTTACAAGCTTATTTTAACTTAATCACTAAATTAACCCAATAACATAAAACCCTAACGTTTAATACCATGTATATATTTCAATAAACCTATATATACAACTAATATCACCATGATCATCTTTCCCACATCTATATATATCTCACATTTAAGTTATAATTCAAAAGTCCTAAATTTATACATCATTGAACAATAAACCTTTTTCCACTTATCTCTTGAAGTTATGAAAAAGTGGTAGAACATCAAAACAATAAATGTATGGGCTCCTTCTTTTTTCCTTCTTTCATTTTTTCCCCCTTTCTCTCTTTCTTTCCCCCTCCTTCCTGCCGATTACATTCTCTCTTTCTAAGCCTTTGCTTTTGTTTTTGTTTGGTTTGATATTAATATTATAGTATATGAGGGTTTTGTTTTATGATTTTGAAAAAAGGTCCTCCAACTTACTTTTAGTTTAATTTAAACCCTCAACTTATTTAAGATTTAGAAAAAATAATCCCAACGATTAACTTAATATAATTTGGTCCTAATTTGATTTGGAATTGACTATTTCATATATGGCTTTGACTAGTAAAAGTTTAACAAAAATAAATAAATGAATGGGTTGTTAGATGTAATCTTAGTTGAAGGAATTTATGTTGATCCTGTAAAGGCAGATACAGTGATGAAATGGGAACGTCCTATTAATGTGATGGAGGTACAGAGTTTTCTCGGTTTAGTTGGATATTATCAACTTTTTCTGGAGGGATTTTTCAAGATTACCCTTCCATTGACTAGTTTGACATGAAAGAATTCAAAGTTTGTTTAGATCGAAGAGTGTGCGAAGAGTTTTCAGGAACTGAAGAATAGGTTGGTTTTTGCTCTTGTACTTACTCTTCCATCACCGGGTGAGGAGTTTGTGATTTATAGTGATGCTTCGAGACAAGGCTTGTGATGTGTTTTGATGCAAAATGGAAAAGTTATAGCTTATGCTTCAAGAAAATGGAAGAAACACGAACTGAATTACCTCACTCATGATTTAGAATTAGCTGCGGTGGCATTTGCTCTAAAAATATGGAGTCACTATTTATATGGTGAGAGGTGTTAAATCTTCACCGACCACAGGAGCTTGAAGTATGTTTTTACTCAAAGAATTGAACTTGAGGCAAAGAAGATGGTTATAATTGATTAAGGAATATGACTGTAAAATTGATTATCATCCAGGTAAAGCAAACTTAGTTTCCGTTGCACTTAGTCAAAAAGTTAGTAGTTCCTTAAACCATGCAAATGCAGTATGTGTTTCTTGGATGTGTGAATTTAGAAACTTGAATGCTCATTTATCAGCTACTTCACGGGCAATGTTGGCTAAGTTTCAAGTGAAACCTCGCCTAGTGGATAAAGTTAAATAAGCCCGGTCTAAGGACTATCATTAAGAATATTGAAGGTAGAAATTGAAGTTGGAATATGAATAGATTTCTCTATCACAGATGATGGTACGCTAATTATGGGAAATAGATTTTGTGTTCCAAATATTTTACAGCTAAAAAATGAGATAATAGAGGAAGTGCATAATACAGCTTCCGCAATACATCCAGGTAGCACAAAATGTTTCATATGTTGAAGGAACATTATTGGTGGCCTGGTAATAGAGATTGCCACATTTGTATCTAGATGTTTTATTTGCCAACAAGTAAAGCCAATTCGTCAGAAACTTTCCGAAACTTTATAGACATTGCCTATTCCAAAGTTGAAGTGGGAGCACATCATTAAGGACTTTCTATTTGGTTTTCCTCATACTCAGAGTAGAAATGACGGTCTTCCACGTACTGACTCCAGTTTCTATTGTGTCTGATAGAGATCCTCGATTTATGTCTCAATTTTAATGGAAGTTGCAGAGCTCTTTAGGCACAAAGGTCAAGTTTAGTACTGCATTTCACCCACAGATGGATGGTCAATCTGTGAGAACCATTCACACCTTAGAAGATATGATTCAATCTTGTGCTCTTGAGTTTAAAGGGAATTGGGATACTCATTTGTGCTAGATGGAGTTTGCTTATAATAATAATTATCATTCCATTATAGAGATGGCTCCTTTTGAGGCGCTATATGGTAGGAGGTGCAAGACTCCAATTTGTTGGAGCGAAGTGGGTGAGAGGAAGTTAGTAGTCTCTGAGATGGTACAAATGGCTACTGAAAAGGTAAAAATTATTTAAGAAAAACTAAAGATGACACAAGATCGACAAAAGAGTTATGCAGACAGAAGCAGAAAATATTTGGGATTTGAAGTTGGGGATAAAGTCTTCTTAAAGTTATCATCATGGAAAGGGATTTTGAGGTTCAACAAGAGAGGGAAGTTGAGTCCCAGGTATATTGGACCCTATGAGATTGTTGAGCTGATTGATCCAGTTGCTTATCAACTTGATTTGTCAGCTGAGTTGTCCAGAAGACAAGATGTGTTTCACGTATCTATGCTTCGTAAGTAAATCCCTGTTGTGTTTCATTTATTGGAGTCCCAACAAGTCGAGCTAAAGGAGAGTTTGATCTACGAAGAACCACTAGTTAAAATACTGGAGCGGAAGTAGCAAATTGATTAAAATTAGATTGTTTCAGTAGTCAAGGTCTGATGGGGAAATCACCATGTAGAAGAGGCTACATGGGAAAACGAGGAGTAAATCCATGTTCAATATCCTCATCTGTTTAGTGGCTGAATTTCGATGACGAAATTCTTTGAAGGAGATAAAATTGTAACAGCCCAAAAATTTATTTATTTTTTAGTCGAACTTTTAATAATCAAAGCTAAATATGGAATAATCAATTCAAAGTCAAATTAGGCGTTGAAAGAGCCCTTGTTGCCTAACGAACTTTAAAATGTAGGAGTTTCCATAATTTATTTTGATATGCTATTTAGAAGTTATCTTTTGGGCATATATAATAAGCGGTGTTATTATTTTGTTACTTTTTCAGGAATAGGTCTGATGATTGTGTATTTTAGGTTGTATATACATGAAGGAATCAACAATGAATTTTAGTTATCTTATTACATCAATGTTATGCTTGGAAGATTCGAGATGTTTTATAATTACTAGTAGTAAGTACATGCTTTGCACGTCTTATGCATATGATTAATATTAAAGTAACTTTTTTAAGTACTAATACTATTTTTGAAAGTAGTTGGCGTAACTGATATTGTTAGAGGAAAATTGTAAATGATAATTTGATTTCAATTCTTAATATATTAATATTTTATTGAAAATTCTCATTCAATTATTTGAAATATATATTAGACAATTACTTAAAATGTCAGCTTAATAAATAACTCGTGTGTGATATATTAAGAATTAATCTGATATCATAAAATATTAGGCAAATCAATAGTTGTTTTATAAAATGCTTATGATAAATGGCGAAAAATGTGAAGAAACTGTGCATAGATAAATTAAATTAATTTTTAAACATATTTTTATAATGAAATAAATTTTAATATTATGCTTCTGTTTGAAAGAAATTAAAATAATATTTAATCCAAGTTAAAGTCAACAATTAATTTTACCTACAGTTTTTTATTAGATTCATAACTTTTCAGCAACGTTTTATTTATTTCTATTAAAAATCTATTAAAAATTTGATTTGAATCATCACCAAACAGTGATTATAAATTTAAACTAAAATTTCAATTTCGATTTTGTTTTCAAAGAGTTTTGAAAGCATAACATGTTCTTTGAATTGTTCAAAGAATGTGTTTATAAACAAAATAGTATTTCTTAACAAAGGGCTAAAATTTAATTGTTTGAATTAAAAATAGAAAAAAATATATTACACGTATAAACACTCTTTGAATTGTTCAATGGTACTATCATGGGAAATGAAATTTGAAAGGACGATATTATAAAATTAAATTAAAAATAACGATGCTAAATTAATATTAATTGAATAACTAATTTTGATTTAGTCAATGTGGATAAGTTAATGTTTTTGAAGTAAGAATTAAAATAAATGTAAAATAAGTTTCAATAAATAAATTAAGGATATTATTTAGAAAAAGAAAAAAAATGTCATGATAAAATGGGAAGTCAAAAGATTCTCACTCATTCACACTTTTAAGATATGTAGAAGATGTAGATAGATAGATAAATAGTAGATAAAATATAGATTTTAAATTTAAGTTAAAGTCAATTATGAATCTCAACTATATATTTCATGGAACCTATAATTTTTCAAGCACACATTTCATCATTTTTATCGAAATATACCAAAAAAAAGATTTTAAATTTGATGGCTATACATTTCAATTTCATGAAAAAATGTAAACGGACATTTTTTGTGCATTTAGGGGTTCAAGACTATTCTCAAATAATATAAGATGACAACAAATTATATAATTAAAAAACAATAACATTAATAATAATGGTATTCAAAGAGAATAAATTTAATGCTATGGATACTATTGGCAACGAACATAAAAAATTAAGGGCAAAATAGGAAAAATCAAAGTTTCTCCCCCATCTACACTTTTAATATATATAGATATAGATATAGATATAGATAGATAGATAGATTTATGCATTATTGTTGGGGAATTATTGTTACATTACAGGTTGGTTATGTGTTATGGGGGAGAGACTATGTCAAAAATTTTATAAATTATATGGAACCAGGATTTATTGAAAAGTAGAATTTGAAAGATTAGAAAAGTCAAGATTGTCTTGGTGGTGAGTCCAACATCTAGTTGGTACCCACCATTGACACACGTCATTTTTAGCTCCAGTATGGTGTTTTGGGACGGGTCGTGACAATTCTCACCAAACCCAATTTTGTATCTTACGTTGTAACAAATGAACTTCAATTAGGTCATTTATTGGTTAATATTGCTTATAGTTAACTTATTTTGGATTTAAGATGTGAATCCTTTGTGCACATCAATATTGAAATCTTAATGCTTTTTGAGTTTTAAATGAATCGAATTCTTCATTTGAACTTATTGGACTCTGATATCAAATTTAGGCTCAAAATTCTAATTCCCAGCGACACCTAAAATGAATTGAGTAGATTACATGTCTTGATATGTTACTTCTTATTTTGTTTCAAGTGTCAAAAAGTTGAATTTTTTCTTTTGTCATTGTTTATCTTGTGTAGGATGCTTATCTATGAATACATGGGTTACAGAAATTTGGATCAGTGGTTGTATGGAGATGTAGGCAAAATTCTTCTTGTCATTGTTGATAAGTGTGTTTTATACACTCATTTATGCATCCAAATTAGAAGAATCTTTTGTCAATATGGAATATATTCTACTTAATTGCTTTCGATTCGTTTCTTCATAAAAGAGTGCCAAAATTGTGAAACTGAGACAAGCCGTGAAAATCATGAGCACTTGGATGACTATTTAGGCTAAAATGTACAAAAAAGGGGACAAATGAGAATTCCGAGACTCACATCATGGTTTCATGCTCAATGAAGTGAATAATAAATCAAGATAAACTAAACAAGAGGGGGGGTGAATTGGTTTTACAAAACTTTTTCAATAAATACTCCTAAGTTTGATACAATTAATCAATTGTGGACAATAAATAATTAGGAGTACTAAACTTATCAAGGTAATGAGATAGAGATAAAATAACTTAGACAATTTACCAAATGCTACTAAATAAAGATATTGTACAATATGAAATAATGAAATAAATACAAGTGCAATGGAAGTAAGTAAAAGGGGATAAGAGAGTGCAAACAATGATTTAAGGAGGTTCAATCAACCAACGTGATCTACTTCCTCCGTTACCGAGCTCTTTGTCATGAGCATCCACTATATTGATAACTTACAAAAAGGAGTATCGAATCCTTAAGTGACTTACAACAAGGAGCACTTATCCTTAGGTGGCATTACAACAAGGAGCACATATCCTTTACAATCGAGTTTTCACAAGGATCTCGAAACCACCAAAATACAAATAAGCATTTTACAATTTGAATAAACTCTTTTAACAAATGATATAATCAAGTCAAGTATTTCGAGAGTTTAGGATAATACTTCAATAGATAGCAAAATTTTAAAGCTCAAGTGTTTATGAAAGACATTGATGAATGATTTGAAAAAGTTTAGCTTGAATCAAAGTTTTTTAAACAATGATCTCTCTTTCCAAATAATACTAGTTAAGTATGAAGAGAGATATACATTTCAATAAGTGCTTGGTGATGAAGAACTCAATCAAAGATCAATAATAAAGTAAGAGTAATGAGTTTTCCTCAATGTAGAATACTTGATAAAAAAATATGAGAAATATTTTGATCAATCAAGAATTACTTTGCAATAAATGGAATAGAATATAAAATAAAGTAAGCTCAATAATTTTTCTATTGAATATTGCTCTCTTAATTGCTCTAGTAGTTGGTGAAATTGAATGCAAGAGATTGACTATTTATAGATCAAGAAAAATCAAGCTTAGGCACTTTTGGTCAACCAACACTGAACTTTCGGTCGACCAACATATTGTAGCCGTTGAGAAATCTTAAACCGTTAGACTTTTGGTTGAGTAGATGCTTTCGGTCGATCAATGGAATTTCGGTCGACCGAAATAGTTTTTTTGGAATTTTTATTTTTATATCAAAAAGTTCATTTTTCTAAAATTTATTTCATGTTATGATTCGCAAAATCATTTTTATGCGAGTAATGATTTTAAAAATATTTTTGAGCTTTATGAACTTGATAAAAATTGATGAGTCAATACCTTTACAAATGAGTTAAAATTTTTCAACATAAATCTTCTAAAACTTTAATCTTCGGTCTTCGACGATCTTGTTCACTTCAAATCTCTTATTGATTGCTTTGTACTTCAATGGATGACGATTTTGATCTCGAAGTATTAAAATAACATATATATGATAAAACTCAAGAATCAAAATCATTAGTAATACAAGAGATTTCTTTTGTTATAATCAAAACAATATACATGTGAATAATCATAGGTCAACATTGAACAAGGAGGATGTAATTACAACTAATTGAAGATGAAGTTGAGAATGGAAGATAGTTAAAAGTGTAGTGCCTAAGTTGTCACAATCAGAAAGAAGGGACCAACTTACACATTTTGAAAGTTGAATAGGGGTACTGAGCAGCTAAGCCACGCGGCCACGCCAATCTTAGTAGGTGGCCGTGCCTAAAAAGAAAAATTAATAGAACTATTTTATGATCAACAGTACGGCCACCAGACTTACAGCTGGGCGGCCGTGCATTTTATCATTTTGTTTTACATCTAAAAGGGTGAATGGCTCGGGGACGACTTTTGCCCAGAATTTTAGATACTCAAAGGAGGTCTTGGAGGATATTATTCTTGGAGATTACAAGGGGACAAAAGGCATAGGAATTGTAAAGTTCAACATGGAGAAAATGACTCTTGGTGCAAGATTCCTTTTTACTTTGTTAATTCTACAATTTCAATATGTTTTCATTATTCATTTTTTTTGTGTTTAATTATTTTTTGATGAACAACTAGATTTTAGTTGGGACAAACAATGGATCTTAGCTAGGTATTATTAATTTCATCTATTCCAAGTTTTGGGTATTTGTTGAACGTGCTAATTTTATTTAGTGTTTAATGTTTGAATAAATTGATCACTTATTCATTGAGTTTATGGGTGTTTTCATAATTCAAGAGGTGAGCTAACAGTTAGATAATGAAATAAAATTTGGTAACAAGAAAAAGATAGAGATATATGTTTATAGCTACTACAATCATATTTTGAATTCTTGAACTTCATGCACCTAATCATTATAACCTGCTGTTTGTTAACACGATTGATTAATTAGGTAGGTTTGATTTAAATTTGATAGAGGAGTTTCATACAAAATTGTGAATTCGATTGAACGCATGATTAGGAATAAAACTTGGATGAATGGAATTAACGGTACTAGCTAAGGTGAAATCATAAGTCCCAACAATTTGATTTATTTGTTACTTAAGAAAATCATAAGCGGAGAAAGCACCATTCTCTTCACATGTTTTCATTAATTAGTTTCTTTCATTCAACTTCTCAGAAAAATTCAATTGTTCAAATAAATTTGAGAGCTAAATAACTTTTGTACTTAATAATAGTCCTCGTGGAAACAATAATCCGAACTCATAGGTCCACTTTATTGCTTGTCACGACTCATACACTTGCGGTATTATTTCAGTGAAAAAGTTTTTGGCGCCGTTAACCGGGAGCTATTTATTAATATCATCATAAATTAGTTCTTGCTTTCCTTTTGAAATTTTCTATTGTCGATTTTAATTTTTTTAAGAACATTTAAAAGTTATGAACTATTTCCATTTGAGTCAAGAAGTGAACAGGTTTTTCAAGCAATTGGAAGCAGAAAGCAGCTCATGAAATGGCAGAAAACTGGATTCCAGGTGCACAGATTAATGCTATAAATCAACAAGAAATGTGTAGAGGACGCCCATTAAGGGATTATCTGATTCCATCAGTGGAGAACATGGGTCATACTTTGCATAGCCAGTTATTACAGCAGATGACTACGAAATCAAAACTTTAGTGTTTTCATTAATTCAACAAACTGCAGTGTTTCATTGTCTATCTTCAGAAGATCTTCATGCATATATTAGAGCTTTTCAAGAGATATGTGGGAGTTCTAGAAGAAGCTATCAAGATGAAACTTCTTTCCTTTTCTCTTGCAAACAAGGCTAAAGCATGGTTTTATTCATTGCTAGCCAATTCTATCACCTCATGGGCAGTGCTAAGCAAAAGATTTGTGGATAAGTTCTTTCCATCATGTCGAATGTCACAACTCATAAGGGAGATTTTGTCTTTCGGTCAACTTCAGGACGAATCAATCTTCAAAGCATGGGAAATGTTTAATGACATGATAAGACAATGTCCAACACATGGGTTAGCTGAATGGGTATTGGTCCAACAATTCTATGAAGGGCTGACATATGAGAATAAACGACACGCAGATTTAGCAGCTGGAGGATCACTAATGGACCTGACATACGCAACTAAAATTTTTGAGAAAATGACAGCAAACAATTATCAATGGTATACTGATCTGGGAACACCAATCGTCGGTTACATTTAGGAAATTGATGTGATCAAAGCACAACACTCAAAGTTAGAGTCCAAATTTGATGAATTGTTGAAGAAATTGTTTGAACAGAATAAACAACCGAAAGTGCAACAATAGAAAACAAATTCATCAACAGAAGACCTTATACTTCTGCTCTTAAAAAACAGGAAGCTGAAGTCAAAGATAATCAAAAGCTGGATAAGAGAGATTGCAACACTGAAATCAGAAAATAAACAATCAAAATAACCAGGTGAAGCTGAAGCCTACTTCAGTGAGCAAATAAAGGGAATAATAATAAGGAGTGGAATCCAACTACCTAAAGTACAGATGCAAAAATTCAGAAGAAGAGGAAAGTTTAGGGGAAGGAGTTATAGAGGAAAAAGAGTAGCCAAGAGTGGTTTATCAGCTGGAGAAACCATCAGATCCAGAATGTTAGAAAAAAGGGCAACAACTCCTGTAAAATATATGTACCTTCCCATTCGATATCCGCAAATATTTAGGAAGCACAAGCTAGAGCAGGAGTTCACAAAATTCATCGGAAAAAATCAAGCAGTTGTACATCAATATCCCTTTTGTAGAAGCTCTTGTTAATATGGCTAGTTATTCGGTTCATGATGGAAATTCTCTCAAACAATTGGAGATTGGATGAACATGAGACGGTGATGTTAACGGAAGAGTTTAGTGCCAGAGAAAGCTACCTCCTAAGTTAAAGGATTCAGGGAGTTTCACAATACCTTGCACTATTGGGTCTCTTAGATTTGAATCTGCTTTATGTGATTTGAGTGCAAGTATTAATTTAATTCATTTGTCTATTTTCAACTTGGCATTGGAGAAGAAAAATCGACTTCAATTTCTCTTCGATTGGTAGATAGGTCCATCAAGTATCCATAGGGTATTCTTGAAGATGTGTTGATTAAAGTGAATGAGTTCATCTACCTAGCATACTTCATCTTTCTAGATGTGGAGGAAGAAAAGTCAATGTCACTCATATTGGGGAGACCATTTCTAAGAACTAGAAAAGTAGTGATTGATGTTGACGAAGGAACGCTTGTGCTTCGTGTGGATGAGGAATAGATCACCTTTAATATTTTCAAATCTATGAAATATCCAGCATCTGCAGACACTTGTTTTCAAGTTGATCATGTGGAAAAGGAGGTACAAGGTAAATTTGACAAAGTGTGACCAACAGATCCATTGAATGCATGTATATTATGGTCGGAAACTTCAAAGGCAAATGATGAGCAAGTCGCTGAGGAAGAACGTGCATTGGAGGGCTTAGATTTATTTATTCACAGGAAGAGATTGTATTTTGTGCCATTGGGTGAGGAAATGCCCAAATTCTTACCATTACTGGAGAAACCACCTAAACTTGAATTGAAACCACTTCCTACTCATCTCCGTTATGCATTTTTGGGAGAGTCGTCTACTTTTCCAATAATCATTTTAAATCATTTGACAGAGTTAGAAGAGGAAAAACTATTATGGATGGTGAGAAAACAGAAAAGGCTATAGGTTGGACCATTGCAGATATTAAAGGGACCAGCTGTTCACTGATATCTCACAACATGAGATACACCTGCAAATGTAGGGGTTGGGAGAAGGAATAAAGTGGACTTTAGAGTCCGGATTATATTCCCACGAGGACTGCTATTAATTACCGAAATATGTTAGTTCTTAACCCTATTTGAACGAATGAAAGAATTGTGATTTTTAAGACTAACTAAAGAATTAAAAATTACGAGATTTCTTTTGTTTTAAAAACGATTATAAAATAGTTGGGAATCCCGATTTCACCTAGCCAATAATATTAACTCCAATTCCATGTTTTATTTCCTAAATAGGTACTCAGTCGAATTCACTAATTTATACTGAAATTTCTCTCTCGAGTTTAAATCAATTCTACCTAAATAAGTCAACTATGTATTTCTACATCAGGTCCCAATATTTCTTATCTAGATGCAATAAACACAAGAATTCACACAATACCACAATAACAACAAATGTATATCTCTATCTCTTGTTCAATTACCGGATTTATTATCATGTTCTAAATTATTAACTCACCCCTCAGATTATGGAAATAACTCAATATATCATGAATTGATGATCAGATAATTCAAGCATTAGGAACAATAATAAATCAATACATGCAACGAAACAATAAAACTATGGAACTTGGAATTAAAATAATATGACTAGGCTACATCGTTCATCCCAACATTGAGTTTAGTTACACATCATGATTTAAGAGTAAAAATAATCAAAATAAACGTTCATTGAAAATAATATAAAGAAATAAACGCTTGCACCAAGTATTGATTCTTCAATTATCTTCAATTCACGCCCCTTTGTGATGCTTGATTCCCCAAGAATTTAATATTGAATTCTCATTGTGGCTCATTCTTTTGAGAGGTAAAGGTCCTAATTTTCGTGTCAAGAGGTTGTATTTATAGTTGGACAAGAGACCTAATCGAAAAAGGAAAGCAATTCGTTAAACTTGCCCGCTAGTATTTTCTTGTATCTGCACAGCGTTCAGTATTTCGACCATATCTTTCTATTTCATTATTCGATTGAGGTGATTCAAATTGTTTTGGAAAGATAACTTAAAGGGATACAATTCCTCTGAAATAGGAGTTTCCCAATTTGAATGTTTACTCCCCAAAATTAGGTCTCCAAGTCCGATTAGAAATCTGTCTAAAATCTTTTAGGATTTGAATTAATTTTAAGGTAATATTCTTATCATATTCCATTCCATTTTGAATTCTACTTGCATCCAATTGACTCCTAAAAATCCTCAAAGTATCTTCTTGCAATCCAAATCAATCATTGGATATTTGTAAGTTGGTCCTTCATGTTTAATTTTCTCTTCAGTTCTTCAACTTCCAATTGCAACAATATAGTCCCCATACTTTGGAATTTTCTCAATTTGCTCGTTTCAACTCTCAATTCCTTCAATTGGATCCTATAACTTCTTATTTATTTACTTTGGCACATTGCATCTTTCCCTTTTGACGTCATTAACTTCTCAATCACTCAATTACGCTCTAATTAGCATCAGATTGTGCGTTTTTCCATCAATTGGTTCATTCTCTATCTTTCGGGATATTTTTTGAAAATTAAATAAATAAGCACACATTAAATAGCATTTATTCCAAAACAACAATAATATATCTAATTTCGACATATAAATAAGTGTATAAAATATATTTATCAATTACCCCCAAACTAAAACTATTGTTCGTCCTCGAACAATGTAACTAAACTATAAATTAAAAATAAGGAAAAGCAATTAGTTTTTTTTTGTTTTGTTTTGTCGACATGTCTACCAACTGCCTCAATAGTACAAATCAATTCGTACCATAGCATAGAGTTTTGAACAACAAAGTAAAATAATTCTAGTTATCTCATGCCAGATTTTCAAGTATGTGTGTGGGTAGCCAAAGTCAAATTCCTACTCATGCAAAGGATATACTTAACACTGTGTAGCCTGTTATGCACAATCAAGCCTGAATCCCATGTGGTCACCCTTATGAATCTAATGATTTTCCTTGCATCGCTCATGGACGATATCAATTTACTATTTTTCTCTCCAGTCCTAAGGTTCCTTCTATTCCCGTGGTTTCTTAACATAAAAATGGGCATTTTTCCACACCATTTGGTTAGAATTAGCTAAATCTTCCCAAACAATCAATGGTAAGCGGTTCCCTAATCCATGTCTTTAGTATCCAAAGTCTCAATCAACAAGCTTATATCAATTTTTTTGGACGATTTTTTCTTTTTATTATACCCATGTCTTTTACCATTTTTTTGCAGAACTTTTCATACTTGCTTTCTATATGACCCCTATAGCGAGCTTTAGGTCGGTGACTCCCAAGCTAGACGACTTTAGAGCACCAGGTTTGAAAGACCCCTCATACTTAAATACTCGAGTCATAAATGCTTAAATAGAAAAGTTAAAGATGTTTAATTATCTTATTTGTAAGTCTACTCTCCGTACTTGCTTTCTAGTTGACCCCTGTAGCGGGCTTTAAGTAGATGACTCCCAAGCTAGACAACTTTAGGGCACCAGGTTTGAAAAAATGCCATTTGGATTATGTAATGCCACTGCCACTTTTCTGCGATGCATACTGGCGATATTTTCAGATATGGTGGTGCGCTTTACTGAAGTATTTATGGATGATTTCTCAGTCTTTAGGTCTTCGTTTGATCAATGTTTGCATCATCTGTATTTGGTGTTGGAGCACTGTGAAGAATCTTAAATTGGGAGAAATACTATTTTATGGTCAAAAAAGGGATAGTCTTGGGGCACAGGATCTCCGATAAGGAATTGAGGTTGATAAAGCCAAGATCCAAGTTATATAAAAGTTTCCACCACCCAACTCAGTGAAAGGAGTGCGGAGTTTTTTGGGACACGCAAGGTCTTATAGGAGGTTCATAAAGGATTTCTCAAAGATAACCAAACCTCTTTGCAATTTACTGGAAAAAGATACCCTATTTAATGTTTCTGAAGAGTGCTTGTTATCCGTTAACACACTCAAGGAGAAACTGACTACAACTCCAGTTATTATAGCTCTAGATTGGAATCTACCATTTGAGTTGATGTGTGATGCAAGTGACTATGCAGTGGGTGTAGCTTTGGGTCAAAGAAAGGATAAGGTTTTTCATGTGATATATTATGCAAGCAAGACATTGACTGGTGCAAAAATGAATTATGCAACAACTGAGAAGGAGCTTTTAGCTTTGGTGTTCGCCTTTGACAAATTCAGATCATATCTCATTGGGTCTAAGGTTGTTGTATACACTGATCCTTCAGCTTCAAGATATCTGTTCTAGAAGAAGGATGTAAAACCTTGATTGATTAGATGGGTATTGTTGCTTCAAGAGTTTGACATTGAGATTCGTGATAAAAAAGGAACAGAAAATCAAGTGGCAGGTCACTTGATGCGAACCCCTTCGGTGTGTTGACCGAAAATTCTCACAACAATTTTAATATCGACCCAAGAAAGCTAAAATGGTAAAATAAAGGATAAACACCTTAACCCAAGTTTAAATCTAACCCAAAATTCAAGGATTAACAAACCCTAGCCCAATGGAAAGAAATAAACAAATTCCAAGGTGGCGGAAATAAACAACAACACAAGAATAATAATACTCAAGATAAAGTTGATTAATTTCCTAAGAGATACAAGATCAAGAAATGGGATTTACCTCACCCACAAGAGGAACTCTCTCAAGAGCTTCACATTGAACATCACCAAGTTATCTTTACAAATGAAAAGAAAAGAGTATATAATGTACAAAATTGGGCAAAAGGTGTAAATTTCGGAAATTGCAACAAAACCCCGTTTTTGTGGAAATTGCAACAAAAATCCCGTTTTTGTGAAACGGAGTGTTTCGGTCGACCGAACCATTTTCGGTCGATCACATGGTCGACCGAAATGGGACTTTCGGTCGACCAACCCTCAGCCGAACGCGACTGAGGCTTCCTTCAAAAATCCTCTGCAGAGTTTCGGTCGACCGGTATGACTTTCGGTCGACCGAAATTGGCCGAGTCCAATTTCTCCTTCTTTTTGGCTCCAACTTGATTCTCGGCTTGTTTTCTTGACTTATTCACATTATTTAGCCTCGAATCTTGAACATCTTCGACGTAGGATCTCGTCGTGGGTCCCACAGGCACACGTATCGAGGTTTGACTTTCTCGATTCTCATCATCCCCCCCTCTTGAAAAGGATTCGACCTCGAATCTTACTTGAGTGCACTGTCGTGAGACTCCTCGAACTTTGATCTTGCAACATTGTGTACCACAGGTTCATGCAATGAAGTTGGACCTTCGCGATTCTCATCATCTCCTCCATCTTGAAAGAGATTCGACCACGAATCGGCACCTACAATAAAAATAGAAAATTCAGACACAATAAATGTAACTGAAATTTCATACTCACCGTGCAAAATAAATTTGTAGGCACTGCCAAGAGTTTGAGATGCACCAACACCACAGAGTAGTAGTTTGGATTTTATTTGATCGGGGGGGGGGGGGTCGCTCCTTCCACGAATGGGAACACATCCGGCCACCTGGATCAAACGGAATATGTTTCCCACCATGGTTGGCATTGGAAGCACCTTGCATTCCAATTCCCCTAAATGGAAGCTCGAGCCTCCTGCAAAGGGGCTTAACCAAATGTGCATTCTCGTGCCCACCTAAACCAACTCTTTCTTCGATAAACATGTGCATAAAGTTCAACAGAGTTAATAGGATAAAGTCACAAGCATCTTTAAGTGGAGAGAACATGCTAATATGATGAACAATTAAATTGCAAGCAAATTTAACAACCACAAAATTAGTACCAATTTCGTGCAATTGCACAACTTCCTGAAAGAAAATGTTAGCTATGTTGATGACCTTTTTGGTTTCGTTATATGCAATCAAATGCGACGTTTTAATACTCCTATCAACAATCACAAAAATAGCATCATTTTCTTTCTTTATTCCAAGTAAACCCACTATAAAATTCATAGAAATAGTAGTCCAAGGTTTACTCAGGATGGACAAATATGCATGGAATTCTTGGGGCAAAAACTTGAGTTTAGCCAGTTTGCAAGTTCGGCATTTACTACAAGTGCAAACATATTCAACACCAAGCTTCAAAGTAGGCCAATAAGATTGATCACATAATACCCCTAAGACCCCGTTGATTTTAAATCGCCCCATCAAACAACTATCATGTACTCCTCCCACTAGCAATTCACGCATGACACATTTACAAGGAAACAATCCAACTTTCCAAAACAAATAATCATCATGCCCATAGAATCCATCAAAATATTGCTCACAACATGATTCATAAATGTTTAACAAATTCGAATATTTAACATGCATGCTCTTACTATGTTCAACACGGAATGAGGGAGCATCTAGAAATGTTAGAAGCGAAGTCCTTTTATCATCAAGACATCCCAATAAATCTCTCCCATGGACTCCCCTAACTAGCAATTCCTTTAGAGAGCCAATATGCATGTCAAGCATATTTTCACAAAATAAGAATTTATCATGCCAATGATATGTACTATATGCAACATTTTCACAAAAAGATTTGGTACTTATGCAATTGGGCACATGCAAAAAGTTGTATTTACAAATTAAGCACTCATCATGACAATGATTCTTACCACATGTTACATTTTCACAAGTCAACAACACACTTGTCAAATCTACATCAAGATCATACAACCCTCTAATGTATTCAAAACACAATAACCTTACATTCAAATAAATGTTAGGAGCATACCTCCTAGATGTTGCATTGGTTATCCCATTTTCTTTACCTCGGTTGTACTCGTTGTTGTAGGAAAATGTTTCCATGAATTTATTCCATAAGGCATGCCTTTGGAGCTCCTTGTTGCTTTGATAAGTATGCTTAAGGATCGCCTGCAACAAAGAAGTAACCAAGCTAGGGAGGGAAGTGTTAGAATATTCAAGAGTAAAGAACATTTTGGGGTGATCTTTTCTCTCAATTTTCTTGGTGGCACTCATCACTTCCTCACCTTTTTCTGAGGTAGGAACCTTAACTCTCGGTTCTCCTCTTACCTCTCCTTTTTCTGGAGTCGTGGCTCCAACCCTCAATCCCTCACCTTTTTCTAGGGACGTGGCCCCAACCCTCATGCTCTCATTTTTGCTTTCTTCAATTTGCTCAATTGAATTCTCTTTTATTTTCCTATTCCCCCTTTCTTTTTCTTTTGTTTCTTTCTCCTTCTCTTTTTCTTCCTCGAATTCCTTCTTGAGCTTCATTTGGTCTTTGAGTACTTCGTCCGCGCTCAAAGATAGGATCACAACCTTTTTTCCTTCCATTTGGAAGCTACACCGGTTCCTTCTCCTATCATGATTCACATTTCGCTCACATCGCCAAGGTCTTCCCAAAATTATTTGAGTAGTGTGTAGGGGAACCACATCACATAATATTTGATCACTATAAGTACCAATGTGAAAAGTAAGAAGAACTTGTTCACTCACTCTCACTCCCCTATCGTCACCCAACCTTTGCAATACACAAGGATTAGGATGCCTCTTAACCGGTAACCCCAATTTCTCCACCCTACTAGCACTCACCAAATTCATGTCACTCTCCCCATCTATAATGAGACTACATGCCCTATCCCCCACAAGACATCTAGTGTAGAAAATATTTTCTCCATGCTTCTCCCTCTCATTATCATGGGCCAAAAATTTTGGTAGCCTAGCATTCATCTCCTTCACTACTTCTCTACTTCCACTTCCATCCCTCCTATGGAATGATGAAGTCTTCATTTGCTCAATATTAACCTTCTCATCCATCCCATCTCCACTCCTATCTACCCATTCTCTTCTTCTTCTACCCATTCTCCAACCTCCTTCAACTTCCCCTTCATTATCATCCCTCCTATGGAATGATGGACTCTTTATTTTTGTTCTATCAATATTATCATCAATTCCATCTCCACTCCTATCTACCCATTCTCCTCTTTTCCTATGCATGCTCCCATTTTGTTCACTATCCCTTTCATTATCCAAAGCATCCTTTCTAATTTTCCTATTCAAACTCCCATTTTGTTTTCTACTTCCATCCCTATACACAATGTTCCCAAATTTATCCCTTAACCTTCTCCTACCATCCCTATTTTCTTCACCCATACTAGTTGATGTACTCTCCCCTCTTGTTCCTAAATTTTCCAACTCACCCCCAATCTTCTCCATTTGTCTAGCCATGGTGGTTGAAAGATTTTCCAAAAAGTACTTCAAATCTTGAGTTTGAGAATTGAAAATGGACATGGTGTGCGAGTGTGAAAGTGTTCTCACAAGAATATTTCTCACTCGTGTTTCACTCAATTTAGGCTTTTACCCTCTAATAAGCTCACCACTCTTGCCTTTTTCCACTCAAAATCTCCTTTCTCAAGTTCTCCAAGGAAGGTATCAACTAAACCACAAAGTATAATTCTTGTGAAGTCAAGGAAATCACAAACAAAGGAAGAATGAATTTATAACAAGTAGATACAAATAACAAGTAGAATTTATGTGCTTGCTAAACTCAAAAGGAACAATATTTATGTGGGATAGGATGCTAGGAACACAATTTAGCAATGGGATTGACAAACCACAATTAATAGACAAGGCATAGATGTAAAACAATAAGCACAAGAGTGTAAATTTTCAATGAGACAATTTATCAAACAACTTGTACTCAATCTTTGAATGACCTTGAATGTGGATATATGAAAACCCCCAACAATACAATTGTGGCAAGAAGTGAATGATCAACAATTATCCAATGGATGAAGCAAGTAATATATGGAATAAAATGTTCATAACACAATCTCAATGATGGGAATTGGATAGCCCCAAGTAATTAGTAATAAATGGGCATTGAACAACAAAGCATGATTGGAGTGTTTTTTTTTTTTTTTCATTGGGAAAATTTATCAAACACTTTGAATATACAATTTGGAAAGTATATGTTTTGTAAGTGTTTGGCTAATGGAAACCCATAACAATGCAACAATCAATAAACCCAATATGTAGGAATCAAGAATTACTCATGGGCATATGAAATTTTCCAATTTTTCTTTTCAAATTTTAGGTTTTTTTTTTTTTTTTTTTTTTTTTTTTTTTTTTTTTTTTTGTATAACTACAACAATAATGTAAAGATAGGTTTATCGAATTAGAGCCAAGCTCTGATACCAAATGATGCGAACCCCTTCGGTGTGTTGACCGAAAATTCCCACAACAATTTTAATATCGACCCAAGAAAGCTAAAGTGGTAAAATAAAGGATAAACACCTTAACCCAATTTTAAATCTAACACAAAATTCAAGGATTAACAAACCCTAGCTCAATGGAAAGAAATAAACAAATTCCAAGGTGGCGGAAATAAACAACAACACAAGAATAATAAAACTCAAGATAAAGTTGATTAATTTCCTAAGAGATACAAGATCAAGAAATGGGATTTACCTCACCCACAAGAGGAACTCTCTCAAGAGCTTCACATTGAACATCACCAAGTTATCTTTACAAATGAAAAGAAAAGAGTATATAATGTACAAAATTGGGCAAAAGGTGTAAATTTCGGAAATTGCAACAAAACCCCGTTTTTGTGGAAATTGCAACAAAAATCCCTTTTTTGTGAAATGGAGTGTTTCTGTCGACCGAACCATTTTCGGTCGATCACATGGTCGACCGAAATGGGACTTTCGGTCGACCAACCCTCAGCCGAACGCGACTGAGGCTTCCTTCAAATCCTCTGCAGAGTTTCGGTCGACCGGTATGACTTTCGGTCGACCGAAATTGGCCGAGTCCAATTTCTCCTTCTTTTTGGCTCCAACTTGATTCTCGCCTTGTTTTCTTGACTTATTCACATTATTTAGCCTCGAATCTTGAACATCTTCGACGTCGGATCTCGTCATGGGTCCCACAAGCACACGCATCGAGGTTTGACTTTCTCGATTCTCATCATCACTTGTCTAGACTTGAATAGAAAAACCGGGGTGATGTGGAAGAGATAAAGGAGATGTTTCCTGATGAGCAATTGATGATGATAGCCAACATGATACAAGAGGAAAAAGAAGATAAGGGACCATGGTTTGTAGATTATGTGAATTACTTGGCCAGTAATATCATTCCATCTAACTTCTCTTATATGCAGAAGAAAAAATTTCTTTAGGGATCTCAAGTATTTGTATTGGGAAGATCCTTATTTATATCGCAAAGGACCAGATCAAATCATTATGAGGTGTGTTCCAGATGGGGAAATGATTTTCAATTTGGAGAAGTTCCACTCTTCACCATATGGACGACACACGGGAACCAACAAAACAGCCGCTAAGGTATTGCAATATTGATTTTATTGACCTAATTTATTTAAAGATGCATTTTCTTTTGTAAAGGCATGTGACAGGTGTCAACGTATGGGCAACATATCATCTAGGCAAGAGATGCCACTTAACAATGTCATGGAGGTGGAAGTGTTCGATGTGTGGGGGATCGACTTCATGGGTCATTTCCCCCTTCCTACAACATCAAATATATCTTGGTTGCTGTTGATTATGTCTCCAAATGGGTGGAAGCAAAAGAACTCCAACAAATGATGCACGGATAGTGCTTGATTTCATAAGAAAAAATATTTTCAGTATGTTCGGTGCACCACGAGCAATAATCAATGATGGAGGTGCTCAATTCAACGATAAATTGTTCAAAACAGTCTTGGAAAAATATGGAAATCATCATCGCATGGGAACTGCATATCACCCCCAGACTAGTGCAAGTGGAAACTTCAAATAGGCAGCTGAAGAGAATTTTGCAGACTACAATAAAGGGTTCTACATAAGATTGGGCTCATAAGCTTGATGATGCACTATGGACATACAGAACAGCTTTCAAGACCACAATTGGTATGTCTCCCTTTCAGTTGGTTTATGGAAACTCATGCCATTTTCCAGTTGAGTTTGAGCACAAGGCATACTGGGCACTCAAGCAATTAAATCTTGACATAGATGTGGTAAAAGATCAGAGATTTCTTCAGCTAAATGCATTGGATGAATTCCGCATTGGAGCATATGAAAATGCATTGATATACAAGAATCGAACTAAGAAGTGGCATGATGAACACATTCAAAATAGGGAAATTCAGTTGGAAGATCAAGTTCTCTTATACAATTCACGCTTGAAATTATTCCCGGGAAAATTGAGATCTCGCTAGTTGGGGCCGTTTACAATTGCTAAGGCATTCCCATATGGAGATTTTGAGCTTCATCATCCTAAGAAGGGTCACTTCAAAGTCAATGGGCAAAGAATTAAGCACTATTTTGAGGTTGATTTTCCAAAAGAGAAGTCGGTCATTGACATTGCAGTGTCGGAGTGATGGCAACAAAAAGTCTAGCTTGAGACTGTAAACCTAGCACTTGTTGGGAGGCAACCCAGCCATTTGTATCCTTTTATTTAGAATTTTACATAACTTGCTTTACTTGTAGATTTAGGCATTTTTGTGCATTTTTGGAATTTTTGTCATGCATACACAATGAGGCTATAAACTTAGGGGTGAGACATTCTAGGCACATTCATTGATGATCAATTGAGCAATACAATAGAAGGGACTAAAATGTGGACATGTGAGCACAAGTAGGACATATCTAGTACTAGGAAACTTTATCGTGTAAATCATTGTGTTCATGTGAATTTAATTGTTGTGTTGTGTCATTTATGCCAATTCATGTGTGAGAAATGTAAGTTGAATTCATGATTTCAAAATGAATTTATTGGGGATGAGAGAAGTGGTCTAAATTGCAAAATAAACTCACAAAAAAATCTATTTCTGGTAATGGGCGCGGCCACCAACATGCAAGGCTCGCGGTCACAACCATGGACTCAAATTTACAGATTGCAAAATTTTGGTCTGTACGACCACTGATAATTACACTGCATGGTCGTGCAGTGTTATTGCGGCGGAAATCAGGTTTTTAAAAACAGAGCCTGCCCTTCATTTACAAACGTCGCAACTAAAATTCTCTCTTCTCCCTCGATTGCTCTCGACAAAATCTCGAGTTCCACACCTAGTTTGCATCCCATTTCAACAGGTACAAGTATTAATCATCTTCAATCGAAAATAAAAGGTAATTTGTTCCTTGAAACCCTTCTTTCTCAAAAACCTTGGGATTTTTTTTAGAACATTTTGATTTTGATTTCGTGATATTTGGAGAATGGGCTTAGGTAGTCTTGAGTTTGATGGTGTTTGTGATTTGATGAGTAAAATTTGTGGTTTGATTCATGCTTACAATGTTATGATTTTCCTAGATTTCTCCTATGCTTACAATGTGTTTGATGAAATGCTCCAATGGATCATTGTGCTTATTTTTAGCAATTCATTCGAGCACACATATTCTCTACATGATAAGTTTCGATTTTGTGTGATTTTTGCATGATTTACTCTAGTCCATAGGGCTGAATACACAAATTTTCATTTGAGCATACCCACTAGGTCATCTCAAGGCCGCTGCAAGGTCATCGCAGCCTCGTGTCACCTGTTTGCCTATTTGTTTCTATGCTCATATGACCTCCATTTCCATTGAGATCTGAATATGTTGTAGAGCACATTTCAAACTTTATATGCCCGAATATGGCTCTGTAAAACATGAACTTTTCATAGTGATATCAAGAGTGCAACATGGGTAGTCACACACGGTTTTTCCTCATTTAATTTCCCGAACTCATTGAAGAATTGTGAGAGATTTGAATGGATTGTTTGTTTACTACATTTCTTCTCCTTTTATTGATGCTATTCTATCTCTTGTAGGTAGAAATCATGCCTCCCAATGCAACTACCTCTGAAAAAGGGAAAAAGAAGGCGGGGCCTTCTACGAGGAAGATGAAGGCTCCCATTTCCGATGATGAGTTGGACTTGGATGACTTGAACAATTTGGAGAGATTTATGGGCGCTGAAGAAAAAAGGAGGTTTGACGTCATTCTTAAAGGACAACGGATTTTGTTTGAGAAAGAACTTGTCCTTGGTGATTTTCCAGACATCGAGCTAGTTACTTTGATTGAGACCGTCGGATGGCAAAAGGTAGGTGGCACACCCCATCTAGTTTATCCCACATTGGTCAAGGAATTATTGGCAAATTCTAATCAGGAGATAGACACTGATGGTTCAAATCACTTCCACAAGACATGGGTTCGGGGACGTTGGATTTGTTTATCTCCGACAATTATTGAGCGAGCTTTGGACAGATTCCAATAAAGGCAGGGCAAGACTGATTCATCATTTGGCTAGGAGATGGAAGTTAGACCTCGAGCAACTTATATTTGACTTTATTGTGACATTGGCATAATAGATTGACAGCTTACGACAGGTGATGTTCCCGAGCCTGATCTCTTCGTTATGCTTATCGAAGGGAGCAGAGTTGATGCCGCATGAGGAGTCCTCAGATCCGGAGGGCACGATCTGTCGTAGGACATGAGATTGGAGCATAGGTGGATGAGTACCTCAGGTACCACCAGTTCAGTTACCGGCTTCAACACATCTACCCCAGCCTGCAGCACCTGTGGAGCCTGTACCAGCTCCCCCCAGCAGCACCAGCTCCAGTCCAGGAGGGGGACGACAGAATTATGAGACAGATGTTGGTTGAGATGATAGCTCATGGTCGTTTTCTTCCTGCCTTGAGAGAGACGTAGATGGCATAGCAGCGGCAAATCAATTTGCTAGACAGGCGCACCTGTGCATTGATGCAGGCAAGGATTGGAAAGGAGCAGCGCTCAGCACACTGTGCTTTGAGAGAGATTCATGCCGAGCTGATGCTCTTCAACACCTGCTTGGCATCTATGGAGGTTAGATTGTCAGCTTTAGAGAGGTAGAGGCACCCAGATGCACCTATACCGTCTGATTTGTAGACGTGCACACATGATGGGAAGTATTTTGAACCTTTTATCTATCCAGCACTCTTAATATTTTGCTACGTACTGAATTTGGTTTCTCCTTTTGTTTATCCATTAAGGGCAATGAATGCGTCAAGTTTGGGGGTATGTAGTGCCGTTCTGTTTTGAATAACTAAATTTCTATATATATATGAAAATTATGAAATTTGTGTTGACATGTTTATTACCTAGGAGATGATATGATGCAAATTGAGTTTTGGCTCGAATAGTTGGACAACATTAAAACTTGAATTTCATTTACTAGTCATGACTTGCTTAATTTCATCTTTATTAGCACATAGCCTTTGTTAAGTTACTACTTGTGCAAAGATATATTTTATACTTGTGAGGTAAATAGATGCAACTGAACTTAGGAGTGACTATTTATCCCAAAACATAGATCATTAGACATCCTTACCCTAAATAACCAAACAACTCAAAAGAGCAAGTTTGGGGGTAGAATGGTTAGAATGTGCATGTATTGATGGATTGGTGGTTTGTGATTCTTAGTGTAACACCCCAAGTTTAAAATTTTAAACCTAGGTGTGTTAACTTCTATTTACTTAAATGTAGAAATAAATCATTTAAAACATTAACATTTTCATTTTCTATTATAAAATTTTACAAAAATTTCGACAAAGTCTCCACTATAAATTGGACATAACCAACCTGTAGAGGAACATTATACCCATATTACATATACAATTCTCAACTCATCCAAATCCAACATTCAACATCCAGCCACAATTCAAAATCAAACTTCAACATCAATTCCCAAACTCCTCAATAATAACATCTTAAAGTAAATAGTTTTTAAACTTACGAAATATGATATAAACTAATCACAGGGAAATACCATAGCTTATTTTAACTAAATCCAATAAACTAATTACAAGAATTTAGCAATAAAAGAATAACCAATGAAAAAAAAACTTGTAAAAGTCTTTGATTCAGTCTTAAAAGAAATTAAATTATGAGTACTGTCTGAGTCTGCCGCTAAGTGCTCTCCTCAAATCACCTAACTTTCATTACCTGAAATGTTGTGGAGGGATTGGGTTAAGCTAAAGTTTAGTAAGCAAGTTTCGTTCAAACGATGCATGCTTATGACATGAAATGTTTTAAAAATTCGAAATAAGTATCCCCATTTACTATACTTTCCAGAACTTTCAAACTTTTAAAACTTTCACTTAACATTTCAAAACTTTTACTTCATTTCCATCATGAGCTCACTTGATGTATCTTCTAGTCAATCAAAGAGCAGTGGGCAATTTTTATTTGGAAACAGGTTAAAATCCACATTTTCACCGCAAAGCAGTTTAACATTCACTTTCCCACCGCATAGCGGTTGAACATGTCGTCGCAAAGCGACTTAATTTGAGTACGCCGGTCCCCCGCCCCCCATTTTCCACTCACTTCTTTCATGATCTAAAAGTACACCCATTCTTTCTTAAAAAAACTTGGGATACATGACTTTTTATAAAATCTTACCTTGACACATTCCTTTTATTTAAAATCATTTGACTTCTCAATTCCAATGTCAATGCATGCTTGATTATGCAATGACATGATAACGTGCATGTTTGGACATTTCCTTAATTACACATGGATATTGTAAACTAAAGGCGTTAAAATTAGATAATTAACATGGATGTCAATTAAACACATTAAACATTCAACTTTGATGAAAGTAGAGGAATTTTACTTATCTGACGTCCTTATCAGATACTTTACTTAAATAGCATGTGGAAGTCTTGGTTCCGCGACGTCAATGTACCAAATGTCCTAATTATTTCCATTCATTAAAAAATATAACTTTTAGTTCCAATTCACATTTAAAACTCCCAACTGAGGTTGAGACTTCTATGTAACTTACAATTTAACTCAAATGTGTCCTTAAGTCATGTCTAACACATAATATCACATTTGAAATAAGTGTTTAACTTCAAGGGAAAGAAAAATTGGAGTTTTACTTATCAAATTATTCCAAAGTCATAACTACTCAAAATTATCACAACTTAATTTTCACATGGACAATTCCAATTAGCGTTCTAATCATTCATAAATCTGAAAATAAAAACTATAATTAAAAATGTATACTAAAATTCAGTTTAAACAACCTCATTATTTGGAATCTCAAATTTGAAAATTTTCATTTAAAACAACAGTAAGCCGATAGAAATTCAATTAAATAACATCATCATTTAAGAATCTGAAAACTACATATATTCAATATCTAGATATAGATACTAGCATCATCATAAAATTCTCAAATTCAAAATTTAATATATAAAAATTGCAGTTTAACCTAACCACTGAAATCTAGAATTTCACATATATAATATGAATGCATACATACATAAAAGCAATAACATATCATTGTTCTAGTGCATGTTCGTGTGTGTGCATTTGGGCGTGCGCGTCGTGTCTAGTGTGCGTGACTGCGTGGGTGTGTGTGTGGTGTGTCGATGAAGTGAAAGGGGAAGAGGGAGGCGGAGGGGCTTACCGCTGGTGGTGAGGAGTCGGTGAGGTGGTGGAAGCTGTTGAGGGATGAGAGACCAAGAGAGGGTGGCTGAGGGATGAGGAGAGATTACGAGAGTAACGAGAGAGAGGGAGAGAGAGGAGAGGCGGTATGAGGGTTTAGGTTAGGATTATAATTTAGTCTTTTGGAATTTGTAAATTGGTCCCTCATTTCTCTCTAGGTGCATAACTTTGTCCATAAGTTCTATTTACTCTCCAATTGCCACCAAACTTCTCGCCAACTTCGATGTAACACAATAACATAGAAAATAGCATGCTTAGGCAATAAGACAATTAATCACATAAAATTGCATGTAACAATTTATAAACTTTCTAATTGGTACATTAATCGAGACGGCGTCCAAGTCCTTCAATTGCAAAATAATTTAAATCATTGACATAAAATTAATTAGATTTTAAAATTTAGAATAACATTAACATAAATATTATGCGAAATTCTAAAGGTGCATGAAAATGAAAAACGGTATTATAGTTCATGACCCCCTAAAAAGAAATTTCGTCCTCGAAATTAAAACTTACCAAAGAGGTGTGGATACTTGGCGCGCATTTCATCTTCGCGTTCCCAATTACCCTCTTCTACTGCATGATTCTTCAAAAGAACTTTAACTAGCGTTATCTTCTTCTTTCTAAGTTCTTTGTCTGCTTTCATTAGGATTTTCACATGTGATTCCTCATAAGTTAGATCCTCACGAAGATCCAATGACTCATAGCTGAGAATATGAGAGGGATCCGAAATGTACTTCCTCAACATTGAGACATGAAACACGTTATGAACACCGGATAGTGCTAGTGGTAATGCAACCCGATAAGCTAAGCCACCCACCCTTTCAAATATTTCAAAGGGGCCAACAAAACGTGGACTTAACTTTCCTTTCTTTCCGAATCTCATAACTCCTTTCATAGGAGCTATCTTCAAAAAGATCATATCTCCTGCGGCGAATTCCAAAGGTTTTCTTCTTCTGTCCGCATAGCTTTTCTGTCTACTCTGTGCAGTTTTCATCCGTTGACAAATCTTTTCAAAAACTTCTGCTGTTTGCTGTATTATTTCTGGACCCAATAATTTTCTTTCTCCGAATTCAGCCCAATGAACTGGCGATCTGCATTTCCTCCCGTATAGTGCCTCATATGGAGCCATGCGAATAGAATCTTGAGAGCTATTGTTATAGGAGAACTCGACCAATGGGAGGAATTTGTCCCAAGTACTTGAAAAATCAATAACACAAGCTCTTAACATGTCTTCCAGGATTTGAATTGTTCTCTCTGACTGCCCATATATTTGTGGGTGGAAGGCCTTGCTGAATTTAAATTGAGTACCCATAGCTTTATGTAGACTCTTCCAAAATGATGAAGTAAATTTTGGGTCGTGATCAGACACGATGGATAAGGGAATTCCATGAAGTCTGACTATTTCTGCTACATATAACTCCACATACTTCTCCATATTATAAGTAGTCTTTACCGGTAGAAAGTGTGCTGATTTAGTAAGACGATCAACGATCACCCATATAGAATTATAACCCTTCTTCGTCTTAGGTAAGCCAACAACAAAATCCATACCTATTCGTTCTCACTTCCACTCCGAAATCATAAGAGGCTGTAATAGGCCAGAAGGTCGCTGATGTTCGATCTTAATTTGCTGGCAAGTGAGACAATGCTGAACATAATCTGCCACGTCCCGACTTAAACCAATCCACCAGAAATGTTTCCTCAAATCCCGAGCCACCTTAGTTTCCCAGGGTGAATCGAATAAGGAGTGTTATGAGCTTCCCTCATAATTTCTTGCTTCAATTCCTTATTATTAGGGACTACCAATCTATTACCGTGCTGAAGGGCACCATCTGTAGTGACAACAAAATCAGTGCGCTTTCCCTCAGTTACCTCAGTGCGAACTTTGGAAGTTTTGGGGTCCTCTAACTGTAGAGTCTTGATTTTCTCCAACAATGTCGGTTATAAGGTCATATTGGCAAGATAACCTGACTTTCCTTTTGGGACTATCTCCAACTCTAACCCTTAGATGTAAATCAGTAGTTGTTTTTGAACAACTTGTAATGTGTTCTGGACCCTCAACAATCGGAGTCATAGCAGGCTTGAAGGAAAAATTCAAGTAATTCAAGCCAAAACAAGAATTCAGCAGGTTCGACAAGCTTTGAAGATCAAACCATGTCGAAAAGAACCAAAAATTATGCAGAAGCAAAGTTACAGCCGTAACCAAATATTCTTACGGCCGTAAGTCACATTCGGATCAAAATGAAGAATTTCAGGTTTTCAGAGTTACGGCAGTAAGTATTATGGTCACGGTCGTAATCCTTAAGCAGAAGAATAGTTACGGCCGTAAGTGATGCTGTCACGGCCGTAAGTTAAGATTTTCGCTAATAATGCGGATTTTTAATTCCTTTTTCGTATTTTTATTCATTTTCCAGTTTTTAGCTATTTTAGGTTAGTTAGAACTCTATTTTGAGTCCATTAGCGACTAGGGTTTTATTTTGCTTATTTATACACTTTTTCCATCCATTGTAATCATACTTGATTTTGATATAAACAGTTTTTATTGAGGATTCAATAAAAGATATAGGTGAATTCCTATGTTTTCGAACTTATCAAGAATATTTCTTGTGGCGTTCAAATACCGAACTTATCAAATATTTCTTGAGAATATTTGTGGCCTTTAAAAAACAGAAACTTATCAGGGAGATTGGACAAATTCTTGTGGCGTTTCGAAAGTCGTGGTTCTTTATTCCGCATCGTCGAGTCATCGCGTCGTGAATATTGGGTCATGATTCATCCGTCCAACCACAACTTGAGTTTGGAACTTTTCGGCATTTCTTCCGCGCTTCGAATCTTATCATCTGGTATCAGAGCTGGACTTTGAATTCAGGTTCATGTATTTTTCTATCCAGTTTGATTTTTATATTTATCATCGAGTCTCATAAAAATCATCCATATCTTGTTGAGTGTTTTGTTTTCAATTTTTTGAGTTTTCTTGTTCTTCGTGTCAGTAAAAATTTTCAGTTTTTGATCCATATAAAAATCCAATAAAAAGTCAAAAGTGTTTGTTTTATTTGATTATTATCCAAATCATGTTCCGTTTGTTTTGTTGCGTTCGTGTCGAATTTTCGGATTTATTTAAAAAAAAATTATTTTTTTATTTTTTATTTAATTTCGAAAATTCATTATTCAAAAAAAAAAAAAAAAAAAAAAAAAAGAGTTATTCCAAATTCAAGAACCACTTTCTTGAGTTTCTTTAAAATTCTTGATATTCATTTCCTTTCAAGTCAATAAAATTCGTTCTTGCTATTTGAGGTCTAAATCCCTTCATTCTTGAATTTTTTTTAACGTCACATAAAGAATGGATTATGATCCGGGCTCTTTATTCCAAACTAGGTGTTATGTGGATCATAAGGGGTGCAGTTTGGCAATTGATGGAAAGTGCTTTACTAATTTCGTTAGTAGCACCGTGGTTGAAAAATTAGGATTGCCCCTAGAACCGCACTATAAACCTTATAGGATGATGTGGATGAGGGAGTTTGAGAATTTCAAAGTAACCAAATAAGTTCTAGTGTCTATCACCCAGGGAAGGTATAGTGAGGATGTATGATGTGATGTAGTGCCATTGAAATCTTATCATATTTTATTGAGAAAACCTTGGAGACATAGGAGGGAGGCTGTTTATGATAAGAGTAAGCACATATACACTATATGGGTTAATATTAGAGGAAGCACTAGAAGATTCACGGAGGGTAAGGAAGGAGAGTGAAAAGTGGTGTAATAGAAGGCATCGTGGGGATAAGGATATTGAAAAGGAGGGAGAGTTGAAATTAAAAACAAATAAATAAACTCCAAATTTTGATGAGGAAAAGGTGGAGTTGGGTAGCGAGGAAATGATTAAGAATGAAATTGTTGATAATAAGATGAATGAATTCGAAGTTGGGGGAGAAGTTCAAAATTTGGGTTTTAAATTGGTAGATCCACATTTGGGTAGTGATGAGGTAGTGTACGAGAATGGCGATAAAAATGTGGAGTTAGGAGATGTGGTTGAGTTTGAAGATGAAAAATTTGAACAAGAAGTTGCAAAAGAGAAAAGAGGCAAAGAGAAGAACCTCATGGTTCAAGAAGTGGAATTGGTGGTAGTTTATCATGAATACAAGGATCCATACCTTGTACCTCATGAAGCTAACATATCCCTCCCCATTTTGTTTAAATCTTTTTTGCAGATTAATTACGTTTGGGAGCTTCAACCACACTACATATGGCAAAAGAAGTTCAAGCTCCATCTCTTCCATGTTTTCCAATCAAAGGAGCATAATTTATTGAACTCATGGCATGTAAGCAATAATTTTTCGTTTGATCCAGGAGATGAAGTGAAAAAACAGGAACAAAGCTATGATTCGGGGCGAATCATCCTAAAGAAGGAGGGTATGATGTGTTCCGAACCCTCGACAATCGGAGTCAAAGCAGGTTTGACGGGAAAATTCAAGTAATTAAAGCCAAAACAAGAATTCAGCAGGTTCGACGAGCTTTGAAGATCAAACCGTGTCGAAAAGAACCAAAAATTATGCAGAAGCAAAGTTACGGCCATAACCAAATATTCTCACGGCCGTAAGTCACTCTCGTATCAAAATGAAGAATTCCAGGTTTTCAAAGTTACGGCCGTAGGTATTATGGTCACGGCCGTAATCCTTAAACAGAAGAATAGTTACGGCCGTAAGTGATGCTGTCACAGTCGTAAGTTAGGATTTTCGCAAATAATGCGGATTTTTAATTCCTTTTTCGTATTTTTATTCCTTTTCCAGTTTTTAGCTATTTTAGGTTAGTTAGAACTTTATTTTGAGTCCATTAGCGACTAGGGTTTATTTTGCTTATTTATACGCTTTTTCCATTCATTATAATCATACTTGATTTTGATATAAACATTTTTTATTGAGGATTCAATAAAAGATATAGGTGGATTCTTATGTTTTCGAATTTATCAAGAATATTTCGTGTGGCGTTCAAAACCAGAAACTTATTAGGGAGATTGGACAAATCCTTGTGGCGTTTCGAAAGTTTTGGTTCTTTATTTCACATCGTCGAGCCATCGCGTCGTGAATATCGGGTCATGATTCATCCGTCCAACCACAACCTGAGTTTGGAACTTTCCGGCGTTTCTTCTGCGCTTTGAATCTTATCAACTTGTATGACATTTATTGCTCTGTGACATTTTTGCTAAGTGCATCCACTACCTCATTAGCCTTGCCTGGATGATAATTAATAATACAATCATAATCATTGACAAGTTCCAACCATCTGCGCTGTCTTATGTTCAGTTCTTTTTGTGTGAAGAAGTATTTGAGGCTTTTATGATAGGTATAAATCTCACATCTAGCCCCGTAGAGATAGTGCCTCAATATCTTTAATGCAAACACAACAGCTGCCAACTCGAGATCATAGGTTGAGTAATTTTTCTCATACTCCTTCAGTTTCCTTGAAGCGTAGGCAATCACCTTTCCATGTTACATAAGAACACATTAGAGCCCTTTTAATGAAGCATCACTATAGATGACTAACCCTTCATTTTCCTGCGGAATAGTTAAAATGGGTGCAGTTGTCAACCGCATTTTTAACTCCTCAAAACTCTGTTCACAATCAGAACCCCATTGAAATTTTGTATCCTTTCTGGTCAACTTAGTCAAAGGTGAGACAATCTTTGAAAATCCCTCTACGAATCTTCGATAGTAACCAGTTAATCCAAGGAAAATACGAACTTTCTTAACGTTAGAAGGTGTAGGCAGATTTTGGACTGCCTTGGTTTTTACTCGGGTCAACCTCAATACCTTCCCTTGATACAATATGCCCCAAGAATGGTACTCTGTCTAGCCAGAATTCACACTTCTTGAACTTAGCAAATAATTTCTCCTCTCTAAGCTTCTGAAGCACGATCGTCAAATGTCTTTCATGTTCTTCCTCAGACTTTGAATAGATCAATATATCATCAATGAAAACTATAACAAATTGATCTAGATATTATTTAAAGACCCGATGCATTAAGTTCATAAATGCTTCAGGAGCATTTGTTAAACCAAACGACATCACCAAGAACTCATAATGCCCAAATCTGGTACAGAAAGCTGTCTTTGGAATGTCCTCTTCCTTGATCCTCAACTGATGATAACCAGATCGTAGATCGATCTTAGAAAAATACCCTGCACCTTGAAGCTGATCAAAGAGATCTTCAATCCTTGGCAACGGATATTTATTCTTTATTGTCACCTTGTTTAATTCCCTATAGTCTATGCAAAGCCTCATAGAACCATCTTTCTTCTTCACGAATAACACCAGAGCACCCCATGGCGAGAAACTAGGTCCAACAAAGCCTTTATCCATGAGATCTTGTAGTTGCTCTTTGAGTTCTTTAAGTTTCGCAGAAGCCATCCGATACGGGGCCTTGAATATTGGAGCTGTTCCAGGCACTAAATCGATAAAAAAGTCAATCTCTCTTTCAGGTGGTAGATCATAAAGATCATCCAGAAATACATCTGGATATTCTCGAACTATTGCAATTTGTTCAAGAGAAGGGTAAGCACTACAACCTTTATTCATCAACTGGCAAGCTTTCATTGCTGATACTATTGGAATAGAAGGCTTCACCTCAACCCCAACAAAACAGAAAGGAGTTTTGTTTGGAGGTTCAAACACTACCTTCTTATCATGACAATCGATTGCAGCATAATCTCGTGATAACCAATCCATTCCCAGTATGACGTCAAAATCGTGAATATCAAGTACTATGAGATTTACCAACCAGTCTTGCCCCTCAGCTACTATTGAACAATCTCTCAATACATGACTTGAATTTAATAATGCTCCGGGTGGTATAGACACGACAAACGGAGTACCCAGTAGTGGGGATGGATGATTTAAATTTCTCGGCAAAAATAGGACTGACAAAAGAATGAGTAGCCCCAGAATCGAAAAGAACAGTTGCCAGTTTGTCACGTGACACACCTACACAGTACCTACCACGATAGGTTATACATCTAGATGTTTGTGCATGATCATAGTTTGCATTGAATGACACAAGGAAAGAACAAAAGAAATAAAGAAAAATTGCTGTAAAGAAATAAAAATACCTGATACTACAGTTGATGACTCCTTAGCTTCTTGCTTAGACATCGTATAGACTCGTGTTTGGGTAGTCTTTGCTTTCTCTATACAATCCTTTGCTAGATGCCCTGACTTCCCACAATTAAATCAAACTTGACAATCATTTGCAAAATGTCCAGAATTCCCACACTTGAAGCACACTCCCTTGCCCAAGAGGCACTCACCCAAGTGTTCCTTGCCACACTTCGGACAGGTCATTCTTTGTTGTTTGTTAGACTGATGGCTCTTTTTACTTCCCTGGTCATTCTTCATTTTTTGTTTATTGTTATTCCATCTCTTAAAATTCCCACCCTTGAGTTTCTGGTTAGAAGATTGGGTTCTATCATCTTCTCTATTTATGACTAAAGCCCTTTCCACCAAAAGAGCTTTGTTGACTACATCTCGGTAGGTTATGAGTTCAAAAGGGACTACAGTCTGTTTGATTAGAGGTTTAAGTTCTCCATCAAAACGTCTAATCCTCCTCTCTTCAGTTTTCACTAAGTCTGGAGCAAACTTAGCAAAACTAACAAATTCTACCTCATATTCTGTAACCGATCTATTCCCTTGCTCTAATTTTAAAATTCCTCTTCCTTCTGCTGGCGGAAACTCTTGGGAAATCATTTCTCATTGAATTCCTTAGTAAACATCTCCCAAGTGAAAGGGTCGATATTATATTCAGGTTGGCCCTGAACCATCAACCACCAATCATAAGCACCGCATTGAAGCATGTAAGCGGCAAAATTTACCTTTTCTTTATTGGTGCACCCAATAACCCTGAAAGCTTTATCCATTTTAGTTAACCATTTTTCTGCCTCCAGAGGGTCAGCAGTTCTAGCAAATGATGTGGAGATAGTTTATTAAACTCTGAGATTCTCCCGTGGCCTCGTGTCTCATTACCCCTAGGTTGATTGGCTTGTCCCAACGTAGCCAATGCTTACATGAAAGCCTCTACGATCATAGGGGTGCCTGAAGAGGTAGTGCTATTATCTGTCCCTCCATTCCCAGTCTGAGTGGTTCCCCCTTGAGTGTTGTTATTATCCACCCCTCTATTTTGAGTTTGAGAAGTCCCCCTTGAGGGTTGTTATTGTTTGTGCCTCTGTTCTGAGTTTGAGAAGTTCCCCCTTGAGTGTTGTCACATCTAGTACGAACCATTTCTAAATAGGAGAAAGTGAAACATCTTGTTCAAAAATAATATTATATATCAATATGTAAAATATTTTGATACAAGGAATATCAATCACATTCGATAATTTAAGCAAACATTAACTTACCAGATGATCGAGGAGGATGCACTTGAGGTGTGACTTAGTACCCAAACATTTTCAAGTAATTATTTTAAAGTCTATAATATCGCTTTTAAAACTCTTAGCTCTGATACCAAAAAATGTAACACCCCAAGTTTAAAATCTTGAACCTAGGCGTGTTAACTTCCCTTTACTCAAATGTGGAAACAAATCATTTAAAACCTCAACATTTTCATTTTCTATTATAAAATTTTACAAAAATTTTGACAGAGTCTCCTCTGTAAATTGGACATAGTCAACCTGTTGAGGGACATCATACCCATATTACATATACAATTCTCAACTCATTCAAATCCAATATTCAGCATCCAACCACAATTCAAAATCAAACTTCAACAACAATTCCCAAACTCCTCAACAATAACATCTTAAAGTAAATAGTTTTTAAACTTATGAAATATAATATAAACTAATCATATGGAAATACCATAGCTTATTTTAACTAAATCCAACAAACTAATTAAAAGAATTTAGCAATAAAAGAATAACCAATGAAAAAAAACTTGTAAAAGTCTTTGATTCGGTCTTAAAAGAAATTAAATTATGAGTACTGTCTGAGTTTTCCGCCAAGTGCTCCCCTCAAATCACCTAACGTTCATCACCTGAAATGTTGGGGAAGGATTGAGATGAGCTAAAGTTCAGTAAGAAAACTTCGTGCAAGTGATGCATGCTTATAAAATGAAATACTTTAAAAATTCGAAATATGTATCCCCATTTACTTTACTTTCCAGAACTTTCAAACTTTTACTTAACACTTCAAAACTTTTACTTCATTTCTATGGTAAGCTCACTTGATGTATCTTCTAGTCAATCGGAGAGCAATGGGTAATTCTTATTTGGAACTAGGTTAAAATCTACATTTCCACCACAAAGCGATTTAACATTCATTTTCCCACCGCATAGAGGTTTAACAGTTCACCGCAAAGCGGTTGAACATTCCGTCGCAAAGCGACTTAATTCGGGTACGTTGGTCCCCCGCACCCTATTTCCCACTCACTTCTTTCATGATCTAGAAGTTCACCATTCTTTCTTAAAAAAAGTTGGGATACATGACTTTTGATAAAATTGTACCTTGACACATTCCTTTTATTTAAAATCATTTGACTTCTCAATTCCGATTCCAATGCATGCTTGATGATGCAATGACATGATAACATGCATGTTTGAACATTTCCTTAATTACACATGCATATCGTAAACTAAAGGCGTTAAAATTAGATATTAACACGAATGTCAATTAAACACATTAAACATTCAACTTTGATGAAAGTAGGGAAAGTTTACTTACCTGATGTCCTTAGCAGATACTTTACTTAAATAGCAGGTGGAAGTCTTGGAAGCCCACGACGTCAATGTACTAAATGTCCTAATTATTTCCATTCATTAAAAAAATATAACTTTTAGTTCCAATTCAGATTTAAAACACCCAACTAAGGTTGAGACTTCTATGTAACTTACAATTTAACTCAAATATGTCCTTAAGTCATGTCTAACACATATAATATCACATTCAAAATAAGTGTTTAACTTCAAGGGCAAGAAAAATTGAAGTCTTACTTATCAAATTATTCCAAAGTCATAACTACTCAAAATTATCACAACTTAATTGTCACATGGACAATTCCAATTACCATTGTAATCATTCATAAATCTGAAAATAAAAACTATAATTAAAAATGTATACTAAAATTCAATTTAAAAAACCTCATTATTTGAAATCTAAAATTTGAAAATTTCCATTTAAAACAACAGTAAGCCAATAGAAATTCAATTAAATAACATAATCATTTAAGATTCTGAAAACTACATACATTCAATATCTAGATATAGATACTAGCATCATCATAAAATTTTCAAATTCAAAATTTAATATATAAAAATTGCAGTTTAACATAACCACTGAAATCTGGAATTTCACATATATAATATGAATACATACATACATACATACATACATAAAAGCAATAAAATATCATTGTTCTAGTGCGTGTTCATGTGCGTGGGCATCATGTGCAGTGTGCATGACTGTGTGGGTGTATGTGCGGTGCGTCAATGAAGAGAAAGGGGAAGAGGGATGCGGAGGGGCTTACCGTCGGTGGTGAGGAGCCGACAAGGTGGTGGAAGCTGTTGAGGGATGAGAGACCGAGAGAGGGTGGCTGAGGGATGAGGAGAGATTATGAGAGTGACGAGAGAGAGAGAGAGAGAGAGAGAGAGAGAGAGAGGAGAGGCGGTATGAGGGTTTTGGTTAGGATTATAATTTAATCTTTTGGATTTTGCAAATTGGTCCATCATTTCTCTCTATGTGCATAACTTAGTCCACAAGTTCTATTTACTCTCCAATTGCCACCAAACTTTCCCCCAACTTAGATGTAACACAATAAAATAGAAAATAGCATGCTTAGAGAATACGACAATTAATCACATAAAATTGCACGTAACAATTTATAAACTTTCCTATTGGTACATTAATTGAGATGACGTCCAAGTCCTTCCACTACAAAATAATTCAAATCATTGACATAATATTATTTAGGTTTTAAAATTTAGAATAACATTAACATAAATATTATGCGAAATTCTGAAGGTCCACGAAAATGAAAAGTGGTATTAAGGTGTGTTTGATGAATGATGGAAAAGGAAAAGGAAAATATTTTCCTTTTCCATCTTTTATTTTCTCACCTAATGTTAGAGAAAACATTTGGAAGGAATTTAACTAAAACATGCATCATTTACTTGTACCTAGAAAATATTTGGCATGGAAAATTTTCCAATCAAACAAGAAATAAGGAAAATATTTTCTTTGATTAGACAATTTCCATGGAAAATATAGGCAATCAAACACACCCTTAGTTTTGTCATTTAGTTAAAGCAGTTTGGTCAACTGGGATAAACCATAACCAGCATAAAAGCAGAAAAATGCTGAAGGTTTATTCTACTCTTCAAATGTCTTTTTAACTCGAGCAATTAAACTTGTAATGGTGTTGAAAACAAGTACCCTAAACTCAACTTAATTGGGAGCTATCATCCAAAAGCTTGTTACAGGGTCAATTAGAAAGCAAGTACGGAGAGTGGACTTACACATAAGACAATCAAACATCTTTAACTTTTCTTTGTCGTATTTGTGACTCGGGTAATTAAGTCTGAGGGGTACTCTGAACCTGGTGCCCTAAAGTCGATTGACTTGGGAGACACCGACTCAAAGCTCGCTACAGGGGTCACATAGAAATAAAATGAGAAAAGTATTGCACAAAGATGATAAAAGATAGGGACAATAAATAGAAAAAGTCATCCATAAGAAGAAAAAGAGAACATTTACATAGTATAACCTTAGTTGACTAAAATTGTGGAGATAAAGGATATAGTATTGGGGATTGCTTACTTTTGACTCGTTGTGCATGCATATTTCTGATTTGGATTATTTTGTGCAGAAAAATGCAATGTATAATGTTTAGAAGCCATCATAGATGGAAAATCGGGAATTTGAGAGAAAAGCAGTGAGTTGTGATTATCCTTGAGTGATGTAAGAAAACTCATTAGAACCTCGTAGGGTGACCACATGGGATTCGGGCTTGATTTTACATAATAAAAAAGTGTTGTATGTTTTTACATAAGGCATTTGACATTGGTTATTCACACACACACTAGAAAATTTAGCATGACTTTACTAGAACTATCTTTACTCTATTGTTCAAAATTCTTTGCCTGAGTGTGATTTGATTTTGATCATTGAGGCGTATGGTGAATATGTTAATACAACAATAGTTTCTATTCCGCATTTTTGTTTTATAATCTCTATTCTGAATTTAGAGGACAAACAAAGGCTCAAGTTTGGAGGTAGTTGATAAGTGTGCTTTATACACTCGATTCGTTCTCTTTCAGAAAAGAACTCCAAAACTGTGAAATTGATACAAGCAATGGAAATCATGAGCACTTGGATGACTATTTAGGCTAAAATGCACAAAAAGGACAAATGAGGAATGTCGAGACTTACATCATTGTTTCATGCTCAATGAAGTGAACAAGGAGGATCTAATTACAACTAATTGAAGATAGAGTTGAGAATGAAAGATACTCAAAAGTGTAGTGCCTAAGTTGTCACAATCGGAAAGAAGGGGAACCACTGGTAATTATAAAGCAAGGACCAACTTACACATTTTGAAAGTTGAATTGGGGCACTGAGCAATTGAACCACGTGGCCACGCCAATCTTAGTAGGTGTCCGCGCCTAAAAAGAAAATTTAACAGAACTATTTTGTGATCAACTGCGCGGCCACCAAACTTGCAACTACGAGGCCGCGCAGTTGTCCAGCCTAGAAAAGGATCAGGCCCAAGGCGCGATTTTCCCTATTTTATCATTTTATTTTACATCTAAAAGGGAGAACGGCTTGGGTACGACTTTTTCCCAGAATTTTAGATACTCAAAGGAGGTCTTGGAGGAGATTATTCTTGAAGATTACAAGAGGGGCAAAAGGCGTAGGAATTTTAAAGTTCAATAAGGAGAAAATGACTCTTAGTGCAAGATTCCTTTTTTACTTTGTTAATTCTACAATTTCAATATGTTTTCATTATTCATTTTCTTTGTGTTTAATTGTTTTGTGATGAACAACTAGATTTTAGTTGGGACAAACGATGAATCCTAGCTAGGTATTGTTAATTTCATCTATTCCAAGTTTTAGGTATTTGTTGAATGTGTTAATTTTATTTCGTGTTTAATGCTTGAATAAATTGATCACTTATTCATTGAGTTTATGGGTGTTTTCATAATCCGACAGGTGAGCTAATACTTAGATAATGGAATAAAATTTGGTGACGAGATAAACGATAGAGATATACGTTTATAGCTACTACAAACATATTTTGAATTCTTGAACTTCAAGCACCTAATCATTATAACCTGCTGTTCGTTTACATAGTTAACTAATTAGGGAGGTTTAATTTAAACTCGAGAATAGAATTTCATACACAATTGTGAATTAGATTGAACACATGATTGGAATAAAACTTGGATGAATGGAATTAACGATACTAGCTAGGTGAAGTCATAAGTCCCAATAATTTGATTTATTTGTCACTTAAGAAAATCATAAGTGGAGAAAGCACCATTCTCTTTTCATGTTTCAGTTAATTAATATCTTTCATTCAACTTCTCAGAAAAATTCGATTGTTCAAATAAAGTTGAGAGCTAAATAACTTCGGTACTTAATAATAGTCATGTGGGAACGATAATCCGGACTCATAGGTCGTACACTTGCGGTGTTATTTCAGTGAATAATTGTCATGAAACCTATATGTACAATTGAGTTTTGTTTTAAGAATGTCTTGTAATTGAAGGAAAGGAATTTTATAATGCTGGTTGAAGATGTTGGTATGCAACTATCAACTGAACTAACTTCAATTAAAGCTATGATAGACGATCAACATCCATTCATGTGTTACAGACAAGACCTATTTATTATTTTTCACTCTTCTGTCCTATATCTGGCAAGGTTCTAAAAGGCATAATGCGTTGCGAAGCGTCGAGGTCGAGAATCAAGAATTACAAGTTTAAGCGTGTCAATGCGAAGAATATGCGTCATAATGCGTTTCGAATTTTTAATATTTTTTTTAAAGACATTAAATAGTTTTTTTACATAAATATTTAATACACAAAAATATAAAATATATAACAATAATATTCTTTAATTTCAAAATTACTAATTCAAAGAAAATATAGATTAATTATTCTTAATTTTATTTATTGTTTATTTCAAAATATTTTAACCCATAAAAACTAATATAAAATTAATATTTAAATAATATTTTTGAGAGAGGAAAGCTTACCAAATAAATAAATTACAAATAAAAAACAATTTCCATTAAAAAAAAAAAAGAAAGCAATTTTAAAAAAAAAAAAAAAAAAAAAAGCATTTCTCACTTTCTCCCATCCCACATCGATTGTTAAGTAGGATGGGTGACCCAACAGTCAGAGGGCTATTGGGATGGAAACTCTTGCGAAGGGGTGGCATAATTGCTATGCCACCCCCAATCTTTAGCCTCTCTTACATTTTGGTGTTAAATAATTAAAAATAGTTATTTTAATACCAAAATTCGGTCCGATCGTTTTTGAATTGGTTGGACAGGAAACAAATCGATTTATTATTTGTTTTGGTTATTACCGATTTAAATTGATTTGGACTGGTTTTTAACAGGTTTTCACCGGTTCTAGCACATTAAGATGCGCATGGACCCTATGCGATGCGTCTTCAGTTTGCATTGCGCGTATGCATGCATAGTTGGCGCATTTTAACGCATTTTTGAACACTGATATCTGGTGGTGTCAAAGCTATGATAGACGATCATAGTAAGGCGATTAAGGCAAGGTTTGAGGCAATTGAAACTAATCTATACGAAATAGGAAATCAACTCAAGGATGTACTATAAATTAAGCCCTAGATGCGGCTCCTGTTTGTTATCATGGTCGTCATGACCACTATGATGGTTATGAAATCAAGGCAGGAATCTTTGTTTTCAATTGAAGTATAGATATGTCTTTCCTTGACTGATTCAATGCACTAAAAGGTTTTTCGAAATTATGAAAGTTCACGAAGAACCTAAAGTCACAATTCTGGTGTACAAACTTAATGGATGAGCAAGAGCTTTGTGGTAGAGTATGCTTTATGAATATTATAGGTTGGGATAACTACCTTTAAGAAACTTGATTATGACGGAAAAATTGTTACAACAATGATTCCTTCCTAGAGACTATATGTAGGACTTATATTGATAGTCTTTGGATTGTAGACAAGGAAATCATTTGGGGACTGCTTATACTAAAAAGTTCTTGGGGTTACACTTTTGTTGTGGTGTAATAAAGGCTAGTGATTATTAGATATTGTCATTTTTTATGGGTTTAAAATATGAGATTCGGGACAAAATGGGAGTTCATCACATTCATTCATTGGTAGATGCGATGGATATGATGTTATGAGCCAAATCACTACTTGCATAGAAACCACGTTGTGCTCTATATACCTTTCTGAAAATATATGGAAAAAATTATTCAAAAAGCTCAAAAAAGGTCATGTATGCCCCCATATAATAACTAAACAACCTATAGCCAGCAATATAGCAAAGACTAAACATGTTGTACCTAGGGAAAAATTAAATTTTATGGAAGCAAACAATCAATATGCAAAAGCAAAACGTTGAAAAGTGTTACAAGTATGAAATGCCCCGACATAAATAGAATGATTGTCCTAAACGAAGACAAGTACATTTTGTAGATGCAGTTGTTGAAGATGGTGATGATCAAGAATATGTTGGGGATAACGAAAAGGAAGAGAAATAATATAACTATGAAGTATGAGGAGAAGAACAAGAATATTTTTATATGTATTGTGCAGAAATCTTGTGCTCGCTAAAGCAGGAAGAGCTGACTCGGTATATAAAGATCATTTAGGTCAAGTTAGTGTTGTTGTTAGTAGTCTTATCATAAACTATTGTACTTATGAGAATTTGATCACCAAGAAGTCAGTTGATCATCTAAAGGTACTTTTTTTGTGAGGAACTTTTAAAAATTTGAAGTTACTTGTGATGTTGAGATGGATGGATGTCATATACTATTAGGAACACGTTGTAATTTGATATGGATGTTATACATAGAGTAGAGAGAAGACATAAATGCTCCATTGGAAGGATAAAATGATATTGGTTTCGTCAGCTAAGATTACACAGAAAGTTTCTAACGTTGAGTTTTGCTCTCGCGTAAAGGAGTTTGGAGGGATTTTGATTTGTTAGCCAAAGTAGATTGTCAAGGAAGTTCCCAGATTTAGGATACAGTTCAGAGTGGACACGTGTCAATAAGAGCACATTAGGACAAACTTCATAATTGCGGATCCGCTTACTAAAGTATTACAACCCAAGGTCTTTCATGAGCACAATACCCATATGGGTGTTGTATTTCGTAAAGATATTTGGTTTCAGTGGGAGTTTGTATTTTGGGTGCATTAGACACATTTACTGTCCTTTTCGATACGGTTTAAAGTTAAAGTTATTTACAGCTGTATGGTTTCAGGTTTATTATCTCTGAACTCGTTTGAGGTTGATCTCACTAAAGTTGGACCAGTTGGAAATAGGCACGTTGAAGATCACATTACATGTAATTTTCATGCTACACGTCCGTACTTGATCCATGTCATTCAGTTATGTCGATATACGTGACCATTGATAGGTTTAGTTACGATTAATGTAGCGAAAGCCGTTTTGATCCTATGTTGATATAATTGATGGACCAGATTGTTTGGGGATGCATTCAGTAATGATAGCAAAATTCTGAGTACTCATAAGGTTATGATTGATACACAATTGCAAGGTTACACATATAGCCCAAGTGGGAGATTGTAAGGATTTTAATCAATCATGTGGGCTTATATGTTAATTATCGTGTATTGAATAAAAGGCTATCAATTTTGGTTAAGCCCATTTAAAGTGATCTAATAAGAATTTTATATATATATTGGGCTTTAATGCATCTAATTAATGTATGGGCTTTTATGTGTAGATACCAGGCCATTACCTAATTCATGATGGGCCGAATTAGGTTAACTAACAATTCAGTATATAAAGTCAGTTATGGTCCCTGAATCCTACGTATTGTTCATTCTTTTGACATCCCATCATCAGAGAGAAAATAAGAATTACGTATCGATTTAAAAGATTCAAACACCGCAATCGATCATCGTGAACCTATTAAGGTACGTTTCCACTTCAGTTATTTAATTCTTGATAATTTCAGCATGATGATTATGGATCATAAATAAATAATTATCTGTGATATAATTTTCTAACAGCGTTGACCCGACTAGTTGATGATTTGTTGTGAAAAATGATTTTGGTAAATTATTTGAAGATGAAGAATATGAACTTGAAGTTGCTAAGAGCAGTCCAGTATGCAATTATTCGCTTGTTTTAAACTGTTTTTATTCCTTAGTGACTTTGAATTCATAGTTTTCTAGGAATGTGGTTTGTAATGTATCTACTACTGTTTGTGGAATTTGTGTAATTTATTAGATTATATTGGTCAAGGAAGAATAGTAAAAATTAAATTACATTCAAGAAGAAAAATGTAACATATTTTTTCACCCAAAAAGTGACATAATGAAAACGTGTCACTTTTTAATTAAAAGAAACAGTGATAAGGGTGACACTGTCAATTTTATATTATTTTTAAAAAAAAAAAAGTGACATTTTGTCAACTTTTTGTAAAGATGACACAATGTGCTAAAAAGTGATAAACATATTAAAAACTGACACAAAAAATTATGTAGTATTTTTTATTTCTTAAATACTTTTAAGGTTATTTTTGAAAAGACCCCTAATTTTAAGCTAGGGTAGTTTTGTAAGTATCCCTTTCAGATAGACGGGTCAAATGCAAATATTATCGAGTATACTTCTATTTTCTATACCCATTTGGAAACTTTACATATTTTATATTAATCTTTTGGGAAAATGTAAAAAATTAAATTGTCCGCAAAATTTCATATTTTACATGTAAATTCAGGTAAAATTTAAAACCTTTCGAATATAATTTATAAATGAGACAGAATTAAAGAAGTGAAGTGTCTCGGTTAGGGTTTCAGTCTTTCGAATTTTATCATTTTAATTGCTATTTTTTTAAGCAAATAATGGGTATAAAGATCAGGTATGAGTCTTATTCTAAACATACACTCAATCCATACTCATGTCGAGTTTTAATAATGAACTCCATATCCGATCATAATGATCCGCGGCCCGCCCCACGAAAAGAATCCCAAAGCAATACCCGCCCATGACCCGCTAAGTCATATCGGGCGGGACATCTCACATACTTGTCTTGCCCCGTTTATTAGTATTTCTTTAATAAAAAATAAAAATTATTTGAACATTGTTTTCACTTGTTTTATTGCTAAATTCCATCCATCCTAATTAAACAATTTCTTTTAAACAATACTATTATTAATCAAACAACATTTATTCCAACAAGATTCTACAATATATAATCAAATACTCATTATGAACAACAATTGACAAAAAATAAAATTTTCCAAACTATATATATAAAAAAATGTTAATTATTTTTTTAAATTTATAGGCTGGACGGGTCAAACAAACCCCCGCCCAGCCCAAACCCGTTTCCAGTTTTTTCATTTTAATCCCTTACTCATCCCACCAATTTACAGGCTCGACTTTTTTGTTTCCCCCATTAGGATCAGGTCCGTCGGCTCGAGACAGGGCCATCCCTATTCGATTCATAATCCATTTAAATGGATCATAATTCCCTCTCATTCGAGTCGGATTTTCGCTGTATGGAATTAGAGTTGTTTTTGCTCCCAGTGGGTTTTTCAATTACAGTTCGATTTATAAATTGGTTTATTTATGATTTTGAGGTAAAAAGTAATGGTTAAAAATTGGATAGAAAAAAGTGTATGATTAAAAAGTAATTTAGGAAATTGTATAATTTATAAATTTGTTTATAAAAAAAAAAGTGACATTTACCGAAAGTTTGCTAAATTTAGGGCTCCAGTCCTCTCTTTTTACCGTCAGCAATGGGGATCAATGCATCCACGATTAACATGATCGGAGATCAAACGGACGTCGTTCCGGCCATAGTTCTCCCACGTTCCACCATGCGATTTACGTTAAAGTTACAGGGAAAAGAAAAAAGGAAGAGAAAGAGACATAAAGATATTCACAGTCCATTTGTAGATTCTATTCGTACGCACTGTAGTCGTTAGACACAATTTGTTCTTAGCATTCGATTCCCAGAGCGGATTCATGAGGTCCCTCATCCTCAAAATTCATCTTTCTCGTAGTGAAAGTAAAGGGTAGGAAAAGAGGAAAATTCTGTATTTTCTCTGTGCTTTCGTCTTTTATTCCTTCTTTCTACACCATATTATTTAATTTGAGGCAGCAAAAATTGAACCCTTTTATCTATTTCTCTTTTTAGAATCTTATCATCTCAGCTTCAGGGAATCCTCAATGTATATCCATCTCTATGCTTTGTATCTATATCTATTCTTCTTTTGCATGTCCATATATACATTTGTACCTGTACTCATAGTTCTTAAATAAATCTCAGGAATAACACAAAAATAAATAGTACGTGTTTCTGCATTTGGATTTTTCAAGCATTTTGTGGCACGATATTGCTGGTGCTTTCTGAGGATTAATGTGGGTATGGATGTAAGCTTTTATGTGTTTGTTATATGTCCGTTTATCCTTGCTTATCAATTAAAAAGCATGAGCTTGAAAAGATGAAATTTTTATGGCTTATTAACAATGTATTTTTTTTTTTCTGAATACCCACCTCTATGCAATGTAAACAAATTTACCAATATTTTCCTCACATTCTTTCGATTTTAATTATGATTCCGTCTACTTGTTTGACTGTGTGCATTTATTTGTTTACAGGTTTGAACGATTAAGGACTGAAGCTTTTAAATAGGTTCTGGGTTCCCAAGAATCCCTTTGTAAGGTTCTCTATTTGAAAGTAATCTTAAGTGTTTTGTTTTGATCCTCGCTTCAAGTACAAGCATTTGTAATTTCAATTTTCTATTTTTGTTATATGTTTATCCACTGGCTCATTTGAGTCTCTGTTTGCCTGTGATTATTTTCGGATATTTGGGCCGTTGTGAATTGTCCCTTGAACAGTAAATTGATCAAGAATTTCTTCTGAGATCTGTGAAGGGTTTTTGAAATATTTATTATCGTATTTTTGAACTTTGGTCTGGGGATATTCTGATTTGAGAATTGAAAAGGTTTAACCAAGAGAATGCAAAGACCTCCCCAAGAAGATTTCTCGCTGAAGGAGACCAACCCGCATCTCGGTGGAGGGAAGCTCACCGGGGATAAGCTCACGAGCACCTATGACCTCGTCGAGCAAATGGAGTACCTTTATGTCCGGGTTGTGAAGGCAAAGGACTTACCTGGAAAGGATGTTACGGGTAGCTGTGACCCTTATGTTGAGGTTAAGCTTGGAAATTATAAGGGTACAACCCGTCATTTCGAAAAGAAGTCCAACCCGGAGTGGAATCAAGTGTTTGCTTTCTCGAAGGATCGGCTTCAGGCCTCGGTGGTTGAGGTTACAGTGAAAGATAAGGATGTTGTGAAGGATGATTTTATGGGTCGGGTTCTTTTTGACTTGAATGTGATTCCTAAAAGGGTTCCCCCAGATAGTCCTCTAGCTCCACAGTGGTTTAGATTGGAAGATAGGAAGGGTGATAAGATTAAAGGAGAGGTCATGTTGGCTGTTTGGATGGGTACTCAAGCTGATGAAGCATTTCCGGAGGCATGGCTTTCTGATGGCGTAGCAGTTGGTGGTGTGGACAGCCTTTCGAGTATAAGGTCAAAGGTCTACCCCTCACCTAAGCTATGGTATCTGAGAGTAAATGTGATTGAAGCTCAAGACTTGCAACCAAGTGATAAAAGCAGGTTTCCAGAAGTTTATGTGAAGGCCATTTTGGGAAATGAAGGGCTTACGACACAAGTTTCCACCAGTCGGAGTATCAATCCTATGTGGAATGAGGATTTGATGTTTGTGGCTGCAGAGCCATTTGAGGCGCCGTTGATTTTGAGTGTGGAAGACAGGGTTGCGCCCAACAAAACCGAAGTTCTTGGAAGGTGTGCCATTCCTTTAAAGTATGTGGACAAGAGGGTGGACAATAAACCTGTCAATACAAGGTGGTATAATCTTGAAAAACTTTTGGTTGAAGGAGAAAAGAAGGAAGGGAAGTTCAACAGCAAGATTCATGCGAGAATTTCTCTGGATGGTGGTTACCATGTTCTGGATGAATCAACTCACTATAGCAGTGATCTTAAACCAACAGCTAAACAACTATGGAAGTCCAGCATTGGGATTCTCGAGCTGGGTATTTTGAATGCTCACGGGCTATCACCGATGAAGACGGTTGATGGACAGGCAACATCGGATGCTTATTGCGTTGCTAAATATGGGCTGAAGTGGGTCAGGACGAGGACAATTATCAACAGTCTTTCTCCCAAATGGAATGAGCAGTACACTTGGGAAGTTTATGATCCTTGCACTGTCTTGACTATTGGTGTATTTGATAATGGAAATTTGCCAGGTGGAGAAGGAAAGGATTCGCGGATAGGAAAGGTTAGGATTAGGCTTTCAACTCTAGAAACAGATCGTGTGTACACACATTCATATCCTCTTCTAGTTTTACAGCCTTCTGGTGTGAAAAAAATGGGTGAAATTCATTTGGCTGTGAGATTCACTTGCTTGTCCTTAATAAATATGATGCACATGTACTCACAACCGTTGTTGCCAAAGATGCACTATCATCTTCCATTAACTGTGCTTCAACTTAACAAATTGAGGCACCAGGCGACTGACATTGTTTGCGCAAGGCTGAGTCGGGCTGAGCCGCCTTTGAAGAACGAGGTGGTAGGGTATATGCTTGATCTGGGTGCGCAAGTGTGGAGTATGAGAAAAAGTAAAGCTAATTTTTTCAGAATTATGGGGGCTTTAAGTGGGTTAATTGCTGTTGGGAAATGGTTCGATCAAATATGCAAATGGAAGAACCCCATTACAACCGTCTTAATTCACATTCTGTTTTTAATATTGGTTTTGTATCCCGAGCTTATTCTACCAACTGTTTTCCTTTACTTATTCTTGATTGGAGTTTGGTACTATAGATGGAGGCCTAGACATCCTCCCCACATGGATACTCGACTCTCTTGTGCTGATAATGCTCATCCAGACGAACTGGACGAGGAATTCGATTCATTTCCAACTTCTCGTGCCTCGGATATTGTTAAGATGAGGTATGACCGTTTGAGAACCATTGCAGGACGAATTCAGACGGTGGTAGGCGATATGGCAACACAAGGGGAGAGGATGCAGTCTCTCCTCAACTGGCGAGACCCGAGAGCTACGGCTTTGTTTGTGATATTCTGTTTTGTTGCTGCCATTGTTCTATATGTTACTCCTTTCCAGGTGGTGGCCCTTCTCGCAGGGTTCTATGTGTTAAGACACCCTAGGTTTCGTAAAAAAGTTCCTTCGGTGCCACTGAATTACTTCAGAAGATTACCTTCGAAAGCAGACTGCATGCTGTAGTACGTCATTCAGTCATTGAAGAAGATGCTGAAAAAAATCCCCAAGTTGAAAATTTTGAGCAGTCGTACGTTACTTTCGATTTCTAGCAAGTCAGTTTGTAAGTGGCTTGATGTTTTAGACCAAAATAATATCTGATCCTATGTTGTAATGATGTTTTATACCTGTAATTTAATTCGGGATTTTTACCAAATTTTCTTTTCTTTTTATATTGAAACGGATAATTATTCCTCCAGTTTTGGGGAGCAAAGAGCGAAAGCTATGTAACATTTTTTCTTTTTTTAAAAATTAAATTCTGAAGAAAACACGTGTAGTAACTCAAATTCTCTTGTTTCTTGATAGTTTAGTCTAATTTCGGGCTAAGAATTTTTTGCTTGACTTTATATGAGACGACGAGACAAAATGATTTGCTCGATCGAATTATTAAGGTGATATTCTGTTTGTATTTTATTTTGTATTTTTATTTTTGAAAATATTTTTTATTTCCCGTTTTTATTTTTGTTTTAGAATTTGCTGAAAACGCGTTTGGTTTGTCATTTTTGAAAACTGTTTTTGAAAATAAAAAGTTGGAAAACACGTTTTGTTTGAAATTTTGCCGAATACTACTTAGACTATTTTTAATTAATTTGCTTGTAGAATACTACTAGCTCAAATTCAAATTTCCTTTCACAATACATTGAAAACATGATTACCTGCAACACACTATTGTGGGCACTAAGAGTCTTTATTAACACAGCTTGGTCAGGTTCGATATTTGAGGAAGTTCTGGTTCTTTTAAAATTCAGAAAATGCAAGTTCTTTCAAAACTACTAGAGTCCATTTATCAAAGCATTTTTTGAAATATAACAACAAGAATTTTCACTTAATTTTTTTGTAATGTTGATATTGAATTCAATAAAACTTTATTTAGACTTAGTTTCAAGTTAGGATAATTCTCAAAAAAAAAAAAAATTGATTTAGATTTAATTTCAAGTTTGGATAATTCTCCAAAAAAAATAAATAAATAATTATTTTAAGCTTGTTTCAAGTTATGATAATTCATAAAAATTAAAAAAAAATTAAATAAATAAAATAAATTCTCAAAACGCATTTTTCGCGTTTTGAACATTTTTTATTGAAATACACAAAATGTTCAAAACGAGGTTTTGGGAGTTTTGCATTTTGTGTACAATTTTTTTTTTTTTCATTTTCCAAAATGTATTTTCGAAAATAGTAAAGATAACACATTTTTATTGTTTTCGAAAATGAAAACAGAAAACGATCTCAAAACAGCAAAGAGAACAGAGCATAAGCATCCATGATTCCATGATCCAGTAGGTAAATCAAATAAATTGTTTTATAAATCATTTTATAAATTACACAATTTCTCAAATTGCTTTTCTAACAATACACATTTTCTCTTTTCATTTTTCAACCACACATTTTATCACAAAAATATAAATAAATCAATTTGTAAACTATTTTTTTTTTTTTTAAAACACGAACATAAGCTTAATGAAAGAATGTATTCTAAACAATGATAGTCCTGGTCCTTGATAAATGTATTTTATACACTTATTGATAAGTCAAAATTAGAATATTAAATTGTCGTTCTAGAATAATGTTAACTTGTTTTCTTTCTTCAACAATGTTAACTTGTTTTCTTTCTTTATAATTGCATTCTTTTGCAAGATGGTCTAAGTTTTTGCAATAAAAAGGGTTAATTTTACTGAAGGTCACTGAAGTTTCAACTAAATTTCAAAACGATCACTAAAGTTTAAAATTTACTCTAACGGTCACTGAAGTTTTGAAACTTAAAACAACGGTCACTCTCTATACACAAAACATACCCACATTGATCCTAAACTTTAAAACATTGAACAAAAATACATCCAAATTGATCCTAAACTTTAAAAGAATGACTAATAAGTCCCCATCTTCAACACCACCACCACTTCATCTCTTCGGCAACCTCTCCTCCCAACTAGTGCGAAATCGCACCAGTTGGGGGAAGATTTCTCCCCCCCTTTTCCGGTGCGAAATCGCACCGAAAAATTGTACCTGTGGTGGATGAGATTGTCGGAGAGGCGAAGTGGTGGTGGTGCTGAAGATGAGGACTTATTCGTCATTGTTTTAAAGTTTAGGATTACTTTGGATGTGTTTTTGTTCGATGTTTTAAAGTTTAGGACAAATGTGAGTATGTTTTGTTTATAGAATGACCGTTGTCGTAAGTTTTCAGAACATCAGTGACTGTTGGAGTAAATCTTAAACTTCAGCGACCGTTTTGAAATTTAGTTGAAACTTCAGTGACCTATATTAAAATAACCTGCAACTAAAACAATGAGACTTTCCACGATGCCAACTATCTTCTGTTGAATGATTTGTTTTCTTGTAGATTTTTGGAACAAGATTTAGTTGACTATGATTGCTCTTTTCTTATCCTTTTTTATCACCATTCGCATTGTTGCTGTTATTTGGTTTCTTCTGGTATTTGTCAAATGTCGACTTCTGCCCATATTTTTGCGTCTTCAATTTTACCTTGGACTAGAAGGCACTTTCATTAGGCTCCTCAAAGTGCTTTAGCTTTCTCTTCTCATGGGCTTGTAGTGATCCCATTAGCTCTCGAACAGACATCATATTGATGTCTTTTGATTCTTCTATGGCTGCCACGATGTACTCTTATTTTTCTGGCAAGCTAATCTGAATTCTGTACAATGTTTTGTTTAGTGATGGCTTCACCATAGGTCCTCATTTGATTGACAACTTCCATCACCCTCTATTAAATTCTTTGACATTTTGAGAACATTTTCATTTCTAAATTCTGAAAATCTCTACAAAGGCTCTGGAGATTAATGGCTAGTATTTTGTCATCTCCAAGAAATTCTTTTTCAAGAATATCCCAGGATTGTGACACAGCCATTTGAATTTTGCTTAAAGCACTTGCATCCTTTGCTTCAAGCTTTATTAGATTTGTTTCCCTCATTTGATATGATGCCCTCTTCAACTATAGTCCACAAGCCTTCTACCCTTAGAATAGCCTTCATTCGAGTTTTCCAATAATTATAGTCTTTAACGCTGAAAATTGGAACAATAGATGTTGAGTTGATTGTTGTTGGATTTGACATGTTTCTTGATGCAACGATGACTAGCTCTTATACCAATTTGAAGAATTGTTTAAGTTACCATAGTAGAGCTTAGAACACAATATTTTACCTAAAAGTATTTTTGGATTGATTTCTCTCTACTTAAAATTTGCTTAATACATGCATATACTGAGATAAAATTCTAGATAATTCATTTAATACAATGTGCTAATAACAATTCTATAATACTCATTCAGTCACTTAATATTCCAAAAGTCACTTAGAATTCTAAGGTGACGTTCTATTTGTATTTTATTTTGTATTTTCATTTTCGAAAATATTTTGTGTTTCCTGTTTTCATTTTTGTTTTCAAATTTGCTGAAAACGCGTTTGGTTTGTCATTTCTGAAAACTGTTTTTGAAAATGAAAAGTTTGAAATTTGCTCTAGTTCTATTAAAATCCAGAAAATGCAAATTTTTTCAAAATCACCAAAGTTCATTTATTAGTGCATTTTTTGAAATATAACAATAAGAATTCTCACTTAATTTTTTTTTTTTTTTGTAATGTTGATATTGAATTAAATAAAACTTTATTTAAGTTTAGTTTCAAGTTAGGGTAATTCTTCAAAAAAAAAAAAAAAAAAAATTATTTAGGCTTAGTTCCAAGTTAGGATAATTCTAAAAAAAAATAATAAAAAAATAAAAACTTTATATTAAGCTTAGTTTTAAGTTAAGATAATTCATTTAAAAAATAATAAAAAAAAATAATAATAAAAATTCCCAAAACGGGTTTTCTGCGTTTTGGACATTTTTGGTCGAAATACACACAAAACGCCCAAAAAGAGGTTTTGGGCGTTTTGCGTTTTGTGTACAAATTTTTTTTTTTTTTTTTTTTTCCAAAATGTGTTTTCGAAAATGGTAAAGAGAATACATTTTTAGCGTTTTCGAAAATAAAAATAGAAAACTACCTCAAAACAACAAAGAGAACAGGGCCTAAGATTCATAATATAGGTACATTAAAGGGGTTAAGTACACAGTTACAAATATTTAGGCTTGAAAATTTTTGTAATGAGGTGTTTTATAACTAATTACACAAGTATCAAAATAATTTTTAAAATCAGATTTTTTTTTTTTTAATTCAGATTAGGTTCTATAATTAATTACAATTATAACTTTATTTCAATTTGTAATTAGTTACAATTATAAGTTTAACTACAATTGCAATTAATCACCAGCATCGTCGCCACCACCGATCACCACCTAATTTTGTAATTAATTACAATTGTAACTTACAGATTAATAAAGAATTAGTGTAATTTGTAATTAATTACATTAGTGTAATTTTAATCAGTCATCGCCACAACCGCCATCATTGGAGCACCGTTGAAAATACAATTGTAACTTTATTTCAATTTGTAATCAGTTACAATTGTAATTATAATTACAATTGTAACTAATTATCACTACCACCACCACCGATCATCACCTAAAACCAATACCACCACTAGTTGCATCAACAAATTCACAATAATTTTCAGCCACCAAACATCATAATTAGAAATTTTCTCCATTATAAATATGGCAATCTGCTCAACTTTCCTCTTCCCTTTGTTACTTTCTTGTTTTCTAATTCCTCTCATTAATGCCAGCAAGGATGGCATCGCAGTGGGCCTCATTCACCACGATTCTCCTCTTTCGCCATTCTACAACCCCAATCAAACACGAATTGAGCGTCTAAGAAATATGTTACATCGTTTGTTTGCATATAAAGCATCCCTTAACCCAACCTCAATTTCTACAGAAGACCCAATCCAAGCACCTCTCAACTCAATTGGTGGGGAATACCTCATGAAACTATCAATTGGAACTCCACCTATCAAAATGTGATAATGTGATGCACAAAATGCAATGCTTTTTGATCCTGGAAACTCAACCTCGTACAGGAAATTAGTATGTGATTCTAATCTATGTTCTGCTAACATTAATGCATGTTGTGATCGTGAAAATATGCGTCGAAAGTGTCTAATCGGCAAAGAAATTAAGCAATTTCTGGCACTCGCAAAATTGAGAAATTAAACGGTGATGCCTGCCTGCTTTGGCGCCGCTACTCTACTTCGATCAAGGGCTCCGTTACAATTGCTAACATTAAGAGAAGGCGTGGTGGTGGTCGAAGCGGAGGCGGAGTTTGACGAGGATGGATAGTCACTGTGGGAGAAGGGACGGTGGATCTCAACTGATATAGAGGCTTGGGTGCTCTGATCAGCGGTGCCGCTACTTTGCTTCGATCTGCTCACAGCATCGATATGGACTCCGTCATCGGAGAAGTGGTGCCACTGGTGTGAAGAGAGGGAAGAATGAGAGAGAGAGATAGAGAGAGATATGAAAGAGACGAAGAGGTTTATGATTTGGTTTGGGTTTAATAAATTAAATAACTGATTTGGTAAAATAGATTTTATTTACCTGATTTTAAAGATTTAAAATGTAATGGTATGATTTTGCCTAATTATCCCTACATTAAATTCCAACATTATTTCCTTGGCCAAGTAATATGCAATAGGCAGTTGGGACAATAGTAAGCAAAACAAAACCCGCAACAAATACACAAGTTCATATGAAGAAACTGCAGGTTATTAAATATATGAAGTTCTAAAGTGACCAGTTGATATGCTGTGCAGAAGAATTAAAACCCCTGGACTGCTGGTACTGTCCTCCGCCCATCTCCACCTCAGTAGAATAGTGACTGTTACCAGGCTGTGAAACTTGACCCAAACCAAGATCAGGAGGCATCTCATGCAAACTGCTACTGTCTTGGTTGCCCTGCAAAGAGACCGGAAACTGACCAATGGGTGCACTGTGGGTAACCAAGGGTTGAACCAGATGTGTCCCATTGGCACCAAATGAACTGGACGAATGTCTTCTTGACTCCCAAGGTTGATTTGACAGAAGAGAGAGAGCACTGCAGGAATCCGAGACTCCGTTGTAACATTCTTTTGAAGATACTTCAGGGCCCAAATAACAGGTTTTGGTAGTTAAGCCTTGCAGAAGATCAGGTGGAGGATTTTGCAAATTGCCCTGCCATTGAACTACAAACTTTCCCGTGGCCGTAACTTGATTGCCCACCGAAATTGTATTTGGCACCGAATACCTCCCAGTCAGAATCGGGTTTGTAGCAAAATCCATCACAAAGCCTCCATTTCTGCCATGGTTTTCTGGCATGGCAAATATCAATCATATCAATTAGTTTCATCCCAAAAAAAAAAAGAAAAATTAATCAAAATTCAGAATGAGTGATTGGCGAAAATATTAGCAGAACAAGGATTCCTCGGAAGGAGTTGAGTCCATGTCCATGTCCATGATCGATATCTAACCAAATATGGATGAAGAAAGATTTCCACAGCGAGTGGACAATAAAGATCCAGGCGGCGGCTTCCTCCTACGCTCATTGTGGCCTGCAAGTCGTCTGCGGCAACTTCGTTTTCCTTGGTCAAATTCGGGCAATTGATGAAACCTGGAAAATAATATTTCGAAAAGCTATCATCGCAACAATAATTGATGCCATTAGACCTCAGACATCATTATCTAGTCTAGGTTAAAATAAATATAAAATCACATAAGATTAGATTGCTGAAAGTGTGTGAAATCCTGCCCGATAATAAGAAAGCATGCCAAGTCAGTTATGTACTTCTATCATAGAAAACAAACATTCTGACACCAAAAAAATTGACATTTATTTTGGAATTTTAAAAATATCTCTATGAGATACAGATTGTGCTCCTGGAGGAGAGGAGAGGAGAAACAATTCATTCAATCTGGTTGCCAATGTAAGTCGCAGTGATGAAGTGAATAAAAAATGCACACATCTATCTATATATCTGACAAAATGCATTTTAATTGCATAAAAGCCCCTGTTCCGCGGTAGTGCTGACAAAAAAATGATTTTTTTGTGGTTTTTTAGGTAGATTGATGGTTATAAAGTGAAGAGAGAAAATGTGTAGATTTAGAGATTGATTTGGAGAATTGTATAGTTTAAATATTGGTTTAAAAACCAAAAAAAAAAAACCCAAAAACCCACCTTTACCGAATAGAAACTAACTTGTTACTGCAGTTATTTTGAGTTTGCATTCAAATAGATTCTTTTTTTTTCCTTCTCAAACTTCCAAGAACACAGACATGATCTTTTCTAAAGATTTTATTCGTCTTTTCTTGAGTGAGAAGTTTGTGGAGAAGGGTTTGCAAGTAGCAGAATTTCTTTAGGCCAAGCAGAAACTTGATTGCATCTTTTTTTTTTCTAGTAAGATTTTTTTATCAACACAATATATACATCAATATTTAACAACTCGTAAAAGAAAATAATTCCCAAGAGATGAAATCCTAGTCCCTAGATCCTTTGGGAATACTCATAGCACAGAACCATTAGCTTCCTCTACTGAATACCATAGTTAATAAGTTATATCTGAAGGACCTCATGGATATTTACCAAATAATACCTTCTGTTTTTATGTCCAAAATAATGTGACTTCACTCGTATTTTTAAACAATACAAGTCTCCAAACTACTTTTTAAAACACACACATTTTATCTTTCCACTTTTCAACCATATATTTTACCACGAAAATATTAAAAAACATGTTTCTAAACACAAAATTTTTAACAAAACACAAGGTTAACCACATCACCTCTATTTGTCCATCACTGACATTTGGATAATAATACCGATACATCATACATGGGGTATTATTTGAATCAATTATGCTACAATAACAAAAAAATTGACATAAAATTTTGCAAACCACACACAGGACCGCAATTTATTTATTTATTCATCCATCAAATCAACTCAAAAATAAACTGTCCACAAAATTTGGATCATTCAATTCAAGGGATGTAAAAAGGGGGTTAAAAAAAGGTGGCTATCTACCATTCTGCTCACTTGTGAAATAACATTATAAATTCACAAAACAATCAGAAAACGAGGATTGGTTCACTGTCATCAAGCACCTAATGAAAGTCTAAAAGCCAGAGAAAGGCAGCAAATAATTCATATCTTACATTGTCATTCTTTCTCTAGGCAAACTAATCACAATACACATGATGCATGATTGTCCAAACAATACAATGAACAAAAGCTTAATTTTACTTTTGTGTCCACGCTCGTGCGTGTACATTTAAATAAGTGGAGTATGTACTTTTAAGAAAAAGCAAACTAAAAAAAAAAAAAAAAGCTGACCTGCTGCATTGCTGGCAAAATCTTTGCTCAAGGCCTGCAACAATGACCTTTGGGGACTTGGAGTGCATACCACACACTTTGTGCCTTGAATAGTAAGCCTTAGCATCACTCAGATCTATCTTACACCCTTCTACTTGGCACCTGGGCGACTGGCCACCTTGGACCACCCCGCTCCTCCACTTCTTGGCAGGCGACGTGGGAGACAGTCCGGCGGCATTCGGCGGCTCACACCCAAATTGGTCCTGCACTCCAACACCAACATCTTCAAAGTAGATTTTCTTACCAAACTTCAAGCCATTGAGTGAGTCTGACCCACCAGAAGTCGAGGAAGAAGAAGCAGCAGAGACTGAACCATTTTCCATCTTGTTGTCTAGTACGTAGAATTCATCAGTCAATTCTTTCTGAGATAGTCTAGTGAATACCACGTGCATTAATATAAGGAGACCAGAAAAATAGATGGGGTTTTTTTTTTTTTTTTTTAACAAACAAATAATTGTTTTTCAAAATATAATATGTAGTAGAAAAAATGATTTTGAAAAATATATTTGCAACGTTGTATAATCTTCGGATCTTTTCAAAAATTGATTTATAAACTAATCTTAAAATTACACAATTTTCTAAATCAATCTCTAATCATACACATTTTCTCTCATCACTTTTTAATCATTCATTTACTTAATAAATCGTGCAAAAAATTGATTTTAATCCAAACACAGCAGCGGAACAGAGGCTCAATGTGTAAATAAAAGATGATTTGAAAAATTGTATTTAAAAATTTGTTTATGAATGATAATAATTTCTTTAAAGAACATAATTTATAAACAAATTATCAATCGGGTTTTTTCTGACACAGGTTTGTATGTGTGGTGCGAGTGCAGTGGTATAAAGTAGAAACCTGACAATGGGCATAATGCCACCATGGGTTTGTGCACAGACTGTTGTCATAATAATGGAGAGGGCCAAAAAATCTCACTTCTCAGCAGCTTTACAACAAACATTTACAAGCATTTATTCAACTGTCGTTTTAAACAAACCTTTTCCTTTCCTCTTTTCAACTTTCAAAGACCAAGACTTTCTTTGAGCTAACGCCTCTAAAATCGTATTGATTTATAAATTAATTTATTTATAATTTATGAAATAAAATATATGATTAAAAATTAAAAAAAAAATATGTGATTAAAAAATAATTTAAAAAATTGTATGATTCCTCTATTTAATAATCAAAATAAACTGATTTATAAACAAATTTATAAATTATACAAATTTTCAAACTAAATATTTTAACCACACTCATTTTCTTTGTCAAATTTCTCACCACTACTTCTACTTTAAAATCATAAATTACTTCCACCATGGGTTTGTGCACAGACTATTGTCATAATAATGCAGAGGGCCAAAAAATCTCACTTTCTCAGCAGCTTTACAACAAACACTTACAAGCATTTATTCAACTGTCGTTTTAAACAAACCTTTTCCTTCTCTTTTCAACTTTCAATTAGACCAAGACCTTTTTTGAGCTAACGCCTCTAATATCGTATTAATTTATAAATTGATTTATTTATAATTTATGAGATAAAATGTATAATTAAAAATTGAAGAAAAAAATATATATGATTAAAAAATAATTTAAAAAATTGTATGATTCCTCTATTTAATAATCAAAATAAATTGATTTATAAACAAATTTATAAATTATACAATTTTTCAAACTATATATTTTAACCACACGCATTTTCTTTCTCAAATTTCTCACCACTACTTCTACCTTAAAATCATAAATTACTTTTTTTATTATATATATTTTTTCAACTCACTTTTTATATTTCACCTCTAAAACATACATTTTATGTTTATAAATAATTTTTAAAAATTTTTCATCATACATTATATTGACACATAAAAATACCCAATTTGAATGCTCGACATAAAAGTCTGAAACACGAAAGCCCATTACAAATGATAGGGCATTGTGAAGGAGCCTGAGCAATTGGAGATTGGACGATCATAATGGTGATTAGACAGACGATCAAACCAGTCATGAGTAAAATGACAATTCTTACAAATCATTATTTTTCTCTCTTCAATTTGTTATATTTTTTCTTTTCTTGTTCACTCTCTTATTTATCATTGTTTTCTTCAATTTTTATTTGAAAATATACCAACTAAAATTTTATAGAAAAATAAGTATCAAAACAAATAATAATTAAGAAAATCGATTTTGGAAATTTCCCCAGAAAAATTTTTATATTCATTTTTTTAAAAAAAATTTAAAGTCAATCAAAATCTATAAAAGTTTGTAAATGTGTAAAAAAATTTATCGCGGATGTCTATCTCGCACGCCATATTTTTTCGTAATTAACTTGATATATAATTACTATTAACGATTAATATTCACATCATTTGAAATTCCATGAAAGTCTTTTAAATAAAAGTTTGAAAAGGTCTTTAAAAGTTTATACAAATCCATAAAGATCAATGAAATCTATTAAAGAAGTCTTTATGTATTTCAAAATCTAGATTGAATAAACACCCTAAATTTTTGGAGAAAATACATGTGGGTAAATAGCACAAATGATCCCCCAACCTTTGGACTTTTTGCGAAAATAGTCTCCAACGTTTAAATTTTGACATTTATACCCTCAAAATTACCAAACGTTGCACAAATGGAAATGGTCCCTACCGTCAGATTCCATTAGTTCTCATTGTTAAAAACGTGTAAATAGCATAAATTGTCCCTAACATTTGAGTTTCTTGCGATAATAGTCCCTAACATTTTAGGTTCATGTTTGGTGTATTTAATTTGTAACCTACAAACGTCTAGCGTATTTAGTCCCTAACATATTAAGCCTCTGTTTAAGTCCAGTTATTTCAAATAATTTGGTTTTTAATAATAATTTTTGAAAAATTTGTTTTTAAAAACTAAGATTTTTTTGGATATGTGTAAATTATTTTATTAATAAAATGTGTGGTTGAAAACGAGTTTTTAAAAAATAAAATTTATCTGGATTTCTAAATTGCACAGTAAAATATTTAAGAAAAATTCACTGCATTAATAGTTCAACCTATTGGTACATTGGAAATCATTTCATGAATTGAATAACAAATATATTTTTATCAGTTCTACTTTCGATATCGATTTTCAAAATTTCATTTTTTTTAAACTCATTTTCTTCCACACATTCAATTAATAAAATAATCTACACATAAATTTTTTTTAAAAAAAAACCTTACTTTTTAACCACAAATTCTCTAAACTTACTTTTCAAATTGATCGATTCTCAAAATTGAAAATTGAAATCGAAAGTAGAAATGATAAAAACATATTTGTTATTCAATTACTAAAATGATGTCCAATGTATTTGTTTGTTTATGTTCCGTGAATTTTTATTTTTTACTAATATGTTGAAATGTTAATGAGTTGAATTTTTCTTAAATATTTTACTGTGCATTTTAGAAATTCTGAATAAACTTTATTTTCTTAAAACTCGTTTTCAACCACAATCTATCAATAAAAGAATTTATACATAAATCCAAAAAAAATCTTAGTTTTTAATCACAAATTTTAAAAAAAAAAATTATAATTGTAAATCACATTATTTGAAATAACTGATCTCAAACAGGAGCTTAATATGTTAGGGAATAAATACGTCAAACGTTTGTAGGTTACAAACTAAATATATCAAACATGACCTTAATATGTTAAGGATTATTATCGCAAGAAATCCAAAGGTTAGAGTCTATTTGTCTTATTTACACGTTTTAAACGGTGGGAACTAATTTGCGCAACGGTTGGTGATTCTAAGGGTATGAATGTCAAAATCTAAACGTTGGGGAATATTTTCGCAAGAAGTCCAAATATTTGGAATCATTTGTGCTGTTTATCCAATATACTTTAAAATAGTGATTTTTTGGAGGACTGTTTGGTTAAAAAATAAAATAAGATTTTCTTGTAATATTATTTTATTAAAGAACGTGTAGTTGAAAGTAAAAGTAGAGAAAAATATGTATGAAGCCTCAGTTCAATAAAAGTGTTTTGTTTATAAACAAAGAAAACAATGTTTTCGAGGTAAAATATATAATTGTAAAATAATTTGAAAAATTTATGATTAAAAAGCAATTTTAGAAATATGTTGTTAATAAACAATTTTACTAAATATATAAATTAATCCGTACACATTCCGATTTAAAATTGTTCCATCTGGATTTGACCGGTTGTCCGGTTCCAACTAGAATAAAGAGGTCACTACACTACACCAATTCTCTTCCAAACATATTTTGAAGAGATTGTGGTCCGTAGGACTAGGATAGAAGAACCGCGCCCAAAGTACCTTTTTTTTGTTTTAAATGAATTGACTGTGGAAATATCATTTTCATATTTTTTATTTCAAATTTATAGCACGCTTCCAACTGTCCTTATTTATTTTTAAAAATTGAAGAACACAACTTGTTCGATACAAGTATGATTACTACATTGTGAAAATTAAACCTTTCATTTAGCATTTAGGGTGTGTTTGATTGGATAAATTTTACATGAAAAATATCAAATAAAGGAAAATGTTGTAAAACAATCGAAATCATAACAACGAGAAATAGATAGAGAGAGATCTTAGATGGAGAGAATGAGAGAATAGAGAGAATTTCTCTTCAAGAGGTGTATATTACAAATGAATATAGGTTCCTATTTATAGGAGTGGACAATGGCACAATCGTAATATTGGACAATTGCATAATCGTAATATATAAATTTTACAGGGGCATAAGAGTAATTTTCATTCAAATATCTTTTACCTAATTTTGCCTAACTTTTATAACACTCCCCCTTGAATGAAATATTACTCGATTGCTCAATTGTCTGCCTCGTTAAAACCTTGCTAAGAAAATCCAGTGGGATAAAACTTGAGCGAAGGAAAAAGAGTATAGAAGCTCCCCCTGATGTTGGCCATGGTAAATCATTGATTCTTCTAAAGTGCTGCCTCATTAAAACCTTGTCAGTAAAACCTAGTGGGATAAAATCTGAACCAAGGAAAAAGAGTACAGCTGCTGCCTCGTTAAAACCTTGTCAGGAAAACCTAGTAGGACAAAACCTGGACGAAGGAAAAAGAGTACAGCATGATTCTCCCCCTGAAGTGTGCAATTGAGGATTCATGAACTTCTCGAACATTGATATCATCTTTCTTCTGAAATATGTATATATAAAAATCTTCTTGTGTGTAGCCGATATCATAACATTCTTCATAAGATGTGTATGATTTTCTTCATTTGTTGATATCATTCCAGTTTTACAATGTGTTGCTGAATTATAGCTTGTTGATAGCTATGATGATGCCTCAAAAACCTTTGCTAGGAAAACCCTGTGGGACAAAACCTCAGCGAAGGGAAAAAGAGTACATTATTCTCATTAGTTTTCATCAATACGCCTCAACTGTTGCCTCATTAAAAACCTCGCTAGGAAAACCCTGTGGGAAAAACCTCAGTTAAGGGAAAAAGAGTGCAACGCGTATTTATTCCTTTTCATGGAATATCACAAGTATATTGATGCAATCTCATATCTTTTCATCAAAACATATCATTCATGATGAGCTTTATATAAATCGTTCATAGCTCATTTATGATGTCATAGTTTATTTATGATGTACTGAACATGCTATACCAAGCAATGTTTATTTAGTTGACTGATTGCATTACTCAAATCTAGAATTGATTCACTTCTATCAAAATCTAGAATTCACATCTGATGAATAATTAAATATTCATTTTCATATTCACTTCTGGTGAATAATCAATTTCCGGTGGATAATATAATTTTGCATATTGAAAATCAATTGCATGCCCAAATATTAAAATATAATAATAGTACACTCCAATTTCAATTTCAACATATTATATTATGGGGTCATTTGTATCATCCTATAGTGATACTAATCTGGGCATGTTGAATCTTTCAATGATTTATACATGTATGTTCTTGCACTTTATAAACTGTAATTTCTAATTTGCAGGAGCATAATCAATCATTGAAATAGATATCAATTTTGACATATAATCTACAATCATTTTACTTGAAATCCCAACATACCGCGATCAACTGGTACATCAAAGAATACCCTCAAAATACCGAGATGAGAATCACACTTTTTGATCTCACTCATTGGTATATCAAAGAGCTCAAGCTAGTGATTTAGATTATAGTCACATCCACCATATATCATGCCAGTTCAATGAAAAATCTTGCGCGTAACAAGTCGTCATCTATGACTGTGAAATATTTTTCATTTGTACATATAATTACTGGCTTTACATTTAAGCATTTGGACTTCTGGTCCTTGAATAATAATCCCTACATTGGGGTTATATACTTGGCCAAAGTATTATAATTTCATCAACCTCATTTTCATAAGAGGGTTGTATGTAGTCGACCTATTTATCGATTCCATTTTAACTCAATATAACATAGAGAGATCTCTGTATATGTTCTATCATCAGGTACCTGAATATCTCATCATTATGTCCCTTTTACTCACCATGAGTATTTAGCCTCAAAGTGATCATTTCAATCATTCAAGAGATATTTATTTTGAAATCGATAGTCATTATGCTTCAGGCATAATTACGCTTTAAGCGTGTTTTCCCCATAATATTCACAAATCTTATATTATATCAATCGGCTAAAATGCCGCAACACATGTCATACAATCATATATCAAGTGCGTATTGTTGGAGTGTATATAGATATCGCACTTCTTAGAAATCATAAAGTTTCACAAGCAAATCATTATTTCATCGTATTGACATATTTATATGTAGAATATTGCTGCATAATCAAATTGTTCTCATAGCAAATAACTTGAGGATTTTAATCTGCTAAACCATTAGCAATATAATATTCTATTATCTCAACTAATTCGCAAAATCATTAATGACTTTAAGATATATTCATGCTAGCATTTATCACTTTGCTCGTAATATCATTACTTGAGCAAATAATCAGTTATTCATTTAGTGAGATAATTAATTTGCTTTTGAGAACAAGCAGCAATGATAACAATCTTCTGGTTCTTTAATGAATGCCATTATTCATTCTCAATAAATCTCATTATTGAATTGAAATCTAACCAATCATTATAGAACTTCTGGTTCAACAAGATATTTCACTTGTACATATGTATGAACTTATGGTTCAATACAGTATTCATTTCATCAGTACGTATTTCTGTACAGTTCAAATCAGCATACCTTTATTACTTTTATACCGGAAAAATCAGGTACAATATCCAAGGAAATATCTCATGATCTCAATCTTGTCGCCAAATCTTCCCTTATATCGAAAAAGGTAATGACGCATTATATCATTGTTCTCACCTTTTCAATAATTTATTCCGTTATCTCTTAATGGAATCGATATCACTGACACGCAGAGCCATCGCTCTTTCACGCGTTGAATAATGCATTTAAATAGATGATTTGGGAAGAAGGCTAGATGCATCAAAAATGGATATCATACTTTCAAATATTCGCAAATATTATTCCAATCTTCCAGTAAATGATTTGAGAAAAATTTATCGAATTAGGCTCGAAAGATTGAGGTTGCTGATGGATCATGGCATCCCAGAAGATGTTCGCTGGTTGATCGAAGCGAAAGTTCGATTAGCTGGTGAATTACCAGATTCATTTCTTAAGCACAAGCCTGGCTTAGGTAAGAGTACTTTTGCAAATAAGCGAAGAGCAAAAAGATTAAATAGTTGCTACAAATGTGCTCGATGGACATGTGATACCCGTTGTAAGTCAATAGGGTATTCATCTATAAATCGAGATGATAAGATAGACTTCATTAAGGATGGGCTGAGTAAGGAGTCATTGGATGATATCCGATTGACTCTTGAGACGCACCCTAGTGGGTATGTACAGCGTGAGCTACTATCTTTATGGGCTAAATTCATCAGTGATAAAGAGCGTTATAGTCTCAAAAATATAATAGCAAAAGATCCTGTTTGCCAGGCTGTTATAAACAATGATGTTTTGGCTATGCAGCATTAATACAAGGTAAATCATTTGATATATATGCACATAAAATATTTTTCTGTTTTCTTTCACGAGTTTTGATAAAGGCTGGTTAAAAATATTAAATCACCGAAAGGTTAGTAGGGTGATTCTGTCAAAAGTAAATCTTCACTTTTTCAAAACATGAGCAGTAAATAGTGAAGTTTTTCAAGTTTAAAAAGCCACTGATTTTCACAGTTTCATGTATCCCAAAAATATCATTTTCTCCTAAGTTTTTCCTTACTTATTCTTTCAAAGATGGAAGGATCAAAACTTCGACAGATCAAAACTATCTGTGTATTTTGTGGATCAAAAGTAGGGAAAGGTTTTGGGACTTTAGAAGAAATCTTTAATATTACCTCATGGGCTCAACTAGATCTCCATACTAAGCCTATTGGTCTTTTAAATGTAAACAATTTCTTTGATGGTTTGCTAACATTTCTTGATTATGCTTGGAACAGGGATTCATCTCTCCATTTTCTAGGAGAATCCTTATTTCTGCTCCTACTATCGAGGAACTGCTGGATAAGTTGCAATCATATATTTCAATACAAGATCCAGCAGGAGTAAAGATAGATTGGTCGCAAGGAAGGGGAATCAAGCAAAAATGGAGTCCGGTTAATGTAAATTTATCTTTGTGAACCTTAGAATAGGTGGTGGTAGAGTACGGAGTATTCTCACTCTTGAAACACACCATAAATTTCTAGGATTTTGTTTATGTTTAATCTTGTGTACCTCAAAGATTTAAGGTGGTAGAGTATGGAGTATTTCTTACTCTTGAAACACACATTTTTCTTTATTTCCTCAAAAGGTCAGAGGTGGTAGGATACGGCTACTCTCGAAACACATCTCTCATTTTGAGAATCATAAATGTTTCCCCCTTTTGCGTTTTGCATGTATGTCTCGTTTATGCTTCTTCAGGAGCAATAATAATATCATTTCAGTATGTTTAGATGATAATTTTTACTTCTTCTGGAGTAAATATGTATTTCTTCTGGAATACATAAGTGCTCGTGCAAGAACTTTTCCAGACACTTATCATCTAATATTCATCTCATAATACTGATGAGATTATTTTCACATTAGCCATTTCCGTGCTATCATGTGATATTATCTTATCATACATCAACATTCTCTTGTTGAATAATTTTCATCCACCCATTCAAATTCAGATATTGGTAACTTCTGGTACCATTGGATGAAATATTTTTATCAACATTTACCAAATTTTTGGTAATGATAACTTCTGGTATCATTTGATGAAGTATCAAATAACAATAATATCACCATGTATATAGGTTAAACAATAATAATATCACCATGTATATATGTTGACAACATCCTCTAATATGTTAGAATTAACCAACAATTGAGGTGTTTCTGAAATAATATAAAATATGAATATATGTAAAGTATTCTATATATTCAATTGCTAAACCGGACATATAGGCGGAATCGACATAATGAAATAATTAAACTGATAAATAATGAAATAATTACCTTTCATGAGTGAGCGAGTCGTATCTTCAAATCCAGTCAAGGTATTCATAATAGTCCAATCCGTTACGATAATGAGTCATCTCCAGTTAAGGTATAAATCCAGTCCATAAAACTCAATCCGACACAGTATGACAATGATTATTTTACTTATACCTTGTTTAAAATCTTTATTTTATCTTGTTGATCATATATTAATCGTTAATTTTCGATTAATTTACTTTTATGTATTACCAAGGGTAAAATTGTCCATATTTTAATATGTTGCTCATATGGATAAATCAAAACCGTCAATAGGTTTGAAATTTAATTTAGAACAAACTTACTTTTGGTCCGAAGTTCAAAATCCCGTCGGAAGTGCTTCAAAAACGGTTTTTAAGAAAACCGCCACGTTCGATCGCCGGGAAATCTCAGAACTGCACAAAACAGAAAAGTAAGATCATAGAAAAATCAAGAACGTCGATATGAACAAACTTCCTGTTGACGTCATCGCCTGAATCGTCTCCACGCGCCGTGACGACGTCTGCGCGTGGTCCTCACGCGCTTCACGCGCCGCCGCGCCGGTGCTGGTGACGTAGACACGCGCCGGTTCGGAAGAATCGTCCGGTCGCCGTGGTCATGGATCCGGTCTCCGATCATCATTTGGATATACGGTTTGGCGTGAATTTGGTTTGGAAGTTTCGGATTATACAATTTCTTCAATTTTTCTACGTATTTGGAATTGATCTTCTAATTTATGATGTATAAAATGATGATTAATAATAATCTGGTTTCTGATACAGAGGTTCATCATTTAGATGCAACTGTAGAGCATACTCCCGTCATATTACTCAATAGGGTAGAGACTCGTGCTGATAACGTGTTGTAAAACAATCGAAATCATAACAACGAGAAATAGATAGAGAGAGATCTTAGATGGAGAGAATGAGAGAATTTCTCTTCAAGAGGTGTATATTACAAATGAATATAGGCTCCTATTTATAAGAGTGGACAATGGCACAATTGTAATATTGGACAATGGCATAATCGTAATATATAAATTTTACAGGGGCATAAGAGTAATTTTCATTCAAATATCTTTTACCTAATTTACCTAATTTTGCCTAACTTTTATAACAGAAAACATTTTAACTTTGGTGTTTAATAGGAAATTTTGCCATAGAAATTTTTTCTAGAAGGATGTTTTTTATTACGATGGTGAAAAATTGGTGGAAAAAAAAATATTTTTTAAGGAAATGATTTTGTTTAGAAATTATTTTCGTAGAAAATCAATTGAAAGTATTTGATTGGTTTAATTTTCTAGGTGAAAAATGTTGAAATTTTTTCAAGTTTTTTTATTTTATTGACATTATTTTTAATGGAAAATAATATAAATTTTAGATATTTTATTCCAATTTTTTTTAATTAACACATTTGTACTTAATAATGATAATGTGATTTTTTGGGTAAAAAAAAAAAGTCAATTAATAACAATAAAATTGATCAAACATCACAAATAATTTTTCATGTACCATGGAAAACATTTTCCTACCAAATGTTGAGGAAAACATTTTCAACCAATTCATTGAAAATCAAGCGCGTGAGGCTTCACGTGGAAAATGTTTTCCACGGAAAATTTTTCCAATCAAATGGCGTAAAACTACAAAAGTCGCAAAATGTTTTCTTTTTCTACGGAAAATTAGGGCCTATCAAACAGGGCCTTAAAGTTTGTTTTTACCGATTTTCAAGAATATATTTTCTTATGGGTTGAGGTAGAAAAATCTAGATAAAAAAAGGAAATATATTTCATTTCATTCTCCATCTTCTATCAAACACGCCCTTATAATGTTTTATATAAAAAGATTAATCACCTTACAAAATGTGTGGATAATAATTATTAATAGTTATGTATGTGCTATTGAAATTAATGTTTGATGAAATTTGTTATCCAAATGAAAGCTAATTCTACTTTCATTACACATAATATTACTGGGGTGGCAAGTTTAATGGATTATTGCTCTATTTGACAAATGGTCTCTATCCTTAAATTAAAGTAATCTAACGGTACAGATCTATATCATTAGATTATTTTGAAGGGTTGATATCATTTGTCAAATATATTTGTTGACCTTTAAATTCAGCGATAAGCAGTTTTCAATAGATCTAACTTGTTTTTTGTCCACACGCATGGTATGTGAACGCTTAACTAATACATTAGACATCACATATAGCAGCTCCGATGGGACGCAATAGTTGCATGCACTCAAATGCTCAAACCAGACAACAAAAAATATTAGGTGTGGGAGATGCACAATAAGTGTAAGTATATTGTTGCAGTGTAGTAGAGTACTTGCAAATTTAAAACATTGCCTTAGGTTGAAAGGAGCGAAGAATTTATAGGCGGAGAGGGCCTATTGTTCAAGGCCTAAATGCACGACGATCAGCGTGGCCATCCTTTGATTCAAATTAAGATTGCATCTCCACCTTTTTTTTCGCTTTGTTTTCCAATCTAATGGCTAAGCACCAACACAACCGTCACCAAACAAATGGAGTCAAATGGTAAGGTCATGGATGGTTTGGCACGAGGTAGTGGCAAGGAGGAGATGCCATTCTCTCTTCTTTAAAACAATTCGAAAGATAAAGAAATGATAAAAGGGTGGTGCTACATCACTCCCTAAGGCTCTCATCGACCTTTTTGGTGACCTGTCTTCATCCATCAAGCAGTAGAAGAAGAGATCGTTTTGATGCATGTTTGCTTGTGGTTTTGTGCACAACAATTAAGTAAAAAACTCATACAATGTGTGCAAGAACAAACCTCTTGAGATGTTCCAAAAAGGAGTACATTCAAGAGTAGAGTAGTTGCTTCCAAGGGGCACAAGCCCACTATTAAAAGAGAAGAGAATTTCGATACATAAAGTAGAATAAAAGAAATTTCATTCTCTATTTTGAGAGTTAATTTGTTGATCTTTCAAAATATCTTCATACACCCAAGTTTACCACCTAATGTGCCACCTCCCTCAATGGGGTGTGTGGGGCCTCATGTATTAATTAGTGGCCTCATACCTCATGTGAGGAGAGTGACACACAGGGTGGCATCCTGTGTGTTCAAATAGCACAGTCCTCTTGTTTTTATATGTCTAACCACCACTCCTCTGAAATTGTCATTCAATTTTAAATCTATCATGTCCTTTGTCCAAGTGATCCCACTACTTGCACCTTCGATAAATGCTACCCATAACTTTCTCAGTAACTTCTTTCGCTAATAACCATCAGATCATAGGGGAATTATGGGCAATTTGTAAAGAATAACTACTACATTACTTTTCCAGTTATGCTCCATACTCACCCTTTTTGAGACACGTTCCTTTGAAATCTCGCCCAAGATATTTGCTCATTGCTGTTTCCTTTGCCTTAATTGGGATAATCCTATCTAATTATGTTCCCCCCTAATGGGGCACACTCTCCCTTTAGGCCAACTGACATTTCGCCTAATGCTAACTATATTAGCGTCCAGGTGTTAATCATATTCGCCAATAATCCCACGATCGGATTATCTGTGTCATATAGTTTCTTTAATAATCTATTGTAAGATATCTCCCTTCTCTATGCTATTCGCTAAAAGTGTGTACAGCAAACGCACGGGTCACTTATAAGTAATAGTAGATTAAATGAGTCTGGTTTATCGATCCCACAAAGATTGTTCACCTTAATTACACTTCAAATTTAATTAATTTCAACAATAAATAGACACAATGAAGTTTGTTCTTGGAAATGTTCTAGTACTTAAATTAAATTCACAATTGTAAATAAATAAGTAGGAAATGGTGATAACTTGATGAAAAAAGAGTGTTGAGATTCTTGATTCTGCTTGACCTTCACTTATTGATTCATCACATGCAAATTGAAATGTGATTTACTAATCATGTTAGATCAGATTTTCCAAGTTTAGTCAATTACTTCTCTTGAGTGAAACCAACCCTAATTAGTAGGATTAACCTACTATATCCCTATGCCGATTAAAAACACATCAATTGCATTAAACCTTTGTGAAAATAACTTAATGAATCATCTAGGGTTTAAGGTATATTTCTTTCCTTAACAAGAACCTAGAGCATGTATTTTATTGATCTGAAATACACAACAATTTCTCAAAAATTGCACATTCCATAAAATCCAAGCATTAATTTGGCCAAAATAATTGCAAGACAATAAACACAACAATAAATGCATAAGATAATAAATAACTAAAATTCTCAATGCAAACATTAATATCAACTAAGCTGGTCAAGTTTTTTCAATCATCCCAACATAAAATAAATTAGCACATGACAAAATAACAACAAAACTCAAGATCTAAGTACATCATTTTAACAATAGACTAAAATATATGAAAAAATATAAAGATTAAACAAAAGAAACTTCCCTTCAACAATGATTTTAGCTTCAAAACATCAATATTCTTCCACAATGTTCTTCCCAAATTTTTTTCTTTCAGAAAATAGGTCGCGCAATCGTGCGGCATACCTGAAAATGGTTTTGGTCTATTTATGGGCTAGAGTCACGAACGTGTCCTAGTTAGGACCTATGTCCGCATGGTTTAGCTGGGACGTGGTTTTGCTGCTTGATCCTTCATTTTATTGCATTTGAGGTCCTTCTACTTTCAATGTCGGTCAACTTGGTCCCCAAAATTTTCCAATTTCTTTCAAATAGGTCATTCTAAAATTGCATTTGAAATCCTTCAACTTTTGAAAACTTGCAAGGTCCCTCGATCAATTGCACAGCAAGTCCACAACTTTTCGAAAGTGGCAAATTGGTCCCCAAACTTTTAACCTTTGAAAGATTTAACTATTTTCTTCTCAATTTCTTAAATTAAGCATTCATTTAGCTTATTTCTTGTACTTTCTCCCATGAAATTGAATGTCAAGCCTATAAAATTACAAAATATGCACAATTAAGTAGATATTTGTCCAAATAACTCCAAATTTAATACCAAAAGAATTTGAAATATGCATATAAAATGCACTCAACAAATACCCCAAACTTCAACTCTTGCTCGTCCCGAGCAGGGATATCTACATGCATTAACAAGTAAAATGAAAAAAATTATTAACAATGCTAGATAACTTGCAATCTTTTCATGAGTGTAAAATTGCATAATTAATTCACAATTATATTCCTAAATAATGTTACCACAAATGAGTTTTTCTTATCCGATGTTCGATCGGTATATGTGTGCATAGTCACTTTTAATTATCAATTAGACTCGAGAATATTGATGAGTAAATAGGTTTCAAGTCAAAACTAACCCACCATAAGTGGTCAATTCTTTCCTTTCCTCATGACATTCATCCCCCAATAGATATTTCTTTTCTCTCCTGGAATGCAATTCTAGAGGGTACTCTCAAATCACTCTTTTCTTTTTCCAATCTAGTTTGGTTGTGTTTTACCAGCAATTTCGAAAATCTAGAAATACACTGACTCTCCACTAAATGAATGCTTCGACATGCAAGCTTACACTAAGCAATTCAAACTCACTATTAATCTAAGTCCTTATGCAAGAAAAATGCATGATTTCTAAAAACTAAGATGATGAATGCTCGTGCCTTCCCCACTCCCTCGAGGTTTCTAATTGACCCATGTAGCGAGCTTTAGGTCAGCAGCTCCCCGATTGTTTTACGATCAAAGGATACCAGGTTTCAAAATACCTCTACGGACTTAATAACTATAGTAAAAAAGGCTACGAAGTGAGGTAGACTTATTAAGCAAATGCAATGATGATGTACTCTCTTTTTTTTTTTTTCCAAAGTGTGTGTGGGTACCCCACTCATTAAACTTTCTATTTGACCCATGTAGAGAGCTTTAGGCCGGTGACTCCCAAGTTTCAAGATACTCCTACCGGCTTAATTACTCGAGTAAAAAAGGATCCGAGATAGGGCAATGCAAGAATCAAAATGGGCTTAGATTTCTAGCATATGGTCATTACCTAGTTTACACTTGGCGAAAGATACTCCACACAAAAAAAAAAAAATTATTTTCAACATGCATGGAATCACCACACGTCTAGAGCATCTCCCTAAACTTGTCTCATATTAGGATCAAGAGATTTAGAGCATTAGGAAACATTGGATAGGTTGATAAAAATTATAATACAAGCTCACAACCTAACTCTTCTACTCCATTAACCTCTTCACCCTTCAACAATTCTCAAACTCACCAATAGTCAATTATGACTATTGTGTTCAATATACATAGGATCTTGCATGGATAAGCATTTTATAGAAAGTAGCACAAGTAGCATATTTGGTCATAACTCATGAATTAACAACAATTTCGAACATCAAAATCTCTTAAGCCGGAAAGACTATCTAGCATGTCAATATTCCAAATCCAAATAAAATAAACAATTTCAAACACCAAATCATCAAGAACCGGCAAGGCAATCTAAAATGTTCACATAGCAAAATGAAACAAACACCCCTAAACTTGAATTAAACATTGTCCTCAATGTAGACATAAGCATAATATAAAGAAAGGAATGGGTAATGAAACTTCCTCGGATTGATGCTTGAATGATGTTCAATCTTGACCTAAGCTTTTGATTCTCTTGTCAAGCAAATCTCCCCCAAACTTGTTGAGGAAAAGGCTACTTAGGATTTCAAAAAAAAAATAAAAATTCAACCTACAAAAGTTGATGATTAACCAAATTAGAAACAATAAAAATGAAACAAATAAATATCAACAAGTAAACAAAAGAGTAGAAATTTGGGTTGCCTCCCAAAAAGCGTTTGGTTAAAGTCGTAAGCTCGACTTTTGGATACAATCATTCTGGATTTGCAAGATGGATGAATGACTTTTTCTTTTCAAAATCACCACCCAAGTAAGGTTTCAAGCATTGCCTATTGACTTTGACGTTCCCTTTTCCCTCATAATAAGTTTGACCGCTCCATGTGGGAAGATATGAACAATAGTGAAAGGTCCCGACCATCCAGAGCAAAGTTGACGAGGAAATAATCGAAGTCTAGAATTGTAGAGAAGAACTTGTTGCCCAACTTGGAATTCTCGCTTCATAATGTTTTTGTCATGCCACATATTTGTCTTCTCTTTGTACATCTAAGCATTCTCATATGACTCAAGACTAAACTCATCAAGTTCATTGAGTTGGAGTAGTTTCTTCTCACCGGCCAACTTCATATCAAAATTCAAGATTTTTGTTATCCAATAGGCTCGGTGCTCAAGCTCAACCAGAAGGTGACATGCCTTTCCAAATAAGAGGCGGAATGGAGACATACCAATGGGGGTTTTAAAGGCGGTGTGGTAAGCCCATAGTGCATCATCCAATTTCTTAGACCAATCATTCCTCGAGGCATTTACCATCACTTCAAGGATTTTCTTCAATTCTCTATTTGAAATCTCCACCTGCCCGCTTGTTTGTGGATGATAAGAAGTGGATATTCGATATTTGACTCCATACTTGGTCACGAGTGAGTCGAAGAGGCGATTACAAAAGTATTTTCTTCCATCACTAATGATAGCTCGAGGGGTGCCACAACAAGAAAAAATATTTTTCTTTAAAAAGTTCACCACCACTCGAGCATCATTAGAGGGGAGTGCCACCGCTTCTACCCACTATGACACATAGTCCACCGCTACTAAAATGTGTTGATTTGAAAATGAAGATGTGAAGGGTCTCATGAAGTCAATACCTCAAATATCGAATATTTCCACTTCCAAAATAGAATTCAAAGACATTTCATTTCTATTGGAAATATTACCTAAGTGTTGGCAACGATCATATTGGGATATGATTGTATGAGCATCCTTGAACAAGGTGGGCCAATAAAATCTCAATTGAAGAACCTTTGATACAGTTTTCACGGATCCAAAATGACCTCCATAAGGTGATGAGTGACATTGTTCAAGAATTTTCTCCATTTCTTCCTCAGGCACTGTTGTGTGAATATCGCAAGTGCACGATATTGCGAACAAGTAGTAAAGTGGACTTTTTGAGTCCGAAATGTCGATCACACGAGGACTAATTTACTTGTTACTAGCTTTGATTAATAAGTTCTTAAACTACAAATAAATGTCAAGATTTTGATTTTTGAATTATTAAAATAGTGAAAGAAATGAAATATGAAAATAAAACAAATGAAAAGTTTGATTTTTGTTTTTGTAAATTAAAAGTGTTGGGACTCACGATAGTAACTTTCTTATCATATCAATTTCTCTTCTCATGTATGGTTTCGAAAGTAGTGTTTAATCGAATTCACAATTTTATTCAAAGTTCCCCTTTGGAGTTTAAATTGGTTCTATCTAGATAGGTCAACCACATATCTCTATGACGATCAGAATAAGCTCTAATTAAACGCATTCAATCACAAGTATTCACAAATATCACAACAACCACAACCATGTATCTCTACCCTTTTGTGAAATTACCAAAATTTATCACGTGGTCTAGGATGTTAACTCACTTCTCGAATTATGAAAACACCCCACAAAATCACTGAATTAGTGGGCAATTAATTAATGCATTAAGATTGAAAATAAATTCAATACATCAAATTAAATTATAAACACATGAGAATTGAAAATGAATAATTAAACTAAGATTACATCGTTCTCTCCAACAATAGTTAGTTACACATCATAAAATAAATACAAATGGGAAAAAATAAAGGAAAAAGCCAAAAAATCGCAAAAAAACCTACAGCGGGCCACGGTCGGAACCCAGGTTGCAAACTGCGGTTGGGCCGCGGAAAACAGGGCCTAAATACTGGACCATGGGCAGGCCGCGGTTTGCAAACCGCGGTTGAAATTCTAGTCCGTCGGCTGAACTTCAAACGCGCATAACTTTTGATCTACAACTCCAATTTATGCACCGTTTATTGCGTTGGACTCTAAATTCAATTATATTTCCAATGATATATTATGGGCTCCGTGGAGATATTTTTACTGAAAGTTGTGCACTGATTTCTTCACTACTCCGCACACGACTTCCTCATTTTGCTTCAATCTCTTCCAAATTCGAGTATTTCCTAAAACAATCAAAATAAATAAACAATTAAGCAATATCAAGCTTTAAAATACTCACAATTATTTAAATTTGAGATCAAAATAAGTACAAAAAACGTACTTATCAGGCACACATCTTCGAATTATTTGATCCGGACCCCTTTTGAACAACAATGGGTTATCCCAAAAATAATGTTCGATATCTGTTAAGAACTTTTTCCTTTGTTGATAGAAGCGGTCTGGGGGAGTGATACTTCTTGCTAGAAAATTAACACTGTCCGCATACCGTGGCACTCCAGAACCTTGTAGAAGATCCATGATTTGAAAAAGTTGCTCATCCGGAAATACCTCATTTATCTCTTCATCAATAATCTTCTCAGTTTGCTCAAGTCTAGATAAGTGATTGGCCACAAGATTCTCGGTCCCCTTCTTGTCACGAATCTCCAAGTCAAACTCTTGGAGAAGAAGAACCCATTTAATCAACCTCGGATTGACATCTTTCTTTGCCAACAAATATTTGAGGGTTGAATGATCGGTATATACAATCACCTTGGAACCAATAAGATATGATCGAAACTTGTCAAATGCAAAGACCGCCGCTAGCATTTCCTTCTTGGTAGTAGCATAATTCAATTGAGCATTGATCAATGTTCTACTAGCGTAGTAGATGACATGCAAGATTTTGTCTTTCCTTTGCCCCAACACTGCCCCCACGACATAGTCACTTGCATCATACATAAGCTCAAAGGGAAAACTCCAATCCGGAGCCACAATAATAGGCGTCGTGATGAGTTTCTCTTCAAGAGTGCTGATAGATTGAAGACACTCTTTAGAGAAATCAAATTTGGTACTCTTCTCAAGTAGTGAACATAGTGGCTTCAAGATTTTTGAGAAATCCCTGATGAACTGCCTATAAAATCCTGCATGCCCCCAAAAAACTTCTTATGCCCTTCACCGAGGTTGGAGGAGGTAGTTTTTCAATAACTTGAATTTTTGCTTTGTTGACCTCAATCCCCCTTTCTTGAAATTCGGTGTTCAAGAACTATCCCTTGTTGAACCATGAATGTAATAGTGAGAGTGACCCACCAATTGCTCAAGTATTTGATCGATGAATGGAAGGGGAAAATGATCCTTCCTAATAGTATTGTTGAGCTTGCGATAGTCAATGCAAACTCTCCACCCCGTCACCGGAATAAGCTTATTATTTTCACTTTTCACCACCATAACACCTCCTTCATTTGGCACTACTAACACATGACTTACCCATGCACTATCCGAGATTGGATAGATAATGCCCGCATCAAGCCACTTCACCACTTCAGTTCTCACAAGTTCTTTCATGTTAGGATTCAACCGACGTTGATACTCCACAGAGGGTTTGAAATCATATTCCATAAGAATTTATGCATACATAATGAAGGGCAAATATCTCGAATATTTGAGATGGTCCATCCAATAGTCTCTTTGTGCTCCCTCAATACTCGAAGCAGTTTTTCTTCCTCTACTTCATTCAAAGAATTAGAAATAATGACCAAAAGGGTAGAAGATTCTCCAAAATAGGCATACCTTAAATGAGAAGGAAGAGGCTTTTGTTCGAGAGTAGGTGCTTTCTTGAGAGATGACATTGGCTGTGAAGAACTCTTCTTCAAATTCTTAAAGTAAGGAGCTTTCTTGTGTTGATATGGTGGTGAAACTTCCAAGCAGTGAGCCATTTGTTCAACTTCTTGATCTTCATCCTAGTCAAAGAATGGGCAATGCAAGATTCCAGTGGATCCTTATAAATCCCATAGTTGAATGAGTTAACCACAAGATGATCAATTACCTCCACCCAAAAACATGAAATGGACTCCGAAGGGTATTTAATAGCTTTCAACACATTGAAAGTGACTTGCTCATCTTGCACCCTCAATATCAGTTGACCTTCTTGTACATCAATAGGAGCTCTCCCGGTTGTTAGAAATGGTCTTCCCAGAATGATTGGAATGTCATGGTCTTCCTCCATGTCAAGAATAATAAGTCCACTGGGAAGATAAATTTATCCACCTTCACAAGAACATCCCCAATGATACCCCGAGGATATTTGATGGATCTATCTGCCAATTGTAGAGACACGGTGGTTGCTTTAGCTTTTCCCAATTCCAATGTCCTGAAAATGGACAAAGGCATCAAATTATTAGTAGTACCAAGATCACATAAAGCTTTAATAAAATTAACATCACCAATAGTTCATGGAATAGTAAAACTCTCTGGATCTTTGATTTTTGGAGGTAGCTTGTTTTGAATAATTGCACTAAACTTCTCCGTTAGAATTACAATCTCATGCTCTTCAAGTCTCCTTTTGTTTGATAGAATATCCTTCATGAACTTGGCATAGCTTAACATTTGAACCAGGGCATCGACGAAAGGAATGTTGATGTATAACTTCTTGAACACTTCCAAAAAATTTCCAAATTGATTATCAAGCTTTTGTTTTTACAACCTTTGAGGAAAGGGAATAGGAGACACATAAGTTTTGATTGGTGTTGGAGCCTTTGATGTCGATGGTTCCGGTTCACTTTCCTTGGGCACTTCAACAATTTTTTCTAGTGTTTGAATAGACTCATTTTCTTCAATAGGAGCCTTGCTTGATTGAGTCATTGGTTGTGGAACCGTAATCTCGGGCAATTGTACCCCACTCCTGGTTGTAAAAGCTTGAAATTCTCCCTAGGATTTGTTTCAGTGTTGTTAGGCAAAGCTCCTTGTTGCCTTTCCGAGAGAAGTTTTGCTATTTGACCCACTTGTTTCTCCAAGTTTTTCAAAGAGGCATCATTGCGTTTTTTATATTGCAATTGATGATTTGCAAACTTGGTGATGGCATCTTCCCATCCCTCTTTCTTGTCTTGTGGCTTTGGATTCAACACATTTTGATTGTTTTCATAAGATAGATTGGGATGACTTCTCCAACTGGGACTATAAGTAGGAGCATATGGATTAAACCCTTGGCGTTGGAAGTTTTGAGCATAAGCAACTTACTCGGTAGATGAAGAACCACTTGCCACCAATGGATGCATTGAGCTTTAATGATTAGCCCCACATATCTCACATACCGGAGGGATTTGGACCATGTTGACGGGCCGAGAAGTTGAATTAGAAAGGCCTTCCACCTTCTTGGTTAGAGAGTCTATTTTTGACAATATAAGTGCATAATCTTCACCCCCACGTGTACCACTAGAACTCCTTGGTGCACCTTTATCCGGTCACATTGCACTTCGTTCACTCATGATTTCAAATAAGTCATAAGCCTCTCTAATGATCTTTGTTTTGATGGACCCATTAGAAGATGAGTCCACATTTGAACGATAGAGAAGAGTTAACCCGACATAGAAGTGGTTGACTTATTGCCCCAATGTGATTCCATGATTTGGGTACTTCCTAAGCATATCGTTGAACATCTCCCAAGCTTCATGAAAACTCTCCATCTCAAATTGTTGGAATGTGGTAATGTGATGCTTGAGCTTAGAAACTCAAGAAGGCAGGAAAAACTTTATGGTGAATCTTTAGACAAATTCCGCCCATGTAGTGATGCTCCCCGGAGGCAAAGTATCAAGTCATTCTCTTACCTTGTCTTTCAACAAAGTCTGCACAAATAACCTCATCCGGATTGCTTCCGTATTAACACCTTTATAGTTGAAGTTACTACAAATCTCAATGAAGCGTGTTACATAAGAGTGTGGATTTTCATCGGCTCTCCCATAGAATGAGATAGTACTGGAGAACAAATTGATCACATCTGGGCGAAGTTGGAATTTGGATGATCAAAAGATGGATAGACATTGCTTGATTGATTTTCAATAATAGGGGGATTCATGAAATCCCCAAAGAGCATGTATTCTTCATTAACAATCGGCTCTTAAATTCTACCCGCTTGAGGATTAAAATATGGTGGGATTCCACCACTTGGAGGATTTGCGGGTGGAGCATTAAGCTCGTCGTTCAATCCTTCTCATTTGACGTACGCATTATTGACAACCTAGAACAACAAGAGAAATTAGAAGATTTCCTATACAAAACAAAAGAAAAATTGTACAAGAAATAAAAGTAAACATTTTTTAAAACTAATATCAACTAAAATGTAATTAAAATATAAACAGTCCCTGACAACGATGCCAAAAATTTGTTCACTAAAATTGTGTACCGCAAACGCACGAGTCGCGTACAAGTAATAGTCGAATTAAATGAGTTCGGTTTATCGATCCCACAAGGATTGTTCACCTCAATTACAATTCAAATTTAATCAATTTCAACAATAAACACACACAATAAAGTTTGTTCTTGGAAATGTTCTAGTACTTAAATTAAATTCACAATTGTAAATAAATAAGTAGGAAATGGTGATAACTTAATGAAAAAAGAGTGTTAAGATTCTTTATTCCACTTGACCTTCAACTAATTGATTCATCAACATGACAATTAAAATGTGATTTACTAATCATGTTAGATCCGATTTTCAAAGTTTAGCCAATTGCATGAAACCTTTGTGAAAATAACTCAATGGATCATTTAGAGTTCAATATATATCTCTATCTTTAATAAGAACCTAGATCATGTCATTGATCTAGAATACACAGGAATTTCTCAATAATTGCACATTCCATAAAATCCAAGCATTAATTTGGCCAAAATAATGCAAGACAATAAATACAACAGTAAATGCACAAGATAATAAATAACTAAAATTCTCAATGCAAACAATAATATCAACTAAGTTAGGTCAAGTTTCCTCAATCATCCCAATACAAAATAAATCAACCCATGATAATATAACAACAAAACTCAAGATATAAGTACATCATTTTAACTGTAGACTAAAATATATGAAGAAATATGAAGATTAAACAATAAAAACTTCCCTTCAACAATGGTTTTAGCTTCAAAACATCAATATTCTTTCACAATGTTGTAGGTATTGCTCCCTTTAATCAACATTCATCACCAAAATGTAGAAGATTTACATATGTTAATATTTTTAGAGCGCGTAATGGACCCGCGTTACAATTTAAAGGGTACGAAACTTCTTGTTTCAAAAATCAGTAGTTCATTGATTTTGGACACCCTTACCACTTATAATAATTTAGTAAGCATGTATAACTCATATGAAATAAGATTAGGAACTAATGTTAGTCGTACACCATTTGCACCATCACGTGCTACTACACTTAAAGACGACGAAGTATAATTATTAGATCTAATGAGAAAATTAGAGATACATAAGGAACTTCTTCTTACAGTATGTCCGCTAGTTGTCATAACGAATTTAGTCCACTTGTAATACCTAAAGAATTGAAAAATCATTTTAAACAAGAATTACTTAAGAATGTAGAGCCGAGCGATTCTTTAGAATTTGATTTACTTGGATTTTGGCGAACAAATGAATGGAGATATCCAATTGTTTCTGCTATGACAAAAGATCTACTAACACCTCCTGTTAGCACGGTAGCTTCGAAGTCTTCTTTTAGTGCATGTAAAAGGGTTTTATTAGAAGTTAGGAGCCGACTCAAAGAAGATATTTTGGAAGCATTAAAGTGTGTCAAAGATTGGCAGGACGCTTATTTTTGCTTACAAAATAAGTATGTCGAAACTGCATGTAGTCAGGCAAATGATATTTAGCTTTAAACTTTTAATTTCTTTACTAAAATTTTACATAAATACTATTTTGATTTCAAAAAAAAATTGTACACGCAAGAAGTTGTTCGTGTACAATTTTGACTCCGCCTACTAGAAAATTCATTTATTCAAGTCAGTATCCGATCCCAAGCCCAGGAAAAAGGAGGAGGATTTTAATTTTTAAACTTTTAAATTTTATTTTATTTACTCAATTCTAGTTTTTGTGTTTTTGAATTATAATTGGAGATTTGAACTTATAATTCATTCATTCATTACTTTTACATAACTTAATTTTATTACATTAGTTATTAATTTATTACACAACTAATTATAATTTATTGCACTAGCTCGGGGCTCGGCTTGTCCGCTTGATGAGCCGAGCAACACGAGCTTGGGGTGGAGCCAACTCGGCTCGACCCGACCCATTTCCACCATTATTTGACACTGGCGCGTCCAACACTAGATGTTCCTATGGCAGTGCTGTTAAAAGAAAAATTACACCCAGACCAAATTCTCAACTTACCAATTCAAAATTCAAGTTTGTACTTGATTTGTTCAAAAATCAGGCTAACTTTTAAATATTAAAAATTATTATTAACTAAATTAAATATCCCAAATTTACATATAGTTATTCAAAACTCAAAACCCTAACTTATTTTTCTCTCCTTCTTTACTCTCCTCCCTCTCTGGCTCTCCCCATGATCCGCCGCCGAAAATCACCGGCCGATCATCGCCGCTTACGGCTATGGTTTGAATCAGTGGTGCATGTGACAGTTTTCTATGGTGGTTATCGATCTATGGTTTGAATATGGTGTTTATGTCTCTGACCGTAGCCGCTCGAGATGGTGGTGTTTGTGACTTGTTTATATGAGCGATAGGGTACAATGCACGAGATGATGATGGTGATGGTGTCAATGGATGATGGTGGTGTGGTGGTAGCAGTGGTACTAAGGTGGTGGATCTGTGGTGGGTGACAGATTTGTGGTGGACGTGGGTGATATTGTAGTGGTTGTCGACGGTGGCAAGGTGTTCATGGTCGTGGTGGTTGGTCATGGTGTCGGCAGTGGCAGTGGCGACGTTTGCGATGCTACAGCTGGAAAATGGTAATGGTGGTGGCAGTGGTACTGTTGCGGTGGATATGTGGTCGTCGTGAGTGATGTTGTGGTGGTTTTCGACAGTGGCGAGGTGTTTGTGGTCGTGGTGGTTGGTTGCAGATTCGGTAGTGGAAGTGACGACGTCAACCGTGCTGCAGTTTGGCAAATGGTGGTGATGGGGGTGAGTTGGGGTGGGGTGAGTAGGGTAGGGTTAAGATTTATTATGACCAATTAATTTGAAACTTGTGACTAGAAAATTTCTGTGACCTAAAAAAATTTAGGATTGTGACAAAATTTATAATTGTGACTCACAATTTTTGGAGTTGTGAGCAATTAATTGAAATTTGTGGCTGTTAAATGAATTGTGACCAAAAATAATTTTGTGATCTAAAAAATTCTAGATTTGTGACCTATAAATAAGTTGTGACCTAGTAATTTTGTAAATTGTGACCAATGAAATAAGTCGTGATAGAATAATTGGGATTGTGACTCAATTTGTAATTGTGACTTTACAAATTTTTAAGTTGTGACCAATTAATTTGAAATTTGTGACCTTAAATTAAGTTATGACCTATAAAATTCGAGATTTGTGACCTTGAAACTTTGTGAATTGTGACCGAAAAATAAGCCTTGATCGAATAATTTGTGATCGAGAAATAAGTTGTGACCTAAAAATTTGTGACTGTGACCATAAACTTATGACCTGATTTGTGACTTGTGACCTAAAAAATTGTGACTTGTGACCATAATAAATTGTGACCTAAAAATTGTAACTTGTGACCACAAACAATAAAATATATAATAATTATGAACTGATTTTTGAAATAAAACCTTAAGTTTCTTACTTTTGAAGATGTTTATTTTAAAAACCTTAGTTATGTATTTATCCCGCTGTTAAAGTCGATGCCGCAAAAGCCCAAACCCTAAGGTCTGGGTGTAAATTGTTACGGGAAGAAAAAGGGGAAAAAGGGGGCCTGATGGCCCATGCATTGTTCTAAATAATATTGGAATTCTCGTGCAATTTATGAAATTGCAAAATAAGTTGCTTTTTAATTAAAAGTTTGGGGGCAGCTGTACAGTTTCAGAATTGTACACGGAGGGCGAAGGCCCACATTTTTTTAAAAATGGCTTGGTTTGTCTCTCTAATTTTTTGAAAGTTTTGAGAAAAATCATATTTGGTGAATTTTAAACTTTTGATTTAATTATTTAACCAAAATTATGATTTTTGATTGAAAATTAAATTATTGACCAAATAGGTATTTAACTTCACTACAAGAAAATTAAGCTTATTCTACAATTTTTTCGTATACAAATGAGATTTGTATATTGAGTCTACTTTTTCCTTCAAATTAAGTGAGTTTTTGTAGTGATAAGAATTTGAATCCAAACATATTTATTCTTTAACTACAAATTTTCCGCATACGAGAATCTATTTTTCCTACAAAACGAGCTTTTGTAGGGATAAGAATTTGGTTCCAAAAATATGTATACTTAAATTACAGATTCCCTATCTACAAAATTGGATTTGTAGGCAGAGTCCTATTTTTCCTCACCAAAACTAATTTTTGTAGGTATATGATTTGGCTCCAAAATTTTCAAATTGAGATGATTCGTATTCATGAATACGTGAACTTTTCCAGACAACGAATTTTTCTGGTAAGAAATATCTTTTGATGACAAAAAAAATATTTGAGGAATTCTACCCTGGTTCAATTAGACATAAGGAGAAATTGAAATATGGTTTAAAATTTTCAGTCCTTGTAATACTTTTTTTCGTTTTATATGCATTCTTGAATTTCACTTAATTGTTATATGGATGCCATTATAAATTATTTGAATTGTAATTGTTATTATTTTAAATTTGAATTATTTTGCAGTTGATGGCTTGCCACTGTTTGATAAATTGTTTATAAACAAATTTATAAACAACACATTTCCCAAAAAAAAAATATTTAACCACGTACTCTTCTCCAAATCACTTTTTAACCAAACATTAAACCTTGAAAACATTACATTCTTTCTTTATAAACAAAAAAATTACCAAAAAGTGTTTTAGATGATGTCTCGATCAATATGCCAACGTAGAAAATTTATAAAGATTTTATGTGATTCTATATATAATTATTAATTTATTTGTAAAACTTGCTACTTTCTATTTAATTAAGTAGTATGTGAGCTAAATTGCATTTAATTAAAACTAGAAAAAAAAATTTAGTAGCACTTTGAGTTTTATTTGTAAGTTGTACACCTAATTATAAAACTTAAGGGAATTGGTGGACTCAATTGCAATTTTACAAAAGTTAGAATTTTAACCCCTAACCCCAACCCGTCACACATCTCTTCTCTCTACCTCACTATCGTAACTCTCTTCTTCACCCTGGCTCCCTTTAGTCACCCCCTCTCTCTCTAGCCGGACACTGCAGGCCACACCATCGCAGCAGGCCACCCTCTCTTTCCCCTCACATCCACATATGCTACACACACAAATAGCACAAATGGATTGATATTGAGGGTATGTTGACAAATAAAAATACCAAATTCGAAAGCCCAACTTGGAAGTTTAAAACATGAGAGACCATTTGATGTGATCCGAGATAGGAGCTTAAAGGATAAGTCAAGCTATCAGCGATGAAACATCGATCTACATGGAAAACGAAACAAGTTTCATGTTGGAATCGAGCCGAGAAGATGAATGGATCAAACCGAGTCAAAGAGAGCCAGAACCATACTTACAGTCGTGAGTTACCTTGTCACGGCCATAAGCCACTCTCGGGCCAAAATGCAGGATTCCAAAAATTTCACACTTACCACCGTGAGATTCTTTGGTTATGGTCGTAACCCTTAAACAGGAATACACTTACGGCCGTAAGTGTTAGCTTCATGGTCGTAAACCAGATTTCGTGAAATTTTGTTTCCTTTTCAGTTTTTGTTATTTTAGGTCAATTACAACTCTATTTTTAGTCCATTAGCAGCTACCCTAGTTGTTAGGTCCTTTTTCATTATTTATATGATATCTTCTTCATTGTAACAATTAGACTTTGATTTTAATAAAATGGGTTGATTGCTTTTCAATTGGTAAATGTGTGGATTCACATTACAAATCTGAACTTATCAAGATTGATAGTCTCATGGCATTCTACCTGAACTTATCAAAGATTGACAATCTTTGTGGCGTTCAGAATCAGGAACTTATCAAAGAAACTGGAAAAATCCTTGTGGCGTTTCGAAAGTATTGGTTCTCTCTTCCGCATCGTCTATTCCGCGTCGTGAAATTTGGGTCAAGATTCCTCGATCTACAAACAAACTTGGGTTCAGAACTTTTCTTCGTTTAATTTCGTGCTTCGTTCCAAGTCATTTGGTATCAGAGTTGGACTCTAGATTCTAGTTTATTTTATCCTAGTATGATTCCTCGTTTTTATCATTGAGTCTGTCACTTGTGAATCATTCATATCTTGTTTTCTTTTGTTGAGTCTTGTTCTTCATGCCAGTAAAATTATCTAGTCTTTAATCCATAAAAAAATTCCAAAATTGTTTGTGTCTATTTTTTTTGTTCAATTTAAGTCTCGCGTGTTTTGTTGCATTCATGTCGGATTTTCGGCTTTAAAAAAAAATATTTTTTTATTCTGGAAATTCAACAATTATTCCAAAAAAAGGGGTCATTCCAAAATTCAAGAAATACTTTCTTGAATTCCATAATTCTTTGTTATTGAATATTTTCCATTCCTTTCCACAATCAACTCCAAAATGTTTAAATCCAAAGAAAAATCTTCAAGTAGGAGGGAGAGTGATGAGAGGATGATTTTGAGGATACAAGCAGGAATATATGAGGAAAGAATGAAGAGTGAAAAGAAGGCCATAAAAGAGGCTAGGTTGAGGAGGAGGGAGAGTGAAAAATTGAGAGATGATAATTATGAAATAAAGGACATGTTCAAGGAGATGAGAAGGTTAAGGGAATAGTTAGAGAAGAAGATGATTGCACAAAATGAGAGGAAAAAATTAGCTAAGTTGTAAAAGGATGCTGAGGCTGAATGAGATTGTAGGGGATTTACAATTGGAGCCTCGGGGTAAGAATATTGAAACTGAAGAGTTGAAAGTAAAAATTGTTGAAAATCCAAATTTTAAGGTAGGAGATGAGGAATTAGGTGGTAAAGAGGTGGATGAATGTGAAGTTAAAATTATTGATGAGGAGATGCATAAATTGGAAGTTGGGCATGAAAAATTAGGAGAGGTGGTAGAGTCCAAAAATTTAGAAGAGGAGGCTGTGCGTGAGAATGTGGAGTTGGAAGAAGTGGTTGAGCTTGAGGATAAAAAACTTGAAGAGGTTGAGCAAGAAGTTGCAAGGGAAGAAGGAGGTGAAGAGAAGAGCCTCATGGTTTCCAAAGGGGAGTTGGAGATGACGATTCATCATGAGTATAGGGATTCATACCTTGTGCTTCATGAGACTAACATTTCCCTCCCCATTTTATTTGAATCTTTCTTACAGGTTGAAAATTATTGGAAGCTTGACCAACACCAACCTGGGCCGTTAAGTTCGTGTTTCAATCTATTCATGCTTACCAACCAAAGGAGCACAACTTATTGAATTCCTGTAATGGAGTCCGTAATCTTCCATTCGATCCAGATGGAGCAGATTTACATCAAGGCCCCAAGAGCAGGAAGTATTTGAAAAGCAGGCCAGAAGTTGATTCGAGGTCGAATCCTTTTCAAGAGAGGGGGGATGATGTGATCCGAGATAGGAGCTTAAAGGATAAGTCAAGCTAACAGTGATGCAATAGCGATCTACATGGAAAATGGAACAAGTTCCATGTTCGAGCCGAGCCGAAAAGATGAATGGATCAAACCGAGTCAAAGAAGACCAGCACCATACTTACGGCCATAAGTTACCTTGTCACGAATGAAAGCCACTCTCGGGCCAAAATGTAGGATTCCAAGATTTTCACACTTACGGCCGTGAGATTCTTTGGTTATAGTCGTAACCCTTAAACAGGATTACACTTACGGCCGTAAGTGTCAACTTCACGGCCGTAACTGCTCAGTGAACCAGATTTCACGAAATTTTATTTCCTTTTCAGTTTTTGTTGTCAATTAGAACTCTATTTTGAGCCCATTAGCGGCTACCCTAGTTGTTAGGTCATTTTTCATTATTTATATGCTATCTTCTTCTTTGTAACAATTAGACTTTGATTTTAATAAAAACAAATTGATTGTTTTTCAATTGGTAAATGTGTGGATTCACATTACAAATCCGAACTTATCAAGATTGATAGTCTTGTGGCGTTCAACCCGAACTTATCAAAGATTGATAATCTTTGTGGCGTTCACAACCAGAAACTTATCAAGGAAACTAGACAAATCCTTGTGGCGTTTCGAAAGTCTTGGTTCTTTCTTCCGCATTGTTAATTCCGCGTTGTGAAGTTTGGGTCAAGATTCCTCCTACTACAAAAAAAACCTGGGTTTGGAACTTTCCGGAATTTAATTCTACGCTTCGTTCTTCATCACCATTACAAATAACAAGGCGATGTTGATGAGTCTGGGTAGTTGGGAGACTGTAGAAGTATCTGAGCAATTAGACGATTGGGTGAATGAAGCAACAATTTCTACAAACTTATAGTTTATTGGAGTCATTTATGAAGATTTACGATGATGATAACCGTTAAGTAAGATCATGGGAATTTATTCGATGCAAAGGAGTGGACAACGGTTGAGTAAAGTGGTTAAAATCGGTTTATACCAACTTGTATATATTGCATAGACGTTTAGAAGGACCAACAAATCAAAACTCTCAAAACAGAGATTTAATTTTCTCATCTTAGATATATCTTCGAACTATTCTAGTTTAGTTTGTGTGCTTGTGCTCCTTGGAGGTATGTTGTAAATTAAGCTTTCTTTAGTGCAAATACCCCTTTTTGGGACTTTTTCTCAAGTGGGTTGTCCATTACACTTTCTTCTGATCTTTTTAATCTTTAGCACTACACATCGATTTTTTTCTTCAACAATTGAAGAACAAGAGGGTTAACAAGTCCTAGACACATGAGGATCTCGTGATCTTTAAAAGCTAACGATGGGATTGAGCCCATGTAAAATTTGTGCTTTGCTGGGAGAAGTCACTCAGGACATCATTGATTAGGTAAACATACAATTATTTATACCGTAGAAAAACATGCTTAAAACGGATATAGGCATTATGAAAACATGGCTAAACAATTAGGTACTTTGAATGAATTGATGAACTAACTGGTTGGTCAAGTATGTCAGTCAGATCATGTAGGAGGGGATAACAACTCTCAAACTAGGATCCTAATAAGTAATAATTCATCAAACATAAATGTAAACATTGGTTTACCAGACATGAATGTAAGTCAAGGCCTAGAAATGTCATATATTGGTACATCCAATATGGGGGGTCTTGGACCTTCCAACGAGGGAAGTGTTTGGGTCCACTGTGGGGTTACCATTATCATAAGGAAAAATGTCCAAAATAGGATCAAATGATACATGCATCAATGAAGAAGCAAACCAACTATTCAATGGTATTAATAAAGAAAACAATGATCGACTCTTTGTTCATAGGTTCACAACCTAGTGTCAAGGAAAAATGTCCAAAAGCCATTATTGGTTAATATTAGGGTCATTCCAATCAGACCACCATCAATGCCTTACGAACCACTGCCAATAGGACCTCCATTTTATCTTAATGCTATGTTGAGGGAGCAAATAATAGATATATTACAGGATCAAATAGCATTTGGAACTTGCCCAGTAATTCGTCTAACATATATAAAGATTAAGTGTATCCTTGCAGTAGGGGGTTTAGAGTACATGAATTCTTTTATTCACTGGTTTAGGAGAAGTGTCCACTTTGGAACACATAAGATGTTTTACGTTACAATGTGGCAATATTATGGATCATCAAAAAATGAGATTGTTCACAAGTTCACTCACTGGGTTGCATTCTAATGGTTCATTAATTTTCCAGCAAATTCTGTTCAAAATTGACAACTGGTAGAACAATTATTCCATGCTCAATTTTAAAAAATTGAATCAAAAGTCATTTTGGAAGATTTAGAAAACTTGTGTCAACTACCAAATTAATGAGCTAAAACTTTTCTTCAAAGATTTAAGACAGCTACGAGCAAATGTTTTGCTCCCTTACCAGAAAAGAGCTTGTCAAATCGCCAAAAGTTGTTTTAGTTTTGAGTTAAAAAAGAAGTTCCAATATACGAAGTTCCCGGATTTCTTTCAGCTTAGTGAGAATGTTATTAGATATGTGCGTTTATTAAGAGAAAATGAACAAATGAAAAATGCGAGTAAATAGACTTATTATCGAGATCCTAATTTTTTTGTACATGCAATTGATACTTGTTAAGATGAGTTTGAAGTGTATTCTACCAAATTTGTCAAAAACATACAGATGAATGTCTTGTATTGACCAAATTCGAAACATCAAATAAAAATGAAACAACATAAGATGGAAACCAAAAAATCAGAGTGTTTTCATTTGATGTATCCAAAGTCATAATATTCTACTGACTACACAAAGATAGCAGATCAAATTAAGTGATAAGCATAGGTGGCCATGAAAAAAATTAAGGGTAAAAATATTGTAAATAGCATAATGCATGGTCTCATATGACTAACAACTCCTTGGTATTTCACAATGTAATACAAGATGCCATTGAATCTGAACGAATTAAATTGGATTTTAAGAAAAAGATGGCAGTAGATGAGAATCTTTTCCAGATTCAGTTGATATTGACATGTTCATTCTAGAGTTCAAAACACAGAATTTGCCAATGTTCAAGCTAGTTGTAGATGAACAAGAGGACGAACAATGTCTCAGTGTTTTTGAACAACTAAAAGGGAAAGATACTGACAAAGAAGAGGAGAATCTATGTATTAGATGGCAGAAAGAGATTGTTAAGATAACAAATGAAGTTAAAGCAAACAAGTAACCGTTGCATCTAGCTAAGCTACAGCATTTTAGAGGGCAAGTAATGCTAAGTGCTAGAAGATCGTGTAGCCTATGGTTATACACAAATATGTTTGGAAGATCACCTAGTCATCCAAAAAACCTCAAAACATTCAGGCCATAGCCATATCACTTAAATGTATGGACGTATGATAAGGCAGCAACAAGGAATGAGACAACTTAAGCCTACAAATCTCGTTTGTGTGGAGAATCAGAATGTTTTAAAGGCTCAAGAAGGTAATGGTTCAAAAGAATCTAAGAAGCATCATCAAGTAAGTATATTTGGAGATTAAAATTTGTGCACAAATAGGAAGACATAGATGAAAATGATGTTAGGAAATCCACTAACATGCAGTTTGGCACTTTACCTCCAAACATGGCCAGTAATGTTGGCCAATGAGTCTCAGAACAAAGAAAGCGGTGAAACAACTATTGAAGAACTAGAAGAAGCAGTATGGACATTAGAATAGGAAGATAGTACTATTGTTGAGGTAATCCCACAAATTGAAGAAACGTGTGATTTAGATGATGGGATGACCAATATAGAAGATGAATTAGACTTGGAAATAGAGTGCAAAAGAAGGGGAGTATTACGCGACAATCTCCTCAAACAACTGTATCAAGAAGGTAATCCAGCAGTAGCCGTGTTGGGTGAACCATTTGGAAGATCGTTCTATTACTTAGTTCAATATGGAGTTCCCAAAAGGAAGAAGAGAATACCTCGCATCCCTTGCTTTCCCTTTGAGTTTTTCAGAGTCAAGGTGCACTTCCCTTCTAGTCGAATATAATCTATTAAAGTAAAGCCAAGAGGTGATAGTTGAACGGTAAAGGTCACCTCTAATAATGTTCCCTCCACCTATTGGTTGGGGAGAATAACCAGGTAGTTCTATGCAAGCAAGAAAAGTTAATGAAACCCAAAGCAAAGACATAATACAGGTGGAAGTGTCAAGCAGGAGTGACTAAAAAAAGAAAAAAACAAAAGGTTGGGCTTGAATCAAATGAGAAGTTGATATTCAGGAAACCTTCCTTAAGTTTGACTAAATACTTAAGGCCATTGTACATAAAGGCCTAAATTGATGGTATTCCAGTTTCCAAGTTGCTCATCAACAAGGGGGTAGCCATCATCACAATTTCATACATAATGTTAAGAAGTTTTTCCAAGTTAGACATAGATATAATTCCAATATAGGTGATGCTCAACAATTTTAATGGGTGAACAACTTCAGCTAAATGAGTAATACCATTGGAGATAACAGTAGGGAGTACAATGAAAACCATTATCCTTTTTATTAATAGATGGTCCTTTGAGTTATAATGTACTGCTGGGAAGTGACTAGATACATAGAAAAATCAATTTACACCATCATCGCTCCATCAATGTTTAGTATTCTAAAACGATAAGGGAGATGCAGAAGTCGAGTAAGCTGATCAATGTTCTTTTGTAGCAGAAGCAATCTTGGTGGAATGATTCATGTATCAAGGCAACTATGGACCAGTCATGGTGGTCTAATGAGAACACGAAACATTAGTAATAGCACGAAATGAATAGCTATACTCAGTAGAGGCTCTTACAAAATTATTTACCCAGATGAGACCAAACATAGTGCCACATTTTTTCGTTGATAGCTGGATTGTGAAAGATGATTGTGTTATTGGGTAAAGTTGTGGTTGTCCAAGAGCTTCTCCATGAATGACATGGGATAGGCAACATACATCATAGGGATTAAGATCTATAGGGATAGATTCAAAAATATGATTGGTCTATCTCAACATATATCATAGTAATTGCATGTATTTGATACCTTATGCATCAGTAATAGGGTCCAGCATGTATATGATGCTATATACAAGACCTGATGTTTCATGTGCTTTGAGTGTCACAAGTAGGTTCCAAGAGAACCCTTATGAGAAACATTTGATCATAATCAAAAACATTTTTAATTTAAGTTCTTAAAAATAACTAAAAATATGTTCCTAGTATATGGGGGAGATGAACTAATAGTTCGAGGATAAACTGATGCCAGTTTTCAGACGATAAAGATGACTTTAAATCCTAGTTCAAATATGTGTTTACTCTAAAGGTGGAGCGATCAATTGGAAAAGTTCCAAACAAGACACTATTGCCGATTCAACTGTAGAAGGCGAATACATAGCTGCTTCGGAAGAAGTAAAGGAAGCATTCTGGATCAAGAAGTTCATAACTGAACTTGAAGTGTTTCCTAGCATTGTTGATCCAATAACTATGTATTGTGATAACAATAGAGCTATCACACAAGCGAAGGAACCTATGTCTCATCAGTGACCCAAACATGTATTGAGGCGATATTATCTTATCAGGGAGGTCATAGATAGAAATGACATACATATAGAACAATTCTCGACAAACGAAAATGTAGCAAATCCTCTAACAAAGGGGTTGTCCCAGTACAAGCATGATTATCATACTGAATATATTGGTATTAGATACATGAGTCTTGGATCTAGTTTATATGGGACTTTATGTATTGTGATATACACTTTTTTTAGACATTAACGGTATGAAACATTTTATTAATTGAATGAGTCAACATTTTAATTGGTAGATCTTTTATTACTTATACAATTATAATAATGAAGTCCGTAGAATGAGATCAAATAACTTGTAATTGTGAGATACATGTGATGAATAACTTATTTTAAAATTATCCCTAGTCGAAGATACAACAAGATATGGATATTGTTCTTGTAGTTAGATTATCATGTGTTGCATTTACCTTATCTTAGAAGCTAGAATATAGAGGGATATTTGAATGAACACATGGTTGCATTGTTAGATGAACAAAGCATTGGATGCCCCTTCTAGAGATTCCACAAGGATTACTATCCAAGCGCCGGTGGTTAATCTCTGATTGGCTATTGTGGAATTGGTCCTTAGAATTGAGGGCATCATAGAATCTTATATGATGATTGCTATGCTTTGGAGAGCATTCATGTTAGCTCTTGAGAGGGAGTCATCAGGATAACGTTGTACGAGTATAGTGAGAGTTAGATGAAGGTTGTGTATGTTGAACATAAGGATTCGCCACTCTTGGGTAGTAGGAGATTATAATCTATTTTCTCCCTCTCAAGTTAAAGTAAAGTCGTAAGTCAGGGTGAAATTATAAGTTGAAAAAATATTTTCAGTCATAACAAAAATCAACTAAGAGAAGTAGTGAGTAATATAATTGGTTGAAATGAGATTGACATTGTCCATATCTCTTAAATAATTGAGTTATACTAATGAAGAGATTATATTTCCATGGTAACCACATATAAACTGGTCTTGTCATAACCATAGAGTAAAATTGGGAAGAATGAAGCCTTGAAGAAAATATAGGGATTGTAGAGAAAAATTGGGAAAACTTTGGAGACAATAGACGGTGGGAAGTGAATGCAGTGAAGGAAGTCTCCCTTTTATAGGGATGCAACATGTCACACGTCTACGCATTAGTGAAAATAAAAAAGGCACCATTTGAATGTTGAAGTCCAAGCATTGTATTTGACCGAGATTAACTCTTATGATGCATAATTGGAACGCCATGCGAAATACTTAAGTAAAGATGGTGGAGTATCATAGGTATAAGGGCATTTAATTCAGCATGTAGTTGAAGAACATTGTAGAGACAACTTGAGTACTAAAAATATGGGAATGTTTGGCTTTATTGCTATTTAATAAGATATTGATTGAGCCGTATTGTGGGGTAATTGTTGTTACACAAAATTGCCCAAAAATAGATACAACGGCATGAAGACACCTGGACAACGAAGTAATTAACACTATGCAATATGCCACCTAGCATAAGATATAAAAATACCAAACTTAGGCAAATTTACTGAAACAAAATTTGCTTAATCACACGAGGAAAGCAAAAGGGAGTAGGCATCTTGGGCGAGATTTTATCCGAGCGTGACCTAGAGGAAAGGGAGAACATGGAGCATAATTATCACATCTAGTGGAAATTGATATCGTATTGGAGCAGTTATTGTTGGGATATGTGCCCAAAAGCGTTAGGAACTTATTGAAATGTAATAAACGATTATTTATATTTGATATATGATATTTGACGTTTATTTAAATTTGCAATTCATTATTATATGTAAGCTTTAACGAATGACCTTCAATTGTTTAAAGATAATATGATATTAGTACTTTCGAAGTACAAAAGATTAATATCATTTTTCAATCAAGAATAATTTAGTCTTGAACCACTAGTACAAAATTACCAAAAAAAAATAACATATTAGCGTCGTTTTTTGTGAAAAACGACGCCTCAAAAAACGCGGTGGCAAAATTGGACACCGACGCTTATAATAATAATATAGGCGTCGGTTCTGAAAAGAAACCGACGCCTTAAGTATGGGTGTCGGTTCTTTAGTAAGAACCGACGCCTATAATTTTATTATAGGCGTCGGTTCTTGCTAAATAAACCGACGCCTTTTAAGTAAAGGCGGCGGTTTTTTTATGGAACCGCCGCCTTTAACTACGTTCCTTTATTCTTTGTCCCGCTTTTTGTGCTACCCGGGCTTTTCAAAGCTCTATTTCTCTTCAAGCAGTAAACAAGCTCTTTCGAATCCGCAATCGCCCAACCCCGTTCAGCCCTCTCCCGCCGTCGCCACCACACCACGACAAGCCGTTCAACTCCGGCGCCGGCATCACAGCTCTTCCCTGCCGTGTCTCCACCCAAAACAGTACCCAAGCTCTTTCGTCCCTAAGCTCTTTCTGTTTATTGAGTTATTTATTAAGTTTTGTTCTGCATTCCTCGATTATATATATTTGTTGAAGATAATTTTTTGATGCGTACCTGATTATTATAGTTTATATAGGTGTATATAAGGCAAATAAAAATAAATGAAAAAAAAAATATTTGTAAAAGGCGTCGGTTGTTAAAGAACAACCGACGCCTTTTCTCAATTAAAGGCGTCGGTTGTTAAAGAACAACCGACGCCTTTTATCAACTAAAGGCGTCGGTTTTACGTAACAACCGACGCCTTTAGTTGAGAAAAGGCGTCGGTTGTTCTTTAACAACCGACGCCTTTAATTAACTTAAGGCGTCGGTTTACAACCGACGCCTTAAGTATGCACTTTTAGCGTCTGTACTAAAGGCGTCTCCTGTACAACCGACGCCTTTTCTGCTTTACAACCGACGCCTTTGACTCTTAATGTACTAGTGAACGTTAAATAAAGATAAGCAATTTATTTTATTGATGTTCATTTGTCTATTACTCTAATTAATCATAATAGATTATTTGTCTTAATCATAGCTACTTGTTAAGTTGTGAGTAATGACATGATATACTTCAGGATAAGTATATTGGACTGGACCATCGTGAAATTAATTTTCTAGCATGATCGTGCTTAGGAATTCAGATTTCATATGACTATCATATGTATTTTCTTAATCTATCTTGGATGATATTTATTATGTAACAATCCTTAGGGTCTTTGATGTACTATAAGTGAGATCAATCATTTATATGATCAATAACTTTTTATGTTGGAAGTTGAAGGAAAGTAAATGAAGCATTGCAAGAAGAATACGTTGATCTAATTGTAGAGTTAAGGAGATCGCTTCGAGTATGATTTCAGGAATCTAAGCTTAGTATTTAACAATCGTTGTTGAATAGAAATCATAGCAATAAAAATATTGATTTAAGCAAAGTGAATAATTAATTAGGTAAAACGGTTAATTGTATGCCTAATTAATTATCAATCTCAAACGGGGACAAATGATTAGATTGATAAGTCAAGAGGATAAATAATTGTGGGACAAAAATATGTTGCTTCTATGATTATTTTATATATTTAGGAGTTACAATAATTTGCTTGTAGTGGCCTGAACGAATTATTAGATAATTAAATTTTTATTAATTGGCATAACCAGATTTAATTATTGGGAGCCTATATTTTATAAATCCAATTGGGGTCTTATGATAGCCTAAATAAGAATCCAAGGACTAAATTGTAAAAAGTTGGATAGTTCTTGGATTGCGCTATTAAAAAGAAATTATGATAGAGTTACTTGTAGGACAAGTATGGAACTCTAATTCCACAAGGAAAATGAAAAGTGTTAAAACTCTTCCCCTATATATACACATGTAGGGGATGGCTATAAGTATAGATTGGAGTCCAAGTTTTGATTGTTCCCTAATTAGATAATTATTATAGAGTTCTCTCTTAAATAATTTGTGTGTATTGTGTTTTTTGATCCTTTGATATCCGCGCATCAACGCAATCTTTTTCTTGAAGGAATATTAAAGAAGATTCAAAGGTTGGAAGCTAGAATAGTTATTTCAAAGATTAAAGTTCATATTAATTGTTGGATGGTAATTTCGCTGCTCACCTTCAATGCAGTTTCAATTAGTTTAGTAATTAATTAAATTTCAGGTGAAAGAAAACTAACATTTTTGATTTGAACACTTTCTTGGAAACATTTTCCAACATTTATCTCACATGATTGTCCATAATAGCCCACCGTTTCATATTTATTAGCAAGGGAAGTTATCAATTGGATGTTGGAGGGGCTATTGAGGACATGCGAGTAATGAGATCAATCAAACAGAATGTGGCAGTTACAAGATCAAGAAGCTGTTTCAGAGATGTTGTTACGATATTTATAAAAGCAAAAAATCAAGACATTTAGAATGACGATTCTTGTAATTATGAGCTTGTGCCCCTTGAAGGCAGAAATACTATTCTCAATTGTATTTATTTTTGGGGCTTTATCTCAAGAAGTTTGTTCATGTACACAACCGTCCGAGTATTTAATTAATTGTTTTGCATGAAACAGTGCACGAATAGGTATAAAGTGAAGTTCACTCAACAATCAAGTATCATCAAATTGAATTTGAAACTTGTTCTTGCCGTGCTATTCTGTATTCCTTAATCTAATTAAAAAGGAATTATATATTGTCCTTGCCATTCCAATCTACCTTTTTTGATGTTTGCCTCTATGGATAAAGAACCCTCATGGTGAAAATGGAAAGATAGGCTATGCTTAGTATTTGAGATTTTTTGGAAAAAACTAGTAATGTCGAGTAAAAGTTGATTTACTATCGAGCACAATGAGTAGACTAAGGATCAATGTAAAGGGGGGAGCCATAATCTTGAATAGAATCCAAAATTTGTTCATTACTCTGTGCAAATCTGCAAGTATTACATGTTCTATTGACCTTGAATTTATAATTCTACAGAAATTCAAATCCTTTAATTTCAGAGAAGAACATAGTTTTCCACCACAAAATTAATAGATAAAGAATTCCGAGAAAACTGTGCTATAAACTCTGAATGCACACAAGAAGACGAGAATGAGAAACATGTATATGATTAATGTATGTAATGTTTATCCAATTATATTTTCAACTATGGCTGTGACAGGGGCCTAACTTATCTTGGAGGGGAAGACCATATTATTATCCGAATCTCCTGAAACCAAAATCTGTGAATCTTCAAGGGTCATGAAGAGGTCGAGATTTGGGTTTGAATGAGATTTCTAGTTGTTTCTTGCTGCTGTTCAAACATCATTTCCAGCTGTTTCCCTTGTTCTTCAATCCTCATCTGCAAGTTTCTTTGCATCTACCATGGAAAAGTAAGCTAAACTAATAAGTAACTTATTTTGATCATTTTACTGTGCATAGAGAAATAAGAGCTACCTCTAGTTGTTCATGGAGATGCTTTTGAAAATCTAGTTGTACTTGCAATGCTTCCTTGAGTTGAGTACCGCTGCACAAAAAGGTAAACATGAGAAACGTGAAATGTGGAACTCAAATTCTCTTTAAGACTGCCACTTCAAATAGAGTAGCGTGTCCGACACGACACTCTTCCAACACTCTACTATAGTCTTTATTCTTTCTTTATGAGAGAAATTATATATTTTTTAACTCTAAATTTGTATAAAATAACAAATAGGTACTCAAAATTAAAAGATTTCAATAAACAAAGTTAATAATAAGTATAAAACTAAACTTATACGAAAATTTTTAAATATTTTAATTAACGTGTAGACAACGTGTCGTGTCGATACTTTTCTAAAAAATTTGTATGTCAACGTGTTCGACACGTATCGTGTCAAAAACATGTGTCCGTGTTGGTGCATCATTGCTCAAATGCATGAGAGTAAGCAAATTGATTTTTACATTTTTATGTCAAACAGTGAAACGTTATTGGCAATTTTCCTGCAGGAAAATAGTATTAAATTAGAGCCATCTCACAAATGGACTAATGGAATAGGCACTGGTAAAAATTACCTTGAACAGAATCCGGCAACCATTTTGCATTACGATATTCCAGCAAAGAAGATAAATGATGAAAATTATTCAGGTTCCTAAAATTAATCAGAAATTAAAAGTTGTGGGATTTGTACCTGCAAGTGGCTCTTAACATGAAAGATTGTAAGTCCCTCTGAATCCGTCAGCTTTAGGATTCCCTTGGGTGTTGCCTCTATGATATGAATGAATGGGGGAAACAGTCAGTATATGAAGGCCGGTCTTCTTATGCTGAAAACAGAAGACTAATACGAAATCGCTTACTATCAGAACCCCCAAGGCGATTTACGCACTCAACAAATCTGATTCGCGTCTTACTTGTTGAAACTGCTGAATGATTTGAAGCAGACCAAAAACATCCGGGCAGGCATCCCAGCTGCAAATGAGAAGCATGTAGATGTTGAGAAACCTGTATGAATATTTCTGATCAACTAATTAATTTGAAATTCACCGAGAGAAGAAAAATGGAAGACTTACACCAAGATCAAGATCCCAATTTGTATAGAATGGAACAGAAAGGTGAACTATCAAGATCACCTAGCAGCTTCTTCTTTAGTTGCAGTATTTGTTCACTCTCCGAAGGATTTGTGACAAATTGAATTTGTGATGGAATGGATGACTCGAAATCTTGATCCGAAGAAGCCATTTCCAGAAATCGTGGATTGTTGGGAGCAACGAGAATACAGACTATTTTTCTGCTTCTCATACTGTGTAAAGTCCATATACCTTTCGGTTGCATAGAAAGCAGAAGCCCATCGATCCAATCCGGCCAAAGTTGGAACTGGATGAATTTGCAGGCCAAAAGTTCCCTGACCCAATTTCTGTGGGATTAGATTCCACATAACTTTCTGAAGCAAAATCATTGGTAAATCCGCACTTCTGCTCTATTCCTCTCATTTGTAAATAAAAACTGAAAAATTTAAGATCAAGCAGACTCTGAGGTTTAAATCTCCAATTACTATTGCACTCGTGTCAACGATTCTTATTCGTGGTTAAGAAGCTGCATCAACACACGGATGGAGGGACAGTACAAGATTGTTCAATTTGAGATATTTCTCTTCTTCTTATTTATATACATGGACCATGCTACTAACCCCCGAGGTGACCGTCACTCACATGGAGGGGGTGGGGTGTCACCTCGAGGGTAAACCCCGAAGTGCTTTTATCAAAATTCTGTATACATACATACATACGCATGCCCACCTACCACTTGACAGGTGGGCATTGAGTGTCAGACAGGTCCCACACCCAATTGGAGGTGACAAATGTCTTTATCTGGTTGGGAATGAAAAATGATCTCTTGACAAAACCAAAGCAAAATTATTTTCTCACTTGGGAAAACACAACAATTGTAAATAGAATATTAAAATTTGTCATCTACTCCACTAAACTCCTGTATTGAAAAAAAAAAAAGGTTTTGGGTATCCTTTAATTCAATAATTTCGTATGGAATACCCGCATATATTCAACACTCTAAAGGACTTGTTAATGATGTAGATGGGATTCACTTCTGCAGAAGAAGATCTAATAAATATGTATTTCATAAAGCAAAAGAGCAATATTACTCTGATTTTACTTTTACAAAGATAGATTTTGGAATCAATCGCTGGCTTCAACATTCTAAACCAAAGATTCTCCCCCATATTGAAGCCTCAGATGATTCGCATTAATTAAAAGACAGTCAATTTAAACTGATTATAATAGCGGCCAAACTAAGCTTAAGAGGGGGAAAAAATATTCTTCCAAAATTCATCACATCTGAACATCAAACATTGAATGCTATTAACTTTGTTGGGATCGCTATAGAATCCCGGCATCCGGCTATTATATTAACCATATGAAGCATATTGAAGATATCAGAATTCAAGTACCAGGTTGTAAGAATAGTAGGCAGGTTAAAACAATAGGACAGGATTAGGAGGAATAATTTTAGTTAAAGGAATCCATCCATATACAAACATTCAATTATCTTCATGAATAAATTTTATATGAAGTTGCTTTAAAGGCTGACCATGAATTTACTCGCTCCCTCGCTCAAAATAAAATATAAGAAAGTATGTCCTTCATATCATGCAAGGAAAATAAAAAAAGAAAAGAAATAATTTAATCAACTTGTACCTACTAATTAATCTAAATAAAAAATGGATTAATTAGACTCTATACTAATTCCTTCAATCATTCTTAGATAAATACATTATTTATAAATTATTTAGAAAAATACCGGATTCTATGAAAGAGTGTGTATTATTTGATTGACTTCATTAATAATGGAACCTATATATTATTTATGGATGTAGTTACCATTTATTTAGGAGATTAAATTAGGGGTGTAATTACATTTAAAATCAACTAATAATCAAAAAATTACAATTATTAAATTAGTTTAATAATATGGGAAGTCATCTTCTAGATCAGACGTGATATTACGAGTTATGTAATTTAATTAAAACCACATTCAATTTAACATACCTCAAACTCGCATTATATTAAATTTAATCGATAAAATCATATACCAGTTTCTGAATTACATTCAATGTAATGTTTTATGAATATTAAGTAATTGCACGACATGTAATGTTACGAGCAACCCCAGCACTTGCATTATGTATTACATCCAGGGACTGATGCAGTTTAGGACCAGTGGGGGTCCACGCCCCCATTGAAATTTTTTGGATTTTTTTTTTGTAGACCAAGAGGAGGAATTGCAGAAAGCTGTGGACAAAGGGGATGTTTGCCTGAGAGAGAAGGGTGCAGACGTGTAGTGGTTGATTGTGGAAGATATGTCTTGGAGGCAGGTGAATGAGTGGAGCAGTTGGTGAAGAGAAGAACGATGGAAGAGGGTGAGTTCGGAGGCAGAATGAAGCAGGAAAAGAAAAAAAAAAAGAATGAAGTTGAGGTGGTGGAGAAAGTTCTCTTGGAGAAGATGACTATTACTTAAAGGCAGTAAATGGAGAAAAAAAATAAAATGAATTGATTAGATATATATGAATTGTAAGATTCATTTGAATAATAGGTGGAGATTACTTATGAATTATGATGTTAAATTTTAAAAATCCATTTTTTTTATGTATTATTATTTATGACTATACTTATATTCGATTTGGTACTCAAAATCGTCGTTTCAATCATTTTTGTTCAAAAATATTTCGGAGGGCGATTAGATATATATGAATCGATAGATTCATTTGAATAATAGGTGAAGATTATTTATGAATTATAATATTAAATTTGAAAAATCCATTTTTGTATGTATTATTATTTGTGACTATACTTATATTTGATTTGGTACTTAAAATCGTCGTTTCAACCAATTTTGTTTTAAAAAAATTCGGGGGCTCCACCCCGGAGCGGCCTCCCCCTCCCATCATTAAAAAATTTTGGCCCTCACTCGTTCAAAATCTTAGCTCCGTCCCTAATTACATCCCTTGTAATATTACATTCAGTGATACTACATAACACTCTATGGATTCATAAGGCAAAATTGCATGCACGATAGCCTTTGAGTTTAATTTCACATTATCTACTATTACAAGCTCTATAATGCAATTAAAAAATACAGTCATTTTGTGATGTTAGATACATTATAATGACAAAATGATTACAATACATTACACGACATGTAATATTAGTAGCAATAATGTAATATTACATAAGAATGATAGGGATTAATCAGTAAACAAATATAGAAGGTGGTAGTCTGTCAAGAAAGGAAACGTGTGGCTAAATTTCAGGATATTTGAAATTTCCTAATTTAATTAGCTAAATAATGGGTAAAAATTTTCTTAAGTAAAAGGATTTTTTGTTAATCTTGTTACTCAAATAATACATTTTTTTACTTCAAAATTCGGTATTTTTCTGAAGTTATGACAAAAAATTTAGTAATATTACGAATAGTTTGAAATTTGGATATTTTTCAATGACAATACATTACATCTAAGTAGTTACGTGATTTTCCCATGAAAAATCCATAACTGGCTAGGTCCAAATGGATCAGAGATGTGGAGAAAAGAAAAACAAAGCATCCTAATAAAATAATCTATTTTCACAAGTGTAGAAAAAATATTGTTTCATGAATACACGACATTTTCTTGTTAGTCCATTGCCAACGTATTTTTGGCCCTTCAATCTCCCAAAGGACAAACTCTAAACAACCTTATTTTCGATCTGACCATTGAAACTTGGCAGGCAGAAAAGAATATGGAAAAATCTAAATGTACAGATAAAACCATACTGATTGGCATACAGGCTATGGAAAATTACCAAAATATCCCTTTTATAAATTCTAACATACAAAGTCCTCAAGTTTACACATTTCAAATCTTTAAGTATATAAAATTCCAAAACATTTTTAATATAATTTTACGATTTTTGGTTACTCATAGTAGCACTTCCTAAATTGGTATCAAAGTCATATGATAGATCTAAAAGATAAATATTACATAACAAAATACAAAAATGAATATAGAATACATACATCTAAACTCATAAAGTGAATGTTTTGAACATTTAAAAATATTAATAAAATCTTTAATAAAAGATGTTCAAGAAGTTAAAGATGAATTAAAAGAAGCAAGAAATGACGTAAATATATTAAAACTTGAAATTAGAGAGTTAAAAGATAATAATAAAAATAAAGAAAATAAAATAGGCAAAAAACTTATAGAAAAAGAAATGGTTAGAATAGGAAAGAAATACTTTGAACAAGAAAAAATTGTAATAGAAACGGGAAGCATGGATGATGAACTTAGAAAAAATATATTACCAAAAATACTAGAAGAAGAATTAGAATTACAAAAATCCATAGAAAAAACTATAGAAAAACAAAAAACTGAAGAAAAACAAAACAAAGATGAATAAAGAGCTAGACTTACTAATAGAAAATTTTGATCAATTAAGCTTAGAAAATTCAGATAAATATCAAGTTTTAATGAATATTGGAGGAGCACTTAATCCAGATGAAAGTTATGCACATTTATATAGCAAACCACAAAGACAATATTATGATAAAATCAGAGAAAGACAACCACCTAAAGGGAATAAGTACGAAGATATCTATAAACAAGATAATAATTATGACAACCCTATTAACCATGGAGGAGCAAAATTGAATATAGATTGCAAAATAGACACCAAAAAAGCCTTATTAACTTGGGCAGATTCAGTGATATTATTCTTTTTATATAATAAAGATGATTCATGGGAAAGTACTGAAAGAAGAATAAACTTTCTAGTTTCATCCTTTGAAGGAAATGTAAGAAACTGGTGGGAAGGAATTAGTAATGATACAAAGGCTTTAATAAGAAGAAATGTACAAATAGAAATAATAAACAGATAGAGAAGGTATAGAAAAATTAATAGAATATATTGCAGCTGAATTTATAGGAGAAAATTGGATAGGAGATACATAACGAGAATCAATAAGAGAAAAAGACAATGCTAGAGTCAAATTGATAAATTTAACAATATGTGATATATGTAAGATTAAAGAATACACATGTGAATTTAAAGAATACTATTATGTACAATTTTACAGTAATGAAAATCAAAAAGTATACCAAGATATGTATTATAATAAATTACCAGGTTCATGGGAAAAATATTTCAAGATAAAATTTGAATTATTTGCTAGAGATAACCCTGGAATTCCTAGGACATTAGGATCAATGATAAGATTTTTATTTGAAGGATAAGCATATATATGTCAACAAAGACAAATATTGAAAAAATCAGGAAAACTAACTAGGATATGATGTGAAGACATTGAAAAACCTATACAATGGGGATGTAATCCTGAAAAAAGAAATATTAAGAGAAAATATAAAATAGAAAGTTTAAAAATTTTAGAAAATTTAAGAGAAAATATATAAAACCTAGAAGAAGATATAATCAAAGTGAAAAACATAAAAATAAATCTTACAAAAAGGATAAAAGTCAATGCAAATGTTGGAATTGTGGAGAAATAGGACATATAAGTTCTGATTGTACCAAGAAAAAAGTTAAAATATTACAAAAAAGAATATTTAGAAATAGAAAGTGAACTAAGTGAAATATCTGATATTGAAGAATATTATGATCAAGAAGTTTACATAAGTGAAACAAATTCAGAAAACAATGAATCTGAATCTGAATAAAGAAATAGAAGAAATAGAAAACAGTAATATAAATGTACAAGAATATGAAGAAATTGATGGTTATGGATTAAAAGTAACATTTGACAATAATAAATTTAAGAAGATACAAAAATTATCTTTAGATTTAAAATTTGAAAAATGAGAAATTTTAGATAGAATATGGAGAAGAGAAAGAATAGCAATAAAAGAATATCATAAAATTGAAAAGACAATAGATGTTAGAACAACTCAAAGAACACATAAATTAAGCATTTTAACAAAAAATACTGTCACAGAATTATTAACAAGGGTTAATAAAAAACAAAGTGAAAAGATTCAATATGTTTATCTTGCAGGAATACAAATAATGTTTAAATCCTTATCCAGAGAAGGGGTAGATTCACCTTTGATTGTATGTTTACATGGTGAAAGAATAATAAATTTAAAAGATAGCCATTTAGGAATAATATAAGGCACTAGTACAAAATCGCGCATAAAAAATGGGGAATACGCGTCGTTTTATGTAACAACCGACGCCAATTGAAAACGCGGTGGCAATTTTGTAAATAAGTTTTAAGTAAAGGGGTCGGTTCAAGAGGAACCGACGCCCAAACCCGGGTTTTGGGCGTCGGTTCCTCGTGAACCGACGCCCAAAGGGCTTCGGTTCCGCGCCCTTTTCATTTGTATAATCCGCGTAACTCACTTCACACACGAAACTCTCTCCACTCTCTCCACACCCAAACTCTCTCCACTCTCTCCACGCCCAAGCTGCCACCGCCCGTCGCCGCCACCGCCCGCCCGTCGCCGCCCCGCCCAGTCGCCGCCACCGCCCGTCGCCGCCGCCACAAGGTGACCTTAAATCTCTTCCCCTACTTAGTTTTTGTATAAATGTGTGTGTGTATATATATATATATATATATATATATATATATATATATATATATATCTATGTGTTTATATAATGTTTGTGTATATATATATGTATGTATATATATATCTATGTGTGTATGTGCGTGTATGTATATCTTTGTGTGTATATATATATATATATATATGTATGTGTTTTTGTGTGTGTATATATATATATATATCTGTGTGTATGTATATGTTTGTGCATATATATATATATATATAATTGATTTATTATTTATCAAGTTAATTGGTTTGTTTGAATATATATTATTGATTTGAAGTTAGTAGATTGATATACAATAATATTTGATTTATTAGAGTTAAGTTATGCAATCTTAGTTTGATTTTTAAAAGTTGAGAATTGATTTTGGATTAATGTTTGAGTACTAGATGATGTTGAAGTTTGATTGGTATTCCTACAACGGCCTGGGTCACTGCAGGTGTGAAAAAAAAAAATACTTTAGGCGTCAGTTCTAAAGTTTGAACCGACGCCTAAAGTAAAATTTTTTTTTCAACTTTAAAACCGACGCATAAAGTCGAACTTTAGGCGTCGGTTCTAAAGTTTGAACCGACGCCTAAAGGTAAATTTTTTTTTTTTTTTTAACTTTAAGCGTCGGTTATTAAAAAATTGACGCATAAAGTCGAACTTTAGGCATCGATTTACAACGGACGCCTAAAGTCAAAACTTTAGGCGTCTGCGTCATAGGCGTCGCCCCTACAACCGACGCCTATGCCCTTTTACAACCGACGCCTTTTCCACTTTCTGTACTAGTGAGGAAACCTTGCATACAAAAAATTGATATTTACATGCTACCCAAAGTATTGTGTCTCATTAAAAGATAAATTTTTTAATGAAGTCTTAGGACTACATTTCAAATTATACAAAGATGATATAATGGAACCAGGAGATCAGATTATGACTATAGAATACAGAGCATTATATATATTTACTAATTCTAATTATGGAAATATTTATTCTAGAAAACCATATATTGAAGTCCATAAAGAATGCAAAGATTTTAGTAAGATTATAGAACCAAACAAACAAATAAGTTTAACTCCAGAAAATTATGAACTTTTTATAACAAAAAATAAACCCGAGATTATAGAAATCAGAGAATACCCTGAGAATAGAATAACATTTGAAGATGGAAAATTAATTAGAAGATCAAGAAGTCTAAGTCTACCTAATAGAAGACAACTAGGAGAGACTAGTAATACAAGAGAAATAAAACTTCATAGAAATGCTAGAAATATGAAAATAGAAGGAGAATACTTCAATGGAAAAGAGCATATGAAAGGTTCAAATATATTGATAGATACAGGTGCTAGTGAATGTCACATAGCTTCAAATAAGAATAGAGGATTAATAACTCATAGAACTAATCCTTATAGATATGTTAATTTTGATGGACAAATACATACTGCAGAATTAGAAGTTACGGTACCAATAAAAATTGAAGGAATTAACCTTTTAGTTCCATGCTACATAGATAACAGTATGGACATAGGACCTCATATCTTAATAGGAATGAGTTTCTTAAATGGATTGGAAGACTACGGTATAAAAAGAGAAGGATTATATATAACTCATAATGACCAAACTATATTATGCAGAAAAGCTGAATGAATAATCTAATAAGCTTTCCATTAGCTGTCTATATACAGGTTATCATAGTTGAAACAAATATAACAACTTGTATTTTAATTGATACAGGAAGTGATATATCAGTATTTAAGAGTTTCTTAATCAAATCATGGATTATCAATAATAAGATAAAAATCACAGGAGTTACGGGAGAAAGTACCCATATAATTAATAGTGCTGATAAAGTTGATATAATACTTGGAAGTAAACAAGTAATAATAAACAAAATATGTAGTTATGATAAACTAGAATGTGATATATTATTAGGAAATGACTTTATCCAACAATTTCAATATTATAAACAAAATAATTATATGATAATGTTACAAACACCGTGTGCACATTTATTAAAAATACCAAGAGAATTTAGACATTATAGAGTTCAGTCAGCCCAGCGTAGTGATAAATAGGAGAAAAAACTAATTACAGAAAATGAAATAAAAAATAGAAATATAAGATATAAAATGTCCTAAAAACAGGAATAGAAATAGGTATAGAGAAAATCATAGAACAGTTAGAAAAAATTTATGGAGAAAATCCATTACTATTTTGGAAACCATATCATCCCAAAGCCAAAATAGAATTAACAGGAAATGTTATTATAAGAGTTAGACCAATGATATATACCATACAAGATACACAAGAATTTAAAACTCAAATAAAAGAATTAATTGGTCAAAAACTTATTAGACCCAGTAATGGACCTCATAGCAATCCAGCCTTTATGGTAATGAAACATTCTGAACAAATAAGAGGAAGTGCTAAAATGATTATGAATTATAAAGAATTAAACAAATACACTAAGTTTGATGGATACTTTTTACCTAATAAAGAAGTATTAATAAATCTTGCAAAAAGGAAACAATATTATTCTAAATTTAATTGTAAACTGGGATTTTGGAAAATCAAAATGGATGAAGATAGCATCCAATATACAGCGTTTAGTACGCCTCAAGGTAAGTATGAATGGATGGTTATGCCATTTGGTTTAAAAAATGCACCACAAATATATCAAAGAAAAATGGATAACATATTTAGAAAATTGAATGAATTTTTAATTGTTTACGTTGATGATATATTAATATGCTCTCATAATAAAGAAGAACATAGAAACCATTTAATGAAATTTATAAATGAATGTAAAAATGAAGGAATTGTTCTTTCAAAAGAGAAAGCAATAATAGAAAAAAAGAAATTGATTTTCTTGGATTATCAATAGGTAGAAGAGGAATAAAATTACAAACTCATATATGTAAAATAATAAAAAGCTTTCTAGATAAATTAGAATCAAAGGAACAAATACAAAATTTTTTAGGATGTTTAAATTATGCAGAAGGACTTATTGAAAATCTTTCAAAAAAAAAAAAGACATAAAATACAAATTTTACTCAGGAAAACAAATACTAAAGGATGGAGTAAAGAACATACAGAAATTGTTAATTCACTAAAAGAGGAATGTAAAAATTTACCAAAATTAAGATTACCAGATGAAAATGATAATCTAATAGTTAATACTAATGCCTCGGATAAATATTGGGCAGCAATATTAAAAACAGATTTTAATGAAATTTGCAGATATTGGAACCTTTAATCAAGCAGAAATAAATTATACTACTCATAAAAAACAATTATTAGCGATTATTAGAGGAATAAAAAAAGTTCTCATTGTTTTTATTATCTTAAAAAATCATTATTGAAATTGATAATTCTCAAGTTGCAGGATTAGTCAAAAATAAATTACCATCAGAACCTCAATATAGAAGGCTTCATAGATGGCAGGCTTATCTAGCATTTTACAATTTTGACATAATTCATATTAAATGTGTTAATAATTATCTTGCTGATTTTCTAAGCAAAAATAGAGATTTTGCAGATGGATGATATCAAAGAATCATTGATGGAAGCTAGAGTGCGAATAAACTTCCTCATAGATGAAGCTGAGGATATAAGAGATGGAATTGAACAAATGGCAGAATACCTTCAGCAAAATGTTAAATTGTTGATGGAACTTTTTGTCTCTCATACCAAATATACCAAACAATTGAGCAACAGAGTTAGTGAAATCGAATCACTATTCGAGTCGTTGAATACCAAATAGGTTTTACCAAATATACCAACAGGTACAATACAAACAGGTACATCCTCTGGAAGCGGTGGTGGACCAATGATAAAGAGAGATGAACCAAGTACAAGTTCAAAGAAGGTGATAATAAATGAAACTTGTCCCAGAAAATTGAAAATAAATGCCAAAGATGACCATACCAAAGTAATCAAAATCAATTCCGAAGAGGAAGATGATTCCCCTTTTTTATCAAGAGAAGACGAGTATAAAAAATTTTGCCAAATCATTATTGAACTTCAGGATTGCGATTGTTACTTCATCGCATCAGGATACCGTGTTTACCCAACTCTAATCGTTACCAAGGGAGGAGATCCCAGCATGACAAAGATGGCAGCGGACTATGGATTTTTAGATATAATCTACCCTGGAAAAGAGCTAAAGGAAATTGAAAGATTTGATAATTTACTAAAGGGAGAAATTTCAAAGTTTGCTCAAGGGAGATCAATTTATTTAAAATTTTACTCAATTAGTCCTGAAATTGATGGAAGGATATATTATCCTGTTGAACATATTATCACAATTGGATACGTTGCTAGAAATTTCCAAATTGAAGTAGGAAAAAATACCAGGCCAGTACCAAACATTACAAGATCATGGTTCCGATCCCATAGGATATTAGGAATTAAGGTCCTTTATAACATTGCAAAAAAATTGTATGAGAAGAAATTCAAATGTTTATGCTAATATGAATAATGGACTATTGTCACCAATGGAGTAAAAGAAAATTCAACCATTCTAAAGGAATAATTCAATAAATTTGATAGAAAACAGATACAGGGAAGCCCTACAACCTTCCAAGAGGCGTGCATAGCCATGAATTGCCATGTATACCAGCCACAATGATGGACAGCTGGAAGCTGCTTTTGAAAAAGAAATACCAACAAAAGAAGAAATGACAAAATGGAATATGCTTTTAGACAAATGCCAAGACAATACCATGTGAGAACCATGTGAAGCTGGAAATAATGGAGGGACAGGTGTCCTTATGGTGTAACCAAAAGTATTAATAATTGAGTCTGATATTATTGAATATGATGTAATCAATGATGTAATTGTATCCAATGCAGTATTATAAATAGAGGCCTCCGGGCTAGGATAAGGCAGAGATGACTAAAGCACTTAACTTGTGAGAAATGCAAAAAGAATTCTCTGCCCTTGAAAAATACTCTTACCAATCTTGTATCCATACTCATATTATCAATAAAATTCCAAGCGATTTACTAGAATATGATGAGTTTCTAAATTTCTGTCTTCTGAATCCTTTTCGTATAAGAAGATATATTATTAAGAAAACTCCCTACAATATGTCCATAAATATTTTCCATCAAAGTGTTAAACAGTGCAGGCATGAAGCCATGAGAGGCTAATTACCCGTAAAGGCAGAAGGTCGTTGAAGGGTGTGATAGCAGAATCCTGTAAGCCTGAAGTTTACTAACATCAGAAGGAAAATATAAAGGAACAAAGAACAGGAAGAGAGGTTAATATTCTTAATATATCTGTCTTTAGGATTATCAAGTTTAATTATCAAAGCAGTCCGTATCAAGATGAATATCACAGAATAATTGAACAATTATTTAGGTAAAAACAATTCACTAGACCTAACAATGAAATAAAAAAGTTATATCATATTTATATGCCATGTTTATTAGTAATTTTTCCTAAACTAAAAGAATTACTTGAATTAGAAATTACAAAATCAATTATTTACTTCTAGCTTGATATTGATAACACTGAAATAAATAATGAATTATATTTAGAACAAGTATTCAGTAGTGATGATGATTATGATCCTATATTAGACTGTGATAGTAATGGAAGAGATGAATATTTCTTTACCAATTTTTAATAATCATGAATAAAAGGAATTATATCATGAAAAAACCCAGATCTAAGAGAGGACCATATAAAGTTATGAAAAATGTTAAAAATAAGAAAGGAATTGAATATGGAAATGAGATAGATAAAATAGGATATCAAGAACAACTTTATACATCACAAGAAATATTAAAAAGTTTTAAAGAAAGTATGATAGAAAACTTTGCTAGAGGCATCGTTAGATCCATAGTAATACAAGATATTCAAAATATTATTGATGAATTAGAAAAAAGAAAGAAAAACATTTTAAAATATGATATACCATTTGAACCTAGTATAGATATCATAACTGTTATGGATATTATCAATTCTCAAACATTAATTGAATTTGAAAAACTATTTGAAACTTTATAAATTCAGATTTGTTTATATCTTTAAGTTTTGAAATCTATAGCTTTGCTTTAAAATGCTAGGATATACTATTGAAGGATTGAATAATCTTTTAAGAAAAATATTAGGAAAAATGAATGATATCGTATCTTGCTTAAAAATCATTGATTGATCATCTGAAGAATATTACATATTCTTAGAAAATTATGATCAACTTATGATAGATTATTCTAATATAGTAGATCATAAAATGATTTTGTATAATAAGATTCGAAATAATACGAGATAAAACTAATTTATCATAATGCCTAGACTAACTTTTGAAAGAGAAGTTGAAATAAAAATTGAAACTAGTAGAAAAAGATTAAATGAAATAAAAATTGAAATTATGCAACTAGTGGACAATGACAACATAAATTCAGGAGAAATAAAAAACCTTTGGACAAGCATAGAATCGTTAGAATCTCAAACTGAAAAGATAAGAAATAGATCAAACAGAGGACAAAATTTACAAAACTAATAACAATGGTAAAATAGTGTGAATACTATTTACTATTTTGTCCTTATTAGGCTATATGTACATCTATCTGTATAACTATCTATATGAATAGCATAACTCAAAGAATATTAACTGATTCTGAATACACTATATTTTTTTGATTTGCCGGTGCCCCGAATTTGGATAATTATAGAAAAATTATATTTTGACAACCCTATTCATTTCACAACCTTAACAACCTATATAAAAAGATCAAATTAACCTTAAAAACTTAAAAAGATTTACAAGTAATTAAAATAATCAAAATACCCTTAACTACATAAGAACTACTTATAGGTTATTAAATTTTATTTTACAATTATAAAAATATTATGCCTGTTTATTACCCTCACATACTTAATGAAAAAAAATGAAAGATTTAATTAAAAGTTTACATAATGAATATTTATTTAGAATTACACAAAAGACTAGAAGAGGTTTAAGTACAATTGCAATTGAAAAATATAGAGAAATTAAAAGATTAGTAGAACAACATAAAGAATATATTAGATTAAAAGAAAAAATTGAAATTAGGCGTGAACATATTAGATATATGAATGATTTTGAAGAAATATTTTGAAGAAGAATTAGAAGACGCTTATAATTTTGTAATATTATAATTTCGAAAAATTAAAATTTACGATCGTGTCTAGTGTGGTATCAGAACTAGCAATAACAATTAGAAATTTATTAAGAAAAATGTCTAAAATATTACCAGTAATTGAACCTAGAGAGTATATAATTATAAAACTAAATATTTACCTAATAATAATCATTGGCCTTTAATAACTGAAACATATGAAAAATTTATAACATTTATCCTATTAGGAGAAGGAAGATTTGGAGAATATAAACAATTAAATTGGACAAATTTATTTTTACTAAATAAATTAAGAATAAGCTTAGATAAAACAATAGAACAAAATTTAGAACAAGCTAAAAACTCAGAACAAGTTCAATAAATTATCAACAATTTACAATTAAAAATAAGACAAATGATAAAATGACTATAAAGATATTAATAAAAATATACCAACACAATTATTAGAAGTAAAACAAAGTGTAAATTAAAACAATTAATAACCTTAGAAAACAAAATTAAACAAATAACTGATAAAATAAATAAAATAGGAAATATTGTAGGAGTATATGAAAACTCAATAGAAAATATAGAACAAAAATCTACTGTAATAGAAAAAATAAACATGATTAGGACAATTAAGGAAGAAGATATAGGAAAAATGATTTCCACAAAAGATTAGATAATATTAAAAAATATTAAAATTTTGAATCAAAATATAACAAGAATTTACGGAGAAATGGAAAAAAGAAAAGCAAGAAGAATAATAATAAATGACAAAGAATTTAAAGCTATTAATAGATTAAGAATAAATATGATCATCGAAAAATAGAAAAAATTATGAAAAACCCTAAAGAGGATGGTGAAGAAGATTATATAGAAAAAATTTAAAATCTTAAAATAGAAGAAATTAATATCAACAAACAAGAACAAGCTTTAATACCAGTAGGACAAAATCCACAAAGATATATACAATAACCTGGAACAAATAAAGTCAAAGAAGAAAATACAAGTAGAACTAACAGAGAAAATAGACCCGACATTTATATGAATCAAAGACAAAACCAAAAATTTTAGAACAAACAATTTTATACCACAACAAAAATATTATACTAAACAAAGTTGACGCGATCCCAGTCGGGGAATCTCGTCGAAACGCGGAATAACGATAAATCTAAAACCCTAGGAAAGATCTAAATCAGATCTGACACGAAAAGTAACAAGTACACAAATAATTGAACAGAAATTAAAAGATAGATTGACGATAGGACCTTGACCCAAGATTCACGACGCAAGAAATTGACGATGCGGAATCGAGATCCAAGGTTTTCGAAACACCACAAGGACTTGTCAATTTCCTTGATAAGATTCTAATCGGACACGCCACAAATATTCTCGCGAATATTTGATAAGTACAACGCCACAAATATTTCCACAATATTTGATAGGTCGGATTTGTTCTTGAAGAACACAAAAGGGACTCCTCAACCTTTCAATTGGAGAAAACTCTCTCAACTATATTAATCTCAAAATCAATCTTAAACTGTTTTTACAATGAATTGAAAAGCGTATAAATAAGCAAAATAACCTAGCATCTAATTTACTCAAAATAGAATTCTAATTATGCTAAAATTCTAAAATAGGAAAATAACCTAAAATAATAAAAGGAAATAAATTAATTGAAACAACCGGAAAATCTGGAAAATCTTGAGTTACGGCCGTGAATATCTAGTTTACGGCCGTAACTAATATTCTGTCTCAAATTTCAGTTTGGTGTTACGGCCGTGATCAATAGGTTACGGCCGTGATCAATTTCAATTCCATTTTTACGGCCGTGAGGAATATCTTTACGGCCGTGAATCACTTTCTGCATAATTTCTTGATTATTTGCCTCGGCTTGATCCTTTCGCCTTCTCGGCTCGACTCCAACACGGAACTTGCTCCGTTTTGCACGTAGATCATTGTCATATTGTTGATGGCTCGACTTCGCCCCTCGATGCCTGGTCCGGATCACATCATACTCCCTCTTTTGAAAAGGATTCGACCTCGAATCCATTTTTGGTCGGCTTTTCAAATTCCTCCTGCTTTCCTGGGCTCGGTGATCATTTTTATGCCTCGTGCGATCCTTTAGACTTTTGGGCTGCTCATTTTTGCCAACAAGTTTCTTTCCTGTTTTAAGCTCATGGTTTGACTTCGGTACCTGTAAAACAGAATTTAAAGAACTGGGGAGGGGTTTGTTAGCGTGAGTAAGTGCAAATAGACTCATTTTTGTGGTAGACTCTGTTTTCTTTTGCTTTTTGCACTCAGTCTCTCCTTTTTCTGAGGTTTGAACCTCAACCCTCTTTTCTTTATTTTTCACTCCCTCTCCTTTTTCTGAGGTCGTGGCCTCAACTCTCTTTTCTTTAATTTCCACTCCCTCTCCTTTTTCTGAGGTCGTGGCCTCAACTCTCTTATTTTTCCCCTCAAACTCACTTTTTACTTTCAATTGATCTTTCAGGGCTTCAGTTGGAGATAGTGGCATTAGAGTAAACTTTTTTCCCCCTTTTACCAAGCTGTATCTATTCGTATACCCATCATGTAGCACAGCCCTTTCATGTTGCCAAGGTCTCCCCAACAGTATATGACTAATTTGCATTGGCACCACGTCACAAATTACCTCATCGGTATATCCACCAAGAGAAAAATTCACCAAGGCCTGTCTCTTCACCTTAACTTCCCCCGACTCAGTCAACCATTGTAATTTATACGGCGTTGGGTGTTTCGTTAAAGGTAAGCCTAATTTTTCCACCAACATTGTACTAACTACATTAGTACAACTTCCCCCGTCAATCACCAAGCTACAAACTTTTTCATTCACTAAGCATCTAGTGCGAAAAATATTATCCTTTTGCCCATCCATATTTTCCAAAACATTCGCCTTACGCTTAGCGCTAAGAACATGCATATCAGTAATTGACTCATCCACCACATCATTTTTAGCCCCTTTACTATCACACCTATCCTTCTTACGTGGACAATCAAGTGCAATGTGACCCCGTTCCAAACATTTAAAACACTTAACATTTTTATCCTTAAGAGGCTTGGAATCAGAATTATTTTTACCTTTAGTTGTCGGTTCCTCCCTCCTTTTGTGAACATGATCACTACTTTCCCGTTTTGATCGGTGTGACTTTGCTTCTTCCTTTCTCCTTAATGACCTGTCATCCACCCCATCTCCAAACCTAGCATGACATTCATGCCTTCTACTCCTCCTAGCCATAGAGTCCGCCCGCGATTGCTCCTTTTTCAATTGGGCAATCATCGCATCTTTTTTATCCATCCTAGCCATTAGATTCTTAAATTTTGCCTGCATCTCTGCCAATAATTCAAAACCCTGCTCCAATATCCTATCCCCTCTTTCGGGTCGTTTGTTGTCACCCATTGACGAATATCTCTCCCCGCGAGACATGGAAATTTAGAATATGAAAAAAATGAAATTTTCGATTTTTTTTCTTATAATCTGCCAAAGAATTGGACTACGAGTATGGCAGAAAAAACGGAACTGAATTTGGACGAAAAACGAAGAATAAAAACACTTTTGAATTTTTTGGGACTGACTCTTATGGATCAAACTGGAAAAATTTATGACTGACACGAAGAACACGAAAAAATCAAGAAACGCAAGAATCTGAAATAGATCCAAGCTCTGATACCAGATGACGCGATCCCAGTCGGGGAATCTCGTCGAAACGCGGAATAACGATAAATCTAAAACCCTAGGAAAGATCTAAATCAGTTCTGACACGAAAAATAACAAGTACACAAATAATTGAACAGAAATTAAAAGATAGATTGACGATAGGACCTTGACCCAAGATTCACGACGCAAGAAATTGACGATGCGGAATCGAGATCCAAGGTTTTCGAAACACCACAAGGACTTGTCAATTTCCTTGATAAGATTCTAATCGGACACGCCACAAATATTCTCGCGAATATTTGATAAGTACAACGCCACAAATATTTCCACAATATTTGATAGGTCGGATTTGTTCTTGAAGAACACAAAAGGGACTCCTCAACCTTTCAATTGGAGAAAACTCTCTCAACTATATTAATCTCAAAATCAATCTTAAACTGTTTTTACAATGAATTGAAAAGCGTATAAATAAGCAAAATAACCTAGCATCTAATTTACTCAAAATAGAATTCTAATTATGCTAAAATTCTAAAATAGGAAAATAACCTAAAATAATAAAAGGAAATAAATTAATTGAAACAACCGGAAAATCTGGAAAATCTTGAGTTACGGCCGTGAATATCTAGTTTACGGTCGTAACTAATATTCTGTCTCAAATTTCAGTTTGGTGTTACGGCCGTGATCAATAGGTTACGGCCGTGATCAATTTCAATTCCATTTTTACGGCCGTGAGGAATATCTTTACGGCCGTGAATCACTTTCTGCATAATTTCTTGATTATTTGCCTCGGCTTGATCCTTTCGCCTTCTCGGCTCGACTCCAACACGGAACTTGCTCCGTTTTGCACGTAGATCATTGTCATATTGTCGATGGCTCGACTTCGCCCCTCGATGCCTGGTCCGGATCACATCAAAAGTAAAAATTATCCAATGGATTATACACCATGGAGAAGTATGGAAACTCAAATTAGTTCAGAAGAAAGATAGTCAGACTTAGGATGTGTACAAGCTATAGATTATGTATTAGAATTATGGATGAAATATATTGCTATGATGGCCTATGCTAAATAATTAATAGGAAAATAATTTCAATTAATGTTAGAAAATATATTTATAGGAACCACGGCAAGGTGGTGAAGAAATTTACAGAAATTTATATAGCACAAGTTACATGAAATTATCAAGATGAAATAGGAACAATACTTAGAAGATATGAAGATGCATTAAAAAGAAAATATAAAACAGTAATAGACAGAGACACTAAAATTAGCTCAAAACTAAGAAATATATATTTATTAGAAAACTTATCAATATGTGACATGTGTTACTTTAAACAGTTTGCATGAGAAATTATAGAATATTATGAGAAACCATAATATAGTCAGGAAGAATATGGTATGTGATGAAGAATAAAGAGCAGAATTAAAACGCTGGAAAGTTCCGAACCTAAATTGTGGATGGACGGTGGAATCTTGACCCAAATTTTACGATGCGAGGATCGACGATGCAAAAGAAAGAACCAAGACTTTCGAATGCCACAAGGATTTGTCTAGTTTTCTTGATAAGTTTCTGATTTTTGAACATCACAAAGATTGTCAATCTTTGATAAGTTCGGGTTGAACACCACAAGATGATTAATCTTGATAAGTTCTAAGAAAATAAAAGGAATCCACCTTTTAAAAGAGTAAAAACTCAAAACTGTTTATTATTATCAAAGCTAGCTATTACATTGAATGAAATGGAATATAAATAAGTAAAATGGAATTAAACAAACCCTAGCCGCTATAGAGGCCCAAAATAAACCCTAAAACAAATAAAAATGGAAAATAGCCTAAAATTACGAAACCCTAATTCCCAACAGCGGCACGCGACCAGAAACTATGTTACAGCCGTAAGTGTTTTAATATACGGCCGTAAATGTCACACTGAATTATGTTACGATCGTAAGTATGATAGTTTACAGTCGTAAATGTTCAGTTGTATAATTTTCCTATCCTTTGAGTAGCTTGATCTGATTTGAATCTCGATTCGGAAAAAACATGGAACTTGCTAGTTTTTCCATGTAGAATGTTGTCGCATTTCCCGTGTCTTGATTTCTCCTTTGAGCTCCTATCTCGGATCACATCATCCCCCTTCTCTTGAAAGGAATTCGATCTCGAATCAACGTCTGGCTTGCTTTTCAAATGTGTCCTGCTTTTGGGGGCTTGATGTAGAATTTTTCCATCTGGATCAAATGAAAAATTCTTGCTTCCCTACAATGGGATCAACCAACAATACCATGTAAATTGGGTTAGGAGAATGAATCGAATCACAAGCTCCCTTGGGTAAAAGTAGTGTCACCCAAATTACCAAATGCAATTAACTTGAAAAAAAGAATTAAACAAAAAGGGTGGGGAATGTTAGTTTCAAACGGAATAAAATATGGATCATTGTACTCATGGCTCATTATCTTCAATTCATTTTTCCCCATAACGATGCCCTTCTCTTCGCCTTCCCCAATCTTTTCGGATTCTTGCTCAATCACCTTTTTTTCTTTTTTCTCATACCCAACCACCACTACTAATTCCACATTGTTATCAAAATATTCATGCAATTCCTCCCCACCACTCAAATGTGGATCTTCAACTTCAAAATTCAAAATTTGCACTTCTACCCCAAAAATCGGAGTTTCTTCAACTACTTCTAACTTCAATTCTAACTCACCCTCCTCCTTCTCAACATTCTTAACCCGAGGTTCAACTATACTATTTTTTTACTCTCCTTATGCCATTTAACCACATTCTCTCTTTTCTCCTCTTTCTTTTGCAATTTAGCCAAAAAAAATTTCTATTTGCCTCATGTTCATACCTCATCCTTTCCTCATAAATTTCTTTTTGAATCTTCAAAATCGCCTTCGGATCAATCTCTTCTCCCCTCTAAACCCCAATTTCATCCCTAGGTTTATGATCACGCCTATAATGCCATCATCACTATGGTTTGTTTGAGATCGCTCCTTTTTCAATTTGGCCCTTTTTTTATCTAGTTTATCCAATCTCATATTAACTTCATTCAAAAACCTCCACACACGATCTTTATCATTATCCCTTCTAGATTAAGATTTTTCTTGAAATTTGGACATTGTAGAATTTACGTGGAATGAAATGGAAAAGAATAATAAAACAAAGGATTAAGAAATTCAAGAAAGTGGTTCTTAAATTTTGGAGTGGCTCTTTTTTTGTGAAATTTTTGAAATAAATAAAAAAATTAAAAAAATGATTTTATTTTATTATTATTTTTTAATCCGAAATTCGACATTGAACATGGAAAAATAAACGTTACAGGATTTGGATAAGAATTGAATAAAATTAACATGTTTGAATTTTGTTGGATTTTTATATGGATAAAAAATTGGAAAAATTTACTGACACAAAGAGCATGAAGAAAACTCAAGAAAAGAAAGACTCAACAACAAGATATGAATAATTCGCATGTAGACTCAATGATAAATACATGAAATTAAGCTGGGATAGAATAAAAAACTTGAATTCAGAGTCCAGCACTAATACCAGATGATGAGGAACGAAGCGCGAAATTAAACTCCGGAAAGTTCCGAACCCATGTTTTGGATGGACGGTGGAATCTTGACCCAAACTTCACGATACGAGGATCGACGATGCGGAAGAAAAAACGAAGACTTTCGAAATGCCACAAGGATTTGGCCAATTTCCTTGATAAGTTTCTAATTTTTGAACGCCGCAAAGATTTTCAATCTTTGACAAGTTCGGGTTGAACGCCATAAGATGATTAATCTTGATAAGTTCTAAGAAAATAAAAGGAATCCACTTTTGAAAAGAGTAAAAACTCAACTGTTTATTCTCATCAAAGCTAGCTATTACATTGAATGAAATGGAATATAAATAAGCAAAACAAAATTAAACAAACCCTAGCCGCTATAGAAGCCCAAAATAAACCCTAAAACAAGTAAAAAGGGAAAAATAACCAAAATATACGAAACCCTAACTCCCAACAGCGGCGCGCGACCAGAAACTATGTTACGGCCGTATGTGTTTTAATATAAGGCCGTAAATGTCACACTAATTTATGTTACAGCCGTAAATATGATTGTTTACGACCGTAAGTGTTCGGCTGTATAATTTTGCTATCCTTTGAGTAGCTTGATCCGATTTGAGTCTCGATTCAGGTAAAACATGAAACTTGCTTGTTTTTCCATGTTGAATATTGTCACATCACCCGTGTCTTGATTTTTCCTTTGAGTTCCTATCCTGGATCACATCAGTATGAAGCTTATGAATCAAATATTCTTTAAAATACCAAGCCTATGTGATTTTGAACTGTTTAAAGAATGGGAAAAATTAGAAATATCATTAATTAATAATAGTTTAGGAGCAAGAATACAATTTATAGAAATAAAACCAAAAAAAAAAAATGTATGGAAGCAAATAATATGTTAAAATTTTACAAAGCAAGTAAAAAATCATTATGTTGTGAAAAGCTACAATATAAACCAACCCAATGGGGATGCTATCTACAAAGAAAATATAAGAAAAATAAATATTACAGAAAAGATAAATTTAGATATAAATTCAAGAAAATTGATAAACATAAAAACCATGTAATATAACATTTAAAAGGTATATAAAACCAAACAATATATATCTAAGACAAAAAAATAAAAAATAAAAAAATAGAACATATTCTAAAAATCCAAAATATGTAAATGTTATTTATGTGTAGAAGTAGGACATATATCTCTAAAATGTCCCAAAAAAGATAAAAAGAAAACCATGATGTATATATATTTAGTACAAAAAGAAAATTACCACATAATACCTATAGAGTAAGAAGAAGAATGAGAAGAAATTCCTGAAGACAAAGAAATTTATTAATTAGAAGAACATTATGGAATTAGAATCTTCAAAAAGTGAAGAAAGTGAATCTAGTGAAGAAGAATATTCATATATAAATATGATTAGAGAAATAAGTGAAGATGGAATATCAAAAGAAAATGAATACAAATTAGAAGAAAATGAAGAACAACTAAATGAAAGATTAATATTTAATCTATAAATGTATGAAAAGATCTTAAAATCAAAATTGGACGTAGAACCAAAAGAAATATTCAATTTACCAGTTTGACTGAAAAATAAGGAAATAACATATGTAGCCTATAGTCACCCTATAGATATAAGAGATACTGCGGGAAATACATTAATACCCATTATAAATGAAGAAATTATAAGATAAGAAATAAATCTATTAAATCTTGAATTAAAAGGTAGTATATATATATATATATATAGGAGCTATACAAATATTGCTAAAGCATATTTTAGAGAAAGAATTGATACACCTATAGAGTTCTATATTATGGATGATAGAATTGTAAGTTCAGTACAAAATGTTTTAATAGGAATTGAAATGGGAAATTTAATATACTAGAAAGTAAAACTTACAATAAGACCAAATTTTAGTATAAGTATGAGAGAACAAAATCAATATAAAGCCTTAACATTATACTACAATTAAGAGGAATAAATATGGAACCAGGAAGTAAAACTATAAGTTTAACTATTAGAATAATATAGGCCTTTAGCAAACATGAAGTAAAAATTAAAAATGCTAGAAAAATGCACATAATAAAACCCATCTCTTAGAATACAAACCAACCAAAGAAAATCTAAGAATAACTATACCAAAAGATATAAAAATAGATTTTAACCAAGCTAGACAATTAGTAAATATGGATAAACCACAAATAGAATTTGGAAGAAGATCAATTAGTCTAAGAAGAATTAATAGTACACCAGTACAGAAATAGGAATATGGGTCGGTTGGAAAACGGAATACGCGTCGGTTGTAGCGGCGACGCATATGACGCAGACGCGTAAAGTCTCAACTTTAGGCGTCGGTTGTAAACCGACGTCCAAAACTGCTGATGCAGACGCGTAAAGTCTCGACTACAACCGACGTCCAAAGTCAGTTTTGGACGTCGGTTCTAATTTAGAACCGACGCCTAAAGTAAAAAAAAAATAATAATAATAACTTTGAGCGTCGGTTTTAATCCAACTTTGGGCGTCGGTTTTAATATAAAATCGACGCCCAAAGTTATTATTTTTTTTTATTTTTTATTTTACTTTAGGCGTCAGTTCTAAATTAGAACTGACGCCCAACCTTTTTTTTCCCCCCATTATATGACCTGCAGTGTCCTGGACGTGGCCTGCAAGGACCCATGCCACTGCAGGTCGTGGCCTGCAGTGACCTGCAATGACCCATGCCACTGCATGTCTTGACCTGCAGTGGCCTGCAATGACCCAGGCCACTGCACGTCGTGGCCTGCAGTCACCTGGACGTGACTTGCAATGACCCAGGCCACTGCAGGTCGTGGCTTGCAATGACCAAGATGTGGTCTGCGATAACCTGAACATGCGCATAACCAAATATATATATATATATAATCGACATATACATAATAAAATTAAATTAACAACAATTATACTTACAAAATTGTTAATTTAAGATACAAATTAAATATATATATGTAAATGCAAGTTTGATTACGCTTCGATTTACACAAACCTATGAACGAAGTATTTTTCCCATAAGTTTTGAATCTCGATTACTTCCTCCGTTGAATAATATTATTTAAATGCCTACAAACAATCAAAATGAATTATTAGTTATTTTTTCATAAAATATAAAGTCATTATTAAAATTCTCATTTTCAATGACTTATACCTTTTCTAACGAAGTAAGTTGAAAGTGTTCTGTGACTATCTCATACATATTTCTCATAACGTAGTAGCCACACTCAGACCCTCCAGGTTGTTGAGGACACTGAAATATTCACATTTAAAAATAACAATATTAGTAATCAAACTAAATAAAATATAGAAATAATTCAAAGATTTTTAATAAAGTTTAAATCTGTGTTTTCATACTTTTACGTTTTTTCACGTTGTATTGGATTTTGTCCTCATGCCTCCAATTGTCCAATACGTTTTGAAAGCCCTAAAATTTCAATAAATTATATACTTGCGCTTCATACATAACCAAGGAGGAAGATTGTAAATAGTCAAAAGAACCGGCCAAGTGCTATGTTGACTACTCATATTACCGTGTGGGTTCATCCCATCTGTACACCCAGCCTAAGATTTCTATCTTCGCCCCCAAACTCGAGAAACAACCTGTTAATATTCCTCCATTGAGAAGAATCAGCACGTGTCTTAGTTTTCCATCTTCTTTTCTCCTGTCAGCATGCCACCGCAAGTTCTTTGCATCCTTTGCATTGGCAAACAAACGTTTAAATCTTGGTATTACAGGTAAATACCATAACACCTTTTCCTGAGGGCTTTTCTTATCACCACAATTATCATTCACGTTCTTTCGTTTATATCGTGATGCCCCACACTTTGGACATAGACGCAAGTCCTTGTAATCATTTCGATATAGTATACAATCATTTGGACATGCATGTATCATCTGAATATCCACACCCATCGGGCACAACAATTTATTTGCCTCGTAAATTGAACTAGGAAGTTCGTTATCTTCCGGAAGCATCTCTCGTAACAGTCCCAATAATGCCGTGAAACTCTTATCACTCCACCTATTGCTTGCTTTCAAGTTATACAATTTTAGTACAGCAGACAATTTAGTGAATTTATTACAACCAGAAAACAAAGGCTGCTCAGAATCGTTGAACAAGTTATCTAATACATGAGGCTTTTCAATGTATTCCCCTTGTATATCACGCATCATTTCGTCTATCATATCATTCTCGTCATTTTCCAAATCATTCTCACAAATATTGCTTGAATTATTTTGCTGCTGATCACCAACATCGTCACCAGTGCTCGTCCTGGGAAGCATACTCTCACCATGCCATATCCATCGTGTATAACCTTCCTTAAACCCACGACGAATCAAATGACTCTTCACTTGATCAAAACTACGAAACTTTTTCAAATTCTTACAATCGTAACAAGGACACAAAATCATTGTTTCACTTTTCTTTCTCTTGTTTTCATCCGCACATTTCATAAACTCTTCAACACCTTTTACATATTCATGTCTATTACGTATGCCATACATCCAACCCTGATCCATATCAATGACCTATATGTGAAGATATAATTAAATTTTTTTATTAGTTTTGAGTAAATATTGTTCATGATACATCCTTAAACCAACTATATATTAATATTTGAAATCAAATACGATACTTTTTTAGGTTGGAAACTTCGTAATTTTATTACAATGATTATGTTTTATGTAATTGTTTATTTAGTATGGTCAATTCTGTAATAGTAAAAATCACTTTAAACTATAATTTTCATTTTTTATTTACAAAATTTTACAAAAATTTCGACAGAACCTCCCTATAAATTTGACTTAGCTAACCTGTAGGAAGAATCAAAATGCCACAATAAACCAAAATGCTCAACCTCGACATATTCAAAAATCAAATACAACGCCAATCAAACTTCAACATCATCAACTACTCCAAGTTTAATCCGAAATTCATTCTCAATTCCTAAAAAGTCAAGCTAAGATTTCATAACTTAATATCTCATAATTTCAAATCCAATAATTAAAATATTAAAATGTATCTATCTACTAACTTAAAATCAAGAATATAAATTTAACACCCAAATTTATATATATTAAAATTTAATTAACACATTTGCACATATTAACATGTAATTAACATGTTTATATAATAACAAATATATATACATACTACATATATATATATATATATATATATATATATATATATATATATACTGTAACACCCCAAGTTCAAAAAATTTAAAATCTAGGCGTGTTAACTTTCATTCACATTATATGCGGAAATAAATCGTTTAAACATTAAAATGCGAAAACAAATCATTTAAAAACTTCAACCTTTTCATTTTCTATTCTAAAATTTTATAAAAATTTCGGCAGAGTCTCCTCTATAACTTGGACATAACCAACCTGTAGAGGGACATCATACCTATAATACATATGAAATTCTCAACCCATTCAAATCCAACATTCAACATCCAACCACAATTCCAAAATTCAACTTCAACATCAATTCCCCAAACTCCTCAACCAAAATAACTTGAAGTATAGATTTATAAACTCATGAAACATGATAAAAACTAATCACAGGGAAATACCATAACTTATTTTAACTAAGAACCGACAAACTAATTCAAAATGATTTATCAATTTAAAAGAATAACCAATAAAAACTTAAATTAAATTTTAAATAATTCAAGTCGGATACTGTCTGAGCCTTCCGTCACGTGCTCTCCTCTAATCATCTAACTTTCATCACCTGAAATATGGGGGAGGGATTGGGGTGAGCTAAAACTCAGTAAGTAAACTTTTTGCATGAATGCATGCTTATGACATGAATGCTTTAAAAATTCCATATATGTATCCCCATTTACTTTACTTTCCAGAACATTCAAACTTTTCAAACTTTCATTTAACATTTCAAAACTTTCACTTCATTTCTATCGTGAGCTCACTTGGTGTATCTTCTAGTCAATCAGATAACAGTGGACAATTCTTATTTGGAACTAGATTAACTTTCACATTTCCACCGCAAAGCGGCTCATTCACTTCATTCTATCGTAAAGCGATTTAATAGTCCACCGTAAAACGGTTGAACATTCCGTCGCAAAGCGACTTAATTCTGGTACACCGGTCCCCCGCGCCCCATTTCCCACTCGTATCTTTCATGAACTAGAAGTACACCCATTCTTTCTTAAAAACTTGGGATACATAACTTTTGAACAAACTTGCACATTGACACATTTCTTTCATTTAAAAACATTTGACTTTCAAATTCCGATGCCAATGCATGCTTGATGATGCAATGACATGATAATGTGCATGCTTGAACATTCTTCATAATAACATATACTTTCATAAAGTAAATGAAATTCATCAAAGCAAGTAAGTTGCAAGGCAGTCATTTACACATTTCACATTTACATTTACATTCAACTTCTATAAAAATAGGGAGAAGTTTACTTACTTGACATCCTTAGTATTTACCGTTATCTGGATTTGCAAGTGGAGGAGCCTCGGCTGCCCGTGTCGTCAAAGTATCAAAATCCTAGTTGTATCCATTCATTAATAAAATATGCTTTTAGTCCACAAACACATTCAAGACTCCTAAACGAGTTTAAGAATTCTACGTGGCTCACAATTTAACCCAAATGCGTACTTAAGCCATGTCTAACACATATACTGTCATACACGAAATGAGAGGTCAATTTCGGTGGACACTTAGGACACTTTGTTATCTATTTACTCAAAATTCACCAAAAATGTAGAATCTGAAAATTACTATTTAGATTCAAGAATTTAACTAATTCCAATTGAACTAACCCTATAATGAACTACCTAAAAATTATAATTCAATTTAAACAAAAAATTAACCAAAACAAAAACATTCCATAAATTCAAAAAATCTGAAATTTTCAAATTAACCCAACGTTGAACTAATAGGAAATCAGTTTAGTTGCTCAATTAAAAGAAAAAATTCAAAATTTGATAATTTCATATCAGAACTCCAACGTAGGCTTAAAAATCAATCAAAATATCCTACTATCTCGAAGTTCCATAACTGATTATACACAGGTACAATTATATTCACACACATATTTCCCAAATCTCTAATAAAAATTTAATTTAGAAATATAACAAGAATCAAAGTCCGATAGTTAGTAAACCTCTTTTTATGATTCCCAAATTTGAGGTTACAAAAAAAAATTTCCAACTTGAGGTAACTAAAAATTCAACTAAATTATCAAATTCATAATTCTCGAAATCAGAAAATTACAAAAATATACACACAGTTCATATACTCACGGTTCATATATTCGCATATCTTAGCATTACTAAACCCCAATTGATGGTATAATTCGAAATTAAGTAAACTTAAATCTGAAAATGGTGATGAACTTAAGCACATCCATGAACACGCATATATATATATATACATCTATACATACATGTATGAACATTAATCAAAACTCAAAATTAACCTTTAAAATTCGAATCTACATAATTTGAAATCTGAAAATTTGAAAATCTTAACATATATACATACACTCAACTCATATATACATCAACAAATACATAAAATTCCATATATACATACACCAATTACGTGTGTGTGTCCGTTCGTGTGCAGTGTGCGTGACTGCGTCGGTGTGTGTGTGGTGCGTCGGTGAAGAGAAAGGGGAAAAAGGAGCCTTACCGCCGGTGGGGTGGCGGTCGAGGGCTGCGCGAGGGAGAGACCGAGAGGCGAGAGGTGAGAGTAAGGGAGGTGAGGCTGCGATGTGAAGAGAGAGCCGAGAGAGAGAGAGAGAGAGAGAGAGAGAGAGAGAGAGAGAGAGAGAGAGAGAGAGAGAGACCGTGATCGAGATGTTAAAGGTAGGGTTAGGTATAAACTTTTGGAATTTGCAAACCAGTCCCTCAAATCTCTTCTTTGGTTTAAGTAAGTCTATAAGTTCTATTTACCTTCGATTGACACTAAACTTCCCCCCCCCCCCCAAGTCTCAAATTGGCATAATAAAATAAAAAATATCATGCTTAGGCAATAAAACAATTAGTCACATAGAATTGCACGTAAATAATTAAAATAACCAATTTATAAACTTTCAAATTGGTACATTGATCGAGACGGTGTCCAAGTCCTTCCACTGCAAAATAATTCCAATTATAGACATTAAAGATCATAAATTTATAATTTATAATAACATTCACAACAATATTACTTGAAATTTAAAATTGCACGTAAAAATGAAAAGCGGTCTTACATATACACACACACACACAAATATATATATACACAATCATAGATATACACGCACACACATGTATATACACACAAATATATATACACAAATATATAATTCTATAGACACATATATACACACATACATATACATACATATATACAAAAATGAGAATCGGGTCTTACAATGTAGGAGATGGCGGCGGTAGAGGAGTGCTTGGCGGTGGAGGTGGCAGTGGGGGGTGGAGGTCCGGCTTCGTGGCGGTGGTGGAGAGTGGAAGAAAATCCCAAAAATGAAAGAGAGAAGAGAATCGTGAGATTGAAAGAGAGAGAGAGAGAGAGAGAGAGAGAGAGAGAGAGAGAGAGGCATGAGAGTAGTGAAAGAGAGAGAGGCGCGCGAGAGTGAATCTATACGAAATTATCCCGTATATTTTTTTTTTTAAGAAGAGGCGTCGGTTTCTATTTGCACGTATGTTTAAAATAGAAACCGATGCGTTTTCCTAAAATATAATTACGAAAATTCCACCATCCTTTTTTACACGTCAATTTTTTGAAAAAACGACTTGTTTTCCCCTTTTTTATGCTTTTTTGTACTAGTGGTACCATATTACCTGAAATAGAAAATAGAAATGATTCAGAAAAATAAATAATGACAAAAATACACAGAAAAATACTTAGAATGAACCTATCTAAAAGAAATGATACAAAACAATTTGAAGTTATGATAGAAACTAAAATAAATGGAGATTGGCGAGAGCAAAGAGTATTAATATATACTGGAGCAACTAAATCCCATTTAAAAGAAAATATAATAGGAGATTTTGAACTTAAAGTAACAAATAATCTAATCTAAATACAAGATTATTTTTAAAATATTCATCCCATGTATATGTAGAATTACCAATAAGAATAAATAAAAGAAATAAAAGAATCATAAATATGAATGTAGAATATACAAGAAAGGTAAATACATAATTGTTATTAGGAACAGATTTCTTTGACCAAGCAAAATAATATTATATTAAAGATGATAAAATATTATTAACAATACAAAATGAGAATTTAGTAATCCCAATGTTATTATGAATAAAATATAAAGAGGAAGAGAACATATTTATAAATTAACTAAAATGAATTACAATTGATATCATAGTAGAAATTATCATGTCTTGTTTGATTACGGAGCATCATCTTGTATTTAAAGAAAATGTATTACTCCCCAGAAATATGGAATAGTAAAAGGGATAATGAAGAAAGAGTTACACTATCAGGATTTGATGGAAGTACAAATCTAATAACTAAAATAGGAAAAATATTAAAATACAAATAGGAAAATATGAATTACAAATACATTATGTATATCAATTTAATGATATGCTAGGGGATATATTGTGACACCTCGAAAATTTTAAGTTTCGAGTGCCAATAAAATCATATCTTAAGGACAAAAACAAATTTAATAGATAATTATAATTTAATCAATATGTAAACAATACGAGTCAAATACATCAAGCACGACAAAATAAAATTAGTAACACGATGTTCATTAAAGAAAACTTGTTTATTCAATTTCATAAAAATAAAATTGGTATCTCCTTTCATATTCCACCTTGCTAGCCATCTCACATTCGATCACCACGAATCATCAATTTTCTGTAAGGGGGAAACATAGGGAAGGGATGAGACAAAAATCTCAATAAATATGTTGGCTAACTTCTCATATTACGTGCATCAATTAAAAGAATCATAACATACTTATCTTATAATGGAGTGTGTAGCACTACTATCTCTAACCCCGTTTCATAACATATTAGAGTCCTTAATTCTACTCTCTTAGCATAACATATTGGGGTCCTTACATGATTTCATAAAACTTGCAATCTTTGAATTAATACAAATAATAAGAGAAATTCATTGTTCACTTGAGAAGCATACTTACCGTAAGATGATGTGAAAGAAGGGAATCAAATTCTCGAAAACGTGTGCAAGTGACGTGTGGGGGTTCATGGTCCATGGAATGAGTTATAATTATATGGAAGAATTACACCATGTAGGACTTGGAAAATGGGATGAAATTTGGCATTAATCATGTTAGTCATTCCATAATTCAATTCCTTCTTGATTAAGGTGAAATTGATTAGAGGGAATGATGGTCCTAATTGGAAGAATCCTATACGTTATGCCCTATATTTACTCACACTACATTGAAATAAGAGGTGATTGTGGAATCCATAACAAATTTGTAAATTGATATGCCCACCATGCTTTGTTTGACTATTTTCCAAAATTTTTAAAAAATCATGACTCTCCTTTCTTTAAAAAAAAAAAAAAAATGATTTTTCGGTACTGTAGCATGTCCAAAATCCAGAACTTAAAAAATTTACAATTTGGTCCCTGAATTATAGTAATTATTGCACTTATGTCCTTAAAGATTTAATCTCTTACAATAATGTCCTAACTAGTGAACAAAGTGTCATAATCTACCACCTTTAAATGAATTTCGTCCTCGAAATTTATCTTGAAATACGTCAAAGAGTTGAGGATACTTGGCTCGCATCACTACTTCCCATTCCCACGTGTGCTCTTCAATTGAGTTATTTCGCCACTATACTTTTACTAGTGGAATCGCTTTATTTCGAAGGGCTTGAAATTTCTGATTAACGATCCTTATTGATACTTCTTCATAGCTTAAACCCCGCTGTAACTCAATAGACTAGTGATTTATCACATGGCTCGGATCAGGGACGTGTTTTCTGAGCATGGATATGAGGAAGATGTCATGCATTGCTAAAAGTTTTGGGGGTAAGGCCAGTTGATATGAAACATTTCCAACATGTTGCAAGATCTCGAATTGGCCAATATACCTCGGTCATAGCTTACCCTTCTTTCCAAAGCGTAAGACCCCTTTCATTGGTGCAACCTTGAGGAAAACTTTATGAACTCCAAGTCCTTTCTTCCCCGATCCGCATAACTCTTCTTCCTGTCCTGGGCAATTTTCATACTGGCACGAATCTTTTCAATGGCTTGTACCCTTTTTTCTATAATCTCATGACCCAATATCTAGCGTTCGCCGACTTCATCCCAGTTACTGTCGATCTACACTTTCTCCCGTATAACGCTTCATATGGTGCCATGCCAATGGAAGCGTCATAACTATTATTATAAGTGAACTCAATCAATGGTAAATGTTTCTCCCATTGTCCTCCAAACTCGAGAACACATATTCGGGGCAAATCCTCTAATGTTTGAATAGTTCGTTCGGATTGCTTGTTTGTCTAAGGGTGGAATGTTGTGCTAAATTTCAGCTTAGTACCTAATGCTCGGTATTAACTCTTCCAAAAGTTCGATGTGAACCTTGGATCTCTATGTGACACAATTGACACTGGAACTCAGTGAAATCTTACCACTTCATTTACATATAGTTGTGTAAACTAATCCATTGTAAAAGTCATCCAAACTGGCAAAAAGTGGGCTGATTTGGTAGTCTATCCACAATGACCCAAATAGCATCATGACCTTTTGTTGACTTTGGGAACCTAACAAAAAAGTCCATTGTCACATGTTCCCATTTCCATTCTGGGACTTCTAAAGGTTTGAGTAGTCCTGTTGGTCTCTGCTGTTAAGCTTTTACTTGTTGGCATACTAGGCACTTCTCAACATATTCAACAATATCCTTCTTCACATTTCTCCACTAAAAACACTATTTTAAGGTCTCGGTACATCTTTGTGCCTCTCGGATGCACTGAATAGGAAGAGGACTCAGCTTCTTCTCGAATCTCCTTTTTCAATTCTCCAAAGTCTGGTATGCACAATGGTCCCTGGTAGTACAATGCTTTATCCTTGTCCATGGTGAGATCTTTCCGCTTTTCCGTATAGATTTCAATTTTGATAAATTCAAATGACTGGTCCACCTTTTGATGATTCTTGATCATATCACAGAGTGTTACCCGGATAGAAATTACTGCCATCCGAGTAATAGTGTTTGGTGATGTTCTAACCACTTCGAGGCTTAATTTCTTGACCGACTTCCATAAATATTTCTGCATGGTCAAATTTTCCAATTAGCTTGTAACTTTCCAATTTAAAGCGTCTGCTAAAACATTTTCCTTCCCTAGGTGATAGTGTATTTTGCAATCATAATCCTTTACCAACTCGAGCCATATTCTTTGCCTCATATTTAACTCTTTCTGAGTTAAGATGTACTCGAGGCTCTTCTGATCGGTATAAATGTCACACTTACCTCCGTAAAGGTAGTGTCTCCTTATTTTTAAGGCACGAATTACCCCAGCTAGTTCCAAATCATATATGGGATGGTTTTTCTTATGGGGTTTCAATTTTCGTGAGGCATAAGCGACTATTTTGCCTCATTGAATCAAAACGCAACCCAAGCCTTGTTTTGATGCATCACTATAAATCACGAATCCTTCTGTACCTTCATATATAGTTAAGCCTGGAGCATTTACTAGTTTTTGCTTCAAGACTTCAAAACTTTGTTCACATTTTTCTGTCCAATTAAACTTTCACCCATACATGTTAACTGTGTCAGCAGCCCTGCTATCTTTGAGAATCCTTCAATAAGCCTACTATAATATCCTGCTAAACCTAAGAAGTTGCGAACTTCTCCTAGGTTGGTTGGCTTTGACTAGTTTGACACCACCTCAACTTTGCTTGGATCCACTTCTATCCCTCGGGTTTTGACAACATGTCCCAGAAATACTATTCGTTCCAACCAAAACTCACATTTCTTAAACTTAGCATAAAGCTTCTCCTTCTTCAAATGTCCTAGTACAATCCTTAGATGTTCCTTGTATTCCTCAATACTCCTTGAGTAGATTTAGATATCATTGATGAAAACGGTGACGAATCGATCAAGGAACTCATGGAAAACACGTTTCATCAAACCCATAAAGAATCCAGGAGCATTAATTAGGCCAAAAGGCATAACTAAGAACATGTAATCGCCATATCGAGTTCTAAATGCTGTCATTGAGATGTCGTTGGCTTTGAATTTCAATTGATGGTAACCAAATCTCAAGTCAATCTTGGAAAATATTACTGTACCTCGGAGTTGGTCAAATAAGTCCTCAATTCTGGAAGAGGACTACTTGTTCTAGATTGTGATTCTATTTAATTCTCTATAGTCAATGCACATCTTCATTGAACTGTCCTTCTAAACGAATAGCACAGGTGCACCCCAGGCGATACGTTAGGTTGTATGAATCCTCTACCCAGGAGTTCCTATAGTTGTGTCTTAAATTACAGTTCCTTGGGTTCCATTCTATAAGGGGCTTTAGAAATAGGTGCAGACCCGAGAACTAGGTCTATGGAAAACTCTACTTCCTATTCTGGAGGCACCCCATACAACTCATCTGGGAAGACGTCCGCAAAGTCTCTAACTACGTTAACGTCATTGACCATCAAACCCTTTTTCTCTTGGCTATTACTGACATCAGAATCCTTGTACTATCATTCGACTACAGGATTCGTTGAGCCTTCAAGGAAGAAATAATGCAAGGTAGCGATCTCGTTTTCATCACTAGTAGTCGAAGTTCCTTCTCTCCTAGCTTCTAGAAGATTACTTCTTTCTCAAAACAACAAATCAAGGCATGATTCTTCGATAGCCAGTCCATTCCTAGAATTACGTCAAACTCATGCATGTCCAATACATGCAATTCCATTACCAAGTGCCTACCATCAATCTCTATTCTTACTGTTTTAACTCTATGAATAGTGTTTAACACGTCTCCAGATAGAATGCATACCTCTAAAGGGAGTGATTCATGTTCGAATTTCATGCCTAGTCTACACACATTCTTAGATGATATGAATGAATGTATGGTACCAAAGTCTATTAATACATAAGCAGGAAATCAAACGACTAGGATGTTACCTGCTAAGACATTCTAATCGTCTTCCTCTCATTTCCTATCAAAGCATAGATTCTTGTCTGCCCTTTGAATGCATTTCCTTGTCTCTGCTGATTGTTGTCATGTTTTTGCTGTTGCTTTCCTTGTTGTTGCTTCTTTAGGCAGTTTCCGAAGATGTGTCATGTTCGCCACATAGGAAACAAGCATTCATTCCCGCGAGGCACTGGCCTAGGTGATGTTTCTGACATTTGTTACAAAGGGGAAAGTCCTTTTTGACTGGGCACCTTTATTCTTCTTTGTAAAGTGTTGCTTTTCTTTCATTTTTTGTCCTCCCACTTACGTTTCTTAGAAGGCCCGAACTGTTCTAGTTTATAATTACTGTTGGAATTTTCTTTGAAATTGGCTAGTTGGGCCTTAGCTAGCACACTGCATGGTATGTAGGAAATTCAAAAGTCACCACAGCCTGTTTGGTATCATCTCGTAAACCTTGTTCAAAGCGCCTTGCTCGTTTGAACTCGATGTCAGCCAATTTAGGAGCACAACGGGAAAATTCATAAAACTTTCTTTCGTAATCAGTTAGGGTCATTGTACCCTTTCTTAACATCAAGAATTCTGTCTCTTTTTGGCTTCAGATGCTTGGTGGATAGTACTTTTGAAAGAATAGTTCCTGGAACTTATCCCATGTCCATACGGTCACGAGCTCTGGACCTAGCGGTTGAGTCCCACCAGTGTCTAGCTCCTTTTTGTAGCATGAACACTGCACAAGTATCCTTCCTCGGATCTAGACATTCGATGAGGTCAAATATCCTTTCGATGTTGGCTGCCCAATCTTCAGCTGCCAACGGCCTCAAATGTTGGCGATTGAAGTATCCTGACCGTTCCAAAACTACAGTAGCAGTGCTACTTCGATCCTCCGCTGGTGTTGGTAGCGGTGGTGGTGATGGTGCTGCTTGAGTGAAGTTGCACATTATTTCCATAAACTATTAAGCAAAATGCATATCTGTAGCATTGCCTCTGGTGTTGTTTCTATTGTCAGTATTTTTGCCTCATGTGTCCATAGCCTAAGATAAATGATAATAACTTCTATTTAGGTTTAAGATAAATTGAATAAGAGGATTATTATGAAATAACATGTTTTTTCATAATCATTCATGAGTTTACATAAGGAAGGGGATTTCCAAGCATATTAGGCGTCCAAACATACTAAAACATACTAGGGTTCATAAATTAAAGGACATAGATTTAAACATAAGGAAAACTAGCTGTCAACCAATAGTTCCTGTCAGCACCTTCTTGTTGATTTCCCTCGAGGTTTGGCCTTGGGTTAATTGTTGAATATGACATAGGGATGTACTCCTCACTTGGTTTGTCTTCAACATATTGTCCCTCATAGTTAACTTCAGGTATTGTTAGGACATTGCTTGGATTTTGTGTGTAGCCTGGCGCCCTATTGGTGTCCTAAAGTCTTCTCGATTTACCCTCCACCTTTCCCTCATGCATCGTAGTAACACATCTAGGGAGGTTTAGTAGTCGAATGTCTCTTCAATTCTTTTGATGAATTGCCTCCAATAAGGTGTGAGAGTTCAATCATGGTGATACACAATTTCGTCTCTACGAAATTGATATCCATTTTCCCTTGCCTCTCGGTAAATCTTTTCCATGACATCCAAGTGTTGTGGAAAACCATGGTTAATGTTTCTCTTATAATTTCTATGCAACTAAGTAAAGTGATTGCACCTCTCAGATCCCCTAGTTTGACCTTGTCCACTCATCATCTATAAGAAAAGGAAAAGAACATATTATTTTTCCTTCATAAATGATTCCATTTTATTTATTACTATATTATTTTTTTTGAAGGGAAGATTAATAATTGGAAGAAAAAGATTGAAGATGAGGTACTAAGAACTACCCACAGTTTTTCCCTTGTTTCACACAAAGGTGGGGTAAATTATTGTATCAGGAGTTGGGACTTAGAGAGGGAGTATAAATAACCATGCACATTTTTTCTCTTGCTTACACAAAGGTAGTGATAAAGGGATTAGTTATTGTACCAAGAGTTGAAACTTAAAGAGGGCGTTACTAAGATAGAGTATTAATAATTATCCACACTTTTTCCCTTGTTTTAATGCAAGGGTAGTGATAATAAAGGGAAAAATTATTGTACTTGTAATTCAATTTATTGGAGATTATCAGTTTCTATTACTTAAATTGATATTACAAAGGGAGTCCCCAATTAATATCAGTTGTAATATAATCGTGCCCAAAAATAAGCGTACTAATATTATAGCATGTAATTTCATAATGTCTAATTTTCTAAGCATGTATTTCTATAGTCATGACGAACATTTTTCACATTATCATGGTTTCTATATTAACATGGAAGTTAATAACATGTTCGGGAAGAAAATGCATTTTATAGCAAAAGAAGGAAAAATGTAAAGGTAGCAATTGATATAGTCATCTAACAAAGCTAGTTCCTTCAAAATATCAATGCATATATTATACATGGGTTCACTACATAAAAATATTATATTTTCGCTAATTTTCCGAAAATGGTTTTATTCCTCGTTATGCGTTAATAACAATGAGACATTGTCAAAACGGTTGATAATGCATTTTACATAATAAGCAAGATTTCATTTCAAATAATAACCATGACTATTTTAATTATAAAAACATACCTGATTTGAGGAGTCAAGATGTGGAGAGTGGCATAGCAGAGTGGAACTTAAAATATTTAATTACTAACGTAATTGTTTGTAAATTTTTTATAGATTATATTCTACTTTATTTATGCCTAACTTATTTATTTATTTCTTTTTTTTTTCAAATGTATAAGGTTGGACCCAAATTACTTACTACCAAATCATAAATTTGTTCACTTTATGGCCCAAATATTTGAAAGTCTATTTATTCTATTATCTTATGAGAGATACTTGACCTAATTATTATTATTTTCAAAACAAGTGAACAGTGACAGTCACTATTCAATGAACAGTGAACGTGTCAGTGAACATTGAACGCGCAAACATTGCATACCTTTTTTAAAAATTAAATTTAACGTGTGATGAATACGGAAAAAAGTTATTTTGACTGCAAATAAATCTATTGCAAATTAATTTCTTGTAAAAAAATATTTAGAAATAATTTCAAAGTCTATAAAAAAGCATGCCTTCCCTTTGATACCAATTGTGACGCCCCAAAATTTTCTAATATTTGAGTGCCAATAAAATCTTATCCTAAAGACAAAAACGCATTTAATAGAAAATTATAATTTAAGCAATATGTAAACAATACGAGTCAAATACATCAAACATGATAAAATAAAATGTGGCACGATGTTTATAAAAGAAAACTTTTTTATTCAATTTCATAAAAATGAACTTGGTATATCCTTTCATAATTCACCTTACTAGCCATCTCACGTTCGATTATCACGAATCATCAATTTCCTGTAAGGGGGAAACATAGGGAAGGGGTAAGATAAAAATATCAATAAATATGTTGGTTAACTTCTTATATTACGTGCGTCAATTAAAAGAATCATAACATACTTATCTTATAATGGAGTGTGTAGTACTACTATCTCCGATCCCGTTTCATAACATATCAGAGTCCTTAATTCGACTCTCCTAGCATAACATATTGGGATCCTTACATGATTTCATAAAACTTGCAATCTTTGAATTAATACAAATAATAAGAGAAATTCACAGTTCACTTGACAAGCATACTTACCGTAAGATGATGCGAAAGAAGGGAATCAAATTCTTGAAAAAGTGTGCAAGTGATGTGGGGGGGGGGGGGGGGGTGTTCATGGTCCATGGAATGAGTTATATTTATATGGAAGAATTACACCATGTTGGACTTGGAAAATGGGATGAAATTTGGCACTAATCATGTTAATCATTCCATAATTCAATTCCTTCTTGATTAAGGTGAAATTGATTAGATGGACTTGGAAAATAAGATTAAATTTTGCACTAATCAAGTTAATCATTCCATAATTCAATTCCTTCTTGATTAAGGATGAAATTGAAATAAGAGGTGATTGTGCAATCTATAACAAATTTGTGAAATGATATGCCCATCTTGCTTTGTTTGACTATTTTCCAAGATTTTAAAAAAATAATGACTCTCCATTCTTAAATATAAAAAACAGATTTTCCGTACTATAGCATGTCCAAAATCCAGAACGTACGAAATTTACAATTTGGTCCCTAAATTATTGTTATTGTTGCGCTTAAGTCCTTAAAAATTTAATATCTTATAAAGAATGTCCTACCTAGTGAAGTGTCACAATCTACCACCCTTAAATGAATAATAACATCATAACTAGTAGTCTAGCATTTATATTAATAAAACATTCAGAACAATAAAGGGGAAAATCTAGGATGGTAATTAATTATAAAAGATTAAATATTTATACAAAAGAGTTAAGTTATCCAATCTCAAATCAACAAGTATTATTTAACCAAATTAGGGGAAAGAAGTATTTCTCTAAGTTTAATAAAAAAATTAGGATTTTACCATTTATGCTAACCGAGGAATCTAGACATTTAACATTTTTTTACAATACCACAAGGATTTTAAGAATGGAACGTTTTACCATTTGGATCTAAAAATAATCCAGGAGAATTCAAAAGATACATGGATAAAATATTTAAAGACTTCTACCATTTTATTGTAGTATATATTGGTGATGTCCGGGTTTATTTTGAAACTAGAAAAGACCATATAAAACATTTTAATATTTTAATAGATATTGTAAAAAATAATGGAATAATATTATCAGGTACAAATATGGAAATAGCTAAAGAAATTGTAGAATTTTTAGGATCTATAATTAGCCAAGAAGGAATTAAACCCAAAAAATACATAGGTATAAAAATACAAGAATTGTCAATTACATAAGAGATAAAACACAATTATAAAGTTTTTTAGGACTTATAAATCATACTAGAAAATATATACCTAATTTAGCAAAACATATAATTCCTTTACAAAAAAGACTAAAAGGAAAAACTAGATGGACACTATGGTCCAAATGAAGAAGGAGTGGTACAAAAAATTAAAGACCTTTTGTATTTATTAGAATTAGAAATACCCAAAAAAGAATGAGAATGGATTATAGAAACCGATGCATGTGAAACAACACAGGGAGCAGTACTTAAATATATTTATCCAAAAGAGGATAATGACAAAATTGCATAATACACTAGTGGCGGTTTTACTCAATCCCGAACTAATTATCATATTAATGAAAAATAATTATTACATTTAAAATTTTCTATTAAAAAGTTTGAATTATTTATTGTTACTACAAAATTTAAAATTAGGACAGATAATACTCAAATTAAATATTGGTTAACTAAGGAGATTGATCAAACTATTGCTAATAAAAGATTAATTAGATGGTAAATAGAATTCAGTCGTCATGATTTTGAAATTATTCATATTAAGTTATTGACAATATTATTGCAGAGTATTTATCCAGGCATGGAGGAACTAAATAAAAAAGTAGAACTTAATTTGGCCATGGGTCAAATGAATGTCAACTATACCAATCTATTCCACCATGCGAACACTTGCATGGCGCAGATAGTACGAATTAACTATTAACTATCTTTTACAAATCAATGGTTAATTCTCTTGAGAAAATGCGCAAATGAGGATCCCAAACCTCTAAAGTGAAGAATTTATATGTAGAATTTTCCATTGAGGAAGAAGTATCTAATGTGTCAATTATTGAAAGTTCACCTTCCAAAGCTATTGGCAAATCTATTGAACCATCTAAAGAGACTCTTCTAGAGGCTGCAAATAAACCAGTAGTTGTATTATAAGAACCATCAAAAAGGGAGAAGACCATGAAGAAACTAAAAACATCCTTGAAGTTTGTGGAGTATCTAAACAAGAGGACAAAAGAAGGAGAGTGACTAAGGAAAATTAGTCATAAAAAAATCAATAAAACAATTATTTTATCAAGAGCAGAACCTAGAATAATCAGAGGACTATTTGATCAAAGACTTATCCAGTGCATCTATTCTAGCAGGGATATGAAAGAAATATTATTATTACCTCATTCTATCAAAGCAGCAGTTAAAACATACTTTAGAATAACCAAAGTCAAAAAGATCTATGTCACGATCTACTCAACCACCCCAAAATTTATTGATGAGGACTATCTTAAGGTAGAACATATTGTAAAATTTGAAGTAACTAGCAAAGTTATTCTTTCAGAACAAGAAATTAAATCATTTAACAAGGAAGAACAAATCCAAGCCATTCCACAGGAAAGGCCTTTTGGATTTAGAGTCATGTACACGTAGTTAAGAGATACCTTTATAGAAACTAATGTATGGTATACAAATCTAATGATGATAAATTATTAATCTACAGCGCTGCAAAAGTTAAACAAGTTAATAGTCAATTATGGAGATTAAGAGAATATACTGAGAATATACTTACCAACAACTTGGATTTAAGTCAAGAAGCCTATGATTAAATACATCAACTAATGGAGGTAGAAACATGCCACAAGTGTAAAAGCTGTGGGGACCGACTCAACTACAATGAAGATGAGGCTATCTTGTCTAATATGAATTATTCAAGGTATAAGGGTCCAGACCCATGTGAAACTTTAAAAAAGTAGTAGAAATTATTGTAATCTTATCTTTACTTTATCTCTCTCCTCATTGTAAACATCTGAAAATCATATTTGTTTTCAACAATAAAAATCAATAATATTCTCTCCATCTATTGTTTTTCTTTCATTCTAAGTCCAACTTTTCTTTCATCAAACCAATCCAGATACAACTAACAGAAGGTATGAGTAACTAAGCTCAGCCTAAATATATATGAAATCATTAAATAGTTAATAATACTCTATTTATTTATGAGTCAAAAAGTTTATTCTTTATAAAACTTTTGTTAAAAGAGTACATAGAAAGGTAGGAAACGAATTGGATTGCGTTGAACCTCTTTGAAGTGTTTATTTAAGTGTTAAACAGAAAGTATTGAAGTCTTTCGAGCATCAACGAACTCCTATACAGTTATGTTTAATACTTAGATAAATAATTGAAGTGTATTTGGTCAAAAATCTTTTAAAACTAGATTTAAAATGAAGCGCGATGGACACATAGATAGAAAGAAGTATTGTTAATTATTTATGGATGATTATATATTGTCTTTATCATTAATTTTGTTTAAATCTTGTTATCAGAATTATATTGATAAATTTATCATTTTGTTTATGATATCCCTTATATGTTTTTACATATGTTGACAATCTATTTTTTCTATACCCGGATTAACTATTAGAAGAGAATTCGAAATTATAAAAAAAGATTTGAGGAATTAGAGCTTGCGACAAGAAATAATAGAACAAATTTAAAAGAAATAAGAAGACTTCCAGGGGAAGTAAATTTATTGAAATCCAGAATTCAGAATTTAACAAATAGAATTAATAATTAATAATTTTAATTAAATTATTTAGTTTTATAACTTATGAATTTAAAACCCTTAATAGAATAAAATCCTTCAAAAATAAGTGACTTTAGAAATTTAAGAGAAGAATTGAACAATTAAATATTGTAACAGAAGATATAGGAAGATATTATAATTTATTAGACTATGCAGTAAGAGAATCTTCTTTTACAAAATTTTCAGGAATTGCTAGAAGTATAATGAATAGAGGAAGAATAATTAGTGAACTCGAAGAAAACATTAAAAATTACATATAATTATTGAAGAAGAAACTTTAACATGTAATAGTACATTTTACGCATTCTATGTTATCAATAAATTTAGAGATATAGACATATCATAAAAAAAAACTAAAATTATAACTAAAAGGGTAAAGTAGTAATTAAACATTTAAATTTTTGTCATTGTGAGTTGTGGAGAAAAGTTGCAAGAAAAGGTCGTGCATGTAGCATCACCCATAATTATAAGCTATTTAATTTAATGATTTTTTTTCAAATTTCACACATGACAACAAAACATATGTATTTTTTTTTTTTTTTTTTTTTTTTACTAAAAAAAAAGTTAGAATCTTGTATTACCATTCTTTTTCCCTGCCCACTAAAAGATTCAATACTTTGATTTCTTTTCTCGATCTGTATCTTTTTCGATCAAAATTGGCACAATAGTAGAGAATCAGATATTTTGTATGAGAATTCCAAATTATACTAGAATATATACAAGTTAATTCAATTAAAAATAAAAGAAGTGGACATTCAGATTTCAGTTCGCGTCCATTTCGGAAAGAGGAATAATTGTGGGAAGTAAATTTGGACCGGTAACTTAATTCATGCATTTAAAATCGATGATTTTCATAAATGTAAATAACCACTACAAAAAAATGGGTCTTTTACTACATGCATTTATGGCGTGTATATCAAATATTTATGGGATGCAGAAGTGTACGCTGCGTGTATTTTTACACGCTGTAAAAAGCTCTAGTGTATTTACAACATGTATTTTTGCATACCGTAAAAAATCTACTTTATTAGCGCGATTTTCTCCAATATTTCAAATGAAAAATATATTAGGATGCGATTTATTGATCAATCACTAGCATGATGTCGACACCAATACCGTAAAAGAAGCAAATACCTCTAGCAATGATCCTTTTGTACTAAATTCAAAACCTAATCCTTCAAAATTCCTAATTGTAAACGAGAAATTGCTTCAATCAATCCTGCAACTAGCTACACCAATAACATAAACAACTTAAGAAAATCAGATCCCTCTTCCTCGACTGAGTTGTCGATTTCACGCGCCATCACAAAGAAATTCTCTCTTGTTAAAAGATTGAAATAAGTTAAGAACAATGAGAGACTAACACGTAATTTACGGCAAACAGGTTAGCTCAAGTGTTAGATGTAAAAAAACTTGATGGAAGAGATAATGATATGTTTAGTTCAAGTAGTCAAATACTTTGATTAGTTAATCTCTTCTCATGATAATAACAAGTTTTGCACAAGAGAGATTAACAATTCAAGATGAGATTCAATCAAACAAAGTCTTAATAAAATAATTGATATAGAAACTTTGATAAGTTTGATAAAAATTGTTTTGGATCAATCAAAGTTTTATAATCAAGATAAATTAATATACACCAAGTAAGACTGATGAATATCTCAATAAAAAGCTATCTTAAAATCTCATGTAAGAGCAACTGCAATCATGGTGTAAATTACACTCCCAAAAAACACTTTTACATCCTAATATACATCTCGATGGATCTAAATCAAATTTTTGCTCCAGTTATATATGTAAATTAAACCTTACAAATTTCATTTTTTTTTTATTTTGCAGAAATATTTTTGCTCGTAAATTTATTAATTTATTTTATTTTAGGCAGTGTATATTTATATGTAAATTATGAACAAATCAATCTAAAACTCTTGAAATGTGCCTATTAAATTAAAAAAATAAAGGGTCTCAAACGACTGTGCTGAGCACACTTGATTTATCCCCATATATGGGGATATATTAGTGACAACAACGGGACGGGTTCAGGTTGGGAATCCCCGACCCGTGCCCGCCTCACCAAATTTTTTTAACCCCAAAGCCGCCACCCGCCCAGCAAATTTTGGGGCGGGTCGGGTTTGGGGCGGGTCACCCCGCTGCCTCGTTTAATTTTTTCCCCTTATTTATTTTTATTATTTAATTTAATCGGGGAGGCCAAACCCGCCCCCACCCCACGACTCGGCCAGGTTGTAAAAACCCATACCATACTCGCTCCTGCGAGTCGGCGGGGCGAGTTTTTTTCTCCCCATTCGTGCCAGGTACTCGTCGGTCGGGTTTTTTTGTCATCTCTAGGATATATGGGGATAAATCTAATTTAAAACCGCATGTGTGCGGATATATGCAGTTAAAACTGCATATACCCACATAACTCTGTGTCTGTAGTTTCTTTAAAGTGCACAAACAGTGGACCATGTGAGATGTAAAATTGGATGCAAAATATTTAATCAAAATATACAATTTTATTTTACATCTCATTTACACCCACTCATAGGAGAGCAATCCGACGTTTTTGGAGTTCTAAATCACTAATTCGATCTAATATAGACCACGACTAGAGTTGCTCTAAGTGTCTATATTGAATTTGGAAGAAAACTTATTTATAGGAGAAACTACAAGCATTCAGGAACTTTGGGTTGACCACTTTCGATCAACCGAAAATACCCAAAATCTTATTGTTTAAAAATAATAGTTGGACAAAACGGACAAGACTTTCCGTCGACCAAAGTATACTTCGATTGACTAGGAGTTGAATTGACCGAAGTTTCCTTTGGTTGACTGAGAGTTGACTTTAAAAAAATCATGAAAAACTTCAATTCTTTGGATTCTAAACTTCTAACTAGTTTTTCAAAGAGATATAACATAATATAATCATGATCTACGATCAAATAACAGTTGAAAAGCTATATCTTCACTTCTATCTTGATCGTGAATAATTTTGCTTTGACCTTCGCGTCTTGCATGCTTTGATCACATAGTTTTGATCTATATCTTTGAAAGACGATTTAAATATTGAATGCTTTGGAGATTTGTCATTACATGAAATACCTGAAGCACACTTGTTAACAATACAAGATAATCATGTTTGTTATGATCAAAACAATACGGTCAAGTTAACCATAGGTCAACAATATCCTTCATTTTTTATTAATAGTTGTCTAAACGTTCTTTGCACGTTAATTGTCCAAATAAAGATAAATTTTTAAAAATTATGTGTGGAAAAGTTTGGAGCTTTTTCTCAAGAAAATTAGTCAAACATGCAAGATAAATAGAATTAAGAAAATCTAATAATTTTTAACATTTAAACAAAGTTTCTAAAACCATATTTTACTCTTTCGATAAAAACCTTTGCTAGACTCACTTATTTGATTAAAGCAAATATAAGCTTCACGTTGAGAACAACATATATAATATTTGGGAATAAATGATAGGTTTTATTTATATAATCTTCAAAACATTTTAAGAAGAAGGAAAAAAATTGTTAATAGAGATTTAGTACCAAGTATTTTCCTTCATAACAAAGTTTGAGACTTGTGAGAATTCATTAATGCATAAATTTGATAAATGTCATCTTCATTCTTTTCAATATTATTGTTTATCGTCAAGTTGATTTCAATTTCATCGCGCACATTTGCAAATATATGATTATTATTGGTCTAATTTTTTTCATGAAAAAGTTGATATATTTTTCCTTTTTGTAGCGTAAGAGTAAAATTTTCAATTGTGACTCAAAATAGTGTAGCAAGAATCTGGTACCTTACAAGTATTAAAAAAGATAACATATTTGTTTAATGTCAAAAAGTTATTAAAATAAAGATTGACAAATATAATGGGAAATATCAGATCTTCATTAATTAAAAAATTCAAAATAAGTTTTAGAACTTTCATCATTACAAATGGGTTTCAATGGAATTTGTAGAGATATTGAAAATTTTTATACTTCAATCTTCATCATGTGTGATCAAATTTCGTAGCAACATATGGTTGATACTTTTATTTGTGGACAAAACCATTCAATTTATTCAAAATTCCAAATTTGAGAATAATGAATTGTATTAATATAATTGTATTCATGGACTTTTTTAACTATTTCGTTTATGATAGTGTATTAATATAATTGTATTTGTGTTTAGTCAGAATAAAAAAAATAATTTGAAATAAACAAAGGAAAATAAAAATGAGAATTGAAAGTTTTAGTCATTATTTAAACACTTTTAGTTGGAAAGTAAATAGTTTATATTGTAAATGTATTGAGATTAATGATGCTATTGATAAAATAAAAAAATTAATACTAAAAGATAATTATTCATTAATTAACAATAAGTATAAATATGACAACATAAAAAGTTGTAAGAGTAGAAAAGTCAAAAATGTTTCTCCCTTTAAGCCACGTTTAAAAGTAGTGCTAGTCATTCCTATGTACATTGCACACGATATGTTATGTTAACACACACACACACACACACACACACATATAACGCCCTGAATTCTAGTAACCCGGGACACCACTTCTCCTTTAAATCTAATTTTATTGTGGAAAATAATTGAATTTTAAATATCATATTTATTTGAAAATTTACAACAGTAAATAAATTAAATTTGATAAATTCATAAAATATTTAAATCTTAATTTTCAAAGAAAGTAACAAAAAAATAATTAAATTGACGATGTTCATAAAACTTGACTTTAAGAAAAATAGCTTCATAATCTCGACCAGATGAAATAATAAAGTTCACAAATCATGACTTTAAAATGATTTCTATTAATGGCTTGCCACCACTGCCCTTTCATTCGTCATCTCCAAAATTTGCAAAAGCTGTTAAAAATGTAATGAGAATTTCGAAAAAAAATACTAAATAGACTCATCGTCAATAATTAATTTACAGAATAATTGAACACATAATTATGCAAGTAATACTTTGACAGCATCATCATAATCATAGGCTCTTTAAAAATCATTGGATATGGGTAGGCTTGTATCATGCATTTAAGCATTTCAGTTATGAATAACCACATCAATTTCTGATGCATTAAAGCATTTAAGTCATGCATAACAACATTCTGATTTTATCTCATAAGAGATATTCTTATCTCGTCTCATGCATCAAAGCATTTAAATCACGTAAAATTCACATAATACATGCAATTATAATTTAAACTAATTAGTGGGGGCGAGTCTAACTCAATTCACGAGTTTGAAAAGTAGAGCTGGAATATTACGTCAATCTTTTATGTCCAAACGCCTCATCTAGTCAACAAATAAAATAAATCTTAAACTAGTATTTTAGAATTCAAAGGTTTTAAAGCGAAAGAGTTTTTAAAAGAAAAGTTTAAGAGTTTAGGGATTAAATTGAAAATCAAACATAGTTGGAATTTGAAAAGAGTTTGGGACCAAAATAAGTGATTTTGAAAGCTATTGGGCTAACTCATATGTTTTAAATATCTTGGGGACTAACTAATTTATTTTCGAAACAACTGGGGCTCAGATAAATGATTTGCAAAACTTAACAGCTGAATAAAATATTTCAAAAATTGTAGGGACTGAATATAAATATTTTAAAATCAATGGACTGAAATAGAAAACTTTGGGCCTGAAATAAATACTTTTAAAATTAAAAGGGATGAAGTAAGGGCTTTTTAAAAAGGCTTGGGGACTAATATAAATACTTTAAAAAGATGGGGCTTAAGGGGGTAATTATCAAAATCAAAATCTAAAAAAAAAAGATTAATCCTCTCTCTATTTTGACAAACCAATAGAGAGAGAGAGAGAGAGGGAGAGGGAGAGAGAGAGAGGTGCGTGAAAGGAGCACCGGCTCCTCCGATGTGGGCGCTGTCGACGCCATTCAACGGCGGCCTGCCTGCGATGTTGCCGCCTTCCAGTGGCGGCGAAGAGGGTGGGGTAGCTGTGGCAGAAAAGGGCAGAACTTGGGGCTAACGGTTGAAGCGACGGTCGACGGTAAGTAGGTCTCTTGATTTTGGGTTTTTGATTTGGATGCAAATTTTTAGTTGGGGAGTAGCAATTGATGTGGTGTTGCTTTGCTCTGGTATTGGTGTTGGGCATGGACAGTTTGGGCAGTGGTTGATGATGGTTGATTGGAGTGTCGACCGTGTCTATGGTTGTGGTTCTTGCAATGTTGTGGTGGGAGGCTGATTACAGATTAATTGAGGATTGGTGATGGCGGTGGAAAGCTCGATGAAATAGGCTGTTGGTTATGGAGGTTCAGTGGTTGAGTTATTTGCAAGAGTTCACGGTTTGGAAGGTGGGTTTCGTTTGAAAATTGTGGTGGCCGGTTCTCAGGTTGGTGCAGTGGTTTGTGTGGAGTGTTTTCTGCTTGTGGCTGTGTCGACCTTTGCCAGATTATGGGAGAGTCGGCCATGGAGTTTTTGGGTTTCGGTAGTTGGCTGTATAAGATGAGGGCTTAAAACTTACGAAGAAGGAAAATTGAATTTTGAAAAGAGTTGTTGTGATTTTGTGCATGAATTAGAATTGGAGAACATGTGTATATATAGATTTGGGGAATATGTGTATATATAGATTTGGTATGGAAAGTGTTGTGATTGGAAAAGAATTGTGTATTGTGTTGGATAGGGAAACATTTGATTTTGAATAAGATTTGTAAAGACTTGGGATACAAGAATATCATTGTGAATAAAATACCTTAACTATTATTTTAAAAAATAAATCTTGGATGAAAAATAAATTTGGATAATAATAAAATTGATATTTGAAATTTTAGACTTAAAATAATTCAGATTTAAAATAAATAATAATTTTGGACTTAAATCAATTTTGAATTTAGACAATATTTGAAAATATGAGAAATTGGACTAGATCTCGAATTGGACTCAAATTATATTTTATTGGCTCGAAATAATCAACATAGTTAGACGAACACACTTTAATTTCAAAATAGGTGAAATTATAGCGACACATTTTTTGAGAAATTAAATATTTATTTTATAATCAACTGAAAAAATTCTTGGTAGCTACAATATATATATATATATATATATATATATATATATATATGATGTGATTTCGTTCGGGGAATCACGACGAACACACAGAAGAAAAGCCGGAAATTTTTTGAATTCAGGTTGGAACGGATGATAACACTACGATCCGAGCCTCACGACGTAAAAACCAGGGGTATATTAAATTCGAGACCCATTACGATGCAGAAACAAGAACCATAATGGGGTGAACGCCACAAAGGTTGTCCAATTCCTTTGATAAGTTCGTTTTGTTGAATACCACAAATATCTCACAATATTTGATAAGTTCGGGTTAAAGGGAATCCTCACCTTTAGAGAGTAAAAACACTCAATATCTTTTTATTCATCCAAAAACTTTTTGTTACAATGAATCAAAAGGTAATAAATAACAAAAGTAAAACCCTAGTCTCTAATGGACTCAAAATAGAGTTCTAACTAACCTAAAATAGCTAAAACTGAAAAAGGAATTAAAACACAAAAAGGAAATAAAATCCGCATTATTTGCGATAAAACGGGCTTACTGCCGTGACAACATCACTTATGGCCGTAATTATGCTTCTGCTTAAGGATTACGACCGTGAACATATGACTTACAGCCTTAATTTTGAAAACCTGGAATTTTTCATTTTGATCCGAGAGTGACTTACGACCGTGAGACTCTTTGGTTACGGCCGTAACTTATATCCTTCTTCACTAAAGCAGTGTTTGATCTTTGAAGCTCTTCCAACAAGCTTGAAACTTTGTTTGGCTTGATTTGTAATTCTTTCCGTCAAGCCTACCATGATTAGTATCATTCCCTCCCTCTTCAGGATGATTCGTCCTGAATCATGAGCTTTGTTCATGTTGTACAACTGCTCCACCTGGATCAAATGGAATTTTGTTTCCTCCATTGCATATGATCAACCAATAATATGTTACCATTTGGGATACTTGGATGGATTGAAGCAGAAACTCCTGTGGGCATTGGTGGTGTTGCCCAAACTCCCAAGTGCAATTAACCTGCAAGAAAGAATTAAATAAAATAGGGTGGGGAATGTTAGTTTCTCCATGTACAAGGTATGGATTCTTGTACTCGTAATACAACGCTTTCACATCCCCTTTTCGCACTAAAATGCTCTTCTCGTCACCTCCAACATTCATTTTACTTTCTTGCTCATTCCCCTCTTTTTCTTTCTTCTCACACTCAACCATCTCCCCTAATTTCACAAATTCTTGTTTAACCCCACTTCTAAATTTCTGGGCTCAACCAACTCTTTTAAACTTTTGGACTCAACCACCTCTCCTAATTTTTCATGCCCAACCTCCTCTTCCACATTACCATTCTTTTTCTCATGCACTTCCTCATTAATAATTTTATCATCCTGTTGAGGCACATCCTCATCACTACTTAGATTTTTATTTTCTACCTCAAAACTCGGAGTTTGGTCAACTATTTCAATTTTCAACTCCAAGCCCAACCACATCTTCTCCAAACTCGACATTTTTATCACCATGTTCATACACTACCTCATTACTACCCAAATGTGGATCTTCCACTTTAAAGCTCAAATCTTGAACACCCACCTCAATTTCTAACTCATGCTTCTTATCATCAACAATTGTATTCACAATTATTCCCTCGCTACCCAACTTTACCTTTTCCTTGCCAAATTTCGGAATTTCTTCCACTACTTCTAATTCATGTTTCGAGTCTCCCTCCTTCTTTTCAACATCCCTGTCCCGAGATTCTTCTTGCAATTCAACTACAACTGACACCTCTTCCTCATCAAATTTTGGAGTTTGATCATCTGTTTTTAATTTCAACTTCACCTCCTTCTTCTCAATATCCTTATCCCCACGATGCTTCCTATTACACCACCTTTTACTCTCCTTCCTTACCCTCCGTGAATCTTCTATTGCGTTTTCTAATGTCAACCCATATAGTACGCATGTTTTCCCTTTCTTAAGGAATTTGTATATCTGCATACTCTTATTATAAACAGCCTCCCTCCTACGTTTCCATGATTTTCCCAATAAAATATGATAAGTTTTAATGGCACTACATCACACCATACATCCTCACAATACCTTCCATGGGCGATAGGCACTAGAACTTGTTTGGTTACTATGAATTTTCGGAATTAAATAAAAAAAACATTTTTTTAGGATTTCGATAAGAATCGAATAAAATAAACACTTTTGAATTTTTTATTGGATTTTTATATGGATCAAAACTGAAAAAATTATGACTGACACGAAGAACACGAGAACAAGAAAACTTGAGAAAAAAAGACTCAACAACAAGATATGGATAATTCTTATGGCAAACTCCATGATTAACATAAGAATTAAACTGGGATAGAATAAAAAACCTGAATTCAGAGTCCAGCTCTGATACCAAAGATGTGATCCCCTTCGGGGAATCACGACGAACATGGGAAAGAAACGTAGGGAAAGTTCCAAATTCAGGTTGGAACAGAGGATAACACTACGATGCGAGCCTCGCGACTCTAGAACCAGGAGTATATTAAACCCGATACCCGTTACGACGCGAAAACAAGAACCATAATGGGGTAAATGCCACAAAGGTTGTCTAATTCCTTTGATAAGTTCCATTTGTTGAACGCCGCAAATATCTCACAATATTTGATAAGTTCAGGTTAAAGGGAATCTCACCTTTAGAGAGTAAAAACACTCAATATCTTTTTTATTCATCCAAAAACTTTTTGTTACAATGAATCAAAAGGTAATAAATAAGCAAAGTAAAACCTTAGTCGCTAATGGACTCAAAATAAAGTTCTAACTAACCTAAAATAGCTAAAAATGAAAAAGGAATTGAAACACAAAAAGGAAATAAAATCCGCGTAATATGCTATATATATATATAATATTTGTAATTACATATTATGACTCTCGTCTAAATTAAAAACTATTAAGGAAAATATGCAAATTCAAATAAATCATAACAGTTAAGGTTTTTTGTAACAATTTTATTCCAAATAAATAAATAAATATGATAGTATATTTAGGGAAAAGTTTTATGAGACACTTTTGATAATAAAATTTTATATTCAAGGACTTTCAGTGTCTAGTAATTATTTTTTTCTTATTTTTTTTATTTTATAATATACTTACATAATCCATGACTAAATATAATGTATATTATTATGACATAGAATTCTGAACTTGATTATATTAATAATTAAAATATGTAATATCATAATGGATAATGTTTAATTAATATAATCTCCTCAACATTTCTAAAGCCTACAACATTTTGAAATATGAGAATATTAAGATGAAAAAACTATGGGGGTGAACTTAAATATTTTCTACTCGAGATTGTAAAATTAAAATATTTACATCCTTAATTCCCAAACAATATTAAATTTGTCAATATATCAATATTCAAAGAAAATAAGTCAATGCTTATACAAAGAGCATCCATACTCTTAGTACTTATATTGTAACACAATTATTATTTTTTAACTCTAATTTATTTTATTTTAAAATTTGCATATTTTCTTACCATCTTATTTGTTAATAGTCAAATGGATACAAAGGTAAAATCAACAAAATTCTGATCAATTGGTGATTCTATCGATAGTTATGATTCTGACATGTCCTAATATTCCCTCCTATATCATTCAAAAATGCAACTGTATTTCCCTTAACTTGTTGAAGAAAGCTAACAGAACTCATTGGAACTAGAATTTTCTCAATATCCACTTTTGCACATGAGTAGTCTGAAGTTATCTTGAGGTGGGAGGACTTGATAAAATCTATTTAAAACAATGTACCACTATTTAAGTAAGTGTCATCGTTCATTTGTCACAAGTTTATCCTTCCCAAACACATTATTCTTCTAAAAAAACTAACTTATTTCTTTTTTCGAACTAAATTCTCAGGTCAAGATTTTTCTAAACACCCACTTCAAAACATATATACACCTACTAAAAGAAAAATAACAAAGTTAATGAAATCCTGACCGGATATTTTAAAAAAATAAATAAATAACTAATTATTGATAACTTAATTTAAAAAGCAAGTTTATTGAGCGAACATATAATAATATGAATATGAATGAGTTACATATAAATTTCATTTAAAAATGAGATAATATACATGCAAAATGAGGCCTCAAATATATATATATATATATATAATTGAAATGTATTAAGAGAGAAGTTTCCAAAATAATAAAAATTAATTAAAAGTCCAGAGAAGATATCTGGCACTATAAATGATACTTTATAAGTAAAAGAAATTTTAAATTATAACTCATTATCGTCAATAAAAGAAAATAAAATAACGAAAAATACATATTAGATATTTCAATTCCAAAACACTTTTATCTATGATAAATAATGACGATTAAACAAGGATGTAAGAAAAATCATTATATGAATGAGATTATGGGTAATAATTTAACATGGAGAATTATAAAATTTCAATTTATTTATTTTTTTGTGTATTAACTTGTAGGTGAATATTAAGAGTTTCTTCCTCCTCTCTGAATTGTAAAAGGTCAATTTTTATTTTCTATAAATTAATGAAAATGAATTAATATGGATGTTATTAATAAGTACAAAAGGGTATTATTGACTTTAAAGAGAGAAATATATAGACATAATAGGAAATCAAAAGTTTAGTGATGAGAATCATAGCGGACTTGCTAGAAAGACTAAATATTTAAGCCAAACAAAGTGCAATCCAGTCAACTATTCCAGAATTAGATGCATAATAATATATGTTTTTCGAGTAGAAACATGCCATTGAGCAAAACTCATGGGCTCAAGCCCTTGAGCCTACTAACTTTATGGCCAAATTCCATCATTTTGGGCTTCAAAACAGCAAGTCAATTATGCAAACGGAAAATAGGGTTTCGCGAGTTTTTAGGTTAAATTCTGTTTTTACTTGTTTTAGGGTATCGTCACTAGCATCAATATTGTCACTAGCACCAATCTCGTCACTATAATCAATATCCTCATCATCAATAGGAAAACCTCTAGGGTTCCTTATTTTGGGCCTCTATAGTGGTTAGAGCTTATTTAATTCTATTTTTTTTATTTTATATTCATTTTCATTCATTGTAACAATTATACTTTGGTTAATAAAAATTGTGTTGAGTTATTTCTCTCCCAAATATTGTTCTTGATTGAACACTTACGAACTTATCAAAGATTATTCGAATATCTGTGGCATTTACCAAGCTCAAACTTATCAAAGGCGTGGGAAACATTTGTGGCATTCAACCCATGTGGGTTCTTGTCTTCGCATCTTAACAGGTCCAAGGTTTAATATACCTTGGGTTCTTGAGTCGTGAGGCTTGGGTCTCCATGTTACCGTCCGTTCCAACCTAAATTCAGAACTTTTCCCACGTTCAATCAATTATTCCACGAGCGACCCTGATTGGGATCACATCATTTGGTATCAGAGCTGGATTCTGAATTCAGGTTTTTCTGTTCTATTCTATCCTAGTCTGGTTCCTTGTGTTTATCATCAAGTCTGTCACATGTGAATCATTCATATCTTGTTTTCTTTTCTTGAGTCTTGTTCTTCATCTTTTTCGTGCCAGTAAAGTTTTCCAGTTTTTAATCCACAAAAATATCCAACAAAATTTCAAAAGTGTTTATTTTCTTGTTTTCAAAATTATATGTTTTGTGGGTGATAAGGTGTGTAGTTTAGCTATTGATTGGGAGTACTTCTCTAATTTGGTTAATATCACACTAGTTGAGAAATTGAGATTAACTCTAGTCACTAGTACAGAAATAGGAATACACGTCGGTTGGAAAACGGAATATGCGTCGGTTGTAGCGGCGACGCATATGACACAGACACGTAAAGTCTCGAATTTAGGCGTCGGTTGTAGCGGCGACGCATATGACACAGACACGTAAGTTTGATTACGCTTCGATTTACACAAACCTATGAACGAAGTATTTTGCCCGTAAGTTTTGAATCTAGATTACTACCTCCGTTGAATAATATTCTTTAAATGCCTACAAACAATCAAAATGAATTATTAGTTATTTTTTGATAAAATATAAAGTCATTATTAAAATTCTCCTTTTCAATGACTTATACATTTTCTAACGAAGTAAGTTGAAAGTGTTCTGTGACTATCTCATACATATTTCTCATAACGTAGTAGTCACACTCAGACCCTCCAGGTTGTTGAGGACACTGAAATATTCACATTGAAAAATAACAATATTAGTAATCAAACTAAATAAAATATAGAAATAATTCAAAAATTTTTAATAAAGTTTAAATTCGTGTTTTCATACTTTTACGTTTTTCCACGTTGTATTGGATTTTGTCCTCATGCCTCCAACTGTCCAATACGTTTTGAAAGCCCTAAGATTTCAATAAATTATATCAACAAGCTACAAAAAAATAATATGACGCATATTTCCTACAGAAATTTTGGCAGAGTCTCCCCTATAAATTGAACTTATCCAACCTGTAAGGGGACCCTGCTATTCAAAACTATCAACTTCTCAACAATCACAACTCCACAATGAATTTTACCACAACTCCACAATTATTTCATGAAAATTTTCCTAACTTACGTGTTCAATATCGGCTTGATATCCAAGTCACGCTTAGATGCAGCAGCTGAATCTAGGAAGTACACCGTATTCTTCTCAGGAGAAATAACTAGAAACATCCAGTGATTCCTACGTATTATGAACGTGTAAATACAACTTTAAATATCATATTATTCAAATTAGGTTAAAAATTAGATAATATCAATGGTCTTACCCCTGAAAATACGGCGCTAGAATGAATTTCTTAGTTTTCATTGCCTTCATGGTGCTGGCCAAGTAATGTATAACACCATTTACATTTGTTCTTACTGAAATCGATGCAATGTGTGTCGGAGACATGAATCCAATCGATTCCATACCGTATTCCTGACACAACTCATGGAGGTACCTAAAAAATAATAATACCAATAAATAGAAATAAAATAATGATTTAAATTGAAGTTATAATTTTTTATCAGAAGTCTTACAATGAAAACACTTGTAAGATAGATGTATCCAACCATTGCATCGTAAGCAAGTCGGTGATGTCTCCGAATGTAACATAAAAACCATCATCGAATGCAAAATTGAACACGGCGGCATCAACGGGTACCTGGTAGAAGTCATCACCAACAGGAAATTGAATGACCAGAGTGTGTAACATTTTACAATCATCACCCAGACGTTGCAACGTCTCATCGTCAACAATCGCAGGTCGTTGTGTGGATGACATTTCGAAACTCTGGTGGGGTGTTTTTCATTCGTTCAATATTTTTCCCTGTTGTGGTGCCTCTTCCTGCAACAAGATAGTTTTTATCATCTTCAGTTGTTATACAAATTTAAAAGAAATTAATATTGATAGAAACTTTTATATAACTAAATGTTTGGACCTCTCTAAAAATCACCAACTCCTTGGGCCATTGCAAGAAGCTTCCAATAGCTTCCCCCACTGTGGTGTGGTATTGAGATGGCACTGGAATACAAAATGCTTTTGCACCATCGAAAATGTGGTCAATGGACACCTTAGCATGATCAGGCCAAAGAGGTTGATGATGCACCACCGTGTCGGGTCCGGCTGGATAAACCATCCCGCTCGCTACTATTTGTTTCTCACCATTAAGACTTATAGCGAGACGACAAGGAGTTGGCTTCTATTGTACAACATCATTGAACATATATGTTAGCAACTTCCAGTTGAAATAACATAAATAATGTTAAAAAATTCTAAATAACTTAACATTAAATACCTAAAGTCCATGAAATGGATCTGGATCACGGAGTGGCAACTGTTGCGAGTTAGTGGTCAGGGCTGTGGAGTTACGTCCACCTCAGCCTCAACATTTAAGCCTAGGCGCTGGATGATAGCATCGTATTTAGTCTACATACTATGGTAGTCCCTCTGCATAGTATCGAATTTACTCTGCATCTCCGACATGGTCTGATTCTTGACTCGCTCGGCAATACTATCCTCCATCTCTGACCTGATCATCTCCTTAATATCGTCTACTGAGACGACCCCACACGAACGTCTAATGTAATCATCAGGCCTACCGTAAACATCCCTCGTGGTCACATAGACGCCATACCCCCTCACCCTACCATGGTGATCCGGCTTACCAAGGGCTTCACTTAAAATATCATGTTGTCTACTTGCCACAAATGTCCCCTGCGTGGACTGCTTAGCTTTTTCAACCTATTAACAGAAAAATGAAACATAAATATAAGTATATATTTAAGTAAATTTGAATTTAAATTATGAAAAAATAATCATGATATACTTACAATTTTATCAAACACCCCCCTCATTTTCTCGTTGGGGATGTAATAACTTTAATCTTCTTTCTTCTTAGATCTAGCTCGAATCCAATCTAAACTTCGATCCTCACTTACAATCGACGAGCTAATCATGTCGCATGAAGAACTAGAAGACAGTGGGTCATTGATTACCCACTGTGGCTTCATCCCCGCATAACCAACTGAGCCCATATAATGTGGATGCTCGTTTCGCAATTGAGCATCCCTGACCTTCTTACTTTTTTCCTGAAAAATGTCACATCAAGTATTTAATTTTCAACTCAATAAATCACATGCGTACATTTAAATATATATATACCTTAAATTTCTCAGTCTGGCGTTCTTTCTTGAACGAGTCCCATTGCTCTTCGGTTATAAAATCGCAAAGTTGCGTAGGAGATGTGTATTTCGGGTGGTCATGTGTAATATAATCATGAACCAGCCGAGTCTTGAAATCTTTCCATCGCATCCCCGTAACTTTCAACACCCTTTTTTTGGCTGCGTCATCGGGGATGTTGAACTCCCTCTGAAAGACGAATATAATATGCGATGTTATAGAAAAAAATTACGAAACGTTATCAATTAACCATGTATGAAGTGATAGTACCTTTATTTCTTCCCACATCATGTCCTTAAGGACGGGATCAACCTTGTGCCAATCACTGATGTTTATGTCAACGTGAATACGGGCCAAACACCCGACATAATGTTTGAAGTTCCCCTTGCCTGGTCTGATTGGCCTATGTTTGTCATCGAACTCGATGACATTCACTTCCCCGGCCTTCTTCATGTTTTTGTACATTGTTGGCCCTCTAGTCCTTTTGTTGTTGGTAGTACGATGATCATCTGAAGATGATGAAGACTCGGCCTTTATATTGAGACTACTGTAAACGTACCTGCACATATAACAACGTATTAATAAATTATTGTTATCAAAATCAAAAATGAAATTATTAACAATGTATAGAGTATATATGAAAAATAAAAGAAAGTTATAAGCAAAGACTGTGTAAATAAACTCATACAATTAATAATCAGGAACGACGGTCAATCTATAATCCTTCTTCATGATCCCAACGCATATAATTTGATTCAATGTTATCTTCCACTAAAGTTGCACTCCGTTGAATACCGATAGAAAATGGAGGGGTTTCATCAAAGTGATCATAATCTTCTTCATCTACTACATCACCAATCCCAACAATGCGTCTCTTGCCTTGAAGGATGACTGACGACTTACTATCGGCAGGATCAAGAACATAAAATACATGTTTGGCTTGTGATGCAAGTATGAATGGCTTGTCTAGATAACCTAACCGTCCGAAATCCACCATAGTGAATCCTAATTCATCCACCCGAACACTCCGTCGGTTATCAACCCATTTACATTGGAAGATAGGAAACTTGAACTCCCTATAATCAAGTTCCCAAATATCTTCAATGATACCATAATAGGACATCGAGTCATCTACTGGCATGGTATCTTTAGCATTTGAAAAATCTCTTGATAGTGCTACTTGTGTCACTCCACTGTTTTGCACCACACTCTTATCATCTTGATGTTTAGTGTAAAACGTATACCCATTAATGCCATATGCTTCATATGACCTCAAAATCGTGCTAGGATCGTAAGCTAACCACTTTACCGTTTCAACAATGGTATTTGGTGTTTGTGATAATTCTTTCATGACTTTATCTTTGAACCATTTTGCAAATGAACGATTATGTTCATTAGTTACCCACCTTTCAACTTTTGAAGGATTCTGCTGTCTTATGATGGACATATGCTCATACAAATATGGATGAACTTCAGGAAGGTGTTGTAATACAAGGAGGTGTGCTTTATATCGCAAATCAACATTGGGGACGATTGACTTGCATCCAATAGTACCTTTACCTTCAAGTCTTCCATCATGCTGAGATTTAGGAACACCAATAGTCTCAACGTCATCCAAGTAATTAGTACAAAATTCAATAGCCTCCTCAGCAGCATAACCTTCAATGATACTGCCTTCAGGTCGAAATCGATTTCTCACATATCCTTTCAATATACCCATGTATCTCTCAAATGGATACATATACCTCAAGAATACTGGACCACAAATCTTAATTTCTCTCACCAAGTGAACAAGTAAGTGCACCATAACGTCAAAAAATGATGGCGGAAAATACATTTCAAATTGACATAGAGTGATAACAATATCGGCCTGCAAATCATCCAACGTCTCTGGATCAATAACTTTGCTGCAAATTGCATTGAAGAAAAAACAAAGTTTTATACTGACTTGTCTAACATGTTTTGGGAGAATGCCTCGAATTGCAACTGGTAACAATTGTTGCATTACGACATGAACATCATGTGACTTCATACCAACCAATTTTAAGTCCTTCATCGACACAAGACTTTTAATGTTTGATGAGTACCCAGATGGAACCTTAATAGCATGTATGCACTCACCAAAACTTGTTCTCTCTTTTCTCGACAAAGTATAGCAAGCTGGGGGTAAATAAGTACGCTTTTCCAACTCTTGCGGTGCTAATTGATCCCTTATCCCCATTTCTACCATGTCCTCCCTGACTTTAATACCACCTTTCGTCTTTCCTGGAATGTTCAACAATGTCCCAATGATGCTATCACAAACATTTTTCTCCACGTGCATTACATCAAGACAATGCCTTACAGATAAGTGTTGCCAATAAGGTAGATCCCAGAATATGGACATTTTCTTCCAAAGACTCTTCTGAGGAGGCTTAAAAGTCTTTTCAAACGAAACATCAAAAATTTTAACTCGTTCATATACCTCACCTCCTATTAATGGTAAGCGAGCTGTTCGAGCCTCGATTTTTCCATTGAATGGCTTTTTCTTCTTGCGATAAGGGTGGTCAGTAGGGAGAAATCTTCTATGACTCACAAAGATATTTTTCTTGCAGTTTTTCGACCAAAGATCAATCATGTCTTCTTCACAAACGGGACATGCTTTAGGTCCTTTGTTAGTATAACCCGACAATTTACCATAAGCTGGAAAATCATTTACGGTGCAAAATATCATAGCACGTAAGGTGAAATTCATCTGAGTATATGCATCAAACACAGACACGCCTTCATCCCACAACAGTTTTAAATCTTCAATTAGTGGGGCTAGATAAACATCTATGTCATTACCCGGTTGTTTGGGCCCTGATATTAACAAAGATAACATGATATACTTGCGCTTCATACATAACCAAGGAGGAAGATTGTAAATAGTTAACAGAACCGGCCAAGTGCTATGTCGAATACTCATATTATCATGTGGGTTCATCCCATTTGTACATAGTCCCAGCCTAAGATTTCTATCTTCACCCCCAAACTCGGGAAACAACTTGTTAATATCCCTCCATTGAGGAGAATCAGCCACGTGTCTTAGTTTTCCATCTTCTTTTCTCCCGTCGGTATGCCACCGCAAGTTCTTTGCATCCTTTGCATTGGCAAACAAACGTTTAAATCTTGGTATTACAGGTAAATACCATAACACCTTTGCCGGAGGGCTTTTCTTATCACCACAATTATCATTCACGTTCTTTCGTTTATATCGTGATGCCCCACACTTTGGACATAGACGCAAGTCCTTGTAATCATTTCGATACAGTATACAATCATTTGGACATGCATGTATCCTCTCAATCTCCATACCCATCGGGCACAACAATTTCTTTGCCTCGTAAATTGAACTAGGAAGTTCGTTATCTTCCGGAAGCATCTCTCGTAACATTCCAAATAATGCCGTGAAACTCTTATCACTCCACCTATTGCTTGCTTTCAAGTTATACAATTTTAGTACAGCAGACAATTTAGTGAATTTATTACAACCAGAAAACAAAGGCTTCACGCATCATTTCGTCTATCATATCATTCTCGTCATTTTCCAAATCATTCTCACAAATATTGCTTGAATTACTCTGCTGCTGATCACCAACATCGTCACCAGTGCTCGTCCTGGGAAGCATACTCTCACCATGCCATATTCATCGTGTATAACCTTCCTTAAACCCACGACGAATCAAATGACTCTTCACTTGATCAAAACTATGAAACTTTCTCAAATTCTTACAATCGTAACAAGGACACAAAATCATTGTTTCATCTTTCTTTCTCTTGTTTTCATCCGCACATTTCGTAAACTCTTCAACACCTTTTACATATTCATGTCTATTACGTCTGTCATACATCCAACTCCGATCCATATCAATGACCTATATGTGAAAATATAATTAAAAAAATTTATTAGTTTTGAGTAAATATTTTTCATGATACATCCTTAAACCAACTATATATTAATATTTGAAATCAAATACGATACTTTTTTAGGTTGGAAACTTCGTAATTTTATTACAATGATTATGTTTTATGTAATTGTTTATTTAGTATGGTCAATTCTGTAATAGTGAAAATCACTTTAAACTATAATTTTCATTTTTTATTTACAAAAATTTCGACAGAACCTCCCCTATAAATTAGACTTAGCCAACCTGTAGGAAGAATCAAAATGCCACAATAAACCAAAATGTTCAACCTCGACATATTCAAAAATCAAATACAACTCCAATCAAACTTCAACATCATCAACTACTCCAAGTTTAATCCGAAATCCATTCTCAATTCCTAAAAAGTCAAGCTAAGATTTCATAACTTAATATCTCATAATTTCAACTCCAATAATTAAAATATTAAAATGTATCTATCTACTAACTTAAAATCAAAAATATAAATTTAACACCCAAATTTATATATTGTAAAATTTAATTAACACATTTATACATATTAACATGTAATTAACATATTTATATACACACACACAAAAATATATATATACACAATCATAGATATACACGCACACACATATATATACACACAAATATATATACACAAATGTATAATTCTATAGACACATATATACACACATACATATACATACATATATACAAAAATGAGAATCGGGTCTTACAATGCAGGAGGTGGCGGCGGTAGAGGAGTGCCGGGCGGTGGAGGTGGCGGCGAAGGGTGGAGGTCCGGCTTCGTGGTGGTGGTGGAGAGTGGAAGAAAATTCCAAAATGAAAGAGAGAAGAGAATCGTGAGAGTGAAAGAGAGAGAGAGGTGTGAGAGTAGTAAAAGAGAGAGAGAGAGAGAGAGAGCCGAAAGAGTGAATCTATATGAAATTATCCCGGGAATATTTTTTTTTAAGAAGAGGCGTCGGTTTCTATTTTAAACCGATGAGTTAAGTCGGACCGGCCGACTTTTCACGTTGGTTCAAGAAAAAACCGACGCGAGAAACTTGGTTTCTTGCGTCGGTTCTCCTTGAACCGAAACGTTTTCCTAAAATATAATTACGAAAATGCCACCGTCCTTTTTTACACGTCGATTTTTTGAGAAACCGACGTGTTTTCCCCATTTTTTATGCTTTTTTGTAGTAGTGAGTACCTCATTCTAGACCTTATAGAATGACGTAGATAAAGGAGTGTGGGAAGTTCAATGTGACTAAACAAGTTTAAGTGACTATCACTCGTGGGAAATATAATTATGAAGTATGGTGAGACGTAGTGCCTCTAGAGTCTTATCATATATTGTTGGGAAAACCATGGAGACGTGAGAGGAGGGCAGTTTATGATAAGAGTATGCACATATACAGATTTCTTAAGGATGGGAGATCAATTGCACTAGGTGGTTTAACATTATAACAAGCACTTGAAGATGCAAAAAAGGTGACAAAGGAGAGTGACCAAATGTTATGTTTGAAGAGGAAATTAAATTGTCTAAAACAAAAGATTATTGCACGGAAGGGTGAAAATGTAGTTAAATTGCAAGAAGAGCCTCAGAATGAGAATATTGAGAAGAAGGACGGGGAGTTGAAAATTGAAATAGTTGAACAAACTCCGAATTTTGAGGTAGAAAATAAAAATCTGAGTAGTAATGAGGATGTACCTCAACATGATGATAAAATTATTGATGAGGAGGTGCATGAGTAAAAAAGAATGGTAATATGGAAGAGGAGGTTGGGCATGAAAAATTAGGAGGGGTGGTTGAGTCCAAAAACTTAAAAGAGGTGTTGAGCATGAGAATGTGGAGTTAGAAGAAGTGGTTGAGCTTGAGAGGAAAAAAATAGAAGAGGTTGAGCAAGAAGTTGGAAAAAAGGAAGGAGGTGAAGAGAAGAGCCTCGTGGTTCGAAAAGAAGAGTTGGAGGTGTACACCATGAGTACAAGGGTCCATACCTTGTACCGCACGAAACTAACATTCCCCACCCTATTTTATTTCAATCTTTCTTGTAGGTTGTTTACAATTGAAAGTTTGAGTCACACCAACCTGGGCCAATTAAGTTCGTGCTTCAATATATTCATACTTACCGACTGAAGGAGTGCAACTTATCGAATTCATGTCAAGGAGTCCATAATTTCCCATTTGATCCAGGTGGGGCAGTTGTAAATTATGAACAAAGCTATGATTCGGGATGAATCATCCTAGAGGGAATGATGAGAATCATAGTGGGCTTGCTAGAAAGACTAAATATTCAAGCCAAACAAAGTGTAATCCAGTCAACAAAGCCAAAATTAGATGCATAATATATATTTTTCTAGTAGAAACGGGCCACTGAGCAAAACTAATGGGCTAATGCCCTTAAGCCCACTAACTTTATGGCCAAATTCCATCATTATGGGCTCTAAAACAGTAAGTCAATTATGCAGACGGGAAATAGGGGTTCGCGAGTTTTTAGGTTAAATTCTGTTTTTTCTTGTTTTAGGGTTTATATTAGGTCTCTATAGCGGCTAGGGCTTATTTAATTCCGTTTTGTTTATTTATATTCATTTTCATTCATTGTAACAATTAGACTTTGATTAATAAAAATTGTGTTGAGTTATTTCTCTCCCAAATATTGTTCTTGATTGAATAGTTTCGAACTTATCAAAGATTATTCGAATCTTTGTGGCATTCACCAAGCTCAAACTTATCAAAGGCGTGGGAAATCTTTGTGGCGTTCAACCCATGTGTTCTTGTCTCCGCATCTTAACGGGTCCAATGTTTAATATACCTTGAGTTCTTGAGTCGTGAGGCTCGGGTCTCCATGTTACCGTCAGTTCCAACCTGAATTCGGAACTTTCTCGATGTTCAATCAATTATTCCGCGAGCGTCCCTCATCGGGATCACATCAACTAGTACTAGTACTAGTAAGTACTAGTATATATTCCTATCACATGCTTCGCACGTCTTATGTACGCGATAAAAGAACTTATACTTTGTATGTCTTGTGTAATGAAATATAAAATAAAAATTATTAAAATCATCATTTTATAAAAATATAATTATAACTCATTGAATATAAAGTATAATAAATAATACATTATTATTTATGATATATATTATTAAGGCATATTAAGGAGTATTAATACTAAATCGTGTTAGGTAGAATCTTTTTAAACTCTTATGATCATGTAAAATTAATTATTATTACTAATTTTAAATTTAATAGTGAAAATAATTATTTATATGAAAATTACTCGATTACTTATTTATTTATTAACTTACAAGTAAATTTTGTAATAGAAATTTCAAATTTTACTCAATTATTAAGTGTATATCATGACATTTCTATAACAAAACGAAAATTCGAGAAGACGTTAAAAATGTGTTTGAACCATAGAAATATTTTCAATTTTTTGTCAGATTTGAACAAGCAGGATTTCTTTTTCATTAGATGGGGATTTAAATCAGATTTTTATTAGATTTTGGTAGAAGTTGATGAATTTGTGTGCTTAAAATTTTGTAGGTTTCATAAAATATTTGGTTAAAATTAATTGTTAACTTTTACTTAAATTAAAATCTTGATAAAAATCAACATCAAACGGGAGCTTAACGTAATCATATAAGTGAAGATTGAATACTTATTCATCTATAAATATGTTTTAATAACTTACCTCTTATATCGCTTGATAAAAAAATTCTTCAAAGTGACTCTCATGTCAGCGTCCATATAAATAACTTTATGTTTTTTATTTTTATTATTCAAAAAGTTATTGATTTTAAAATTTATTTATTTTAACATAAATCATAGTTTACCAATTATTTATCATGCTGATTATTTTAACCCTATAGATACTATTTCTATTGTAAGATTATCTAATTCTACTATAATATTATCGGAATCTTGTATTGTATAAAAGAATTACGTCTATGTTTGATTTACGCTGTAAACTTGTAATGATTTTGTTTTAGAACTGTATAAACATATGTATTTAATTACAATGTGGTATAAGATTGAAAAATGTTATCAGTAAGCATATTTTATAAATTATATGCATTGAATATAAGGACCTTATATTGGAAATTGAATTTATTGTTTAATTAAATCAAAATCATTTGAAAAGTCATTCAACATTTATTCATGTGGAAATATAATTCTTTTTTTAAATTAAGGGTATTATGGACATAAGAAAAATAGAAGTAAGGACATAATTTGCAATTTAAAGATTCATACACATCCATGCTTTTATATATTAGTGATTAGTGATAGTGATAGTGATAGTGATAATGATGATTAGTGATAGTGATAGTGATTAGTGATTGTAGGTAGATGACAAAGAAGACGAATTTCAAAAATAGTATAAGCAATTAAAGTACATAATCAAAGCATGGGAAAATGATAATAAATTATAAGTTCAAATTGAGCATAAATTCTTCCTATCTTTTACAAACCAGTTGGGTTATATTGATGAAGAGATTATATTTCCACGGTAACCATACATAAACCGGTCTTGTCATAACGACATGACATTTTTCTTCACATGAATTACCTTGATACATTGCTAAATGTCGATCTTATCACTACAACAAAAATGACCTTTTACGACATACATTTACGGCGTGCAAATTAGGCATGCCGTAAAATTAGATTATTTACGGCATGCAAAAATTGCACGCCATAAATGCAGGAGATTTACGGCGTGCATTTTTGAACGCCATAAAAATCACTATTAACGACGTGCATAAGCAACACGCCGTAAAAAGTCATAAGTTTATGGCATGCATAGATGCACGCCGTAAAATTTTACGGCATGACTTTTTACGGCGTGCGGATGCAAGCCGTAAAAACGATTTTCCGGCACGCAATGCACGCCGTAAAAGGTTAACTTTGTTGTAGTGTATACTGCGACATTAATTAATCGATCTTTGAATTGAGGATGAATTAGAAATGTGGATTTTAATGCATCATATTCCAATCAGATTGGAAAAAATAATAACGCGCCGCTGCCATCGTGAATGAAACCTGATGGGTCACATACAAAAGTAAGAATTAAGCATCTCAAATTGGATCCTGTACAAGTAGGAGATTATTGGAATAGTGTCCAAGCCCAATTGGTTGGGCTGGACTTGGATTAGCCCAAGCCTACTAGGCTTCTATCTTAACCTTAGGTTTTCACTTGAGCCTACAAGTGCAAGGTTAATTACAATAAATCTAGCTAGTCGTTCTTTTGCTGCTAGAACAACATTTTTCAGATCCTAGCTTGCTATCTTGATTACTGTTAGTGGAGGCTGGACATTTGGACCACTGTAGTAACAAAATTTCTACACCCTGCACCAGAATTCAAATTCACGACATTCATCAGGGTACTATCTTATCACATATTCTATCTAAGTACAAGGTTGCCTTTTAATTTGCACTGTGCATATATGACTCGAAACCTTACAACGATTTCGATATCGACTTAACCGACTGAAATGTGGATCATATTCTCTTACCATGTAAGCGTGGCAATCCTCAATTAATAATTCACAATCTTCATATGATTGTTGACGTACTCGAAAGATGGCTTATTAATAACTCTTGACAGAGCAACATCCGATATCGCTAAAGTATGACTGTCCTCATATAAGGCATTATAATGACCTCAAGTCAAATGATCAATTTTTGATAAACGCTAGAGATTAATCATTGACACCAAACAGTTATCCATGTGGAATTTGTGTTGAGGGTCTCCAATGTTTTGTTCTATTAGCAAAACGTGAATGCATCCATTTAAATCATCTACATCTTAACTTATGAGATCAGCTACCTACTTCAAAAGTTTGAAATGCCACACATTGGTGTAGCCATAATAACGATATCCATTAAATAAATAAAAATGCATCAAATATAATAACAATTGTTTGGTCAAAAAATTGGACCTTGGACATAACACTCACAATTAACTTTATCAGATGCTATAAATTACAACTATACTAACTTCGATAGCTAGCATGCATCGAATGTGGGAGGGGATGATGATATTGCTAGCGTTAGTTTTTGTCACCATTTATTTGCTAAATCTTTTCTTCACGTACAAGAAATATACGGTAATACATCATCGTTTAATAAAAGCTTATGTCACTAAAGCAGCAAAGCCCTTTATAACCAGCTTTCCATGTGCTAATGATTAATTAGGTGAAGTCATTAAGGTTTCCAATGATTAATATTACTTTCTCTCAATGGCAAAGTTCTCAAAAGCACTAAAAGAGTTATTACAACTTATTCTTGTTTTGTTTGGGTACCATGTTGCATTACAAAGGAAAGAAGATTTAGGGGATCTTCACAGCTTTGCAATCCTAAACTAATGTTTGGTTTGTCCTATATATGATCTCATCTTTGGTTCCAATTTAGTAATTCCAAATTTAGAGTACACAAATTACTATCATATGTAGTGATTCAGCTTCTCGAACATGTAACGATTCGATATATTCTAAGGTTTATTTATGAAGTGTGCGCACTCCCAAACATTTCATACTGCCGTACATTATTTTATTGTGTAATAAAAATTCAAAAATGTGTAACAAATCTGGAAGAGTAGTTTTGCCCATTCTTTTATCAGAAAAAGTAATTGGGTTTATCAATTCCACCTCGATAATTCACACTCTATTTGTTATAAATTGTTTGTTAACAATTATTTACATATATTGTTTATAAATAAAGATGTGACAACATCTCGTTAATCTTTTCTTTTTTACAAGTCAAAAAAGGTGGACAATAATCTTTAACCAACCGAAATTATTGATTTTTTTTTAAAAAAAAAAAACTGTTGTTTTGCGCAAAAGGATCTCGCTGACAATTAAAATGAATTCAGGAAATGTGTAAGAAACAACAATCTCTCAAGACAAAATCTCAACGAGGGGTGCTTTATTTTTGAAGATTACAACAAAGACAAAAAGCCTTCAAGGAGCGCAAGCGCACGAACTAAACTAGGATTTGACAAGTTGAAATGAAATTAAATTACATAATCTCTGTTCGAGAGTTGATTGATTGGTCCCTCCTTCTATGTTTACTTCTCTCTTTTATATGCCTTGAACAATTTCCCTCTTCCAAAACCGCTTGCAAACTGCCTTGTCGCCCTTTAACTGTCTACTCCCTCCATAATGAATGACTTGTCAAGAAACTGTTGTGTTTAACAGCTGCAATTACTCCATTAGCTCAGCCAAAATTCTCGGATCATGGGGATGTGATAAGATTGCCGATTAACTGCCTAATAATTGCTTAATTTAGACAATGATAAATCAATGCATTCGCCTAGATCTTAGGCATTCTTAGGCATGGGCGACACTGCTCCATTCTTCGTCGCCCTGTATTTGGGCCTCCTATGGGTTTATCTAGACCCGCACGTGGGTTTATTTAGACCTATTTCCCTGAACTCTTCAACTGAGCTTCGCTCTTTCATTGGGCCTTCAAATTGGGTCTTTTTAAGTGTCAACAATTACCACCCAATATGACAGAATTAATATCAATTATTAATTTTATGTCATATTCATGGACACATTATTATGTAGAAAAAGTCTTGACATATTGAACACATAATTCTCCCATTTTGGGCCAAAGGTATCCGCTTCTAATGATTAGCCACCTCATTCTTTGGCCTGCTTGATGGCTCTCCTTCATGATTTCGGCCTTGATCGTCTTGGCTTCTTTCAAACTTACACATTTTAATAGTACACCGTCTGAGCATTTCTTATATAACTCTTCGTCTATTAACACATAATTCAGTACACATAACTTCATTTTCCTATGTTTTTCGTTATCGGTCTCTTTTCAAGAACCTTTTTATTTTTTCTCTCCAATCTATCACATCCCCACTTTGTATGCAATGAACATCCATATTTCTCGCTCTACATTGGACCATGGGAAATATTCTCCCATATTCACAAGTGAAATTCCAATTTAACATTTTTGAATAACCTGAAGCCATTTGGGTTAGTTCATTTGCTAAATCGTTATACAACTTGTTAATGTATTGAAGTTCCACTTGATCAAATTCTTCTAGCAATTCTTGGGCGATTTCATATTAGTTTATAACAAAATCATTTTGGCATTTAAGGTCACCAATCAATTGGTAAATTACTAATTGGGAACCACCCCTAACTATCACATTTTTTACTCCCATCTCTACCAATAGCTCCAAACCTACGATCAATGCTTGTTATTCGGCTTAATTGTTATTGCATATTCCGTCTAGAGAAAATGGGAATTTATAATGAACCCTCAATGGATTTATTAAAACTATGCCTACTCCTGCTCCCCAGAAGTTTTTTATTTGACAAAATATAAAACCCAAGGTTTTAATTCAAACGAGTCAACTTCTAGTTCATTTTCTCTAGGCACATGGCATGGATGATCAGCCCAAAAATTAGCCAATACTTGATTTTTAATTGCCTTTTTGGGTATATATTGTATTTCAAACTCTGACAGCAGTAAAGTCCAAAGGCCTATCCTTCGGCGCAAGACATGGAGAGAAACATGTATTTAACTAAATTTACTTTAGAAACTGCGTAAGTACTCACAAACCGTAAATAAGCCCTTAATTTTGTATATGCAAAATATAAAGCAAGACAAAACTTTTCAATAGCAGCATAAATTCACATTTTGTTAACTGTCTACTCAAATAATAGATAGCCCTCTCTTCAACAAATTGGTCTTCATGTGCGATCATTCAGGCTATAGATTCTTGTTCAGCCGATATGTACACTTTCATTGGCTGTCCTTGGATAGCCGAGACTAGCACTGGTGGACTTGACAAAAATGTCTTCAAGCTATCATAAGCCTTTTGATGTTCTTCCTTCCAGACGAATTCATCCTGATTTTTCAGATTTAAGATATATGAAAAAACTTTTGTTCGCCCTACACAATTAGATATAAAACGTCTCAAAAGTTTTACTTGGCCTTCAAATCTTTGCAACTTTTTTTTGTTACTAGTTGTTAGCCACAATCGGAGGTAAAGTACCAAATTGAATGGTAAGGGGTCACCATGGATGCTCTTCATCCTCGTTTTTCTTACTGCGTTAAAATCTTGATTTCCCAAAAGAACTTTCCGATCCTTCCTCTATTGATTTCCCTATATTGGTTTCCTTTCTGTAATAAAGGACATTCTTGTTAGCGACCTTAAGTAATTTAGGTGTCTCAAGATGTGGTGATCCATGTTGTTGTCTCATCATCCTCCCATAATTTCTCTGGAAACACCTTTGTTGTGTCATGATCATCTCATTGAAAGGCACAGCTCTTCTTGCATTATAGTGGAATGAATACCATACATTTGGCTGGCGAGGTTGGGGTCTGAACGTCCTCCTGCTGTTGATTGGCCTGAATTGCATTTCAAAAGGTGGCTTTCCATAGGTTGGCATACCTCTTCCCTTGTCGAGCTGGAAACTGGGAACAACACTAAGATAACTGTAATGCCCCCATGTCCCCATTTTTTTGTGGACCTGTTCACTTCCCCTTTGCATCTGGCGCACAAGGTACTTTCATCTTTTCTAGGTTCATTTCCTTTGAGTCGTTCAAACATATTAGGACGCCGCTCAATATCCTCCTTTCTATCATCTATTACAATTTGAACCTCGGTAATTTATTTTCGAAGCCAGTTGTCATCATGTTCACCCCAAGTGGTTGTAGTTTTCATCCACTGCCATCTTCTTTTTGGCTCCAAAAGTGATTCGTCTAGATTCAATAGCATCCTACAACACATGTCGGAAAACCAAGCAATTGTTAGTCATATGATACCATGCATTATGTCATTTACGATATTTTTTATCCTTGATTTGCTCAAGGCTTGGAAATTTATGCTTATCGCTCAACTTTATTTGCTTATCCTAATATGATTTATCAAATATAAAGTTAACTTTAGTTACATCAAATGAAGACTTCCTAGTCTTTTTGTTTTTATCTCCTACGTGCTCATCTTTGACCATTACGTTCAACTCATCCGCTAAAGGCCAAGTATACACATCTCCCTCAACCAGTTCGACTAGACATATTTCATTTTGGTCATAATACTCATCATCAACCATGTGAATGTCAAATTTTGGGTCTCTATAGTAAGTCCCTCTGCTAGAATTTTTCATTTTTTCTTCTTCTCTTATTAGATGTTCATATCTAATCACATTAGCGCTCAAATGGAATAAGTCAGGAAACTTCCTATCCTGGAACTTTTTTTTAAATCAAAACTCAAACAACTTTGAGGGATCTTGACAAACACTTTTTCAGGTAAAGGAACAAAGCACTTGCTCCTGGCCGTTTTGAACCTTTAAAGGAAACCTTTCGCCCATTTTTATTGGGCATTTGACAGAAATTTTCCAAGTCGGCCAAAAACACTTTCGACTCGATTTTATAAAATTGAGCATGGAATAACTACTCTAACTGTTGCCATGTCTGGACGGAATTTTTTGACAAGTTAATGAACATTGAGAAAGCTACTCCTGTTAATGAACTAGGGAATAGTCTCAACTTATGATAATCAATCACTTCGTCGCATTGCAATGTGAATCGCCCTACGTGTTCTAGAGTGGAAACTTCTCCTAAAGCAGTTAGCAATGAAAATTCTGGTACTTTGTGCCCTCTAGGCCATGGATATGCTTGGTCTACCCAATCAGGGTATGATTTTGTGTAGGTCGGCCTGATACAAGGGTGTATTCCGACAGCCATTTGATCTCATACTATCTCGGCAATTTGATCTCTCAACAAGACGTTGGGATCATAAAGGACACCTATAGGTTAGTTTTCCAGTGGTACTACATGAGGCCTAAAGTTTGGTAACGAATTTGCAGTGAAAAAGTCAATGTTTAAGCCATTAGTACCATTAGTTTGAATATTTCCCTCATCATTAACATGTAGGGTATTCTGTCCATTATTTTGGACATTATCTCTTGTATTTGGGCTACCCCCCAAGTTTGACATCCCATTTCCACTATTTAGACCCGTCATTCCAACACCCACTTGGTTTGACGAAAATGGTCCAATAGATGGTTCTATTCCTTGATTTGGACTTACAACGGTGGGATTATGTCCCACAATTCTTCTCGCTTGAAAGTGGTGGCCTATGTTTGGAAAAGATGACTGAAAAACTTGGCCTGTTAACTTATTCATGGTGTCATGTAAATTTTTTAGTTGCTTGGACATATTGTCATAATGTATTATTTCATTTTGGATAGACTTTTCCATAGTATGAACATATTGCAGATTTACCTCTTCAACCACATCTTGAGTAAGTTCCCCAAGTAATGCACGCATGGTTCGAGTACTCAATTCTGCAATTGATTTATAACGGCTCTGACTTTTTCCTTCTGTTCTTGGAGTACTTTGTTCCTCCTCATATCTTTCAATCACAGACAGGAGCCGATGGCTTGAAGGCTCCTCATCGGAGTTCTTATGAGATATGATGCTTCACTTTTGTATCTTCAAAAACACACCAAAGTTGTCCCATTGGGCGTGCCAAATTGTTTCGCGCAAAAGGATCTCGCTAACAATTAAAATGGATTCATACAATGTGTAAGGAACAACAACCTCTCGAGACAAAATCCCAACAAGGGGTGCTTTCGTTTTGAAGATTGCACTGAAGAAAAAACGCCTCCAAGGGGCTCAAGCAGATGAACTAAACTAGGATTTGACAAGAAAATCAAAATGAAAGTATAACATAATCTATGTTTGAGAGTTGATTGATTGGTCCCTCCTTTAATGTTTCTTCTCCCTTTTATATGCCTTGAACATTTTCCCTCTTCCAAAACCGCTTGCAAACTGCCTTGTCGCCATGTAATTGTCCACTTTCTCCATAATGAATGACTTGTCAAGAAACCGTTGTATTTAACCACTACCATTACTCCATATGCTCAGCCGAATTTCTCGCATTGTGGGGATGTGATATGGTTGCCCATTAACTGCGTAATAACTACTTATTTCAGATAATGATAAATCACTTCATTCGCCTAGATTTTGGGCTTTCTCCAGGCCTGGAAACTATATCAGTCCAGGTGGTCCGGACCGAGTCGCCTACCAACATATGAGCCCGGTAACGGTCGCATAAAAAAACCCGCCGCTACGAGTTCCAGGTCGATTTCGGGTCGGCTCCACAAATTCCAAACTACACCCGCCCGTTGGCTCATCCTGGTCAAGCCCATGCAGGTTACGAGTAATGGTTTGTTCTGATTTGAGTTCTTTTGATTTGCTCTGTATGAATAAAAACATAGAATTTTTTATATCTATAATATAGTTTTTTAAAACATCTAAATATGAAATGAACAAAATGATAAATTCATATTTATACCATAAAATGTTTATATATAATTTAAATTTAAATTTTATGTTATATGAATTACTTCTAAATTTACAAATTTAAATAAAACGTAAACAAATAACAAATAAATGTTAAATACATTTCTAATTACTAGTATCAAAGAACATTACATTTCTTAGCTATTAGAGAAAAAAATAAGATTTAGCTTTAGATGTTGTAGTAGAGTTTGTAGAAGAATAGAGATTTTCAATGTTATAATATTTAATAATTTTTTTATTTTTTTTTAAATTTCACCGGCCAGCAGGTTAACCACACCCCGTGAAGGTTTGCCCGCGAAAATCCGCGATTCACACCTTCTTGACCCGTGAATCACCCGCATGGGTAACGGGTTGGCCAGCGGTCCCGGGTTGATAGGGTCGATTTTCACAAATTTGGTCAGCCGTCTGTCTTGACACATTTAGGAGACACTATTCCATTTGCTCTATCACCCTATATTTGGGCCTCCTCATGGATTTATCTGGACCTGCACGTGGGTTTAGTTGGACCTATTTTCCTGGACTCTTCAACTGAGCTCTGCTCTTTTGGCCATTTCATTGGGCCTTCGAATTAGGTATTTTTATTTTTCAAATATTGTCCAATGATATAAATAAATTTTATAAACAAATTTTACCAAAATAGAGTGAAAGTTTGTACAGCTTTAAAGTTTTTTACATTTAGTAGAGTGAGAATTTAGATGTAAGTTGAGTAGGGGCGTCAAACTATATATGATAGTCCAAGCACTAGCAGCAGGACATGCTTTTAGCAGCCTTGCATAGGGTTGCAAGTTGGATTAGAAAATTCGATTACGTCCGATTTCGTTCCAATTTTTTTTTTTTCCAAAAAAAAAAAAAAAAGATTCCCACTGATCTGAAATTCGAAATTTTCGAAAAAAAAATTGGATTGGAATTGGAACGAGTTTCTCAAAATTTCTGAAATTCTGATCCAAAAACTTCCAAAGTATTGTGAACATGTTCCGATCCGAAAATTCTAATTTTTCTGAATAACATTCCGATTTTTTTTGTATTTGCAATGAAATTAATAATATAAAATCAAAGAAAATAATTTATTGAACAATTAATAATACTAAAATATAATTAACATAAGATTTATCATATAAGTTATAACTGACGGGTAGCTATTTTATTTAGTGTAAAAAAAAGTGCAAGAATTGTAGCGTTGCTATCCTTGTTTACTTTTATTTTTGATGGATCATGAAGGAAAAACTTATGTTAACTCTATTTATAGATGCTATGTTGTTATTTTGTTATCTTGTGTGGTTTGTAACTTTAATTATACTTTTTGAGTAGTTGAAATTTTGAACTCATTTTAATCTTAGACATTCAATTCCTTGAATATATATATTTTTATATAATTAAAATTATTATAAATCTTGGTAAAATATTAAATATTCGAAATTCTTGAAATTTTCCTAAATTTTTCGAATTTCAATTTTGAATGAAGTTTGTTTATTCCAAGAACTTTGGAACAGAATTCGGAACAACAATTTGATTCCAGTTTTTTTTTGAACGGGACTTGGAACACCTATTTTCGATCGGTTCTGTCCGAAAAGCACCCCTAGGCCTGCATGAAATGTGCATATTTTTAGAGGGAAAAATATGTAAACTAAATGTGAAGAGTATAGAAGTAAATAATTAAAACGTATATTTTCTAATCTAAGAAATTACTTGTGATTTTCATTCAAAAATTATAAGTCATAATTAATTAAATAAATAAATTTCATTAATTAAATATGTAATTAATTAGGTTAATGTCAGAATAATGTACAATCATGATCAAAAATGAAATTTTATAGGTCACACTATTGAGGATGCGACCCCAAAAGTTGAGGTAATTCTTTTTCCCACTATGAAAAAAAAAAAAAAAGTGTGCATATATTATAATCTTAGTCAAAAATGAAATTTTATAGGTAACACTGTAGAGGACGCGCCCCCAAAAGTTGAGGTAATTTTTTTCCACTATTATGAAAAAACAAATCTGTACACATACTCTTAATTCTATACATATAATATTTATTTGCTCATTTATCCTTGAATGAAGAAAAATAATTTTCAAAACGCTAGCTCTGCACTGGAAAACAAGTTGTTCTAGCAGCTTGCTGCTCAAAAAAAGTTCTTTTCTAACCCCTTTTTTTTTTTTTTTTTAAAGATTTTATCAATCTTAAATGTTTAGCAGGAGTAAGTTGAAATAGATATTAAGAAATAACAGCATTATCATTAAACGAAAGTAGAAATACATTAAATTTCATTAAGATGATGTTAAGAGAAACTTTAAAATACAATGTCCATTTCAATTAAAAAATATCTACCCCTTTAATTTCAAAACTGAGCCCAAACTCGTTTTTAAATTTTAAATGTCAAAGGAATAAGATTTTCATCCCAAATTTAGTTCTAGATACAAAATGGCTTAGTTATTCATCACTTTTGGTTACCAATAAGTACTCTATATTCTCAGTAAGCATTCTCCATAGGGAATCTACACATATAAGAATCAATGCTCCATTGCCTATAAAGAAAGTCATAATACGACTATGAACCACAAGGTTCAATGAATAAAACATGGTGCATGTTAAGATGTCAATTTTAACATAAAGTATATAAAGTTAAACATGCATCTCTATCATTCTCAACGTTTTCTTTTGTCAAAATTTAACATACTTATGATTGAATATAAATCATATACTATACCTCCTAACTTTTATATTCATCTCTCATGTAGATAAATAAAATTGTAATCACTTAACATATATGATTTAATAATCGACCTATATCACATTGGTAATGTTTAGTATCACTTATAACCAAATAGAATCGTAATTACTTAACATGTATGATTTAGTAATAAACTTATATTACATTTATAATACTTAGTGTCAAAGATGACCATACTCAAACAATTCACATGATGTTTATGGTATGGATGCAATCTATGAAGTGATATACATAAGTGATGATGCATTTAAATTTTCTTATGCTTTCTTTTCTTTTTCTTCAACTTTGGGCACCTATCCTCAAAGTATTCACAGAGTGCTCAACATAAAATCTGGTACCATTTTGCTACAAATCTCATACAATTCAAGTAAAATATGGTATCATTTTTGTACAAAGGTCACCTATCATGTAATCTTGTCATGACATAAAACTTTGAAGATGTACACATCTCATCTTGTGATAGTCTTATTCATATAACTTAATGTTAACTGTTCATAGCTGTTGGAAGCTCTAAAATCGAGTCTTGAATCACTACCATGACCTTAAAAGGTGGGAAATATTACCTTGGGAATCTAGAATCCCAAACTGGTGAATACTTAACACTTAGATTTATGTTCCTATTTATGCACTTTTTTAGGTATACATATTAAATCTAAGTGCATACTTAGAAAGTAAATCATGTATCATGAATGAATGTAATATATCCATGATTTTGTAAGAGAGTAACGTGTAAGAACTCTTAACAATATCAACATTTGGCGTACATGAAGCCAAAACTTCATAGTGCTTCATTTATCCAACATAAAAGCACATAATCTTACTCAAGTATTTGCATGCAAGATAGGATTCTTTGAACTTAACATAATAAAAGTTATAACTACCAAGTATATCAATTAAATTCACACGTGCTTCACATAATTAAAGAACAAGTAAAATTTACCAGAGAAAGCTTGCTAAATTCAAAGTACTTAAGAGTAAACTTAGATATAGAAAAAAAAATATAAGGGATGGGGAACTTACAAGCTTCTAGAATTAGATTAAAGAATCTGAAAATAAACTTTGATGCATCTACTTGAAGATATAATCTAAAAAAATGCTTATGAATTCATCCGAAAATCTAAAAATAACATTAAAATACTTAAATAACATCATTCAAGAATATAAATTTATCTTTAAAGTATCCAAATATCATTATTCAAAAATTTGAAAATTTACTTTAAAGTATCCAAGCAACATAATTTAAGAATCTGAAAAATTACTTTAAAGTACTCTAAAAATTATTTCAAGAATCATAAAATAACTTTTAAGTATTCAAATAACCTTATAAAAGAATCTGAAAATTAAATTTAATGTACTTAGATAAAATCATTTCAAGAACTTGAAAATAATTTTATAGTAAATAAATAAAAGTGCTCAAGAATGTTACTTTAGTATTGAAATTAAACTTTACATAATGAAAATTACAAATAAACACATAAATGCTTCATCAAACACTTAGAAGGAACCTGCATTTCTAACATTAAATATTGACATATAAATAATCAAATCAACACCCATCAATAAGAAACGAATAAAATTGTATAACTTATATAAAAGACTTTAACACAATATGAGAAACTATCACTACAAATACATAAACCAAGTTTTACTCACTTTCTAACCTAGAAAGATGATTTTGAGCCTTTACACCAACAATTTTTTAACCAAGTGTTAGAGTAACTTCAATATATCAAAATCTTGCTTCTTAATCAAAGTTTTACTCATAAAATCTGCCTAGAAATAAAAATTTCTTGATTTGGAATGATATGGCAAGAACCGTAAAATGCTTCTAGAAACCACTATTTTGCCACTTTTCATATTTCTAATAGCTAGCCTAGTTTCTGGGGAACTAATTTTCTTCCAATTTACCGCTTTTCTCTCCTTCTTCTTCCCTTCTTTGATTCTCTCAATCTCTTCTTACAGCTCTCCATTGAAACTATGAGGAGATTTGCTTTCTAATCTAGTTTAGTGAACATATGTAATATATAATTAAAGACAAGTCCTCACACTTTCATATAATACAAGATTTAGTCCTTAAGTAATTGAAAACTAAGTCCTTAAAACTATTTTCTATTATCGGAACCCTATAAATTTTGCTAAATAATTACTTCTAACTAAAATAAGTTGATGTGACAAACACACCCATAAGGTAAGAATGGTGGGACTAAAAGTCTCCCCCCATTTATATTATTTTATTACTAAAAATTCTAGATTTTTATCTCAAGGTGCCACCTTGGATTAAATATTTGAAGGTCAAGACGTGGTCCATTTGGGTCAATCATTATACCGTTATAAAGTTCATATTTCAAGCTTCAGAAAAACTACATATGCATCTAAAACAGACTTGTCTACAACCTGTATTGGACGTACAAAAACGGCAGCTCAACTGAGTTTCAACATTTAGCCAAATTTTCTAGATTTTAAGCACTTTGATATTTTCATGTGTACAACTTTAACTCGAATTTCAAGGCAATTTTCGACCTTAAATGTACTTAAATATGATATTTCGTACGTTTCAATGTAAACTAGTAGGTAGTATAACATGCAAAAACATCGGATTACCATATTGTTCATAAGATCCTCTCAAACATGGCTGCTCGACCACCACTTGGAATTTTTTAATGAATTACACCATCTTATATTAGCTTATTCCCTATTTACGAAAATTCGTTCGATTTTGTTCAAACATCATCCATAACTTTCTTTTATATCAATCTAGTCCCGAATAATACAATTCATGCAAATTTCTCCCCCTTTCTTATAATTTCATTACTATCTCATCATAAAAAAATGCGAAAATTGCTATTTTCTAAGAAATTCTACCTTCTTAAATAAATAAATTAAGGTATGAAATTTTCGAGATGTTACAATCTCCCCCTTAAGGAATTTCGTCCTTGGGATTTTATACCGGCATAGAAATCCTTTTTAGAAATATATATTCTCCTACCACTCTTTTGCTTTACATCTCTTAAAGTATTCTGCCAATTAAAATCATCATCTGTAGGAGTTTGAAGGCTACATCAAATATCATTGTTAGCTGTTACTATTAACTTTTCACTTTTCACTTTCCCTTGATACTTCTTCATTAAATGATTTTTCCAATAAAATTCAACTGGTAATAGATCTCAATTTTTCCTATCTTACATTATTTCCTCATTTGGCTCTCATCAACTATTATAAGTCAATCACTCTTAAACAATACTAGTGACCTTAGGGCATATTTTTAAATATGATGCCTTCTGATTATACATTATAATCAAGGATTACAATTTGAAAATCAAGCAAGTCAATTGTTATCTCATCAATAACATTGAAATATATGCTTAAGTATCATCCTAAAGATCGAGATATAACTACCTCAGCTTTTCATTTTCCAGAAGTTAAGAGAAACTAAAAATCTCCAGATATAAGATTCAAGAATGCTACTTTTCACGTTCTCCAAAATTTGAATTGACGTCATCGCTTGTGTCATCCCTTAATTAAGTTCTATTTCCATAATAGTTATTACAGATTTGATATCAAATAACTTTCTTTTACCACTTTTATTGTAATAAAAGTAAATTCTCAACTTTGCTAATTAGTGCAAGAATTTTTGGCTAATCTCAAATGCTAATTGCTTGCATCAAAAGATCTCAAGGACACATCTGTCTAAATTATTACAGTGCATGACAAACCACTCCAGTAGTATAATTTTTTCTCAATTTTTTACACAATGCTCTTATCAAGTATTCTTGATGTCTAAATGCAAGTTCTATACGGTCATGCATTCTTCTAATGATCTTCTATCCTATATCTACTAAATATAATGTGAAAATTTATGTGACTTGGTATAGGTCGATTGATAGATCTCATAATCTTGGTGGCAATAGTTTTGTAACAATAGAAGCTGTAAAAGAGGGGGTGAGGGACAGAATATTGAAAGACATACTCTCTCTCTCTCTCTCTCTCTCTCTCTCTCTCTCTCTCTCTCTATATATATATATATATATATATATATATATTCAATTTGGCAGCCAACTAGACAGTAGAGTTCATATTTTTCTATTCATTGACTAAAAACCATCTTTGTTGCACAACTCATTATAAATGTCATGTTTTCATATAAAATATAGTTGTAGTAATTCTATATATATGTTTTCTCAAATTTGAATCTCTTTTAGGCCCATTATTTTATTGATCCCAACTTCAAGCATGTGAAGGAGAAGGACATAGTAAAGATGAAATTAGACTCATTTTCTTTCAAAATGTACCGGTTTCTTGTTTGTCTAATAATTCAGTCCTCTTACAATTAGGATTCTCTTTGTCAATTGATCTATATTATTAGTTTCTTAATTCCTTGGATCATTTTGATTGCTTTATATATGTAATTGGTTTATATCTCTTATCTAATGACTAAAAATTCATGTTAGCTAGAGAATCATTCAAAGAAGATGACTGAAAATTGGTCCAATTTCTACTCACTTTTTTTTTTTTTTTTCAAAACACACTAGCTATTCAAGATATATCACCAATCAATTCTTATCCATTTGCTAGTTTCTAGGATTTTCGTTCCGGGAGAATGTAATGGAATTGATCATGAGTTTTACCACAGCATGCTGGTGATTTTTTGTGATTACAACTGTCAAGATAACCTAATTTTACTCGAGACTTTATTTTACATATTTAAGGGTCAAGTCCCGGATTTAATTGCTAAGATGTATAAATCACTGACATAGATATAAAATGACTATTTTGTGCTTTTAGGGTCTTTTGGAATAAAAATAAAATTTGAGTAGACAATCAACATTGTTAAATAAAATATTATAAATTAATTAAAGATTAAATTAGGAATTATAAAATACTAATAATCACATATGAATTTTTTAGTTTATTAGTTAATGTAATTGGAAATGATGGACTATAGCTAAATTATGCATAAATGAAGATATTTAAGAATCAAATTGTAACTTTAATTATAATATTTTCTAGGACACTTATTTTGGAAAACGTTGATTGATATTTATTTTCATTTTGTAAAGGAGTAAAATAACAATACTCTAGTCTTTATTGTATTCGATATTCATTAATTATTATGTGTACCTTTTGCATGGTTAGCATTTCAAATAAAATCTCAATTTATGCTTAATTGGTCCAAACCCTTCAAGAATAAATTTAACTTGTGTTTAAATATATACACACATCCCAGAAAAGCATAATATGTTCTCATCACTGAAATATTTTTGCACAATATTCTATTCCGAATCCAATTTCAATCATTTTTCAATTCTTTCAATATTCGACATGAATAAATTTATCATTATTTTCTTCTTGAGCAGTACACAAACTCAAAATAAATATGATTTGATTAAAATAAGTTGTTTAGTATTTGAATAAATACATCTCACAATAATATTACAAAATCACGTACATTGCACGCGATTCATACTAGTTTCCTAAAAAAAAATGTGCAGCTTCTTAGGCTTGGGCCAGCACAATAAGCATGAGGGCAGGGGTGGAGGATGGAGGGGAGAGTTGAGGCCTGTTCTAGGTATGTTGAATTACGATTTATTTATTTATTTATTTTATGTATCAGCCTAAATAATTGTCTACTCCCCTGACATCGCCTCTTGGCAAGGGTGCACTACAAAAAAACAGTCTTTTCCCGACGGAAAAATTTTCGGCTGAGGTCGAGTCCGTCGGAATTATCATGGATTACCAACGGAATAAGAATTCGTCGGAAATATTTCCCACGGAATTAAAAACCCGTCGGAAATTTATTTTTCCAACAGATTTTTAACTAAACGTCGGAAAATATTCCGATGGAATTATTAAATGGTCGGAAAAAAATATTTCCGACGGAATAAAGTCTATCCGTCGGAAAAATTTCCTACGGATTATTTCCGACAGAATATTATATAACGTCGGAAATAACTTGTTTTTCCGACGGATTGGCAAATTCCGTTGGAAAAAATCTTGGCTTTTTCAAAGATTTTTTCGTTGCGGTCGAGTATTTTCCGAAGGCCTATTTTTCCGTCGGAAATGCTTATTTCAACCTTTCCCGGTTCTCAGTATCTTCATTCATTCTTCACCAACATTTTCACATCTCTAAACTCTCCCATCCATTTTACCTTTTCCAATTGGTTCGAATGTAATTAATATTGAACTGAAGAAACTTGGAAATATAGTTGTGGATGCTATATATTTTTCTAGTTGAAGAGTGTCATGGACCAAGGTAATACACTCAAGTTTTTTTTTTTTTTTTTTTTCAAAATTAATACTTTTGTGTATCTAGATTTTTGCTCTTTCTATATACATTAATTAGCTATATTTGTATATATATATATGTTGATTTTGCTACTTTTTTAAATTAGATGTAGTATATTTTTGTATTTTAGATTAATAATATACAAATAATATTTAAACTATAAATTGTAGATGGTAATATGTATTTTAGATTAATTAGTTTGTATGCATTGTTTATTTAGTTTATTAAAATTTTGTTAGTAAATAAATCTGTGCATATTTCAGATTTACTAGGGAAGTAAGACTAATTTTGTATCTTATTGTTTATATATCATAATTAGTAGTATGCTAATATGCATATTTATTAATATATTTCATTTTGTATGTTACTGTATATATTAGATCAATTTTATCATTAAAATTAGTATGTTGATGAGTATATTAGAGATTATATTAAGTATATGAATTTCCAAACTAAGAGTTTGTTAGGTTAAAATCACTAAATTAATTTAAAAGTTGACGGTTAAATAAGTATCAAATTATTGTGAATATAATAAATGTGTAGTTTATTTGACAGCATGCAGTGTGTTGGATGATCGTAGTTGGATGTATGCACGATTAGTTGATGGGTTTCTTTCAGAAAGATTTATTGCTGGTGTTGAAACATTTGTTGAATATGCATTTTCACACCAAGTGGTTGTCGACAAAGTAAAATGTCCATGCACGAAATGTGGCAACATAAGATTTATGAAGCAAGATGATATTAAAATGCATCTGTACAAGTATGGATTCATTGGGGGGTACAGTAGGTGGACTAAACATAGTGAAAACTTTAATACTAGTTCTTTACATTTGGGTGAATTGTCATCAACACAACGTATAGGGGAATAGACCATCCACTCTATGGTGTTTGATGCAATGGGTCCTCAAATGTACAATAGATTTTCCAATACCGACCAATTTGACACTGAGGAACATGTACCGAATGCGGAAGCGGCAAATTTCTATACATTGTTACAACAAGCTGACAGACCATTGTGGCATGGTTGTGTGAAGCATACCAAACTATTTGCAATGTCACAGCTTTTGAACTATAAATCTGAGTAAAATATGCCTGCAGCCTGTTATGAACGTATGATGTCCATCGTGGAGGAAATGTTACCAGAGGATAACCAGTTAGATAGTACGTTCTATAAGACAAAAAAATGCTATCCAGTTTAGGGCTCGGTGTTGTGAAAATTGATGCATGTGTTAATGATTGCATGTTGTATTACCGACAGAGTGAGAAGTTGTTAGAGTGCCATACATGCAATAGTCCGCGGTATAAAGATGCAATTTCTCGGTCTGGGCGAAAGGTAGCTCATAAGGTGTTACGGTACCTACCTCTGACTCCTAGACTTCAAAGGTTATACATGTCGAGGCACACATCAGAACATATGATCTGGCATGCAAGCAATGCATTCACGCATGGAGAAATGTCACATCCAGTGCATGGGGAGATGTGGAAGCATTTTGATATAACGTATCCTGATTTATTTATTGAGCCTCGAAATGTACGTATTGGTCTTTGTACAGATGGGTTCAACCCATTCAACATGACTAACACACATTACTCATGTTGGCCAGTGATAATTACTGTGTACATTCTTCCACCTGGGTTATGTATGCGACAAGACAAATTATTCTTGAGTATGGTCATCCCTGGGCCGAAGAGTCCTGGAAAAAATATTGACATTTATTTGCGGTCACTAATAGATGAGTTGAAAATGCTCTGGGAGGATGGAGTCGAAACATATGATATACATAGAAAGCAAAATTTCACAATGAATGTTGCATTAATGTGGACTATTAGTGATTTTCCAGGACTTGGCAGGTTGTCTGGGTGGAGTACACATGGTCCATTTTGTTGTCTGTACTACATGGATCAACAAAAATCATTCAGATTAAAGAACGGGCGAAAATGTTGTTTTTTTGAATGTCATCGTCGATTCCTGCCCTACAACCATCCGTTTAGAAGACAGGGAGATAAGTTCTTGAAAGGAAGACTGGAGAAGGATGTTCATGCACTAAGCCCTACAACTGCAGGTGATCAATTGCGTCGGATTGTTGATAGCCTTCTGTAGCGACTCAGAATTTTTACGCAATTAATAATTATTTTAATATTTAGAAAATTGTGTCGCTACTATTTCACCCATTGTTTTGAAGTTAACGCCGCGACGGATTCGTCTAGCCAAGTCAAGAAATATCGAATTTGTTCGATTTTAAATTAAAATCCGAATTTCTAAAATTATATTATTTTAAGTATTATTGTCAAAAGCATTTTAAATTCCATTTTCTTATTTAAATTATTTTAAGTCCATAATATGCAATTCAATTTTTATCTCAAAATTATTTATTTCTCAAATGTATTTTTCAGTCCAAAATATATCTGTTTTAAATACATTTTTTTAATCGAAGTTAGTGCAATAATTATCATAACCAAAATTCCCATACTTTACACCATTAACCTAATTTGCAACCCACGTTTTTCTTCCTTTCCATTCATTTATCTAATCACAAAGCCAAACCCACTCAATGAATGATTCCACTCCCCAAATTATGATGTTCCCCATTCATCAATTCTTTTTCTTTTTTTTTTTCCATCATGTTTTTCAATTTAAGCAATCATCCTCAGCACTGCTCCATCGCACCATCAACCAATTTGTAAAACCACAGTATTCATCATCATCACCAAACTGCTGTCTCAATCGAACCTCCATTTCAGTTTTCTTTTCACCATCATTTTCAAATCAGCATCATCATCACCGGACACCACCAATTCACAGCAAATTCACTACCAATTCACTGCTCAATTCAAGAAATCATCTTCATGACTCCCAATCGAACAAACCAAACACTGCCTCAACCAATTTTGATCAAGCAGACACCATCACTGCTGAATCACCCTTACCTCATTGCAACCAATACAGTCATAAACCAATCACCAAACCACCATCACTGCCTCGACCAAACCCTGAATCATCATCACTTCTGCCGTTTTTCTTCCACTGCACAGCCCAAACCCAAAACTGTACCAAATCCACAAGAACCTAGACTAGCGGAACCCTCACAGTTGGCCGCATCCTGCGCCGACGTTGCGCCGGTGAACTATCGGCGACAGATTCCTTTTCCCTCACGATTTCACACGCCATCTCTCTATCTCTCGCTTTGCTCTCCGATCCCTCTCTCTCTTCGATCTGAATGAGGAAAGGAAAGGATATTTTATTTTAAATATTATAAACTTTCGGAAATTTCAAATTTAGCCTTGAAGTTTTAATATGTTTCAAATCAGTCCCTATGGTTTTAAAACAATCCAATTCAGTCCCTTTTAGTTTCAAAAGGTTTTATTTCAGTCCTTTCAGCTTTTAAACTTATCAACTTCAGTCCCTGCTGATTTACTTTTAAGCTCAAGTTTCAAAAGTATTCATTTTACTCCCTCAACTATCAAAAGTATTCATTTTAATCCCTCAACTTTCAAAGTATCTATTTTAGTCCCTGAACTTTCAAAAATATTCATTTTAGTCCCTCGACTTTCAAAACATCAATTTTAGTCCTCAAATTATAATTTATCATTTTGAACTATATATTCGATAGACTAAAGTGACTTATTGGCTAAGACGAAGCGTACGGAGAATTTAAAGAAATTGAAGTCATTCCCGCTCAACTTTGCACTCGTCGGATTTGAGGTAGACTCCCACTTATTAATTGATTTAAATTATGATTTCATATAAATGTCATGTGACTTGTAAAAGTCAATTTTTATGAAAAGAAAGTATGTTTTTATGAAAGGTAAATATACCTTATGTTTTTATGAAAATAAAGTATGTTTTTATGAAAGGTAAATATACCTTATGTTTTTATGAAAAGAAAGTATGTTTTTATGAAAGGTAAATATACCTTATGTTTTTATGAAAAGAAAGTATGTTTTTATGACAAGTAAGTATGTTTTTATGAAAGGTAAATATACCTTATGTTTTTATGAAAAGTAAGTATGTTTTTATGAAAAGAAAATATACTTTATGTTTTTACGAAAAGTAAGTATACCCTATGCTTCACGAAAATATTTTTTTGGATCATTGTTATGAAATCAATCTACCAAGATTGCTATGGGTCCCATATGATAAGTTTATGATATGTTAAGGGGACCGGAGTTTTAGTAGCGCTACACATAAGAATTCTTGTCACCTAAGTTCGGTAAAATTCTTGTGTCTCCATATGTTTATGAGGATTTGCCACCTAAGTTCCGTAAAATTCCTATGTTTATGAGGATTTCGATCCTAACCTATGTTTATGAGGATTTCGATCCTATCTTATGTTATGATGCAAATGATCCCTATGAATTTCAAAAATTATGCTTGGTATACTTACTGCATAAGAATTCTTGCCACCGAAGTTCGGTAAAATTCCTATGTTTATGAGGATTTCAATCTTATCCTATGTTATGATGAAAATGATCCCTATGCTTTCAAAAGAAAATTATGCTTGGCATAATTAAAATGTGTTTTATAAGTATATGGTTTTCAAAGGGCTGTTTTCAAAGAGCTGTTTTCAAAGAGCCTATGATTTTCAAAATATGTCCTGTGCTGTAATGCACAATATGAGTTTTATCAAGAACAGTTTTATAAAGAAGCCCTATCAATGCCCGTTTTATAAAGAGCCGGGATTTATGTGTTTAATCATCTTATAAATTAATTAATTTGCGATGAGTCTACTGAGTATTTCCCCCATGAAATACTCACCCTATTTTTTTACAGTTTTGCAGATTTCGGAGACGGTGGCGAGCGATGAATGATGGTGGCAATAATCGTTAAACGGTTGAAAGTTTGACGTTAATGATTTCTGTATTTTCCAAACATCGAATAATTTAGAGAAGTTCATTTATTTGAGAAATTATGACATTGTCAATTTCTTTACAAAATTAATGGTTCGATTTACTATTTCAAATGGTTTCATAAATGTTTTCAATTTTATCGGCCATTACAGTTTATTTAATGTTGCCAAAAATGAATTTCAATTATTTCTTCCGCAAAAAATATTATTCGAAAAATTTAGACAGAAAATGACGTAGTGAACCGGGTATACGGAACTTGGGGCGCTACACCTTCCTCTTTTCATAAGTGGTAGAACCGTTAGAAGGGCTGAAATTGAAGGATTTGGAAGTAGTCATAATTGGACAAGGAGAAATATTTTCTGGGATTTGCCTTATTGGCATACCAATCTTATACGACACAATTTAGACGTTATACACATTGAGAAGAATGTATTTGAGAATATATTCAACACAGTTATGAACGTGAAAGATAAAACCAAAGATATTGTGAATGCCAGGAAGGATTTGGAGCTTTATTGTAACCGTGCTGAGCTACACATAGTCGAGAACAATGGGAGATTTTATAAGCCGAAAGCTTCTTATAGCTTGACAAAGGAGCAGAAGCTAGTGGTTTGTAACTGAATGAAGACACTAAGAATGCCTGATGGATATGCTTCTAACATTGCACGATGTGTTAAGGGTGATTTGGAGTTCTATGGAATGAAGAGCCACGACTGTCATATGTTTATGCAGAGATTAGTACCAATAGCATTTAAAGACGTATTACCAAAACCAATTTGGGAAGCATTAACAGAGCTTAGTTGTTTTTTCAGAGACTTGTGCTCTACAATCGTAAATGTTGAAGACATGAAACGCTTAGAGGAAAATATCGTAGTAACAATTTGTAAACTTGAGAAGATATTTCCACCTTCATTTTTTGATTCAATTGAGCACTTGCCAATTCATTTGCCATATGAGGTAAGAGTGGGTGGTCCGGTGCAATATCGTTGGATGTATCCTTTCGAAAGGTACTTTACTTCTATGCATTTCATAACAATAATTATATATACAATTCTAGAAAATATCATGCAACTTTTAATCATTTTAATATCACATTGATAGGTTTCTTAATCATCTAAAGAGGAAAGTCAAAAATCATCCTTCTGGTTACATTTATACTCTATATTGATTGTTTAAAAAAATTAGGTGTTATATGATGACAAAGTCGACCACCGCATCAAGTAATTAGCAAACGGACCGTGTCGTCGAGTGAATTTGTACAATGGTTATTTTGTGAATGGTTTCAAATTCCACACATTAGCATATGGTCAATACAAGAAGACAATGAATAGCGGTGTGTGTGTTTTAGGAAGTTGTTACAATGATTCGGATCGTGACTACTATGGCGTATTGACCGAGATTATTGAGTTGGTATATCTTGGGTCAAGAAATATGGTTACATTATTCAAGTGTGATTCGTTTGACAACCAACGCGTTCGTGTGGTGTGGATCAACAATTCAACCTTTTGGAGGTGAACCATAAGAAAAAAGTAGCTTCATTTGATTGCTTCGTACTAGCCCAACAAGCTCAACAAGTATACTACACTATCCTTCCTTCACGACGTAGAGATAGACAAGACCGGTGGGCAGTTGTAAAGACCAAAGCTAGACATCTCACCCAAGTGGAAGGAGTCGTTTCAAGAGATCAGGAAATCAATATAAGGATAGAACTTGCATTCCAAGAGGATGGACCACCGAATGCTCTGCCACCCACTTCTGATGCTTTGGAACTAGATGTGCAGCCACTTGTACAGAATGATGTCTACCCCGAAGAAGTAGATAGTCATGAATTTACAATTGCGGGCACGATCGATGTCCAAGAGTTGGAACAAGACAACAATGAAGATAGTGACACACAAATATGAAGAACATACTGATGTCGAGGACATAAAAGAGGAGGTATGCTAGTTTATGTGTCCTATTGTCTACTGTAGAGAATTTTGTGTATCAAATATATTTTTGTCTTTGATTGTAGGATGAAGACTGATCGACGGACTTGATGAAATGGAGTTAAATGAGAAAATCGTACGTTTAAAGGTACATCTCATACATTGCACAATCTATACTATATATAAAAATGGAAAAGTTCTCTCCAAATTTTTTTTTTAATTTATTTATTTATTTTATTTTAACAACACATATTTTCTCTGTCAAACTTTCAATTGCATATATTACCTAGAAAATATTAAAAAAAAATTTAAACACTATTTTTAGCAAACGTGCACTTAATTTCTATCGATCTAATGATAATATTTCATAGGATTAATTAGGGGTGGACATTAACCACCCAACCCGATTAGTTTGGGTCGATTTTTATGAAAATTGGGATGGGTTCGGGTTCTTCCAAAAAAAAATTTGGTTGGGTTGGGCAGGGTTGTGGGTTGAGTGAAAAATCCAACCCAACCTGACCCGACCCAACAAACAATTCAAAAACATATGACCATTTAAATTTCAAAAATCTCGACCTCATTTTATAATTTTAATGAAATTCAGATATATTTTTAAAAAAAAAAATTAGTTTTATTAGCAAGTATTTAATTTATTATATTTGAGCTTATTGTGTTGTACGTAATTGATTTCGATTAATAGTTGATTTATAAGCTTAATTTATGTAACATTCATGAATAGGGGGAAAAAAAAAACTATTTCTGTGTGTAAAATATATAGAAATTGTTTCTTACTTTTATTTCTTCTTATCATTATTATATTTTGACATTACTAAAAAAACGATTATGTGTAACGTTGAGCAACACTAACACAATCAATAAAAATCATTGTGACGTAAGAAGAAATAAAATAATTTATTAAAAATGCATATATATTTTTTAAAGAAGTATTTCATAATTTACATTGAATTTTGCTATTGAATACCTTTTTGTTTCTTCATCTTCTTTCCCATAACTTAAATATTTTCCACATTTTCATTAATTATTAAATATATTTAATTACTTATTCATTAATTAATCATTATAATTTTTTATTATGCAACGCACGGGTGCGACAACTAGTTTTTTGCTAGTTGGACGAAAGTCCAAACCACTCAACACAACTCAATCCGATCAAAACTTGATTGAGTTGTGTTTGAACTCATACTTGGGTTAAGTTGGGTTAATTTTTTATCAACCTGAACATAGTGAATTGGGTTCGAGTTGGGAAAAAAATTGATTCAACCCAACCCACGCCCACCCTAGGATTCATTTCTATCTATCTAATGAAAATATTACATAGGATTTTTTGGTGGGAAAAAATTTGGAAATGGCGGCATATTATCTAATTACAAAGATATAAGGTATTGTACTTATTTTTTTCCCACCAAACGTAGAAATAAGGCACCAAACGGAAAAATAAGGCACCAAAATTGGGATCGATCTTCACAGCCGAAGAACCCTATCCTCTCCCAACTCGGCGGTGACTTGAGTGAACACTCAGCCTCATCTCTCACAAGTTTGTTGCTGCTATAAGGTGACTCTAAGCCATCTACTACCACGGTCAACCTCTGAGCCGTCTACTACAGCCAAGATATTTCACGTACAAAGCCGTTGATAGCCTGTAAGCCGTGTGGTGCCTTCCTACTTTCACGTATAGATACATACGCAGATGTATTTTTGAACTTCCCAGGCATTCAATTGAAGGTGGCTTTCAATTTTTTTTTTTTTTTTTTGGTCTTTACTGTACACGGTTTTGCATAAAATCCAACCCCAATTCCTCCCCCATCAAGGCTGGAACAATGAAGTGATATTTACGTGTATTACTGATGCAGCTGTATATTCTCCTTGTATGTTTAGCCGAAACGGTTGGGTTGTTTCATTGTATTGTGCTAGATTGTGTTTTCATACGAGTTTTTGTATAATTGGGTTTAGAACATATTTTGGGAATTTATACATGTATCAAATTCTTGGGCTATTTTTTCTTGGGCTATTTTCCAAATCTTTTTGGAATGCTAACATATTCCAGAATATAGTCATCGTTTTTTAAAGGCGCTTCTTCCACCTATGTATAAAAGGAGTCAAAAATCATTGCAGCATTCGCATTTGCTACACATTCATAGTTTTGAATTCCAGTAGACTGAGCATATTCATTCTTTCTGGACCCATAATATGCTCAAGTCTTAATTTTGACAAAGAGATCTTGCAATTCAAGTGTTACATTTGATCGATAATTAAAGATTTTGACTCTAATTGAAATACAATCAATTCTCTCATGCAAGTTGACCCTTCTTTGTTATGAAAATCTTGAATAATGTTATCCTCTATAGGCACATAAAATCTGATTTCACTCGAAAATTTGAGTTCTTCTTGTATACGCTTTCTTTGGGTATTCTAAATATATTCATTGTATTGTGCTAGATTGTGTTTTCATACGGGTTTCTGTATAATTGGGTTTAGAACATGTTTTGGTAATTTATACATGTATCAAATTCTTGCACTGTAGGATCCCATGAAAGTTGCAACAATGGAAAGCCAAAGTTTATATCTATATATGACTACATATTTTTAGGCCAAACTTTATATCTATATATGACTACATATTTTGAAGTATTTACAAATTATTAAATTTCAAATATTAATGTTGTACCACTTTCCAAGCAAGTTTCCAATTCATTGTTGGCATTCCCCCGAAGAACAGCCCTGAAATCCCCCTCAAGAATGGGTAAGAAAACAGTGTAAAACACTGATTGAGATAGGTTTTCCTCATCTTTAGTTTCAGTGTTTGGTACTTCCAACATCAAAAACTGCGTCTCATTAGGTGTATCTTGGCCACATATTCCCATCCATTGTGTCATCCACCACAACTTGAAACGATAAAGACACATAAATCGTAATCCCCTGCAAATCAAAACCACCTCACATAATCATAAAATTACCGAATCCCACATTTAACCACTTTTACACACTCCATTTATTACCAATTTTAATGGCGATTTCTACCCAACTAAGACTTGTTACTTAACTCAAATTGCCAAATCTAATATTGCTATACAGAGACTTCTTGTAGGTTTATTACTCCATTGGAAAGGAGATCAATCCCTTAGATATACACTTTATTTATGGCATAATTGTACTTCTCCTATTGAATATAACATTTAAATGTTACATTGTGACTCCTCTCTCAAGCTTTATATTCTCCTCTGTTTTCTTCTGGTCAAGAGTGTTAGAGAGTTCCGAGGCAACACAAATTTCCATTCCATTCCTTTAAATTTTAGTTGTTCTATACAGTGTATATTAGTTTGTTTCGTGGTGGTGATAGAAAATGCAAATGATTGACCATCTAGTTTATGGGTTGCATATACGTGCCAATGCCAGTGTTTTATATTTGTGCCATCATTCTTTTTTTATTAGCTTAATTTTGAGCAAACTGCTGAAATAATAATTGTTGCCAAACTGCCTTATGTCCCCCACTTATTCTTTTTGTCTTCTTTTTTCCTGAGTCTAATCTCCCTATCATTTTGTCTATATATACACTGATGCCATAGCAATTTTATTTTATGATTTTGAGTTCAATATCTAATAATTGACTGATTTAATTATGTGAATGAGATTATATGTGCTACTAAAGTATGTAAGGATTATCTGTAGACTAGATCACAGATTGGGTATGTTTTTTCTAACAAATTTGTTAGAAATTTGAGTGTTCAGAATATGAGGATATGAGTTTGACTTTCATGTGGTATAGTTTTTGTCTTAGTGCTAATCACGATAGTTTGAATTTTTTTAGTTGGGTCAGTATTCAAAATCTGAGGATTTGAGTTTTCTTTTTTCACTTTTCAATTACATATCTGAAAATATGAACATGACTTGACGTGATGTTGAAAATATAATAAAAATTATGTATCTCATAAAATGTGTGTTTAAACTATAGGTGGTGAATCTATACTTTAATTTACCTTGAAGCTGTCCAATGTGGTCTAGAAAAATATCACCTAAAATTATGATGTATCCAAAGTGCCCTTCAAGTCTAAATTTACAAAGTAATATACTACAGGTGGGAAACTCTATTTTGCCCTGTTTGCATAAAAATGATATCTAATTTCAAGGAAACTCTATTTATTACATGTTATGTATCTTTGAAGTTTGACAGATTAATAATCTTTAGGTTGCCAAGGATGTGATTTGATTGTATTTACAATCATTGAACTTAAAAGTTATTGGGATTTATGGGGCTATTTTGAAATGCAGGTAATAATAAAAAAATAAAAAATAAATAAAAAAATTTATCTACATCATTTTGGTATTACAGATGAGTGGATATCAACCAACAAGATGACGTCGTAGTTGTTCTAAATCACGCGGGAGATCCTGACCAACAGCAGAGACGAGAGAAGAAACATTGAAATTGACTCAACCAGTGAAGACGAAGTTGTAAGGCTAGGTAATACCCTCGGTGTGAATGGAGAGGAGGACGAGTCTCCTATGGACTCAAATTGTAGGAGAGTTAGAAGAAGGGGTTCTAACAAGGGAACTCCTCTCCCTAATTCTCCCGGGGAGCGCCAGACCATTGTTGTTGAACCCAGTTTTGACAATCCAGACACGACGCAAGAAATAACTTGCATCTTTAGGGGATATTCGCGTGGTGTTCACTTGTGCTATTCTGATGTGCCTAGAGTGTTGGATGATGATATGTTCAAATCTTTTGGGGTAATTTCATTAATATTTTGAGATTTTATAAATATATAGTTGTTTTACAATTATAATTGTTCAAAAATCATTAATAAATCTTTTTCTAACTATTTTAGGACAAATTCAAATGGCCCGACCATAGCGATGATGAAGTGCACAAGGTGTTTAGCAATATAGCTGGTAGGCGGCTGCGAGACCACATGAGAGAAGCACGAAAATTTGCATTGGAGAAATCAGGTTCAGAAAATCCATTAGACTGAAGGCCATACAAGCTAGAATGGTTTGACGGTCCTGCTTGGATCAATGCATTGGAGTATTGGGCTACTGAGAAATGGCAACGCATTTCACAAATCAACAAAAAAAATCGTCACTCGACTACCAATGGTGAATTTCTCAAACACACGTGTGGTTCAGTGAGTAGCGCGGTTCATGAGGATCGTATGGTAGTATTTCTAATCTATATGTTAATTCTCGTAAGTAATATTTTATATTTTAGTACTAATACTTCTTCCTTGTGCAGACCAAGGAGCTAAAACGTCATCCAACCCCATTGGAGCTCTATGTACGAACTCACAGTACAGCATCCGGAGATTATGTGGGTAGCAGAGCGCGGGATACAGTGGTAAGCTTAATTCAATTCTAACTATTATTTTTCATTTTTCAGAAAATGTTATGAATTGAGTAATTTGTTCTTATTTTATTTCTGTAGGAAAATTATAATGATATTGTCGAGGAGAGGTGGCTACCATCTGAGCGTCCAGATTTTCATCCTGATACGTGGACTAGAGTTACAAATGGTATACGCAAGGGCCGTGTATTTGGTTTTGGGAATTCACAAGCTGCTATGGAAGTCAAAAATTCTTCTACCTATTCAAGAGTACGCTCACAACAGGCTGAAATTGAAGTGCTTAAAAGGCAGTTGATGGAGGTAGAAGAGAATAGGAAAAAAAGAGAAAATAGAAGAGGCTGAGTCGAGACGTATTGAAATGGAAAATCTCAAGGCGTCATTTCAAGAGTTTATGCAAGCACAAATCAAAGAGTTGCTAAGTCAACAAGATTTGCCAAATTCAAAATATCCATCATCATCTGGTTCTAAACCTATTTGAAATTGAAATATTGTGATGTACTTCGACTTTATGATATTAGCATGATTATAATGAATTATGAATTTATTTTCTAGAATTATTAAAAATATATGCAGAAAATGACAAATTATCAATCAATTGTAAATTCAGTTAAAAAAAAAATTGTCACAGTTTTCGACATACATTGGATCCTCGGTATAAATATTTTCCAATGGTATCAAGTTCCTTTGGAAAATATATTTTCAACGGCCAAACGTGTCCGTAGGATTTTTTTTCCCATGGCATTAATTTTTTGTTGGTATAAATATATTTCCGACGGTCGTTAAGCCGTCGAAAAATAGATATTTCTGACGGATATGAGAACGTAGGAAATACAGATAATTCCGACGGATAATTAATCCGTAGGAATATATTAAATTCTGACGGAAATAAGGTCGTAGGAAATTCTTATAATTCCGACGGAATATTGTCCGTCGGAAATTCATATATTTCCGACGGCTAGTTTAATCCCTAGGAAATAACAATTTTTCTAACGGAAAAGTGAAATCGTCGGAAAAAACACATAATTCCGACGGGATTTAAATTATCCGTCGGAAAACTTTTACCGACGCCATTATTCCCGACGGATTTCCGAAGGCTATGGATCCATCGGAAATTCCCATCACCGACGGTTTTTTTGGCTTTACCGACGGGTTTTGCCGTCGGAAAAAGCCTTTTTTTTTTTGTAGTGGTGTCTCGACTCTTGTAATGAAACATCTCAAAACAGGGTTGTTCTAACTTCGTACGACTTAGTTTACACGTTAGGCACGGGTATAAAATTTCAAACTAGAAATGAAACTTGAAAATTGGGAATACCTAGAAAGTGAAAAGAAATATTGAATTGAAGGAGACTTTGTGTGATGGTGACAAATGGTTCAAGGAATATGATAAAGGAAAGGATGATGGCATTCCAATCTTCTATTGTGATTGAATGTATCTCTTTTAGTACACATTAAAGTTGCGTTCGTGTTTCACCTACTCTAACAAGTCCCCTTTGCTTTATATACTTTGTTCTGTATTCTCTATACCACAATAATTTCTTTCAATCTTTTAAACATCTTATCTACATCCTTTGTATTATCTTTTACATTTTTACCACACAATTCACAGTAATTTACAACCTCAATTGTCGATTTTCTTAAAAAGGTTCACCTCCAATCTTAGGAGTCCCTACAGCCCCTACTCTAAGGATTTTGTAGATAATGTAAATAGTAGAATGTGCCTCAGTGAAGCAGAGTTAGAACTTGCTGTTTAACTACCTTTGTAAGGAGCCTTATCCATACCAAATATAGTATTTGAATTCTCACTCTGCAGCTATCAGTTCAGCTGATATTTCTCACTCTCACCTTTCAACCAATGAAATATACCCTGTGGGCTCTATTGTCGATTTTCTTACTAATTACGCTCCGTTCGGAAAAATTCTGACAGATTTTTTTGGGTTTTTTCATGGATTTTGAGGCAGGATCAATGATTAAAATTTGGAGAGAGAAAAGACGTGGAATTAAAAATTGGTTTGAGAAATTGTGTAGATTATAAATTGGTTTAAAAACCAATTTTTTAAAGTTACCGAACAGTCACTTATGTGACTAGTTGAATGTATTTGATATCTTGTTTATTACACTTATAGATTGCATTTATATTTTTATATTTTCTGTTGGTCGAGACTGAGACATATCCATATTTTTTGGCCGATCTATGATTTTTTTTGTTTGTTAAAGCTTTTATGTACATTTCCTGAGGGTTATATGCAATACTGTACTTTCTTGTCTATCATATAAGAAATAATTTAATTTATGTTTTTCACAAATCACAATATATTAAAATGATAACCAAAAAGGGAGAGAAGATTATTATGCATTAAATTCATGAAGTTATCTTGTTCGATCACGAGGGAGAATCTTGTTTTTAGTCTTGAAGTCGTCAATTAATCCATACCTGTGTCAGCTTGGATTATGTTCTACGGCGTTTCAATTATTCCTTATTAAATAAAACTAACCAATATTACACTTCAGCCTTCACTAACGTTTACATAATTAATTGCCAAATTGATTTTTAATTACTATTTGCTTAAGATTTTTCACCCGAAGTTTACCAGACGTCTTAGTATTAGGTAGATTATTATAAATTAATGAAGAAAATCAAGTTAAAAAAAAAAAAAAAAAAAAAGGAGTTAAACTTTTGTATTATAGTATTTATTATTGCATGTGATGATCGAATTAAAAAATAAAATAAAAAATTAGTACATGTTTGATGCGGATTAAAATCTTGATCAAATCTTAAATCAATGTCAATTGTTATTATTAAAACTAGGGGTGGACGTGGTTCGGTTTGGTTCTGGTTCTAGAAGAACCAAATCAAACCGTAAACCGATGGTTTTTTACTAATGAAACCAATTGGTTTTTCAAAGATATGGAACCAAACCGGAACCAAACCGCTCGGTTCTGGTTTGGTCTGATTTGGTTCTGAGACCATTACTTGAATTTTTAAATAATAAATGTAAATTAAAACCTATTTATATCCGCTTCTTTATTAGAATCCATCTACATCATTACTAAATAGAAAATAAAATTTTTAGTTAACAAAACAAAGATTTAGAAAAAGTAACATATTATTCTAAGTCAAAGAAAAAGAAACTAGCCTAAAGGAAGCTCGTTGACCTGTTGAAATTTAAAGAATCGAACATAAAGGCAATTTAGACTTATAGTTACAGGTTACGATGAAGTTCTGAGTCACATTCTATCGTGGTGCCGTGTGAGTTAGGGATGAAATTTGCAATTTGAGTTTGGGTTAACTCTTGAGAATTGATGAATTGGGTCGAGGTTTATATATACATAAATTTTAAAAAATAAACATCATTGTCGTCGATGGTAACTAAGGAGTACAACGATTGTTGTGTTATAGAAGTGTAAGTAAAGCAGTGTGAATGCGTATTTATAATTGAAAAGAAGAAAAACGAATTAGAATTAGAATTTAGAGTTATGATTTAAAATCTTTGTCTAATATGAAATGAGATAAAATGTATGTTAAATAACATTTTTGTACATTTCACATTTATAAATTTAGATTTTAATTTTTTGGTGAGATGAATATCCACTAATTTGTAAAATATATATATATATATATAGTTTGGTTCTTGGTTCTGGTTCTGGAAAGAAAACCGGGACCAGAACCAAAATCGAATGGTTCTTGATTCTAAGAACCAAACTATTATTTTTTTTATGCAGAATCGAACCAAACCGCTTGGTTTGGTTTGGTTCTGATTTGGTCTGGTCTGGTTCGATTATTTTGTCCACCCCTAATTAAAACACACATTTTTTAGGATCCACTATTTTTTAATAATGTGTTTTATCAACTTTTATCAAAGTGGACTGAATTTGATTTTTGCTGCACAAGCCAAATTAAACATAGAAATGCTGATTTTTTTAATTAAAAAGTAATATATTGAAGAATGGAAGCTGGGTATAAAATGACAAAAATGAACAGTCTAGTTAGCTATATATATCTTCTTTTTGAGACGATAAATTAATTAATGAAACTAATTAGTTAGGTAAGACAACGTAAAGATTATATGAAGGAAAAAAAAAAAAAAAACATTTTGAGTGAATAAATACACAAATACAAAATTTGTCTGATTAAAACATAATAATATTTCGCAATTGAGTCACACAGTGTATAAAATAATGTCATTGGGTTTGTAATATCGGCGTGGAATCGGCCTTGTTTATCTCTTGGAGTTTCTCGCCATCTCTGCCTAATTCCTAAACCTCAGCCGCAACAATTGGCCTTTTTCATCTCTTTATTATTTTACTCGACAATTCCCAAAAATTCAGTGGACCACATTTTGCTGGGACGTACGTAATTACCCTCTTTTTATCTCTTTTTGGTTGCTGATAAGGACAATCAGTTCAAAGATACAAACCGGGCTGGTAATTATGTGAACCGAAAAATATAGTTATGATTTGTTTGTTTTGCCTCCCTCAACTACCTTTAGTAAAAGCTGGAACGGTCAAAGAAAGGACATCCTAGTCCTATAATGGGTAAATAGCATAAATAGTTTTCAACCTTCATATTTTATCATTTACACCATCAGAATCATAAAACGTTACGCGCAAATGATCTCTACTATCAGATTTCGTTAGTTCCCACGAATAAAAATGTGTAAATTGCACAAATGATTTTTAACCTTTGAATTTTTTACGATAATAGTCTCTAACATATTAAACTAATGTTTGGTGTATTTAGTTTGTAACCTACAAACGTTTGACGTATCTAGTCCCTAATATATCAAGCCCTTGTTTGAAACCAGTTATTTCAAATAATGTGGTTTGTAATTATAATTTTTTTAAAAAAATTTTCATTAAAAACTAAGAATTTTTTTGATTTATGTGTAAATTATTTTTTGATAGAATGTGGCTGAAAACTAGTTTTAAAAAAATAAAATTTATTCTAAATTTTTAAAGTGCACAATAAAATATTTAACAAAATTCACCATACTAACAATTCAACCTATTGGTAAAAAAATAAAAATAAAAATAAAATTCATGAAATATAAGCAAACAAATACATTGGACATCATTTTAGGTTTTAAATAACAAATATATTTTTATTAGTTTTAGTTTCGATTTCGATTTTCGATTTTGAGAACCGATCAATATCGATTTTCAAAATTTCATTTTTTTCAACACTCATTTTCTTCCACACATTCTATTAATAAAATAATCTATATATAAAAATAAATAAATAAATCTTACTTTTTAACCACAAATTCTCCATACTTATTTTTCAAATCGATCAATTCTCAAAATCGAAAAATTGAAATATAAAGTAGAATTGATAAAAATATATTGGTTATTCAATTCCTAAAATAATGTCCAATGTATTTATTTGTTTATGTTCCGTGAGTTTTTATTTTTTACTAATAAGTTGAACAAGCCATAATCTTACTGAATGCTCTACTTGAGGCCTATAAAGAAGTTAGAAGTGCTATTAAGTATATTAGAGATGCTTTGATGAACTAACATAGTTATAAACTCCTTAAGGAACAAAATTTAAATATTCAATAGCAAAATCTTGAAATTGCTAAAGAGGAAGTGTTAAATATAAGAGGCGAACCTATGACTAGATAATTTGATAATAGTGACCATCAAAATGGATATAAAAGAAACTTAGAGGAAGGTCTAGATCAAAATCTAGGACTAAAGGAAGGAAGTGTTATGGCTGTGGGAAGTTAGGTCATTTTATTAAAGATTATTTTTAAGGAAAAAAATGAATTAAGAGGAAAAAAATGAATAAGCTAATATAGCTTCTTCCCACAACTCTATACATGCCTCCACTTCAAACACTGACCAATTTGAGGTTTATAATGTTATATCACAAATCACGGAAAACGTAGAGCCAAATTTAACTCATCAAAACATTCTAGACAATGAATGTCTTATTAATCCAGGGGCTTCTTTTCTGATTACATTTAGAGTGGAATGGTTCACAAACTTTGTATCAAAATATTTAGGAATAGTCACCAAGGGAAATGTCCTTATCTGTAAGATAGTAGACATTAATGACATAACATTGAGTTTTTTAATGGTTATGTTAATAACTTGAAGTAGCTTAGATATGTCCCCGAAATGAAAAGAAAAGAAATTTAATTTATGTTCGTATTCTAGATGATGAGAGGTATTCTGAAACAATTCAAAATAGTGTTATGAAAATTAGTAAGCGTTTCCTTGTTTCTTTCAAAGGTGTGAAAAATAATGGTATTTATGTTATCAATGCTACTGCTTTGAAAAATCAGATTCTTGCATGTAACATTGTCGAGGATAAAGATGATACCTTAAAATGACCTAAACAATTAGCACTTGTCAATAGTAAAGGTCTTAAAACTTTATTCCAGAAAGGTGTATTTGGTAAAGAAAATGTGTCAGATTTACCTTTCTATGAAACTTTTACTTCGGAGATGATGTCATAGAATGCATTATAAAATTAGTACCCATAGATCAGAGAATGTACTAGATTACATACATTCTAACCTATGAGTATCTGCACCTGTCCTTACCATGGGAAGATGCATATATTTTTTATCTGTGATTTATGATTATTCCAAGAAGGTATGTTGAAGCATAAATCTGAAACATTCGAAAAGTTAAAAATCTTGAAAATCTAAGTTGAAAATTAAATTGGTAAAAGAGTTAAGGCCTTAAGGACTAATAATGAGCTACAAAATTGAACCTTACACAACCCCAAAAAGTGGGGTTGCTGAAAGGATTTATAGTGCTCTTTTGGATCAACTAAGATGTATGATGGTGGGGTCTAGTCTTTGTAAAAGCGTATAGGGTGAGGATGTTATGAATGCATTTTATTTTATGAATTTGACTCCTTATGTGTCTTTAAATGATAAAACTCCTGCTAAATTGTGGAGTAATCATCCCGTGGATTACTCACATTTGAGAACTTTTGGGTTTGTTGTCTATTCACACCAAAATGAAGGTAAATTGCAACCTAGAGCTCAAAAATTTGTATTAAAGGATATAGGCTTGGGATAGAGATTTAGGTAGAGTTAAAGTTATTTTAAACATGGATTTAACTTTTAATGAGAGTAAAATGCCCTTGTCTAAACTCTAAGGAACCTGTAGAAAATCCTAGACAAGAAAATGATACAGTTCCTTTTATTTCTGCCTTAAACTTACACATTACTAGTGAACAAGACCAAGTGGAGCCTAATAATAGTGCACAGGAAGTTGATGAAAATGAACGACAAAATTCTATAGTAGAACTCATGATATTGGATTAGAAATTGAACTTGAAATGGATGAGACTGAAATGAGAAATTTTTAGTTGGTTAGAGATAAAGTCAGAAAGAACATTACGGAACCTAAAAGATTTGGTCATGCAGATAATATTACCTTTGCCTTCCTAAATTACGAAGACCTGTATGAGTTTGAACTTAAAACATATGAAGAGACTGTAACTATTAAACATTCTAAGGAATGGAATAAGTCAATGTGTGAAGATGATGAGGTCCCGCTCGGGAAACACGACAAAGAACGTGAAATAATAAGCAAACGATAGAAAAGATCTAAATTCAGCAAGAAAATAATAACAAGAACAAAGAAATAAAATAATGAAAAATTAAAATTGTCGATAGGACCTTGACCCAATAATCACTACGCGATGACTTGACCATGTGGAATGAAGAACCGAGGTTTACGAAATGCCACAAGAAATGTCAACTTCCTTGATAAGTTTCTTATTGGAAAGCCACAAATATTTTCACAAATATTTGATAAGTTCAGTTTGTTCGTGAAGAACAGGAAAAAAGGAATAACTCACCTTTCAAAGAAAAACACTCTCAAATTTTAATTCAATATCAAAGTTGTTGTTCCATAATGAAAAATAAACATAATATAATAACATGTATCTAACCTAGACCTGCTAATGGGCTCAAAACAGAGTTGAGAAATAATTAAAATGAAAATAGAAACCCGTGACACACTTACGATCGTGAAGGATTTAACTTACGGCTCGTAAGTTAATTTCTGCTCCAAATTGTGTTTAGCTGAATTTCCACAGTTAAGCCCATGACTAAACAACTTACGGCCGTAAGTTGTTTCCTGCTCAAAATTCTTCACTCCATCATTTGACTTGAATTTCGGCTTCCATTCGCTTTCACTCATCTTGGGACCTCTCTTATCACTTCTTGCTGGTTCTTTTAAGCCCCCAAGCTTGTGCTTGTCATTTGGTTTCTTGTACCCCGATCTCGTGGTCGATCTCCTGTCTTAGATCACATCATCACCTATCTTGAAAAGGATTCGACCTCGAATCTGGAACTTTCCCAACCCTCTTGCAACCTCTGGGTTTGTTGGCTCTTGAATCAAGTCTATCTTTGATTTTCCTGACTTGATGTTCATATTGGTGTTTTGTGCGTTCCTTGGATTTTCTGGGCTATTCCTTCTTGCTATTAAATTCAATTCTTGCTCCAATTTTGGAATTTGATATGGGTACCTGCGAAACAGAGCTAACCAAACTACGGAGGGGATTATTAGCATGGTTAAGTGCAAGGCATGGATCCTTGTACATCAATCTTTGTGCAAAAAAACTCGGTTTGGGGTGGACTCTCTTTTCTTTTTCTTTTTGCACTCAAGCTCTCTTTTTTCTGAGGTCGTGGCTTCAATTCTCTTATTTTCAATTTTCAATTCCTCTCATTTTTCTGAGGTTGTGGCCTCAATGCTCTTAATTTTTTCTCTCAAACTCACTTTCGATTTTCAATTGATTCTCTTGAACCTCTTTAGGCGATAAAGGGACAAGAGTGATCTTGTTTCGACCCTTTATAAAAGAATATTAGTTTTTAAACCCATCATGCACCACACTCCTATCATGTTGCCATGGTCTTCCCAAATATATATGTCTAACATGCATAGGCACCACATCACAAACAACCTCAACTCTATAACCCCCAATAGTAAATTTGACATTAACCTGTCTGTTCACCTTAATCTCCCTCGACACGGTCAACCATTGCAATTTATAAGGCTTATGATGTTTAATCTTAGTCAAGCCCAATTTTTTCACTAACATTGTACTAACTACATTAGACAACTTCCCCCATCAATCACCAACCCACAAACTTTCTCACCCACTAAGCATCTAGTTTGAAATAGATTGTCCCTTTGTTCATCAATTTCATCCACCCTAACTCTAGAACTAAGAACATATATTAACAAGCGAACATTTCAAAGTATAAGTCAATCCCTCATCATCACTACTACTAGCTCCAACATCCACTGACTTAGGCATTTCCTTAAATTCATCCTCCGAGCTAATTTCACCACTATCATGCAAAATCATCACCTATTTATTTGGGCTTTGAGATGCAATATGACATGAACCCAAACACTTAAAACATTTAATATTCGTATCCCTATTAGGTAGAGGATCAGAAATATTTTCACCTTTTGTTGTAAGTTCCTCCCTCCCTTTCGGGATAGGTCACTATTGTGTTCCCCCTTGGTTGTGATGTAGGATAAGACCCTGGTAAGTGTCTAGCTGCCCCCTTTCAATTTAGTTGCCTTTTCACCTTCATTTCCATATGTACCATGTCTTCCAACTCCACATAGTGTTGTAGTTCAATCACATTAGCGATGTCCCGGTTCAACCCACTCAAGAATCTAGCCATAGTTTCCTCTCGGTCCTCCACAATTTTGGCCCTAATCATGGCTAGGAATGGCAAAAAAAATCGAAGGACCCGAAACAACCAGCCTTGAAAATGACCTACCCCATCGGGTCCGTGGGGCGGGTTTTCCGCCCCATGACTTGAATTTTTTTTTTTTTAATATTATTGGAATGAGAAACTAAAAATAAATTTAGTGATGTCTAGAAGAATTGAACATTGGTGGGATTTAAGGGTATGAGAATACAAAACAACTATACCATTATGTTGTTTATTGATTTTTTTTTCCTTCAAATATATACATATTATCTTTAAAGTTTGAACTTACAAGCTCTAACTAGTTCGACGCCTAAGTTTTTCACCTAAAATTTCATTACCAATTTTGGAAAAAAAAATAATTTTGGGTCTTTGGCAGGGCGGGTAGGTGGCCCCGCCCCACGAACAGTCGCAGGGCATGGCGGGACAGCCCCGCCCCGCCCCGCCTGGAACCCGACCCATTGTCATCACTAATTATGGCTACCTCAATATCCTTATGGTACTCCTCCACACTCCTAGAACCTTGTGTAAGCCCATTCCATCCCATGTATCCACCGGTCTGTCACCATTCCTACTCCGACCCGTCACCAATTGATCCCGTCAAATAATTGCAAAATCAGTGAACTCCACTATCGCCAACCTCACCTTCTTTTTCTCTGAATAATTGTGGCAATCAAACATCAGTTCTACCTTCTTATCCCAATCAAGGTAAGCCTCCGGATCACTCCTCCCATAAAAAAGTGGAATTGACATTTTTATATTACCTAGATTATCATCTACTTCATCTCCATCACCCCAATGTCTCCTATTATTTCCCCTTTCGTACCTATCTTCACTATCCCTTCTCCTTCTCACACTAGCCACCGAAGATATACTACCACTCTCACTACCCTGGCCCTCGTCATCCATACTAACCTCATGTCGATGACCTCTTCTGACCCTAGAACCACTATGAGATTGTTCTCGGTGTCTTTGATCATGTTTTGCATCCCGTTTCTCCATCTGAGCTATCAACATCTCAAATTGTACCCGCATCCCTGCAATCTCATAATTACCCGGCTTAACTTTCCTATTCACACCTCTGAATTGTTTTTGTCACCCACAGAAGATGATGATGCAGATTCCTCTTTGTAAAACATTTTTTCGAACTGCTAGAAAAATTAACTACGAGAATAGCAGAAAAAGGGAATCAGATTTGGAAGAGAAACGAACACGAAAAATAATTTTGAAATTTTGGAATGATTTTTGTGGATTAAAACTAAGGAAAACTTGACTGGCACGAAGAACGAGAAAAACAAGAAAACTCAAAAAAAAAATTCAAGAAATATTAAGAACTGAGTTTAGATCCAAGTTCTGATACCATTTGATGCAGTCCCTCTAGGGAAATGTGATGAAGAATGCAGAATAATAAACAAATGATAGGAAAGATCTAAATTAAGCAAGGAAAAAAAATAAGAACCGAGAAATAAAATAATGGAAAATTCAAATTGACAATAGGACCTTGACCCAACAATCACGACATGATGATTCGACGATGCAGAATGAAGAACCAAAATTTTCGAAATGCCACAAGGGATGTCAACTTCCTTGATAAGTTTCTGATTGGAGAGCCACAAATATTTTCACAAAATATTTGATAAGTTCAATTTGTTCTTAAAGAACAAGAGAAAAGGGACTAACTCACCTTTCAAAGAGAAAACACTCTCAAATTTTAATTCAATATCAAAGTTATTGTTCTATAATGAAAAATAAAACGTAATATAATGAAAAAAAATGCATCTAACATAGCCCTAACCGCTAATGGGCTCAAAACAGAGTTAAGAAATAACTAAAACGAAAATAAAAACTTGCGACACACTTACGACCGTGAAGGATTTAGCTTACGCAGCAAGTTAATTTCTTCTCCAAATTGTGTTTTGCTAAATTTTCACAGTTATGACTGTGACTAAACAACTTACAACTATAAGTTGTTTCTTGCTCAAAATTCTTCACTTCGTCCTTTGACTTGAATTTCAGCTTCCATTCGCTTTTCACTCGTCTTGGGACCTCTCTTATCACTTCTTGTTGGTTCTTTTAAGCCACTGAGCTTGTGCTTGTCGTTTGGTTCCTTGTACCCGGATCTCTTGGTCTATCTCCTATCTTGGATTACATCAGAAGAAATGGATTATTTAAGGCTTAATAACACCAGGGTTCTTGTTCCTTAACCAAAGGGTAAGTCCATTGTAGATTGTAAGTGGATTTAAGGATTAAAGAAGGGGTTTTTGAAATTTGATCCTGTAAGATTTAAGGTTAGGTTGGTTTCCAAATGTTTAAACAAAAGGAAGGTATAGATTACGCTGATATATTTTCTTCTATAGTTAAGTATACTACTATTAGAGTCATGTTAACTCTGTTTACTGATTTTGATAAAGAATCAGATAAGTTGGATGTCAAAACTGCATTTTTATATGTAAGCTTGAAGAGAAAATATTTATGAACCAACCTTTGGGTATTGAAAAAGGTTAATCTAACTTCGTGTGTTTCTTAAAGAAATCTTTGTACCTTAAAAATCCCCTAGATGACAATATAAAAGGTTTGAAAAAAATTTCTAATCTTTGAACTTTAAAAGAAGTGAATATGATCACCCTTTATATTACAAAATACAAACTGGAAATATGCAAGTTCGTTTTATAATTTTATGTTAATGATATGTTTCTTATAAGTTCTTGCATTAAACAAATCAAGCATGTTAATTCTGCACTATTTTCTGAATTTTATATGAAAGACTCATGAAATGCTAAAAGAATTTTAGGCATGAAAATCATAAGAGAGATAAAAACACTTGCTTAGATTAATTCAAACTCCATATATTTTAAATATTATGAACAAGTTTGCAATATCAGCTGCTAAAACCTATAATGTTCTCTTAGCAAACCATTTTGCTCCAAGTAAAATTGACTATGCAATTTCGAAAAGGAACTTTAATATATGAGCAATGCGCCTTATTATAATACAGTAGGACCCATTATGTACACTACGATGTGTACTAGACATGATATTGCTCGTTCCAAAGGTATTTTGAGTAGATAAGTGTCTAATCTTTTTCCTAATCATTAAGAGGCTTTAAAATGGCTAATTAGATATTTCAATGGATCTCAGATATATGTTTAACCTATAACATAAATATGAAAGGAATAAAATTAAAAGGCCACATGGTTGCTAATTTTGCAAGTGACTGGGATGACAAGAGATCTATTACTTCGCATGTGTTTACTATATGTGATGCATGTGTTAGCTATAAATCTCAATTGCAACATGTAGTTTCCCTTTCAACCACTGAATTAGGATACTAATATATGACTGAAGCTATTTAAGAGTCACTTTGGTTGAAAGTTATTCCTAGTGAATTAGGTTATTGTAGCAAATCTCCAGTATCATATTATGACAATCATTCTGTCATTCACTTGTGTAAAAATCATGCATTTCATGAAAGAACCAAATAATGATGTAAAACTGCATTTTATAAGATATATTGTTCCCGAAAATTTGGTTATATTGGGAAAAGTCTCTTAACAGTACAATCCTGGATATATGGGCACTAAAATTCTACCCGTTGATAATTTTGAGAGCAGCTTTAGACTCTTAAACATTGGTAATGGTTGAATTGAGTGCCAATTAATTTCTTGCATTTTTGGACAATTAATAATAAGTTTTTTTGTTTAACAAGTACCAAAAGCAAATGAATCTTGTGGAGGAGGCTAGATGCAAATTTCTATGGTGCCATATGGTGGAGAATGTCAAATTTGATATAAATATCCAAAATGAGACAAAACGTGTTTGTGTGAAACACACTTATTCCATTTACACAACCGCGTTCTTGGCTAGCTCATTTTCGGCCATTGGATTTAATCTCCTTATCTGGACCGTCGAATGACACAATAAAGGTGACCTTTGAGGCCTTCAAGGTTAGAACTCTAATCATCCACCTCCCTAAATTTCTCTCTTCTTTGTTCTATCACCGTTCTCTATGAATTTAATGGAAATCTTTGATTTCCTATATCAAAGATTAAGATATGAGTGTTCTTCTAGTGAAACTTTATGATTTAGGTCTACTTCGTGTAGGCTGGATAGGTTGATACTTTTAGGGTTTACAATTTGTAGAGATCCTTCAAATCTGGGTTCTGTAATGTATTTCATAAGATTCTTTTATGAATACTCTAGTTGCATCAAAGTCAAATAATGAGAATCATAGTAGGCTTAACGGGAAGATCAGATATGCAAGCTAAACAAAACATCAACTAGCATGGTCGAAGGATTTAAATTCAAACATGGCATGATGGAAGAATATTCAAGGCTAATACAAGTGATCAAGATAATAGAGGACCCAAAAATCAAGTTGGAAATCAAAGAGGAATAAAAAACCAGCAAGGATTATAATTTAGATTTTTGGTCGGATTCCACAACATCTAGTCCTTATAGGTTGATGTTGTTGAATGAGTGTGGGAAATTCGGTGTGACCGAGCAAGTCCTCATGAATATCACCACTGAGAGGTATTTTGTTGAAGTATTGTGTGATATTGTTGATTTAGAGTCTTATCATATCATGTTGGGGAGGCCATGGAGGCATGAGAGGAAGGCAGTTCATGATAAGAATAGGAATAGAAACATGTTTATTAAGGATGGGAAATCAATCACTCTTGTTGGTTTAACCCCAAAACAATCACTCGAAAATCAAAAGAAGGTGAAGGAAGAGAGTGATCTATTATCTAGATTGAATGATCAAGTAAGTCTAGAACAAAAGATTATTGCGTGGAAGTGTACAAATGTAGTTAAATTGCAAGAGGATAGCGAAAGAGAGAATGTAGTTGGGTTATAGGATGAGGCTCGGGATAGGAATGTTCAGAGGAATGTTCAGAAGAAGAAGGATGAATTGAAAAATGAAGTGGAAGATCAAGATATGAGCAGTGAAGAAGATGTCCATGAATTGAAAAGTGAAGTAGAAGATAAAAAAATTGTGTAGAGACAAGAAGGTGCCTACACAGGAGCATAAGAATATTGAAGAGGCGCTACATGAGAGTGAAGAATTAAAAGGGGTGGTTGAGCAGGAAATTGCAAAAATAGAGGAGATTGTTGAGCAAGAAAGTGAAAACAATAAGGGAGATGAAGAGAAGAGCCTCAAGGTTCGAAGAGTGGAAGTGGAGGTGGAGGTGGAGGTGATATAACATGAGTACAAGGATCCATATCATGTACAAGAAGAAACAAACATTTCCCAAACTATTTTACTTAAATCGTTTTTGCAGTTTGATCATAATTGGGAGCTTGAACCACACCACCTATTGCTAAGGAAGTTCATGTTTCGATCTATCCATCTCACCTAAGGCTCAGAGTTTTATGATCCTCTGGCACGGAAGTAAAAAAAAAAATCATTTGATCCAGGTAGTGCATTGATACACTATGAATAAAGTTATGATTCAAGACGAATCATCCCCAAGAAAGAGGGAATAATGAGAATCATAGTAGGCTTGAAGACAAGGGCGAATTTAGGAAGTCAATCTAGCACGAGCGGACACTATAAAGTAAGGGGAAAAAAATTGGACACCAAAAATTATAAAGTAAAAAAAAAAATATATTAGTGGATCCAGCCCCAGTGGTTGAACGCCCTCACCTCGGGCTAGATCCTCCCATGCTTAACGGGAAAATCAAATATTCAAATCAAACATTGCATGGTGGAAGAATATTCAAGGCTAATGCAAGTGACGAAGCCAAGAGATGAACCAAATATTAAGTTGGAAATCAAAGAGGAATCAAAAGTCAGTAATGATTGTGATTTAAATTTTTAGTCAGATTTTGAGGCTCAATTTTCATATAGAAAACATTCAAATTTGAAAATTTCTATTTCTTGAAGATTGTGTATCCCTATGAATCTTCTTTCCAACGCATTTTGAATCATCACAATCGTACATCGGAAAAGAAAGTTATGACTAAAACATTAAGAGATTGAGCGGACATCAGCTTCACAACCTGGGAGCTTCGAAGATAACAATGCAATTGCATGAGATAATTTTTTAGGTTTTCCCAATTTTTTATATTTTTTTGTTTTATTTGTATTATAGTTCCGTTTTAGGCCCATTAATGGTAGCTAGATTATTTATTTCGTTGGTTTTCATTCATTGTTACTTAAACTTCGATTATTGAATTGTTTTGAGTAATTTTACTTTATAAAGGTGAAGAATCCCTTTAAATATTGTAATTAATTGAACCTTCGAAATTGTCAAGGATCCAATCAATCTTTTGGTGTTCAATCAGAACTTATCAAAGTCATGGACAACTTTTGTGGCATTCCCCTATGTTGGTTCTTTTTTTCGCATCTCTACAGGTCCAAGGTTTAATATATCTTAAGTTCTCGTGTCCTAGGGTCGGTGCCTTCATGATACTGCAACAACCTGGGTCTCACTGAATGGGATGTCCCGATCGTTAGATCAACGACGTACTATCCCCATTGTACCAACATGGGTCTTTTCAGCATGTTTTGTCCTCGTGCTCACGCTCCCCAAGAAAACTTTTCAGGAGGTCACCAATCATAGAATTGCTCCAAGTCAAGCACGCTTAACTGTGGAGTTTCTTGCGATGGAGTTCCAGAAAAGAAGGTGCACCTTGTTGGTATGAGTAGTATCTATCAAATGTTTTTAAGCTTTCTTGGTCTGTGTATTACAATCACCCCCCGTTGCACTTGCAACATCCTCGTCGTGCTTAAATCATCTGAGGATCTGTTGCCAGACGTTGGGATTCTAGAGGTGGCTCCTACGGGTTTAAGAGTTGGCTCCCGCTCTATGACGTAGCACTTTGCCCCGCATAACACTTAGTTCCCAATTTGCGACTAGCGACTGGCTCTAATACCATTTGTAATGCATCAGACTTTTTGGTTCTATAAACGTTGGAGTGTTACTAAATTAATTTGATTTTCTTAAATAGTTGTGGAAGCATGAACAAATAGTTTTGCTAAACATGAAAATTGAAATTCTCTACAACCAAATCCTTATAATTTAACTTAATAAAATAAAAATGTTTGAAATAATAAATAGAACTGAAATTGAAACTTAAATATTTAATTTATTCAAATCCCCTTAACAGCCTGCATCACCATTCCACTACAGATCTAATCAATTCCGAACAAACCTGTAAAATATTTTTAAAATATGGAATGAACATACGAATATACTCAGTATAGATTTCTTGTTAGTATTTTCACAATTTAATATAAAAAATAAGTAAATTACGCACATAACATACTTTCATAGTAGAATAGAAACCCGACCATCTCATTCTTGATTTAGGTCATACTCATTCTCAATCTCAATTTAGGGTCTAGTCATATAACTGACTTATGTAGTTCTATGTAATACCCTTTGGTATTGTCCAGTAGATCCTCATTACTATTGATTTGGAGCACACAATAGAACATAATTACTTAAACTTAAAACATTAAAAAACGAAAATACAAAATCACTCGAAGCATAGAGAAATCTATACTTAATACATCAGAGAACTTTGAAAGAAAATATGATTGTAAGTTGAAAATGCTACTAAAATATTTCTAAAATTTTGACTGTTTGGCCAAACTTGAACTAGTGCTAAGAAAGCATATTTAGTGCAGTGGTTCATCCGACTTTTGATAGTATTTATAGATAAAATTACGTGTAAAATCGAGTTCTAAAACAATGGTGACTCAAAATTTGTGTACGCATGAAATAGGATAAAGGTTATTATAGCCAACTGAATAGGATTGGTATATCTCCTGGAAACTTACGTTAGAGAGTCAACCAGTAGGAAGAACTCTGATTGGTACTGGTTTCTTCTTCTTCTTTTTTTTCTTTTTTTTCTTTTTTTTTTCCTTGAAACTAAAAGGATAAATAACAATTCATTTAAACTTATATTCTTTCAATTCAATATAACTCGGCGAAATCTTATTAAAAATAACCTTTTTAATGGATCGAAATTTCTAATTAATTATGATTTATAAAATAAAATGAGTATAATCGATACACTAATTATCTCTCTAATAAAAATAAATTATTTAATCCAAATAAAAACTATCATCAAAACTTATTTTCCTTCATTCCCTCAACTTCTCAAAATTGTCAAAAGGCATCTAGGTAGATTTCATAAACATTATCTAATTATATTCCATAAAATTCGGGGCGTTACAAACATCCCTCATTGAAATGAATTTCGTCCTCGAAATTCGTAAATAAAAACTTTTCATCTTTTGCAAAGTAAATATGCTTATACATTTCATAACATGGAGCAAGATGATTCAAAAAAATAAAAAAACAACTTTTTCTTTCATACCTTAGATCAATCGGAGAGTGGTCGAATAGTGAGAATCGCGTGACAAGGAATTTCACACACTTTTACTTGGTTGAAACTTAAAAAAAAAAATTCCAATCATATTTTGAAACTCGAAAGATTTATGGCGAAAATTAGCTTTTTATCAACTCTCAAAATATAATAATTAATAAACACATAGACTCTTGTAACGTGAAAATCCAAACAATGAACTATGAACAATATCAATATAAAATCTGAAAGTGGATTCTAAAGTACGTTTAAAATTTGCACCATTGAAAATTAAAATTAAAGAAAAACATGCTTTTCATTTTATTTTTATTTTTAAATGAACTTACTGTCACGTGAACGGTAAAAATAAACATATATATATTTTTTAATAAATTCCAGTAAAAGTATAAATCTAAAGTCTACATAATCGCTTTGCTCTGATACCATCTGTAACGATCTGGGTCCCACTTAACGGGTTGTCCCGACTATTAGATTGACGACATATTGTTTCCACTGTACTAACATGGATCTTTTCAACATGTTTTGTCCCCACTCTTATGCTCCTTGAAGAAAACTTTCCAGTAGGTCACACATCAAAGAATTACTCAAAGTCAAGCACGCTTAACTATGAAGTTTCTAACTCTGGACTTCCAGAAAAGAAAGTGCACCTTGTTAGTGTGAGTAGAACCTATCAAATCTTTTTAAACTTTCTTAGCCTGTATGTTACAAATACCATTTAAACCTACTTGAATTTGAAACTTTTCAGGCATTCTTCATTACGTTTCTGCGAGTTCGTCGTATTTTCCACGACGGAATCACATCACCAAGTCCACTCAAAGTAAATTTTCAACGAAAAGTAGTTAAATGTTAGACGAACTCAGGCCTTCGGGCATAAATATCGATATTCTGAATTTTTTTCCCTTTTGATTGCTGTGTATTTTGTTTGATGATTGGAAAGAAATCACAAAAATAAAGAACCCCAAAATTCTAACATGGTCAGTTTTGAATCGATTTATTGCTCTCCAAACAAGTCATAAGTTAAATGGAAGCCAGAAAGAAAAAGTCTCACTTCTCAATCTGCAAAGTTGTTGGCACTTTATTTAAATCACCTACTAACTATTGGCAATTTGGAAACCATGATCCTTTATAAAATACATTCTTACAGGACACATTATTCATTATCCTCCTAAACTTTAGAGAGAGAGAGAGAGAGAGAGAGAGAGAATATGGCTGGCTCTCCGTCTCTCAAAACCCTCAACTCCCTTCATATTTTCTCCATGAAAACTTCTTCTTACTTTAGCTGCATGAAAATGAAAACCCTACTACAAACTTTCATTCTCTCACACTTGTACCGCATTGCTCGTGCTCTCACAAAAGCTAAAGCAATTTTAATTGAAGTTCTTAAAGACCTTCAACCGGTTCACTTTATGCAGTTCCCAGCCTTGAAACGAAATAAGAACAAGCATAAACTCTTTTTTGGTTCATTTCGATTGCACTATAACTGGTGCTCCTCTCATGTCATGCCGGTAACAATGCCGGTTCTGGAAAGTTGCTCCACAGACCATGTTTGCTACGGTTCCACTTGGAATTCGATTATTCCTACGTCTGAGTACGAGGGGTCGGAGCTTTCGGCTTATCTCCGGTGGCTTGAGGAGAAGGGTCATGAGAATCCCAGCAATGAAATTGATCGACTTGCCGATTTGTTCATTGAGAATTGCCATGAGAAATTCAGGTTGGAGAAACAAGAGTCTTACAGGAAATTCCAAGAAATGATGGCTAGAAGTATATGAGCGTTTCCATTTTCTGACTTTATTTTTCCATTGTTGGTTTCTGTCATATTGACTGGAGTCGAGTTTTGGCGTGGTGGGCCGTGGGTGGGTAGTGGGTGCATGGTTCAAATCTTGGGCTCTCAAGTTCTTTCTTCATCTATGGATTGTGGGTGTAGAGAATTGTACATGATGGGGCAGTGAAATTTGTGCAATTCTATGTTAAATTATTATTTAACTTTTTACAAATTGCATTGGTAGTATCGAATTTCATTTAAATTCAGTTAAGAGTTGGATCTTGAAATATTCAATGATTTGCAGCTTTTCTTGCATATATGGATGGATGATTGGTAACTATATTTTTTTTAAAAGATGTTTTTTTTTTTTTTTTTTTTTTGTCAAAAGTGTAAATCCATATATATATATATATATAAGACTGCTTTTTCATTCAATGCCTTCACTTTGGCTGAAAAAACTCATTACTCTGCCTGGAGTCTCCAGTGCTGTCCAAATTTGTTGATGTACTATGTTGTTAATTTCGGGGCATATGTCCATTCTAGTGTCTCGCAAAAAAAGAAAAAAAGAAAAAGAAAAGCCTGTGGAGCTCCTAATTATCACTGACTGCTATAGATACGCTTAAAAGATTTTTAACCTCAACTACATATTTGAATTGCTAAATATATAATATAAGGTAATATTTAATAACTCTATTTTCCCCCCTTAATCTCAATATATCAAAATAAACTTACAATGTTGGATTTATTACAAGTTATACTCTGTTTTTCTAAACACCTAAAACAAAACTTTTATATTTCGTTGATATTTAAAGATCAATTATAAAGATAAAATAGTTAAAGAGTAACTAAGTCTACTCACCCTTTGTAGCTTGTTATTAAAAAATAAAAAATAAAAAAAAAGGTAGTGATTAACAGCTAATAGCTACTAATTGGAAAGAAAAGTCCAGGCAAGTTCTTGAATGCCGAATGTGTCTACTCAACATAGTTCTCGTGGTCAAGTAAAGAGATCTCATTGTACACCGTCACACTTACATGGGTGGGATACCACAAATACAAATTTTTCCAATCATTCAGTTACTCCAGATTTGGGTATTGATCCATGATAGATAGTGTGGCGGACTTGGTCACCATTCATACACTTCATTCGGGATGAATCGATTGATCGAGCTAAATTTGCTGGTCCCATGTATCCACTTTGGCTTCATTGCAGGTAAAATGCATAATTGACCTATTTGTCCCAACGTGCACGTAATGCATAAATGGATGAGAGATGGTGAAAATTCTGTTGATCACTCGATCCAACAGATATTGGGGCAACAAAAACTATTTTGAAAATATCCCAATTAAAATATAATAACACAAAAACTGATTATAATTAACACACATATGCTAATATCTGTAGCGTAAAGTGATTACTAAAGGTAGCAACTTATAAATATATTAATTATCAGATTAGAATAGGATATACGTACCAAAAATTTTGTGTTGGGATATGATACAGTATTTTTAATTGACTAGGCACAATTTATAATTATTATTATTATTATTATTGTAATGGTCCTACGTACATTAAATGATAGCAAATAAAGTTAATTAGTAATTTTCACATGATATGCCCATTTTGTACCCACATTGGACCAAATACAAAACAACTCCATCACTTGACCTCTGTTAATGAGTCATGAAACCCACAGGTGTCAAAACAAAAATGACAGACTTCCCGTGAGAGTTACCTCTCGCTTGATCGCCCTCTCACATAGAGGATGGTGGGGCCCATTGTATCATGGTCAGTGTGAAAAATATATTTGAGGGTAAATTAGGCATGACATTTCAAATTCCGATGAAGTTTTACCTAATCTACTTTACTAAACGTTTCGCAGAGGTATAGAAAGTGGATAAATTAGAATTAGAATGTATTAATAAGTAAAACACTTTAAGGATGCCTTGGCATTTGTGGCATATTTTGCATCGTTTATTTTTATTTGCAAAGTATCTTGTTGTTTACTCTTGTTTCCTCAGCCCAACTTCTCTTTCCGGCTTTTGCAGAGAGAGGAAGACAAAGCTTTAAAAGAGACATGACCAGGTAGGTTCCTCTGGTCTCCCTATCTTTTATTTTTGAATTGTCTGTGTAGAAAAGATAAAAATCCCTGAAGTTTCTTCTTCCCATTGAAATTACCAACATTTTCTCCGTCTTCTAATTTTATTTTCCGTGAACCCAGTAAAGAGTGACATGGAAAGGAAAAGATGATGCAACCACGTATTTCCTCAACTTTTTTTCCATTTTTATGTTCTCCAATGGTTCACCGTTCACTTCTCAGCAACTTTTGTTCCATTTTATTTCTCTATAGTTACATCCATGTGATGCACGATCATTTATTACTCACATATATCGAATTTATATGTTAATATATGAAATAAATATTTTATTAAAAATAAGAAACAAATGAAGATAATTAATTACAAAAAATAAACAAATTACACATACCATAATTATTTTAAATTGATTTAAAGATTAAAATGAGAAAATAGAATTACATTTAAACAGAATTTGTAAGATGTTAAAAAAAAAAAAAAAATAGATATATCTGTGATATACGCTCACAATTTTATTAAAAAGAAAAACGAAAATAAAAAATAAATCGACAAACGTTCCTATTTCATTCACTTCCATTTTCTGGTTTTAAAGAAAAATATTTATATGATAGTGAAAAAGCGATTATTTAAAAATTTGCATCTAATAACTGGATTATTTTAAATCTGAAATTTGTCCAAAATAAATAATGTATAGTTAATTAATATTACTTACCATTTTTAAATATGTGTCAATACTTATTCGTGCTCTCCCATTATGTATTTTGTTTATCTCATTGAATATATTTAGTCATTGTTTAAACCCTTATTATAAACAAAATGAATCTTTTAATTTTTGGAGAATATGTATTTAAGTTCTTGTTTGAGACCTTTTATTTCAAATAATGTTATTTGTAACAGTAAGTTTTGGGAGAATGAGTTTTTAAAAAGTAGAAGTTTTTTTTTGAAATTATACATATATTATTTTATTAATAGAATATTAGTTAAAAATGAGTTTTAGAAAAATGAGGTTTTGAATAAGGAGTACATAGTAGGGGCTAAATTTTTACCAAGTGGCTACAACTGTAATAGTTTGAAACGTGAATGACTTACTATTAAAAAAAAAATGACAATTTGCATAACTATTCAATTTTAATGATTATTTACGTAATTAATCTTTCTAAAATATAATTTCTAGATTATAAAAAATAAGTTTATCTCTACCCAAATAACGGAATGTACTATTAGAATTGGTATTAACTATCTTAATATTATATTTGGTATTTAAATATAATAAACAAAATATTTCATTTCATATTTACTTTAACATTACAAATTAAATACATTTGGTCCTATATTTAAATGAATGTAACAAATTAAGCAACCTGAATTAATCGAAATATGAAGTTACAGAAATTATTAGTACATAATTAAGTTACATAAGTTCGGATATTTATTATTTCTTTATAATTTGATAAGAAAATAAACTTAAATTGAAATTAATTATATATGACCAAATTAAATCTAGTTAAAAAAATATATATATCATTATAGGACTTAAATAAAACAATTTTGAAATAGAGGGACATTGAGAAAAAGTAAAACATAATTTTGTACCTTTAATCTTTGATGTGATTTGTAAGGACGACATGTACAGTTAACATTAACTTGTGAGTTCGTATTAAAGTTTTCGTTGATATCTTCGATTGCAAAATAATAGTATAATTATCAAAAGTATTCTCATTCATTGAAATACTTCTATTTTAGGAAATGTAGGTTAAGCAAGAAAGGTTTTAAAATATGTTTTTGGGAAGTGCATTACTTTTATATATTATAAAGATATATCGTTCTTTTAGAGTACTTATTAAAACACATCATTTTGCTATCATTAAATGTTTTTGATGTGATTTGGGTGGGGAATATGTCTCTACTGATACCCCTCAGCAGAATTGTGTTGCTGAACGTAAGCATAGACACATTGTTGAAATTTCTCGTTCCCTTCTCCTATCTGCCAAGGTACCTAGTAAATTTTGGGAAGAGGCAGTTCTCACCGCTGTCTATTTGATTAACAGGATACCATCTTCTCACACATCTGGTTTGTCACCATTTCAATCTTTGTTTAGTTATTCTCATGATTAATCTGTTTTAAAAGTCTTTGGGTGCACTTTTTGTTCTCTGTCCTACAGCAGAACGTAGTAAATTAACTCAACGCTCGGCTGTTTGTGTCTTCTTAGGATATGGTGAGGGACAAAAAGGTTATGGCTGTTTTGATCCTGATAGTCACAAGTTATATGTCTCTCGTAATGTTGTGTTTCTTGAACACATTCTGTTCTTTTCTATTACTGATGTATCTTCTCACATGACTATGTCAGATCTCATTTGTATTGATCTAGTCACTGATGATATTGATAGATCATCTACACCCACCCCTATTATTTCTACTCCATCTTTGTCGTCTACTACGGGTACACATGCCCCATGTCAGAATGTCCTTCCTTCTCCTATGGCTTCCAAAGAACCATCTGAGGCTGAGGATCTACCGTCTCCTCCTCCTCCTCCTCCTCCTCGTTATTCACGACATATACGTAAGTCTACTCACTTACCTTAATTTGATTATTCTTGCTATTGTGAATCCTTTTGTTGTTTTTTATCTTCCATTCCTAAGCTTTCTGAACCTTCCTCCTATAAAGAATTAGCTTTAAATCCCCTTTGAGCGTTACAAGGCTCGATTGGTTGCTAAAGGATTTTCTCAACAGTATGACTTGGATTATGAAGAGACATTTTCTCTTATTGCAAAGATGACTACTGCACGTACGCTTATCGCAGTTGCTTCTGTTCGTCAGTGGAGCCTCTCTCAAATGGATTTTAAAAATGCTTTCTTGAATGGGAATCTTCAAGAAGATATTTATATGGTTCCTCCACCTGGTTTTCCTCATCCTCCTGGATTTTTTTTTCAAATTCAAGAAAGTTCATATGGTCTCAAACAAGCACCCCGAGCTTGGTTTCAGAAGTTCTCTATAGTTGTTGTAAAGCCCAGAATTCCGTAAAACCCGAGACGTCACTTCATCCTTTAAAACTGACTCTCAAATAATAATTTGTGGAGAAAAATGACTGAGATTCAATGTAAATAATTTCATTCAAGAACTTAAATGTTAAATAAATTTAAAGTTCAACATAAATTTAATAATATAAATAAAATTTTCAAAATCTCTAAACGAAAATATGTTTTAAATTGACATAATGAATGAGTTTCCAAAATCTCCAAAATTAAACATATTTATAAATTCTTCAATTGCCACCGCCGCACGCCCCGTCGCCAACTCTAAAATCTGAAATTTGTAAGTTTGAAATACTCAGTAGGTTCAGCGCAATTTAAATAAACTGTATAATAAATAACACATATAATCATTCAACATCATCTCATAAATTCTCATGCAATAAGTAAGTATTTTCATGCCCGGAGACATGTGGATCTGGGCCCGAAGACATGTGGATCTCATAAATCACATAATCACGTGCATAAATGTACAATACGGGTTTACTTAATATTGCGTATTTAAGATAAAAGATTTTTGAAATAATAAACCTACCTTAAGATATTTCTGAGTTTGTTGAAAAAAATGATTCTAGCTTTCTTGAATAACAGCACCTTGTCTAGCCCTAAAATAAATAAATTCTAATTGGAAGCTTGAAATAAAAGTTATGTAATTAAAAATAAATTTTGAGAGTTGAATTAAAAGAATTTAAAAGTGTAAGGTTTGATCTAAAATGGTAAGGTGTAAAGATTTGGGACTTTGTACAAATGATTGAAATTAGGGACTAAATTGACAAACCCTGAAAGGTTTTGGCCAAATTATATTTTAGCAAGGAATTTTGGGTCATAATCAATTGACTAGAAACATTGGAGATGAAAGTCAAGGGAAACTAATCTGTGTGGACTGAATTAAACTCTTTTTGAAAATCGTGGACTAAAGGGAAATTTTACACAATTAGAACACTTTTTTTTTTTAAAAAAAATAACCATTCCTCTTCTCTCTCCTCATTTCAATATATATAAAGAGAGAGAGAGAGAGAGAGAGAGAGAGAGAGAGAGAGAGAGAGAGAGTGTAGCGCCCCGAGTTCCGTATACCCGATTCACTACGTCATTTTCTGTCTAAATTTTTCGAATAATATTTTTGCGGAAGAAATAATTGAAATCCATTTTTGGCAACATTAAATAAACTGTAATGGCCGATAAAATTGAAACATTTATGAAACCATTTGAAATAGTAAATCGAACCATTAATTTTGTAAAGAAATTGACAATGTCATAATTTCTCAAATAAATGAACTTCTCTAAATTATTCGATTGTTTGGAAAAATACGGAAATCATTAACGTCAAACTTTCAACCGTTTAACGATTATTGCCACCATCATTCATCGCTCGCCACCGTCTCCGAAATCTGCAAAACTGTTAAAAAGTAGGGTGAGTATTTCATGGGGGAAATACTCAGTAGACTCATCGCAAATTAATTTAATTTATAAGATGATTAAACACATAAATCCCGGCTCTTTATAAAACGGTCATTGATAGAGCTTCTTTATAAAACGGCTCTTGATAAAACTCATATTGTGCATTACAGCACGGGACATATTTTGCAAATCATAGGCTCTTTGAAAATAGCTCTTTGAAAACCATATACTTATAAAAACATTTTAATTATGCCAAGCATAATTTCTTTTGAAAGCATAACATAAGATAGGATTGAAATCCTCATAAACATAAGGAGACACAAGAACTTTACCGAACTTAGGTGGCAAGAATTCTTTATGCAGTAAAAATCATAATAACAGTAAGTTTTCATCATAACATAGGATAAGATCGAAATCCTAGAATTTTACCGAACTTAGGTGGCAAGAATTCTTATGTAGTAAGTATACCAAGCATAATTTTTGAAATTCATAGGGATCAATTGCATCATAACATAAGATAGGATCGAAATCCTCATAAACATATGCGACAGGAATTTTACCGAACTTAGGTGGTAAATCCTCATAAACATATGGAAACACAGGAATTTTACCGAACTTCGTGGCAAATCCTCATAAACATAGGAGACACAAGAATGTTACCGAACTTCGTGGCAAGAATTCTTATGTGTAGCGCTACTAAAACTCCGGTCCCCTTAACATATCATAACTTATCATATGGGACCCATAACAATCTTGGTAGATTGATTTCATAGCAATGATCCAAAAAAACATTTTCGTGAAGCATAGGGTATACTTACTTTTCGTAAAAACATAAAGTATATTTTCTTTTCATAAAAACATACTTACTTTTCATAACAACATAAGGTATATTTACCTTTCATAAAAACATACTTGCTTTTCTTAAAAATTGACTTTCACAAGTCACATGACATTTATATGAAATCATAATTTAAATCAATTAATAAGTGCGAGTCTACCTCAAATCCGACGAGTGCAAAGTTGAGCGGGAATGACTTCAATTTCTTTAAATTCTCCGTACGCTTCGTCTTAGCCAATAAGTCACTTTAGTTTATCGAATATATAGTTCAAAATGATAAATTATAATTTGAGGACTAAAATTGATGTTTTTGAAAGTTTAGGGACTAAAATGAATATTTTGAAAGTTGAAGGACTAAAGTGAATATCTTTGAAACTTGGGCTTAAAAGTAAATCAGCAGGGACTGAAATAATAGATTTTAAAAATGAAGGGCTGATTAAGACTCATTTAAAACTTAAGGGCTGAAATTAAAAAGATTTAAAGCTGAAAGGACTGAATTGAAACAAATTAAAACTTCAGGACTAAAGTTGCAAATTTCCGAAAGTTATTAAAATCAGATTTTTATCTTCTTCTCTCTATTATCGCAAATCAGAGAGAGAGAGTTAGGACGAGAGCAGAGACGGCGAGAGGCGATTCAAGCCAAAATCCGACCTTCAGCCGGTGACTCGCCGGCGCAACACCGGCGCTGGGTGCGGCAAAAGGTGGTTAAATAGGGTTGTCAAGTTTGGGTAGATTTGGTACAAATTTTGGTGCGAAATCGAAGAGTGACCCGAGGCTAGGGTTCGCGATTTGGAGTTGCTGATTCACAGTGAAACCGAGGTTAGAGTTCACGGTTTAGGTCGTGATTTCTCCGGCTACAATTCCGGTTACTGGCGGCGGTCGAAGGTAAGTATTTGGGCTATTTGATTTGGATGATTGTGGTGGCTGGAGTTAAATTTGGGCTGTGGTTTTTCCGGCGAACATAAAGGCGGTCGAGGTAATTTGGGGATTTTGGTTTGGAGGTCGATTGATGACGGGTTTGAGCAGTGGTGGTGATAACTGATGATGATGATGATGATGGGTGATGATGTACTGTGGTGATGGTGAGTTTGGGGTTGATGCTAGTTGACAGATTGGTGGTGGTTGGCGGTTACAGTGAAGTTGGCTGCGTGAAGGAAGAGGTTGATGAGGAAATGGAACTGCAAATTGGTTTGTTGTTTGCTTGGTATTGGTTTTGAATTCTATAATTGAGTCTGGGTTTGGCAATGGAGATAGTGGCTGTGAGAGGGTGGAGGTTGCAGGGATGGTGACGGTGATTGCAGGGATGAGTTTGGTGATCGTGGAGGCAGCGTACTGATGAGGATGATGGGTGCAGCGTGGATCATTGGTGATTGGCTACTGGTTGGCAAATTTGTGAGTTGGAGGTGGTAACTTGACAGTGATGATACTGATTGCAGTGTAAATGGTTTGTGCAGTAGTTGCTAAGATGGAGATGATAATGGTGATATAGTGGGTTGAATTTGATTTCTGAATGGTGATGAAGATGTATGCTTATATATATTGTATTGTGGAATCTAAGTACATGGAAGTGTGAGTTGTGCCATGAGTATTGAAATGAAGATGGGGTAGATGATGATAATGATGAAGATGCTTTGCTTGTACAATTATGGTTTAATATAATGAAGGTTCGTGGCTATGGATTGATGCTGATAATAATGGAGCTGAAAAGGAATTTGTGGATGGTGGCTATGGCTTAGAAAATTGACTAACTTTGATTAAGAAATGTATTTAAAACAGATATATTTTGGACTGAAAATAAATCTGAGAATGGATGAATTTTGAGATAAAAATTGAATTACATATTTTGGACTTAAAATAATTTAATAAGGAATATTGGAATTAAAATGATTTTGAAAATGATACTTTAATTAAAATAATATAATTATAGAAATTCGGATTTTAATTTAAAATCGAACAAATTCGATATTTCTTGACTTGGCTAGACGAATTCGTCGCGGCATAAATTTCAAAACAATAGCGACTCAATTTTCTAAATATTAAAATAATTATTTATTGCATAAAAATTCTGGGTCGCTATAATCTTACCCCCTTAAAAATAATTTCGTCCTCGAAATTAAACTTACTTAATCTTATAATTTCTGAATACTTAATCAGAATCTCTTCTTCTTATCATCGAATATTCTCAAAATAATCAAAACAATTCCCAATCGTATGTAAAAATTTCATCATATCTTGTAGTATTCATGTAACTTGTCACTTATCATCGTATCATGTGACCTCAAATATTCGTATATATCTCTAAAATTTCAACAAATCTTTACTGACATATCGTATCATAATAATTTTTCCTTTCTTATCATCGAAAATTCCCAAAATAATCAAAGAATTACCTGAATATTTTCTCTACGTAATATACCCAAACATATCAACATAATATTATCAACTTATCTTTCCAATATTTGTAACCCAAAATTCAGTAAACAAATATCTCCCAAAACTAAGATTCTATACTTAAATGTCACCATATTTCCTGCAAAGTATTTCTTTCACTTGTATATACGTATGAATTCTGATTCAATACGGTACTCATTTTACTTTCCACGTATCATCACATTATACCAAGATTATCATTATTATAACAAAATATCAGTACCCATAATCCAAGAAAAATATTCCAAATCTCAAATCCCATCATCAAATCTTTCTTTTATCAAGAAAGTGAACGGCGCATTACTTCTTGTCTCCTCTTTTCATTAAAATAATCCTGCGCTTTCTTGCTGGTCACAACATCACGCGGATTCACTCAGATCCTTTGCGCTTTTAAATAGTTCATGCTGAGAAGAGGTTGAATCATCAAACAATGGATATCATTCTTTCTAACATTCGCAAGTATTATTCCAGTCTTCCTATGAATGATCTGAGAAAGATCTATAAAATAAGGCTCGAAAGATTGAGGTTGCTGATGGCTCATGGTGTTCCAGAAGATGTTCGCTGGTTGATAGAAGCAAAGGTTCGACTATCTGGTGAATTACCATCAACATTTCCAAAGCACATGCCTGGTTTAGGCAAAAGCACTTTTGCAAAGAAACGAAGAGCAAAAAGACTGGGTGGTTGCTACAAATGTGCTCGTTGGAACTGTAATACTCGTTGCAAATCAGTAGGATATTCTTCTACTAATCGGGATGATAAAATCGAATTCATAAAGGGTGGACTGAGTAAGGAGTCTTTGGATGATATTCGACTGACTCTTGAGACGCACCCAAGTGGTTATGTGCAACGTGAACTTCTCTCCTTATACGCTCAATTTAACGAGGACAAAAATCGTTATAGTCTCCAAAATATAATAGCAAAAGATCCTGTTTGCCAGTCTTTTTTACAAAATGAGGCTTCTGGCAGTTCAGCAATGTTATAAGGTAAATCTTTTAAAATATTTTGCTGCTTTCTTTCACGCGTTTTGAAAATAAAATATATTTTCCTTTTCTCGAGTTTTGATAAAGCTGGAAATAAAATATTAAATCGCCGAAAGGTGACAGCCTCGATACGATAAAAATATTCAAAAGTGGGCTGATTTTGTCAAAAGTAAATCTTTACTTTTTCAGAATCAATCAAAAACAGTAAATTTTTTCCGGCTTTAAATAGCCAAACATATTTCATAGTTCAGGCATCCCAAAATCACATCTTCTTCGTAAGTTTTCCTTTCTTTACTATCAAAGATGGAAGCACCAAAACTTCGACAGATCAAAACTATTTGTGTATTTTGTGGATCAAAAGTGGGGAAAGGCTTCGGTTATCTAGAAGCGGCTGTAGATCTTGGAAAGAAACTGGGGGAAAAAGGTATCACTCTTGTATATGGGGGTGGTAGCAGTGGTCTAATGGGTTGTGTTTCCCAATCTGCTCTTGCAGAGAAATCAAAAGTAATCGGTGTCATACCTGTCCCTTTGGTAGATGTTGCAGGCAAAACACGAGGGCATGAAGTTCAAACCTTATCCATCCATGAACGCATAACTTGTATGCTATATGGTTCTGATGCCTTTATAGCCCTGCCCGGAGGTTTTGGTACCTTAGAAGAAATTTTTAACATTACCTCGTGGGCTCAACTAGATCTCCATACTAAGCCTATTGGGCTTCTGAATGTTAACAATTTCTTTGATGGTTTGTTAACCTTTCTTGATTATGCTGTGGAACAGGGATTCATCTCTCCATTTTCCAGAAGGCTTCTTATTTCCGCTCCTACTATTGATGAACTACTGGATAAGCTGCAGTCATATATCTCAATACAAGATCCAGCAGGAGTTAAGATAGATTGGTCGCAAGGAAGGGGAATCAAGCGAAAATGGAGTCCGGTTAATGTAAATTTAACTCTTTGAATCTTAGAATAGGTGGGGGTAGAGTACGGAGTATTCTCACTCTCGAGACACCCCTCCATTTACTAGGATTTCCTTAATGTTTAAATCTTGTGTGTACCTCAAAGGTTCCAGGTGGTAGATTACGGAGTATTCTTACTCTCGAAACACACCTCTTTGAAGGTTTCTTTATTTCCTCAAAAGATCAGAGGTGGTAGGATACGGCTACTCCGGAAACACATCTCTCATTTTGAGGATCTTTCCATGTTTTTCTCTTATGCTTTCATGTGTTTCATGTATTTCCTTTCCAGTGTGACTCTTGTGTGTTCTCCTTATGAGAAAATAATAAAATCTCTGCTATCATCAACCAAATCTCGTTTGTGATATAAATGTACTTGCATGTCTAACCTTAATTCCTTTAGTAGATGCTTATCATATCATGCTCTTAATTTCAATTGATAAAATTCTGAACAGAGTCTCCCTTGTAATTTGGACTTATCCAAACCATAAGCATACTTCATAACTCACAATAATAAATAACTCCACATTTGATCACAACGATCTAAAAATATTGAAAACGATTCCAACACTTCAATATCATCAAAATACCCCATAATTCAATTCATAATTCCTCAACATAGAAATTTCAAATCATATTTTTCAAAATCACAATATCACTTCCTTCGATACCTTAATGGCTCAAAAGATAACTCATACTTATAAATATATGCCATAAATCATGTTCCCAAAATTTATTCACAAGGCCAAACTTCATAATAAATTTCTCTTCAAAATAGAGGAAATAATTCACTTACTCAACATAATATCCATTACTTAATTCTCAATAAAATCATATTATTCCCATTATGCTCAACACTCGTTTTATTTCTTAAAAAAAAATTTCTCATAATCATACATTAAAACATATAAGTTATGACAAAGCATAACAACATCATTATTTTCGAAAGAAATACATTCTTATTTCTCATAAATCATAAGTATCCGAAATACTCTTCATTCTTTCTCATAAATCAATAAAATGAGTATTCGAAATACTGAAATAACTTTAAACATCATAAACTTCTTTACCTCGGAGTTGGTGGAACGAATGATGGCAGTGGCAATCTTCATCAATAAAATTTTATAATGGAAAATATTTCTTGAAAATTCTTTTTGAAAATTTTTCCAGTCTACAGAAACGCAGACTAGCTCTGATACCAACTTGTAGCGCCCCGAGTTCCGTATACCCGATTCACTACGTCATTTTCTGTCTAAATTTTTCGAATAATATTTTTGCGGAAGAAATAATTGAAATCCATTTTTGGCAACATTAAATAAACTGTAATGGCCGATAAAATTGAAACATTTATGAAACCATTTGAAATAGTAAATCGAACCATTAATTTTGTAAAGAAATTGACAATGTCATAATTTCTCAAATAAATGAACTTCTCTAAATTATTCGATTGTTTGGAAAAATACGGAAATCATTAACGTCAAACTTTCAACCGTTTAACGATTATTGCCACCATCATTCATCGCTCGCCACCGTCTCCGAAATCTGCAAAACTGTTAAAAAGTAGGGTGAGTATTTCATGGGGGAAATACTCAGTAGACTCATCGCAAATTAATTTAATTTATAAGATGATTAAACACATAAATCCCGGCTCTTTATAAAACGGTCATTGATAGAGCTTCTTTATAAAACGGCTCTTGATAAAACTCATATTGTGCATTACAGCACGGGACATATTTTGCAAATCATAGGCTCTTTGAAAATAGCTCTTTGAAAACCATATACTTATAAAAACATTTTAATTATGCCAAGCATAATTTCTTTTGAAAGCATAACATAAGATAGGATTGAAATCCTCATAAACATAAGGAGACACAAGAACTTTACCGAACTTAGGTGGCAAGAATTCTTTATGCAGTAAAAATCATAATAACAGTAAGTTTTCATCATAACATAGGATAAGATCGAAATCCTAGAATTTTACCGAACTTAGGTGGCAAGAATTCTTATGTAGTAAGTATACCAAGCATAATTTTTGAAATTCATAGGGATCAATTGCATCATAACATAAGATAGGATCGAAATCCTCATAAACATATGCGACAGGAATTTTACCGAACTTAGGTGGTAAATCCTCATAAACATATGGAAACACAGGAATTTTACCGAACTTCGTGGCAAATCCTCATAAACATAGGAGACACAAGAATGTTACCGAACTTCGTGGCAAGAATTCTTATGTGTAGCGCTACTAAAACTCCGGTCCCCTTAACATATCATAACTTATCATATGGGACCCATAACAATCTTGGTAGATTGATTTCATAGCAATGATCCAAAAAAACATTTTCGTGAAGCATAGGGTATACTTACTTTTCGTAAAAACATAAAGTATATTTTCTTTTCATAAAAACATACTTACTTTTCATAACAACATAAGGTATATTTACCTTTCATAAAAACATACTTGCTTTTCTTAAAAATTGACTTTCACAAGTCACATGACATTTATATGAAATCATAATTTAAATCAATTAATAAGTGCGAGTCTACCTCAAATCCGACGAGTGCAAAGTTGAGCGGGAATGACTTCAATTTCTTTAAATTCTCCGTACGCTTCGTCTTAGCCAATAAGTCACTTTAGTTTATCGAATATATAGTTCAAAATGATAAATTATAATTTGAGGACTAAAATTGATGTTTTTGAAAGTTTAGGGACTAAAATGAATATTTTGAAAGTTGAAGGACTAAAGTGAATATCTTTGAAACTTGGGCTTAAAAGTAAATCAGCAGGGACTGAAATAATAGATTTTAAAAATGAAGGGCTGATTAAGACTCATTTAAAACTTAAGGGCTGAAATTAAAAAGATTTAAAGCTGAAAGGACTGAATTGAAACAAATTAAAACTTCAGGACTAAAGTTGCAAATTTCCGAAAGTTATTAAAATCAGATTTTTATCTTCTTCTCTCTATTATCGCAAATCAGAGAGAGAGAGTTAGGACGAGAGCAGAGACGGCGAGAGGCGATTCAAGCCAAAATCCGACCTTCAGCCGGTGACTCGCCGGCGCAACACCGGCGCTGGGTGCGGCAAAAGGTGGTTAAATAGGGTTGTCAAGTTTGGGTAGATTTGGTACAAATTTTGGTGCGAAATCGAAGAGTGACCCGAGGCTAGGGTTCGCGATTTGGAGTTGCTGATTCACAGTGAAACCGAGGTTAGAGTTCACGGTTTAGGTCGTGATTTCTCCGGCTACAATTCCGGTTACTGGCGGCGGTCGAAGGTAAGTATTTGGGCTATTTGATTTGGATGATTGTGGTGGCTGGAGTTAAATTTGGGCTGTGGTTTTTCCGGCGAACATAAAGGCGGTCGAGGTAATTTGGGGATTTTGGTTTGGAGGTCGATTGATGACGGGTTTGAGCAGTGGTGGTGATAACTGATGATGATGATGATGATGGGTGATGATGTACTGTGGTGATGGTGAGTTTGGGGTTGATGCTAGTTGACAGATTGGTGGTGGTTGGCGGTTACAGTGAAGTTGGCTGCGTGAAGGAAGAGGTTGATGAGGAAATGGAACTGCAAATTGGTTTGTTGTTTGCTTGGTATTGGTTTTGAATTCTATAATTGAGTCTGGGTTTGGCAATGGAGATAGTGGCTGTGAGAGGGTGGAGGTTGCAGGGATGGTGACGGTGATTGCAGGGATGAGTTTGGTGATCGTGGAGGCAGCGTACTGATGAGGATGATGGGTGCAGTGTGGATCATTGGTGATTGGCTACTGGTTGGCAAATTTGTGAGTTGGAGGTGGTAACTTGACAGTGATGATACTGATTGCAGTGTAAATGGTTTGTGCAGTAGTTGCTAAGATGGAGATGATAATGGTGATATAGTGGGTTGAATTTGATTTCTGAATGGTGATGAAGATGTATGCTTATATATATTGTATTGTGGAATCTAAGTACATGGAAGTGTGAGTTGTGCCATGAGTATTGAAATGAAGATGGGGTAGATGATGATAATGATGAAGATGCTTTGCTTGTACAATTATGGTTTAATATAATGAAGGTTCGTGGCTATGGATTGATGCTGATAATAATGGAGCTGAAAAGGAATTTGTGGATGGTGGCTATGGCTTAGAAAATTGACTAACTTTGATTAAGAAATGTATTTAAAACAGATATATTTTGGACTGAAAATAAATCTGAGAATGGATGAATTTTGAGATAAAAATTGAATTACATATTTTGGACTTAAAATAATTTAATAAGGAATATTGGAATTAAAATGATTTTGAAAATGATACTTTAATTAAAATAATATAATTATAGAAATTCGGATTTTAATTTAAAATCGAACAAATTCGATATTTCTTGACTTGGCTAGACGAATTCGTCGCGGCATAAATTTCAAAACAATAGCGACTCAATTTTCTAAATATTAAAATAATTATTTATTGCATAAAAATTCTGGGTCGCTATAATCTTACCCCCTTAAAAATAATTTCGTCCTCGAAATTAAACTTACTTAATCTTATAATTTCTGAATACTTAATCAGAATCTCTTCTTCTTATCATCGAATATTCTCAAAATAATCAAAACAATTCCCAATCGTATGTAAAAATTTCATCATATCTTGTAGTATTCATGTAACTTGTCACTTATCATCGTATCATGTGACCTCAAATATTCGTATATATCTCTAAAATTTCAACAAATCTTTACTGACATATCGTATCATAATAATTTTTCCTTTCTTATCATCGAAAATTCCCAAAATAATCAAAGAATTACCTGAATATTTTCTCTACGTAATATACCCAAACATATCAACATAATATTATCAACTTATCTTTCCAATATTTGTAACCCAAAATTCAGTAAACAAATATCTCCCAAAACTAAGATTCTATACTTAAATGTCACCATATTTCCTGCAAAGTATTTCTTTCACTTGTATATACGTATGAATTCTGATTCAATACGGTACTCATTTTACTTTCCACGTATCATCACATTATACCAAGATTATCATTATTATAACAAAATATCAGTACCCATAATCCAAGAAAAATATTCCAAATCTCAAATCCCATCATCAAATCTTTCTTTTATCAAGAAAGTGAACGGCGCATTACTTCTTGTCTCCTCTTTTCATTAAAATAATCCTGCGCTTTCTTGCTGGTCACAACATCACGCGGATTCACTCAGATCCTTTGCGCTTTTAAATAGTTCATGCTGAGAAGAGGTTGAATCATCAAACAATGGATATCATTCTTTCTAACATTCGCAAGTATTATTCCAGTCTTCCTATGAATGATCTGAGAAAGATCTATAAAATAAGGCTCGAAAGATTGAGGTTGCTGATGGCTCATGGTGTTCCAGAAGATGTTCGCTGGTTGATAGAAGCAAAGGTTCGACTATCTGGTGAATTACCATCAACATTTCCAAAGCACATGCCTGGTTTAGGCAAAAGCACTTTTGCAAAGAAACGAAGAGCAAAAAGACTGGGTGGTTGCTACAAATGTGCTCGTTGGAACTGTAATACTCGTTGCAAATCAGTAGGATATTCTTCTACTAATCGGGATGATAAAATCGAATTCATAAAGGGTGGACTGAGTAAGGAGTCTTTGGATGATATTCGACTGACTCTTGAGACGCACCCAAGTGGTTATGTGCAACGTGAACTTCTCTCCTTATACGCTCAATTTAACGAGGACAAAAATCGTTATAGTCTCCAAAATATAATAGCAAAAGATCCTGTTTGCCAGTCTTTTTTACAAAATGAGGCTTCTGGCAGTTCAGCAATGTTATAAGGTAAATCTTTTAAAATATTTTGCTGCTTTCTTTCACGCGTTTTGAAAATAAAATATATTTTCCTTTTCTCGAGTTTTGATAAAGCTGGAAATAAAATATTAAATCGCCGAAAGGTGACAGCCTCGATACGATAAAAATATTCAAAAGTGGGCTGATTTTGTCAAAAGTAAATCTTTACTTTTTCAGAATCAATCAAAAACAGTAAATTTTTTCCGGCTTTAAATAGCCAAACATATTTCATAGTTCAGGCATCCCAAAATCACATCTTCTTCGTAAGTTTTCCTTTCTTTACTATCAAAGATGGAAGCACCAAAACTTCGACAGATCAAAACTATTTGTGTATTTTGTGGATCAAAAGTGGGGAAAGGCTTCGGTTATCTAGAAGCGGCTGTAGATCTTGGAAAGAAACTGGGGGAAAAAGGTATCACTCTTGTATATGGGGGTGGTAGCAGTGGTCTAATGGGTTGTGTTTCCCAATCTGCTCTTGCAGAGAAATCAAAAGTAATCGGTGTCATACCTGTCCCTTTGGTAGATGTTGCAGGCAAAACACGAGGGCATGAAGTTCAAACCTTATCCATCCATGAACGCATAACTTGTATGCTATATGGTTCTGATGCCTTTATAGCCCTGCCCGGAGGTTTTGGTACCTTAGAAGAAATTTTTAACATTACCTCGTGGGCTCAACTAGATCTCCATACTAAGCCTATTGGGCTTCTGAATGTTAACAATTTCTTTGATGGTTTGTTAACCTTTCTTGATTATGCTGTGGAACAGGGATTCATCTCTCCATTTTCCAGAAGGCTTCTTATTTCCGCTCCTACTATTGATGAACTACTGGATAAGCTGCAGTCATATATCTCAATACAAGATCCAGCAGGAGTTAAGATAGATTGGTCGCAAGGAAGGGGAATCAAGCGAAAATGGAGTCCGGTTAATGTAAATTTAACTCTTTGAATCTTAGAATAGGTGGGGGTAGAGTACGGAGTATTCTCACTCTCGAGACACCCCTCCATTTACTAGGATTTCCTTAATGTTTAAATCTTGTGTGTACCTCAAAGGTTCCAGGTGGTAGATTACGGAGTATTCTTACTCTCGAAACACACCTCTTTGAAGGTTTCTTTATTTCCTCAAAAGATCAGAGGTGGTAGGATACGGCTACTCCGGAAACACATCTCTCATTTTGAGGATCTTTCCATGTTTTTCTCTTATGCTTTCATGTGTTTCATGTATTTCCTTTCCAGTGTGACTCTTGTGTGTTCTCCTTATGAGAAAATAATAAAATCTCTGCTATCATCAACCAAATCTCGTTTGTGATATAAATGTACTTGCATGTCTAACCTTAATTCCTTTAGTAGATGCTTATCATATCATGCTCTTAATTTCAATTGATAAAATTCTGAACAGAGTCTCCCTTGTAATTTGGACTTATCCAAACCATAAGCATACTTCATAACTCACAATAATAAATAACTCCACATTTGATCACAACGATCTAAAAATATTGAAAACGATTCCAACACTTCAATATCATCAAAATATCCCATAATTCAATTCATAATTCCTCAACATAGAAATTTCAAATCATATTTTTCAAAATCACAATATCACTTCCTTCGATACCTTAATGGCTCAAAAGATAACTCATACTTATAAATATATGCCATAAATCATGTTCCCAAAATTTATTCACAAGGCCAAACTTCATAATAAATTTCTCTTCAAAATAGAGGAAATAATTCACTTACTCAACATAATATCCATTACTTAATTCTCAATAAAATCATATTATTCCCATTATGCTCAACACTCGTTTTATTTCTTAAAAAAAATTTCTCATAATCATACATTAAAACATATAAGTTATGACAAAGCATAACAACATCATTATTTTCGAAAGAAATACATTCTTATTTCTCATAAATCATAAGTATCCGAAATACTCTTCATTCTTTCTCATAAATCAATAAAATGAGTATTCGAAATACTGAAATAACTTTAAACATCATAAACTTCTTTACCTCGGAGTTGGTGGAACGAATGATGGCAGTGGCAATCTTCATCAATAAAATTTTATAATGGAAAATATTTCTTGAAAATTCTTTTTGAAAATTTTTCCAGTCTACAGAAACGCAGACTAGCTCTGATACCAACTTGTAGCGCCCCGAGTTCCGTATACCCGATTCACTACGTCATTTTCTGTCTAAATTTTTCGAATAATATTTTTGCGGAAGAAATAATTGAAATCCATTTTTGGCAACATTAAATAAACTGTAATGGCCGATAAAATTGAAACATTTATGAAACCATTTGAAATAGTAAATCGAACCATTAATTTTGTAAAGAAATTGACAATGTCATAATTTCTCAAATAAATGAACTTCTCTAAATTATTCGATTGTTTGGAAAAATACGGAAATCATTAACGTCAAACTTTCAACCGTTTAACGATTATTGCCACCATCATTCATCGCTCGCCACCGTCTCCGAAATCTGCAAAACTGTTAAAAAGTAGGGTGAGTATTTCATGGGGGAAATACTCAGTAGACTCATCGCAAATTAATTTAATTTATAAGATGATTAAACACATAAATCCCGGCTCTTTATAAAACGGTCATTGATAGAGCTTCTTTATAAAACGGCTCTTGATAAAACTCATATTGTGCATTACAGCACGGGACATATTTTGCAAATCATAGGCTCTTTGAAAATAGCTCTTTGAAAACCATATACTTATAAAAACATTTTAATTATGCCAAGCATAATTTCTTTTGAAAGCATAACATAAGATAGGATTGAAATCCTCATAAACATAAGGAGACACAAGAACTTTACCGAACTTAGGTGGCAAGAATTCTTTATGCAGTAAAAATCATAATAACAGTAAGTTTTCATCATAACATAGGATAAGATCGAAATCCTAGAATTTTACCGAACTTAGGTGGCAAGAATTCTTATGTAGTAAGTATACCAAGCATAATTTTTGAAATTCATAGGGATCAATTGCATCATAACATAAGATAGGATCGAAATCCTCATAAACATATGCGACAGGAATTTTACCGAACTTAGGTGGTAAATCCTCATAAACATATGGAAACACAGGAATTTTACCGAACATCGTGGCAAATCCTCATAAACATAGGAGACACAAGAATGTTACCGAACTTCGTGGCAAGAATTCTTATGTGTAGCGCTACTAAAACTCCGGTCCCCTTAACATATCATAACTTATCATATGGGACCCATAACAATCTTGGTAGATTGATTTCATAGCAATGATCCAAAAAAACATTTTCGTGAAGCATAGGGTATACTTACTTTTCGTAAAAACATAAAGTATATTTTCTTTTCATAAAAACATACTTACTTTTCATAACAACATAAGGTATATTTACCTTTCATAAAAACATACTTGCTTTTCTTAAAAATTGACTTTCACAAGTCACATGACATTTATATGAAATCATAATTTAAATCAATTAATAAGTGCGAGTCTACCTCAAATCCGACGAGTGCAAAGTTGAGCGGGAATGACTTCAATTTCTTTAAATTCTCCGTACGCTTCGTCTTAGCCAATAAGTCACTTTAGTTTATCGAATATATAGTTCAAAATGATAAATTATAATTTGAGGACTAAAATTGATGTTTTTGAAAGTTTAGGGACTAAAATGAATATTTTGAAAGTTGAAGGACTAAAGTGAATATCTTTGAAACTTGGGCTTAAAAGTAAATCAGCAGGGACTGAAATAATAGATTTTAAAAATGAAGGGCTGATTAAGACTCATTTAAAACTTAAGGGCTGAAATTAAAAAGATTTAAAGCTGAAAGGACTGAATTGAAACAAATTAAAACTTCAGGACTAAAGTTGCAAATTTCCGAAAGTTATTAAAATCAGATTTTTATCTTCTTCTCTCTATTATCGCAAATCAGAGAGAGAGAGTTAGGACGAGAGCAGAGACGGCGAGAGGCGATTCAAGCCAAAATCCGACCTTCAGCCGGTGACTCGCCGGCGCAACACCGGCGCTGGGTGCGGCAAAAGGTGGTTAAATAGGGTTGTCAAGTTTGGGTAGATTTGGTACAAATTTTGGTGCGAAATCGAAGAGTGACCCGAGGCTAGGGTTCGCGATTTGGAGTTGCTGATTCACAGTGAAACCGAGGTTAGAGTTCACGGTTTAGGTCGTGATTTCTCCGGCTACAATTTCGGTTACTGGCGGCGGTCGAAGGTAAGTATTTGGGCTATTTGATTTGGATGATTGTGGTGGCTGGAGTTAAATTTGGGCTGTGGTTTTTCCGGCGAACATAAAGGCGGTCGAGGTAATTTGGGGATTTTGGTTTGGAGGTCGATTGATGACGGGTTTGAGCAGTGGTGGTGATAACTGATGATGATGATGATGATGGGTGATGATGTACTGTGGTGATGGTGAGTTTGGGGTTGATGCTAGTTGACAGATTGGTGGTGGTTGGCGGTTACAGTGAAGTTGGCTGCGTGAAGGAAGAGGTTGATGAGGAAATGGAACTGCAAATTGGTTTGTTGTTTGCTTGGTATTGGTTTTGAATTCTATAATTGAGTCTGGGTTTGGCAATGGAGATAGTGGCTGTGAGAGGGTGGAGGTTGCAGGGATGGTGACGGTGATTGCAGGGATGAGTTTGGTGATCGTGGAGGCAGCGTACTGATGAGGATGATGGGTGCAGCGTGGATCATTGGTGATTGGCTACTGGTTGGCAAATTTGTGAGTTGGAGGTGGTAACTTGACAGTGATGATACTGATTGCAGTGTAAATGGTTTGTGCAGTAGTTGCTAAGATGGAGATGATAATGGTGATATAGTGGGTTGAATTTGATTTCTGAATGGTGATGAAGATGTATGCTTATATATATTGTATTGTGGAATCTAAGTACATGGAAGTGTGAGTTGTGCCATGAGTATTGAAATGAAGATGGGGTAGATGATGATAATGATGAAGATGCTTTGCTTGTACAATTATGGTTTAATATAATGAAGGTTCGTGGCTATGGATTGATGCTGATAATAATGGAGCTGAAAAGGAATTTGTGGATGGTGGCTATGGCTTAGAAAATTGACTAACTTTGATTAAGAAATGTATTTAAAACAGATATATTTTGGACTGAAAATAAATCTGAGAATGGATGAATTTTGAGATAAAAATTGAATTACATATTTTGGACTTAAAATAATTTAATAAGGAATATTGGAATTAAAATGATTTTGAAAATGATACTTTAATTAAAATAATATAATTATAGAAATTCGGATTTTAATTTAAAATCGAACAAATTCGATATTTCTTGACTTGGCTAGACGAATTCGTCGCGGCATAAATTTCAAAACAATAGCGACTCAATTTTCTAAATATTAAAATAATTATTTATTGCATAAAAATTCTGGGTCGCTATAGAGAGAGAGAGAGAGAGAGAGAGATGAGGGGAGGCTCCGGCCTCCTCTCGGTCGTGACAGCCGGCCAACAACTGGCGATGGCACCGCCGGCCCATGGCGCATCGAGTGCGGTAAGGGTGGATGTGGTCTTGGGCGAATTTTTGATGATTTTTGATGTGAACAACTGAGGCTCAATTCTTGAAGATTCTTCGGTGATGATTGCGGTCAAAAGTGGTCGGGGTTCAAGTTAAGTCATGGGCTTAGTCTAATATTTAGCTTTTGGTTGTTTGGTGTGATTTTAAGAGGGGGGATTTGGAAGTGGCAATAGGCGGCTTGCAGCGGCTTTGGAGTTACGAGTGGTGGTGGCTGGAGTTTGCTATTGCAGGTTGCTTGGTAAATGGGTGTTCAGTTTTGTATGATGGTGTGAGTGAGCTTCGGCTATGGGGTTTCAATTGGATGTGAGTAAATCTCAGATTGTGGTTTCGACAAGGTGATTGAGGTCAAGGCTAGTGATGGGTTTGGTCTGCTATGATGGTTGAGGTTCGGGTTCGGTCCAAGGGGAGGTGTTCATTTGGCGTGTGGTGCTGTTTATTTTGAATTTCCACTTCCATCTCCTTCAATTCATTAGTTGAGTCGAGTCGAAAAATTCTCAATCTCCTTTAATTCCACTGATTTGGATTAGAGGCTGTGGATCTGCACAGTATTGATGAATAGAAATTGATGTTCTACCATTCATACATGAGTTTCAATTGGTAGTTTGAAAAAGGTTTGAGAGGGGGATGCATACCAGGAATTCTGTAGAGGGATTACTATGGATGTGTGTTTGGTGAATGTGAGGGGGGTAGAGGTTTAATATGTATATTGTGGTGTAACTATGGTAAATTAGGGTAAATATTATTTTAGGGATGATTTTGAGGAATGGCTTTGGTAATGTAAATCCTCCATATTTTAGTAAGCAATTATGTTGAATTATAATCACCCCTATAAGAAAATCCTATTAGTAAGAATTTGTTGAATAGGGGTTAGTGATTAGGAATTAGGTTAAATATTGTAAGGAATGATGTGGAATTGGAAGTTGCCAAAATTGGAATAAGGAATGATTTAAATTAGATTTATTTAAAAATTAAAAAGATATATTAATATTGATGTTTGAACTTAAAATAATTTGGACCCAAAATAATTAAAATTTGGTTTTAAAACAATAAATTAATAACTGGCAAAGTTGTGACATTTTTAATAAAAATTGGGATTGTACTAAGATTTTAAATAAATTTTAAATTTATCTACTTTAAAATAAATTAATATGGCTAGACGAGTGCTCTAATTTCTAAAAATGGTAACCTTCAAATTTGGAAGTCGTAGCGACAAGTTCCTTAAAATGAGTTTTTAAAAATTTAAAAATTTCTCGGTCGCTACAGTTGTTCTCTCTCTTAGTTTTACATCTAGCCATCATGATTCTTCTTTGTTCTATAAATGTACTCTTGCTGATTGTATTCTCCTTCTGTTGTATGTTGATGACATGATCATTACTGGTGATGATGTTGCTGGGATAATTGATCTAAAGTCTGAATCGGCTCGTCTTTTTGAAATGAAGAATTTGGGTTCCTTATCCTACTTTCTGTGGATAGAGGTTGCTTCTTCTCCTAAAGGTTATATGCTCTCTCAGTCTAAATATGCTACAGATGTCACTGAGCGTGCACGTCTTACTGATACTAAGACAGCTGATACTCTTATCTTTATAATATATAAAAGTTGGATATTTTCTAAAAACATTTTCTCACCCATTTTCTGTTTCTATAAATAGTAAGTTTTCATAAAATTAAATAATGTGAATTATTTTATTATTAATAAAATAATCTACATTTAAATTTTTTTTTAAAAAAAATCATACTTTTTAAAAGCTCATTGTACCAAAATTTACTGTTACAGACTACATTATTTGAAATAATTAGTCACAAATAGTTGTTTAAGTATACATTCTTCACCAAATCACTATTATTAAACTCATTTTGTAGATAATGAGGGCTCAAATAAGAACTAAATATGCTCACGAGAGAAAAAAGTAATGTATAAAGGGAGAGGATTTCCCAAAAACAAGTATTGACTCATTTTCCTATCTAAAACACATTTCCTAAAATGGTAATTAGTAGTATTAATTCACTATTTATTATTCATTTTGGACAAAATTCAAATTTAAAATAATCCAATTGAATCCAGATTTTTAAATAGCTGCATTTTTCAGGTCCAGAAATTTCTTACTCCGTCTTACCCTCTTGAAAGTCAATTGCATTTTTTTAAAAATTTGTAAAAATAATAAAAAAATCAAACTTTGTCAATATCACATAAATATTTTTATTCAAAAATATAAAATGAAAAAGGATGAAATAAAAATGTTCGTCAATCTATTTTTTTTCTTTTTATTTTAATAAATTCTAAGCGTATATCATAGATATATCTATTTTTTTTACTTATTACAAATTCTATTTAAATATAATTTTTATTTTCCATTTTAAGTTTTAAATCAATTCAAATTACAATATTTAAAAAAATTCCTGAAACGATAAACATACGAACTGTAAAAAATAAAAAAATAAAAAATAAATTTAAGGTATGTGTAATGTACCTTTGTAATTAACTGTCTTCCTTCATTTCTCATTTTCAATTAAATATTCATGTCATATGTTAATATATAAATTCAATATATGTGAGTAACAAATGATTATGCATCACACGGGTGTAACACTAGTTGAGACTAATATTCATTACACACATTCTAATGGTGAACCATTGTCTGATCCCACTTTGTATCGCATTATTGTTTGTTCCCTTGTTTATCTTACCATCACTAGACTCGGCATTGCGTATGTTGTGCATATTGTTAGTCAGTTTGTTTCAATACCTATCATGGTTCACTGGGCAGTAGTTGTTGGAATCTTGCGCTATCTCCGCGGCTCTTGTTTTCAGAGTATTTTATTCTTGTTAACCTCCTCCTTAGAGCTTCATGCTTTCTCTGATACAGATTGGGTTGGGAACCAACTGATCGTAAGTCCACTACTGGCTTATGTATATTTTTGGGTGACTCTTTTATCTCTTAAAAGAGTAAGAAGCAAACAATAGTTTCTCTCTCATCTACTAAAGCAAAATATTGCGCTATGTCCTCCACTACTATTGAGATTGTGTCGTTACATTGGCTACTTGCTGATATGGGTGTTTCTCTTTCATCTCTCACCCCCATGTATTGTGATAATAGGAGCGTCATCCAGATCTCACATAATTCTTTATTCCATGAGCGCACGAAGAACATTGAGATTGACTGTCACATTGTTCGTCATCATCTCCAGAATGGGACTATTGTCTTTACCTTTTGTCTCTTCCTCATTGTAGGTTGCAGATTTCTTCACCAAGTCCCATACGACTAATCTAATTATTCTAATTAGCATATTTAGTGTTTTATGTTTATTATAATTATTTTTTTCTATATTTTTCTTTATTAAGAAACTTATTGTATATATAGGATTGCGTATTACAATTAATTAATGAAAAAATTTGTTTTAGGGTTGCCTCTTTTCACCCTTTTTTTTCTTTCTTCTTCTTCTTGTTGATTAATTGGTTGAACATATATACAATATATATATATATATATATATATATGTATATGCTTTTGGGTTTTCTGCACAAACCTAGCGACAAATTGAAGCCAAGTTTAAATCAAAAACTTGAATAACTAATGCTTGGAATTGAGTATCAAGAACAAGAAATTGCTTCCACGCATTTCTTGTATTCATATAAATTCCAAGTGATGTCTTTTCATTATTCTTCTTTTAAAAATAGTAGAATCATGCTAGTCAAAGGTTTTTTTTTTTTGTTGGTTAAATTTGAATGTTATTATTTCTTATTTTAATTAAAAGGCCTAGTAGTTTAGTTAATTTATGCTCTTGATTGATGTTGTATGTTGTTACTTACTCTTTTATTGTTTGACTATCAATTAGGTTATTAGTTACAAGTTGTAGTTTCAAAAGATTCAGAATATAACCTCCGTTCTAAGCTAAAAGAAACAGGGCGATGTGAATTCATGTAGGGATCATGTTAAACTCGTGGAAATATTTCTTAAACGCGCCTTAAAAGTCCAAATTTAGATTTGAAGATGATAATACGATGACCTGAGCCAAATGACTCAAGAACCTAATGTATATAAAACCTTACACCCATTGAGATATGAAAATAAGAACCACAATGGGTGAATACCACAAATAGTGTCTAATCATTTAATAAGTTCAAAGTCTTGAATACCATAAGAACTTGATTCTTTGATAAATTTGGATTGTTCAATGAAGAACGAAGAACAAGTGAAAATCTCGCTATAGATGAATAATCTCTCAATAATATATCAAAGTTATATTAATAATGCAATAAAATCATTTTTACATGGTAATTGGGTTTCCTTAATCCTAGTGCCTGCAACAACTGGACAAAAAATGAAATAAAATAACTAAAATGGAAAAGAGACAAAAATCTAGAAAACACTTTAAAAAAAAAAAAAACCTCGTGATTGCAAGGTGGCACGAGTTGCGAAGACATTGGTACCATTTGTTCTTGGGTTCAAAACTATAGGATATTGTGATCTCGAGTTGTTTAAGCTATGTGATCGCATAGCTTTACAATTGGACCAATTCTTCCTAACATTTATTTTTTACTACAACTTTGACTTCCAATTCGATTTTTGACTAGACCTCGACTTTAATCACTTGTATAAGTTTTGAATCTTCTTTTATCACGTCATACTTTATCTTTGGAGCGCTGAGGTTGTGTTTGATCCCTTGTCCCTTGTAGTGTTATCTCTTGTTTGTAGTCCTACCTTGGTACTCATCATTTCCTCCCTCTTGAAAATGATATGATCTCGAATCAGCACCTGTTTCAATGGTCATATACCTTTTGCTCTTTCCGACTTGAGAAACAAAATGTGGACATTTTCTTTCTCCATTCGAATCGTTGGACAATATTATTGGATGCCTGCCCTTGCCATCCATATGCTTCCCAAGCTTAGGTGGAAAGGAAAATTTGTGTTCCCAAAATAAGGAAATATCTAAACTTCGGAGGGGGTGGTTAGTTTTGTTAAGTGTAAGGAAGAGGTCATTGTACATTAATTATTTGCATATAAGCTCAATTTCTTATAGTCCATCTTTTTATTTTCTCTATGCACACTCCCTCTCCTTTTATGAGGTTGGGACCTCAACTCTCTTCTTTTTTATCCTAAACTCATCCCTCAATTTTATTGGTCCTCATAGACCAGTGCTAGTGTCAAAGGAACAAGAGTAATTTTCCCATCATTCACAAAGATGTACCTATTTCTAAACACATCATGTATCACCTCCCTATCATACTGCCATGGCCATCCAAACAAGATATGCCTAACATGCATAAGAACCACATCACATGCCACTTCATCATTGTACCTACCAATAGTAAGGTGTACCTTAACATGTTTGTGTACCTTGACCTCCCCAGATTCATTCAATCACCCCAATTTATAAGGCCTATGATATTGTACTTTAGTAACCCAACTCATCAACTAAGCGTTAATTTCTTGGGAAGTTTGTTTATCTTGAAGTGTGGGTCATTTCTGGGAAATTTATTTTAGATTGGGTGGTGAAGGAACATGTTCCATTCTTGAAAATCTAGCTACTAGGATGACACTTTTTTTGTTGCTTCTAGAGAAGGATAAGGCAAAAATGAGTGATTGGGCGTCAAAAAAATGTTGTTTCTACTTTCTACCATGATTTGTATAAGGTATAAATTTACTTTGATATATTTTGGTCAAGCCAAGTAATTATAAGCCAAAGTCCATTTTTTATTTCACTGATGTAGGTCATTCTGGGTGCTACTTAACAGAGTTATATAAAACCATGATTTTTCATTGATTGTTTTCAATACATTGAGCTATATATAGCAAGAGACAATCAAAAAATATTAAAATATTACGACAAATAAGGAAAGGATAAACACAAAATATTTTGATATATTGCAATGGTCACGAATCAAGGAATTGATATATTGCAATGGCCAAGAATCAATGAATTGATTAGAATCGGCTGGGGCCCTTCTCGGCTGCATCAATTGGACTCTTCCCAGTGTCTTGGTTTGACTTATGGTTCTGATCATCATGTGAACTAATATGCCCCTGCAAGACGGAGCTCCCACTGGAGACACCAATCTTGGACCGAAGACGAGAGAAGGGAGCATTAGAGAGTGGTTTGGTGAGAATGTCAGCTAATTGGTCTTTGGTTGAGATGTAGGAAACAGTAAAGGAGCCAAAGGAGACATGATTTTGGACAAAGTGATAGTCTATAGCAATGTGTTTCATGCGAGAGTGGAAAATAGGGTTAACAGAGAGATAAGCAGCACTTAGAATGTCACAGAAAATAGTTGGGTAGGAGGGTAGGGTGATGTGAAGTTCTTGAAGAAGATTACGAATCCAAAGAACTTCAATAGCATAGGATGCTAGTGCGTGATACTCAGCCTCAATTGATGATCGTGCTACAGTTTTCTTTTCTTTTTTTAGCACCAGGAGATGGAACTGCCACCAAGGTATAATATGTAGGCAGAGGTGGATGTGCGATCATCGGGGGTTACCCGCGCAATCAGCATCAGTGAAAGCAGAAAGATTTAGAGAGTTGGATTTTTTAAGGAATAGCCCATGAAAAATTGTAGATTTTAGATAACGAAGAATTCTTTTGACAGGGGTCTAGTGAGTTTTTGAGGGATTGTACATGAATTGGGATAGTTTATTGACAGCAAAGGAGACATCCGGGCGGGTGATGGATAGTTACTAGAGGGAACCAATAGTTTGGCGGAAAAGTGTAGGATCACATGAAGGAGAGCTACCATGGAGAGATAGAACGAAAGAGGAGGTCATAGGTGTGGTGCACTCTTTGGCACCAGTCATGTTTTTTCGGTGAAGAAGATCATGGATGTATTTATGCTAAGAGAGAAGAGAGCCGGATTTAGTGGGGAGGACCTCAACGCCCAAGAAGTAACTTAAAGTGTCAAGATCTTTAATGGAGAATTTTTGGGATAGAGTAGTGATGAATATTTGAAGAGAGGTGTCATGATTGCTAGTGACGAGGATGTCATCAACATAGATGAGTAGGTAGATGGTGACTAGCTTATTAAAGTAGAGAAAGAGAGAAGTGTCACTGTCAGAGTTTGTGAAGCCGTACGAGATGATGAAGGACTTTAGAGTTTCATACCAAGCATGCGGAGCTTGCTTGAGTCCATAGATAGCTTTGTGAAGACAACAGACATGGGATGGGAAGTTGGGATTAGTAAAACTAGGTGGTTGGCTCATATAGACCTCTTCTGTCAATGCTCCATGTAAGAAAGCATTATTGACATCAAGTTGTCTAGTTTTCCAGTTTTGAGTATGTCCAAGAGAGAGAATCAAGCGAATAGTGACAGGTTTTACGATATGGCTGAAGGTGTGAAAGTTGGTTAAAGATGGGGTGGATTTGTAGAGACATTCATAGGGGGGTGAAATATTAGAATCGAAGTTGGAAGACGATTTATTAGATATACTGCAGTTTGAAAGACATATGGTCAGTAGGTTTGTGGCACTCCTGATTGATGAAGTAGGGTGAGTCTAGTTTCGACAGCATGACGATGCCGTCTTTCGGACACAGCATTATGTTCGGGTGTGTGTAGTGGAGTTTTTAGATGCTCAATACTAGTGGATTCAAGAAAATTTTTTAAGGCCACAAACTCACCTCCACCATCCGAGTATAGAGTGTGATTTTTTTAAAAAAAAAAATGTCTCTACTTTATTTTTAAAGACATGAAAAATAGAGTATACATCAAATTTAAGACGCAAAGGGTAAAGCCACATAAATTTCGAGAAATGATCAATGAAGATAATATAATATTTAAAGCCTTCCTTTGAAGTTACAGGACTCGGACCCCAGACATCCGTGTAAATAACATCAAGAGGATTTTTGCTGACTAGACTTGAAGTACTAAATGGTAGTTTATGACTCTTAATTGACTGACATGACTCACAATGAAAATCAGAAGGAACTTTAAATGACTCTGAAAGAACTCCCAAACTAAGTAGGTGTTGAATGACTTTTTCTGCTGGATGACCTAATTTTCTATGCCAAGTGACAGTTGGAGATGTGAAGGAGTGATGAATGGTTGGAGCAGGCTGGTTGGAGGTAGGCCATTCATAGATGTCGTTGTGATTCCAACCTCGGATGAGTGGTGCCCCCGTGCGAAGATCCTTGACAATAAAGTAAGAAGGAAAGAATTCAATCGACATTTGATAAGATTTAGTGAATTTGGAAATAGACAGAATGTTACATTTTAGGGATGGGGCACAAAGAACATCATGTAAAGAAATTGAAGGAGAAAGTGATAAGGTACCTTTGTGGGTGATAGAGTGTTGGGAACCATCACCTAAAAGAATGTCATCTGGACCTTCATATTGTTGAGTTATGGAAAGTTTGGATATGTCAAAAGTGATATGATGTGAAGCTCCGGAGTCCATGATCCAATTGTTAAGGGGAATAGATGACATGATGAACCGAACTACGTTGAGGTTTGAGTTGAGGGAAATGATCCAAGCAGTCCTGTACAGAGTGTCTACGACGGTTGCAGCAGCGGCAATAGATGGGTCTGTTGCTGTTAGAATTTGAAGTGGGGAGGCGGTTCTGCTAACTAGGAGTAGGCAAAATATCATGACCTCCGGTAGAAGCAGCTTGTTGAGGACCAAATGATAAACCACAGGCGTCCAGAATTGTGGTGTTGTTGGTGTGGCCGAGAGGAGCTAGGTGAGCTAAACTTTGTTGCATGGAGGTTGACAGGTGAGGGAGAATTTGCTGCATCAATGTTGTGACGGTAGGTTTCATGATCTACCAATTTGTCAAACAACTCTTCAAAAGGAACCATGTCATCTTTTGTGCAAAGGGCAGCAATGAGTTCCTTGTATGCAGGGCCTAGACCACGAGACAATAGATGAAAAGATCATCATCAGATGGAGGGGCACCGAGTGTACTAAGTTTTTCTTCCAATGTCTTGATTTGTAGAAGGAAATCCTGAACAAATTGTGTGCCTCGTTGAATCGGAGAGAGCTTGTCATTCAAGTGAATAATATGGGATTTAGATCATTTGGCAAAATATTGACGAAGCTTATTCCAGGAAGATGCACTTGTTGTAGAATTAGTTGGTCTTGTCTTTTCCAGACCAAAGAAGCCATATTTGATGTGGTAGCTTCGGTTGTAGTGATAGTTGCTGATGGAAAATTGAGTGTACCATTAACGTAGCCGAACAATTCGAGACCATGAAGAGGAGAAGAAAACTGAACCTTCCATGAAAAATAGTTAGAGGACATGAGTTTAAGAATAATTTGGGTAGCAGTGTTAATTTGAATAATGACATTGTTAGATATGGGTAGAGGCGGTGGATCAATGACAACTTCTTGATGTTGTTTGTTTCCATTGGTTGTATCTTGAGGAGGAGGAATAATATCAGTCATTGTGGACCAAGATAGAAGAAGACAGACGAGATAAGAGGGGCTGGCTGAGAGTGGGGGACAAAAATTTAGGTTTTTGGCCTAGGGTGGAGAGTCAAGTTGGAGAAATTCAAGCTATGATACCATAACAGATTTATAGAAAACAATGATTTTTCATTGATTGTTTTCAATACATTGAGCTACATATACACAGCAAGAGATAATCAAAAAATATTAAAAGATTACAACAAATAAGGAAAGGATAAACACAATATTTTGATATATTGCAATGGCCAAGAATCAAGGAATTGATTAGAATCAGCTGGGCCCCTTCTCGGCTACATCAATTGGACTCTTCACAGTGTCTTAGTTCGACTCATGGTTCCGATTATCATGTGAACTAATACTAATTTGATGCATACGAAGTGCTCGCCAAACAGTTAGTTTAATGAAAAGGGATGAGGGCATCCAAATGTTATTTAAGAAGTTAGAGGAGTTTAAAGGGAGAGAGAGAGATGAAGAAGTTCGGACATTAAATTTTGACCCGCAATTTAGTTTGCCACTCACGAGTTGGAGTTGTAACATGAATGTGCTCATGCAGTGGAACTCTACAAAGATTTTGACATGTTTTGATCTGTAATTGCTTATGTTTTTTTGGATTACAAGACTTCTCATGCCTACTTTGATGATATTTTAGCACCCATTTAACTTAGTTCGCCAACAGATTTGAGGCTCATAAGAAGCAGCTCTCCAAAAAGAAAGAAGACGATTAGAGGTTTTGCGCTTTGAAGAGTTGGATTGTGAGCCGATTGATGAGGAGGAAGATGCGAAAAAATGCTAGGATGTGCTCATTTTGATTTTCCCCCAGTTTTGCTTGCATTTATACTTTAATCTTCGGTTAAGATGGTCGTAATGACCTGATTGTCTACTGTGCTCCTCCGTGGATAACTAGTAATGATTGATTATTTACAATGGTCGGTCGTGGAGAACTAGTGACCATAATGACCTGGTTATTTACCGTAGGTTGTAGAGAACTAGTGTCCATAATGGCCCAATATTTTACCATCGTTGTCCATGGGATAGTTGATAGTTTGGATAATGTAATAATTCAAATAAATAAATCAACACATGCAACGAATCATTAAAACAAAGGAATTTGGAATTAAAATAATAAAGTTAGGCTACTTTGTTCATCCCAGCATATAAATTTAGCTACACATCATGTTTAAATAACAAAAATAATATAATAAAATGTTCGTTGAAAATAACATAGAAGAATGGAAAGCTTGCACCAAGTATCAATTATTCAAGTGATCTTCAAGTCTCGCCTCTTGCTTTGCTTCGATCTCCCAAGAATTCCACGTGAAAAGCTCAATTGTATGATGATCTTAGGTGATGCAAAGTTCATATTTCATTCCAATAGTTTGTTTTTTATAGTTAGAGAAGATACCTAGTCGAAAAAGGAAAGCAAATTGTCAAATCCGCGAGAGAGTCTTTTTTTGGTATCTGCACAGCGTTCAGTGTTTCAATCTTATCTTTTTATCCCCTTATCCAATTGAGCCGATTCAAAGTGATTTATAAATATAACTTAAATCTATACAATTCTTCTTGAAATATGATTTTCGTAATTCGAGCGTTTACTACCCACACATTAGGTCTCAAAGTCCTACGAAAAATCTGTTCAAAATCTTTGTGCGGTTGTAATCAATTTATGGTAATATTCTTATCATATTCCATTCATTTTTTACTTATACTTGCATCCAATTGACTCCTAAAAATCCTAAAAGTATCTTCTTGTGATCCAAATCAATCATTGGGTATTTGCAAGTTGGTCCCTCGTGTTTAATTAGATCTTCAATCCTTCAACTTCCAATTGCAACAATATAGTCCCCATACTTTCAAATCTTCTTCTATTTCTCTTCCAATTTCAATTCATCTTCTTCTCCAATTAGGTCCTTCACATCTTTATTTCTTCACTTTAGCACCATGTATCTTTCCCCGTTGACGTTATTAACTTCTCAATTTGTTCAATTTAGCTCCAAATGCAATTTCCATCAATTGCTTCATTTTCAAGATTTTAGGATATTTTCTGAAATGTAAACAAATAAACATGAATTAAATAGTATTTATTCCAAAACGACAACATAATATTCTAATTTTGACATATAAATAAGTGTATAAAATACGCTTATCACAAATACACTATAATTAAAATTTTGGTCCATTGTAAAAAAATTAAAAAATTAAAAATAAATAAATAAAAATTGAGTATTAGGACCTTAGACTTCTCTTCTTTCTTTTCACTTTCTTCTAAGATTTTAAGAACTCATCCTTCAAACCGCGATCTAATACAACAACATGTAGTGAGTATATGATGTATGTCTTAGGTCAACAAATAATGATACTAGGAACAGGTTCTTTCGGATCTGTTACTTTGTTGCGATTTAGCATCTCGGCCACTTATAGAAGGATCCATCTCTCTATACCTACAAATACATGCAGGTTTGAGAAACTAAAACTGGTGAGAATATGGAAGGGAAGAGAAAATATGAATGTGTATAAATAAGAGAGAGGGACTTAACATATTACCTCAACCAATCACTCTCCTTCTTTTTAGAAATTTCTTCAATGATATCTTGTCCACTAACTAAACCGGCCTTCGACTCCTCTATCAAATGCGGCAATCATTTCCTCATCTAACTTGGAGGAGAAAGGTCTGAAACATGAGATTTAAAATCTAAAGGATCATCCTCAAAATTGTGACCTGATTTTCTAGCAGAGACATCAGTGGAAATAGATGTATCCTTCTTGCCTTTCTTGAAGACGAAATATCCTCTAGTTGCAAAGGGGTGTGAAATGTACCATCAAGTGAATGCATGGGCCCAGAATGTGCGGATAATCTTTCTATTCAGATGGAGTGAGCTTACCAGTCCGTTGCCACCGTGGTGGGAACAAATCAATGATATCTCCTTTAGATTTCAAAGCCTCGGAAAGGCGTTCTAGTGAAGGTGTGACATAGTGAGCAATCTAACCTCCATAAGATTGTATTTTTATTTGAGGTTGAGAAGGACTTTGATATTGCTTGTGGCGCTATCGTCATGGTGATAGATCTATATATCCTGATAAGTGTAATTTATACACTTATTTGTAAATCTGTTTTAGAATAATTTATTGTCGTTTTTGAATAAAGCCATGCTTAATTGTTTGTTATTTGTTTACATTGCAGAAGATATCCCAGAATCACGTAAATTGAGGAATTGAATGGATTTAAGACAATTAGGATGATAAATGGAGCTAAAATGGACAAATGGATGATGAAGTTGTCGACCGTGACATACAAGAAACGCAAAGTGCTTGAAATCGAAGTAGGATTGCTTAATTGAAGACGGACTGAAGTTGGAAGAATGATTTGAAGAGATTTGAATGTATGGGGATTGAATTGCAACAATTGGAAGTTGAAGGATGATAAGTGTATTTTATACACTTATTTGTACGTATAAATTAGAATAAATTATTATCGTTTTAGAATAAATGATATTTAATTTGTGTTTATTTGTTTACTTTGCAGAAAATATCCCAAAAGGTGAAAAATGAAGTAATTAATGAGAAAATTGCATAATTGGATGCTAATTGGAGCTAAAATGAGCAATTGATAAGTTGGTGACGTCAACCGGAAAGATGCAATGTGCCAAAGTAAAGGAATAAGAAGTTGGAGGAACTGAGAGTTGAAATGAGCGAATTGGGAAGATTCCAAAGTATGGGGACTATATTGTTGCAATTGGCAGTTGAAGGACTGAAGAGCAAATTAAACATGAGGGATCAACTTGCAAATATCCAATGATTGATTTGGATAATAAGAAGATACTTTGAGGATTTTTAGGAGTCAGTTGGATGCAAGTAGAAGTCAAAAAGGAATGGAAAATGATAAGAATATTACCATAAAATTGATTCCAATCCTAGAAGATTCTGGACAGAATTCTAGTCGGACTTTGAGACCAAATTTTGGGGTAGTAAACGTTTGAATTAGGAAATCCTATTTCAAGAAGAATTGTTGCCCTTTAATTTATCTTTCTAACACAATTTTAAAAATCTTAATAGGATAAGGAAAGAGAAAGATACGGTCGAAATACGGAACACTGTGCAGATACCAAAAAAGACTCGCTCGCGGATTTGATGAATTTATTTCCTTCTTCAACTTGGTCTCTTCACCAACTATAAATACAACTTCTTTGCACGAAAATAAAACCTTCTCCTCTCCAAAGAACGAGCCACAATAGAGAATTCAACATCATATTCTTGGGGAATTAAGCATCGCAAAGGGGCGTGAATTGAGGATAACTGAAGAATTGAGACTTGGTGCATGCTTTCCTTTCTTCTTATTGTTTTCAATGAACATTTTATTTTATTGTTTATGCTTTTTAATCATGATGTGTAACTAAATTTAATGTTAGGATGAACGATGTAGCCTAGTTAATTATTTTAATTCCAAGTTCCTTTGGTTTAGTAATTCGTTGCATATATTGATTTATTATTGTTCTTAATGCTTGAATTGCTTGATCACCAATTCATGATATATTGAGTTATTTCCATAATCCGAGAGGTGAGTTAATAATTTAGAACATGGTAATAAATCCGGTAATTGAACAATAAATAGAGATATACTCTTGTTATTATTGCGGTGGTGTGTGAATTCTTGTGTGTTATGCATCTTGATAAGGAATATTCAGACTCTCTGTAGAGATACATGGTTGACTTATTTAGGTAGAATTGATTTAAACTCGAGAGAGGAATTTCAATATACATTAGTGAATTCGACCGAATGCATATTTAGGAAATAAAACTGGAATTGAAATTGATTTAATTGGCTAGGTGAAATAGTGAATTCCAACTACTTTATAATCATTTTTAAAAATAAAACAAATTCTGCATTTATTTTATTTCTTTAGTTTAATTCCTTAGTTTTAGTTTAAAATCTCAAACTATTTCTTCCGTTCAAATAAGGTTTAGAACTAACATATTTCGATAATTAATAGCAGTCTCCGTGGGACGATAATCCGGACTCTAAGGTCCACTTTATTACTTCTCATGACCAGTACACTTTCGGGGATATTTCGTATCGCGAGATATCGGTGAACAAAGGACAGGAGGTGCAAATAAAAGATAGGGACCTACTTATACACTTCTGGAAGATGAAAGTGCGCTGGAACATTTTGTACAGCGCGGCCACCAAATGCAAGAGGCATGGACGCACGACAAACGCAAAATAAGTAGAACCTGTTTTGAGACAACTGCGCGGCCACAGACTTTGACCGCTTTTCAGCCCAGCGTGAATTCAGGCCCATGCGTGATTTCTTGTGCCAAAAGCCTAGGTTTCTTCAAGAATCTATAAATACGACTTCTCAAGCACGAATTAAGGGACCTTTCCAGAGCTTAAAACATCATAATCTCGTGTTCTTGATATCAAAATTCTTGGGAGGGAATTGAAGGCAAAGGGAGAGGATTAAAGATTATCAACGTGGAAGAATACCTTGGTGCAAGAGTTTCTTTTCTCCTTGCTAATCTGATATGCTATACATGTGTTTATATGTTATTATTATGCTTCTAATTATTTTGTGATGAGTAGTTAAATTATTAGTTGGGATATTCGATGTAGCATAAGTTTTACGCTATTGATCTCATAAATTGAGTTTTCCATATAATTTGCACGTGTTGAATTTATCTTCATGTTTAATACGTGAATGAATTGATCACTAGTTCACAATATCATGAGTGTTTTCATAATTCGAGAGGTGAATTAACACTTAGATCTAGGGATAAAATCCGTAATTGGATGAACGATAGAGACATACGTTCGTTATTATTGTGATCACTAAATGAATTCTTGCGTTCCATGCACTTAGTCATTACAGCCAGCTGTTCGTTAACATGGTTGACTAGTTAGGTAGAGTTTATTTAAACCCGAGAGGGGAATTTAATATGCAAGGGTGAATTCGATCGAGCACATAGATAGGAGTAAAACTTGATGATTGATATTAATAGTATTGACTTATGTGAAATCGAGTGTCTCAACATCTTCAAACATCACTTAAGAAAATCATAATTTGAATTCTTCATTTATTTTAGTTAGATAGTTTCTTTTATTTGAACTCCCAAATTCCTATCAAATCTCCCGTTCCGGTTAAGGGTAGTAATCTATAATACAATTTACTCAATCCTCATGGGATCGACATCCGGACTCTAAGTCTACTTTATTACTTGCATGACCTGTACACTTTCGGGTTTCAAACAAACATCTGCATTAATGGAAAGCTTTTGTTCTTGTTTTGATAAACTAGTATTCGAAGCCCTCCTTTTTTGAGTTGGGGAAATATCAGAATTTTTGTCATCAGCCTGGTAAATTTTACAACGCTGCATTGGTGGGGATAAATCAACATCTGCTACATTAGATTCCTTTCTCTCAGGTTTTGCTGGGGCGTAGTCATTTGCCTTCCTTTCATGAGTAGGAAAACTGTCAGAATCCTTATCATCAGATATCATGCGTATATGATTATCAAGTTACTTAACAAATTGAGATGTGATTCAAGAATGTAAAGTACTATATCCGATGAAAACTTTTTCTTTAAAATTACTTGATGAATCTTTGTCTTTTCAATGTTAACTGGCATTTTCCAAATGGTATTTCATCAACAATAACGCTTATGGAAGCAGGTTTAGGCCTTCTCCTCTTCTTTTTTTCTTCTCTTCTTCGTTATTACCGTTATATTTCTTTAGGAATTATTTCAAGGAAGATGTGTCCATTTTAATAAAAGAAGTTCCTTCTCATAATTGTTACGATCGAAATGGTGTCAAACAATTGACATGTTTTCCAACTGAACCAAATAAATGGCTTCTAAGTCAGCCGCAAGAATCCATTTACCTTTTCAAAAATAACTGCGAAAATAAAAATAAATGCTACCAGCAATCATTTTCACAATTAGCAAACACAATTTGCATGAATCACACCCAAGGCACCAAGATTCCCATGACCTATAGAAACAGATAAACCTTATTATAAACTATTTCTTTTTTACACAATTTTTCAAACCACTTTTTAATTACAAACATTTTCTCTCTCAACACATTTTACCTAGAAAATACAAAAAAAAAGAAAAATGTGTCCAAGCTGCCAAACACTCTGCTAATTAGTTACGATCTAAAAAACAAGTCCAATATTGATACACTAATATCCACTCTATCAAAAATTAAGTATTTGGCCAAAAAAAAAAAAAAAAATTTGTCAAAACTTTAATTCAATTTAGTCCCCCAACTACCCAAAAATTAATAAAATGCATCCATGTCGAAATAGTTACTACCAAAGAAATTCTATTTTATAAAGTTTTGGGCAGTTAAATTTAAAGATAATATAAAGTAGCAGTATATCTTTACCCCTATCAGATCTTACAATAATTATTATCATGTCTAACTTATTTTCGATGTCGTATCAATCACTATTCAAAACTTTTTTCTCAAATAATGAGAATCAAACAGAGACTTATTCTACAACTCTTTGACATATTGCATTTAAAAATTGAGTTTCATGGTCCTTTAGGTAGAATTCCTTTTCAATGCAATTGATAATAATAGTTGCATTAAAATGTGACAATTATGAAATTTGAGTCCAACTATCTTACATTCTTCCACTAAAATGTAATTTCCAATATTAAATTCATAACCATCAGGTAATCTTGAATTAGAAACCTTTTGCAAAACATTTATTTATTTATTTATTTATTTTGCTTTTGATAAAGTGTGAGGAGAAACAGAAAGGAAGAATTTATTTTATTTACTTTCAGGATGCAAAGCATGCCTAAAATTCATAACTTTCAAGTCCTTATGAGAGTTTATACCATAGTTAGATTTTCCTTTCATGTCCAAAAATGTACTAATGATGCTCTCACGAATATTCTTTTCCACATGCATAACATTCAAATTATAACGTACAAGTAAAATCTACAATTCAAACATCAATAATGCCATGATAGACTATACTCAATTAGAAGTATTAAATAAATACTTCTAGGAAAAATTAAAAAATTTACCTTCCAATACGGTAGCTTGAAAAATATTGACTTTTTCTTCCATATTACATTAGATTGAGTCGTATTCTTCTTCCTCTTTCGCTTGCCACTTTCTCTCCAATCATTAGGAATTCTATCCGCTTGAATAGAATCTTCTTCACCGGTTTTCATCATCGGCCTACTTCCATTTTAAATATGTCCATTAAACCAGCTCTTTTTCATGCGAAGTGGATGACCTAAGATAAGAAATCTTCTATGTCCCATGTACACAAACTTCCTACCATGTGAAAACCATAGAGAACATGCATCTTCTCGAAAAATATGGCATGCAATGTTTCCTTTGACGAGTCATCCAAATATATTTCCAAATGCAGGAAAGTCGTATGTATTGTCCACATCAAAATAGCTTTTAAGTTGAATGTAGACTTTGTAACTGCATCATACATCTCAACCACATGACTCCATAACAACACCAAGTTGTCTACAAGTGATGTCAAATAAAAATTTATGTTAATACCTTCTTGTTTTGGCCCCGAGATTAATAAACTTAAAATCAAATTGTGCTTGTACGTGCATAATGAGGGAGGCAAGTTTTATATAATTAAAATTACTGGCTAACAATTGTATTTAGAGCTAAGATCTTTGAAATTATTAAAAATGGCAGTAGCGTGACCTAATCTAATATTTCAAGAAACTGAAGCAAAATGTGGCAACCTTTTGTTTATGATTTTCGACAATGAGTGTGATGAAACGAACATAACTGAATTCATATAAGAATTGAATAAATCAAACACTTTTGAAATTTTGTTGAAATTTTTTTATGGATCAAAAATTGAAAATTTTATTGTCACAAAGAACAAAGAAACTTGAAAACAAGACTCAACAGCAAGATATGGATAATTCTCATGCGGACTCTATGATAAATACATGGAATTAATCTAGGATAGAATAAACCTAAATTCGGAGCCCAGCTTTGATACCAAATGACATGAAAAGAAATATAGAATTAAATGCCAAAAAGTTTCAAACCCAGGTTTGTTTGTGGACAGTGGAATCTTGACCCAAACTTCACAACGCAAGCATCGAAGATGTGGAAGAGAGAACCAAGACTTTCAAAACTCCACAAGGATTTTTCCAGTTTCCTTGATAAGTTTCTAATTTTGTAAGCACAAAGATTATTAATCTTTGATAATTTCGGGATGAACGCCACAAGACTATCAAACTTGATAAGTTAGGGTTTGTCATGTGAATCCACACATTTACCAATTGAAAAACAATCAATCTGTTTTTATTAAAAATCAAAGTCTAACTATTACAATAAAGAAATAGCATATAAATAAGTAAAAATGACCTAACAACTTACCCTCGCCGCTAATGGGCCCAAACCAGAGTTAAGAAATAATTAAAATGGAAAAATAACATAAAATGTGGAAACCCTAATTCCCGTCTGTGGCACGACCAGAACCTCACTTACGGCCATGAAGGATTTGGCTTACGGCCGTAAGTTAATCTCTGCTCCAAATTACATTTTTCTGAATTTCTACATTTACGCTCGTGATTAAACAACTTACGGTCGTAAGTTGTTTCCTGCTCAAAATTCTTCACTTCATCCTTGATTTTCGGCTTCCATTCTTTCACTCGTCTTGGGACCACTTTTATCACTTCTTGTTAGTTCTTTTAAGCTCCTGAGCTTGTGCTTGAATTCTTGTTCAGCCTAAATTATTGGTCTTTCCATCAAGTCCACTATGATTCGCATCACTATAGCTGTCTAATATCCTAGTTTCTAATTATGTATTGATAAAAGTAAGTTTCTGTAACCATAAGTAGGGAAAAATTACAAAACATAAACCTGCATGAAGGATACCAAAACTCACAAATTGTCTGAAATTGGGGCAACCACAAGAAATTAGGACTTTTATAACACTTTATTATAGCATTTTTTACACTAATATTATAAATAATAAGTTGATTAAATTTAAGGAATAAACAATAGTATTCCACTTAATGAAAAGCCCAATAATAATACACCATATATCCTCAATATTTCACTCTGACCTCCCTCTCGCTTTCATTCTCCCGCTTACGATTTCTCAAGAACCCTTTTGCTTTTCCAGACTTCCCTCGTTCCCATCCAATTGCTCTCCAAAATCAAAAATCTAAACCCTATTTCTGTCGATTATCGATACTCCGCACATTCAACAAAATCTGTGCACTCTCTCTGTTTATGTTCGAATTTTCAATTCCCTTCGGCAGCCCATTGGTTTTTGTGGAAGATAGCTTTATGTTTTCGGAGGGTCATTGCTGGTTATTGAAGCCTTAGCTGCAAAGGTATGATGTCTTTTTGAATAAGGGATTTGATTTAGGTTTTGATCGATTTGTTTGTTTTGGGTTTCTATTGATTGAAATTATGATTGAGAACTAGTTATGTATGTGATTTTATTTTTGATTTGAATTTTTTTTAATTATTAAAACATATCATTAATTAATTGTAGTTCACCAGAATGGGACGACTTGCGGGATTTAGGATTTTTAGAGTGAGAAATATAGGATTCACTCAAACCACTAGTAGAATATAGAGATGAGGTTGGAAGCCCATGAATTTTAGGTAGGCCAGTTGGATCAGTACTTAAGCTATAGCCCCTCTCGATTGTATCAACTTCAACCGATAGTTCGTCCAATAGCATCCTCTGAATGGTTTTCTAAAGGCCTCAAGATAGCAGGGGGCTCTCTTAGATAAATGACCAACAAGCTATGCCCCACGCTCTGAACAAGTTCACTAAATAGCTTACTAGTCGAATTCTCCTTAACAGATGTGTGATTATCATAATGATATAGGAAATACATCTTCCTTAGGCACTAGTGATGTAAACGATGAAGTTAGCTATGTTAGAGATGACTGTGGGGGTACTTTTATTTGATTTTTGTAAGTTTTAATTTATAATTGGATTTGTGTTATGTTGATGATCATCTTTCTTATGCCTTGCTTTTGTTATGCTTCTATTACTCATTGATTGTTCTTAAAGTTGGTATGTGTTCTTATGACTAATATCCATGTTAATGCCACGTCAAATAGTTGTCTTCCACATTAGATATTCGTTATAAAAACTAATCAAATTTTAATTGTTCTGCTGAATGAAGTTAAATTTTGGACAATTTTGCGAGTTCAAAGGGTATAGTAGTAGAAAATAAGTTGAAGCATGATAAAAAAAATGACTTCAAAGACAATCTGCTCAGGAAAATTCTTTCATCTTGTTTCAGTCATTATTGGTTTTCACATTCCACTTTAGTTGCATGTGAATGGTTTGGTTTTTAGAATGTAATTAACGGGAAACAAGTTGGAATGGATGGTTGTTTGACTTGAGCATGATATAACTTGAACCTAATAAGTAATGATATTCATTGTAGCCAAACTTTACATTTATGAAATGTGCGTGTGAAACCTTCTTATCATCAGTTGACAATTAGCAAAAACCTTCTTTGATTCATGATCTTAATTTTATAGATACGAATACATTCTACGTTGTTAGTCTTATTTTGAACAACAATACGATTGTGAAAATAGTATTTCTTCCTTCAGGTCAGGTAATGTTTCGTAAATCATCTCATATCTCTGTAGATTAAAAATTATCTGTCTAATATTCATGACATGGATGATCTTATCCAATTGATTTTTGTTGCGACAAAGCAAGGAGTACTTGGAGAAAGTTACTGAAACAATATCATTTTTATCAAGACCAGGGCAATCAAACATGCTTTTACTTACTGGTAAGGCATATATTTCTGATCATTTTCTCTCTTATTATCCAGTCCAAAAAAATATAACTTACCTCTATGAAGAAGTGTAAATAATTTTTATTATTCTACTCATGTTTCGTGCCATCGATAGTCTATTATCATAATCAGACATATACTGATGACACTGGCTAATCTTTTAAAACTGCCTAGACGAGAATCTGTTGCTTATAGCCTATAAATTGAGTTAAAAGTTTATGGTTTCACGATTTCTTCTTTTATATTTCATGTAGGTGAGGTGCAAAAGGAGAGAGCTGCAAGTCTCTTAGGTCTGCAGGCATGTGGTTTTTGACCTCATCATTCTAGCAAACTTGGCAAACTTTGTTGGAAGCCTATAGTAAGCTCATCGCTTCTTTAGCTTAATTTGTTTGTTCCGGTTTATATCCTTCTTGATTGTTTTTCTTGTAAGCATATTTTATTACTTTTAAGTGATACCAATGTAGACTAGTTTGTTGTCATATTTTAACTTGACTTGCTCTTCCTTATTTTCTTCTATGGGGATGGCTCAAGGTGTAGGAACTTTCATTAATCTTGTAAATGTACTTTCCCACATGAGCAAGAATTTTTTTTTTTTACTAACACTCTTTTCCAATTTTGCAGTAAGTCTATATCTACTTTCGAGACAGTGACAAAGCTAAATAGATGAGGCGAGAGATTGCTAGAGCCATGAGAGCAGCAATTTAGTGTCATTAAGTAACATGTCATGATGATTAATTCTTAAATAGTTGGCTAGGAATGTTATATAAGGCTTTATCGTTAGGCCATTACTTTTATTTTAAATGTTTTGACATTTTAAACATATTTTATTATTTATTTATGAGAACTACTGACGGAGAATAAAATTGTTATTCTTTTTATATGGTGTGAATAGTTATATTATCATGTTAATTTAATGAATATATAATATATGTAAAATAAAGATTAAAGAAGATATGATCATTACTATTAAAGATTGCTATTAAAAATGAAATCATAGCAAAAAAAAAAAAAAAAAATGCTATTAAAATGAAATTATTTCAATCAAAGAATGATATAAAAAACTGAAATATAATAGAAAATAAATGATATCTTAAATATTTTTATAGCAATTGATAATAGTATTCAGAAAAATGCTATAATAGGAGTCGAGCTTTTAATAATCCCATCAGTAATAGCTTACGGAAGTATGCTATCGAATGTGATAGATAGCATTCTTTGCAAGCTATTGTTGAACTAATTTCTTGTAGTCGGCTTAGAGAAAAACCAAAACTAATCATTAGACTATACATGTTAATCAAAATTGAATCTTCATACATCCTTCTTCAATAACATTACATAATACAGATTCAATAGAAAGACTGCTAAAATCGTACAAATCCTAAGATCCCAAACATGTTCAGTTCTACTAAACACCAAAATCATTAAGAACACTCAAAAACTGCCGAGAGTAAATAGATTGACACTCAAGTAAAAATTAACCTACTAAATCAAACTAATCCTAGGATTTCAGACACATTCCATTGCACAAGTTAAACGACAGAACACTCTAAATCGATCAAAAATAGATCAAAGACAACATACCATGAAAATAAATGCACAAACCTAAAAACCAAAGAATATTTAGAAATTAGATGAAAACAACTAGAAATTGAAGATGGGACTCATCAATTAGAGAGTAGGTGACATGACCCCACTTCGATATCACCTTAATGGACCCGAAACATGGTGTGCGCCGATGATGAATGCCAGCTAGATACTAAACTCACCACCAATGCTATTAGGACTTTTCTTTTCCTAAAATATTTCTCTTTAGACCCCCAAGATTTAAAAAAAATAATCATGGAGTTTCCTTTAAATATTGGATATAACCTCCATGAAACAAAATCAACATCAACGATCCTCAAACATACACATGTATAATATTGGGAACCCATGTCTCTTCACATCATCACATCAAAAATAAAAAGGGCTTACTCCTGCCTATACAACTTCTATTACATATCATCAATTCCACTTGCATTTAATAAATCAAAATAGAAGTCTAATCAACTAAGTACTTGAAAAAAACAACAAATTAAAGAGTGGTCTGAGTTTAATATATACATGAGTCCCAAAAGAAGATACTACATGTGATGAGGACTTGAAACATACAACTAAATTATCTGGTGGCACTTTGGTAGGCTTTCCAATGTTCACTCAAAACTCAAAAGCATCTAGTAGGAAAAGAGGTGACAAAAATATGAGATTGTAACTCGGTAAGTGGAGAGTTTGAAAGCTAGTTATACTTTCCTCGTTTACATATCTTCATAAAATCACTATTTATGTTGTAACTATAACTTTTGATTGACATAAGAAAATATATAGCTCATTCTGAAAAATAAATCTAGTTAGAAATGAGAATATGTAAATACTAAGGTGGCGTTCTGTTTATATTTTATTTTGTATTTTCATTTTCGAAAATGTTTTGTATTTTGTGTTTTCATTTTTGTTTTCAAATTTGCTGAAAACGCGTTTGGTTTGTAATTTCTGAAAAATGTTTTTGAAAATGAAAAGCTGGAAAACACGTTCTGTTTGAAATTTTGCAGAACACTATTTAAACTATTTTTAATTAATTTTCTTGCAGAATACTACTAACTCCAACTCAAATTTCCTTTCACAATACACTAAAAATATGGTTACATGCAATACACTAATGTGAGCATTAAGAGTCTATATTAACACAGTTTGGTCAGGTTCGGGACTTGAGAAAGCTCTACTTTTATTAAAATTCAGAAAATGCAAGTTCTTTCAAAACCACCAGAGTCCATTTATCATTGCATTTTTTGAAATATAACAACAAGAATTCTCATTTAATTTTTTTTTGTAATGTTGATATTGAATTCAATAAAACTTTATTTAAACTAAGTTCCAAGTTAGGATAATTCTCAAAAAAAAAAAAAAAAAAAAATCTTTATTTAGACTTAGTTCCAAGTTAGGATAATTCTAAAAAAAATAATAAAAAAATAAAAAAAATAAAAACTTTATATTAAGCTTAGTTCTAAGTTAAGATAATTCAAAAAAAAAAAAAAAAAAAAAAAAAAAAGAAAAAAAAATTTCCCAACATTTTTTGTCGAAATACACACAAAACGCCCAAAACGATGTTTCGGGCGTTTTCCGTTTTGTGTACAAAATTTTTATTTTGTTTTCCAAAATGCGTTTTCGAAAATGGTAAAGAAAACGCGTTTTTAGCGTTTTCGAAAATAAAAATAGAAAACGACCTCAAAACAGTAAAGAGAATATGGGCTAAAATTGTGGCATAAATAGTAATAATTGTCTGATAATACTCAAAAATCCTTTGAAATGTGTTGAGAAGCTTTACTATAATACTCTTAAAAAATCACATCAAAATGTACCCAGTGAATAGCTTTATTGGAGTACATAGTTCTCACCGTAAGAACAACTGTGTTATTTCTTATACTTATCTATAGTATTGCACGTATACTTTGATACTTGAGTGGTTCTATACTTCATAACTTTGAATGTCTATACATAAACTATCTGCAAAATTATCAAACTTCTCACTCTAAATTGATAATTTGTTCAAAATTGTACTCTTATATTTACTTGGTTACATGCACCACAACACTAAACAACTAATAACTCTTTCAATATCTTACCATTGAAAATTATATCTTCTCATACTAATTGCTCTCGAATCTAATAAAAATATCCTTTCATAATCTCGACTTTCATTCATTCAAGTAACAATACGAGTTTAAGAGTGAGGTGAGAGAGGAATTGATTTCACTCATGACGACATGTGATTACACCCTGAATATGCATGACATCATGATGCATGAACAATGAAAATTTCAAGAATTTATATACCAGAATCTGGTACCACTTGACATGACCTCGTCTTAATATCACCCTAAGGATCTGAGACATGGCGTGTGCCAATGATGAATGCCAGCTAGGTACTGGACTGACCACATATGCAACTGGAACATTTCTATTGCTAAAAGACTTCTCTTTAGACCCCAAAATTAATATATATATATATATATATATAAATTGACAAAGTTTCCTTTAAATATTGGATATAACCTCCTTAAAAAGAAATCAACAAATCTTCAAACATATACATGTACAATACTGGGAACCTGTGTCCTTCACATCATCATATCAAAAATCAAAAGGGCTTGCACCTACCCATCCAGCTTCTACTAAATATCATCAATTCCTCTTGCATTTTGTAACGACCCGGGTCCCCCTTAAGGGCTGTCCCGGCCGTTATATAACAACGTACTGTCCCCGCTGTACCAATATGGGTCTTTTCAGCATGCTTTGTCCTCACTCGCATGCTCCCCAAGAAAACTTATCAGGGGATCACCCATCATAAAATTGCTCCAAGCCAAGTATGTTTTAACTCTAGAGTTTCTAATGATGGACTTCCAAAAAAGAAGGTGTACCTTGCTGGTATGAGTAGTACCTATCATTTCTTTTGAGCTTTCCTAGCAAGGGTCACCTCTCGCTGGGCTCGCGACATCCTCTTCACGCTTAATCCATCAGAGGATCTATTGCCAGGTGTTGGGATTCTAGAGGTGAGTCCTACTGGTTCAAGAGGTGGCTCCCGACCTATGGCATAGCACTTTGTCCCGCATAGCACTTAGTTTTCGATTTTCGGCTAGCGTCCAGCTCTGATACCATTTGTAACGACCCGGGTCCCACTTAAGGCTGTCCCGTTCGTTAGATGACAACATGTTGTCCCCACTGTATCAACATGGGTCTTTTCAGCATGCTTTGTCCTCACTCGCACGCTCCTGAGAAAACTTCCCAAGGGATCACCCATCATAGAATTGTTCCAAGCCAAGTTGGACTTTCAAAAAAGAAGGTGCATCTTGTTGGTCTAAGTAGTACTTATCAAATCTTTTAAACTTTTCTGGTATGGGTGTTACAATCAGCCCCGTTAAACTCACGACGTCCTCGTCGAGCTTAAACCACCTGAGGATCCATTTCCAAACGTTGGGATTTTAGAGGTGGCTCCTACGGGTTCAAGAGGTGGCTCTCACCCTATGAGATAGCACTTTGTCCCGCATAGCACTTAGTTCTCAACTTCCGACTAGCGCCCGGCTCCTATACCATTTGTAACGACCCGGGTCCCACTTAATGGGTTGTCCCGGCCGTTAGAGGACGACATAATATCCCCACTGTACCAACATGAATCTTTTCAGCGTACTTTATCCTCACTCGCACGCTCCCAAGAAAACTTCCCAGGAGGTCACCCATCATAGAATTGCTTCAAGTGAAGCACGCTTAACTGTGGAGTTTCTAACGATGGACTTTCGGAAAAGAATGTGCACCTTATTGGTATAAGTACTACCTATCAAATCTTTTAAACTTTCCTGGTCTGGATGTTACACATTTAATACATCAAAATAGCAGTCTAATCAACAAAGTACTTGAACAAAACAACAAACTAAAGAGTCGGCCGAGTTTAATATATACACGAGTCCCAAAAGAAGATACTACATATATTGAGGACTTAAAACATACAACTAAATTATCTTGTGGCTCTTTGGAAAGCATTCCAACGTTCTCTCAAAACACAAAAGCATCCCGGTAGGAAAAGAAGTGACAAAAATATGAGATTGTAACTCGATGAGTGGAGAGTTAGAAAACTAGTTATGGTTTCCTCATTTATATATCTTTCTAAAATCATTATTTGTGTTGTAACTATAAGTTTTGATTGACATAAGAAAATATTTAACACATTCTGAGAAATACATCTACTTAGTAATGAGAATATTTAAATGCTAAAATCATGACATAAATAGTAATGAATGTCTGATATTACTCAAAAATCCATTGAACTATGTTGAGAAAGTGAGATTTTATTCTATGAATAGGTGTATTATAATACACTAAAAAATCACATCAAAATATACACAATGAACAACTTTGCTGAAGTATAGAGTACTCTTGGTGTACAAGGCAAATTCATTAAGATATGATTTTCAATTTTTTCCCACCATTCAAATGATCAGTAATGGTTCTATTTATAAGGGAAACTAAGTTTAAGCTGCAAATATTGAATATTCAAAAACTATGACTGTATTCTCTTTATGTTTCAGTTTTCTGTTTTCATTTTCGAAAATATTTTATGTTTTCTATTTTAAGTGTTGATTTCAAAATATGCTGAAAACGTGTTTGTTTTGTTATTTCTGAAAACTGTTTTCGAAAATGAAAAGCTGAAAAACATGTTCTGTTTGAAATTTTGCAAAATTTTTTTTTTGTGTACATGTAATTATATTGCTTGCGAATAAATTTATAAAATGATATTTTGTGGATTGAGACAGCCTTCTTGATCATAGAAAATGATATTTTGTTTAACTATTATGAGTTTTGATTTTCTAAATTTAAACAGTCAAATCCATTCTTTATTTTAAAAGGTAAAACAAAGAGTTTTTTAAAATTTATTATTATATAATCTTTAAAATAAAATTAAAAAAATTTATATTTCGAGGGTTTTTGAATGAGGAAAAATGGTCTTATTTAGCTAACTTCGAGAGTTTTGTGGAAATAAATTTTAGCTATAAATAATACTATAAATGATAATTTGTAAAAGAAAAAAAATTTAGTAATAAATAATAATAGAAATAATTTATTTATTTTTTAGTTACTAGAAATAAATTTTAGCGATAAATAATATTAAAAATGATAATTTGTAAAAGCGAGAAAAAATTGGTGTTGGTTGAATTATTTTTTTTAAAAAAAAGAAGTGAAAATTGCGTTTTCGGTTTTGTAAAGAAAATGCGGAAAACGTCAAAACTGCATTTTTTATTTTCTTTACAATTTTTTTTTTCTGTTTTTCGTTTTTATTTTCGAAAACGGTGCAACAGAATACGTTTTCTACATTTTCAAAAATAGAAAACAGTAGGAAAAGACAAAGAGAACGCATCTTATATTTTTATCCCAAATTAAAAATGAAATTTTGCAATAATATAATTATTTTATTTTATAAATATTTATTAATAAATAATTATTTTAACTTCATTAAAATTCCTAAAAATTATAGAAAGTTTCTATAAAACATATAAAATTTCTAGGACGTTACTATCCATGTCTTCTACTATATCTCGACAATAAAGTCTACAAAAAATATTAGTGTTTTTAACTTTGTTTAGCACATCCTCAATCTTGTCTCTTGTATGTTTGATGCTTCTACCGGCCAGCTGCAGTGATAAAATAGTTTCTTTTACTTCTCCAAGTCCTAATTTCTTGTATACTGATAATGACATAAAATTAAAACTCAAACATGTATCACATAAAGCATTAAAAGAACAAGCTTCTTCAAATGAGATAGGTAAAGTAGAAATCCCCAGATCCATGAGTTTGGGAGGCAACTTATTTTGTAGCATTGCACTACTCTGTTCTATCAATGCCATGATTTCCAACTTCGAAAACTTTCTTTTCTTAGATAACATGTCTTTTATGAATCTTGCATAGCTTGAAATCTATTTGATTGCATCCATGCTGGTATGTTGATTTGGAGCTTCTTTAGCATATTTAGAAACTTCTCATATTGATGATCTAACTTTTGTTTCTTCAACATTTGTGGGAAGTTATTGGTTATATGGCTTGATTGGAGTGGTAACATTGTATGTGCATTAACCGACCCCACTCTTGGTAGTGATTGCTTTAAATTTCTCTTTAGGCACACGCGCGTGCGCGCGCACACACACACACACACATATTGCTTGGAAATGTATATGGTGTTATGTCTGATATAGTGAGAGCCATCTATATAATCTGAGTTTCAAAGTTCTTGATTGAAGCACTCTGAGTCTGGAGAGTAGTTTTTGTCCTTCTTATGAACTAGTAATTTGCCTCCATGTAGGGTTCAGTCTTTTCCATGAATTTTTCAAATATTCCTTCTAATGCAACTCTCTTCTGGATGCTGAAAATGAGACTCACGTGGTCTATTATTATCTTGATTATCTCTCTAAGAAAATTTTGAGTGTTGATGCCAACCTAGATTATAGTATTGGTAAATGAATTATTCTACGGGGATGACCACCTTGAATATACTCAACTTATCGGGTTGCTGTGCAAGAAAAGGGCATGTGATGACCCTAAAACCAAGTGAATATTTTTTGTCAATAACGTAAACGATGTCACATAACTAGTTTTTCAAAATAATTTTAGCTTAATTAAAACAAATTTGCTCTTTTAGAATGATAACGATATTAATATTCGAAACATTTCTAGTTAATATAAAAAATCTTGACTTTAAAATATTTTAGATAACAACAAAATCGCGAATTCAATAAAATGTACGAATGTTTAAACACAATAATCCTTATTCGGTGGTGTGTCCACAACTCACAGTTTGTTACCTAGTACAATACACTAGTACAAAAAAAAAAAAAAAAGTAATTTACGTCTCTTTTTTGGAAAATCGATGCCTATAAAAATGGCGGTGGCAAATTTGTAAATATGTTATGACAATATGCATCGGTTCCTTACACGAAACCGAATCATATTGTATGAGTTGACAAAAAGCGTCGATTTTGTAATAATAACCAACGCATAAAATCAAGTATTTGAACTAAGAACCGACGCATATAGTTGTTCTAATAATATGCATCGGTTTTGACAAAAGAACCGATGCATATTGTTTTTCTTATTTCGCTCGCAGATCTGATCTCACGACTTTCTCTCTTTCTATCTCACTCTCTCTTTACATCCCTCTTTTCACTCAACCCGTCCCAACCCTCGCCGCGTCGCCGCCTCTCTCTCATTTCCACCGCTGCCACCTCCCTTGTTTTTAAGGTATATATATCTGTTTATTTTGTGTGTGTGTGTTTGTGAGCGCGCGCTCGCGTGTGTGTGTGTATGTGTGTATTTATAGGTATAATAGCTATATTTTATGTGTAATATGTTATGAGAAGCATGTATATATATATATATATGTGTGTGTGTAATGTATGTGTATATATACACATAAATATATATAAACATAATAACGTGTGTGTGTGTGTGTGTAATGTATTCTATGTATATCATGCATATATTTATATATAAAATGTAGTAACATTTTTATATGTGTGTGTGTGTGTGTTGTATATTTATTATGTATATGATTGAATTTATGTGTTAATTGGTTTAAATGAACTTTTTATTAGTTTAGTTTGAATGTTAGTTTTAGATTGTTGATTTTGAGTCAGTAGATGGATATATTGAAATTTTTTAATTGTTGGAGTTTTATTTAAATTTTAGAATATTATTTTTTTATAGAATATACAATTGACTATGGCTTTTGATGTGAGGAGTTGGGAATTGATTTTGGATTAATTTCGGAGTAGTTGATGATGTTGAAGTTTGACTCGAGTTGTGGTTGAGTTTTGGATATGTTGAGGTTGAATGTTTCAGTTTCATTGTGACGTTTTGATTTCCCCTACAGGTTGGCTATGTTCAATTTATAGGGGAGATTCTGCTGAAATTTTCGTAGAATTTTATAAATAAAAAATGAAATTTATAATTTAAGGTGATTTCATTCATTTTAATACATTGTGAATATCTTAATATATAGGTCGTTAGATATCGACCGGAGTTGGATGTATGAGAGACATAATACACAAGAATATGTGAAAGAAGTTGAAAAATTTATGAAATGTACTGAGGAAAACAAAATAAAGAAGGGAAGAAATGATTTTAAGTCCGTGTTGTGATTGTAAGAATTTGAGAGAGTTTCGTAACTCTGAGCAAGTAAAGTGCCATTTGATTCATCGTGGGTTTAAGGAGGGTCATACACGGTGGATATAGCATGGTGAGAGTGTACTTTCTAGGACGAGCGCTGATGACATTGAGGGTTTGAGCAATAATGATGAGATTAATGTGGAGAATTATGAGAATGATATGGATGATGATCGGATAGATGAAATGATGCATGATATACACGAAGATTTCATTGAAATGTCTCATATATTCGATAACTTATTCAATGATTCTAAAAAGCCTTTGTTTTCTGGTTGTAATAAATTCACAAAATTGTCTACTGTGTTCAAATTGTATAACTTGAAAGCAAAAAATAGGTATAGTGATAGGAGTTTCACGGCATTATTGGAACTTTTACAAGAGATGCTTCCAGTGGATAACGAGCTTCCTAGTTTAATTTATGAGGCAAAGAAAATGTTGTGCCTGATGGGTATGGAGAACAAGAGGATACATGCATGTCCAAATGATTTTGTATTGTACCGGAATGAGAATAAGGACTTGCATTTGTGTCCAAAGTGTGGGGCATCAAGGTATAAGCGAAAACATGATAATAATAATTGGGAGGATAAGAAAGGCTCTTCGGCAAAGGTGTTATAGTACCTGCCCATAATATCAAGATTTAAACGCTTGTTTCCTAATGCAAAGAATGCTAAGAACATGCGGTGGCTTGCTGAAGTGAGGAAAGAATATGGAAAATTAAGACACCCAGCCTATTCTCCTCAGTAGAGGAACATTAATATGATGTTTCCCGAATTTTGTGGCGAAGATAGGAATCTTAGGCTTGGACTATTCACAGATGTGATGAATCCACATGGTAATATGAGTAGTCGACATAGCACTTGGCCAGTTCTTTTGGTGATTTACAATATTCCCCCTAGTTATAATGAAGCGCGAGTACATCATGTTGTCGTTCCTAATATCAGGGCCTAAACAACCGGAAAATGACATACATGTTTACCTTGCGCCATTAATTGAAGATTTAAGGTTGTTGTGGAATGAAGGTGTGTCGTTGTTTGATGCACATAGCCAAATGAATTTCACCTTACGTGTTATGATATTTTACACCATAAATGATTTTCCAGCTTATGGTAACTTGTCAGATTATATTAACAAAGGAGCTAAAGCAGGTCTCATTTGTGTGGAAGACACGGTTGATCTTTGGTTGAAAAACTGTAAGAATATGTGTTTATGAGTATTCAAATTTTTCTTCCTGTTCACCACTCTTATCGAAAGAAGAAAAAGTCCTTCAATGGAAAAATCGAGACTCGAGTTTCCCGTTTTCCGTTAACAAGAAATGGGTTTATGAACGAGTTAAAAATATTGATGTTATATTTGGAAAACCTTTTAAGCCTCCTTAGAAGAATATTTTGAAGAAAAGATCTATGTTTTGGGATCTACCGTACTGGGAACATTTACAAGTAAGGCATTATTTTGATGTAATGCATGTGGAGAAAAATGTATGTGATAGTATATGATGACGATCCGCAAGTGCACGGGTCGCGCAAGTAATAAAATGGATTTTAAGTCCAAGTATCGATCCCACAGAGATTGTTTTAAATCGTATTTTAGATCACTACCTTAACCGGAACGAGAAATTGTTTGAATTTGAGAATTTTGAATTTTAAACTATACTAAAGATTAAACTAAGAAAGCGAGAAAATTTGATTTATAAAAACTTATGAAATAAACATGTTAGAATTGTGATTCCACTTTGTTCCATCATCCATATTTTGAATTAAACATTTAACGACAATTTATGGAAAATTGAAAATCCATGCTCCTTATGTTTTTAAAACCCTCTTTCGAACGGTGAATTAAAACCTTTTTCTCTAAGGAATTTGACTATATTTCTATGACAAACCCAAACCTATAGAAAAGCATTATCGATTTATGAACACTTTTTGGGATTACACAAAGTATAGAGGTATATTTCTATCCCCTATCGAACCTTGTGGCAATTGACTCAAGTCCAATAATTTCCTACTCTTTCGAACATAGAAAATTATCACAAACATCAAATAATTATGCGTCCACAATTATAGATAAAAATAAATACAAAATCAATTGCTCAAACCCATAAAAAGCTTAAATTAAAATACTAAATCAAAACATGGAATCCGGTATAAAAAGTATCATCACAATTCCAACAATTAAAAACCTAGCCTAAATACATGATTGAAAATAAATCACAAGAAGTATGAAAAGATGTCACCCCGTTCATATTCTTGATCTTTGTGCTTCAATCTAGAATTTGGCCTTCAATGGATCCCTCAGCAGTTGGACAACGTTTTGGCATGAATTGAGAGGATTGGGAACATTGGGAACCCTTAATTTCGTGCCCCAAGCCATGTATTTATAGATGTTCACGAGAATTAGGCTAATTGTAGGGAAAACTACTGAATTCCGTACAAAAAGCCTATATGAGGCCCAGTCGAGACTACCGTGCGGCCGCACGGTTCAAAAGTGCGCGATCGCAGCCTCGAAAAGCCAACCTTCAGTCGCTGATTTTTTTGACCGTGCGACCGCACGATTTTTCAACCGTGCGGCCGCACGGTTATACCGGCAGCTACAGTATTCTTCTTTAAATTTCAGCAATTTGGTCCTCATCCTTTTATTACACAGCATTTAGTATTTTGATCATATATTTCTATTCCCTTATCCAATTGAGGTGATTCAAACTCCGTTAGAAATATAAATTAAAGGACTACAATTCTTCCTGAAATATGATTTTCCCAATTCAAACGTTTACTGCCCCGAAACTAGCTTTCAAATCTGACAAAAATCTGCCAGAAATCTTGTTTGATTGGAATGAATTTATGGTAATATTCTTACCATATTTCATTCCTTTTTGACTTCTAATTTCATCCAATTGACTCCTAAAAGTCCTCAAGTATCTTATCTTGATCCGAATCAACTATTGAATATTTGCAATTTGGTCCTTGAACTTCTGAAATCTACCAATTTGGTTCTTTCTTTGACTTTTCTTTCAATTTAGCCCTTGATCTACTTCATCCATTCTTGATTTGCATACTTTGGTTCTTTTATCATCCAATTTGCTTGTTTTTGCTCCAATTCCATTGTTTTCTCGACTTTGGAATTATTTCTGAAATATAAACAAATAATACAAAATAAATAGCAAATATTCTAAAACAAACATATAAATTCATACTTTTAGGATAGAAATAAGTGTATAAATTACACTTATCAACACCCCCAAACTAGAACTATTGTTCGTCCTCGAACAAAATAAAACTAAACTATAAATGTAAAAAGGCAAATTTAATAAAAAAACTATGTTTTTGCTTTTGTCAACTTATTTACCATGAGCTTCAACAATCCAAATTGACGATTCACTTTAGACAAAGAAATATGAACAACATTAAATATTTTCATTCATCCGATGCTCAACTTCATTGTGTGTGTGTGAATAGCCAAAATCAACCGCAAACTTATGCAAAAATAAACTTGACAATGTGTGACTTTTTATGCAAGAGTAAGCCCAAATCCCGTGTGATCAACAATGATTTTCTTTTGATTTTCCTTACCCTCTCATGAATGAGCACAACTTTACTGCTTTTTTCTTATATCCCGAGGTCTTTCCTATTGATGTGGTTTCTAAACATGTATAAATCGCATTTTTCCACACAAGGCAGTTAGGACTAGACAAGTATGCACGACAGACCAAGAATAATTAACAAAGTGTTAGGAATTTCAACCAACGAAGCTTATACCATTTTATTCTATTTTTCTTTCATATGGACGACTTTTTCTTTTAATATCCTTGTCTTTTACCATCTTTGTGCAATACTTTTCATACTTGCTTTCTATATGACCCCTGTAGCGAGATTTAGGTCGGCAGCTCCCAACTCAGTTGAGCTTAGGGTACCAGGTTCAAAGAACCCCTCAGACTTAATTACCCGAGTCATAAAGGCTTAAACAGAAAAGTTAAAGATGTTTTTGTGTCTTATGTGTAAGTCCACTCTCCGTACTTGCTTTCTAGTTGACCCCTGTAGCAAGCTTTAGGTCAGCAGCTCCCAACTCAGTTGAGTTTAGGGTACCAGATTCAGAGAATCCCTCAGACTTACTTGCTCGAGTAAAAAAGGCATTTGAAGAGTAGAATAAGACCTTCAGCATATTTCTGTTTTTATGCTGGTTATTATGGTTTATACCCGTTGATCGAAATCCCTTACACTAAAGATGTACAATTAAAAACTCCAAATCTTAAATCCATCAATGCATACTCATACTAACCTTCCCACCCCCAAACTGTTCTTGAGCAGTTTGGTTCTACATTTCAGGTTGGGATCTAAATTACTTAAGGTTTAGGATTTTTCAATCAATTCTATGTTCAAAGTGCACAAGTTTACCCCACAAGTATCAAGCATCTCCCTACACAAGTTTTTATTTGAAATGACTATGTGCTCAAATTTGATTAAAGTCTTACATGGATGAATGTTAAGAAAAATTTAGTTCACGTATTTCCCAATTTTCTAACTAAAGCACAAAAGTCAATTCATGTCGTATCATAAGCAATAAATAAATCAACAAAAAATTTCAAAATTTTCACTTTTTATGATTTTTTTCAATTTTTTTTTTTTTCAATTTTCTACCCAAAATCGAATGAATGTGTATATGAAAGCACATGAATGAGATTCCCACCCCCAAACTAGAACTATGCATTGTCCTCAATGTATTCAAAACAAATAAAGAAAATAAACACAGAAAGAACAAAGAGGGTTAATGTACTTCCCGGGTTTGGAGAGTTGGTGTTCCCATATTTGAAGCTTTGGCTTGAATGTTTTGTTGGATGAAATGACCCCTACTTCATTATCCATGTTTGGCGTGCATTGTCCCATGATGATATGTTCCTTACAAATAAACATTAATGATCATTAGAAATATAATTATCACATAGGAACTAAAGAAAATCAACGCAACACACCAAAACTAGGACTTAGAAAAAATTATGAAATTTTTGAAAAGTGGTCGACCACTGATTTTCAACCCTTGACATCACCATGAAAAAGTGAAAATTTCCCGAGACATGTCCCGAGCATATGAAAGTACATAACTTGGTCTACAACATATCAAAAATTTAGCAAGTTTGAAGTTCATTTGGGTCATGAAAAGATGTGACAAAGTAAGTGCAGTGAAGCTGAAAACAGGTGCACTGGTGCAGTGGTGCCAATGATGTTCAAGTTGAGTTTCATGCTTTAAATCAGTGTAAACATGGATTGAACGATGCACAAATGATGTATAATATGAAATGAAGGTGATCATCCAAAAAGAATTTCAAAAACTCAACAAAACATTCATTGTGACATTTATTCAAACACCTTATAGGCACATGAAAAAATCAATGGAGAACATAGAGTTGGAGACTTTAATTTACCCAAATTTTTTCACCTACAAATCACAATTCAATATCTCCAATCCTAGCCTAAACCCATCATCAACTAATCACAATTCCACAATTTACAAAAAGAATGAGGAACAAAAGATTATGCATGATTTTGTGAAATTGTGTAGAAATCCATACCTCTTGAATGTCTTTGATGCAATCCAAGACATGAAATAGAGTTAAAATGATGTGCAAGTAATGGGGACTAATTGGGGACTCAATGTGGGATGATTTGAGGGAGGTAAAACGGGTTTGAAAGTGGTTAAAATGAGAAAATTCAACATATAAATGAATCTGCCAAAATTGTCCAGTATTGAACCGTGCGACCGCACGGTTTAATCACCGTGCGACCGCACGGTGTAAAAGGCAATGTCCTGAAATTTTTTCATTTTTCGATTTTGGACTCTGTTTTCGACCCCTAAACACATCCAAATGCATGCAACCAACTTCTAAACTATATATACATGTCCTAAGCTAGATTCTCTAGTGGAAGATTGTAATAAAAATGACAAAACAAATAATAATGCAATGGAAACTAAAAGTGCAAAAATGTGCAAAATGGAATACTAGAATTATCTAAAGCACATAACAACTCAATGCATGCACTCTAAATACACTAGTGCTCCTAAAATGCAATGTCAAGTAACTAAACAACAATCAAGCAATAAAATAACTCAAAAGCAATAAACAAAATAACTAAAGAAAAGAGTTTGAAAAATTGGGTTGCCTCCCAACAAGCGCTTAATTTATAGTCTAGAGCTAGACTTTTTGCAAATTGCGTTGGTCGTTCAAGGAACTTTAAACAAGGCTTTTGATGACCTTCTTCCCTTGTGTCGGTTGAACTTGTACCGATTTTCATTCCTACTCCAAAAGCTCACCTTGCCTATGTCATGTATCTTGATGTCACAAATTGATTCAAACTTCAATACATAAACTTCAATCATCTCGTCTGTGCCAATGACGAAATCAATTATTGCGTAGTCAATGGAGTTGGAGGATTGCATGGTACAGTCTGCATCTTTCAATGTCTCTGTTTTTGTTTCCCTTATTGTGATCAACTCCTCTATTTCCATATGATTTTCTTCTTTGATTGAGTTTTCATTGAGCTTGATGTCCAGATCCTGAATTGTTGACAATGAGACAGTGGCATCTTCATGACAATTATTTTTCTCTTGGTCTGTTTGTTGAAAGCCCGGTAGAGGTGATTCCCTTAATTGATGTTCATTTACGCTTGGCAAAAGAAATACCTCACATGGTAAATCAAGAACATCAAATTTAGTTGAGAGTGAGACAAATAATGAAGCAGGTAATGTATCCAGGATAGCTTCATTAACTTCATATTTGGCTTTTAAATCTCGTAGTCGCTCTCCTATGATAAAATCTGCTACTAGCATATCATCCTCTTCAACTCCTTGAGCTATCAATAGTTGTTCCCTTATGAGAAAATCACGTACAGACATTGCGTTGAAGTCAACCACAGCCATCTCGAATGTTGAGTATCAAGACCTAAGAAGAAAACATGGAAAATAGTGAACGAACTAAAAAGAAACTAAAAATAACAGAAATAAACTAAAAATAAAAATAAAGCGGTAAAAAGTTCGAATTAGTGAAAGTAATCTAAGAATAAATTTAAACTACAATCCCCGGCAACGGCGCCAAAAACTTGACGACGCTCCGCAAGTGTACGGGTCGCGCAAGTAATAAAGTGGATTTTAAGTCCGAATATCGTTCCCACAGAGATTGTTTTAAATCGTATTTTAGATTACTACCTTAACCGGAACGAGAAATTGTTTGAATTTGAGAATTTTGAATTTTAAACTATACTAAAGATTGGAGCTCAACCATTAATAAGAGAGAGTCATTAAAAAATCGGTGGGTGATGGCCTTATTGATATTCAACCAAACATAATTCATTAAACCAAAAAAAAAAAAAAAAAATTACAACAGGAACTTCAAAATCACTACTGGAGTTCAAATTATAGATGCCAAAATGTATCATTACAAAAATGATAATGCCTTGTCAACCTTTCCATCCATACAAAGAGCTCAGACGACGACACTGAACGTGATTGTCCTTGGAGAATTCCCACTCCTAGCTTGCCCTCCTAGCTTGCCCTCCTATCATAGCGGTCCATGTGAAATCATTAGGCTCGAACGCTTCCAACCTCATTCTTTCGAACAAAGCAAATGACTCTTTAATATCACCTAAATTAGTACCAAAAATCATTGATGTCCATGATTCATGAAGCAACATCTTTCATAGACATTCTAACAAAACACTTTACGCTCAGAGAATATGTTCCCACACTTTCAATGTATATCAATCAAAGCATTACACAAGATACATCCATTTCAAAACCCATTTCGTAAATCATACCATGAACTTGTTTCCTTTGTTCATATCCAGCAAACCAACACAAGCTTTCAACACCACTGAAAAAGTATACTTATTCGGAGCTATTGAGATATTTGACCCAATTAAGAATGGGAATATCTTGGACAATTGATTCTCTTGTTAAAGTGATTAACTTGAAGACCAAGTTAAAGATGAAAAGAAAAGGAAGATAATCTTTTAGCATGAAATTCTTTTCTTATTCTGCTTCAATAAGGAAACATCTTGGAGCACAAGTAATACACACTTTTGGGTTATGTTTACCTATATATATGTATATTGGGGAGCCAATTAATTGCACATTGACTAGAGAGTATTGTGAGGAAAAATGTAGTCTAACATCTTAGTTTTTCTTAGGTTCTTTGTGGGTTGTACAAAAAAGTAGAAATTGGTAGATGTGGTAAAACTTGGTTATTTTTCCTACAATACTTGGGGGATTTGGTGAGTGCAAATTCTATATAATTATAACAATTTATTATATAGTGAAAAGCTTTGACAGTCCTGGACATAGGCAAGTTGCCGAACCACGTAAATTTCTGTATTCGTATTTTATTTTCTGGTTTGCTCAATTATTTTTTGAACATCAAAAAATTCATGTGGGTTAATTAGAGATGGAATTTGTGTGTAATTCCAAACAGTGGCGCCGTCGACGGGGAAATCAACTTCCAATTAACAAAGCATCAGGTGGTTCGAAGATTTTTTTGAGAAAAAGAAAATATGTTTGGAAAGTACATCATGGAGAAATTTGACTGGAAGATTAATTTTGGCTTGTGGTAAGTACAAGTCATGGATGTATTGATTCAGTTGGGACTGGAGAAAGCTTTGAAGGAAAACCAATCCCAAGTTCTGATAAAGAAACTGAATCTAGCACGAGAAATGAAGATTGGGAAGATTTGGATTTGAAGGCTGCTGGCATGTTACAACTTTGTTTGGCCAAAAAATGTTCTTGCAAATATTTATGGGATATTTGCTGTGAAGGAACTGTGGGAAAAACTTAAAAAGTTGTATTAAATGAAGAGCTTGTCAAATAACTTGTACCTGAAAGAGTGGTTTCATTCTTTGAAAATGAATGCAGGCATGAAAATCTTAGACCATCTTAGTTTTCTCAATGAGATTGTTTCTGCACTGGAATCTATTGGAGTTAAGATTGATGATGAGGATAAGGTTCATCTGGTCTCTTCTATCTACGTTTGAGTACATCATGCTGATTTTGATGTACGAGAAGGAAACGGTGGAATTTTCAGAAGTTAAGTTGATTAGGTTGAAGTGACAGTTCATCTGAAAAGCTTTGCTTGTTACTGAAAAGTGGAAGAGATGGAACTCCATGAAAAAGAAGGTAATGTGTTGGAACTATGGTAAATCTAGTCATGTGAGATGAAATTGTCCAATAGATGGAGCAGAGTCGGCTAACTCCTCGGAGGTGGACAATGTGACTCTCCTAGTGGAGGGTGGTGATGATGTACTTTAGTAAGATGAGACTTTCTTATGACATGAAGTCAGTTGCCATGATAGATGATGTGTTCTTTCTAGTAGGTACATGTGTTTGCACACGAGCATTGGTTTGGCGTTAATGCAAGGTGTGTGATGAATTTGATGTCGATGGCTGATGAGCTCCCAGGGAAAGCCAAATATGGGAGTTGCACCATAATTTTTCAGCAAGGTTTATTTCGACATGAGCCGATGAAAAGCTCGGAGTTCGTTGATAATTCTGAGTGCCAGTTATACTCATATGGTGGAGTATGAGATCGTCAAAGTGTTAAGTGCTTCCCGTTTACCCAATAATTGAATTTGAATTTTTTGGCTTGGATGAATTTGTGTCAAGGTAGAGATTGTTGAGATATTTGACCCAAATTAAGAATTAGAATATTTTGGACAATTGATTCTCTTGTTAAAATGATTAACTTGGAGATCAAGTTAAAGATGAAAAGAAAAGGAAGATAATTTTTTGGCATGTAATTTTTTCCTTATTCTGATTATTCTGCTTCAATAAGGAAATATCTTGGGGCACAAGTAATACACGTTTTTGGGTTATGTTTACCTATAAATATGTGTATTGCGGAGCCAATTAATTGCACATTGACTAGAGAGTATTTGTGAGGAAAAATGTAGTCTAGCATCTTAGTTTTTCTTGGGTTCTTTGTGGGTTGTACAAAAAAGTAGAAATTGGTAGATGTGGTAAAACTTGATTATTTTTCCTACAATACTTGGGGGGTTTGGTAAGTGTAAATTCTATATAATTGTAACAATTTATTATATAGTGAAAAGCTTTGGCGGTCCGTGGACGTAGGCAAGTTGCCGAACCACGTAAATTTCTGTGTTCGTATTTTATTTTCAAGTTTGCTCATTTATTTCTTGAACATCAAAAATTCATGTGGGTTAATTAGAAAGTGAATTTGTGTGTAATTCCCAACAGAAGCCACACTGATAAGTTATACACTTATTTATCTGTCAAAAATATATTAATTTGTTGTCTTTCATGAATAAATTCTACTAAATTTGTTGTTATTTATTATTATTTTACGTTTTATCCCAAAATTAAGAAAAATGAGGAATTGAAGCAATTACACAACAATCTTTGATGCAATTGGAGATAAAACAAAGATAAGGAACCACCTTTGATTTGTTTGAGATAATTGAGGACTTGAAAGAAATCCCTACACTAATACAATTGGGCTTTAAAAACAATTCAAATGGGATTCCTTTGGTCCAAATGAAGCAATGCGGTTGGCAATTGAAAGAACAAGAATTTAGGTTGCAAAGAAGCCTTTTTGGAGCATATATATATATATAATAGTAGGCTGGAAAAGGGCAGCACTGGAGGTAGAACTATTCTTAGTTGTGCGGCTGTTACAAAAAATAAAAGGTTGGCTGGGGAATTAAAAATTGGAGGAAGAGATTGCATAGCTGGGAGGAAGAGGGCATTGCTGGGTAAAGAAAAGAGAGGAGTCGGCTTTGCAAATTAATTCTTGGAGTGGTGGCCATGTGCAATAAAGGAGAGAAGATATACACAATTGAAGTGCGGTTGGGAGCAATTTTTCTGGGGAATTAATTGGCAGATAATCGACTGGATTTAACATTGAGGGTGGGCGGCTGTGAAACAATTTTGAAGGTGACTGGAGAAATTGTGGGTGCTCGCCTGTTGGAAACTAAACAAGGAGACGATGCTAATTCTTCAACTCTTCAAACTTCAGATTTTGTTTACATTATTTAATGCTTTTTCTTCCAACACCGTGAGTAGCTAAATTTTAAATCGAGATTGACGATGTAGATTTAATATTTTTAGTTTAATTTTAATTCTCAAGTTATTGTTTTAATATTCATTTATTGATTTTTATTGCTCTTAATGCTTAAGTTGCTTGATCACCAACTCATTATTTAATGATTGTTTTCATAATTCGAAATGTGAGTTCAGTGACATATCCAGGCAAATCTTCAACTATAGCATTGACTCTTGACCGTGGATCATTGACCGTTGACCGACGAATTTCAACGACCACAATAGCGATATTGTTTTACATTTTTAATTAAATAATATTAAAAATTAGTGAATAAGTATAGAAATACAATAAAAAGTTGTAATGAAATATATGAAAATATAATTCAATATTAATCAAAATGAGAGACAATTCATCAAATTCAATAATCACAATTCAAAAAGTCAAACATTAACCAAATCTTAACAATTCAGGATTCACATTTCACAATTCACCTAAAGGGGGAATACGGGATTCACAAATGACCTCATTGCGAAATCTTAACAATAACATAAATTGATAATTGTTATAAATATTATACTATTTAGTGAATGACATTCATACCCCTGTAACCCTAGGGATAATTACTTTGTGTATTCTTTCTTCCCCTATATATATGAGACTCTAGTTCTTAATAAAAGACAAGTTTATTTGCCTCTTTATTTTATTTTTCTCTATTTCATAACACGTTTTCTCTCAAAATATTAGTCAGAAGGTAAAAAAAAAAATTAAGCATAATCCTTTGTCATGTCTACCAAAATTAATTTGGCTACACGTGAATTCTTTTCATAATCATTCATTACGTGTACCAAAATCTATTTGGCAACACGTGAATTTTGTTTTATACATGTGCATCATAAGAATACTGATTCCTGAATTTCAAATTTGTCCGATCTGAATTATATTTGATTTTTTCGATCAATTGATTCATGTATTTCAACTGGTTCTACACTTCAAAGTTCCAGTCTCAAATAGTTTATTCAGTCTACAAATTGGTTTGCGTGCAATTATCTATCTAATTCTAATAATTGTTCTGAATTATGGTGAATTATAATCCTACTACGTGCTATTAATTATTCCAAATTCAAAATAATTAGTTTATCCACGTTCTGAATTATGTAAATTGTGCACCCATATTATTAAGTTTAATTCATGTATTATTTACATACATATTTACGCATCTGTTTAATTTATATATTTTTGTTATTTTTGAATTTTTTTCCATTTAAATTAATAGTTCATTACGTTGTTACTCCTAAAGTAGTACAACTGTATATAATTAATATTCCAAAAGAATATTAATATGACTATCATAAATAATTCGTTGTTACTCCTGAAGTAGCGCAACTGTATATAATTAATATTCCAGGAGAATATTAATATTACTATCATAAATAATTCGTTGTTGCTCCTGAAGTAGCGCAACTATATATAATTAATATTCTAGAATAATATTAATATGACTATCATAAATAATTTGTTGTTGCTATTACAGTAGCAAAACATTATAATATTCCAGAAAGAATATTATTTACTCCAGAAGAGTATAAATTATAATTGTTAATATTCCAGAAGAATATTTACCTATTATTGAAGAAATATTTAGGAAAAATACAACATGCTCCCGAAGTAGCATATATATCGAAGAATATGTCATAATGTTTATCCCTGAAGGAAAACATACAACTTATGTAATGTTGATGACTTGATTTATTATTACGTGGTTTAATCACATTCTTCGAAATTAATTGTATTTTTTTTTATTTATTGTGTAGTTATTGATGTAGGATGGTGCAAGAGCACTCATATTCCTTTGTCACCATCTTCATGATGGATTGAAAGTTGAATATTTCACTGTGAAAGATCCACAAATTCTCTGGAAAAACTTGACTGAAAGGTTTGGCCATTAGAGTACTGTAGTTCTCCCCAAAGCCCGCTATGAGTGGATGCATCTCCGTTTGCAGGGTTTCAAAACGGTCAGTGAGTACAATTCTGAATTGTTCAGAATAAGTTCTAAATTAAACTTGTGTGGAGAAAAAATCACTGATCAAGATATGTTGGAAAAAACTTTTTCCACTTTCCATGCCTCGAATGTTCTCCTACAGCAACAATATCGTGAGCGTGGTTTTAAAAAGTACTCAGAACTTATATCATATCTACTTGTAGCTGAACAAAATAATGAATTGCTGATGAAATATCATGGGTTATGTCCAACTAGTTCTGTATCATTACCTGAAGCAAATGGTAACGCATTTCCTGAAGTAAATGCAATATCAAAACATGAACGTGGACGTGGACACGGACGCGGACGAGGACACGGACGTGAACTGGAATAAACCATGGACAGAATTTTCAGCAAAACAATCAGCAACAAGTGAACAATTTTAAAAGGCACAAAGCAAACGAAAATAGCATATTAAGAAAGGAGCATGAAGAAATTTGCTTTAAATGTGGAATGAAAGGGCATTGGGCACATACCTGTCGTACAGAAAAACATCTTGTGGATCTCTATCAAAAATCAGTCAAGGGGAAAGAAAAAGTAGAGACAAGTTTCGCTGATTATGATGGTCCAATTGATGTGACTCATTTGGACGTCTCTAACTTCTTTGCTGACCCAAATGACAATATTGATCATTTAATTGGAGGCGGTGTACTTGAGAATATTGATTAGTTTAATTTTCAGAATTTGAATTGTTATATTTCTTTAAAAGTTAGTATGAATTATGTTTTTACTTTTTTTTTTTTAAAGTTAGAGACATTTACATTATTAAGCATTTTTAGTTGATTAAAATTGTCGCTAAATTTCTTTTTATGAAATCAAAGCTTTAGAATATTTATTTTGTTTTATAAATTCAGGATGAATGGCCAGGATATCTGTTTAGTTGATAGTGCAACTACACATACTATTCTTCAAGACAAAAAGTATTTCTTGAACTTAACATTATCATAGAATAATGTTAATACAATATCAGGTGCATCAAAAATCGTTGAAGGCTCCGGAAGAGCTTGTATTATTTTATCAAATAATAAAAAATTATATATTGATGATTCACTTTATTCTAGCAAATCCAGAAGAAATTTGCTTAGTTTTAAAGATATTCGCTGTAATGGATGTCACATTGAGACGATGCATGAAAATAATGCAGAATATCTTTGTATAACTTCTTTTATATCTGGCCAGAAGTAGATAAAAGAAAAACTTCCGGAACTCCCTTGTGGCATGTGTTGTACATCTATAAAGATGATCGAATGAAATATTATCTCGAACCCGAAGTTCATTGATCCAAAAAGTTTTATACTTTGGCATGATAAACTTGGACACCCAGGAACAACAATGATGCACCGAATAATTAACAACTTATATGGACATCCTCTAAAGAACCAGAAGATTCTTTTACCTAATGATTATCCATGTGCTGCTTGTTTGCAAGGCAAGTTGGTCATTAGACCTTCGACTACAAAAGTCAATATTGAATCTCCAACTTTCTTGGAAAGAATTCATGGAGATATATGTGGGCCAATACACCCACCATGTTGACCATTTCGATATTTTATGGTTTTAATTGATTCATCTAATAGATGGTCCCATGTTTGCCTACTTTCCACTAGGAATGTAGCATTTGCTCTACTTGCTCAAATTATAAAATTATGAGCTCAATTCCCTGATTACTTAATCAAGAAAATTCGTCTTGATAATGCTGGTGAGTTTAGATCACAGACATTCAATGATTATTGTATGTCAGTTAGAATTGAGGCTGAACATTCGGTTGCTCAAGTCCATACACAAAATGGAATAGTTGAGTCATTTATCAAACGTCTACAATTAATTCCTAGACCATTACTCATGAAAACAAAACTTCCAACTTCTGTTTGGGGTCATGCTATATTACATGCTGCATAATTGGTTCGTTTAAGATCAACTACGTATTATCAATATTCTCCTTTGCAACTTGCAATTGGTCATGAGCCTAATATTTCTCACTTACGAGTTTTTGGTTGTGCCGTCCAAGTCCCAATTTCACCCCCACAACGTACCAAAATGAGTCCCCAACGAAGACTTGGAATTTCTGTTGGTTTTGATTCACCATCAATAATAAGGTATCATGAACCTTTAATGGGCGATCTATTCACTGCACGTTTTGTAGATTGTCATTTTAACGAAATGACTTTCCCAACCTTTGGAGGAACAAAACTACATCCTGAAAAACAAGGTAAAAATTCGTGGAATGAAACAACTCTGGCTCACTTTGATCCCCGCAGCAATCAATGTGAGCAAGAGGTTGGAATAATCATTCACTTGCAAAGAGTTGCAAATCAATTACCGGATGTATTTGTTGACACAAGAAAAGTGACAAAGTCACATATACCAGCAGAAAATATTTCTGCACAAATTGATGTCCCTGAAGAACAATCTGTTGTAGCAAATGAATCTCAAATACGCTAGAAGCGTGGTCGACCAGTTGGTGCTAAAGACTCTGTACCTCGAAAAAGAAAAGTACAAGAGAAAAACCAACCAAAAACTTCATAAGAAGTAGTATTTGAAAAGATTGATCAATCGGATAATGAGAATAAGGATCAATCGGATATTTAGAATATGGTGCCTACAAAACCACAAGTATCCGAAAATAATGAGATTTCAATAAATTATTTAGTATCTCATAAACTATGGGAAAGAAATATTATTGTCATAGATGACATTTTCGCCTTTAATGTGGCTCTTGAAATAATGAAAGATGAGGATCTTGAACCACTGTCTGTCAAAAACTGTCAGCATAGAAATGATTGGCTAAAATGGAAAGAAGCCATACAGGCGAAGTTAAATTCCTTAGAGAAACGAAAAGTATTCGGACCTGTAGTTCGAACACCTAAAAATGTAATCCTTGTAGGATACAAATGGGTTTTTGTAAGGAAAATGAATGTAAATAATGAGGTTACAAGATACAAAGCTCGACTTGTAACTCAAGGTTTCTTTCAAAGACCAGGAATTGATTACGAGGAAACGTATTCTCCCGTAATGGATACTATCACTTTTAGATTCTTAATTAGTTTGACTGTGTCACAAAGGCTTGATATGCGCCTTATGGATGTAGTAACTGCTTATCTATATGGTTCACTTGATAGTGACATATTTATGAAATTCCCTAAAGGACTCAAAATTCCAAAAGCAAATAATACATGCCCGAGAACTATGTTCTCTATTAAATTGCAAAGATCATTATATGGATTGAAACAATCCGGACGCATGTGGTATAATCGCTTTAGCAAATATTTGTTGAAGGAGGGTTATAAAAAAGATGACATTTTCCCGTGTGTTTTTATAAAGAAAACAAATATTGGATTCGCGATTATTGCAGTATATGTGGACAATTTAAATCTGATTGGAACTCCTGAAGAGCTCAATAAAACTGCAGATTATTTAAAGAATGAATTTGAGATGAAAGATTTTGGAAAAACTAAGTTTTGTCGTGAGTTGCAAATTAAACATTTCCCTGAAGGATTATTTGTTCATCAATATTCTTATACAGAAAAGTCTTAAATCGTTTTATATGGATAAAGCACATCCATTGGCATCCCCTATGGTTGTTCGATCACTTGATGTGAAAACAGATCCATTTCGTCCACCTGAAGATGGAGAAAAAATTCTTGGTTCTAAAGTACCATATCTTAGTGCAATTGGAGCGCTAACATATCTTGCAAATTGTACTCAACCCGATATAGCTTTTTCTGTAAATCTCCTTGCAAGATATAGCTCTACACCAACTCAAAGACATTGGAATGGTGTTAAACACATTTTTCGATGCCTGAAGGGTACTATTGATATGGGATTATTTTATTCTCAAAAATTGGGATCTTCTTTAGTGGGATATGTAGATGCAGGTTATCTCTCTGATCCACATAAAGCTAAATCGCAAACATGATATGTATTTACACGTAGAGGAACAGCTATATCATGGAGATCCATGAAGTAAACCTAGACAACAACATCCTCAAATCATTCAGAAATTATTGCAATCCAAGAGGCAAGTCGAGAATGTGTATGGTTGAGGAACATGACCCATCATATCCAATCATCATGTAGATTAACTTGAACTAGAGATAGTCCAACAATTTTGTATGAAGACAATGCAGCTTGTATTGCACAACTCAAAGGAGGCTTCATCAAAGGAGACAGAACGAAGCATATCTCTCCAAAGTTCTTCTACACGCATGAGCTTCAGAAAACTTGGGATATCGATGTTCAAAAAATTCACTCAAGTGATAATGTAGCTGATTTATTTACAAAGGCATTGCCAACATCTACATTCAAGAAATTAGTTCATAAGATTGGAATGCGTCGACTCAAAAATTTACAGTGATCAGTATCAGGAGGAGTAGCCGTACTCTTTTTCCTTCTCCTAAGTTTTGTCCCACTGGATTTTCTTGGGAAGGTTTTAACGAAACAGCATTTATTGTGATACTCCAAAATAACTGTACTCTTTTTTCTTCGTTTGATTTTTTTCCATTGGGTTTTTATCAAACAAGGTTTTAACGAGGCAGATATTTTGCAATATGTCATTCAAGAGGGAGTGTTATAAATATTATACTATTTAGTGAATGACATTCATACCCCTGTAACCCTAGAGATAATTACTTTGTGTATCCCTTTCTTCCCCTATATATATGGGTCTCTGGTTTTTAATAAAAGACAAGTTTATTTACCTCTTTATTTTCTTCTCTCTTTCTCTCTATTTCATAATAATAATAACATTTATGCAAAATGCTCAAATAACACTTAAAATTAACTACTGAGAATCTGAAATAATGAGATAACACCTCAAAATTTTCAAATAACACTTCAAAACTAAAATTAAGTAAAGGGCAACCTCACATTACCTTAGAATCTGATAAATTGAGAATCAATTTTTAGGGTAAAAATTTGTGTTCTTGCACTTCAAACCAAATGCCAGAGGAAGAAATAAGAGAATGAAGAATTAGATTATATTAATTTAGATGCTTAGAAATTACAAAAAGAAAAAAAGAAAAATTAAAACTCATGGCTGGTCGAAGTGTCAAACGGAAGGAAGGACCTGGTAAGAATTGTAAGATTCATTGGCAATGCACTCACGACTTTAACTGAAAATAGGTAATATAAATGAGCATTCAGACATTTAGATCAATTGTTAAAGGGGCCCAAATGATTTTATATTAAAAAAATGAATAAGAAGCCCAAAGTTATTGGCCCAAGTCTTAACTCCCAAACTTCATCTTCAACCTCCAGCAGAGCCAAAGTCGCAGACATAAAGCAACATTTCCGGCACGGCAATCTTCTGACTTCGATAAATTATTCCAAAATATATATCTCAAACTCAACTATCAAAAATTAATCTGAATTCATTAAAACTAGTAATCGAAACAATTAAAAGTCTAAGAAAAATAAGATTGTAAACTAGAACAAATCACCCGAAACAACCAATCGCAACCTCTATTTTCGAACCAAAAGACTATGCTTCATTTCTCCTCCTTTGACTGCTCCGTTGAAGACTGCTGGAGGTGTAGGATGCTGCTGCTGTGTGGGTTAAAGGAAGAGAAGTGTGGCGCGGCTGTGGGAGTTGAGAGAAGACAGACAGAATGTGTGAGAGGTTGCTGTTGGTGAAAAACGAGAGAGATGGAGATGCTGTTGAAGGTGAGTTGCGGCTAGAGTGCTGAGAGTAGACAGACCCAGAGAATGAAAAAAGGTGGGCGACTTTTGTGTAGAGGCTGAGAAGAAGAGAGTGAATGAAGATGAGGTGCAGCTCGTCGGCCAGAAGGAAAAACCAGAGTTGCGGCTGGAGTGCTGTGTGTAACTGCTGCCTTCGAATTTTGAAGGTTAGGGATGGGAAGTGGCTGCGTTCCAGTTGGAGGTTGGAGGTGAGGACAGAGAAGGAGTTGGTGGCTGGTGAGAAGTGCGGCTGAGGGAGAAGGCTGGTTTGCTGTTGGGATAGAGATAGAGACAGACCATGAAAAAGTGGGCGGTATAGGTTATTTTTTTTGGAGAGGACGGGAGTTGAAGTAGAAGATGGCTCTATTATGGGCTTTTTCAGTCCATTAAATTAGGGATTTTTGGGTTGAAATTGTCCAAAATATACCTGTAATCAAACAAATGAAATTTTTAGCAATTAAAGTTAATTTAGAGTTAAACAACTAAAATTGAATCTTTAATAAATTTTACTCTAAATGACAATTTATATCCCAAAGTTGTATTTTTTTCATTTATTTACTTCTTTAAAATAAGTAAAATTGGACAATAATCACACTCCCCAACTAGCTTTTTGCTAGTCTCTAGCAATTCAAGCGAATTAAAAACATGACTAGCTCAATGAAAAACTTCAATTGTAAAGTCAAAAATGAATTTAGATAGTCGAGCACATCAACTTCTCAAAATCAAGAGATCAAGCATTATATCCCAAATTAATCCATAAAAACATTCCCAAAATTTGTGTGTGTGTGTGTTTTAAGCCGATCCATCAAACCACTAACCCCAACACATACAATGTTGAGTACTCACTCAAGCTAAGCATAAACTCCATATACTCACTGGTATGTGTATTTTGTTTCTAAACTGGTTAGGGGGTCACTCATGTATTTTTTCAAGTAATCACTCAAGCATTCAAAAACAAAGGCCATATATATGTGGATGGCAGCAATGAAAACATTGACCTCATGAAAAACTCACGACCATTGGGACTCAACCATTCTTACCACAAGCCTACTTAAGATCAAAGCAGTGTCAACGAAAGGTGACGATGGTGTTCTCAAGAGAATTGATAAAGAGTGATGGAAGAAGAGGTTTGCATATTTCAGTGATAATAGTAGAATAAGAAATTCCAATGGAAGTATAAGTCGCAATGGTAGCATTTTTTTTTTTTTTTGATAGGATAAGGAAATAAAAGAAGTGGGTAGAAATCGAGGACTTTCAAAATAGAAGCAAGGATAATAATCTTCAATTTTAATCACACTTCAAGCTTACTTTCTTCTTCACATCCTTTACTTTCTTTTCAATATGTCTCCCTTTTCTTTCTCTTTTTCTCAATTTTTTTTTTTTTTTTGGTAACTAAAATCCTCTCAAATAATTCTTCAACATTCTCCTCTAGTCTCAATGATTGTCAAATACTTTCTAACTCCACTTTTCTTTCTTTTCATGCACTAAACGTTTGTTTCTTAAATATGGAGCAAAAATAATCATCCTCACTTATAATTGAAAGTAGAAACAAGGTTATGTATTTATGAAAGCAATGTCTGGATGTAATGTCATCTTTAATGTGAAATAGATGAAAGGGATTTGTGGCTATGAAGGAATTTTGTGGACATGAAGGGATTTGTGATGGGAAGAGAAGGTGATAAGGTTAGCTTCAAAGGATCAATTTTTTATTTGACATTGACCTTCATCGTTTTCTTAAGTATAAACCACCAACAATCCACAATCCGTGTAATGGTGCCCAATGGAAGTAGCAATATCAAACAAGGGCAATATAAGAAAACCACCAATCACTCAACTCTCATGATGAACAAATAAAATTACTTAAACTTGAGAGAGCTCTAGTTGTATGTGTTGACTATCCATCTTACCACAAGGCTTAAATTCGTGCATGAAAAAAAAATTTAGGAGGGAGGTCTTTACAGAATAACAAAGATATAATTCAAGACTCAAGATGTACTCAATTTTATGCTCAACGATCACAAAAGAATTAATGCAACAAGTACATTTGAGTTACTCTCCCCCCAACTAAAATCAGATATTGTCCTCAATGACTCAAAGAGAAGAAAAATGAAAAGTCATTAATAGACATGACTCAAAATTAAATCAAGCTAAAGGAGAAGAGTGTACCTGAGAGGAGGCCTATGCACATGAGCGATTATTCAAGAATGAAAAACTAAAAAAAAATGAATAAAAGAATAAAATCTGCAAAAAGAAAATAAAATATATACATAATAATAAAAGTTAGTTCCAAGAAAATCAGCCGCTGGAATCAGGGTCCAGCAGAGGTAGTTCATTAACATCAGCAGAAAAATTATCCAAAAATGGTTTCAGACGTTGTCCATTAACTTTAAAAACAGTACCAGTTTTTGGATCCAGGATTTTAACCGCTCCATAAGGATAAATAGTTTGCACAATGTAAGGACCAATTCATTTAGTTCTCAACGTACCAGGAAATAGATGAAGCTTAGAGTCATATAGCAATACTTTCTGAGAAGGAAAAAATGATTTTTTAAAAATGTTCTTATAATGAAAAACTTTCATTTTCTCTTTTGAAATTTTTGCATTCTCATATATTTCCAAACGTAATTCATCTAACTCATTCAAATTTCAGTTTCCTAAATTCACCAGCTTGATCTAAATCAAAGTTGAGTGTTTTGATTGCCCAATAAGCTTTATGTTCAATTTCAACTAGGAAATAACAAGGTTTTCCAAATACAATTCTATAAGGAGACATTCCAAGAACAGTTTTAAAAGCAGTCCTATAGGCCCATAAAGCATCATCCAATTTTATAGCCCAATCTTTTCTATTTGGATTAACTGTTTTTGTCAAAATGTCTTTAATTTCCCGGTTGACTAGTTTAGTTTGACCATTAGTTTGAGGGTGATAGGGAGTGGAAATCTTATGCCTAATGCCATATTTCTTTAACAAAGTTTCAAAAGGTTTATTACAAAAATGTGTTCCTCCATCGCATAGCCTTAGGCATACCAAACCTAGAAAAAATATGTTCTTTCAAAAATTTGAGCACAACTTTATGGTCATTTGTCCTACATGCAATAACCTCTACCCATTTTGACACATAATCAACAGCTACCAATATATAAATATATCCAAAAGAAGGGGGGAAAAGGACCCATAAAATCTAATCCCCAACAATAAAAAATCTCAAGAACAAGGATTGGAGCTAATGGCATCATATTCCTATGGATGAGACTACCAAGTTTCTGACAAGATTCACAAGTTTTACAAAAGGTGTGTGAATCCTTAAATAAACTAGGCCAATAAAAACCACATTGAAGTACCTTAGCAGCTGTTTTCTGCTAAGAGAAATGGCCTCTGCAAGCATGAGAATGACAGAAGGTAAGAACTTGTTGTACCTCATCATCAGGAACAAATCTTCGGATAATTTGATCCGCACAATATTTGAAGTATGGATCATCATAGAAGAAGTTCCTTACAATAGCTTTTATCCTCATTTTGTCTTGGACACTCCAATTTGAGGGCATATGACCTGTAACCAGATAATTAACTAAGTCAACAAACCATGGAACAATATTCAAGCTAAATAACTGTTCATCGGGAAATGAATCATTTAAAAGGTGAGAAACTTTTGAATTTTCAGAATTTAATCTGGATAAATGATCAGCAACAACATTTTCCACCCCTTTTTTATCCTTAATTGTAATGTCAAATTCCTGCAATAACAAAATCCATCAAATGAGTCTAGGTTTAGCATCTTTCTTTGTGAACAAATATTTAAGAGCAGAATGATTAGTAAATCAGCAAAATAATTGTTCATCGGGAAATAAATCATTTAAAGGGTGAAAAACTTTTGAATTTTCAGAATTTAATCTGGATAAATGATCAGCAACAATATTTTCCACCCCTTTTCTATCCTTAATTGTAATGTCAAATTCCTGCAATAACAAAATCCATCGAATGAGTCTAGGTTTAGCATCCTTCTTTGTGAACAAATATTTAAGAGCAGAATGATCAGTAAAGATAGTAACAGGGGCCCCAATAAGATAAGTTCGAAATTTGTCCAATGCAAAAACTATAGATAGCAGCTCTTTTTCAGTAGTTGTGTAATTTAATTGAGCTTGATTCAAAGTTCTGCTAGCATAGTAGATTACATAAGGTTCCTTACCTTTCCCCTGGCCAAGCACCGCCCCTACAGCTATATCACTTGCATCACACATTAATTCAAAAGGTAGTGACCAATCAGGTGATCTAACTATGGGTGCAGTGGTGAGTGCCTTTTTTAAATGTTCAAAAGCTGCAGTGCATTCATTAGTCCAAACAAATTTTGTATCATGCATCAAAAGTGTAGTCAAAGGTTTTGCTATGACACTAAAATCTTTTATGAAGCTCCTATAAAAACCTGCATGGCCTAAAAACGATCGAACATCTTTTACAATTAAAGGAATAGACAACCTAGAAATTGAATCTACTTTTGCCTTATCTACTTCCATGACTTTAGCAGAAATTATATGACCTAAAACAATTCCTCTTGTAACCATGAAATGACATTTCTCCCAATTAAGGAGAAGTTGCTTATCTTCACACCTGCACAAAACAGCTTTCAAATTTGTTAGGCAATCATCAAATGAATCACCATACACAGAGAAATCATCCATAAATACTTCCAAAAAAATTTCTATCATGTCGCTGAATATGCTAAGGATGCATCTTTGAAAGGTTGCTGGGGCATTACAAAGACCAAAAGGCATTCTTTTAAAAGCAAACTTCCCAAAAGGGCAAGTAAAAGTAGTTTTTTCTTGGTCTTTTAATGATATTTCAATTTGATGATAGCCTGAAAAACCATCCAAGAAACAATAGAATGAATTTCCAGCAACTCTTTCTAGCACTTGATCTAAAAATGGTAAAGGAAAGTGGTCTTTTCTGGTCATGGAATTCAATTTCCTATAATCTATGCACATTCTCCAACTAGTGGGTACCCTTTTAGTTATCATTTCCCCCTGTTCATTTTCGACAATGGTAACCCCAGTTTTCTTAGGAACTACTTGAGTAGGACTTATCCACTTGCTGTCTGCAATAGGATAAATGATACTTGCATCAAGTAATTTTAAAACTTCATTTTTTACTACTTTCATATTAGGATTTAGCCTTCTTTGAGATTCCCTTGAGGGATTCGCATTCTCTTCTAGGAAAATTCTATGAGTGCACACTAAAGGACTAATTCCCTTAATATCTGCTATAGTCCGACCTATTGTAGATCTATGATCATTCAACACTTTCAACAACATATTTTCCTGATCACAAGTAAGAGTAGAAGAGATTACCACAGGGTATGATTCATTAGGTCCCAAGAATGCATACTTTAGTTCCGATGGAAGAGGTTTAAGCTCCAGAGTTGGCATCTTCTCTGCTGATGTTTGCATGGGTGTCTGGCTAACATTTAGAGGCTCAATGTTTGGCTGCCAAGCTCTTATAGCTGCTGTTGTTACACTTTTTGAAGAGTCTTGAATGCTATATAATTCGAGATTCTGCTCAAGATGCTCATCAGGATCTTCTAACTCAATTAGCAGCTCTTCCAGCATATTAACTTCCTGCACTTCATCAAAATCTTTTGGTTGCCTACAAACATTGAAAATGTTAAGTTCCAAAGACATATTGCCAAAAGTCAACTTTAAAATACCACTCCTACAATTTATTAAAGCATCTGAAGTTGCGAGAAATGATCTACCAAGAATAACAAGGATTTGAGGAGAAGTTTTAGGTGTACTTTGAACATCAATAACAACAAAATCAATTGGGTAATAGAATTTATCGACTTGAACCAAACATCCTTAATTATCCCTCTAGGCATCGTAACAGATTTACCTGCTAATTGTAAAATCATGGGGGTGGGCTTAAGTTCACCTGAACCAAGTTGTGTATATACACTAAAGAATAAAAGATTCACACTTGAACCTAAATCTAGCAAGGCATGACCAATACGAGTGGTTCCTATCATACAAGCAATGGTTGGAGAACCAGGATCTTTAAATTTTTGGGAAGTTTGGCATTGTATGATAGAACTCACTTGTTCAGTTAAAAAGGCTTTGTTCTTAACAGCTAGCTTCCTTTTCACTGTACACAAATCCTTAAGAAATTTAGCATAAGCAGGGACTTGTTGAATTGCATCTAACAGAGGAATATTTACCCTAACTTGCTTAAAAATCTCATGAATTTCTGTTTGATTTTTGGTCTTATTACCAGGTTGTAATCTTTGAGGAAAAGGGGCAGGGGTGCACTTACTATTGGCCTAGGTGGTTCCTGAACATCAGATAGAGATTTTAATACAGTATCATGAACAGGAGGTTCAGCTTGCTTACCCACCAAGTTCTCTTTAGGTTCAGGAGCTTGGATTTGCTTACCACTTCTCAAGGTAGTTACTGCTTTTACATGTCTTAGATTGGACTCATCGACCCCATTGTATTGAGTTTGAGGTTTTGGAATTGGTTGAGCTGGAAACTTACATTTTTCTAGTGCACTTGCCTAAGTAGTCAGCTTTGTAAGCTGAGATCGGATGTCATTAATGGCCTGAGAATTTTGATTATTTATAGCAGCTTGGCTTTGAATGAATTGTTGGATTTGGTCTTCCAGACTTCTCTTTTGTGGTGGCATATAAGTGTTGGTTGTGAAGGTCCAGCATTGTTTCCAACATTATTGCTTCCTCCTTGATCATTCCTCCAACTGAAATTTGGATGATTTCTCCAACCTGGATTAAAAGTACTCGAATATGGGTTAGAATAAGGTTTGGAAATCATATTAACAACAACAAATTGATCAAAATACATCTCTTTTAGTTGGGGAAGTGCAGGACAATCAGAGGTTAAATGTTGTACATCTTCACAAATCGAACATTTTTCTAAAATAGTGGAAGAGGAATTGACTTCATTCACTTTTTGAGTTTTCAAATTTTCAAGTTTTCTAGTGATGACAGTCAATCGGGCATTTATGTCATCATCTGTTCTAAGTGAATGAATTCCATTTCCAGATGCAATCTTTGGAAATTTAGTTTTTATTGGAACACCCCTATCAAACTCATCAATGTTATCCCAAGATTGGGCATTTTCAGCTAAATCATCAAAAAATGTAAAAACTTCATTTGGGTCTTTTGCAAAGAAATCACCATTACTCATGGTTTGCACAAATTGTCTCATTTCTGTTCTGAGTCCTTCATAAAAAAAATTAGTTAACATCCATTGCTCATAACCATGATGGGGACAAGATAACAACAAATCTTTGAATCTTTCCCAACTAGTGTAAAAATTTTCATTATTCTTTTGGGAAATATTCATGATTTGCCTTTGAATAGCAGTGGTTCTTTGTGGTGGAAAAAACTTTTTAATGAACTCCTTCCGCATATTTGCCCAATTTGTAATTGAACCAGGCCTTAAAGAGTTAAGCCATGACTTAGCTTTATCCTTTAGTGAAAAAGGGAAAAGTTTGAGTTGAATGACTTCCTCAGTGCAATTTCTTTCAAGAAAAGTAAAACAAACCCCTTCAAATTCCTGGATGTGGTGATATGGACTCTCTGATGGCATCCCATGGAAACGTGGTAGATGATCAATCATTCCCAGTTTAAAGTTGAAGACCGTTGCATTTGCAGAAATTATTATGCATGACGGAGTGCTTGCCATCGTTGGAAAAATGTAATCTCTAAGACTTCAAACGACTGGCGCCTCATTTGGATCTGCATTATTTGCCATTACTACCTGCTGATTTTCAAGAATTAAAAATTGGTTAGTGGGTTCCGATCTTACTAATCGCTTAGAATTATCTCGAAACCAAACGAACATAAACAAAGAACAATATCCAAAAATTAGTAGTAGAGAAAAATAATAATAAAATAAAAAGAATTCAGCAAAAATCAATTAACACCAAAATAATCCCCGGTAACGGCGCCAAAAACTTGACTCGATGTTAAATCTACCCTCCAAGTATAAAGGGGTCAAGTTATAGCCTAGCAATAATCCAGGGTCATTCTTCCTAGGAATTTTATTGGTATCGTAATATTTGCTAAATTTGAAACTTAAACTATGATTTCAATTGTGTTTAAATGAATAAAAAGAGGATATAATTAAATTGCAATGAAAGAGAAATTTGAGTGGAGTTATTCTTTCGCTATCAATTGGGCTTGCAACTAAGATTAATATGAATTTTTTGAGATCGATAAGATGTAAAAAAAATTAGTGAGAAAATTAATCAATCTATTTTACAGCGTTTTGTCGAGCATGTTGTGTGAATATTCAATACATAACACATCAGCGACATTAATCCAAGTAAAATAATTTGAAAATTTAAAAACACTCGTTAATTATTATCAATCACAAGAATTCATCTATAACTAATTAAAACATACCCATTAAAACTAAGAATAACTCCCCTCAAATATAACTTAGTTGAACATAATTAAATTAAACGAAATAAAATTCAAACAAACAATAACCATTACTAAAGAGTGAAATTCACGTTTTGAATTGAAAGTTCAATATCCAAAATATATATCTCAAACTCAACTATCAAAAATTAATCTAAATTCATTAAAACTAGTAATCGAAACAATTAAAAGTCTAAGCAAAATAAGATTGTAAACTAGAACAAATCACCCGAAACAACCAATCGCAGGCTCTATTTTCGAACCAAAAGACTATGCTTCGTTTCTCCTCCTTTGACTGCTGCGTTGAAGACTGCTGGAGGTGTAGGATGCTGCTGCTGTGTGGCTTGAATGAAGAGAAGAGTGGCGCTGCTGTGAAAGTTGAGAGAAGATAGACAGAATGCGTGAGAGGTTGCTGTTGGTGAAAAACGAGAGAGATGGAGATGCTGTTAAAGGTGAGTTGCGGCTAGAGTGCTGAGAGAAGACAGACCCAGAGAATGAAAAAAGGTGGGCGGCTGTTGTGTAGAGGCTGAGAAGAAAAGAGTGAATGAAGATGAGGTGCAGCTTGTCAGCCAGAAGGAAAAACCAGAGTTGTGGCTAGAGTGCTGTGTGTAACTGCTGCCTTCGGCTTTTGAAGGTTAGGGATGGGAAGTGGCTGCGTTCCAGTTGGAGGTGAGGACAGAGAAGGAGTTTGTGGTTGGTGAAAAGTGCGGCTGAGGGAGAAGGCTGGTTTGCTGTTGGGATAGAGATAGAGACAGACCATGAAAAAGTGGGCGCTGTAGGTTATTTTTTTTGGAGAGGACGGGAGTTGAAGTAGAAGATGGCTCTATTATGGGCTTTTCGGTCCATTAAATTAGGGATTTTTTGGGTGAAATTGTCCAAAATATACCTGTAATCAAACAAATGAAATTTTTAGCAATTAAAGTTAATTTAGAGTTAAACAAATAAAATTGAATCTTTAATAAATTTTACTCTAAATGACAAAATTTATATCCCAAAGTTGTATTTTTTTTCATTTATTTACTTCTTTAAAATAAGTAAAATTGGACAATAATCACACACCACTCTTCAGTAGTTTTCTTTGAATCTGAAAAAATTCCTTCTCTAAGTGATTAAATCCTCCTCCCGGAGTATTGAAGTCACAACACGAATGAAGCTTTAATTATTTGCATCACACAAAAAATATAGCTTCAAGACTTCTTTAAAGTGGACGTGTATTTTTGTAAGCACCACACGAAAATTGGATTCTACACGTCTTAATAAAACATCCCGTTTTCTCTTCTCTTTATAGTGCAATTACGTTTTCTTGATTCCCAAGTTTTCCTTATTGCATAAGATCTCTACTATCTGCAAAACATGGTAGAGATAATTAGTAAAAGGTAAGATAGTTATCCTTAAATAAATCTTACCATGAATAATGATAATGATAAATCATAGAAGATCTTACCAAATAATCAAGTGATAAACCTTGATATTTATCACCATATTTTCGGCCCCTATGAATATTCTTCACAATCAAGATTTTCGACCTTATAAACTTACCATATGCAAAGATAAGATTAAAAATATTTTTGACCATATCAAGAAGATACTTACCATATCTTGAATAAGCTTGAGTATCAAGAATAATCACAAAATATATCATCACGAAATTTACCAAAATCACAAGATAACAATATCAATATTTCGAGATTATGATCCTAATATACTCGGCCAATCAGAATATTTTAACAAGACTTAAAATCAAATGAAAATGATTATAAGTGATAAAGATATAATTTCAAGCCAAGTAACCATTATCACAATTCTTATCACAAAAGATAAGTGATAGACTTCTACCATTATCACAATACTTATCATATCAGATAAGCAACCAACATTATCTCCAAAATATTATCACAATATTTCTTGTCATTATCATAGAAGATAAGCAACAAATATTATCACAATATATAGAAGATAAAGATAATATTACGTCCAAGAAATGTTTAAGTAATTTAATTAAACTTAATAAATTACTAAATAAAAATATTTAGTAATAAACTAAATTTATCAAATTACAAACATATAGGAAAATAGAAAATGTCAATAAATATAACTTAAAATAAGTTAACAATCTCCCCCTTTGGCTTTTTCTATTTTTCCAAAACCTAATCATCTTTTCACAAATATAGAAAGAAGTAACATGCAATTATTAAGCTCCCCCTATCAAAATTCTCCCCCTCAAGTCATGCATCATAATAAGCTCACTTCAACAAATTCATGCATGTAACGAGAGAAAAATAATAAGCACATAAAGAAGAATCAAAATAAACCAAAAGTTACTTCAACATTCAATCAATCAGAAAAGATGAGAAAAAATACTACTCCCCCTTTTTGGAAGAAATAGGGGAAGCAATCCACGTCTTGTAACCTGCCAATGTAAGCACGAGTAGACAAAAATTAGGCAAAATTCAGTTACAGACAATAAAACCTGCAAATAAAGGTTGAGTTTTAGAAAACTCTGAAAACACAAATGCTCCCCCTTACTGCAATGCATAGAAATTTAATGCAGTAGGATATCTATGTCTCTCCCCAACGACCCCTCAAACATAGAATTCATGCAAACATGCAAATAGATTCTAGTTGCCCCATTATGCCATCCTGACCAGTCAATTCAGGTTTCCTAGATCCATCTATAGGTCTCTAGACACCCAGATATATGGTTTTTGATAATCAGCATGAACACCAGTCGACCAAAACTTAAAACTGAAAGGTGTAAGCGTACCTTTGGTAGTCTGCATAAGGCTGCTAATAAATGAAGAATGATCATACCTGGATCCACCTGGTGTACTGTATTCATCTGCCCTTGTACTTAGTTTATTTTTCTTTGTGGTCACCGTGTTATTCACCTTTTTTTTGTTTGTTCTTTCTGTCTGGCCTAACAGTCTCTTCTTCTTCAGATTCTACAGCATCATCCTTGTTTTCAGGCCTTTCTCTCTTATCAGATTCATTCCGCTCCTCTAATTTTTCATTTTCAACTCCAGACTCAGATTCCTCTGTTTTATCCGATTTTTCTTTCGAAGAACCTCCAAGCAACTGATCCAGCGTGTTTTTAAGTCTTTTGACAAGAACTCTGAGATCAGATACCTCTGATTTTAACCCAATAATCTCTGCTTCTAGCTGGCCAATTCTGGTATCCTGGCCAGACGAATCCTATTTACCAGGAGTGTCACCCAAAACCTGTTTCCTGTGAGAGGTCTACACCTCCAGTGTTTTCCTGCATCTGACCCTGTTTAACACCTTGGGATTGATCACCAGATTATCCTCTAGCATCTGAATACCCTGATCACGAAGCAATTGTGAAATAATCCAAGGATAAACCAACAATTGATTCCTCTGCTTTCTCTTCTTCAGCCTCTGACTCTGAATCACCAGATTCATCTGATGTACCTGAGTCCGGGTCAGATCCATCTATGTCTTCTAACAATTCATTTTTCAGATTTACCTTTCACATCTTTATCATCTTTTGGCATCTCCCCCTTTGTTTCAAACTGTTTGCTCGAAATTTCTCTAGCAACAATCAATTCACTTTGAATATCTAAGGGAGAAAGGTGACTGATAGGAAGATTATCAAACATAGGTGTCGAATTTGTACCCATAACTTGTGGCTTGGTGGTAGAACCTCCTTGGCTTGGTTCGGCTATAGGCTGAGTTGGAATTTGAACTCGTTCTGGAATGAGTAAGAACAGCTGGTGTGGAGGCAGTGAAGGAGATTTGAAAAGAAATTTTTGAGGAATTTGAGTACAAGTAGAATTCAAGAGATTTTTAATTCCATTCCTTGCAGAGAAAGATATCTCTTGAGAATCCTAGTACATGCCAATTTCCTTTCCTTAAAAAATGGGATAAATATAGGAACAGAATATGTTAAGAATTAGGAAACAAATAAATTACCAAATTGTGCTCCACAATCAACTGACTTGTTCTGCAAGATTTGCACATATTAGCCCACGATATACTGCCTTAAAAAAATATATTTTTAGAATAAAATCTAAAAATCGTGAATAAGAAAAATCTAAATGCATATGTATACCTGAAACAGGTCTGAGCACTTGTTGGCATCTATTGAGTTAGATATATCTGGCAGTAGACAGTCCACCACGAGCATGATTATGTTGATTAATGTGCGTGTGTGATCCGAGCAATCCTTAGTCATCCACATACTGCCACAAATCATATGATTGCCCTGACTTATCGATTTGTCACCGTAATGCACAATAAGACCGATCAAAATCTATAGAAAGTGCATTTTCTCAGATTCGGCTTGCCGACTTTTTCTATATAATGGCCATGTCTTTTGGAGGTGGAAACAGCTTCACACAATCCCCAGAAGTTATCTTACAGTATGTTCCCCTTTAGGTTAGAAGAAGGGTATGAACTTGGCTTGGATTGGTAGATTCACACAATCCCCAGAAGTTATCTTACTAGGTTTTCCCCTTACTTCTACATACCACATTTATATCAATTCATCGTATTTTGAGGCTAAAGGGTATGAACTTGCCTTGGATAGGCAGCCTTCTTTTCCATTAGCCCTGACCTGGGATAACAAGAAAAATGCGTGCAATGCAATAAGTAAGATTTAGATCATAAGTCTACACATAGAATATAGAATCTCATCCAGTAACAACCATATGACATAGACAGCAGTGACTTATCCTTAGGATTGTCCAGATGTGAGTGCTAGTTAGATTCATCCGGAGACATGTTAACTGCTATCAGCCAGACGTATCTATCTCATTATCAGCCACAAGCACTCAGATATATCTGCAAGCAAAAACATGATCTACTTAATATAAGAATAGGATAAGTTAACCAAAATGCAAAAAAGAAAAACAATGCGAGTTTTTTTTATTATTATGAAATATGCATGTTCCTATTCAGAAGGAGGTGATACTCCAATTTGTTTCCTAAAGCTTTCAAATTTGACAGTATCGAGAGCCTTAGTAAACAAATCTGTCAACTGTAGATCAGTTTGTATGTGCTCCAGATTGATAATCTTTTGTTCCACCAATTCTCTGATGAAGTGGTGTCTGATGTCAATATGTTTTGTTCTGGAGTGCTGGACTGGATTCTTTGAGATATTGATGGCACTGGTGTTGTCACAATACATAGTGGCTTGTTCTGTAGAGATTCCATAGTCCTCCAACATTTGTTTCATCCACAGGAGTTGTGTACAGCAACTCCCAGCTGCTATATATTCAGCTTCGGCTGTAGATAGTGACACTGAATTTTGCTTTCTACTTAGCCATGCCACCAAATTGTTCCCAATGTAGAAACATCCTCCAGATGTACTCTTTCGATCATCCACATTCCCAGCCCAGTCTGCGTCTGAAAACCCTGCAAGATTGGAAGTGGTATCTCTTGTAAACCAAATTCCTTAATTCAACGTACTACTTACATATCTGATGATTATTTTCACAGCAGCAACATGAGATTCCTTATGTTTGACTTGATATCTTGCACAAACTCCAACACTGAAGGATATATCACTGTCATCCTTTGAAATTTTTAGAGTAGTCCCCATGGGAGTTCTCATTGCCTTTACATCTTCAAGTCCAAATTTCTTCACCAGATTTTTAGCGTACTTTGCTTGAGATATGAATATGCCAGATTCATCCTGCTGTACCTGCAAATCAAGGAAAAAGGTTAGCTCACCAACCATACTCATTTCAAATTCTCTTTTCATTGTATTTATAAATTCATTAATTTTGGACTTAGATGTAGACCAAAATACTATGTCATCAACATATATTTGAGCTACAGTTAGTCCAAGATTTAGATGCTTAATGAAAAGAGTTTTATCAGTTCCTCCCCTTTTGTATCCGTTGCTTAGCAAGAATGATGTGAGCCTTTCATACCAAGCTCTGGGGGCTTGTTTCAACCCATATAATGATTTTTTGAGTCTAAAGACATAATCCGAGTGAGATGGATCTGTGAAGCCTTCAGGATGCTCCACATAGGCTTCCTCATTAAGCACACCATTCAGAAAGGCACTTTTGACATCCATCTGAAATAGTCTGAAGTTGATGTAGCAGGACACAGCTAGCAACAGCCTGATGGGTTCCAGTCTGGCTACTAAAGCAAATGTCTAGTCAAAGTCTATCCATTCAATCTGGGTATAGCCTTGAGCAACAAGTCTGGCTTTATTTCTTACCACATTTCCTTGTTCATTTGAATTATTCTTGAAGATTCATTTGGTTCCAATTACATTACCTTCTTTAGGACGTGGAACCAACTCCCAGACATTGTTTCTTTCAAATTGGTTAAGTTCCTCCTGCATAGCTTGTACCCAGTGTTCATCTGTCAAAGCTTCCTTGACATTTTTTTGGCTCAATTTGAGACATATGACAGATGTTACTCATCTCAGCAAATTTTCTTCTGGTCACATTTTTCTTAGACATATCAGTGAGAATGTTGTCAAGTGGATGTACCTTTTGGATCCTAGTAGGTGGTAGTCTCGATGCTTCTGATTCAGCAATATCAGGTGTATCTGGGTCATCAGATTCATCTCGATCTACAGATATTACTGGGTGCCCAAACTCATCCTGATCGGATTCTTTAGTATTATTGAGACTTTCAGATTGGTGCTGTTCTTCTTCTGATTTTTCGCTTCCAGCTTCTTCTTTTGGTGGAATTTCCAGTTGATCACCATCTGCTACCTGCAAATCCGAATTTACACAATTAGTATCAACCACTTTCACATTAATTGACTCAAGAACAGTTTGGGTTCTTAGATTGTAAACTCTATAGGCCCTACTATTTTCAGCATAACCCAAAAATATTCCATCATCAGATTTTGAGTCAGATTTTCCTAGGTGTTCTCTATCTTTCAAAATGTAGCATTTACTTCCAAAGGCATGAAAGTAATCAACCCTAGGTTTTCTACCCTTCCAAATTTCATATGCAGTTTGGTTTGTTCCAGATCTAAGCATGACTCTATTGATAATATAACAAGCAGTGTTTATGGCTTCTGCCCAAAATTTCATAGGCAATTTGTTGCTATTTAGCATGACACGATCCATCTCTTGTAGAGTTCTATATTTCCTTTCCACCACTCCATTCTGTTGAGGAGTCTTTGGGGATGAGTACTCATGCTTGATCCCATATTGGATACAAAAATCAGCAAACTCGGAGTTTTCAAACTCTCTTCCATGATCACTTCTGATCCTTTTGACTCTTACCTGTTCGTCGGCCTTTTCATTGCTCAATTTTTGAAAAAGATTAACAAAATTGTCAAAGGTATTAGATTTATCCCGAATAAACATGACCCAGGTGTATCTGGAGAAATCATCAACACACACATAAATATACCTCTTGCCACCAATACTTTCCTTTTGGATAGGACCCATCAAATTCATGTGAATTAGTTCAAGTATATGAGAGGTATTAACAGATGTACCTGATTTGTGTTGACTTTTGATTTGCTTACCCTTTTGACAATCACCACAGATTTCATCTGGAATATTGTTTATGCTGGGTAAGCCTCTCACAGCTTGTAGTCTGGTTAGCTTTATGAGATCATGGTAGTTTAGATGCCCTAATCTGTTATGCCACAGTTTCTCATTTTTGGTCTTAACAGAATTGCAGGTTTCGAGACCCTCAAGTGTATAGCATTTGTCTCTAGATCTAATTCCCTTAAACAGCACACTTTTTAACGTGTTGGCATTATTCTTTGGATAGAAATTATTTTTCTTCCATTGTTTTTGATTCTGGCCTTGAAGATTTATGGATCATTCTTTTTCTTTGCCCTTGAGGAACCTTTTAAATTGTCTAGTGAGAAGTGCTTCGCCAGAGTCGTCTGGATTCGCACAGTTTGTCTTGAAGGCAATCCCTGGTGATTTTTCCTACTTTCTTCGGGCCAGATTTAACTCATAGGTCATCAATGACCCTACAAGTTCCTCAACGCGCATGGTTGAAAGATCCTTGCTTTCTTCAATTGCTGTCACATTTGCATGGAACCTGTCTGGTAAAGATCTAAGGATTTTTTGTACAATCTGCTCATTTGAGTAGGTTTTCCCAAGTGCTTCAACTGAGTTGGTGAGATCACTTAATCTGGCATAGAAGCTTTTGAAGTCTTCTTCCTCATCCATAGACAGCTGTTCAAATTCCAAAGTGATCATCTGCAACTTGGAGGTTTTGACAGCATTGGTTCCTTCGTTTGCAATTCTCAAAGCATCCCATGCTTCCTTGGTGGTCCTTAAAGAGGAGATGAGTCTGAATTGATCTGGATCAACCAAAGAAACAATAGCTTTAAGTGCCTTAGAATTCCAATTTGCATTAGCTAATTTATCTGCAGTATAAGCACTTCTAGCTATAGTTGTAACAACACCTCCAGCAGTGACAGTGGGTGCTGTGTAACCTTCAAGAACAAAAGTCCAACAACGTTCATCAATAGATTGAATAAAATTTCCATACAGATTTTCCAATATGCATAGTTACAACCAGTTAACAGAAGTGCCCTAAGAGATGCAGAATTTTCCATTTAGACAACTCTCACTTTCTAGAAGTGAACCCGCTCTGATACCAATTGAAAATTTGAGGTTGTCTAAATTTTATAAACAGACTGTCACAGACAAGTCTGGACAGTAATCAGTTAACAGTAAATCGTTAAGTTTTGTTTAGCGCAGTACCAGATAAATCTTGCTAAGGCAGATTCGTCTGGATAGTAAAACGTAAACAATCAGAATAAATTGTGCGGAATTGTAAATAGAAAAGAACACAATAATTTGAGTTTAATGTAGGAAAAACCATAACAGGGAAAACCCACGGTTCGCATCCTGCGAACAAAAACCAATCACTATATAAGGAAAGAGTTTATACAGATCAATCTAAACTACAGGATAAATCTACGCATAGACTTTATCAAACATCCAAGAAATAGATCACTCCCTGATCCTTCTGTGGCATGTAATGTGAGTTAGCATCCCACCACTCTTCAGTAGTTTTCTTTGAATCTGCAACACTTTTCAGCAACACGAACTCCCGTTCGATCTTCATCTAAACCTCCCGTTTGATCTTCACGCTGAAAATCTTTCCTTCTCTAAGTGATTAAATCCTCCTCCCGGAGTATTGAAGTCACAACACAAATGAAGCTTTAATTATTTGCATCACACGAAAAATATAGCTTCAAGACTTCTTTAAAGTGGACGTGTATTTTTGTAAGCACCACACGAAAATTGGATTCTACACGTCTTAAGAAAACATCCCGTTTTCTCTTCTCTTTATAGTGCAATTAGGTTTTCTTGATTATTTAAAAAGCTCACCACCACTCGAGCATCATTGGTGGGGAGTGCTACTGCTTCTACCGATTTTGTAACATAGTCCACCACAACCAACATATATTGATTTGAAAAAGAAGATGGGAAAGGTCCCAGGAAATCAATACCCCAAACATTGAATATTTCCAATTCTAAAATAGAATTCAAAGACATTTCATTTCGGTTAGAAATATTACCTAGGCGTTGGCATCGATCACATTTGGACGCAAGTGTGTGAGCATCATTGAACAAGGTGAGCCAATAAAATCCCAACTGAAGAACATTTGATGCGGTTTTTACTGCACCAAAATTACCTCCATATGGTGAAGAGGGATATTGCTCAAGAATATTCTCCATCTCCTCCTCGGGCACACATCTTCGCATGATTTGATCCGGACCCCTTTTGAACAAAAATGGGTCATCCCAAAAATAGTGCTTGATATCCGCAAAGAAATTTTTCCTTTGTTGGTAAGAGCGGTCCGGGGAGTGATGCCACTTGCAAGAAAATTAACATGGTCTGTATACCATGGCACATTAGAAGCTTGTAGAAGATCCATGATTTGGAAAAGTTGCTCATCCGAGAATATCTCACTTATCTCTTCATCAATAACTTCCTTGTTTTGCTAAAGTCTAGATAAGTGATCGGGTACAAGGTTCTCGGTCCCCTTCTTGTCACGAATCTCCAAATCAAACTCTTGGAGAAGAAGTACCCATCTAATCAACCGTGGCTTGGCATCTTTTTTTGCCAACAAATTCTTGAGGGCCGAGTGGTCGGTATACACAATCACCTTAGAGCCAATAAGATATGACCGAAACTTATCAAAGGCAAATACCACCGCTAGCATTTCCTTCTCGGTAGTAGCATAATTCAATCGGGCATCAAGCATCGGTCAATGTTCTACTAGCATAATAGATGACATGCAAGATTTTGTCCTTCCTTTGCCCCAAAACCGCCCCTACTGCATAGTCACTTGCATCACACATAAGCTCAAAGGGCAAACTCCAATCCAGAGCGACAATAATAGGTGTCGTGATGAGTTTCTCTTTAAGAGTGTTAAAAGCTTGGAGACACTCTTTAGAGAAATCAAATGTGGCACTCTTCTCAAGCAAAGAACAAGGTGGCTTTAAGATTTTTGAGAAGTCCTTGATGAACCTCCTATAAAATCCCACAAGCCCCAAAAAACTTTTTATGCCCTTCACCGAGGTTGGGGGAGGTAATTTTTCGATAACTTGAATTTTTGACTTATCAACCTCAACCCCTTACTTGAAATCCGGTGTCCAAGAACTATCCCCTCTCGAACCATGAAATGGCATTTTTCCCAATTCAAAACCAAGTCGGTATCCTCACATCTTTTAAGCACCATATTCAAATTATTTAAACAATCATCAAATGAAATGCCAAAAATCGAGAAATCATCCATAAATACCTCGATAAATTTCTCCACCATGTCAGAGAAGATAGCCATCATGCACGATTGGAAAGTGGAAGGAGCATTACAAAGACCGAAGAGCATCCTCTTATATGCAAAAGTTCCATATGGGCATGTAAATGTTGTCTTTTCTTGATCCTCCGGGACTATAGGAATTTGATTATAGCCCGAATACCAATCTAAGAAGCAATAGTGAGAGTGACCCGCCAATCGCTCAAGCATTTGATCGATGAATGGAAGGGGAAAATGATCCTTCCTCGTAGCATTATTGAGCTTCCGATAGTCAATGCAAACTCTCCACTCCGTCACTGGTCTTGTTGAAATAAGCTCATTATTTTCATTCTCTACCACGATGACACCTCCTTTCTTTGGAACTACTTGCACCGGGCATACCCATGCACTATCCGAGATTGGATAGATAATACCCACATCAAGCCACTTCACCGCTTCGGCTCTCACTACTTCTTTCATGTTAGGATTCAACCGACGTTGATGCTCCACTGAAGGTTTAAAATCATCTTCAATAAGAATCTTATGCAAGCATAATGAAGGGCAAATACCTCAAATATCCGAGATGGTCCATCCAATAGCCTCTTTGTGCTCCCTCAATACCTGAAGCAATTTATCTTCCTCCACTTCATTCAATAAGTTGGAAATAATGACCAGAAGTGTAGAAGATTCTCCAAAGTAAGCATACCTCAAATGAGAAGGAAGAGACTTTTGTTCGAGAGTACGCGCTTTCTCGAGAGATGGTGGTGACAATGAAGAACTCTTTTTTAACTCCTCAAAGTAGGGAGTCCTCTCGTGTTGATATTGTGGTGATGCCTCCAAGTAGTGAGCCATTTGTTCAACTTCATGATGATCATCGTCAATAGTCAAAGAATGGGAAATGCAAGATTCCAATGGATCCTTAGAAATCCCATGGTTGAACGAGTTGACCACTAGCTGATCAATTATATCCACCCGAAAACATGAATTGGACTCCGAGGGATTTTAACGGCCTTCAACACATTGAAGGTAACTTGTTCATCTTGCACCCTCAAAATCAATTGGCCGCCTTGCACATCAACAAGAGCCCTCCCGGTTGCTAGAAACGGGATTCCCAAAATGATTGGAATATCATGATCTTCCTCCATGTCAAGAATAATAAAATTCGCCGGGAAGATGAATTTATCCACATTCACAAGAACATCATTAATGATACCCTGAGGATATTTGATGGATCTATCCACCAATTGTAGAGACACGGTGGTTGGTTTAGCTTCTCCCAATTCCAATTTCCTGGAAATGGACAAATGCATCAAATTAATGCTAGCACCAAGATCACATAAAGCTTTACTAAAATTAACATCACCAATAGTACATGAAATAGTAAAACTCCCTCGATCTTTAATTTTTGGAGAAGCTTGTTTTGAATGATTGCACTACATTCCTCAGTTAGCATCACCGTCTCATACTCTTCAAGTGTCCTTTTGTTGGATAGAATGTCCTTCATGAACTTGGCATAGCTTGGCATTTGAGCCAAGGCATCGGAAAAAGGAATGTTGATGTACAGCTTCTTGAACACTTCCAAAAACTTGCCAAATTGACTATCAAGCTTTTGCTTTTGCAATCTTTGAGGAAAGCGGAAAGGAGGTACATAAGCTTTGATCGGTGTTGGAGCCTTTGATGTGTATGCTTCCGGCTCAGTCTCTTTGGGAATTTCAACAACCTTTTCGAGTGTTTGAATAGGTTCATTCTCTTCAATGGGAGCCTTGTTTGATTGAGTTGTTGGTTTTGAGGTCGTGATATCGGGCAATTGTACCCCCACTCCTTGTTGTAATAGCTTGAACATTCTCCCTAGGATTTGTCTCAGTATTGCTAGGCAAAGCTCATCGTTGCCTTTCTGAGAGAAGTTTAGCTATTTGTTCCACTTGCTCCTCCAAATTTTCCAAAGAGGCATCATTGCGTTCTTGATATTGCAATTGATAATTTGCTAGATTGGTGATAGCCTCTTCCCATCCCTCTTTCTTTTCTTGTGGCTTTGGATTAGAGGTGTCAAGATGGATAGGTCGATCAGACCCGTGAAAATCGACTCGGGACCGCGGTCCGACCCGTGACCCGTGCAGGCGGTTCACGGGTCAAGAAGTTGTGAACCGCGGGTTTTGTGGGCCGCGGTTAACCCGTCGGCCCGTAAAAAAAAAAACTGTTTTTATTAATTATGGTAACATTGAAAATATCTCTTCTTCTACAAACTCTAATACAACTTTTAAAGCAAAATCTTATTTTTTTTTCCTCCCTAATAGCTAAAAAACATAATGTTCTTTGATAATAGTAATTAAAAATACATTTAGCATTTAATTGTTATTTGTTTATATTTTATTTAAATTTACAAATTTAGAAGTAATTCATATAACATAAAATATAATTTAATTCTATGTAAATATTTTATGGTATAAATATGAATATATCATTTTAATTATTTTGTACTTAGAAACTTGACAAAAAAAAATTGCTATAAATATAAAAAAATCTATGTTTTTATTCATACGGGCCAAATCAGAACGAACTGTGACCCGCATGGGCCAGCAGGTGGGCCTGGGTTGTAGTTCGAGATTTGTGGGCTGACCCGGAACTAACCCGTAATCCGCAGCGGGCAGGCTTTTTTCAAGCGGGCCGTTACCGGGCTTTTAAGTTGGCGGGCCGACCCGGCCCGGACCACCCGTATTGACACATCTACTTTGGATTCAACACATTGTGATTGTTGCCATAAGATAGATTTGGATGACTCCTCCAACCAGGATTGTAAGTAGGAGCATATGGATTGAACCCTTAGCGTTGGAAATTTTGAGCATAAGCAACTTGCTCGGTAGATGAATAACCACTTGTCACCAATGGATACATAGAGCTTTGATGATTAGCCCTACATATCTCACATACCGGAGGGACTTAAACCATGTTGACAGGACGAGAGGTTGAAGTAGATAACCCTTCCACTTTCTTAGCTAAGGAGTCAATCTTTGACAAGACAAGTGCATAATCATCACCGCCACATGCACCACTAGAACTGCTTGGTGCACTTCTATCTAGCCACATTGCACTTTGTTCACTCATGATCTCAAACAAGTCATAAGCCTCTCGAATGCTCTTTATTTTGATAGACCCATTAGAAGATGAATCCACATTTGAACGACAAGGAGGAGTTAAACCGGCATAGAAGTGGTTGACTTGTTGCCCTAATATGATCCCATGATTTGGGCACTTCCTAAGCATATCTTTGAACCTCTCCCAAGCTTCATGAAAGCTCTCCATCTCGAATTGTTGAAATGTAGTGATATCATGCTTGATTTTAGCAACTCTAGAGGGTGGGAAGAATTTTGTAGTAAATCTTTGGACAAACTCCACCCAAGTAATGATGCTCCCCGGAGGAAAAGTATCAAGCCATTCTCTTGCCTTGTCTTTCAAGGTGTGCACAAATAATCTCATCCGGATTGCTTCCACATTCACACCCTCATAATTGAAGTTGCTACAAATCTCAAGGAAGCGTGCCACATGAGCATGTGGATTCTCATCGGTCCTCCCATAGAATGATATAGTGTTGGAGAACAAATTGATGACATCCGGCCGAAGTTGAAAATTTGGATGATTGTAGGAGGGATAGACAATGCTTGATTGATTCTCGACAATAGGAGGATTCATGAAATCTCCAAAAAGCATGTCTTCTTCATTAACCACGGGCTCTTGAGCTCTAGCCGTTCTAGGATCAAAATTGGGTGGGACTCCATCCCTTGGAGGAATTGCAGCTGGAGCATTAAGCTTGATGTTAACTCTTTCTCCTTCCATCCCAGCAAGAAGTTGTCTCCTAGCTTCCCATTGCTCCATTAATATTCGTCGAAAAGTTCCCTCGATATCCGGATCTATTTCAACTAGATTAAGACTTCTACTTCGACGCATGCACAATTGACAACCTAGAACAACAAAAGAAATTAGAAGGCTTCCTACATAAAACAAAAGAAAATCTGTACAAGAAATAAAAGTAACTAATTGTCAAAACTAATATCAACTAAAACGTAATTCAAATAAAAAAAATCCCTGGCATCGGTGCCAAAAACTTGTTCGCTTACACACCGCAAGTGCACTTATCGCATACAAGTGATAGTGGACTAAATGAGTTCGGTTTATTGATCCCACAAGGATTGTCTACTTTGATTACACTCTAGTTTAATCAATTTAAACAAGAAACACACACAATAAAGTTTTGGTTTTGGAAATGTTTAGTACTAGAATTAAAATCACAATTGTAAATAACTAAGTAGAAAATGGTGATAACTTGATGATAAAGGAGTGTTGGGATTTTTTATTCCACTTGACCATTACCTAATTGAATTCTCAACAAGCAAATAGAAATGCAATTTATTAATCATGTTAGATCCGATAGATCCGATTTTCCAAGCTTAGTCAATTACCTCTCTCGAGTGAAATCAACCCTAATTAGTGGAATTAACCTACTATATCTCTATGTCGACTAAAAACACGCCAATTGCATTAAACCTGTGTGAAAATAACTCAATGGATCATCTAGGGTTTTAGGTATATCTCTATCCTAAACAAGAATCTGGAGCAAATATTGTATTGACCTAGAATACACAATAATTTCTCAATAATTGCACATCCCATGAAATTCAAGCATAAATGTGGCCACAATTAATGCAAGTCAATAAATACAACAATAAATGCACGAGATAATAAATAGCTTAAATTCTTAATACAAGCATTAAAATCAACTAAGCTAAGTCAAGCTTCATCAATCATCCCAAGACTAAATAACTTAGCCCAGAGTGAAATAACAATAAAATTCAAGAATTAAATGCATCATTTCAACTATAAAGTAAAGTAAATAGAGAAATATGAAGATTAAGAAATAATACTTCCCTTCACAAATGATTCTTGTTTCAAAATATCACTATTTTTCCACAATAATGTTGGTATTTCTCCCCAAATCAACATTCATCAACAAAACTATACAAATACAAGAGAAATCACAAGAGAAAAATGAGAGAAAACTTGTTTGGAACTTTAAAAAATGGTAAGAATGCTCAAAACCCTAGCCAAAATCACTCAAAAACCTCCAAAATTGCTTAGATCCACGAACAACAGCGTTTGGGCCAAACCGGGTCGCACCCGGTTGGCCCAAGATATTTTTCAAAATCATGACCGTGCTATCGCGTACCTTAAGGTCTCGTGATCCCGTGGTTGACATAAGAATTCTCGAGTTGGATTTTTGGCATGAGTCACGAGCGTGGCCTATTCGAGCCACGTGTGGTTCACCTGGGCATGGTTTTGTAGCTAAGTCCTTCAATAATTTGCAATTGGGGTCCTCTAATTTTCAATATAGATCAACTTGGTCCTCAAATATTCTGATTTCTTTCAAAAAGGTCCTTGTAAAATTGCATTTGAGGTCCTTCATCTCTCGAAAACTTCCAATTAAGTCCTCAGATCAATTGCACAAGAAGTTGCTGATTGGTCCCCAAACTTCAAATCTCTACAAGATTTGGTTATTTTCTCCTCAATTTCTTCACTTTAGCATTCTTTTGCTTCTTTCCTGTGTCTTCTCCATGTAGTTGAATGTTGAACTTATTTAACCACAAAATATGCACAATTAAGTAGGTATTTGTCCAAATTACTCAAAAAGTATTACCATAAATGTATGAAATATGCATGTAAAGTGCACTCAACAATGCAAAAGGTATAGAAAAACTCCCTTGGTCTTTGAGCTTAAGTGGCAGCTTGTTTTGCAGGATTACGCTGCATTCTTCATTCAAAGTGACCTCCTCAAATTCTTCAAGCTTCTTTTTGCTAGACATCATCTTCTTTAGAAGCTTAGCATAACTAGGGATCTGTGTGATGGTTTCCAAGAAAGGGATATTTATGTGCAGTTTTTTAAGCATATTTACAAACTTGGTGAACTGCTTATCCTCTCTTATTTTCTTCAGCCTCTGTAGAAATGGGATAGGAGACTCATAAGGTTTAGTTGTTTATTTCACCTCATGGCCATCTTCCTTCCCAGCCATTTTCTCACCAATTTCCACAGTCTGTTCAGGAACTTCAGCTGGCTTTTTAATTTGGATTTTAGGAAGTTACACGCCACTACGTGTAGTAATTGCCTTTATCTCATGTTGTACCACATTTATTGTCATGAGTTGTTCCTTTGGGTTTACCTTAATGGTTGCGGACAATTACCCGGAGCTCTTGTTTTGATCAGCTGTGCTATCTGCCCTACTTGGTGTTCCAGGTTTTTGATTGATGCCAACTGATTTTGGAATTTGGTTTCAGTTTTTCTCATAAATTGATCTGTTTTAGCCATGAATTGTTCTATTCTCTCAACAAACTTACCAATTAGCTCTTCTAATGCAGGCTTCTTTTCCTCAGTGTTGAATTAGGGCACAATGTGTTCATTTGAGTGATCTTTCCAAGAAAAATTAGGATGATTGCACCAACCTGGGTTATAGGTATTTAAGTATGGATTATACTGGCGTTGACCCCTTGTACATAGTCAACTTGCTCCACTAGACAAGCCAGAATAGGGCAATCTGTAGTGGCATGGTTTGCACCACACTCTTCACAAGTCACTTTAGCACTTTTAGATGAATGACTCACCAGTACTATGCCATTCACTTTCACCACCAAGGAGTCAATCTTTGCTTATATGGCAGTGTAAGAATCCCCTTCATATAGACTCCCGGTGTCTTCTTCGGTGCCACACTGTCCGATCCCCACATGGCATTTGTATTTGATATCCTCTCAAAGAGCTTCGATGGTCTTTGTTCCCAAAGTACTATTTGATGAAGTGTCAACCATGTTTTTAAAGTGTGGAAGTAATCCTTCATAGAAAAACTTCACTTGATCACCTCCGGCAATCCCATGGTTTGGACATTGTCTCAGCATGCCCTTAAATCTGTTCCACGCATCATCAAAAGACTTAGCATCTTGCTGCTGGAACATAGTGATGTCATGTCTCAGTTTGGCAACCTTTGCTGGAGGAATGAATTTAGTGCAAAACTTCTGAACCAAGTCGTTCCAGGTGGCTATTCTTTCAGTGGGGCGAGAATCTAACCAGTCAAGAGCTCTATCTTTTAAAGTGTAAGGGAATAACCTGAGTCTGGTAGTATTATCAGACACACCCTGATATTGAAAGTGTTAGCACATGTCTAAAAATTCAGAAACATGTGTATGTGGGTTTTCATCAAGTCTCACATGAAATTATTGTCCACTTTGGAACATACTGATGACATTGGTTTTAAGTTGGAAGTTTGTCAGCCCAAATGGTGGATAGACTATGCTGGATTGACTTTGAACCACCTGAGGTGTCATGAAGTCACCAACTAACATGTCATCTTCATTTATTGGATCAGGAGGGGGTTGAAGATTATTGTTGTTTGCCATTTGGTTTTTTTGATTTTTTGATTTATCTAGTTCTCTAACTTCTCTTAATCTGCGGTGTAACGTATGTTCTATTTCGGGGTCAGCTTCGAAAAGATTTCCTTTTTCGAACGTAACATACACAACTACAGGAAAAATAAAGAAACTAGTAACTAAAATAAAATTAAAAATGAAAATCTTAAGATAAAAAAATAAAATAAATAAAAATAAAAATAAGTAAAAATTCTGAATTAGTGAAAATAATCTAAAAATAAATTTAAACTACAATCCCTAGTAACGACGCTAAAAACTTGTTCACTTCGCAAGTGCACGGGTCGCGCAAGTAATAAAATGAACGTGAGTCCAAGTATCGATCCCACAGAGATTTTTTATAAATTGTATTTTAGACTACTACCTTAACCAGAACAAGAAATTTGATTGAGTTGAAAATTTTTATTTTCAACTTAACTAAAAAAAAGAATAAGAAATTTTTTTTTGTAAAAACTATAAAAATGAATATTCTAGAATTGAGAATCCACATTAGTTCCATCAATTATGCATTACTCTAATTGTCTAATGATAATTCACGTGATTTTGAAAATCCATATTCCTAATGTTGTTAAAACTCCCGTTCGGACAAGCATTAACGGCTATTCCTATACACGACCTAACTATATTTCTATGTTGAATACGAATACGGAAGAAAGTATTAAAGAACTGAGAATATTATTGTAGATAATACAAAGCATAGGGATATATTTCTATCCCCTATCGGACTTTGTGGCAATTGAAGCTAGTCTAATGAATTCCTAATCTTTCGAACTTAAGAAAACATAATCTAAAATCATACAATTAGTGATCAAGTAATTGCATAATAAGAAAAGCACGCATCAATTGCTCAAACCCATGAATTAATTAAATTAAACATCAAAATAACACATAAAATCCGGAATTTAATGCTTCATCACAATTGTAACATTTAAAACCTAGCCTAGATACATAATAGAAAATAAATAACAAGAGACATGAAAAGATGTAACACAATTCATCTCCTTGCAGTTGTATCTTCAATCTTGATCTTGGCGTGGTTTGGATCCCTCTAGAAATTTGACAGCTTTTGGCATCAAGTTCACAAGTTGGGAACCCTTAATTTCATGCCCCAAGTCCGGGATATATAGATATTCACGAAAATTAGGTTACTTGGGGAGAAAGAATGCTGAATTCGCTCAAAAAGCCCAGCTGCGGCCCTTAATTTCTATCGTGCGACCTTACAGTTCAAATAGTTGTGGTCGCATGCTTCTGCAGGTCTATTTCAGTTGTCAATTTTCTGGGTTATGCAACCGCACACCTCTATTCCGTGCGACCGCTCGGTTATCTGGAAAGATGCAATTTTCATATTTTAAGTGTTATAAGTTGGTTCCTGTCTTTTAATTGCACATCAAATCCTCCAACTTTCGATTGATACAATTGAGTCCCTGAACTTTTGATTTCTTCCAAATTTGATTTCTTCTTCAATTTTCTTCCAATTTGCCCTTTGATTAACCACATCAACTCTTGATTTGCACACTTCGACATTTTTATCATCAAATTGCTTGATTTTGATTTTAATTCCATTGTTTTCTCGAGTTTGGGTTATTTCTGAAATATAAACAAATACAACCAAAATAAATAGCAAATATTCTTGAACAAACAATAAAAATCCTACTTTTAGGATAGATATTATTGTATAAAATACACTTATCAATGTGGGTAGAGTTTAACTTGCCCCTAAGTAATCGATGCACATGCATGTTCTTTTTAAAAATCTTGCTTTCAGAGCCCGATTATGGATTATTCCACTATCACAAAGCACTTATCTTTTTCATAAATCGAATATTGATAAAATGGCTATAACAAACTAGATTACAGAGGACTATTTCATCTCTAGGACTTCTACATCCTATCACTCTTTACCTTATTTGACTTGAACAAGGCTACTAGATATCCCACATAACACATTTTGATAATCGAAGGGCTAGAGTTCAAATATATAATCTATATGCAGAAAACTTTCTTTATGCACACACTTTTCTTTACGATTCATCATCCATTGACTGTCATTGCATTGAAAACATGTTAACACATTATATCACATTATGTCACATATAAGGGTGTATCGAATATTCGCTTCATTAACCAAATGATTTGAGTAACCATAGTAATCAATTGACTCAAGGAACCATATTAATCAAATGATTCGAGTAAACATAATCAACTCATATTAAGTAAAATGATAAGATTAACTAAACATATTCTAACCATACAACATACCCGACTCACATAATGAATCATATAATTCACATAAACATATCCAATTCACATTTTAATGGATGAATAGATCCACGAACAACTCCTAGAATAGTTTTCTTTTGAAATGAAAGTCTTTCAACTAGCTTTGCATGGAGTATGTGGAGAAATAAGTGCATAAGTTCTAGTACATAAATCTCCAAGAGTTGTATAATATACCATTGGAAAGATCATTAAATCTAGAGTTCAACAAAATTTACTAATCACAATCGGAGTTGTAAAAAAATGGTTATGACTGAATGAAGTTAGGCTGCTGACAAGTGTATTTTATACACTTATTTATCTATCGAAATTAGGATATTATATTGTTTTTCTCGAATAAATTCTACTTAGTTTGTGTTTATTTATTATTATTTCAGGTTTTATCCCAAAATCAAGAAAAGTGATGAATTGAAGCAATCACGCAACAATTGGACGAATATTGAGATAAAACGAAGAAAAAGGACTAAAGTGTACACTCTCAAAAGTTGAAGACCGAATGTGCAATTGACTCAAGGACTAACTTATCATATATGGAAGAATTGAGTAACTTGAAGGACAATTTAGTTGATTTGGGCTTTAGGGTTAATTAGTGTGTGTATATATATATATATATATATATATATATATATATATATATATATATATATATATATATATATATATATATATATATATACACATACAGCAATAAAACAGGAAGAGAGAGCGGTGAAAAATAGTGAGCAGCCGAGAGAAGAAAAAAAAGAAGCAGCCGCCGTGGGGAAAAAATTCTTTGGTAATATATATACATACACATTAAACAAGAAGGTGGAGGCAGCTGGGGGACAAGAATTGTGGTCACTTGAAGTGGTCGGCTGATTCATATTGAGTGTGGGGAGAATAATAAAGTAATTGAGGAGATTAATTGAGGAGTCTCGCCTGGGATAATTCTTGGAGAAGTGGACGGTGGTGGAATTAACATTGAAAGGTCGGTCGGCTACGTATTTGAGATGAGCAGAAGAGCAACGATTGGAGAAAATAAAAAGGAGCAGCTGACTTTTGCATAAAAAACGAACAAGAATATACATCAAAGGAGACGGACTGGATCCGAAGATTTCAATTTCCAGATTGTATTCGGTGTATAAATTTTAGGACACAAATTACTCTGGGGAAAATTGAGGAAGCCTAGTGGGTGCGGCAAACGACTCAGTAGAATTGGAAGGAGGAGATGCTGATTTTTCAACACTTCAAACTCTGGGTTTTATTTACGTTATTATTTATTGCTTTTTATTCCACAAACATGAGTAGCTAAATTATTAATCGGGATTGACGATGTAGATTTAATGTTTCTTGTTTGATTTTAATTCTCAAGTTGGTGCTTTTATTTCACGTATTGATTTTATTATTGCGTTTAATGCTTGAATTGCTTGATCACCAATTCATGAATTAATGGTTGTTTTCATAATCCGAGAGGTGAGTTAACAATTAGATCACGTAATAAAATTCGGCAATTTCAACAAAAAGATAGAGATACGAATTTGTGATTGCATGTGGTCACTTATGAATTCCTAGGAAATTTCATGCATTTAGCTAAGGAGAACTCTGACCCGCTGTAGAGATACATGGTTGACTTAGTTAAATATGCCTAATTTGAACTCGAGAGAGGTAAATTAGATATATGCGTGAATTCGACCAAATACAATTTTAGAAAACAACTTGAGATGAGAAATTAAGCTAGAACGTTATTTCGAAATCATTAGTTCCGATATTCATTCAATTGTTCAAAATCCACCACGTTTGTTTCTTGCTTTCGTTAATTGTTTTTACTTTAAGTTATTATTTTCATTTTAATTGCGTTGTTTATTTAATTGATTTCCAATTCCTTGTCAAATTTTTTTATTTTTGTTTTTATTATTTTACAATTTATTTTCTTAGTTAGTTTTTGTTTTAGTTTAGGAATTCTATATTCGAAGTAAATTTGTAGCGAATTAAATAGTCTTCGTGGGATCGACAACCCAGACTTAGTCCATTTTTACTACTTGTTAGCGATATCGTACACTTGCGATATTTCACACCAACGGCTGCCAAGCTATCTGTTTGGTGTCGACACCAAATTTTTTTGTGGTACACGAAGGCGTCGAGAAATTCATTTTTCATTGTTTTGAGCTCAGGTGTCGACATTATGTTCATCTTCTTCATGTCGACACCAAATGTCCAGGTGTAAACATCAAACATACTTTCACAAATTGAAACTTCAGAATTTTGATTGCTTTGAATCAAAACCATATACTTTGATAAAAACATGTTTTCCTATGGAAAGGAAAGTTTGGAATGGATTGAAACATAATTTTGGTATGAATTCCTTAAATAGGGCTCTGAATATAAAGAACTATTCTTTCTGCATTTCTACTGTGATTTTTCAGTTGTGAGGTTTTGATTCAAAACACTAAGTATTTATAGAATGAAATGGATGCAAGAAATGGAAGAGAGTTCACAGCCATATGGGATTTTCTACCTTATTCATATATTTGAAAAATGACTAAGCAAGTTATCCATTCAATCATGGCGAGCTAGAGCTAGAGGGTTTTGGCATGCATAGAGGAGGTGGACAATATAGATATGATGAGTCTTAAAAGCTAGAATGCACTGGTGAAATATAGGATGGACATCTCTCATGCTTGATTATTCAAAAAATTCAGTTTTGAGAGATAATGTTTGAGCTTAGATTCAAGCCAATAAATGAGATCAAACCTTGAGTTCTTGGCATCATTTCAAAGTACTCATGGCATATTTTTGTATGCAAAATTTATCGTGCGAGAAATGGTTAACCGAGTAGAAAGTTGTGGCTTGCCGAATTAAGCCACTTGAAACTTTTTTTTTTAATACCGTTTAATAAAGTACTAGATTTAAAAATTCACCAGTGACTATCCGCTGATCGAAATCAAGAATGAATTTCATATTCTCGAAGTTCGTTTCGAAAACCTATCCACGTATATATCATATGTATTCAACGTAGGTTGAAAGTGATCAAACGAGTCTCTTGAAGAGGGACGTTTAAACAGGTTTTTGGTAACTTTTCATTTTATTAATATTATCATTTTTATTTCTTTAACTTCTATTAAAATTAAATAAATTCTAGAAATAACTTATTATGACATAATGGACAATTAAGGACGTCATAATTTTTCGGGATGTTTCAGGGAACTCCAAGGTACATGGTCTACCACATACAACGCAGTGAGAGAGTCTACCTAAGACTCTTGAAGATTTCTTGTGAGTAGCTTTGTGAGATGCCCAAATAGCAGTAATATTAGTCATCCCCTGGATTAATTTCAATGCTCTATCAATGGTTTGGTAGAAAGAGAACTATTAGATGAAGCATCTAAGATTTTATTTTTTTTTAAATAACGTGTATATTATTATAAATGTGCGATTGAAAATAAAAGATAAAAATATATTAAAATTAAAATAAGCCCAAAAGAGCGTCTATATGTAACTAGATATTTCCAGAAAAAGAAATAACAAAGTGTTGTTGTGACAAGTGATTTTCTATTATTTTTAGCTAAAAGGTTAAATGTTCAATTCATTGCAACCTTAAATTTAAGTCAATATTTTTAAAAGTTAAAATTACACCATGGCTTGATTTTCAACTTTTAAATTCAAATTTGAGATTTAAAACTTATGATTCAATAATCAGGTCAGAAGATTTTTATAATTAATAATTATACATAACTAGTTCCACACTCGTGCGATACACAGACATATTACATTGATAAAAAGTAATGCATTAAAACATAAGGAAGGGAAAAAATTAGAAAACTAATATAATAATTAGCATTTAGTTTTAAAAATTATATGTCATCTTATCAACCCATTAAGTTAGACATATTTAAATTTTGATCATCATGTTATTTTTTTATATGTTGTATATCCTAAGTACTTATTAATTCCAATATTTATGTATTTGAAAATGCAATTATTTAGAGGTTTAAAATTGCACTCATAGATCGTTGGTCATATCGATTAAATTTTTTGAATACTTGGTCACAATCCCAATTTTCTATATGTACTATACAAATACAATGATTAAGAATATATTATAATTATAAATAGTATATGATCTCCTCAAAAATTCATCTCGATACCGTCTTAGGTGACACAAGTACAGAATTCTGAAAAGGAATCAATATATGTTATGTTAGAATCGAGCCTATTTCACGTAACTAATGCGGATAACATTCATTAAACAATCAAGAATCGAAATAAACGAAAATCAAAGAACAAAACAACCTGATTTGGTGACCCAGTTCGGTGTATAACAGTTACATCTGGGGGGCTCAGGACCGAACCCTTTCCACTAGCAAATAACCTTCCAAGATTTTCAAAGATTACAAGAATCACGAACCAATTTCAGCCCCAAGAAATTACCGAACAGACTGCCCTATTCTCGCAAATACTACACCAATAATCGCACAAAACCAACCACAATATATTCTATACAAAGACCCAATCACTAACTTCAAGTGATTACAAATTATTGGTGAAAAATCGAACTTCAACTGAGAAGAAAATGAAAAACTAATCGCGACAGAGAGAGGGAGCTGTGCGTATTCTTGGAGAGAGTCAGAGATATGCTTTTTATTCAGCTTCTGCCAATATTGACCAAAATCAAGAATTTAAGCCCTTTTAACACATATTTTGCACATGAGGTCCTCAAGGTTCATTGGTTGCCATAAGTTGGCCCTCCAAGTTTGAACTCTTGTAATTTGGGGATCACACTTCCAATTAGCTTCACCTTGATAGCCAAATTCCAATCTTTAACGCTCTTGGTTGCTATAAGCTAAGTGGGTAGGCTCGGTCTTTACCATCATCGCCCGGTACCTGCACAAGGAATTCAGCCATAATCAATCTTTAACATTGATAAACAAGATTTAAATTTACAAGCAGATATTATTTTCGTTCCCATATCAGATGGATTTCTATCTGTATGAATTTTCTCAAGTTTTAAATCACCCGAGGCTACTTTCTCTCTCACAAAATGGTACTTAACTTCTATATGTTTAGAACGCTCATGATAGATAGGATTTTTACTTAATAGAAGTGCACTTTGACTATTAGTGTATATTATAGGAATATCATGTGGAAAGTTAAGCTCATTTAAAATACCAGTTAACCATATACATTCTTTAACGGCCTCGGTGATAGCCACATACTCTGCTTCTGTACTGGACAGAGTAACAATGGGTTGCAGTTGGGACTTCCAAGTAACAATATTGTCTCCTAAAGTGAAAAAATAAATCGTAGTAGACTTTCGCTAGTCTTTATCACCAGCAAAATCAGAATCCACGTATCTGACATTATGCATGGTCCTGACAATGCCATCATGCATCCTAATAGCAATGTCACCAATGTCGATAACGGTCTGGGTATTATTATCCCCCATGTACACTTTCTTTGGTTCAATTTCTTTATAGTTGTAAAATCATGACCTAACAGGACACATATGGAATGTGCATCCTGAATCTAGAATCCATTCCTCACTCATGTAATTACTCGTTACGGTCATGACATGTAGACTGTCTAAGTCTAGATCAACAGCAGCATTACTAGCTTCTTCGCTACTTTGGTCTATTTGTTGCTTTCGTTTCAAATAAGGGCAATCTTTCCGAAAGTGTCCTTCTTTCCCACAATGGTAACACTTTCCATTAAACCTCTCGGTCCTCTCTCTTGATTTAGACCTACTCTTAGATTTACCTGTACCTTTCTTAAAGTGAGGGTTCTTGTCTCTTTTGTCGGGTCTACCTCTAACAAATATGCTCGTGACTCTATGGCTAGTTTTTTGTTCTTTCTTCATTTCGAATTCTTTAGATTTTATAGCATCTATTACAATAGTTTGAGTCAGTTTGTCCCTAGAGTATTTTATTGCATTCTTAATTTCGTTATAGGATTCGGGTAACGAATTCAATAAAATCACTGCTAAGTCCTCGTCGTCAAATTTTTTATCATTATGGGCCAGACTCTTCACTATTATGCTAAAGTCACTTAGGTTCGATTCTAGTTCCTTCCCAGGGTCCATTCTAAAACTAAATAATTTTTCAAGAAGGTAGATCTTATTGGACAAGGTCTTAGTTAAAAACATGGTGTCAAGAGCTTCCCACAAGTCTCTAGCCGTCTTATGTTCATCTACTTGTCTAACGATATTATCAGATAAGTGCAAGACAATAGAACTGTAAGCAATCTCATTCATATCAGCAATAAGATCCGGTTTAGCTTTAAGTTCTTCAGAAAAATTATCAGGATCTTCAATAGCTTTCGCTACTCGTTGTTGGACCAAAATGGTCTTCATTTTCTGTTTACATATCGAGTAGTCACCCTTACCATCGAATTGTGACAATTCAACCCTCGATCCCATAATGGGTTCGGCAAATGGGGAATGACTACTAGATGCCATTTGTGAATTTATAATTCAAGTTCACAAATCAACAGAAAAAGGTTTTCAAAGAAAAATTTCAAGATTCACGAATAATTTTTCAATTTTAAACAACAACCCAACACTTATCAAAACAAGGCAGCCAAGTAATTACAACATGCACAATTCACTAATCACAATTCACAATTTATGAACTAATAAAAAAAAACGCAGATTATTGCATGCCAAATAAACACAATTACTAAATGCCCAAATTCCAACCAATACTAAGAAGTTAATTCTTAAGGGGTGAATTGAAACAATCTCACCAGTAATCAAGACAAGAAGAACTAATCAAGAATGAAACAGCCTGCACTGTCCAAGTTCAGCCACTTGAAGTTTTCTGGAAATAATTCACAAGAATCACACAATCAGTGCAATACCAATTCAGAAACACAATTAATTCCAAAAAACAGAAAAATGCCTAATTTTTCGTGAACCCTAAAAAATCAGCAGAGAACACAAAAAATTACAATAGTGGCTCTGATACTAGTTGTTAGGTTAGAATCGAGCCTATTTCACGTAACTAATGCAGATAACATTCATTAAACAATCAAGAATCGAAATAAACGAAAATCAAAGAACAAAACAACCTGATTTGGTGACCCAATTCGGTGTATAACAGCTACATCTGGGGGGCTCAGGACATAACCCTTTTCCACTAGCAAATAACCTTCAAAGATTGTCAAAGATTACAAGAATCACGAACCAATTTCAGTCCCAAGAAACTACCGAACGGACTGCCCTATTCTCGCAAATACTACACCAATAATCGCACAAAACCAACCACAATATATTCTATACAAAGACCCAATCACTAACTTCAAGTGATTACAAATTATTGGTGAAAAATGGAACTTCAACTGAGAAGAAAATGAAAAACTAAACGCAACAGAGAGAGGGAGCTGTGCGTATTCTTGGAGAGAGTCAGAGATATGCTTTTGAAAATCAAGAATTTAAGCCCTTTTAACACATATTTTGCACATGAGGTCCTCAAGGTTCATTGGTTGCCATAAGTTGGCCCTCCAAGTTTGAACTCTTGTAATTTGGGGATCACACTTCCAATAATATCTTATACCAAGGAAATTATTGCAATGAATGATAAAAACGTGAAGAAAGAGAACTCATAGGAAATAATAATGAAAAGTATGCTCTCTAATAACAACCTATATTATGGGCTCAACAACTTGAGGAAATAAACAAAGCAACATTTTTCACCTAATTTGTTCCTATATGTAGATATTTAGGAAAAGCATCATTCCCTAGAATTGAAAGATTAGATAAAAATGAAAGAAATTGTTACCGTTCTACATAACGTTTCAGGTTCAGTTTTGGGGCAAAGAAAATTAGAACATGAAGGAAAAGGAGTACCCAACTCAAATCTTAATTCTAATGCAGTAATACAGAATTAAAAAAAATACAATTATATGTAAGTATGATCTATAGAGATATTCAACCTCTGCCCAACTCAGCTCTTAATTGTTACATATAACAGAAGCTAGATTAATAAATTGAGAAGATTCGTCCATTATATGGAAGAGTGAATATGAATCAAGAAGGAACAAATAAGATATATAAAGCTAAATTTACCTAGAGCATTATATAAATATTTGAAGATTAGAATGTAAGGCTGCATTCTCTTTGTGTTTCAATTTCCTGTTTTCATTTTCGAAAATGTTTTTTATTTTCCATTTTCTGTGACTTTTTTCGAAATTGCTGAAAACGCGTTTGGTTTGTTATTTCTGAAAACTGTTTTCGAAAATGAAAAACTGGAAAACGCGTTCTGTTTAAAATTTTGAAGAAAATTATTTCATATTGTTTGTGAATATAAATGAAATAAAGATATCATATTTTGAGTTACACAACAAAAATAAATGAAATAACCCCTATCACACAATTTGGTTATACCAAAAAAGTTCAAAAATTCATGTTGCCCTTCTAAAGTAATCGTTCCACATTTGAGTAGTAATTTTCCCTTCTAAAGTAATCGTTCCATTTAATACTTTATATAGATACATCCTTCTAGTAAGCACTCATAACGTTTAAAATTTAAGTTTCAATAAAATTTGCAAAAATCAATTTACGCTAATTAATTATGCCCTTACAAAATAAATGTCTACAATACAAAAGTAAAAAATAAATGTTTAATAATTAAGCACATGATACATCATCAGAAAGATGGTTGAATTTGTAGTTCTACGCAAAAAACAGAATGCAATTCGGAGTTGTACATCAAAAGTTATATATGTTTGAAGACAATGACCTATAAAGTAAATACGAAAAGGACTAAATTGAAAGAAAAGTAAAATTTGTGAACTAATGTGCAACAAAATCTAAAGTTGAGGGATCTAAGTTGCAAATAAATTAGGATATTTTCGAAAGAAATTTCAAAATTTGAGGATTAAAATGACAAGTTTTGAAAATCAGGGACCAATAATGTAATTAAAAATGATAAATTTTGACAAAATTCTAATTTTTTTGATTATTTTAATTTTTTTTTTAAAGCGAAAAACGCGCGTTTTTCGCGTTTTCCACTTACAAGGCAAAAATTTCGAAAAACTCGGAAAACGTGACTTTCACGTTTTCCATTTCCTTTACAAATTTTGAAAACGTTTTTGAAATTTTTTTCCGAAAACGGTGCAAGAGAACACGTTTTCCGCGTTTTCGGAAATGAAAAACGGAAAACGGCTAAAAAACGCCAAAGAGAACGCAGCCTAAGTTTTTTAAAACTGAATTGAATGCATACTTCTCAATTACATCTCAGATAGGCGCACCATTAGATGTATTGAAGTAACACACACCTCCGCAGCCATCGGGAGTGTGCTTAGATCTAAGCTAACCAAATTCATCATTTTCCTTTTCTAAAGACATAGGTTGCTCTGCAAAATGTGTCTGTTTTATCTCCTTTTCAATTTGTATTTCATATTCCTTAGCTTCTCCAAGCTTTGTTTCCCCATATTCAAGTTTGATTCCACACTTGTATTCCGCTTCCTGTTGTCGTAAAGCTTTGTTTCTAATAATCAATTATACAAAGTGTATTACCACCACTGACCTGTAAAAATTCGGAGTTAGAAGTAAATGATTAGTGTGTACCCTGCAGTTATTATAAGGTGATAAACGACTATTAGGAATTATCAGGCAGTTAAAACCTTTGAATCCTTGTTTTTCCTCTTCTCCTTGCTCTTTTTTTTTTTTTTTTTTATCTTTCCTCCTATCTTGCATATATCTTGAATTATCCCATCCTCCCCGTCTAACATCAGCAGGAAGTTCCACTAAAAGTGCTTCTTCGATAGCATCAGATTTCTTTCTGGCCTCTTTCTCTGCCAGATCCTCCAAATGTGCCTGGGAAAAGGTAAGAACAAAAGAACCTCTAGTTCAACTCTAAAAGGAGAAAGAAAAGCTAAAGAGATATTTACAAGAAGGCAGTGCGACAGATACTAACTCGCACTATGAGGCACCAAGATTGATTTGAAATCATGGGCAGTTGCAGGGCTAATATAAACTTCCAACCGAACCAACAAATTCATATGGTAAACTTACTTTTCTTTTACTATTGTCATAATATTTACTCTAAGTTAATGAACTTAATATCACATCAGCAATAACAAGGTTCGTTCCAAATATCCAAGTAATACAAGTTAACTGTGTTATCATCTTTTTATGATAATCAAACGATTCACGTAATATAATATTAGTGATGATCAATCTCGTTAGTCATTATTTTACTTTAAACAAGTGGATAAAAATGTCCAATAACTATTAATGTTACCACAAGATTTGCAATATTATTATAATAACAATATTGAAGTCATATATGCAATACTTAAACGAGATCCTATCAAATTTATATCAAGTAAACAAATAAGAATATTTCACTCACCTCGGTTCAAAAGTGCCAAAAATGAGGTTCTGTATATTTGCTTACAGGATTTATCGATATTCCATGAACATGTATCAATCAATACATGTTCATCTTCAATCTTCAAGTACCGATAAATAGTACCGATACATGCAGTTGGTTCAACAACTCCAATATTGGTTTCTGGGATTTCTTCAAGATTTCTGACTATATTTGGCCAAGCAGAATATCATTTAGGATAATCAAGAACATGTTATTATATTAACATGTCTTAATCCTAATAAAAGATTCAAACATGATCTTAGCTTAGGTGGCGTTCTGTTTGTATTTTATTTTGTATTTTCATTTTTGGAAAATGTTTTATGTTTCCTGTTTTTATTTTTGTTTTCATAGTTGCTGAAAACGCGTTTGGTTTGTCATTTCTGAAAACTGATTCTGAAAATGAAAAGTTAGAAAATACGTTCTGTTTGAAATTTTGCAGAATACTACTTAGAATATTTTTAATGAATTTGCTTGTCAATTTAAACAATTTATATTGTTTAACTATTTTTTGTTGGACCATCTCATCTATAAGATTTTTTTTTTTTTTACATATTGGTAAATTGTTTCGATCAAATTTCGTCTTGGCCATTCTAAACATCATCCGTTAATTAGTACAAGGAAATAAAAAAGATAATTTGGAAGCATACTGCACAGAGATCACAGAAATTGGATAGCTAGATATAAACTCAAATTTAAATGACAAGAATTCAAATAACAACCTCAAGCATCTATTATATAAAAAATAAAACCCAAATAGGCTACATAGGTTCATCAAAAAAATCTGAGAAAACACAGTTGTATTTTAATTCTCATATCATCATTTTTGCAATCACAGGTTCACCAAATAGGCATTGGCCAAGCATTCAAGTCCAAGACGACGCACCATCATCACCCACCACCAATGGCTCTTCAACCGGTAGCCCATAAACCAACATTTTTAATCACCTAAAAATAGTTTCTATAAATGTATATATTGTACAGCAAATTCTGTTTACTTCAACAGTAGCCGGAGCCGGCAGTGAAAAAACAACTCCGGAGCCAAATCCAAGATGGAATCCGAGACCGGATCAAATCCAAATACTAGAAGCCATTTTCAACTCTGGAATGGTAAATCCTTCAAGCCATTTACAAGAGTAGTGGTGCAATCTCCATCATTTCAGAACAGTAAAATTACAGGGGAAAAAATACATGATTTGAACTCACGTTTAAACCTTCTTCTTCAAATCGAAATCTGTAGTTGTTGTAGCATCCCCAAATCAGTCCTTTTGGATTGTTCTACATAGAGAGAAGAAAAGGGAAGTGAAAGAAGAGGGGAGCGACTAGGAACAGGATGGCGACGGTCTGGTAAGAGGAAAGGGGAGCGGTGTTCGTTTAGGTCAAATGACAATGTTGAAACCAGTCTATGTAATAAAAAAAAAAACCGAACTGATTTACCATAGGCGTGATTCGAACAGGTGACCTCATATAAGGAGCGTGAGACACTGGCCAGTTGAGCTACCCCAGATTCTTGCACTTAAGGCTGTTTTCCGCGTTTTGAGTAATTCCGTTGATTTGCACTAGAAATGTCCAAAACAATGATTTGAGCCTTTTGTGTTTTGTTTGCAATTTCTTTTATTGTTTTGGAAAGCACATTTTTGAAAATGGGCAAGAGAACGTGTTTTTAGTATTTTCGAAAATAAAAACAGAAAATGGTCCCAAAACAGCAAAGAGAACATGCCTTAAAATTTCATAATTTTGGAGGAATAAGGAACTATTATTTCTAACGGTTTTCTTGGCTCAATTTCGTGTAACCATGGCTATTTATAGGTAAATTTTGGTTGCACAAGATGGGAAAATTCTTGGCCGTAGAAGAACTCATCCTCAACCGACTTCATTTGCTTTGGAATTAAGATATGACTAGCCTTTATCTTCAAAACATGGAAAGCAGGAGGTGTAAAGGCTATTACATGCAAACCAGGAGCTGTCTTCATGGTATTAAGTGACTAAGGAAGCCTTACAAATTTTAGGTGCAGCCATATCATTGATAGAGGTGATACCTCATGCTTCAATCTTCCCAAAAATAGTTTCAGAGAGTGATGTTTGGGCACTGATTTAAGGTATCAAACGAGGTCGAAATCTTTGTTTCTTGGTATCATTTCGAAGTACTCATAGAGTACTATAGTTTTCCCATGAATATGTATGCAGTTAGATCGACATGGAGCTTGGTGACTGGTTAATTGACATGAGTATTTTTATTAGTCCATTCTACTTTTGTAACTCTATTCACAAAAAAAAAAAAATTTTAAAAAATGACTTTAATCATTAAATATATAATGCATATTTCGTACATAATTTTCGACACAATACTAAAAATGATTTTATTTTCAGATTGAACTGATTTCTCATATTTATTTTCTTGATTTGGAGAAGCCATAGTTTGCTCTAAACATAACAATGATCAAACTCCATTGATCAAGTTATCAGCTCCTTCACTTTGGTTCATCAATTTTTTTAGGCAAATATGCTCTTTCTACTTAATTTATCATACACCCTAAGAGGTGTATTGGGGGATTCTACTGAGCAACCATGCCCTACAACATCAGCGCATACAGTTTCAAGAACTACTGTAAAGACCTCTTTGATTTGCTCACTCGATGGAATTATATGAGAAACTCTTTCTCCAAGTGCATTCAATTCCTTGGGAGGCTCAACAGCAACAACAGATGTTCTCTCATGATGGACTATCCCCAATTTCCTTTTAGGTATAATAACAATACCTTCCTCAGCTAATACAGTAACAGATATTTTAGATGGCATGACATCGTCCCATGCAGGTTACACACAATTTTGTTATGACTTTTCTCTTCTATATGTTGTTCAGACCTTATAACATTTTCATGGCCAGTAACAGTAATGTTTGTAATAGCTTGAGTGTGTCTCGGGTCCTCAGATTGAGATTCAAGCAAATGTTGCTCATCAATTGAATGAAATTCTATACAACAGACTTTAGATTTGGCCAAAAAATAAACTATCTTTTCTCTCTCATCCTTTAGAGCAACTAATTGCTTTGCTTCTAAATCTTTAAGGTTCATGTCTTTCAGGAACTTGTTTTCTTCCATTTTCTTTGCAATGTCTTCGTCCAAAAGCTTGAGTTTGTTGACTCTCATGGAGCCTTGACCATATATACATCGAGTAAAAACTTTATTCAACTTATAACCATTCTCCAATTGTACATTCTCTCCTCCCAAATTCTATGGAACTCTTGAATTTCCTCCAATTGTTGTGGAACAATTTTTTTCATCCCTTGATCACATTTTCTCTGGACTCACTTCCAGGAACTTTATCATTTGGAGTCTGCTTCTGCTGAAGGCTCCTTCGCTCATCGGACGGTGTAATTCTTTCCTCTCTCTCATCCATGTCAAGATCAATTGAGATTGTTCTGACCAAGACATGAAATTAGATTGTGTTGCACTTGGAATTAGGTAGTAGTTCCAGTTAATATTTTTTTAAAATGAATCTAAGGGCTATGCTTGGAGAAGTTTCTCTATAGCCTCCACTAAATTACAAATATCTTCACCTCTTCGAGAGTAAATTTCATTCATATCATGATGCAGGAAACCAATGGAAATAGAGACTAATGTACAGAATATGCAACCACATAATGTAATTTCTATTTTTCATGTCATGATGCAGGCAACCATTGGAAATAAAGACTAATGTATAAAATATGCAACCACATAACGTAATTTCTATTTTATGTTAATTCTAATATTATTTCTATTTTTTAATTTTTACTTTTATTCTTTTGGTTTCTTCTTGGAGAGGAGAGGCAGGAGGGGGGAAAAGAAGAGAATGTTTTAAGGCAAAGTTTAACAATTCTAGTTACATCTTTTACCTCAAATTCAGTGAAGTAGCCAACAAAATGGTAACTTTTCATGTCATAATTGGGTGGAGCTAACGGTGTATTGGTTCTGTACCACTATGATAGGTACACCCCATAACTATCATAATATGATTTGTAGATAGTAATCCGTGGTTAAATCTTCTTAGCAAACATAATGCATTACTAATGTTCATTACTTCATGGTGGCCTTGAATCATTTTGCCCATTAGCTTCACCTCTCCTCAAGATTGCAGCTTCCTATCCTCTATTCCTCAAATGTGTTTGACTAACAAATTTAATGGTCGAGAAAGTTGAGTTGCGAGTATAAAATTCACTCTTCAACCTTACTGCAGATTGATAATGTACGAAAGTATTTTATGATGGTTTACTGTAAAAAGTTCCCTAAAAGTTCAACATAAAAAATGTTGAAGTATAAAAGGTCAGATGATTTATGTTCAACGAGTAGTATATTTAGGAAAGAACTGAAAGAGCGTCTGCTTGTTCAGAAACATTTAAAGGAAAATATAGTTGATCAACATGTTCTAATGAGCTAAGCGATCTTTAAAAAAAAAAAAAAAAAATCTGAACTCACATCCCATATATTTTTTTTACAACTATATATATGATTATTTACACAATTAAGGATTTGAAACTAATTAAAGTAAAGTTCTTACAAATCTTGTATATAGCGAGGTTTTCAAAAATTTGTAATCATCGACCGTAGGGAGGTCTTTCTCCCCTACAAGGCCAAAAAGACCCTGGTGTCTGTCTTCACAAAAATAAATATCACAATTTCATCTTTAAAGTCTCTAGAATTCATCGCAAATTTGGCCTAAATACACCTAAGTTCTCAATTTTTTCCACTCAAATCTCCAATCCACCTCTGTGCAGACCCTAACGTCTCCCTCCCTCTTGTGATACGTTTTTCTCACCATCTTTACTCCTCGTTTTGACGCAAGAATACGAAATAGTGCACCGCCGTATCCGCCCTCAATTTTTCGAGATAACCTCAATTCCTGGGAATCTACTTCTCCATTGTTTGAAGGTAGGCTGTAAGCATTATCTCTTAGTTGGATTTATGGGATCGATTGTTTAGATGAGTTTTTTTATGTATATTTTTTTTTAGCCAAATTGGTCCTTTTTCCCAGTTGGATCTTTTTTTTTTTAAGTTTAAATATGTACAACTTTTTGTCCAATTATTAATGATTTTTACTCAAGTACTTTCTTAATTATGTAAAAACAAAAGAATTTCGGAGTAGAGATAAGTAAGCTTACAACCAAAAAGAGATAAATTTGTGGCCCGGAATCAATTTGGGAGAAAATGGCATTTTTCAATGAAGAAAGTGGCAAATTTCTTGATAAATTTTATAGCAAAGGTTTGCAAAATTGATTGAATGATTTTTATTGAGAGTGTAGTGTAGTAGCACTTGATGATCTTTGAGAAAAGTGGTAACTGTTGATGTCGATATTGATATTAATGTTCTTTTAAAAATGTTAACATGCAGAATTCATAAGTCCTGCTCTTTGATGTAATTGGCACAAGCTATCCATTTCATTCATATATACATGTCACTAGTATCACACCCTGCGTTGCACAGAAGAATAATATGAAATGATTTTACTGTAGATATCATTACAAAATAGGAAAAAAATTGAATACATAATTTGCTTTGATTAATGATACAGACTGTCAACGAATGCTCAAAATAGAAATATATTACAATTCTCATCAATTTTGGAAAACCTCTACACTGTTTGTACAATTTGTAGTTACTTACAACCGTGTGATACACGTAAGTTGTTATAGACAAAACATATTTAAACAATTGCTCAAATTTAAATTAAATAATGTAATTTTTCAAATATATGTTGTATAGAATAAATAAAAAATTCTGTCTAAATATTTTTTACTAACGTAAATAGAAGTAATATCCCTCAAAATATTATAATTTATATAAAATAAAGTAATTATAACAAATTAAATATATGCGGTCCTATATATAAATAAATATAACAAATTAAGCAATATTGATAATGCATGAAAGTTAAAATCAACATCAAGATTTGTAGTGAACGAATGTGGAATTCAACTCAAGAGATTCTTCGCATGATTAATAATTTTTAATTTTTAAATGCGATGCATTTAATTGAACATAATTAAATGCATATTTTATTATATGTCAATAAAAAAATTGTTAATAAAAATATAAATAAAATATATATAGTGAGTCTTCTTGTCTATATATGTTAATAAAATTAAGAAATAAAGTTTCACCATTTTTTACGGAATATAATTATTTTTTTAATATTTTATTAAAATTGTAAACCGTTCAATTATTTTATCATCTTTTGGGAAAACATGTCATGAATATAGTGTTTTTTTAGAAATTGTACCATGAACATATCAACTTCATTTCTGGAATTAACGTTCAATAAATTAAATTTTCTTTTTTTAAAAAAAAACATTTGAATTACAAAACTCGACTTATACAATATATGAGCAAAACTCAACTTACATATTCTCCTTAAAATCGACACTTTTCTTTTCATATATTATTTTTCGTCACATTCTTCCCAAAAAGAGGTGTTAGATAGACTTTTTTGGTATATTTTGATTTTTTAAATATTAATTATTAATTTCAAGTGTGTTTCTAAAAAAATAATCATTAATTTTAATAAATATTGTTATATTAATTGATTCTTCTTTCTTCATACTGACAATTTCTTTATTCATATTGTTAAATTATTATTTTAAATTATATGAACTAATTGTTAAAATCTATAATAATCTATAATTTGCTACCCATATTAAATATTTTTCGATTTCAAAATAATACAATAATCATTAAAAGAATAATAATAAAATATAAAAAATAACATTTTGATATTATTAATAGCATAGCACAAATACTAATGCAATTTATCACACATGTAATTTTTGCTACTTTTCTTTCATTATACTTTTTCTATAATTTAATCTTTATGAATGAAATATGTCTGTGCATCGCACGAGTGTGAAACTAATTACTTTAAAAAATTATAGATTAAATTTTAGGGTAAACAGCACAAATAGTCCCCAACTTTTAGGTTTCTTGTGAAAATGATCTCTAACATTTAGATTTTTGCATTTATACCCTCAAAATCATCAAACGTTGCGAAAATGATCTATATCGTTAGATTCTGTTAGTTTTTACCGTTAAAAACGTGTAAATAGCACAAATAGTCCCTAACCTTTGAGTTTTTTATGATAATAGTATCTAACATATTAAGGTCACGTTTGACATTTTTAGTTTGTAACCTTCAAATCTTTGGCGTATTTAGTCTCTAACATATTAACCCCTATACGTTTGACATATTTAGTCTCTAACATATTAAGTTCCTATTTGAGACCAATTATTTCAAATATGGTTTGTAATTCTAATTTTTTGAAGAATTTGTTGTTAAAAAGTAAAAAAAAAAATTGAATTTATTTGTATATTATTTTATTGATAGAATGTGTTGTTAAAAACGAGTTTTAAAAAATAAAATTTATTCTAGATTTCTAAAATGCACAATAAAATATTTAACAAAAATTCACCGGTTCAACCTATAGGTAAAAAAAAATGATGAATCCATGAAATATAAACAAACAAATACATTGGACATTATTTTAGGAATTGAATAAAAAATATATTTTTATCAATTCTATTTTCGATTTTGAGAACCGATCAATATCGATTTTCAAAATTCCATTTTTTTCAAAACTCATTTTCTTCCACACGTTCTATTAATATATTTTTTTTAATTTATGCATAAATTTTTTTTTTTTTTTTTTTTTAAAAATCTACGTTTTAACCAAAATTTTCCAAACTTACTTTTCAAATCGATCGATTCTCAAAATCGAAAATCGAAATCGAAAGTAGAACTGATAAAAATATATTTTTTACTCAATTCATAAAATGATGTTCAATGTATTTGTTTGTTTATATTCCATAATTTTTTTTTTTTTTTATCAATTGGCTGAAATGTTAATGCGGTGAATTTTTGTTAAATATTTTACTGTGCATTTAAAAATCTAGAATAGTCTTTATTTTTAAAAATTCGTTTTCAACCACTCATTCTATCAATAAAATAATTTACAAATAAATTCAATTTTTTTCTTTTACTTTTTAACCACAAATTCTTTAAAAAATTACAATTACGAACCACATTATTTGAAATAATTGGTCTCAAATAGGGATTTAATATATTAGAGACTAAATAAGTCAAACGTATTGAGACTTAATATGTTAGAGACTAAATACGTCAAACGTTTGGAGGTTAAAAACTAAATATGTTATACATGACCTTAATATGTTAGAGACTATTATCGCAAAAAACTCAAAGCTTAAGGATCATTTGTATTATTTACACGTTTTTAACGGTGAAAACTAACGAAATCTAACGGTATGGACCATTTTCATAACGTTTAATGATTTTAAGAGTATACGTGTTAAAATTTAAATGTTGTGGATCATTTTTGCAAGTAATTTAAAGATTGAAAATCATTTGTGCGGTTTACCCTAAATTTTATTTTCGATCGAGGAATTCGGTCAAGTCTTTTTGTGGATTTGACCATCCCAAGTAATTCCCCGGTTTGTTTGCTCGTTCTCTCGTTTCTTCATCAGTTGGACCGTTTCTTTCCCAGAATCCCTCACCGCTGCATACACGCACATAAATTTCTGAAAGGCGCCATACGGGCTGTACATAGTTTTATATATAGCAAGTGTGTAGATTTCGCGATAGCTATTTCTTTCTATGGATTTTGAAGTTATGGATAGCAGTGGTGAGTGTATACGCACTTAGAATTGAGATTATTATTTTTATTTATTAATAATTTGTTAATTCATTTTACGTGGATTTATGCCGACTCATGGTATATGATGGGATTTTTTAATTAAGGGCTTAGGTTTCGTGTAATTAATTCCTGGAAATATTGGAAATTAAACCTAGGTTTTACGATTTTTAAGTATTAAGATTTTTAAGAATTCGTTGCTGCAATTCTACTTGTTAACATGAAAATGCAATATCCTCTCAAATTCTGCTTATTTTCGATGAGATTTTAGTTCATGGAAATCACATTTTTAAGTTAGGTTGCATCAGTAGATATTTGGAGATTGATTGGAATGTATAGAGGAGCTTAATCTGTGTTTTAGATATATTTGGGTAAAAATGTCAAAAAATTATTAAGCCCCTTTTAGCAAATTTTGATAAAATTTGAAGAGATGAGTAGTTAAAAAGTTGTGGGACCCAGAAATGAGGCTATAATTAAAAAGTCGTGGGACCTAGAAATGAGGCTATAATTAATTGTTGACTTTGATCAAAATCTCTCTCAAACTGAGCTTAAAATGTAAAATAAGCTCATAATGCATAATAAAAAGATCTTCAAATCATAATTTTAAAGTGTGCAAACAAGCAAAATGAAGAAACTACTATTTAGTAGGTGGGGATAGAGGACTACTGAATTATTCATGAGAAACAGAATTTTTAATCTTTTAATGGGTAGTGGGTTATTCACATATGGTCAATAAGAATTTTTATGTTTTGTAGGCCATAACCCTTGAGGTTATGCTGTGAGACATTTTCTTCACACAACCGAGGCATACCCTCCGAAATACTGCCTCACAATCAACGTCTTGAGGCTTTTTTGCTCGCCTCACTTTGAGGTGGACCTTAGAGCGGGTTTCAATTGGTTTTTTTAACCACTATGACATGTACAGACAGGTTTATTTTGATTCATCTATTTCACAAGTCACTCAACATTTTAGTATGTTTGCATTCTAGAATTTGATTTAGATGGTAGCCTGATTAGTTATTGGTTATGGTGGTATTGGGCGAGTGATAGGGAGCATGGAATGAACATTATTTCCTTCTATCAGCTATTGCAAATACTTTAGTTATACTCTGGGCAAGAAAATGTAATTATTTTTCCTTTCTTGATGATTTATTATGCCGGTGGATATAAACTCTTTCTGTTGAAAGAAGTACAGGCACAGATGATGATCATCCACAGCCACAATATAATAGGGTTTCAGTGGGAGGTCGTGTAGCAGGAAATGGAAGATCTTTTGTAGGCTCAGCTCCATATCAAAGAATGCATAATGATATGGAGTCTGAAATCCATAACCTAGAGCAAATAGCATATGCTGCAGTCTTACGAGCTTTTAAAGCACAGTCTGATGCCCTTACATGGGTACGTGATGTTGCTGTCCTTATCTTTTCTTGGATATTTGAAAGCTGCTGATTTGGTTTAGATGCTTCATAATATGCTGTGGTCCTCAGGAGAAGGAAGGTCTAATAACAGAACTAAGGAAGGAGCTAAGGGTATCAGATGATGAGCATAGAGATTTGCTTACCAAGGTCAATGCAGATGATCTCATTCGTAGAATCAGGGAGTGGCGAGAAGCTGGTGGAGTTCTCAATGTAGCCTTAAATGCCCCTCAGCATGTTAACGATCAACTACCCAGTCCCACAGTTTCAGCATCTCACAAGAAGCAGAAGACATCCCAATTAGGAAATCCATTTGGAATGCCATCTCGATCATTACACCCTCAGCCTGCTGCCACACATACAGCTGGGAAATGGGGACCTGCTTTAGTAATGAGTGGCAGAAGGCCTAGTTCTGTACGTTTGAATTATAAATATGAATGATATTTGTGATGCTGTAAACTAACTTTTCATTTCATCTTTCTACTATTCCCCTTTTTCATAGGGCCAGCAAGTTTTGACCCCTGCTAAGCCCATGCAATATCAGATTAACAACCTTGAGTCTTCTGGTGTGCCTTCTGCCAATGACCTCGCTGAAAGTACGCATGATCCATTAATTGGTAGGAGGGTGATGATGAGGTGGCCTGCGGACAATAACTTTTATGAGGCTGTCATAACTGAGTACAATCCTCTAGATGTACGTCCTTTTTTTGGTTTTCCTTAATTAAAGGATCGCTTTGACGTGTATTTTGTGGGGTTGGATATGGCTTTTCGGGTAAAAAGAATTTTTGATTTTATGTTCTATGGGTTGACATGGGTGGGAAATACAAAGGTGAAGAATGGATCACATATAAAATCTTTGCTAGAAAAATGATACAAAGTTAGGGTAGAATTTCAACAAAAACAATAAATGCGTTGAGTTTGGGACTTGTTTCCTCTTTTATACCCGTATGTGTACACACTGTAGAGAATCACAATTGCTTCCCAACTGATCTTCATTACTTATCTTCTCTTTTACATGCTATGATAGATGGATGATCACTGTAGTTAATATTTTGATACACTTGGCATGCTGTATGTTTCAACTCATCCATGTTGGCATTTGCTATTCTAGTTCTTATTTATAGGAGGAGCATCTGCTTTTATAATTTTCACTGAATTCTTCCATCAGAGCTTACAGATTAATTTTGTGCCTTTTACACAGGTGGTAGCAATTGATGATTGTCTATCCACCTTATAGGATACATTTTAATTTTAGAAAGGGGAATTGGGAACGCAATATTAATTTGGTAAGTGGATCATATGATAAAATTGACATTTGAAATGTGCCAAATATATATTTCAGGCAAAAGAACAAGAAATAGATTACAATTTGATTGAGTTTCTTTAATTTTATTTTTTACTTTCCATCCTCATTAGGATTGTGTCATGATAACTTTCCATTTTTGGTAGGGCTTTTAAATATAGATAAATAGCATTGCTGACAGACTGTCTAATATTGCCTGCTTTAACTCTTTTATACAATTTTATTTTATATTGGCGGCTTTTGGTTTGTGAATAGGCAAACAACAATTTATTTATATCCCTCTCCTATTTCATGTTCGTCTACATTTCAAGAGAATAAGCATCCTAACCATTTCAGTGAACAAATTACCCTAATTGAGAAAGGCTATCCAAGTTAAATAAAATATACCTAGTACAGGAAAATATTACTTGTGATGAAATATATAGTGCGCGTGTACAGAAACAGAAGAGAATCATAAAATACAGACTATAGTTGCTACCTACTGTATGCCCACATGGATATAAAGAAACTGAAATTTGTAATTGTAGTCTGTGAAATTACCCTTTATATTGAGCCCTTATTTCAGCCCCATTATTATTATTTGTTTGAGAAAATGTAGTTTGGAATAGTCATTTTTTGAGAATGGGTGGCTAAGAAATAAGGAAAAAATTTAGATTTATGTGTAATGTTATTTTATTGGAGAATGCGTGGTTGAAAGTATGAGAGAGAAAAATGTATTATATTATAATGGGGTTCAAACAAGGGCTTAATACAAGAGCAAAAACCAAGTAAAAAATATTAAAGCATACAACTGCAGGATCATATTTTATTCATAGTTATTATCTCTGTACATTTGTGTACAGAATGAAAAAAAGGAAGAAAAGGAGAAGTAAGCTAGAGACATGGAGATCAGAATGAAAAAGGGAAAAAAAGCCGCAAGTAGAGTTGGAAAATTGAGCCCATGTTTGGTATTGATAAAAATCAGATTTTTAATAGATTTTGATAAAAATTGATGAGTTGTGTGGTTGAAAAGTTGTGGGTCTCATAAAATGTGTGGTTAAGATTAAATGTTGACTTTGAGTTTGATTAAAATGAGAATTAACTATTACCAAACTGGGGCTAAATGTTTTTTTCGGTAAATGTTTGTTTATAGATCTATGTGATTCTGGTAGATTTAAAAGTTAAAAACTTAACCTTTAAGTGAGAACACAAGTATCAGGTGAACATATTAAGCTGGAGCCAGTTCAAATTGGTTTTGTTTTCTGGAAGTGTCTTGTGCATTTAATATAAGAACCAGAATGGCTCATAGGCTGGTTCAGTGGTTGAACTGGCAGGTCTGGTTTTAATAACTATGATAGAAAGGACTAGTTTTTCTGAATTATGTAGATTGTAGACTTGATTTATTTATATTGAGCGATGTTAAATTAAAGAATGTGGGATCCTTTCCTTGGCTCTTTTAATATCCTGCTCCTCATAAATAATGCTTACTTTAAAGGATGTGTTATGCGTCCATTGACCCATATGTAAGGGGCACTATGATGAAGTAATCTAAAATTTCACAAATTCAGTTCTCATTTTTCCTAATTTTTTTTTCAGGGTCACTATTCTTTAGTTTATGATAGCAATACACTGAATGCAACCTTGGAGTGGGTGAATCTCAAAGAGGTATCTTCTGTTCTTTCTATTGACTTTAAAGTTTCTTGCCCATTAATTTGAAATAACTGTTGTGGTTTGGTTAATCAACTCTTCTAAATGCATTTAAGAGATCATGTTAGATTCCTGACTTTTGGGGCCTTGGACGGGGACAAGGGACATGCATTCAGTATTTTTGATTTCGCAATAACTCAGAATGCACATTAGAGATGTTTGATTGGTTTTGTAAGTTATACCATTTAAAAACAGCCATTCTTACTTTATATGCCATCTGTAAAATTAAAAATAAAAATTGTTAGAAACATGACTATTTTTCCATGCATATCTATTCCAAAAATTTAGAAGTTTGTTCATAAACTGACGTTTGGACACATGCTTACTCTCAAAATGCTTACTCCAGTCCCAAAAAAGACAGCCTTAGTACAGCCAACAATGCTGACTATAACTCTCTTAGGAGCTCGTTTCTTATTGTTAATTTTTTCATCCAGGTTCTCTCTATGAATTTGAGACCACAATCATTTATATCGTATTCAGAAAAGTCAATTTAGTTTTGGCTCCAACTTCACACTATATATTTTTTATTTACAACATATTAAGAGCTTGTTAATGGGGAAAAAAAGCTTTGGAAGAATATGGTTGAAAAATGTGAAAAGTGATAAGTCCCATATAAATGTGGTTAAAAATGAATTTAAAGAAAAAATTGGAAATTTCTTACATTACCAAAAAGGCTTTCGGTTGAAAGTTCTTAGATTTATCTGCCATAAAGAGTGATAATATTTGTGGGAACTACCTTCTGTTTACGTCTTAAAACTGTTAGTTCTATTTCCAATAAACCAATGTGAAGAAAGATGTGTATGAATTGATAATGAACAATTAGGAACTAGAAGAGAAAGGGGTGCAAAGACTAGAAGAATTGTAGGCTAAGAGAAAATAAATAAACTTCTGGATAAACTATAATCTTATCAATTTTCTGGATATTTTCAATTTTCTATTGTGCATAATGAGCACAAGAAACTAGAATTGTAGACGGGCTTATAGAAAAATTGTTTGCAAAATCGAAGGCTCAAAGGGGCCTTGATAAGGAAATAATTCTTCTACATTGAAAATGTAACTTTCATTTAAGTATGATGCCAATCAGAACGATTATCTTTATATGAATATGCAAAAACTCTTTTCTTAACGTGTTTAGGAAACCAAGTGAATGAAACACGTAATAAAGCATAGTATTTTCATCAAAATCTCCTAGCTTTATAGTGCACATCGAAAAAATCTCAAAAACTTCATGATTGAAAATGATTTGTCGTTTTCTTGGAATGTAATTTAGGAACATTGATAACTAAGTGGAGCTTTCACATTATGTTGATAATTAGAAGGCAATAATCGAATATCGATTAGATAAGTATGCAAACGAGTGAATGCCTTTGAAAAAACCTTTGCCACTCAAGGAGTATCAATCATTTGAGGTAACGACACAACAAAGTTAACTGTATAAGCACACGAAGGAGTAGGCAAAACGTTTGATTGAGGTAACATTACTAAAGGTAATTCATCAACTGTATCATGGTCAATTATGTCTAAAACTGGTTTGAGAGGGGATACACGACAAGTCTCCAAACTCTCATTCTCACTATCAGAAGAGTCGATTGGGTCAACAATAAAAGTTCCATTTTCTTGAGGAGGAGGATTGACACAACTAAACTTATGAAGTGACTGAAGTGGCATGTCTAGTTTTGTACGTAATTGATTAAGTCGAAAAGATATATACGAATGGTGAGCCAGGCGGTAAGCTTCATCTAAGGACTGGGATCCAGGAATATCATTGGGCAAAATTTAAAGATTTAAACCATCAATAAACGTAGACCCTGTGATGTGGAGAGCCTCATAAATAAAACAATTGTTCAATAACCTAACGAATTGTGCTAGATAGATACTCACTAACAGTGGAAGTACCTCGCCTACAATGCAAAAAGTGCTGATTTAACAAATCGTACTCGATAATACATAGGAGCATATTTATTACTTAAAATTTGTTTCATCTCATCCCACATGGTGATAGAATGTTGACCTAGACGCGTAAAAAAGATTTCCAATAAATTCTAGTGGAACTGACAAGTGACCCATTAGCATAGCAAATTCAGCGTGAGCCACTCAAATTGTGATAGATAAAGAACTTTTCAAGATAATCAAGCCAATCCAGAAATGATTCTGGACTAGTCCAACCATCAAAGTCCCATGGTTCTATTAGAACGGGCCTAGATGAGTTGTCAACATAGTTCCTAGGAGGAGGATAATTGTATTGGTAAGAGGACGTGGAAGTTAAATTATTATGATAATGATTTATGGGATTGGTGTACTTTTAGAGCTAGGAATTGTTATAAAAATTAGAAATGATTTTTTTTTTTAAATGAAATTAGACGAGCCAAACACTTAAATAAAAGCATATATAGAAATGTGTGCCTCACAAGGCCAAAAAGAAGTAAGCAATGGCCGAATCATGATTTTCAAGTTGACACGACTATGGTGGAAGAGCGATAAATGATTTTGTTTGAAAGCTAATTCAATCAACAGGAGCAAATCTGAAGATAAAGACAAAAAAAATTCTTTTCTTTTCTTTCACTTTTTACTTTATTTTTCCTCAACTATTCTAGTACACCAAATAGAAAGCCGAAACCAGTTTGAAGCTTGTTGTAGCCGGTGCTTGCACACAAACAAGACACAGGTGGTAGTGGAATCTTGTGGTGGAACTAGGCGTCGGTGACATGGAATAAAAAAAGCGGAACTAAGGTGCACATCTGGCGTCTTGAGGAGCTGAAAAAAGTGCCTTATCTGAGTGCAAATCAGTTTGATTTGTTTTTAGCTTAAAGTGGGCTAGGTTATGGGTGGGCAGGGGAAAAATTATAGGTGGGTTGTGGTTTTCTGGTAGTAATGGGCAGAATGGATTTATTAAGTGTTGGACCTGTGTGATTTTGAATTGCAGATTTGGAAGGACAGTGGGTTGTATATGTTGGGTTAGTAGGGTTGATGGACTATAAGGTTGTATTTATTGGTGAATGATTTCAATGTGGGCTGAAAATAATGTATTGTGTGTTTATTGTGGGCTGGTATATGGGTAATGTATGGATGTGCTTTGTGGTGTTCAAAAATTATCTTATATATGAAGGTGATTGTAAGGCTTGGATGGGTAATGAAAGGTGATGACGTAAGTGTTGGTTGGAAGGATTTTTTGAATTTGAGGAAGGTCAAAGGAAAACAAATTGCTTTGATACCAAATTGACCTATGATGCATATGAATTGATAATGAACAATGAGGAACTAGAAGAGAAAGTGATGCAAAGAACAAAGAACTGATGGCAAAGAGAAAATCAATTTTTATGTTTATAATCAAGAGTGGGAATTACAATGAATAAGTCCCTCTATTTATAGGGCAACATTAAGAAGAAACTAAAAAGAAATAAACTTCTAAATAAACTATAATTTTATCATAAAATTCTAATATGATATAATCCAATCAAATACACTGGGACTCAAAGTCTAGTATGAAATCATAATTGAACTATAACTATATATTTCTATCCTTATCTTGATCTACATAACAATTTTACTCCTTAGAAACCCTATGTAGGATTAGTTTTTAGACGAAAATATATAATCATTAAATATGCTCAATAAACTTTTTATGTAGTACATTGCTAAGCCTGTGTTCGGCGGCTACTAGCCGCTGTTATTTTGGAATGTTAGGTATTTTCTAGGTAAAATTTGTAGTTAAAAAGTGGTTAAAAAAATGTGTGTGGTTAAAAATTGGTATTGGAAATTGTAATATTTATAACACTTTGTAATAACCATTTTGCCGAACATAGGCTAAGTTTGAAACCAAACATCATGATTTGATATCATATATTACCATTAAATATGCTCAATAAACTTTTTATGTAGTACATTGCTAAATTTAAACCAAACATCATGATTTGGTATCAATAATCTTTCCAAGTGATAGTTATCGTGAATCTTAATCAAATCAATGTAGATGGCACAATGGGAGCAAGGGAGTGATGATAGTTCTTAACATAAAATGTGATTTAGTACCTGTATCAGTGAACCTGACCTCCCTAAAAGTTTTTTACATTAACGAGCACTTAAGTTGTTTCTAAAATTTTTTATTAAGTTTAATTTGTATACATGATTATGCAATAGTTTTAATAATGATTGGACAAAAGAAAAACGATAATTGTATTGCTTGTTCTCTTAATGCTTTCCTTTATAGTTTTTGAACATATTCTATCTTGAATAAACTAATTCTATGAATTATTATGTTTAGTCTTAGAGAAGAATAGGGGGCATTTGATTTGTTGTTTTCAGTTTTGTAGAACACTGAAGACTTATTTGGTTTGATATTTTTGAAAACAAGATTAAGCACTTGATTGTTGGGGATTAAAATATAAATTATAATCTAAGTCAAAAGTCAAAGTCAACAATTAATTTTAATCATATATTTTATGGGACTTGCAGCTTTTCAGCCCCACATTTTATCAACATTTTTCAAAATTTACTTAGTCTTGTTTGATGGAAATTAAAATCATATTTTTAATAGATTTTGATAAAAGTTAATGAAATGTGGTTAAAAAGTTGTGCGTTCCATGAAATATACAGTTGGGATTGATTGTTGATTTTGAATTAGATTAAATCTAGATTTTTAATTTGTACCAAACGGGGGCAAAAAATCTAATCTTTAACCCCAAGAAGGGGCTAAATTTACAACATAATTCAAAACATATTTTTGACGTTTCGTGTATTTATCGCATGCTCAAAATAAATAAGGGAAATAAAAGTAAAATTCCTCATTTCAATTACAGATCCAACCCACCTAAGTAAGCAATCTTCTCCGGATAAAGGTAACCTACCATCTGCCGAGTCAATTTTTATTTTTTTATTTTCTAGTTTTCCAGTTTTCTATTATAAGAAACATTTTTTCGAATAACAAACCAAGTGCTTTTTTTGCGATCTTAAAATAGACCCTCAAACATAAAAGTGAAATGAATTCAAAACTGAAATGCAAACCCAACGGAACTTCCTTTTCTTTCCCCCCCCCCCCCCCCCCCCCCCCCCGAAAAAGCTAAATAAAAACTAGTTTGAGAGGGAGGGAGGGAGGGAGGGAGGGAGGGAGGGAAAGAGTGAGTAAGTGAGTGAAAAATGGTGTTTCTTTACAATTTTGCTACAAACATGTTAACAATCCGAAATTTTTCTCTTTCTATTAAGTCCTTTCATCGATTCCGTTGTTGTTTCCTAGACACTGCATCATTCATAGAATGGGTGATATATGAAGCTCTGTTGCTGTCCTTACTTTCACTATCCAAAGTTTTTTGTTCTTTTGAGTTAGTTTTACTATGTTTATTACGTTTAGGTAGTTGTTGAAATATTTGGTTTCTGTTATGTTCTGAAACCGTCTACCATTTTGCTTTCATAAAAAGTCGAATAGTATCTGACCAACTCATCAACTGGGTCGAGCTTTGTGAGTGCTAAGCTCAAGCTACTTGACCTGATCGACTTGAATGTACCTTCATGAGGAAAAATAGCAGAAATAAATGGAAAGTCAATTTTAATTATCTCTTGAGCTACTGAGAGTTATTTTGTGGAATTGCCCTTGCGCTTTCCTAAAGTAAGTGCAACTTGTTTAATATAATTTATTTACCCGTACCCACAATTAAACCTGTCATTTTGTTTTGGTACATTGACAAATGCACCTTGTCGCCTTCTTTTTGTAAAAGTACCCATGATCTTCCAACCCATCTGTATGAACCTTTTCATATGAGAATGAAGGTGGTCTACCATTTGGAGGGTGGGGTTGGAAGTTACTTGTCAAAAGAGGTATGAATTTACAAGTTGAATGAGATAATTTATGTGGGGGCTAAAAGTTGCGATATTTTTTGTTCATAATCTATTTGGTGTTTGTTGATGATTTTCTGGAGTTACATGAGCTTTCAGATGCTTAGTTAACGTTAAGCTTTGTTCAGATTATTCAATTTGTTTTAGTTGTTTTCACCTTCGAAGTATATACTACTTGATGATAGATATTGGAACTTCATCAAATGATATATTAATACTGTTACAATGATTTAGGTTCCTCCTGAGGACATCAGATGGGTGGGTGACGATCCCGTAATATCCCGATTAGGGAAGGAAGGTGCACAAGGCACTGTAGTTACCATTTCAAGCACTGGAAGAGAAAGAGCTGAGATCCAGCCCTCAAAAAACAGCGTTATGGAGGAGGATGAGGGAAAGTTTGAAATACTTAACATAGACACGTTGATAAAGAAGGTGTTTAATGTGCATCTTACTGTAAAATCTTGTTGCTCTGTAAGCTTACTTGGTCTTACCCTTTTCCTATGGAAGGTGGAGCAGGTGCTTGATGCAAATCATCCTGATCAACTTGAAATTGAAACGGCTAAGAAAATGCTCAAGGTTAATACTGACTTCGAGTTCTTAAAAATCTATTATTGTCTAGTAGCTTTTGATCTTGTTACAATTATTGGTGATGCAGGAACATGAACTATCATTGATTGAAGTGATTAGAAAACTTGCGGATGTGTGCGATAGTGGTAATGAAGACAGTGCTCTCTCTCTCTCTCTCTCTGCGTGTGTGTGTGTGTGCAGGTGCACGCGCAACTGTTGTAGTCTAATGACGTGAAACAATCTTTTCCGTAGTGGAGAAAAAATTGTGTTGGCATATTTGTAATACTAATGTACATATTTCACCCCATGTGTAAATGAAATCAAGATGGAACGGAAATTTTTAATTTTTATTTCTTATTTTTGGACTATAATTACTACTTGGAAGTAGTAAAACTAATGGCAGCATACAAGTTCTGTATGCTTTGACTATTTTTGGGGTTTTTACGTTTTTCGTTGATAGCTTTTCCAAAAACAACAGTGATAGAGTATGCTACTGTCTAGTATTATTTGCAAGATCTGTTCTCTTCTAATATAAATATTTAATTACATTATATTGGTCGTTACTCATACCAGATGGAGAGCCGCCTTCATAGACTGGAGGGGAGCGAGTGTATTACAGCTGCCAAAGCCCTGAGCATGACGTCAAAGGAATGGCCAGAGGATAAAGAATTTCAGATGATTAGCATGATGCTTAGTTGTAGAAAGACAACAAGAGGTTTTAGAGTAGAAACGAAGCAGCTTGTATGTTATTAATTTATTATGGTTGACATGCTGGTTATGGGCTCTTTAAAGTATTTCTATTCGAAATGTATATTGGGAGTTGTGAGCGTCCAAATAAAAGTAGATATTTTGGGCTTGCTCACAGCTGAATTACATATTGGGTAACAAAATTAGGGTTAATTGCACTCTATATTACATTTTTAGTGTTAAATGCACAAATTATTGTTCAAAGAAAAAAGTTGAAAAATACGTCATCCTCTTCCCCGAAACCATAGTCGTTGCTGCTGTATCACCTCCTCATCCGCCCGACTACATATCACCGTACAACCATCAAGCCACCACATGCACCGAACCACCACCATCACCATCGAATTGCAGTGGTCATCCCCATCAGAATCGTAGTAAGGCCTCATTGGCGAGATGAACGGAGGCCTCAAATAAACCATCTGCACCATCGTCGAAGAAGGGGGGCGGAGACTGTGAATATGAAGGCGGGGGAAGATGACGAGGAATCAAGATTTTTCTTAGGCGCAATCTTCTGCAACGTTGCTGCTGCCCTAGTTTAAGCCTTATCATTTTCTGAACATTGGCCTTCGACTGTAGTGAAAGTGAAATAGATTTTCCTTTATTTCTAATGTCAGTTGAAGATTCTTTAGAATCTATTTTACCTGTTCATGTGTTTTTTAATGGTTTTTTCTTGTGGTTACCGGTTGGTGATGATGGTGGCGGCTTGGCTACTCCGGAAAAATTAGAGAATATTGCACACAAACTGCTCGACTTTATGTTTAAGAAAAAGTATCATTAAAAAGTGTAAAGTTTCAAGTTGTGATACTACAATTTCGCCAAAAGTATCATAAAAATTTGATAAAGTTTATGTTATGATACTAAAAATTTGAAAGTATTATAAGTATTATGTTGTGATACTTTAAAAGTGTCATAAGATACTTTTGAAGTATCACAGCAAGATACTTGACGAAAACAGTATTTTTCATTAAAAAAATAAAATTGAAGTATTTTTCAGTAATACCTTAAAATGAAGTAAGTATTGTCTTGTGTTTCCGAAAGAAATGGTCCATTTATTGATAGGCCTACAACGGGTATTGAACCTGCACGTGGTGGATTCACAATCCATTTCCTTGGAACCATCTTCTGAATAAGGGAATCATACCTTTGAAAAGCAGAGGAGGATACACCTTTTTAAGAGATCGACTTAGCATCCTGCATACCAGCACGCTGAAGAAGATCAAGAGTGTACTTGGTCTGACTTAAAGTTACTGAAGAGAAGAAAAGAGACTTTAGGAAAGCGGTTTTCGGGTAGTTGCTCAGATAAATAGCGTCTTGAAGTGAAGCGAGGGCATTATTGAAGGAAAGAGATGGTGGATCGGTCAATTGTATTAGGTAGTAGATGCTGGATCTGTCTTAACCGCAAGTGCATTCGCTATTCGATTCAAGCTCATCAAGAAATAGCCCAATTAGCTCATTGGTAATGGCTCAATCTATAGATAGAAAGCCCTATGATGGGAAACTACCACGTTAGGTGGTTTATCTTTTTTTGTTGCGGTGTTAAAGTTCCTGAAATAAAAAAAGAGAAGAATCATAGTTCAGCATCTCAAGTGATTAGGCGGGGGCAGGATTTGAACCTGCAACAAAGTTGGGTATTTGTGCAAACGCTCCCAGTTTCAATTATGATACTCAAAGTTGGATATTTGTGCAAACGCTCCCACAAAATTATCCTTAAATTAGGAGCCTTCTAAAAAATATCCTTAAAAGAATTAATAAAGTAAAAAAATATTTTCAATAATAATAATGATAATAATAATAATAATAATAATAATAATAATAATAATAAAGTAAAAAAATAGTGTAAATTTTTTGTATCACTTTTTAACATTTTTTTTTTCATTTTTCTAATAATTGTCACTCTTTTTTAAAAATTAGTGCTGGATCTTGCATTGCACGAGATTTGATTTTTAGTCGGTCTTATTAGCGTTAAATATAAGTTTAATCAAAAGCGTGAAATATAAGTTAATCCCAATACAAAGTACCTGTTTGTTAAAATATTTATATCTCGTGACTAAGCAAAATTATACGAGAATAATTAAAAAAAAATTATGTCTTTTTTTTTTTTTTTTCCGTTTGCTAAAATATTTCTATCTCGTGACTAAACAAAATCATATGAGTATAATAAAAAAAAATTGTTTTTGTTTTTGTTTTTGTTTTTTTACTGTTGTCAAACCAGATAATTGACTTTAAGGTGTGAAAGCAACCAACCAAAAATGAATACTCCCTTCGTCCCAATTATATAGACTTGTTTAACTTTTCACACAGATTAAGAAAATATATTTAATGTCATTGAAAAAGTAATTTTTGTAAATAAAATTTTCAACTTACCCTTATTTAATATCAAAACTATTATATTGAAAGTAATAAATAGAGGTACATCGGTAAACAAACAAAATAAATATTTTTCAATAAAGAAACAAATTTATATAATTAGGACAAATGAAAAAGGAAATACAGCCTATATAATTGGGATGTAGGGAGTAGTAATCTTTGAAGAGGCTCTTCTAATATGGGTGGGGTGGGGTGGGGTGGGGTAGGGTGGGGGGTGGGGGGTAATGACACAACACCACATTCTTTTTTTATAAAAAAAAGTGATAATGACGTTTTTTATTACTTTTTCTTTTAATTAAAAAATGACATGGTGTCAATTTCGAGTGAAAAGGTGTAACTTTTTTTCTACTTAAACGATACTTTTGTTAGGAAAAGTTAGGCGTAGGTAGGAAAGATTTTTGAATGACAAATTACCATTATGCCCCTGTAAAATTTATATATTACGATTATGTCATTGTCCAATATTACGATTATGTCATTGTCCCCTCCTATAAATAGGGGCCTATATTCATTATGAAATATTAAGAATAAGAAATTCTCTATGATTCTCTCTATATTATCTATTGTTTTACAAAATGTTATCAGCACGAGTCTCTAGCCAATTGAGTAATAACGGGAGTATGCTCTACAGTTGCATCTAAATGATGAACCTCTGTATCAGAAACCTGATTATTACTAATCAATGTTTCATTTTCTCTCGAACTAAAAAGAATGATTCCGGTCAATCCAGATATCCGATCGACGATCAGCCACCGCCATCAGAACGAATTTGTCAAGGAGAAGCCTCGCCTGAAATTTGGAGATAATCCGACGGCTGAAACAGAAGATATCGACCGGAGAAGAAAAGTTGAAAAAACCAAAACTTTCAAAGCAAATTCACGCCAAACCATAAATCCAAATGACGATCGGACAACAGATCCATGACGATCCTCCGTCACCGGCGCCGGGACGATCCTCCGTCACCGGAGCGTGTCGACGGCGGAGTCATCGGCGCGGCGGCGCGTGAGGCGCGTGAAGCCCACGCGCAGACGTCAAATAGGCGCGTGGAGGCGCGTGGATGGGAATCCGGCGACGACGTCAACAGGAAGTTTGTTCATTTCGACGTTCTTGATTTTTCTATGGTCTTACTTTTCTGTTTGGTGCAGTTTTGGACATTTTTCGGTAGTCGAACGTGGCGGCGTCGTAAAAACTATTTTTACGAAAATTCCGGCGAGATTTTGAACTTCGGACCAAAAGTAAGTTTGTTCTAAATTAAATTTCAAACCTATTGACGATTTAGATTTATCCATATGATCAATTTATTAAAATATGGATGATTTTGCCCTTAATGATACGATAAAATATATTAATCGTGATTTAACGAAATTGATTAATCATTATTAATGATATGATAATAAGTGTTAATAAAATATATATTCTAAATTATTTAACACTACTATATAATCAATACGATAAATTAAAAGATTTAAAAGTAACATAATAGGTTCCATACCGTGATGGATTGAGTTTTATGGACTGGATTTATACCTTAACTGGAGATGACTCATTATCGTAACGAATTGGACTATTATGAATACCTTGACTGGATTTGAAGATACGACTCGCTCACTCATGAAAGGTAATTATTTCATTATGTTGTTGCCACCTACATGGTTGATTCTACCACCTACATGGTTGGCTTTATCAGTTTAATTATTTCATTATGTCGATTCCGCCTATATGGCCGGTTTAGCAATTGAATATATAGAATACTTTACATATATTCATATTTCATATTTTATAAACACCTCAATTGTTGGTTAATTCTAACATATTAGAGGATGTTGTCAACACATATACATGGTGATATTATTATTGTTTAACCTATATACATGGTGATATTATTGTTATTTGATACTTCATCAAATGATACCAGAAGTTATCATTACCAAAAAGTTGGTAAATGTTGATAAAAATATTTCATCCAATGGTACCAGAAGTTACCAATATCTGAATTTGAATGAGTGGATGAAAATTATTCAACAAGAGAATGTTGATGTATGATAAGATAATATCACATGATAGCTCGGATATGGCTAATGTGAAAATAATCTCTTCAGTATTATGAGATGAATATTAGATGATAAGTGTCTGGAAATGTTCTTGCACGAGCACTTATGTATTCCAGAAGAAGTACATATTTACTCCAGAAGAAGTAAAAATTATCATCTAAACATACTGAAATGATTTTATTATTGCTCCTGAAGAAGCATAAACGAGACATACATGCAAAACGCAAAAGGGGGAAACATTTATGATCCTCAAAATGAGAGATGTGTTTCGGGAGTAGCCGTATCCTACCACCTCTGACTTTTTGAGGAAATAAATAAAAAGGTGTGTTTCAAGAGTAAGAAATACCCCATACTCTACCACCTTAAATCTTTGAGGTACACAATATTAAACATTAACAAAATCCTAGAAATCTATGGTGTGTCTCGAGAGTGAGAATACTCCGTACTCTACTACCAACTATTGTAGGGTTCACAAAGATAAATTTACATTAACCGGACTCCATTTTCGCTTGATTCCCCTTCCTTGCGACCAATCTATCTTTACTCCTGCTAGATCTTGTATTGGAATATATGATTGCAACTTATCCAGCAGTTCCTCGATAGTAGGAGCAGAAATAAGGATTCTCCTAGAAAATGGAGAGATGAATCCCTGTTCCACAGCATAATCAATAAATGTTAGCAAACCATCAAAGAAATTGTTTACATTTAAAAGACCAATAGGCTTAGTATGGAGATCTAGTTGAGCCCATGAGGTAATATTAAAGATTTCTTCTAAAGTCCCAAAACCTTTCCCTACTTTTGATCCACAAAATACACAGATAGTTTTGATCTGTCGAAGTTTTGATCCTTCCATCTTTGAAAGAATAAGGAAGGAAAAACTTAGGAGAAAATGATATTTTTGGGATACATGAAACTGTGAAAATCAGTGGCTTTTTAAACTTGAAAAACTTCACTATTTACTGCTCATGTTTTGAAAAAGTGAAGATTTACTTTTGACGGAATCACCCTACTAACCTTTCGGTGATTTAATATTTTTAACCAGCCTTTATCAAAACTCGTGAAAGGAAACATAAAAATATTTTATATGTGCATATATATCAAATGATTTACCTTGTATTAATGTTGCACAGCCAAAACATCATTGTTTATAACAGTCTGGCAAACACGATCTTTTGCTATTATATTTTTGAGACTATAACGCTCTTTATCGCTGATGAATTTAGCCCATAAAGATAGTAGCTCACGCTGTACATACCCACTAGGGTGCGTCTCAAGAGTCAATCGGATATCATCCAATGACTCCTTACTCAGCCCACCCTTGATAAAGTCTATCTTATCATCTCGATTTATAGATGAATACCCTATTGACTTACAACGGCTATCACATGTCCATCGAGCACATTTGTAGCAACTATTTAATCTTTTTGCTCTTCACTTCTTTGCAAAAGTACTCTTACCTAAGCCAGGCTTGTGCTTAGGAAATGAATCTGGTAATTCACCAGCTAATCGAACTTTCGCTTCGATCAACCAGCGAACATCTTCTAGGATGCCATGATCCATCAGCAACCTCAATCTTTCGAGCCTAATTCGATAAATTTTTCTCAAATCATTTACTGGAAGATTGGAATAATATTTGCGAATATTTGAAAGTATGATATCCATTTTTGATGGATCTAGCCTTCTTCCCAAATCATCTATTTAAATGCATTATTCAACGCGTGAAAGAGCGATGGCTCCGCGTGTCAGTGATAGTGATTCCATTAAGAGATAATGGAATAAATTATTGAAAAGGTGAGATAATGCGTCATTACCTTTTTCGATATAAGGGAAGATTTGGCGACAAGATTGAGATCATGAGATATTTCCTTCAATATTGTACCTGATTTTTCCGGTATAAAAGTAATAAAGGTATGCTGATTTGAACTGTACAGAAATAAGTACTGATGAAATGAATACTGTATTGAACCAGAAGTTCATACATATGTACAAGTGAAATATCTTGTTGAACCAGAAGTTCTATAATGATTGGTTAGATTCCAATTCAATAATGAGATTTATTGAGAATGAATAATGACATTCATTAAAGAACTAGAAGATTGTTATCATTGCTGCTTGTTCTTAAAAGCAAATTAATTATCTCACTAAATGAATGACTGATTTTTGCTCAAGTAATGATATTACGAGCAAAGTGATAAATGCTAGCATGAATATATCTTAAAGTCATTAATGATTTTACGAATTAGTTGAGATAATAGAATATTATATTGCTAATGATTTAGCAGATTAAAAGCCTCAAGTTATTTTCTATGAGAACAATTTGATTATGCAGCAATATTCTACATATAAACATGTCAATACGATGAAATAATGATTTGCTTGTGAAACTTTATGATTTTTAAGAAGTGCGATATCTATATACACTCCAACAATACGCACTTGATATATGATTGTATGACATGTGTTGCGGCATTTTAGCCGATTGATATAATATAAGATTTGTGAATATTATGGGGAAAACACGCTTAAAGCGTAATTATGCCTGAAGCATAATGAGAATCGATTCCAAAAATAAATATCTCTTGAATGATTGAGATGATCCCTTTGAGGCTGAATACTCATAGTGAGTATAAGGGACATAGTTAAAAGAGATTCAGGTACCTGATGATAGAACATATACAGAGATCTCTCTATGTTATATTGAGTTGAAATGGAATCGATAAATAAGTCGACTACATACAACCCTCTTATGAAAATGAGGTTGATGAAATTATAATACTTTGGCCAAGTATATAACCCCAATGTAGGGATTATTATTCAAGGACCAGAAGTCCAAATGCTTAAATGTGTAAAGCCAGTAATTATATGTACAAATGAAAAATATTTCACAGTCGTAGATGACGACTTGTTGCGCGCAAGATTTTTCATTGAACTGGCATGACATATGGTGGATGTGACTATAATCTAAATCACTAGCTTGAGCTCTTTGATATACCAATGAATGAGATCAAAAAGTGTGATTCTCATCTCGGTATTTTGAGGGTATTCTTTGATGTACCAGTTGATCGGGGTACGTTGGGATTTCAAGTAAAATGATTGTAGATTATATGTCAAAATTGATATCTATTTCAATGATTGATTATGCTCCTGCAAATTAGAAATTGCAGTTTATAAAGTGCAAGAACATACATGTATAAATCATTGAAAGATTCAATATGCCCAGATTAGTATCACTATAGGATGATACAAATGACCCCATAATATAATATGTTGAAATTGAAATTGGAGTGTACTATTATTATATTTGAATATTTGGGCATGCAATTGATTTTCAATATGCAAAATTATATTATCCACCGGAAATTGATTATTCACTAGAAGTGAATATGAAAATGAATATTTAATTATTCATTAGATGTGAATTCTAGATTTTGATAGAAGTGAATCAATTCTAGATTTGAGTAATGCAATCAGTCAACTAAATAAACATTGCTTGATATAGCATGTTCAGTACATCATAAATAAACTATGACATCATAAATGAGCTATGAATGATTTATATAAAGCTCATCATGAATGATATGTTTTGATGAAAAGATATGAGATTGCATCAATATACTTGTGATATTCCATGAAAAGGAATAAATACGCGTTGCACTCTTTTTCCCTTAGCTGAGGTTTTTCCCACAGGGTTTTCCTAGCAAGGTTTTTAATGAGGCAACAATTGAGGCGTATTGATGAAAATTAATGAGAATAATGTACTCTTTTTCCCTTCGCTGAGGTTTTGTCCCACAGGGTTTTCCTAGCAAGGTTTTTGAGGCATCATCATAGCTATCAACAAGCTATAATTCAGCAACACATTTTTATACTGGAATGATATCAACAAATGAAGAAAATCATATACATCTTACGAAGAATGTTATGATATCAGCTACACACAAGAAGATTTTCATATATATTCCAGACGGAAGATGATTATTCAAAAGGTTCATGAATACTTGAATGCACACTTCAGGGGGAGAATCATACTGTCATGCTGTACTCTTTTTCCTTCGTCCAGGTTTTGTCCTACTAGGTTTTCCTGACAAGGTTTTAACGAGGCAGCAGCTGTACTCTTTTTCCTTGGTTCAGATTTTATCCCACTGGGTTTTACTGACAAGATTTTAATGAGGCAGCACTTCAAAACTTTAAGATTCAGTACATGATTCACAATGGACAACATCAGGGGGAGCAGCTGTACTCTTTTTCCTTCGCTCAAGTTTTATCCCACTGGGTTTTCTTAGCAAGGTTTTAACGAGGCAGACAATTGAGAAAGCGAGTAATATGTCATTCAAGGGGGAGTGTTAGGAAAAGTTAGGCGTAGGTAGGAAAGATTTTTGAATGACAAATTACCATTATGCCCCTGTAAAATTTATATATTACGATTATGCCATTGTCCCCTCCTATAAATAGGGGCCTATATTCATTATGAAATATTAAGAATAAGAAATTCTCTATGATTCTCTCTATATTATCTATTGTTTTACAACAACTTTCAATATATTTAGGATAGTGTTTAACTAACATTGTAAAACTCACATCTTTAATCTCACTTTCCCTAATACTTTCAGCATTATTGTACAATATGCATAAAAATGTAGTTGACAATTTTCAATTTTTTGTGAGATAATGGAAAGCAGAATATCGGGATAAATTGAACACAATTATTAAGACTCCCAAGGTGAAAAATTTATCGGATTCTTGTCCTAAAAAATACAAATAGCTTCCACACACTGCTGATCTAAGACCAAACCATCCACCAGCATCCCCATCAAAAAACACGGCCACCCTATCGGAATCCTTCGACTCTCTAGCTGCAATAAACACCACTAGCCCCATTCCTCATGACCGTTGTTTGACAAATATTACATTAGTTAAACAAAACACAATCTCGGACTATACAAATCCCTCCCAAGCACTTCATTCTTGCAATTTATCACTGCTCCACTACAATCCCTACTCGTTGCCAATTTGCAAGAGCTCGATCAGGTAATCTAACTGAAAAATCACATTGCATTAACCCGAGGATACTCCATGCTTATCTTAACCAGAAAAGGAAATGTTTAAAGCATCAGCTCAACGGGTATTCAAAAAACGTAAATAATAAAAATTGAAAATAAGGTGTAGTGGTTCTACATTTGCTTCTGTTAGGTTAGAATCGAGCCTATTTCACGTAACTAATGCGGATAACATTCATTAAACAATCAAGAAACGAAATAAATGGAAAACAAAGAACAAAACAACCTGATTTGGTGACCCAGTTCGGTGTATAACACCTACATCTAGGGGGCTCAGGACCGAACCCTTTTCCACTAGCAAATAACCTTCCAAGATTGTCAAAGATTACAAGAATCACGAACCAATTTCAGCCCAAGAAATTACCAAACGGACTGCCTGATTCTCGCAAAATACTACACCAATAATCGCACAAAACCAACGACAATATATTCTATACAAAGACCCAATCACTAACTTCAAGTGATTAAAATTATTGGTGAAAAATGGAGCTTCAACCGAGAATGAAATGAAGAGAGAATCGCAACAGAGAGAGGAAGGAGCTGTGCGTGATTCTGAGAGAGAGAGAGAGAGAGAGAGAGTGCGTACTACCTTTTTTCAGCTTCTGCCCAATTGACCAAAATCAAGAATTAAAGCACTTTTAACACATATTTGCACATGAGGTCCTCAAGGTTCATTGGTTGTCATAAGTTGGCCCTCCAAGTTTGAACTCTTGTAATTTGAGGATTACACTTCCAATAAACTTCACCTTGATCGTCAAATTTCAATCTTTAACTCTCTTGGTTGCTATAAGCTAAGTGGGTGGCTCGGTCTTTACCATCATTGCCCGGTACCTGCACAAGAAATTCAGCCATAATCAATCTTTAGCATTGATAAACAAGATTTAAATTTACAAGCAGATATTATCTTCGTTCCCTATCAGATGGGTGTCTATCCGTATGAATTTTCTCAAGTTTTAAATCACCCGAGGCTATTTTCTCTCTCACAAAATGGTACTTAACTTCTATATGTTTAGAACGCTCATGATAGACAGGATTTTTACTTAATAGAAGTGCACTTTGACTATCAGTGTATATTATAGGAATATCATGTAGAAAATTAAGCTCATTTAAAATACCAGTTAACCATATACACTCTTTAACGGCCTCGGTGATCGCCACATACTCTGCTTCTGTACTGGACAGAGTAACAATGGGCTGCAGTTGGGACTTCCAAGTAATACAATTGTCTCCTAAAGTGAAAAAGTAAGTCGTAGTAGACTTTCGATGGTCTTTATCACCAGCAAAATCAGAATTCACGTATCCTTTAAGAGTCAATCTATCTATTCTTCTCTCATAAACTAACCCAACGCTCGTAGTGCCCGCTATATACCTCAGCAGCCATTTTAACCCAGCCCAATGAGGTTTCCCTGGGTTCGACATAAATCTGCTTAAGAAACTTATGGCATAGGCCAAGTCCGTCCATGTGGTGATTATGGAAAACATCACAGACCCTATCGCGTTAGCATATGGTATGTTTTCCATTTCTTTTGTACTCGGCTTCAGTTTTGGGAGACTGAAGTGATGACAAATTCATATGTGCTGCCAGAGGAACTAAGATGGACTTGGGATCTTTCATGCCAAATTTGGTTACAACTTTCTTCAAGTAACCTTCTTGTGTAATAGATAGTCTATTCTCCGTCCTATCCCTCTTAAGGACCATTCCAAGGATTTTCTTCGCACTTCCTAGGTCCTTCATATCAAACTCAGATTTCAAAAGGTTTTTCATCTTCATGATCTCACCTTTACTCGGGCTAGCTAATAGCATATCATCCACATATAGAAGTAGGTATACCTCACTTCCATATTTGCTATTATTGTAGTAAAGGCATGAGTCATATTCACTCCTTTTATAACCTATCTTTATGGCATAAGTATCAAACCGCTTATACCATTGCCTCGGACTTTGTTTCAAACCATATAAAGATTTCTTGAGTTTGCAAACATAGTCCGATTTTCCCTTCACCTCAAAGCCTTGAGGCTGACTCATATATATTTCTCTATCCCTAACCAATTGGTAGTCTTGTATGGTGGTATCAATATTTGTGAGGTTAGGTATCTCAGTTTCAGCCTGAACATGGGGTTCTACATCCCCATCACCTACATGCTCAATAGGTGCAACTTCTTCCTCTCCAACCGGAGGAACTACGGGCTAAGGAGTCTCATTATGGGTGTCAGCCAACCTAGTCAACTCTACTACATTCTTAATCCCATTACTAGCCTCAGGTTCATCATCCTTAACATTCTTCTTCAAATAAGGCATCTTCGATTCATTGAACACTACATCCAGGCTAATAATAATTTTAATACCCTGAACTCCAATCATCCATAGCCTATACCCTTTTACCCCGTCCGGATACCCCAACATCACACATTTCGTAGCCCTTGGCTCTAACTTACCCTCGTTCTAATGTGCATATGCAACACATCCAAATACCCTAATGTGGGTCAAATCAGGGGGTTTACCGGTCCATAACTCTTGTGGAGTCTTAAAATCGACAGAACTCGATGGGGATCGATTGATAAGATAAGCTGCAGTACTAACAGCTTCAGCCCAGAAACCTTTTGCTAGGCCTGAACTAATCAACATACACCTAACCTTATTCATCAAGGTTCTATTCATTCTCTCAGCCACCCCCATTCTATTGCGGTGTATATTTAACAGTTTTGTGTCTCTCTATCCCATTTTTCTTACAAAAGTGGTCAAATTCAAAGTTACAAAACTCAAGTCCATTATCCGTTCTTAGAGTTTTTAACCTTCTATCCATTTTGTTTTCCACAACATTCAACCAGACTATAAACTTTAGAAATGTCTCATGTTTAGCCTTTAATGGGAATACCCATACCTTCCTAGAGTAGTCATCAACTAAGGATGGAAAATATTTGTTCCCACCGAATGTCGGATGTTTTTCAGGCCCCCATAAATCTGCATGGAACACATGTCGAGAACACATGTCTCGCAAAAGTTTATGGGTTCAATTACTTCTTTACCAAGTAATTTCTGTTCATTTAAGAACTTCAACCCTTTATTTCCTATATGTCCCATCCGATTATGCCACAACTCAGACTTACTCTCAGTCACTGTGAAGGAATTGCAGCTTTGTGAAGACACAACTTCACCTGCAAGGTAGTGTAGCCCATTTCTCTTAGGTCCCTTTATAACAACCATTGAACCTCTCAATACTTTCAAAATGTTCCTGTCAGACTTAAATACACGTCCCTCATCTTCTAGAACACCCAATGAAATGAGGTTCCTTTTTAGATGTGGAACATATCTGACATTATGCATGGTCCTGACAATGCCATCATGCATCCTAATAGCAATGTCACCAATGCCGATAACGGTCTGGGTATTATTATCCCCCATGTACACTTTCTTAGGTTTAATTTCTTTATAGTTGTAAAACCATGACCTAACAGGACACATATGGAATGTGCATCCTGAATCTAGAATCCATTCCTCACTCATGTTATTACCCGTCACGGTCATGACATGTAGACTGTCTAAGTCTAGACCAATAGCAGCATTACTAGCTTCTTCGCTACTTTGGTCTCTTTGTTGCTTTCGTTTCAAATAAGGGCAATCTTTCTGAAAGTGTCCTTCTTTCCCCCAATGGTAACACTTTCCATTAAACCTTTCAGTCCTCTCTCTTGATTTAGACCTACTCTTAGACTTACCTCTAACTTTCTTAAAATGAGGGTTCTTGTCTCTTTTGTTGGGTCTACCTCTAACAAACATGCTCATGACTCTATGGCTAGTTTTTTGTTCTTTCTTCATTTCGAATTCTTTTGATTTTATAGCATCTATTACAATAGTTTGAGTCAGTTTGTCCCTAGAGTATTTTATTGCATTCTTAATTTCTCTATAGGATTCGGGTAAAGAATTCAATAAAATCACCGCTAAGTCCTCGTCGTCAATTTTTTTTATCATTATGGGCCAGACTCTTCACTATTATGCTAAATTCATTTAGGTTCGATTCTAGTTCCTTCCCAGGGTCCATTCTAAAACTGAATAATTGTTCGAGAAGGTAGATCTTATTGGGCAAGGTTTTAGTTAAAAACATGGTGTCAAGAGTTCCCACAAGTCTCTAGCCGTCTTATGTTCATCTACTTGTCTAACGATATTATCAGATAAGTGCAAGATAATGGAACTGTAAGCAATCTCATTCATATCAGCAATAAGATCCGGTTTAGCTTTAAGTTCTTCAGAAAAATTATCGGGATCTTCAATAGCTTTCGCTACTCGTTGTTGGACCAAAATGGCCTTCATTTTCTGTTTCCATATCGAGTAGTCACCCTTACCATCGAATTGTGACAATTCGACCCTCGATCCCATAATGGGTTCGGCGAATGGGGAATGACTACTAGATGTCATTCGTGAATTTATAATTCAAATTCACAAATCAACAGAAAAGGCTTTCAAAGAAAAAATTTCAAGATTCACGAATAATTTTTCAATTTTAAACAACAACCCAACACTTATCAAAACAAGGCAGCCAAGTAATTACAACATGCATAATTCACAAATCACAATTCACAATTTATGAACTAATCAAGAAAAATGCAGATTATAGCATGCCAAATAAACACAATTACTAAATGCCCAAATTCCAACTAATACCAAGAATTTAATTCTTAAGGGGTGAATTGAAACAATCTCACCAGTAATCAAGAGAAGACAATACTCTTTGTAATCAAATGCAGGTTTTAGTACTCAAGCTCAGGTCCTTGTGATGGGATAGATATAATATCATTAACACTAACAACTGATAAATCTGAAAAACATTACGCTCGAAATTTGGCCAAAATCAATTCAGTGAAAATAGTTTTAATTTTTGAGATTTTTAGTTGTTTGATCCTTTAGATGAATCCAATTTTGGAAATTCTTGTTTGAAATGACCGGCTTGTGAAGATTTCTTACTTTGTGAGAATTCATTGGCATATTAGTTGATTTTTTCTTTGCTAGGGGTATTTTGGTCATTTCGTTGGAGGTTGACAAATACATTGTTAAGCATTATTGTACGAATAATGCTAAAAGTACAGCTCGAGCTTACTGTCCCCTCACATGGAAGGGGCGAGATCCACTTTGAGGGGATACACAGCCGGCTATAAGGCCGACTATACATATATAATATGGTACTTTAGTAATCATCATCATAGGTGATAATTGTATTTTATACACTTATTTCTATCCTAAAAGTAGGATTTTATGTGTTTGTTTAAAAATATTTTCTATTTATTTAGTTGTTTTGTGTTTATATTTCAGGAATAACTCAAAGTCGAGGAAAAATGGAATTGAAGCCAAAATTAGTCAATTGGATATGAAAGTGTTTAAGTGTGAAAATCAAGAGTTGATTGCAGTTAATCAAAGGGCCAATTGGAAGAAAATTGAAGAAGAAATTAAATTTGGAAGAAATCAAAAGTTCAGGGACTCAATTTTATCAATCGGAAGTTGGAGGACTTGCTGTGAATTAAAAGACATGGACCAACTTGTGGCACTAAAAAGATGAAAATTACAGTTCAGAGTAAAACCGCACGGTGGCGCCTGATTATACCCCGCAGTCGCATGACCTTAAAAATCAGCGACTGAAGCTAACCTACAGAGGTGTGCGATCGCAACATTCATAAACGTGCGGTCGCATGATAGACATTCTGGGTCGCAGCTGGGCTTTTTGCGTGGAATTCAGCATTTTTTCTCCCCAGACTTGGGTCACGAAATGAGGGGTTTCAAACTTGTCAAAAGTGATCCCGAAGGGCTATCGAATTCTCAAGGAACCAATTAACGCATGATTGAAGATTCTTTTACAACATGGTGAAAATGATGAACTCCAATTATCATTGTTGCAATTTATCTTTTGTCATGTTTCTAGGCTAGAAATCTTATTGTTAGAATTGTGATGAAACATTAATTTATTGATTCCATGTTTTGACTTTATATTTATATTATGCAATTTATGAGTTTGATGCAATTAATAATGTTTTTATTATCATATATGATTGTGGACGCATAATTATTGATGCTTGTGATAGATTTATATATTCGAAAGAGTAGGAATTTATTAGACCTTGATTAATTGTCACGAAGTCTGATAGGGGATAGAAATAGACCCTATGCTTCGTGTTATCCTAAAAAGTGTTCATAATTGGTTATCTACATGTTTGGATTGATCATAGAAATATAGTCTCTCACTCTTGTAGGAAAAGGTGTTTATGCATCGCTCGAAATGGGACATAAATAACTATAGGAACACGAATTTTCAATACTCATACCTTGTTATTAAATGTTTAAGTCAAATACATAGTTGATATTATTAATGTGGATTCATAATTCTAACATATTCATCTTATCGTTTTAACAAATCAAAATTTCTTGTTTTCTTTTAGTTCAAATCTTTAGTCTAACTTTCAATTCAAAATTCCCAAATTCAAAGATTTTCTTGTTTCGGTTAAGGTCTGTAGTCTAAAATACAATTTACAACAATCTCTGTAGGATCGATGCTTGGACTCACGTCCACTTTATTACTTGCGCGACCCGTGCACTTGCGGTTTAACGAATATGTTTTTGGTACCATTACCGGAGATTGTAATTTAAATTTATTTTTAGATTACTTTCTCTAATTCAGACTTTTTACTTGTTTTATTTTATTTTTATTTTTATTTTTATCTTAGAATTTTTATTTTTCATTTTACTTTAATTACTAGTTTCTTTACTTTTCTTGTAGTTATGTATGTTACGTTTGAAAAACGGGAATCTTTTCGAAGCTGACCCGGAAATAGAACGCACGTTACACCGTAGGTTGAGAGAGGCTAGAGAACTAGATAAATCAAAAAATCAAAAAGGCAAATAACAACAATCTTCTACTCCCTGCTGATCCAATAAATGAAAATGACATGCTGGTTGGTGACTTAATGACACCTCAAGTGGTTCAAAGTCAATCCAGTATAGTCTATCCACCATTTGGGCAGGTAAACTTCCAACTTAAAATAAATGTAATCAACATTTTACAAAATGGACAACAATTCAATGGGAGACCTGATGAAAACCCACATACACTTGTTTCTAAATTTTTAGACATGTCTCAACACTTTCAATATCGGGTGTGTCTGTTAATGCTATCATACTCAAATTATTCCCTTACACTCTAAAAGATAGAGCTGCTGACTGATTAAATTCTTGCCCTGCTGCGAGTATCACTACCTGGAAAGACTTGGTTCAAAAGTTTTGCACTAAGTTCATGCCTCCAGGGAAGGTTGCAAAACTGAGACATGACATCATTGTATTCCAGCAGCAAGATACTAAATCTTGTGATGATGCGTGAAACATATTTAAGGACATGCTGAGGAAGTGTCCATACCATGGGAGTATCGTCGATGATATAAGTGTATGACTCGGACCATGACTGTCTCTCACATGGACAGTTTGAGTATATACTAGAGACGATGAGGATCATAATTCCCATGATGGCTAGGGAGCAAACATTCGAGTTGATGATGGACTATAAGTTGTAAAGAATAGGACAACACGCAAACAACAAATATCCTAAGTTTTTAAAATTGAAAACTTACCGTTTAGTCGTATTTATTTAATTAAAGCCATACTATTTATTTATAGGCTTGATTGTGATATGTTCACAATAATGTTTGTAGCGACGAGAATTTTACATTTTTAAAAGTTAAAATTTATTAAAACGTGTCGCTACGACTTCATCCAATTTATAAGGAAAGCGTGTTCGTCTAGACATATTATTATTTTATTATTATGTAATGAAAATTTAAATTCATTTAAAATCATTAATCAAATTTTCGATTTGTTGTCCAAAATTATTATTTCATTTTAACCCAAAAAACTTTATTTATTTATTTTAATCCAATACACACTAAGTCCAAATATCTAATTTTTAAATTTTTATTGTTAAATTAAATTCAATACAAAAAATTTATTTCCCAAATTAAAGATTTAACGTTACAAAATTTCTCATTCATTCTCTCACTAAATTCAAATTTGGAAACGTCCGTGTTCATTTAAACCGTTAAAAATTTTCACTCCAAAACACCATCTATAGCCTATAACTCATCTCCCTCCCCACTTCTTTCCCATCAATTCATACAAACACACACAGCCATAATCAAGCCACTGCATCCCATAACCTGCCAAAAAAGAAAAAAGAAAAATTGACTCCAATGATTCACCACCTTCACTGCCGGATAATCGACCATCACCAAGATTCAGTGTCCCGAACTCATAGCAAAGAACCATGAACTGAGCATCATCCCCAACCTATCGACTTTTCCCAAACATCAAGCCAACTCAATCCAGGTCTTGATCAATGAAAAAAAAGATTAAATATAATTTTATCACTTTCTTTTGGCAACCACGTGTATAGTCTTTAGTAATACGTGTTGATAGGGAATAATAGAACTTAAATTAGAATTTAAGTAGATGGATATTATCAGTTTTCAATTCCTCTTTTGCTACAATGTATGCATTGATGGTGAGGAAGCTTTAATTAGGATTTATTGCCTCAATTCACAGTATTTATGTCTCCCCATTTCATGATTTCGACCAAATAGTCAAGAGTTCTAAAATTATTTCAAAGCATTTCAATCACGTTTTTTTTTTTTTCAAGGAAATTAAATACACATTTTTTATATTTTCAATGTGCAATCATATTTTATTGTTGTCTGATGTATTAAGGTATGGATTTCCCTATGTGCCAAGTGGTTTGTGTTTTCACTTTTTAATATTTCAAGTTTAAATATTTCATGTGTTATTATGTGAGTCGAATTAATAGTAATGAGGATCTTATGGGTAATACCAAAGGGTATTATGTAGATCTATAGAAACCAGTCACAGGGCTAAACCCTAAATGGAGAATGAGAATGAGTATGACTTAAGTGGATAATGAGATGGTCGGGTTTCTATCCTACTATGAAAGTATGTTATATGCGTAATTTACTTGTTTTTAATATTAAATAGTGAAAATACTAATACGAAATCTATACCGAGTATACTCGTATGCGTATTCGACACTTTAAAACATTTTACAGGGTAGTTCGAGATCGATTGGATTTGTGGTGGAATGGTATGCAGGCTGCCAGGAGATTTAGATAAATTAAATACTTAAGTTTTCAATTTCAGTTCCATTTATTATTCCAAATATTTTTATTTTATTAAGTTAAGTTATAAGGATTGGGTTCCAAAGAATTTTAATTTCATGTTTGGCAAAACTATTTGTTTATTCTTCAACAAGTATTTAAGAAAATCAATATGTTTTTTAGTAACACTCCAGCGTTTATTAACCAAAAATTCCGGGGTCTTACAAAGTTTAAAACCTGGCCTGGGCATCGACCCCGGAAAGGAAATGTCAGTGGATTGACCTAGGATCGACCTGGTGCATTAAATAAAATTATTGAAAAAAAGAAAAATTAGACAATAGGAATTAGGAGCAATAATATTTAAATTTTAGATTTTTAATATTACTTTTATTATTTTTAAGACATTAAATAATTTTTTTTATATATATTAAACTAGATTTTTACACAAAAATTAAATATATAAAAGATATAAAACATTATAGCAATAATGTTGTTAAATTTCAGAATTACTATTTCAAAAAAATTGCACATTAATTGTTGGTAATTATATTTATTATACTATAATTTATTTCAAAACTTTAAATATTAAAAGTGTTTTAAGTTTTAACACTTAAAAATGATTCTAAAATTGTTATACTAGCAATGAAGTACAAATATTTTTAAATTTTAGAATTATTATTCAAAGAAACTATAGATTAATTTTTGTTAATTATATTTACTATACTATAATTTATTTCAAAACCTTAAATATTAAAAGTGTTTTAACCTATAAAAATGATTCTAAAATTATTATACTATTAATTAAATATAAATATAAATATTTGGAGAATTGAATAAATAAAAGAGAATAAAAAGAAAAAACAGTTTTCAAAATAAATGGAAAGAAAAAGAAAAAGAAAAAGAAATATGAAGAAGAACTATATAAAGAAGGGGTATTTACACAAATACCCTTATTTTTGGATCACTTACAAAAATACATTTTAGAAATTTTTAGGAAGTAAAAATACTTTGTAAATTTTGAATTCCACTTTTTAACATATTTTTGTCACTTTTTAAAAAAGTGGCACAATGTCACTTATTTTTAAAAAGTTTATGTCTCTTTTTAAAAAAAGTGAAAATGTGCTTTTTTATTTAATCAATATAAATTAAAACATTAGAATAAATTCATGATTTGTTAATTTTATTCAAATTAAATATTAGAATAATCGTGCCACTATTTTTAAAAAGTTACACAATGCCATTCTTTTGAAAGTGACATAATGTTACTTTTTTATTAAGGGTGGACAAAATAACCGAATCAGACCAAACCAAACCAAGCGGTTTGGTTCAATTCTACAAAAAAAAAAAATAATGATTTTGTTCTTAGAATTAAGAACCATTCGATTTTGGTTCTGGTTCCGGTTCTCTTTCCAGAACCAGAACCAAACTATATATATATATATTACAAATTAGTGGATATTCATCTCACTAAAAAATTAAAATCTAAAATTATAAATGTGAAATGTACAAAAATGTTATTTAACATACATTTTATCTCATTTCCTATGAGACAAAGATTTCAAATCATAAATCTAAATTCTAATTCTAATTCATTTTTCTTCTTTTCAATTATAAATACGCATTCACACTGCTTTACTTGCACTCTTATAACACAGCAATCGTTGCACTCCTTAGTCACCGTCGACGACAATGATGTTTATTTTTTAAAATTTATGTATATATAAACCTCGACCCAATTCATCAATTCTCAAGAATTAACCCAAACTCAAATTGCAAATTCCATCCCTAACTCACACGGCACTACGGTAGAATGAGACTCAGAATTTCATCGTAACCTGTAACTATAAGTTTAAACTGCCTTTATATTCGATTATCTAAGTTTCAATAGGTCGACGAGCTTTCTTCAAGCTAGTTTCTTCTTCTTTGACTTAGAATAACATGTTACTTTTTCTAAATCTTTGTTTTGTTAACTAAAAATTTCATTTTCTATTTAGTAATGATGTAGATGGATTCTAATGAAGAAGCGGATATAGACATGTTTTAATTTACATTTATTATTTAAAAATTCAAGTAATGGTCTCAGAACCAAACCAGACCAAACCAGAACCGAGCGATTTTGTTCCGGTTTGGTTCCATATCTTTGAAAAAACCAACTGATTCCATTAGGAAAAAACCATCGATTTACGGTTTGATTTGGTTCTTCTAGAACCAGAACCAAACCGAACCACGTCCACCCCTACTTTTTATCACTTTTTATTTTTACTAAAAAGTGACACTTTAACACTTTTTGATGAATAATGACAATTTGTCACTTTTTTTACTTGAAGATCAATTTTTCAATATTTTTTAGAAGATACATTATTCATTCTCCATACACAAACACAATGTCGCTTTTTAGTGGAAAAGGGACACTGTGTCACTTCTTTTTTTTTTTTTTTTTTTTTTTTACTTAAATGTAATTTTTTCAATTTTTTCAATATCTATCATTGACTAACAAATTAGACAATTCTACAAATAATAATAGATACATTACACAATGCAATTTTTTTTTAAAGTGACATGGTGTAAAAGTGACGTTTTGTCACTTTTTGCTACTTAAATGTCACATTTTCAATTTTTACAATATCCGTCCTTAACTAATTGCGTCAGTGTAACTTAAAAAATTACAACAAGTGCACAAGCACTAATAGATATATTACATATTCTCCATTCTCCATATATATACAAACAAAAATGTCACCTTTTTTTTTTTTTTAACTAAAAAGTGACTTAATTAAAAAGTGACATTTTGTCACTTTTTATTGGGAAAAAGTGACATAATGCCACCATATTTTTTTTAAAATGAAAGTGACGCCACTTTTATTTACACAAGTTTTGACACACTTTCAATGAATTCATGTAGAATTTTGATTTCTTTTGTACATTTTAATGGGAAAAAAAAAACAAGGAATAGACGCATGGTTGACAAAGTATTGGATCAACACGTAGATCTTCTGAGATAATTCTGCGACTATGCTAATAATAGTGGAACAGGAACCAAAAACACATTTGATTGTTTTTTATGCATCTTTTTACCTATTGATATGGTAAAGAGAGACAATCAGCTCAACCAGGTCATAAGGGAACATCTACACACGACACACGACACACCAAAGCCAAACTCAATCACAATTCCACCACAATACCACACAAATCCACAATGTCCAGCAACATATCCTTATTTTTTGACCACTTACAAAAATATCTTTCAAAAAATTTTAGAAAGTAAAAATACCTTGTAAATTTTGAGTGCCACTTACTTTTTCAATTGTGAAAAAATGACACAATGTCACCTTTTCTTAAAAAAAAAAAATGTCACTTTTATCACTTTTTATTTTAACTAAAGGTGGCATAATGTCATTTTTTAATGAAAAAGTGAAACATTGTCACTTTTTTCCTACTTAAATGTCACTTTTTCAATTGTGAAAAAAGTAACATTATCACTTTTTAGTTTTTCTACTTGAAGGTCAAATTTTTTTTTTTTTTAATTTTTGCAATATCAATCATTAACTAACAAATTACACAAACATTAGTAGGTACATTACACATTTTCCAAAAATAAACACGATGCCCGTTTAACTAAAAAGTAACATTATGTCACTTTTTAATTGGAAAAAATGACACTTTATAAGTATTTATTGTCATCAACATTTTCAATTCAAAGATGTGAACAAAACATACATACAAAGGATGCACACATGAAACAATTACCAACAGCATATCCTTGTTCGATGTCATATTAGGATTTTTAAAATAATAAAAGTTAAAGCATACCATGATCACACGCTAGAGGCGAAATTCTTATAAAAAGCTAAAAATAAACCAAGTATTCATGTATGTCAAACAGTAGAAAAGCTAGGAGTAATCCCCAAACAAAAATTTCTTTTATGATCAAAACCCACTATAGTCCTATCAGACCCAAAATTGGTGATCAATTACAAGAATTAAATACAATATTAAGCACTGAGTCATATATGTATAAGCCTTATAAATCAGGTCTCTTTTCCTTTTCCCCCAAAAGCTTGAGTGAGCATTCGAGACAATTAAAAACATTTCATTTTAGTGACAAGACTTGCCAAAGTCATCATGCAATAATAAAAGAAATGCATCTGCATTTCAATTAGTATATATCATCTCCACTTCTAAGAAAAGCATCATATTAAACTATTCTACAATTGCTTACTGTGTAAAACTGCTATTCAATCAAGCAATAAGAGAAGAAGACTTGTTCCTCAACTGCATCGCATGTGCCCAAGCAGTTCTTGCTGTAGCTATCGAGTTCCTGCAGCTCTTAAAATGGCCATGAACTCAAACTGTTGTTTTGATGTTTGTGCTTGAATAGTAGAGTCCAAATTGCTCCTCGACGGAACAAAATTTCTTAGAAATTTTAAAAGTTAATACTTCCGCAGTTAAAGGTCAAAATGATATCATTCATTTAAATTTCAAAATTTTCACCTTTACGGATAAAGATTCTCCTGGTAACTTCATCATCATCGGAGTCATTGGTATCTCCATCGGTGAGTATGATCCTCATCGCCGTATGCCGGAGCTTTGATTGTTGACGATGATCGATGAGCTTGCTCATAGTTACTGTGTGTTCTGTAAACTTCACTATTCATTTAGTTCCATCTTAATACAAACTGAATTTTCCCCAAAATCGGAGAAAAAACAGTTACTTCCTTCAATTTTGAGGCCTCAAAGAAGAAAGAAATTGTGGAGCAAATCCTCAAATGGAGCTGAGAAAATATGAAGGTCAGATTTGCTCCTTTTTTGATTTGGGGCATTTGTTTAGGGCTTTTATCGACAACGTATATTTAAGGTGCCCGAAAATTTCAAAATGAAACTTAAGAAAAAGATAGAAAAGTGGAAATGCTTAATCCCACATCGAAAAGCCAAGTTTGGATGAAGATTCAACTACACTATATATCTTGTTGTTTGGATTCATAATATTTTGTTGCTGGGGAGGCTATTTGAAGTCATACGCATTTGGAGTTAAATATTTTTTTTAAAAAAATAAAAAAATAAAAAAGGCCAAAAACTTGAACTGGCAAACTTGGGAGAACCTGTACCGAGTCAACGAGTCCCTTCAAAACCAGTTGGGTCATTCGGGTTTCTTAAATTCGATTTTTTTACATGTTATGACCCGAACTACAGGTTTACCTACTCAACCAGTTGGTCGTTAACTCAACCAGTTGGTCCGGGTTAGTGATGGCAACGGGACGAGTATATGTAACCTCAATTCTAGCCCCACCCTGCGAATTTCGGGGCGGGTCGCTCCGTTTAATTTTTTTAGGTTTTTTTTTTAATTTATTTTTTATTTTCAGTATATTTTTTTTAATTTAATTTATTCATGGTGGGTTTGGGTCGGGGCGGCCAAATCCCCCCTCCCTCCCTCGGCCCACCCCACTACTCGCTCAGGTTGTGGGAATCTGTCCCGCCAACTCGAGAGGGCGGGTTTTTTTTTGTCCCATTAGGGTTCGGGTCATATTTTTTTGCCATCTCTAGTTCGGGTTTAACATTTCACAATCAAGGATGTTGAATTTTTTTAGCAACAATGCAGTGAAGATATATCAACTAAACATATCTGTTCAACTAGAGGTTTAAGTTAATGTTGGATTTGTATGAATATAAGTGTAACTCGTAGTACATTGTATACATAGATTGTAAATATTAAAGATTTAATTATTGTTTCTTTGTCCAATTCGTGTTCTAGTTCAATTATTTGGTTCTTCGTAAGTATTAAAGATTTACACTAGTGGGGGATCGTGCCTTGCAAAATCACCATTATAGTTTTAGAAGTGCAGTTTTTAATAGCTACTTGAGGTGTTAAGACATTTTGTATGGGATCATTGCGAACTACAAAGAACTTAATAATTATGTTAAATTTCCTCTGTTGAAAACGTCATGTGCAATTGTCACCTACATAGACAACTGTGTGGGTAGTCATGCTTGATTTCTTCATTTCGAACTCAAAATTGTGTTTCAATGCAATCAATTGCACAACTTCCTGGAGATATATCTTTTGGTGTAAATAGTTGGTCGACCTACAAATATTCATCGCTGGGAACTACACATAAAGATTGTGCACTCAACCCAACTTGTGAGTTTCATCCTACTCATGTTTCTAACTAGATAAAACAATCAGATCCTAGCTTGTTAAAAAAAAACAAAACAAAAAAAAGGTCTCAATATCTTGAACTAGCTCTAGAGGTGTGATTACAAGGATGATATCATGTTGCGTAGGAAGAATCTTTGTAATAACTATGTCATCCTCCGAACTACCTCCATTGTGTCCCAAAAATCATTCACATTACATTTCACTTAATCAAATGCTTCGTGTTCACACTTTCAGATATTCTTCCTCACTAAAGTTGGAAGAGGAGAACTATGGTCTTTATTCAATTAAACTAGCCACTTCACTTGCACTTCAGAAGTAATATTTACCGGTAAAATGCAAGATGATATATTTGAATTTTCAGAAAATATAAATTCAAAACCATATTGTACTTAAAGGTATATCAACGTTGATGAGGTTTCGTAAACCGATAAATGTTAGTATAAGATGTAGTCGAGGTTAATTTTTATTTTTATAGAAATGCATTCTCCAACACTCATCCAGATCCGTGACATTCGATTATTTTCATTTGTTTGAAATTTACTAACGTAACAAACTAGGACGAGTCACGATTCATATCTGCATTTTCATTTTAAAATATTTTAATAACTATGAAGAAAGGCAAAAAAGGTGTATATAAAGCGTCTTTGCTATCTGTTACGGACATCCCAGACAATTTGAGAAATTTGGGCAGCCTTTGTAATAGATGGCCTAGACTCTGGCCTCCATCTCTAGGGGTGGTCTAGACACGTTCTGGAACGTCAACACCTATCCAGATAAAAAATTTCTCAGTTTGTTTAAAAAGAATTATATTTCTTTCCAATAAATTGTAAAAGTATATGTAAATATTAACATAAATAGAAATATAATTTAATTACGAAAAAGGTAATTTAACGAAAACGAAAACGATATTAAGTACATATAAATATACTTATCAATTCAAAGTGATGAATACCAACAAGGTCTTTACGTTGAAATTTTGATAATATTTTTTAGATTTTAGAGAGAGAGAGAGAGAGAGAGTTAGCTTTTGTTTGTTGTAGATTAAAATCAAATTTTTAGTAAATTTTGATAAAAGTCAATGAGATGTTTGATTGAAAAGTTGTACGTCCCATAAAATATGTGATTGAAATTAATTATTGACTTTGACCTAGATTAAAAATCTAAATTTTAAATTGTACTAAACAAAAGCTTATTATTCGTATTTGATAAAATGAAGAAAGAAAGCTTAGCCCCTGTTCTCTTTGCTGTTTTGAGGTCGTTTTCTGTTTTTATTTTCGAAAACGCTAAAAACGCGTTCTCTTTACCATTTTCGAAAACGCATTTTGGAAAACAAAAAAAAAAAATTGTACACAAAACAGAAAACGCCCGAAACATCGTTTTGGGCGTTTTGTGTGTATTTCGACAAAAAATGTTCAAAACGCGGAAAATGCGTTTTTTTTTTTTTATAGAATTATCTTAACTTAGAACTAAGCTTAATATAAAGTTTTTATTTTTTTATTAAGTTTTTTAGAATTATCCTAGCTTGGAACTAAACCTAAATAAAGAATTTTTTTTTTTTTGAGAATTATCCTAACTTGGAACTTAGTTTAAATAAAGTTTTATTGAATTCAATATCAACATTAAAAAAAAAAAAATTAAATGAGAATTCTTATTGTTATATTTCAAAAAATGCAATGATAAATGGACTCTGGTGGTTTTGAAAAAAACTTGTATTTTCTGGATTTTAATATAAGTAAAGCGTTCTCAAGTCCCGAACCTGACCAAGCTGTGTTAATATAGACTCTTAATGATCACATTAGTGTGTTGCATGTAACCATATTTTTAGTATATTGTGAAAGGAAATTTGAGTTGGAGTTAGTAGTATTCTGCAAGCAAATTAATTAAAAATAGTTTAAATAGTGTTCTGTAAAATTTCAAACAGAACGTGTTTTCCAGCTTTTCATTTTCAAAAACAGTTTTCAGAAATGACAAACCAAACGCGTTTTCAGCAAATTTGAAAACAAAAATGAAAACACAAAACACAAAACATTTTCGAAAATGAAAATACAAAATAAAATACAAACAGAATGCCACCTTATTATTCGTATTTGAGAAAATGAAGAAAGAAAATGACTTGACTTAAAAAAAAATTAATTGGGAAGGGCTTTTTTGTTTTGTTTTGTAATTGAAATGATATATTAGTCTTTTTATTCTTCCTTAGTTTAGTAATTTACTAACTTCAAGAACATTATTTCTATCTTTTGATGTTAAAGAGACCATTCTGAAGAAAGTTATTAAATTCAGCTTGTATGAAAATTAAGGGGTTTCATACAACTATTGTTGATGGTTTGAAATATGACCATTCTAAATCACCAACAAAATATGTGATCGTCAGTTATGTAGTAGAAAATAATAACTATACGAGGTGGACCCAACTCGTGTTTGAACTGGGCTTTATGTAAGATTTCTTGTATTGAAAGAATTGGCTTAGAATTGCAAAGTTGGGATCCTTTTATGAGTCACACTGCACTATATTTATAGAAAGAAATGAGTAAGTTAGCTTATTACAATATCTGACAAATTATTATACACTTCTAACTGAACTCCCAAAGTACAAAGCAATATTGACCTTCTAACTAGTTCAAATTTCCTAATGTCAGAATAATTGTTAGAAGAGATGGGGCTATGCCAACCTCTAGGTTGTGCAGGATCATTTTTTCCACAACGCCAATGAGATGTTGCATGATATGAGTTCGAGATTGTGCATATATTACACTATCATTAAGGTCATGCGCATGGCATTATCCCCAAGTCGCGCAAGGCCTTTTCTGCTGTAGTTCCAGTGAGATGTCGCATGATCCGAGTTCCAAACTGTGCATATTTCATTACCCTTCAGGTTGTATGCATGGCATCATCCTCATGCCCTTTCGTCCAATTCAGGTTCAAATTATACTTGGTTTCTCTCCTTGGACACATTTCATGTCAGGTCTTGAATTACCAACATCATACTTATGATCATGCTTCATTATTTATGCCACGTCTAATCATGCATCATCATTCATGTTTCACATCGAATCATGATCTGAAGCCCTAAAGAATTCATACTTTTTTTATGATGAACTGATATACGTGCACTATCTGAAGTCCTAAGAAATTTCGTAAATTCCGTTATGACGGATTGATATGCATGAACTACTTGAAGTCCTAAGAAATTTGTAAATTTCGTTATGATGGATTAATTTGAAGTTCGTTGAGAGCATCTGATCTTGTAAAACAACTTCATTAATTGAAAGGTGTCTAAAACTTTTGATCTTTTGTAAATACATATTCTAAAAATAAACTACTGGTAGTACTTATTTCAGGGTCTTGACCCGTGTTCTTTTTGGACATAAATCTAGGTTATATTATCTTACCATTCATTGGTCTTCTTTCACCACTCTCACTTTGTGATGGGTGGGAAATTTCATCGCATAGTGATAGGTCGAGGTTGCAGCTTTTAGCTCATGCATTATTGATTTGTACAAGATAGTGTTATGGTTGGAAGGTATGTCTGCTATGACCAAATCTTTCAATGACTCCTTATGTGGCGCTAATCCCCCAATTTCACCATTAGTACTATCTGGCCCTTAGGATTGATGTAGTACCATGTGAATCCTTGTAGTTTGGTGAGGGTATGGTCAGAGGTGGCATTTATTAAGACCCATTTGGATGTAAGTCTTCCAATATAGCACATTCACCACACTCTGTTGCCACCAACGTCCTGTGGATCTTCACACCAAATATGGGCATGGTGATGATCAGGGTATCCTCGTGGGGTTATAAGATTCCTTATGCGTCCTCTTCAGAAAATGTGAAGGATTAATCCTCCTGGATTAGTACTACGGCTCTTGTTGAGAGGAATTGATTTTTGTTGATTGCATCTTTTATAAGCTAATGTCTCTATCCTTCTTAGCTCTTACTTTCACCCACTAACATGCAGATTTTAGTTGGGGTAGCTTTGGAATGTCTGCTTGATCTCGGTTAGTCTTATTTCATTCTACCATCTGTCCTCCAATATACTCCTTCAGTTGACCTCTATTAATCAGCTTTTCTAGTTCTGTCTTCAAGTCCTTGCAATTATCAGTGTTATGCCCCGTTGATTTATGGTACCTGTAATATCTAGTTGAATGTAGCTCCGCGATGACTTTCTAGACTATGATGATCCATGTCGTTTCATGATCGTGACGAATGATGTGATATGAATGAACTAGTTGAGTGGATTGCTCTATAGTACAAGCAGACTCCTCCTTCTAGTGCTAAATGTTGACAGTTGAAATATGAATATTCCAAATCAATAAGAAAATATGTGAATGTCAGTTATGTAGTAGAAAATAATGATCGTAAGAGGTGGACCCCTGGTCGTGTTTGAACTGGGCTCCACATAAGATTTCTTGTATTGAGAGAATTGACTTAGAATTGTTAAAGTTGAGATCCTTTTATAAGTCACTCTCCCCAATATTTATAGAGATGAGTAAGCTGACTTATTACAATATTTGAAAAATTAAAATATACTTCTAATTGAACTCCTTGAGTTCTTACAAAGTACAAAACAGTTGACCTTCTAACTAGTTCAACCGTCCTAATGTTAGAATAATTATTAGAAGAGCTATGACTTTGTCAACCTCCAGGTCATGCAAAATGGCTCATCTCCAGGTTGTGGATGGCCTTTTCTAAGTTAGCGCCAATAAGATGTTGTATGATCTGGATTCAACATAGTGCATATAATCATTACCCTTCAAGTCGTGCGCGTGATATCATCCTCATGCCGCAGTGCAAGTGAGATGCTACACAAGTTGGGTTCCAAATCATGCATATTCCACTACCTTCAGGTTGTGTGCATGACATTATCCTCAGATCGCGCATTTCATCCAATACAATTTCATGTACTGAGTTTCTCTCATTGGATACATTTCAAGTCCAATCTTGTATCCCAACATCACACTTCAGATTATGCGTCGTCACTCGTGTTCCACGTCGGATCATGCATCAACAACTATTGTAAAAGTTCCTTGTATTCATTCCAAGGTTTAGAAAATCGGACTGAACCAGCTGGTTCAACCGAGAAAATCAAGAACCAACCGAAAAATCGATTTGGTTTGAGTTCAAAACCGAGTGTTAAAAAGTCGGTTGGGGAACCCAGATTTTTCCCTGTTAACTCAGGAACCAATCGACCCAACTGGGTTTTAAAACCTAATTTTGGATTTTATTTTTATTTATTTTTATTTTTTTATATGACTTTATTTTTCTAAATGAGTAAATATTAATTTATTTGTAAAATAACTCATCTTTTTTTGAAAGTTTTGTAATTTTTTAAATAATTTTTAATTGAAACCTGTTCGACCCAATCGAAAATTTTGACCCTTGACCCGTTGGCTTTTCCGATTCGAATTGGTTTCTAATTTTCTAAACACTAATTCATACATAGGAAAAGTAGGCTTGCATTTTAAAACTACTAGAATATAACCTAGCAATGGAATACTTGCAAGAAAATTTATATATCCCCTCTACATAAAAGAGGCAATAAATTTTACTGTTCACATTTGTCCCAGTACTTTTCACACCTGAAAGTCTGATAATGGATTCGTAATAGTAACTTTATTTACCGTTCGTTTCACACTTGAAAGTCAGCGAAATAAAGATAAAGGAGAAGCGGATAATGTACAGTAAGCCGGTGCCCAAAATATCACTTACCACGTCTTTATCCCTACATCTTCATAACTTCATTCCTCTCAACAAAACCTACAGTTCTTCTCTTCATGCTATACAGATTTCACCCGAAATTTTATCTGCTAGCATAGTATTCATTCTGTGAGTCGACATTTCCAATTCAAATTTGGGTCTTTCCACTCATGTTGAATTGTACCAGAAAGGTTGAGAAGCTCCGAATCGGAGGTGGGTAGCAAACCGACGTCGTTTACGTTTATCAATTTCTCCGTCGACTGTTTCCAAAACCCCCATCCCAATTCGAATTCGATTTGAAAACATAGTCAGTGCGTGTAAATGGGACATCAGAATCTTGATAATCAACAACACCAAGCTGTGGATGGGCTCCTAAACCTCTTCCCAAAAGCGAATCGCTACCTCTCCATGGTGCACAACAAGCTCCAAAAGGAGCTCTACCAGGTTTATCCAGATCATGTACTTCTCTATTCTTTCACTATTTTCTCGACTTTATTTATGATTTTTATTTTGTGGGCATTCTAATTTCTTCTTGCTTTTGTTTTTCCTCTAAACGATTTTTTTGAATTTGAACCTGAAATTTTTTGTTGGGGTGCATATTTTCATACTTTTATTCTGATTATTTATGGTTTTACAGGTTAATCCCATGAAGCTTGTGTCACGGTTGAAGTGATGCCGGATTGGTGATGTTTTATTGCTATTTAGTATCATTAATCGTACATGTTTTATTGTTGTTTGATGTTATATGATTCTGATGATTACTGATCAAAGAACTTAATGATCCATAAATATTATTTCCTCTTAAATTTGATCTTCTTTAATTTCTTCGGACAGATTATCAGAGAAGATGACATGGACTTGAGACAAGAAGCTACTGATCTTCAAGAATATTCCAATGCAAAACTTGATCGCATGACACGATACCTCAGTGTATTTGCTGATAAAACCCGTAAATTATGTGGCTATCTTGTGTGCTAATAACAACATCCAGTAACATTAATTTTAATGGAATCGAGACTATTCTGATTTATTATATAATTTGGACATAATGTGCAATATAATATGTTTAAAATGGAATTATATTAGTGCTAGATTTGCAAGAATGACAAATAGATTAAGAAAAATAAATACGCGCTACACACTTGCAAAGGTTAGGAAAATTTACGTTATTCAACTATATTGTTTATAGTTAATAGTAGTACAATTTAAAAGATCTTGACTAATAGATTTTACGATCGGTCATAGATTACTAATGAATGCAAACAAAATTCAAAGAAAGAAATGTCTTCATTGAGACTTATCAATAATAAAAAAAAAAGATGCAACCTTGTTTTTGTGTGTTATGTGTAAATTTCAATGCTTAACTACAATTTTCGAAAATAAAACTAACTACATGCATTTACTCTTTCATTTTTCATTTTGAGGGTTATGATTGATTAAAGGATTTCCAAATTTAAATCTCATGAAATTATTCTTGGATTCAAGTTTTTAATTTTTGAGGATATTCGGTGTTGAAAGACCTCAGATATGTTCATTTCGTTTTGAGCTACTTCTGCAAACACTAAACTCTGGCAGTTCAAGCTTTCTATTGACACAAGTTTTTGGATGAGGATTTTTTTATTTTTTTTTCAAAGAAGAATGAATGTTATCCAGAAATTGCGCTTATTTTAATGAGACATGTGTTGGTCATAAATGATTTTCTCTGACAACAAAAAATTTGTTGATATACCTAAATACGTTAACATAGACACATATGGAACTAAAACTTCTATCATATTAGTCGGACGATCAATGTTCCTGTCTGAAATATTTGGGATACACTAAAAAGTGTGAAAGAAAACTTGGATTCATGATGACACGAAGAAATCTGGTTAGTAATTAAGAACTTACAATGTAATATTTTAAGATGACTCCGTGAGAAGCAAAGGCAAAAGGGGGCTTGTGTACTTTATTCCGCTTCCTTCCAGCCTCGGATAGATTAATTCAAAAAGAAATATGTAGCAAAATTGTCACAATTTCAATAGTAAATGATGTATTTTGAACGGCATCAACAGTGGGATGCTAGCTATTAGCTTAGAACTATTACATTGAGCTAATACGTATAGCTTGAGACTGCTGCTCACTCTCCACTTAGTTACTATCCATAAAAATAATTGCTTACATTATTCATGATATTGATCTCCGACATTGTATTCCTAATATTTTTCATGGAAAATTTGGTTTATTACTAATGACCATTTGTAGCATAATTAAACTTCTATAATACATCTCAAAAGAAGTTTTCCTTCTTTTAGGGACTCAATGTGCTATGTCACGTTCAAAGTTTATTGTTTGTGACACATCTTAATTCTTATTCTGGATGATATGTTTGTCAGAACTGTTATATTAGTCTAAAATGAGTAGTTGTTTTGTAAGATAAGGGGGACAATGTTAATGTAAGAGGAAATCAATCCATAGGATATACAGTACTGGTACTTTTTTTTCCTTGTGGAAAAAGATGCTACTTGTTTACTTGGTGTCTTGAGTGCAAGCTCTGCATCTATTAGAAATTTAGATTGTTAGTTGGAAAATTCTGTTGACCTACTCGGAGCGGGATTCTGATGATGTTCCATGTTTGTGCGACTTTCTTCCATATCTGTGTATGTGACCTTGTTTTAACGATTAGGACACTCATTCAATTTAATAAATCCATGGAGAAAACATTTTTTCCTGGGGTTTTTGTGTACTTTTTTAGTCCATCTGTATGACTGATTTGATTTGGGAAAAATGCTTCTTTTCTATTTCAGGATTACATTCCATTTTAACATTGCTGATATTATTTCCAACATGAAATACTCCAGGTTCTGATTTCTGGGAAGGAAGAACCAGAAGCACCCTTGTCTCCTGCAATAGATGCAGTAATTAAAATATTTAGATGCAGCAATGGACTGCCTGAGAACAATGGTGATGGAAAAGCCCTTGGAGCTTCTAGAATTGCATTTTGTTCGATTCGGTTATTAGTGCCATCTTCCCAAGGCATTAGTTTAATAGGAAAACAAAGCTCTTTCATCAAGTCAATTCAGGAGAGCACTGGTGCTTCTATCCGCATTCTCTCCAATGGTATTTTAACATCTTCCTAATGACCAAGTTTCGTTTGTTGCATCAAATGTGATGTTACCTTCTTTTCCCCAGAAGTGGATTTAACTTGCTGTTGCCTGTTTTGGGGAAAAAAATTCTTATTACTTCAATAAGTTGACAGAAGAACCATAAGAACATAATGTGTGTGCATGTGCTCATGAATTTTGTTTCTTTACAAAATTTTCTTTTTGTTTCCTGAAATCTTACATAAAACAGGAAGTTACCTCAATTGATTTTGGCCCTCTTTTTGTAAAGCATAAGCAGGAGTAGGGAAGACAATCTAAAACACACTGATTGAACATTAGAGCTATCTAAATTTTAGTTATCTTCTTTGTTAAAACACTTCTCTTATATCACTGGTTTGCTTGGAAAATATTTCCTCTTGTTGAACTTTTGATTCATAATGACTGATGGTAGATTCCTGTTTTATTCATTGGAAAACTGAGCAAATGGGCAGGAGAATGGTTAAAGAATTGGGAATACGGAGATATAAACTTTTATATGTGGAAAGGGAAAAGGATAGAAATAAGACTGGATTAATCGTTGAACTTGGTTTAGAAATTGAGGTTAAAGAAGTCAAACAGGCCAGGGATAAGGTTGCTTTTGATAGAATACTTTTAGCAGATGTTTAGATTCTGCTTCTTTTGTGCATGCTTACAATTTATCCATCTATACATATAAATTTGCCATGACAGTGCTTTAATTTTGATTTTTTTTTCTCTTTTATCGCTATTTACAGATTTAAATGATAAAACTCTTGAGAGCCTTGGTCAAATATTTTACTTCTGTTGCATATTAAAGTATGCATGATGTGCTATTCTGGCTACTTGTGCTTGTTTCTTGTTTTTAGTGCATCCGTTTTATATATTTATGTTGTCTATTTTGAGCCAGAATGCCCTTATAGTTGTCTCATTGCTTGTTTGGTTGTAATGAAATATCTTGTTACTTCTACATCTAATGGTGAATATGAAATATTCTATGCCCCCCCCCCAAACAAAAAACAAAAAAAAAAGATTTTTTATGGTTCAGGATATCAAATTATTCCTTGAAATTTAATACCTTATATTTTAAATTTGTTCCGGTACTTCAAAAAAATTTCAGAGCTCTGTATTGTATTTGTTCACAAATCATTTTGCCTTTTTCGTGCTTGGATCCATCAGTCTTCTATATGACTTACATGATTTTTATAAGTACTCTCTAAGCCTATATTTTGCTCATAATTATTAAGTGATATTAAATATTTTTTATATATTTGATAACATTAGTACTCTATAGGAGGTGAGAGAGAGAGAGAGAGAGAGAGAGAGAGAGAGAGAGAGAGAGAGAGAGAGAGAGAGAGAGAGAGAGAGAGAGAGAGAGAGAGAGAGAGAGAGAGAGAGAGAGAGAGAGAGAGAGAGAGAGAGAGAGAGAGTCCAAAAGGTTTATTTGTTACATTTCAACCTAAAAGGTTTATTTGCTACATTTCAACCTAATACACAAATATGTTCAACTATGCTGGACGATATTGTCCCCTCTACATAAAAAGAGCAAATAAATTTACTGTTCACAATATATCACATTCATTTTCAAACCATGAGACGAGGTTGTGGTTCCGTAAAAGTAATATGTTTTTCATTTCAGATAGGAAAGTCAGCATAATAATAAACTAAAAACAGATATTTTAAACTAGATCGGTGCGGAAAATATCTGCTATCTTTCTCCCAGGAAAACAATTACATCAACCTTGAAATCACATTGGCTCCGTAACGAAGAAATACTCATCCCTAGCGCCTCTGTTCGTCGTCCCTCGAGATAGAAAGCAAAAAATAAAATCTTAGGCGTACCTCCTCTCTTCCTCCTGGGTGTAGAAGAACACAGGTAGAAGATGCGTTGGATGCTCCCAGCCCTAGTGTCGTTTCTTTGGACAAAATAACTATAAATTTTCAATTTTTACTACCAGAACAGAAGATTCTTGAACCTCCGAATCTTTATCGATTGAAAGAAGCACTATTTTCTTCTTCCAATCTTTATCGATTGCTTTTGAAAAGAAAATTATTATTTAGAGCAATGCTTGTGTCTTCCATTGATTCATGAATAACTAATAAGTTGCTTCAATTTTTATTTGCTAGGCTTCAAGGTTGAGCTTTTTTTTTTTCATCTTTTGGAATTAATTGATGATGGTGGGTTTTTAGTTAAGAATGCTTGTTGGGTTTTAGTGACATTTTACCATTCTTAATTAATCTTCAGCTTCAATTGACTTTCTTGATTTTAGATTTCTCTGTCAACAAGCAAAAAGAATTCGTGAATCAAAAAGGGGATACTTTTTCTTCTAGATCCATTCTTATTGATTTCTTAGTGCACATTATTGTTAGCTTCTCCACGTAACAAAATTAGTATTTAAAATAGAAAAACAGGGGGAAATCATAAAAGCATATTATTATTTTTTTCATATATTCTTTTTATTTTTATTATTTCTCAACTATTTGTTTAGAGAACTTTTAGATTTATCAAAAATTGTATTTCAATTTTCTATTAGTAGTTGAAAATGCTCCAATTGCTATAGCAGATATTGACTAGATGTTTTAGAGCTTGTTTGTGATAAGATTAGATGTTGGGCCTTTTATTTATCAAAACACAATCTTTCAAGCACCTAATAAGGTGCTTGATACTTATGTTATTCTTCGCTTCGACAAGTAAAACGAGATTTTCTATTTATATGCGAGGGGAAAACTTGCTGACCTCAAATTTGTTGGTAATAAGGCTATTTAGTTGCCTATAAAGGATACACATTATTCAAATATGTTGTGTTCTTTTTGATATTTTAATGTTTCTTTTTTTAGCATCCAATTCCTCAATTTTTTCCAGTAAATATTAGTTTTCACTAGGCTCGCTCTTTTCTTTATGCCAATCCAATCTATTGATAGTTTGGAATTGATGGCTCAGTTGGGGAATCAGACATGTAGAGCGAAACTGCCTCAAATAAATGGTGAGCCTCTCCTTGGTTAGCATATATATATATATATATATATTTGGTAAAGATGCTTAATTTGGTAACATTTATCATATGCACATACCATGATTTTTTTAGTTGATTTCTTTTAGGATTGGGGGTGAGGAGTTTCTTAATCTACTTATATCACATAGAATTTCTTCAAATTATTACAGCCTTCCATGGTGTTTATAGCTTGTGATGTCACATCATTGCTCATCTATTTATTAAAGATGTTATAAGAGTTTGCGCTTCATGACTATATTGGTTTTGTAACTTCAGACTATATTCGAGAGGCAATTATATATGTTAGAAAATAGATAATTAGATATGCTGTTACTGTTTTGTTGCTACACCTTCATTTTTTTTAGTTACATTTTTGCATTTGCATAGACCTAGAACGGAGTCATGTGCTCCATCAAGTTCCAAAGCTCACAGAGAAAAACAACAGAAGGATAAGCTAAATGAAAAGTCTGATTGTTTTATTTGATGTCTCCTCTGTCTTTCCCTGTAAACTCTCGTCTAAGAACTGCTTAGGGATGCTCTCTAGGTTTATGGAATTGGGTGCTCTTCTCGAGCCTGGATAACCTCCTAAAACAAACAATGCTACCATCTTGGTTGATGTAGTTCACATGATAACTCAGGTACGAGGCGAAGCCAGAAGCTAAGAGACTCCAACTCAAATCTTTAGGAGAAGATGAAAGAATTGAAGGTGAGAAAGTTTTTCTCCACAAACACCTTTCTTTATTTATATTGTCTCCATCACTATCTGTGGATGTGAATCCAACATTTTGAGGGGAAAAAAAATTCGATGGTGAACAAAAGACGATCACTATGTATGCAACTCTCATGCAGTTCCACTACTTTTACCATACTAGACTTAGTAGAATTTACTTCAACTAAATTCGTTCAACCTCCAACCTCCTCCTAGAAATTAAACTTTACAGAACTAATATATTTAATACGTCTTCTTTTACGGTAGCTTTATCGCATAAATTTGATTCTTCGAATTTTGATTATGGCAAATCATTGTCAACCTGTTTAACTCTTATTCTTATCTAAATTACCTATCTTCTTCATCATTTTTTTAAAAATGTCTCCATGCAATAAGTCACTACAAATGATACTGTTCCGCATTGACCCTTCCTTTACAGTGTAGGTATCAATCTGGTCCAATATTATTTTAGCTTACGAGCCTATTTGGACCATTAGAACAGGAAAGGTTGCAACTCCATCACAAGTTCAGGAAGTAAGTTTGGTCTTTCTTGATCTTCGATGATGGTTTAAATCTCTAATCTATTACTCCATGGGGGTAGACTTCTACAACAGTATGTAGTTGATATGAATATTAAAATTGAAACATCTAAGCTTGATTATTTTCGTAATAATCACAAACAGATACGTGCGGAACTTTACCAAGGAATAGTTGATAGTGTTGAAAATGGAGAAAATCGAGGAAGCATGATTGGGAAAAAAACGATTTTTCCAGTGTCGTTCACATGTGGTCCTAGGGATATGCAAAAGAGATATAGAGATGAGATGTCTCTTGTCTAGCGATATGGAAAGCCAGATATTTTTTGACAATAACTTGCAATCCTAATTGGCCTAAAATTAAGCTAGAATTAAAGGAAAAATTGATGAACTAACGAACTATCTAATTCACAAACATATTTTAGGGCCAGTAGCTGCCTATATTTTTGTGATTGAGTTTCAAAAAATAGGTCTTCCTCATGCACACTTTTTGCTGATCTTCAAAGATGGTCATAAAATCTGTAGGCCTACTGAAGTTGATAATATTGTGTCACGTGAATTACCTGATGAACAATTATTTCTTCACTTGCATTCTATTGTTGTTAAGCACATGATGCATGTTCCTTGTGGTACATTAAATTCAAAGAATGTATGCATGAATGCTAATAATTGTTGTAAAAACAAGTACCTTATAGATTACTCAGCCCATACTTTATTAGGAGAAAACTCTTATCCTATCTATAGACATCAGAATAACAGGAAATCAGTTAAAGTTAGAGGACATTTTCTAGACAACCGATGGGTCGTCCCCCACAATCGTTACTTAATTGCTAAATTTAACTGCCATATTAATGTTGAGATAGTTCTTCAATTAAAGCTATTAAATATTTGTACAAGTATGTATACAAATGGCATGATCGTGTTAATTTTTCAGTATCAAATGACCAACCACCTACTCAGATTGATGAAATTTTTGAGTATCAATCTGGTAGGTGGGTGTCTCCGCTTGAAGCAATGTGGAGAATCTTTTCATTACTTCTATCCGAGATATATCCAACTGTTATTTCTCTACAACTCCATCTTCAAGATCATCAACTGATAACATATTGATCAAGATAATCTATAAAATGTACTTAACAAGTCCACTGCAAGTTGAACTATGCTAACATAATTTTTTTTTGATGAACAGCACTAATGAATTTGTATGGACTTTGTTGTACAAAGATTTCCCTACACATTTTGTTTGGAATTCAGGTAGAAAAATGTGGACAACACGAAAGCAGCAAATAGTTATTGGCCAAGTTGTTGCAGCAAGCCCGAACGAAGGTGAGCGAGGATTCTATGATCTGAATTAGAAAGTTCAAGGCATGTCCTATTTACCCATTTCTTTTAGAATTTTGTTTATGAATCAATTTTTGTTATTTTAGTGAAATAAAAGCGAAAAACTAGGGGAAACCAACTGGATTTTGCTGTTGCGAATGGAGGGAGCAAAAACTTATGATTTTGAGCTTCAGACGTGTAGAATTTAAACAGATAGGGTTTGTTTATTTCTCTACCTATCTCGCTACCTTCGTTCCAAACTCTTCTATATGGGTAAAATATCTACAATGTTTCCTTCCCTTTTCAGTGCTCCTCTATGTTCATGGTTTCCTTTTTCTCTTTGAGCCCATCTTAATTCTACAATCTGTAGCTCTCTTTCTCTATACTCTATTTGTATTCATTTTGCATGCTCAAAGGCGATGGACTTCAGTTTAGAAAATTTTCTCTATTTTCGTTAAAGTTCGGGTGATTATTAGTTTTCTTAGTTTCAAAATATTAGTGCCTTCCAGTCTGATTTTTTATTTCTTAAATTTTTTTTTTTTTAGTTTTATTTTCAAGGTAGGTGGTTGTTGAAACTAAGATATAGGTGTCATGGAAGTTTTTGGTTAAACCCATTTGATGAGAATTAAAATCAGATTTTTTTAGTACATTTTGATGAAAATTGATGAGATGTGTGGTTGAAATTTCTAGAATACCATAAAATATGAGGTTAATTTTGAACTTTTGACCTATATTAAATCTAGATTTTGATCCTTTCCAAATAGGGTCTAACTTTGTCATCTAGAATTACTATTGTATTTACTATTGCACTAAAGGGCTACGCACCATATTGCCTACTCATTATTCACAATGTGGAACAATATAATTGTTTTCTGGATTGGAGTGAAGCTTTTTTTTTTTTTTGCATAATTTTCCAAAGTAGGTTATTGATTCTTCTATTTGTTTCGGTGAACACCACAAATAATTTTTTAAGCTTCATGAAGTCTCATTTAGCCAAGTTCCAGGTGTACCTCTTATTTTCTTTACATTTAAAATAAGTAACGTCCACTAAAATAATTTGTAGATTATGACCTTCTGTGTTAAATGGTAGATAAAACTTTGGCATAAGATATTTTTTGCTCTTTGTAGCTAAAACGAAATTTTTTGCTCTTTGTAGCTAAATCTTCGTTTTGACATTTACCTGGTTTTTCTTTTGTTTTTTATGCACTTATTTTAGGTGTTCAAAATAAAGGTCACAAGGCTAGGGGAAAAGAAAGAGAAAAAGTTCTTTGTTTCTCCTTTCAATCTTTGTTATAGGTAATTTTGATGTTTTTTGTATTTGGTATATTTTTTTAACATATGTATTACATGAGCTTTTAGATGATGTGCTAATGTGTAAGTAGTCTTCTGAAATTTTTTGTGCATGTGTAATATCTGCTTCTTTGCAAGTGAAATGATGAGATAAAAAATTGTGTAAATTTCGAAGTTTATTTGCTTGAAATATGAGGATGTTTTAAATACTGTGAAGCCCAAAATTATTTTGGAAGGTAAACTAGAGTTACCAAGAATACAAAAACAATACAATTTCTTATATTCATTCCATTTTTTAACGTGTTTATGCCTCTTCTAACTTCATGATTTCCTTATCTTCCATGCATATAGGTAGCAAAATCTCAAGATTCTATGTGGATGTATACGTTTCCTGAACTTCGAAGTCTTATGGGGTTCTGCTCAAACAGTAAAGATCTCAAGCTTCTTTTACTTTTTCTCGAGTTTTTTTTTTTGATTATCAGTGACAAAATAACGGAAAATAAAATATTAGAAGTGCTCTGAAATTTGAATTTATCAATTTTGGTGGATTAGAATCTACACTAAAGGCAGGGAATAACAATAAAGACATTAAAACAAAGCTTTAAATTGGATTAATGCTGTTTCTCTGTCTTTCATGCAGATAATGTTGAGGGATAAAAGTGAGTTGAAGGCTTTCAAATTCACAGAAATTAAATGTTTTAATTCTGGTTCCTTCTCAAATGACTTTTCTTTTGTAGCTTACAGACTTTTCACTCGGGAACTCGAATTATCAGCCTTGTAAGTATAAATAAAATACTTTAATCTTCGGATATAAAGATAGGTGAAATATAAATCTTGTTGTCGGCAACACTTCGTTAGTAATAAAGAAGGTTAATACTTCATTATACAGAAGGTTTTGAAATCGTGCCTCAACAAAAATGTTAAATATTTTATTCTTCATTATATTATCCTTGTTGCTCTTATACTAAAGTTCCACCATCCTGTTGTAAAGGAATGAGAAATCATACTATATATAAATGCAAAATACTTCTCAAAAACAAGTTTTGAAATTTTTCCCCCCGAAACTGTATCCTAAAACAGAAATATTTCAATGAATCATAATTAAGTGTTCATGAAAATTTTACTCTTGTAAATGACCATCCTTCTTTTCCCTTTTGTTTGTCAAATTTGTTCGTTTTCTATACTATTATAATTTTCGAGATGAATAATATAGTTTAACTCACAAAATTTTCCTCAATATTTGATAATTCAGTTTCCATCATAATCGCCATCAGCATAATTATTGTGTCTCTTCAGCTAATAATTCTTTATAGAGAAAACATAATATGATTATATTAGGATTCCGTTAAATAATACAATAACTACACATTTCTCGTACGGAGTACGACTTTTACTAGTAATGTAAGAAGAGAATGAAATAATACTGGAACAGCTGGAGAAGCAACAACCTTGCAACCATATGGCACAATATAATTTAAAAAAAAATAAATAAATATTGTTCAGATCTCTGCAGTTACGGAAACTTATCATCCCAGGTGGTGGTGTGTTTGTAGACCTCATAATGAGGTGATGAACTCGACGATCAGATTTAACATCTGTAAATCGTAAGCAGGTCCTTCCATTTGAAAATGACTTGCTCCATCAATTAACTGGGTTTCAGTGCGACCTTTGGCCGTTTTCAGCTTGTTCTCCAGTTGCTTGACACTAGTGAAGCCATCTTTTGTACCCATTATGAAGAGTTTGGGTTTTGTAGAATCTAATATGGCTTTATGGTGCCTCCCAAAAAGAATTGAGGCCATTAAACCAAAAGGATAGCCGATGCTAACATAACCAACTACTTCTTCTACCTTATCAACTGCAGAACCAGCAATTGGTGCACCTTGCAGCAAGGAGACAGCAGCACAAAAATGAACTTCAGATGCGAAACCAACACCACGATATAAATCGAACTGCATGGTTTAGCCCATAATACAACAATGAAATGATGGCATTTAGCCCATAATAAGATTGATTGCATGTTTCATTTTTCATTTTCCTTTTTCCGGTGGGCTGTTTTTATTGTACTAATATCCCAACTAAGTTGAGTTTTATAGTTGATGACAATCTTTATCATAAAATAACAGGTCTTCCAAAGCACAAGAGTAATGCTTGCTTTGGGCTGAAGTTAAGATGAAGCAAAACAAAGATATATTCTACATAGCCCTTGTTAGCTGCAAAGCACCACATCAAACTGGGTGTCACTCACATATGTAACTGATATAAAGATCAAAAACAAATGTGATGTGCTAAAGTTTGCAGAAACCAACCAATCAATTGCATTGACAACAATTTCAGCACAGAGCGTGAAATATTTCTTCCAAATGATTGATAACTTAATTATCTGATCAGCAGGCAGTTAAGATGCTGTTTTATCCAAAATACATTTAACTTTAGACAATAAACTTCAAAGATTTAAGAGAGTTTTCTCCATTCCACAACTTCAAAGAGTAACCCAAAGTTTTTCTGCCTATTTGGTGAAATAAAGATTAACAACTCAATACATGTAACTGAAAGTAAAATTCCATTACCAAAAAACAAAATGTCACTCTTAATTTCAAAGTTTACGGGAATTCCTTAGATTAGCAATCAGGTCATAACTAAGAAAATGGATTGAATCCTTTTCAGCATTATAATTCTAGAAAATACTATAGACTTTATATTATGAAGTAAAATTGGTATTGAACTCCATAGCACGGTGATGACTAGAAAACAAAAAAAACTGTAAAGAAAATCAGTAAAATTCTTCAATTACTATTACTCTTGACTTGTTTTCATTGCCTCGATCAACTTGATGTGAGCATGAACCAGAAGATTGGGGGGATAATATTTTTTCAAACTTAATAATCACAAGACCACTCTCCTTTCCTCTCTCCCTACCTTAAAATTTCTCCAAGTAAACAAACTCATGTACATATCAGTTATGGCCTCGTGTATTTGATGATTCTGGCAAAAGCAAAGGAGAAATCTTGGGAGTATTACGATTTGGTCTTGTTATCGCCCAAAAAGAGTAGAAGGGGGTTATAGAATTACATAAAACCACCTACTACAATGCTTGAAGTTACTATTATTGTAATACTGGTGACATATTTGTTTCTTAGTACTACGGTGTGTCACTACAGAAGGGTTCATAACCTATCCATTTATATTTCAATGTTATAATTCAGTGTAGCAAGAGACAACATTGAAAAAGGCCATTTGAAAGCAAAAATGCCCAATATTGTTGTCATTCAGTAATAAACAGTTCCAGCTTTATAACCTTTAAAGTGTTCAGAAGCTTCTCGAAAGCACTTTCCAAAGCAGGTTTGAGCTCAACAAAGGAGCCAAAAGAATGGAATACCAAATGGGTAGCACATTTGTACTCCATCACACTCCAATCAGTCATGAACTTCTATAATACCAAGCAACAATTATTCTACCCAATTATCACATTACCTTTTGATGAAGTTATAGAAAAACTAATACTATATTACCTATTAACATAGAAATGGATAGTTCATGATTGCTACAATGAAGTCCCTTTTAACTCTTTTGGGACAGTGAGGAGATTGGATGTTAAATTCTTAGGACTGTCCATGAGTCTTTATAGGTATAATGATCACAAGGCCATAATTCAGTGTTGGAGACAAATTCATTACATACCTGGTTCTTCCAATTATGCACACATGCGAAATTCATTGTATCTGGCTTTAGGCGAATCAAGAATACTAGTGGCTGAAGTACTTAGGGTGTGTTTGATACACCATATTTTCCATGGACTATGGAAAACATTTTCCTACTTTCCACTTTTTTAGGTGTTTGATAGCATTTTTTTCCCATAGAATTGGTTTTCCATCATATCTCGACTTCCCACATTTTCTTTGTTTTTCTTGAATTCATTTTCCCACTACTTTGGTGGGAATAGATTTTCCACTTAAACCATTTTCGCCTCGTTTTGTCCTTTTCGTTGTTGTTAATATTGACTTATTTTTTTCTAAAAATTAACATTATTATTATTAAGTACATGTGTGAAAAATAAAAAAGAAGAAAAAATAATTTTGAATAAAATAACAAAATTCTGATTATTTTTTATAGAAAATAATGTCAATGAAACAATAAAACTTGGAAAAAATTTCACTTTTTCCACATAGAAAAATTAAACCAATCAAAAACATTAATCTTCCGATTCTCAGGAAAAATAAGTTCCCAGGGAGTCAATTCCCTGAAATTCGTTTTCTTTCCACCCAAATTCCATCATCACATTCAAACGGACCCCTTTTTTTTCAAGAGCATATTTTTGTGGGAATTTAATATCAAGACTTTATATACTTTATCTAGTAAAATCAGAAAGCATTTCAAAATATGCATGTCTGGAATCAATTAATCTCTAACTATGGCCTTTCTGATCTTAACCTATCAATAAATGCTCTTATCTTAAAGTTCGATTTGTTTTTTTGGATTAACTCTTTAAACAATTCATGGCTCCCGTCCAAATAAAATTTAAGAAACAGAAAAATTTATCTTCTACACAATTAAATTAGCAACAAGCATATATAAAAATCTGAAAACCAGAATAGTATATAAAGATACCTGCGGAAGAGCCGAGGAGGAGAATCCGATCAGCAGAGAGGTTTTGGGAAGCCCACTTGCAGACAGAAAGAACATCGTTGACTTCGGAGAATCCCGTGAGGGACGGGCGACCCGTTGATTTGCCGACTCCACGCATGTCGAAAGTGATAGAAATAAAACCCCGATTGGCCAATCCATTGGCTATGCCCTTCAATAAACCCTGGCATCCCCCGAGCACCGAGTATGGATGCACAAGCACAATGACCAATTTGCCCTTATCGTCAGCGATAGCTTCTGGTTTGTAAATTCGAGCGTCGAGGGTGATGCCACCGCCGGCTTCGATTGTACAAAACTCTCTGCTGCTACTCATTTTCCGGATTTTTGAGATTTACTGAAAGGACCGTTAAGAGTTTATGTACATACATCAACAATACATTTATTTTCGGTTGTTGGAAGGACGGAGAGTTAAATGTCCTATCGATAATTAAGCCTCAGTTAGGATATGCAATGATGAAGGTTTATAAATTTGTCCAACCATTTTTTAGTCCCACATTTTTTTTCTTCTTCTCTCATTTCTAATCATTCAGCTTATCTGCAATGATTTGGTAATAATATTTGATTTATAAACTAATTTATTTATGATTTTAAGAAAAAAAATAGTGGTTAAAAATTGAAGAGAAAGAATGTGTGTGATTAAAAAGTGATTTAGAAAATTGTGTAATTTATAAATATATTTATAAACCAAAAAATACAAGTTACCAAACGGTGATATGTTGTGTTTATCTTAATAGAGGCTTACGTATCAAAATAATCAAAATTAGTTCTTCAAGTTTTTGAACTTTTAAAAACGTCTTTGATTACTTACTAAACTTTATTCTTTAAAAGATATCTTCGATTGTTAGGTGATAGAGTTTTAATTACAGCACTTGTAAAAATAATGTTGACTAATTTGAAGATTTAGAAATGCACTTCCAATTATTAGATGAATACAACTAACAAATTATTTTCATTTTTGACCTATAATCCATACGAACATTAAAAAAAAAAAAAAAAAAAAAAAACTAACTAACTAATGACAGCAAACTAACATGTACCACATCCAAAAAAAATCTCATAAACCTACACAAGAAATATGCGTAATATGCTAATGTATAAACAACGAAAACTTTAGGGCTTTACAAATCATACTATGATACCAATTGACACGACCCGTCTCAAAATCACCCTAATAGACTCGAGATATGACGTGCGTCAATACGGGATGCCAGCTAGATACTAGACCCACCACCAAGACTGATTACTATCTATTATCAATCATAAGCTAAATAATGAAAAATCATCATTTTATGTTAAAAGAATGCGGGCTAAAACTGAAATTTAAATGTTTAATTTAAAATGATAAAATAACCTAAATATGTCATGGTGTTAAGGTTCCTAATCAACAAGCTCTTCAGGCTTCCAAAACTCAATCGTTAAGTGTTAAGAAAAATTATGAGAAAATAATGAGTTGATAGCTAAGTGAATAGAGAATTTTGAAAATAATTATATTTTCTCATTTTTACGTATTTATTAAAAAACCAAGTTCACATAAATTTAATAATTCACAATGTAATACCATATAATCATAGTCAACATTTGAGACATTCTCATAATACTGAAAAATATCATCTCAAATAATCAATGGCATAATCTCATCATATCACCATACAATATATTGTAAATCCACTAAAAATGTACCCACCGACTAAAAACTGTAATCTAGTCATACGTGCATAGACTTTCTCTCAGCCTAGTCTCAATGACCTATGATAACCAATTCTAGAACGTGGCTAAAACTGCTTCAGTGTATATCATACACCGTCATGACTGCCTCAAGGTATTATCATACTCGATCAAGATCCCTCAGTGTAGTATAAAACACAGCTAAGGCCGCCTCAGTAAACTAGAATAAATATATAATCACGCGTACTTTTCTGATCAATTTTAAATTCAAAATTTTCTCACATTCCTTTATGCAAATAATTATTCACATTTTTTTTTTATTTCCACAAATATCACATATCTATAACATTTCATAATAATCACATAACTGAACAATGAATTCACACAATCACACTTAACGTAATCATATAAGTAATTTATAGATAATTAGTTTCCCTGCTCACATAACTATTGACTGAAATCTAACTTGGCATATAAGTCTGGTCCAATCTCCATATTATCTCGTGAAATAAAATACTAATCTTTTGTATTAAAATCAATTATATCAAACAATTAGAAATCGGTTAGTACCATCATTTATAACTTAATTCCTTTCCATTTTGTTCATTAGATTACTCAACTCAAATCATTTAATGTAAACTTATTCTTATTCTCTAATTACTCTAGCTTATACTCTCTTCATATAATTATCAACCAATCATCCGAAATTATACAACTTATTAATTCATTCGCTGACGTTCTACTTTGAGCCCTTCATATAATATATTCTAACATCTAACATCTATATATATACTAGTTTTTGCACGTGCGATGCACTTGAGTTCTTTGTAATTATATATTTTATATAAAGTTAAAAAAATGTGCAATTTCTAATTCGTCAATACTGAGATAAAAAATTTCAAAAAAAGTGTAAGAAAATTATTTTGGGGCAATATAATACAACATAAAATTATTGAACATGATCTTAGAAATTACAGATAAGACTGAAACACAATATCAAACATTTAGAACATAATAATCCAATAATAAAACGAAAATCTAATAACTTATATCAAAACATTGATGCTCAAGAAATTAAGGATCATGAATTATTTAAATTTAATGGGATATAATTTAATTAATATCACTAATGAATTTACATGATAAATTACCTTGGAAAATGGAGATCCTTTGATGATCTGATAATAAGAGGAGAGGGACCCTAAATGATAGGCTTAATTATGAGAATTTTGTGCAAAGACTATGCCATCGTTTTCTAATCTCTAGTTCTATTAAAAATTGCATTTTTTTTTTCATACAAATTACTTGTAGAAAAAATAATTGCTTGGTCAAATTTTCTATTTTCTTTGAACAAAATGAGGTGAATACTCTACCCTAGCCTTTGCATCGGTACCAATGCCAATAAAATCATGAAATAACTCCTTGCAAGTTAAGAATTTAATCCATGTTGTCCGGACTTTAGTAGCCGAATCAGCTAAAGCATAAACAGGACAATGAGAAGATGGATAAGGAAAGAAATAAGGGAGCTCCTGAAGATTATAGAAATATGAGGAAACATCCCTACATGTTTAACTTATGGAAGAAAGCCTTGCCATCACTGGAGCATATCATGAGGAATAGTGAATCACTGATGGAATATCAAAATAAAGGAAATAGGCCCTTAACCACAATTGGACTATTTAGAGGGGATCGGAACCCATGGGGTTGATGTGCTAGTGTTAACTTGTTGAATAAGAGTAGCCATGCCCCTATAGATGGTTGCTAAGGTAAACGAACACCAATCTAAATTCCTACCATGTGTAGCCTCCCTCGACAAAGGAAGGTAACTACTTGAAGGCTTGATATTGGGGGTGAAAATGATATCCTTCCAAAATCAATAATGGACAAAGAAAACATGCTCAGCAATGGAAGGGGCTTTAGTGAGGTCCTTTGGGCTCAAACCAGTAAGGGAAGAGTAGAGTTGAAAAGAGTGCCCACAAATGAAGGAGAAGCAAGAGAAAATTGTATGACCTGTAGGCGCTAGATTGATTAGGGAACCAAGATCACGCAGGCTAATGGTTAGTGGACCAAAAGGAAAGATGAAAGTGTTGTAGTCGTAAGAGCAAAATTGAAGTGCCATAGAAAATAGCATTGGATCTAAATTTGTTACATTCATAGAAGTCTCAACAGCATCAAGAACACCAACTTTTTTTGAGGGTGTCCTTAAAATTTTTATCTCTACTAGAATAGGGTCAAAAAGGGGCAAATTTTAGAGAGGGAAATTTTTTTCGTCAATGGTGAAATGCTAATTTTACCAACATCCACAAAACCAGGGCCCAAGGAAATGTTTGAGCTCGATGATGAAGTGAACAAAATTCCGGAGGCGATGTGAGGGGAATTGATGCCTTTCTGGAAATGTTGAAAGCTGGAAGCAACCTTGGGCAAAATAGATGAAGTTTTAGGTGCCATGATGAGTACAAGAACGAAGTTTGAAAATGAGAATTCGTGGGAAATAAACTGTAGAACCCTAAATCCATAGCAGTAAAAGGTGAGTTTTGGGGAAGAAGGACAACTCCTTTTATAGGTCAAAAGAGACGTGAAGAATAATCATTAGACCCCAAGTAATGATGCACGATGTTTGGGAAATAAAAAGCCAAAACAGTGCCTAAAAGGTACATTGTACAATCATTTGTATTTACCTTATGTTTTATAGGCATTAAAAAAACAAAGTTAAGTTGTGCAAAAACTTTGAATATGGGAAAAAATAATGATTACACATTAATCCAGTCATATTGGGGGTAATTGTTACACACAAAATACCCAAATCAAAGCCCCAACATAAAAGCCAAGTATAGAATTCCAAGAATTAGGGCGATGTTACGGAGCTTGGGCGATCTGGTGATTACAGCAGTGTCTGGGTGATTAGAATATTGGATGAGATGCAAGTAAAAGGGCAGTTTCCATGAATCAACATATGATCTAAAGCAACCCATTTAAGCCATTAATAACCAGTTACCATAACATGAACAACTGAAGAGAACGTGGGCAGCTAGTACAATATTGGAAGTTAGTAGAACGTGAACAATTGGTGAAATAATGGAAAGTTACTTAGTGCAAAGAAGTGGACGACATATATGCAAGGAAGTGGAGAGTAGTTACTCCAAGCTAGTTACAAAGAAATAGAGGAAGCAGTTAATTGTATACTGTATATATTGTAGAAAGTTAAACGTTTAGAAGGATAAACAAATCAAAAACTCTCAAATAGAGATGTAATTCTCTTATCTTAGATTTTATTAAATTTCCTTAGTTTAATTTGTATGTTGCTCCCCTTGGAGGCATCTTCTAAATTAAATTTCTAGTGTAAAATACCCTTTTTAAGAACTTTATTTCAAGAGATTTGTTTCTTACACTTTCGTTTGGTCCTCTTTCAATTGTTACACGAGCGAAACAATACCCATACAAAATAGGTATAATAAAATGCAACCACCAATTTGAAACACATCCCTAGTTCTCGCTCCTTTCAAGATAATTTCTTAACTTTCTCATATTTTAATAATAATCTACTAAAGTACCTGAAGGCTCTATAAAATTACTACTAGATTTTATTCAAATTTCCTTCCTTTTATGATTGGTTAGAGAAATAAAATGCTAAAGAGCCACAACTCTTCCATTATGGAGTTTTTTTATATAGCAGTTGAGTTGCATCAAGATTTCAACAAAAGATTATGGTACTAGTTACCAAACAAAAGATTTGGTTGAACTAAAATTGATAAGGATATATGTATTGATGATGTCAAAATTCTTAACCTTGACGTGGCAAGATCTGGAGTTGCTTGATCACTGGAAAAGATGAATGGATTTTCCTTGGATGACCTGCAAAAAAGGCGAGAATGATTCTTCCAGTCGCCCCTCCGGTGTGAGAATTAGTTTTCTGGAAAAAGAAAAGTAGAGAGAGAAATATATAACTGGAAAAATATGTTGAGAATCATTAATATTCGATCAAAGGAATTGTATTTATAGGGCTCAAAAAGTCTGTAACCTTCTTCTATTATGAGAAGGAGTCCTCTTTGAGTAAACTTACCTTTTCAGAGGAGAATCCTTATAAGGATTGAACTTTCCTTTTTTGGGAAGTTTCTTTATGGTGAATATCTTTATCTTGGGGCCCAAGAATGTGACCCATTTATGAAGCCCATAGACGAAGGACTTGAGGCCTGCTTGTATGGGCTTTTGGCATAAATAGGCCGGGAAGGGTCGACCTGATCAACTTGTGATGGCGCAAAGTAGGAATGTGAGGGTATCACCTGACCTTAATCTTGAGATATAACCGGGCACTAGAGCCAACCTTTGAGACCGTAATATAGTGAGATGGAACTATGGTCAGTCAAGACCCGACCATATGTTTGGAAAGAAGCTCGGGCATATGGACTGACTTATGGGCCGTAAAGGATGAGATCCACAAAGATCGGGTGACATGCCAGTGTATTAGGTCTTCACAGGGAAGACCTGTAGTATAATGGCTCATGGTGCATGGATTTCCCCTTAATTTTGGGAGGTAGGAAAATTATGCCAATCATTGTCCCCCGTGCGTCAGAGATCGAGACAAGATTTCTGGACGTATGACAGCTATCATGCTTATTTGCCAACAATTTAAACTTTAATGCTTAGATGCAATATGAATAGTCTCTTTTTAGATGAATGACATGTGACAAGAGTTAAGCTGTGGGTTTTGAAATTTTTTCTCGCCAATTTTACCTATATATGTGGTCCCCATAATCTCTTTCTTTTTACTTTCAAATTTTGAGAGATTAGAGAAGTCCTTGGGAAATTAGCGCGACCTCTTCAACAAAAATTTCTTAGCACTTAGGTAAGCTTGACCTTTCTCGACCACTCTTTACTTTATATTTATTATCTGAAGTCACGGTGAGACAAGTTTCTGTGGGCGACCTTAGGGAGGTGGAGGACTTAGATGAGCCCTTAGAGATCGGGCCTTTAGGTTTCTACCAACCACGCCTAGTCCTTAGGGTAATGAGTCTAATAGTGGAGAAGAGGTTGTCGACAATCTCAGGGTAGGTAGAGAGCCGAGACAAGCCAAACTTGAGCTCCCGACCTATTATAATAAAATGAAAGAGCGTATGGTCGAGATAGACATGAGATGGTATAGATTGGAAGATAGGTATATTTTGAGGGTCCCGGACAAGGACAAGTACTCTTACCATTGCCGGGAAGGGGAAATGGTGGTGTATCACGAGGCCTTAATGGCCGGGGTTAGGTTTCCTCTACACCACTTTTTTTTGGATTTCTTGCTTACCACGAGCATATTGACGGGCCAGCTTGCTCCTAATGGGTAGAGGATCCTTGTATATTTTTATGTTTTATGTAGGAGTCTAGGAATATAACCAATAGTTAACGTATGTAAATGACTTTTAGAGCTTAAGTTTTTGCCTCGGTGTAATTTTTTACTGGAAGTAATAATTTTTCTTCATCAAACTGAGAGAGGGAGAGAACCTTTTTTGGCCGACCTTTAGAAGGCCCGATGTGGATAGCTTTAATAGGGTAGGTAACTTAAGTGAGGAAGACATAACCGAGCTCATGGCCAATGCAGTGAGGGTATGTGATTTTCGGGTTATTGACTGAAGAGGCCAATGACCTTGTAAATAATTAAATTCTTGACCAGGTAGACCGTGACCTTCAGCCCGGTAGGATTTGACCTCTTAAATTACGTAAACAAAAAACTTTCTTAACGCACTTCTTTTTATTCCTAATGCTTACCTTTTCTTTGAGATCTAACTTTCTCGACCTTGTTGTATTTCAGGGATGACCTTTGATTCAGAAGTGTTGAAGGATATGACAATGGCTAAGGCCCAAGGTACTCGGGCCAAGCGAGTAGAGGACGGGGTTACCCGAAGGCATCCTCAAAAAAGAACTAAGACTGCACCCTTTAGCCCAGGCCAAACTTCCCAAACTCACGAAGATACTCCTCACCCAAGGGTGGATAGGAAGCAGAGAGGATGGGCTCCCCCGCTCTCTGACTCTAAGGTTGAGCTAGAGAACTCGACTTTGGCTGATTGTAGGAGGAGGATGTAGGACTCTTTATATCCGGACTTGGTGAATAAGTACCAGTATGAGGTAGGCCTAGAGCAAAGGGTTGAGCATATCATGAGCGCGACTTTACATGTAAAAATCATGTAAACTCGTTCTCTTTGGATCCCCCTTGTTGTGAAAATTTATCTAACTTATTTGCAGATGCTCAACATAACTCGGGGAGTCTCTCTTTAGAGCATCGAGCATGGTGAGACGGAAATCCAACTAGTTCACTCCATCCAGTATGAGGCAACCTGAGCTACTGCTGCTGAAGAAGTACTTGCAAAGGCCTGGGCTGAACTTGATTCCATGACTCAATAGCGCGAGTTAGCCTGAGAAGAAAATGCTCGCTTGGTTGAGGAGTTGAAGCTTGCTTGGGAGAGGGAACTCCAAGCTTAGGCTTTGGTAGTGGAGGCTTTCAAGGGCTCCAGAGAGTACAAGCTCGCCCTGGGGAACTATGCCCTTGAGTTTTACACTTAAGTGATCAAGCAGGCGCGAGCTTGGTGCCTTTTGAAATAGCCTAAACTTGATAAGAGCCCAATAGCGGAGTTTCCTTTGGGTGCTGAAGACCTTGATCTCACCCCGTTTGAGGAGGAAAAAGCGGACATCAAAGTGGTCGGGGATGCTGAAGATGGCAGCGAGCCCAAACCTTGAAGTTGTTTTTGTAAAATTTTGTAAACTTGCCTTTTACCCGGGGTATGTCTCGCGGATTGCTTGTAATCTTTTGATTATGAATGGATTTACAAGTTTTGACTAAGTACGTGTTCTTTACTTGTTTCACTTTCATATTTTTCGTAAGGCCGGGTATTGAAACCGACCTTGTAAGAGATTTTTGTACGAAGGGATCAAACCCTTGATTTTGCATAATTTAAAGAAATAATTTGTCAGGTTAGGCATGTAGGCCGACCTTGTAAACTTTTTTGTACAAAGAAGGGGTCAAACCCTTGACTTTGTGTAATTTATAGAAATAATTTGTCAGATCGGGCATGTAGACCGACCTTGTAAACTTTTTGTACAAAGAAGGGGTCAAACCCTTGACTGTGTAATTATGAAAAATAATTTTTAAGGTCGAGCAATGCCGATCTTGTAAGTAATTTACCCAAATAAGTGGTCAAACTTTTGACTTTATGAGAAATAATTTGTAACATCTTGTCATGAGACATTGTAAATTATTTGTAGAGAAATAATTTGTAACGTCTTACCATGAGACATTGTAAATTACTTGTAGAGAAATAATTTGTAACGTCGTTCCATGTGACATTGTAATTATTTGTAAAGAAATAGTTTGTAACGTCGTCCCATGAGACATTGTAAATTATTCGTAGAGAAATAATTTGTAACGTCTTTCCATAAGACATTGTAAATTATTCGTAGAGAAATAATTTGTAACATCTTACAATGAGACATTGTAAATTATTTGTAGGGGATTAACTTTTAAATTCGGCTGGTCGACCTTGTAAGTTATTACAGTGCTCTGTGTTCTGATGCTCAATCTTCAGAAGAAACACTTTTATTAATGGGGGACTAGTTATGGGCCTTGTTAAAACCTTACCCAGAAAAACCTTCTGGGAAAAATTCTGGATAAGGAAAAAGAGTATCCGTCCTTGTCTCTGAAAGCAGATGAAATGGGAGCGCATGCCTGACTTTGCTAAGAAAAATGTTGATGGATGTGCAAGTCCGTAATAAAGAAAAATGGGTTCGCAGACCAAACTCTTCTATAAAAAGATGACTTTGTTACCAATAAGGAAAATTCGTGAAGGGAAGGTGCCTACTTGTAGTAAGGCTTTAGATTCTCGACGTTCCATGGTCGAGGAAGGGACTTGGAGTCCATGGTTCTGAGACTGTATGAGCCCTTCCCAACCTTTCGAATAACTTCGTATGGTCCTTTCCAAATAGGTCCAAGTTTCCCAGGTTGATGACCGACGGCTTCACTTCGACGTAAGACAAGATCTCCCATTCTTAAATCTCTTCTCTTGACTTGGACGTTAAACTTCTTGGACATGGCATGTTGATAGGCAGCTATTCTTAGGGCGGCATTCTCCATGACCTCTTCTAAGAGATCAAGACTTTCCCTCTGCCCCTTAATATGATCAAATGGTAGTGGTTTCTAAGAATCTTTATACTTAACCCCTAGGTACAAGGTTCGAAACCCATGGAAGGCAAAAATCCACTTCCTGGAAATGAGGCTGGTAGCCCTTGAGGACCAGGATGACCTGGGGGGGGGGAGTGGAAAGACTATGAGTACGACATGAAAAAGGCCCCAGCGAGGGAGTCGGGTTGTTACATTTGTTCCCCTACTTGATGGGTTCTGAAAATTGTACTATTGATCCATGAACTTGATCCCGTGCTCTTGTCGACAATAGAGTCTCTTTCATATTTATGTATTTTTCTGCCCTTCTGAGGAGTTCGATCACGTTTGCAGGCGAATTCTAGACAAAGACATTCTGAATTCCTGACCCTTGATTGCTAGGATTAGGACTAAAGTTTCCGATGCGATGTGAAGATCGAGAATTTGAAGTCTTTCAGCATTGAAACGGGTCATAAATTCCCGAAGTGTTTCATTGGGCCCTTTTTTCAATTTCATGAGGGAAGCGACTGTCTTTTTAGTCCTTTTGCTCTTGTAAAGAAGGCTTTGAATTTCTCAATCAGATAAGCGAAGGAAGAGATTGACCCTGATGATATTGTGGAAAACCAACCTCGGGCAGTATTGGTTAAGGTTTGTGGGAAGGCCTTGCATAATATTTGGTTGGGAGCATTTTGCATGTCCATGACATCGGTATAGGTATTCAGGTGGTTGTTGGGATCTGTAGTTCCATCATATTTCTTTGTCCGATGATACTTGAATCTTTCTGGCAAGGGGAATGATGTTATTTCGGGGGTGAAAGGGGTTCTTCTTGTGAAAGAGGTCCGACCTTGTGTGTTCTGTCTTATCCTATATGCTTTCCCTCTTGAATAATTTTGGAGATTTCTCGTTGTGTTAGATTGGTGGAACCTTCAGTCATGGGATGGACCCCCTGATTCCCGGGGAATTGATATCCACGGGATGGATTGGCCCGTGGTCTTCCCTTAAAATTGCTCCAGGAGTGTTCAGGTCGGGTACTACTTGACGATTAGTTTGATGTTGAAGAATTTGACGGAGTTTATGGAGCTATTGTTGGAGTTCATTGAAAGCTTCTTGACTAACCGGTTCATTGTCTGGCGTAACTTGTGGATGTTGTTCTTCCCCTACATCTTCAAGCGGTGGAGGATTATCCCCTTCAGCTGAGGTATTGGCTGGAAGGGGTTGTCCTGTAGATGTGGAGAGATGAGATTGACGTTTATTAACCATGGATGATCATATCTTTTCCCACAGACGGCGCCAATTGATGTTGTCAAAATTCCTAACCTTGACGTGGAGAGATCTGAAGTTGCTTGATGACTAGAAAAGATGAATGGACTCACCTTGGATGACCTGCAAAAAAGACGAGGAGGATTCTCCCCGTCGCCCCTCCGGTGTGAGAATTAGTTTTCTGGAGAAAGAGAAGTAGAGAGAGAAATATATAACTGAAAAAATATGTTGAGAATCATTAATATTCGATCAAAGGAGCTATATTTATAGGGCTCAAAAATCCCGTAACCCTCTTCTATTATGAGAAGGAATCCTCTTTGCGTAAACTTACCTTTTTAGAGGAGAATCCTTATAAGGATTGAACTTTCATTCTTCGGGAGATTTCCTTATGGTGAATACTTAGGGAAGTTGCACTGATACCATCTAATGAAACATGATTTGCTTTTTGATGCAATGAATATTTTTTGTGTGGATATGATATCTTGAAACAAATGAATTGTAAAAAGTAACCAAAAATTAAAGCAACTAAATTAGCTTTTTATTTATTTATTTTTTGAAAAAAATAAAAACAAGAATCCTAAATTAAAGCAACTAATTCGGTTTCCCATTAAAACGGAAGACAAGGGAAGTCAGTTCCAACACCCAAAAAGGAAGGTAATTGATCAAATACAATCAAATTTCAAAAAACGTTAGCCAGTGTAGATGGAATCTTAGAGATAGATTATGATGCATTCATGGCTCATTTGACAGAAATGCTCATTTAGGCACTTTCCCAATTGATGCAGGCACTGTTGATGCAATCTATATTTAAACTCAAGAAAAGTTAGACGGAATAGAGGGCCATCTTTATTGAAACAAAAATGAAATATCTTTCAGCTCTTGACTCAAAGAAAAAGTAGAACATCATGCATCTGTATTTCAAGTAGCTTGGCATGATATAATCAGGGAAAATGTTGTATGGTTAGTTTTAAGTCCACTTTTGTTGCTCTTCAGATGGCGCTTTTGAAAATTTTAGTTTCTCGATTAGTATCAAGCTTGAAGTGACTTAAAATGAAACCTATTAGTTGAAAGATATATTTTATTGTTGTCACCTATCAAGAATTCTTGTACTAAACATATAGTGTTTCACCTAATTTGGTAAACTACAAGAAAAAAGTCTCAAAAGCTGAAGAACGAATACATGAATCAATTTTGTAGTATGGGAATTTTAATATATGTTATACCATGCACCTTTGGTATGGGGAAGCCTATAATATCCAGCCTTGTAACCAAAGTCTTGAACACTGGTTTTCAGATTACTTAAACCTGGGAATCAAAAACTATTTTCAACCAGTTTTTGTGCTGTCAATGCAGGATCATCTTCAACAACGTTCACATCAAGTTCAGTGAACAAGTTCATCTCTCTAATGATCTTTTCTGCTTGTATGTTTGGGAATTCTATAGTTGAAAATGTGGGGAGGAAAGGGAGAAGGAAAAAGAAATGAAAAACTGCTAGTTCCATTTTCTGTAGGAATGATTCTGAAGATGAAACTTGGTTTTCTTTTAATCTTTTATTTTTCTATATTGAGGATTTCTACCCTCATTTTAAACTAATGACCTTAAGAAAGATTTGATTAATATATATAGGATTAAATAGGAATAAAAATGATAATATGATTGACATTTGTTGAATAAACACTTCTTGTTTGATTCTTGAATATTTAGAAAGTATATATGCAATAAAGATTATTCTATGTGTGTAGAAAGTTTAAAATATAAATCTTTGAAGATGACTATCTATTCTGAGTGATGCGAAGGGGTCATTGTTTGGACCCTTCTTGGTCCACGTTCTTGGACACGTCTTCATCCATAGAATGCCAAGTACTGGGATTGATTGAAAGTTTGATTCTATATGAACTACTCAGTTTCAAATGATATATGTAAATGGGATATGCGTGAGAAACGGGGAATGATCCAGAAGATAGCAAGTGCAGGTTTGTCAGTATTGCACTGGACCCAAGGACATTAATTCTTAAGAGTGACAAATTTTCATTTTTTGCCACAAATAGATATTGCTCAATTGTTTGTTTATGGAGGAATAGATTTATTTCAATTATTTGCTTTACATTTGTAAGTTATAACTTGCCTAATTGTCCAGTTATGATAATACTTATATTTGGTTTAGTGCTCGAGATTTTGTTCATGGTACTTTCCTGACTTCTTCATATATGTAAATAAATGACTATTAGACTCATTTCAAAATGTGGAATTCTTTCAATAGTGTGACTCGACTAATACCCATGCTTGAAACTGGAACAATAAGTGGAGAAGAAAAGAAAAACCCACCTGAGATTAATATTATATCCCCTGGGATTCATTGGGTATCAACAAAAGCCGAACAAGTTGAACATCATCTTTTTCATAGGCTCATTGACTCCCAACACAACTTATGAAATTTGATAACTCACGGAAGGGTAACGAAATTATTTCTTATTCAATATTAGAGGAAAAGGAAATAACCAAAACAATTACAGATTTCGTAGATGCAAAGCATTATTAATAACAATCCTCGTACGGTATGTCTCGATGCTACAATTGGACATGAGGCTTTAAGTTTAGTTGGTGTAATGGAACCCCATTTTTGGAAACAATGGGAATAGAATTAGCAAAGTATGTAAACATTTTAAGAGATGGCGCAGAAGATTCATTGTTTATTGTAATAACAAGTCCTAATATTGGAATAGTTAAGCGAGTGTTTTCATGAACAAGGAGTTGGTTATAACAATCGTGTCATTGATGGAGATAAATAATAGATTCTAGCACATTGTTGTGAAGTAAGATGATAAATTATATTGGCTAAAATGTCTTGAAGAGGGTTGCAATTAAAGCTTCAAATCTTCAAGGACAGGGTTGGCTGGTAACTTTAAAATAAGATAGATAAATAACAGACATATATGCTCAATGCTTGATGTCAAATTTGAAGAAGGTGTTGCCAATTTGAAACCAAATCTGATAATTGTTTGGATGATTGACCTCCCTCAACAGTACTTGGTGAATCATCGCAATTTTCTGCTGACTCGATGGAAAATCTACCCTCCAAGTATAAAGGGGTCAAGTTATAGCCTACCAGTAATCCAGGGTCATTCTTCCTAGGGATTTTTATGGTATAATAATAATTTCTAAATTCAAGTCTTAAACTATGATTTCAATTGTGCTTAAATGAATTTAAAGGTAATATAATTAAATGTAATGAAAGGGAAATTTGAGTGGAATTATTCTTCAGCTATCAATTGGGCTTTGCAAATAAATTTACTATGAATTTCTTGAGATCGATAAGATTTAAACATATGAGTAAGAAAATTAATCAATTTATTTTACGGCATTTAGTCGAGCATGTTGTGTGCATATTTAATACATACCACATCAACGACATTCATCCAAGTAAAATAATTTGAAAACTTAAAAACAATTGATAAACTCTTATCAATAACAAGAATTCATCCATAAGAAATTAAAACACATCCATTGAAGCTAAGAATAATTCCTCTCAACTATAACTTAGTCGGACATCATTAAATTAATCGAAATAAAAGTCAAATAAACACTAACCATTAATCAAACGAAATTCAAATTTGGAAATGAAATTACAATACTAAATATATCTAAAATCAAACTAACATCAATAATATAAAATTATGTAAACTAATTATTAAAACAAATAGAAGTCTAAGAAAAACTATGAATTAAACTCAAACAATTAACCAAAACCGAGGCTGCTACTGTCGAGTAAACCAAGGCTGCTGTATGAGGTGAACCAAGGGCTGCTGAGGGGTGCTGCTGCTGCCGAGAGGTGAAGGAGAAAAGGCTCCCTGTTGCAGACTGAAGGCTGGGCTGTAGACCGGTAGCTGCTGCTCCAGTGATGCTGTCGATTGGAGTACTATAGACTGCCGGCTACTGATGATGTGAAGGTGGAGGAAGCTGGTGCTGCAGGTGGTTTTTCTGCTCGGTGCTGGAATGAGGAAGGTTGAGGGAAGAGAGATGGCTGGCTGGTTGTTTCTGTGGAGAGAAGAAGAGGTTGCGGCTGAGTGGAGGTTGAAGGTGAGAGATAGGTTACTTGCGGCTGGTTTGTTGATGGAGGTAGAGAATGGAGAGCGGTTGTTAGGTTGGCATGAGAGAAAAATGTGTTCTGCGGCTGTGTGAGTTGAGAGAGGAAAGAGGATGTGTGAGAGGTCGGTTATGGTGGAAGAGTGGCGTTTAGGCAGAGGGATGAGAGACGAGGCAGAGGGGTAGAAGATTAGGTTGCTGGTTTCTTTGTGAGGGAGAGGTGTTGAGTATGGGAGAAGACGGCTGCTGCTGGGTTAAAGGAAGAGAAGTGGCTGTGTTGTACAGAAAGAGACAGAGAATGGAAGAGTTGAGAGAGATGCGGCTGTGTAAGGTTAAGAGGCTGAGTGGTGTGAGAGAATGCTGAATTGGGTTGCTGAAGAAGTGTATTGTAGTGGTAGGTTTCTCCAACTTGGGCTTTTTTCGGGTCCATTAGGCTAGAGGTTTTCGGGTTGAAATTGTCCAAAATATCCTTACAATAAAATAAAAGAAATTTTTAGCAATTAAAATTAATTTAGAGTTAAAGAAATAAAATTGAATCTTTTATAAGTTTTACTCTAAATGAAAAAATTTATATCCCAAAATTGTATTTTTTCATCTATTTACTTCTTTAAAATAAGTAAAATTGGATAGTAATCACACTCCCCAACTAGCTTTTTGCTAGTCTCTAGCAATTCAAGCGAATTAAAAACATGACTAGCTCAATAAAAAACTTCAATTGTAAAGTAAAGATTGAATTTAGATAGTCGAGCACATTAACTTCGCAACATCAAGAGATCAAGCGTTATATCCAATTCAATCCATAAAAACATTCCCAAAATTTTTGTGTGTGTATTTTAAGCCGATCCGTCAAACCACTAACCCCAACACATACAGTGTTGAGTACTCACTCAAGCTAAGCATAAACTCCATATACTCACTGGTATGTATATTTTGTTTCTGAACTGGTTAGGGGGTCACTCATGGAGTTTGAAAACTGATCACTCAAGCATTCAAGAAAGGCTATATATGTGGATGGCAGCAATGCAAATATTGACCTCATGAAAAGCTCACGACCATTGTGACTCAACCTTTCTTACCACAAGCAACTTAAGATCAAAATCAAAATGTCAATATCGATGTAAAGGTTATGATGGTGTTATCAAGGGAACCGATAAGGAGTGGTGGAAGAAAAGGTTTACATGTTCCAATGATAATAGTAGAATAATAAGTTCCAATGGAAGTATAAGACACAATGGTAGCATTTTTTTTTTTTGGAATAGGATAAGGAAATAAAAGAAGTGAGTAGAATTTGAGGACTTCCAAAATATAAGCAAGGATAATAATTTTCACTTTTAATCACACTTCAAGCTTACTTTCTTCTTCACATCCTTTACTTTCTCTTCAATACGCCTCCTTTTTTTTTTTGAAACTGAAATCCTCTCAAATAATTCTTCAACATTCTCCTCTAGTCTCAATGACTGTCAAATACTTTCTAACTCCACTTTTCTTTATTTTCATGCACTGAACATTTTTTCTTCAAATATGGAGCAAAAATAATCATCCTCACTTATACTTGAAAGTAGAAACAAGGTTATGTATTTATGAAAGCAATGTCTGGATGTAATGTCATCTTAATGTGAAATAAATGAAAGAGATTTGTGGTTATGAAGGAATTTGTGGATATGAAGGGATTTGTGATGGGAAGAGAAGATGATAAGGTTAGCTTCAAAGGATCAAATTTTTATTTGACATTGACCTTCATCGTTTCTTAAGTATAAACCACCAACAATCCACAATCCGTGTAATGGTGCCCAATGGAAGTAGCAATATCAAACAAGGGCAATATAAGAAAACCACCAATCACTCAACTCTCATGATGAACAAATAAAATTACTTAAACTTGAGAGATCTCTAGTTGTATGTGTTGACTATCCATCTTACCACAAGGCTTAAATTCTTGCATAAAATTTTTTTTAGGAGGGAGGTCTTTACAGAATAACAAAGATATAATTCAAGACTCAAGATGTACTCAATTTTATGCTCAACGATCACAAAAGAATTAATGCAACAAGTACATTTGAGTTACTCCCGCCCCAACTAAAATCAGGCATTATCCTCAATGACTCAAAGAGAAGAAAAATGAACAGTGATTCATAGACACGACTCAAAATTAAATCGAGCTAAAGGAGAAGAGTGTACCTGAGAGGAGGCCTATGCACATGAGTAATTAATCAAGAATGAAAAACTAAAAAAAATGAAGAAAATAATAAAATCTGCAAAAAGAAAATAAAATATATACATAGTAATAAAAGTTAGTTCCAAGAAAATCAGCCGCTGGAATCAGGGTCCAGTAGAGGTAGTTCATTAACGTCAGTAGAAAAATTATCCAAAAATGGTTTCAAACGTTGTCCATTAACTTTAAAAACAGTACCAGTTTTTGGATCCAAGATTTCAACCGCTCCATAAGGATAAACAATTTGCACAATGTAAGGACCAATCCATTTAGTTCTCAACTTACCAGGAAACAGATGAAGCTTAGAGTCATATAGCAATACTTTTTGAGAAGGGAAAAATGATTTTCTAAAAATTTTCTTATCATGAAAAACTTTCATTTTTTCTTTTGAAATTTTTGCATTCTCATATGCTTCCAAACATAATTCATCTAACTCATTCAATTTCAATTTCCTAAATTTACCAGCTTGATCTAAATCAAAGTTGAGTGTTTTGATTGCCCAATAAGCTTTATGTTCAATTTCAACCGGCAAGTGATAAGGTTTACCAAATACAATTCTATAAGGAGACATTTCAAGAACAGTTTTAAAAGTAGTCCTATAGGCCCATAAAGCATCATCCAATTTTATAGCTCAATCTTTTCTATTTGGATTCATTGTTTTTGTTAATATGCCTTTAATTTTCCGGTTGGCTAACTCAGTTTGACCATTAGTTTGAGGGTGATAGGGAGTTGAAATCTTATGCCTAATGCCATATTTCTTTAACAAGGTTTCAAAAGGTTTATTACAAAAATGTGTTCCTCCATCGCTAATTATGGCCTTAGGCATACTAAACCTAGAAAAAATATGTTCTTTCAAAAATTTGAGCACAACTTTATGGTCATTTGTCCTACATGGAATAGCCTCTACCCATTTTGACACATAATCAACAACAACCAATATATATAGATATCCAAAAGAAGGGGAAAAAGGACCCATAAAATCTAATCCCCAAAAATAAAAAATTTCAAGAACAATGATTGGAGCTAATGGCATCATATTCCTATGGCTGAGACTACCAAGTTTCTGACATGCTTCACAATTTTTACAAAAGGTATGAGCATCCTTAAATAAACTAGGCCAATAAAAACCACATTGGAGGACCTTAGCAGCTGTTTTCTGTGAAGAGAAATGGCCTCCGCAAGCATGAGAATGACAGAAAGTAAGAATTTGTTGTACCTCATCATCAGGAACACATCTTCAGATAATTTGATCAGCACAATATTTGAATAAGTATGGATCATCATAGAAGAAGTTTCTTGCAATAGCTTTCATCCTCATTTTGTCTTGGACACTCCAATTTGAGGGCATATGATCTATCACCAGATAATTAACCAAGTCAGCAAACCATGGAACAATATTCAAGCTAAATAACTGTTCATCGGGAAATGAATCATTTAAAGGGTGAGAAACTTTTGAATTTTTAGAATTTAATCTGGATAAATGATCAGCGACAACATTTTCCACCCCTTTTTTATCCTTAATTGTGATGTCAAATTCCTGCAATAACAAAATCCATCGAATGAGTCTAGGTTTAGCATCTTTCTTTGTGAACAAATATTTAAGAGCAGAGTGATCAGTAAAGATGGTAACAGGAGTCCCAATAAGATAAGATCTAAACTTTTCCAGTGCAAAAACTATAGCTAGCAATTCTTTTTCAATAGTTGTGTAATTCAATTGAGCTTGATTCAAAGTTCTGCTAGCATAGTAGATTACATAAGGTTCCTTACCCTTCCTTTGGCCAAGCATTGCTCCTACAGCTATATCACTTGCATCACACATTAATTCAAAAGGTAGAGACTAATCAAGTGATCTAACTATGGGTGCAGTGGTGAGTGCCTTTTTTAAATGTTCAAAAGCTGCAGTGCATTCATTAGTCCAAAAAAATTTTGTATCATGCATCAAAAGTGTGGTCAAAGGTTCTGCTATGACACTAAATCTTTTATGAACCTCCTATAAAAACCTGCATGGCGTAAAAATGATCGAACGTCTTTTACAGTTAAAGGAATAGGCAACCTAGAAATTGAATCTACTTTTGCCTTATCTACTTCCATGCCTTTAGCAGAAATTATATGACCTAAAACAATTCCTCTTGTAACCATGAAATGACATTTCTCCCAATTAAGGAGAAGTTGCTTATCCTCACACCTGCATAAAACAGCTTTCAAATTTGTTAGGCAATCATCAAATGAATCACTATACACAGAGAAATCATTTATAAATACTTCCAAAAAGTTTTCTATCATGTCACTGAATATGCTAAGCATGCATCTTTGAAAGGTTGCTGGGGCATTACAAAGACCAAAAGGCATTACTTTAAAAGCAAACGTCCCAAAAGGGCAAGTAAAAGTAGTTTTTTCTTGGTCTTCTAATGCTATTTCAATTTGATGATAGTCTGAAAAACCATCCAAGAAACAATAGAATGAATGTCCAGCAACTCTTTCTAGACCTTGATCTAAAAATGGTAAAGGGAAGTGGTATTTTCTGGTCATGGAATTCAATTTCCTATAATCTATGCACATTCTCCAACTAGTGGGTACCCTTTTAGTTATCATTTCCCCCTGTTCATTTTCAACAACAGTAACCCCAGTTTTCTTAGGAACTACTTGAGTAGGACTTACCCACTTGCTGTCTGCAATAGGATAAATGATACCTGCATCAAGTAATTTTAAAACTTCATTTTTAACAACCTCTTTCATGTTAGGGTTTAGCATTCTTTGAGATTCCCTAGAAGGATTAGCATTTTCTTCTAGGAAAATTCTATGAGTGCACACTAAGGGACTAATTCCCTTAATATATGCTATAGTCCAACCTATTGCAGATCTATGATCATTCAACACTTTCAACAACATATTTTCCTGATCACAAGTAAGAGTAGAAGAGATTACCACAGGGTATGATTCATTAGGTCCCAAGAATGCATACTTTAGTTCCGATGGAAGAGGTTTAAGCTCCAGAGTTGGCATCTTTTCTGCTGATGTTTGCATGGGTGTCTGGCTAACATTTAGAGGCTCAATGTTTGGCTGCCAAGCTTTTATAGCTGCTGTTGTTATACATTTTGAAGGGTCTTGAATGCTGTCCAATTCGAGATTCTGCTTAAGATGCTCATCAGGATCTTCTAACTCAATTAGCAACTCTTCCAGCATATTAACTTCCCACACTTGATCAAAATCTTTTGGTTGCCTACAAGCATTGAAAATGTTAAGCTCCAAAGACATCACTAGTACAGAAACAGTCTTTCGCGTCGGTTATTTAAGAGATTAGGCGTCGGTTTTGTGGCGACGTGTATGAAGTAGACGCGTTAAGTAAAGACTTTACGCGTCGGTTGTTAAGAAACCGACGCGTAAAGTTGAAAAAAAAAAAAAATTTTTTTTTTAGGCGTCGGTTGTAATCCAAAACCGACGCCTAAAGTGTACTTTAGGCGTCGGTTTTGGATTACAACCGACGCCTAAAGTTTACTTTAGGCGTCGGTTATGATTACAACCGACGCCTAAAGTTTAAACTTTAGGCGTCGGTTTTCTAAAAACCGACGCGTTTTCAATTTTTTTTTTTTTTTTTATATTTTCTTTTATAGAGTAAAATACAATGACCTAGACATGGCATGCAATGACCTGGACGTCGCCTGCAATGACCCAGGCCACTGCAGGCCATGGCCTGCATTGGCCTGGACGTCACTTGCAATGACCCAGGCCACTGCAGGTCATGGCCTGCAATGACCTAGATGTCATCTGCAATGACCTGGACGTCACCTGCAATGATCCAGATCACTGCAGGTCGATCATGACCTGCAATCACCTAAACGTGGACTGAACATTTTCCACACGCACATCATCAAATATGTATATAATAGACATAATTAAAATAATGTTAAATAAATGAGAAATAATTATATTTACAAGATTGTTAATGTCACATGTAATTGAGTAAATAGAAGTTTGAATACACGTCGATTTACACACACCTATCGACGAAGTATTTAGCCCATAAGTTTTGAATTTCAGCAATTTCCTCCGTTGAGTAATACTCTTTAAATGCCTACAAATAATCAAAATGAATTATCAGTTATTTTGTAATAAAATATGAAGGAATAATTAAAAATTATCATGTTCAATAACTTATACCTTTTCCAACGACGGACGCTGAAAGTGTTCAGTGACTATCTCATACATATTTTTCATGACGTAGTAGCCACACTCAGAACCTCCGGGCTGTTGAGGACACTGAAATTTTCACAATGAAAACTAACATTAATAATCACACTAAATAGAATATGAAAATAATTCAAAGATTTGTAATATATTTTAAATATGTGTTTTCATACCTTTATTTTTAGCCACGTTGTATTGGCTCTTGTCCTAATGCCTCCTTGTGTCCAGTATAGTTTGAAAGCCCTAAAATTGAATTAAATTATTCGAACCAGTTACAAAATAAATAAATACAAAAACTAAGATTTCTATAAAAATTTTGGCAGAGTCTCCCCTATAAATTGAACTTATCCAACCTGAAAATAGACGCGTTGCTATAGAATCTATCACAACTTCTCAACAATCACAACATATATTCATCAAAGTGAAACCACAACTCCACAATCAATTTCACCACAACTCCACAATTATTTCATGAAAATTATCATAACTTACGTATTCAATAGCGGCTTGATATCTAAGTCACGCTTAAATGCACTAGCTGAATCCAATAAGTACACCGTACTCTTCTGAGGAGAAATCACTAGCAACATCCAGTGGTTCCTACGTATTATGAACATGTAAATACAAATTCAAACATGTGTTTTTCAAATTACAAAAAAAAAAAAAAATTAACTATTAACAAGAGAGAATGGTCTTACTTCTGAAAATACGGTGCTAGAATGAATTTCTTTGTTTGCATTGCCCTCATGGTCTCGTCCATATAATTTACAACACCATTGGCATTTGTTCTTACCGACACCGACGCAATGTGTGACGGAGACATGAATCCAATGGAATCAATACCGTAATCCTGACATAACTCATGAAGGTACCTAATAATAATGATACCAATAAATAGAGATCGAACAATGATATAAATTGAAGTTGTAATTTTTGATCAGAAGTCTTACAATGCAAATATTTGTAGGATAGATGTATCCAACCATTGCATTTTAAGAAGATCGGTAATGTCTGCGACTGTAACAAAAATACCATCCTCGAACGTACAATTGAAGATGGAGGCATCTACGGGCACCTGATAGAAGTCATCACCAACAGGCAATTGAAGGACCAGGGTGTTTAACATTTTGCATTTATCACCCAGACGTAGTAAAGTCTCATCGTCGACTATCGCAGGTCGCTGGGTAGATGAAAATTCAAAACTCTGAGGCCTTTTCCCTTTATTAGATTTTTTTACGATCTTTTTTGGGGCCTCTTCCTGCAATAAGACAATTTTTGTCATTATAACACGTCTGATACAAATCTAAAAGAAATTAATATTGACATAAACTTTTATATAACTCGATTTTATTACCTCTCCAAAAATCACCAACTCCTTAGGCCATTGGAAAAAACTTCCAATAGCTTCCCCCACCGTGGTGTGGTGCTGAGATGGCGCTGGAAGATAGAACGCTTCTGCACCATCTATAACATGGTCAACGGACACCTTCACATGATCAAGCCAGAGTGGTTGATGATGCACCACAGTCTCGGGTCCGGACGGAAAAACCATCCCGCTGGCCACTATTTGCTTGTCACCATCAACAAATACGGCGAGACGACAGGGAATCGGCTTCTATTTTTCAACATATATGTCAGGCCTTTCCATTTAAAAAAAAAAAGCAATACTAAAAAAACTAAATACTTTATGGGTAAGTACCTGAAGACCATCAAATGGGTCTGGATTCACAGAGTGGCAACTACTTCGAGTTGGTGGTCGGGGCTGTGCAGTTACCTCCACCTCGGCATCAACATTGAGGCCCAAGCGCTGGAGGATGGCATCATATTTACTCTGCATACTATGGTACGCGCTCTGCATACTGTCAAATTTAATTTGCATCTCCGACATGGTTTGATGCCTGACCCGCTCTGTGATGCTATCCTCCATCTCCTTCCTGATGATATCTTTAATGTCGTCTACTGACACGACCCCACACGATCGTCTAAGGTAATCATCGGGCCGTCCGTAAACATCCCGCGTGGTGACATACACGCCATATCCCCTCACCCTACCAGAGTGATCCTCTTTACCAAGGGCTTCACTCAGAATATCATGTTGTCTACTCGACACAAATGTCCCCTGCGTGGCTTGCTCAACTTTTTCTACCTGTTAAAAAAATTGAAAACTGAATATAAGAATTGAAGTAAATTTCAATTAAATATATGAGAAATCGATAAGATATACTTACAATTTTATCAAACACCCCCCTCGTTTTCTCGTTGGGGATGTAATACATTCCATCTTCTTTCTTCTTCGATCTAGCTCGAACCCAATCGAGGCTGCGATCCTCGCTTACAATTGAGGAGCTAATCATGTTACATGAAGAGCTAGAAGATAGCGGGTCACTTACTAGCCAATGTGGCTTCATCCCCGCATATCCGGCTGAGCCCAAATAATGAGGATGCTCGTTCCGCATTTGACTATCCCTCGCCTTCTTACTTTTCTCCTGAAATAAATCACAGGTTTTTAGTTTTCACTCAACAAGACACATGCGTACATTTAAATATACTGAAATGTTTCCGTCTGTCGTTCTTTTTTAAACAACTCCCATTGCTCTTCTCTTCGGTCAAGAAATCATAAAGCTGGGTAGGAGATGTATATTTTGGGTGGTCATGTGTAATGAAATTATGAACTAGCATTGTCTTGAAATCTTTCCATCTCATCCCCGCAACCCGCATAACACTTTTTTTTGGACGGTCATCGAGAATGTTGAATTCCCTCTGAAAGACAATGATAACATGTGGTGTTATAAAGAAATTACATTCACTTTTCAATTATTTACCATGTATCTAGTGATAGTACCTTTATCTCTTCCCACATCATGTCCTTCAGGCCTTGATCGACTTTGTGCCAATCACTGATGTTTATGTCAACATGAATGCGGGCTAAAGATCCGATAAAATGTTTGAAGTTCTTCGTGCCTGGTCCGATCGGCCTATGTTTGTCATCGAACTCAATTATATTCACTTGTTGGCCCGCTTTCTTCATGTTTTTGCACATAGTTGGCCCTCTTGTCCTTTTTTTTTGGGCAGTACTATGCTCATCTGAAGAATGTGAAGACTCGGCCATTATATTGGGAAAATTGTCTACGTACCTGCACATATAAATAAATGATTATTAACGACGTATAGAGCATATATAAAAAACACAAGAAAGTTATATTCAAGAATATGTAAATGAACTCACACAATTAATATGAACAACGTATAGAGCATATATAAAGAACAAAAGAGAGTTATATGCATGCGAGAATGTATAAATGAACTCACACAATGAATAATCACGAACGACGGTCAATCCATAATCCTTCTTCATGATCCCAACGCATGTAAGTGGATTCAATGTTATCTTCCTCTAAAGTTGCACTCCCTTGTATACCAATAGAAAATGGAGGAGTTTCATCAAAGTGATCATAATCTTCTTCATCTACTACATCACCAATGCCAACAATGCATCTCTTGCCTTGAAGGACCACTGACCACTTAGTGTTGGCAGGATCAAGAACATAAAATACCTGCTTGGCTTGTGATGCAAGTATGAATGGCTCGTCAAGATAACCCAACCGTCCAAAATCCACCAAAGTGAAACCTAATTCATCCACCCGAACACCCCGTCGATTATCAACCTATTTACATTGGAAGAGAGGAAACTTGAACTCCCTGTACTCAAGTTCCCAAATTTCTTCAATGACACCATAATAGGACATCGAGGCATCTATTGGCATTGTATCTTTAGCACTTGAAAAATCTCTTGATAGTGCTACTTGTGTCACTCCACTGTTTTGCACCGCACTCTTATCATCTTGACGTTTAGTGTAAAGCGTATACCCATTAATGTCATATGCTTCATAAGATCTCACAATCGTGCTAGGACCATACGCTAACCACTTTACCGTTTCAACAATGGTATTCGACGTTTGTGACAACTCTTTCATGACTCTATCTTTGAACCATTTTGCAAATAAACGATTGTGTTGATTAGTTACCCACCTTTCACCTTTAGAAGGATTCTGCTGCCTTAGGATGGACATGTGCTCATCCAAATACGGATGAACTTGAGAAAGGTGTTGTAATACTAGGAGGTGTGCTTTATCTCGCAATTCAACACTAGGGACAATTGATTTGCATCTAATCGTCCCTTTACCTTCGAGTCTTCCCTCGTGACGAGATTTAGGAACACCAATAGTCTCAACGTCATCAAGGTAGTCAGTACAAAATTCAATAGCCTCCTCAGCGGCATAACCTTCAATGATACTGCCTTCGGGTCGAAATCGATTTCTGACATATCCTTTCAAAATACCCATGTATCTCTCAAATGGATACATATACCGCAAGAACACCGGACCACATATCTTAATTTCTCTTACCAAGTGAACAAGTAAGTGCACCATAACGTCAAAAAATGATGGCGGGAAATACATTTCAAATTGACATAGAGTGATAACAATATCGGCCTGCAAATCATCCAACGTCTCTGGGTCAACAACTTTACTGTAAATTGCATTGAAGAAAAAACAAAGTTTTATTATGACCTGTCTGACATGTTTTGGAAGTATGCCTCGAATTGCAACTGGTAACAAGTGTTGCATTAACACATGACAATCATGAGACTTCATACCAACCAATTTCAAGTCCTTCATCGACAGAAGACTTTTGATGTTTGATGAGTATCCAGATGGAACCTTAATACCATGAAGGCACTCACAAAAACATGTTTTCTCTTTTCTGGACAAAGTATAGCAAGCTGGAGGTAAATAAGTACGTTTTTCAGACTCTTGCGGTGCTAATTGATCCCGTATCCCCATTTCTACCATGTCCTTCCTGACTTTGATACCATCTTTCGTCTTCCCTTGAACGTTCAGCAATGTCCCAATGATGCTATCACAAACATTTTTCTCCACGTGCATTACATCAAGACAATGCCTTACTGATAAATGTTGCCAATAAGGTAGATCCCAGAATATGGACCTCTTCTTCCAAAGACTCTTTTGAGGAGGCTTAAAAGGTTTTCCAAACAAAACATCAATATTTTTAACTCGTTCATATACCTCACCTCCTGTTAACGGCAAGCGAGCTGCGCGATCCTCAATTTTTCCATTGAATGCCTTCTTCTTCTTTCGATAAGGGTGATCAACGGGGAGAAATCTTCTATGACTCATAAAGACATTTTTCTTACAGTTTTTCAACCAAAGATCAATTGTGTCTTCTTCACAAACGGGACATGCTTTAGGTCCTTTGTTCGTATAACCTGACAAGTTACCATATGCGGGAAAATCATTTACGGTGCAAAATATCATAGCACGTAAGGTGAAATTCATCTGGCTATGTGCATCAAACACCGATACACCTTCATCCCACATCAGTCTTAAATCTTCAATTAGTGGGGCAAGATAAACATCTATGTCATTCCCCGGTTGTTTAGGCCCTGATATTAACAAAGACAATATGATATACTTGCGCTTCATACATAACCAAGGAGGAAGATTGTAAATCGTTAGAAGAACCGGCCAAGTGCTATGTCGACTACTCATATTACCGTGCGGGTTCATTCCATCTGTACATAGTCCAAGCCTAAGATTCCTATCTTCACCCCCAAAATCAGGAAACAACCTATTAATGTTCCTCCATTGAGGAGAATCGACCACGTGTCTTAGTTTTCCATCTTGTTTCCTCCCATCAGCATGCCACCGCATGTTCTTCGCATCCTTTGCATTGGCAAACAAACGTTTAAATCTTGGTACTACGGGTAGGTACCACAACACCTTTGCCGGAGGGCTTTTCTTATCCTCAGAATTAGCATTCATGTTCTTTCGCTTATACCGTGATGCCCCACACTTTGGACACAGATGCAAGTCCTTATACTCATTTCGATACAGTATACAATCATTTGGACATGCATGTATCCTCTCGATCTCCATTCCCATTAGACACAACAATTTCTTTGCTTCGTAAATTGAACTAGGAAGCTCGTTATCCTCCGGAAGCATCTCTCGTAAGAGTTCCAGTAATGCCGTGAAACTCTTATCACTCCACCTACTATTTGCTTTCAAGTTATACAATTTCAACACAGCAGACAATTTTGTGAATTTTCTACATCCAGGAAACAAAGTCTTATGAGAATCATTGAACAAGCTATCGAACACATGAGGCTTTTCAATGAATTCCCCTTGTATATCACGCATCATTTCGTCTATCATATCATTATTGTCATTTTCCACATCATTCTCATCAATATTGCCTAAATTATTCTCCTGCAGTCCACCTTCATCGTCACTAGTGCATGTCCTAGGAAGCATACTCTCACCATGCCATATCCATCGTTTATAACCTTCTTTAGACCCACGACGAATCAAATGACTCTTCACTTGCTCAAAACTACGAAACTTTCTCAGATTCTTACAATCACAACAAGGACACAAAATTATTGCTTCACATTTCTCTCTCATGTGTTCGTCCGCACATTTCATAAACTCTTCAACTCCTTTCAAATATTCATGTGTATTACGCCTGCCGTACATCCAATCTCGATCCATATCTAATAACCTATATGCGAAGATATAATTAAAAAAATATTACTTTTGAGTGAATATTTGTAATGATAGTTATATATTTGAACCAACTATATATTAATAATTGAAATCACATGCATACGATAATTTATTACGTTGAATACTTCATAATTTTACTAGTATATTTTGTTTAGTTATTTATTTAGTATGGTTAATTCTATGATAGTGAAAATCACCTATAATTACTATTATCTTCATTTTTTATTTGTAAAATCCTACAGTAATTTCGGCAGAGTCTCCCCTATAAGTTTGACTTACCCAACCTGTAGGAGGATTAATCAAAATGCCACAATACAACAAAAATGTTCAACCTCCACATATTCACTACTCAAACACAATAAATCAAACTTCAACATCATCAACCACTCCAAAATCAATCCAAGATCAATTCTTAATTCCTAAAATGTTCAAAGTATGATTACATAACCTAACATTCCATGCATAATTTCAATATAATTCCAATAATTCAAATTATATCAATTAACTATTTGCAATACCAAAATTATAACTTTATATATATATATATATATATATATATATATATATATATTAACATTTTTATACATACAAATATATATATACATAAACACACACATATATATACATATATATACACACAAACACATAGATCTACTTATATATACATATATATATATATACATACATATACACATACACATATATATATACATACACGGACACACACACACACATATATATACATACACGCAGACACACACACACATATATATATACATACATACACACACACACACACACACACACATATATATACATATACACGGACACACACACACACCACACACACATAGAGTAAAGTTCTTACGAGATGGAGGCGGGTTCATGGTGGTGTCGCGGTGTTGGTGGCGTCGTGGTGTTGGTGGAGGTACGGTGGTGATGGCTTCGCGATGTTGAAGTGTTGAGAGAGAGTGAGAGAGAGATATGCGCGGTCGGGATTAATGAAATCACACGAATTTTGAAAGATGTATTAAATGGTTTAGGCGTCGGTTCTTTGAGAACCGACGCCTAAAATCGGTTCAGGCGTCGGTTATGAAGAACCGACGCCTGAACCGGAGGTTTACGCGTCGGTTCTTGGTGAACCGACGCGTAAACCTTGACTTTACGCGTCGGTTCACCATGAACCGACGCGTAAAGTCAAGGTTTACGCGTCGGTTCACCAAGAACCGACGCGTAAACCTCCGGTTCAGGCGTCAGTTCTTCATAACCGACGCCTGAACCGATTTTAGGCGACGCCTAAACTATTTTTTTTTTTCGCGTTTTTGTACTTGTGCATATTGCTAAAATTCAACTTTAAAATACCACTCCTACAATTTATTAAAGCATTTGAAGTTGCAAAGAATGGTCTACCAAGAATAACAGGGATTTGGGGAGAAGTTTTAGGTGTACTTTGAACATCAATAACAACAAAATCAACTGGGTAATAGAATTTATCGACTTGAACCAAAACATCCTCAATTATCCCTCTAGGCATCTTAGCAGATCTATCTGCTAATTGTAAAATCATGGGGGTAGGCTTAAGTTCACCTAAACCAAGCTGTGTATACACACTAAAGGGTAAAAGATTTACACTTGAACCTAATTCTAGCAAGGCATGACCAATACGAGTGGTTCCTATCATACAAGCAATGGTTGGAGAACCAAGATCTTTAAATTTTTGAGGAGTTTGACATTGTATGATAGAACTCACTTGTTCAGTCAAAAATGCCTTATTCTTAACAGCTAACTTCCTCTTCACTGTACACAAATCCTTAAGAAATTTAGTATAAGCAGGGACTTGTTGAATGACATCTAATAGAGGAATATTTACCCTAACTTTCTTAAAAATCTCATGAATTTCTGTTTGATTTTTGGTCTTATTACCAGGTTGTAATCTTTGAGGAAAAGGGGCAGGGGGTGCACCTACTATTGGCCTAGGTGGTTCCTGAACATCAGATAGAGATTTTAATATAGTATCATCAACAGGAGGTTCAGCTTGCTTACCCACCAAGTTCTCTTTAGGTTCAGGAACTTGGATTTGCTTACCACTTCTCAAGGTAGTTACTGCCTTCACATGTCTTAGATTGGACTCATCGACCCCATTGTATTGAGTTTGAGGATTTGGCATTGGTTGAGCTGGAAACTTACCTTTTTCTGTTGCACTTGCCTAGGTAGTCAGCTTTGTAAGTTGAGATCGGATGTCATTAATGGCCTGAGAGTTTTGATTGTTGATGGCAGCTTGACTTTGCATGAATTGTTGGATTTGGTCTTCCAGACTTCTCTTCTGCGGTGGCATATAAGGTGTTGGTTGTGAAGGTCCAGCATTGTTGCCAACATTATTGCTTCCTCCTTGATCATTCCTCCAACTGAAATTTGGATGATTTCTCCAACCCGGATTAAAAGTACTCGAATATGGATTAGAATAAGGCTTGGAAATCATATTAATAGCAACATATTGATCAAAATACATCTCTTTTAGTTGGGGAAGTGCAGGACAATCAGAGGTTAAATGTTGTACATCTTCACAAATCGAACATTTTTCTAAAATAGTGGAAGAGGAATTGACTTCATTCACTTTTTGAGTTTCCAAATTTTCAAGTTTTCGAGTGATGACAGCCAATCGGGCATTTATGTCATCCTCTGTTCTAAGTGAATGAATTTCATTTCCAGATGCAATATTTGGAAATTCAATTTTTACTGTAACACCCCTATCAAACTCATCAATGTTGTCTCAAGATTGGACATTTTCAGCTAAATCATCAAAAAATGTAAAAACTTCATTTGGGTCTTTTGCAAAGAAATCACCATTACTCATGGTTTGCACAAATTGTCTCATTTCTGGTATAAGCCTTTCATAAAAAAATTTAGTTAACATCCATTGCTCATAACCATGTTGGGGACAAGATAACAACAAATCTTTGAATATTTCCCAACTAGTGTAAAAATTTTCATTATTCTTTTGAGAAAAATTCATGATTTGTCTTTGAATAGCGGTGGTTCTTTGTGGTGGAAAAAACTTTTTAATGAGCTCTTTCCGAATATTTGCCCAATTTGTAATTGAACCAGGCCTTAAAGAGTTAAGCCACGACTTAGCTTTATCCTTTAGTGAAAAAGGGAAAAGCTTGAGTCGAATGACTTCCTCAGTGCAATTTCTTTCAAGAAAAGTAAAACAAACCCCTTCGAATTCCTGGATGTGGTGATATGGACTCTCTGATGGCATCCCATGGAAGCATGGTAGATGATCAATCATTCTCGGTTTAAAGTTGAAGACCGCTGCATTTGCAGGAATTATTGTGCTTGCCATCGTTGGAAAAATGTAATCTCTAAGACTTCGAACGACTGGCGCCTCATTTGGATCTGCATTATTTACCATTACTACCTGCTGATTTTCAAGAATTAAAAACTGGTTAGTGGGTTCCGATCTTACTAATCGCTTAGAATTATCTCGAAACCAAACGGACATAAACAAAGGACAATATCAAAAATAGTAGTACAGAAAAAATATATATATAAAAAAAACAAGTAAAAGAATTTATCAAAATTAATTAACACCAAAATAATCCCCGGTAACGGCGCCAAAAACATGACTCGATGGAAAATCTACCCTCCAAGTATAAAGGGGTTAAGTTATAGCCTAGCAGTAATCCAGGGTCATTCATCCTAGGGATTTTTATGGTATAATAATAATTTCTAAATTCAAGTCTTAAACTATGATTTCAATTGTGCTTAAATGAATTTAAAGATAATATAATTAAATGCAATGAAAGGGAAATTTGAGTGGAATTATTCTTCCGCTATCAATTGGGCTTTGCAAATAAATTTACTATGAATTTCTTGTGATCGATAAGATTTAAACATATGAGTAAGAAAATTAATCAATTTATTTTACGGCATTTAGTCGAGCATGTTGTGTGCATATTTAATACATACCACATCAACGACATTCATCCAAGTAAAATAATTTGAAAACTTAAAAACAATTGATAAACTCTTATCAATAACAAGAATTCATCCATAAGAAATTAAAACACACCCATTGAAGCTAAAAATAATTCTTCTCAACTATAACTTAGTCGGACATCATTAAATTAATCGAAATAAAAGTCAAATAAACACTAACCATTAATCAAACGAAATTCAAATTCGGAAATGAAATTACAATACTAAATATATCTAAAATCAAACTAACATCAATAATATAAAATTATGTAAACTAATTATTAAAACAAATAGAAGTCTAAGAAAAACTATGAATTAAACTCAAACAATTAACCAAAACTGAGGCTGCTGCTGTTGAGTAAACCAAGGCTGCTGTATGAGGTGAACCAATGGCTGCTGAGGGGTGCTGCTACTGCCGAGCGGTGAAGGAGAAGAGGCTCCCTGTTGCAGACTGAAGGCTGGGTTGTAGACCGGAAGTTACTGCTCCAGTGATGCTGTCTACTGGAGTGCTATAGACTGCCGACTGCTGATGATGTGAAGGTGGAGGAAGTTGGTGCTGCAGGTGGTTTTTCTACTCGGTGCTGGAATGAGGAAGGTTGAGGGAAGAGAGATGGCTGGCTGGTTGTTTCTGTGGAGAGAAGAAGAGGTTGTGGCTGAGTGGAGGTTGAAGGTGAGAGATAGGTTACTTGCGGCTGGTTTGTTGATGGAGGTAGAGAATGGAGAGCGGTTGTTAGGTTGGCGTGAGAGAAAAATGTGTTCTGCGGCTGTGTGAGTTGAGAGAAGACAGAGGATGCGTGAGAGGTCGGTTATGGTGGAAGAGTGGCGTTTAGGCAAAGGGATGAGAGACGAGGCAGAGGGGTAGAAGGTTAGGTTGCTGGTTTCTTTGTGGGGGAGAGGTGTTGAGTATGGGAGAAGACGGCTGCTGCTGGGTTAAAGGAAGAGAAGTGGTTGTGTTGTACAGAAAGAGACAGAGAATGGAAGAGTTGAGAGAGATGCTGCTGTGTAAGGTTAAGAGGCTGAGTGGTGTGAGAGAATGCTGAATTGAGTTGCTGAAGAAGTGTATTGTAGTGGTAGGTTTCTCCAATTTGGGTTTTTTTCGGGTCCATTAGGCTAGAGTTTTTCGGGTTGAAACTGTTCAAAATATCCCTACAATAAAATAAATGAGATTTTTAGCAATTAAAATTAATTTAAAGTTAAAGAAATAAAATTGAATCTTTTATAAGTTTTACTCTAAATGACAAAATTTATATCCTAAAATTGTATTTTTTCATCTATTTACTTCTTTAAAATAAGTAAAATTGGACAATAATCATCTGCATATCAAGGAAACATCCAAAAATAATTTTCCTAAACAGAATATTTTGCTCATCCCTGAATTTGCACTTGAGAGCATGGTGACTATTATATTCGATGGTTTGACGTTGACCTTTACCTTGAAATCAATTTTCAGGATTCACCTTCAAGCCTCATTGCTGCAATTTGATTTAAAATGACTAAAATAGCTATGACAATGTAGAACAAAAAAAATGTCATATATATTGTGAGAAACAATAAGTTTAATTGAACATCAGACACTTTCAATATGTATAATAGACTCCCAGTTACAAAATTCTTAAGTTCAAGAACTGGGTGCAGTTTGCGTAAGAGTTCTCATTCGACCAGTTTGAACCAAAAATATTATATAGAGCCAAGTATGTCAATCAACATGGATATGTCGTCAAAATACTGAGCAATCTGCTAGAGATAATCAAACAGCCATAAATGCCTTTTAGTGTTGACTCCAAAAATAACGTGACTATACTCTGGTAGAAGACAATCACCGTGATGCCCACAAACTTGAAATGAATACCCTGAAAAAAGGAAATGAACTTGCAGTAGAATCTGTTTAAAAAATTAGTAGATTCTTTCTCTAGTTGACTCTATGTAAATTTGCATGAGCAACAGAAAACATGCGAGGTTGTACAAAAACATTATGTTTGGTAAAATGGATATCTTGAATGGAGTGTGAATGGGGATTCATCTCTCGTTGAATTTAATGCTTTATCAATTAAATGGAGAAAAAAAGTATACGCATGCAAGAGGGATTTCCCGTTTAATAAAAAGGTTACGATTGCTCACATTATTGATACTGGACCTATTTTCAGTATATGAAAGAATGAAATTAAAATAAAATTTGCGCAAGTCTTAAATCCATTGAAAATTATCATACCTGGCTTTGCAATAGGACTTCTTTAGAGATCTTCCTACGGAGCATCCGAATGTCATTACGATGATTCCTCAATAGATTTCAACCGGATGCTCTCCTATTATATTTGATCCCTGGTCCAACTTTTTTTCCTAGACTGATGCTCACCCATTAAATCAAAATAAGTAACAATAATCAAACGTGGAAAAAATCAAAATATTTACAAATAATTGAACCTAAATTGCTGCCAAAGTTTAAACCCATAAAGAAGATACTTTCTAGAACAGCGTTTGTTTGGAAGCAACATATGGAAGTGAGTTATTTTCTTCTCTCTTGATTTTTTCACTGCTAGTTATTCAACATGGGAAGATAAGACATCATAATATCTAAGTTTGTTGAAGATTGGACCATATCAAACAGCTTAAAAACTTTTATTTGAATTGTGCACGTGCTTGGCTTCAATGAAAAAAAAGAAAAGATCCATGCCTACAAGTGAGAAAAGATGTTGAAGATATATAAATGACATAATGTGATCTTCTCTAGTAGTGTAAGCTTCTTAATCAAGTAATTATAAAGAAGATTATGAAGCATTTGATAGTCAAACCATATACAAGAAATTGAAGTTTAATGAAATTGAAACACAGAAGTGACTTGAGAATAAGAATTCCACAGGTTTACAATTCAATCAAGACTATGAACACTTACGTATAAGATTACGTTAATTTTTAAGGCCATTGTCCATGGTAGGCCTAAGAAACATCTATAGATTTTATACAATCAAAAGAAATATAAAACCTGTTGCCAAGTCACAAGTGGTATTGGCAGGAGGTTCTCAACGGGCATCATCCGCATTAAAGTCGAGATCACCATGATCCTTTAAATGTATCTGCAAAATACAAAATAGTAAGCTAACTCATTCATAATATCAATAAATTTTGCATTATGTTTAAAACTTGCATATTCTAATATTCTAAGTAAATTAACGCTATAAATTTGACAAGACCTAAGAAAGGCATGGATCCGTTGAGAATTTTCAGCAGCCCCACCAAGAGCAACCTACATTATCAGCACATAAAAGTGATGAAGTGGCTAAAAAATACAGTAAATTTCTTTCATTACAAAGTGCAGAAGTTAGAGGTGGATATGTTTAGAACATCCAACTACTTCATAAGGCAAAAGGTCGTAAATGTATTCCTTTTATACGTTCAGAGCACATAACATTTCAATACGAAATCCATTTAAGATTTACTCAATGGAACATCATCATTTTTCATTCACTTTTCACCTCATTAAAGCATGGATCAATTATTGGTTAGCAATTAAAAATAGACTCAAGTTTTAAAAAACCTGTACTTCGATTAAAGGTATCAATTTCAATATCTCTTGATCATAAATTGTTTTCTTGATTATGATACTCTGTAGCGATCGTGAAATTTTTGAACTTATTATAAAATAAATATTTTATTTGTTAAAAACCGTGTCGCTACAATTTAACACATTATTTAAAGTTCACGTACGTCGTTTATCCAAGTTATAAAATTTTGAGCCGAAAATAATATATTTTCAGTCCAACTTGATTTTACGTCCAAAAAATTCAAAATCTATTTTTAAAACCCAATTTCATTTTTTATTCAAATTAAAATTTCCAGATAATCTTATTCAAATTGGAGTTTATCATTCTATCAAAAACTTCAAATTTTAAATTCGCTATTTTATCTTGACAATCATGATCATCATCCTATCAAATATTCATTTAACCAAGTCAATCTATCCACAGTTACAATTCGAAACCAAAATAAAGACTATCTACCTAGCTATTTTAATTCCTATTCCGCGATCATATTTCCTCACTGCACAACCTCTGAATTCAATTCAGGTATTACCATCGATGAATTTCTGTTTCATCATTATCACCACCGTGACCAGCCTCCGCCGAGGCAACCCAACACTGCCTGCAACTACCATCCACCGCCAAACGCTATCACGAGCCGCAACACTCACCTCCGTTACCCAGCTTCTCAGCCTGCGACACTACCAATCACGAACCCCTAGAATCCAAAGCCAATCTGCAAACCACAGAACCGGCCAAAATTGAAACCCAATGTACGGAGATCTAGAGAACTGATAAATATATTTTCCCGCTCAACCACACTCGTAAAGAATTGAGGTAGACTCGCCCCCATTAATTTGTTTACATTTTAATTGCACGTTATATGCTTCATGTGACTTATGTGCATTATTTGCATAAGATGAGACGATAATTTATATTTCTTGTGAAATATTTGTGTTATGAGCATGCCATAACTTATATGTATTTTAAATGCATGAGACGAGACGAGATTATGATTTTGTTATGCTTTGACATAAATTATGTGCATTTATTGCATGAGACGAGACTACCAACCCCCTGTGTTACGAAAGCATAATATTATGAAGAAGTTGTCACTATATGATTGCATGTTTATGTGTTTAATTTTTATGTAAATTTATTAATCGACGATGAGTCTACTGAGTATTTCAATGAAATGCTCACCCCTCTTTAATAACAATTGCAGATGTTGGAGATGGAGGCGTATGATGGGCAGGCCGTGGCATTAATAATTGAATAATCAAATTTTATTCTTGTTTCAGTTGAATATTCCTAATTCGCAAAATTTTGAGATTTTGAACAGTTTGCTTTATTTGAAATGTTTTAGAAAATATTATTTTCATAAATTGGAGAATATTTAAAATTTATCAGTTTTTGAATATATCTTGCCAACTAGAAATGTTATTTTATTCTGCTTAATATTATTTCAAAAATTAGACGAGACGATGACGTGACGAGTCGGGTGATTAGAACCCGGGGCGTCACAGCGTGGTATTAGAGCCAGTCTGCGTTTTTGTAGACCGGAAAAATTTTTCAAAGAGAAATTTTTTTTCTACAATTAAAAATTACATTATTAATTGCCAACTGCCGTCATTCGATCTGCCAACTCCGAGGTAAAGAAGTTGATGAGTTTATGTTATTTTATTTTTCGGATACATGTTTTAAATGATTTATGAGACTTAGAAGAAAGAGAAAGATTTGTATCCGATACAGAAAGAAAGAAGAAAGAACGAGTTGTGAGAATAATGAGAATAAATAGTTATTGATTAAATAATTGTTTTATAATATTTTTTGTCCTCGAACTTAGAGAATAAAGAACCCTAACTGGACTTTGCAAAATTGTTTTAGACATGGCACCATTCACAAGACAACAACAAAGAAAGTTAGATGGATGGGCCTCGAACAAGAAGATAGATGAGCATGTAAAATACTATCAGATCGCACGAGAGGACGCAAATGAGTTTTATGAGGATATAAAAAGAACTCGGGGAGAAAACGCGAACTTTAAGACAGTATGTGATGAGTTTATAATGCTTTGGGACCTTTTCCGAACCCTAGCACTCGCACCAGCACCAGCACAAGTAATGATACCTCGAACCGATAATAGAGATCGGCTAAATGAGATATCTGATGCAGAGTCAGGCATCTATGATTATACGCCTGGGTTACAAGGTTATGTTTAATAAACACCAGATTACTCCTCAGGTTCACCAAGTGTCACACCCAGTGCCCCAGATTATGCACCTGGCACGCCCAGGACTACCCCTGTCAACAATCATATTTAGTGGGATAGGACTAGTGATAGGTGTTTTGGCATTTTTCCCTTTTCAACAGTTTTCCCCATTCCTGAAATAATAATGTATCCTCATTGAAGGAATTTCATTTATTAATAAAGAGATACATTTATTTTTATGTCACGAGCTATGTTTGATATTGTTATTAAGATTGAATGTATGAGATGATTGGTTGTCTGTATTTTACTATAGAGAAATAATAAACCTATTTGTTTTACTTAATAAAGGAAAATGTCTCAGCACCTAATCAGAGATGCACTGAACCAGACCAACCAAGATCAGACTGCTCCAAGAAAGGATCCCCCAAACCAGGCCAATATCATTAGGGATTTACTTCAGGAAGTTCAGGACTTGAGACAGGCCTCTACTGGTTCCTCAGTTCCAATATTGAACAATTTCGAAGGTACCGTCCACCTACTTTTGACGGTGGTACCCTTTAGCCGTGGAAGAATGGCTGCAGACGATTGAGAAAATCTTCAGACACATTTCTTGCCCGAAAGACCGGAAAATTATTTGTGCAGAATTTATGCTGGTTGGTAGGGCTGGATTCTGGTGGGAATCAGCATCCTGAACCAGGACTCTAGAACAACAAACAATTTTAACTTGGGAGGAGTTCAAGGCTGAGATTAGAGATAAATTCTTTCCACCAGCCCTTAGAGACCACAAAGAGTTTGAATTTTTACACCTGGTTCCAGGCGATATGGATATAACAGATTATGAAAGGAATTTCGAGGAATTGTCACTCTATGCTCCACATCTGGTGGAGACGGAGGCTAATAAGGCACGTATGTTTGAGAGGGGTCTACGCTTGAAGGTTAGACAGATAGTCGGTTCGCACGAGCTGCCAACCTCTAGAGAAGTGGTAAAGAAGGCTCAAGCAGTAGCCTATGCGGGAGCAAAGGTTGGAAACCAAGGCAATCATCATGAACAGAGATATCAAGGGAAAAGAAAGTGGCAAGGGCCGAATCGCAGCCAGAATCGAAATCAATCATTTAATAAGAGACAGAATTCAGGAACCCCATGAGGACATGTGACTAATTATACTCCACCTTGCCCTAAGTGTCAGAAATTGCACAAGGGAGAGTGCCTTTATGGTAAGGGAGTCTGCTATAAATGTGGCCATCCGGGCCATTTTGCAGGGGATTGTCGTGCTCCTCCAGCACAAGGTTCTAATCAGAAGAGGAACCCAGACCAAAATAGGAAAGGAAAAGCAAGAGTATTTGCCATGGATGCAGTAGAGGACTCGGACGTGATCGCATGTATACTAATTAATTTCAGTATTCCTATGCATGTCCTAATTGTTTTCATGCATTGTATATCTTTCCTATTTTGAAGCATGTTTATATGATAATAGGTATATTATATGTTTCTGGTATTCCCGTATATGTTCTAATAGATTCAGGAGCCACACACTCATTTATATCTGATACGTGCTTAGAAAGGTTGAACTTAATAGGAGAAGAAACTGGTAGTATATTTGAGGTTAGTCCACCATCAGGAGGAACTATTGATACCGATAAGATAGTCAAAGTAGTGCAAGTTGATTTTGATGGTCAAGTATTGGAAGCAAACCTGAATATTATTTGAATGAAAGACTTCGATATTATTCTGGGTATGGATTGGCTCATCACTAACCATGCTGCAATTATGTGCCATGAGAAGGAGGTTATTTGTCGTAAAGGTGGTGAAGAAGTATTTAGATTTTATGGGACGAAGATTAAGGCTCTTCCCCATCTTGTATCAAATTTGCAAGCCGAGAAGTTATTAGTCAAGGGCAATTGTCAGGGCTATTTGGTTAGTCTTCAAGAAAAACCATCAGAGGAGATTACTTTGGAGTCGGTGCCAGTGGTATGTGAATATGGTGATGTTTTTCCAGATGATCTACCAGGTACCCCGACTGATAGACAAGTGGAATTCACCATTGATTTGGTACCAGGAGCTGCCCTGGTATCTAAAGCTCCATATCGCATGGCGCCGAAGGAGTTGCAGAAATTGAAGGTTCAGCTAGAGGAATTGTTAGAAAAGGGTTTTATCAGACCCAGTGTATCTCCATGGGGAGCACTTGTGTTGTTTGTGAAGAAGAAGGATGGAAGCATGAGGATGTGTATTGATTATAGAGAGCTGAATAAATTGACAATAAAGAACAAGTATCCCCTTCCCAGGATCGAAGACTTATTCGATCAGCTGAAAGGTACAGCTATATTCTCGAAGATTGATTTGAGATCTGGCTATCATCAGTTAAAGATTAAGCCAGCTGATGTACCAAACATCGCGTTTAGGACGCGATATGGGCATTATGAGTACATAGTAATGCCATTTGGTCTACGAATGCACCCACAGTGTTTATGGATTTGATGAATAGAGTCTTTCATCAGTATCTTGATAAATTCGTTATCATTTTTATCGATGACATACTGATTTATTCAAGGAATTCTGAATAGCATGAAGAACACTTGAGGATAGTATTGGAAACACTGAGAGCAGAAAAGTTGTACGCCAAATTCAAGAAATGTGGATTTTGGCTTGAGAGGGTATCCTTCCTAGGTCATGTTGTTACAGTAAATGGCATTGAAGTTGATCCGTCTAAAGTTGAAACTGTAATGAATTGTCCAACACCTGCCAATGTTGGAGATGTGAGAAGTTTTATTGGGTTAGCCGGATACTATCGGCGATTTATAGAAGGCTTTTCTAAAATAGCAGGTCCTATAACATAGTTAACCAGGAAGGGAATTAAGTTCCAGTGGAAAAGTTAGTGCGAACAAAGTTTCCAGTAATTGAAGAATAGACTCGTATCAGTACCAGTATTGACTATACCAGATGGGTTAGATGGTTATGTTATTTACAGTGATGCATCCAAGCATGGATTGGGTTGTGTATTGATGCAGAATGGAAAAGTAATAGCATATGCTTCAAGACAGTTGAAGAAATATGAAAAGAATTACCCGATGCATGATCTAGAGCTTGCAGCTGTAGTGCATGCTTTATAGATTTGGAGACACTATTTGTACGGGGGTAAATGTGAGATTTACACCGATCACAAGAGTCTCAAGTATTTCTTTACTCAGAAAGAATTAAATATGAGGCAGCGTCGATGGCTAGAGCTGGTGAAAGATTATGTCTGCACTATTCTTTACCATCCGGGTAAAGCGAATAAAGTTGCAGATGCTTTGAGCAGGAAGAATGCTGGTCAATTGTCAATTTTGGGAACAACGCAAGACCAGTTGATTCGAGACTTTCAGAATTTGAAAATCGAAGTGCAAGCCCCATCAATTCGAGGATTTGGCATATTGACAAATCTGACTGTTAAACCAGATTTGAGGGATCGGATTGTGACAGCTCAGGGAGGTGATAAATGTTTGGAGAAAATCAGATCTGAAGTTGGGACTAGTAAGAGGATAGGTTTTGAGATTGCCTCTGATAAAGCACGTATGTTCAGAGGACGTATTTGTGTGCCGAAGGATGAACAAATCAGGAAGGAGATTTTAATTGAAGCTCATTCAGCACCTTACGCAGGTCACCCTGGTGGGACAAAAATGTATCACGATTTACGCAATAATTTTTGGTGGAGAAATATGAAGGGTTGTATTGCGAGGTTTATATCTCGATGCATGACCTGTCAGCAGGTTAAGGCTGAACATTAGAGATCGTCAGGATTGTTGAATCCTTTGGACATACCAGAATGGAAATGGGAGAAAATTTCCATGGATCTCGTTACTTGGTTACCAAAATCAGTTAGAGGAAATGACGCTATTTGGGTTATTGTGGACCGACTTACAAAGTCAGCTCATTTTCGTCCGGTCAAAATGACTCTTAGTATGGATCAGTTAGCCTAGTTGTATGTTAGAGGGGTACCAGCTTCCATTACCTCAAATAGAGATTCGAGGTTTACTTCTAGATTTTGGAAGAGTTTGCATATTGCAATGGGTACTAAATTAAATTTTAGTACTGCATACCATCCGCAGACAGACGGGCAGTCTGAGCATACTATTCAGACACTGGAGGATATGCTTAGAGCTTGCATATTAGACTTGATTAGTAGTTGGGAGAATCACCTACCATTGGTGGAATTTGCCTACAATAATAGTTTTCAGGCTACTATTGGTATGGGACCATATGAAGCACTATATGGACGACGATGTCGATCGCCACTTTATTTGGATGAAGTAGGTGAGAAGAAATTGTTGGGACCAAAATTAATTGAAAGAACAGTTGAGGCTATTGAGAAGATTAGACTGCGAATTAAGACCGCACAGGACAGACATAAGCGTTATGCGGATCAGAGAAGGAAACACTTGGAATTTCGGGTGGGAGAGAAAGTGTTTTTGAAGGTAATCCCAATGAAAGGTACTTTTCGTTTTGGAAAAAGGGGAAAGTTAAGACCTCGATTTATTGGACCATTTGAGATATTAGAGCAAGTAGGGAATGTGGCATATCGTTTGGCATTGCCACCCGAGTTTGCAGAGGTTCACAATGTTTTTCATGTCTCCCTATTAAAAAAGTATGTTTATGATCCTAGTCATGTGGTGAATTATCAGTCAATTTCAATTTAGAAAGATTTTTCTTATGAGGAGGCGCCCATGTGCTTTGTAGAGAGAAAAGTCCATGTCTTAAGAAACAAAGAAATTTCCTTAGTCAAAGTCCAGTGGGGTAGACACAAGGATGATGAGGCTACTTGGGAAAGAGAAGATGATATTTTAGCCAAATATCCAGATATTGTAGATCAAGTGAGTTTAATTTCGAGGACGAAATTATTTTAAGGAGGTAAGGTTGTAGCGATCATGAAATTTCTGAACTTATTATAAAATAAATATTTTATTTGTTAAAAACCGTGTGCTATAATTTAACCCATTATTTAAAGTTCACATACGTCGTTTAGTTAAGTTATAAAATTTTGAGCCGAAAATAATAGATTTTCAATCCAACTTGATTTTACGTCCAAAAAATTCAAAATCTATTTTCAAAACCCAATTTCATTTTTTATTCAAATTAAAATTTCCAGATAATCTTATTTCAAATTGGAGTTTATCATTCTATCAAAAACTTAAAATTTTAAATTCGCCATTTTATCTTGACAATCATGATCATCATCCTATCAAATATTCATTTAACCAAGTCAATCCATCTACAGTTACAATAAGAAACCAAACCAAAGACTATCTGCCTAGCTATTTTAATTCCTATTCCGCGATCATATTTCCTCACGGCACAACCTTTGAATTCAATTTAGGTATGACCATCGAAGAATTTCTGTTTCATCATTATCACCACCGTGACCAGCCTCCGCCGAGGCAACCTAACACTGCCTGCAACTACCATCCACCGCCAAACGCTATCACGAGCCGCAACACTCACCTCCATTACCCAACTTCTCAGCCTGCGACACTACCAATCACGAACCCCTAGAATCCAAAGCCAATCTGCAAACCACAGAACCGGCCAAAATTGCAACCCAAATCAAAACCAAGAATCAATTTCCCAAACCGCGAGCCACCCCTCACCGTTACCGCCTCGACCGCCACAACAGAAACTAAAATTAAAAGCCAAAAATATAAACCCACAATTTACATACCTCAACCACCAGTTTTTGCCGGAGAAACCCGCGAGCTCCGCCTCGGTTGCCACGAAAAACCGCACCCAAACTCAGCCCAAAACTCCATTTTTCTTGCTCACCCAGGTTCCCCCACTGCCGCTGCCTTGCGCCGGCGGTATTATCGTCGGCATTGCAGCCGCCGATCGATCGTGGAGGAGGGCGTCTGCCCTCCCATCATTCTTCTTCTTCTTCTCTCTCTCTCTGTCATAATGCATAGAGAGAGAAAGGAGAGTGTATGTATATATATTTTATATATAACCTTGTTTTTCAAAATTTTCTCTTAGGTCCTCAGATTCTCCGTTTTAATTGTTTCAGTCCCTAAACATGTTTTAAATGTATATATTTCAGCCTTAAGTTCCAAAATCTTCATTCCAGTCCCTGATTATTTTAAGCAACATTTTTCATGAGTCCATTAATTTTCGAAAACTTCATTTTAGGCCCTATATTTTAAAATTTTCATTTTAAATCCAAACTTTAAATTTCAAGAGACTAATTCAAATATTTTTTATTTTGGTTAGACGAGACGTACGGAGATCTAGAGAACTGATGAATATATTTTCCCGCTCAACAACACTCGTAAAGAATTGAGGTAGACTCGCCCCCATTAATTTGTTTACATTTTAATTGCACGTTATATGCTTCATGTGACTTATGTGCATTATTTGCATAAGATGAGACGAGAATTTATATTTCTTATGAAATATTTGTTTTATGAGCATGCCATAACTTATATGCATTTTAAATGCATGAGACGAGACGAGATTATGATTTTGTTATACTTTGATATAACTTATGTGCATTTATTACATGACACGAGACTACACACACCCTATGTTACAAAAGCCTAATATTATGAAGACGTTGTCACTATATGATTGCATGTTTATGTGTTCAATTTTTATGTAAATTTATTAATCGGCGATGAGTCTACTGAGTATTTCAATGAAATGCTCACCCCTCTTTACTAATAATTGCAGATGTTGGAGATGGAGGCGTATGATGGGCAGGCTGTGGCATTAATAATTGAATAATCAAATTTTATTCTTGTTTCAGTTGAATATTCCTAATTCGCAAAATTTTGAGATTTTGAATAGTTTGCTTTATTTGAAATGTTTTAGCAAATATTATTTCCGTAAATTGGAGAATATTTAAAATTTATTAGTTTTTGAATTTATCTTGCCAACTAGAAATGTTATTTTATCCCGCTTAATATTATTTCAAAAATTAGACGAGATGATGACGTGACGAGTCGGGTGATTTGAACCCGGGGCGTCACACTCTGTGTCTTCAAATATATATTTCAGAAGTAATTCAGAAGACAACGGAAATTATTACCTTGTAATTTGATGAATAACCTCTCAATTACGAAAACTAATTTAGCTGCAGCTCAATGGAAAACATCATGTCCAAATAGCATATAATACACCAATTTCAATAAACGTGATCATAATTAATTCATTATTTTGATTATGATACTTTGTATCTTCAAAGCAATAATTCCGAAATAATTGTATACTAGTACAAAAGGAGAGATTTGATCCATGCACCTTCAAGAACTTGAACAAAATTGTCATTAAAAAATCTAGTGTCAATATCTTGATGCATGGTCCCTACAAAGATTTTTATCAATTTAGTATTGAGAACCATCTCATTTCTTCCCACTTTTGCTCCGCCTGTGGAATTGGGGAACTCGACCTAATCAACTCGTGATGGCGCAAAGTAGGAATGTGGTTGGGTATCACCCGACCTTATTCTTGAGATGTGACCGGGCACTATGGCCGACCTTTGAGACCGTAATATAGTGAAATGGAACTATGGCCAGTCAAGACCCAACCATATGTTTGGAAAGAAGCCCAGGCATATGGATAGACCTGAGGGCTTGTAAAGGATGAGATCCAAGAAGATCGGGTGACATGTCCGGATATTAGGTCTTCATAGGGAAGACTTAGCGTAAGGCCCATGGTGCATGGACTTCCCCTTAATTTTAGTAGGTAGGGAAATTATGCCGATCATGTACTTTTGTCGGATGCTTGTAAATTATCCAGTTGAGTTCTTTATCTAAAAGTTGATAAAAGTTTAAATTAAAAAGTCAATAACAAATTTTATTCACATTTCATGAGATTCAATCACCTTTATCAACTTTTAAATCACATTTTACTAATTCTTTCTTTTAAAAATCTATTAAAAATGTTATTTTTAGTTAATCGAGAAGGGACTTGTAAAAATTTCAAAATATACACTAAAGTATTTGAATCTGTGGAGGTGCCGAGTTGGACTGCATTAAAATGTGAATTTGGCAAAAATACATTATAGAATAGTGATTTTTAGAAAATGTGTGGTTAAAAAATCGGAAGAAATTTTGACATTTAACATTATTTTATGAGAACATAAAGTCCAATTTTTTATTTTTTAATTATTATTATTATTATTATTATTATTATTATTATTATTATTATTATTATTATTATTAATTTTTTTTTGAAGGAGCCCAAACAAGGGCATCATTCCTCATTCTTATCTTACGGGGAATAATACATAACTAACTAGGTTTAAATAATTTTTTTAATTTAGAGAAACTTGATAAGTTCACGTTTGATACTCATTTTAAAGAGAAAATAGGTTTTTGAGTAATGATTTTTTGAAAAATGCATGGTTGAAAAGTAAAAAAAAGTTTTTTATTTATGTGTAAAATATTTTATTTTGTGAATATGTGATAGAAAATGAGTGTGAGAAAAAAAAATAGGTTTTAAAAAAATATTGAAATCAAACAGGGTAAATATTCTCCCTTAAATAAGGAATTTGTTAAATATTCATTCTAGAATCATGTGGTGGTAATTGGATAGTTAATTAAATATATTTTATTAATTAAGTAGGTAAATAAATAAGTTAACATAATGATAACATAACTTTAATGGTCACATTTACGGAAAAGTAACCAGAATGTGATAGTCACAAATCACAATTGTATAGATCACATCTTATTTACAAGTTATTTATAAGTCACATTTTATCAAATTAATTGACCACACCTTGTTTTTTGTCATAAATCACAATTTTTATAATCATATTTTATTTATCGATCACAAATTATTAAATGAATTGATTATGACTTATTTCTCTATTACAAATTATCAATTTAATAATCACGACTTATTTCTTGATCACAAATCACATATTCAATAGGTCACAAATTGTCAAGTTAAATTTTTAATTCATAAATTATCAAATTAATTGGACACAACATAAAAAGATAATGGTCCAATCACCCCTATCAAGCCTTTGCTTGGTATAATGTTTATAAATGAATTTATAAATAAAACATTTCTCCAAAACAGTTTTTAATTATATACATTTCCTAAAATTACTTTTCAACCACATATTTTACCTCGAAACATCACATTCTTTATTTATAAACAAATCTTTTTACCAAACAGAGGTAAAGCTCACAAATTACTCTTCCTCTCCCCACCTCACTGCACCTCTACCATCATCTACGACATCAATCAAAACATCGTGGTCGCAATTGTTCTACAACCCCACCTTCAATGCTATCACCTCCAACGCACCACCACCACCAGCTCCAATGAATCAGCACCACTTCATGGCCACTGCAAATTGTACGACCTCTCATACACACGGATCAACTTTCATAACCAAAAATCTGCATAGATATATACAGATTGGCTTCACTATCACCTCACCACCATATCCACCACTACAACCGCAACACCCCTGCACCAACAATCATCACCACCACCACTACTGTTACAACCCACTTTTGATTTTACAAGTCAAATAATTATTTTAGCAAGTCAACATTTATTTTTGACTAATTTAGTCCAAGTGGGGACCAATTTAAACGAGTGGATATTTTGAGGATCATTTAAATTTGGTTATAAGTTGAGGGACTTAACTTATTATCATTTATATTTCGGATTTTATTGGAATAATAGATTAAGGACCCAACATGCTAGTTCTACCAAACTTAAATTGTCTTGATTTAGGGAGACAACCACAATTCAACTACCAAACACACACAACACACTCACGCAATACACAACAAAGGCCGAGAGAAGAAAAATCCGTGGAAGAAGAAAGAAAGAAAAGAAAAAAAAAAAAGGAAGAAAGAAAAGAGAAGAAAAAAGGGGGATTTCACTCAACCATCATTCTCTTCTACTTGTATTCTTCATCTTCAAGAGGTAAGGCCCATTTATTTGAAATATGGTGTTGATTTTAGGGTTTTGCTTATTGAGTTAAATGTTAGATTTTTGGATGAATTTATGGTTCACTTGAAGATATTGAGCTAAATATTCAAGTTTGGTTGAATGCTTTGTGGTTACATGCTAGGGTTTGTAATAATAGTTGATTAAATTCAAGATTTGGGCAAGATTGAGTTATTGAAGCCTATATTAAATTATTTCATGCTTAAATGCTTAATTTGGTGATGTTTACTTGGAGATTAAATTACCCATGTAATTAAGTTGAATATTTAGTTCATTACTAGTTTCTTGGAAAGGGGTTTTGGTTTCAATGAGCATTCCACTGAGGTATTGGTTAAATAAAGGATATATTAGTTATAATGAAGCTATATTTTACATAAGAGAAGGTTGGTTGGATGTAATGTTGGAGGCATATGAAATTTGTGGTTATTATATAGGATGTTATTTCATTTTGGGCATTTGTTAAATATTTGTAATTATTGGAGATGATCCAAGGTTTTAATTTAATTTTCAGGAGGCGACACGGAGATTGGCCAGGCCTATCAGGAAAATTAGGTTTCAGTCACAATCTCTGTGAGTGGAGAAACTTATTTTTCCTTAAAGTTAAATTTTAATATTTAATGGCATAAATTTTCCATACGATTCATGTTTTCAATTAAGTAGACAAGTTACGGAAATTACTACTTTTCGCAAATACAAGTTTAGAAGCATGATTTTAGACTTCTTCTTTTAAAACTTCAAGCTAATCAAATTATAAATTTAGTACATTATTCTATGAAAGAATTTGTTACATGTAAATTATTATTGTGAAAAACCATCAAAAAGTACCCAGGTGATATTACCCACTCTGTACTGATGTGAATTCGTTTCCACAGTGTATGACCATATTATTAGATTATCAGAGGTCTTTGGGACCCACTCTTGTGCACATATAGGCTTTGAGCCGTGTACTAGGGTGCTTTAGCCTTTGGGGCAGTTTATGCGCATATGACACAGTTTATCAGATTATCAACTTATCAGATTTGAATGGCTTTGCCTTGTACATCGAGAGTACTCTATACTTGAGTAAAGTTGTTCATTGGGTACACTTTGATGTGATTCTTTCAGTACATTATGATATATTAATTCATAGAACAATATTTCAGCTTCTCAGTACAGTTCAACAGAATTTTGAGCATGATCAAACAGTTATTATTATTTATGCCATGATTTCAAAATTTAAAAGATCTCATTACAACTAGACGTTATTTTCAAAATAAGTTAAATAATTTCGTATGTCAATCAAAAGTTATGGTTACAAAACAAAGTGATTTTATAAAGAAATATAAACGAGAAAAGTATGACTAGTTTTCAAACCCTCCACTCACTGAGTTAAAATCTCATATTTTTGTAACATTTTCCCTACCAGAATACTTTTGAGTTTTGAGAGGAAGTTAGAAAGCCTTCCAAAGAGCCAAAGATCATTTAGTTGTATTTTTATAGTCTTCATCATTCTTTTGGGATCCATGTATATATATTTAACTCGATCCATTCTCGAGTTATTGTTTTGTCAATTACTTAATTGATTAGAATGATATGTTGATGCATCAAATGTAAGTGGAATGGATGATATGTAGTAAGAACTAGATGGGAAGGCATAAGCTCTTTTGATTTTTGATATGATGATGTGAAGGGATATGGATTCCCAGTATTTTACATGTGATTGTTTGAGAATTTGTTAATTTTATTACAGGGAGGTTATATCCAATATTTAAAGGGAACTCCGTCAATTTTTTTTTTTTTAAAATCAGGGGGTATTACGAGAAGATTTATAGAATTTGAAAAGTTTCAGTAGCCTTGGTGGTGGGTCCAGTATCTAGCTGGCATTCATCATCGGCGCACGCTACTTTCGGGTCCACACAGGGTGATTCGAGACGGGGTCGTGTCAACTACCCCCAACATCAAACCAACAACCATCAAGAACACAACAAGCATGATGAAGAGAAAATAGAGGCAGCGACATCTATCGCCGCACAATGTTTGTCTTGAAACTCTCCAATTTTGCCAACTTCTCAAACAATAGAAACAAACGTTTCGGGTTACCAAATTTTGAATTTTTTGATCCTTTGATTATAGAAACCAAGCATAGAGCAGCCCCATTTTGGGTGGTGGAGTCGTGTTCTTTGAATAGGGATTCAATGAATGGCTTGGTGATAGGAAAAATGATGGGACTTTGACATGAGAGTGAAGTAGATATGCTGTGTTACATTTTTGATGTAATAGACAATCTTACGAACAAAATGACTCATTTATAAAGTCCTAATTAAAGTCAAAGTATAGTAATTGAGTTAATTATGTATTTGAGTTCAAGAAGATAAAAAAAAAAAGTGTTGAAGAAGACTTGGGATGTGATTAGAAATAAAAAAAGAATCAAAATTTCACGTAATTGATCTATTGATGTCCTTATAATTCATTAATTAATATTATTATAATTGATAAATTGAGTTATTTTGCAGTGGAAGAACCTGGACGCCATAACGATCAATGTGCCAATTAGAAAATTTATAAATTTTTCGTGCAATTATATGCCTAATTGTTTATTTTAAATTGCTAAGTATGCTTATTTCAAGTTATTTAAAATTTGTAAATGACCAAAATACATTTAGTTTGAAATTGGTGTAAAGTTTAGTGGCACCTTCACATTAATTTAAAATTGTTCACTTAATTACACTAAAGAGGAGAATTGAGGGACTAATGTGCAATTTTTGAAAGATTAAAAATTAAAATCCTACCCTAAACCTTTCAGCCCGCACTCTTGTTCTCTCTCTCAGTTTATGCGCCCGACTCCTCTCTCGATTTCTCTCCTCTCACCACCAGCCAGCTCGCCGGAGCACCACCGGTGATGTATTCCGGACCCTCGACAATCGGAGTCATATCAGGCTTTACGGAAAAAGTTAAATATTCAAGCCAAATAAAAGTGCAATCCAGTCAACCATGTCGGAATTAGATGCATAATATGTGTTTTTCGAGTAGAAATGGGCCACTAAGCAAAACTCATGAGCAAAAGCCCTTGAGCCGACTGATTTTATGGTCAAATTCCATCATTTGGGGCTTCAAAACAGCAAGTCAATTATGCAGACGGAAATTAGGGTTTTTGCGTATTTTTAGGTTAAATTTTGTTTTTAATTATTTGTTTGCCTATTTTAGAACTTTAGTCTAATTAGAATTCTATTTTGAGTCAATTAGCGGCTAGGTTATTTTACTTATTTATATTCATTTCCATTCATTGTAATTCAGACTTCGATTTTGATATAAACAGTTTTTATTGAGGATTCAATAAAAGTTATAGGTGGATTTCTATGTTTTTCGAACTTATCAAGAATATTTCCTGTGGCGTTCAAATATCGAACTTATCAAATATTTGCTAGAATATTTGTGGCGTTCAAAACCAGAAACTCATCAAGGAGATTGGACAAATCCTTGTGGCGTTTCGAAAGTCGTGGTTCTTTATTCCGCATCGTCGAGCCATCGCGTCGTGAATATTGGGTCATGATTCATTCGTCCAACCACAACCTGAGTTCGGAACTTTTCGACGTTTCTTCTGCGCTTCGAATCTCATCATCTGGTATCAGAGCTGGACTCTGAATTTAGGTTTTGCTATCCAGTTTGATTTTTATGTTTATCATCGAGTCCCATAAAAATCATCCATATCTTGTTGAGTGTTTTGTTTTCAGTTTTTTTTTAGTTTTCTTGTTCTTCGTGCCAGTAAATTTTTTCTAGTTTGATCCATATAAAAATTCAACATAAATTCAAAAGTGTTTATTTTGTTCGATTCTTATCCAAATTCTGTTCCGTTCGTTTTGTTGTGTTCGTGTCGAATTTTCGGATTTATTTAAAGAAAAATTTATTTATTTTATTTTATTCCGAAAATTCATCCAAAATAAAAAATAAAAAAAAGTTATTCCAAGATTCAAAAACCACTTTCTTGAATTTCCTTAAATTCTTGATATTCATTTCCTTCCAAGTCAATAAAAGTCGTTATTGCTATTTGATGTCTAAATCCTGTTCATTCTTGAATATTTTTTAACGTCACATAAGGAATGGATTATGATCCAGGCTCTTTATTCCAAACTAGGGGTTATGTGGATCACAAGGGGTGCAGTTTGACGATTGATGGAAAGTATTTTACTAATTTCGTTAGTAGCACCGTGGTTGAGAAATTAGGATTGCCCCTAGAACCACACTATAAACCTTATAGGATGACATGGATGAGGGAGTTTGGAGATTTCAAAGTAACAAAACAAGTTCTAGTGCCTATTACCCAGGGAAGGTATAGTGAGGATGTATGGTGTGATGTAGTGCAATTGAAATCTCATCATATTTTATTGGGAAAACCTTGGAGACGTAGGAGGGAGGCTGATTATGATAATAGTATGCACATATACAAATTCCTTAAGAAAGGGGAAACATGCGCACTGTATGGGTTGACATTAGAAGAAGCAATAGAAGATTCACGGAGGGTAAGGAAGGAGAGTGAAAAATGGTGTAATAGGAAGCATCGTGGGGATAATGTTATAGAGAAGAAGGAGGGGGAATTGAAATTAAAATTAGATGATCAATCTCCAAAATTTGATGAGGAAAAAGAGTTGGGTAGAGAGAAAGTGATTGATAATGCAATTGTTGAAGATGAGAATGAAGAATCAGAAGTGGTGGTTAAACAAGAATTTGTGAAATTAGAGGAGATGGTGGAGTGTGAGAAGAAAGAAGAAGAGGGCCATGAGCGTAAAAGTGTAATGAATGTAAAAGGCGAAGAGAAGAGCCTTATGGGTCAAAAGGAGGATTTGGTGTTGATTTACCATGAATACAAGGATCCATACATTGTACCTTATGAAACTAATATTTCCCTCCCCATTTTATTTAAATCCTTGAAGAGGGCCATGAGCGTAAAAGTGTAATGAATGTAAAATGCGAAGAGAAGAGCCTTATGGGTCAAAAGGAGGATTTGGTGTTGATTTACCATGAATACAAGGATCCATACATTGTACCTCATGAAACTAATATTTCCCTCCCCATTTTATTTAAATCCTTTTTGCAGGTTGATTATACTTGGGAACTTCAACCATACTACATATGGTCATTCAAGTTTGTGTTTCAATCCATCCAAGTACCCCAAATGGCAGTGAATTATTGGTTGATCTTATGCAATGGAAGTAAAACTTTTCCATTTGATCCAGGAGGTGAAGTGAAACAACATGAACAAAGCTATGATTCGGGACGAATCATCCTAAAGAAGGAGGGTATGATGTGTTTCGGACCCTCGACAATCGGAGTCATAGCAGGCTTGACGAAAAAAGTTAAATATTCAAGCCAAATAAAAGTGCAATCTAATCAACCATGTCGGAATTAGATGCATAATATGTGTTTTTCGTGTAGAAATGGGCCACTAAGCAAAACTCAGTGACTAAAGCCCTTAAGCTGACTTATTTTATGGCCAAATTCCATCATTTGGGACTTCAAAACAGCAAGTCAATTATGCAGACGGAAATTAGGGTTTTTGCGTATTTTTAGGTTAAATTTTGTTTTTAATTATTTGTTTGCCTATTTTAGAATTTTAGTATAATTAGAATTCTATTTTGAGTCAATTAGCGGCTATGTTATTTTACTTATTTATATTCCTTTCCATTCATTGTAATTCAGACTTCGATTTTGATATAAACAGTTTTTATTGAGGATTCAATAAAAGTTATAGGTGGATTCCTATGTTTTTCGAACTTATCAAGAATATTTCTTGTGGCGTTCAAATATCGAACTTATGCTAGAATATTTGTGGCGTTCAAAACCAGAAACTCATCAAGGAGATTGGATAAATCCTTGTGGCGTTTCGAAAGTCATGGTTCTTTATTCCGCATCATCGAGCCATCGCGTCGTGAATATTGGGTCATGATTCATCTGTCTAACCACAACCTGAGTTCGGAACTTTCCGGCGTTTCTTCTGCGCTTCGAATCTCATCAACCGGCCACCACCGCCAACCCACGGTTGCACTCTTATTCCCCTCCCTTCGCAATGACACACCCGCACACGGGTTTACCCGCTATGCACACATCACTCATGCACACGCGCGCACACACACACAGACACACATATTGTGTATATAATCATGTTTTTATGTATATGTGTGTGCAATCTTGACTAAAATTCCAGATTTCCAATTTTGTTAAATTTCGGATATTTCTGTTAAAAAATTGGAGATTAGGTGGTGTGATTTTGTATGTATATGAAATACATGTATCTATTTATGAAATTTCGAATTTTATAGTAATTTTCAGATTTCGAAATTCCTTAATTAGTAGTTTAATTTAATTGTTTACTTTAGTTTTAAGTTAGAAATTATAATTTTACAAATTTGGGGAGAATTATATAAATAGTTATATTAATTTTAAGATTTTGTAGTTAATTAGAAGATTATGAAATTATAGATTAAATTGACTTAGTTGACGACCATTGTGAGAAATTTCAATTTTTTAAATGCTGAAGTTCTTTAATGGATTCTTTTTTGGTTTAATGTTGTTGTAAATTGAAAATTTTCAAATTTAGGATTTCAAGTAATGAGGTGGTTTTAATTGAATATTAATGTATATTCTTGACTTATAGTTGCTATTTTCAGACTTTTGAAATTTGTAGTTTAGTTAACTGTTTGGGTAAAGATTTGAATAAATGGTGATTTTCAAATGTATGAATAGTTAGAATGCTAATTGGTATTGTCCTTGTGAAATTTAAGTTGTGATGAATATTCCATAGCTTTGACCTTTGTGTAATTTGATAAATTAGATTTCAATTTTTGCCATAGAAGTTAATCTCTTATTCCGAATGTATTATGGTCTGTATTTGACATAGCTTAAAATCCCAATTGTTTTGAATTGTAAGTCACATGGACGCCTCAACCTCATTTAGAAGTGTTAAATGTGATTTTTGAACTAAAAGTATATTTTATTAAATGAATGGATATAAATTAGGATTTTTGGGCACATTGACGTCACGGGCAGCCGAGACTTATCCACTTGCAAATCTAGATAACGGTAAATATTAAGGACGTTAGGTAAGTAAACTTCCCCTTCTCTCAGCATAGTTGAATGTTCAATGTAGAATTATGTGCTTAATTGAAATTCGTGTTAATTACGGAATTCTAATGCTTTTGGTTTACCATATGCAATTATGTGTATTTAAGGAAATGTTCAAGCATGCACGTTATCATGTCATTGCATCATTAAGCATGCATTGGCATCAAAATGGGGAAGTCAAATGTTTTAATGAAAGGAATGTATCAAAGTGCAAATTTTGTCGAAAGTTATGTATCCCAAGTTTTTCAAGAAAGAATGGACGTACTTCTATGTCATGAAAGATGCGAGTGGAAAATGGGGCGCGGGGGACCGCCGTATCTGAATGAAATGAGTCGCTTTGTGGTGGAATAAAATGAATGACCGCTTTGCTGTGGGAAACTAAATGTTAAACCGCTTTGCGGTGGAAATGTGAATGTTAATCTGGTTCCAAATAAGAATTGCCCGCTGTTATTTGATTGACTAGAAGATACACCAAGTGAGCTCAGGATGGAAGGAAGTAAAAGTTTTGAAATGTTAAGTGAAAGCTTGAAAAGTTTGAAAGTTTTGAAATGTTAAAGTGAATGGAGATACATATTTCAAAGTTTAAAGCATTTCATGTCATAAGCATGCATCATTTGCACGAAGTTTGCTTACTGAGCTTTAGCTCACCCCAATCCCTCCCCAATATTTCAGGTGATGAAAGTTAGATGAGATGAGGAGGGCACTCGGTGATAGACTCAGGCTATACCTACCTTCAATCTTTGAAAATAAAGTTAAATTATAATTTATTTAAGTTTCTCATTAATTATTCCTTAATTCATATATTATTGTTAATTGTTTGGTTGAAATTAGCTTTGAATAAGTATGGGTGTTGTATTAGAGGTTAAATTACCTCTTATTTCATTTGCTAAAGTTTATTTACTTGTAATTATATTGTTGAGGAGTTTGAGACTTATTGAAATGGTTTTGATGATGTTTGGGATTGAATGAATTGAGATGTGTACTTTAAAATGGTTTTGATGTCCCTTTACAGGTTGGCTATGTCCAATTTATAGAGGATACTCTACCAAAATTTTTGTAATATTTTATAATAGAAAATGAAAATGTTGAGATTTTAAATGATTTCTTTTCCGCATTTAAGTAAAGAAAAGATAACACGCCTAGGTTTAAGATTTTGAACTTGGAGTTTTACAGGATTAGTGGCACATTACACACATGAGTCACTTATATTATTTACTTCATTTTAACTTGGGTTAAGTATGTGGGAAAAGTTTGCAATATTGATTATACTTATGCATGCAAACTACATCATTTTTAGGTTGTTCCATATTTATGCTAAAAATTGCACCATTTGTAATTTTAACAAAAAAGGGGAGAAAAGATGGAGCAAAAGTTAGCTTTTATGTTTTTGGGGTCGTTGGGGGGAGAGGCATAGATACATATCTTGCTGCATAAAGCTCCAAGGTTGCAGTAAGGGGGAGAATTTGTTTTGCATTCCAATTGCATAGTTGTTTGAGCTTTGATGTTTAGTTGTATAAATGTTTTGTTTATAATATAAAACACACGTGTCCTTATAACCTTAAGGATTACTTCTTCAATTTTAAACTTCAGAACTGTTGGAGGTTGAAGAAGGTTGGAATACAAGCGCAGGAAGTTAACAAGAATGGAGAGTTATTGGGGTACCCACTTGGAAGAAGCATCAAGATCTGGAAGTTGTTGGAGATAGCTACATCTTGGGTTAGCAGGGGTAGATTTGTGTTGTCTAGTAAGGGAAGCTAGATAAATTTAACTGTAACCGAAATTGCTTATAGTGGAGACAATTGGCTTGGTCCCAGAGTTTTTCCCACGTTGGGTTTCTCCATCATCATATTGGTGTATTGATTGTTTATTGCTTTTTATTATTGCAGTTGTGGTAGTTCAACTTAGGATAATTGAACTTGTTTGAATAACCATTTAGAAACTATTAAAAGGGACATATTCGTTTTAAATAATGACTATTTTGCACATAAGGTCGAACTACGGGGTAGCTTAGATCTTTCATGTAGGAAGAACAAACAAGGAAATTTGGATCTCAGAGGCGACGAAGGATGGTGGTGAGGAGTCAATAGGCATTAAGAGAGAGTGTTAGAGCACTGAAATGAAGCAGAGAAACTAGAGGTGGAAGGGAGATTTAACCGACTAGTCAGTTGAGACAACGGAGGGGAGAACGGTAGAAGTGTGTTTGATGGGGAAACCTGTCCAATGATTTCAACTCTGATGCGGAGGAGAAACACGTATCACCGTCGGAAAACTTGAGAAAGTCCTTGAATTTATTGAAAAAGAGGGGTGAAAATAAGTTAGGGTTTGTGGAGTGAAACAGGGTAGGGATGGAGAGTCCAGATCCGTTGTCCTAAATTCCAGTTCCCGTAGCTGTCCCACCAATCAAATTAAAAAAATGATCAACTAATACAACTCACCAAACAGTAAGGAATTCTCTATTAGTAGACGGAAAATTGCAAATCGGTCTCTTCCACTTCTGCGAATTGGGCTCTTCCTCTTCCCCTCACCGTTCATTCATCATCTCATTGGAAGATTTTCCAACTTCGAAAATTTCCAGCCAAATACTTCAAACCCAAATCTCAAACACAAGAATTAAGAACCAACTTTTAATTAATCCAAAAAATTTCTAGTTGGCTAGAAGAACCTGTCCTATCCCTCTCAATTCTGGAAATATTAATCACGATCAAGGGGGCAAAAAAAATCGTGTAATGTAGGTGTGATTTTTTTTTTAAAATATCATTCTTTTTCCATTGTAAATGGCTTCGAACATTAATAGATATGGTTTAGATCTTTTTCACTGGGATGGATAGCAGTGCTTGTATTGGTTTCTTTTTCTTTTCTTGTTTTTATGTTTCATTTTATCTCTCAATAGTTTCCTTTTGCTATAAAATAGGTAGTTTTTATGGTGCCTTTTACTGTTTTGAATAGGTAGTTAAGCATCATATTTAAGGGATAAAAAGAATTGAACTCTAATATGCTTCACATTACTTTTTTTTTTCGATATCTTGAAGAACAACATTGTGGTTTATTATAGCTAAAATTTTAACTAATTCCTTTTAATTGAATACAGTTCAATAGAAGTCAATTCTTGCATCTATAAATAACATTGTGGTTTATTATAGCTAAAAATTTATTAGATGATATTGGCATCAGTATTTGTCTTTGTGCTTGCATTTGTGGATTTTACGTCGTGGATCATCTAATTTTTATTATTTTTTGAGGAAGATAACAATTTTAAGAGAGATTATTAATCTGGAAAAAAGTTGAATTTTGACAATGGAGAGAATGATTCTTTTTTGACACCACGATAATAAGGATAGATGAGAACGAAGCCAATCAAACCAATTTTGATAGCAATGAATACATTATCTCCATTCATTCCAAAATTCCTTTCGACTCGATTCCAAAAATTGACATGGAGTTTGAAACAGAAGATGAAGCTCACAACTTTTATTACTCTTATGTTTACAAAGTAGGTTTTAGCATTCGGAGAAGTATAGGACACAAAGATAGTGATGGAAATTGATAAATAGAACATTTTGTTGCTCTTGTGAAGGTCGTCTTGAAGTAGATAAACGACATTTTATTTTGTGCGGAAAAAGATTCGGTTGCATTATTGATTTTATTGATGTATATACACATGCGACCTCGAACCCCAAAAAGAGTCACTTACACATGTCTCAAGGAGGTTGACTATAGCCCAAGAAGCTGAAATTGATTTAGCTGACGACTTGGGAATTGCTCCAAAATATAGTTGTGAATTAATGAGTCGGAGAGTGGGTGGCCATGATAGTCTTGGATTCACTCAATATGATTATCAAAATTACTTATGGACAAAACGGACTACCAAAGCTAAGTTAGATGAGACCGATGGAGTTCTTGAATATCTTCAACAGATGCAATTACAAGATCATTAGTTCTTTTATGCAATGCAGTTAGACAACGAATGATAAATCACTAATATCTTCTGGACAGATGCACAGTGAGAGTAGCGTACTCTCATTTCGATGATGTAGTTTGCTTTGACGCGACGATATCATGAAGGTTGACCTTTTGCTATGTTTGTAGGGGTTAATCATCAAACAAACAATTCTTTTTGGGGTAACACTGTTATATGATGAAATAGTCAAAATATTCATTTGGTTATTTGAAACTTTTGTTCGAGGAATGGCAGGAAAAAGCCAAAGACAATTCTTACTGACTAAGATGCAACAATGGAAAAAGCACTAACTTTCCAATGGCAAGAAACAACTCATCGTCAATGTATTTGACACTTATATCAAAATGCTGCAAAGCATCTTAGTGGAGTTTTGAGTGCTTTCAAGAATTTTCTAAAGATTTTAGTAGGTTTATATTTGATTATGAAGAAGAGGGAGGTTTTTTGTAATCTTAGCATGAGATGCTAGAGAAATATAACCTTCAAGATAATGACTGGTTGAAGCGAATGTTTAGTTTCAAGGAAAAGGGGGCATTGGTCTATGGTAGGGATACATTTTGTGTAGATATGATGACAACTCAAAGTAGTGAAAGCTTGAACATCTCTATAAAGGGTTATGTTAGCTACAAACATGATTTGCCAAATTCTTTTCATCATTTTCCAAATGTTGGTGGAGAGTTGAAGGCTGATTTAAGAGCAACTCAAAGTAGTATCTCATTATCACTTCAAATTGCAATTTTAAAACATGCTGCAAATGTATATACCTCGCAAGTGTTCAAAGAATTTGAAATTGAATTAGGCAAGGTTTATGATTGTGCTATGGTCACTTCTATTGAGATTGAGATGGTGATCTATATTCTATATAAAAGGAGCTAAGTGCAACAAATTTTGCCTCCTGATTTCCCGTCGAGACATTGAATAATTAATTTTTTTTTTTTTACTGAAACCATTTCTTGATTCCCGCCCCAAGTTTTTGCTGCCTACATCAATTCAAGTTCAAATGCCATATCTGATAGCAGTAAATGCTAAATTCAGTATGTATTAATTGTACTGTGAAGAACGGAAAACAAAAACTTTGAAAATTTAAAAACAAAAACTTAATACCAACAGCATTCATAATAATAGATCTGAATCCTCTCCATTCTTCCTCATTAGAAACATCTTGCTGGACTTCTTCGCACCAAGTTCTTGCCCTGCCGTCCGATTCAACACATTCCGGTGACGACTAGTGAGTATGAACCTTATAACAGGAACCTGTATTTTGTTATATCTAAATTTTCAGAATATCAGTGTTCGTCGTCCGATTTCAGGTCTCCAAGCTTCCCACCCGTTAATTGTCAATTTCAGTCTGCACATCAGTCGTGGAATTGAGTTCCGAAGGCAATAATGCTAGCGTTATTGTCACAAATGATAGTGAGTACGTGGTGGTGATTGGAATAGGAAGTCGGACAGATGCAGAGCTTGAACTTGGAGGAAATGTATCCCCCAACATTGGTAAACTAAACGGATTGCAAAGACTGTAAGTTACCCCCTCCAACCTCCTCATTCATTGGGGTTAATGAATTTTATGCTATATGTATTTTTTTAACACTGTTTATACTTGTATGTATTTAGGGCACTTCACCAGAACAGTCTTCATGGTTCCATTCCAAATGAAATTGTCAAATGTTCTGAACTGAGAGCCCTATAAGTGAGAATAGCTATGTTTGGGATGTGGGTTTTTGTATTTCCCACTGATCTATTAGTATTGATGGAAGGAATCTTTATTACATTGTAAATGCAGGTACTTGAGAGCTAACTATTTTCAAGGAGGCATACCTTCAAATATTGGAAACCTTTCTTAATTAACCATATTGTGAGATATTTAAGTAACTTTTGACTTATGAAAAGACCTTAGTTCACTTGATATTTCTATCATTGAATATGTGATTGATGTTTACTCAGGGATTTATAAAGCAATTCACTTAAGGGTGCTATACTCTACTTTGAGATTTTGGTATGTCTCGAGAATACCCTTTTCAAGTGCACTGTTTTATACGACTATAAACTGGCATTTTGGTGTACTTTCTCGAGCTTTAGAAATTGGGTTTGTGTTTACTCGTGCTATGTTGCCTATGGAAATACACATACTATTTCCTTAAATTTTTCACTTATGGTTTAGCATCAAAGCATAACATTCAATATGCAATGCTTCGGTTATTCTAAAATGGACAAGAATGCATTTTTTTACTCAATAAGTGGACATCAAATTTAGTTTTGGGCTTGGCACTATCATCTCCATTTTGGAAATAATAACATTTCGAGAGGCAAGTGAATCAGTTGATCTGTATTGGCATTGTTCTCAATTTCCAATGTGTGCTGGTAAAATGTGGATATATAGTTTCCTAGATAACAAGTTACCAAACTATTAACTTGATGAGTGACAAAAGTATTGCTTCTGGAGGGAGATTAAATGTAGACTAAGGTTTAAAGCATTTGTATCTCAAAATTTATTTAAATTTATGCTACGCGAGTTAACCATATTAGTCATATGTTTGTTAAGACTGTTAACTGAAAGGTATTGGGGAAAGCTGAAAGCAATCTTCATATCCCTAGGGTATGTCAAACTTCACCTGATGAGTTCAATTCTAGGCCAAAACATCAACCTATAGCATTCGGGGCTAAACTGAAACTTTTAGGGGATTTGTGTTCAAACCCCTGAACCAAGTAGGCTGGAACTCTATTTCTCTTGCCAAAATTATCCGCCATACCTCTGAAATTGTTTCTTCTATTTTTGGAAGATTCTAATATTTTTGAGCTGAAGTCAGAAAGTGCAAAACTTTATAGAGAGATTAAATGTAGACTACAGTTTAAAACATCTATAACTTAGAATACGTTTGGATTTATTCTTGGTAGATCAATTTTTCTATGCATGTGCTTAATAAGAGAATTGAAAGGTATTGGGGGATACGAGAGATCTTCATATAATTTCCATCAATAACTGAATTATTGCAAGACTACAATGTTTCATTGGTACATAGGACATACTTCTTCCTCCTTTCTAAAGGCAACTTGGCATATTCCATTTACATGGAGGTAGAGCATGGGAGACTATCCTTCCTCAAGGAGTTTATTTTCTAAGGGAAATTTAACTGTAGAAGGTGGATAAAATAAATGCTTTTTATAATGTTGAAATAGTAACATGGCATGTTCCATCTCTTTTGACAAATTTCAAGTGCATATTATAAGAATCATTAATTTGTTAATATCAACTTTTTGTTACCATTGCATAAGTTCAATAAAATTTAATCATTTCTTTAATCTTGACAAAAAAAAAAAATGATAAAAAAAGAAAAAAAAAATACTAATTTAATTCATGTATATCCATTTTTTATTTCATCAATAAAAAACATATATGTAAGCAATACACTTAAAAAATAAACTTAATAAAAAAATTAAAATATATTATGTTCGAAATCAAATTAATTAATTAATCTTTTTTTTTTTTTTTGTCATTAAAAATTTCCTTTGATTGTGTATATACCATGACCATTAACGAGTCACGAGCAATCACTCTCACATATTGGACTGTATTTGAAAAAAACTACATGTGTAACTATCAATACACTACAAGAAAAATAGTCTTATCCTACAAAATTTACGCCTACAGAATGAAATTTGTGCGTGGAGTCTACTTTTCCCTACAAAATGTGCTTTTGTAGGGATAGAAACTTTAAACTACAAATTTTATGCATACAAATTAAATTTATCTGCAAAGTCTATTTTTTCCAACATAATGAATTTTTGTAGGGATAAAAATTTGGCTCCAAAAATTTTTATATTTAAACTACAAATCCCTGCCCACAAAATTAAATTCTTAGGAGGAGTTTACATTTTTTTTTTCTTTTCACAAATCGATTTTCCCCTCTTCTTCTATTCGGACTATGTACCCGTCCCAGAGGTCAGAAATAGGAAAAACCCTACCCTTGGCTGCTCCCCTTGCCACACTTGTCCTCGCCTCCACAGTTCCGAGCAAAATCCCCCTTTCTCCATCGTCTCCGTCATAGTTTCCCACCTCTTCTCCTCTCTATCCATTATTATTGGGATTCTTTTTTAATTTTTTTAGAGGTTTTTGGATGGGTCGGAAGCTGTGTCTTATCTGGCTCACGAATACGGGGATATGAATTTCAAAATTTTCAAATTGAGATTTCGTGCTCACGAATACGTGAACCATCGAGACCTTCAATTTCCTCTATCCATCAGAAGACAGACAGGAAGAGAGCACCATCTTCTCGCACTAGCCTTCAGGTTCTAATTATCACTTTCAAATTATCTGCCTTATTTTTTTCCGTTTTAGATTTTTTTTTAGGGTTTTCTGAATGTATTTTGTTCGTTGAGAGATGTGTTTATTTGTGGATTCACGTGTTTATTTATTTATTATTTATTTTGGGCAAATTTTCTTGATAATTTCATTCCATATTTTTTTAGGATTTTTATTTTGTTTTGATTTACTTTGGGCGAAGTCTGAGTATTGTTGTATGCAAAAGATAAGGTTTGTGAATTTTAATGAATTTTTTTTTTAAAAAAATTGACAGAAAATGTGTAGTGTAATCTCGAGTCCTCAATTTCTCTCGAGAAACAATTGATTTTGCTGTAGAATTGTGTCATCTGTATTACCATATTGTTTGCTAACAAGAATTTTTTTTTTTAAAAAGGACTCAAGTAAAAATAATAATTTGTGATTGATTAGCTGCAAGGCTATGGCAGTCATGTGACTTCTTGATTAAGGTTCTCAACTTTTGGTTTCTCTTCATTTTGTTGAAAACATGAGAGGTTGGATACTTAGGAGGTTCTGTGGTTCTGTAAATTTTGTTGTAAAGGAAATTCTATAAATCAATCCAGTTTTGACAGCCAATTTTTTTGTTCTAATTCTAAGAACCCAATGAAACATATCAATAAAGACAAAATACCCAAAGTAAAGGATAAAATCATTGTTAGAAATCGATTTTTGGGAATGATGACAAATGATCTAGATTTTGGAGATTAATCCTGGTAAAATCCTTTCGAAAATCCAAATTCATATCTATATATACATACCCATAAATACACACACATATACATATATATAGATACAACAACAAGCAATGGCACTGGATGTGATCATGTGAAGGGAATGATGAAGGAGCTTCGAGGGACCTTGACGAGTGTGAAAACGAAGAGTTACGAGTGGAAAGTGACCAGTTGAGGGCTGTGTTGAAAATAGCTGGACACCATGAGAAAGAGATAACCGAAACTCTCTGTTTGGACCTTAATAAATCTGAACTCGAATCATTTGTATATGAGGTTAGTTTAACCATTCAATTAGGATACTTATGTATAGAATTTGATGTTATATAAATTAATGCTCTAATTCCTTTTTCACATTCTATCCTTTTCTGAACGTATTAAATGCTCTGTTTTTGTTTAAAACAAATTCTTGGTTGCTTTATTTCATTTTTTCCCTTCTAATTCTATCTTAAATGCCCCGTTGGCAGTTTTATTGCACACGATTCTTGATTTCCTGGGTAATTGAACGATTTGTAGGACCACTGAATGCTTGTGCGAGTATTTACTGATCTTTGTTTGCCTCGAGAAGAGTTCAGTTTACCTTTATGGTGGCGAGATAGATGTTTGTCGACCTACAAATTTGACTTTTTATAATGTTTTCTTCAGTTTTTGAATTATTTGTTGTTCGCCTTTACTGCACCATTTGATAAACATTTACATTAACATTAATATGCCTTTTAATGATAAAGTAATTAGGTAAAAATCCCAAGTCTAGGAAATTTTGTTATGTTTCAATTTCAAATTACCCTTTCCTTTTTATGTTTGTCATTTATTAAGATTTAGTACGTTTCCAAAAGTGTAATGTTGTCTCCACGGCTGTATGATGAAATGATCCGTTCATAATTGAGAGCTGCATCACAATTATGTCAGCGCCTGCTTCATTTGATGTTCACTTCCTATCTCATATGCAGGCATTTCTCTAAAGACTCAGGAACTTTATGCTCGTCTTTGCTACACGCTACTTGGATCCTTTTACCGACTACATTTCGATGAGGAGGACTACTTTGGTGAAGATGAATAACATATTTAATTTATGATGATGAAGGCCTTTTTTTTTTTTTTGTTAGATATAGAAAGTTAGAAAGAATGTTTGCTGTATTGAAATATTTTGGTATATTATGGTACAAATATTGATTGACACTAATTAAAGGTTTAATTTATTGTCTTTTTTTTTTTTGCATCTTTATTTTATTTTCAATAAGGTTAACAAAAATTATATAATATAAATAAAAAATAAAAATTTAAAAATTCAATTTCTACCGATAAATTGTATTATTAGGATAAATACTATACTTTGCCTCACAAATTTTTTTCGTAGGGAAATGTAGGACAAAATCTATAAAAAAATTTCGACACAAAATATTTTTGTAGGGAAAGGTACGAATCTTGTACCCACGAAATTTATGTCGTAGGTTAAAATAACTTTAGTAGACAAATAATTTTGTCGGGAAATTACTTAAGCGACAAATTGTATTTGTCTCAAAAGGATTTGTAGGGAGAGATCTTAGCCCACAAAATTTCAAATTTTGTCTTCTAATACCTTTCTCCACGATGTTTGCGCTACAAATAGGCCTACAAAATTTTTTTGTCTCGAAAAGTTTTTCCCCACAAATAAGAGTCTTTCCCTACAAAATTAATTTGTATACGGAATGTAAAATTCTTGTAGTCGTATTAAAACTATGTTTTAATTATTAACAATTAAAGTCATAATAAACTTTTGCATTCTAGATAAATTCTCGCCGAAGAATCGTTGATGAAAACTTGTTGAATTTTATGCCTTCCAAGTCCAGCGAAATCATTATTTTTTCGAATTCAAATTTAGCCCATTTTATTGTTACGCCTTTTCTTTTGAAGTATCATTCATTTACTGGGAAACTTCTCCGTCTGCTTACTATTGATGTTAAGATTGTATAATCTATGTACATGTTGTCGATTTCGTTACATTTGTAGTAGAATGTTCTTCTCTTATGTTTTTTTTTTTATTTGATATGATTGTAGAATCATCTTTCTTTTCATAAATTTTCATCTAAATCATTATCACAAATGAAAATCTCGTACATCGCACGGGTGAAAAAACTAGTTGAGTACAAACTAAGCCCTCTTGGTAAATGTTCGTCTCACACTGTTAAATATGACATGGCTAATGGTGCAGTGATGTGTAGTTGTAAAAAGTTTTAGTTCGCAGGTATTCTGTGCTCACATATTCTTATAGATTTGTCTTTCGAAATATTATGAAGATTCCCGAATAATATGTTCTAAGGAGATGGACAAAAAATGCAAAAATAGGAACAATTGCACGATCTCCATATATACGAGATTAGTTCAACAAATGAGGATCCTAAGGCAAGTATGGAAATACGTTATAAAGAGTTGTGTAGGTTGCAAACTCAAATTGCAACAAGGGGGTCTGACACCGAAGAAATATATAATATTATTATTCATGGTGTTAATAAGATCTTGGAAGCTATTGATGCAAGCACACTCACCCAACACATGCAGTCTTTTATTTCAACCGCCATATATAAGCCCAATCAGAATAATATTGTTGATGGAGTCGGTAGAAGAGCAGGAATTAAGCACAAGGAAAGAGTTCGTGGTAGCTCTATGAGGTCAAAAAATGCTCTTGAAAAAGGCAAAATAAATAAATAAAAAATAAGAAGAAAAAAAAGTTGTCCAAGCTACACCTGTACCTTAGGTCACTTATTTTAGTATCCTAAAATATGCTTAACAATTTTAATTATTATTATTGTTTTTTATGTGCTGAAGGTTTCACAAAATTCCTTTGAGCCACACCAACTCTAAACATCAGTCAAGTTTATTTTCATTGTCTAATTTTTTTTTAATCACACAAATTCATATGCTAAGTAATTATCTTGTAATATAACCAGATTGAATCTCATGTTGTCATAGGAGATCTTACTTCGATAACAAGTTTTGTTGAATTATTAGAGTAAGTTTGCTGCTACGTTCATTCATTAGTGTTTAGATGATAATATTATTAAAAACTTGTATTTAATAGGTTCGACCACATCATTCAATTTCAACATTTCAAAGATATGGAGCATAAAGACTAAGAGAAGCATGAATAAGACCGAGAGCATTAGTTCATGGAGAAGATTGAAACAAATAGATTCACATATCTTCCTTTATTTTGGTTCTTTTTGCCTCCGTTCTTTTACGCAATGATTATAATTTATAAATAAATTTATAAATAATACAATTTTTCAAACTACTTTTTAATCACACATATTTTCTCTCTCCAAATTTCAACCATTGATCTACCTAGAAAACACCAAAAATAATAATAAAAAAAAACAGCACCTTGGGCCGCCGAACAGTTTATTATTCTGTTGCTGGTAGTTTAATTATGAACATTATTTAAGGGATTTGCTACATTATTAGTTTTTTTTTTTTTTGCTAGGTGTTGGTATTTGGATTCTTTTGTACATATTTCTAATGGCAATCTACTTGTTTATGATTAATTGAGGAGTAATGATTGACTACTGATTATCATTGAAGGGAAAGATAATTTGCGTAGTTAGTTAAGTGGGAGAATTCTAACGGCAGTTCTCTGGTTAATATCATAGAGTTCTATCTCGAGTGGGTTGTGCTTAAACATCTGTGGTTATTGTATTAGGCTGGTGTTAATTGAAGTGCGTATTTGCATTTTTTTTATTATGCTGTTGGTTATTGTATTTTGCTGATGCTAATTGAAGTGCATCTTTGCACTTTTTTATTATGTTGTTATCCTTATCCTTACAGCAACTACCAAGTTTACAAAATGAAACAAAACATAAAAAAAAAAAAAAAGATTTCCATAATGATTGAAAAGAGATTCCTTTAAAAAAGAAGTAATAAAAAAATACAGTATATGGTCTCAAGACCAACATCTGCATTTTCCTTAACAGCATGTATAGAAATGGAAATAAAAAATGCCATTCCATCTAATTCATCTTATCTTCCAATTGCAAGATCATGTGAGCTTCACTTCAACAAACTTGAGAATCATCCTTATAGATGAACACCAGTATATGGTCTCAAGACCAATATCTGCATTTTCACAAACACCTGGTATACATTACTCCCCCTCCTCTCATCTTCTCCACAAATGCCCAAGAACCTTAAAATTTTAGACAACAAAATTCAAGATTTCTTAGTAATAATGGTGCATGAGAATATTCCAAATTGTGCACAGTTAAAAATTCCAAATCAAGGTTTGACAAGTTGAACCGAATTATATTCAATTAATTTATGAAATGGAGGATACCAAAGCTGATCCGAACCATTGGAAGATCTAAAAAACAAGGCCAAAAACACACATGTACCAACTCGGTTTATACTAGTTAAAAAGTCAAGAAATTATTTTATCAAAGCCAAATGTTCAAATGGTCAAGTAAGGACTTAGATTGAACAAATAAATTTATTAGGACTTAGATTGAAGCAAAAATTTTCATAAGAATTTAAATTAAGTGAATGATTTCTTTATGGGTTCTATTTTATAATTACAAGTATTTAAAAGACATAAATGATACAAATTAGAATTTCAAGGATTTAGTTCTCATTTGATTGAATTAAAGGATTAAATGTAATATTATTTTAAGATTTGGGGGGCTTGACTTGCAAATAAATAGTATGAATATGTTTAAAATAAAAGAAATGGAAGGTACTAGAGAAAAAGGTAAGAATCGGCAGAAAGAAAGAGAACAAGAAAAGGAGAAAAGAAAAGGAAAGGAACGGAAAGAAAAAGGGAAAGAAAAGAAAGAAAGTAAGAGGAAAATAAATAAATAAAAAATTTGTCCAACCCAAGTGCCTATTGTTTTGGGTTTATTCTACCATTTTTTCTTAACTTTAAGAGGTAAGTGGAAAAATATTTATTGTTCACTAATGTGTAAATTAGAGTTTTTGATTTATAGTTTAAATGTGAGTTATATATGAATGTGGGAATGATGAATTTGGTGACTCTAATTGTATATTTAAGTTTATTGAAATAAATGTTTGGTATTAAAGAGTAGGGTTTTATGCCATTGGGTTAAACTAGTGATTAATTTGAGATAAACTTTTATTTTGGTTTGTTTTGTGCTAGAAATGGACTTGTTGGTGGTGATGATGAATATTGGTTTAGTTATGAGAAGGGGTAAATAAACTAGTAAGCTTGTAAAACTTGAAAATGGGGATTTAGATAAATGTGGCTCTAATTTTGAATCTTAAGTGATATTAGAATTTAGTTAAGCATTAAAAGTGATTTTGTGTTCCTAAGTAAAAAGGGTAAGTATGGTGTAATATGAGAAAACAAGTTTAATGGGTTAATTTAAGTATGAGATTCTTTTACTATTTTATCTATTAAGGTGGTTTTAAATGTTGATGTGAATATTTTATTTTATTTTATTTTACAAGTTTAATGTCCACTAGCTTGGCCGGTATATAAACTTAAATATACAATTAGAGTCACCAAATTCTACGTTATTTCAATAAACTTAAATATACAATTAGAGTCACCAAATAAACTAGTGGACGGTCAATTATTTTGTGAGTGGAGAATACTTAAAAAAAAATTCTACGTTATTCACACTAATTTTCTATAAGTTACAAATGATTTTTAAATTACTTGCTTTTAGCATGATTATCAAAACAATTGTTTTAAAATTAAGTTTGTTTATCATGATGATTCTTTTTACCATGTTTTAAGAGCATGATTAGTCAAGTTGAGTATGTATGATTTCAACATCACAAGAAGTACCTGATATGGTTATCTATTCTTGTGTTAGTGCACGGAGGGAGTCTGGGCCCGTGTACTAGCGGATATTATTTGAGATCTTAAGGCTCTGTCACGGAGGGGGGCCTATGACCAGTGTTCAGATGATCTTAAGATCCACTCTTGTGCACGAAGGGGGCCTATGGCCCGTGTGTAAGGGTGTATATATGAGGTCTTTGGGACCCACTTTGGTACCTAGAGGGACTTTGGGCTGGGTACGGAGGTACTTAACAGTATACACGCGTATGACTAGATACAGATTTCAGATGATTTAGTTGGGTACCTTTGGTGTGATTTTCTTATGTATTGCATTTTATCAGTTATGCTACAGATGATTATTCCACGATCTTTATGATTATTCTTAGCATGTATGATTTGATTTAAAGTGACAAAAGCTTATGAAATAAATTATGTTTTCAGAAATGGTTTATAAAATATTTTTATTTCAGAAATTTCACTCACTGAGTTACAAGCTCATGTTTTTCCCCACCTTTACAGTATAGGAAGAAAAATAAGAGTTTCAGCAGCATCGAAGGAGCCTTTGCAGCTCTCGAGGAGCTTCATAACATTGTCATTTGTATGAGTTACTTTGGTAAGCTCTTAGAAGTCACATTCTAGAGTACATTGGATTATGCAGTTATCCTATATAAGTTATATACTTTGTCAGGAATGTGTTTGGTGATGATGTATTATGGATTGTATATATGTAAAGAAGTGGATTAAGAATTGTGGTTATTTTATTATGTCAAATATCTTGCTTGGAAGATTTGGAAAGTGATATAATTATTTATGATTGCATGTTTGAGGATTTATCATTGTTTTACCGGTTGGTTAAGTCAAAATTATAGATGAGACTCTGTCAAAATTTTATAAATTTCTATGGGATCAAAATTATGAAAAAGGAAATATTGAAAGTCGAAGAAAATTCAAGATTGCCTTGGTGGTGGGTCCAACATCTAGTTGGCACCTACCATCGGCGCACGTCACGTTTCAGGTCCAGTAGAGTGATCTGGGACGGGTCGTGACAAATGATATCAGAGCATGGCTAAGTTGGGAGAAGTAAAATATGAAGGGAAGGAGCTTGGAAATAATTGGATATGCAATTTTTTATTTTTTGGGATGTTCAAAAGGGAGATATGATAAATTTAAGAATATAATCATTTTGTGATCTTATTAGAATCTGTTAGATTAAATATTTGAGGTCATGTGGTATGCCAACGATTATGTAACCAGATGAGAATGTTATATGTATATATTTGATTGTGTAATGATATATTTGGGTTTCAAAATGAATTAATTGTTCTATGACCATTTATGGGATTTTTGCATGTATTTGGAGGAAATGTCTTGTATACATCTTGAGTTATGTTGTATATATATTTTTTCAAGGATAAATATTGGTTAATTTTTGGATATATGCCTAGATGGTGACAATTACAAGAGAGAACCATGATTGAATAAAGAAGATAAATGATTCTAGTATCATTGGAATTTTATGAAAAATGATTTTTATATGGTATATGGTGGATGATATGTGTTATAGATTTGGTTATTTATATGATATATGATTATTTGGGGGAAAATGTTGGTTATTATAATTGGGAAATGTTGAATATATTTATAGTGGATAAGATGGACATTTATTAAAATTGAGAATATGGAGAAAAGACTGTTTCTTCTCAATAATGCAAAGCTGATGAAAGAGATTTAAGAATAAAATCCGCAGAACCATTTATATTCATCTGTGTGATAGGACATTAAGTGATGACTGGGTGATGTGATCCGGAAAAGGAGTAAAAAATGAGAAATCAAGATACGGGCAATTCAACAATATTCTACATGGGAAAATGAACAAGTTTCGTGTTGGGCTCGAGTCGAGATTCAAATCACGTCAACGGATCAGAAAATCAGAAAATTGGGCAGAAGATGCGTTACGGCCGTAACTTATGGATTTCACGGCCGCATCACATTCCTCACGGCCGTAAATTAAAATTGGTATTTTTGTTCAGAAGGAGATTTACGGCCGTAACATCAATCTTCACGGCCGTAACTAATATGGTGACATTTTGATCAGAGAAGGAATTACGGCCGTAAGTCCGACTTTTACGGCCGTAAGTGGGGCAAATCAGATTTTTCGGGATTTTAGTATTTCAGTTGATTTGTATTTCTTTTACTGGTTTTTAATTCTTTTTCTGATTTTGGTAATTTTGGTAATTTTGGTTATTTTAGTTATTTTAGCTATTTTAGCCTAATTAGAATTCTATTAAGAGTCAGTTAGCGATTAGGTTTTATTTTGCCTATTTATATGCTTTTCCATTCAATGTAAAAACAGAATACTTTTGATGAATAAAATTATTGAGTGTTTTTACTCTCTCTAAAGGTGAGAATTTTCCCTTTAAACAACGAACTTATCAAGATTCAAATCTTGTGGCGTTCAACAAATCGAACTTATCAAGGATCTGGACATTCCTTGTGGCGTTCCCCCTTTGTGGTTCTTATCTCCGCATCGTAACGTGTCTCGGGTTTAATATACCCCTGGTTCTTGTGTCGTGAGGTGGGGTTGCATTGTTATCGTCCGTTCCAACCTGGATTCGGAACTTTCCAAGCGTTATTCCGCGAGTTACGACGAGGACCCCCTCCCGGGTTCTCATCATATGGTATCAGAGCTGGACTCTGAATTCAGGTTCTTGTGTTTTTCTACCCAGTTTGATTTTTTTGTTTATCATCGAGTCCCATAAAAATCATCCATATCCTATTTATGTTATTTGAGTCTTTGTTTTCAATTTTTCTTGTTCTTCTTGCCAGTAAATTTTTTTCCAGTTTGATTCATAAGAGTCGTCCTAAAAAAATCAAAAGTGTTTTTCTTATTCGATTGTTTTCCAAATCCTGTCCCGTTTGTTTTGTTGTGTTCGTGTCGAATTTTCGGATTTTATTAAAAAAAAAAATTTTTTTTTTATATTTTTTATTAATTCCGAAAATTCATCATAATTCAAAAAAAAAAAAAAAAAAAAGTCACTACCAAATTCAAGAACCACTTTCTTGAATTTCCTTAAATTCTTGATAATTCCTTACCTTCTAAGTCAAATTAAAATTCTTGTTATTCTTTCCTTTCTAGTCAAAATTCAAGAACCACTTTCTTGAATTTCTACAATATTCTTGAGTTTCTTTCATCTCGAGTCAAATTCAAGAACAACTTTCTTGAATTTATTTAAAATTCTTAATATTGTTTTCCTTTTCGAGTCAACATTAAATTCTTTCTTGTTATTTGTCAATATCTGGACCCTCTTATTTTGAGTCTCTCAAATTTTTGAAAGCTACATAAAGGGATGAATTATGAGTTCGATCCTACCTTCCAGACTAGGTGTCATGTGGGCAGTAAAGTGTGCAATATTATTATTGATAAGGAGTATTATTGTGATCTGGCTAGTACCACCATGGTTGAGGAGTTGGGCTTACCTTTACTACTACATCCCAATCCTTATAGACTGACTTGGTTAAAGGAGTGTGGGCAGGTAAATGTAACCCATGGGATTATGGTGAAATTGACACTTGGAAGATATAGCGATGAACTGTGGTGTGATGTGGTGCCTCTAGAATCGTGTGACATCTTGTTGAGTAGATCGTGGAAGCATGAGAGGAAAGCAGTCTATGATAAGCTCAGGAATATATATAAATTTGTTAAGGATGGGAAAAGTATTAAGCTTATGCCGTTAACCCCGGAACAAATACTTGAAGAGAAAGTATTGCGAGAAAAGAGGAATGAGCAAAGAAACTTCGGAGATGATGAATGGAGTATGAAGGATGAATTCAGGGAGATGGCCAAGAAATTAATACAGTTAAATGAAGAGATAAAGGCACAAGAGGCTAGAAAAAAGTTAGCCGAGTTGCAAGAGAGAGAAAGGGGAAGAGATGAAGTAGTTAAATTACAAGAAAAGCCTTTGGATATGATTGTTAAGAAGAAGGAGGGAGACTTGAGGAACGAGTTAGAAGATAAAATTATTTATGAGGAGGTGCATGAGCAAAAGCATGAGAAATTAGGAGAGGTGATTGAGCCCATAAATTTAGAAGTGGTGGTTGAGTATGCGAAAAAAGAAATTGAAGTAGTTGATCAAACTCCGAGTCTTGAAGTACAGAATAAAATTGTGGAAAAGGAGATAAATAACATTGTTGACAATGATAGGAATGAATTGGAAGTTGGGGTAGAAGTTCAACATTTGAATGTTGAATTTTTCAATAAAAATATTGAAGAGGTGGTTGAATGTGAAAAATTAGAAGAAGTGGTTGAGAAAAAAGAAGAGAATAAGCAAGAAAGTATATTGACTTTTGGAGGCGACGAGAAGGACCTTGTGGTGGGAAAAAAAGTTGTGGAGGTTTTTTATCATGAGTACAAGGATCCATACCTTGTGCATGAAGACGCTAACATTTCCCTCCCCATTTTTTTTAAATCTTTCTTGCAGGTTTATTGTGAATGGAATTTTGATTTACATCAACCTTGGTCAATTCCCCTCGTGTTTCAATACCTTCTTGTCTATAAATTGGAGGAGCATCATCTATTGAATTCATGTCATGGAGTCCATAATTTTCCGTTTGATCCAGGAGGTACAGTTTGATTTTTCAAGAACAACACCATGATTCGGGACGAATCATCCTAAAGAAGGAGGGAATGGTACGAATCAGGGTGGGCTTGACGGGAAAATCTATAATTCAAGCCAAAACAAGAAGTCAAGCAGGTTCGGAGAACGTCAAAGATCAAACATTGCTTGTACGAAGAAGGTTTGTTGCTAAACCAAGTGAGCAAGCCAAGAACAGCTTTATGATTCAGGACGAATCATCTTAAAGGAAGAGGGGATGATGTGATTCGGAAAAGAAGCTAGGAACAATGTTATGATTCGGGACGAATCATCTTAAAGGAAGAGGGGATGATGTGATCCGGAAAAGGAGTAAAAAATGAGAAATCAAGATACGGGCAATTCAACAATATTCTACATGGGAAAATGAACAAGTTTCGTGTTGGGCTCGAGTCGAGATTCAAATCACGTCAACGGATCAGAAAATCAGAAAATTGGGCAGAAGATGCGTTACGGCCGTAACATTGTTTCTCACGGCCGTAACTTATGGATTTCACGGCCGCATCACATTCCTCACGGCCGTAAATTAAAATTGGTATTTTTGTTCAGAAGGAGATTTACGGCCGTAACATCAATCTTCACGGCCGTAACTAATATGGTGACATTTTGATCAGAGAAGGAATTACGGCCGTAAGTCCGACTTTTACGGCCGTAAGTGGGGCAAATCAGATTTTTCGGGATTTTAGTATTTCAGTTGATTTGTATTTCTTTTACTGGTTTTTAATTCTTTTTCTGATTTTGGTAATTTTGGTTATTTTGGTTATTTTAGTTATTTTAGCTATTTTAGCCTAATTAGAATTCTATTAAGAGTCAGTTAGCGATTAGGTTTTATTTTGCCTATTTATATGCTTTTCCATTCAATGTAAAAACAGAATACTTTTGATGAATAAAATTATTGAGTGTTTTTACTCTCTCTAAAGGTGAGAATTTTCCCTTTAAACAACGAACTTATCAAGATTCAAATCTTGTGGCGTTCAACAAATCGAACTTATCAAGGATCTGGACATTCCTTGTGGCGTTCCCCCTTTGTGGTTCTTATCTCCGCATCGTAACGTGTCTCGGGTTTAATATACCCCTGGTTCTTGCGTCGTGAGGTGGGGTTGCATTGTTATCGTCCGTTCCAACCTGGATTCGGAACTTTCCAAGCGTTATTCCGCGAGTTACGACGAGGACCCCCTCCCGGGTTCTCATCACTGGGTGTGGTGAAGGACTAGGTAGAATTTGTATTCAAATGTCCCGATTACCATTAAGTGAATCTGCTTATTGCACATATATGGTACACTCCAAAGAAATGAAGGTACATTATTATGGAATTTTATTGAGATTTCCTCGTGATTAGAATGAAGGATTGATGTTTGTTAAGCATTCATTTTGATGTTATATATGATACTAAAATATCTTGATAGAAGATTGTTTGAACATAATGGAAAATTTATTGATGTTGAGATATTAGTATATGACATCTTGTGGTAGATTTGAGGTATGATAGTACATGAGATAAGTATGATAATTGTTATTTTATGATATCAAGGAAATTGATATGATTAAATATTGAGGTCATATAATATGATAATATGTGACATGTTATATGGTTATTACAAAATATGGTAATAGAGAGTTAAGTAATGATATGATTGTTCTATAGAAGAATAGTAATTAATGTGATAATATATTTCAGTAATTAAGCTAATTAATCTTCTCTTGATCATTTGTTGGGTTATTGTGAAATATGACTTAAGATTGGGAAGCTCCATTTCTAATTATAAGATAAGAGGAATTTATTTGAAAACTTAGGGGGATGCAATTTTGGTTACTTATTGTAGGTTGTACTTTACCTATGCGACTATTAGTAAAGTATCTATTTTGATTAAGATTTATTTGCTATGAGATATGCATAAAGTGAAATCTCGGAGAACATTGAAAGTGGTATCTTGTACTTCAAATTGGGAATTATTGAGTTTTCTTAAGTTTGGCAAACTGGAAAATCGAGAATGTCATATCTGATCCTTATGACGATATTTAAAGCCTAGGTTTTAATGTTATTAATGAGATAACGATGGGCTTATTTGGTGATCAAAGAATGTAATCCTTAATGATAAGGCTTAGTAAGAAGGTATCAGATTTAAACTATGTCCTAAGACCACTAGCATTGTTAAAGAAAGCTCGACTTAAATTAGTTGATTAGATCTTGATTTGAGAATTAGGCAAGATAGGAAAGATAGAGATCTATGTCCATTTAAAGGTTCCTGGACAAATTATTTATTCAAAAGGTAATATGGACAAGTTAAAAAGTCAAGAAATTATTTTATCAAAGTCAAATGTTCAAATGGTCAAGTAAGGACTTAGATTGAACAAATAAATTTATTAGGACTTAGATTGAAGCAAAAATTTTCATAAAAATTTAAATTAAGTGAATGATTTCTTTATGGGTTATGTTTTATAATTACAAGTATTTAAAGGACATAAATGATCCAAATTAGAATTTCTAGGATTTAGTTCTCATTTGATTGAATTAAAGGATTAAAGGTCATATTATTTTAAGATTTGGGGGGCTTGACTTGCAAATAAATAGTATGAATATGTTTAAAATAAAAGAAATGGAAGGTACTAGAGAAAAAGGTAAGAATCGGCAGAAAGAAAGAGAACAAGAAAAGGAGAAAAGAAAAGGAAAGAAAGGGAAAGAAAAAAGGGAAGAAAAGAAAGAAAGGAAGAGAAAAAAAAAAAAAAAAAATTTGTCCAACCCAAGTGGCTATTGTTTTGGGTTTATTCTACCACTTTTTCTTAACTTTAAGAGGTAAGTGGAAAAATATTTATTGTTCACTAATGTGTAAATTAGGACTTTTGATTTATAGTTTAAATGTGAGTTATATATGAATGTGGGAATGATGAATTTGTTGATTCTAATTGTATATTTAAGTTTATTGAAATAAATGCTTGGTATTAAAGATTAGGGTTTTATGCCATTGGGTTAAACTAGTGATTAAGTTGAGATAAACTTTTATTTTGGTTTGTTTTGTGCTAGAAATGGATTTGTTGGTGTTGATGATGAATATTGGTTTAGTTATGAGAATGGGTAAATAAACTATTAAGCTTGTAAAACTTGAAAATGGGGATTTAGATAAATGTGGCTCCAATTTTGAATCTTAAGTGATATTAGAATTTAGTTAGGCATTAGAAGTGATTTTTTGTTCCTAAGTAAAAAGGGTAAGTATGGTATAATATGAGAAAACAAGTTTAATGAGTTAATTTAAGTATGAGATTCTTTACTATTTTATCTATTAAGGTGGTTTTGAATGTTGATGTGAAGATTTTATTTTATCTCAAGAGGTGACGAGGAAATTGCCGTTATATACCGACCAAGCTAGTTGACGGTCAATTATTTTGTGAGTGGAGAATACTTAAAAGATTTTTCTACGTTATTCACACTGATTTTCTATAAGTTACAAATGATTTTTAAATTACTTGCTTTTAGCATGATTATCAAAACAAATGTTTTAAAATTAAGTTTATTTATCATGATGATTCTTTTTACCATATTTTACAAGCATGATTAGTCAAGTTGAGTATGTATGATTTCAAAATCACCAGAAGTACCCGATATGGTTATTTGTTCTTGTGTTAGTGCACGGAGGGGGTCTTGGGCCCGTATACTAGCGGATATTATTTGAGATCTTAAGGCTCTGTCACGGAGGGGGGGCTTATGGCCCATGTTCAGATGATCTTAAGATTCACTCTTATACACGGAGGGGGCCTATGGCCCGTGTGTAAGGGTGTATATATGAGGTCTTTGGGGACCCACTTTTTTACCCAGAGGGGCTTTGGGCCGGGTACGGAGGTGCTTAGCAGTCTACGCGCGTATGACTAGATATAGATTTCAGATGATTTACTTAGGTACCTTTGGTGTGATTTTCTTATGTATTACATTTTATCAGTTATGCTACAGATGATTATTCCACGATCTTCATGATTATTCTTAGCATGTATGATTTGATTTAAAGTGACAAAAGCTTATGAAATAAATTATGTTTTCAGAAATGGTTTATAAAATACTTTTATTTCAGAAATTCCACTCACTGAGTCACAAGCGCATGTTTTTCCCCACCTTTACCGTATAGGAAGAAAAATAAGAGTTTCAACAGCATCGAAGGAGCCTTTGCAGCTCTCGAGGAGCTTCATAACATTGTCATTTGTATGAGTTACTTTGGTAAGCTCTTAGACATTGGGTTATGCAGTTATCCTATATAAGTTATATACTTTGTCAGGAACTTGTTTGGTGATGATGTATTATGGATTATATATATGTAAAGAAGTGGATTAAGAATTGTAGTTATTTTATTATGTCAAATATCTTGCTTGGAAGATTTGGAAAGTGATATAATTATTTATGATTGCATGTTTGAGGATTTGTCATTATTTTACAGGTTGGTTAAGTCAAAATTATAGAGGAGACTCCAGTCAAAATTTTATAAATTTCTATGGGTTCAAAATTATGGAAAAGGAAATATTGTAAGTCGAAGAAAGTTCAAGATTGCCTTGGTGGTGGGTCCAACATCTAGTTGGCACATTTCATCGGCGCACGTCACGTTTCAGGTCCAGTAGGGTAATCTGGGACGGGTCGTGACAACACACACACATTATTTACAACAATGATATTATCATTTGAATGTGATTAATATTTCCAGAATCGAGAGGGATGGGACGGGTTCTTCTAGCCGACCTTCAATTTGGGATTAATTATAAGTGGGTTCGTAATTCTTGAGTTTGAGATTTGGGTTTGAAGTATTTGGTTGGAAATTTTCAAAGCTGGAAATTTTTCGAATGAGATGATGAATTAACAGTGATGGGGAAGAGGAAAAGATCGATTCACAGAAGAGGAAGAAATCGATTTGCAATTGGTTTGTAAATAAATAATATTTAAACATGATTTTTCAATTTAAAAGCTAAATATAATATAATTTCCTCAATTTCGTGCGTAACCCACTAATCTCAATAGTAAAAACAGAAAAAGGTGCCCAGGTAACATCTCAACTAGTAAAGACTGAAAATCCATAAACGTTGGTAGCACAAAGGTTGCATGTTCGAATTTGCTAAACACTTTGTCAATCCAGTGAGTAGATTAGCTTGAGGCATAACCTACGATTTACATCTTCTACTAATCCTCAGGACAGGGGGTGGTGGGTGCCTAAGGTTGGCATTCAACCTTTTTTTTTTTCCTTCTCCCCGGACCTCTCCAGTAGTAAAATATGACAATATTAACATCAAAGGTTAATATTTGACAACTATTCCCTTTAGTCTTTTTAGTTTTTACCCATTTTATATGTCAAATAATGAACAATATTAATAAACGTGAGCATTTTATTTTTTTATATATTTATATCTATCTAATTTAATAATTTTTCGTGTGTCATCTCAAAATGTAGTGGCAAGAAAATTATAGTTCTTTACTTTGTTTTTTCTATTTAAAAAAAAAAAGTAAAAGAAAAATGGCCTTCACGGATGATCTCGTTTGAGGACTCTTAATTTGTAGCGACCAAGAATTTTCCACGCAATTAAATAATTATTTTAAAACTTCGAAAACCGTGTCGCTTCGATCTCGCCCATTTCTAAGTTAACTTCACGACGCGTTCGTCTAGCCAAGTTGAGAAATGTAAAGTCAATTTGATTTTAATTAAATTCCGAGTTTCCAAAATTTTATTATTTTAATTATTTATTTAAATTATTATTTTCAAAATCATCTTAAATCTCAAATTACGTCAATCTCATTTTATTAGTTTCATTCTCCCGACCAGTTGAATTCGCGTGCGAATTTCCCTCGAACTGCGTGCATTGCTTGTCAAGATGTCACACCACCAACCCTCATCCATCACATCAATCCCATACCCTATCTATTCTCATACTCTACATCACCAACCCACTTCATTATTCATCCAACCCATACTCCACCAATTCAATCCTCACACTCATACATCCTCCCTCAACACTACATTCAGATTTCCATGGCAGCCATGTTCAACCACATCACCACTGCCTCCTCCAAAATTCACACACCACCATCACCATCCTGCAACACCTCAACCACGGCCAAGACCAACCACTGGCCAGCCAGAAAAATGTCAAAGTATAAAAAAAAGGTCAAAAATGAAAATCAAAATAAATAAATACTCTCTGTAAGTACCAACTCTTTTCGTAACTCGTATAAGTACTAACTTTCTTCTAACTTATATACTAATCACTCTCCCCCTTTTTAACATGAATGACAATTGCAAAATCAAGAAATATAATCATGGGTAATGCAAAGGGGAATGAGGGAAATAACAATCACAAACAAATGATGCAAACCATGTGAAAAAAAAAAAAAATCTCTTTCTTTTTTGAGATAATAACGTTTCATGAATTTTTAAATATGACATTAAGTTCATGAATAGTTATTTGCTACTTAAATGGGCATAATTCACAAATAGTGATATCTTCTCACATAACTCATTTAAACATATTTGCAGTAAATGTATAAATTTCTCATTGTGAAAAGTGTCAATAATCTCTTGTAAGCAAGACTCAGAATCTTAAATCAGCAAGAAATGAAATGTAAAGAAATCTTAGGCGAATGAATATTTTTCTCAAATTATGAAGTTAAACCCAGTGTTACTGTTCACTTTATTTTGCGATGCAAAATATACCTACAAGTGTACAGATCGTGAAAAGTAATAAAGTGGACCAAAGAGTATGGATTATTATCCTACAAGAACTACTACTAATTATCGAATTGTTTTAGTTCCTATCCTTGTTTGAATAGAAGAATTTGTTTGATGTTTTTAAACTAAAACTAAGAAAATAAAATAAAGATTTAAAATTGCAAAATTGTTTTGTTTTTAAAAACGATTGTAAAGTTGTTGGGATTCCCGATTTCACCTAACCAATTATATTAATTCTAATTTGAGTTTTATTTCCTAAATATGCATTCGATTGAATTCCAAATTGAGATTCCTCTCTCAATTTTAAATAAATTCTACCTAACTAAGTCAATCATATATCTGTACAGAGGACCCTAATATTCCTTATCTAGATGCAATGAACAAAAGAATTCATACTTCAATTATCGAATTTATTACCTAGATCTAAGTTATTAACTCAGCTATCAGATTATGAAAATAACCCTTTAAATCATGAATCAGTGGTCAATTAATTCAAGCATTTAACACAATCATAAATCAACACATGAAACGAATAACTAAAACAATGGAATTTGGAATTAAAATAATATAACTAGGTTACGTCCTTCATTCCAACATGAAGTTTAGTTACACATCATGAATAAAAAACAAAAAATAATAAATAATAAATAATAGCATTCATTGAAAATAACATAAAAGAATGAAAAGCTTGCACCAAGTATCGATTCCCCACATGATCTTCAACTCTAGCCCTTTGCAATGATTGATCTCCCAAGAATTGAATGTAGAATTTTGAGTTTAGGCTTGTTCTTTGGTGAGGCAAAGGTCTGAATTTCATGCCTCATAAGTTATATTTATAGGTATTGGAGAAACCTAATAGAAAAGAGGAGAAAAAGCTATTGCATAAGCGTAAAAATCCCAAAAGCTGGCCTAGTCGAACGACCGCGCGATAGCGCAATTAAGGCATAAACTTTCGGGTGAAGAATTTCACCCTTCGCGCGATCGCGGGAGTTGAACTGAAATGCAATTTCCATCTTTTCTCGATTGTTTATGTTGGTCCCTATCTTTTAATTGCTGCTTCATCCTCCACTTTTAATTGAAACAATTTAGTCCCCATACTTTGGAATCTTCTCAATTTTCTGTTTTCAACTCTCAATTACTTCAATTGGGTCCTCCAACTTCTGATTTACTCATTTTGGCACTATGCATGTTTCCTGGTTGACGTTATCAATTGTGCATTTCTTTCCTCAATTTCTTCATTCTTCATCTTTTGGGATATTTTCTGAAAAATAAATAAACAAATACAAATACAAATTAAATAGTAATTATTCTAAAATGACAACATAATATTCTAATTTAGACATACAAATAAGTGTATAAAATAAACTTATCAGCTACTAAGGCCTTTAAAAATAGAATTTATTGCATCTTTTATTTCTTCCCCTTACACTGAGCATATATATATATATATATATTTTTTTATCTTATATAAGACTTTTCTCCATTAAGCTAACTAAATGACCTATATAACAAGCTTTCAGTTGATGAATCCAAGTTAGTTGACCATAGGGAACCATGCTTTAAAGACGCTAAAATGTTTAATTACTTAAGTCAAACAAACTCCGACTATAAGTATTAAAATGTATCTCACTTTTTCTTTTGACATTTAAATATATTATTCTTAAGCACAATATTTTTTTTAGGAGTGTGCTAGAGCTTGGGTCTACTAATTAAAGACCATTCCATATCCAAAGTCAACTCACCTCATTGATGACAAACATCCCAAATCTCACACATGCGGTCAAGAGTCACTTATAAGAGTTTAATGTGTGTAGTGCAAAAGATACATGAAACACCCTATACCAAGTACTCGAAAAAGTTCAAAACAAAGTTAATGGAAACTTTATTCACTATCATTCTACTAGTGTTTGATCACAAATTAACATGTCTAGTAACATCACTTTATTTAGAAAAAACCCCATTTTTTTTTATAAAAAAAATAATGGAAAATCAATAATAAAGAAATTGTAAGCGAATGCATGTATGGATAAATATCATGAACAAGATGCATGTACATATAGACCTACTTAATGAGGCAGACATACACTCTTATCTTTAAGAGCCACACAAGCCACACCAAAATTTAAAGCATCATTATGACCATGTGGTTCACCCTTTTTGAACCAAATTTTCTTAGAATCCGTAATCTTAGTCAAACAAATCACAAATTATGTCAAATGACTGACTTGATTAGTTAGACCTCTAACTTGAGAAGTGATATCCTGATTGTTCTTCCTAGTAAATAACTTTTGACTTCTAAGTATTATATGGCCTAACTCACCACAATTACGACACGTGGGAATGAATTAAGGGGAAATCAACATTTTATGTTTTGAACCATTGGATTAGGAACCCTATTTCTCTTACAAAATGTTTGTCCCATGTTCTTTTTTTTCTTGGGTTCATTGGTTCCTAATGTCACAGACTTGAAAGAAGCAGGGACAAAATTAGTTGTGGATATAATTTGTGTACTAGATTCCTTATAACCTAGACCTCCTTTATTCCCTGCAGGTTTATCAACACATAGGGTTTCATCAAGCTTCTAAGATCCGATAGAGAAACTATGAAGTTGTGCTTTAGTTATCTTAAGCTCATCCTCTAAAATCTTAACCTTTTATAATAGAGATTCACTCTCAACCTTCAAATTATCTAATTTTCCACTTGATTCTGGAAGTTTAAGCAAAAGGATTTTTTATTCTACCTCAACACCATTTAGCTTCATAAAAGTGGATCTATTAATCATTTTTATTTTTAAGACCAACCTGATACAACTGATCATATATCTTTTGCAAATCTCATCATTAATAGATTCTTCCTTAGAAGAGTTCCTTTGATCTATGTCCTCATATCTCTCACTTTCACTCTTCACTCTCGAGTTAAAAGCCCTGCAGTTCAAACTTTCTTCATGCATTGTCTCTAGAATAACCCAAGCTTCTTTAGCATTCTCCCACATAGATAAACATGAGAGATAGTAATAAATATAGCATTGACACCTTCACTATTCTAATTAAAATCAGCAAATTCATCCCTAGTCTAGGTAGAAATATTATTAGGGGTGACTACACCATTAACTGTAGTAGATGGTGATGTCCAAACCTAAATAACTCTACACCAAACATGTTATTCTATAGATTTTTAAAAGCATCTCATCCTAACCTTCAATATGCATAATTACTACCATCATGTAAGAAGAAATAGATAAAGACTGACTCATCTAGACACAATAGGGATCAACGGTCGAATTTAGGCTCTAATAACACTTGAAATAACCTATGTTGATCCAACTACACCTAGAGGGGACGAATAAATGTTATATGCAAAATTATAAATTGATTTAAATCTAAATGAGACCCAGTCAATTAAATTGTATAGCAATCAAGCAATTAATCAATCAAAAGTAGCAATAAAGTAAATAATACCAAAATTGGTAACAAAAGAAAAAATCTTGAAGAACACCTAACAAGAACTACCTTCTGGAAAACGTTCTAGTAATGAATCTACTAGAAAATATTGGACTTACAGAAATTGTTTTAGGCACTACTAACCCTTAGTATATACTTTGACCCCCCAACCTGTAGATTACCAAAGACCATCTTCTATTGTGCTTTCTGCACCTCTTAGCAATTTTGGTCTCCTTTCTCTATCTGTCGATTTTCAAGAACAAGCATCCTTCTTCTTCAACAAGAACTCGCACAACCTCTTCCCAACTTCAAAACTCTGAAGACTTTATTAGTATAGGGTTTTAGGTTATGTATTTTATGATTGAAATTCTTGAATTTAAATTCAAGAAATTGTTGTGATTGATCTTCTACAATCAAAGAATTGATCAGTATATTGGTAGGATGTTATCTTATAAAATATAATGATCAAAAAATAGAGTTGGTATTTAATATAAAGTGCTTGAAGTCATATGATATTGTAAAAAGGTTGAAAATCAAAAAGTATGATTTTCCACATGAAATGGGTGCTCGGGCGCAAGTAGAGCACCCCTAGTACCGCTAAACCTGCTCGAGCGGATCCCCCAGACAATGAGCATTCGTTATTTTTTTTTAGAGCTTTATCTCCTGATATCCGATTGAGGTAATTCAAAATGCGTTGAAAAACTAACTCAAAGGACTACAATTTTTCTAGATTTCCAAATTCGAACATCCGCTATGTGAAAACTGGGTCTAAACTTGAATCTGAGAATCTGAAACATAATCTTTGTGAGTTTTTTTAATCTTCGTCCACTTATAATTGCATCCCAAGTCTTTTTGAACACTACTTTTATATTTTTGAGCCAAAATAATCAACTAACTTAACTACAATACTTTGACTCTAATTTTGACTTTATGAATGAGCCATTTTGTTCATGGGATTTCCAATTATATCAAAACCTAAGAGCTTACTTATTTTACTATTTTATTCTAATGATCAAAATTGTGTAGGGAAAAGAGGATACTGGTACTAGCCAGTAGTTAGTACTATTCGTGTACTAAAATTCTATGCATGACCATTTGTGAAGTTCATGCGAAATCTGGGAGATGCCAATCCATATTACGTTCCATATATAACTTCATACACTTTCTTGCTATATTTATTATCTCGGACGCTCGGGCATGAATAGAGCACCCCTGTTACTGCTAAACCTGCTCGATTGGTAATCCTGCAAACAAAGAGCAGTAGTCAGTATTCTGTCAAAACTCTCTCTCCTGATATCTAAATGAGATAATTCAAAGTGCGTTGAAAACTAACTCAAAGGGCTACAATTATTTAGATTTCCAAATTCAAACATTTGCTACACAAAAACAAGGTCGAAACTTGTAACTGAGAATCTGAAACATAATCTTTGTGAGTTTTTTGGTATCCTTTCACTTCAAATTGCATACCAAGTTTTTTTGAACACTACTTTGATCTCTTGGAGCCTAAATACTCAACTAACTCAACTAAAATACTTTGACTCTAATTTTGACTTGTCCCAATCACATCAAAACCTAACAGCTTACTTAATTTACTGTTTTATTTTTAATGATCAAAATTGAGAAGAGAAAAGAGATTAAATATACTGGACGATAGTTAGTACTAATCACGTACAAAAATTCTGTGCATAACCATTTATGGTAAGTTCATGTGAAATCTGTGAGATGCCAATCCATATTATATTCCATATATGACATGATATACTTCTTCCGATATTTATTATAGTTCATGTTTAAATTGATCTCTTACCATTCAAGATGTTTTCAGATTAGTTAAATCGATAATAATAATAATAATAATAATAATAATAATAATAATAATAATAATAATAATAATAATAATAATAATAATAATAATAAGATTAAATTAATTGCAGATCTTTAGGCAAGAAAATAATTCATAATTACTTGTAAATTTCTTGATTCATAAGTTAAATTAATGAATCACGAAAAGGATTAACGCTTTGGAAAATATTTTTCTCACGTTCTAGCTGTAGAAGTTCACAACCTTCCATCGATTTGTTATTCACGGTCATCATCTCCGATCGACTACCCATAACAAGGCAGAATGTCATGCTTCTTTGAAAATTTTCGAAGCTAATATTTCATTAAAAACATTGAAGAACACAAAACCAATGTGCAGTTAGTGTACAATCCAATAATTTAATCGATGTCGTAAAATTAAGAGTCAGTGTTCTTAGATCAAGGAGTGGTTGCAACCAATTACAATAGGAAAGTGTCAATAAAGTTACTAGGAAGGTTGATTCCACTTCATCAACAAGTCAAACGAAGAAGAAAATGAGACTATGTTCTTAGACCCTTAGATTATTCTTTATTGATTTTTCAAAATCACAAAGAAAAAAACTAGTGAGAGAATTCTTAAAAACATGTGATCGCATATACTGATTTCTGTCTATTCAGTGTTTTAATAAATAAAACTAAAATTCGTTTTAATTTATATAGGTTAGTATATATTTTAACTTGGTATCAGAGTTGGAAGACTTTTAAAAAGTGTGATAGCTAGATATGGATGAAGTACCTTTTAGACCTCATGTTCTAGACTGGAGTAACTAACTAATTTTATTGGGAAATTTGGGTGCATGTTCATACCCAGTCCTTCAATGAAAAAGTTTGGCATTCCATTGTCTATTGTTATAAAGAATCCATTATAGTTGAAAATGAAATAGAGAGAGAAGCATAAGAATGGGTTAATTTGTTTGATTTTACTAATTAATGCTAGTTGGATTTCTAAAACTTTCGAAGGAAATGGAGAGTTAAGTCATAGAACTTTTACACGAAAAGGGTTAAGCAACTGACAATTGGCACCACACGTCTAAGAGTCGTTCTAAGTTATGGAAGAGTATCAAATATTAAAAAGGGCTTAGGATATGAAGGAAAGGGAAAATAAATGGTGATTAAACAGTTAGAGTTTGTCAAATGAACCTCTTTCAGTAGTCTTACTTGAGAAATAAAGTGTAACTTCAAACTTTGCAGTCAAAGCTATAGTGGACTCCTAAAAGAAGAACTAAAACACTGATTCAAATTTTCAAATAGACACCCACGTGTCGATTCAAAAGTAAGAAAGGTATAATGCAGTATTCTTTGAGATGTGTTATATGTAGTAAGTTTGGACATGATTTCCTTCACTGTTTATCTAATAAGAATCGAGTGGGTGGGTTTAATAGACAACAAATATTTAATAAATGTGTCTCATCTGCAGGTTCCTTAAATGATTCTACTAGCATTAGACCGAAACAAGTTCGGATAAAAAAAAAGGGGACTTGAACTGCTATGTTGTCAAAATTGCTTATAAATCAATTGTTCCTAACTCATGCTATTTTGACAGTGGTTGTTCTAGACATATGATAGGAAATCGTTCCATTCTGAATAACTATAAAAGTTATGCAGATGGATTAGTTACCTTTGGTTGATGGTGCTCAAAGCAGGATTGAAGGTGTATGCACTATTATGGTTAAATGACTTCCTCTCTTGACTAATGTACTGTTTGTTATAGATCTAAAAGATAATTTGACTAGTTAAGTTGATAAGTGTTATGTTATAGACTCTCTAGTTACTTGTCATGTTTATAAGACTAACAATACAGATTTCTACCACGAATGATTGGGAAAAGCTATTGATGAACTTCATAAGATAATCGTACTACTGAATTAGACAGTTATAGTCAAGCAAAACTTCTAGAATCTGGTTTTGGTGACTCTACACCAACTGCTGGAAATTCTAATCAGCCAAAAGAAAATGATGAATAGAAAAACAGACAACTTCCTACCTGGATACAAAGGCACATCCATTGGATAACGTAGTTTCAAAATTGGGAGATGATATGGTGACTAGAAAGAAACTAGCTACTTAACTCGAAAAATAAGTACTTGCTCAGTTTGAGCGAAATAACATGTGGGAATTAATGCCTTGAATGAAGGGGTTTGTAGATCTTCATACTAAAAAATGCCCTATATAAATTGAAAAAAACTCCTCATTCCTCGTATGAACATCTAACAATGTTTTTACTAGAGAAGATATATAAAGGAGTGGGAGCTAACAGAAAAAATGTTCATCAAACATCTCAAATTAGGATTGACTATTGCACAAATCTGTGTTGATGATATTGTATTTGGTTTAACCTCTAAATTAAAATCTATGGAGTTTGTTACACTTATACAAATTAAATTTGAAATGAATATGGTTGGTGAACTTACCTACTTTTTTGGTCTACAAATCAAACATGCTTATTTAGGGATCTTTATCTCTCAAGTTAAGTACGCAAAGAATCTGGTGAAGAAGCTCGGGCTTGAGAACACCAAGCCTAGCAAGACTCCCATGGCTATATCACTAATTATATCTAGGACAAGGAAGTCAACTCCATCTTGTATCGGAGCATGATAGGCAGTCTGTTGAACCTGACTACAAGCCACTTGACATAGCCTTTAGTGTTGTAGATTGTGCTCGATATCAAATCAAACCAAAAGAATCTCACTTGGATAATGTGAAGCCAATCATTCGATACATTAATAGCACATCTAATTTTGGTTTATGGTATACTAGTGACTCTAATTCACATCTTGTAGGATTTATAGACGTAGACTATGTAGGAAACATGGATGATAAAAATTAAACCACTGCTGAAGGATGTTTCTACATGGGTAACAATCTTATTGTACGGTTAAGTAAGAAATGAAACTCTATATCCTTGTCTATTGTAGATGCTAAATATATTGCTTTCGATAGTGGCTGTACTCAACTATTCTGGATGAAGCAAATGCTCAGAGATTATGGAATTGATCAAGATTTTATTAATATGTTTTGTGACAATACTAATGCTATTAATGTCTCTAAAAATCATGTGCAACACTCTAGGACTAAATATATTGATAACAGATACCATTTTATTAGAGAGTTTTTCGAAAATCGGATGATTACCATGGAACAGATAAACATTAAGAGTTAGCTGATTTGCTCATCAAGGCTTCGGATACAATTAAATTTGAGTATTTGCGTAAAATCATGGGCATATGCATGATGCATTAAAAGGATCCAATTTTTTCTTGTAAATATTTTTTTTATGTGTTCATTATGCATTCTTATATTTTTGCATATTCTTATACTATTAAAAATAATTCATAAAAATAGAAAAAAAAAAAAAAAATTGGCCTTTTCTTGCAAATGTACCAAAAGTAAATTTTTAATTGGTATATGATTCTTGAAATAAAATTTGATTCGTCAATCAGTGTGATGCGCACACGATATGTTATGGTTAATCTTCATCATACAAGCATACTTTAGGTCATCTGGAATGGTTGATTCTGACTGGGTTGTTGTCTTTAAAATGGAAAGTATTTAGTTGTGGACCTCTTGTCAGTATATGTCTCTCGGTATTGCAATATGTTGTTTGTTCGTGGGCAAGTTCATTGGAGGAGAGAGCTACCGTCGAAGGTGTGTGAATTCATCCTTGATAAGTTGTGAGAAAATAGTTACCCCTAGAGTTGTGTGAAAGTCAACTCCATGGACTTAAGAGACTGATCATCTTGGAAAAAATAGAAAAGTCAACATAATGATTGTGCAAAAATATATTAAAAAAAATATATACTAATAATCAGGCCTGACGTGCATATTTTTTTTATTATTAAGAGAATGAGTTTCACACCAATGCGATGCACGAACATATTCTATTTATAAAATATAATGTACTGTCATGGAATAATAGGAAAAAATCAATATAAAGTAACAATAAAGTGTGCCAATTTAAATAATTATAATTATGCTATCAAGAGTATTACAAATTTTAGAAAATTCAGTATTAATTTAAATAATAATAAATATTATGTTATCAAGAGTATCAGAAATTTTAAAAAAATCCTTGTGCACAACATTTATCATTTCATTTGTTGGTTTTCATTGTCATCGCATATTAATATCTTCAGTCCAACACAATTTTTAACTCTCAACACTACTACATACAATTGACGATAAAATACTGGAAAAATAAAATTGATGATAGGACCTTGACCCAAGATTCACGACGCAATTAATTGACGATGCGGAATCGAGATCCAAGGTTTTCGAAACACCAAAGGACTTGTCAATTTCCTTGATAAGATTCTAATTGGAAAACGTCACAAATATTCTCGCGAATATTTGATAAGTACAACGCCACAAATATTTTCACAATATTTGATAAGTCGGATTTGTTCTTGAAGAACACAAAAGGGACTCCTCAACCTTTTAATTGGAGAAAACTCTCTCAACTCAAATTCAATATTCAAAACTAAACTTAACTGTTTTTACAATGAATGTAAAGCGATATAAATAAGCAAAATAACCTAGCATCTAATTTACTCAAAATAGACTTCTAATTAAATTAAAATACTAAACTAGGAAAATAACCAAAAACTAAAAAAGGAATAAAATAATTAAAAATCCGGAAAATCTGGCGCAGCTTGTTTACGGTCGTGACGAAACCTCTTACGGCCGTAAAGGTCTTTCTGATTAAAATTGTGATATTAGTTACGGCCGTGACGAATTTCTTACGGCCGTGAAGTTTCCCTTTTTTGAATGTTACGGCCGTAACTTCCAAGCTTACGGCCGTAAGCGTCGTTCTGCAGAATTTCTTCCTTTTTCTTCGACAATTGATTACGGCCGTGATAACATGATTTACGGCCGTGAATATATATGTTACGGCCGTGAAGGTCTTCTTTACGGCCGTAATTGGAATTTCTGCCCAAATTACTTCGACCCCTTGATTCGGCTTGATCCGTCCCCCTTCTCGGCTCGACCTCAACATGGAACTTACTCCGTTTTGTACGTAGATCACTATCATATTGCCGATGGCTCGACTTCGCCCTTCGATGCCTTGTCCGGATCACATCATACTCCCTCTCTTGAAAAGGATTCGACCTCGAATCCAATTTTTGTCGGATTTTCAAACTCCTTCTGCTTTTCTGGGCTCGATGATCATGCTTATGCCTCGTGCTTGCTTTCAACCTTTTGGACTGCCCATTTTTATCCTTCAACTTTCTCGGATTTTTGTGCTGTTCATTTGTGCCAACAAGTTTCTTTCCTGTTTTAAGCTCATGGTTTGACTTCGGTACCTGTAAAACAGATTTTAAAGAACTGGGGAGGGGTGTGTTAGCGTGAATAAGTGCAAATAGACTCATTTTTGTGGTAAACTCTCTTTTCTTTTGCTTTTTGCACTCAGTCTCTCCTTTTTCTGAAGTTTGAACCTCAACCCTCTTTTCTTTATTTTTCACTCCCTCTCCTTTTTCTGAGGTCGTGGCCTCAACTCTTTTTTCTTTAATTTCCACTCCCTCTCCTTTTTCTGAGGTCGTGGCCTCAACTCTCTTATTTTTCCCCTCAAACTCACTTTTTACCTTCAATTGATCTTTCAAGGCTTCAGTTGGAGATAGTGGCATTAGAGTAAACTTTTCCCCCCTTTTACCAAGCTGTATCTATTCGTATACCCATCGTGTAGCATAGCCCTTTCATGTTGCCAAGGTCTCCCCAATAGTATATGACTAATTTGCATTGGCACCACCTCACAAATTACCTCATCCGAATACCCACCAAAAGAAAATGTCACCAAAGCCTGTCTCTTCACCTTAACTTCCCCTGACTCAGTCAACCATTGTAATTTGTAAGGCGTTGGATGTTTCGTTAAAGGTAAGCCTAATTTTTTCACCAACATTGTACTAACTACATTAGTACAACTTCCCCCGTCAATCACCAAGCTACAAACTTTTTCATCCACTAAGCATCTAGTGCGAAAAATATTATCCCTTTGCCCATCCACATTTTCCAAAACATTCACCTTACGCTTAAAGCTAAGAGCATGCCTATCAATAATTGACTTATTCACCACGACATTTTTAGCCCCTTCACTATCACACCTAACCTTCTTACGTGGACAATCAAGTGCAATGTGACCTCGTTCCAAACATTTAAAGCACTTAACATTTTTATCCTTAAGAGGTTTGGAATCAAAATTATTTTTACCTTTGGTTGTCGGTTCCTCCCTCCTTTTATGAACATGATCACTACTCTCCCGTTTTGATGTCTCTTTATACTTCAATGGCTTTTCATCACCCCCATCTCCACCTCTAGAATTGGCTTCACGCCCCTTATGCCTCCTAGCCCTAGAATCCGCCCGATGTTGCTCATTTTCCCATTGAGCAAGTTCTGCTTCCCTTCTTTCCATCCTAGCCATCAATCTCTCAAGTTTTACCTTCATGGCCTCCATCTGTTTAAAATTCTTGTGGTCACCTGTTGATGGAGATTTTTCCCTGCGTGACATGGTTAGCTTTCAAAGACAAACAAAAATTCCTCTCGTGTTTATTTTCACTCGTGTATCACACTCAATCCCTTCAAATTTCACCCAAGAACAAACCAAGGATCAACAATCAAGGAATTTATGGAAGATACGAAAAGTAAAAAAATTTGAAAATTCTCGGAAAATTCTAATTTTTTTTTTTTTTTAATCTGCCAGAAAATTTGACTACAAGTATGGCAGAAAAAAGGGAATTGGATTTGGACAAGAAACGAACAAGAAAAACGCTTTTGAATTTTTGGGACTGACTCTTATGGATCAAACTGAAGAAAATTATGACTGACACGAAGAACGCGAAGAACACGAAAAAAAAATCAAGAAACGCAAGAATCTGAAATAGATCCAAGCTCTGATACCAGATGACGAGATCCCGGGAGGGGAATCTCGTCGAACAACGCGGAATAACGAAATTTAAAACCCTAGGAAAGATCTAAATCAGATCTGACACGAAAATAAACAAGAATTAAAATACTGGAAAGATAAAATTGACGATAGGACCTTGACCCAAGATTCACGACGCAATTAATTGACGATGCGGAATCGAGATCAAAGATTTTCGAAACACCACAAGGACTTGTCAATTTCCTTGATAAGATTCTAATTGGAAAACGCCACAAATATTCTCTCGAATATTTGATAAGTACAATGCCACAAATATTTTCACAATATTTGATAAGTCGGATTTGTTCTTGAAGAACACAAAAGGGACTCCTCAACCTTTTAATTGGAGAAAACTCTCTCAACTCAAATTCAATATTCAAAACTAAACTTAACTGTTTTTACAATGAATGTAAAGCGATATAAATAAGCAAAATAACCTAGCATCTAATTTACTCAAAATAGACTTCTAATTAAACTAAAATACTAAACTAGGAAAATAACCAAAAACTAAAAAAGGAATAAAATAATTAAAAATCCGGAAAATCTGGCGCAGCTTGTTTACGGCCGTGACGAAACCTCTTATGGCCGTAAAGGTCTTTCTGATTAAAATTGTGATATTAGTTACGGCCGTGACGAATTTCTTACGGCCGTGAAGTTTCCCTTTTTTGAATGTTACGGCCGTAACTTCCAAGCTTACGGCCGTAAGCGTCGTTCTGCAGAATTTCTTCCTTTTTCTTCGACAATTGATTACGGCCGTGATAACATGATTTACGGCCGTGAATATATGTGTTACGGCCGTGAAGGTCTTCTTTACGGCCGTAATTGGAATTTCTGCCCAAATTACTTCGACCCCTTGATTCGGCTTGATCCGTCCCCCTTCTCGACTCGACCTCAACATGGAACTTACTCCGTTTTGTACGTAGATCACTATCATATTGCCGATGGCTCGACTTTGCCCTTCGATGCCTTGTCCGGATCACATCATAAAGGCTGCCACAACATCATTAAATTTACACCTTTAGTCTAAAAAGAAATGTAAAAATAGATTATGGTATTCTGCATTTTTTACACGAATTTTTTTTTTTTTTTTTGGTGGTCCTCGGATGTAGCGCCCCGAGTTCCGTATACCCGGTTCACTACGTCATTTTCTGTCTAAATTTTTCGAATAATATTTTTGCGGAAGAAATAATTGAAATTCATTTTTGGCAACATTAAATAAACTGTAATGGCCGATAAAATTGAAAACATTTATGAAACCATTTGAAATAGTAAATCGAACCATTAATATTGTAAAGAAATTGCCAATGTCATAATTTCTCAAATAAATGAACTTCTCTAAATTATTCGATTGTTTGGAAAATACGGAAACCATTAACGTCAAGCTTTCAACTGTTTAACGATTATTGCCACCATCATTCATCGCTCGCCACCATCTCCGAAATCTGCAAAACTGTTAAAAAGTAGGGTGAGTATTTCATGGGGGAAATACTCAGTAGACTCATCGCAAATTAATTTAATTTATAAGATGATTAAACACATAAATCCCGGCTCTTTATAAAAACGGGCATTGATAGAGCTTCTTTATAAAACGGCTCTTGATAAAACTCATATTGTGCATTACAGCACGGGACATAATTTGCAAATCATAGGCTCTTTGAAAATAGCTCTTTGAAAACAGCTCTTTGAAAACCATATACTTATAAAAACATTTTAATTATGCCAAGCATAATTTCTTTTGAAAGCATAACATAAGATAGGATTGAAATCCTCATAAACATAAGGAGACACAAGAACTTTACCGAACTTAGGTGGCAAGAATTCTTATGCAGTAAAATCATAATAACAGTAAGATCATAATAACAGTAAGTATACCAAAACATAATTCATGAAATTCATAGGGATCATTTCCATCATAACATAAGATAGGATCGAAATCCTCATAAACATATGCGACAGGAATTTTACCGAACTTAGGTGGTAAATCCTCATAAACATATGGAAATACAGGAATTTTACCGAACTTAGGTGGTAAATCCTCATAAACTTATGGAGACACAAGAATTTTACCGAACTTAGGTGGTAAGAATTCTTATGTGCATAGCAATGATCCAAAACATATAAAACATTATCGTAAAAACATAGGGTATACTTACTTTTCATAAAAACATAAGGTATATTTACCTTTCATAAAACATACTTAATTTTCTTGAAAATTGACTTTCACAAGTCACATGACATTTATATGAAATCATAATTTAAATCAATTAATAAGTGCGAGTCTACCTCAAATCCGACGAGTGCAAAGTTGAGCGGGAATGACTTCAATTTCTTTAAATTCTCCGTACGCTTCGTCTTAGCCAATAAGTCACTTTAGTATATCGAATATATAGTTCAAAATGATAAATTATAATTTGAGGACTAAAATTGATGTTTTGAAAGTTGAGGGACTAAAATGAATACTTTTGAAAGTTCAGGGACTAAAATAGATACTTTGAAAGTTGAGGGATTAAAATTAATACTTTTGATAGTTGAGGGACTAAAATTAATATTTTCAAAAGTTGGGTCGAAGCTCAAATAAATATTACTATAGGGCTGAAATAATAGATTTTGAAAATGAAAGGGCTGATTAAAACTCATTTAAAACGTAAGGGCTGAAATCGATAAGTTTAAAACTAAAAGGACTGAAATAAAACCTTTTTAAAACATAGGGACTGATTTGAAATAACTTTAAAAGAATTGAAAGGGCTGAATTAAGACATTTTAAAACATAGGGACTGAATTGAAAGGCTTTAAAACTTCAGGGACTAAACTGCAGATTCTGAAAATTAATATAATATATCAGATTTATTTTCTCTCTCTACCAAATTCGATTCAGAGAGAGATGAGAGAAACAGAGAAGGCGACGGCTGAAGAAACAAAAGCTGGCGATCGAGTAACACCGCCGGTGATTCTACGGCGCTATCACCGCCGTTTCATGGCGGTGTCAAAGAGGAGTCGCTGGTAGCAGAAAGGGTACGATTGGGTGCTGATTCGAGGTGAAACCGGGGCTGCAGGTCGGGACTTCCGGTGGAGAATCCGACCATAAATGGTCGACGGTAGAGGTAGGTAACTGGGTTAGAGTTCTTGGTAATATCTTGGGTTTGATTTGGTGCGGTTTTATCTATGATTGCTAGTAGTTGGATTCGACAGCAGCCAGTTGATTTGGTTGAGGTTGGTGAACGGCGGTGAATTGTTGGTGGTGATAGTTTGCTTGTGATGATAGTGGTGGATTGGTGTTGGTTCGTGGGTTGATGCAGTTGCAGGGGAGTTGGGTGGTGATGGTGATTTTGGGATGTTGCATTGGGTTCTGTAGGGACGAAGGTTGCAGTGAAAGTTGGTTTCTGATTTAGGTGATGGTGATAGAGCTCGTTTGTGTTTGATTCTGATTATGATGCTGCTGATTGTCTGATTTGGAGATCAAAACAAGGGAGAAACGAAATGGTTGGTGCTGATGATAATGATCAGAATGTGATGCTGGTGGAGTTTGTAGTTTATGATTTAAATTGGTTCATGATTGAGTCAGCTGGCAGTGATGGAACATTGGTGATTGATCAATGGTGATTGGGGATGAAGGTGGAGGTTCTGCAGTGTAAGAAAACGTGCAGGAGTGATAATGGTGGTGATGATTAATGGGGATGAAGGTGGTTTGCAGTGCTGTGGTTTTACTCAATTGTAGAGAACTTGGTTTGGTTTGGCAGTGTATATTGGTGGTTATGGGAGGGAAGATGGAGCTGTAAAGGTCACAGGCTGGAAATGGAAATTGGAAATGTGATTGCAGGATATCAAAATTAATGCTAATGGCTGAGATGGTTGGTTTGTGGTTGCTGCTGGATGTGTGTTGGAATTATTGGTTGCAGGCTATCATTTGTGTGATGAAGTTTCTGCAGGTGATGATATAGTGATGGATTTCGCAGGTGGTGATGGAGAAGGTGGCAGTGCTGGGTTTGGTTTTGCTGTGGTAATGATGATTGATTACAGATTGATGTATATGATGAAGGTTGCGGCTGTGGGTTGTCTTGCAGAGAAAGGTGATGAAAATGATGAAGGAGGTGGTAGAGGTTTGATTGGTGATTTGTGATTGTGGGATGATGATGATGATTCCAATTTATATAGAGGGAATTGTGGGGGAAAAAGCAAATAGATTAGTGGAAGCACAATTGAGTGGAGAGGATTAAGTGGAAATCATGATTGTTTGTTATGGAAATAATGATGGAATAAAAATCATAGAAAATGATCAATTGGGAGACATAATAATTTGGGGAGGGGAATCATTGGTTTTAATGGAAATCATGAAGTGGTGGGTTTGGTGTAAAGAAAAGAAAAAGGATGAATAAAACGTGGGGGTGTTGAAATGAGGTGGAAAGAAGAAAACATGTGGGAGAAATTTATGTAGATAAATTTTGATAAATTTTGGACTAATTTTGATTAAAAATTGTATTAAAACAAATATATTTTGGACTGAAAATAATTTGAGAATAAATAAATTTTGAGATAAAATTGAATTACGTATTTGGACTTGAAATAATTTGAATAAGGAAAATTGAGATATTTTAATAAATTTTGGAATTCAAAATGATTTTGAAAATAATACTTTGAATAAATAATTAAAATAACATAATTTTAGAAATTCGGATTTTAATTTAAAATCGAACAAATTCGATATTTCTTGACTTGGCTAGACGAATCCGTCGCGGCGTTAATTTCAAAACAATGAGTGAAATAGTAGCGACACAATTTTCTAAATATTAAAATAATTATAAAATTGCGTAAAAATTCTGGGTCGCTATATCGGATCATAACAATTGTATATATATAGGAACTAAAATATATATTATAAAAAATGCATTCTATAAACAACAAACAATATAGAACACGCGTGCTTTATGGATTTGGAGTACAGACATATTTTAAGGGCAAAAGTTAAAATATGTTCAAAAATAGTTTCTTAACTTCTAATAACTAAAACATTTAACAAAATAAAATGACCATAGCAACAATAGCTTTGTTAGTTACCAAAATACTGAACTCTTGCAATAGTCTCAAGAATAAAAAACCTTGCATAATCCCAGTTGTGGCATAAGGTGTTAAGTATGCTTATCACTAAGTCTTGAAATGGTACCCAAAACGCATTATTTAAAAAAAAAAAAATGAGCATAATGTGGTAGTGGAAAAATGAGTTATATGACAATATTTACTACTCCCTCCGTCCCAAAAAGATAGTCCTGTATACTATTTTTGTCCGTCCCAAAAAGATAGTCCTGTTTCCATATTGAGCATATATTAAATATTTCATTTCTATATATACCCTTATTTAATGTATCTTGGTACAATACATACCAACTACTTAGATATAGTATTTTCAAATTTGTGTAAGAAACGAAGTGAGTTTACTTAAAAACAATAAATAAGTGATAAAGTGTATAAATGAAAAACATTGATAAAAATAACTATACTAATTATTATTTCTTAATTCGTGTGAAAATAACTATAGGACTATCTTTTTGGAATGAATGTAGTATAATAATAATGCAATTACATGACTATAAGTTTCTAGATCATGTAAACTTCATGTGTGTCCAAAATTTATAAATATGTCGAACGTGAAAAACAGAAATCCAGAAAATTGTGAATAGAATGCATCAGTAAGTTAATAGTTTAACGAATGACACATTAGATGGACAGTGCTTAAGGATTCATACATAGTACTCAAGCAGACATTCTTATGGAATGTGGATTCATCAACGTATTTATCTCCCTATTGAAAAACCAGTTTTTTTAGTAAATTTTTATTTTGATAAAAAAGAAACTTTGTGGCTGCAATGGACTAACCATGTCTACCGAAATACGGGGCTGGGCAGCCACTGTTTGGAACAATCACATTGCACATAAACATTCTTTTATTCTTTTGCTGAGCATTAAAGATAAATCACTTACTAAAGATAAATTGTATTTCCTTGACACAGACAAGAAATGCGGGTTTTATGACTGCAAATTGGAATCCCAATCGCACATCTTCTTTCAATGCAATATTTGCTCGAAAGTTTGGGACAAAATCCGAATATGGCTGGGCATTACTAGGAGCATGAGCACCTTTACCGGTGCCTTGAAAATGGATCAAAAAAGTGTTGGGAATTTTAACACGTCGATTCCCACTTTAATTTTCCCACAGGATCTTTTGATGTTCAAAGTAAAATAAGCAAACAAGAAAATAAATACGAACACAGAAATTTACGTGGTTCGGCAACTTGCCTACGTCCACGGACCATCGCCAAAGCTTTTCACTATATATTAAATTGTTACAAATATATAGAATTTCACTCACCAACCCAATCCCACAGACCATAGAGAAAATACAACAAACGAGCTTTACCACATATAATTTCTACCCTTTGATTTACACCACAAAGAGTTACAAGAAATTTCACAATATGCTAGACTCACAATTTTCTCTCTTTAGTCATAGTATGGCCATCAAGAATTTCTCTCAAGGCACCCGGTACTGCCTCTTGCAGCACCCGGCACTGCATCTCTTGCAGCACAATTCAACAAAGCAATATGCACTCCCTTTTATAATACTCCAACCACGTGGTTTCAACTATTCATGAATAGGGTAATCATATCAACTTTCACAATTAGTCAAAAGTAGCCCATTTTCTTTTTACCTTTAATCATGAAAGAACATGTCTCTTTCCTTTCACCAAGAGACAAATTCTGATTACTCCTCTGTACCACCGAAAGAGCAAAACAAAAGTAGTTGCCATAATCATGCCTTTGTTGAATTTTGGGTCAAATACCCAACAAAAAGGCACGAGGGACGGGTTGGCAGAGCAAAGCGAAACACATTGCACTGGCTCTTACAATTTCTTAACAGCATTGTGTGATACAAAGTTGTGTTTCCTTTTTTTGGTTAAGATTTAATTATTGTTATATTTTTTGATTCAATTTTTTATTTTGATCCGTTTTTTATATGTAGTGCATTTGCTCTGGTCCCTCAACATCCTAAATGTTTGAGTATTTGTTGGGCTACCTCTAAAACCTCATTGAACTTCATGATTTTGTGCATTTGTACCAAATTATGGTGTTTCTCAGGAAGGGGGAGATGTTCTGAAGCAATAAGTAGGTTTATATTATTTAAATTAGTAGATGCAAAGACTTGGTTTCTTGCTATTATCTACTTCATAGCAGGAGTTCAGGAGCCTATGTTTTGTGGTATCGTCCACTCTATTGTGCATTTAGGTCAGTTGTTTTGCAAGGCTGACTTTTACATCATATTCTGGGTTCAATGTGTTGGCCTTATCAGGATAGGATTAAGCACAGTCAATTAATGAGTGTCAAAGTTTTACCTTTTCTCAGTGGAAAGTGTTAATATTGCCGATAGTCACATGTTATAAACAGTATCTGCAATATGGTCAATGTCCATGCCATTAATATCGACTTGACCAAAACTTAAAGCACTGCCCAGAAGATAAATTATAATTAATAATTTCTGCACAGTATGGAAATCTGAAATTACTTTTGGATTAATTGTTGTTAAAAATGATTCAGCAGTTATAATATACTCTCTTTAAGTACTGTTTAGTCAAAATTTTCCATTTTTGCACTTTGCTATTTTACAGTCACGGTCTAAAAAATTAATTTTAATATATGTTGGTATTGTTTTATTAGTTTAGATTGATTATTATGATACTACTTCTAATTAGTCGATTGTGTTCACTGATGTTGATCAATGGTAATTAATAACTTGATTAGACACTATTGAGTTAATGGTATGTTGATCAATGGCATAACTATCATTTCAATGGTGATACTATTTTAATATGCTGACAGTTTAAAATTATGCTGATCAACAAAATGATGCTGGCTGTTTGAAATTTTTATTAACTTCATGTCATGGCGATTTTCAACCCATCTTCAACTTGAAGGCCCTTCTCTTTTGCATCGCATTCTTTTGAACCCTTTGCTTGTGATTCGAGGTTTATGTTTTTTCAACATTGACGATATTGGTTTATTTGGTGTGATACCCTAACTAAACAAAATTGGGGGTATTGTCAACATTGACGACATGATTACTAACTAAGTGCAAAGTGTGGTATAGATGAAAAAAGTATTAAATAAAATGTCACGTAAAAAAAAGAAGTATTAAAACATTCATCTTTTAGTATATATATTGTATTCGATAGCTTCTGTGCATCGCATGGGAGAAACGCTAGTTTATTTATTCTTTCGAAACTCGCAAGTGTACAAAAATATTGACAAGTAATAATATGTTCAGAAAGAGTATCGTGAAATATACTTTAAATTGAATTGTATTAGTTCTTATTCTACTATAATTATCTAAAGTGGTCTGAATTAAATGTGAGATGTGTTGAATTTTTTAATCCACCTATATAATCTATTTTTCTCAATCTATGTAATCTAATGTGATTTTTGCATTCTTGACAATCGATAATTTAAGTTTATCTAACTATCTCTCGCGAGTTAAGTTAAACATATTCTAAACACGACCCAATTATATTCGTATTTTGAATTCATATGCAAAGTAATGCATTCTAACATATGATTATCTAAATGATTGCGAAGTCATACATATTATTCCTTCCTAACATCTATTGTCCGCATGTTAATCTTACACAGTTCTAACTTATTATGAATCTCTCTAAAATATAAAAAAAGTAACTAATTACATAATTGATGATCTGTCATTTAAATAATGTAACATAGAATAAAAGATAAATCAAGAATGGAAATTAACTAAACTATTTGGTCTTTATTTTTACTAAACTATTTGGTTTTTAATTTAAAAATAAACAAAAATAAAGTTCATCAATCCCAACACAAGTAAAATTTTATACTAGCATAATTCTACTATTTTTATAATAAGAATAATGAAACGACATTGCAAGAAGTTAGTATATATACAATAATATGTGGAAGAAGTTTTTTGTTCTTGATCTTCACTTCCAAGCCTTGATTCTTAACTTTCTTGATGTAATTTGCCTTCAATTCCTTGTTAGGTTAAACATATTCACCCAGAAGATGGTATATTAACCCCCTTGTTCTTGAAAGATCTTATGATAAGATGTGAAATGAACGCTAGAGAGACATTCCTCGAATGTTCGCCCATATTTTGTACTTATAGAGGTTAAAATTTGGTTAAGAAACGAGTCAAATCTAAATTTCATAAGAGTTTGTGTTGACACGAAAAAATCGTTCCAATATAAAGGTGAATATGATGCTCACACATCGACATTAAAATAGTCAGCATTGTGCAAAATGTTACCTAACATAAAGGAGAGTGCGCCCTATTAGGGTGAACAAAGCGAGATGTGATTTGTTCAATTAGGGCAAGAAAAGTAGAAGGGAGTAGATAAGTCATGGATAACAATTATTGAAGGTGCAAGTAGTGGGCTAGTGTTTAGAAAATCGGAAATCGGTTCGATCCGGAAAAGGCAGTGGGTCAAGGGTCAGAAGATCGAACTGGGTCAAACCGGTTTCAATTAAAAAATTAATAATTATTTAAAAATTTTACAATTTTTTTAAAAAACAAGTTATTTTACAAATAAATCAACATTTATTCATTTAAAAAATAAAATCATACACAATATAAAATATTATAACAATTCTTTTTAGAAATACTAATTAGAATAAAATAATCAAATATTATAAAAAATATATTTTCCTTAACAGTTTACTCTTTGTTAAGAAAAATGCAAAAAACCCCATGTAACGCCCCGAATTCCGCGGAGCCCGGGACGCCACTTCGTCCTTTAAAACTGACTTTATTGCGGAAAATAAATTTAATTCAAAGCATCACATTCATCATTTGAAAACTTCAGCAGAAATTTGATTAATTTAAATATAAAACAATTCATAAAACTTGTGTCTCAATTATTTAAATGAAATTAACGATAAATAATTTAACGAGTAACATTCGTAAAATTGTCTAATAACATCATCATTTATTTAATTTGCCACCGCTCCCATTTCATTCGCCGCCTTCTTCGAGATCTGCAAAAAACTGTTAAAATAATGGAATGAGTATTTCGAAAAATACTCAGTAGACTCATCGCCAATAATTAATTTACAGAATAATTGAACACGTAATTATGCAATCATATAGTAACATCATCATCATATTCTTGGGCTATTTTATTTTCAAAATCAAGGCTCGTAAAATCATAGGGTGTGGGTAGTCTCGTCTCGTGCACTTAAGGCACATAAATTATGCATAACATCATCATTTCTCATTTATCTCATAAGAGATATTCTTTTCTCGTCTCATGCCTCAAAGCATGTAAATCACGTAATTTCACATAAGACATGCAATTATAATTTAAACTAATTAATGGGGGCGAGTCTACCTCAAATCACGAGTCTGAAATTTGAGCAAGAAAGTTCACATTGTTCTTCTAAATGTCCAAGCGCCTCGTCTAGTCAATAATAAATACTTTGAAACTAAGGGACTAACATGAATACTTTGAAAATTGAGAGACTAAAATGAATAATTTGAAAGTTGAGGGACTAAAATAAATGTTTTGAAAACAATGGGACTAATTTAGTGGAATTAGAACATATGGGGACTGAAATAATATATTTTAAAAATATAGTATCTGAAATAAGAAATTTTAAAACTGAAGGGACTGTTTTAAATTATTTTAAAACTTGAGGACTGAAATATGAGTATTAAAAACTACAGGGACTGATTTAAAATCATTTGCAAAACTGGGGACCAAAGTGCACTTTTCGAAATCAAAATATAATTAAATTAACTTTACTCTCTTTCCCATTCATTTCGAGATTCAGAGAGAAAAAGAGATGGAGTGCGAAGGACCAAATGAAATCCGGTGGTGTACTGCTCAAATTCGCCGGTCAGGATGTCGGCGCTCTTGCGCCGGCGAGTTCGCGCGGTGCTGCCGCCATCATCTGGCGGCGGCGGAGGTGGTTTTTGGTGCGGTTTAGGTGCGAGGAAAGAGGTGCGAAACCGAGGTGAAATCGAGGCTTGGAGGTCGCGGTTTGGGTCTGAAATTCCGGCGAGGAAATCAACGGTCGAGGTAAGTATTTAGGTATTCTTGGGTTTTGGGTTCTCTTTGGGTTTTGATTTTGGACTTGGCTTGCGACCGGGCTGTGGGTGCGGTGATTTGCGCAGGTTTGGAGTTGAGGCATTGTGGTGGAATTTGTGGTGTAATCTGATTGGGCAGTGACGGATTCTGGTGGTGGTGATGATGAATGGTGGTGAGTTGGAGGTTTGTGGTGGTGCTGCAGGTGGAGGCTCGATTGGTTGGACAGTAGGCAGTCGAAGGTATTGGATGATTCTGTGAATCCGGAATTTGGGTTGAGATAAGGGTAGTCTCGATTGTGGCATGGGTCGATCATGGTAAGTATTTTGGGTTTGTGTCGAATTGTAGCAGATTGGATTTTGGAGTTCGATTGAATATGAAAGAAGATGGGGTAGTGGCGTCAAGTTGCTGTGATTGAGGCTTGGGTTTGCACTGACTGTTGGTAGTTCGGTGGTGAAGGTGCAGTCGGCAGGGAAGGGTTGAAGGGCAGAAGGTTGAGTCTGTGATATCAACGGAGTTGTGGTTGTAAAATTGGCTTGGTTGTGAACTCTCTCGAAGATGGTGGTTGGGTAATGCCGTGAATGGTGTTGTGTGTGCGTGAATGCAAGGGATAGGGATCCAATTAATAGTTGATTTAGGTGTTAAACATAGTAACTTAGGTTAAAATCTTGGTTTATGGAAAACTTGTAAGAATTTTGGAAATGAGTATCGATCGTGTAAGGAAAAACTTGGGGAGGAAGAAGTTGTTGTATTAATTGGGCCAAGAAATGACTTATTGGGTTTTTTAAATGGGCTTGAATGACTGGTAAAAATATTTGGGCTCGATAAGTTGGATTGGATTAAAACATTTAAAATTGAGACTTAATATAATTAATACTTGGACTGAAAATAAATTTGAGAATAAATAAATTTTGAGATAAAAATGAATTTCGTATTTGGACTTAAAATAATTTAATAAGAAAAATTTTAATAAATTTGAAATTGGACTCGGATTAAAATAAATTTAATTTCACTTGAAAAATTCCCTTTAAAAATAAATGAGAAAGTCGTAGCGAAAATAATATTTATTTAAATAAGTTATGAAAAATTCTCGGTCGCTACACCCCATCCCACATTAGAAGTCATGTGGGATAGGAAAGTAAAACACCCCTTTAAATAAGCATGTTTGGGGCTTAACTGTGAATTCATATTACCAATAGGTGGCTTCAAAGCTTCCACATCAACAATTGGGTGGCTTCAGAGCTTCCACATGAACAATATTATTTTTTATTTTTATTAAAAGGATGGTGTTTGGGAGCCTGATACAGCAAAAAAAAAAAGTGCTTGATTAAAGAAAAGGCAAAAACCAGGTATAAAATCCGGATCGGGTCAACCGATTTAAACAATAAAAACTCGGCATCTGGTATTTTTAGATGACCGGTTTTGGGGCCATTCCAGACTGCTTTTCCAATTGAACCGGCCAGTCTTATCCGATTATCTAAACATTGATAAGGACATGACGACTTTAAAACCGAGTGGAAGTTTGAGAATAGTGATTGCTAGATGTATAAAAGTAAGAAGTAAAGACATTTTAAAGGATAAACAAATCAACTCCCAAAACAAAGAATGTCATTTTCTTTTTTTTACTTTATGAATCGAATTTCCCTATAATTGTGGGTTTGCGCCCTTGGGGTCAACAACTCTACTCTCTATTGCACTCCTTTTTGGAACTTTGTCTCACTAGATTTATTCAATGCACACATCTTCTAAATTTTCTTCTCATTTGTTTTGCACGAAACCACTCGCGAACAATTTAGCACGCTTGATGGGACCTTGTGTAGAAGAATGTTAACAATTTTTTCGAAAAATGCTGACAAAGACGTTGACAACTTGTGCTACGTAGCTTCTGTGATAGAACGGTTGGAGAGCCAAGGAAATTTTCCAAAGTCTAGAAAGTAGCCACTATGGTCTCATGATAGAGCTAAGTCTCAATGTGATGCGGTCATTGCTTGGAGAACTCACCCATGACTTGGTTGAATAGGTAAGGCTTCAAAACATACATAATACTGAAAAGCTTTTCCAGAAGGATAATGCACATTACGATAATATTGTTAGAAAACTAGGCACATTAAATGAGTTAATGACCAAGTTTGTAGGTCATTTCAATCATTTAACTGAATTTTGTTCTTCTTCAGGAAGCACCCACAACACTCTGACTGAAACATGAATCCAACAAAAAATAACCCTCATCTAGGATATGCCCCAAGAATTACCAACAACAATGAAGTGCCAAATGTTGGTTCATCTAATATGGAAGGCATGTTAAACTAGGGGATAATATCCAAAATGAAAGTTAGCAAATAAAAATCGTCTAGTTAATGGAGGAAATCAAACTGCCAATCTAATGAATGAGAGACCACCTTCAACACCTTCTGTATCCAAGCTCATAGGCATGCCATATGACCATAATGTTTATTTGAGGGAACAGATAGTCGATGTCCTACAAGACCAAATTGGCTTGGGAACACGACCAACTTACAGAAAGCTTTAGAATAACTGAGTAGATCAAGCTTACTCATGGTCAATAGACTATAGAATCCCTGAATTCTCATTGTTTATAGGTTTGGGGGAAGTGTCCAATATTTAACATAATGGGAGGTTTACCCTTCAATGCATAGAAGTTAATCACAAATTAAGAATGTTTCCTAGATCCTTAACAGGATTACCTTTATCCTAGTTCATATGCTTACCGACTAATTCGATTCAAAATTGGTATCAAATGGAACAACTATTTCACACCCAATTTTACAAGTTTGAGTCAAAGGTAACTTTGACAAATTTAGCTAATCTCAAAAAGTTTCCAAATGAGTGTGCTGAAGTATTTCTTCAATAGTTTAAAATGGTCGGAGTAATTGCTTTGTACATTTTCCAAAAAAAAAGAGTTTGTGAAGATTGCTTAGAGTTGTCTAAGCTTCGACTTCAAAAAGGTTCCAAGATGGAGAATTTTGGGACCTATTTCAACTAAGTGTTATGTCTTTCATTATGAATTATTATTAAGGAAGAAAGAGCAAATGAGAAACTCTAGCAAAGGGACTTATTGTAGAGATCAAAATTATGAAACATGAAATTGAGGTGGAGTAGCCAAATCAGAAAATATGTTTGGCCGGATTTGGTAAGGAAGAACTTACACGTGTAAAACATTAGTTTAGTCATAAATAGATGCCAAAAATGAAGGATTGGATAAGAGAAACAAAAAATTTAGAATTTTTAATTCAACGTGACCAAGGTTGAATCTATATTTGACCAACTTTATAAAGACAAACAAATAATGTTGAGCGATAAACATAAATTATCAAGCCTAGAACAAGTTAAGGGAAGGAAACACTAAAATGGCATAATATTTGGTCACATATAACTAACAATTGTATGGTGTTTTAAATGTCCCAAATGATGCAATAGAATCTAAACAAGTTTTGTTCAATAACAAGAAGCAGATTCCAATAGACGAAGATCAGTTCCCAGATCTGGTGGGAATGAATATGGTTATCTCAAATATGACCAAAGTGAACATGCAAAGTTCAAACCAGTGTTGTACGAAGGAAAAGACAAACTAAGTCCTAGTGCTTCTAAGCAACTAAAGCCAAAAAATAAAATAGTAGCTAGTTCTGGTAGGGTCAAAGAAGGTTTGTCCGCACACTATTGAAAGAGTTTAACCGAGATAAAAGGATGAAAGGGTTTCAAAAAACTCATGGAGGAACTTCTTTTGGAGGGCCACAAAGGATGTGACTATTTGGGAAACTACACCCAGACCTGTCGAGAAATATCCTAATTTCATCAAAAAAGTTAGGACATTCAGATCACATATGTACAAGTCCAATACATGGCGTTCCTGCAATAATCAAATTGGGAAAGTTGTCCCTTTTGATCAACTGATTATAACCCAGCAAAAGGGGTTCAAGAGAAATTACGGCCAAATGATACACCACAAGTACAAGATTCTCGCCCAAATATTCAGAGTGAGATCAATGTTATTTATTATTTCATCAATTAAGATATGAACAAACAAGAAGAAGGGGACATAGAAACCATAGATACGGAACTAGGATGCGAGGATAAACCCAAATTTAAATGTAGGAAGAAGGATGGAGAAGATGATGATACTAACGATCCAATCACCATTCAGTTTCACACGGTTCCTCTAGCCGTGGCCATGAACTATCTGCTAGAGGGAGAATTTGAAAGTACAATAGTAGTTAATGTAGAGGATAAAGATAACATTTATATTGAGGAATGAGAAACCTTCTCTATCACTCAAGCTTGCAAAGAGTAGGACTTTGTACAGGACAACATGATTGACATAGAATAAGAACTAAAATTGAGAGTCAAGGCTAGAAGAATAATCCCACGCAATAGGTTGTTGGAGGAGTTATACGAAGCAAGTAACCCAGCCATTAGTTTGTTAGGTTAACCATCAGGATGAGCATTCAACTATTACATCTTAGATGGGAAGCCTAAAGTCAAGAAGAGGGTGTTACGAACAGTAAAGTTTAGGGAACCACCCATAATAATGTCATCAGCTGTAGGATAGGGAGAACCTCCTAGTATAATTCCACCACCTATAGGTTGGAAAGAATCCTCTAGTGCAGTCCTACTGACTATAGGTTAGAGAAGATCCTCCAGCGCGGTTCTACATCCAATGGGTTGGGGAGAGCCACCTAGCACGAAATTATAGTCGATAGTACCATCATTTTTAGGATGTTGTGATGAGTTCCCAGTCGGGGAATCTCGTCGAAAACGCGGAATAACGACAATTAAAACCTAGGAAAGATCTAAATCAGATTTGACTCGAAAATAATAAGAACACGAAGAAAATAACAAAAAATTAGAAGATAGATTTGACGATAGGACCTTGACCCAAGATTCACAACGCAAGAAATTGACGATGCGGAATCGAGATCCAAGGTTTTCGAAACACCACAAGGACTTGTCAATTTCCTTGATAAGATTCTAAATTGGAAACGCCACAAATATTCTCGCGAATATTTGATAAGTTCAACGCCACAAATATTTCACAATATTTGATAAGTTGGATTTGTTCTCGAAGAACACAAAAGGGACTCCTCAACCTTTTAATTGGAGAAAACTCTCTCAACTTTATTAATCTCAAAACTCAAACTAAACTGTTTTTTACAATGAATGGAAAGGAATATAAATAAGCAAAATAACCTAGTATCTAATTTACTCAAAATAGAATTCTAATTACACTAAAATTCTAAAATAGGAAAATAACCTAAAAACTAAAAAAGGAATAAAATAATTAAAAATTCGGAAAATCTGGCCGCTACTCATTTACGGCCGTGAATAATTATTTTACGGCCGTAAAGGCCTCTCTGATCAAAACTGCGTTTATTAGTTACGGCCGTGACGAATTTCTTACGGCCGTGAAGTTTCCCTTTTTGAATGTTACGGCCGTAACTTCTAGGCTTACGGCCGTAAGCCTCGTTCTGCTGAAATTCTTCATTTTTCTTCGATAAATGATTACGGCCGTGATAACATGATTTACGGCCATGAATATATGGGTTACGGCCGTGAATGTCCTCCATTACGGCCGTGATGGATTTTCTGCCCAAATTACTTCGACCCCTTGATTCGGCTTGATCCGTCCCTCTTCTCGGCTCGACCCCAATATGGAACTTACTCCGTTTTGCACGTAGATCACTGTCATATTGCCGATGGCTCGACTTCGCTGTTCGACGCCTGGTCCGGATCATATCATACTCCCTCTCTTGAAAAGGATTCGACCTCGAATCCAATTTTGGTCAGCTTTTCAAACTCCTGTTTTTCTGGGCTCGATGATCATGCTTATGCCTCGTGCTTGATTTCAACCTTTTGGGCTGCCCATTTTTCTCCTTCAACTTTCTCGGCTTTTTGGGTTGCTCATTTGTGCCAACAAGTTTTTTTCCTGTTTTAAGCTCATGGTTTGACTTCGGTACCTGTAAAACAGATTTTAAAGAATTGGGGAGGGGTGTGTTAGCGTGAGTAAGTGCAAATAGACTCATTTTTGTGGTACACTCTCTTTTCTTATGCTTTTTGCACTCAGTCTCTCCTTTTTCTGAGGTTTGAACTTCAACCCTCTTTTCTTTATTTCTCACTCCCTCTCCTTTTTCTGAGGTCGTGGCATCAACTATCTTTTCTTTAATTTCCACACCCTCTCCTTTTTCTGAGGTCGTGGCCTCAACTCCCTTATTTTTCCCCTCAAACTCACTTTTCACCTTCAGTTGATCTTTCAGGGCTTCAGTTGGAGATAGTGGCATTAGAGTAAACTTTTTTCCTCCTTTTACCAGGCTGTATCTATTCGTATACCCATCATATAGCACAGCCCTTTTCATGTTGCCAAGGTCTCCCCAACAGTATGTGACTAATTTGCATTGGTACCACGTCACAAATTACCTCATCCGAATACCCACCAAAAGAAAATGTCACCAAGGCCCGTCTCTTCACCTTAACTTCCCCCGACTCAGTCAACCATTGTAATTTATAAGGTGTTGGATGTTTCATTAAAGGTAAGCCTAATTTTTCCACCAACATTGTACTAACTACATTAGTACAACTTCCCCCGTCAATCACCAAGCTACAAACTTTTTCATCCACTAAGCATCTAGTGAGAAAAATATTATCCTTCTGCCCATCCACGTTACCCACAACATCCACCTTACATCTAATGCTAAGAGCATGCCTATCAATAATTGACTCATCCACCATAATACTTTTTGCCCCTTCACTATTACACCTATCCTTTTTACGTGGACAATCAAGTGCAATGTGACCCTGTTCCAAACATTTAAAGCACTTAATATTTTTATCCTTAAGAGGCTTGGAATCAGAATTATTTTTACCTTTGGTTGTCGGTTCCTCCCTCCTTTTGTGAACATGATCACTACTCTCCCGTTTTGACGTCTCTTTTTGCTTCAATGGCCTTTCATCATCCACACCAACCTCACGTCTATTACCTCTCCTAACCCGAGAACCATCATGAGATTGATCACGAGGTCTTTGTTCACGTTCTGCACCTCGATTCTCCATCTGTACCATAAACCTCTCAAATTGTGCCCTCATTGCTGCAATATCATTGTTACCCTGTTCATTCCTTCTATTCACTCTCCCGAGCTGTTTTCTATCTCCAATAGAAGATGAAGATGTGGAAACCTCTCTATCAGACATTTTTAAGACACGAACAAGGAAATTCGGAATATTTGGGGAATATTTGGGAATTTTCGTATTTTTTTTTAATCTTCCAGAGAATTTGACTACGAGTATGGCAGAAAAAACGGAACTGGATTTGGACGAAAAACGAAGAAGAAAAACACTTTTGAATTTTTGGGACTGACTCTTATGGATCAAAATGAAAAAATTTATGACTGACACGAAGAACGCGAAGAACACAAAAAAAATCAAGAAACACAAGAATCTGAAATAAATCCAAGTACTGATACCAGATGATGAGTTCCCGATCGGGGAATCTCGTCGAAAACGCGGAATAACAAAAATTAAAACCTAGGAAAGATCTAAATCAGATTTGACTCGAAAATAATAAGAACACGAAGAAAATAACGAAAAATTAGAAGATAGATTTGATGATAGGACCTTGACCCAAGATTCACGACGCAAGAAATTGACGATGCGGAATCGAGATCCAAGGTTTTCGAAACACCACAAGGACTTGTCAATTTCCTTGATAAGATTATAAATTGGAAATGCTACAAATATTCTCGCGAATATTTGATAAGTTCAACGCCACAAATATTTCACAATATTTGATAAGTTGGATTTGTTCTCGAAGAACACAAAAGGGACTCCTCAACCTTTTAATTGGAGAAAACTCTCTCAACTTTATTAATCTCAAAAATCAAACTAAACTGTTTTTTACAATGAATGGAAAGGAATATAAATAAGCAAAATAACCTAGCATCTAATTTACTCAAAATAGAATTCTAATTAGACTAAAATTCTAAAATAGGAAAATAACCTAAAAACTAAAAAAGGAATAAAATAATTAAAAATCCGGAAAATCTGGCCGCTACTCATTTACGGCCGTGAATAATTCTTTTACGGCCATAAAGGCCTCTCTGATCAAAACTGTGTTTATTAGATACGGTCGTGACGAATTTCTTACGGCCGTGAAGTTTCCCCTTTTGAATGTTACGGCCGTAACTTCTAGGCTTACGGCCGTAAGCCTCGTTCTGCTGAAATTCTTCCTTTTTCTTCGATAAATGATTACGGCCGTGATAACATGATTTACGGCCGTGAATATATGGGTTACGGCCGTGAAGGTCCTCCATTACGGCCGTGATGGATTTTCTGCCCAAATTACTTCGGCCCCTTGATACGTCCCTCTTCTCGGCTCGACCACAACATGGAACTTACTCCGTTTTGCACGTAGATCACTGTCATATTACCGATGGCTCGAATTCGCCCTTCGACGCCTGGTCCGGATCTTATCATGTTGGCTAGTGTGGACATCTGTGGAATCTATTGAAGAATCTTCTTGAAGAAGAACATACGAAGATGGAAGTATTATCACCATCACTAAACTGGATAGTAAGAAGGTGAGTTTAGAAGATGAAGACATGAATGATGTTGAAGAACAGATTGACCTAAGGGAAGAAGCAAGGAGAACTACGATATCCTGTGATATACTGTTAAAGAAAATGTATTAAGCATGCAATTTGACCTTGTGCATACTAGGCAAACCTTCAGGGCAACTTTGATTAATATGTGTTGTATGGGACTTTCAAACTCAAAATAAGAATTCCTTGCACTGAAAAGTACAAAGCAAATGTCAACAAGAGTTTTCCAATATAGTTGCACAATCCGCGAAGGGAGATACTAAAGAGGTGTTGGAGAAGGATGTAACAGAGGTTGAAGAGTTTGGAAAGGAAGACAAGCAAAATGTGAAAATCGACTAGGACAAAAATGTGATATTACAGAAATTAGCTTATCTATTAACCAAACACTTGAGACCATTGTACATCCGTGTAATGATCAAAGGAAAACTAGTGTGAAGGTCCTAATAGACAATGGAGCAGCAATCAATTCAATCTCTTATAAGATGCTAAAGAAGTTCACGAAATCAGAAGAAGATCCCATACCTACCTAGGTCGTGATGACCAGCTTCAATGACGAAGCAACATGTCATAACTATAGGCAGCATGACCAGAACTACAATATTATTTGTATAGATGGACCTACAAATCACAATATCCTATTTAGACGTGATTAGATCTATGGAAGCAGATGTATACCTTTTTCTCTTCACCAATGCCTCGTATTCTGTAATCAAAGAGATGAAGCGGAGATTGTTCAGGCTAATAGTTGGCTTTTTCATTAGAAACTAACTCTATGGAATATTCATGTATGAAGGGAACTATAGATCAGTTAGAGTGGTTCAAGATGGGAAGGAAACAACAGTAATGTCAGAAAATGAGGAGTCATATTCCATGGAGGTTCTGACAGATTTATTTAGCAATATGAGGTCAAAAGTAGTGGCCATTGAAGAGCCCCGTTATTGAAAGAAATTCTACTAAAAATCCATGGAGAGCTCTAGGAAAGAAGAGGAACAAGCTAAAGTTTCGAATACAAAAGCTAGACTCATGGTTGGCTTACTGTGATGAACGAGGAGTAAAAATGGAAGAGAAGATGCAGCTTCATCCTTTAGATAAAAATTGGCACCATAGAGCAATGTAATCAACGAGAGGTTAACGAAGTCGACTATATCAAAGAAATCTACCTGAGTGAAGATATAAAAAACTTGGGAGTTGATTGAACATGGATGAGAAACACGGATTTTCCAAAGCACAAGACCCTTTAAAGGAAGTCAACCTTGGAGATGATGGGAAAAATCGTCCAACATTTATCAACCAACTCCTGAATGAGGAGGTAAGCACAAAACTCGTGTTGTCTTAAAATAATATAAATATTTTTTTGCATGGAAATACAAGAAAATTTCTAGGTTAGATAGAGAACTAGTTGAACATAGGCTACATAATTACAAACCTCACAAAAAAAACCCCAAGTAGATTTGCGCCCAACATCTTACCTAGAATTAAGAAAGTGGTTGAATGTTTTTCAAAAGCTAATTTTATTGAATGACCATATATGTTGAATGAATGTCTAACATAGTCCCCGTTATGAAGAAAAAATAAACTTTAGGAATTTGAATTTAGTAACACCCAAAGACGAGTATTTTATGCCCAAAGTAGACTCTTTAGTTGATTCAATTGTAGGGTATGAGGTATATACCTTCATGGATGGATACTCTAGATACAACTAGATTCACCTTGTTGGAGATGATATTCATAAAAAAACGTTTTGTCCAAGAACTTTCAGATGTTATGAATGGGTACCAACGCCTTTTGGCCTGAAAAATGCAGAAGCTACTTACCAAGGGATATGAACCTAATCTTCCATGACATGATTAATGATTTTGTTGAGGTGTATGTGGATGATGTCAAGTCAGTAAAAACTAGCTATTATTTTGATGAATTAAAATGTTCAAATGAGATAGTATAAGTTGAAATTGAATCATCTAAAATGTACTTTCAGAGTGAGATCTAGAAGTTTCTTAGGATTCTTGGTGCATCAAAGAGAATTGAAATTGACAAGAACAAGTCTAGATCTATATTACAGGCTAAACCACCTAGTCATAAAAATGAGCTGCAAAAGTTCTTGGGCCAAATCGATTTTCTAAATATATTCATTTTCAATTGTGCATGCCGAACAAAAGCATTTTCACCACTCCTAAGGCTAAAGAATCAGGACAAGTTTATCTGGAATACAGGCATCAAGAGGTTTTTGATAGCTTGAAGGCCTTTTGTCAAGGCCACTAGCTATGTTTCTCCTCTATCTGGGCGACCAATGAAGTTATGTATATCAACTGAAGAACAATCCATTGTGGGTATGATCTCCCAAGAAGATGACCCGGGCGAGGAAAGGGCAATCTATTATCTTAGTAGACAATTGCTAAAATGCGAATGTAATTATTCTCCTATGGAGAAGTTGTGTCTAGCTTTATATTTCACATATAAAAATTTGAGGGTCTATTTATGATCTGTAATTGTGTACTTAGTCTCCAAGATAAATCTAATAAAATACATGTTTTTACCTCAATCTTACATCAAAGAATTGGTTTTTGGTCTTTATCTTTATTTGAATTTGATATCCAAGTGGGTAGAAATTAGGAGTTTCCTAAAAGAACCAAGTTGTAGGGTAGAGAGAGAAAAATTAATGGTCAATGTTCTGAATTTAGTGTTATTCGATGATTTGTTATACAGAAACGGTCTAGACAATGTACTACTAAAACATATTATTCTATCGAAAGCCGAAGTCATAATGGTTGAGGTTTATGAAGGTATATTTGGAGCTCACCAAACTAGAAACAAAATGAGATGGTTGATAATTGGAAATGGTTGTTTTTTTTTTCCTTTTCAAAACTAGGCGATGCATGTGCTCAATATGTGAAATGTTGTTTGCAAGAGATATGACCCTTGTTATCAAACCTTGGACGTTTAGAAGTTGGGCGTTGGGTTTGATATGAAAAACTTACCCACCATCTTCCAAGCAACACACTTTCATCATAATAGCTACAGAATCTTCACCAAGAGAATAGAAATTGTTCCTTTTGGAGAAATTTCACTAGAACATATTATCATTCATTAGAGATCACATCGTCTATAGGCTTGAAATTCCTTAGACCGTAATGATGGATAATAGAACGTCCTTAAATTTTAAAAGAGTCAAACAATATTTGGAGGAGTTTGGGATCCAATTGCTGAACTCAACACCTTACTATGCCCAGTCCAACAATCAAGCAAAGTCATCAAACAAAGTACTTAAAAGGGTTAATAGCACAAAACATCCCTACATTTGACATGTATTGTGCAAAATATCCCAACGTTGTGATTTTTGACGCTGAACGTCCCAACCTTTATATTTTCTTGTTGGAGATGTCCTTTTCATTATATTTAACCCCATTTCAACGTTAAATGAGGGGCATTTTTGTCAAATTCCATTTTTAATTCATTTCTTAAGGGTAATTGGCACAAAACGTCTCTATGTTTGACATTCATTATGGAAAAACGTCCTTAAGTTCATTTTTTTTGGAAAATAACATCACTACCTTTAGATTTTCTTGCAGATTAGTCCCCAAATTTTAATTTTATTTCAATTTAGTCATTTCGTATTTGATTTAAAGGTCATTGTTTTCAAACGTGTATAACTTTTGATCTACAACTCCGAATTGCACTCTGTTATTTTCGTTGAACTCCAAATCTAACGATCTTTCTTATGATGTATCATGTGCTCATTTGTTAAACATTTATTTTTGTATTTTGTATTGTAGATACTTATTTTGTTAGGGCATCATTGATTAACGTAAATTGATTTCAGTAAATTTTATTGAAACAGTGAAATTTTTATTTTAATGTGTGTTCGACGGCCAGCGGAATTTATTGTTGACCTAAGTTAACTTAACCTTATTGTTTTGATCATAACAAACAAGAATATATTGTGTTATTAACAAGTGTGCTTCAAGTGTTTCATGTAATGATAAATATTCAAAGCACTCTATGTTCAAATCGTCTCTCAAAGATATAAATCAAAACTATGTGATCAAGCACATGAGACGCAAAGAAGATCATGAAAGAATTGAAGATATTCAAGATCAAAATTGAAGTTGAAAAGCATGACATGAAGATCAAGAATTCAAGCATACAAGATTAGAGTTCAAGTTCAAGAGTTGATTTAACGTATGGAAAGGTATAACACTCTCAATCTTTAGCGATGAAATTCAAAGAGCTCGAAAATGATTTTTATGCATCAAGAAATTTACTTTAAAATTCATCACTTGCATAAAATATTTTTTATCTAAGTCAATATTGCTTTTCATATGTTATTTGATCTTAAATCATGATTATACTATGTTAAACCACTTTGAAAAACAAGTTAGAAACCTAAAAATCCTAAATTTTCATGTTTTTCAAAAGTCAACTTTCGGTCAACCGAAATTGGTCAACCGAAAGTTCAACGGTTGAAAATGTGTAACGGCTATATGCATGTTTTGGTGGACCGAAACTCCAGAAATGGTCAACCGAAAGTTGCCGAATTTGAATATCTTGATCTACTAATAGCCATCTCTTTTACATTCATTTTTAACAACATAGAAAAAAATTTATAGAAACTTTCTTGTGAAAATTCATTGTTCTTACTTGGTTTATATTCATCTATTATTATTATAAAACTTTGATTGATCTAAACTTTGTTTTATCAAATCATCAAAGTTCTTGGAAGAAAGTTTTGTGAAGATTCTTGGTTTTATATTGTTTAAACTTCTTCAACATCTTCACACTATATTGGAATTGAAGTGTAAGTCTCTCTTTGTTATAAACTTGTTTTAATCTTTTAAAAGAGAGAAATTCCAATTAAGGAACTTTGATTATTTGTGCTACATTTTTCATTATCATTTGATTCATCAAAGTTCCATTACCTAAACACTTTGAGCTTAACTCATTGTTAATTATTCAAGTGTGGCATCTCTTGGTACTTAATTTGATTCAATATTTTAACAAGAGATTATTTGAAAAACTTTGTTTGATTGCATTGAACTTTTCATTATCATTTGCATCAAAGTTTTTCTCTAACACTCGAGCTTAATTCATTGCTATCTATTGAAGTGTTAGCCTAACTATCTCGGTACTTAATTTGAGTATATCATTTGTCAAGAGAGTTATTTCAATTGTAAATTCAATTCATTATATCTTGTGGTTTCGAGAGCCTTGTGAAAACTCGATTGTTGGTTAAGGGTAGGTGCTCCTTGTTGTAAGTCACCTAAGGATAAGTGCTCCTTGTTGTAAGTCACTTAAGGATTTGGTACTCCTTGTTGTAAGTTACCAATATAGTAGATTTGGCCTTGCTCGTGACGGAGAGCTCGGTAATGGGGGACGTAGATCACGTTGATTGATTGAACCTCCTTAAATCGTGTTTGCATTCTCTTATCTCTTTTACTTACTTACATTGCACTTACTCTATTCTATCAATTTATATTGTGCAACACTATATCTAAGTGCTATTCTTGCTTTATCAATTAAGTTTACACATTTATAGCACACTACATTGATAGTTAAGTTACTTGCAACACTAAGTGCTCATACTTATACCTATTGACTTTTAAGTTTGATATTATTTATAGAAAAAGTTTTATAAACCAATTCACCCCCCCCCCTCTTGGTTAGTCTACTCTTGGGCTAACATTTATAAATTGGATTTATTTGACCTTTTTTTAAGGTAAAATGTTTGGTTAAAAATTGGTATGTTTAGCCCCTGTTTGAGCCATATTATAATCTCAAATCACTTTTTGAACAACACACAATTTCTTTCTCCAATTTTCAAAAAGTGATTTTAGATTATAATATGGCTCAAACAGGGGCTAAATATAACAATTTTTAACCAAACATTGAAACCTAAAAAAAATAAAGTCAAATAAATTCAGTTTATAAATTCCGCTGGCCGTCGAACACACACTAAAATTAAAATTTCATTGTTTCAATAAAATTTACAAAAATCAATTTACGTTAATCAATGATTCCCTAACAAAATAAGTATCTATAATAAAAAAGTCAAAACGAAATGTTTAATAAATGAGCACATGATACATCATAAAAAAATGGTTGAATTTGGAGTTCAACGCAAATAACGGAGTGCAATTCGGAGTTTTAGATCAAAAGTTATAAACGTTTGAAGACAATGACATTTAAATCAAATAAGGAATGACTGAATTGAAAGAAAAATAAAATTTGGGGACTAATCTGAAAAAAAATCTAAAGGTAGGGACGTTATTCACCAAAAAAAATGAACGTATAGATGTTTTTCTACAATGAATGTCAAACGTATGGACATTTTGTGCCAATTACCCTTAAGAAATGAATTAAAAATGGAATTGGACAAAAATGCCCCTCATTTAACGTTGAGATAGGGTTAAATTTAAAGAAAATGACGTCTTCAACAAGAAAATGTAAATGTTGGGACGTTCAGCGTCAAAAATCACAACGTTTGGATGTTTTGCACAATACATGTCAAAGCTAGGGACGTTTTGTGTTATTAACCCTACTTAAAAATATTATGAGAAGATGATTGATGGCAATGCCAGACAATGGTATGAATAATTAAACCAAGTTTCGTAGGCTTATAAAACATCCCCTCATTTTTTTAAGCAAATACCACATGTGTGGCTTAATTTATTTTATATCATAATAATGCAAAAAACAAATAAAAGGAGAGTGTAATGACCCGGGTCCCACTTAACGGGATGTCCTGGTCGTTAGATGACGACGTACTGTCCCCACTGTACCAACATGAGTCTTTTCAGCATGCTTTGTCCTCACTCGCATACTCCTCGAGTAAACTTCCCAGGAGGTCACCCATCATAGAATTTCTCCAAGCCAAGCATGCTTAACTATGGAGTTTCTAATGATGGAATTCCAGAAAAGAATGTGCACCTTATTATTATGTGTAGTACCTACCAAATCCTTTAAGCTTTCCTGGCCTGAGTGTTACAATCACCCCGTTAGACTCACGACTTCCTCATCACGCTTAAACCATCTAAGGATGTGTTGCCAAGCGTTGGTATTCTAGTGGTGGCTCCTACGGGCTCAAGAGGTGGCTCCCGTCTTGTTGTGTAGCACTTTGTCCGGCATAGCACTTAGTTCCCGATTTTCGGCTGGCTGCCAGCTCTGATACCATTTGTAACCACCCGGGTCCCACTTAACGAGCTGTCTCGACTATTAGATGACGACGTACTATCCCTACTGTACCAACATGAGTCTTTTCAGCATGCTTTGTCCTCACTCGCACCCTCCTCGAGAAAACTTCCCAGAAGGTCACCCATCATAGAATTTCTCTAAGCCAAGCATACTTAACTATGGAATTTCTAACGATGGAATTCTAGAAAAGAAGGTCATGGATACTCCCGGGGGAGGACCCTCATGTGTGTCATAGATTTTGTCATGCGTCTGCTCTGGTACATGTCCTGATCATAGTAGCATGTGTAGTCCTCTATGTACTTTGGGTCGCTCCTCGACGAAGGATGACATCTAGGGAGAGGATCATCTCTGATGGAAAAATGATCTCCCATCCATGGTCCATGTATAGGGTGGAAAGCGGGTGCCTGGGGTCGCAAGTGAGTACTTACTGGTGATGCTGATGAGCCAATGAAGGGAAGGACGGGAAGAGTCCGTGATCCGAATGTAGCTCCTCCAGAAGTTGATGGTAAGTCCACCTTCGCGTTTTGCTTGTAGTCTCCCAACCTGTCCCATCAATGTCACTCTGGATATGTTCCTTCACCTTATCCTGTCTCATAGTAGGAGCAGGTGTGGATGAAGGTGTGAAAGCCTGAGTGCTAGAGGGCTTGCTGATGGGGGCTCTCTAAAGAGTATGAGGACCAGGTCTTCAATGACAAATCTAAAAGAAGATGTGATCTTCATGCAGTGTTTTACCTTGAAATGGTCTAACAAAAGTTTCTTTGCCTTGGAGTGCTCTGAACCTAACTCTGTCAATAGACCCTGAGTAAGAAGCTTTGGATCTATCCCTTCTGACCTTGGAGAACACTCAGTTGTCTCTGAGGATGTTAGGGAGCTAATGTGTGTAGTTGTGGGTGGTGCCTCCATAGCAAGTACAATAGCAGTAGGTGTAGGAGTGATAGAAATAGGCAGTACCTCAATAGGAGCCTATGGACGAGGCTGAGCTATGGAAATAACTGTCACTAAAATAGGCTCAATAGATGTAAGAATGATCTATGCAATCTTTGTTTGAACCTCTTAGCCTATTGGAGGCTTCTAAAAAAAGTCGTGGATTACTCAGATTGGTTCTAGCATCCCTATGCCCAAAAGGATGGTCGAGTTCAGTTTGAGTCACCCATGACTATGGTTTGCCCGAAAGGTCACAAAGAGATATGACTTCTCCCCCATCACCTTAGTCTCTTAGTACTATAACAGCTAGATCTAGATTCCACACTATGCTGTGGGTTGGGGAGAGAGCTGCTCATGTGCCAAAAGTGCTTGTTGGCATCACCATTTCTTCTAGCTCTGGATTCCAAATGGCTAAAATTGCTGCTATAACGGGGGTTACGGTCTGCATGAAACATTCACTTAGCCCTCTTTTCCTCCACATCGTTATTTCCTCCAACGATATAAAATTTCTCTTACGTTTGATCATTAGCATTATAGATTTTTGAAGGTCCTTGAAAAAGTGTCATCAGTCTAGCTCGTCATGACTTGATCATGGCCTTAGGCGAAATTGGTCCTGACAGGAAGAATGAAAGATACCGAAAAGCACGGAGTAGTCGTCCAAAGGGATTCTATAGAGTAGTCGACCGAGAGGACATATACCTCCTCCATATTCCTTAAATAGGCAAGACTTGGCTACGACATGCGATAACTGTAATAGTTTACTGAACAAATACTTAGATCTTGATTGATTTGGATGCAATGGAATTTTATCATTACTCCAAAAAAAAAAAAAAGCCATCTCATCAACAAAGTCGAGTACTAATCAAGAGAGCTACTATCCACAAGCAGCTAGGAAGAGACCAAAACAGGAACTAATCAAGATGTGTTCCAAACCAACCTGAGCTAATCGTGTCAACAACAACAAAGCTGAGCAATCGGCTGATAGAATGTTTTGTCCCTTTCAAATATAGTATAGCGAGAGAGCTGGAAGGGATAGAACTTGAACCCCATATACCAGAGAAGAGCACGTAGGATGGAGTCAAAAAAGACTTTGATCAAGAAGAATACCGCTACCAATCAGGTTAATATATTATAGTCAACTACTATAGCTTAGGGACCCACGACCATAGTTAATTGTCCAGAGAATAATTATGAAAGGAGACCTCAACGGGCGATTGAATGTTTTGTGGTGTATTCTTATTTTTTTCCCGTAGATCTATATTCTCTAGAAGATCCCCCTTATCCATTGGAAGATCATTCTGAGAAAATGGGTGGAGAAAAATGAGCAAATACCATTTGCATAGACCAATCCTTGACCTCAATCGAATCCGCCTTACAGAAGAGAACCTATCGCCATGATTAAATGCGTGACACTGCATGCATCCAGAAGGTCTCTCAACACATATATGTCTAGTTTGTAAGACCTACAGGGCAATTAGACTACATGTAAATATTTTTTTTTCCTTTCCATAATAAGTAAAGAAAGACCCATTGTTACATTTTGTTCTATTATCTTTAGACTTTCAAATGATTTCTTCATTTATTTCATCGTTCGACTAGAGGGGAAAAAGGGAAGGCTGAATTTTCCTTGGGAATTATGTATTACTTTTGTTAGCTTATAACTATATGCTTTTTACAATGGTCTAATATTGTTTTCCTTCCCTCCCATTATGTACTCGGGTATCTATTTTGGGTTTTATATGTTTTTTTAATATAATATGTAGGATTGCTATAAAGAAATATGGAATATGTTTTTGGGTTTGACAGTTCTGATTTATTTGTTGGTTCTTCTTCCGGGAGAAAGAGATTCTTTACTTTCGATGACGAAAATATTCTAGCCCAATTATTCGACGTTAACAGTGGTTAGTTATAACATTATACTGATCACATGTATATTTTATATTATGTACTATATTATATATGTATAGATGTTATTATGTACTATATTTTATACTATTCTCCATTGCTCGAAACTTCCATCTCAACAACTGAAACTCCGTGGTATCTAAATGTTCTTGAGCTGCTCTAAGCCTCTAACCACACTGATAGAATCAATTCAATAAGATACAGGTTGTCAGCTACCAAGATTTCAATTAAAGCGGCGTCAACTATTTTCAATCGAGGTATATTTCATGTTTTCCCTAATTTCATTATCAGAGCAGTGAATTTTGTAGAATTATGAGGTTATTTGTTGCTATTTTCAAATATGATTTTATCGAGATTTTCAATTAAAGTGACATCACCTGCCTTTGATCAAGGTATAGTTCGTGTTTGCTCTAATTTCAATGTCGAAGCAGTGAGTTCTGTAGAATTTTGACATTTATTGTTGGTTTTTTAGATATGATTTTAATTTGGAAAAATTTAGCCATCTTTCTTTGGAACTTTCTGTTTTCACAGAATATTAATTTATATTGCTTTTGAATCAAAGCTTGCCTTTATGGGGTGTCAATACCAAAGCTGAAATAGACTTATATTAGTTGCAATTTATAGTCAACCCGAGATATTGAAAGGAAGATAATGAAATTTGTGTTTTGACCTTTTTACTTTAATTGAAGTTATAATTTATTTGTGAATATTGATTTATGAAATGTAACTTGCTTTCATTTCATGTATCTTGATGTGATCCGATTTAGAAGACCAAAGGAGAAGTCGACCTATCGGCAATGCGACCGTGATCTACGCGGGAAACGGCACAAGTTTCATGTTGGAAGTGAGCCGAGAAGACAAAGGGGTCGAGCCAAATCAAAGGAGCAAGGTTTGGAGGCCAAGGACACATTCACGGCCGTAAAGTCTGTTGTTCACGGCCGTAACAGCCCCTCCGGTCAAAAGCAAGAATTCCAGGATTTTATTACTTACGGCCATAAGACTACAGTTCACGACCGTAACTCCTTCTCTAGTGGAATTGAAGCAATTCAGCGAATTGAAACTTACGGCCGTGAGAGTTCTAGTTACGGCCGTAAGTCATTAACAGAAAGTCACTTACGGCCGTAAGTGACATTGTTACAGTCGTAACATCTATTTTTTTCCAGATTTCGCGTTTTTAATTTAATTTCGTTTCTTTTATTTAATTTTATGTTTTGGGCCCAATTAGCGGCAAAAACCTAGTTAGGTCAGTTTTTACATTATATTACTTTGTTTTTCATTATGAAACAACAACTTGGATATTATTGAATGAATTGAGAGTTTTCTCTCTAGAAAAGGAGGATTCCTTTTTTTTTTTTTTGTTCTTGAAGAACATTCCATTGAACTTATCAAATATTTTCTTGAATATTTTTGGCGTTCCAATCAGAAACTTATCAAGGAGTTTGACATCCCTTGTGGCGTTTCGAAAACCTCGGTTCTTCAATCCACACCGTCAATTTATTGCGTCGTGATTGTTGGGTTCAGGTCCTACCGTCAATTTTATCTTTTCCAGTATTTTAATTATTGTGTTCTTGTGTTTCTTGGCTGAATCTGGATCTTTCCTATCTTTGTTTAGTTTAATTCCACGTGTTCGTTGTGACCCCCTCCCGGGATCACATCATCTAGTATCAAAGCTGGATCTAGATTCAGTTCTTGATTTTCTTGTTTTTCTTATTCTTCGTGCCAGTAAATTTTTTCTTTATTTGATTCATATAAAACTCCACAAAAAAAAATTCAAACTTGTTTATCTTATTCAATTCTTATCCAAATCTATTTCCGTTTTTTCCGCCATATTCGTAGTCAAATTGTCTAGCAGTTTAGGAAAAGAGAAAAAAAAAGAAAAAAAAATTCCATTATTTTCCTGAAATATTCCGAATTTGTTTCAATTTCCAAATTCTCCAGTTCTTACTCGTGTCTTATCGTGTCCTACCCTTACTTGAGTTCTTGGACTGTTTTGAAGTGCCTGGAAGGGGGATTTTGAGTGATACACGAGCGATATTTTTTTTTTTTTTTTGTGAGGTATATACCACTTATTTCTGTGAAAACTAATAATGTCTATCAGACGGGATTCATCATCTTCATCAGTCGGGGACAATCAGGGAATTTACAGAAGGGAGCCAGCAGCTTCATCAACGAGCCACAACAAACGACCGGAAGGTATGAATAGGGTGAATAACAATGTTATAGGTGTGATGGAGACTTTACATGAGCAATTTGAGAAGTGGATGACTAGGATGGATAGGCAGGAGGAAACTATTAATAAGTTGCGTAGGGAACAAACTCATGTGGGTCCTAGAGCTAGGAGGGAAGACCGGAGAGATCATAGGGGGAGACATAATCAAAGGGTTGGATATGGGTTTGATGATGAAGAGTTTGCGAGTGAAGGAAGCAGTGTCCAATCATCTGTGGCTAGTGTAAGGAGGAGAAGGGGTAGAGGAGATAGGGATGAAAGGGCGAATAATAGAAGAGATCGTGGTGATCGGGATGAGATAGATGATAATCTAGGTAAAATAAAAATGGCTATTCCACCTTTTCATGGGAGGAGTGATCCGGAGGCTTACCTAGATTGGGAGAAGAAGGTAGAGTTAATGTTTGATTGCCACAATTATTCTGAAGGAAAGAAGGTGAAGTTAGCGGTTGTTGAGTTCACCGATTATGCCATTAATTGGTGGGATCAGTTGGTGAAGGATCGACGGAGGAATGGTGAGGTGCCGGTAGATACATGGCGTGAGATGAAAACCATCATGAGGAAGAGGTTTGTCCCAAGCCACTATCATAGGGATATTTATCAAAGGTTGTAGGGGCTCACGCAAGGTTCTAGGAGTGTAGGGGAGTATCATAGAGACATGGAGGTAGCCATGATTAGGGCCAACGTGGTGGAGGAACGGGAAGCTACAATGGCTAGATTTTTGAGTGGGCTGAACAGAGATATTGCAAACATCGTTGAGTTACAACATTATGTGGAACTGGAAGACATGGTGCACATGGAAATGAAGGTGGAAAGGAAATTAAGGCGAAAGGGGACATCTAAACAATCACCGGGAACTTATCCTACATCACAACCGAGGAAGGATCACAATGATGAGCACGTCCCGAAGGGAAAGGAGGAACTTACAACTAAAGGTAAAAATATTTCTGATTCTCAACCTACTAGGGATAGAAATATTAAGTACTTTAAGTGTTTGGGGTCGGGCCATATAGCATCACAGTGTCCAAATAAGAAAGTAATACTCTTGCGTGATAATGGTGAAATCAGTTCTGAGGATGAATTTAAGGGAATGCCTAAGTTAGTGGATGTTGGGGCTAATAGTAGCGATGAAGAGGGGTTAACTTATGCGGTGAAAGGGTCCCTTGTGAATCGACGTGTCCTAAATTCTCGAACTAAGATGGTTGAAATTGATGAACAACGGGATAATCTTTTCCACACTAGGTGTTTGGTGGGAAAAAAGGTTTGTGGGATGGTAATTGACGGGGGAAGTTGTACTAATGTGGTTAGTACCTTATTGGTGGAGAAGTTGGGATTGCCTAAGGTGAAACACCCCAACCCCTATAAATTACAGTGGTTAACCGAGTCGGGAGAACTTAAGGTGAACAAGCAGGTTAATATTAAATTCACCATCAGGGGATATAGAGATGATGTGGTCTATGATGTGATCCCTATGCATGTTGGACATATTTTATTGGGAAGGCCATGGCAACATGATAGGAGAGTGGTGCATGATGGGTTCAAAAACCGATATTCTTTCGTGAAGGGAGGAAAAAGGATCACTCTTGCTCCGCTAACGCCTAAGGAGGTCCAAGAGGACCAATTGAAAATAAAGAGTGAGTTTGAGGGGAAAAATAAGAGCGTTGAGGCCACGACCTCAGAAAAAGGAGAGGGTGTGAAAATTGAAAACAAGAGAGTTGAGGCCACGACCTCAGAAAAAGGTGAGCTTGAGAGAGAAAAGAAAAAGAAAAGAGAGTCACCCACAAAAATGAGTTTACTTGCATTTGCTAACACATCCCTCCCTAGTTTGGCTAATTCTGTTTTGCAGGTACTACAATCAAAACATGAACAGGTCTCTCGAACCAACGAAAGAAAGAGATACATAAAGGAGAGGTCATATACGGATTCGAGGTCGAATCCTTTCCAAGAAAGGGGGGATGATGTGATCCGATTTAGGAGACCAAAGGAGAAGTCGACCTATCGGCAATGCGACCGTGACCTACGCGGGAAACGACACAAGTTTCATGTTGGAAGCGAGCCGAGAAGACAAAGGGGTCGAGCCAAATCAAAGGGGCAAGGTTTGGAGGCCAAGGACACATTCACGGCCGTAAAGTCTGTTGTTCACGGCCGTAACAGCCCCTCGGGTCAAAAGCAAGAATTCCAGGATTTTATTACTTACGGCCGTGACGTAAGACTACAGTTCACGGCCGTAACTCCTTCTCTGGTGGAATTGAAGCAATTCAGCGAATTGAAACTTACGGCCGTGAGAGTTCTTGTTACGGCCGTAAGTCATTAACAGAAAGTCACTTACGGCCGTAAGTGACATTGTTACGGCCGTAACATCTATTTTTTCCAGATTTCGCGTTTTTAATTTAATTCCGTTTCTTTTATTTAATTTTATGTTTTGGGCCCAATTAGCGGCAAAAACCTAGTTAGGTCAGTTTTTACATTATATTACTTTGTTTTTCATTATGAAACAACAACTTGGATATTATTGAATGAATTGAGAATTTTCTCTCTAGAAAAGGAGGATTCCTTTTTTTTTTTTTTTTTTTTGTTCTTGAAGAACATTCCATTGAACTTATCAAATATTTTCTTGAATATTTGTGGCGTTCCAATCAGAAACTTATCAAGGAGTTTGACATCCCTTGTGGCGTTTCGAAAACCTCGGTTCTTCAATCCGCACCGTCAATTTATTGCGTGGTGATTGTTGGGTTCAGGTCCTACCGTCAATTTTATCTTTTCCAGTATTTTAATTATTGTGTTCTTGTGTTTCTTGGCTGAATCTGGATCTTTCCTATCTTCGTTTAGTTTAATTCCGCGTGTTCGTTGTGACCCCCTCCCGGGATAACATCATATCTTCCCACAAAATTCTGCTATGTAGTTCAGACTTTTTGTTGTCAATTTACTGCAGGTCTATATTATCTTCCCCAGTAGGTGTGAATGGAAAACTTGCTTGTCCTTGTTGTGGTATTGCAACATCATCATTGTATTTACTCTATGTTTTTCTATTTAGTTTTTTACTCATTCTTAGTTCACAATAGTTTTAAAAGTGTCTTGTATGTCTTTTCTGGTATATGGTGGCATATTTTGAACTTCAGTAGTACATTAGTTTAAAATGCCACAAAAGTTGGATGAAATTATGTACTTATTGGAAGGTAAGAAAAGGATAGCCTTTACTGTTACCATTCTCCCTTTTTATCAAGTAATTGTGCTGAATCTATGGGTTTTTAAAGGGTAATACAAAGTAATTAGGATAATTTAACATAAAATCAATTATGAAAAAAAAACAGTGGAAGTGAAATGCAAAATCATGGAAGTGGTGCTTGTGTTTATGGGTTTTTAAAGGGTAATACAAAGTTACTGTTCTACAGTGAAGGTGGTGCTCTTGTTTATGGATTCATGAGATTTATTGGTGTTGCTGCCTAGCAGAAACCAGAAGTAACCGCAGAAGCATTTATGATACGAAATTGGTTGAATTGAAGGTTAGTGAGAAAAAGGGGTTTCGGGGTGTTAGGTTTTGGAGGGGGTTTTGGTACTATTTCTTTCATTTTTTTTTCTTTTCCAGCAATTTTATGCCTAATCCAAAAAAGAGATTTTGTTTTTCCGGTTGCATAATGATATAAATTTAAGTAATTTCCATATCCACTTTAATTATAGTTCATGACAACCACTTTATCTGCCATGAATATAACTATATTAGCTGTAACAGTTATACTTACATTATTTTTCATAGGTTCAATGACTACAAGCATTTTTTCAGTTCATTGATAGTCCACAAAAAAACTTATGTGCTGGAAGGGTAGAACATAAATCTGCCACTCTTGAAAATAAACAACTTTGTTGAGAATTTCAACATCATTCATGGTAAGATGTTTTACTTGACTTATATGATCTTAATTAAATTAAATATAAGTGTACTAAGTAAATAAACTAATAAACAAATTACAAGACTTCGGGAGAAACTACTCACACAAAAAAAAAAAAAAAAAAAAAAAAAAAAAAATTGAAGAAAATTGAAAAAAAGATTGAGAAGTCTTTAGATAACTAAAGGAATTTTCCAAATTGAATCATTATTCTTTATAAAAAGTATTCAACCATTTATTCAATGTTCAATAACATCAAATTTTGATTCAATTTATTGACAGTTAATAGCTTAGCTCCTGTGTTGGCAAAGTTGGACATAAATCTACCACTTTTAAGAGTCAACAGATCTATTGGAAATATCAACAGCATTCCTAGTAAGTTATTTCACTGATCTTTAGTAAATTAAATAATATCTGTCCGTAAATTTTTGTTATTTGACAATATTGTTTTTGATGGATGTATCTATATAATGATAAAAGTTTAGGTAATTTCCATATTTATTTTTATTGTAATTCATGTCAATCACTTTAACTACCATAAACATAACTATATTAACTCTGAAAGTTGAGGATTATCATTCAACCATTTTTTCAATGTTCAATAACTCCAAGTATTATTTCAATTTATTGATAGTCAACAGCTTAGCTCTTGTATTGAAAGGTTAGACAGAAATCTTGTTTGCTAATGTGATTAATTTCTCTTTTTTTTTTTCCTCAAAACTTATTTTCAACCACACATTTCTATGGGATCCATTATTTTTAAACCACACTCTCCAAAAACATTTTTTCCCATTACCAAAGAAGCTAATAATAAATGTAGTCTTTCCAAAGTCAATCACTCTGTTGAGAATGACAAAAAAATTCCTGGTAAAATGTTCTGCTTTTTTTGAATAATTCTTAAGGAGGGGCTGACTATTGGTTTTTAGCTATTAGTTCATTTTCCTCTATCAGACTTAATTGCTAAGCAGCTGTCAGTGGAAGAAAGTACTTAAAGACAAACTCTGTACAGGGAAAATTTTAGAGAAGAAATTTAGTAATTCATAGATAACTGAAAGACTTAAAAATTGAACCATTTTTATATACAAAATAGAATACTTCCAATGATTTATTTCTTTCTTTACATATTATGAGTTCTTTATGCTATATATGATAAATTAAATTGAGCGAGTAATTTTTTTTTTTTTTTAACTTTTTTGAAAACATTTACTTCCCCTAATTATCATTCTAAAGGTTTTTTGTGCTTTCTGTACGATTGCCTACCATCGACTTGATGACAGCAAAGCCAGAGGTAAATCATATATTACACTATAATACTCTTTCATAACATATAACATTCCCTACAATTTAGTGCTTAAGTACATTTATGAACTTCATTGAACTCTTGAAAATTACATGCAGGAAATCATAAAGCTTGAAGCTCCTTTTTACTCCAAATAAAGCAGCAAAATTGGAACAAAAGATATCCCAAAACAAGGAACGCCATATTCAACATCATAGACAACATACCATCCACAACAGTCTTCAAATGAGAATCAGCATAATACCATATAACTGGGAACTCCAATGGATGAATACTTTGACAGCAAGGAAAAAAGGCCGACCATTCTGACAACACAGAGTAGCAAGTCGAAGGTTCTACACAAAAGTCCAACAAAAGCAGCAACAACCAAAAGAAAAGGGTAAAACCAACACCACCACCAGATGTTGAACACACAAGTTCAATCAGCAACACAGACTGACTCTGATGGGTATAGTCTATGCTCAAATATAAAAAATTCTTGCTCATTATGCACAATGAAGCCTCACAAATGTAGACAGATTTCTGTTTTGCACTCAATGACTAGCACACTACGGGCGATATTTTGTATTTCGATTGCCAGTTTTTTAATTCAAGCTTCTGCTCTATGATAACCTAATGCACAGTGAAGCCCCAAAATACAGACTATATTCCCTGTACACTTTTGCTTAAACACTATAGAGGCAAATCTTTCAATATTTATCATTATCTTGTACAGTTTTATCAAATAGGTGTTAATTCGAATGCCAAAAGTCGTGCATCTCACGATGCCGACTAGTTCTCCGAAAAGATGGTAAATTGGCTCCTTATTCTTAATAGATCTTATGAACAGATATGATATGATATGAGAGTTAGAGAGAGATCCCTTGAATTTTCCCCATATTATGTATTTATAGATGTCAAATTTAGGTCAAGAAATGTGTCCAAATTTGAATTCAGGGATAGTTTGCATCGTAGAAGGAAAGCTGATCCTATCATCCAAGTTTATGCTTGTGCACGATCTCACAAGCTTCTTTGTTTGGCCGCGGCTTTTCAACTTTTGAGGCATGCGATCTCACATAGTATGAGAAGACGCTTCTTTGCTCAATTGAATCCTTTCTTCATTCCATCTTTCAGCTTCTAAATCTTCAATCATCATTCTTTGGTTCGAATCAACTATTAGATATGTGCAATTTGGAATCTTCCTTTCGCCGATTTTTGTTTATTCCTTCCAATTTCTCTTCCAATCATTGAGTTTCACCCAAGAAACAATAAATGCTAAAAACTAAACCATAATTCATCAAAAATACTCTAGAGGATTCTTATTTAAAGGTCTATATAAGTGTATAAATTACACTTATCAATCAACTTCTTTCGTCTCTTTGAAAATTCTCATAATACTATCCCCTAATATTGGCAGTATTTCAAACAAATACATACATGTGAAAACTTATAAATCACTGTCAAACACAGTAAATTAGGTTCTTGCTTCTTCAGTAAAGGCATTGTCAGATCATCTGTCACCAGCCTGAATGAGTTGAAGTTGATGCCAAACATAGCTTCATACTCAAGTAGGTTCCCTCTAGAGATAGTACAGATTTATTATGGGGTTTTTAGTTAAATGAGTTTGGTATGTAATAAGTTTAGTAAAATAGACCCCTCTGTTGAAATGTCAAAAGTATCCTTAATGAAAATGACTGTTTAATTTGCAAGATATATCCCCGAACTTAGTCAGGTTGATTGAATTCAGTGCTTCTGGTTATATTTATATTTTTTAATCTTTTAAGTTCTTCTAAAAATGTTCTATATTGTAGTAATTTTTCAAAAGTTTTAGGATGATCTTTTTTAGTTATATATCCTAACGTTATTCCTTCTGATACTTCATCTTCTATATCTTCGTATTCTTCTATAATTTTATGAACGTATTATATTTTTTGCTGTTTCAACAGAATTAAATTCTATTCTATTTAGGATAGCATAGTCAATATCTTTGTATATCTCTTTTAGTTTAGATTGTCCAATAGAATGTATATTTTTAGATTTTTCAACGATAATTGATAAAAATGAAATTTCTTTATTTTCTAAATATAGTTTATGATCACAGTTATTAGATGTTGATGTTAATGAAGTATTCATAGATTATTGGGTTGGTAAATTATTATACAAAATTTTCTGGTATAAGTCCATTCTTTGATCTAGTAAAATACAATAATCTGTAATATATTGTTTGTATTTTTCTAAAAGTTTATTATATTATTCAGAAGATATATTTTCATTTTCCATTTGATGTTTAATATCTTCCATTTTATCTTTCAATTTTTCTAAAAGATTATCTAGTCCTTCTATTGTATATCCTGGCATTTAGGTTTGGATTGTATTTTTTACTATTTTATTTTCTAAATCTATTTTAAGTTGTGTAATATATCAGAATAATCTATAATGTATTGATCATGATTTTTTAAAAGTATATAATATTGTTCAGATGATTCATCCATATCTATTAATTGAGATATAATGTTATCTATTTTTTCCATTATCCTATCTAACAAATTGTCTAATCCTTCAATAGTATATCCAGGCATTATAAACACAAAGATAACTAATTTATAAAATTTCAAGTAATTTTTCAAACTCTATCAGTGTTTGGGAATTGATAATATCTATATCAGCCATAATATCTATGCTTGGTTCAAATCGTATATTATATTTTGAAATACTTTTCTTTCTCTTTTCTAATTTATCAATTATATCTTGAATATCTTGTATCATTATAGATCTTACAGTACATCTAGCAAAGTTTTCTATCAAATTTTCTTTAAAACTTTTTAATATCTCTTGTGTGAGTAGAGTTGCTCTTGGTATCCTATTTTATCAATTTCATTTTCATTTTCAATACCTTTTTTACTTTTGATATGCTTTTGAACTTTATATGGACATCTTTTAGTTCTGAGTTTTTTCATGATATAATTACTATTATTCATGATATTAAGATTTTCAAAAACTGGTAAAGAAATATTCATCTCTTCCATCACTGTCATAATCTATTACAGGGTCATACTCATTGTCACTACTAAATACATATCCTAAATATAATTCATTATTTATTTCAATATTATCACTATCAAGCCAAAAATAAATAATTGATTTTGTAACTTCTAATCTTAATATTCTTTTTAATGTCGGAAAGATAACTAACAAACATGGTATATACACATGATATAACTTTTTTATTTCATTATTAGGTCTAGTAAACTGTTTATGCATGAATAAAGGTTCAATTATGCTATGGTATTTATCATTATAAGGGCTGTTTTGATAATTAAACTTAATAATCCTGAATTATGTCATGTTAAAAACTCTTCTTCCTCCTAATTCCGTAAAGATAGATATATTAAGAATACTAACATCTTTTCCTGTTCTCAGTACCTTTGTATTTTCCTTCTATTATTAGTGACCTTCAGGCTTATAAGTTTCTGCTCCACACCCTTCAATGGCTTCCTGCCTTCACGGGTTATTAGCTAAACCTGGATGCCTTCACTGTATAACTTTTTAGATGGAAAATGTTTTAGGACAGAGTGTAGGGAGTTTTCTTAATAATATATCTTTTTTTTTGGAAATAGGATTTAGAAGACAAGAATTTAGAAACTCATCATAATTTGATAAGTAAATTGGGATTTTATTGATAATATGAAGATTGAAACAGGATATGTATGAGAATTTTTTCAAGACATAAGATTTTTTGGCTTTCTCACAAACTGAGTGCTCAAGTTAGTTCTTCCTTTTCCTAGCCAGAAGGCCTCCATTTATAGAACTTCACGAGGTATTACTATGCAACCTCTTACATCATTGCTTACGTAATAGGCACAATAATTTGAATAATGTTACAAGGATATACAAGGACACACATGTCCATCTATCATTTACTACAAGGACACATCTGTCCCTTCATTTCCTCACATGGCTATATTATAGGGACACCTGTCCCTCTATTTTCAATCTTCACATGGTCTCTACATTGTGCTGTCTTGCTCCATCAAATCAGATTTATCAATCGTCTTCCATCTGTCCATCAATTATGCTAGCATGTGGGGCAGTTTCTGGTTATGCATGCTTCTTGCAAAGTGGCAAAACTTCCGTGAATTTGATGAGTGTCAAGTTTTTTGATGTATTCTTGCAGGATTGTTGACTTTTCTTTTCCTCCATTAGTGAGTAGGGTCCATCCATTATACTGGCATATGCATTTGAATTTTTTCTCATACAGGTTTTTGGCAATGTTGTAGAGAACGTTAATTCCCAACACCCTTCGGGATCTGAACCATGATCTTTTAATGTTTGATACTGGCCTTGTATTTCTTCCAACTTCAATTTGAAAAATGCGAGCAACATATCCAATTGTGATAATATGCTCAGCAGGATAATATATCCTTCCATCAATTTTAGGACTGATCGAATAAAATTTTAAATATATGGGTCTTCCTTGGGAAAATTTTGAAATTTCTCCTTTTAGTAAATCATCAAATTTTTCAATTTCTTTCAAATCTTTTCCTGGATAGATAAGATCCAGAAATCCATAATCTGCTGCCATTTTTGTGATAATGGGATCTCTTCCCTGAGTAAGGATCAACCGTGGGTAAACATGATCTCCAGACGAAATCTAATAACAATCACATTCTTGGAGCTCATATATAACTTCAACTGTAGTTCTATATTCGTTTTCTTTTGGTAAAAAAGGGGAATCATCCCTCAACACGAATTTTGACTATCTTTGTATGTTCATCTTTGGCATTATTTGTTATTTTTCGAGGACTGGCTTCATTTATGACAACTTTTTCGGGACTGGTTCATCTCTTTTAATCGTTGGTCCACCACTGCTTCCAGAAGATGTACCTGTTTGTATTTTTAACATAACCTGTTTGGTATCAGCTTGTTTGGTAATTAACGATTCAAACTGAGATTCAATCTCAATTATGTTATCGCTCAATTCTTTGGTATAATTGTGATGAAATGTTGAGATTTCCATCAATTGCTTGAAACTTCCTTGGAGATTTTTTGCAAGTTGTTCAATTTCAAGCTTTATATCTTCAGCTTCCTCTGTGAGGAAGTCCATTCGCTTTTTGGCGTCTATCAAGGATTTTTTGATATTATCCATCTGCAAATTCAATATTCCTGCTTAAAAAGTCCGCAAGATAATTATTGACACCTTTAATATGAACTATATCAAAATTATAAAATGCTAAATAGGCTTGCCATCCATGGAGCCTTCTATATTGAGGTTCTGGTGGTAGCTTATTTTTTACTAAACCTGCAACTTGAGAATTATCAGTTTCAACAATGAATTTCTTAGATAATAAAAACAATGAAAACTTCTTTATTCCTCTGATGATTGCTAATAATTCTTTCTCATGAGTAGTATAATTTATTTATGCATGGTTAAACGTTCCACTTGAGTATCTACAAATTTCATTAAGATCTGTTTTTAATATTGCTGCCAAATACTTATCCGAGGCATCAGTATTAACTATCAGATTATCTTTTTCATCTGGTAATCTTAATTTTGGTAATTTTTTACATTCTTCTTTTAGTGATTTGACAATTTCTATGTATTCATCATTCCATCCTTTGTTATTTGTCTTTCTGAGTAAAATTTGAATTTTTTGTCTCTTTTTTGATAGATTTTCAATAAATCTTTCTGCATAATTTAAACATCCTTAAAAAAATTTTATTTGTTCTTTTGATTCTAATTTGTCTGGAAAAATTTCTATCTTCTTAAATATATGAGTTTTTAATTTTATTCCTCTTTTATCTATTGATAATCCAAGAAAATCAATTTCTTGTTTTTCTATTATAGCTTTATTTTTTGAAAGAACAATTCCTTCTTTTTTGCATTCATTTATAAATTTTATTAAATGGTTTCTATGTTCTTCTCTATTATTAGAACATATTAATATATCATCAACATAGACAATTAAAAATTCATTAAATTTTCTAAATATGTTATCCATTCTTATTTGATATATTTGTGGTACATTTTTTAAACCAAATGGCATAATCATCTATTCATACTTACCTTGGGGTGTACTAAATGTTGTATGTTGAATACTATCTTCTTCCATTTTTACTTGCCAAAATCCTGACTTCCAATCAAATTTAGAATAATATTGTTTTCCTTTTACAAGATTTATTAGTACCTCTTTATTTGGTAAAAAGTATCCATCAAATTTAGTATATTTGTTTAATTCTTTATAATTTATTACCATTCTAGTTTTTTCTCTTTTTTGTTCAGAATGTTTCATGACCATGAAAGTTGGACTACTATGAGGTCCATTACTAAGTCTGATTAATTTTTGGTTGAGTGATTCTTTTATTTGAGTTTTAAATTCTTGTATATCTTGTATAGTATACATCATTGGTCTAACTCTTATAATAACATTTTCTGTTAATTCTATTTTAGCTTTTGGATGATGTGGTTTCCAAAATAATAATGGATTCTCTCCACAATTTTTTTCTAGTTGATCAATGATTTTTTCCATATTTGTTTATATGTTTGTTTTTAAGACTTTTTTATACATTATTCTTTTATTTTTTACTTCATTTTGTGTAATTGGTTTTTTCTCCCATTTATCACCACGCTGTGTTGGCTGAACTTTGTAAAGTCTAAATTCTCTTGGTATTTTTAGTAAATGTCCGCAAGGTATTTGTAACATTATCATATAATTATTTTGTTTATAATATTGAAATTGTTGTATAAAGTAATTTCCTAATAATATATCACATTCTAATTTGTTATAACTATATATCTTATTTACAACTATTTGTTTACTTCCTAGTATTATTTCGATTTTATCAGCACTATTAATTATTTGGGTACTTTCTCCTGTAACTCATGTTATTTTTATTCTCCCATCAGTATTTCATGATTTTATTAAGAAATTCTTAAATATTATTATATCACTTCCTGTGTCTATTAATGCACATGTTGTTATATTTGTTTCAACAATAGTAACTTGAATATAAACAGGTAATGGAAAACTTATTTGGTTATTCATTTATTCAGCTTTTCTGCATAGTATAGTTTGATCATTATGAGTTATATATAATCCTTCACGTTTTATACTATAATCTTCTAGTCCATCCAGAAAGCTCATTCCTAATAATACATAAGGATTTACCATACTATTATCTACATGACATGGTACTAAGAGATTTATTCCTCCTATTTTTATTGGTACTTTTACTTCAAATTCAGTCATATGTACTTGTCCATCAAAATTTATATATCAATATGGATCAGTTCTATAAGATATTAGTCCTTTATTTATATTTGAAGATATATGACATTCACTAGCTCACGTGTCAATTAATATATTGGATCCTTTTATATGTTCTATTCCATTGAAATATTCACCTTCAATTTTCATATTTCCAGCATTTCTATTAAGTTTTATTTCCCTTGTATTACTAGTTTCTCCTAATTTTTTTCTATTGGGTAAAGTTGTTGATCTTTTAATTAACCTGCCATCTTCAAATGTTATGTTATTATTAGGATATTCTTCTTCTCTTAACTCTATAATTTCTGGTTTATTTTTTGTTATAGTAAGTTCATAATTTCTTGGAACTAAACTTATTGTTTTATCTGGTTCCATAACTTTAACAAAATCTTTGCATTCTTTATGAATTTCAATATATGGTTTTTTAGAATAAATATTTTCATAATTAGAATTAGTAAATGTGTATAATGCTCTGTATTTTATAGTCATAATTTTATCTCCTGGTTCCATTATGTCATCCTTATGTAATTTGAAATGTAGTTCTAAAACTTCATTAAAGCTTCTATCTTTTAACGATATACAATATTTTGGATAACATGTAAATATTAGTTTCTTATATGCTAGATTTCCTTCCACTATTGTCTTTTAAATTTATTATTCTTCCATCATGTAAACTTACAGTTAAAGGTGAATCTAATCCTTCTCTAAACAAGGAATTAAACATTATTTGGATATCTGCTAAATAAATATATTGGATCTTTTCACTTTGTTTTCTATTGATCTTTGTTAATAATTCTGTAATCGTATTTTTTGTTAAAAGGTTTAATTTGTGTGTTCCTTGGGTAGTTCTAACATCTATTGCCCTTTCAGTTTTATGGTATTCATTTACTGCTACTTTTTCTCTTTTCCATATTTTATCTAATATTTCCCATTTTCCTATTTTCAAATCTAAAGATAATTTTTGTATTTTCCTGAACTTATTATTATCAAAAGTTACCTTTAATCCATAACCTTCTATTCCTTCATATTCTTGTTTATCTATGTTCTTATTTGTTTCTATTTCTTCTATTTTTTATTCTGATTTTGATTCATTACTTTCTGAATATGTTTCACTTATATAGACTTCTTGATCATAGTATTCTTAAATATCTGATATTTCACTTAGTTCACTTTCTATTTGTAGATATTCTTTTTGTAATATTTTAACTTTCTTTTTGTTACAGTCAGGGCTTATATGTCTCATTTCTCCACAATTCCAACATTTGCATTGGCTTTTATCTTTCTTATAAGTTTTATATTTCTATTTTTTATTTGAATTATATCTTCTTTTGTAATTTCTTCTCTTAGGTTTTATATATCTTTTCCTGAAGTTCTTGAATTTTTTAAACTTTCTATTTTTATATTTTCTTTTATTATTTTTTCTTCTTTCAGGGTTACATCCCCATTGGGTAGGCTTTTCCATATCTTCACAACATATTCTAGTTAATTTTCCTGATTTCTTTAATAATTGTCTTTGTTGACATATATATGCTAATCTTTCAAATAGGAATTTTATCCTTGATTTTCATGTTCTAGGTGTTCCAGGGTTATCTCTAATAAATTTTTCAAATTCTATTTTAAAGTATATTCCCCATGAACCTGGTGATATATTGTAATACATATCTCTATACACTTCTTGGTTTTCATTACTATAGAATTGGACATAATAGTCTTCTTTAAATTCACAAGTATATTCTTTAATTTTACACATATCACATATTATTAAATTTATTAATCTTACTCTTGCATTATCTTTTTCTCTTATTGATTATGCTTCAGAATTACTTATCCAATTTTCTCCTAAAAATTCATCTGCAATATAATCTACTAATTTTTCTATTCCCTTTCTATCTGATTTTATTAGTTCTGTCTGTAAATTTCTTCTTATTAATGCTTTTGTATCACTACTTATTCCTTCCTACCAATTTCTAACATGTCCTTCAAAAGATGCTACTAAAAAATTTATCATTCTATCAGTATTTTACCATGTATCATCTTTATTGTATAAAAAGAATATTATCATTGAATCTGTCCAAGTTAATAAGGCTTTTTTAGTATCTATTTTACAATCCAGATCTAAATTTGTTCCTCCATGATTAATAGGTTTATCATAATTATTATTTGGTTCAAATCTATCTTTATATTTATTTCCTCTAGGTGGTTATCTGTCTCTGATTCTATCATAATATTGTCGGTGTGGTTTACTATATAAAGGTGCGTAACTTTCATCTGGATCTGGTAATTCTTGTTTGGAAGTTCCTATTGGAGTTGGGTTAGGTGCTCCTCAAGTATTCATTAAAACTTGGTATTCATTAAAATTTTCTATGCTTAACTGGTCAAGATTTTCTATAAGCAAATCTAATTCTTCATTCATTTTTGTCTTGTTCTTCTTCAATTTTTTCTTCAACTTTTAATTTTCTTAAAGTTTTTTCCATAGATTTTTGTAATTCTAATTCTTCTTCTAATATTTTTGGTAATATGTTTCTCCTAAATTCATCATCCATGCTTCCTGCTTCTATTATAATTTTTTCTTGTTCAAAATGTTTCTTTCCGATTCTAAGTATTTCTTTTTCTATGAATTTTTTGTCTATTTTCTTATCTTTGGTTTTATTATTTTCTTTGAATTCTCTAATCTCTAGTTTTAGTATATTTATATCATTTCTTACTTCTTTTAATTCATTTTTTACTTCTTGAACATCACTTATTAATGATTTTATTAATATTTTTAGATCCTCAATATATTCACTTATTGACATTTTATACTCTTGGTTTTTGAGTTTTTTGTACCTTAAATAGTCTATCATATCATCTGTTGACCACAAAATCTGGCTGGACCTTGGACCAACATGTCTCAGCTCCTCTCTCTTGAACACGTGGATCTCCTGCGCACTGTGACAAACGATCAGTTTGCAAAGGGGGCCGAGGTGGCTCCCGTTTGCACTCCGATGCTAAAGTCAGCAGCCATGTCAAGCAAGTATAATTTGAGTGCGGGAAATATAAATGCGTAAAAGAGAGAAAAGGGAGTGAGAGTAAATATTTAGTTAAGAGTATGTAATTGCTAACCCTTTCCTTTGAGGCAAGTGTGCTCCATTTATAGAGGAACTCGTTGTCTCGGATCATGACACGTGGCATACTTTACACTTGTCTTCACCCTAGCTCTTGGAGATGACAACCTTGCTTTTTTACTGTAATCATTGCTACATTTCGTAGGGGATGGGCTCCTGTCACATCTTGGTAAAGGCAGCGTCACATCTCTGACTCCATCTCTCTTCTGGTCACTGCCGTAAAGCGCCCCGGCTGAGTATAAAGCACATCGGCCAGACGTAAATCAGTTCGGCTAAAAAGGTTCGCTTGACACACCACCTCGGAACCTGACCCAAGGTGATATTTTAGACCTTAGCCATGGGTCAAGGTCTGTTGGGCCCTTGCTAGTGGATCACTGTACCTCTCTTTGGGCTTGGATTCAACACTAGTCCCTCAAATCCGAAGCGATCATTCATGGACGTGTAGGATTTGTTGTACGCCCGAGGCACTAACTTTGTTAAGGTGGCTTTCGTATGATGCCGTAGACCTGGTGCCTAGGATGACCTTCCTTATTGGAGGTTTGGATTTGGTGTGAAGCCGAACTCCTACTTCGGATTTTCTCTCCTGAGTGAAGGTTAGGGACGCACTAGCACGTATCTTAGGCGGCGTATTTAATGAAAAGGAGGGCTATTGTCGTTGGTTCCCAAGAAATATATAAAAGGTGATGGGAGTGGCATTTTGCAGTGCGTGGTACTCACTGTGGTAGCTGAACGGTTTTGTCCCTCCCTTTGACGGCTGGCGCTTTGATTAGCCCATTCCCCAAGAAGCATGGGTTAACCACATTAATCATACGGCTCACAAAAACCAAGGAATCCAGATCATTGGGATCCCTATAAATCCTCCTTCATTTTATTATTTCCCCTTTACCATTTTCTCATAATCTTTGCAGTAACACTCTCGCGAAAGCTTGTACCGTTTTTCTCTTTCTTGCGAGTTTCGAGTCTTCTCTTCAAGGGTTTTCTACCCAGCACCCGCCCTTAACGTTCCACAGCTTTTACTGGCTAGTTCTTCATTCAAAGTGCACAATTTCAAGCATTCGTTCTTTGAAGGTAAATCTCTTGGTCTCTGTATATGCGAGAATTTTTCAAGCCGAATGGCATAACTCTGTAGCAATAGAGTCCTCTATCTGTAATAAACGAAGTATGCTCCTCGTCCGATTTGCACATGGGGATTCTATTGTACCCGGAGTAAGCATCCATGAAGCTTAGCAGCTCATGTCCTGCCGTGGAGTCGACCAACTGATCGATCCGAGGTAGTGGAAAGCTGTCTTTGGGACATACCTGATTCAAGTTGGAAAAATCAATACACACCCTCAGTTTTCCATTGTGTTTTGGTACCAAAACAGGATTTGATACCCACTTCGGATAGCAGGACTCTCTGATGAAGCCATTTTTCAATAGCTTTGTGATCTCTTCTTTCAAGGCCTCATACTTGTCAGAACTCATGGACCTTCTCTTTTGCCTATGCCCAGGGCTTCGGGGATCTAGCTGGAGCCTGTGGCAGGCCTCTTTAGGATCGATCCCAGACATGTCACCATGCTTCCATGCGAATACATCGAGGTTTTGAAGTAAGAAGCTCTTCAATTGACTCTTGTATTTCGGTCGGTGAGTCCAATCCGATCTGTAATTCCTTGATTGGATCAAGTGGGTCTACACCGAAGCATTCTAACCTTTCGGCCGGGGTGGAGCAATTGTCAACTGCCATTCTTGGGTCTAGATCTGCTAAATCCTCTTCCAGTGTCATCGAAACATCCTTATTTCCAGAAGGCCCTTCACCCAATCTTTCAGGGTCCGGAGCAGCCTCGACCATGGCTATGTCACGGATCATGTTCAAGCTTCGATCTTGAAATTTTTGGATTGCATTTGTGTAACAGGCCCGCGATTCAGTTTGGCTTCCCCTTACTGTTGCAACACCAAGCTCCGTGGGGAACTTCATGCAAATATATTTCGTATGCGTCACAGCTCACAAGTCAATTAGACCGGGCCTCCCAATTGAGCCATGATAGGAGGAGATTTTGTCCACAACCAAAAATTCCATGGGGATTCTGGAAAGAGTTGGTGCTTGCCCTACTTCAGTCATAAGGGTTATAGACCCCCTAGGGGTTATGCTGTCCCTAGTGAATCCATATATTGGGTCCGGGACTGGGATGAGAGGAGCGCTGATCCCTATTTTATCGAAAGTTACCCAATAAATTACATTTACCGAGGCACCATCATCCACCATCATTCATGATAACCCATTCCGGGCCACCACTACCCTGAAACAAACGCATCATTGTGTGGGAAGTGTACCCCAATGGCATCCTCTTGGGTAAATGTGATAGATTCTGTTTGAGGCACCCCAACATGGTGCAAATGGATATGGTAATTCACGTTGGCGGGCTGCTTGGCCTCTCTGATATACCTCTTTTGGGAGTTTTTTGTGCTCCCACCTGGGTGGGGCTCCCCCAATATTGTGTCGATTTCACGAATAGGGAGGTCGGCCACAGGCACAGGTGGTTCCCGTGTATCTTTAACATGCGCCGAGGCGGTATCCTGTCTTTTGTTCCTGTCTCTTTAACGATTGTCAATCCTTTCTTTAGTTGAGTTCTTCCACGGAGCTCTCCTATTAGCTCGGTTGAATTTCTGACCACCGGATTTTTGAGTTCTCCCCGTGTCGGCGGAGAAGTCATTTCCTGCGGATTTTGGTCAGCTAACATGTGGATTTCCCTGCAATCTTCTGTTGCGTGACCTAGTACCTGTGGTAGGCGCAGTAAGCCCCAATCATGGGCTGTTTCCCACTTCGGCCACATTCCATCCTTCCTTAATCCGTGGGAGGATTTTGAGAAGGGGTGTTGGAGTGCAAGTGGGGGATAGCTTTTGTGATTTCTGCTGCAAAGCTAGATCCTGTCCCCGGAAACGGACGCGGCGCTCCACCTCGGATACTGCCAATCCTATCCTTGTTTCCTCCTTTCTTGAGGTTTACTTCATTAGAATACCCGAGATTGTATCTTCCTTGGGGGTGGTTGTCCCTGGCCCTAGCCATTTCTTCTGATACAATCTCCTCCTTCATCAGGTCTACGAGGGCATTATAATCCCTTGGTTTCCTGCTTCGAACATCCCTCAAAAACATGCTTGTCATATCTAGTCCCCCTTTCAAAGCAGAAAACATCTCTGCCTCAGTGATATTTTCACAAATGTGCATCTCCTCAGTAAACCGAGTCAGGTAACGTTTCAGAGATTCGTCTCTTCCTTGCCTCAAATCCTGAAGGTGTTGGAGTGGGAGCTGGCCAGGCCTGGAGGAAACAAAGCCATTTTTAAAAGCCGTTTTCAGATCTCTCCAACTATGGATGCTGCCGGGGGGAGTTTTTTGTACCATCGTATCACACTCCCCTTAAGGGTTAAAGCAAAGGCTTTATATTTTAGTACCGGGGTGGCTCCGACTATTTCCATGCTGGCGCGGTAATTTAACGGGTGATCGTCAGGGTCACCTCGGCCAGAATATTTTGCTATTTCTGGAATTTCGAAGTCGTGGGGCACGAGGCACCTACGGAGGCCCTCTGTGAAGGGGCTTATTTCCTCTTTGTCATCCAGTTCATATGAAGGTAGTTCAGTGTTCTCGTCGTGAGCGGAATACACTGGATCATGGTATTGGTCATAGAGTGGCGGAGCGTACTCCTGCCTTTGTGGTGGCAGAACGCGGCCGTAGTTTGGCCTTTCATGGCTCAGTAACTCGTTACGAGACTTTGTCCGAACTGCTTCGGCTCTCCTTTCCTGCCTATTCCTAGGCTCATGCGTGGGGGTGAACCTTTCTGCCCCCGTACCTTGTTGGTCCCCATGCATTCGACTCTGCGACAAAGCTTCTTCAGTGCGTCGCTCCTGCCTATTTCTAGGCTCAGCTGCATTGTTTCGACCCCCTCGCCTGCCTCTGAATAACCCTCCTATCCGGCTAAAGACATTGCCAGATTTTGTAGGCGAAGCCTCCCTGTGTCTAGCTAGGAGTGGGGCTTTTTCTTCACGTGCTTCATGTTACAGGCCTTCCTCGTAGAAGGGCTCGGATTCCACCTCGGTATAAGCCTATGGATCTTGATACTAATACGAGGCGGTGGCCTCATCGGATGGTGAGTAATGTGGCTGTGGGTATTGTGGAGGCATCATGGGTTCGTTCACAACATACCCTCTAGCCATGTAGGCATTCATCGCAGCAGTTTGTTCTATCTGCAGCTTCTGCATTTCCAGCATTTGGGCCGCCATGCGAGTCATGTCCCGCAACATGCGACGATTACGGTGCCGGCGTGGTGGGTTAGGTTGTGCCACTCCCTCATTGGCGTTCTCATGAGGTCCTTGAGGAACCTCCTCCTCGTTGTGCTGACCAATTCTTCCCCTACGGGGGTTAACATCACCGTCGCTTTCGTTCATATTTCAAAGAAATTTCTTGGTTTTAATTTATCTTTCAGGGATAGACAAATTCTTATCTCAACGCTCCGAGCCTTTTTTCAAGGTTATTAAACTTATGTTTCAAAGTTTTAAGCATTTTTCAAGGTGAATAAACTTATGTTTCAAAGTTTTTTTACCTTTTTCAAGGTCACCACACTTATGTTTCAAAGCTCTTTAGCTTTTTCAAGGTTACCACACTTTTGTTTCAAAGCTCTTTACCTTTATCAAAGTTACCATAGTTATGTTTCAAAACTCTTTATCTTTTTCAAGTTTACTAAACTTATATTTCAAAATTCTTTACCTTTTTCAAGGTTACTAAACTTATATTTCAAAGTCCTTACAGTTCTCCGCTCTTTTGCAAGAGGTTACTCGCCCTTTTTCAGGACTTCCTTTCTATGTGTGGCTTTTCATCATGTGTTTTCGTGGTTAGCAGTATGGTTTCCCACAGACGGCGCCAAAATGTTGACCACAAAATCCGGCTGGACCTTGGACCAACACGTCTCAGTGAACACGTGGATCTCCTGTGCACTGTGACAAACGATCAGTTTGCAAAGGGGGCCGAGGTGGATTCCGTTTGCACTCAGATGCCAAAGTCAGGGCCATGTCAAGCAAATATAATTTGAGTGCGGGAAATATAAATACGTAAAAGAAAGAAAAGGGAGTGAGAGTAAATAGTTAGTTAAAAGTATGTAATTGCTAACCCTTTCCTTGGAGGCAAGCGTGCTCCATTTATAGAGGAACTCGTTGTCTCAGATCATGACACGTGGCATACTTTACACTTGTTTTCACCTTAGCTCTTGGAGGTGACAACCTTGCTTTTTGACTGTAATCATTGCTACATTTCGTAGGGGATGGGCGTCTGTCACATCTTGGTAAAGGCAGTGCCACATCTCTGACTCTATCTCTCTCTGGTCACTGCCGTAAAGCGCCCCGGCTGAGTATAAAGCACATCGGTTAGACGTAAATCAGTTCGGCTAAAAAAGTTCGCTTGACACACCACCTCAGAACCTGACCGAAGGTGATATTTTAGACCTTAGTCATGGGTCAAGGTCCGTGGGCCTCAGTTGGGCCCTTGCTAGTGGATCACTGTACCTCTCTTTGGGCTTGGATTCAACATCATCTATTTTTATTTCTATCTTTTTTATTCTTTTTTCTATTGATATGATTTTTCCATTTTCATTCTTTCTTATTTCCTCATTTAATTTATCTATTTTTTCTATAATTATCCCAATTTTATCTTAATTAATTAATTCTCCTGATTTTCTTTGGAATTCTTTTAAGATTTCTTCATCTATATTTTTAACTTCTCCTATCATTTCTTTTAATTCTTTAAATTGTATTATTAATTTATTTTGAATATTTTGTAATTTCTCTTTGACATTCATATCCTGTATATTTAATTGTTGTAATTCTTCAATAGCTAATTTATCTTGTAAATTTATGTTTTTATATGTTTGCCATAAAAAAGCACTTATCCAATTTAACTGCATATTAAGAAATTCATTGGATTCTCCTCATGAGCTTAATGGTTGAAATATAGTTGTATTAACTCCTTTTATTTGGTAAGATCCTACTGGTAGATTAATATTTTCTATTATTTGTTTTTCAAATTTTATTTCTGGAAATTCCGTCATTAAATCCTTCCCCTAATATGATCAACTTCTAATCTTAGTTCTGTATCATATTTTACTTCTTTACATATCATTGTATTATATTCACAAAATTCTTCAATCGATCTTAAAATTGATTTTCTCTGTTGTTCTCTATAATATTTTATTTCTCCAGTTATCTCATATTTTTTCATATTGATTTTTTCTTTGTTATCTATGATCATAAGTATATTAGGTAATTGTTTTAGAATTGTATTAAAATATTTTATTTTACTTTCTATTGTTTTTAATCTTAAAAATCATTTTCTTTTTATATTTCTTTCTTCTATCAATTGATCTAATAGATTTCCTTTTTGTTCTATTATTGAATCTAATTTTTCATTTGTTTTCATATCTAGATATTTGATTAATAAAAGTTCTCCTCTATGATAATCCATTTCTATAATCTTTATATAATTCTTCTAGTATATCTTTGTGGATTAAATCTAATATTTCGTTTATGATAAAATCTTTTTTTATTATATCGAAATTTATTAGATCATATATTTCTCTTCTTATATTTTTATCCAAATCTTTTAAAGTGTTCAAGATTTCTAGTTTATAATTATCGGGTAGTATTAATGTATGCATAATTACAAATCTCGATGTATATATTATATTTTTATTTTTATTTTTTGTCATATAATATTTATCTTTTCGATCTGCCATTTGACTCTGATACCAATTGATGGGGTGCTACTATGAGCGAACAAAAATCGTATAAACAAAAATCAACTAAAATTGTATGAACAAAATTATCTAAGGACTTAAATGGAGTTTTTCTATACTTGAATGGCTTATATTGAAAATCCATGTATGAGGGTATTTATGGTGGTTTGAATGGTCAAATGTCATTTTTCAAATATTATGATTTCAAAGTCTATTTTGCAAACTATTATGGTTGTTGGATCCATTTATGATTATTTCCCATTTATTATTAACAGAGAGAAGTCCAAAACATCACTAGCCAAGCAAAAAACACAGCATTATGTCAGAATCTATACAAGAATTCAGTACTGGAATTAGTTTATTAACCTGAAGGAAAAGAATAACAAAGGAATTACAGTTCAGGAATGTCAGAGAGCCTAAACTAGAAGATAAAGAAAGATGTAATTGCAAATCATTATACGGGATTTCAGTTCAAGAAAGGAAAAAAATTTAAAGCTTGCTGCAGCTGGCCTTCAGAAATCAGATAGGAGACTTTGCATTCTCATCACGCATCAAATCCCTTGAGGAAAATTAAAATTTGATGGTCCAACGGTATCCACAAATCCTCTTACTGATAATTCAGGTACAGATGCCTCATTTTCCAACATTTCATGTTCTATGAAGATGATAACAACAGTAATGTCATCATGAAATTGTCTCCTTTCCCCCTTACCGTACTTCTTGAGCTCATTATAGTTCATCCGTCTTTTCTTGCAGGCCTGTTTCAAAGCTGATTTGAGAAGTCTTCTGGCTACACCCTGATATTCGAGGAAAAATATGAAGAAAAGCACAAAAATTTATAAGAAAAATAATACTTACTCTACAAGATAATAAAATTATACACACCTCTCTTGGATTATTATGGACTATCTCAACAGCATCCTGATTTGTCAAGTATTCCCAAAGACCATCAGATGCAAAAATAAGAAATTTGTCATTTGGTTGTAAAACTCTTGTGCATATAGATGGATCAGATCTTAACACTGGTCGATGAAGAGGTTCATGAACATGAAATCGCGGAAAAGATGGATCAAGAGCAAACTCTGGCCTCTTCAGGTAAGCGTCTCCTATGGATCTAGATACCTGAAAATAAACATGGATTGGCTAATCAATCATTTTTCGGCTTTCGCCACTATTTTCAATTCAAAAAGAATTCCTCGAAACCAATAGAATAAAATAAAATAAAATAAAAGAAACTGAAAAGGACAGATATTTAAGCCTATCTAGAAGATGATAGCATCACCGTTGTTAACACTACGGCATGCAGCACTAAATGAGAACAGCACATCATATTGACAACTCTTGAACTACCCTTAAGGACACCATATGAAGAGTGGACTATCAGTTAAACTTTTTTTCCTAGAAATAGAATAAATTAATAAAGGGTCAATGCAGCATTCAACTAGAGGCTATACTCTTAATTCTACTGATTAGATTTAGATATCCGTCCTAGTCAAACCTCATAGGTCCAAATATCAGTTTATGGAAACCTTAATTGAATTAATATGATTCATGAGAAACTGCAAATTATGTCTTCATTAAGTTCCAGGATGCAACACTTTCCGTATCGCAGCATGAAGCACACTTATTGGGTTGGAGACCAATTTCATGTTTGAGATTGAATCTTTAAATAGATAAAGAAAATGGAAGGGGGCATTCTACTGATGAGCCCTGAAGTCATATGCATTAGATAATAGTAAGCTGAAGGCATGTTTGGTGGGGTAGGATTAGATAGTTCTAGACAGTACAATTGATCCAAAATAATTCTAGGCAGAAGTATATGCCAAACATGCATTGAAAGCTTTTCATGGTTAACAGGGGTAAACCTGTATAATGCCTTTGACGCGCCAGACCCCTTGCTTCATAACTACAATATGAGAATCTTCTGGATGCAAAGACATGAGCTCCTTTCGAACCTCCTCCAAACTGGCATTGTGATCCTTTGTCAGCTGCTCAGCCACAATTTTATTTGATCTGTTCACATAACCCACTACAGCCCGAGAATCACCCAGGTTTGCAACAAATAGAGTACCTTTCCAGATTACTCCAACAAGACAACAAGATCCAATTGCTGCAATTATTGGCTTAATTTCATATACCCTTCTGACAAGAGTTAGAAAACCATCTTCAGTTTCAGAAAAGGCATTCCTCAGAATATCCTCAGATATAGTTCCATTTTCACGAACAAGTCCTGTGAAAAAACAAATTGTGCCATGTCATGCATCAGCCAAATTAATAGACTGGATCTGGGAACATGAAATCAGTATATAAAATCAATAAACAAAAAAATGATGAAGAGTGGGAAACTCTTAATAATAAGTCCAAACCAATATGAAAAGAGTTCTAAAAAAATGCATTGAGATCAGCAATAGATTAGTAGATTACTTTTAAAGCATGTAAAGCAAAAAAATAAAAAATAAAAAATAAAATTAAGTTTGAGGAACATCAAATAATAACTAGTATAGACATCACATCAAGCAACTCAATGAAAACCATCTACAGTGAATTTTTTATTTTCTAATCCTTTCTTTAATTTTATACTGAGCTGTTAGGCAGTACATAACAGTGTAAGCTATTTAAGTTTAGAATAGTAACAGTGTGACAAATTCATCAACATAATGACAAGCATATATGGAATCACTAGCTTTAAAAATGGAATAATTAGACCTTCAACAATTAAAATGAACAACTGACTGGAAACAATTGAATATATTATTGTTTGATGTCAGACGCGCTGAAAATAAGAGAACAATAAAGAAAAGCAATCACGATACCACTTGTTCGAGTTCACTCAGTCGATAAAGTTAAACAAAAAAAACTGGTGCCTGCAGAACAACAAACTAATAAAATGCACTAAAATGTACCACGCAACAAGAAAGACAAGACAAGTGCAGCAAAGACATTCATCAAGAACACCGCAAAATTTGTTTAGGATATAACAAAACTACATCATAAATGGCGTAGAGTTCATTTAAATCCTAATGTAAAGAATTCTTAATTCGAAAAAAATTCTCATATTTATAAACTCAGCCTGTGAAACTATAGAGGATAAGTCACTGAATACCAAAATCACATTGATATACTAGCTATGGGGACCCTGCGTTAAATATGCAATTAATATAAATTGGTTTTTCTCATTTGTTTTAAGTTAAACATAGTCAAAAACTGAGTTGATAGAAATAATTATTTACATTGCAACTACAATAAAAAGGCAAAGGAAAGAAGCCTCACTATTCAGATTTTGAAAGAGGTGGTCACAGATGAATCTAGATGCCTCAGGGCCCCCATGGCCATCATAAACACCGACAAATGTAGCATGGTGACCAGTTTCAACCTGGCTCTGATCCTCAAGAAATTCATTTGCCTGGACCACTGCAAACGAGAACTCGCCATGAGAATGCTTCTCAAGGTCTTTGCACCAGAGAAGTGCATCGTCCTCACCTCCCAAAGAATCATCATCATCCTTGTTCATAAGGGAATATCGGCCCAAAGGTCGCAAACATGCGGACACTGTTCTTCCCAACCAAGAAAACATCCTTCATTTCCTTCTTAAGCAATCAATAGAGGATTTTTGAGGTTGATGCACAGGACCAATCCACACTGAATCCTTAAATGTAATATTCCAAATACAATACTGTAAAAAAAAAATAAAAGAAAATGACAGAATCATATTAAATGCATCTAGCCTAATCAAGAACAAAAACAAATTTTAAGCTAAACACAGTAGCATAATATCATCATAAACAGTTGATAAAGGCCTTGTTCAAAGGAAAAAAAGATGCAGAGAGCCACATTCGTTGAGATTGTGCTTAGCGAACTCAATGGCAAGAAAACGAAAAGTACATAACACGATACAAAGAGAATTATTATTTTTTTTATTAAATATTAAACATTTTTTTCTTAACAGCTTGGAGGAAATATACGATAAGAAAAGAGCAGAAAAAACAATTAAGACGATAAAGAATGACTAGTGTAAGAAAATTTCTTCAATTCAGATAAGACGACTTCCGATTACGAAAGAGTGGTAAACCCTAGAATTCCAAGACGGAAACAGAGACCCAGTGCAATTTTCAGAAAATGTCAACATCCAATTATTGAAAACTGAAGCGGGACAATCACACAAGTATTGATCATTAAATATTTCCATAATAGAAGACATTCAAATTCAATATTGCAACCAAGAAAAAATAAACAGACCAAAATTAAACTTACCAAGATTCTTGTTTTATACGTATAGTACAAGTAGAAACCGTAGAGCCAGATATCAAGAACCCAGAACACAAATGATCAATGCGGAGTGTTAGTGAGAAAGAGATGACTATTTTCATAAAAAAGAAATAAAAAACATGTGTTCAGAAAGAATCATATCAATGCGGAGTACGGAAAAGAACAGAGCAGATATCAGATCATGAGAACTTGAAAACTTCGAACCCAATACTTTCTTTGAGCAGGAGGGGGATGAAAATACGAGAGACCGGATCTGAGTTCAAAAATTACAAGTACAATTGGGCGTACATATATTCATTAGAGAGTGAGAGAGTTGGGTGAAGAACTGAATGGATTTTTGGGGGAAAGAGAGGGGTGCTTGTACAAGAGGAAAGTTGATGGTGAATGGTGATTACAAGTGTGGTTTGGTGGACTTTCCTAAAATTACGGTATTAGGTTGATATAAGTTGAGAGTACGTGCCTTGTAATTACCGTTAATTTTCATGACTCGTATCATATCTCATCCTCCTAAGTCCTATCCTATTTCCTATTCATAAAACAAAATATTAAAATCAAAATGATTTTTTGAGCAGGCATGTAAGAATGATCTGCCTAGAAAATGTGCCCATATTTTCAATAAAGTTTTATTCAATCTCAATCATTCATTAAAAATTAAGTTCACAATATTTGATTTTTCAATCAAATTTTAATTATCAATTCTACTAAAAATCACTATTTATTTCAAAAAAACTCAACAATACCTACCACACTCTGTATATAAATAGAACTTCGTTATTTTCAAAGTAAAAAATATGTTCAAAAAGTTGTTTTGAAAACATGTTTAGTAAAAAGGAAAAGTACATAACTACAAACCTAAAACTTGTTATAAATAATGTATATATGTGAATGACATTACCATTATATCCTGTAAACTTTACAATATTACGATTGTGCCATTGTCCACTCCTATAAATAGGAGCCTATACTTACCAATTTATTACACCAATTCTTGAAGAGAAATTCTCTCCTCTAAACTCTCTCCATTTCTCTCTCTATGTTGTTCTTATGATTTCGATGATTTTATAACACGTTATCAGCACGAGTCTCTAACCAATTGAGTAATAACGGGAGTATGCTCTACAGTTGCATCTAAATGATGAGCCTCTGTATCAGAAACCTGATTATTACTAACCAATGTTTCCTTTTCTCTCAAACTGAAAAAGAATGATTCTGGCCGATCCAGATATCCGATCGACGATCGGCCACCGCCATCAGAACGGGCTTGTCAAGGAGAAGACTCGCCTAAAATTTGGCGCAGAACCAACGGCTGAAACAAAAGATATCGACCGAAGAAGAAAATCTGAAAAACTATGCAAAAACAGATATCTGACCGAAAATTGAAATGCTTATTCCCGACGATTCTGAACTCCGATCGACGATCGGCCAGCGGCATATCAACGGGTTTTTCTAGGAGAAGACTCGACTGAAATTTGACGCAAATCCAACGGTTAAAACGGAAGTTATTGTCCGGAGAAGAAGATGCTGGCGGACTGAAAAATGATGATTCCGGCCAAACGGTTGATCTTTTGGAAAATCGGAGACCACCGGCATGTTCAGGACGCCGAGGCACATATTATGGTGATGGGTTAATTTTTCCGATCACCGGCGCTTGGCGGCCGGCGGCGGCGGCGCGTGGCGGATCCGGCGATGACGAAAGGCAGTTTGTCCGTTTTGATGAATTGGATTTTTCTATGATCTTATTTTTCTGTTTTGTGCAGTTTTTAAAATATTCCGGCGGTCGAACATGGCGGTTTTCTTAAAAACTGTTTTTGGAGCAATCCTGACGAGATTTTGAACTTCGGACCAAAAGTAAGTTTGTTCTAAATTAAATTTTAAACCTATTGACGGTTTCAATTTATTCATATGAGCAATATATTAAAATATGGACGATTTTGCCCTTAATAATACATACAAGTATAATAATCGTAAATTAACGATTAATATGTGATCAATTGAATTATATTATGCTGCCACCTACATGGTTGGTTTTACCACCTACATGGTTGGCTTTACCCGGTTTAATTATTTCATTATGTCGATTCCGCCTATATGGCCGGTTTAATTGTTTCATCTCGTTGATACCGTCTATATGGCTGGTTTAATTATTTCATCACGTTGACACCGCCTATATGGTCGGTATATCAATTGAATACATATAAACACCTCAGTTGTTGGTTAATTCTAACATATTAGAGGGTTGTTGTCAACATATATACTTGGTGGTATAACCCCAGTATCGTTATTGTTAATATATATATACAATATTATTGTTATTTGATACTTCATTAAATGATACCAGAAGTTATCAATACTAAAGTTAGAAAATATTTTATCAAATGATACCAGAAGTTATCATTACCAAAAGGTTGATAAATATTAATAAAATGTTTTATCCAATGGTACCAGAAGTTACCAATATCATAATTTGAATGGGTGGATGAAAATTATTCAACAAGAGAATGTTGATGTATGATAAGATAATATCACATGATAGCACGGATATAGCTAATGTGAAAATAATCTCATCAGTATTATGAGATGAATGTTAGATGATAAGTGCCTGGAAAAGTTCTTGCACGAGCACTTATATATTCCAGAAGAAGTACATATTTACTCCAGAAGAAGTAAAAATTATCATCTAAACATACTGAAATGATATTATTATTGCTCCTGAAGAAGCATAAACGAGACATACATGCAAAATGCAAAAGGGGAAAACATTTATGATCCTCAAAATTAGAGATGTGTTTCGGGAGTAGCCGTATCCTACCACCTCTGACCTTTTGAGGAAATAAAGAAAAAAGTGTGTTTCAAGAGTAAGAAATACTCCATACTCTACCACTTTAAATCTTTGAGGTACACAAGATTAATACATTGATAAAATCCTAGAAATTTATGGTGTGTCTCAAGAGTGAGAATACTCCGTACTCTACCACCACCTATTCTAGAGTTCACAAAGATAAATTTACATTAACCGGACTCCATTTTCGCTTGATTCCCCTTCCTTGCGACCAATCTATCTTTACTCCTGCTGGATCTTGTATTGGAATATATGATTGCAACTTATCCAGCAGTTCCTCGATAGTAGGAGCAGAAATAAGGATTCTCCTAGAAAATGGAGATATGAATCCCTGTTCCACAGCATAATCAAGAAATGTTAGCAAACCATCAAAGAAATTGTTTACATTTAAAAGCCCTATAGGCTTAGTATGGAGATCTAGTTGAGCCCATGAAGTAATATTAAAGATTTCTTCTAAAGTACCAAAACCTCCAGGCAGGGCTATGAAGGCATCAGAACCATATAACATGCAAGTTATGCGTTCATGGATAGATAAGGTTTGTACTTCATGCCCTCGTGTTTTGCCTGCAATATCAGCTAAAGGAGTAGGTATAACACCTATCACTCTTGCTTTCTCTACTAGAGCGGATTGTGAAACACAACCCATCAATCCACTGCTACCTCCTCCATACACGAGAGTGATACCTTTCTCTCCCAATTTCTTTCCTAAATCCACGGCTGCTTCTAGATACCCAAAACCTTTTCCCACTTTTGATCCACAAAATACACAGATAGTTTTGATCTGTCGAAATTTTGGTCCTTCCATTTTTGAAAGTAAAGAAGGAAAATGTTATTTTGGGATGCATGAACTATGAAAAATGTTTGGCTATTTAAAACCGAAAAACTTCACTATTTACTGGTCGTTTTTCGAAAAAGTTAAGATTTACTTTTGACAAAATCATCCTACTCACCTTTCGGCGATTTAATATTTTTAACCAGCCTTTATCAAAACTCGTGAAAGGAAACAGAAAAAATATTTTATATGTGCATATATATCAAATGATTTACCTTGTATTAATGCTGCATAGCCAAAGCATCATTGTTTATAACAGCATGGCAAACAGGATCTTTTGCTATTATATTTTTGAGACTATATCTCTCTTTATCGCTGATGAATTTAGCCCATAAAGATAGTAGCTCACGCTGCACATATCCACTAGGGTGCGTCTCAAGAGTCAATCGGATATCATCCAATGACTCCTTACTCAGTCCACCCTTAATGAAGTCTATCTTATCATCTCGATTTATGGATGAATATCCTATTGATTTACAACGGGTATCACATGTCCATCGAGTACATTTGTAGCAACTATTTAATCTTTTTGCTCTTCGCTTCTTTGCAAAAGTACTCTTACCTAAGCCAGGCTTGTGCTTAGAAAATGAATCTGGTAATTCACCAGCTAATCGAACTTTTGCTTCGATCAACCAGCAAACATCTTCTGGCATGCCATGATCCATCAGCAACCTCAATCTTTCGAGCCTAATTCGATAAATTTTTCTCAAATCATTTACTGGAAGATTGGAATAATATTTGCGAATATTTGAAAGTATGATATCCATTTTTGATGGATCTAGCCTTCTTCCCAAATCATCTATTTAAATGCATTATTCAACGCGTAAAAGAGCGGCGGCTCCGCGTGTCAGTGATATGGATTCCATCAAGAAATAATGGAATAAATTATTGAAAAGGTGAGATAATATGCCATTACCTTTTTCGATATAAGGGAAGATTTGGCGACAAGATTGAGATTATGAGATATTTCCTTGGATATTGTACCTGATTTTTCGGTATACTAAAAGTAATAAAGGTATACTGATTTGAACTATATAGAATACTGATGAAATAAATGTTGTATTGAACCAGAAGTTCATACATATGTACAAGTGAAATATCTTATTGAACCAGAAGTTCATACGTACAAGTGAAATATGTATATAGTATGAACCAGAAGCTCATAAATGAAATATACATTGTATTGAACCAGAAGTTTAGCGATATTGTATTGAATCAAATATTCATACATAGAAATGAAATAAAACCGTATAGAACCAGAAGTTCTATAATAAACGGTTAGATTATCAAAAGTTCCAAATTATTTTCTATGAGAATAACTTATTCAGAAATTGTTTATCATACAACAATATTCTATGTCAAACAGGGAATAGCTCAAGAAGCTTTATTATTTGTAAAAGTGCGATATGCATACACTCCACCAAAGCGCACTGAGATATATGATTGAAATTACATCCCTAAAAGAATGACATGTGTTATGGCATTTTAGCCGATTGATAATATTTGAGAACATTATGGTGAAAACACGCCTGAAGCGTAATTATGCCTGAAGCATAATGACTATCGATTCCAAAAATAAATATCTCTTGAATGATTGAAATGATTCCTTTGAGGCTAAATACTCAAAGTAAGTAAAAGGGACATAGTCAAATGATGAGATATTCAGGTACCTGATGATAGAACATATAAAGAGATCTCTCCACGTTATATTGAGATGGAATCGATAAATAAGTCGACTGCATACCCTCTTATGAAATAAGATTGATGAAATCATAATTCTTTGGCCAAGTATGAAACCCTAATGTAGGGATTATTGTTCAAGGACCTGAAGTCCAAATGCTTAAATGTGTAAAGCCAGTAATTATATGTACAAATGAAAAATATTTCACAGTCGTAAAAGACGACTAGTTGCGCGCGAAATTTTTCATAGAACTGGCATGACATATGGTGGATAGACTATAGTCTAAATCACTAGCTTGAGCTCCTTGATATACCAATGAGTGAGATCAAAATGTATGATTCTCATCTCGGTACTTTGGGAGTATTCTTTGATGTACCAGTTGATCGCGGTACGTTGGGATTTCAAGTAAAATGATTGTAGATTATATGTCGAAATTGATATCTATTTCAATGATTGATTATGCTCCTGCAAAATTAGAAATTGCAGTTTATAAAGTGCAAGAACATACATGTATAAATCATTGAAAGATTCAATATGCCCAGATTAGTATCACTATAGAATGATACAAATGACTCCATGATATAATATGTTGAAAGTGAAATTGGAGTGTACTATTTATGACATCTGGGAAATTGATTATTCACTAGAAGTGAATACGAAAATGAATATTCACCAGAAGTGAATTTGAAATTGATTATTCACTAGAAGTGAATTTGAAAATGAATATTTAATTATTCACTAGAAGTGAAAGATGCAATCTATGAAAGTGAATTATAGATTTGATTATTCACCAGAAGTGAATTCTAAATTTGATTATTCACCAGAAGTGAAAAATACAATGAAAAGATTCGTGATTGCACCAATATACATGTAATATTCCATGAAATGAATAAATACGCGTTGCACTCTTTTTCCCTTAGCTGAGGTTTTGTCCCACAGGGTTTTCATAGCAAGTTTTTTAATGAGGCAACAGTTGAGGCGTATTGATGAAAATTAATGAGAATAATGCACTCTTTTTCCCTTCGCTGAGGTTTTGTCCCACAGGGTTTTCCTAGCAAGGTTTTTGAGGCATCATCATAGCTATCAACAAGCTATAATTCAGCAACACATTGTTATACTGGAATGATATCAACAAATGAAGAAAATCATACACATCTTATGAAGAATGTTATGATATCGACTACACACAAGAAGATTTTCATATATATTCCAGAAGAAAGATGATATCATTATTCAAAAGGTTCATGAATACTTGATTGCACACTTCAGGGGGAGAATCATGCTGTCATGCTGTACTCTTTTTCCTTCGTCCAGGTTTTGTCCCACAGGGTTTTCCTGACGAGGTTTTAACGAGGCAGCGGCTGTACTCTTTTTCCTTCGTTCAGATTTTGTCCCATTGGGTTTTACTGACAAGGTTTTAACGAGGCAGCACTGAAGCACTGAAGAACTTCAAAGATTCAATACATGATTTGTTCTACTTGAACATTAAGACTCAACGATTGACGATGGCCAATATCAGGGGGAGCAACTGTACTCTTTTTCCTTCGCTCAAGTTTTATCCCATTGGGTTTTCTTAGCAAGGTTTTAACGAGGCAGACAATTGCGTAATATGTCATTCAAGGGGGAGTGTTATAAATAATGTATATATGTGAATGACATTACCATTATATCCCTGTAAACTTTACAATATTACGATTGTGCCATTGTCCACTCCTATAAATAGGAGCCTATACTTACCAATTTATTACACCAATTCTTGAAGAGAAATTCTCTCCTCTAAACTCTCTCCATTTCTCTCTCTATGTTGTTCTTATGATTTCGATGATTTTATAACAAAACTATTACTTTTTAAAGTTAACAAACTTAATATTTCTTTTTAAAAATCAGGTGTTAATAATAATAAATAATATAATATTATATAAAAGCATTTATCTATTATATTGGTGATATAATTTTACTCAAACACCACCCACATATAATATTTCCACCATTGCACCCTTGCACCCCACCCACCTCGACCTCGCCCCGCCCCAACCCCACCCACGAAGTCACAGTTGGTCATATAAAGTTACAATTCAATCGTAATTACAAATTAGTAACAAATTTCGCCCCCACCCACTTCGACCCCTACCCCACTCACTCACCTACACACCCACGAAGTTACAATTGGTCACACGAAATCTCAATTGGTCAATTCGATCATAATTACAAATTTAGTAACAAATTTTGCCTCGCCCCACTCTCACAAGGTCACAATTAGTCACGTAAAATCAATTCTAGTCACAATTACAACTTTAGTTGCAAATTTCACAATCACCCTCACCCTCGTCCCCAACCCACCTCACAAAGTCAAAATTTGATCACAATTACAAATTTAGTAACAAAGTTCGCTGCCACCTCACCCACCCACATATTCACAGTTGGTCACGCGAAGTCACAACTTCGTCCCTTCACAAACTCGCCCAATCCAACTCAACCCTACCCCACCCCCACATGTAAAGTCACAGTTGGTCACACAAAGTCACAGTTCGGTCACAATTACAAATTTAGTCACAAACCCACCCCACCCCATCTGCAAAGTCACATTTGATTACATAAAGTCACAATTCAGTTACAATTATAAATTTAATTACTTAACCTCACACATCACGTAAAGTCACAATTAGTCACTCATTTTCTTAATCACAATTACCTAATAATTGATCACATTTGTGATCGATCAAAATTTTTAACATATAAATTAATTTAACAAATCACGTCCAATGGTCACACGGTCACGTTTGGTCATAATCAATCATATAATTGGTCAATTTTTTTACTAGAACTCGTCACAAGTCACACAGTCACAGTTAGTAAATATTTTGATCACAATTACTTAATAATTGATAACATTTGTTATTAATAAAATTTTGTAACATATAAATTAATTTAGCAGGTAACGTCTAATGGTCACACAACGTGACAATTGGTCACAATCACCCATATATTGATCATATTTGTGACTAGAAAATTACACAAAGTCACAATTAATGCAAATCAAACGGTCACATTTCGTACTCATCACAAATTGCACAAAATCACAATTAATCAATCTTTTGGTCACGTTAACCTAATAATTGGTTACAATTATCTATTAATTGGTCACATTCATTATAAGTCACCCACCCACCCACCCATTCCTTACCTAAACCATTTCCTCCTCCACCTCCACAATCGTTGCCACACACTGCCACCTACCACTCCCCACCACCACCTCGCCACCTACGACACTATCAAGTACGAGGACAGAAGTACAAACTATAATTTGGATCCAGGGACTTAAGTGGCAATTCTATTTCAAAGACTAAACTTCATCTTCTCCATGACTCCAAGGTCTTGCGACGTAAATTCGCAAAATGGTCACACAAAGTGACAATTGGTCACAATCACCCATATAATTGATCATATTTGTGACAAAAAAATCACACAAAATCATGATTAATGCAAATCAAACGGTCACATTTCGTACTCATCACAAACCGCACAAAATCACAATTAATCAATCTTCTGATCACATTTACCTAATAATTGATAACAATTATCTATTAATTGGGGACATTCATTTTAAGTCACCCACCTACCCATTCCTTACCTAAACCATTTCCTCCTCCACCACCACAACCGTTGTCACACACTGTCGCTTGCAACTCATCCACCACTGTTCGTTAAAATCGTATACCGCAAGTGCACGGTTCGCGTTCAAGTAGTAGAGTGGACTCGAAAAGTCCGGGTTATCGTACCTACGAGGATTACTTGATTTGTAACTAAACTTATCGATTTCATTTTAAAAGAAAAGTCAAGTAACATAAAATGTTGGTTTGATGGTGAATACTAACTAATATAAATTAAAACATGGCAATATAAAAATTAATTAACTAAAGCAAGTAGACAACAATATATAAAAGTTAGAATTAAAACTAATTATCTAAAGTAAACTAGTGACAATGAGAACTTGGTGATTAAAATAAGTTAGAAAACATAAGATAAGGTAAATTTAGTTATTATAACTACACTAATTTCTTCTTTAAAAAATCAATTAGTGGTAGTCAATCAATTACCCAAATTACATGGGAAATTCTAAATTTAACCTAACATGTATAATGACTTGAAAACACAATACAAAATATTGACAACATTTTAAGATTACATAAACATAAAACAATATTCCTAATCATAAAAACATAAACATAAACACTCAATATCCATAAACAACCTAAAATGCTTAATTAAAACTACACTAGTTAAATATTCTAACACAATAACATTAACCCATAATAAAATAATAACAACATTTAACAAATAATATAAGCATATCAATAACAATCTAAATAAGAGATTACAAATAAACTAGTAAAGAGAACTCCTTTCTAGTTAGCTTTTTGAAGAGAGCATTCTATGGGTTCTTCACTTTGAAACAAGTTTTCCCCTTCAACAATAAATATCCAACAACCCAAGCTTAAAGCATTAAATACATTAAAGATATAAAATTTTTTTGATGAAAATGTGAGAGAATAACAAAAATCAAAAGCTTAAACAACAACAAAATACCTGAATATAAGAAAACATTACTAAAACATAAAAACATTAATTGAAAATTGCATTAAAGAAGTGAATGTTTAAGAGAAAAATACAAGAAAAAAATAATCAAGAACTTACTTGATAACCTAGTAAAATGAGGGTTTTTCTATTTAAATCCCCCCAAAAATCACCAAAAAAACCCTAAAAACGCACTAGATCCACGTAAATCAGCTAATTGGGCCTAACCGGGTCAGCCGGGTCGGCCGGGTTGACCGGTCCGGCCCGAAATTTTCTTTTTTTATAAATTTAAAGCCGCGCGATCGCGAGGCCAAAAATTCAGGACCAAGTTTGGGCCCAGGTCCGTTTCGAGCCATGGTTCGCGCTAGGGGCTCGGGTTAGACCACGCGTTCGCGTGGTTCATCTTCTCCATACTTCAAGGTCTTGCAACGTAAATTAACAAAAAATGATGGCTGCTATCGTTATGACACGGGCGTACAAAAGCATCATATTTGTGGCTGCGCGAAGAGTCTTGGCAGCACCTACTTCCACAACGGATTTTAAAGCAACGACACCTAGTGGCACTGTCGTGACCTCACATGGTGGTGTGAGCCTTTCGAGATAGTTTCTACAGGGTGGGGATCGCGATGATCCATGACTTCACTGCGATCTGATCGTCATGCGCCTTTAGAGACCTCTGCAAGCTTATAGCAGGGTTGAGATCGCGGAGGCGATCTGACATTCACGTTCTCCGGATTAGCGCTACTGTTAGGCGACGGCCACGTGCTTGCTGCCTCCTCTACTTTCTCCGCTTGTGCTACCGTCGGGGAGATGATGCGAAGCTTCAAATGGGAAGATATTACAGAGGGAGATGAGAGAGAGTAAAACGGAAGAGTGTTCGGTTGGTGAAGGGGGTAAAAAGAAGTTGGCTGATCTGAAATTCTGGAGAAAAATGTTTTAAATTGTTAATTACCACCTAAAAAGTAAAAAAAATAAATTATTTGCACTAGCATTTTGAATTGTATGTTTTAAATACCAGTCCTCATGTGATTTTCCCTTAGTTAAAAGCAGTTTTCTAAAAGGCTGGAATACGCGCAGCCTGGGGTGACGCGTCCACAAAACAAGTCGCACAAGCCAATGCGCGGAAGAATGCGTTTGAAATTTACAAAATTGGATACAATGAATGGTTGCATGTATGATTGGAAACTTATATATGAGGTATAAGATTCTATTTGCTCAATTTACATTGTTATGAGGATATATACCATTGAGTTCATATTCCAAAATCATTAAATGATTTATGTATTGATTGTAACAATAATGTACACTGTATTGCCCATTGTTTAGCAAAATTAATGTATCAAGTTATTTTTTATAATATTCTATGTGAAACAATGTGAGCATAATGTTTTTTCACGTGTCACAATATTTTGTATATAAACATTTCAAAGTGATGACGTCACAATTAGCTTATGAAGTCATATGGTTTGCATCTAAGATTTTGAAAATTGCAGTATTTTTTTCTTCACAACGCACTGAGATGGAAATAAATAAATGATGAGAATAAATGATTGAGTTTGAGTCAGTAATTATAATTATCCGTGAAGTATGATATGTTAGACATGGTTCGTCAATTTATATAATATAAGATTTCTCAGCATTATGGGGAATTAATAGTTGATAAAATTGATGAATTTATCATATACGTGAAGCTTTATTGTATGTCAAATTTTGGAGCGTGATAGTAATCGTCTAATCGATTCCAAAAAAAATATTTATAAAATAATTGTGGTGATCTTATGGAGGCTAAATATAGCCGTGGAGAGTAAAATGATATCATTAAATACCAGGTAACTGATGGTAGTAGAAAACATAATGAGATCTCTATATATATGAAGATGATATGAAATTAAGAAATAAAATTCGACAACTACTATAGAATATGAAAATATGGATGATGAATCCATAAAATATTTGCCAAAGATGAAAATTTAAGTATAGAGATTATTGATATAGGACTTGTAGTCTAAAACACTTAAAAGTGTGAATTCGGTAATTACTTTTGTAAATGGAAAAATATTATATAATCGTAAAATACGACTTATTGTACTCGAAATTCTTCAATAACTAGCATGATATGTGGTGGATGAAATTATAATCTAAACAATACTTTGACCTCTTTGATATTCCAATGAGTGATAACAAAATTGTTGATTCTCATCTCAATATTGTGAGAGTGTATTTTTATTATTTTTTAAATGTACTAGTTGATCGCGGTATGTTGAAATTTCAAGCGAAATGATTTTTGATTATATTTTTGAGAAATAATATGCATTTAAAATGATTGCTATAGTCAATTGAAAATTGCGATATAAAAGAATGTCTGAAATATACAAGTATAATAATTGAAAATCTAACATACCTAGAATTGAATCACTTTGAAATAGATTGTGATTGTGCATATAAAATTACACCACATGAAGAATGATACAAATGAGTCTATATGACAAAATATTGAAATTAGGATGTACCATTATTGTGAGTAATATTTGAAAGGCCTACTAGATGATTTTCAATATGTAGATTCATGATTAACCATTCACCAAAAGTGAATCATGTTTGATTGTTCACCGAAGTGGATGAGTCACTTCTACAGTCGAAAAATGCATTCAATGCATTAGTAAATACTGATTATAAAACATGGCTCGTTATAACACATTCAATAATGATTCAAAATATGATGTATGTAACGACCTGAGTTGCCTTATAGTTCGATGACTTTCCTCACTGTACCAACATAAGTTTTTTCAGCATGTTTTGTCCTCACTCGCACGCTCCCTAATAAAGTTTCCCAGGGGGTCACCTATCATAAAATTGCTCCAAGCCAAGTACGCTTAATTGTAGAGTTTCTAACGATGGACTTCCGAAAAGAATGTGTATCTTGTTGATATGAGTAGTACCTATCAAATCTTTTAAGTTTTCTCTGGCCTGGGTATTACAATCACATCCCGTTAGACTCACAACGTCCTCGTTTAGCTTAAACCATTTGAGGATCCGTTTCCAGGCGTTGAGATTCTAGAGGTAGCTCCCACCATATGGCGTAGCACTTTGTCCCACATAGCACTTAGTTCCCCGCTACCTTTAAAAGGTTTTGATGGAGCTTAACTGCTCTTCCTGCTATTCTTCTTTTTAATGAGAACAACATGGAACTAGACTAAGGAAGGCATCTGTGGTGCCCCTAGCACTTTCTTTCTATTTATTAGAATATGATGATACCACCAAGTCCTCCTTTCTTTCATCTAAAAGCTGGCATGGTTGGGTTGGTGTCTTTTCATATTCGGCTGACGGCCGGCTCTGATACCATTTGTAAGGATCTGGGTTGCCTTATAGTTCGAAGACTGTCCCCACCTACAAATATGAGTCTTTTCAGCATGTTTTGTCCTCACTTGCACGCTCTCTGAGAAAGTTTCTCAGGAGGTCACCCATCATAGAATTACTCCAAGTCAAGCACGCTTAACTGTGGAGTTTCTAACGATGGACTTAAAGAAAAGAAGGTGCACCTTTTTTGTATGAGTAGTATCTATCAAATCTTTTAAGCTTTTCCTGACCTGGGTATTACAATGTAGTTCTTTAAAGTTGAAATGTAGAATTGAATTCTTTTTTGAAGAACTAACAATATGAACTATTAGAAATTTACATCGAGCTCATCATAAATGATATATTTGGTGAACAAATTCAAGATTTCCAAGGCTAACAACAGAGATATTGTTATGCAAAATTAATATAATTGTAATGTTCCCATTGGGGGGAGCTAATATGCATTGCACTCTTTTTCTCTTAGTCGAGGTTTTGTCTCACGAGGTTTTCCTTGCAATGTTTTTAATGAGGCAACTATTATGACGTATTGGTAATGATAATAAGGACTCTCATGCATACATATTTCAGAAGACTGATGATATATATTGATATTCGAAAAATTCATTCAAGAGACAATGTGGCCGATTTATTCACCAAAGCACAACCAACATTTACATTTTAAGAGATCGGTTCACGAGATTAGAATGCAACGAGTCAATGATTTATGGTGATCAATATCAAAGGAAATAATTGTACTCTTTTACCTTCGCTTAGAATTTGTCTCACCGATTTTCCTGACAAAGTTTTAATGAGACGCATTTTATTTAATACTACAAACAACTATTTTCTTTTTCATTCATTTGATATTTTGTCCTATTGAATTTTTAAATCAAACAAGGTTGACGATTTAGATATTTTGTAATGTGTCATTTATGAGGAGTGCTGTAAATAATATATTATTCATGAATGACATTTATATCTCTACAAGACTACAACCCTAGTTATTATTACTATATTGTATCCCTACTTCTTTCATATAAATAGGGCTCGGTTATTCATAAAATACAACTCTATTGACTTCTTTATTCTATCTATTTTTCTCTCCACTTTATAACAATCTTGGAAATTTTAATGTTTATAAATCTTCTACTATATAAAAGGAGCTAAGTGGCCAAATATTTCCCCTCCCGAAATTCCCGCCTAAGGAAGAAAGATAAGTTAAAAAAAAAAAATTTTTATATATAAAATATGGATAATATATAGCAATAAAGCTGGCAGAATTTGGCCTACAAGCAAATCACGCCATCATCTACAGTAATGAAATACTTAGGAGCCGTAATTCTTGAATAAAAGTTGGTCCCACTTTTGTTTCATTTTTCAAAATTCAAATTATGCATTTTTTGGCTGGATCCAAAAATAATACGGACACAGTAAGATTTATTTATAATTTGAGTTTATTTGACTTTTTATTTTTATTTTTTTAAGCTAAGATGTATGTTTAAAAATTAGAGATGGAAAATGTGAATTATTTAAAAATATTTGAGAAATTGTGTAAATTATAAATTATAGTCATTACTAAAAAAATTGACAAAACTTTATATGTTGAACAAAAGCTAAAGCCTTGAATAATGTGTATAAAATAAGATTTTAAAGGGTATCAAACATACATAACAAAGCAATAATAATATGTTGCTTTTGTTATTTGTATATTTTGATTATAATTGTCATCATTATTTTTTTTTTATTATTGAAGATAAAATTGAATGAATTCCGACAATATTTACAGTTATCGTGTATCAGTATTAAAATTATAATTTAATTAAGTATTTTATTAATTTGTTGTTCTTAAAATTTTAAATCATATGTTTATCTATCAGTATTAAGATTATATTTTGATCATTATCATTTGTCATCTTTAATATTATAAATAATATTTTCTGAATTATATATCATAAATAAATAAAATTATGGAAGTTTTACTTTCTAATGTCAATTAAATGAGAATGTTCTTTAATGTGCATAATAGAAAATGTGATGATGATGATGATGATGATGATCATAATAATAATAATAATAATAATTGATGGTTGAATTTCATTGTTGTTGAAAAAATACCGCCTTCTCACTGTATTTTGCTGACCGCCAAGCCCTTTTAGCACATTTGAGAAGACTAGATGCAACACATAAATTTAGAAAATTATTGAAATAAGAAAAAAAAATTACAACATGGAGGGGGATTTCATGCCAAAACCTCTGAAGTAATCAACAACAACTTTAATTAAAAGCATCAAAGACAATAACAATCCCCAACGGGAAATTGATTCTAGGCAAGAACATAATCAAAAGGCATTCCAAAGAAAACTTAACCAAACTACTACAGGCTTTAATACAATGTTCATTTATATTATTCTTTATATTTATTTTTTTACAATGAATATGTTATGTAATTAATTTGAGTAAACTTTCTATATAATATTAGTTAAAGTAATTAAACGAATATAAATATTTGAGTAAACTTTCTATATAATATTATCATGATTGAAAATGTATCAAACACAATGGAAACACAATGGTAATAATATGTTGTGTTGGTTATTTGTATTAATCTTTTTATTATTATTATCTTTAACTTCCAAGAGAGATCCGCTGAAACAGCAAAAATAGGGCCATTTTAAATCGTGGGTCCTACACATATGCATTTCAAAATACACTTTTTATATTCTAAATAATATTTTGTAGAAATTTAATATTTATTATATATTTAGTAAGAATTGTAATAAATATATTCTATGTGATATATGTTACATTGGAAATGAAAAAATTGGATTAATATATTTGAATATAAATAAATATACTAGAATTTGTGCAAATAAATTCTATTTTTTAATGAAAATTTATGCTAAACATTATTTGGAGGATCACACACACTGACTCACATACATGCATATTATAATAGAAAACTCACCAGAAAAATAAATTTAGATAGTAATAGTTGATAGACACTTATTTTGTTTTATGAGTTTTATAATTTGAAATTATTTGTCCTTTTTAATTTATACTTTATGAATATATATATAGATCTATGAGGAATATTTCGTATTTTAAAATTTAGCTATTATTTTTTTGTAAGTTTAATTTTTTGCATATTCAAATATTTTGTATATATATATATATAATACCGTGCATCGCAGGGAAAGAAAATCTAGTATTATTTTAAACAATGTTATCAGATGCCTATTTGAGCCCCATTAAACAAAATATCATTTTTGCAAACTCATTTATAATCAGACATTCTATTGATAAAATAATTTGAATGTAAACACAAAAATCACATTATCCAAAAAATCACTATTATAAAATTTATTTTTTAATTAAAATGGTTCTGAAACAAGGGCTTAGTTTGGCAACATGCTCACTCGACTCAAGAATTGCGACATTTACCAATAATATGGCAACAAACAAATGTTGAAAGCCCACCAAAAAGTACTTTGTGATATTAATATAAATTTAAGAAAATTGGGTTTTGAAGTGAAGAAAGAGCGGATAAGGAACTCGTTAAGTGTTTAACAAATTATTATTATTATTGATCGTATTGCAAAAATAATATTTCTTTTATAATATTCTAATATTTTTAAATATTTATACAAAACTTTAGTATAAAACATTCATCATAGTTATTTAGAATAAAATATATATATATATATATATATATATATATATATATATATATACTAATAGTCATTTTAAACTCAGATTTTATAAAATTGGGGGGGGGGGGGGGGGTGGTATAGTATACATTAAATATTCAAATAAATCATTTTATCAATTCGCCATTATAGAAGTTAAAAGTTGAATCTGATAAGCTTCAAATGTTAAGATTGTCTAATCAAATTTTTATTAACTATGATTATTTGTTATCATTCCAAATTTTAAGTTTTATGAGCCAATTAATATATGGATTGGAATTAATAAATGAATACGTACAATTCCAATTGCAATCCGTCTGCACACTGTACACAGATGACTTGTGAACATATTTCCTTTCAATATCACAATCCAATAAAGGATCTCATCAGATCTATTTATTAATTAATTTCACAGAAAATATTATTCAACATATAAATTTCCTTTTCGAAACATTAATTGTAAAGTAAAGAGTAGCAACCGAAGAGGTGGGAGAATGATAAGTTTTACTTAAACTTTATGTGACTCATTTCCGATAAAACCCACAATCTGGGCGGCTCATATTTATTATTACTTGTAGTCGCACGTGAAGTTATTCTAATGTAGTATAGATTAGCATGAACAATTCTCTTAATTATGACATTGTCTATATTGTTATTTGCTTGTCGAAATGCACAAGTGGATGGTAAATTGTTTTTCATTTTTCAATTAAGTACTAAGGTAGTCGACACATTTGAAATTTATGCTATTATTTTTTACTATATTATATTACCTATTGCTGCTTTTAAAGAAGAAAGTGCATCCACATACCACATCATTTGTATTCAACTTGCAGCCACATGTCAAAAGAATTCACGTATATTCAAGAAGCAAAATTTCATAATAACTTCAGAGGTCCATAAGCTTACTGTAATAATATAATAATAATAATAATAATAATAATAATAATAATAATAATAATAATTTTATAGAAATTGGAAGGAAGGAGGAAGGGTGTCTTTAAAAAGAAAAGATTAAATCCAAACTCAACTTCATACAAAAAAATCCAAATTTAGATTTAGGATGTCTGACGGCTGTATTTTAAGTAGGAACAACAATCAAGCCAACATATCAGAGAAATGGTTTCAATGATTCGAGCAATTCGAAGATGTAAGGGATAGATTGGATAAGCATGAGACGTGGAAGTAGAGACAAGATCTATTGCTTGCTAATTTACTAGGAGAATGACCTAGGGGACTGCCCAACGCAAGGAGGCAAGGTAGGTAGGAGCCTAGAGTGGAGAATCAAGATGAATATGGAGCGGTTAGTGACATGGATGAGGAGACATTTGATGAGATTCGAAGCACGAAAGAAACACCGGAAGTTCCGAACTCAGGTTATGGATGGACGGATGAATCATGATCCGATATTCACGACGTGATGGCTTGACGATGCGGAATAAAGAACCACAAATTTCGAAACGCCACAAGGAATTGCTAAATCTCCTTGATATGTCTCTGATTTTGAACGCCACAAATATTCACAAGAAATATTTGATAAGTTCGGTATTTGAACGCCACAAGAAATATTCTTGAGAAGTTCGAAAAACATATTAATCCACCTATAATTTTTATTGAATCCTCAATAAAAACTGTTTATATCAAAATCAAAGTCTCAAATCTGAATTACAATGAATGGAAAAAGCATATAAATAAGCAAACAAAACCCTAGCTACTAATTGACTCAAAATAGAATTCTAACTAACCTAAAATAGCTAAAAACTGATAAAGAAATAAAATAATGCGAAATCTTTAAATTCCACAGCGGCGCACGTCCAGAAGCTATCTTACGGCCGTGAGTGTCTTCATTTATGGCCGTAAATTGTGTAATTGAAATATGTCACGGCCGTGAATATTCTTGTTACGGCCGTAAGTGCTTTTATCCGGTTATGAAATAGACAGAGAGCAGGTTACGTCCGTGATCCTTCATTTACGGCCGTGAGCTTCAAAAGTTACGGTCGTGACCAATTCCATCCACGGCCGTGATTCAATTTTTGGTTCTTTTTGACACGGTTTGATCTTCAAAGCTCGTCGAACCTGCTGAATTCTTGTTTTAGCTTGAATATTTAAATTTTCCTGTCAAGCCTGCTATGACTCCGATTGTCGAGGGTCCTGGATCACATCATACCCTCCTTCTTTAGGATGATTCGTCCCGAATCATAGCTTTGTTCCTGTTATTTCACTTCATCTCCTGGATCAAACGGAAAATTATTGCTTCCATGCCAGAGGGATGACCAATAGTATCCTGTAACTTGGGTTACATGAATGGATTGAAGTAGTAACTCCTGTGAGCATTGGTGGTGTTGCCCAAATTTCCAAGTACATTAGACCTGCAAAAAAAAATTAAATAAAGGGGGGAGGGAAATGTTAGGTTCATGAGGTACAAGGTATGGATCCTTGTATTCATGAATTATCACCGTCAATTCCACCTTTTGAACCACGAGGCCCTTCTCTTCATCTCGTTCTCCTTTTGCAACTTCTTGCTCGCCCATCTCTATCTCTTTTCTCTCAAGCTCGGTTACTTCCTCTAACTCAAGATTTTCTAGCTCATCCACCTCTTCAATTTTTTTTATTTCAAATTCAACCACATATTCTACCTCCACATTCGTATCACCATATTCGCACACTACCTCATCACTATCCAAATGTGGATTTTTCAATTCAAAGTTCAAATGTTGAACTTGTAGCGACCAAGAATTTTTACGCGATTAATAATTATTTTAATAGAAAATCGTGTCACTACTATTTCACCCATTTTTATTAAGTTAACGCCGCAACGTATTCGTATAGCCAAGTCAAGAAATAATCGAGATCGTTCGATTTTAAATTAAATTCCGAATTTCTAAAAATATCTCCATTCTCTTGATTTAAAGTATATTAAGTCCAAGTACTTAATTCAATGTTATCCCAATATTTATTTATACAAAAATTATTTTTATTATTGAAATTAAGAAAATATATGCAAGCATGAGAGGTTCCATTATATGTAATCATGAAGAGCATAATATTTGTATAAATATGGAAAAGTATATGAATGGTTGATAAGATTCCATTATATGTAATCATGAAGAGCATAATATTTGTATAAATATGGAAAAGTATATGAATGGTTGATAAGATTCCATTATATGTAATCATGAAGAGCATAATATTTGTATAAATATGGAAAAGTATATGAATGGTTGATAAGACTCCATTATATGTAATCATGAAGAGCATAATATTTGTATAAATATGGAAAAGTATATGAATGGTTGATAAGACTCCATTATATGTAATCATGAAGAGCATAATATTTGTATAAATATGGAAAAGTATATGAATGGTGCTTTACTTTAAGAAAAGGATGTGTTAAAATTAATAGAATTGAATGATGATGTTTACATTATGCCAACTTTACACATCTATATAAATCCATCTCTTTTACACACAACTCTACACATATACACTTATTTCCAATCTCTTGACAAAATCCACAAGTAAGAGAAATTCAAGGTGGTCAAGAAAGTTTTGGTCCATTTACTACTACACTTCATTTTAATCTTTTAAAAGGTAAGTATATCTTATGTTTTTATGAAAAGTAAGTATGTTTTTATGAAAGATAAATACACCTTATGTTTTTATGAAAAGTAAGTATGTTTTTATGAAAAGTATTACCTTATGTTTTTATGAAAAGTAAGTATACCTTATGTTTTTATGAAAAGTAAGTATGTTTTTATGAAAGGTAAATACACCTTACGTTTTTAAAAAAAGTAAGTATGTTTTTATGAAAAGTAAATATACCTTACGTTTTTACGAAAATGTTTGGATCATTGCTATGAAATCAATCTCACAAGATTGCTATAGGTCCCATATGATATGTTTATGATTATGCTAAGGGGACCGGAGTTTAGTAGCGCTACACATAAGAATTCTTGCCATCTTAGTTCGGTAAAATTCTTGTGTCTCTCTATGTTTATGAGGATTTCGATCCTATCCTATGTTATGATGAAAATGATCCATATGCTTTCAAAAGAAAATTATGCTTGGTATACTTACTGGGATTTTATAAATCTCACTCCACGATATTTACCATTTTCAGATAATTGAAGGTTCGAGGCGGTCAACATGGAAGTGGCAAAAGTGGTTAAGATTGATGAGATAATTATGTTGAACTTTATGTAAGAAAATTATGTTCTATTTTTATTCACAAATAAAATTATGGGATTCTAATTATTCTTTTGAATAATTTTACATTACTATTTAAGTCTCGATAATATGATATGAGTCACTTTTAGTGGCACTCGAATGGTCGAGAATTCGGGTCGTCACAGTTGGTATCAGAGCAAAGAGTTTTAAAAACGATTCTGTAGATTTTGAAATTTTATTTCTTTAAAAAAAAAAAAATAAATAAATCACTATTCACGTGAACAGTAAAACGACGTGCTATTCATGATGAACAGTGAACGAAATCACTATTCATTATATAAAAAAAAAAAAATCTGGGAAATTATTTTTCAAAGACATATTTTCAAAATTTTCTAGAGTTTAGTTTCTTCTTAAATGTATTTGACCTTGAAATTTTAGTTGGGTTAATTATTTTATAAGATTTATGAGTTTAAAACAATGTAAAGATTTGCACATTTTTTTTTACACATGTGATGAAATGAAAATTTAGTCTATTGGCATGACTTTAAAAGCTTGCTTTATGATAAGAAAAGTTGAATTTTCACATGTCAAGTATGGTTATTATTTTGAAAAGCATGATGAAATTTGATGTGCGAATTTCAAGGACAAAATTCATTTTAAGCAGGGGAGTTTGTAATGTCCTGAAAATTTTATGGAATATAATTAGTTAGTGATATGATGTTTATATTGATGTCTTTGATAAATTTCTAGAAGTTCGGGGACTAAAGGAAAATAAGATTTGACGATAAATTTTATTTGGGTTAAGTTATTAATTATTGATGGGGAGATAATTACTATATCGATATTGGATTTGTTTTGAAGACTGTGATTAATTAGGAATTATGATTCAAGAAAATGTTGATTTGGATACAACCACATTAAATTATTGTTGATTAAAGGAAAATAAGATTATATGAAATATTTTAACTCATCACTCTACTATGTCACTCTCCACGTATTGACTCCTCGAACCAGGTATGTTATATGCTTTGCAAGTCATTTACGATTTTATATGGAATAATATATTAAACAAACAAAATTAATAATGAATTCGTACAATAATTTATCCCTTTATCACTACCTTTGTGTAAAAATAAGGGAAAAACTGTGGATGGTTATTAGTACTTCCTCTTCAAGTTTCAATTTTCGGTTCAATAATTTATCCCTTTATCACTATCATTGCTTAAAAGCAAGGAAAAACTGTGGATGATTATTGGTACCACTCTTCAAGTTTCAATTCTGAAAAAAAATTCGGAAAGAAAAGAAAGAAAGAGAACGGGTGTTGAGCATAATGGGAATAATATGACTTAAGAATGATTTTCAAAATAATTGTTGTCCTCGAGTTTAGAAATGATGAACCTTAAATGGACTTTGCATAATTGATTTTAGACATGGCACTAAGTATGAGAAGTCAACAGAAATGATTAGAAATATGTTCAGATTATCTATCATTTAGATTTAATGAGAAATAGCGAGCCAATTTTATGAAGTTTTATGAGATGTTAAGATTATAAGTGATATGATTTTAATGAGACTTTTATGAGAAGCATTATGAAGTTAGAGATTTAAAGATTTGGTTATTGGGAATTAAGTAATGGATATTATGTTGAGTAAGTGAATTATGCCTCTATATTGAAGAGAAATTTATTATGAACTTTGGCCTTGTGATTAAATTTTGGGAATATGATTTATGACTTATAAATATAAGTATGAGTAATCTTTTGAGCCAATTAAGGTATGGAAGGAAGTGATATTGTGATATTGAAAAATATGATTTGAAATTGTTATGTTGAGGAATTATGAATTGAATTATGGGATATTTTTTGATGATATTGAAGTGTTAGAATCGTTTTCAACATTTTTAGATCGTTGTGATCAAATGTGGAGTTATTTATTATTGTGAGTTATGAAGTATGCTTATGGTTTGGGATAAGTCCAAATTATAAGGGAGACTCTGTCCAGAATTTTATCATTTGGAATTAAGAGCATGATATGATAAGCATCCACTAAAGGAATTAAGGTTAGACATGCAAGTTCATTTACATCACAAACGAGATTTAGTAGATGATAGCAGAGATTTTATTATTTTCTCATAAGGAGAACACACAAAGAGTCACACTGGAAAAGAAATACATGAAACACGCAAAAGCAAAAGAAAGCAACATGGGAAATTCCTCAAATTGAGAGATGTGTTTCCGGAGTAGCCGTATCCTACCACCTCTGACCTTTTGAGGAAATAAAGAAACCTTCAAAGAGGTGTGTTTCGAGAGTAAGAATACTCCGTAATCTACCACCTGGAACCTTTGAGGTACACACAAGATTTAAACATTAAGGAAATCCTAGGAAATTAGAGGGGTGTCTCGAGAGTAAGAATACTCTGTACTCTACCCCCACCTATTCTAAGATTCATAAAGTTAAGTTTACATTAACCGGACTCCATTTTCGCTTGATTCCCCTTCCTTGCGACCAATCTATCTTAACCCCTGCTGGATCTTGTATTGAGATATATGACTGCAGCTTATCCAGTAGTTCATCAATAGTAGGAGCAGAAATAAGGAGCCTTCTGGAAAATGGAGAGATGAATCCCTGTTCCACAGCATAATCAAGAAAGGTTAACAAACCATCAAAGAAATTGTTAACATTCAGAAGCCCAATAGGCTTAGTATGGAGATCTAGTTGAGCCCACGAGGTAATGTTAAAGATTTCTTCTAAGGTACCAAAACCTCCGGGCAGGGCTATAAAGGCATCAGAACCATATAGCATACAAGTTATGCGTTCATGGATGGATAAGGTTTGAACTTCATGCCCTCGTGTTTTGCCTGCAACATCTACCAAAGGGACAGGTATGACACCGATTACTTTTGATTTCTCTGCAAGAGCAGATTGGGAAACACAACCCATTAGACCACTGCTACCACCCCCATACACAAGAGTGATACCTTTTTCCCCCAGTTTCTTTCCAAGATCTACGGCCGCTTCTAGATAACTGAAGCCTTTCCCCACTTTTGATCCACAAAATACACAAATAGTTTTGATCTGTCGAAATTTTGGTGCTTCCATCTTTGATAGTAAAGAAGGGAAAACTTACGAAGAAGATGTGATTTTGGGATGCCTGAACTATGAAATATGTTTGGCTATTTAAAGCCGGAAAAATTTACTGTTTTTGATTGATTCTGAAAAAGTAAAGATTTACTTTTGAAAAAATCGGCCAACTTTTGACTGTTTTACCAAAGATATCACCTTTCGGTGATTTATTTCCAGCTTTATCAAACCTCGAGAAAGGAAAATATATTTATTTTCAGCTTTATCAAAACTCGAGAAAGGAAAATATATTTTATTTCCAAAACGCGTGAAAGAAAACAACAAAATATTTTAAATGTGTATCAAGAGATTTACCTTATATCATTGCTGAACTGCCAGAAGCCTCATTTTGTAAAACAAACTGGCAAACAGGATCTTTTGCTATTATATTTTGGAGACTATAACGATTTTTGTCCTCGTTAAACTGAGCGTATAAGGAGAGAAGTTCACGTTGCACATAACCACTTGGGTGCGTCTCAAGAGTCAGTCGAATATCATCCAAAGACTCCTTACTCAGTCCACCCTTTATGAATTTGATTTTATCATCCCGATTAGTAGAAGAATATCCTACTGTTTTGCAACGAGTATCACAGTTCCAACGAGCACATTTGTAGCAACCATTCAGCCTTTTTGCTCTTCGTTTCTTTGCGAAGGTGCTTTTGCCTAAACCAGGATGTGCTTTGGAAATGTCATAGGTAATTCACCAGATAGTCGAACCTTTGCTTCGATCAACCAGCGAACATCTTCTGAAACACCATGAGCCATCATCAACCTCAATCTTTCGAGTCTTATTCGATAAATTTTCCTCAGATCATTCATTGGAAGACTGGAATAATACTTGCGAATGTTTGTAAGAATGATATCCATGTTTTTGATGGATCTAACCTCTTCCCAGCATGAACTATTTAAAAGCATTAAGGATCGGAGGGAATCCGCGTGATATTGATTCCAGCAAGAAAGCGCGGAATAGAATAATGGAAAAGAGGGAACAAGAGTTTATGCGCCGTTTACTTTCTTGATAAAAGGAAGATTTGATGATGACGGGATTTGAGATATGGAATATTTTCTTGGATTTTGGGTACTGATATTTTGATATAATAATCAAGGTATAGAAATAATACGGGGATACGTGAAAGTGAAATAAGGACTGTATTGAATCAGGATTAATAAGTTTGTGCAAGTGAAAGGAATACCTTACGGGAAATGTTATGATATTTGAGTTAAGAATTTTAATTATTTGGGAGATATTTGTTTATTGAATTTTGCAGAAATTTTGGGTTACAAATATTGGAAAGATAAACTGATGATTATGTTGATATGTGAATAACATGTTTGGGTATATTACATAGAGAATATTCAGGTAATCGTTTTAATTATTTTGGGATATTTGGTGATAAGAAGAAATGACAAATTATTATGGTATGATATGTTAGTAAAGATTTATTGAAATTTTAGAGATATTAATACGAATATTTGAGGTTACATGATACGATGATAAGTGACAGGTTACATGAGTACTACAAGATATGATGAAATATCACATACGATTGGAAATTTTCATTTTGAGTCAGAATTTATGAGTAGACACATATGTCTATTATTGATAAGAAAAGTACATGTTCTTAAGAAAACAAAGAGATGCATTTAGTAAAAGTCCAGTGGGTTAGATATTATAATGATGAGATTACTAAGAGAAAGAAAGAAGAGAAGAGATTCTGATTAAGTGTTCAGAAATCATAAGATCAAGTAAGTTTAATTTCGAGGACGAAATTATTTTAAGGGGGTAAGTTTGTAGTGACCAAGAATTTTTACGCGATTAATAATTATTTTAATAGAAAATCGTGTCGCTACTATTTCACCCATTTTTATTAAGTTAACGCCGCAACGTATTCGTATAGCCAAGTCAAGAAATAATCGAGATCGTTCGATTTTAAATTAAATTCCGAATTTCTAAAAATATCTCCATTCTCTTGATTTAAAGTATATTAAGTCCAAGTACTTAATTCAATGTTATCCCAATATTTATTTATACAAAAATTATTTTTATTATTGAAATTAAGAAAATATATGCAAGCATGAGAGGTTCCATTATATGTAATCATGAAGAGCATAATATTTGTATAAATATGGAAAAGTATATGAATGGTTGATAAGATTCCATTATATGTAATCATGAAGAGCATAATATTTGTATAAATATGGAAAAGTATATGAATGGTTGATAAGATTCCATTATATGTAATCATGAAGAGCATAATATTTGTATAAATATGGAAAAGTATATGAATGGTTGATAAGACTCCATTATATGTAATCATGAAGAGCATAATATTTGTATAAATATGGAAAAGTATATGAATGGTTGATAAGACTCCATTATATGTAATCATGAAGAGCATAATATTTGTATAAATATGGAAAAGTATATGAATGGTGCTTTACTTTAAGAAAAGGATGTGTTAAAATTAATAGAATTGAATGATGATGTTTACATTATGCCAACTTTACACATCTATATAAATCCATCTCTTTTACACACAACTCTACACATATACACTTATTTCCAATCTCTTGACAAAATCCACAAGTAAGAGAAATTCAAGGTGGTCAAGAAAGTTTTGGTCCATTTACTACTACACTTCATTTTAATCTTTTAAAAGGTAAGTATATCTTATGTTTTTATGAAAAGTAAGTATGTTTTTATGAAAGATAAATATACCTTATGTTTTTATGAAAAGTAAGTATGTTTTTATGAAAAGTATTACCTTATGTTTTTATGAAAAGTAAGTATACCTTATGTTTTTATGAAAAGTAAGTATGTTTTTATGAAAGGTAAATACACCTTACGTTTTTAAAAAAAGTAAGTATGTTTTTATGAAAAGTAAATATACCTTACGTTTTTACGAAAATGTTTGGATCATTGCTATGAAATAAATCTCACAAGATTGCTATAGGTCCCATATGATATGTTTATGATTATGCTAAGGGGACCGGAGTTTAGTAGCGCTACACATAAGAATTCTTGCCATCTAAGTTCGGTAAAATTCTTGTGTCTCTCTATGTTTATGAGGATTTCGATCCTATCCTATGTTATGATGAAAATGATCCATATGCTTTCAAAAGAAAATTATGCTTGGTATACTTACTGGGATTTTATAAATCTTACTCCACGATATTTACCATTTTCAGATAATTGAAGGTTCGAGGCGGTCAACATGGAAGTGGCAAAAGTGGTTAAGATTGATGAGATAATTATGTTGAACTTTATGTAAGAAAATTATGTTCTATTTTTATTCACAAATAAAATTATGGGATTCTAATTATTCTTTTGAATAATTTTACATTACTATTTAAGTCTCGATAATATGATATGAGTCACTTTTAGTGGCACTCGAATGGTCGAGAATTCGGGTCGTCACAGAACTTCTACACCAACTTTCATTTCATTCCTCTTATCATCAACAATTTCATTCATAATCAATTCCTCATCAAATTTTGGAGTTTGTTTATTTGTTTTTAATTTCAACTCTCCCTCCTTATTTTCAATAACCTTATCCCTACGATGCCTCCTATTACACCACTTTTCACTCTCCTTCCTTACCATCCGTGAATCTTCCAGTGCTTCCTCTAATGTCAACCCATGTAGTACGCATGTTTTTCCTTTCTTAAGGAATTTGTATATGTGCATACTCTTATCATAAATAGCCTCCCTCCTATGTCTCCAAGGTTTTCCCAATAAAATATGATAAGATTTCAATGACACTACATCACACCATACATCCTCACTATACCTTCCCTGGGTAATAGACACTAGAACTTGTTTGGTTACTTTGAAATCCCCAAACTCCCTCATCCACGTCATTGTATAAGGTTTATAGTGTGGTTCTAGGGGCAATCCTAATTTTTCAATCACGGTGCTACTAACGAAATTAGTAAAACATTTTCCATCAATCGCCAAACTGCACCCCTTATGATCCACATAACATCTAGTTTGGAATAAAGAGCCCGGATCATAATCCATTCGTTATATGGCATTTCAAAAATTCAAGAACGAAGAGGATTTAGATATCAAATAGCAAGAACGACTTTTATTGACTTGGAAGGAAACGAATATCAAGAATTTAAGGAAATTCAAGAAAGTGGTTTTTGAGTCTTGGAATAACTTCTTTTTTTTCTTTTTTTTTTTTTTGAATTTTGGATGAATTTTCAGAATAAAACAAAAATAATTTTTTTTTTTAATAAATCCGAAAATTCGACAGGAACACAACAAAACGAACGGAACAGGATTTGGATAAGAATCGAACAAAATAAATACTTTTGAATTTTTGTTGAATTTTTATATGGATTAAACTGGAAAAAATTTACTGGCACGAAGAACAAGAAAACTCAAAAAAATTGAAAACAAAACACTCAACAAGATATGAATGATTTTTATGGGACTCGATGATAAACATAAAAATCAAATTGGATAGAAAAACCTGAATTCAGAGTCCAGCTCTGATACCAGATGATGAGATTCGAAGCGCGGACGAAACGCCGGAAAATTCCGAACTCAGGTTGTGGATGGACGGATGAATCATGACCCGATATTCACGACGCGATGGCTCGACAATACGGAATAAAGAACCACGACTTTCGAAACGCCACAAGGAATTGCCCAATCTCCTTGATATGTCTCTGATTTTGAACGCCACAAATATTCACAAGAAATATTTGATAAGTTCGGTATTTGAACGCCACAAGAAATATTCTTGATAAGTTCGAAAAATATAGGAATCCACCTATAACTTTTATTGAATCCTCAATAAAAACTGTTTATATCACAATCAAAGTCTCAAGTCTGAATTACAATGAATGGAAAAAACATATAAATAATCAAACAAAAACCCTAGCCACTAATTGACTCAAAATAGAATTCTAACTAATCTAAAATAGCTAAAAACTGATAAGGAAATAAAATAATGCGAAATCTTTAAATTCCACAGCGGCACACGTTCAGAAGCTATCTTACAGCCGTGAGTGTCTTCATTTATGGCCGTAAATTGTGTAATTGAAATATGTCACGGCCGTGAATATTTTTGTTACGGCCGTAAGTCCTTTTATCCGGTTATGAAATAGACAGAGAGCAGGTTACGGCTGTGATCCTTCATTTACGGCCGTGAGCTTCAAAAGTTACGGTCGTGACCAATTCCATCCACGGTCGTGATTCAATTTTTGGTTCTTTTCGACACGGTTTGATCTTCAAAGCTCGTCGAACCTGCTGAATTCTTGTTTTGGCTTGAATATTTAAATTTTCCTGTCAAGCCTGTTATGACTCCGATTGTCGAGGGTCCTGGATCACATCAACATTAGTGGATGAAGAGTTAGAAAGATTGAGGAATAGAGGAGTTAGGCATGAAAGGAAGGGTAGGAATCATGTGGTAGATGGAATTGATAGTAGCATGGACAATATTAAAATGACAATTTCTTCATTAAAGGGAATGAGTGATCCGGAGGCTTACTTGGAGTGAGAAAAGAAAATAGAGTTGTTATATGATTTCCAAAAATACTCGGAGGAAAATAAGGTAAAGATTGCAGTACTTGAGTTCACCGATTATGCTATTACTTGGTGGATCAAGTAGTGATATCTTGGGGGATGAATCATGAAAGACCTATTAGTACTTGAGGAGAATTGAAGGCAGTTAAGAAGATGTTTGTGCCAAGTCATTATTATACGGATCTTCATAAAAAAAAATTGCAAAGCCTCTACCAAAGGTCTAGGAGTGTAAAGGACTATCATAAGGAGAAAAAGTTGTTGATGATTAGAGCGAGTGTAGAGGAGGAAAGTGAGGAAACTATGGCCCAGTTCTGGAATAGTTTTAATAGAGAGATAGTTAATGTAGTAGAATTACAACATTATGTGGAATTGGAGGATATGCTACATTTGACTATAAAGATAGAGAGATAGTTGAAGAGGAAGGGGATAACTAGGTATTCATTGGGTTCTTCGTGTTCTAATCATCTTGGAAATTGAAATGGGATAAGGGAGATGGAGCTATTTCAAATGGCATAATTGAGCTACCAAAGGGGAAAGAGTAAAGTACTACTAGGGTCACAACCAAAGTGGAATCCCAGTCGTCTAGGAGTTGAGACATCAAATACTTTTAAGTGTTTGGGGGTAGGACACATTACTTCTCAATGTCCCAACAAAGAAAATAATGATTTTGTGAGAAAATGGAGAAGTAGATAGCGATAGTGAGGAGGACTATAGTGACATGTCTGGATTGGAAAAGACCAGTGATGTCGAGAAGGTGTAGTATGTAGTGGGTGATCTATTGGTTGTGAGGTTATCTCTTAGTGCTCAAATCAAGACGGATGAACTGGAGAACCAAAGGGAGAACATATTCCATGCGCGATGCCACATCAATAGAAAGGTATGTAGCATGATTATTGATGGGGTAGTTATACTAATATGTGTAGCACTATACTCCTTTAAAAATTGTGGTTAACATCCTAAACCTTATAGGATTGAATGATTGTGGAGAGATTAAGGTGAATAGGAGGGTGTTGATGAGCTTTTAAATTGGTAGCTACCATGACGAGGTGATGTGCAATGTAGTCCCTATAAATGCTAGGCACATTTTGTTCGGAAGGTCATGGAAATATGATAAGAAAGTGATATATGATGAGTATCTTTGATCATGATGCGGTGATGTGCGATGTATGTAGCGACCAAGAATTTTTCATGAATTATTTAAATAAATATTATTTAAAAGGTGTCGCTACGATTTTACCTATTTATTTTAAACACATTTTCGTCTAATCATTTAAGTTAAAATTTAAATTATTTAAATTTATCGTAGTTCAATTTCAATTTTTATGAAAGTATCTTATTTTCATTATTTATTTATTCATGTATTTTAATCCAAATTTTAATTATTTAAGTCCAAAATATTTAATCCCCAATTCACATTCATTTTAATCCCAAAATTTTCTCCCCAACTTCTATCTTCATATTCAAGCACATTTTCCCCATTATCTCTACCCAATCCCTCACAATTAGCCATTCAACCTCGTTACATCCCAAGTTTTCTTCTTTTCCACCCATTTCATCATCATCAATCACCATACTTTACACCACTTTCCATTTCATTTTCCACCTAATCCTCCACCACAAACCTCCATTTATGAATCCACCAAGCCTCATTTGCAACCACATTCAGAACCATAGCCAAGAATGAAATAACCAAACCTCAATCCCAAAATTTCAGTCATCAATCAGCCGAACTCCTCCCCCTTCATACGCCATCTGCACCAAATTAACCTCTCCTTCAGCCCCCTCAATCACAAATCAAGCAATTGCCAATTTTTTAATCCAACTCTATGTATATCTTTCCATCTCCACTTCATTCATTCAAACCACCACCAGCTCCATAGACGACCCACACCACAGACGCCATCTCCATCAACCATATATCTCATGGCCCCTAATCCAATCGATGGGTTTAAGGGGACAAGCATCACACAGACAAAACCATCGAGTCTGCAAAACCACCCTCACTGCCTCTTCACATATCAACCACCATCGAGCCTCACATTGCAATCACCTTAGCAAACCAAACCTCGATCAAAACCACAACTTCCACCACCCTTGCCTAAGCTCAAGCAACCTGCATCACCATGGTCCGCCCCCTTCCATCGCTCGTGACCGTGAACCACCACCAGCCAAACACCATTATAGCCCGAACCAAAAATCACACCAACAACCACCACCACCTACTAACCCAAAACAGCAGCCACATCCCACTTTCAACTCCAATCCCACAACCGCCATCACGACCGCACACCCCGCCAGCACGACCGCACCACCACCAACCACTTCCCAACCTCAATCCACACCATTTTTGTCCCAAATCAAACCCAAAACCAAGTTAAAAGCAGTACCCATAACTTACCTCAACCTTTACTGGAGTTCTACCGCCGGCGGAACCCCAAATCGCGAACTTGCAGCCCTGTCTTCGCACCCAAACGCCTACCAAAAAACCAGCCCAAATTCCTCCTGTTGAACCACACATACACCGGCACCACCTTACGATGGTGGCTCCATCGCCGGCTTGGCCGGCGGCGTGGACCGGAGGAAGGGGATTTACCCCTCCCCGTCGCCTCCCTCTCGTCTCTCTCGGTTTTAGAGAGAGAGAAATGAAAGAAAATATATGTATATGTATTGTTATATTTTTGAGAACTTACATTTTAGTACCCAATTTTGAAAGTAACAAGTTTCAGTCCCTGTTTGTTTAAAATGTTTTATTTCAAGCCATAAGGTTTTAAATTATTTTTAAGTAAGTCCCTTAGTTTCAAAGTATTTGTTTCAGCCCTTATTTTAAAAGAGTTTTTATTAATTAGCCCTCATATTTTCAAAATCGTTTAATTCAGTCCTAAAATATTTAATTTCAGTCCCAAGTTTTAAAAGATATATATCTTTAGCCTAAATTTCAAAAGTTATCATTTAAGCCACATATTTTAAAGTCTTTTAATTTTGTTCCTATTGATTTAAAAATGATATATATATTTATAAATCCCAAGTTTTAAAATAATCATTTCAGTCCCTAAAGTTCAAAGTCATTTAAATCAATTTTAAAGTATTAAATTGGACTTATTATTTTAAGTTATGCTGGACGAGGCGCTTGGACATTTAGAAGAACAACGTGAACTTTCTTGCTCAACTTTCAGACTCGTGATTTGAGGTAGACTCGCCCCCACTAATTAGTTTAAATTATAATTGCATGTCTTATGTGAAATTACGTGATTTACATGCTTTGATGCATGAGACGAGAAAAGAATATCTCTTATGAGATAAATGAGAAATGATGATGTTATGCATAACTTATGTGCCTTAAGTGCACGAGACGAGACTACCCACACCCTATGATTTTTAAAGAGCCTTGATTTTGAAAGTAAAGTAGCCCAAGAATATGAGAATGATGTCATTGTATGATTGCATAATTACGTGTTCAATTATTCTGTAAATTAATTATTGGCGATGAGTCTACTGAGTATTTCTTTCGAAATGCTCATTCCAATTTTGACAGCTTTTGCAGATCTCGGAAATGGCGGCGAATGAAAGTGGCAGCGCTGGCAAATTGAATAAATGACGATGATATGAGAAAATTTTATGAATGTTACTCTTTAAATTAATTATCGCTAATTTCATTTAAATAATTGAGATTAAATTTTTATGAATTGTTCTATTTTTAAATTAATAAAGTTTCCGCTGAAGTTTTCAAATGATGAATGTGATGCTTTGAATTAAATTTATTTTTCGCAATAAAGTCAGTTTTAAAGGACGAAGTGGCGTCCCGGGCTCCGCACGGAATTCGGGGCGTTACAATGTAGTTCTTTAGATGAAGATTGATGTTGATCAGGTTTGTAGTAGATGCATCACTTGCAAGAAAGTTAAGTCTAAGGTTTTGCCTAAAGAGTTGTATACACCTTTGCCCATTCCTAGTGAGTGTTGGATTGACATCTCTATGCATTTTGTATTGGGTTTACCTAGAACTAAGAAAGGACAAGATTCCATATTTGTGGTGGTAGATAGATTTAGTAAAATGACACATTTCATATCATGTCATAAAAATGATGATGCCACCAATATACAGATCTATTCTTTAAGGAAGTAGTACGCTTAGATGGGATTCCTGGGAGCATTGAATAGGGATGTCAAATTTCTTAGTCACTTTTGGAGAATTTTGTAGAACAAGTTAGACACTAAGTTACTATTTTCTACTGCTTGTCACCAACGAACCAATGGACAAACCAATGTAGTTAATAGGACTATGATACAATCGTTGTGTGCTATAGTCAATAAAATTTGAACATTTAGGAATAGTGCTTACCATTCATTGAATTTGCAATACGGCCACGCATTCTACTACTTATTCACCATTTGAAATTGTATATGATTTTAATCCATTCACACCTTTGGATTTAACTCTTTTACTTCATAATGAATGTGGTAGTTTAGATGGAAAGAAGAAGGCCGAATTGGTGAAATCACTCAATGAAAAGGTACGAAATTGAAAATAAAAATAAGCGCTACGCATTGAAAGCAAACAAGGGCGAGAGCATTACATTCGAACCTGGTGATTTGGTTTGGGTACACTTGAGAAAAGAATGATTTCAAAACACAGAAATTCGAAGTTGCAACCATGAGGTGATGGTCTAGTTCAAGTTCTTGAAAAAATTAATGACAATGCCTACAAGCTAGATCTTCATGGTGGGTAATGTTTTGGCTATATTTAATACATCCGGTCTTTCTCTCTTTGATGCAAGAAAAAATTCGAGGTTGAATCCTTTTGAAGAGGGAGGAGATGATGTAATCCAAACAATGATTACAAGTCAAGGTAATCGTATAAGAAGGTCTTATGACTAGATCACAAGCAAAGGAGTTTCAAAGAAGCGATGGATCTTCTTGTGCAAGCTACAATAGATGAAGTAACAATCTTAGAGAGCAAAGGAACAAATCGTGTTGGACTCGAGCCAGGAAAATATTTGGAACAACTTGAATAAATTAGCTGAAAAAGGAGGTTTCAAACACAAGAGTTGCGATTTCAAGGCATTAACCAACTAAGATCGCAAGGTTGGAGCAATGAAGAAATCACTTTGCCCTTGCGATCTCTATTGTTTGGCTCTTGCGATCGCAAGGGCTAATGTTTTAGGCTCTTTTGCGATTTTTTTTTGTAATTTTCCATTTGTAATGTTTTAATTTCTTTTTTAGCCACTTGTGCAGCTACAAACCTAGGTCATCCCTTATTCATATAAAATGGGTTGTTTTGTTTATTTTAGGACTGAATCAACTTTGATAATACAATTCGCGAGGCAAATTTTTTTTCAAACCTTCGTTCTTTATTGAACTAATTCCGAACTTACCAAGATTTTTTTTTTCTTTTGGCGTTCAAACCATCCATGTGAGATTTTCTAGTCTTCTGATCAAGAGGTCAACATATTTTCGATGATTGTTGGTTGCTGGGTTCAATTTTTTTTAATCAAACCCCAAACTTTGATTTATTAACTTTCTTAGGCTGTGGTTCAATCTCAGGTGGATTTTGTAGCTTAAATTGCTATGTGGGTTCACATCATATCCTCACATGTAGAACTCCAGGTTAAATTCTGGAGAGGCCAGGCGATCTTGCTAACTTTGAAAAATAAAATAAATTGGGGAAACAAACCCAATAAACAATCAAAATAAGGAAATATTAAGGGTTAAAAGAATTATGACTCCTTTCATCTATGAATTGCTGATTGCAATAAACATTCTCATGGAAAGGCACAGAAAATTCACTTCTTTTGAATTTTGGAACTTGAAATAGTTTGTTTTTAAGTGCTTTTGGAACAAACAATAATAATTATCCCAATAACAAAAAGCATCACTCCCTGTTTTAAAAAATAGAGGCAGAGCCACCAATGGCACAAGGATTCATGTTTTCTCTACCCATAATTAACTTGATAACACAGTTTATGTATCATATAGTTAGCAATCAAAATTTGCATTCACCAGAATTTTTATACCGCACTCCCTTTTAGTCAAAATCAACAATTCAACTAGTCAAGGCCAAAATGAAATAGGGACATAAATTGAGCAAATCATTTTATTGGGGATTATTTTGCAATTGAGTATACTTTAAGGATTATTGTTCACCTTATTTTGCAATGCAAAATATACTTGCAATTGTACGGATCGTGTAAAGTAAAGTGAACAAAAGAATTTGAATTATCGTCTCACGAAGACTGCTATTAAGTGTCAAAATCATTAGTTCCTATCCTTATTTGAACAGACGGATGTTGTGTGTATGTTTTAAACTAAAGCTAAGAAAATAAACTAAATAAATAAATTGGAACATTGGTTTTTATTATTTTTTTAAAATACGATTGTAAAGTAGTTGGGTTTTACGATTTCATTAGCCAATTAAATTAACTTAAATTCAAGTTTTATTTCCTAAATATGCATTCCTTCTAATTCACCAATGTATATTGAAATTCATCTCTTGAGTTTAAATCAATTCTACCTAAATAAGTCAACTGTGTATCTCTATAGAGGGTTCGAATTATTTCTTATCTAGATGCATAGAATACAAGAATTCACACATGACTGCGATAATAACAGAAGTATATATCTCTATCACTTGTCCAATTATCAGATTTATTACCTTGATCTAAGTTATTAACTCACCTCACGGATTATGAAACTAACTCATTATATCATAAAATAGTGGCCAATTAACTCATGCATTAAATACAATAATAAATCAATACATGCAACGAATCTTTAAAACAACAAAATTTGGAATTAAACTAATAAAATCATGCTACATCGTTCATCACAACATGGAGTTTAGTTACACATTATGATCAAATAGCAAAAACAATATAAATAAACGTTCATTGAAAATAACATAGAAGAATGGAAAGCATGCACCAAGATGATCTTCAAGTCCCCCCCCCCCTTGCTATGCATTGTCTCCGAAGAATCTAATGTAGATATCTTAGTTTTAGGCACTTCTTAGGTGAGGCAAATGTCTTAAATTCATGCCTCATATGTTCTTTATATAGGTTATGGTAAAACCTAGTGGAAGAAGGAGGAAAATCTTGTTAAAATCATATAAAAATCCCAACCCGCAGCCCAGCTAGTAAATCGCGCGATCACATGGTAGAACACCGCGTGATCGCGTGGTTAAGTGTTTAAGTCTCTGGTAGATTTTGAACACCTTCGTGCGACCTCACGCCTTTGTTGAAGTGCGATCGTGTAGTTGTAGGGGCTAGTGCAATTTTCAACTTTGAAATTAGTATAAATATGTCCCCGACTTTTATTTGCAATTTCAGTCCTCCACTTTCAATTGAAGCAATTTGGTCCCCATACTTTTGAACTTCTCGATTAGCTCGTTCCAATTCTCAACTTCTTCAATTGGGTTCTCTACATCTTGATTTCTTCCATTTAGCACTATCTATATTTCTCGGTTGACGTCATTAACTTCTCAATTGTCTAATTTAGCTCTAAATGTCATCCAGTTTTGCATATTTCCATCAATTGCTTCATTCTCATGATTTTTGGATATTTTCTAAATATAAACAAATAAACACAAATTAAATAGTATTTATTCCAAAACGACAATATAATATTCTAATTCTGACATATAAATAAGTGTATAGAATATACTTATCAAATACCCCTAAACTAGAATTATTGTTCATTCTCGAACAAACTAAAACTAAAGATGCAATTACAAACAAAAGTAAAAATCATAAGATAAAATCAAATTAATCTGCCCATCATATGCCTGAAAGTTCGTTTAAAAAATACGCTTTAGAAAGAAAACTAGACAACACACTAAAATCATTTGTAACTTATCTGATGCTCAACTTTTCACGTGTGTGTGTGAATAGTCAAAATTAAATGAATACTCATATCAGGACATACTCAACATAGTGTGGCTAAAAATTGCATAAGCACATATCCCAGGTGTAAAACAATGCGTTTCTTTCAATTTCTTGCATTTCTCAATTATGATCAGTTCCTCATGCTTTTCTCTCAAATTCCAAGATTCCTTCTACTTGTGTGATTTCTAAACATTTAACAATTGCATTTTTCCACACTAAACGGTCAGAATTGGCTAATTCTGCCCAAATAATCAATGGTAAGCGGTTCCCTAATCCATACCTATAGTCTCCAAAGTCTCATTCTCAAAGCTTATACCATGAAGTTTATTTTACTCTTTATGGACGACTTTTCTTTCTTTTTCTTTTATGTCCTTGTCTCTTACTATCTTTGTGCAATAACTTTCTTATTTACTTTCTATGTGACCCCTTTAGCAAGTTTTGGGTCAGTGACTCTCAAGTTAGACAACTTTAGGGTACCATGTTCTGAGAACCCCTCAAACTTAATTACCCGAGTCACAAAGGCTACAAAGAAAAGTTAAAGATGTTTTTATGTCTTATGTGTAAGTCATCTCTCCCTTAAACTTTCTAGTTGACCCATGTAATGAGCTTTAGGCTGATAGCTTCCCATTCAGATGAACTTAGGACACCAAGTTTGAAAACGCTTAAAAGCTTAATTGCTCGAGTAAAAAAGGCTACGAAGAGAAGAATAAGTACTATTTATTTATTTGAGTGCTAGTGTTGGTTTATACTCATTGACTAAGACCTTATAGACCAATGACACATTTCAGGAACTTTAGGCCTTTAAAAGTTTAAGCCTACATTCACCAATTTTTTCACCCCTAAACTGCTCTTGAGAAAGTTTTGATTCTAAGTTTAAATGTTGGGATGTCTCTAGATCTAAGGTTAGGAATCATACAGTCAAACCTAGGTCGAAAAATTTAAAATTGTCCAATATATACTGAATAAATCTTTCCACGAGTAATTATCCAATTATGGCTATGTATTCGATTTTTAGAAAATACTAGCATAGATAAGCACTAAGAAAAACATTTAAGCACATATGTTGTCCAAAATTTCAACTAAAACATAAGTCCAATACAAACTATATCATAGGCAATAAGCAAATCAACAGAATTTTTATTTATTTATTTATTTATTTTGTATCCTAATAAAAATCGAATGAATGCATGGAATGAATAGACTGAATATGAAGCAAATTACATGAATGAGACTTTTCACCCTCAAACTAAAAAGAAACATTGTCCTCAAGGGAGAGAGGGAGAGGGAGAGAGAGAGAGAGAGAACTAGCACTACAGATAAAGACCAGGGACGTGAGAGAAAAACAGTAAGTGTGATCATCCATGAGCGATGAAAGGAAAATCATTAGATTTCATAGGTTGACCACATGAGATTCGGGCTTACTTCTGCATAATAAGCTACACAATGTTGAGTATACTTTTGCAACAATATGAGTTTGACATTGACTATTCACACACACACACACACTTGAAAGTCTAGCAGCGGATAATTATAATTTTTTTTATCGTGTTGTTCAAAGTTTTGTTCTAAATTATAATATGATTTGGCTTTTTGATGCATATGGTAAACAAGTGGACATGACAAAAATATATGCTATTTTTATTTGTTAGATTAGTTTTACTTTGTTCGAGGATGAACAATAATTTTAGATTGGGGTATTTGATAAGTATATTTTATACACTTATTTATATGTCTAAATGAGGATAATATGTTGTCGTTTTAGAATAAATTCTATTTATTTGTTTGTTATTTGTTTACATTGCTAAAAATATCTCAAAATCAATTGAACAAAGGAATTGAAGCAAATATAGGCCAAATGGATGATTATTAGAGTTAAATTGTACACATGGGAGAGGTGCATGAGACAATTGAGGACAAGATGAAGTTAAATGAAGAAATCAAGAAATTGGGGACCAGATTGTCACAATTGAAAGTTGGAGGACTTGGAAGTAAATAAAGAACGAGGGCCAACTTAAACAAGAATCAAAGATGAAATTGCACATTACTCGGTGAACCACACAATCACTACTCGGTGAACCACGCGATCATGGCCTCTTTATCATGCGGTCGCATGAAGAAAGTGAAATTAACAGAACCTGAAATCGACCAACTGTGCGGTCACCAAACTTTACCCTGCACGGCCGTGCAGTTGTCTGGCCCTACAGCGAAGTCAGGCCCATGCACGAATTTTCTCCTTGTTTTCCTAGGTTCTTTATAAACAACCTCTCATGAACAAAAAAGGAAGCCTTTGAAGACCTTTACATAGCCTCTAAAACGCAGATTTCATAGTTCTATCATTCACATCTTGGACGCGGAAATCAAGACAAAGGCGGGGGAATTGAAGATTATTAATGGGGAGCAAAATACTTGGTGCAAGATTTCTTTTTCTTTTTTAACTTGATAAACTCTACATGCGTAGTTATTATTATTTCTACATGTTTATTTCTTTATTGATGAACGAGTAATTTCAGTGTTGGATATTCGATGTAGCTTAGTTTTACGCTTTTAATTATATAATTCTAGTTTTGCACTTTCGTTGCATGTGTTGATTTTATTTTGTATGTAATGCATGAATTAATTCGCGACTAAGCACGTGTTCCTTAAACTATAAAATATGATTTTTCTCTCTACAATTTTCAACCATTACTTGTACCTCAAAAAAAAAAAATAAACCGGTTTATAAACCAAACAGCTTACAAAATCGAGGCTAATTTATTGATTTAATGGGTTGTTTTCAGAATCCGAGAGGTGAACTAACTACTTAGATCTAGGAATAAAATACGGTAATTGGATAAAAGACAGAGATATACTTTTATTATTATTGCGATCGCTATATAAATTCTTGTGTTCCATGCACCTAATTATTATGACACGTTGTCTAGAAACACGGTTGACTAATTAGGTAAAGTTGATTTAAACTCGAGAGAGGAATTTCATATGCATGAGTAAGTTCGATCGAGCACATAAAGAATAAAGCTAGATAAATGGAATTAAAAGTATTGGCTAATGTGAAATCGGATGTCCCAACAAGTACAAATATCAATTTCGAAAATCTAAATGTCTTTTCTTTTCTTTTGCCTTTTAGGCTGTGTTTGATACAGCCTTATTTTCCAGGAAAATGTCAAATCATGGAAAATATTTTCCACCTTTTGCATTTGTTGGGTGTTTGGTTGGAAAAATTTGCCTTGAAAAATATTTTCTTAGGTACAACCATTTAAAGCACAACTACCTCATTTGCCTTGAAAATATTTTCTTACCTATTAGTTGAGAAAATATTTTCCAGCTAAGGTGGAAATTCTTTTAAATCACGTTTGATCATTTTTATTATTGTTAATTGATTTATTTATTTTTTCAGAAATTAACATTATTATTATCAAGTACAAATGAGTGAAAAATTTCTTTTTATTAAATTTGTTAAATTTTTATTATTTTCCATGGAAAATAATATCAATCAAATAACAAAATTTGGAAAATCTCCCACTTTTTCACTTGGAAAATTAATCTAATGAAACACTTCCAATTAACATTTTCCAGGAAAATAATTTCCAGCCAAATCAATTCCTAGAAAATATTTTCCTACCATCTATTTTTCATCTTTTCTATCAAACACAGCCTTAGTTTATTATTTTAGTCCAATTTAAAAATCCTAATTTTACCGTTCGAATAAGGAGAGAACTAACACAATTTCGGTATTTAATTATAATCTTTGTTGGACAATAATCCGAACTCAAAAAGTTCACTTTATTACTTTTCAGGATCCGTATACTTGTGGGTATATTTTGCGTTACAAAATAAAGTAAACAAAGTACTATGGAGAAATAGGTAACGTGAAGTTGTTTTCAGGTAAAATGGCATGTAGTGGCCTTGCAATAGGGCTGCAATGGTGTATAGCCTCTATTTGGCAAACTTGCTTAAAAACAAGTTTTTTTCTACACAATTTCCCAAGTAACTTTTTAATCACATATTTTCTCTCTCCACTTTTCAACCACAAATTTTACCTCGAAAACATAAAAAAACATGTTTTTAAACAAAAAAAAATTAACAAACAGAGGGTAAATGATTTTAATGATTTTTATGCAATGTAGTGAATTAACTTATGAACTAATGACACACACTCATAGGTAAACTTGTGATGAAGATATATGCTCGGAAGAATTTCTCAAATTTGAATAAAAATTTCTTTGTGGCATTCCATCGAATACTTAGTGTACATTTTGAAAATCAAAGAGTATGCATAGATTTGGAAACATTGATGAACCCAAAATTTTTACCTATATAAACATAATCCATATACTCAATTGACTAACATAAGCCCATACTTAATACCTCACAAACTTAAATTTCATGAATTCATAGAAAATTTCACAAATTTGAGTAAACTCTAAATTAAGTGAAGATTTCATACCTTTGACTGAATTTTTGAGGTGATAAAAACATGGTATTTGTTGCAATTTAGTGTTGATGATATGCACAAAAGATTAAAGATCAGATTTAGAGTGATTTTGGGAGAGAAAACGGGTTTATGGTGCAATGAAATGAAAGAAAAATGAGTAATATTTAAAATACTTCCGGATTGTCTCCAGTATAGCCACGCGATCTCGTGGTTGGAGTAGATGCGATCGCTCAGGCTAAAACTGTTATTAAAATCTTTATCAGATGCAGTCGTGATCGCGCGACATTACTACTGTGCGATCGCGTGATTATTCCGACAAGGATAATTTTTTTTTCTTACTTTGAATTTCAAATCCGTTCTTCACTCCCTAATCACTTCATGATCTATGCTATGATCTATCAAACATCATCTTCAAACTCTAAACGTGTGTTTGTGTGCGTGTGTGTGTTTTGGGGATGATGATAAAAGCTTAGTTTAACTAAAAACTTGCAAAATTCAAAAACATATCTAAACATACCTAAATAGTCAAACATGCAAAATTTTCCTAACATGCAAATATGCAAAAAAACTAAAACATGTACCTATCATCCATTATCTAAAATCAAATATGAAATCACAAAAGAAAGCATAATAAATAAAATGGTAGAAGATTGGGTTACCTCACAATAAGCGCTACGTTTATAATCTTAAGCCCGACTTTTTGCACTTCATTATGGAGGCATGAATATGCTCGTGAAGCCTTGCATTGCTTGGAATTAGCAGCTTTGCATTGTAACACCCAGGTTAGGAAAACTTAAAAGATTTGTTAGGTACTACTCATACCAACAAGATGCCCTTCCTTTTAGGAAGTTCATCGTTAGAAACTCTATAATTAAGCGTGCTTGGCTTGGAGCAATTCTATGATGGGTGACCCCCTGAGAAGTTTTCTCGGGGAGCGTGCGAGTGAGGACAAAACATGCTGAAAAGACTCATGGTGGTAAAGTGAGGATAGTACGTCATCGATCTAACAGCCGATATAGCCCATTAAGTGGGACTCGGGTCGTTACAATGGTATCAGAGCCGGTCGCCAATCGAAAATCGAGAACTAAGTGCTATGGGAACAAAGTGCTACTCATTGGTGCGGGATCCACCTCTAGAATCCTAACATCTGGCTACGGATCCTCATATGGATTCTCAGATGGTTTAAGCATGATGAAGACGTCGTGAGTCTAACGGGGGTGATTTTAACACCCAAGCCAGGAAAGTTTAAAAGATTTGATAGGTACTACTCATACCAAAAAAGGTGCACCTTCTTTTCCAGAAGTTCACGTTAGAAACTTCACAATTGAGCGTGCTTGGCTTAGAGCAATTCTATGATGGGTGATCCCCTGGGATGTTTTCTCGGGTAGCGTGCGAGTGAGGACAGAGCATGCTGAAAAGACTCATGTTGGCACAGTGGAGACATTATGTCATTGATCTAACGACCATGACAAGCCTTAAGTGGGGCCCAGATCGTTACATGCATTTTTCTATTGTTTTCCTCACTTTCTTGAACTCAATTGTGTCTTTTTCAGCATTGTACTGAGGGATGTTAGGCTTTTCTTCCTTCTTGTGGCTCCATCCAGTTTCTTTCACAGCTATCTCCACATTACAACAACTTTCTTGAACCTTTGGAGCTTGTTGTGGAGTGATGCTGAATGTGGCTTGCTCATTTTCCACCATGAATATGATTTTCCCTTTTCAATGTCAACGAGGGCTCATCCAGTAGCTAGGAATGGCCTTCCAAAGATAAGGAGCATCTGGCTATCTCCCTCCATGTCCAAGATCACAAAGCGAAGAACAATTTGTCCACTTTCACTATGACGTTCTCAATTATCCCATATGGATACTGGATTGACCTATTTGCCAGCTTCAATGTGGTGTTTGCTAGTTTAGGTTCCCCAAACCAAGTTTCCTGTACACAGAAAGAGACATCAATTAACACTTGCCCTTAAATCACATAAAACATCATCAAAACTTTTACCGACTGTACAAGGGATAGAGAAACTCTCAGGATCTCTCAATTTCTGTGGCAACTTGTTTTGTAAGATGGCACTGGATTTCTCACTTAATGACAATATCTTGAAGTCCTCCAGCTTCCTCTTGTTTGACTGAATTTCTGTCATAAACTTCATGCAGAGAGTCATTTGAGCTAGAGCCTCGACAAATGGGATGTTGATGTGAAGTTGTTTGAAAATTTCTAGAAATTTCCCAAACTGTTGCTCCAACTTATGCTTAATCACACTTTTTGGGTATGGGATTGATGGACCATAAGCCTTGACTGGAGATTGAACTCGAACCGATTGAATACCTAAACTTGAAAATCCTTAAAAGTCATTAGAATTCTTTAAAAGTCTCAATTACACCCCTAGTTTAGTAATTTCTTAACTACAACAAGGATATGTCTATCTTAACAATGCGAAAAGGAATTAAAGTAAGGCGTGTGAAAATAAGAGGATTGGACATGGCCATAGTGTAAGTTCCCGTACATATATAGCATAGAAGAGGGCTGATGTAGCGGAAGCTATGAAAATAAGAACAAATATCACAAACTGTTGAATCGCACACGATTGCCAATAAGTGATCTTCCAATTACCTGTTGAATCTTACTATTACTAGGAACTAGGCATCCAAATTCGGATTTCAATGGAAAAATACAAAAATTGGGAAGACACCAAGAATATCAAAGTCCATATCATAAAAAACCACCTAACAATGCAAGACAAAATGTTAAGTGTTTTAAATGTTTGGAACGGGGTCACATTGCACTTGATTGTCCACGTAAGAAGGATAGGTGTGATAGTGAAGGGGCTAAAAGTGTTGTGGTGGATGAGTCAATTATTGATAGGCATGTTCTTAGCGTTAAGCGTAAGGCGAATGTTTTGGAAAATGTGGATGGGCAAAGGGATAATATTTTTCGCGCTAGATGCTTAGTGAATGAAAAAGTTTGTAGCTTGGTGATTGACGGGGGAAGTTGTACTAATGTAGTTAGTACAATGTTGGTGGAAAAATTAGGCTTACCTTTAACGAAACATCCAACACCTTATAAATTATAATGGTTGACTGAGTCAGGGGAAGTTAAGGTGAAAAGACAGGCTTTAGTAGCATTTTCTTTTGGTGGGTATTCGGATGAGGTAATTTGTGACGTGGTGCCAATGCAAATTAGTCATATACTGTTGGGGAGACCTTGGCAACATGAAAGGGCTGTGCTACATGATGGGTATACGAATAGATACAGCTTGGTAAAAGGGGGGGAAAAGTTTACTCTAATGCCACTATCTCCAACTGAAGCCCTGAAAGATTAATTGAAGGTCAAAAGTGAGTTTGAGGGGAAAAATAAGAGAGTTGAGGCCACGACCTCAGAAAAAGGAGAGGGAGTGGAAACTAAAGAAAAGAGAGTTGAGGTTCAACCCTCAGAAAAAGGAGAGACTGAGTGCAAAAATCAAAAGAAAAGAGAGTCTACCACAAAAATGAGTCTATTTGCACTTACTCACGCTAACAAACCCCTCCCCAGTTCTTTAAAATCTGTTTTACAGGTACCGAAGTCAAGCCATGAACTTAAGGCGGGAAAGAAATCCGTTGGCAAAAATGAGCAGGCTAAAAGTCTAAAGGATCGCACAACGCTTAAACATGATCATCGAGCCCAGAAAAGCAGAAGGAGTTTGAAAAGCTGACCAAAATTGGATTCGAGGTCGAATCCTTTTCAAGAGAGGGAGTATGATGTGATCCGGTCCAGGCATCGAAGGGCGAAGTCGAGCCATCAACAATATGATAGTGATCTACGTGCAAAACAGAGCAAGTTCCATGTTGGGGACGAGCCGAGAAGAGGGATGAATCGAGTACACGAAATTGTTTATGCAGAAAAGGCCTTACGGCCGTAATGGAAATCCTTCACGGCCGTAAATCATATAATCACGGCCATAAAAGCTATTGTCACGGCCGTAACCAACTATCAAGGGAAAAGGCCAATTTTCAGACAGAACAGGTCTTACGGCCGTAATGTCCAGTCTTACGGCCGTAACATTCAAACCGGAGGAATTTCACGGCCGTAAACAATGTGTCACGGCCGTAACTAATATCACAATTTTAATCAGAAAGGCCTTTACGGCCGTAAGAGGTTTCGTCACGGCTGTAAACAAGCTGCGCCAGATTTTCTGGAATTTTCAATTATTTTATTTCCTTTTTAGTTTTTGGTTATTTTCCTATTTTAGAATTTTAGTCTAATTAGAATTCTATTTTGAGTAAATTAGATGCTAGGTTATTTTGCTTATTTATATTCTTTCCATTCATTGTAAAAAAACAGTTTAGTTTTGAATATTGAATTTGAGTTGAGAGAGCTTTCTCCAATTAAAAGGTTGAAGAGTCCCTTTTGTGTTCTTCGAGAACAAATCCAACTTATCAAATATTGTGAATTGTTTGTGGCGTTGAACTTATCAAATATTCGCGAGAATATTTGTGGCGTTTCCAATTTAGAATCTTATCAAGGAAATTGACAAGTCCTTGTGGTGTTTCGAAAACCTTGGATCTCGATTCCGCATCGTCAATTAATTGCGTCGTGAATCTTGGGTCAAGGTCCTATCGTCAATTTTATCTTTCCAGTATTTTAATTTTTGTTATTTTCGTGTCAGATCTGATTTAGATCTTTCCTAGGGTTTTAAATATCGTTATTCCGCGTGTTCGACGAGATTCCCCGACCGGGATCGCGTCACTAAGGATGAGATTGTTGAACTCGCTTGACTTGGAGAAAGAGTTTCCTTTCCACAGGTCTATTCACTATCACTTCATCATCGTGTTGAAACGACATTTTTGATCAACTCCGGCTACTCTCATTGCCCTTCAATTTATTTTTAGTGTACTTCATTAAACTTTATATGCTTTTATTCCTAACTGAATACATCACTTTTAGCTATTGATTTGATAATTAAGTATTATTGTTAAAATTTAGTCTATTTTGGATGGACTTAGAATTAGATTATTGTCTGCATATTTGGTGTTATATATTGAATTGTTTTTTTCTGTTTTCGTATGAGAAGATGGAGGGCAATCTTAAGGATCAAATCTCTGTTATAAAACCTACATTGGAGAATTTGAGGATGCTGAAACATCGAAGGGTCAGGGAGCTTTCCAAACTACAATTGCAGATTACTCAGATCTTTACAGAAATAGAAGGCAATGATAAGACATTGAATCCTAATGATATTCATGTAGATGAACTAGGCTTGAAAACTAAGAAGTCAGGAGAACTGAACTCACAACTTCTGGAGCTTCAGTTTGAAAGGGTTTGCCAAGAAATATGTTGTGCAATCATAATTTAAGATTAAGATTTTTTCGAGTTCTTTTATGTGATTGTTTGAATCAACTTTTCCATCTGTAGAATTTTCGTTTGCAAAAGGTTAATAGTCACATTAGTGTAATACACAAGCTCTCAGTTTTCATGTCACTTGATTTTAAGAGGATAATGGTTGGAATTCATCCAAGCTTGATTGATTCTCCAACTGGTCAATCAAAGTGCATTAGCAATGAGATACTGGCTAGATTGACCATTTAAGTCAATACGCTGATGCAAAAGAAAAAACGATGTCTAGAAATGGCAACCTTCTAATTACTTCTCTCTCTCTCTCACCTAAAATTGTTGCATACCAAGCGGTATGTCTTTAATAAAATACTGAGTTATACCCTTCATCTCTCTATCAGAAAATCATTTGAAGGTTATATATATATATATATATATATATATATATATATATATATATATATATATATGCTTTTACTAATGATGGCTCAAAACTTTTTTCTTTCTATGTCTATTGGGGAATTTCTTGAAACTTCTCCGCTAGATTCGGTTGCTTCTAAGGCAGAGTCGAGTTGTAAAAATCCCGGTTCAATGAATGAAGTTGTCGAGGAATTGGTGTTGGAAGAAATTGAGAAGGAAAGGAAAATGCCAATTGCTTGGGAACCTACTTTAATTAAAGTAGTTGATGTTAAAGTTGTAGACTTGGCATGTGGGCTTGATCATTCCTTAGTTCTTGATTGTAAGTTATAACTTAAAAGTATTCACAGATGATGCTATATGTTAATTCAACCTCCATTTTCTTATCCACAGATTATGGCACTATTTTAAGTGGAGCAATGTGTATGGTCATTTAGGTTAGGTAAAACAAGTTTTGAGGTTGCTTCCTGTCCGTATGAGTTTTTTTTTACCTGTCAACATAGCATTAGGACTAGGGCATTCTTGGAAATTTGCAATCCAGGGATTCATTAATATGCATGTGAAAAAAAAATGTTTTTATAAATGTCTGTTTCAGTTTATAAATGTGAAAATGTAAATCTTGATGAATATGATACAGAGTTACAATATAGATTAGGCTTCATTATAAAAATTTGTGAGTTTTGTTGGGATTAGTTTAAATTTTTCTTTGTGGAAGGAGGATTTTGGCATTGTTCAAAGAATGTTATCGGAACTTGATAGGAGACCAATGCTAAACGAAAAATTCCATTGTATCTATCATAAAGTTGCAGAGGCACCACGCGAGTGTGAAAGGCAATTGCATGTGCTCCTTCTAGCTCCTGCTAAATTTACACAGCAGGTTATGATTCCCAGGAAATTATCTGGGATGTTTCCTCCCAGGGGAAGCAAGTCGAGGGTAGGCTGGATCCTATTCTGGCATACATAGCTGGTGCTGAAATCGAGCAGTTGTTGTGGTCTTCCTCCTAGCCTGACTGGGATTTCATTATCCAATAAGCTGCAGATTCTAAGAGAAGAAGTAGATGATTCTATTTGCTAATTGGTAGCCATCATCAGCTTCTACATTAGTTAGTTGTTGAGTGCAATATATTATCTGATTTTTTTTTTTATATTTTTCGATGAAGCATCATAAATAGTTGTATTAAAAAAATAGAAAGTACATCTTATGAGTTTTTCCAATGTTCTATCATCCTGGAGTAAAAACTAATTGGAGTTTCTACCCCACTTAATTTCTTTAAGTTCATAACTTTATTATGCCAATTTGTTTGTTAACATTTCCCATTGCAAGAAACATAACAATAATGTTATATGTGCATCGCACGGGTATATACTAGTGGTAAATTTAATATTAACCTTCCTGTTCACTTTAAGTTCCCCCGATTCGGTTAACTATTGCAATTTATAGGGATTAGGATTTTCAACTTAGGCAATCCCAACGTTTCCACCAACATTGTATTAACCACATTAGTACAACTTCCCCCATCAATTACTATCCTGCAAACCTTTTTTCCCACCAAACACCTATTGTGAAAAAGGTTATCCCTTTGTTCATCCACTTCAGCCATCTTAACTCTAGAACTCAGGACATGCCTATTAACAAGTCATCCTTTCGCCGCATAAGTTAACCCTTCATCATTGCTACTACTAGCCCCAATATCATGTAATCTAGGCATCCCTTTAAACTCATCTTCCGAACTAATTTCCTCATTATCTCGCAAAAACATTACTCTTTTATTTGGACACTGGGATGCAATATGACCCGAACACAAGCATTTAAAACATTTAATATTCCTATTCTTAGCAGGTTGGGAATCAAAAATATTTTTACCTTTCGTTGTAGGTTCCTCTTTCCCCTTCGGAACATGTTCCTCATTAGGATCCCTTCGTGGATGGGATGTAGGATATGATCCAGGTGAATGCTTTGCTACCCTCTTTCACTTTATTCGCCTCTTCACCTTCATTTCCATATGCACCATGTCTCCTAGTTTCACATAATGTTGTAACTCAATGATGTTGGCAATATCTCTGTTCATCCCACCGAAAAACCTAGCCATTGTAGCTTCCCAATCATCCACCACATTGGCCCTAATCATCGCGACCTCCATGTCTTATGATACTCCTCTACACTCCTAGGACCTTGCGTAAGCCCCTGCAACCTTGGTAAATATCCCTATGATAGTGGCTTGGGACAAACCTCGTTCTCATTATGGTTTTCATCTCATGCCATGTATCCACCGGCCTCTCACCATTTCTCCTTCGATCGTTCACCAATTGATCCCACCAATTTATTGCGTAATCGGTGAACTCAACTACCGCTAACCTCACCTTCTTTTCCTCCGAATAATTATGGCAATCGAACATCAACTCTACCTTCTTCTCCCAATCTAGGTAAGCCTCTGGATCACTCCCATAAAAGTGGAATATACATTTTGATATTACCTAGATTACCATCTACTTCATCTTGATCACAACGAGGTCTTCTATTAATTTCCCTTAAATACCTATCTCCTCTACCCCTCCTCCTTCTTACACTAGCCACGGATGATTGTATACTACTCCCTTCACTTCCAAGCTCCTCATCATCAAACCCATATCCAAACCTACGATTATTTCCCATTTTATGATCTCTCTCATTACCCCTCCTAGCTCTAGGGCCTGTATAAGTTTTCACCTTACGCAATTGATTAATTGTTTCTTCCTACCTATCCATCCTAGTCATCAACTTCTCAAAGTGTTCATGTAGCGTTGCCATTACACCTACATTATTCCTATCCACCATATTCATACCTTCAGGTCGTTTGTTGTGGCTCATTGATGAAGCTACCGACCCCCTTCTATCAATTCCTTGTTGTCCCCAACAGATGAAGAAGATGAATCCTGCCGCTGGACATTGTTAGTTCTCAAAGAAATAATTAAGAATTTCCTCACAAAATGTATCACTCGTGTATCACTCAAAATCCCCCTTCCAAGCACTTCAAGAACAACCAAAAACTTCAAGTAATGGTAGGACAAGAGAAGACACGAATAAGAACAAAAAAATTTGAAAATTGAGAAAATTCGGAATATTTGGGAAAATATTGAATTCTATTTTTTTTTACTAGAGAATTCAACTACGAGTGCAGTGAAACAAACGGAATTGAATTTGGATAAGAATTGACTAAAATAAACAAGATTGGGTTTTTATTGGATTTCTGTATGGATCAAATAATAATAAAAAAAATTTACTGGAACAACGAACACGAAGAACAAGAAGACTCAAGAAAAATCAAGAAAATATCAAGAACTGAATTTAGATCTAAGCTCTAATACCACCTGAATAAACACAAACAATAATAATAAAAACAATAAATAAAAGATAGGATTGACGGTAGAACTTTGACCCAACAATCATGACACGATGATTCGACGATGCGGATTGAAGAACCAATAGTTTTGAAATGCCACAAGGTCAACTTCCTTGATAAGTTTCTGATTGGAACGGCACAAATATTTCACAATTTTGATATGTTCAATATTGTTCTTAAAGAACACAAAAAGGAATCATCAACCTTTTCAAAGAGAAAAGCTCTCAATTTATTCAATAATCTAAGTTGTCTAATTGTTTATAATGAAAAACATAACATAATATAGTCAAAAAAACCTTAAACCTAGCCCTATCTGCAATTAGGGTTCAAAATATAGAAATAATTAATTAAAAATTGAATAATTATTTAAAAATGGAAAACAATTAAAATTCGCGAAAATCTGAAAAATTGAAGTTAAGGCCGTGAAAGTGATTCTTACGACCGTAAGTAATTTTTTGATTGACCATTACGGTTGTGACTTCTGGACTTATGGCCATAAGTATTGTTTTGCTGGAATACTTCATTTCACCCGAGAACAAGTTACAATCGTGGGTTTCTTGATTTATGGCCGTAATAATCAAAAACTTGGAATTCTTCCCTTACCTCGAGAGAGAGTTACGGCCGTGAGAGTCCATTGTTACAGCTGTAATCATGATTCTGGCCCTCGAACTTAGACCCTTCACCTTGGCTTGGTCCTTCCATCTTCTTGGCTCGACCTCAACATGAAACTTGCTTTGTTTCTCAAGTAGATCACTGTCGTATTACCGATAGCTCGACTTCTCCTTTCGACTCCTACTTTGGATCACATCACAATTGGTCTTCTGTCTTCTGGATCTCATTTATGGCAATAAGTTGGTAAAATTCAGTGGTATATTCATCCACCGACATGTTTCCTTGCTTCAAATTCTACAGTCGCTGGTACATCAACCTCTGAAAATTGTAATGCAGGAACGCACCCTGCATCTGTTTCTTCATCTTCTCCCAAGAAGTAATCTTCGACTTGCCCACCCTGTTACGGGTTAGTTTCAATTGTTACCACCACGCAGTCGCCCTTCCCCTTAATCTAGTCACCACTAAAGCATGTTTGTCTTCTGGCACTCCTTTGAATTCCAAAATTTCCTCAACACTGGCTAACCAAATAGGGAAGTCCTTTGCTTGCATGCCGCCATGAAATTCTTCAGTTCCCATACCAATTTCCCAGAGCCTCATGTCATCTACTACTGCGGCCTACGACGAACTTGTGGGATTTCCTCATAGTACTATCGTCTTCTCCCACAGACTCTTAGTCTAAACCCTCTGTCTGTTCCTCTCGTTTTGGTTTCCCAAAAGAGAAGTCATTCTTTCTATCAATTGCTCCATCAAATGTTTATGATACTTTGGATGAAATTGCAGTATCACAGTTTGAAACTTTATACTTTTTTTATGATACTTTGTCTCAAAGTCATAACCATTGACCACCACCCGCCATCGAACCACCAACACCACCCGCCATCGAACACTGAACTACCGCCACCATATCATAAACACCACACCACGACTACACGCCACCACTATAGATTCATAGAAACCGCAATATCACCAACACCACCACTACCACTACCACGCACCAGCAACACCGCACCAACACTACCTCACATCCACCGCAGAACCTTCAAATCACCCGCCCCACCACCAAACACCAGCAACCCTACACTACAACAACCACTGCCGTGACACGTCCACCACACCACCTTCAAATAACCAGCACCACCGCTGTTGAGGTTGATTTATGTGTTTCAGAGGTGATGAAGATTAAACAGGTGGTTCAGTGGCGGTGATTCAGTGGTGTCGGTGGTTAATGCGGGTGGTGACGATGGTTTGGTGGTGGTTGATGCTGGTGGTGAAGGTAATTTGGTAGTTGTCACTGGTAGGCAGTCGGGGAAGAAGAAGAACAGTGAAGTAAGGCAGCCTGAGAAGAACACGTATTTTTCATTTTTTTTTTCTCTATGGAACAGTAAAATTCAATTTTGATATAAAATTTCAGTACCCTGTGCAATTATCCCAAAATATTATGGGCTAAAATTTGTATGCGAATTCTATACCCGTTTCTTTAAAAACTTCAAATTCGAACAATCCCGTTTGTTCAACTAATCCAATGCTCGATCTTCAACACTTCACCACAGGAACACAAAAAAATTCTCATTTCCTCAACATAAAACTTTTTCATTGATTGAGTAATATCCCGAACAAATAAACATAAAAAAACTTCTCATTCTGCAAGAACCTAATTTCATGCCTACCAGATTTTTGAAAAGCAGAAGTCAATTTCTTCTTAAAGGATTTCATAGCAAAGTTCATGATTTTGCGAAATAAATTGGACTAAATAAAAAAAGGGTTTGATGGGTGAGCTGAGCTATAATTTTCAGAAACAAGTTCGTATTTTGAGGACTTGAGAAATTTACAATAATTTTTGATTTCTTTAATTTCTAGGCTTTCTAGATTCTGAAGAGAGAAAATGTAGAGTAATTTACAGAAACAAGTGTAGAGAAATTCAAGAAATTGAAGGATTTTAATTGGGAGTTTATGAGGGAAGGAAGGTCCATGAAAAAGTACAGTAGCAAGATTTCGAACTGAATTAAATGAAACTTTACAAATATTCTAGAGTTTATACTTTGGGTTTGAAGGTGGTGGCAATGGCGATGGAAAGTGGCTGTTTTCACTAGGGTTTGATTGAAGATTGGCTATTTTATGAGGAATTAGTATCTACTCCTTAAATTGGTTTAAAGATGTTAAAATTTTATTTCTCTAGTAAACTGATAGTCAAATGGGCTGATTTGATCTCATGATACAAACAATTAAGGAAAATTCTTCATCTATAACACGCTCCACCGCTAGAGGTGTCAAGATGGACGGATCGATTAGACCCGTAAAAATCGGTTCGGATTGACCCGGGATCGTAGGCCGACCCTGACCCTTGCGGGCGGTTCACGGGTTAAGAAGTTGTGAACCGCGGGTTTTGCGATTTCAACCTTCACGGGCTGCGGTTAACCCGCTGGCCCATAAAAATAATTAAAAAATAATTATTTTTATTAAATATGGTAACATTGAAAATCTCTCTTCTTCTACAAACTCTAATACAACTTTTAAAGCAAAATCTTATTTTTTTCTCCCTAACAGCTAAAGAACGTAATGTTCTTTGATAATAGTAATTAGAAATACATTTAGCATTTAATTGTTATTTGTCTATGTTTTATTAAAATTTACAAATTTAGAAATAATTCATATAACATAAAATATAATTTTAAATTTTATGTAAATATTTTATGGTAGAAATATGAATTTATCATTTTTAGTCATTTTGTATTTAGAAACTTGATAAAAAATTTGCTATAAATATGAAAAACTCTATATTTTTATTCATACGGGCCAAATTAGAACGAATCGCGACCCGCAAGGACTTGATCAGGAAGGGCCAGGGGCGGGCCGGGTTGTAGTTCAAAATTTGTGGGCTGACCCAGAACAAGCCCGTAACCCGTAGCAGACGAACTTTTTTTTAAACAGGTCGTTACGGACTTTTATGTTGACAGACCGACCCGATCCGGACCACCCGGATTGACACATCTATGCACCGCCCCCTCACAATACAAGAAGCTCTGCCTTAAAATTAAAATGCATGGAGTTGTGAATGTCACAAACAAAAGATTTAGCCCTTGTTTGATGTTGTTTAAAAAGATTTATTTGAAATGAATAATGATTTTTATGATATTATATGATCAAAAAGTATGGATTTTTTTTGGATTTATATGTAATATTATTTTGTATGGATTTTTTTTTTTTGAATTTATATGTAATATTATTTTATTGGTATTTTTGAAATAAAATATGTAGTTAAAAATTCGTTTTGAAAAATGCTTATGGTTAAAAAGGGATTTGGAAAAAAAATATTGTTTACAAATTTATTTATAAATAATTCACCAAACAGAGCCTAAGTGAAGGTTTGAGATTGCAATTACAATTTTTCCTTAATTTTTATGACACTAGAAAGTGAAAATTGATGAAGAAATAAAATGAAATTACATGCGAAGCTTTGGTAATTATGAGATTTTTTAAGATTACCTTACTGATAAGGAAGCCAAGAAAGTAGAGGAAAAGTGCAAAGTGTCTTTTACTTTACCGATCTCTACGCTTAGCTTTCATATTTCATCTATTCAAGCGTACATTATCAGTGCATGTTGCGATGCACTAAAATAATAATAAATTCCTTGCTCATCAATTATCATTTAATAATGTAGTAATAAGAGTAAGTGTCTAACTCACAAAGAACGATGAACCTAATTAGTTGTCCGATCAACTAGAATAGAATGGGACGTTTTGTTGTTTGAATTTGTCTAAATGTAAACTATGCATAAAAGAAAAAATTAAATGTGACTTGAGAATTAATATGAGAGGAAATCTTGTTCTCGTCATTTGTGATCCTACACAACACAAAACATAAAAATGTATTAAACGATACTTTAATAAAATTAAACCAATAACAAAATACAACAATATGTGAACTAAATAAGTGCTATTAAAGCAATTATCAAATTTCCCCCACACTTAAACCATTGTTCTTCCTCGATCAATAATGTAAAGAAAAGAAACATGACTCAAACAAAAAGACAGACCCATAATTCGGAAAGTCAGGCTACAACCCACTTTTCTTTAGCAAGAAAATTCAATTGCATAACCGGAGTGTGTTAGTGCGTGCTAGAGATGCATCATCAAATATCTCCCGAACAGACACATAAAGAGTTCAATACTCCCGTCCCAATTCTTAACCCAGTGTGGCTTGTATCCTCTCAACCCTTGTGAGTTGTCTCTTGACATCTATCAATTAGTTAATATAAGGGAATTGGTTTCCCCCAACTACAACAAAAGCAACCAGAGTATTGTGAGTTTCACAAGGTGAAAACTTAGTCAACACAATATCCCTAGCCCCAAATCAACAATACAAAACCTAGCTCAAGCAATTCAATCCACCCATAAGTATATGCAATGAGAGCCAACACCCTCACTAGATATTTTCTCTTCACTAAAGTTTTATTAAAACATATTTATAGTTTAATAATTCAATTAATTAAATTTACGAACAAATTGAGTTTGATAACAAAAGTTGGGCACTTACTAATTTGGTATATTATGTCTCTTTTGAATGATCAATAGTCTATAGAATAAATTTGAACAATTTTCATCCAATTTATCCAAATTATACATATTTAAATAATAATAGTAACGTCACAACGACGTTGCAATATCACGTGCAATGCACGTTTTACTTACTGTATCTTAAAAGAGTGGATGAGTGGAAATATTTTGATATTTCATTTTGTCCTCACATTCATTTTTTCTCAATAATATCCTTAGTTTATTTATTGAAACTTATTTTACATATATTTTAATTCTTATTTAAAAAAATATTAATTTATCCATGATGACTAAATCGAAATTGGTTATTCAATTAGTCTCTACTTGATTCTCATTTTAATGAGAAATTGATATTTTGAATAGTGATTTTTTGGAGATTGTATGATTGAAAAGTAAAGAAAATTTTTTGAGTTTATATGTAGAATATTTTATTGTATAAATGTATAGTCGAAAATGAGTCTGAAAAAAAAAGTGTTTTGAAAAAATGGACACCAAACAAGGGCTTAATATTAATTTAACGTCGTTGCTTTTTAATTTAGTATTAGAATATTGTCCCATTAAATTTCATTTCCGTGATAACTTCGTTGAATAATTCAAATTATGCGTTTATGTGTTTAATGATTTTTTATTTAATTTTTAATTCAAAATTATGTTTAAGTTACCAATTAATTTTTTTTTTTTCAAAGTAAAGTGTGAAATATTTTATTTTTAAATTCACTTAAATTCTTATCAAAATCATCAATTAATTTATATAAACAGATATTTTATGATTAAGAATATAAAATAAATAATTTCAAAACTCTATTGAAAAGAAAAAAATCAAAACTGAAATTTTAGTATAAATTTATATAGTTACTATTTCGTGATGATTGAAATCAGTTTTTAATAGATTTTGATATAATTTAATAAAAATATGGTTGAAAAGTTGTTGGTTTGATGAAATGTGTGGTTACAATTATTTTTTTACTTCAACTTGGATTAAAATCTTATTTTAATTTCTTCAAACATGAGCATAATATTAAACTTTTTTTTATTATTATAAAGATATGCTCACAAATTAATTTAATTTATCTATACACAGCTTTTTCTCATTTTTCGCGACCTATCATAAATATTTTTTAAATAAATTATTGATTTACCTAATATTTTATGATATCAGATTACTTCTTAATACATCATACGTGATTTATTTATTAAGATAACATTTTATATAATTGTCTCATATATATTTCGATGAATTGGATGAAAATTTTCAAAAAAATATTAATATATTAAGATTTGAAGTCAATTTACTATTTACAATTTTTCACTAGCAATATCAATTACTTCAACTATTTTAAAAAATATTATTAGTACTTAAAAAATGTTATTATAACATTCATCGTCAATACATAAAACGTGCAAAGCACGTACATGCTACTATTACACACAAAAGAAAGAATAAAACTAACCACGACAACAACCATTGGAGGAATAACAATGCTTAGTATGGCGACAGACGGTGCCCGACCATTGCAGAGACAGTGCAAAGTAATCAAATTCCCTTTTTAAGATCCCGTCCTCTTTCTCCCAGTACTGCCTCGACTTGGATTTCTCCTATATCTCCTATACAAATTACAAAACAATCCAATTGAAATAATTGATAATATTACCAATTAGGTTGTTGGGTAAGGAGAGAAGCTAATAAGTGTATTTTATACGCTTATCTGTATGTCTAAATTAGAAGAAATTATTTCCGTTTAGGACATATGCTATTTAATTTATATTTATTTGTTTACTTTGTAGAAAATATCCCAAAAGGCGAAGAATGAAGCAATTAATGGAAAAATAATACAATTGGATGTTAATTGGAGCTAAAACGAGCAATTGATAAGTTTGTGACGTCAACCGGAAAGATGCAATGTGCCAAAATGAATGAATCAGAGATTGGAGGACCCAATTGAATGAATTGAGAGCTTAATGGACAAATCGAGAAGAAGATAAAGTTTGGGGACTAAATTGCAACAAATGGAAGTTGAGAATTGAAGGTGCAATTAAAAGTCAGGGACCAACTTACACAGCCGAAAAAAGATGGAAGTCGCGATCACTGGATACATACCACGCGATCGCGAGAAGATACAAAATTGTAACCCCGAGAGTTTTAACGAAATCCACGTGATCGCGTGCTTATCCGGATGGGCCGACTGTGGGCTTTTTCTCGCGATTTTCAACAGAATTCTCTCTTTCTTGATCTAGGTTTTTCCAAAACCTATATATACAACACATGATGCATGAAATCTGGACATTTGCCTCTCCATAGAACGAGCCACAATAGAGAATTCAACATCAAATTCTTGGGGAATCAAGCGTTGCAAAGGAGCGTGAATTGAAGAATAGATACTTGGTGCAAGATTTCCATTCTTTACACTACTTTCAATGAATGCTTATATTTACTGTTTTTGTTCTTTATCAATGATGTGTAACTAAATAGTAAATTCTATGTTGGGATGAACGATGTAACCTAGTCAGATTATTTTAATTCCAAATTCCGTTGTTTTAACGATTTTGTTGTATGTATTGATTTATTATTGTTCTTAATGCTTGAATTGCTTGATCACCAATTCATGATATATTGAGTTATTTTCATAATCCGAGAGGTGAGTTAATATCTTAGAACGTGGTAATAAATCCAGTAATTGAACAAGAGATAGATATATACTTTTGTTATTATTGCGGTCGTGTGTGAATTCTTGTGTTTATTGCATCTAGATAAGAAATATTCAAACCCGCTGTAGAGATACATGGTTGACTTATTTAGGTAGAATTGATTTAAACTCAAGAGAGGAATTTCAATTTAAATTAGTGAATTCGACTGAATGCATATTTAGAAAATAAAACTGGAATTGGAATTGATTTAATTGGTTAGGTGAAATCGTGAATCCCAACTACTTTACAATCGTTTTTAAAAACAAAACAAATTTCTCAATTTTAATTCATTGTCTTAGTTTTAGTTTAAAATTTCAAATGATTTCGTCCCTTCAAATAAGAAATAGAACTAACATATTTCGATAATTAATTGTAGTCTCCGTGGGACGATAATCCGGACTCTTAGGTCCACTTTATTACTTCTCATGACCCGTACACTTGCGGGGATATATTGCATCGCGAGATATTGGTGAACAAGTTTTTGGCGCCATTGTCGGGGACTGTTAATTAATATCGATACCCATTAGTTCTTATTTTACTTTGAACGTTATTTTGCTTTTTTTTATTTTTATTTTTATTTTTGTTTACTTTATTTTATGTTAAGAAGGACTAAGTCATTTGATTTGCTTCCTTTTGATACAGAGATTGAACGCACATTTCGAAAGAGGCGTAGACAACAGTTGAAAGCGAATCAACAAACAGACTTAACCATGGCAGATGACAGAATTCAGGATGATCAGGAAAATCAACAAGATCTGCCAGCAGCTGTGAATGGGCAGCAACAAAATCATGGAAGACGCGTTTTGCGAGACTACATGGTTCCTCCTGTGGGGAACATTGGAACCTGCATTGTACCTCCCGCAATCCGAGCTAATAATTTTGAGATCAAGACTTCCTTGATATCCTTGATCCAAAATTCGTGCGTTTTTCATGGATTGCCATCTGAAGCAAAAGCCTGGTTTTACTTTTTGCCCCTACACACAATCACCACTTTTGAAGTTATGAGCCAGAAATTTGTAGATAAATTTTTCCCACCTGGACGCATGTCAAAGTTAAGACGTGAGATTTTATCATTCAGTCAACAGCCTGGGGAATCAATTTTTGAGGCTTGAGAAAGATTCGATGAGCTCATCAGAAAGTGTCCTACACATGGAATCGCTGATTGGATACTAGTTCAAACATTCTACAATGGGTTGACGAATGAGAATAAAAAGTATGCAAACTCAGCAGCTGGAGGATCTGTAATGGATATGACATATGAAGAAGCATCTGAGATTTTTGAGAAGATTACTGGGCATAGTTACCAGTGGTACTCAGATAGAGCTACACCAAAGTCTGGGGGAATTGTTGCTGTTAATGAGATTACAGCATTAAATGCTAAGATGGATGCTTTGACAAAGAAAATAGACAGCATGGGTGTGCAACCAGTCAATTCGTTACAAACGGTTTTGTGTGATTTTTGCTTTGAGAATCACGCTGTAAATTTTTGCCCATTACAGTAAAATCAATCAAATCTAGAGCAAGTTAACTTCGTGGGAAACAAACAGCAGGGTGGTCCATATTCACAAACATACAACCCAGAATGGAAGAATCATCCAAATTTTTCTTGGTCTAACAATCAGACTGTTCAGCGCCCACCTGGATTTCAGTAACAGCAACAGCAACAATCTCAGAAAAACATATCCGAGAACATAGAAGTGTTAATCCAGCTGGTCAAGAGTCAGAATGGAGAATTAATGAATCAAGCTGCTGAAATAAAAAATTTGAAGAAACAGGTGGGAGATTGGCAGCGAGCAGTGCAACAAGACAACCTGGACAGTTACCAAGCAACACTGAAACAAACCCTCGTGAGCATGTTAACGCAATAACAACAAGGAGCGAGGTTCAGCTATCTGAAGTGACTGTAGAGGAATATGAAAAGCAGAAGAACCAGAAGAAAAATGTGGTGGAAGAGCAGAAAAGTGAAAAGTAACAGGGGTCAAATTCAGAAACTCAAGAAAAAGTGGAAGACGAAGTTCGAGTTCGACCTTTAGTCAAGGCATATGTACCTCCAGTTTCATATCCACAAAGACTGAGAAAGCAAAATCTGGAGCAGTAATTTGGGAAATTTTTGGAGATTTTCAAGAAATTACATATAAACATCCCTTTTGCCGAAATCTTAGCTCAAATGCCCCTATATTTGAAGTTCATGAAAGAAATGCTGTCAAACAAAAGGAAATTGATTGATCATGAAACAGTAGCTCTTAGTGAGGAATGCAGTGCCATTATCGAAAAGAAGTTGCCACAGAAACTAACAGATCCAAGGAGTTTCTCTATCCCTTGTACTATTGGTAAATTTACTTTTGATAATGTATTGTCTGATCTTAGTGCCAGTGTCAATTTAATGCCTTTGTCTGTGTACAAGAAATTAGGTTTGGGGGATTCTAAACAAACTAATATCACGTTGAAGCTTTCCAACAGGTTTATACAGTGTCCATATGAGATAGTGGAAAACGTGATTGTCAAAGTGGACAAGTTCTTCTTTCCAGTTGACATTGTAATCCTTGATATGGAAGAAGACACTCAGATGCCCCTGATATTTGGAAGACCATTTCTTGCTACTGGACGAGCATGGGCGGAGCCAGGGTGGGCTAACTGAGCCCTGGCCCACCCCTATTACAAATAATCTTTTATAAAGCCAAAAAAGTGGGCTGGCTCCGCCCCTGGCCCTAATCGATATTGAAAAGGGGGAAATCATTTTTAGAGTCGAGAATGAACAAGTCAGCTTTAGCATCAAGCCAAGACAGGATCTCGAATATCTAAAGGAAAGTTGCTTCAAGGTGGAAGGAGTAATTCAGAAACTAGAAGAAACTTTGAAGCAAGGAATAAAGTTAGACAACACTTCGAAGAAAAATGAAGGGAAGATGGAGGTGAAGAAGAAAGGAAATAACTTGAAGAAGGAGGAAAAACAAAATTTTGCTCAGTTCCCAAACAATGGAGTCATCAAGGTGCAAAACAAGGTTGAAAAGTGCAAAGAAGGAAATTGCAAAGTGTGCAGGGCTTCAAGAGGATCTTTCAAGCCTCCATGATTTCGATGTGCAAAAGTCAGGCTTAAGACTTAAAACAGAGCGCTTGTTGGGAGGCAACCCAACCTTTCTTTCCTTTTATTTATTACGCTTTCATAATTTATTTATTTGCTGAATTTTAGATAAATGCATGATAGGTAACCTGTTTGAGTGTTTTACATGTTTGCATGTTAAAACTCTATTGCTTGTTGCACTATTTTTGCATATTTAGGTATGTCTTTAATTTTGCATATTTTTGTTAAACTAGGCTTTTAATTGTCATCTCTCACATTAAACACAATCGTTTAGATCATGAAGTTCATGTTTGGAAAATCATTGCATACATCATGATGTGATTAGGGGGTTAAAAACGAGGTAGAAGCTCAAAAATAGGAAAAATTTCAAAGCTGCCGGACAACTGAGCGATCTCTTAGTACAACTCTTTCGTGATCACGAGAATGAGTTTTTAATTAAAATGTGTTACAGGTTTTGACCACGCAATCGCTGGAATTCCTACCAAGCGATCGCGTGGTTGAACTGGGACCAGATCCGGTAGTTTAAAGCCTTTTACTTGATTTTTTCAATCTCAAACATTACAAACTCGTTTTCTCTTCCCAAATCACTCCAAACATGATTTTCATTTATTTTTGTATGCCATCAACACTTCTTTGCATCAAATTCTTCGCTTCTTTCACTTCAAGATCAAGCAAACGTTATGAAATTCTTCACTTAAATCAATGTTTGCTCAAAATTTTGAAATTTTCTTTGAGTTCTGGGATTTTGAAATTGTGAATGGTGAAGAATGGGTTTAGGTTAGATGTTGGAGAATGTGATTTGTGATTTAATAGGTAAAATTTTTGGGTCAATAAATGTTCCAAATTGATGCACTTTCTTTGATTTTTGTAATGCACATTAAGTGTTTGATAAAATGCTACAATGAGATTTTTGTTCAAATTTGAGAGATTCTTCCGAGGATTTATCTTCATGACATGGTTATTATTGAGTATGTATGTTTAGTTCATGAATTAGTACACTTCATTGCATGAAAATCATGAAAACCAACATTGCATCAAGGCAGCCGCATTGCAGGCCACTGCTGGCCATTGCACCAGAAAATCAGTTCACGTCACCCACTTCTCCATAATTTGTCATGACCTTATTGAACTCCAAATGACCTGAATTTTTAATATGTTGTAGACCATGCTGTGAACTTTAACATATCAAAATATGGCTCAAAAAATTTTGTGTTTTTCTAGGCAATGTCAAGGCTTGAATATGTGTGGTCTACCATTGTTGAAAATTCAGAATTTTGCTTTAACTTTAGTTTGGAAGTGTGGTACTGAACGTCCATTATTTATTATTAATGTTTATGACTTCTAATGCTAATTATCTCCTATTTGCAAGGAAAACACCAGTCAAAACATGCCAACCCAATTTGAACAATACAAACAAATGGTCGATTCATCCAATGCAGTGCAACAGGAAGCTTCAAAGAAATACATCCTCTATACTTGGGAAGTTCTCGTTCTCTTTTCTTTGTCTTGTTTTACATTGTTGAATCTTTTTGAAAAACATTGAGGACAATGTTCATTTCAAGTTTGGGGGTGAAAATTCATTGCATTCTTCATTCATTTTATATTCATTCGATTCTATAGGGACCAAAAATAAATAAATAAATAAAATTTGAAAACTTTGTTGACATGTTTATTGCCTAGGATATAGTATGAATTAATTTGTGCTTAGGCTTGAAAATTGGACAACATGAAAGCATGAACTTATTTTGAACTAATTATGCTTTGCTAGATTCATATTCATTGCGCACATAGCCAGCGTTGGATAATTGCTTGTGTAAGGGATTTTGTTTAACACATGTGGGGAAAGTTTTATGCAATTTGAACTTAGGTATGACTTGAAAATCCCTGAATTAGACCATTAGACATCTCATCCCTAAATTAGAACCAATCATGCTAAAAGGCAAGTTTGGTGGTAAATGGTTGGAATTTGTATGTATTGACGGGTTGGAGGTTTGTGGTTCTTGGTTTTGCACTTTAGTCATTGCATTTTGGTCAACTGGTATAAACCATTTCCAGTATAAAAATAGAAAAATGCTTAAGGTCTTATTTTGATCTTCAAATGCCCTTTTGACTCGAGTAAGTAAGTCTGAGGATTCTTTCAAACCTGGTGCCCTAAAGCCAACTGGCTTGGGAGTCATCGACCTAAAGCTTTCGTTACAGGGGTCAATTAGAAAGCAAGTACGGAGAGTGAACTTACACATAAGAAATTATAACATCTTAACTTTTCTGTTTAAGTCTTTATGACTCGGGCAAGTACGTCTTAGGGGTTCTTTGAACATGGTACCCTAAAGTCAACTGGTTTGGGAGTTGCCGACCCGAAAGCCCGTTACAGGGGTCATATAGAAAGCAAGTATGAAAAGTTTTGCACAAAGATGGTAAACGATAGGGACAATTAAAAGAAAAAGTCGTCCATCAAAAGAAAAAAAATTATATAAATGCATGGTATAAGCTTAGTTGACTGAGCTGTGGTGGTTGAGGTTGTAGAATTAGGGACTGCTTTCTTTTGATTTGTTGTGCATACATATTTCTGATTCTGACATCCTCGTGTGGAAAAAAGCAAAGAATAGTTTTAGAATCCACATAGATAAAACCCCGGGATGTGAGAGAAAAGCAGAAAGTGGTGATTATCCATGAGCGTTGAAAGGAATTTCATTAGAATTCATAGATTGACCACATGGGACTCGGGCTTGATTATGAATAATGAGTCACACAGTGTTGAGTATATCTTTTGCATAAGTATGCATTTGACATTGGCTATTCACACACACACTTGAAAATCTGCCATGATATAACTAGAAATTTTTTTGCATTGTTGTTCATAACTCTTGCTTAAAGCTTGAATTGATTTGCACAATTGAGGCATTTGGTAAACAAGTTGACACAACAAAAACAATTGCATGTGGTTATTTTAATTTATTAGTTCAGTTTACATTGTTCGAGGATAAACAATAGTTCTAGTTTGGGGGTATTTGATAAGTGTATTTTATACGCTTATCTGTATGTCTAAATTAGAAGTAATTATTTCCGTTTTAGCACATATGCTATCTAATTTACGTTTATTTTTTTACTTTGTAGAAAATATCCCAAAAAACGAAGAATGAAGCAATTAATGGAAAAATGATACAATTGGATGTTAATTGGAGCTAAAACGAGCAATTGATAAGTTTGTGATTTCAACCGGAAAGATGCAATGTACCAAAATGAACGAATCAGAGGTTGGAGGACCCAATTGAATGAATTGAGAGCTTAAATGGACAAATCGAGAAGAGGATAAAGTTTGGGGACTAAATTGCAACAAATGGAAGTTGAGGATTGAAGGTGCAATTAAAAGTCAGGGACCAACTTACACAGCCGAAAAAAGATGGAAGTCGCGATCACTCGATACATACCACGCGATCGCGAGAAGATACAAATTTGTAACCCGAGAGTTTTAACGAAGTCCACGCGATCGCTAGGGTTGAAGCCACGCGATCGCGTGCTTATCCGGCTGGGCCGACTGTGGGCTTTTTCTCGCGATTTTCAACAGAATTCTCTCTTTCTTGACCTAGGTTTCTCCAAAACCTATAATTAGTGAATTTCAATTTAAATTAGTGAATTCGACCGAATGCATATTTAGAAAATAAAACTAGAATTGGAATTGATTTAATTGGTTAGGTGAAATCGTGAATCCCAACTACTTTACAATCATTTTTAAAAACAAAACAAATTTCGCAGTTTTAATTCTTCAAGTATTGTCTTAGTTTTAGTTTAAAATCTCAAATTATTTCGTCCCTTCAAATAAGGTATAGAACTAATATATTTCGATAATTAATAGCAGTCTCCGTGGGACGATAATCCGAACTCTTAGGTCCACTTTATTACTTCTCATGACCCGTACACTTGTGGGGATATCTTGCATCACGAGATATTGGTGAACAGAAGCCATGGCTCTGGACCGACTATTGATTGTATTGATGGTGGGCTTCCATATCTACATATTTGATGAATGGTAGGCTTCCATATGTACATATTCCTTTCCTTCTTCGGCCTCATTCGCAACTTCAATACCATCGACCGCGTCTTCTTCAAAAGTTTCTGTTGCCACCTCTCAAAAGCATTCATGCTTGGATGACACATACGTAGACACTGTGGTGTGTTAGAAATTAATATCTTCTCATTATGTGGCCCACATTACATATCCTGGTGTAATTAGGTAAACTGCTGAATTAATATAAACTTGGTTTAATTAGAATTATTTCATATTAATACTACAACCTTGATGGACGGTTGAGATTAAAAGACTATAAGGAAATTCGGCCCCTCTCTACCTATATATACCAAACTCAAATTCCATCATTGAAGTTCAATCTTATGAAACATAATTAAAGGCTTAGGTTAAGAGAGAGAATGCGAATTTCATATCAATATTATTCTTCGGGATTCAATTAAAGCCGTGACAGGAACTCATAATTTTTCAACTTTATTGCTATGAATTCTGATATGTTTTATGATTTACAGTAATTAATTTTTATGGTCAAGATCCTGAATGGAATCATGTTTAAATCTATATATTCCATATTAAGATTATAGTTTACATGTGGTATCAGAGCTTAGGTTGGACTATAATTATTAATTCTGAAATATGCATATACATGATTATTGCTTACTGTGGTCGAGAACTCAAATGAAAATAGATTCTACCGTATGTTTACTACTGCATGTATATGAATTCATGTATATTGATTTTGGGCATTGAATAATTCTAGAACATTATCAACTATGATCCAAAACTTTTACGTGCAGCAATTAGGAATTAAACATATGCATATCTATTTCAAATTTGATTCTCTACCGTGAATTTGGCGTTTTGTCTTGGTTATTGAATCATGAATTTTGGATGGGTATATTCTGTAATTTTGCTGTTGATATGTTGAAATTATTCTGGATGATGACAATAATGGATTCTTCCGGTGACCACAACGTCACCGACACTGTCGGCCTGGGCGCGCTGCACTGCGACATAGCTGCACGCGAAGGTTGCAGCGTCGTAGTGACTCTGTGCATCTGGGTTGCTGGAGTGTAGCGTCGTTATGGCGCTGCAGGGCTGCGAGACCAGAGATGTCGGTTGTGGCGCCGCTATCTCTTGATTCAAGAGTGGCGGCAGCAGTTAGGGTTTCAAAACCCAGCTGCTGCGTTCTTGATCCCAGGTGCGTCACTCGAAAACTTGAAGTTTTAAAGGGCCTATTTGCTATTTTAGTAAAGTTTAGTTATTTGCATCTCTGGCCCTCCCAGTTTGTTTTAAATAATGTTTAAAACCTAAAGTTATAAAATCTTTTAAAGTTGGCCCTTCTGACTTTTGAGTTTGTAAAATCAGACCTTAAAGTTTTAAAATTATTTAAGTTGGGCCTTTTAAAGTTAAATATTTTCTAATTCAGCCCCTAAAGTTTGAAGATTTTCTAATTTAGTCCCTAAAGTTTAAGACTATAATAAATTGGCCACTAAAGTTGGGGAAATTGAAATTTAATCCTTCAAGTTTTAAAATCCTTCATAATTGGTCAATCAAGTTAATCAAATTGCAATTTAACCCTCCAAATTATTAATTATTGAATTCTTAAGGTTTTAAAATCTCAATATTTTGGCAAATATTATTATTTTGTCAATATTAATGATATGATGTATGCTTCTATTAAGTTATGCATACGATTTGAATTACAATATACATATTATACTGAATTGATAATCACAACAGTGGTTTCACTTTAGTACATGTATATTGTTATCCTCTATGACATTCATATTATTGGTTAGGTTTCACCACAGTTGACTCATATTATGTTGATGAATGTCAGACGAAGTAATATCACTGTCAGCGCATTTACTTCCTCCTTCCTAGTATGATGTTGAAGCCTCTAAGGATAAGGATAGGAGGTACACAGACCTGTCATAAGGAGCAAAGCTGATCCTTCAAGGCTCAGAGTCCTTTTCTTCCTCCACTAACCCAATTCTCATAACCTGCTCCTTTGGGTTAGTCTCTTTGTTACCAGGTAGTTTCCCAGGCGCCCTATTTGTCAAGATTTGTGCTATTTGTCGCACCCGAGTCTCCAAATTCTTTAATGAAGCTTGATGACTTTGCAAGACCGTCTCAATTTTCTGCATGAAATTTTCTGTTTTTGTTATGAACTGATCTTTCTTAGCCATGTACTGATTTTTCTTCCCATGAACTGGTTTGTTTTATCCGTGAACTTCAAAACTATCTCCTCCAGCTTAGGCTTTTTCTCCTTGGTTTGATATTGAGGCATTATTGGTCCAGCACTGTAATCCTTCCATACAAAATTGGGATGATTTCACCAACCTGAGTTGTATGTATTTGAATATGGATTATTTTGACAATGACCCCCTTACACAAAGTTTATCTGCTCCACTGGACATGCTAGAATGGGACAATCTGAAGTAGTGTGATTTGCACCACACTAATCACAACTCACTTTTGTTTATTTAGCTGAATGGTTCACTAGTGCTATACTTTCCACTTTTGCAACCAAAGAGTCAATTTTTACAGAAATTGCAGCGTAGGCTGTAACGACCTAGGTCCCATTTAAGGGTTTCCCCGGAAGTTAGATGACGACGTACTGTCCCCACTGTACCAATATGGATCTTTTCAGCATGCTTTGTCCTCACTCTCACGCTCCCTGAGAAAACTTCCCAAGAGGTCACCCATCATAGAATTACTCCAAGACAAGCACGTTTAACTTTGAATTTTCTAATGATGGACTTCCAGAAACGAATGTGCACCTTGTTGATATGAATAGTACCTATCAAATCTCTTAAGCTTTCCTAGCTTGGGTGTTACAATCACCCACCGTTAGACTCGCAACGTCCTTGTCGCTCTTAAACCATCTGAGGATCTGTTGCCAGACGTTGGGATTCTAGAGGTGGCTCCTATGGGTTCAAGAGGTGGCTCTCACCTTATGGCGTAGCACTTTGTCCCGCATAGCACTTAGTTCCCGATTTCCAACTGGCAACAGCTTTGATACCATTTCTAAAAACCCGTGTCCCACTTATCCGGCTGTTCCCAACCATTAGATGACGACATACTGTCCCCACTATACCAATATGGATCTTTTCAGCATGCTTTATCCTCACTCGCACGCTCCTTGAGAAAACATCCTAGGCGGTCATCCATCATAAAATTGCTCCAAGTCAAGCACGCTTAACTTTGGATTTTTTGACGATGGACTTCCAGAAAAGAAGGTGCACCTTGTTAATATGAGTAGTACCTATCAAATCTCTTAAGTTTTCCTGTCCTGGGTGTTACATAGACATTGACTTCATACACTCATGCTGATCTATTTTGGAACACCCTCTAAGAACCCCATATTGGATTTGTGTTTGCAATTCTCTCAAATAGCTCAAATGCTTGACCAATTGTTTTTGTAGTCAACGCTCCTTCGATGATAAATCTACCATGCTCTTAAAATGTGGAAGTAGCCCTTCATAGAAAAACTTGACTTGGTCACCTCTGTTGATCCCGTGGTTGGGGCACTTCCTGAGCATGCTTTTGAATCTATTCCAAGCATTATCGAAAGATTTTGCATCTTGTTGCTGGAATACTCTTATTTCATGTCTGACATTGGTAACCTTCGTTAGGGGCATGAATTTAATACAAAACTTCTGAACCAAGTCATTCTAGATAATTATACTTGTAGCGGGACAATAATCTAACCAATCGGCTGCCTTTTCCCTTAAAGTATCAGACACACCCTGGTATTTGAAGTGTTCACATATGTCCAAAGATCTTAAGACATGTGTATGTGGGTTTTCATTAGGTCTTCCACAAAATTGTTGTCCATTTTGGAACATATTTATGAAGTTGGTTTTTAATTGGAAGTTTACCGATCCAAATGGTGGATATATAATACTGGATTGACTTTGAATCACCTAAGATTCCATGAACTCACCAACCAACATGTCATCTTCATCAACTGGTTCAGCACCAGGTAACAATTGATTTTTATTTTCCATGACATTCTGTCTTTGATTTTCTGATTCATCTAGTTCTTTTAATTCTCTTAACCTACAGTGTAAAGTACGTTCTATTTTAGGGTCAACCTCGAAAAGATTAATGTGTTTCGAACATAGCATACACAACTATGAGAACAAAAAGAACTAGTTACTAAACTAAAACAAAAAAATGACTAAAAATACTAAAATAAATTAAACTAAACTAATAAAGTAGTGAAAAGTCCAAATTAGTGAACGTTACCTAAAAATAAATTTAAACTACAATCTCCGACAACGACGTCAAAAACTTATGTGAACCGCAAGTGTGTGGATCGCACAAGTAATAAAGTTGACTTTAGAGTTCGGATATCGTACCCACAGAGATTGAGCAAATTGTATTTTAAGTCAAATTCCTTAACCGAAATGAAGAAATTCGATTGAGAGACTTGTCTGAATGAATTAAAACTAAGAAAACAATAGAAAATTGATTTAAAATAAATGAACGAAAGCGTGTTGGAAGTTGAGAATTCAGTTTAACTATTTCATCTATATTTTGACTTAATTGTTTAACTATAATTTATGGGATTTTGAAAATCTGTGTTCTTAATGTTATTCAAGTCCTCTCCCGATGATGCATTAAAAACATTTTTTAGAAATGTAATTCGACTATATCTCTATGAGAAAAACATTTTAGTTTTGTGAACACTTTTTAAGGATAGGCATAGGTGGTATATCTCTATTCCTTATCAGACTTTGTGTTAATTAAATAATCCTAACGATCTCCTACTCTCTCGATATAAGAAAACGTTACACGGTTGATGTGATCCAAAATAGGATATCCAAGGAGAAGTTGGGCTATCGGCAATACAACGGCGATCTACATGGAAAACGGAGCAAGCCTCATGTTGAAGTCTAGCTGAGAAGACAAATGGATCAAGCTGAGTCAAAGGAGGAAAGTTTGAGGTGCATAGCTAAAATCACTGTCGTAAATCTTGTTTTTCACGACCGTAAGTCACTCTCGGGTCAGACGAAGAATCCAAATATTTCCAAACTTACGGCCGTAAGTCTTATAGTCACGGTCGTAACTCCTTGATAGAAGGTTACTTATTGTTGTAAATGTCAACATCACGATCGTAACTGTCTAGCCAATCAGATTTTGCGATTTTTTATTTAATTTCCTTTTTAAATATTTATTTCCATATTTTTGAACCCATTAGCGACTAGGGTTAGTATTAGGTTGTTTTTACTTTATATTATGTTTTCTTTTCATTATTGTAACAATAACTTTGATATTATTGAATTGATTTGAGAGTTTTCTCTTGTAAGTCGAGTTATTCCCTTTTCTTGTTCTTCAAGAACCCAATTGAACTTATCAAATATTGTGAAATATTTATGACGTTCCAATTAGAAATTTATCAAGGAATTTGACATCCCTTGTGTCGTTTCGAAAACCTCAGTTCTTCAATCTGCATCATCGATTCATCGCGTCGTGATTGTTGGGTCAAAATCCTGTTGTCAATTCTATCTTTTCCAATTGTTTTATTTCTTGTTTCTTGTGTTTTGCTGAATTTAGATCTTTCCTATATTTTTTGTTTGTGTTAATCTGCTTTCTTCGTTGTGTTTCCCTAGTGGATCTTATCAACGGTTATACAAAAATTGACCAGAAATTGGTAAAAGATAAAAAAACACCATCAGTTTACTCAAACTCATGAATTATATAATTAAACTAAAGTCAAAACATAGAATCAATAAGTTAAAGCTTCATCTCAACATCCAACACTAAACGTTTAGCCTAATTACATAATTGAAAATAAATTACAAGAATAGTGAAAAGAGACCACCCCGTTCATCTCATTGTTCTTGTATCTTCAATCTTGTCTTTGGCTTCGCGTGGATCCCTCGACAATTGAGTAGCAATTTGACATGAAAACACACAAGTTGGGAAGAATTGTGAACCCTTATTTCAGGCTTAACAACCGATATTTATATGTTTAGGTAAACCTATGCGGGTAAGGGTGAAAGATTGAATTCCGCGTAAAAAGTCCAGTCTTTGGCCCAGCCGAAAAAGATCGCGGCCGCTCAGTTATACAAAATATCATTCTATTAATTTCAGCTTCCTCGCACAACCGCATGGTTAGAGGCCTCGTGATTCATCGGGTTTAGGGCAATTTCCACTTTTATTCTTGTTAAAGTTGGTCCTCCTTTATTTGCATCTAAGTCCTCCAACTTAGAAAACATTTCCACGAAAAATGTTTGAACAGATTAAGGAAAATAATTTCCTTGATTTAACCAAAGTGAATCGCCAAATTGATAATTAATAGAATAATGATTTATTAGACGTGCAACATGAAGGCAAGCACATAGCTTTGCAATAATAAAATTTTATTTTAGCGGATAAAAGATTTGCATGCGACTTTCCCGCGACAAGAAACAGTAAAATACTTTCTCCGTATCCACCACCCTCCGCCCAAATATTATACCCAGAGAGAAGAAGGGCGAGATAGAGAGAATATCTCTGCCTTCTTCTTCCAATTTCTGCCTTCATACAGGTTCATTCTCTGATTCTTTTCTGATGTGTCAGTTCACGGAATTTTGTGTTCTCTGGCATTTCCTCAATAATCTCTAATGATGTAATTTGTTCGATTTATTTGGTAAATCGTTGATGTTTTTCTGCATTTTTACGAGTAGTTATATTGATTCGACTTATCTGTTGTGATCTTGCTTTCTATTCCCCTGATTAATCCTATGATGAAACTGAATAGCGATTTCATTGTCTTCATAGGGAATTCAGTTCCAGGATTTAATAATTTTATTCCACAATTTGATTGTCTTTATTTTTCTTGGATCAAATCTTTAGATGGAGGTTGGGTGGATATAATATTGGATAATTGTTTAATCTTACATTCTTATTTCTATTTCAGGAAATTGGGCCCTAAAATAATTGTAATTTTCAGCAGTAATTTTATTTGATTTTTCGAAATTACTCCTTTAGATTGCTGTGCCTTCAGAATTGAACAATGTTGTGCTGTGGAGGTGCAGAAGAGGAAAATTATAGTGGTCCTCCAGCAAACCAAAGTACACCCCCACCCAGAGCGGGCAATCCTTATGGTGGTGGAGCAGGTGGCAGTACGTCTTTCTTTTCATTTCTATATAAAAGAGAATTCTCGAAACTCAAACTCATCTTGTGTCATGGTTATAAACTGTTCCTTACGAGTTATATTTATCTGGCAATTTCTTGGTTCTAAATAAAATAGGATAACGAGCATCTTACCCAAACTGTTTTTATATAAAAATCAGGCAATCTCACTCAATAGTGACTTCGTTGTCCGGTCTGCAATACTTTACAGCATCATCTCTATCTTTAGCAATGTGAAAGAAATGAATTTGACACCACTGTCCTCGATGTGCTTTAACTGGATTCTAGAACCTTTTTGTTAGAGGAAACCTCTTGCACCGTTCCCTTTAGAGTCTTGAGCCCATCTCATCATTGTGTTGCTTTTGTTTTTTGTGATTTAGGCAGTGAGAGACAAGAGCCAAGGACTTCAGGTACTCTAAGAACTGGTGCTCCACAAAAGGTTCTGCCTATTGAGACGCCAGCTTTGTCATTGGATGAGCTAAATAGGTTGACGGGTAATTTTGGTACAAAAGCTTTGATTGGAGAGGGATCTTATGGCAGGGTTTTTTTGGCAAAGTTGAGCAATGGCCAGCAAGCAGCAATTAAAAAGCTAGATACCAGTTCTTCTCCAGAGCCAGACTCCGATTTTGCTGCCCAGGTGAAGCATATCAAATTTCTGGTTTTCTGAATACCGTTTTCCTTTTAATTGAATACAACCTTTGCTCCTACAGTTATCGATAGTTTCAAGACTTGTGAACGAGCACTTTGTTGGGTTGATTGGATATTGCCTAGAGGCAACCAATCGAATCTTGGCTTACGAGTTTGCTACAATGGGTTCATTACACGATGTCTTACATGGTACGTCAAACTTAGAAATTCGACGTGATGAGAAAGCACAAGCTGATTATCAAAATTTTGTGTTCAGGTAGGAAAGGGGTGCAAGGGGCAGAACCTGGTCCAGTCCTCACCTGGAGTCAAAGAGTCAAGGTAGCTTATGGTGCAGCAAAAGGCCTTGAATTTCTACATGAAAAATGTCAGCCTTCAATTGTTCACCGTGACGTCAGATCTAGCAATGTGCTACTATTTGACGATTTTCTCTCCAAAATAGCTGATTTCAGCTTGACGAGCCAGTCTTCTGACACAGCAGCTCGGCTGCATTCCACTAGGGTCCTGGGGACATTCGGTTACCATGCTCCAGAGTAAGTTTTCATTCTATTTAGTGTTGCTTTCATGAATTTGAAATTTGGAACGGAGTAAAATTGTGCACAATCTAAGATATGCTAAATATTGGCACTTCTTCGACTTTCCATTGTTAAAAGATTGGGTTACTCTGAACTAACATTAGTGTCATGCTTCAGGTATGCAATGACAGGACAAATAACTCAGAAAAGTGATGTTTACAGTTTTGGAGTTGTTCTTTTGGAACTTCTGACAGGAAGAAAGCCCGTAGATCACACCATGCCCAAAGGACAACAGAGTCTTGTAACCTGGGTGAGTTTTGCTTTTTTTGTTTTTGGCTGCCCTATTCGTTTAAGTCATATTCAATTTTCTCTAGGCTACTCCAAGATTGAGTGAAGATAAAGTGAAGCAATGCGTGGATCCCAAACTAAACGATGACTATCCGCCAAAGGCTATCGCCAAGGTCTTTTCTTTCTCCATGATTTTTTTTTTTTTCAAATTTTAAGTATGAATTGTTTATTCATTCTTATTCACTGCCTCTGTTTTCCAGATGGCAGCTGTTGCAGCACTTTGTGTTCAATATGAAGCAGACTTTCGACCCAACATGACCATTGTCGTTAAAGCTTTGCAGCCACTTCTTAACTCTAAGCCAGCAGGGCCCTGAGTCTTATGCATATATAAACCGATATCCACTGATCTAGCTCTACCTTGTTATTCACTGAAAATCCAGTTATTGTTTGAGTAGCAGTCTGCACTGGGTTGTTTTGTGTTCATTGGTGAAGGTCCGCTGGTATTGGGTGTTTTGAGAACATTTATAGGCAACCATATTTCTTGAAACGCTAGCTAGGATTCATACATGATATGGAATTTAATATGAGATAGTTTATTTTCGAATTTAAAAAACTGTCCGCCCACGTATCAATTCTCAAAACTTTGTCACTATTATTATGCACATAAAATAAAATTTGAGCTTTCGATTAAGGAGACCAACTAGATGTCGTACCTACCAACTTTTTTTTTTTTTTGTTGAAGTCAGTTTTAACTAAACTGTAGTCAGTTATTGATCCTACTGGATAATATTCAACTGACTATTTTATTACTTATTGCAATTTGTCCAATTTTACATCTAAGTTCCCAAGAACATGATTAGAATTCGGTTTGTTGAACCGGACGTTGCTCAAACTTCAAAATCTGGTGCTTGAGTTGCCTGAATGCATGGGAATTTCCGCAAGTCTTATGCTAGAGCATCAAAGCTTCTTTCTTATTTTTCCTGTCACGACCCGTCCTAGGTCACCCTACTGGACCTGAAACGTGACGTGTGCCGAAGGCAGGTGTCAACTAGATGTTGGACCCACCACCAAGGCAATCTTGACTTTTCTTTAACTTTCAGATTCACCTTATAATTAAATTTGATGCCATAAGTATTAATAAAAAAATTGACAGAGTCTCCCCTATAATATTGACTTAACAAACCTGTAAAATAATAACAATTCCTCAAACATTCAATCATAAATAACTATATCACTTTCAAATCTTTCAACCAAGACAATTGACATAATCTAATAACTACAATTCTTAACCCACTTCTATATATATACATGATCCAAAATACATCATCATCAGACACATTCTTGATAAAGTATATTACTTATATAAAATAAATGCATATTCCAATGCACATTCCTAGAATGTCTCCTAAGAACTTACCAAAGTAACTCCTACAAATGACAATGTTACAAAGCTCTTCGAGAGCTGCAAAGGCTCCTTCAATGCTGCTGAAACTCTTATTTTCTTCCTATACTGTAAAGGTAGGGAAAAACATGAGCTTGTGACTCAGTGAGTGGAATTTCTGAAATAAAAGTATTTTATAAACCATTTCTGAAACATAATTTATTTCATAAGCTTTTGTCATTTTAAATCAATTCATACATGCTAAGGATAATCATAAAGATCGTGGAATAATTATCTGTGGCGTAACTGATAAACTGTAGAACATAAGACCAAAGGTACCCAACTAAATCATCTGAAATCTGTATCTGGTCATACGCGCGTATACTACTGAGCACCTCCGTACCCGGCCCAAAGCCCCTCTGGGTACAAAAGTAGGTCCCAAAGACCTTATATATACACCCTTATACACTGGACATAGGCCCCCTCCGTGCATAAGAGTGGATCTTAAGATCATCTGAACACGGGCCGTAGGCCCCCTCCGTGACAGAGCCTTAAGACCTGAAATAATATCCGCTAGTACACGGGCCCAAGGCACCCTCCGTGCACTAACACAAGAACAGATAACCACATCGGGTACTTCTGGTGATTTTGAAATCATACATACTCAACTTGACTAATCATATTCGTAAAACGTGATATTGGAACCATCATGCTTAAACAAACGTAATTATAAAACATTTATTGTGATAACCATGCTAAAAGTCATTGCTTTCAAAATCATTTGTAACTTAAAGAAAATCAATGTAATAGAAAATTTGCATAACATAAATTCTTTTAAGTTTTTAAAAGAATAACTTTTCCACTCACAAAGCTATCAATTGGAATCTAGCTGGGCCATAGGCATGATCCAATCTCCACAACATTTCCTGAAATAACAATATAAATTTCTTGTACCAAAACCAATCATATCTAACAATTTAAAAATCAACTAATAATAACTTAATTCTTTTACATTCTTCTCCTTGCTAGAATTAAGAAAGTATATACTTTATGCTTTCCTTTCTATCAAAATCCATAATTCTCAAATTGTGATTAATATATAAAATCTCACAAAGCTCTCTTTTAGTCCTTGTTCCCCATTTTTCATCCAATCACGTGCCCTTACTTATTACATTCCCAACATACTTCACGATTGGCACACATAAAAGATTATATCATTTGAAAATGTACTCATTTGTTTCCATATATTAATGACCCATTTCCATAACCAAAAGCATGAGATTTGGCACAATTATCATATAATGACATTTCCTATCACGACCCCTTTTCTTCTTATGTAATCTTAATACTTAATCCACACTTATATATATATATATATATATATATATATATATATATATATATATATATATATATATATCAAATCAAGTGTTTAGAATCACATTATCATACCAAAATCAAGGATCAAGGCACTAGTTTAAAAATCCATTCCATAAATAAATCAATTTAACCATCAAAATTCACATATACAATTTCCTTGCAATCTATTTAGCTCAATACCTCATATCCATGTCAATAAAGCTTAATACTAGCTAAACTTCAAATTTAAGCTAATAATCCATAAACCCTAGAAATTAAATTAACATACCTCTTGAAAATAATGATAAATTAAGAGCCCAAAATAATAAAGATTTATCAATACCTCTTCTTTTTCTCCTTTTTCCTCTTCTTCTTTCTTTCCTTTTTCTTCTTTTTTCCTCTTTTTCTTTCCTTTTTCTTTCTCCCGATTCTTCCTGTGCCTTCTCTGCCTCTGTTTGTCCTTTTTGTTTGGCAATTGGTTTGTATAATTAGTATTATATTATGTAAAGTCTTCAATATTGCCAAGTAGGTCCCCAACTCTTATTCCTAGATTTAATTAAATCCTCAACTTATATAAGCTATGGAAAAATAACTCCAACAAATAAAATAATATAATTTAGTCCTAATTAGACTTTGACTTGACTATTCCATGTATGACTTTGACTAGTATAAAACCGGGTTATTACATTCCCATTCTTTCCTTCTTACACCTCCAATGTTCGGCTCTTTACCTCGACTCTTTTCGAAACTATATCTATAATCTCTCGCCAAAGCACTTCATTTTCTTGTCAATTTCCATTTGAAACATAAATTTAGGGTGTCTTAAATCCACAATAACATAAGAAAAATAAATGATAATCACATCCAACTACTCAGGTTTTAGCCAAAAAGTCTGTTATAAAAGATCGAGATAAATGTATAAAACACACTTTTAAGCCTCATCCTAAGAGACTCTGATCACTGGCCATTCTATTGGCACCTTAGGCCTACGCCATTATACCCTAAATGCCATACCAACTCTAACCTAGATGATGTTGGGTTTTTGACCCAAAATATTATGGAATAAATAATTCTTGTTTGACAAAAAAAATTAAAGTTGTTTGATTAAATTATGAGTGTTTTATTTGTATGTATAATTCCAACTGAAAAAAGAATAAAATATTATTGGTATTATTATACAAGGAAAATAATTAAGGAATCCTAATACAATTAGGAAATTAACCTAAATTGTAATTAGGCAAGTTTTTGATAGATTTTATTATATATGGAGATGATCTGCAATCGAAAAATACAATAGCCAAAAAGATTGACGTGGAAGAAAGAAAACAAACAAGAGAGAAAAGGGAGAGAGAAAAAGAAGATGCGTGCCCGCGTTGGTGAGTGATGATATTTTGTTAAAATTGCGTTGAGTGTTGTGGTGGAGTACACATGGCTAGAGAATGTGATTCTTTTACTAGGTGTTGATGGCACACGACAGAGAGTTCTCAGAGACCGTTGGGGTGCATGGTCCATATTGCAAGTTATGTTTAGTGTTCTCGAGATGGATTGCACATGGACAGTAATTTAAAATTGACTGTCGTGGTGAATTCATTGTCGAAGGGAGAAAAATTGCTGATGTGGTGAATTATGAGAAAAATTGCTGATGTGGAGGTACGGCGTACATTGTTCTTCTAATTTCTAGTTTTGGGTAGAAAGAAGTTGTGAGAATGAGATAAAAAATTGTATGAGTGAGTTTTTTTCATTATCAATAAAAATGTTCTTCTCCGTAGTTGTCAGCGGTCAGCTGAGCCATGTTAAATTCTTGTTGTTTTTCTCTTTATCGTGTTTTGTGTTTCCACTGCGTTTGGTTGATTTGGGATAGGAAAAAATTTTCCCAACAGATGAGACTGATCCCAATATCTCCAAGGGTCGACCCCCTCAATAGTCGACCAATGGTGGACGCATACATGATCTTATAGTAGTGGGACACAAATAAACCTGTATTTTTCGCCACGGGCGTTTCAGGGGTTGGAGGGCAGCGCCCCTAAAATTTTTATAGGAAGTGCCTTTGGAAAACGTAGATTTACGTTTAAAATATTTATCATAACAAATACAAGCAATCAAATAAACAAATGTAAACAAATATTCAACAAATATCAATCACCACATATTACAAATTCAACACTAGAAATCAAAAATTCATAAATTCAACCTTCATATGGATTCATAATTCATAAATGATATGTTAAAATTGGGAGATTTGTTGGAATAGCCTTTCCAAAGGTATAATTTTTCAAAATGCCCTTTTTATGCAAAATATATTTATTACCCTTAATGAATTGCATTATTTTATTTGCAAGATATATCCCTGAATTAGTCAGGTTGATTTAATTCAATACTTTTTATTATATTCATATTTTTTAATCTTTTAAGTTCTTCTAAAAATGCTCTATATTGTGATCATTTCTCAAAAAATTTAGAATGTTCTTTCTTATTTATATATCCTAATGCTATTCCATTTGAAACTTCATCTTCTATATCTTCGTATTCTTCTATAATTTTATGAACCGTATTTATATTTTTTGCTGTTTCAACATAATTAAATTCTATTCTATTTAAGATAGCATAGTCAATATCTTCGTATATTTCTTTTAATTTAAATTGTCCAACAGAATGTATATTTTTAGATTTTTCAGCAATAGTTAATAAAAATAAAATTTCTTTATTTTCTAAACATAATTTATGATCGTAGTTATTAGAAGTTGATGCTTGTGAAGTATCCATAGATTATTGAGTTGGTAAATTATTATACAAAATTTTCTGGTATAAGTCCATTCTTTGATTTAGTAAAATACAATAATCTGCAATATATTGTTCGTATTTTTTTAAGAGTTTATTATATTCTTCAGAAGATATGTTTTCATTTTCCATTTGATGTTTAATATCTTCCATTTTATCTTTCGGTTTTTCTAAAAGGTTATCAAGTCTTTCGATTGTATATCCTGGCATTTAAGTTTGGAATGTATTTGTCGTAATTTTATTTTCTAATTCCATTTTGAGCTGTAATATATCAGAATAATCTATAATATACTGATCATAATTTTCTGAAAGTATATAATATTGTTCATATGATTCATCCATATCTATTAAATGAGATATAATGTTATCTATTTTTTCCATTATTTTTTCTAACCAATTATCTAATCATTTAATAGTATATCCAGGTATTATAAACACAGAGATAAATAATTTATAAAGTTTCAAGTAATTTTTCAAATTTTATCAATGTTTGAGAATTGATAATATCTATGTCAGCCATGATATCTATACTTGGTTCAAATGGTATATTATATTTTGAAATATTTTTCTTTCTCTTTTCTAATTTATCAATTATATCTTGAATATTATGTATCATTATAGATCTTACAGTATCTCTAGCAATGTTTTCTATTAAATTTTCTTTAAAACTTTTTAATATCTCTTGTGATGCGTAGAGTTGCTCTTGGTATCCTATTTTATCAACTTCATTTTCATATTCAATACCTTTTTTACTTTTGATATTCTTTTTAAATTTATATGGACCTCTCTTAGTTCTGGGTTTTTTCATGATATAATTACTTTCATTCATGATATTAAGATTTTCAAAAACTGGTAAAGAAAGATTCATCTCTTCCATCACTGTCATAATCTATTACAGGATCATAATCATTATCACTATTAAACACATATCCTAAATATAATTTATTATTTATTTCAATGTTATCACTATTAAGCCAAAAATAAATAATCGATTTTGTAATTCCTAATCCTAATATTCTTTTTAATGTTGGAAAGATAGCTAACAAACATGGCATATAGACATGATATAACTTTTTTATTTCATTATTTGGTCTAGTAAACTGTTTATGCATGAATAAATGTTCAATTATGCTATGATATTCGTTATTATAAGGACTGTTTTGATAATTAAATTTAACAATTCTGAATTCTGTCATGTTAAAGGCTCTTCTTCCTTCTAATTCCGTAAAGACAGATATATTAAGAATACTAACCTCTTTTCCTGTTCTCAGTACCTTTGTATTTTCCTTCTATTGTTAGTGACCTTCAGGCTTACAGGTTTCTGCTCCACACCCTCCAATGGCTTCCTGCCTTCACGGGTTATTAGCTAAACCTGGATGCCTTCACTGTATAATTCTTTAGATGGAAAATATTTTAGGACAGAGTGTAGAGAGTTTTCTTAATAATATATCTTCTTTTTAGAAATAGGATTTAGAAGAAAAGAATTTAGAAACTCATCATAATATAATAAGTAAATTGGGATTTTATTGATAATATGAAGATTGATAAAGGATTGATATGAGAATTTTTCAAAGACAGAAGATTTTTGGCTTTCTCACAAACAGAGTGCTCCAGAGAGTTCTGTCTTTCAACTAGCCCGGAGGCCTCTATTTATAATACTACATTGGACACAATTACATCACTGCTTACATCATCGACCTAACAATTTCACAACTTTTTTCACCTAAGGACACACTTGTACCTCTATTATTTATTACATCACATGACCTTTACATTATAGGGACACTTATCCTTCTATTTTTTGGTCTTGACATGGCCCCTACATTGTTCTGCATTGTTGAATTAAAGTAGATCTATTAAACAGCTTCCACTTGTCCATCAATTCTGTTGGCATGTAAAGAGATCCATCAAGTGGCTTCCACCTGTCCATCAATTCCTTTGGCATGTGGGGCAGTTCCTGGCTATGCACGCCTCTTGCAAAGTGGCAAAGCTTCCATGGATTTGATGAGTATCAAATATATTGATGTATTCTTGAAAGATTATTGACTTTTCTTTTCCTCCATTAGTGAGTAGGGTCCATCCATTGTACTGACTACCCTTGTATGTTCATCTTTGGCATTGATTGTGATTTTTCGAGGACTGGCTTCATTTATAACAATTTTTTTTGGAACTTGGTTCATTTCTTTTAATTGTTGGTCTACCACTGCTTCCAGAAGATGTACTTGTTTATATTTTTGATATAACCTGTTTGGTATCAGCCTGTTTGGTAATCAACAATTCAAACTGAGATTCAATCTCAATTATGTTATCTCTCAATTCTTTAGTATAATTGTGATGAAATGTTGAGATTTCCATCAATTGCTTGAAACTTCCTTGGAGAGTTTATGCAAGTTGTTCAATTCCAAGCTTTATATCTTCAGCTTCCTCCATGAGGAAGTTCATTCGCTTTTTGGCGTCTATCAGGGATTTTTTGATATTATCCATCTGCAAATTCAATATTCCTGCTTAAAAAGTCCGCAAGATAATTATTAACACCTTTAATATGAACTTTATCAAAATTATAAAATGTCAAATAAGCTTGCCATCTATGGAGCCTTTTATATTGAGGTTCTGGTGGTAATTTAGGCCCCGTTCTCTTTGCTGTTTTGAGTCCGTTTTGGGTTTTCGATTTTTGGAAATATCGAAAACGCGTTCACTTTGCCCATTTTCAGAAACGCGTTTTCCAAAACACCAAAAAAAACATACAAAGGAAACTCAAAACGATTTTTTTTTTGTTTCGGATATTTTGTGTTAAAAAGTCCAAAACAACCAAAACGCGTGTTTTGGATTTTTTTTTTTTTTTTTTTTTTTTTTTTTTTTTTTTTTTTTTTTTTTTTTTTTTTTGTAAATGTGAAATACTTCCTTCACTTGAAATTCTTATATTATTGATTTTTTTTTTTTGTAATTTATTTATTTATTATTATTATTTTTTTAAATGTGAGACACTTCCTTCACTTTAAGTTCTTATATTATTTTGTCATTATATATAGATCCATGTTAAATTTTTTTTTTTTGTAAATTATTTTTATTTTTACTTTTTGTAAAAGTGAGACACTTCCTTCACTTGAAGTTTTTATGTTATTTTGTCATTATATATATATGGATCAATGTTAAGTTTTTTTTTCTTGTAAATTTTTTATTTTTATTTTTATTTATTTTTTTATTTTTTTGTAAAAGTAAGACACTCCATTCATTTGAAATTCTTATATTATTTTGCTATTATATAGATCTATGTTAAGATCATTTTTTTTTTTTGTAATTTTTTATTTATTATTATTATTTTATTTTTTTTGTAAATGTGAGACACTTCCTTCACTTGAAGTTCTTATATTATTTTGCCATTATATATAGATCCATGTTAAGATTTTATTGGTATTGGATTAAATTTTTGTTTAGCTGAAACAATATTAATGATGAATTTATTGATATAGAGAACTAAATGATTTATTAACATTAAAATTAATGTAATTCAACAAATCAACCATTTTTTACATATAAAATATCACAAAATAAATATATCAAAAAATTACAAAGTAAACACATTTTTCAGTTTTCTATTTTTGAAAACAGTTTTCCAAAATCACAAAGAGAACATGTTTTCAGCAATCCCAAAACAAACAACCAAAATCCAAAATTCAAAACAAAATCCAAAACTCAAAATCCAAAATCGAAATACAAAGAGAACGGCCCCTTATTTTTTACTAAACCTGCAACTTGAGAATTATCAGTTTCAACAATGAATTTCTTTGATAATAAAAACAATGAAAACTTCTTTATTCATCTGATGATTGCTAACAGTTCTTTCTCATGAGTAGTATAATTTATTTCTGCTTGATTAAACGTTCCACTTGAGTATCTACATATTTCATTAAGATCTATTTTTAATATTGCTGCCCAATACTTATCTGAGGCATCAGTATTAACTATCAGATTATCTTTTTCATCTGGTAATCTTAATTTTGACAAATTTTTACATTCTTCTTTTAGTGATTTGACAATTTCTGTGTGTTCATCACTCCATCCTTTAGTATTTTTTTCCTGAATAAAATTTGAATTTTATGTCTCTTTTTTGATAGATTTTCAATAAATCCTTCTGTATAATTTAAACATCCTAAAAAAAAATTTATTTGTTCTTTTGATTCTAATTTTTCTGGAAAACTTTCTATCTTCTTAGATATATGTGTTTGTAATTTTATCCCTCTTTTATCTATTGATAATCCAAGAAAATCAATTTCTTGTTTTTTTATTATAGCTTTATTTTTTGAAAGAAAAATTCATTCTTTTTTGCATTCATTTATAAATTTAATTAAATGGTTTCTATGTTCTTCTCTATTATTAGAATATATTAATATATCATCGACATAGACAATTAAGAATTCATTAAATTTTCTAAATATGTTATCCATTCTTCTTTAATATATTTGCGGTGCATTTTTTAAACCAAATGACATAACCATCCATTCATACTTACATTGGGGTGTACTAAATGTTGTATATTGAATACTATCTTCTTCCATTTTTATTTGCCAAAATCTTGATTTGCAATCAAATTTAGAATAATATTGCTTTCCTTTTACAAGATTTATTAGTACCTCTTTATTTGGTAAAAAGTATCCATCAAATTTAGTATATTTGTTTAATTCTTTATAATTTATCAACATTCTATCTTTTCCTCTTTTTTGTTCAGAATGTTTCATGACCATAAAAGCTGGACTACTATGGGGTTCATTACTAGGTCTGATTAATTTTTGGTTAAGTAATTCTTTTATCTGAGTTTTAAATTCTTGTGTATCTTGTATGGTATACATAATTGGTCTAACTCTTATAATAACATTTTCTGTTAATTCTATTTTAGCTTTTGGATGATGTGGTTTCCAAAACAATAATGGATTCTCTCCACAAATTTTTTCTAGTTGATCAATGATTTTTTCCACGTTTGTTTGTATGTTCGTTTTTAAGACTTTTTTATACATTATTCTTTTATTTTTTATTTCATTTTGTGTAATTGGTTTTTTTCTCCCATTTATCACCACGCTGTGTTGGCTGAACTCTGTAAGGTCTAAATTCTCTTGGTATTTTTAGTAAATGTGCACAAGGTGTTTGTAACATTATCGTGTAATTATTTTGTTTATAATATTGAAATTGTTGTATAAAGTCATTTCCTAGTAATATATCACATTCTAATTTGTTATAATTATATATTTTATTTACAACTATTTGCTTACTCCCAAGTATTATATCAATTTTATCAGCACTATTAATTATATGAGTACTTTCTCCTATTACTCCTATAATTTTTATCTTTCCATTAGTATTCTATGATTTTATTAAGAAACTTTTGAATATTGTTATATCAATTCTCGTGTCAATTAATGCACGGGTTGTTATATTTATTTCAACAATTGTAACTTGTATATAAACGGCTAATGAAAAACTTATTTGGTTATTCATTTATTCAGCTTTTCTGCATAGTATAGTTTGACCATTATGAGTTATATATAATCCTTCAAGTTTAATACTATAATCTTCTAGTCCATCTAGAAAGCTCATTCCTAATAATACATGAGGATTTACCATACTATTATCTACATGACATGGTACTAGGAGATTTATTCCTCCTATTTTTATTGGTACTTTTACTTCAAGTTCAGTCATATGTACTTGTCCATCAAAATTTATATATCTATATGGATCAGTTCTATGAGATATTAATCTTTTATTTCTATTTGAAGTTATATGACATTCACTAGCTCCTGTGTCAATTAATATATTTGATCCTTTTATATGTTCTATTCCATTAAAATATTCACCTTCTATTTTCATATTTCCAGCATTTCTATGAAGTTTTATTTGTTTTGTATTACTAGTTTATCCTAATTGTTTTCTATTAGGTAAACTTGTTGATCTCCTAATTAATCTACCATCTTCAAATGTTATGTTATTATTAGGGTATTCTTTTTCTCGTAACTCTATGATTTTTGATTTATTTTTTGTTATAGTAAGTTCATAGTTTCTTGGAACTAAACTTATTTGTTTATCTGGTTCTACAGCTTTACCAAAATCTTTACATTCTTTATGAATTTCAATATATGGTTTTTTAGAACAAATGTTTCCATAATTAGAATTAGTAAATGTGTATAATGCCCTGTATTCTATCGTCATAATTTTATCTCCTGGTTCCATTATATCATCTTTATGTAATTTGAAATGTAGTCCTAAAAGTTCATTAAAATTTCTATCTTTTAATGATATACAATATTTTGGGTAACATGTAAATATTATTTTTTATATGCTAGATTTCCTTCTACTGTTCCTAAATGACTGTCTTTTAAATTTATAATTCTTCCATCATGTAAACTTACAGTCAAAGGCGAATCTAATCCTTCTCTAAACAGGGATTTAAACATTATTTGGATACCTACTAAGTAAACATATTGAATCTTTTCACTTTGTTTTCTATTGATCTTTGTTAATAATTCTGTAACTGTATTTTTTGTTAAAAGATTTAATTTGTGTGTTCATTGAGTGGTTCTAACATCTATTGCCCTTTCAATTTTATGATATTCATTTATCGCTACTTTTACTCTTTTCCATATTCTGTCTAATATTTCCCGTTTTCCTATTTTCAAATCTAAAGATAATTTTTGAATTTTTCTGAACTTATTATTATCAAAAGTTACTTTTAATCCATAACCTTCTATTCCTTCATATTCTTGTTTATCTATGTTCTTATTTGTTTCTATTTCTTCTATTTCTTTATTCTGATCTGATTCATTGCTTTCTGAATCTATTTCACTTATATAGACTTCTTGATCATAGTATTCTTCAATATCTGATATTTCACTTAGTTCACTTTCTATTTCTAGATATTCATTTTGTAATATTTTAACTTTCTTTTTGTTACAATCAGGGCTTATATGTCCAATTTCTCCACAATTCCAACATTTACATTGGCTTTTATCTTTCTTATAAGTTTTATTTTTCTGTTTTTTATTTGGATTATATCTTTTTTTGTAATATCTCCTCTTAGGTTTTATATATCTTTTTCTGAAGTTTCTGAATTTTTTAAACTTTCTATTTTTATATTTTCTTTTATTATTTTTTCTTCTTTCAGGGTTACATTCCCATTTGGTAGGTTGTTCCATATCTTCACAACATATTCTAGTTAGTTTTCCTGATTTCTTTAATAATTGTCTTTGTTGACATATATATGCTAATCTTTCAAATAGGAATTTTATCCTTGATCCTAATGTTCTAGGTGTTACAGGGTTATCTCTAATAAATTTTTCAAATTCTATTTTAAAGTATATTCCCCATGAACCTGGTAATTTATTGTAATACATATCTCTATATACTTCTTAATTTTCATTACTATATAATTAGACATAATAGTATTCTTTAAATTCACAAGTATATTCTTTGATTTTACACATATCACACATTGTTAAATTTATTAATCTTATTCTTGCATTATCTTTTTCTCTTATTGATTCTGCTTCAGAATTACTTATCCAATTTTCTCCTAAAAATTCATCTGCAATATAATCTACTAACTTTTCTATTCCCTTTCTATCTGATTTTATTAGTTCTGTATGTACATTTCTTCTTATTAATGCTTTTGTATCACTACTTATTCCTTCCCACCAATTTCTAACATGTCCTTCAAAAGATGCTACTAAAAAATTTATCATTCTATCAGTATTTTCCCATGTATCATTTTTATTGTATAAAAAGAATAGTATCATTGAATCTACCCAAGTTAATAAGGCTTTTTTAGTATCTACTTTACAATCTAAATCTAATTTTGTTCCTCCATGATTAATAGGTTTATCATAATTATCATTTGGTTCAAACATATCTTTATATATATTCCCTCTAGGTGGTTGTCTATCTCTGACTCTATCATAATATTGTCGGTGTGGTTTACTATATAAGGATGCATAACTTTCATCTGGATCTTGTAATTCTTGTTTGGAAGTTCCTATTGGAGCAGGGTTAGGTGCTCCTCCAGTATTCATTAAAACTTGGTATTCATTAAAATTTTCTATGCTTAACTGGCCAAAATTTTCTATAAGCAAATCTAACTCTTTATTCGTTTTTGTCTTGTTCTTCTTCAATTTTTTCTTCAGCTTTTAATTTTCCTAAAGTTTTTTCTATAGATTTTTGTAATTCTAATTCTCGCTCTAGTATTTTTGGTAATATGTTTCTTCTAAATTCATCATCCATACTTCCTACTTCTATTATAATTTTTTCTTGTTCAAAATGCTTCTTTCCTATTCTAAATATTTCTTTTTCTATGAGTTTTTTGTCTATTTTCTTATCTTTGCTTTTATTATTTTCTTTGAATTCTCTAATCTCTAGTTTTAGTATATTTATATCATTTCTTACTTCTTTTAATTCATTTTTTTATTTCTTGTACATCACTTATTAATGTTTTTATTAATATTTTTAGATCTTGAATATATTCGCTTATCGACATTTTATACTTTTGGTTTTTGAGTTTTTTGTACCTTAAATAGTCTGTCATACATATCATCTATTTTTATTTCTAGCTTTTTGATTCTTTCTTCTATTGATATGATTTTTTCATTTTCATTCTTTCTTATTTTTTCATTTAACCTATCTATTTTTTCTATAATTATTCCAATTTTATCTTGATTAATTAATTCTCCTGATTTTCTTTGGAATTCTTTTAAGATTTCTTCATCTATATTTTTAACTTCTCCTATCATTTCTTTTAATTCTTTAAATTGCATTGTTGGTTTATTTTGAATATTTTGTAATTTTTCTTTGATATTCATGTCCTGTATATTTAATTGTTTTAATTCTTCGATAGCTAATTTATCTTGTAAATTTATGTTTTTATATGTTTGCCATAAAAATGCACTTATCCAATTTAATTGCATGTTAAGAAATCCGTCAGATTCTCCCCATGAGCTTAATGGTTGAAATATAGTTGTATTAGCTCCTTTTATTTGATAAGATCCAACTGGAAGTCTTATATTTTCTATTATTTGTTTTTCAAATTTTATTTCTGGAAATTCTGTCATTAATTTCTTCCTTTAATATGTTCGATTTCTAGAATAAATTATGTTTCATATTTTGCTTCTTTATAATTCATTATTTGATATTCACAATATTCTTCTATTGATCCAATCATTAATTTTCTATGATATATTCTATGATATTTTAGATAGTCTTCCAATGTGTTTGTTTTATCATATTTTTCTTTTCTAGTTTTTTCTTTGTCTTCTAAAATCGTTTGAATTTTTGGTAATTGTTTTAAAATTCTATCAAAATATTCTCTCTTTTTCTCCAATAATTTTAATCTTAATTTTTCTTGTCGTTTTATATTTCTTTCTTCTCTTATTTGGTCCATTAAATTTCTTCTTTGTTCTACTATTAAATCTAATTTTTCATTTGTTTCTATGTCTAGATATCTAACTAATTGAGGATCCGCTCTACGATAATCCATTTCTATAATCTTTATATAACTTTTCTAGTATATCTTTGTGGATTAAATCTAATATTTCGTTTATGATAAAATCTTCTTTTATTATATAGAAATTTATTAGATCATATATTTCTCTTCTTACATCTTTATCTAAATCTTTTAAAGTGTTCAAAATTTCTATTTTATAATTATCGGGTAGTATTAATGTATGCATAATTATAAATCTTGATGTATATATTATATTTTCGTTTTTATTTTTTGTCATATAATATTTATCTTTTAGATCTGTCATATAGCTCTGATACTAAGTGAGGGGTGCTATTATGAGCGAACAAAAATCAAATCAAATCATAAACAAAATTAATAAAAGTATATAAAATTTCAAGGACTAGGTTGTAACTTTTCTAAATTTTAATGGGTTTAGTTGAAATATGATATATAAGGGTATTTGTTGTAGTTTATAGTGTTTAAGGCTATTTTTAAAAGATATAAAATTGTTAGGGTATTTTCAAAAATTGGTAAGTTTTTAAGGGTATTTTCATGTATTTCCTCGTTAAAATTCACTAATTCGGCCCTCAATCTTCATAAATCATATTATCATTTAAAATTCACTAATTCATGAAATGGCAGCAAGTCGAAACTGTCGAAGTGTCAAATGAACTAACCTTTTTCTTATGCAGTGCAGTCCGCAGACTGAGCCTTGACCTTGAGGTTTCACTCGAGGACACACAAAAACAAAGCTTCGAAGACAAAGTTGAGCCACAATCACGAAATCGCCACCTTGAGGAATCACAAGTGTGCCGGCAGAAGCGGTTGCCAGTGGTGCAGAAGATGAAGTTGAGCCAGAATCACGAAATTGCCACCTTGAGGAATCGCAAGCGTGCAGGAAGCAGCGGTTGCCAGTGGTGCAGATAGGTCATGGACTAAGAGCGGTGGCGGTGCAGACATGGACTGAGGCAGCGAATCTAGCGGCACTGCAAGCCGGATCTAGGTTTTCCTTCTTCTGACTTCTCTTCTCTGCTTCTGGGTTGTGGGCGTAACATGCGATATTAAAAAAGAAAAAAAATGGGCCAAAATTTTACTAGGTCACTTGACCCAGTAAGACCCAGTGTAGGAGCCCACCATGAGGCCATAAAAAACGTATCAACGGGCTCCTAGGTACTCAAAGCCCTATCGCAACTTCCACCAAGCATACGATCATAATACCACTGATTGTCTAGACCTGGAAAATGCCATAGAGCATAATATTCCTCGTGTGCTACAATAGGAGATTTTCCCCCACAACAAGGAAACTCACCCCCTCTAAGGAAAAATGCAAAGCCTAGGCAGGAAGAGGCTTGATGGCCCCTAGAGAAAACTCTCTCGACGACAAAAGAGAACCTATGCTTAAATATAGGAAAAGGAAGAGACCCTCCAGTAGACATTGACAATGCTCGTATCAGAAGACAGACACCATCTTTGGAAAGTCTAAGAACGCCCAAAGAAATTATGACAATGAGGCAAGAGACCTTCAAATGACTAGCTACATGTCAATAATCAATCTCCTGGAGCGAGCAAAGGTAGCGAACTTATTACTTTCACCGAGGAAGACGTCCTAGGGGTATAATTAATATCCTCACAATGATGCCTTGATTATGAGAGCAAAGTAGCGTGCACCAGGTAAATGATGGTGGATAATGAAACTTCATCAACATTATCTTATGGGTCCATCTATGACCACACGTTGGTCGACCATTAAGTCACCTCTATGACATCCCCACTTTTTGGGTTCATCTCGCAGTTGAAATGAGAAAAGAGCACCTAGTGACACGCCATTTCGTGAAGTTTTTGAGGTCAAGCTATAGTTAACATGTAAATGATATGCGCCTCTAAAGAGGGGTCATATTTGACGAATTGTACCCAAGTCAAATTTAGGGTTTAGAAACAGATAACTAAATTCATTATTCTTTTGCTAGTACAGGAATAGAGAAACTCTAATCTCTTTTTTTTGTCTCTCGTGAGGATCACCTTTGAATGTTGAACAATTGGAGAGCTGTAATGTGTAAGTATATCAAAGAAAACAAGATTCTTAGATCCGTCTGCAAAACAATCAAGAAGTATTGTTTTTATCACTACTTCTATTTAAACAAAAAGCAGATCCTTGGTTTGGGAATTGAAAAAAAAATTAAATTCCACTATGCATGATTAAGTAAATTCTCAATAGTCGTATCAGAACCTACTTTGTATTTGTTAGAAGATGTTTTTTGAATCTTGGTGCAATTAATTGTTAATTGTTCTTGTTTTTGGTTTCTAGCAATTGGGGAAATTGATTTTCAATTTTTCGAAATTTGTTTTGAATAGAAAATTCTTGGTGTCGGAACACTAACAGGAATTAAATTATTAAATTAAAATTCAATTGCCCTGAAAATCGTGATATTGGAGTTGGACTCCAATATGCATTTAATTAAAATTTGATTTTTGATAATTGATTAATTTAGTTAATTAATTATTGAATTTTATTTTATTTAGGAGGTTTAGGCAATAATTCAAATTTCCCTTAAACTTTTTAATTAGAGTTGGACTCTAATTCGATATTTAATTAAAATTTGATTTTGATTAAATAAATCCAGCTAATTAAATAAGTTGATTAATTAATTCATTAATTATTCCGATCATTTTATCTAAATTGTTTAGATAACCTATAATTGCTAGAAACTTGAAATGTGTGTGTGTGTGCGCGCGCGCGTGTCTATATATATATATATATATTAGATATTATATGGGGATGCATTTATGTGATGAATGTTATACTAGTGGATGATTATGGACTCGACAATGTGGATGTATTGAATGGTTAATTTTATCTCTTGTTGTATTTGGGCCTGTGAGCCTGTTGACCACAAAATCCGGCTGGACCTTGGACCAACACGTCTCAGCTCCTCCCTCTTGAACACGTGGATCTCCTGCGTACTGTGACAAACAATCAGTTTGGAAAGGGGGCCGAGGTGGCTCCCGTTTGCACTCCGATGCTAAAGTCAGTGCCCATTTCAAGAATATATAAATTGGGTGCGGGAAATATAAGTGTGTAAAAGAGAGAAAAGGGAGTGAGAATAAAATATTTAATCAAGAGTATGAAATTGCTAACCCTTTTCCAGGCGGGAGGAGTGTTCTATTTATAGAGGAATTTATAATCTTGGATGATGACACGTGGTGGACTTTACACGTGTATTTACCCTAGTGGTTGGAGAGGAAAATCTTATTTTTTGACAGTAATCATTGCTACGTTTGGTAGGGGATGGGCGTCTGTCACTTTTGGTAAAGGCGATGTCACATCTCTGACTTCATCCGTTGTCCCATCACATCTGTGGTGTCACCGTAAAGTACTTCGGCTAAACGTGAAGCACATCGGATAGACGTAAATCATCTCGGCCAAAGAAGTTCACGTGCTATTCTACCTCAGCAGTTGGCCCAAGGTGAAGCCCTAGACTTTAATCGTGGGCTAAGGTCCTTTGGGCCCCTATTGGGCCTTCGCTGGTAGTTCAATGTACTATGTCTTTGGGCACGGTCTCAACACTAGTCCCTCAAATCCGATTTGGTCATTCATGGGCGAATTAAATTTGTCATAGTTTCGTAGTAATAATTTTGTTCAAGTTTCATCATTTGTTATATCCAATATTTTGTAGTTATTCCGCCATCTGCCCGCTGGGAGTCACTATGTAGCGCGGCGATTTTAAGGTCAGGAATAACATTCCTTATGGAAAGTTCGGATTCAGAGTATAGCCGACCTCCTACTTTGGTTTTTCCCTCCTAAGTGAAGGTTGGGATCGCACTAGCACGTTTCTTAGACGGTGTATTTAATAAAAAGGGGTTACTGATATTGGTTCCCAAGAAATATAAAGGTGATAGGAGTGAAATTTTTGCCGCACGTGGCACTTACTGTGGTAGCTGAACAGTTTCTTCCCTTCCTCCGACATCTGGTGCCTTGATTAGCCCATTCCCCAAGAGGCGTGGGTTACCCGCATCAATCATGCGGCTCAAAGACCAAGAGCTCTAGATCATTAGGTTCCCTATAAATCCTCCTTCGTCTCATTATCTTCCCTTTACCATTTTCTCAGAATTTTTGTAGTAATATTCTCGCAAGAAGTTGCAGCGTCTCGTCAAGGGCTTTTTACCCAACAAACTGCCTTTGCCGTTTTAACAGCTTTCATTGGCGTGTTTCTCATTTCGAGTATACAATCCCGAACGTTCGTTTTTTGAAGGTAAATTTATTTTCCTTTGTACGTGCCGAACTTTTTTATTTCTAATCTTCAAGTGTGGGATTGAAAATTTTGTTTTGCATTTTGTTTTCCCGTTGGTGAGTTTGGCCCATTTTTAAGAACAAAAAATGGAAAGAGTTAGGGAAACGGGTTCACAGGAACTGTTGGCAATGACGATTCCTGTCAGAGGTTTCTGCCCATTGTCTTTATCGGTTTTTAGTTCCCACTTCTTTAGGGAGCAGATTAGGAGGAGGAATAGGAAATGCAGTGGTATAATTTATTTGGGTGATTCTGACAGCGAAGAAGAAAAGGACCAGAGCTACATGACTCATCTACCATCCGAGGAGGAGGCTTCTTTGCGGGAGCTTCGAAGCAAGGGGGACAGGGATTTGGAAAGGGGAGAGTCAGTGGGCTCTTCTTCCGGTCACAGGACCTCGGATTAATTATTAGGGCCCCATTTAGGGCACATAGGGAAGAGCTGGGGCTTTCCGAGGAGGAAATAGCCCAAGTTGAAGGTTGGGTAGACCTGGTAAATAAAATGTCAGGGTATCATGTAGAGCCTTATCCAAATCCAGAGTCTTGGGAAAGCAGCGAGATTGCCACGAAAATTCGGGGGGTTGATTTGGCTGGAGCTTCAGTGAAATTCAGGATGCTAGAAGGGGTTCGATTGGTGCACCCTACACCTTTTTCCGACCCTGTAGCCCTCCCCCAGGTCAGGTGGCCGTGTGTTATGATGCTCTATCCTGCGGGATAAGACTTCCCCTACACCCCGTTTTCAGGGATCTACTTAAGAGTTACAACTTATGCCCTACCAGTTGGCCCCAAATTTCTGGATGCAGGCGGTGGGTACTTGGCTGGTGTGGTAAGAGGTCAATCCTGACTACCCCATCTCCCTGCACATCATCCACACCTTATATACCTTGAAGAAATCTGTTAGAAGGGAGAAGGATGTGAGGTCGGATGTCAGGGACTGGTACTACTTGTCTCCCAGAGGCTCATATCCTCCTATTATTACTGGTCATCCCACTTCGATAAAGAACTGGAGGAACCAATGATTTTGGGTTGTGGGAAAGTGACAGAGCTCACCTGTGGATCCTAGTCCGGAAATCACCGTTCCCCGAACTCTTTCCCTACCTAGTGAGTCTTGTATTCGCTTTTGCGTCCTTACGTGCCATGCGTCATCCACTTTTTTATTTTCTGTTCATCTTTCTTTACTTATTTTTTTTACACGTAATATGTTTATAGCAGGGGACACTTTTGCTTGCCTCCTCTCCGACGCGGACTTAGTGGCAGTCAGGCGCTTGTTTACCTACAAGGGCACTTTTCAGGAGGTCATTCAACAAAATAAACTCTTTGTTAAGCATGGTCTTATGCGAGCTATGAGTAAGTTTGTTTCCTTAATGATTTCATATCTTATGCCTCGTCCGTTCGTAGCCTCATTCTCCTTCTTTTCTTGCTAGGTTCCAAAGACTTTCCGAAGATTTCCTTGAAGGGTCTTATGGCCAAAAAGATCCCTCCTGCCCTTCGCCATGGCAGCGAAATTGAAAAGAGGCGGAAAGCAGTACTTGTTAACATGCAAGTAGGGGTGGAAAAGGAGGCATCCGAGGCGTCCACTGTCCAACTTGAGGGTCCTCTTCCTGCATTACTGCCACCACCCAGTCTGCTGCCGGTGGGTCCCCAACTGCCTATCTTGGAAAAAGGGGATGAACCTAAGAAGGTTACTGTAACGGAGAAGGGAAAAAGGTCAGGGGCGGCTCTAAGAGGGAGAGGGAGTCTAAGAATGTTTATGTGCCATCTCCCTTATCCGAGGATATCTCTGAGCACGTATCTGAGGAGGAACCCACCCCTTTGAAGAGGCTCAGAAGGGGCAAGGAAACGACCTACGCACCTCCGCCCCTAGAGACTCAAGACTTGGAGGATGAGCCTTCTGTGTATATCCCAGACTTGGCTTACGAAGTGACACCCACGGGATCAAAAGAGCTCAAACAGATTAAAGCCAGTGTTTTCCCTAGGGATGTTACTTTCAGTCCTTCCTTGTTTGACTCCCCCAGTTCTCCTCCTGCCAGGGCTTCCTTGGTCACTGAGCAATTTTGAACAGAGGGCTGGTCTGCCTTCTCTTACAGTGCCACTCCGCACCGTAACCTGCTTGCTGCCAAAGCTATGAATGCTAGGGCATTGGCCCTTATTGACGAGGTGGAGTCATCAGTGGAGGAGGCGCAGCGGGACAAGAAGAATGCTGAGACTGCACTCCGTCACGCGAAAAATATGCTGAGGGAGATTAAGGACCTCAAGGAGCATCTGTCCATCGCTCGCAAGGCCTCCTCGGAAGATAGGGTGACAGCCAAACGTCTTCAAGAAGAAATGAAAAGTTAAAGCACGATCTTCATGCTTCCGAGGCAGATGTGGCATCCCTCTATAAGAAATTGGACGACTCCAACCGGGCTCAGTCAATAACTTCTGAGGCCCTGACAGCAGCCAATGCGGCCAAAGCTAAGCTAGAGGCTGAGGTGGCAGCAGCCACTAAGAAATTGGGGAGAGAGGTAGAAGCTAGGAGAAAGGCAGAGGAGGATCTTGCCTCTCTGGAACGGCATATACAATCTAGAATCACGGAAGTTCTGGAGCAGACCGTTATGACACGAGTGGAGAAAGCTCTGAATGCCAAGGTGTCTGAGGCAATCCAGAATTTTAAAGACACTTTTGAAGAGACACTAGAGTATGAGGCCATGCAGAGGGTCTTTGGGAATATAGGGGCCAGGATGGCTTTGGGGGATGTGAACGAAGCTTTCCCAACTTTGGACCTATCCCCCATCGAAGCCTTGTACCCTGAACCTCAAAATGTGGACAAGGGCGATTCCTTTGATGATCCTACGGATGTACCTGGCAAAAACTCTTCAGAAGATGTCCCTCCTCCGTAATCTTTTTTTGTATTTATCCTTTGCCATTTTGCATATTGTATATTTCTTGAATATTTTTCAGAATGTAAATGCAATGAGTTTTACATTTGTAAACGTAATGATTTAGTTTGTAAACTGTAAATGCAATGATTTAATTTGCTTGCTGTTTGGATCATTTTGTGAAGTTCGACTTCGTTGACCACAAGTTTTGGTTTATATGACATCATTTGATTAAGTTTGAATGCTTCCAAATGCAGATGCCTTTTAAACGCATTGTACAGTTGTATGAGGATAGTCCCTCAGATCTAAGTGGTTTGAGGCATTTATGTTTACTAGTTAGATCTGATTTTTACAAACACTTGAACATATCTGAATTACACTTTGTAACACCTGTGATCCCTTCTCCTTACGATTTGTTAGTTTGGACCAGTTCTTACTGATGGCGTTAATGTTTTCAACCAGCTCGCAGTGATTGTAGTAGGGGTTTATAAGAGTCCCTTGTTTTAACAAAGTTCAAGCATAATGGAGTTGTACTCTCCCATAAACAAAATAATTTAGGTATTTTTACTATCCGCTATGTTTATCGATAGCACTTGATGCAATCCTTAATGTAACTCACTCAAAAAAAAATATTAAATTATATGGAGACGTTGTGACCACCGAAGAGGGATTTGATTTATTGAAAATAGCGACGAAGGTGATTCGTGTTCCAAGGACTACACAAAGGTACCCCGGATAGGTCTTCGATCATATACATGTCGGGTACCACCTCGGTGGTGACTTTGTAAGGGCCTTCCCAGTTAGGACCTAAAGTCCATACTCCTGGTTCTTGGGTGGAGGGAAGGACCTTTTTGAGGACTAAATCCCCAATGTTAAAGTGCCGACTCTTTACCCTTTTGTTGTAGTAGCGGGCCATTTTTTCATGGTACTTGGTCATTACTTTTTGAGAGTTACTCCTTTTTTTCAGGAGGAAATCCAAGCGAGCCCTCTGTACTTCTCCATTTCCCACTTCGTCATAATGGATTTGACGAAGAGAAGGCACCCCAATTTCAACTAGGCATACCGCCTCGGATCTATACGCTAAGGAGAAAGGCATTTCACCAGTGGCAGTGTGTGAGGTGGTCCGAAGTGCCCATAATACTTGTGGGAGTTCATCTACCCATGCACCTTTTTTGGATTCCAGCTTCCTCTTTAGGGTGTTTTTTATGGTCTTATTCACAGTTTTAACCTGCCCATTAGCTTGTGGATGATGCGGAGACGAAAATAATTTCTTAATTCCCAAATCGTCCCACAATTCATCTATGCTTCTGTTTTTGAACTGATCGCATTATCACTAATCAACGAGTGCGGTATTCCGAATCTGTATATAAAATTCTTCCAGATGAACTTGGTGGTGTTGGCCTCGGTAATCCTCATCAGGGGTTCTGCCTCGACCCACTTGGTGAAGTAGTCAATTGCCACTATTGTAAAGTAATTGTTACCAGCACCCCTAGGCATATGACCAATAATATCAACCCCCCACTTCGCAAAAGGCCAAGGGGCTAGTTACCACAGTCAACTCATGATGTGGCTAATGCGGTATGGTTGCATACCTTTGAGGGCTTTCCGAGCCAGCGACAACGCCCCGGCATGATTTCCACATATGCCCTCATGGATTTCTTTAATCACATATCGTCCTTCCTCTGGCCCAACACATCTCAGCAAAGGAGAGGAGTAACTCATCCAGGATTGATATAAAGTAGATCATCCAAGAGTATGAAATTTGCAGCATATCTTTGCAATTTTCGAGCTGATTCCGGCTCGTCTGGTACTATCTGATGCTTCAAGTATGCTAGTATGGGACTCATCCAGGATCCTTCTTTTTCTATTTCCAAAATCTCCATTCCTGACTCAATGGAAAAGGTCATAAAATGATCAATTGGAATTAGATTGTGGAGCTCGGAATCATTACTGGTTGCTAGTTTGGATAAAGCATCTGCATTAGATTTCTCATTTCTGGGAATATGCTGTAACTCTATTTTTCCAAAGTTTGCAGCCAAATCTTTCATTTTTTTCAAGTAAGCAACCATGGTTGGTTCTTTAGCAGCGAATTGTCCGTTAAACTGGCTTACGACAAGCTGTGAGTCACTATTTGCCACCACGGACCTAATCTTTAAAGCTTTCACAAGTCTTAGCCCAGCTAAGAGTGCCTCGTATTCTGCAACGTTTTTTGAGGCTTTAAAGCCAAAGCGGATGGCACTATGTAGTTTGTATCCTTCCAGACTCATTAGTAGTATACCCGCCCCGGATCTCCCATCAGCCGAAGACCCGTCAACAAACAACTTCCACTCACGGCTATCCTCCGCATTTTCAATCATCTCCACCTCCGAAGGATGGGTGAACTCCACTATGAAATCTGCTAATTCTTGACCCTTTATAGCAGTCCGAGGTTCATAATGCAGGTTGTACTCACTGACTTCTATCGCCCATTTCATTAACCTCCCATATACATTTGGTTTCTGTAACACCTGCCTCATAGAAAAGTTGATGAGAACATGTATGGAGTGTAACTGAAAGTAGGGGCGGAGTTTGCAAGCTGCTGTGATCAACGAGAGAGCAAGTTTCTCCATATCTAGGTAACGTGTTTCTGCATCCAGCATGGCTTTGCTTACATAATACATTGGGAATTGATTCCCATCTTCCTCTCTGATCAATACTGAGCTAACAGCCTCTTTTGATACGGCTAAATATAGATAAAGTGGTTCGCCAGCTCTTGGTTTTGAAAACAATGGGGCCTGCCCCAAGAATGCTTTCAGGTCGGCAAAAGCTTGCTCACATTCTAGCGTCCACTGGAATCGCTTCCCTCCCTTCAAGATCTTAAAAAATGGCAAGCATTTGTCAATGGACTTAGAAACGAACCGATTTAAAGCCGCAATCCTTCTGGTCAAGCTTTGCACTTCTTTTGGGCTCCGAGAAGATCGCATGTTCATCAAAGCTTTGATTTTATCGGGATTGGCTTCAATCCCTCTTCTGTTTACCATGAATCCCAGAAATTTTTCAAATGCTACTCCAAAAGCACATTTCGCTGGGTTGAGCTTCATTCGATATTTCCTCAAAACATCGAAGGCCTCTGACAAATGGCGGATATGCTCTGTGGCGACCATACTTTTGACCAGCATGTCATCAACTTATACTTCCATGGTGTTTCCCAATTGTTCTGAAAATATACGATTTACCAACCTTTGATAGGTGGCTCCAGCATTCTTTAGGCCACATGGCATAGCTTTGTAACAATAGAGTCCCCTATCCGTAATAAACGAGGTGTGCTCCTCATCTGATTCGTGCATGGGGATTTTATTGTATCCGGAGTATGCATCCATAAAGCTTAGCATCTCATGTCCCGCTATGGATTCAACTAACTGATCAATCCGAGGTAGTGGAAACTGTCTTTGGGGCAGGCCTGGTTTAAATTTGAAAAATCAATACATACTCTCAGTTTCCCATTCTGTTTTGGTACCAAAACAGGGTTTGATACCCACTTCGGATACCGGGATTCTCTGATAAAGCCATCTTTCAATAGCTTCATTACCTCTTCTTTCAAGGCCTCGTATTTATCAGAACTCATCGATCTTCTCTTTTGCCTGTGCCCAGGACTTCTGGGATCGAGCTGGAGTCTGTGACAGGCCACTTTAGGATCAATTCCAACCATGTCATCATGTTTCCATGCAAATACATCGAGGTTATCAAGTAAGAAGCTTTTTAGCTGATATTTGTATTCAACCAGCGAATCTAATCCAATCTGCAACTCCTTGATTGGGTCAAGTGGATCTACACCGAAGCATTCCAGCTGGGGTAGAGCAATTTTCTCCAGCCATTCTTGGATCTAGATTTACAAGATCTGCTTCCGGCGTCATTGTAACATCCTCATTTTCTGAGGGCCCTCCACCCAGTCTTTCAGGGTCCGGAGCAGCCTCGGCCATTGCCACATCGCTAATCATGTTCAAGCTCCGGTCTTGAAATTTTCGGATAGCGTTTGTGTAACAGGCCCGTGATTCAGTTTGGCTCCACCTAACAGTTGCAACACCGTACTCCGTGGGGAAATTCATGCAAATATATTTCGTATGGGTTGCAGCCCCCAAGTCGATGAGACTTGACCTTCCAATTGAGCCATCATAAGAGGAGATTTTGTCTACAACCAAGAACTCCATGGGGATTCTGGATAAAGTTGGTGCTTGCCCTACCTCAATCATAAGAGTTATGGATCCTCTGGGAGTTATGTTGTCCCCAGTGAATCCATATATTGGATCTGGGACTGGAATGAGTAGGGTACGAATCCCCGTCTTATCAAAAGTTACTCCGTAAATCACGTTTACCGAGGTACCATCATCAACCATCATTCGTGACAACCCATTCCGAGCCACCACTACCCTGATAACCAATGCATCATTATGCGGAAAATGCACCCTAATAGCGTCGTCTTGGGTGAAGGTGATAAATTCTGTCCGAAGCATCCCAATAGGATGTGAATGGATGTGGTAATTCACGTTGGCAGGCTGCTTGGCCTCTCTGATATATCTCTTCTGGGAGTTATTTGTGCTTCCACCTGAATGGGGGCCTCCTAATATTGTTTCGATTTCACGAATCGGCGGATCATTTGCAGGCATAGGTGGCTCTTTCGTATCTTTAGCATGTACCGAGGAGTTATCCTGACCTTTGCTCATGTCTCTTTGACGACTTTCAATCCTTTCTTTTGTTGGGTTCTTCCATGGAACTCGCCTGTCAGCTCGGTTGAACTTTTTTGACTACCTGGTTTTTGTGTTTTCCCCTTGTCAGGAGAGAAATCACTTCCCCTTCTCCCGTGTGCTTTTTGGTCCGCTAACATGTGGATTTCTCTACAATCTTCTGTTGCATGGCCATAATACCTGAGGTAGGCGCAGTAAGCCCCAATCATGGGCTATTTTCCACTTCGGCTACTTTCCATTCTTCCTTGAGCCGTGGGGGGATTCTGAGAGGGAGCGTTGGAGTGCAAGTTAGGGATAGCTTTCGTGATCTCTACTGCATAGCTGGACCCGGTTCCTGGAAATGGACGTGGCGCTCCACCGCCCAGTGCCTCATGACTTTGAAATTCCAGAAATAGCAAAGTATTCTGGCCGAGGTGACCCTGACGATCACCTGTTAAACTACCGCGCTAGCATGGAAATAGCCGTAGCCACTCCGGCACTGAAATGCAAGGCCTTTGCTTTAACCCTTGACGGTAATTCACTATTCTCGTCATGACCGGAATATATCGGGTCATGGTGTTGGTCTAGGGCGGTGGAGCATACTCCTGTCTTTGCGGTGGCAAAACTCGCCCATAGTTTGGTCTTTCGAAGGTCGGAAGATCATTACGAGATTTCGTCCGAGCTGCTTCTGCTCTCCTTTCCTGCCTATTCCTAGGCTCATGTGTGGGGGCTAATTTTTCTGCCCCTGTGTTATGCCAGTCTCCATGCATTTGGCTCCGCGACAGGGCTTCTTCAACGCGTCGCTCCCACCTATTTCTAGGCTCAGCTGCATGGTGTTGACCTTGGTCAATCTGGCCCCCTCGTCTGCCCCGGAATAATCCCCCTATTTGGCTAAAAATTCTACCAGACTTCGAAGGCGAAGCCTCCCTGCGGCTAATAGGGGGTTGATCTTGTGCTTCGGGTGCTTCATGCTCCGGGCCTTCTTCATAGAGAGGCAAGGATTCCACCTCGACATATGCCTGCGAATCTTGATAATAATAGGAGGCAGTAGTCGCTTCAAATGGTGAGTAAGGTAGCTGTGAATATTGTGGGGGCATCATGGGCTCATTCATAACATACCCTCTAGCCATGTAGGCATTCATCGCAGCAGTTCGTTCTATCTGCTGTTTCTGAATTTCCAGCGTTTGGGCTGCCATGCGAGTCATGTCCGCAGCATGCGGCGATTTCGGTGCCAGCGCGGAGGATTAGGTTAGGCCACCCCCTCATTTTTGTTCTCATGAGGCCTTTGAGGAGCCTCCTCGCTGAGCTGGTCATTTCTACTCCTACGAGGATTAATATCATCGTCACTTTCATTCATGTTCAGAGCAATTTTTTGGTTTTATCTTCTCTTTCAAAGATAGGTGAACTTTTATCTCAAAGCTCTAAGCCTTTTTCAAGGTTATTAAATTTGTATTTCATAGTTTCACGCCTTTTTCAAGGTTAACAAACTTATGTTTCAAAGTTCTTGCCTTTTTCAAGATTTCCTTTCTGTGTGTGGCTTTTTATCATGCGTTTTCGTGGTTAGCAGTTTGGTTTCCCACAGACGGCGCCAAAATGTTGACCACAAAATCCGACTGGACCTTGGACCAACACGTCTCAGCTCCTCCCTCTTGAACATGTGGATCTCCTGCGCACTGTGACAAACAATCAGTTTGCAAAGGGGGCCGAGGTGGCTCTCGTTTGCACTCTGATGCTAAAGTCAATGCCCATTTCAAGCAGATATAAATTGGTTGTAAAATAGAGAAAAGGGAGTGAGAATAAAATATTTAATCAAGGGTATGAAATTACTAACCCTTTTCCAGGCGGGAGGAGTGTTATATTTATAGAGGAATTTATAATCTTGGATGATGACACGTGGTGGACTTTACACATGTATTTACCCTAGCGGTTGTAGAGGAAAATATTGCTTTTTGATAGTAATCATTGCTATGTTTGGTAGAGGATGGGCGCCTGTCACTTTTGGTAAAGGCGGTGTCACATCTCTGACTTCATCCATTGTCCCATCACATATGTGGTGTCACCGTAAAGTACTTCGGCTAAACGTGAAGCACATCGGATAGACCTAAACAGGTCGGCCAAAGAAGTTCACGTGCTATTCTACCTCGACAGTTGGCCCAAGGTGATGCCCTAGACTTTAATCATGGGCTAAGGTCCATTGGGCCCCTATTGGGCCTTCGCTGGTGGTTCAATGTACTATGTCTTTGAGCACGGTCTCAACAGAGCCTATTGTATTTATTATGGACCCGCGAGTCCTTTGTCATTTTATTATTTGGGTCTACATGCTCAATTCAACTAGCCCTGTGTGCCAATTAGTATATGATACAGGTTGCAGCTGGATTAGTTGGAGATACAAGATGGAGGTAACCATAGAGATTGAGCATTGTATGATCAATGTTATGTCCCCCTAAGAATTGGCCAACTAGTCTTCTTTTTGGCGTGGGAGGACTAGATAGAATAAAGTTCATAATCATCCACGCTATATTTATTATGTGTATATTTATTAGCATGCTAGATATGTGATAAATTAGATATGCATAATATTGATGAGATATTTGCATGATTAAATCCGTCATTTTAATATTAAGTCAAATTTATTCGCCGTACATCATTATAGGAAAAACGAGAGTTTCGTATCAACATTACCTTGTTGAGTAGACTCAAGGCGGGTTTATTAGGAATATGTTTTACACTATGAAACGTTAGATATTTCTGAATGATAGGTTTGACTTAACTAAAATCTATCTTTTGTCGAGTACACTCAAGGAGATAAATTTTTGAGACATATTAAGTTAACACATAAGATGTGTGAGGACAAATAGTTGTCAACTTAATGGTCTAGGAGTTGTATTAAAATACAATATCTATGCAAACATTTTTTCAAGGCTTGTTGAGTACCCTCAAGGTTTTGATATAACAAATGGGATCCTAGCCCATTGGGAATCGAGTATGGATTCCATTAACTTATGTAAAAGGGTCATAAATTTATTTTAAACAGTGGGAGCATAATTTATTTAATTTAAGTCCATGTTAAATTAATTGACGTATATTTATCTTTATTAAATATTTATTTTTCATCATTTAGTATTTTAAATCTCGAGTAACCATATAATCCTGAGAGGCATACTGGATGCCTATTATCTGAATCGACTAAATTTTATAATTGCACCATAATTTGAGAATTGTTCTCAAGCATGTTAAATTGGATATGTCCTTGAATAACCCTTTTCAGAAGTTTCAATTGAGAACTCAATTTTGGAAGAGGTGGCTGCTTAACATGGTATTTATAATGGTAGTGCAACATACGTGATGCTTGTAACTATTTCAACTGATTACAAAAGCGACGTGAGAGTATAGATGCTAACATTGTGATTATTCGTAGTTGTATGATAACTAGTCATTTGTAGAAAGATATGAGATTTCTAAACAACTATACTGTGCAAAATGACATTTTGTCTTCAATCAGTATGATATACTGAAGATGATTGGCTATATTGAGAAGCTGTCTCAATTGGGTTCAGTTGTGGACTATGAACTAAGTAGTGACTTGGTTCTGCAATCTTTTCCAAGGAGCTATTCAATGTTCGTTATGAATTTTAACATGAATGAGCTCGAATGCACACTCTTTGAGTTGCTGAATATGCGTAAGACTATTGAGACCAATATCAAGTTTGATAATGGGACAAGTCTTGGCCAATGATTCCTCTAAAATAGAAGTCTAAAGGAAGATTTGGGAAAGCATCCAATAAGGCTAAGACAAACAAAACAATAGGCAAAGCAATAAAGGACAATCCTAATTTCAGAGACCCTTGTTTTCATTTGGAATGAAAAGTTGTTGGAAGAATAAATACAAGGCTTACCTCGCAAGCATGAAAGTACTCTTTGAGTTGCTGAATATGCTTAAGATTGTTAAGACCAATCTCAAGTGATAATGGGACAAGTCTTGCCAATGATTCCTCTAAAATGGAAGTCTAAAGGAAGCTTTGGGAAAGCATCCAATAAGGTTAAGACAAACAAAACAATAGGCAAAGCAATAAAGGACAATCCTAATTTCCAAGACCCTTGTTTTCATTTGGAATGAAAATTTGTTGGAAGAATAAATGTAAGGCTTACCTCGTAGGCATGGATGTAAAGAAGTCTCTTGAAGCTTCTATTACAAGTAATTTTTGCTAAGGTTAATTTAGCTATTTCTTTAGTCTCTTGGGTATTAGATACCTGATGTGGATATCACATTTGAATAAATATGGGCAGACTAAAGAAAAGTTTACAGCGGCAGAACGAAGAAGTCGACCTACATGATGGAAATGAGCAAGGGTTGCTACATTACCTATAGGGAGAAACTTCTTGCTATTGCCTTGCAACTTAGTATTAGAATTAGAGAAATTTCATTCTCACAATTTCCAAGATCATTATTTTTCAATTACATGTTTAGACATGAATTGTTTAATGTCAAGGACAATCGTTGTTTTATTTTATCTTGAGAAGATATCAAATGATCGTGGTGAATTAAAAAATGACATTTATATTCTAGATATTGAGTTTTCTATTAAGAGTATAGAAAATTATAGGCATAAAGACATTAATCTAAACAAAATGATATATCTCTGGCATTGCATATTAGGTCACATAAATGAAAACATATTTCCAAATTGTCTAAATATGTAGATTTGATGTCAAGTGATTTTGAATCACTTGAAAAATGCAATTCATTCTAGCTAGGAAAGATAACAAAATCTCCTTTTACTAGGGAAAAAAATCTCCATAATTAATGGACCTTATGCATAATGATGTATGTGGACCCATATTAATTGATGTTAGAGGTAGTTTCTCTTACTTCATCACGTTTAACCATTTAGATATGGTTATGTATACTTGATAAAACTCAAGCATGAGGCCCTTGAAAAGTTCAAGGAATTCAAGCTAGAACTAGAGAAATAATTGGGTAAAGGTATTCTTCACTAAGATCTGATCAGTGTAGAATATTTAAAGGCGAGTTTTTGGATTAACTAAATGATAGTAAGATTCTCAGTAGTGGACTCCGACTTATACACCGCTGCACAATGATGTACCTGAAAGGAGAAATCGTACACTATTAAATATGGTACAATAAATTATGAGCCATGTAAACCTCCCAAAATCATTTTGAGGTCATGCATTGAATACCGCATGCTACACATTGAATCGTGTCACACCTAAATTGGTTAGCAAAACTCCATATGAGTTGTAGATAGGCAGAAAGCCCTCAACTTGAACATGCTGACATCCTACTACTTTTCTTGCGCTTTAGTTTCTATCATGTATTTAGGCTAAGTTTTTAGGATTATGATGAAGTTTTAACTTATTGACTCCATGTGTTGATATATCATTTATTTTAAGCAATTTATGGGTTTGGTGCAATTGATATGTGCTTGTTTTTATCATACAATTAATTGATCACTAGTTGTATGATGTTGTAATATTTTTCTATGTTCGAAAGAGTAGGAAATTATTAGACCAGTATTAATTACCACAAAGTTCGATAGAGGATATAAATATACCCCTATGCTTTGTGTAAACCTAAAAAGTGTTCAAAAAACGATCATGATTTTCTAATGTTGAATTTGTCATAGAAATATAGTCGGTTCATGTTTAGAAAAAGAATTTTGTGCATCGCTCGAATGAGGACTTAAATAACCATAAGATCACGGATTTTCAAAACTCATGAATAGTATTTAAATGATTTAATCAAAATATGGATGATAGAGTGAAAATGGATTTATAATTCTAACGCGTTTGTTTTTCATGGTTTTAAATCAAAACTTTTCATTCTTTTTAGTTTAATCATTAGTTTTGTTTTATATATATATATAATATAAATCTCATATCAACTTTCTCTAGTTCCGGTTAAGGAAATTAGTCTAAAAAAAATTCACTGTATTACTTGTGCAATCCATACACTTGCGGTCAGTAACAAGTTTTTTGTGCCATTGTTGGGGATTATAGTTTAAATTTATTTTTAGACTACTTTCACTAATTCGGACTTTTTACCTCTTTAATTTTATTTTAGTAACTTTTAGTTTTATTTTAGTTACTAGCTCTTTTGTTTTTCCCATAGTTTTGTATGCTACATTCAAAACACGTGAATCTTTTCGAAGTTGACCCGAAAATAGAACGTACTTTACACCATAAGTTAAGAGAAGCAAGAGAATTAGATAAACCAAAAAACCAAAAATTGAAGAAATGGCAAATAATAATTCTTCGTTGGCTGGTGTTTAGCAAGTTGATGAGGATGACATGCTTGTTAGAGACTTTATGACTCCTCAAGTGGTTCAAATTCAATCCAGCATCGTATATCCACCATTTGGACAAGAAACCTTTCAACTAAAGACCAATGTAATAAAAATGTTCCAGAATGGACAACAGTTCCATGGAAGGCTAGAGGAAAACCCACACACACGTGTTTCAAATTTTTAGAAACGTGTCAACGCTTTAAATACCTGGATGTGTCGATGACGCAATCAAACTTAGGTTATTTCCTTATACTCTATGGGACAGGGTAGTCTATTGGTTAGATTCTCATCCCTCTGCGAGTATCACCGCATGAAATGACTTGGTCCAGAATTTTTGCACTAAATTCATGCCTCTAGCAAAGGTTTCCAAGCTCAAACATGAAATTATAGTGTTCCAGCAACATGATGCTGAATCTTTTGATGATGCGTGGAACAAATTTAAAGATGTGTTAAGGAAGTGTCCAAACCATGGGATTAATAGTGGTGATCAAATGAAATTCTTCTATGAAGGATTACTTCCCTACTTTAAGAACATGGTTGACTCCTCATCAAATGGAGCTTTGACTACCAAAACCATTGGCCAAGCACTGGAGCTTTTTGAAAGAATTGCTAATACAAATGCCATGTAGGGTTCAAACATAAAAGAAATCATCAGGGGTATATGAAGTGGATGCTTACATTGCAATATCTACTAAAATTGATTCCTTGGCCACAAAGGTGGAAGGCATAACACTGGTGATCCATGCATCAAAAAGTGCAAGAGTGAATTGTGAAGAATGTGGTGCAAACCACATTACTACAGATTGCCCCATTCTAGGGGGTCAGCACCAGAATAATCCTTATTCCAATACTTACAACCCAGGTTGGCGCAATCACCCTAACTTTGCATGAAAGGATCACAGTAACGAACCAATTGTACCTCAATATCACACCGAAGGAAAGAAGCCTACGCTAGAAGATATGTTCGGTAAATTCATGGAGAAAATCGAATAATTTATGGCTAAAACAAACCAATTCATGAGAAAGACTTAAACAACATTCCAGAATTAGCAGGCATCAATTAAAAATATAGAGAATCAAGTTGGACAGATAGCACGTCTTAACAATAGAGCCCCTGGTACATTCTAGGAAATACCGAGGTGAACGCAAGGGAACAGGTCGTGGCTATCAATGTAGTGGAAAATGGGGTAAATTCAACCACTACGCGTAGTGGTGTGCAGCTTCCCAAAATTCATGTGAAACAGCCAATTGGAGTTCCTAAAAAGGTCGTGGAAGTTGGCGAATCAGTAGTTGAAAAGGAAGATAGGCATGAGGCAAAATCAAAAATTAAGCTTCCTGAGTCCCTTATCCCATTGCCACAAAAGCTAAAGAAAACAAAAGAAGACAAGAAGTTCAATAAATTTGTTAATATGTTGAGAAAACTGCACATAAATATCCCATTCTTGGAGGCCATTACACAAATCCCAAACTAGGCCAAGCTTTTGAAAAAGATGATGTTTAGTAAGAAGAAGCTTGAGAAACTTGAGGAGGTATCTCTGAATGAAGAGTGCAGCGTAATCATGTTGCCACCTAAACTTAAAGATCCAAGGAGCTTTTCTATACATTGCATCATTGGGCATTTACAATTTAACAAAGTATTGTGTGATCTTGGTGCAAGTATAAATTTGATGCCCTTATCTGTTATAAGAAGTTGGGATTGGGTGAGCCAAAGCAAAGCAAAGCAATATCAAGTTGTAGCTAGCTGATTGCTCAATTTGTTATCCATATGGAGATGTGGAGGATGTGTTGGAGAAGGCTGAAAAATTCACATTTCCTGCTGACTTCATCATTTTGGACATGGAGGAAGATGAGCACATTCCATTTATACTTGATCAACCATTCCTTGCCACTGCACGAGCTCTAATTGAAGTGGGAAAAGGACAGGTAGTTCTTTAGGTTGAAATGAAGAGGTAACATTCACAATGATGCAATTTAATGCTCATGATCCACAAATAGAAAATTGTTCCAGAATTGATGTAGATTAGACAATTAGCTACTCGTAGCATTTTGAGTATAAGGCCAAGGAAGATGATAAGACTTCAACATCTAATCTCAAACCACCTTGATAGATCTTGCCATAAAGTCTAGCTCTAGACTATAAATGAAGTACTTGTTGGGAGGCAACTCAATTTCTCAAACCCTTTTACTTAGTTGTTTTATTTATTGCTTTTGAGCTTTTTCATTGATTGAAATTTCATTCTAGGAGCATTAGTATGTTTAGAATGCATGCATTGATATGTTGTCATTTAAGTAATTCTAGTATTCTATTGCATGTTTGAATATTAGGGTAGTTTTAAATTTTCATTAAATTCTTATTTATTTTGTCGCATATCATCACTTTCTTTAACATGATACGCTATTCTAGGATATGATCACTTAGTTTGGAGGTTAATTGCATGCATTAGAAAGCATTTAGGGGTCGAAAACAGAGTTTATAACTTAAAAGTGAGAAAATTGTTGGTCATTGCCAAAATGAGCCAGCGATCGCATGGTATTACTACTGTGCAATCACATGACTACCTTTAAAATAAACAAATGCTATAGGTTTAAAATCTGAGCAATTCGGCAACTTTAAACCAACATTGCATACAACTCAAAGTTCATAACTTCAAACATTTTCTCACCTCAAATCACCCATCATTGAGGCCCCAATCATTCCCAAATGCTTGCACATCATATTGACTCAAATTCATGGCTTGTATCACATCAAAATCATTCCAAATTAATTTATCACAATTTTATGAGATTATGCATGATTCTTGAATTCTTCATGACTATTGTGAAATTTGATGTTGTGGATGGTTGGTGATGAGTTTAGGATAGTTGTTTGGATTATTGAATTGTGAGTAATTAGGTGAAATTTTTTAGCTCAATTCAAGTTTCGAAATCTATGTTTTATCTTGATTTCTTCACATACACACCATGTGTTCGATAAAATGTCACAATGAGTTCTTCATTGAGTTTTTGCAAATCATTTTGGGTGATCAACTTCAACACATGTTATACATCATATGAGTATCATTTAGCCATAGTTTACACAGGTTTAAGGCACTAAACTCGAATGGAACACCATTGCAACTCATTGCAAGGTCACTGCAGGTACCTTTGTACCACAACACTTGATTTCAGCTTCATGTCACCTCCTTCACCATGTATTTTCATGACCCAAATGAACTCCGTTTGTCTGAATTTTTAACATGTTGTAGTCCAGAATATGTACTTTCATATGCTCAAAACATATCTCAGGAAATTTACACTTTGGAGGTGATGTCAAGAGTTGAATATCAGTGGTCGGCCATGTTTAAAAATTCAAAATTTGGATATATCCTAGTTTGGGAATGTTGTATTGATTTGTTTTAGTTCCCACATGATAATTGTGCTTCTAATGGTATTTAATCATTGTTTGCAAGGGACATATCATCGTGGGATACTTCAAGCCAAACATGGAAAAGTAAGGAAATGGTCAAATCATCCGAGAAGCATTGAAATCAAAGCTTTAAAATGGGGACACCACCTCTCCAAACCTGAGAAGTACCTAACCCCTCTATCATTTTATATTTATTTGATTTATGTATTTGAAATACATTGAGGACAATGTATATTTCTAGTTTAAAGTGGGAATCTCATTCATTTGATTTTATTTATACATTCATTCGATTTTAGGGTATAAAAATCATAAAAAATTCAAAAAATTCAAAAAAAAAAATTTGATTTGTTTATTTCTTTTGTTTTAGTTTGAATTAAATTTGTGCTTTAGTTAGAAAAGTAGACAGCATTGAACTTGATTTTTCTTGACATTTATCCGTGTTAGACTTTATTAAACTTGAGCACATAGTTGTTTTCAAATAATTACTTGTGTAAGGAGATGCTTGATATATGTGAGGCGAGTTTATGCAATTTGAATATAGGGTTGACTATAAAATCGCAAAACTTAAGATCTTAGATCCCGACCTTAAATTTGGAACTAAACCGCTCAAGAAGCAGTTTGGAGGTAGAAAGGTTAGTTTAAGTATGCTTTGATGGGTTGAGGGTTTGAAATTCTTTATTTTATACCTTTGGTTAAAGGGTTTTGGTTAACAGGTATGAATCAGCACTAGCATAAAAATAAATAGACTTATGCCTCTCTTTGTAGCCTTTTTTACTCGAGCAAGTAAGCTTTTTAAGGGTCTTTAAATCCTGGTACCCTAAATTCAACTAAATTGAGAGTTATCAGCTCAAAGCTCACTAGATGGGTCGGTTAAAAAGTTTAAGGGAAAGAGGACTTACACATAAAGACGCTAAAATGTCTTTAACTTTTCTTTGTCGCCTTTGTGACTTAGGTCATTAAGTCTTTAAGGATTCTCTGAATCTAGTGCTCTAAAGTCGGCTGGCTTAGGAGTCACGGACCTAAAACTTACTACAGGGGTCACTTAGAAAGTAAATGAGAAAAGTATTACACAAAGATGATAAAAGATAAGGATATAAAAAAAAAATCGTCCAAATAAAATAAAAAATTAAAATAAAGTATACATGGTATAAGCCTAGTTGTTTGAGATTTCTAATACTGGGTGTGAAATGGTGAATTGACTACCTTTGATCTGTTATGCATGTTTATCTAGTCCCGACTGCCTTGTGTGGAAAAATGCAATATATGAACGTTTAGAAACTACATAAATAGCAAAGACCTCAGGATATGAGAGAAAAGCAGTAAGGTTGTGATCATTCATGAGAGTTGTGAGTAAATTCAAAAGAAAATCATTGTTTGACCACATGAGATTTGGGCTTATTTATGCATGATTAGTCACACAGTGTTAAGTATATTTTTATATGAGTTTGCATTTGATTTCTGGCTATTCACTCACACATAATAAAGTCGAGCATCAGATAAATGAAAATAGTTTTATGTTGTTCATCTTTCTTTTGTAAAGTGAAGTGTTGATCTGAATTGTTGAAGCTCATAGTAAATAAGTTGGCAAAACAAAAAAAAAAAAAAAAAAAAAAATTGTTATTTGCATGTTTGTTTAGTTTTAATTTGTTCGAGGACAAACAAACGTTCTAGTTTGGGGGTGTTGATAAGTATATTTTATACACTTATTTGTGGGCCTAGAGTAGGATTTTATATGTTCATTTGAGAATATTTGCTATTCATTTTGTTATTTTTTTTATATTTCAGAAATATCTCAAAGTCGAGAAAATAAAGAAATTGAAGCAAATAATTGACAAAGTTGATGATGGTTGAGCTAAAGTTGAAGGAGGAGGAAGATCAAGGGCTTAATTGAAGGAATCAAGAGAAGAAAGAAGCAAAAATGAAGAAATCAAAAGTTTAGGGATTAAATTGCATCAATCAGAAGATGGGGGACTTGCTGTGTAATAAAAGGATGATGACCAACTTAAATGAAATCAAAATATGGAAATTGTACTCTAACTGGATAACCATCAAATCGCATGGATTACTATGGTGCAATCTCATGACTTGTTCAAAAGTCAACAGAACGAAAAATCCATAACCATGCGATGTCATGGTTTATAACTACGAGATCTCACGGTTGTTCGACTGAGCCACATAGTTAGGCTTTTTAGTGATTTTCAGCAATTTTCTCCTCTTTCTTACCTAGGTTTCGACTAAACTTATAAATACCTAACTTGAGGGACGTTTTTGAGGTTCCCACTTATCATTTTTCTCATGTCAAAATGCAGTCCAATTGTCAAGGGATCCATGCAAAGCCGAAACCAAGATTGAGGATACAAGAGCCATAAGATGAACATGGTGACGTCCTACTACTTTTCTTATGCTTTATTTTCTATCACGTATTTAAGCTAAATTTTTAGTGTTAGGATTATGATGAAGTTTTAACTTATTGACTCAATGTTTTGATCTATCATTTATTTTAAGCAATTTATGGGTTTGATACAATCGATATGTACTTTTTTTTTATTCTAATGTTGAATTTGTCATAGAAATATAGTCAGATCACGTTTAGAAAATTGATTTTATTCTTCGATCGAAAGAGGACTTAAATAATCATAGGAACACAGGTTTTCAAAACCCATAAATTGTTTTTGAATGATTTAATCAAAATATGGATGAAGGAGTTAAAATGGATTCATAATTCTGACACGTTTATTTTTCATAGTTTTAATTCAAAACTTTTTATTCTTTTTAGTTTAATCATTAGTTTAGTTTTATTAAAAAATTCTCATATCAACTTTCTCTATTTTCGGTTAAGGTAATTAGCCTGAAATAAAATTTACTCAATCCTTGTGGGTAAGATATTCGTACTAAAAAATCCACTGTATTACTTGTGCGATTCGTACACTTGCGATCAGTAACAATTGACCTAAATGAAAGTAAACATATCTGCATCTAGATCTTCATCAATCCAAAAAGCAACAACATGTGATGCAAATGAGGTATTATACACCCTTCGATCAAGACCAAGGTCACTACATATATGTATTTTATATGTTTCTAAAGATTCTATGCTATCCAATGATTAGAAAATCTTAGCGTAAGTATTTACTCTTAGAATATCTATAAGTTTTTGTAAGACTGATTCATTAAATTTGTATGAACTTCCAAGATGATCCTGAAACTTGTGTTCAATGTCATAAAAATATAGTTGTAGAAGAGACAGTTTACCATTTGTTGGCACTAAATTATTTATGTAATGATAAAAATAACCTTGAACTCTAAAAGTATAAATTCCTTTATTCATCTTGCACAAATATTTATCATACTTCACATCAAACGATGGAAAAGCAAAATGATTATTATAGCTCCTACAAAGAGTCTTGAAGTACAATTATTGAGCAATTGAATCTTTCCATCAGAATAACAAAATCATTTACTCTCCTTATCAAATTTCTTAACATTGCAGTAACGAAAAATAGTAGGTGATTTTAGTAAATAAGGTTCAATATATAATTGAAGCATTTTTTTCCAATGCATTCATTATATGTTTCAGGTCCAAGAGAATTTAAAAGGCCAACATTAGATTCACAATGGCCTGAAATAATTATTGAAGACATGAACACAATGAGAGTGCATTTTAGTGATGTGATAGTGCGTATATTTTTGGTAAGAATAAGTGCAGATGCAAAGTCATGGAAATTCTCTACTTTCCCTCATCATATGAAAAGGAATAACCAGTTCATCATTCACCACAGGAGTCAACTCAAAGGAAATTCTTCAGCATAACATTTATCATCCGAATAGTGGAAAATCTAGATGAGTACTTTGTCCCACTTCAAAAATGACAAAACATATATTGAATTCAAATTATATGAAGTGATGTGAAAAAAGTAAACTCTAATTGTAAAATTTAGTAAACAAAGAACAAGCTATCAATATGCATTTTGTAGCATAAAGAAATAAGTACTTTGAATTCAAATCTAGATGAGTACTTTGTCCCACTTCAAAAATGACAAAACATATATTGAATTCAAATTATATGAAGTGATGTGAAAAAAGTAAACTCTAATTGTAAAATTTAGTAAACAAAGAACAAGCTATCAATATGCATTTTGTAGCATAAAGAAATAAGTAAACAAATTTAATCTACACCTCATACCTTAATCCAACAATTTATAATGAAAAGTATCTATTAACAGGAGAAGATGCAATCAAATATATGCACAACATGTACATGAAGCTCATATCGTAGTAAACAAACAGTGAGAGTCATAAGGAAATATCAAGAAAGAGTCCTAGTCAAACTTTCAGAACATCGAATATAGGAAGTAGGTACCAAATAATCTGAAATATAAATCCTTTCAAATAAGTCCAATTCAAGTTATAACATACACTACATAATAATTCCCAAGTTACTCAACATGATGCCCTCTGCAGCAACACGCTAATATTAGAGCAATTTCTTTAGCTAACTGTGGATTAAAATGTGTATCAAGAAGCTATATACAAATACTACATAAAAATCTAAAATAATCTAAACTGGTTACAAATCCATTAATTAGAATAAGTCTCCAATGAATAGGAAAAACAAATTATAGAATGACTGCGTCTTGAAAAGGAGCAGAAATAAAATGAACAAGTTGTAGCACAAATAATTACCTCTTAATGGGGCTAAAATTAGCATAGATTGGATCCTATGTATTCAAGCCAAATATGCATTTAATAGCATAAGATACAAAGCCTATTAATGAAACAGGTTAAATATTATCTAAGCTGAAAACATCAAAACCAAACCAACATAATCACGTGAAAGAAAATAAGTAAGAACAAAAGTAAACAATGATCGATACAAAATCAACTAAAGAACACTGATCTATACACTAGAAAATTCGATTCCTTCAGATACATCCACACACCACAAATGAAAGTTAATTTCCTTTCCCCACAACGATGACAGATAAAACGTCTACAGCTATTGGGAGGAAAAAAACAAAATGGAATGTTATGTAGATAGAGGATGACCCACGAATCCCCAAAAAAAGACAAAAGATACACAAAAACAACAAACGTAGAAAAATCAACAGGAAAAAGTATAGCACGATAGACACGACCCAACCCACACTATGAAGAACGCTTAAAATCAAAATGAAACAAGGAAGGATGAAGCTAAAGTATTGGTGAAAAGTGAATGAGCCTATCCTAGACGCCTACAAAACTGAATGAAACCAAGTCTAAAAAAGACGATAAGGGTCGATCATATATGGACAATAAGGATCCAGAAAACCCTAAACATATGATTCACAACAGACAAAAACAAAGGATTTGGAAGTCTAAACAAAAAAAATAACATAGCACGGAACAAAACCTGGATGAAGAACGACAAGACAAAGATTTCTAACTATCATGGCAAGACTGGACAGAAAAAACAACCATCAAGACAAAGATGTGGTGGAGACGAGATTCAGATCTAATCGAAAACCCTAAGAGACAAAGCAACGACTGAGACGAGAGTAAGGATAAATGATTCTTAAACCTAGAAATTCAATATATATCAAAAGGTAAAATGACTCCATATCAGAATCTAAATAAGAAATACGACACCGTCCCAATTAAACTGCAACGTTTCGACCTCATAAAACGCAATAAGACGTCGTTTTCCTTGAACAAAATTGTGAATAGTTACCCAAGAAGTGCCTCTTTTTATGGCTAGAGATATATGGTTACATTATTTGATCAAGAAGCATATCTTAAAAACACTATTTAAGGTCACACATAATAGACTCAAATCTATGTACAAATCATACAACACGACTTTAGATTGTTGGGGAAAATGAGTAATTTGTGTATACATAATTAATTAACAAAATAATTAACGTAAAAAATTCAATAATAATATAAATATAAGTAGAGATTTAGAAAAACGAGCCTTAGGGAGTCACGTTAAGGATGTTGTTCTGAAGTCATGTTGCCTTCTCTTCGTGCGAGTACTTTTGGTACTACACAGCTCCAAGATAAAACTCATGTCAAACTAAGATCCGATTCTCCTTTTATGGGCACGACCACAAAGAGATAAAGAACAAGCCTTTATCGAGTTTCCAAAATAGTATGAGCCTCTGTTAGATAACCATTATAATTAACTCATTTCGCTACATTACTCAATTTTAACTACACATTTAAAAACAAAATATTATGAACGTAAACCCAAAAAAAATTTCCTCATTTTCAACCACAAGATTTCCTATCAATCACTATTCAGAAACTATTTTTTTTCAAATAGTGATAGTCAAACAAAGGCTAAATGTAGTATAAAGTTGTATATATAATAATCTTTTTACTTATCTTTTCTAGTTGTCTCTAAACAATGGAAAACCATCCCTTTTGTATCGAAGAATTAAACCCCACATTCACGAATACTATATCACTTAAGGGTTATTAATTTTATTAAATCTGAAAATTGAAAAATAAAAAAGGGTTTTAATTTTGAAATGTTAAAACTTACTTTAAGTTACAACATATTCCTTGGTAAACATGCTCCATCAATGCAATGAATACAGTAGACGATGGGTTCGATCATAAATCATCTACATCTTATGATCGAAGCATTCAAAACTGACTTTTTAGACCGCCTTCCAAAAGTAACTTCGCATACCTCTTCGTCTTGCATGCAACATCCTAACTTATGGCCGATTTTATATTCTGCTTCACATGATGCATGATAATTGATGCTTCCATTCTAGATCCCCTCTAAAATTATTTATATATCGCTTAGCTAAGAAATCATACGTAAGACATCTATTCATCTTGTCACTACTGCATGTGTGTACTGGGGATTTTGATTTTGTTAGAAATGAATCATCCTTTAGCATCTTAGGTGCCAAGATATTCAACAAAATCCCTCCTTGCATATGGCTTGCACCCTTGATTTATCATTTTCCTTCAATTTCACGTTGTACCTATGTATTGCCCCGTATATTCTAATTGCATGTCTAAATCCCTTTACAAACTAAACTTTTGGACAACCATGAATTGGGGATGTTCAATATTTTTCTCTAGGTAGAAATCCTAAACTCTTGGCCTCGATTCATAATTTGATGAACATCTAGACAACCTCATCCGTATGATGTACGTCATCAGGGACGATAAACTTCGAATCGTCCTCCACCCCTTTCACCGTGATACATAGCACACTCAGTCAAAAATATTTTTGTGTATATGATCATCAAAAAATCACCCCAATAGCGTTAAAGCAAACGAATGATTGAAATAGTAATCACTGCAAGTACACAATATCGAAAAAAGTAGTAAAGTGGACTTTTTTAGTCCAGATTATCGATCACACAAGGACTATTTTATATAGCATTAGTTTTGACAAACCACAACCTAGTCTAACAAGAAAAACACAATGATTATGGATTTTTGTTTGAGCTACTACTAATTAAAGCTACCAATTATGAAATCTACTAAATATGCATGAATCAAAAGATTGGATTTTTTTATTTTTTTTGAAGTGAAGATGTTGGGACTCACGATTGTACCATAGTTCTCATATTGAATTTCTCATATCAAGTTTTCTTTCTAAAATAGTATTTGATCAAATTCACAATTATATCTAATCTTCCCATCTCGAGTTTAAATTAGACCTAGCTAATTAGGTCAATCACATATCTCTATGTTGGGTCAGAATAATCCCTAATTAAATCCATTTAATAACAATAATTCATATAAGATCATAGCAACCACAACCACGTATCTCTACCGTTTTGTTCAATTACAAAAATTTATTATGTGGTCCAAGTATATAATTCACATCTCAACTCGTTACAACCCACAAATCAATGAATTAATGTTCAATTAATTCATGCATTAAACTCAAAAATAAATTCAATAATAAGATTTAAGCATAAAATATGAGAATTCGAATTGAGATATTTAAACTAGTTACATCATTCGTCCCACCTATGGAATTAGCTACACATGACACAAGAGAGAAAAAAACTAAAATTATAAAGGAATTTGTAAGCAGGTTTTAATGGAGATCAAGAAGAAGATGAAAGATCTTGCATTGAGAATGGATCTCCTATCTTGAAAATTTTGGAAAACCCTTTGAATTCCACCTTGAAAAATTGTAATTCTCTCTACTTTGTGGTGTATTATTGTCTTCAAAGTTGACCTCCTGGATCTGGAATGAAAAGAAGTATTTCTAGGTCCTCAAAAGCCCTAAATTCGTGCCCAAGTCAAAGTCCAAAATTAAGTTAAAGAATATTTAATTTTCATAAAAAATATTATTTTTCGCGTCACTTGGAAAGGGTTGCGATCGCAAGGTTAAAAGTTTTGCAATCACAAGGCACACACAAATTCATTACTGCCTTTCTTTGAGTTCACCTTACGATTGCAAGGGTTATATCCTATGTGATCGCATAGATCATCTGAATATAGTCATTTCACTTTTGACCCAAGTGTAATTGCATCACTAATCCTCCATCATTCTGAGTTCGTCGATTAATTCCCTAAACTTTCATTTTCATTTCAATTCGACCATTTTATATTTGCACCACTAGTCCTCCAACTTTTAAAAGTTTACAGGTTGGTCCCCACTTTACTATTTTGTATGATTTTAATCCTTTTTGCTCGCTAAGCCTCCAAACACATTCAAATTTGAGTTTATCCTAAGACAAATAAAATATACACAAAAATTAGCATTATCACATCCTAAAATACTCAAATTGTCTAAATTTAAAGTCAAGATAAGTACTTATCATAATCCCAGCAAAATAAAGTAAAAACTTCTTTCACTTCCAAGTATTTATTTGTTTAATTGCATCTGATCCTCCATTGTATGACACTTAAAATTTTTAATCATATAGTCCCTGGTTCGACGAAAATCATGGGGCTGGATTCACTAAAATTTGTCGATTTTCCTTTCTTCTTCCATTGATTGGGTTTGAAGGGGGAGAATTTGAATTTTTGGTAAAATTTTTGTACTCCATTCAGTAACGTAATTATTATCCATTTATAGATCGATTTTATAAATAACATAATTTTCCAAACTTTTTTACTACATGCATTTTTCAAAACTACTTTTTAACCACGCATTTTACCTCACAAAAAAATCATTTATAAATTCTCTCCAGCAGTCGAACAGAGCCTTGATATTTAATGAATTTGGAGATTTAGGGATTGGATTTATTCGAATGATTTTTCGATTTTGTTCTTACCCTTTCCACATTTTCATTCTTAAAAACGCGTTTAAGACACGCTTTTCATATGTGGTAATTTGGTGTATCGTAATTGATCGATTAACATTTATTGGACGCTACTTGTGTTTTTTGTCTATAATATCACTAACTCTATTGCACTTTTAAAACGTATGTTATGCAAGTAACGTTCTATAATTTTATAAGTTCAGTGATCAAAACCCAATATCTGAATATTTGGCAAGTAGTCAAAGACGCACATAAATATAGTAATTATTGAGCAATTAACTCCTTTAATCCCACAAATGAAATATATTATCTATCTACAATATATTAAAAGTGAGGAAGAGCTTTAAAATTTTTATTTTCTTTTTTACCCTTAAATAGTTATGTATTCAATCAATATTACTTTAATATTTAATTTATTTTCACTAAATACAATTATAAGAATCATTAAACAAAAGTTCATTCCACAAGAAAAGTCACATATGTTTTAAGCTAAAAGTCGTCCAAATCATTTAATTTATTTTTTGAATTCAATTCAATTTAAATAAAAAATCAAATAAATTTTACTTTTAATCATTAATGACTTCAATTAATTTGAAAGAATTAACGTCTCATCTCCTAAAATGAATAAAAAGAAAAAAAATCGTGAAACTCATTACATTTATATAATTAAAAATTATATATAAAATAATGAATAAGATTAGATAATTTAAAATTTTAAGAAGATAGTCATCATAGGAATGCACACATAGATTCCTGTCAAATCTGAAATTTTGAAAAAATCATTATATTTATTCCATTAGGAGTTGAAATTAGTATACTCTATATGAAAGTGTTATGTTAGAAATGAAAAAAATAAATATATGAAAGTGTTACGTTAGAAATGAAAAAAAAATTACTATTTTGAAAACAAATAAATAAAATCCTTGAAGTTTTACTTCTTAATATGTCAATTAAATGCGTACATTATTTAAAGTGCATATTACACGAATCATTAATTAGTTGATATCGACTTTTCGTTACCAATGCATAAATTAAATAAATTCAATGATTTGTTTATTTTTGATAAAAATTGATATGTTCAAAAAAATGATGAAAAAGAAAAAATATTGATTAATAAATTGAAGCTCAAATAAAACATACATAATCAACACATTAATAAATATAAACTTAATAAAAAGTTAAAATATGTTAACGGAAAAATTGGAGACAAGGTGTGCAAATTTTCAACAAAAAAAGAAAATAGGAGTCAAATCATTCGGAAGTTGAATGTTTCTAAATGGACATACCGCAACATTTTGATAAGTGAATGTTGCGATTGGTGTTAACAATTGAGATTTAGCAACATACAACAAATGAATGTTGCAAAAGGGACACTTTTGCAATGCTCGCTTGAACGTTACAAAAGACGTCATTTTGCAACGTTCAAAAAACGTTGCAAAAGAGTCCGTTTTGCAACATTCAACTGAGTGTTGCAAAAATGGTACCCTTTCGCAACACTTGTTGAATGTTGCAAAAGGGCAAATGTTGCAAAAGGTGCCTTTTCGCAACGTTTTTTAGATGTTGCAATAGCCTTAGGATTTTGCAGTATTTTTACAACGTTGCAATAACTTAGTTTTGAGGCTAAGTTTCATATTACCTAAAGTTGGGTGACTAAATTGCAATTAACACAAAACTTCAAACCTAACCCTACCCCCAAAAAATCGACAGACCTTCTCTCTCTCTCTCTCTCTCTCTCTCTCTCTCTCTCTCTCTCTCTCTCTCTCTCTCTCTCTCTCTCTCTCTCTCTCGATCGACTTCCTCCTCCTTGCCATCGCTCTCTTCTCTCTTCGCCACCACACCACCAGCCACCACTACGGTAAGCTCCCATTTCCCACCTCCCTCACACGTAACACCTACCACACACATGAACCGCGACACACACACAACACACAAGCACTGTCACACACAACAAACATATATATATATATATATATATATATATATATATATATATATATATATATATATATATATATATATGATTGCGTATTTGTATGTGTATGTATAGCGTATATATTTTTAGATTTCAAATTTGTTAATTGGAATTTTGGGTAATTTATAGATATACGCTGGAACAGGGGGAGAAACCTCGAATTAGTACCTACCCTACCCCTCTTCTTCACACACAGATACAAAGCAAATAAACCTAGATGTCGACAGAGCACTTTACGGTTTCTCTTTGCGGGCTTTAACATTTTTAGGTTTTTGTCATTGGTATGCAGTTCCACTTTCACGACTATATTATTCATTTCTCTTTCATTATAGCTCTTTGTTTATTTACTAATTGTGTGTTTTTTTACTCTAGTTTTTCTATTTTGGTTGAATTCTATCTTTGTGGAATTCTCTTTCTATTCCTGGAGTTGTGGTTTGTTTGTTTATAATTATTTAAAGTTTTTGATTTTTTGAATCTTCCCTCACAATTTCTCTCTGTATGCTTTAAGTTCTTTTGGGCACTATTGATACGAATCATAGTGGGCTTGACAAAAAGTTAAATATTCAAGCCAAACCAATCAACCATGTCAAAACTGGATGCATAATATGTGGTTTTTTGAGTAAAAAGGGTCACTAAGCAAAACTCATAGGCTTTGAGCCCACTGACTTTATAACCAAATTCCATAATTTTGAGCTTCAAAACAGTAAGTCAATTGTACATACGGGAATTAGGGTTTTCGAGCATTTTTAGTGCATTTTTAGGTTAAATTCTGTTTTTAATTATTTTGTTTGGGTTTTGTACCTCTATAGAGGTTATCCTAGTTGTTAGGTCACTTTTTACTTATTTATATGTTATTTCTTCATTGTAATAATTAGACTTTGATGAATAAAATTCCTATTGAGTTTTTCTTAACGGGTCCAGGGTTTAATATACCTTGGGTTCTTAGGTCGTAAGACTCGGGTCTCCATGTTACCGCCCATCAACAACATGAATTCGGAACTTTCTGGGCTTTCAATATTAATTCCGAGACGTCCCTCATTGGGATCGTATCATGATGGGGCCCGTTCGAGAACCTCGCGGAATAATTGATTGAAACGCCAGGAAAGTTCCGAATTCAGGTTAGAACGGACATTAACATGGAGACCCGAGCATCACAATGCAAGAACCCAAGGTATATCAAACTTGGACCCGTTAAGATGCAGAGACAAGAACCCTCGTGGGTTGAATGCCACAAAAGTTGCCCACGTCTTTGATAAGTTCGAGTTTGGTGAACGCCACAAAGATTTGAATAATCTTTGATAAGTTCGAAAGTTCAAATGATACGAATTTTTCCAGATCTCGATCAGGGATGCTTGCAGAATAGACAATAACAATAACCTATGAAAGATCTAAATTCAACCCAAACACAAAATTCAGTGAATTCAGGTTTATTCTTCTTCGTGATCTTCATGCCAAATGATACGAATTTCGAACCCAGATTTGTTAGTAGATGGAGGAATCTTGACTTAAACTTAACGACGTGAGAATCGATGATGCGGAAGAGAGAACCAAGACTTTCGAAATGCCACAAGGATTGGTCCAATTTCCTTGAAAGTTTCTGATTGTGTACGCCAAAAAGATTATCAATCTTTGATAAGTTCGAGATGAACGCCACAAGACTATCAATCTTGATAAGTTCGAGTTTTTAAAGTGAATACACATATTTACCAAGTGAAAAACACTCAAATTGTTTATTAAAATTCAATGTCTGATTTTACAATGAATAAAAAAGGATATAAATAATGAAAAAATGGACTAAGACTAACCCTAGCCGCTATAAAGGCCCAAAAATAAACTTAACATAATTAAAAATGGAATTTAAACTAAAAATACGAACTCTAATTCACAAAAATTGGCACACGGCCAGAACAGGAGTTACAGCCATGATGGATGTTGGTTACGGTCGTAATTTTAAGCAAAATATGATTTACTGCCGTAAGTGTCCGGCTGCATCATTTTTGCACTTTTCTCATCCACACGCTCTTTTAGTATTTTGTTCATAACTTTCTTTCCTAACATTTGGTTGTACTGATTCAAAGTGTGTTGGAAATAAGACTCAAAGATCTACAATTATTCTTGAAATAGATGTTCCCAAATTCGAACTTCTTCTATACGAAAACTGAGCTTCAATCTCTGACTAAAAATCTGGATCACAATCATTACGAGTTTTTGATTGCCAATTTCACCCCAAGTCTTCTTTGACCATAATTTTTTCTTCCAATCTTCTTCCCACATGCCATTAATGATTTGGAGCCCTTTGAACATGCCCTTGAAGAATTGTTTAGCTTGATTTGTAGATCTTTCTGTTAAGCCTGTCATGATTCTCATCATTCCCTCCTTCAAGATGATTCGTCCCGAATCATAGCTTAGTTCATAGTGTTCAGATGCCCCCGAGATCAAATGGAAATATTTTGCCTCCATGTCATATGATCAACCAATAGTATTCCTTCAATTGGTAAACATGAAAGTATTGAAGCATGAGCTTGAATTTCCATAGTTGGTGTGACTCAAGCTCCCAAATATAATCATCAACATGCAAGAAAGATTCAAATAAAATAGGGTGGGAAATGTTAATTTCAAACGGTACAAGATAGGGATCCCTGTACTCATGGCTCATTATCTCCAATTCATTTTTCCCAACAACGAGGCCCTTCTCTTCACCTCCTCCATTCTTTTCGACTTCTTGTTCAATCATGTCCTTTTCTTTCTTCGCCTAATCACCCACCTCTTTTAACTCCACATTTTTATCAACATTTTCAAGCACTTCCTCTCCATTACTCAAATGTGGATCTTCAACTTCAAAGTTCAAAATTTGCACTTCTACCCGAACTTCTAATTCATGACACTCATCAGCAACGATTTTATTCTCAATCACTTCAACCTCACTATCATTTTTCTCCTTATGACTCTTATCAATATTTTCCATCTCTTCACTACCCGATTTTTCATTTTCTACCATAAAATTCGGAGTTTCTTCATGTACTTCTAACTTCAATTCTAACTCACCGTCCTCCTTCTCGATATTCTTAACATGAGGCTCTACCATAATATATTTTTCACTCTCCTTTAGCCATTTAACCACGGCCTCTCTTTTCTCCTCTTTCTTTTGCAACTCAGCCAAAAAAATTTCTTTTTGCCTCCCGTTCATACCTCATCCTTTTCTCATAGATTTTTGCTCGAATCTTCAAAATTTCCTTCGGATCAATCTTTTCTCCCCTCTTAACCCCAATTCCATCCTTTGATTTATGATCATGCCTATATTGCCTCTCATCATTAAGGCTTGTTCAAGATCACTCATTTCTCAATTTAGTCCTTTTTTCATCTAATTTATCCAACCTCATCTTAACATCATCCAAAAATCTCCACACACAATCTGTATTTAACCCTCCTAGATGAAGATTTTCTTGAAAATTGGACATTGTGAGATGTAAGGAAAAGTGTAATGGAATGAAATATTTCGATACAAGACTAAGGAATGGATTTTGAAATTATTTGTGAATTCTGATTTTTTTTATTTTTTAATAAATTCGAAATTCGATTATGATTGTGATGAAACAAACGGAACTGCATTCGGAGAAGAATTGAAGGAAATAAACACTTTTGAAATTTTGTTGAAATTTTTTTATGAATCAAAAGCTGGAAAAATTTTACTGGCCCGAAGAAACGAAAAACAAGAAAACTCAAAAAAAGACTCAACAACAAGATATGGATAATTCTTATGGCATGCTCAATGATCAACATAAGAATTAAACTGGGATAGAATAAATCTGAATTCAGAGTCCAGCTCTGATACCAAACGACGTGATTCGAGATGCGCGAAATTAACGCCGAAAAGTTCGGAACCCAGATTTGTTAGTAGACGGAGGAATCTTGACTCAAACTTCACGACGGGAGGATCAACGATGCAGAAGAGAGAACAGAGACTTTTGAAACGCCATAAGAATTTGTCCAACCTCCTTTATAAGTTTCTGATTTTGAACTCCACAAAGATTATCAAGCTTTGATAAGTTCGAGATGAACACCACAAGACTATCAATCTTGATAAGTTCGAGTTTGTAATGTGAATACACACATTTACCAAGTTAAAAAACACTCAAATTGTTTATTAAAATTCAATGTCTGATTTTACAATGAATAAAAAAGGGTATAAATAAGGAAAAATGGATAGACTAACCCTAGCCGCTATAGAGGCAAAAAATAAACTTATCATAATTAAAAAGGGATTTAAGCAGAATATGATTTAAGACCGTAAATATTGTGTTTATGGCCGTAAGTGTCAGGCTGCATCATTTTTAGTATTTTGGTCATAACTTTCTCTCATGATGTCTGGTTGTGCTGATTTAAAGTGTTCTGGAAAGAAGACTCAAGATCTACAATTATTCTTGAATTAGATGATCCCAAATTCGAACTTCTTCTATACAAAAACTGAGCTTCAATCTCTGACTAAAAATCTGGATCACAATCCTTGTGGGTTTTTGATTGCCAATTTCACCCCAAGTCTTCTTTGACAATAATTTTTGCTTCCAATCTTCTACCCACATGCCATTATTGATTTGGAGCCCTTTGAACATGCCCTTGACGTATTGTTTGGCTTGATTTGTAAATCTTTCTGTCAAGCCTGCCATGATTCATTCCCTCCTTCAAGATGATTCATCTTGAATCATAGCTTGGTTCATGGTGTTCAGATGCCCCCGGGATCAAATGGAAATATTTTGCCTCCATGTCATATGATCAACCAATAGTACTCCTTCAATTGGTAGACATGAAAGTATTGAAGCATGAGCTTGAATTTCCATGGTTGGTGTGACTCAAGCTCCCAAATATAATTATCAACATGCAAGAAAGACTCAAATAAAATAGGGTGGGAAATGTTAGTTTCAAATGGTATAGATAGGGATCCTTGTACTCGTGGCTCATTATCTCCAATTCATTTTTCCCAACAACGAGACCCTTCTCTCCACCTCCCCCATTCTTTTCAACTTCTTGTTCAATCATCTCCTTTTCTTTCTTCTCTTAGTCACCCACCTCTTCTAACTACATATTTGTTAGTAGATGGAAATGCAAAATAAAGAACCAAGATTGATGAAGAACACAAGGGATGTCAACTCCTTAATAAGTTCAATTGTTCATAAAGAATAAGAAAAGGGAAAAATCACCCTTCACGAGAAAATCTCTCAATAATTCAATTCAATCTCTAAGTTGTGTTTACAATGATAGAAACTTGTTAATATAATGTCGAAACGCGCCTAAACCTATCCCTAGTTTCTAAGAATCAAAAAAAGGGAAAATAATAAAGAAAACAAAAATTAATTAAAAAAACAAAAATCTTGTTTCAGGTGCACCACTTGATTGCATGGTTGGAACACGCGCGATCGCGTGGTTTATCTCTGTAGCTTCTGCCTTATTTTTGATGTCATAATGATGATGCTAAAAATTTGCACCTGAAATATTCCGAGTTTGAATAGAAAATATGCACGATCTAGATCTCCGAATACCTGCAACAAAGGCGAGGAGGTGTGTCCTCATTGCCCCTCCGATGATTAAGTTAGTAAGGAGGAAGAAGAAGGTTTATGCAAGAGGCTATAAACTAGAAAATAATAATTTTGTGTACTGAATTGTGATTGAGAGGTGAATATTTATAGAGGTGTGTAATTGAGTCCTTGTAGGACTAAGGTCCTAGAAATTAGGCAAGAGTCATTTTGGAAATCATCTTCCTAATTTCTAGGGATAAGATTGTAAGTCCCAGATAGAGTTCCGTTTGGAAGATGAGTTCTATTGGGATTAGGAGGTTTTAGATTCCACGTGTCCTATCAAATCATGCTCGATCAACGAGAGGCGTGACCCGAGCATCATGAGCCCGAGCACATCATGCATACTTTGGTGAGATATATCTCCTCAGGGTATTGTGAGTGGTCGGGGAAATGTTTTCACCATGGGTGGTTTGAGTATGATCGAGGTTACTTATGTGGTCGTCCTCGAGGTAGGCACTAAATTATAGCTCATCAGTGGCCCCCACGCATCCATGTAAGAGATCGGGGAGGACAGGATGCGCCTTGAATGAGGGGTTGTAATGGTGGGGATGAGTTGACGGTTCTGACAATTTTCACATCGTTCAGAATGGACGTGACGTTTGGCAGGCCACGTGGAGGGTGGATGATTGACATGTGGTGTTTGCGGCTCAAATCACGTGAACTTTGGTATTCACACATTTTTTCTTTATAAATAGGACTTCTGTTCATTTTCATACTTTACATCTGCCTTGAGAGTGAAAGCATTGAGTTCGTGCTCGGGCATTAGAGTGTTTCGGTGTGCTCAATACTTCAAGGCAAGAGTTCGGGCCTTTAAGTTGATCAATTTGTACATACTGCCATAGGAAATGTCTAGTAGTGAGAGTTGTTCGACTAGTAGCAGTAGCACGAGTAATTCAAGTAGCTCGAGTAGTGAGCAACATATGCCTGAGGACTTAGGGAACTCTATAATTCGATTGGCTAAGCTAGTTGATGTTAGGCCTCATGTTCGGGGGATGAGGACGTTCCTCTAACTTACCCTGAACTTAGGTGCATATATAAGGAGCATAAAATTATTGAGGTTGCTAGGGAGTTCAGGCTAATGCCTTTGTGTGATGTTAGGACACCTACCCCCGAGGATAAAGTAGTGGTAGCTCGAGAGGTTGAGTTCCTAGTTTATAGGGATGCATTGAAGGTCGGGCTGAGGTGGCCGCTGCATCCCTTTTTTGTTGAGTTTTTGATAGAGTACTCTATGTGCCCAGGGTAGTTGGTACCAAATGGATGGAGGATGTTAGTATACTTTTTTATAGCTTGTAGGTCTTTGTCCATCATACCCCGATTTGACCTTTGTAGGATGGTGTTTGAACTTAAGCAACTTCCCTACTTCTCGTGCTTTGCTTATTTTTCAAGTCCAGGTAGGTTTAAGATGCCCAGGAAGCCGAGCTCTCTTGCAGTTCGAAAAGAGAGGTTTTTCTATCTCGTTCCTCAAGAGCCCGGACATCCTTTTTTGTCAGAATGGGTTGTCCCGGACACAGTAAAGTTCAATGAGGGTCAGGCATATTTTGAGGCGTTAGAGCAGGATAGGCAGATGCTTGAAGGCCTAGAGCCTTTAGTCCAAATTTTGGATGATCTACTCGAGGGTGAAGCCCTCGACCTTGCTGGAGTCAGGAACTTCGGGGGTAGGAGGCTATACACTCTTATTGTTTTCATGTTTGATTTTTTTGCTCGATCTAATTACTTGGTTTTGCTTTTACAGATGACATTATGACTTTTGATACTTCCAAGCTGAACAACTTCATAAGGGGAAAGGCTAGAGCTACTGGTCGGCCCCCGGTAACAAAAAGGGGAAAGAAGAGGCCTCGTGTGCCCAGTGGCCCTGGGGAAGGATCGAAGACATTACTAAGGGATGAAGATCCCATGGAGGTCCCTCCTCCTCGTGATTCTCCACCCAAGGTGGTCCCCAATGTCGTAAACCTCGAGGATGACTCTTCTAAAGAGGCATCTCAGTCACCTGACATCGTCGAGAAATACCGGAAAGAAGTAAGCCCGAGCATGGGCCTTAGGCATTTGGAGGCTGTGCTAAACACGGTAAGGATTGATTTTTATTTAAAATTTTATCTTTGTTCCCAGAACTTATGGCTTATCACTGTTGCAAGCATTGAACATTGCCCGGGGTGTTTCCCTCCGGGCAGTTGACGACACTGAACTGTTGAGGGGCTGAGCAAGTCTATCACTATCAACGAGCTGAAGATCGAGCGGCTCGGGGATGAAAATAAGGATTTGAAGCAAGAGCGCAAGGCTTTTTATTTTTTGTGGCGTTCATCCCGAACTTATCAAATATTCGAGAGAATATTTGTGGCGTTCACAATAAAAAAACTTATCAAGGAAAACTGCACAAGTCCTTGTGGGGTTTCGCAAATCTTGGTTCTTCAATCTGCATCGTCAATTCCGCTTCGTGATTGTCTGGTCAAGATTTCATCATCCATCCACAACCTGGGTTCAGAACTTTAAGGCTTTTCTTTTGTACATCTTCGATTCGTATCAACTATTCTTGGGGTTGAGTCCATTTTCAAGTTGATACTGTAAATTGTTCTCTCATGGTGCATTTTGATTTCTTTATTTTGTCTTTTGGTTAATTTTTAAACCTTCTGTGACGGGGTTATCAACATGTTCAATGTGTATATGTTGTTCGTTTTGTTCCTTTTTTTTAATTATTCTTTTCTCATTTTTATTGGAATTGTGCAATTTCTCTAACATGATTGGCTTACTTTTCTTACCTAGATGTTTCCTGGTATCTAAGTGTGTACCTCAGGTAATTCTATCGCCTTCTTTGGGTTTTAGGTACATGTATTTCCTTTTATATTTGGATTTATTTTTTTAGATATGGTTTGTGAATTTATGTCTTGTTCTGCTGATTGAAAAAATTCATATATACTGACTTGATGGTTAATTTGATTGAGAGATAGTGAAATTAATATTTTTATTTTTATTACTGAATTATAAGTTGATTCTAGGTACCAATTCCATTTACTTAAAGTTTTGGAATCAAAAATTAGTTTAACTAGAAGTAAGCTAGTTTAATCAGTTTGATATGATTTTACTCATTTTGGGTAGTTCCATTGGTAATGTTCATGATGGTTTCTTTGTAGATTTAAAATTTAGTTTTAGCATTGATCCACAATGGTTGATAGTGAAATTCTTCGACGTCCATTGGTCTTTAGCTCCATCAAAAACAAGATCATCACTCAATAATCATTGTTTAGAATAATAAGAAAACACCAAAGATAATTTGGCAGATTTTGCAACCGCGTGAATTTCAAACAGAGAGAGACATCTGGCCTGGTATTCACTTTGATCCACTAGAAGTAAATTCCAAACACATAAATCTTATAAGTTAGGGGATATTTTATCATGTGTTAAACCTTAATTTATTTCAATGGTTCTATGAATGCTATAGAAAAACCTGTGCTTACTTGACCATTCCTTTTTCCATTTTTTTTTTGGTGCGGATATTTAAATAAATTTGGTATATTTCATGATTTGACTTTGTTAGATCGTTTGATTCATGGATAGATGGGCTCTGAAGGACTTGCTCCACCAATAATAATCCATGATTCCATGTGACATGATTTAAAAGGTTCAATGGAGTCGAGGAAAATCCAACTGAGACAATTGTTAATAATCTTCAAGACTACATGAAGGAAAGGGAATTTCCGAAAGGGCTAATCCTTGGTAGCTGCACAATTCTTGAAACTGCGGAGCAAGGCACTCTGTGAAAAATTTTAGGATGACATTGTGTCAAATTTTGGGAGAGTTATTTGGTTTATTTGTGAAAATTTTGTTCTTAAGAATAACATCTGTAGAGTTATTTTATATGGGTTATGTGGTTCTTTTGTAAATTTATTAAATATTAAACACTATTTATTTTGTATGGATTTGAGAATTTATAAATTACTATTTTAATACTTTTATTATTTGTATAAATTATAGTTTTAATAAATTAATGAGGAAATATAGGTTTTATAAATAAATATTCAATAATTTTAAGAATACATAAATTGAATACAGCGACATTTAAAAAAACGTTGCAAAAAGTCTATGGCAACACTCAAAAAAGTTGTCTACGACAACACTCAAAATGTTGCAAAAGGTCTACCGCAACACTCAAAAAACACTGTAAAAGCTCCACGGAAACACTCAAAAAATGTTGCCATAAGTTTTTTCACTACAGCAGCACTGAGATTTGCAACACTCAAAAAACTCTGCAAAGTGATGTGATCCAAGGGAGGAGATCGAAGGAGAGATCTGGCTAGGGCGACTCCATAACAATCTACATGAAAAAACAAACAACTTTCGTATTGGGCTCGAGTCGAGAATCAAACCAACTCAAGTTGCTTTAAAGGGACAAAGATTGTTGCCTCCAGACCAACTACGCAATCGCGTGATAGAACCTGGTCCGTGATATTTCCATCGCATAAAAAACAATGTAGAAGCCACAAAGATAAACCACGCAATCATGTGGTTCACCTGAAACCAGATTTTTCGCATTTTTTAAATTAATTTCTGTTTTCTTTATTATTTTCCCTTTTTTTTTAATTCTTAGCGACTAGGGCTAGGGTTAGGCACGTTTTGACATTATATTATCAAGTTTCTATCATTGTAAACACAACTTAGAGATTGAATTGATTTATTGAGAGATTTTCTTGTGAAAGGTGATTTTTCCCTTTTCTTATTCTTCATGAACAATTGAACTTATCAAGATTCTTGAGTCTTTGTGGTGTTCCAATCAGAACTTATCAAGGAGTTGACATCCCCTGTTGCGTTCATCAATCTTGATTCTTTATTTAAGCATCATTTCCTGCTTCGTGAATATTGGATCGAGGTTTTATCGTTAATCTATATTTTATTTTCCATTATTTGTTCTTGATTTCTTGTTTCTTGTGTTTGGGTTGAATTTAAATATAGCCTAGGTTATTGTTATTGTCTATTCCGCGTTTTTCATCGAGATTCCTAAGTGGGATCGTGTCACAAAGCCTTTTGACAACGTTTTTTGAACGTTGCGAAAGACAGTTTTTGTTGTAGTGAATTATGGTAAGATTAAACCAGATTTTAGGTAAATTTTGATAAAAGTTAATAAAATATATGGTTGAAAAGTTGTTGGACCCCACAAATGCATGGTTGAAATTAATTGTTGACTTTGATTTAAATTAAAATTCAAATTTTAATCATAAACAATTACAGGCTTAATACAAAAAAACTTTTAGAGATGTGGTACACTAGAATGTACATGTAAATATCCTATTTTCATTAATTTTTTCTTTTTAAAGTTTCAAATTCGATGACATTTTTAATAGAATGTTATTTGTACTATATTCTTTATTTGATATGATTATATAATCAACATATTTTCAGAAATTTTCATCAAAATCATTATTACAGTTAGAAATCCCGTGCATCACACATGTGAAAAATACTAGGATCAATTATAATAACACCTTTAAAAAAAAATTAGTACTTCAAAAATATTAATAGAATTATTCAGGCTATTTAGTCTACGTTTGATAAAAGGTTTTTATAAACAAAGAACATAATGTTTTCGATGTAAAATATGTTGTTGAAAAGTTTTTTTGGAGAAATGTTTATGCTTAAAAAGTGATTTGAGAGAATGTATTATTTATAAATTTGCATATAAACAATTTATCAAACGGATGCTTTATAGATGGTTTACCAAATGGAGGCTAAAACTTGTCAAAACACATCTATAATAATAATAATAATAATAATAATAATAATAATAGGATAACCGTTATCAATTTACGCTCACAGCTTTCCTCCCAAATTAACTTCCCTTTTTGGAAATATATGCAATTTCTGGAAAAATATAGATTTCTCTTCAAATAATTTACCACGTCTAGATTGGGTAAATTTATTGGATCCTGTGTTTAAAGTTCAAACTGTATTAAACGTTATTACCTTTGCCATATAATTATTTTAATTGGATACCAAAAGTCATTAATTATGAAAATTGGCATGCAGTTAAATCTAATTTATATTGGACTTACTACAATTTTGTTTTTGAAAACAATCAAACCTCTTGGTGGTTGTGCAAAAGCAATTATTTTAATTTTTTTTCAAAGAATATGAATTGATGTTTAGGGCTTTGTTTTTGTGCATAATTATAAAGAAAACAATTCGTAACTCTATATAATATGTCATCCTTCCTTCATATTTAGATTTATGCATCTGCATTCTGAGCTCACGAGAATTTCATCCTTTTTGAACAGTAGAAATTTGCTGGTAAAGTAGCTTATATTATATTTATCAGAAATTTTCGCCTATAGTTGTTAAAGCATGATTTTTTAAAAGATTCTTATATTCGTCACATCTTAACATATTTGAGTTTGCATCTATAGGCTATCATGGCACCTGTTTTCAATCTCCTGCGAGACATCAATCCGACCAAGACCTCATGGGCTATTAAGGTTCGAGTTGTTCGTGTTAACGAGCTACCCAATTTTGGCAACCCAGGGGACGCCTACTGCTTCGAAATGGTTTCTCACGATAGAGAAGCAAGCCCTTTATGCTTTGTGTTCTTTTAAAAAAAAAAAAAAAAAAAAAAATCAAATATATATACAATTTGTTCACGATTTAATTAAAAATGCAAACTGAGATTTCCATTATTCTAAATTCTCTTTCTAATATATATATATATATATATATATTTCATCTGTTTTATAATTTATAGATAAGGGTATACAAATAATTTAATTTAATTATTTAAATATATGCATGGTTATTTATGAATATTAACGTACCTTATATATTAAGAGGTAAAAACCCGTACTAAATTTTAAATATAATAAATAATATGCACACGCGCGCACGCGCACACATACACACACACATTAACATATTGTTTAGGGTGAGCGAATTCATGCAAGCATTAAGCGTTCTTTGATGAAGACTTTCAAGCCGAAGTTTCGCAAGGATTCGATATTCGTCATAAGTCATTTTTTGGTCGGTGCTAATAATATGAAGTACAATACGACATCATATTGTATTTAATTAACTTCATGTCAAAGACCCATGTTATGGCGATTACCTATGATGGTTTTCCAAATCAGATGTATGTTTTCAAGTCGTTTCCCGAAATTTTGAAGTTTTCCTAAGATCAAGATTCCAAATTATTTGGTGAGAATAATTAATTGTTCTTTCATATTTTATTTGGGATTTGCATGTTCATGAACAGATCTTTATATTTTTTAAAATTTTGATTTGTTGTGGTTTCTTTTGGGTTGAATAGATGTCATTGGTGAGGTTGTGGTTCCAAAGACGAAGGAATTGTCCGATTGAACAACAAGATTAATAGATGTCGTTCTCGAAGATACGGAGTAAGATGATTTTATCCAAAATTTTTATTTTGGCTAAATAGTTCAAGTATTTGATTTATTTATATTATTTAATAATTTAATTACAATTAATTTCGTTAGGAAAAATCGTCTATTGTGTACTCTTTGGGGTGATTTTGTTGGTGAAGTTAGCACTCATTTAGAAGTTGGTGGTCCAGAACTTGTTATTTTGCTACAAATGGTTCGAATTAAAAGATTTAGAGGTATCTGGTCTCTAATATTGTTAATTTTTATAGATATTACATTGTAACATAATATATAATATAAAATATAAACTCTTTATAATGGTTTAGGTGACGTTGGGATTTACAACATCTATCATGTCACGAAGCTGTTGATTAACTGTAACTATCACATAATGAATGTGTTGTCCGATCAAAAAAAAAAAAAAAAAAAAAAAAAAAAAACATAATGAATGTGTTTAGTAGAAAATAATTCTCTTTCATTACTTTTGACTTTAACAATATTTGTTTCTATTAAAGATTATGATAGGTTAAATTATACTCAACAAATATGCTTTTCCTTTTTAAAGCATCTTAATTGGAAAAGATACGAGCACTCAAAGGATTGTCAGATGGGGAAAAACATTTATATGGAAAACTCTATCTCCAGCTCTAAGAAGTTGGTGGTCCAGAACTTGTTATTTTGCTACAAATGGTTCGAATTATTTAGAGGTATCTGGTCTCTAATATTTTTAATTTTTATAGATATTACATTGTAACATAATATATAATATAAAATATAAACTCTTTATAATGGTTTAGGTGACGTTGGGATTTACAACATCTATCATGTCACGAAGCTGTTGATTAACTCTAACTGTCACATAATGAACGTGTTTCATAGAAAATAATCCTCATTCATTACTTTTGACTTTAACAATATTTGTTTCTATTAAAGATTATGATATGTTAAATTGTACTCAACAAAAATGCTTTTCCTTTTTAAAGCATCTTAATTGGAAAAGATACGAGCACTCAAAGGATTTGTCAGATGGGGAAAAACATTTATATGGAAAACTCTATTTGTAGTTCTAAGGTCAAATGGGGAAATTGTACTAAACGTGGCATCGAGTGGTATAACATCTCTTCTATTATCAGATGGTAGAACAGCTCATTCAAGATTCGCAATACCGCTTAATCATAATGAAGATTCATGCATATTGGTTGCACATCATATGAGGCTGATTTAGCATCATTGTCATGTTAAAACTCGTTGAGAACGTTGATGACTTAGGTTAGGAACACACTGTAAGGCCATTTATATATGCTTGGTGAGATATGTGTCATTTATATATGCTTGGTGAACATATTCGATAATGCACTGATTAATAGTTGAAATAATTATATACAATATTAATATAATTGTAATGTTCCCATGAAGGGAGCTAATATGCGCTACAATCTTTTTTCTTTAATTGAGGTTTTGTCCTATTGAGTTTTTCTAACAAGGTTTTTAATGAGGTAGCTGTTATAACGTATTGATGAAGAATATTTTTATGATCATCATAATGTATAAGTCATATTTTCCAATTTATCTATTGATATACTCTCATATATGAGATTCCTAAAGAGATGAGGATATAAATTATTCAATACAAATTGAATCGAGGGGGGGGGGGGTGATTATATAGATGATTCAATATAGATTGATTAGGTGGAGTAGCTGTACTCTTTTTTCTTCGTTCATGTTTTGTCCTATTGGGTTTTTTGGGCAATGTCTTGAAGAGGCATCATCAAAATACTACAGAATTTTCAACAAATTCACTCAATTGAAAATGTGATTTATCAACAAAAGCATTGTCAACATCTACATTCAAGAAATTGGTTCACAAAATTGGGGTGCGACGACTCAATGATTTACAGTGATCAACATCAGAGAGAGTAACTATAATCTTTTTCCTTATTCAAGGTTTTGTCCCATTGGATTTTCCTGACGAAATTTTAACGAGGTAGCATTTATCTTAATACTTTAAGAACAACTGTACTCTTTTTCCAACAACTGTAAATATTATATTATATTAATGAATTACAGTTGTACCCCCTGTAACCCTAGATATTATTACCTTGTATATCTCTTATTTCCCCTTATATATATATATATGGATCTTGGTTTATAATAATGCACACAAGTTTGTTGGAGTCTCTATTCTAAGTTTATTGGAGTCTCAATTCTTATCTCTTTTCCCTATAGTTTATAACAAATATATATTTTTATCTCTTTCTTTTCCTTATTATTTTTCTTTCTTTTGGTTTAATTATTTTGTTTATCATGTTCTTTCTTGTAATATTTATGATAATAAAATCATTATTATAATTTAAATTGACACCCGTTATTGCTATTTTTTATGATATTTTTATTAATATTATATGCCAATATATTATATTTTATCAATAAAATATGATGTTGCATTGCAGGGATTTTAAAACTAGTTCTTACAACCGGTAAATCCCAGGACCAATAAAACACAGGAACCCTTCAACCTCTCAGGAGTCCCCTTGCCTCGTAAACATAAAAAGCGATCGAAAAACGTATTATCGAGCGACTTTTAAAACGATTTTTAGCGTAGAAGCAAGAATCAGAGAACTGAAAGCTTAACGAATAACAAGAGAATTAATGGAGGTTTGGAACAGAGAAACAGTGCCGAAGGTAATGGAGATAGTTAGCAACAGACTCCCTCAAAGGGATCTCATATCTCTCTTGCTTGCGAGTCCTTGGCTTCATCGCAACCTCTCTTCTCACCCCTCACTTTGGCTGGTAATTGTTTATACTCTTACCCAATTATATATGTAGCAAGAAATCTCTTTTTTACTGTGTAAAGTTTGTATTCTAATGCCAAGAAAGTTTGTGAAGATGATCTAATATCCTTTTTTTTTTTTTTCTATTTTTTTTTTTTTTTTTGGGGGATTTGTTATGCCTTTTTCTTGTCTGGATTATTTTCAGGTTCTTGATTTTCATGAGATGAATAATGCTGGAAATCGCCTCGTTGCAGCCCTCTCTGTGGTTAGTTTTTATTATTATTTTTCTTCTCTTCTTTATCTATTTAAATTGATCGGTTATTCTTGATGGTAAAGTTTTGGTTGGTGAGACTTCTAGAAAAAGGAAGTATTTCAATTTACTAACTCTGCAAGGTTCAAAAATGGAAATAAATTACACTTGGGATACCCAATGCAATACCAGTTTCCTTTTTCAAATTGAACCGAGCAATAATGCTGAAATATTTGATTTCACTCTGTATGGTGTCTTCTGCATAAATGTGTACTATTTTGTTTTGCAGCCTAGATACCGAAATGTGAAGCATATAAACCTTGAGTTTGCACACGATGTTGAAGACAAGCATCTTGAAATTGTCAAAAACAAGGTGCTATTTTAAATGTCTTTGTGGATTAGAATTTAAAGGGGTGTCCTTATAAAAGGGCGAAGTTACAGTAGGCGTGAATTGAATGCAGCAAGCTTGGGCCACTTGAAGCCAAAGATTGATACTTGATTAAAGTTTATGTCTGCTTCTACATTCAATTTCCGTAACATGAAGTTCAAGTTTTATAAGATAGGATATTTTCCTTGTAAATTGTTTTTTTCCTATTCAGGACTGTAATTAAAATTTGTTGCAAGAAAGGGTTATAAAGTAGTCTTATCACAAGTGTTTCTCTTATGGCTATGGAACTTCCAATTGCACAACTATGAGTAAATTGTTGCAAAGAAATGTTTATAAAATAGGCTTATCACAAGTGTGTTTGCTCACAAGTTCTACAGATTGAAATTCTAGAGATGGACCAATCTTTAAAAATTGCTGAATTTTTTAAGTAATTGGATTGAGTAATAAAACAAGAGAAAGAAGGTCATCTTAATTAAGATTAACTACATCAAGTAGCTTTTGAATTCTGACTTAACATGAAGAGGAAGACAATTAGCATAACAAGATAATTGCTCTTGGTGGCTCAAGAATTAAGTGATCTTATTTGCAGGTTAAATATGTAAACTAGAAATTACAGGTCTTGTATTTTAAAACTTGCAATGAGATCCAAGGATATGAATTGTTTTGAGGGGATGTGTATGTTGATGAATGGTAAATTGAAAATAATTTATAGGGGATATCCTCTCTCCAGGACTTGAGTTTCATCAGGATTGTAACGGCATGGTCTGTCTAGCATCTTGAAATCTTCTGTTAATAAAACGAAGCTCTGGTCAGAATAGCTGCGACAATTGGCATGGGTTCACTCCTTTAGAATCTTGCCAACGTAGTGGTTCTACTTTGGCATCCCAACAACCACATGTCTATGTTTAATACATTGACCTGTTGATACTATTTTCATTATTTTGTGATTTATTGTGTCATTTGCAGCGTAGAAATTCCCTTGGAAACCTTGAGGTTTTGAATTTGAACAGCTGTCAAAAGATCTCTGACAATGGAATTGAATTTATAACATATGCTTGTCCTAAGTTGAAGGCTGTTTCAATATACTGGAATGTAAGGTGATGAACGCCTCACTCGATCCTTACACTGATTTTGTATCAGTTAATGGTCCGCTGGAAAAAAATATGTTTTCAACACTTATGGACTTTTGTTACAATTTGAATTTGAATTTCAGGGTTACGGATCTTGGCAGTAAGTATTTGGTGAAGAACTGCAAACACGTGATCAATTTGAACTTGAGTGGCTGTAAGGTATATTGTAGTATTTGTTTGATGATGTATTGCACGCAGAAATACACATTTCTAGGACTTCCACTATAGTCGGACACGTTTCATTTACCAGGGACTCTACCATGATCATTTTTCTTTCTTTATAGAAATATTATATTTTTTAACTCAAAATTGTTATTAAATAACAAATATGTATTCATATTTAAAATATTTTAACTAGTATAAAACTAAATTTATACTATATAAATGAATAATTTCAAAAAACTTTATCAATGTGTCCTGTCAGTATTTTTTATTTAAAAAAAAAAAACTTGAGTGTCGACGTATCCAACATATACGTGTCTGTATATGTGTCGGTGCATAATAGATTCCTTCCAATGGTTCCCCTCACATTGAAAGTCTGCGTGCATGAAAATACAAGTTAATTGAAAATATACTAAAATAATATGAAGGGAACTAATAATGACTGAAAGCTTTCTAACATTCTTGCCCCAATCCTGGAAGCAATAGTTCGCCAGTAGTTCATCTTAGGCAGTACTTACATCGGTCAGAATATTTGCACAAGCAATGTTTAGTATTGTAGTTTTTATGGAGGGTTTAGAGTGTCCCAAGGTCCCATCTTCGTTAAAGATGAAAATCTGTTATTTTTTGTTTTCATTTGGGGCTTTCATAGAAAGAATATAGCCACTTTAGTGCATTGTATGAGGACAACATTATGAACCTTTTTTTGCAAAAGAATAAAACTATGGTTTCACATGCAATGCTTTCTCTGAAAATTGCAGAATATCACGGATGAAAGTTTGAAATTAATTTCTGAAAATTATCGAGAGTTGAAAGAATTGAACATCACAAGGTAAGAGGCTTGTAATTTAGTAGTTTTATGGATTTGTTCCATTATAATTAAGATATAAAGGATTAACTTTGGTTCAAATGATCTGTTCATTACAAGGTATATTGATTGCTGTCTTTTTCCTGCACTGTGTAAAGTTATTTCTGTCAAATGCACAATTCTTTTGAGATCATAAAGGGTCAGGCCTTTTGTGGCACTTTTAGTAGAACCTTTTAAACGATATGTATGTTATTTAAACTAAAAAGAAAAATGTATTGATACAGCATATGATGCAACTTACCAGGCCAAGGCTGCATTTTCTTACTTTGGAAGGAAAATATTATTAGATATACCCAATTCAAACACATTTCTCGGTTCTTCTAGGTTCTAGAAATACTTCTCCAAGTTGAGGCAGCAATACCACATCTTCAACATCTAATAATAAGCTGAATGTGTGTTGCACTTATGTTGAGAAGTTCTGGGATTCTATTCCTTCAATAGGTGGGTGATAAATGACAATGGATAGGGTTTTGGTTATTGATGCATAAAGTAACACTTTTCCATTTAGTAAAGTCGTCTGGTGACATGTCTTTCATAGTTACCTATTCATTTCATGGTGTTTAATTAGGGAATTTAGCCCTTACGTGGGTAGCTGTTCCTCTTGTTTCTGTCTTGTGTCCTTGTTTATCTGATCATTCTCCTCCTATGTTGATTACTATTAAAGATGTTGTTAACATTGGCTTCAATTATTTCCTTTTTTTTTCTGAATGCAACACGTGGAATTTGAGCAAATATTGATTCGATGTTTATCTCATAATTTTCTGGAAACTATAAGTTTATTCTCTGTCACAACTTAAGAGATTGAGGCCTCAAGTGAAACAGTTAATTAAACACCATTTTCTTCCATTTCAAATTAAGTAGCCACTACTTTCAAAAGTGGTAATTACTGTGTCACATAATGACATATTTATTTATTTAACAACAATGTAAAGACTCGCTCAAGTCTTAATCTTTTATTGAGAAGAGAGCAACTGAGCAATCGGTCAAACAAAGTGATACATCTTTCTTTTGTGAACTCTAAATTTATGTGTTGCCTTCTAGACTATGCTTAATTTTCAAGACCTTTTTATTTGTTTAGGTGCATCAAGCTAACAGATGGTGGTCTGCAAAAGATATTGCTTAATTGCTCCTTGATTCAGAGCTTGAATCTTTATGCCCTTTCGAGGTATAATTAATTAATTTCTCTCACAATTTATGCTGGGCTACAGTTAAGAATTTTGAGGGTCGTGTCATTACAGCTTCACGGATGAAGCTTACAGAAATATTTCACTTTTGAATCACCTACAGTTTTTAGATCTCTGTGGTGCTCAGGTATGATAATGGTGAACATAATTATTTACCTGAACTTTTGCTTCTCTGTATAAAATGAACTATTTATATGACACTGGTGTTAACTCCAATTTTACATGTCAGAATCTCTCTGATGATGCACTTTCTTGTATAGCTCATTGCAAAGAGTTGGCATCTCTCAATTTGACATGGTAAGGAAATAATTTTAGTAATCATGTTTTCATAATTACCGAAATGCCTGACTTCATGTCTTTCATATTAAAAGGTGTGTGCGCATCACTGATCATGGAGTCATATCCATTGCCAAAGGCTGTAGGTCTCTTGAATTTCTGAGGTGAATATTAAAAAATTGACATCATTAATCACAGTTTTTTGAGTGGTTCCCATTGTATGAATACATGTTCTGTTAATTAGCCACACTGGGTACTAGTATTTTAATTACTATATATATACAAGGCAAAAATGATCCATTCAGATTTCTTTGTTTAACTGTATATATATATTTGGTTCAGTTTTAGGGTAAAAAATAGCTTTTATTATATTGAACGAAAGATTCATTTCTTTGGCCAACTGTAATAGGAGAGCAGGACTATTTTGGTTTAAGAAGTTCTGAATAAATGAAGAGAATGCATAAAGAGCCAGAACTCTGCACTTATGGCTCGCTCACCTGATCTGATCGGACCTAATTGATTTTTTATCTTTTGCAAGAAACTTGTTTACATGTTTGGAAACTCGTTCTTAACACTGCAGCTTGTTCGGGATTGTTGGAGTTACTGACAAGAGCCTGGAGGCCCTCTCCAACTTGTGCTCAAATAGAATTACAACTCTGGATGTCAATGGTTGCATTGGCATAAAGGTAGATGAGCTACATCTGTTAGTAATGAATATTTATTTGTCAAAAAATTGTAATTCTATGACTATCTCTCTGATAGCAGCAATGCAGTTTGGCAATCAAGGGTAATTTCATGATCATCCAAGTTGGTTGCATGCATATTGTATATTGTACCATCCATCTCTATTCACGCTATGCTGCCATTACTTTGGTCATTCATAACAGTCTATATTTTTACTTCAGAGACGAACCCGTGATGAACTTCTTCAGCTGTTCCCAAATCTGAAGTGCTTCAAAGTACATAGCTGAGTTGTGGTCTGTGTGATGAAAGTGAGTGTTCTAAGAAATTGCCTTTTAACCTCATCGTCTGTCATAGTAGAATTTTCCTGTATGGTCTTGAACAACAGTGGATTTTATTCTCTTCAACCTTTCTGTTATTGTAGAGCAACCATTTACCATCGTGGATCGGCTGCGCTGTTCAGATTTTATTAGGTGCGGAAGTTTCGGAGCTTCGATACGATATATGTTGTATATTCATTTCTGATGGTGAGCGATCATAACTCTGTAATATTTTTGTTTAGTTTTATAAATTGTCCTGGATAAGATTCATTTGTGAGGAAACAATCTACCTTCATAAATATAATATATTTTTAAAGCAAACGACGAACAAGAATAATAATAATAAATTCAAATATCACGCCATATACATACTAGAAAATAAAATAAAATGCCTTTTTAACCCACACCCACCTCATAACATATTTTACGTGCTACGTGAAGTAGTTTCGCTAAAATCGATTAATTAATAAAATATTATTTATACATTATAAGCTTTGATTCTCACGAAAAGAACAAATCAGTATGAAGAAATAATATAATAATAATGAAAGTGAAAGGTCAGTTTCATTAGCTTTAAGGGGAAAATTGATATGAAGAAAGGAGCAGCGAGAAAATGAGAAAAGTTCCATTAGCGTTAAGTTTCACTTAAATGATTCCTAACTCATGGAATTACAGGGCAAATATATATGTATATAAAATAAGGGAAAAGGTGTGATTGATAAATTGACAAAAGTAAGTTGTCATACAAGTAAAAATACATCTCTAACACAAGATGATAGGGAATGCAAGAACAAGTATTAAAGATCGTTTAATCAAAACTAGTACATCATCTGTGCAATGCACGAATTTGACCCTTTTTAATATAATTACTTGAATCGAGAAATAACATTTGTTACAGTTGCATATATATATATATATATATACTAATTTCAATAACATAATTGTCAATAATAAACATGTTGTATCACATTACCGTGCAATTTGTCGACAAATCAGTATTTTCTATCAAATTAAATTCAAGTTCTAGATATCGTTTGTACGGTATAATATTACATTCGACATTTTTCTAAACTGTGCTTGAAACAAATCGGCTCGAACCAAAAATGAAACAAAAGGCAAGAAAATTGGATTTAGCATCAAGAAGATTATTCAATGTTATTTTAACATCAACCAGATTCATTTACAAACTGTTTCTTCTTAATTGATGATTGAGTCTGAAATTTTTGTAGTTGGTGATCCTCCAAATATTTTTAGCATGAATTAGTTTCACAATCGTGCAATGTACGGACATATTTAATTGACAAATACTAAATTACAGAAAAAATACAGTTGAAGAAAAAAGTAGCAAAAACAACGAAAATCTAATGCAAATTTAAATAATATAAGCATTATGTTATCAAAAGTGTTACAAATTTTGGAAAACCTACTTATACACGGAACTAGATACACAAACAAAGTAACGTCAAAAATAAGGATGCGAAGCGAGAAACTATCACTATTTCCTAGACAAGAGGCTAGAAGCCAAAAGTAACCGCCTCATTAATGTCACCTGTAAGACCATGAAACCACTAATTATAAATGGTTTGAATAATTAAACATGTTATCAATATTGAAGAATCAATTTAACAGTAATCTTTTAAGCTTCTTTCATAGGCTTTTAAGCTTCTTTCACCCCCACCCCACCCCATCCCATCCCTTAAATCAAAAGGAAGAATATAAACAAATACTGCATTAAAAAATTTATTTTTAAAATCTTAATAGCGCACTGTTCGACGACTCACCATCAGATTTTTTTTTTTTTTTTTTTTTATTTAACTTTTTTTTAAGGTAAAATGAGTGGTTAAAAATTGGAGAGAAAAATATATGTGGTTAAAAAGTGGTATGAAAAATTTTGTAATTTAAAACATGTAAACATTACAAAAAAATTGGAAATAAACACTGTAGCCGAACACTGTCGGTTGTTCATCCAATCATTTATTATTTTTGATAATATAATCATTCTTTTCTAGTTTCACACAAATGCGATGCATATACATATTTTACTGACAAAGTTTAAAGTATTGAAGTGGAACAATATGAGAAAATCAATAAAAAGTAACAACAATGAGTGTCGATTTAAATTATAATAATAATTTAGTTATCAAATGTATTTAAAATTTGAATAATACTATTTATCTTAAGGTTGAGATCAATCTCAACTCAATTGACACACATTTATTAGATGATGGGAGGTATCCATGTGCACATGGCCACATGCACAAGCCACCTCTTCAAGTTCCAATGAGAGAGTGTCAAATGAGTTGAGATTTATGTCAACCTTGAAATACTTAGTATTATTCTTAAAATTTTGGAAAACTTCTCATATACTTATTTAGTTCCCTAATAAAGCATTGAGCTCTAAAAAATTGGAACTAAGAGATGTGATAACATAACCACATCAGAGCTCTAGTCACTAACGTAAATTTCATGAAATCTAATACCTTTTGTCTTAACCTCAAACTAACAAACAAAAACCCAACCCATTATATATAAAAGAACAACAAACAAAATCACATACATACATACATACATATATATGCCTAAAAACACATTTTGTGGCAAAGCGGCTCAGTTAAATAAAATCATTCACCAGATCTCTCTCAAAGTATAGCAATCACTACCTAACCAAGAGTAAAAATCTGAATAAAAAGTAACTAATATACCAAATCACAAGACACACGAAAAAAAATATTTTCTGGAGAAAACAATAACACTGGAATATAAACCTGGTGGTTGGGGTGTGGTTGGGGTGTAGTTGGGAGGCATTTGCGAAAAACGGAGGCAAAGAAGCGGTGAGCCCCATAAGAGATGAGCTTGGAGTCCTGGTCCACCACGAGCTTATTCAACCGGCTAGAGTTGTTATTGTTGGCGGTAGCGGTGGTACTTCCTTGGAGAGCATCGAGTGGGCGATCCTGCGATGTCGTATGTTGGGCTCTCTGGAACAGCCTCTTGCGAAATTTTCCTTCTACCCCTTCTCCTCCTCCGCCATCGTAAGAGAAACGATGGCATCCATCTTGGTTGTGGAAGTGAGGGAAATTTTAAAGAGAGGGGAAGAGGCGAAAAGTTAGAGTAGAAATGAGGGTCGTGTGGGAGGATATGGTGCATTTGGCTTATTTTAATTTCCTCATTTTAAAATTGATCCATAAACCACTTCCAAAAATTATGGTAGCTGCCCTAATAATTCAACTTTCAATAATTTTAAAACCCACTAATTAAACCATCATCACTAATTTAGATTCTATTGTAAATTGAGATTCTTATCAAAATTAATTGACTAGAATCTTAGGTGGTTTTAGTAATATATAGATTTTCTTAAAACATGATTTATTTGCACAAATTGTAGCACATTAATTTGTATTTATATATATTAATTCAATTTTTTTATTTTCAATGTAACACGTTTACATATAATATATTTGTTACAATTCTTACTAAATATGTAATAAATATTAGCTTTTCTATAAGAAATATTTAGAATATGGAAAATGTGTGTTTATTTTTTGTAATGATTGCGGATTAATTGGCCCAACAAATACAGCCTAAGAAGTCCAAGCAAGAGTCCACCCCAGTTAAATGAATTGGAGCTAAAGTCCAAATATAGCTGGTCCATTTCTTGTGAATCGGTCCAACTAAGAAATTGGCCCAATCTACTTAAAACCAGGTTAAAGCTACCGGTTCACTGACCTCTTCAATCTCAGCCGTTGGATCTGCTGAACCAATCTGCATCGTCCATTTATTTATAAGTTGTAACCTTTGGTTTTATTTGGACTCGACTTTTGATTTTCCGACTCTCTCTCTCTCTCATCTAATTCGTCTTATAGTTTTTCTTAGTGGGTATACAAATAATAAGTCTGTATAAACTTTGTGGTATTTTGTGCAAGAAATAGAGGTTTTGAGATTTGTTCTGTTTTGTATAACTTTGAGTTTCTGTTTCTGAATTGTTGAGTAATCAAGTTTCGATGTTCTTTGTGTTATTCTTGGGTCCTTTGTGGTTTGTTTTTTGCTTCTTGGTTTGTAAAATCGTAACAGTGATGTCAGAGCCCTAAGACTCTTGTAAATACTTTAAATTACAACATTCAAAACCTTCGGTGGCGTTCTGTTTGTATTTTATTTTTTATTTTCATTTTCGAAAATGTTTTATATTTCCTGTTTTTATTTTTATTATCAAATTTTCTGAGAACGCGTTTGGTTTGTCGTTTCTGAAAACTGTTTTTGAAAATGAAAAGTTGGAAAATACGTTCTGTTTGAAAATTTGCAGAATACTACTTAAACTATTTTTAATTAATTTGCTTGCAGAATACTACTGGTCCAAACTCAAATTTCATTTCACAATACACTGAAAACATTATTACCTACAACACACTAATGTGAGCACTAAGAGTTCATATTAATACAATTTGGTCAGGTTCGGGATTTGAGGAAGCTCTAGTTTTATTAAAATTCAGAAAATGCAAGTTCTTTCAAAACCATTAAAGTCCATTTATCAAGGCATTTTTTGAAATATAATAACAAGAATTCTTGCTTAATTTTTTTTTTATAATGTTGATATTGAATTCAATAAAACTTTATTTTAGGTTTAGTTCCAAGTTATGATATTTCTCCAAAAAAAAAAAAAAAACTTTATTTAAGCTCAGTTACAAGTTAGGATAATTCTCCATAAAAAAATAAATAAATAAAAATTATTTTAAGCTTAGTTCCAAGGCTCAGTTACAAGCTAAGATAATTTTCCACAATAAATAAATAAGTAATTTATTTTAAGTTTAGTTCCAAGTTAGGATAATTCTTTTAAAAAAAAAAAAAAAAATCCCAAAACCCGTTTTTCGCATTTTGAAAATTTTCTGTTGAAATACACTTAAAACGCTCAAAACGAGGTTTGGGCGTTTTGCGTTTTGTGTACAAATTTTTATTTATTTATTTATTTTTTTTGTTTTCCAAATGCGTCTTCGAAAAATGGTAAAGAGAATGCGTTTTTAGTGTTTTCGAAAATAAAAACAGAAAACGATATCAAAACAGCAAAGAGAACATGACCTTCATATCTAGGACTTTTGGGGTTAAAAACTATTGTTTCTGAAAGATCTACGGTTTCTTATTAAAAAAATTTTAAGGTTTCTGATTTTTTTAGTATTTTTTAGGGTTTCTTGTACAGATCTGCAAGATCATTAAGTTTAAACAAAAATGTTTTAACTTCTTAAATTCTTGGTGTAAAATTTTTGCAGATCTGAAATGATCTTACCCAAATTCTTCGATGTTCTTTGGTTATTCTTAAATTATTTGGGTTTTGGATTTTTTTTTTTCTCAAAATTAGAAGATACTTGAACTCAAGATAGATATGCTGATATCCTTGAGTTCTAAAAGGTATATGATATTTTCTGATGTCCGAGCTTGGTGCATGCAACTAGAACTGACTGGATCTTATATAATGAAAGGATTTCTGAAATATCGCAAGGCTACTGTAACCCTAATTTGCAATAAGGTTATATCATTCCTTGCAGCATTTAATTTTCTTGCTTCTTATACTGTAAATTCTTGATTCTGACCAAAATCCCTCTGTTAGAAGCCTTTTCTTTTCAGCACAATTTTCTTTGTGTATATCTATCTTGCCTATTTGTTTTCTTTGAAGAATTAAGGCCTCATAAATCTTTTTCAAAATTGTTTTAACTTTGCTCACATTCTGCAATGGATACTATTAAAGTTGATGTTGAAACTAGAATGACAAAGGAGACTTTATCCTCTGACGCTAGAAAATGAGAGTCTTACTTATTCATATGAAATGTGCTAAAGCTTTAGATGCTTCCTGGCCTAGAACACCATCACAAGATAGGTAAACTGAAATGGATGAGATGGCCTCGAGTTCATTGTTTCTTCACTTTTATGATATTGTAATTAGACAAGTAGGGGAAACTAAAACTACTAAAGAATTTTGAGATAAATTTTGGGAAACTCACCACACGCTTACACTTTCTAACAAATGTCTTCTATGGAAGTTCCAAAGATGCTGATGAAAACATAGATTTAATAAGATTACTCAAAACTTAGTGAACTGTGAGGAAAAATTATCTGATGACAAAAAGGTAGTATATCTTCTGAATGTTGTGGGGGATAAATATAAAGACTTGAGAAATGCCTTAGAATATAGTGGTCAGAAATAGACATCTCAAATTATTCATATTGCCCTCCAGAATAAGGAGTTAGAAATGAAAGTTGATCATAAAGAAACCTATAATGTAATAGGAACTTCTAGTAAGAAAAAATAACTCCTTTAAGGACAACAAGACTTGAAATAATTCCAACATGACTATAAGGGTCAGTATAATTTCGTCATGGTTAGGAAATGTTATTATTGTGGTAAGCCTGGTCATCACATTAAATATTGTTTTAAGAAGCAACAAGATAGTGGAAATAGTAACCAAACTAAGGCAAGAGCTCAAAACAATAGTGGGGTAGTCTATGTTACCACTTAAACTGATACAAAAAATGAATGGATTCTTGATTCTGGATGTAATTTTCATATGTGTCCTAAAAAGGAATTGTTTTTGTGATGAATCATGTGCATCTGTTAAACATGGTAATGATTTGACATATGATATAAAAGGTGTTGGTAAAGTTGTTCTGTTAAGACTTGAAAACAACAAAACCCTTACTTTAAATCAAACAAGATATGTCCTTGATTGAAAAAGAAATTTGATCTCCTTAAGTATTTTAGACAGTAAGTCTTATGATATTGGAATGAATAAAGATAACACCTTACTTTCATGTACTTGATTGAAAAAGAAATTTGATCTCCTTAAGTATTTTAGACAGTAAGTCTTATGATATTGGAATGAATAAAGATAACACCTTACTTTCATGTACTCTCAAAACCTATAGTATTTACATTCTGAATCCTATCATGTTTGTGCTAAGTCTTTTAATGCAGTGCATATGAATGATAAAACCGAGATGTGGTGTAATACCCCGAACTTCAAACTAAAACTTGGCCAATATCATTCATGCATCACATATTGTTGACATTGTCATTTGCATTTACATTGATAATACATTGTGCTTTCTGTTGAAATGATACATTTAATTATTAAGATTTTAAAGTATTAATCATTGAACTTCTTGACTTAGGTAATCAATCTCATGTTGAGATATGGTGTAAAATTAGGTTGATCAAGTGGTGGATGATGGATTGTGACCCGACAATAATTTGGAAAGCATCGTACTTTTGATCTGTGAAATCTTACACTTTTATTTCAGATTGATTAAGGCAATCCAAGACTTAGATAAATAGTTAACACAACTTGGAGATTAGGCATAAGATGGTATGATCAGTGTTCTAAAAAGCGTGAAGCGTGACAAAGCGTGGAGCCCAAGAGTCAAGCTTTTGAAGCTTAAGCGGGAGTAAGCGTTAAAAAGCGTTTTTCAATTCCTAAATATTTGATTTAAATTTTACCCATACTTGAACAAGTAAAAAAAAAAAAAAAATTGGCAGCTGCTCGCATCGGGCACGCTTAAGCGCACACAATGTGCGCTTAAGCTCGCTTCATCACGCATTGTGCGCGCACTGTGCGCCCTTCGCGTGCGCTTTTTAGAACAAAATTTTCAAAAACGCGTTTTTCTCGCTTTTCGCCAAAGCGACGTGCGAGAGTCGCGCGTAGGCGCGCACAGTGCGCGCGTTTTAGAACACTAGGTATGATCACGATGTTAGGCTCAAGTGAAGTGATAAGTACTGAAGTGGGAATTATAGAAAGCGGTCGAGGATCGGGTGTCAATTGGGAACGGATTTGGATCAACGATCGAGGAAATTAATTTATCATCAAAATTAGGATACTATGGTTATTAAATTGCATGTTAAAACTCTTGAAATATGTTAAGGACGCGTGATTTGGACTTAAGGAGGTTGGTACAAAACCTAAATTAAAAAGGAGCTGCCACCTCGTGCTTGCTTATGTCCACTTGTGCTTTGATAGTTTGTTACTTAACCCCTAAGGATTTTATCATGACTCCAGCATATTTAAACCTTATCTCTATCATTGAAGACACAAAACAACTCCCTAAAGACGTCCTCAAATGCTTCCAAGTGAGAGAGAACACTAGAAAGCTGAATAGAAGTAAAAAAGACAGAATCTGGGCATTGAAGTCCTACACAAGTAAGTGTCACAGTTTTGAGGTTTTAATCCATTTATTTTGGGTGTTTTATGACCTATTTAATATATTAACTTGATTTACGTGATGTTGGTATGTTTTGGTGAATTTATGATGACAAGAGAATGGTTAGTTATTGAAAGAAAGTGAGTATAACCTTAAAGGCAGAATTTGGAATTGATGATCTTTGATGATTTAGCCATTGGTTTTGAATTATATCTTCAGGAATAACGTATTAATCTATTTGAATGTGTTTATATATGAGTTTAAATTTTTTTAAATGAGGTTTGGGGTTAGAACCTGACTTGAAGTATGATAATTAGAGTGGAACTCAAAACAACTTTCGTGAAATTCTTAGTTTGATGTACTGTGAAATGAATTATTTTTTAGGCTTTAAGTCCTGAAATTTGTGTGATTTTGGGACGTGATTACCATCACATACATGTCATGAATGTATGGTAAGAGTTTTGGAATGAATGGATATCATTAAGGGTGTGAAAATAGGAATGAATAAACCTGCGCCGCAGCTGAAATTTAAAATCAGAATTTGTCTATTTTCAGATTTTGCATAGTTTCACCCTTGCATGTTTACCATTCACCTCTAAAGCTTGGGAATTTGATTTGAATGAGTGTTAGGTCATTATTGATCCAAATAAATGTGTTTTACCTGCATTGAACTTGGAAATAAGAGGATGTTTGGGGCTACTACCCGAAGTCCTAGTGTTATCTAGATTTCTTGATATTAATGGTCATAGTGAAGGAATGTGTGTATTAATCTTGTGAATTTAAGAGCCATGTTTGATATTAAGTAATAATACAGGTTGTTTTCCGCCTTTAAGTTGAGAAAAGAACTTGAGTTACACCCGTACAGAACACACACACGAAGGCGAAAGGTAAGTAAAAATCCATTTGCAACTACAATGCAAGAGCATAGTAATTGTTGGAAAGTTTTATATCGTATGTTGAACACAATGATTGAATATGTGTTCGAGATATCATTTTTATCATGTATTTTATGCATGAGTATTGGCACGTGCATGTATGACATACCATAAGGTTTGTTATATAGCATGCACGACATGATTTGAGAAGTGAATCATATTGCAAAATGTTTTATTGACCGCTACTAGGACACCTAGGCATGCTGTGATATTTTTTGGCAAGTAAGTAAGATCTCTTAGTGAACGTAAGGAGAGATAGGGGGAGTCCTTGGTGGGTTACGGGAGGGTGGACCACTTGACTGTGCCTTTGTTATATTGTGATTATTGACACCGTGTGCGGGATACTTCTTGGGTGATCATAGAGGCTGATAGGAGATGTACCTCTAGTGGTCACAGAAGGATGGTCCACTCGACTGTGTCGATGACATATTGGCCATTGGATTATTGATATTGGTTTGATATTGCGCAGAGCTCTTTTCGGTGCAAAGTAGATTGGTTATAACCTTATGTTTTTTAAGGAAATTGCAAGATCGTGTATTCATAATCATGGCATGCATGATTTTACTTATTTTGCATTAGCTCATGCAGTTCTTGCATTGTAGGTGAGCATGGAACTTCATAGATGACCTTGCTGGCTGTAAAGCTCTTATAGTATTTCAAGGATCGATGTACATGGATGACGACATGCAGGGTTGTTTTGTGGGCTATCTTTTGGTTTTAAAGTTTTTTGTACTGTATTTTGGAATCTTGTAATGCATGTATATATGACTTATAAAGTGGGGTTGTTTATACTTTTGTAACCTCGATGTATAATATTTTCAGTAAGTCTATAGTCTTCTTTTCTCTTGATATACTATTGTTAAATTGTGAGAATGCTTACGCCATATTTAAATATATAAAAAAATATTGATCGCATATTTAGATCGAGGAAATATTTTCAGCCTTTATACAAATTTTAAAAATTATCTATTAAAAAGGGGTGTAACAGAGAGTGGTATCAGAGCATGGCTTTGTGATTCTGTAGACTGTCCATGTACATTATCTCGGAGTATGAAAGAGCACAGCTATGCAAGTGAGTTTTATTTTATTGCATTACTCTTTAATTTTTCATGAATCATGTTGGCCAATTTTTTATATACAGCTATAATAGTTGTGGTGAGAACCAGAGGCGAAAGTAGTGGTGGAGCCGAAATCCCAAGACAAGAGGCACCTATCCCAGATAATAATTGTGATGTTATAATTAATAGACTTACTGAGTTGGTTGAGTGCCAATCACAACGAATTCAGCAATTAATACACCAAAGGGAGATGGGAGAACAACAAAAGGCTGGATTTGTACAACAACCACAGAGAGCTGAACAAAATGAGAGAGTTGGAGAGAGATTCTGAACGTTGCATTTATTATTTGAACTTTACGTGATTTAAATGCTTTATTGCATGAGACGAGACAAGAATATGTCTTATGAGATGAAAATCAGAATGTGGTTATACATGACTTAAATGTTTTAATAGCATGAGATAATGATATAGTTATGCATAACTTAAATGCTTAAATGCATGAGAAGAGACTACCAACACCCTATGATTTTTAAAGAGCCTATGTGGTCACTGTATTAGTTGCATAATTACGTGTTCAATTACCTTGTAAATTAATTACTGGTGATGAGTCTACTGAGTATTTCTAACAGCTTTTGCAGATCTCAGAGACGATGGTGAATGAAAGGCAACGGTGACAAACCATTAATAGAAATCATTTTAAAGTCGCGATTTGTGAACTTTGTTATTTCATTTGATCAAGATTATGAAGCCATTTTTTCTTAAAGTCAAGTTTTATGAACATCGTCAATTTAATTATTTTGTTGTTACTTTCTTTAAAAAAATTAAGATTTAAATATTTTTTATGAATTTATCAAAATTAATTTATTTACTGTTGCAAATTTTCAAAGAAATATGATGTTTAGAATTCAATTATTTTCCGTAATAAAATTAGATTTAAAGGAGAAGTGGCATCCCGAATTATTAGAATTCGGGGCGTTACAGGTTGCAGGGGCTTACACAAGGGTCTAGGAGTGTGGAGGAGTACCATAAGGACATGGAAGTGGCTATGATTAAGGCCAATATTGTGGAGGATAGGGAGAATATGTTGCTAGGTTCTTGAGTGGGCTAAACCGGGAAATTGCTAATGTGGTTGAGTTGCAACACTATGTGGAGTTGGAGGACATGGTGCAGATGTCAATGAAAGTGGAGAGGCAACTGAAGTGAAAGGGGGAAGCAAGACATTCACCAGGGTCTTATCCTACATCTCAATCAATCCCTTTTTCGATCCATTTTCTGACCGAAAATCAAATTTTTTTCTCAAAATCAAATTTAGCACAAGAAAATTGATTTTCTCAAAAGCTAGAAAATTAAAAAAAAAATTAATTCAATTATATTGAATTCATCGAAGAATTAAACAAATTCTAACAACAAGGTAAGCTTTGATACCACTGTAAGGTTTCGTTATGCACAGCGAAAATTAAACAAACTCGAAACCATAACCCGGATCAATCTTGCACTTAGATAGAATTTGTGATAAAGATGATACTTTTGATAAACGCCGTGAATCTGAAATCTGAAACATGAGGTACATTCTTTTCACCACCAGCTGTCCAATTGTTCGGCCTCTAACAGAAATCCACACAGCGAGTTGATTCTGGAACTCCATCAATCTCCAACTATTGGAATGGATTTGAGAGAATTGATTTTTCTCTTTGTGCTAGCAAGAGAAAAATCCCGCGCTAGAATATTACAGAAAAGCGACTCAGATAATTTTTCTACAATAGTGCACATATTAATATGTGTACATCAAAACCCTAACCCCAATTGACAATAGGGCCATTAATAGGCCTTGATTAATTAATCATATTAATTAATCTAATTGTAAAGTCCGGCCCAACAATTGGACTTGTACATTAATTCTAACATTATAATGATTGTATTAAATAATAATTGCTTAAAAAGTTGACGAGTGTGTTTCTCGAACGGAACAGATCGGAAACATGTGTTCCAAATTCTATGCCAAAAAAATTTAGGAATCAAAATGTTGTTCCAAAATTTTCGGAATATGCAAACTTCATTCAAATCGAAATTAGAAAATTTTGGAAAAATTTGGAAATTTCGAAAACTTAATTTTATCAAGATTTATAATAATTTTAAGTATATAAAAAAGAAATTCGGGGAATTGAATGTCTAAAATTGAATGAGTTTAAAATTTTAACTAGTCAAAAATCAAAAACTCTAATTAAAGTAACGAACCACCAGGGCCGAACCAGTGGTAAGCTGGGCCCTAAGCTAAATTCAAAAAATAGGCCCTATAGTAACCATTTTTAAAAATATATATATATATTAATCTAAATATAGGGCCGAAAACCAACAACAGTACTGTTTAATCAATAATTGAAAAAATCAGATTCCACGAATAATCTTTCTTCAACAGAGAGATTAAAACATTCTTACACTTCATGTTATCATTGTTAATGATATCCCACTTCATTTAAATATGAACATAGTAATTAGCACATAATGTCCTTGGGCTGTGGAACCTGGGACTCAATATGTTATCAGCTCCTAGAAAGGTCAATTGAGCAATTCTATGTAATAAAGCTTAAATGAGTAGTTGGGATCTAAGATTGTTGCCTTCAAACAAGATATTAACAAGTAGGAAATGGTAAAAAAGATGAAATCCCCAATAAGCAATAGCAAATAAGCCTGTGTGGCTGCCATAATTAAATCAAATGGGAAAAAAATGTATCCAAACATGAATATATCTTCACTTGCTCTTAACTTCCAAAGAAAATTGAAAAAGGGGAAAATAAAAATTTGGAACAAAATTACTTCCCAAAACATTAAAAGTATATTATTTCATTATTTGAAGTGAAAAATCAACACATTCTTCTCACCTAAACCATAAGATTGAAGATTGAAAGGTGAAACCCTCTTCAGCGACTAAAGCTCTGCTTGAAAATTTAAATTCTGCTGAAAGCCTGGATGAAATTGATTAAGGAAGAATGAAAGATTAGAAACCCATTTTTTATATTCAGTTCCAAACAATTTCAGAATTAGGAAATGAATCTGAAAATTGGAATTTGGAATCTGTAAAGAGATCAAGGCTCAGAATCAACCACGAAGAAATACAAGTACGATTTCACAAATAAAACTTCAACAAATTTTATTAAACACAAAATCGCAAAGTATCAAACAAAAATATACAGATTCAAGTCTCTGATTCAAAATATCAACAAAGTTCTATAAAACTCGCAAAATACACAAACAAAAATTACACAGAATCACAATTTGTATAAGAACCACTAAGAGATACTGATTTTGCACAAAGAATCAGTATAAACCACTAAGAGATTTTGCGAGAGATCAGAGAATTTCTGGAGAGTAAAGACGAAGAAGGAGAGAATCAGAGAGTGAAGTTTCTGGATGAATGTGACAATTGAAGCATCTCCAGCAATGTTTATCCCCAGGTGGAAGGCTAGGATTAAGGCAATGTGATCCAACGGTGTAAGAGTGAGGCGGTGGTAGACTTGGGCCTTAATTCCGGGTTATAGGATATGGGCTTCAGCTTTTAATTAATCCAAGCTTAAATTACGCAGATCAAGGTTGGGCTTAAAACCGGTCCAGCTGGTTTATCTCTTGGGCTCCAGTATTGGGCTGGTCCAAATGCACCAACATTCTCCACCTCAATTTGGATCAGCACACCTGTAGACATAAGAAAACAAAACAGTATCAAATTCTAACAATTTAAGGGAAATCAAAGCATCTTTAAATTTATTTATAGGTATTATTTTAGTTCCTGCATCTGTAAGATTCAACTGAGTTGAAATTTTAACAAGTTTAATAATACCCTTTTCAGTTATATCCCTAATGAAGTGAAATTTAACATCAATGTGTTTTGACCTGTTATGAAAGACAGGATTTTTACACAAGTGTAAAACACTTAAACTATTAGTACAGAGTTCAATGGCAGAATTATCAATACAAGTAATTTCAGATAACAAACCTTTCAGCCAAATACATTCTTTTACAACATCTGTGACAGTAATATATTCTGCCTCAGTAGAAGATAGTGCCACAAGTTTCTGTAATTGTGATTTCCAACTAATGCATGAACTATTTAATGTAAAGAAATATGCAGAAGTAGACTTCCTATTATCTATGTTTCCTGCAAAGTCTGAGTCAACAAATCCTTTTAATTTGAAATCATTTTTGGTTTTAGAAAATACCAAACTCAGATTTGCAGAACCTTTAAGGTACTTTAAAAGTGATTTCACAGCTTCCCAGTGTAATTCACCAGGATTACTCATAAACCTACTAAGGACACTGACAACAAAAGCAATATCAGGTCTAGTGCACCCCATAAGATACATAACAGATCCTATAGCATTGGAATATGGTACATTTTTCATTCTATGTTCTTCTTCTGCAGTTTTAGGACAATGATCAGATGACAATTTAAAGTGTGCAGGCAAAGGCAGAGACACAGGTTTGGAATCAATCAAGTTAAATCTAGTTAAAACTTTTTTAATATAATGCTTTTGATTTAAAAATTGATTTCCAGATTGTCTATCCCTAAAAATGTCCATACCTGAAATCCTTTTAGCACGCCCTAACTCTTTCATCTCAAATTCAGAATGCAATCTATTTTTCAGTAGGTTAATCTCATGCATATTAGGGCCAACAATCAACATGTCATCGACATATAATAACAAAAACATAAAATCAGAATTATCAGACTTAAAATAAAAACAAGAATCATATTGGCTCTTTTGAAAATTTAGACTTTGAATGTAAGAATCAAATCTCTTATACCATTGTCTAGGGGCTTGTTTTAAGCCATAAAGAGACTTTTTCAGCAAACATAAGTCAGTTTTACCAAGTTTTTCAAAACCTTTAGGCTGTTGCATGTAAATAATTTCATCCAAAAAATCATACAGGAAGGCTGTCTTAACATCCATTTGTTCTAATTCCAAATCAAATTGAGCAACTACAGCAAATAATATTCTAATAGAAGTATATTTAACAACTGGTGAAAATATTTTATTGTAGTCTATTCCCTCCTTTTGAGAAAAACCTATTGCTACAAGCCTAGCCTTATATCTAAGTTTTATAGCTTTTGAGTCACCTTCCTTTATTTTGAAAATCCATTTACAATCAATAATTCTAGTATTAACAGGCCTGCTGACAAAAGTCGAGGTACCATTTTTAATAAGAGAATCCATCTCTTCTTATATGGCTGCAAGCTACAGTTTAGAATCAGGAAAAGACATAGCTTCTTCAAAAGATTCAGGTTCATATAGAAAAGGTTCAGAATATGTAAAAACAGATACAAAATCAGGATCATCATATCTACCAGGAGGTCTAATCTCCCTTCTAGTTCTATCCCTAGCTAACAAGTAATTATCAAGATTTAAATCTGTTTCTATATCAGAAATATTTTCAGGAATCGAATCAGTATTAGGTGAAACATGACCAGGAGTAAGATTTGGTGAATGTGGGGGTTGCTCCACCTGAAACTGAGTATTGGGCAGTCCATTTTCATCACTCAAATGGTCTTCACTCAGTTCAGAGGTAAGAAAATCTTGTTCACTAATAGGATCAGTTAAAATTTCATTTTTACAAGGAAATAAATTTTCATTAAAGACAATTGATCTACTTAAAATGACCCTATAACCTCCCTGTTCTTTCACCCATGACCTATAACCTTTAACTCCACCATATCCTAGAAAGACACATTTTAAGGACCTGGAATCAAGTTTAGTCACAGTTTGGTGTGAGTAAGCAGCACACCCAAAAAATTTCAGTTTAGGAAAATTTGGAAGAGTATTGTTCCACATTTGATCAGGAATTTTAAAATCAATATCACTGCAGGGAGAAAGATTAATCAAATATGAAGCTGTTTTGACTGCTTCACCCCAAAAATTTTTTGGCAGATTAGAATAAAGTAAAAGACACTTAGTTCTTTCTAAGAGTGTCCTATTCATCCTTTCAGTAACCCCATTTTTCTGTGGACTATATGCAACAGTCCTGTGCCTAAGAATTCCTAGACTGCTACAAAAAGAATCAAATTCCTGACTACAAAACTCAAGGCCATTATCTGTCATAATAATTTTAACCCTTTTATCTTTCAAATTTTGAACTAAAGTGATCCAATTTTTAAATGTTCACATAGTAGCATCTTTAGTCTTTAACAAATGAACCCAAGTATTTCTAGAGAAATCATCAACAATCAACAAGAAATATATAAAACCTGAAACAGAATTAATTGGAGCAGGGCCCCATAAATCAGCATGTAAATATTCAAGGATGTCACTTAATTTATGAATCCTTTTTCCAAAAGAGTTCCTTTTCTGCTTTCCCAAAATACATTTCTCACAAAATTCAAGTTTTTGTAAAACATCTTTACCAAAAACACATTTCTTTTCAAGTAATTTTAAACCTTTTTTCTCCCAAGTGACCAAGCATTTTATGCCATAAAGTAGTTTTTATCAAAATCAGAAATAGCATTAAAAGATTTAGCACATAGAGAAAAAGAATTTAAGACATAAATTCCATTGATTTTGGGAGTGCAGGAAAGTAACAGATTACCTTTAAAAATAGACGGGTAACCTTTATGCAATCTTATCTCATGGGATTTAGAATCAAGCACACCAAGTGAAATCAAATTCCTTTTTAAATCAGGCACATATCTTGTTTGGTTCAAGACTAATGTCTTGTTATTATCAAGTTTCAAATGTATGTTACCTGTACCTTTAACATCACAAATCACATTGTTTCCAAGTTTCACAGAACCATTATGGTCTCTATTGAAATCAGAAAACAAATTTCTTTCAGGACACATATGAAAAATGCAACCAGAATCAAGTATCCATTCATGTTTATTGTCAGATTCAGTAGTAACATACACCACACCACTATTATCTTGGACTGCAGCCTCTGTTTGGTTACTGGTTCCAATTTCATTCTTTCTTTTGAAACAGTTTTTAATGTGATGTCCAGGTTGGCCACAATAGAAACAAAGTCTGGTTCTATTTATGTTATCTAATCCCCCAGTATTGTCTTGCCCCCTGACATTATTCTGATTTCTAAGGTTGTCTTGATTTCTAGAGTTATCATAACCTCTAAAATTGGTCTGATTCCTAGAATTATTCAGTCATCTATAGGTGTTGTCATTACACCTATTGAAATTGACTTTATTTTGAAAGTTTCCTCTTGCAGGCTTACTGTTCACATTATTCTAGGTTCTATTATTGTTAGAAGTATTCCAATTTTTATTGAGATTACTCACAGGCTTATTGTTCCTAAAGGAATTCCTCTTCTTAGAAGATCCTATAACACTATATGCCTCTTTAGAATTATTTTTAAACCCAAGTTCCTTGTTCTTAAGAGAAGTGTGAACAATTTCTGTAGTCAATTTCTGCCCACCATATTTAAGTGCATTCCTAAGGTCTTTGAACTTATCACCCATAGCATTCAGCAAACACACAACCTTTTGTTCATCAGTAAACTTTTCATCACAATTTAAAAGACTCTGTGTAATCTTAGTAAACCTATTCATATTATCATCCACATCCTTAGATGGATCAAACTTGAAAGAAAAGAAAAGTATTTTTTTCACAAGAAGCACTTATCAGGCAAAGAAACAGTATCATAAACCTCTTCTAGTTTTTCCCAAAGGGCTATAGCAGTTTTAGTTTTCCCTATTTGTCTAATCACATTATCAGACAGATGAAGAGATGAAGAAAAATTGTACTCCATGCAGTTTCATCCATTTCAATTTGTCTATCCTGAGATAAATTCAAAGGCCAAGACTGATCAATGGCTTTGGCACATATCATTTGCAGTAACAAAGCCTTCATTTTCTGGCTCCAGAGATTAAAATCTCCCTTGCCATTCCATACTTCAACATCTACTTTTATGGTAGCCATTGAAGTAATGACTAAAAAGTTTTGAAAGAATTTATCAAGGGTTGAGGCTTTATTACTTCAAATCAAGAATATACAGACAGATTGAAATGCAAGGTATAATCACAGAAGTCAAGAATTATCAGAAATATTCCACAAAGATCAAGTTATAAGATACACAATCTCTAAACAATTATCAATTGGTAAGGCAATCAAGGTGATCACAATTTAATAACAGAAAGCAGGCTGATCAAGAAAACAATTAAGAACTAATATACTGAAAAACAGTTCTTCCAGTATATCCCTCAACCTATTATGGGTTAGCCCAAGCTCCCTCAGATTCCCGGATTCTCAAGAAATCCTGGACAAAGGTAAGGATTGGGGTCCAACAATAGGCTTCAATGGAGAGATTTTGGAAAGAACCAAGAATTGAGAACACAAATAGCAGTATGTTATGCAGTAATTAAAAGGTATCACCTGATGCAAATTTTTTATAACTGTAGCTCCACAAAGATTCAGAACCCACAAGTTCAGTACCACTAAACTTTTCAGTTGTGCCACGAAGATTAGCCACCAGAATGTAGGATCTATTAAGTATTTAAGTATATTTATAAAGAAATATACTGAAACAAAACTAAAAGATCCCAAAAATGTGAGAAACAGAATTAAATGATCCAGAAAATTTAAAACTGAGAAAACCTAATTTTAAAATAGGTTTTAAACAATATTTTCACTAAGCAATGTATACCACGAAGAGGGTATTTGAAAAAAAAAATCAATTTTTTTTTTTTCAAGAAATCTGAAAAATGAAAATTTCCAAAAACAGAAAAACGTTTTAAAGGAAGTCTTCATAAAACTTTAAGAAATTTTTTTCTTTAAAGATTACCACTAAGATCTGAAAACCCTAAAACGTAAATTTCAGAAACCATAAAGAAAATCCAGAAAATCACAGATCCACAAAGAAGACATCTGGATCTAACAAGATCTGAGTCAAAACATTGTTTATTACGCGAACCCTAAGGCTCTAATACCACTGTAAAGAGATCAAGACTCAGAATCAACCACGAAGAAATACAAGTACAATTTCACAAATAAAACTTCAACAAATTTTGTTAAACACAAAATCGCAAAGTATCAAACAAAAATATACAGATTCAAGTTTCTGATTCAAAATATCAACAAAGCTCTATAAAACTCGCAAAATACACAAACAAAAATTACACAAAATCACAATCTGTATAAGAACCACTAAGAGATACTGATTTTGCACAAAGAGTCAGTATAAACCAATAAGAGATTTTGCGAGAGATCAGAGAATTTCTGGAGAATAAAGATGAAGAAGGAGAGAATTAGAGAGTGAAGTTTCTGGATGAATGTGACGATTGAAGCTTCTCCAGCAATGTTTATCCCCAGGTGGAAGGCTAGGATTAAGGCAATGTGATCCAACGGTGCAAGAGTGAGGCGGTGGTAGACTTGGGCCTTAAGTCCTGGTTATGGGATATGGGCTTCAGCTTCAGTGTTGGGCTTCAGCTTTTAATTAATCCAAGCTGAAATTATGCAGATCAAGGGTGGGCTTAAAATCGGTCCAGCTGGTTTATCTCTTGGGCTCCAGTATTGGGCTGGTCCAAATGCACCAACAGAATCCAAACCAAAGGGTTGATGGTTTTACCGTTCGCAGTGCATCGGTGACGGGCTGAGCTGCTGAGCAAATTGAAGTCGACGACTGGGACTGTCAAACTGGACAGACGGTGTCACGTCGTTGGAACTTGGAAGGGAAATAATCAAATAGAAATGGAAGGAAGGTTTTTGAATATGTCATCTGGGTTTGGAATTGGACTTCACCTGAGCAGCGTGCGTACACATTTAAAAAGGGGAAGAAAAAAAAACGTAATGGGCCCCCTAAATCTTTGGGGCCTAAGCCCGAGCTTCTTCAGCCTACCTTCAGGTTCGGGCCTGCGAACCACAACAGATAAAAAAAATAACAATATAACATTTATAAATAGATTTAACATAAGTTTTTCCTTTATTATCCAATAAAAATAAAAATAAACAAGGTCAAAAAAGTTATAATTCTTGCATTTTTTTTCGGAAAATCTCGAAATTCAGAAGTTTCGAATTTCGAATCAGTCGGAATTAGATTTTTTTTAAAAATGTGGAACGAAATCGATCCGAATCGAATTTTTCAATTCAAATTGCAATCGTAAGACGACACCCACCAGACATGAATTTGGAGGCGCATGGAAGAGCTAGCAGATATATCTAGAATGGGAGGGACACACATTACTTGACGGTTATTTGGTTGCCATAAGGGGTAACAAGTCTTTTTACAACAATGATTATTTAAGATTGGATCCAAAATGAGTTGGAATTCCGAAAATGACAACACGGGGAATATAAATGACAACATTAGCCATGGATGGGGCTATAAATGACAACATCCTTACGTGAGAGATGAATTGGATCTAGTCCCTTCTAAATTTCCACCCTAATTTGTGAAACAAAATTAAAAAGAGGTAATTTTGATTAATAAATACTATAAATTGATGAGTAATTGCATAAAATATTTCAACTTTTTCCTTCTTTATTAATATTCGGATTATGTACTAAAATAATTTAGTTTTGAGTTTGGGATAGTGTATGTATATCAAAGTTCATAAATTGATCGAATTTTACTCCACAATTTTATGGGACACAAAACTTCACCTTTAAGTAATGAGTGAAATAAAAAGATTGTGTCATACATGTTATGTGTTAACTTTTCTGTTAAACTACTTATACAAGTAGTAAAACTCAATATTAATACAAAGTCAACTTAACCATAAACAACAGTGACAATTGCCTAACACCCCACATTTAATCTTGCCTTCAAATATTAGGAATTCTGGGTAAAATATTACCCATATATCTTTGAGTAAATGTTTTAAATGAATTTACGTTAGTAATGTTAAAAAGCAAATGTTTTAGTAAATAATTCACTATCTACACTATCAATGTATGTCAATTATCACCTATAGTATTGTTGTTGATAATTCTATTTGAATCATTATAATAGTATTACCTTCTTTAGGATGCCAATGTAGTCAAGTACTATTGATATTTTCATTTGTAGTAATTTTATTCATTTAAAAAAAATAAAAAATTCTACGATATTTTTGAAATACCTAAAAATTTTTGCTGAAGGGCATAAGTTATCTGAGCCTTTGAGCCAACTTACCAATTGGTTGCACATTTCACCTCATAGATTATAAATGGGAGTAAACATCACTTAGTTTGATCCAAATATCACGAGAACTAGATTTATTTTTTTGAGAATTATAAAAATGAAATTATTTGTTCTACTCGTAAATGGAGAACTATATCGATTCAAAAAAATAAGAATCTCAATTATACTGTGTGCATACACATTGAACTCATATAAATTACAATGTTATAATGAAATATTATAAAGATTTATGAAACCGAATCAAAATTTATTTGCGTATCTAGAACCTAAAATCTAACCAAAACCATTATATTCTCCATTCTAAAATTCAAGTCAAACTAATTTAAACTGAAATCAAATTAGAGATGACAAAAAAATTCGATCCGATCCGTTGATCCGACCCGACCTGATCCGAAAAAATCTCGATCCGTGGATCAATGGATCGGATTTGGATCAAGGGTGATCCCATCCAACCCGATCAGCGATCCGAATTTTTTTCAAAACAAAAAAAATTAATTATTAAATATAAAATATATAATCCTTTATTGAATTTGATACAAAATTATTAATTCTCTATGTATGTAATATTTTGTTTTATGAATTAGATATTATATTAGTTCTTTTATGAATTATGCATTGATTTATTTGTCGTTAACGAAAATATATAACGAAAATTTCTTAATGTTTGTTCCAATCTGATCCAATCCGAACCCGATATGATTCGAGATTTTTACTGTTTGATCCGATCCTATCCGATCTGAAATTTCGTGGAACGGATTTGGATCGACACTGATCCGCTCCATTGCCACCACTGAACCGAATCAAATTGACCGATTCGAATCATTAAAGTTCCCGAAAAAATTCCCACAAATATAAACAATATTCCAAAACGAAGGAGCAAATAGTAATTGCAAATAAAAATATTACTAATGCATTTCTTTTTCCATTCAGTTCGGTAAATGGTTTATAAATCGATTTATAAATCACACAATTTTTCAAACTACTTTTTAACCACATACATTTTCTCTCCATATTTCAACAACATATTTTACCTTAAAATTATAAATAAACTAATTTATAAACTGTTACAGTGTTATCTAGATATGACAAAAAAATTCGATCCAATATGTTAATCTGTCATCCGACTTGATCCGATCCGTGGATCGACCGATCAAATTCGGATCAGGGTGATTCGATCCGATTTATTTTTAAAAAAATTTAAAAAATATGTAAAAAACTTTAATTATTAAATCTGAAATATATAATCTTTTATTGAATTTGATACAAAATTTATAATTCTATATATATATAATGTTTTGTTGTATAAATTTGATATTATATTAGGATGTGTTTGATGCACCCAAATTTGTCATGGAAAATGTAAATATTTTCCATCTTTTATTACTTTCTTGTGTTTGACAAACCAAATTTGGAAGGCAAAATATTTTCTTGGTAAGCATCTATGCGCCATATTTTCCTTGAATAGAGGTAACGAAAGTTACCTTTTTATACTTGATCAATTTTGTTATTATTAATTAACTTATTTTTGTTCAAAAAATAACATTATTATTATTATCAAGTATAAATATGTTAAAAAAGTTAAAAAAGAAAGATTAAAAAATTAAAATAGATAAATTTTAATTTATTTGCAATGAAAAATAATGTCAATCAAATGCCAAAACTTGAAAAATCCCTCACTTTTTAACGTAAAAAATTAAACTAATCAAATAGTTCCAATTGATATGTTCCACAAAAATAATTTCCAGGCAAATATATTTACTTTCCATCCATTTTCCACTATACCAATCAAACGCACCCTTAATTATTTTATGAATTATATATTGATTTATTTGTTGATAATGAAAATGTATAATAAAAATTTCTTACTATTTATTTCGATCCGAACTAACCCGAACCCAACGTGATCTAAGATTTATACTGTTCGATCTGATTCGAATTTTTATGGAGCAAATTTGAATTGACACAAATCAACCCGATTGTCATCATTAGTGTTAACAAAGGGAGAAGCCACAAACTCCTTTTCCAACTCTCTATTTCTCTATTTCTTTCACGAATTATGCTACTCATACATAATAATTAATGAATTGGGTTACATATATATAATTTGATAAATATCCATCAATCTACTCATTATATATCATCTTCAAAATCAACAACTACACACCTAACAACTACACACCTGCCATCATATCAATTCATAACCCAATCCAATCTGAATACTCGTGTACAAATAGATTACATGTACACACACCGCCGTTCTCATCACCCAAGAGGCCAAGCCCCCATCTTTTTAACTGAGACAAACTTTATTTTCCCAGTCCCCGTGATTTATCCCAATCAATTTCACACGCGGATTTGAGATCTCATATGTATAGATATAAATATTCGTTATATATACACACATACATACCTATGAATTTTATTCATCTGAATTCATTTGGGTTTTCATCTTTGAATTATAGTTAATCGAGGGATAATTTATGCTTTATCCAGGGCATTGTTTATTGTTTATTGTTTATTTTTATTTTGGGTGAATCGGACTCCGGAGATTGGAGGATTGTTGAGATGAGTATGAGAAATTAAATTAGGTAAAAATGCCAGGGATAGCGCAGAGATATTATAATTATAGTGATGATAATAATAATAATGTTTATCAGAGTCCGTTGGCGGGGAGTGGACCGGTGTCGTTTCCTGTCTTGAGTGGACGGTTAGTTTTGGGTGGTCACGGGAACGGGTTCTGGTCAAAACACGATGATTATGATGTGAGCTGCAATCAACTTCAAAAGGTATACATACACATACAACGCTTATACACTTTTTAGTTCCGTTGAGTTATAAGTTTGGCAACTGATGCTGGATTATTGGGTTTCGTAGGTTCGTCGAATTGTGATGCTCTGAGTTCATTCTAGATCTTATAATTTGAATGACTGTAGAATTGTGTTTTTTAGATTATGTGTTCTCTGGAAGTAATCTTCCTAATTTTCATTTAGATCCTATACTCTATTTTATCTAATATAAGATAAGAAATATAAGGTTTTATTTTGTTTTATGCCTTGTGTGAATAATACTAAACAATTCTCACTTGCAAGAACTATGTTTGTCATATTAATTTGGTAGGACTGTAGTCTAAACAAAGATTGTAATATGAACCAGGCTAGTTGTACACAGAGTAGGTTACTCATTCAACACTTGGCAAGCATTCATTATTTTAACTATCACATCATCTCCAAAATCAACGTTTCCAAAAAAGTTTCCAACACATCATCTGTAACCCAATCCGGACAAAAACATCTGTACAAACCATTTTCCTTGTAATATAGATGTGTTTCTTTTCTATCACTACTTAGAAAAATGTTCTCTCTTTTATCTTGAAAGGACAACTTGCATATTATGTTCCTGCATTAATCTGACAGATTAGTATTGTAATATTAGTTAGATAAATTTTTACCTTCATTAATATGATTGCATCTACTTTACTACAACTGTGGATTTAGCGTTCTCTGCTGTTTCTCTTTTATTCTTGTCTGCGCAGTTTAAATGAAATTATTAAAGTGATCATTTGGTCCTTTTGATGTATTTTCAGTTAATTGATTGCTAAAATGTATATATTATGTAGTAATAATGAGATTCAAATTTGTTGTCCTATAAGCTAAACTGCATGTGTAATAGAAGGTTTTTTCTTGTTATCTTGCAGTTTTGGAGTGAGCTGGCGCCGCAAGCACGGCAGGAACTCTTGAGAATTGACAAGCAAACACTCTTTGAGCAAGCTCGTAAGAACATGTACTGTTCTAGATGCAATGGATTGTTGCTTGAAGGTTTTTTGCAGATTGTCATGCACGGAAAGTCGCAGCAGCAGGATGTTGCAGGGGGGAATTGCAGTATAAGAGCCAACAAAAGTGACAGTGACTTGTGCATGAAAAATGCCCACCCAGATGATGCTCAAGATCCATCCATACACCCGTGGGGAGGATTAACTGCAGCTCGGGATGGGACACTTACCCTTTTGGATTGCTATCTTTATTCAAAGTCTCTGAAGGGGCTCCAAAATGTAAATCATATTTCAACTTTATGGAGAATATTATACTTTGGATCTTGTTTTTCTTTTTCTTTTTCTTTTGTCAGATATACTTATCTAACATTTTTTTTTTTTTTGGAATCAGGTCTTTGACAGTGCACGTGCACGGGAAAGGGAACGTGAGTTGCTTTATCCTGATGCGTGTGGAGGGGGTGGTCGAGGATGGATAAGCCAAGGAATGGCAGGATATGGAAGAGGGCACGGAACAAGGGAAACATGTGCTCTTCACACTGCCAGATTGTCTGTGGAAACATTGGTGGATTTTTGGTCGGCACTTGCGGAAGAGACTCAGAAGTCACTTCTAAGGATGAAGGAAGAAGATTTTATCGAAAGGCTCATGTATAGGTTTGTCCACTTTTTTACTTGTTATCTTTTTAAGCTTAGATAGCTGTTTTACACAAGTGCAAATATTTGAAATGGTCGTTGTTAGAAGTCTACTGTTTAGTTGTCTATCAATGGCCTAGAGGGTGAAATCCTGGCTGGTGTAAATTTGGCGGGGGAATAAGCTATTAAAAATGGAAAAGGTAATTTTAATTTTATTCTGCTTTATGGAAAAAGTCATTGACTCATTTCATCGTCTCAAACTTGGATGATTTTTATTGAATGATAAGTTTTGATGAAGAAGGGTGAGAGTTTGGCATCAAATGATTGGTCTAAGCAGCTATAATGGTGACATCAATGTTAAGCAGCATTAAGTACTATAAGAGGAAAGTACCTTATCTACATAATACATATGCTTGTGATAATGTGTAGTACAAAGATCTGAAAATTTTGATTAAGACTTTTAGGAACTATACATGGCCTAGCCTTGCTAAAGATAGCGTAAATGCTTATTTTTGTTTATCGACTTTATCCCATCTTGATGACTTTATTGGTGCGACAAAATTGAGTTGGCTCACACAAACAGGACTATAAACCTGATGCAAGTAATGATGTACGACTCTAGTAGCCCTTGATTGTTGGTTAGTGAAAGCAGATCATGTACTTGTGTGGGTAAAATTTGGTTTTCATTGCTTCCATTAGCTTAAGCACTTCGATCTATAGCAGTATGAATAAGTATTAATCTGTAGATTACTGAGACTGCTCCCATTAATTAAATATAAAGCAAGGGGTGTTGATATCCGCTAGTTGCTACTGAAGTCTGCTTTACTACGCTAAACTGATTACCCCCCCCCCCCCCCCCCCCGAAAAAAAAAATGTTCTAAATTAACAAAGTCGGATATTAAGTTTGCTTACAGCTGTCTTCTGAGTGGATTAATTATTATACATGTTTAGTTATTTCAGAAAGATGATTACTTTCTCAAAAGTTCTTTTGAATTGCTAATCATCTGGTTGGGAAAGCCTACTAGTAAAGTAACTCGTTAACACACTGAAATAACAATTATATTGAAGAATGATGGAAACTTTAATTAAATTATTTTGCTGAGGTGACTCATTATAGTAAATTTTGCTGTTTTTTGAGGTTAGATAGAGAATGTTAGTGTTTCGGACCGCAAGTGTACGGATTTTACAAGTAATATAATGGACTTTGAGTTTAAATATCGATCCCACGAGAATTGAGTATATTGTATTTTAGATTAAGGACCTTAATCGGAACTAAAGAGACTTGATCTAAGATTTTTGTATGAAAATTTAAACTAACAATTAAACTAGAAAGCAAGAAAATTTGATTTATGAGAAATATGAAATAAAGATGTTAGAATTATGAATTCACTTTAACTTTATCATCCATATTTTGACTTAGACATTTAACAACAATTTATGTGGTATTTAAAATTCATGTTCTTATAGTTATTAAAACCCTCTTTGAACGGTGAATTAAAGTCTTTTTCCACAAGAGATTTGACTATATTTTTATGACAAATTCAAACATGTAGAAAAGTATTATCGTTTTGTGAACAACTTTGGGATTGCACAAAGCATAGGAGTATATTTATATCCTTTATCGAACTTTGTGGCAATTAATTTAAGTCTAATGAATTCCTAATCTTTCGAACTTAGAAAAACATCACAAACATCATTAATCACGCGTCCAAAATTATAGATGAAAAATAATCTACAATTAATTGCGTCAAACCCATAAATTGCATAAATTAAACACAAAGTCAAAACATGGAATCAAGAAATTAAAGTATCATCACAATTCTAACATTAAAAACCCAACCTAAAACATGATGGAAAATAAATCATAAGAATAATAAAAGGATGTCACCCCGTTCATCTTCTTGCTTTTGTATCTTCAATATTGCTTTTGACTTTGCATGGATTCCTCGACAATTGAACAGCGTTTTGGCTTGAAATATGACAAAGTGGGAACTCCAAAAACGTGCATCAAGTCAGGTATTTTTATGTTTTTTCGAAACTTAGGCAAAAAGAGGAGAAAATCGCGAAAAGCCCTGCTGTGTGGCACTGTCGGATAAGAGCTCGTGCAGTCGCGTTGTTGAATATTTTTGATTTTGTCAATTTCAATAGTAGGCGTGCGACTGCGCAGTATAATCTCTTGCGGCCACGTGGTTTACCAACTGTCATGCAATTTCATCTTTTAAATTTCATTAAGTTGGTCACCTGTAGATTGGATCAATTTGGTTACTGAACTTCTGATTTCTTTCAATTTGGTTTTTTCTTCGATTTTTCCTCCAATTTGCACATTTGATTTACTTCATCAAATCTTTTTTTTTTTGGGCACATTTTAGCTCTTTAATCATCTAAATCTAATTGATTTGATTTTTGCTTCAATTCCTTAGTTTTTTCGACTTTGTGATTGTCTACAATATAAACAAATAATGACAAAATCAATAGCAAATATTCTAAAATGATAACAATAAATCCTATTTCCAGGATAGAAATAAGTGTATAAAATACACTTATGAGTTAGGATGTGCACGAAAACACCATTGGAAGATAAAAAAAATTTTGAGAATTTTTTATTTGATATAAAAAAAACATCCCCCCCCCAACACCAAAATAAAATAAAATAAAAAGGTTACTTCAGAAGCAGAAAGTTATGTTTACTGGCTTTTTAATGTGACATGCACATGTAATTAATTGTTATCCCAATCTGAAGTATTCATTTCTTGTCGCAGGTTTGACAGCAAGAGCTTTTGTAGAGATTGCCGTAGAAACGTTATACGAGAGTTCAAGGAGCTCAAGGAGCTAAAACGCATGCGAAGGGAACCTCGTTGCACAAGTTGGTTTTGTGTAACAGACACAGCCTTCCAATGTGAGGTTTTTCATGACCGGGTTCAAGCTGATTGGCATCAAACATTTTTAGATGCATTTGGAACATATCATCACTTTGAATGGGCAATTGGATGTGGAGAAGGAAAATCTGATATCTTGGAGTTTGAAAATGTTGGGTTGAGCGGAAGAGTTCAAGCATGTGGTCTAGATCTTAGTGGCTTGCATGCGTGTTATATAACTCTACGGGCCTGGAAAATGGATGGAGGCTGCTCTGAACTTTGTGTAAAAGCTCATGCTTTGAGAGGTCAACAATGCGTTCACTGCAGACTTATTGTTGGTGATGGTTTTGTTAAAATTACGAGTGGGGAAAGCATCAAAAAGTTCTTTGAGCATGCGGAGGAGGCCGAAGAAGAAGAGGTGTCAACTTGTGGGCTTTAATTATCATTTCTAGATGTGGGGAATTCCTTCCTATATCGTTCACCCTCATTCCTCTATTTCTTCTCACAATATTCCTTGTTATGTTTTTATTTCATTGTGTTTTAGGATGATGAGTCCATGGACAAGGATGGAACTGAATTTGATGGTGAGTGCTCCCGTCCTCAAAAACATGCAAAGAGTCCTGAACTTGCTAGAGACTTCCTTCTAGATGCTGCAACTGTAATATTCAAGGAACAGGCATGTTCATCCTTTCCTTTCCTTTGAATTATCTTTTTGAATTCACAGGAAGTAACAAACAGAATTAATCTACTTTTGAAGTCAGTTATAGTTCTTATTAGTGATGGAAAGTCCTAGGGTTCCATGTTTTCTATATTTGTAATTTAAAAGCATAACTTGAATTATAGTTGCTTCAATATTTGTGGGTATTTGATTTTGGTGTTAGTGATGGAGAGTATCATAGGGTTCCATGTTTTCCATATTTGTAATCCAAACCGTAACTTGAATTATAGTTGCTTCATATCTGTGGGTAATAGATTTTGATGTTTTAAATGTCTTACACTACATACATGGCCGTAGCTTCTGAGGCATGTCAGCCTTGTTCAACCAAGTCTTGAAAATGACGGATATATTTTTCATTCTCCGTAGAAATTCTTACATCAAAACTTCTAATGCTATGAACTCCATACACATTGGAATTTGCAAGGCTGTATTACAAGTTGAACAAGCATAACTGCTTAACAAATTCACCATTTCTAGTTGTACCTTGAAATTTGAACATTGTAGAGGAAAAAATAAGTCGAAGGACTCGGGGTTATGTTTTTGCGTACTGTATGTACCATGATCTTACCTTTTCATCTCAATGTATATTTGTTGGCATTTGGAAGTTTTCTTAGGTGCTGGATGTATTCTGCACAGGTTGAAAAGGCCTTTAGAGAAGGAACTGCGCGGCAGAATGCACACAGCATTTTTGTGTGCCTTGCTTTGAAGTTGCTGGAAGAACGCGTGCATGTCGCATGGAAGGAAATCATTACCTTAGAAAAGCAGGTACTGAACCCGTAATAGTTTAAATCTCTCCTCGAGCATTTTGCTGCCTTAAGAAATCATCTCGAGTTTCATGGCATTATATCGATTTCCCATCCAACTTCGATTTTGCAGATTAAACTTCTTGAAGAAGAAGAAAAGGAAAAGCATGAAGAAGAAGAACGAATGGTGCGCCGGAGAACAAAAGAAAGGAAGAAAAAGCTCCGAAGAAAGGAAAGATTAAAAAAGAAGGAAAACAAGGAGATGAAATGTGCTGAATCAAATCAAGATCCTGTGGTTCCTGATGATTCAAAGGACCCAACGCTGACTGTTGAGGAAAGTTCAAACGTGGTCAGTAACGAAGATTTTTCCAGTGAAATGGGTGAAGCTATTTTGTCCAGCCCTTTGTCTCCAGATACTCAAGATGGCCAGATTTTGAAGGATTATACATATTCGAATAAGGAAAACCATCCAGAAGACAGTCCTGATGAGGAAATTGGCAATATTAGAGATTCGAACTGCTCTTTACCCCACAATCACTTCAAATATTCTTGCAGGAAGCTGAAGTTTAAAAAAGTCCCCAAACAGGATTTGAACTTAAAATGGTCAGGTGGGAGAAAAAGTACTGTTGTTACGGGGTTTGGGGATACTGTTAGCAAATATGAATCAAGATATCAGGACGATAGCTTTGATGTTAGAAGTTCTGCTGCAAAGAACAGTAGAAACTTTGGCCCAAAATTTAGTGAAAAGTTTCAGGGTACCAAGAATGGGGTAGGAGGTGACAGATTTGATTCACATGCTCGCAGTTGTAACCATCATGATGATTACAGAGCAAGGCCTGAACCACATACAGCAAGAGTAGTCCGGGACCCTAAATATGTGAACAAGTTGGAGGTCTCTGGTATGTCAAAACCATATTATCGTGAACTCAAATTTAACCTAGTTGAGTGTTCACGTGAGATGAGTGAACTACCTAAAAGCAAAATTATAGCTGGTAACTCTTCTTCACCTAATATTAAGCAAGTTTGGGAACCATTGGATTCGCAAAAGTACATCCGAAGCAATTCAGATTCTGACATTACTACAATTTCTACTCTCAAAGTTGAAGGTACCTTATCCGATCACCTCCCTGAATTTCCTGGTGCCACTCGGTCTGAAGAAGTGACGAGTATTTCAGTACCAACCAATCGCGAGGATTATGGTTTGCAAGATTCAATTAAGCGTAGGACTGAAAATGGCAGAATTGGACTAGATGGATTTCAGTCAATTGGTACCTCTTCAAACTCTGACAATTGCTCCTTCCGCCTCAGTGAGGAAGAAAGCAACACATCCTCTTCAAACAATCAAAACTTGGATTCAACATCAATATCAGATTCAGATGAGGCCAGCCAAAGTTCAGAGGGAAGAGAAAGTTCAAATTGTCTTGAAAATATCTACGCTGACTGTCATGGAGCTGTGATGGAGACAAGGCAAAGCACAGAGAGAGGGAACGGCACCATTAGCCAGACGCCCGACTGTGATGGAACCAATTCTTCCGGGAATTTGCCTTTGAGAGCAACTTCATATTGTGATAATGGGAGATCAAATGTCAGTATGGTTGCCCAGCCTCCAACTTTGCTTCCGCAATTGCACAATCAAAGCATAGACTATCCAACGTTCCTGGCACCAACAATTCCTTATTGCCATCAGAGTCCAGTTTCTTGGCCAGCTGGTCCTACAAATGGATTGATGCCCTTCCCCCATCACAGCCACCACTATTTATTTGCTAGCCCGTTTGGATATGGTCTGAACGGATATGCACGGCTTATGCAGTATGGAGCCTTACAGCATCTGGCTCCACCGTTGCTTAATTCTTCAGCTCAGTTGCCTTGTTTGCAGCCAGCTGCTCATGTTAATGGCATTGGCACAGTGTGTTCCAAGGTTCCAAATATAGGTGTGCTGAAAGAAGCTGAACATGGATCTAATGTACAGAAGGTTGCTCTGACTAATAAGCAGTTTATCATGGAAGCACCAAGTGTTGTCAAAGCTGGGCAAAATACGAAGTCTGGAATATCGAAAATGGGAAATAAAAGCTTCTCTCTTTTCCACTTTGGTGGCCCTGTAGCTCTTTCAGCAGGATCTAAATTGGATGGTGAATCTTTGGAAGAAGGAATTGCAGGGGATGTATCTCCAAATTCATCAGTGAACCGACCGAAAGATTCTATTGAAGAATACAATTTGTTTGCTGCAAATAATGGAATAATGTTTTCTTTCTTCTGATTTTGTTAGCTACGATGTCAAAATGCCGTTTCTGATTCTAGCCCTTTGTCATTCTTTGTTTTTCTAAAGAGTGTTAGAAAAGCTTTGTTCAATTTAATTTCTATTTTCTTCTAACTGAGAGATGGAAGCTTTGAGTACTTTGTAATCCGTGCACAATAATCATCCGGGAAAAAGATTAGCGTTTTTTCAGTTCATTTGATTTGATTGCTTCACTTTGCTCGACTTCTTGTTTGTGGAGAGAGAAATTTCATGTTTTCTGCAGTCTTTGTTGGAATCACTTTCTCGTTATGCTCTGACCTTACTCGGGCTACTAATACATAATATGCATGTGACAACCCTGATATTAGAACTTTGTTTTCGGTTAATCTAAAACTATAAGCTACAAAAAAACAATTAAAAAGAGGGAGAGAAATTAACCAAGGCATGAAAGGCAATAGGATCCTTATTTAGTCATTGTTAACCGAGTTTAATCCTTAAAAACCCGATGCTACCCATTTCTTGGTTTCACAACCAATTTCCTAATGTGTGAATTTTCTCCCTTGAGATAAAACAAATTAATTTCTTTATATGATCCTCCTATATCTACATTTATTTACAATCTATAATAAGTGAGGATGAGTGTGAAACTTTTGATTTCTCATTTTATCCACACTTCTATATTTATGGTCTATATTATTTTTTACATTCCATGTATTTTCACTAAATTCTCATTAAATTTTCACTAACACGATTATTTTTTCTACAATCTATCTATCTATCTATCTATATATAAAAGATTCAAAATCTCAATTGACACTATTCATTCAATTTCAATTAATCTCTCTATATACAATCTCTATATATATATAACAGATTGAATAATTAATACTATTCATTCAATTTTAATTAAACACTATTCATACAATTTAACTATTCATCCAATTAAACACTATTCAGGCAAATTGCCTGGATTTCCCATCAATTTAAGCATTATTCATCCAATTAAACACTATGTGGGCAACAATTAGATGCACTATTCGGTCACCTATCCAAAGATTACCTTGGACATCTTTATAGAGACCTTCTCGTGCTCCTATTTTTATCGTTTTGTATTACTTATTTTTTTCGTTAAGTTAATTATGAGTGTTCAAATAAAGTCGTAATAACAATATCTTAATATTGATGTGAAACTTTCGCACAATACTTTATTACATTATTTTTGAATTACTAAATTGTAGCAAAATCATTTAAAATGATCCATTAGCAACGTATTTCATATTTCATTAATTTTTCTTTGGTTTTCCTTTTGGTTTGTCCCAAATTATAGGTTACTTTCCTTATTAAGATTATATTAGTATCTTTATTTTTTAATATATCCCTATTTAATATACATTGTTATCAGCGCATATGAACTACTTATTATTTAATTAATGTAGGGGTATATTAGGTAAAATGTAAGCAAATTCATAGTTCCAACATATAATAATTATGTTTTCTTAATTCGTGTAAAAATAAAAATGAGTCTATCTTTATGGGACAAATGGAGTATCAAACAAGAAATCATTATTCGAAACTTTTCTGATAGGAAAATACTGGCAATATGCGTGCAACGCACGCACAAAAACTAGTATAAAAAAAGTAGGAATGAGCGAAAAAATCTTAATTTCCCATTCTACCCTCACATTTTATATTTAAATTCTATATAACTAGAGGTGGCAAACAGGTCGAGTTGCCCGTTGGCTCGGCTTGCGAAAACACGAGCCGAGGGGCGGCTCGACTCGTAAAAAAGACGAGCTGGTGGACGATCCAATCGACTACGTTGAACCACGAGCCGAGCATGGTTCAACGAGCGGCTCATGCCTCACGAGTCTAACTACTCGGCTCGTCGGCTCGCAAACAAAAATAAATAAATAAGAAAAAAAAATGGTAACGGTCACAATGTGACCGTTGCCATGTAATGTACATGTTGACTCATTTTATATTTTTTTCCCCTATAAATACAACCATACTTCAACTCCTCCACTCCACACCATCTCTCAACTACTCTCTAATTGTTACTTAGCCAAGCTCTCTTTACTACAAGTCTACAATTATACAATTATATACTTCAATTTCAATCTCTCAATTTGTCATTACATCTCTCAATTCTAACAATTTATTATTTACAATTTTCAATATTCTTATTACTACAATTACACACATTTCATTTTCTATTTCAAAATTTTCACACCACATACAAAAGAATGAATCCCAGCAGCCAAAGATTTGTTATTCGATGGTCCACCTGGATTTGGGGACATGATGACTCAACACCACAATCTCACTCTCAGTTCAATGATGAATTTTTCGGTCTCAACAACATAAAAATTTCCAACAATATTGAAGAAGATGCATTAAATCAACCAATCGACTTAGACGATGTTGAAGAAAATGAAAATGTTTAAATCTTACAAAATGATCCAAATATTCCCGACCCAAGAGGGAAACGAAAAGCTAGAAAATGTGGGAAGTCAACAACTTCAAAGTGTTGTGATCACTTTAAATTGGTTGCAACGAGGAAAATAATTGAAGGAACTGAAGAGTTCAAAGCTATGTGCAAATATTCTGCACAACAATTGGCATGGCAAAAGAGCATTGGTACTACACACCTCAACCGTCACTATCGCAAGTGTGAGACCAAGTACGGGTTCGTTGAATCAAATCAAAGTCAACTACAATTTGGTTCATCTGCTAGTGATTCACAGCTGAATCTACACTTTCAAATTGGATGTATTCCAAAAAAGAGAATCGAACGACATGGTTCAATTCGTTGTGGTGGCGGAGTTACCACTAAGCATAATGGACAACGAACACTTTGTTACCTACATCAAGTGTTATCTTCAACCCAGGTACGTCGATATTAGTCAAAACCCTCTGCATTCTGTTACAATAGAATATTTTCTTAAAACTAAGAAGCAATTAATAGTCAATTTAAATAAATATGGTGGTGTTATTTCTTTTACTTCTGATCTTTGGTAAGGTATTAATAAAAAATGTTGTATTACTACAATTGCACACTACATTGATCCACTTTTGTTATGCATAAAAAAATTATCGCTTTTACAATTCTAGAATTTCTTCATAATACAGCCAACATATTTAATGCTATACTGCAGATTGTTAGAGAATATGTGTTCGAAAGTAAAATTCGATTATTTACTTTCGATAATGCTAGTGTAAATAAGCATATTGTAGATAAGTTATGTAGAATTCTTAATCCGAAATTTGGTGATTTTTTATTCCATGTTAGATGTGTTTGTCATATTTTAAATTTAATTGTTCAAGATGGACTGAAACATATTAAAAATCAAATGGATAGAATTAGAGATCCATTAGTGCGCATAACCATATCACCGAGTAGAAAATAATATTTTGAAGGGATGTGTTCACAATACGGTTTAGATTCTAAGAAATTTATCACCGACGTAGGCCATAGGTGGAACTCTACATATTTGTTACTTAAATCATGTGAAGGTTATGAACACATAATAATGGAGTATTATAACAGTAGAACACTTATGAATGACGATGATCCTCTATTAATAGAATCGGATTGGGAAGCTGCTTTTAAAGTAAAAAGATTTTTGACAAGTTTTTACGATTCAACCAACATATTATCTGGGATATATTACCCAACTAGTTAAAGAGTTCTTGAACGTATTTATATTATTGCAAGAACTTTTTATAGATATAGAACTGACTCATTTTTTGTTGATATGATAATTGCTATGGAAATGAAATTTAGAAAATATTGGGAAGATTTACCAATATTATTTCCCTTAGCATGCGTAATGGACCTGTGTTACAATTTAAAAGGTACAAAACTTCTTGGTTCAAAAATCAATAGCTCGTTGATTTTGGATGCCCCTATCACTTATAATAATTTAGAAAGCACTTTTGTAAACATGTATAACGTATATGCAGCATAATTAGGAGCTAATGTTAGTTATACACAATTTGCACCATCACGTGCCACTACACTTGGAGATGACGAAGTAGAATTATAAAATCTAATGGAAGAAATTAGTCAAACACATGGAACTTCTTCTTACACTATGTCTCCTAGTTGTAACGAATCAGGTCCACTTCAAATGCCTGAAGAATTGAAAAACTATTTTCAACAAGATTTACTTAGAAATGTGGAGCCTGCTAATTCTTTGGAATTTGATTTACTTCAATATTGGCGAATATACGAACGAAGATATCAGATTGTTTCTGCCATAGAAAAAGATCTACTAATACCTCTGGTTAACACGGTAGTTTCGGAGTCTGCTTTTAGCGCAGGTAAAAGGATTTTGTCAAAAGTCAAGAGCCGATTAAAAGAAAATATTTTGGAAGCGTTAATATATGTAAAAGATTGACAAGACGCTAATTTACACATACAACATAAGTATGCCGAAATTATATGCAGTTAGGTAAATGTTATTTAACTTTAAACTTTTAATTTTTTTATATAAAATAAAATACAATTTTGATTTCAAAACAAAAATTGTACACGTAACAAATTGGTCGTGTACAACGTACGTACTTACTACTAGTCTTTATAAAGGAAGAATGGGAAAAATAATGTTTACACTACAATATCAATAAAAAATTGTAACGATCCAACTTCTATGTCCAAGTCATTACATAATATGTATTGTTCACTTTGGGAGGACGTTTGCCCTCTTTTCCCCCTCATGTATTTCTGTAGCGCCCTTAGGATTCGAACATATAACTTCCTGCTTAAGATAGACTTAAGTTGAATCCTGATAGCAACTAATCATACTGCAATGCCCTGAATCCTATCAATTCGAGTGCCACTAAAATCGTTTCTAAATATCAAAGAATTTAATAAATATAATAAAGTAAACAAAAAAATGGACGTATCTTAAATATTACCCCAAAATAAGATTTTAAGAATGTAAATAGTTGTCTTAATTTTCGAAAATACTACATAATGAAATTCTTAAATCATGAGGTAAATAAAATACGTAAACTCGATTTGTTTCTCTACTTTAATTCTTGAAAATTCTATTCAAATTTCTCTATCCAATCAAGCTTTACACCAAACGTGTTAGTGCATTAGCGGTCTTATTATATTGGGTAATCCTTCAATGAACTTCCGATGGTAATCCTTCAATGAACTTCCGATAGTGCCTTTCCAAACTCAATAAAATGTAAACTTCTCTTGCATTTGTTGACCCTGACCAATTTAACATTGTCCTCACTTTACTTGGATCCATCTCTACTTCTTAGGCCATAATAATATGGCCAAGGAATACTATTTGTTCTAACCAAAAATTGCATTTCTTTAATTTCACGTACAATTTCTCCTTCTTCAAAACCCCTAGAACAATCCTCAAGTGTTCATCATGTTCGTCTTCTCTCCTTGAATATATTAGAGTATCATTGATGAACACAATGACAAATCGATATAGGTATTCATGGAAAAGGTGATTCATCAAGTCCGTAAACTCTCTCGGAGCATTAGTCAACCCAAATGGTATGACTTGAAATTTGTAGTGTCCATACCTATTTGTGAAAGCAGTTTAGGGGACATTAGCCTTGATTATTAATTGAAGGTATCAAGACCTCAGGTCGATCATGGAAAACACTATTGCACCTTAAAGTTGATTAAACAAGTTCTCGATCCTAGGAAGAAGATACTTGTTCTTGATAGTACATCTACTCAATTCTCTTCATAACGAATAGCATTGGCGCACCCCAAGATGACACACTAGGTCTATAAAACTTCTCTCCTACAATTCTTTCAATCCTGCCATCAACTCCAATAGTTCTAGTAAGTGAATTTTATACACTTATTTTTATCTTAAAAGTAGGATTTTATATGTTCGTTTGAGAATATTCACTACTTATTTGTTTATATTCCAGAAAACAACCTAAATGAGAAAATGATGCAAATAAAGTAAACGCAGTAGAATTGGATGATAAAAGGAGCACAATTGTAGACATAAAGAAGTGCAAGAAGCCAATTGAAGAGAGAAATGAAGAAAATAGAAGAAATTAGAAGTATAGGGACCTAATTGCTCAAATTGGAAGATGAAGAACCTGGGCTGCAATTAAAGATCAAGAACCAACTTAAGAGAACTCAAAAGATGAAATTGCATCCTAGTAGGGAAACCGTGCTATCGCATATCATAGAACCGCGCGGTTGCACAACCACATCACTTATAAACATAACCGAATTTGGGATAACCGTGCGGTCGCATGGTTGTTCGACTGGCCGCGTAGCTGGGCTTTTTCGCAATTTTCAGTTGGGTTTCTCCTCTTTTGACCTATGTTTCAACATAACTTATATATACCTGGCTTGAGACATGTTTTAGGGGTTCCAACTTGTCATAATTCATGCGAAAATGCTGTCCAATTGTTGAGGGATCCTTGGAAAGCCATAGTCAAGATTGAAGATACAAGATCAAGAACATAAATGGGTGACATCCTATCATCTTTCTTGTGATTTATTTTCCATCATGTAACTAAACTAGCTTTTTAATGTTAGAATTGTGATGATACTTTAATTTCTTAATTCCATGTTTTGACTTTATGTTTAATTTATGCAATTTATGGGTTTGATGCAATTAATTGTGGATTATTTTCATCTACAATTTTGGAAGCATGATCAGTATGGGATGTTTTTCTATGTTCGAAAGAGTAGAAAATCATTAGACTTGAATTAATTGCCACAAAGTTTGATAGGAGATAGAAAAATATCACTATGCTTTGTGTAAGTGTTCATAAAACCATAATGTTTTTCTACATGTTTGGGTTTGTCATAGAAGTATAATCAAATCTCTTATGGAAAAAATGTTTTAATTCACCGTTCGAAAGAGGGTTGTAATAACTTTAGGAACATGGATTTTCAAAACCTCACTCATTGTTGTTAATTGTCTAAGTCAAGATATGGATGATAGAGTTAAAGTGAATTTATAATTCTAACATTTTTATTTTATAGCTTTTTCATAAATCAAATGTTTTGTTTTAATTAGTTTAGTTTAATTCAAAATTCACAAGCTTGATATTTTCATAGTTCCGATTAAGGATCTTGATCTAAAATACAATTTACACAATTCTCGTGAGAACGATATTCGGACTCATATCCACTTTATTACTTGTGCAATCCGTACACATGCGATTAGCAACAAGTTCCTTGGATGTCATTCTAGAAGAAGCCTTAGAAATGGATGTAGAATAGGGGACTGGATCTATAGAAAACTCTACTTCTCGTTTTGGAGGCATTTTGGGCATCTTTTCTTGAAAAACATCTAGAATTCACAAAATACCTTGACATCACTAATTGTCAATCATTTGTTCTCTTCTTGGTCTACTATTGACATCAAGAGTATCGTACTGCCATTTGACTATAGAATCAATCTAGCCTTCAAGGTAGAAATAATGCGGGGTAGTGACCTCATTCTAATCACTAATAACTGAAATTCTCCCTATCCTAGCTTTTGGAATATCACTTACTTCTCAAAACAACAAATTGTGGTGTGATTCTCAGAAAGTCAATCCATTCTTAGAATGCTGTGGTAACTCAATACATATAATTCCATTCATGAAAATCTACCATCGATTTTTACCCTTGTCGTCTAAACAATTTTATTCGTGTCCAAACTTTTTTCAGATGGAATACATACTTCTAATGGAAATAAGGCATGCTCAACTCTTAGGCTAGTCTATGCATAAACTTGGAGGATACGAAAGAGTGTGGATGGAATACATACTTCTAATGGGAATAAAGGCATGCTCAATTCTCAATCCTAGTCTATGCACAAACTTAGAGGATACGAAAGTGTATGGCACCATAATCTATTAACACGTAAGCAAGTAAGCCAAATACGATAATGTTACCTGCTAAAACATTTCGGTTCTTTTCCTCCTCTTGTTATATCAATGCATAAACTCTTATCCAGTCACTGAAACTTTAGGTGAAAGTGCGCATTTGGCAAGAAACTGTTGGGAAATCACATTAGATTGATGTTGTTCTATTTTCTAGGGTTGTTCGTTGTTGTTAGTTCTTATGACTCGTGGTGTCATAGCCTTAAATAAACAATATTATGGAGGTTACAAAACTCCCTTGAACAATTGAACGTCCAAGCCCGATGAAGGTGAATATGATCTTCTAAGGTAAAGAATGGAACTTCCCAGCACGCAGGAGTATGTTGAATTCTCCTCTAAGACAATGGAATGTGACGTATGTACAATTTACAAGAGAGGGGCGGTCTCCCCACTTCCTGCTAGATGTGGAAATTATTGCTATAATTCTTGGAGGAAAGAGAAGTAAATAATGACATATTTTATTCACAAGTTCTTGAAAATCTTGCAAAATGAAAAAAGTTCACAAGGCATAACAAGTATCCACAATGGACTGGAAAATCTTATGCAAATAATCAAAATTCTAAAAATAGCATAAATGACTATTATCTAATAATTTTCTGCACTACTCTCTTCTTGATTCTTAATAGGGTCCTCTTCGTCATCTAGACTTCTAGGAACATACTCTATTATGTTACCCTCACCGTCCACCTCTAGTATATCTTCAAGACTGGGCATATAGAGTGGGTTGTGTGGAAAGTGGCAGTGATCAGGTTCATATCCCTCCAAATTCTCAATGACCTTATAATCTTTGTTGTTGATCATCTCTCTCCTTAAGGGCAACAATCAGAAGTTTGGCAGATATTTGACAGTTAAACATTATGTTAATCTGCTTAGCAAAATTCCTCCAATACCGAGTAAGGGTTATTTTTGTACTTTTATTATCTTGTGTAATTTTATTGGATACATTGAGGACAATGTAAAATTTTAGTTTGGAGATTTTTCTTGAAATGAGTCCATATATCATTATTATGTATATGTTGTTTATTTCATTCATTCTTTCACATGCGGGTGGAGTAAAAAAAATGTTTGTTTACATGCTTGCTGCCTATTTGAATTAAATATTGTTTTAGGAGTAACATTTGACGACAGTAAAACATGTGATTTTACCAAATTGTTTATTAAGTTAGACTTTATGAAACTGAGCACATATATAGTCAATATTGAATTATCGTTTTTGTGAGAATATAACTTTCATATATGAGGTAATTTATTTATGTAATTCGACCTAGGATTAATCAGATGTTCCCCAACAAAGTATAGTAATCCTGACATTTAAAAAAGAAACCAAGCAGTTTGGGGTGGAAAGATTAGTACATATAGGCATAGAATCTTGAAGGTTTGAAGTTCCTAAATTATACTTATAAACCTCCTGGAATACTCAACTGCCTACTATTGTCACTTGTCAGCAGTTTTTCCAAAATACTTTCTTCTATTAACTCTCCCCTATATTTTGTAATATATATTCTGATTTTGAAGGCTGAGGATATATTATATAGATAGTTGAAGAATCTCCTAACACCAACAAGAAACGAGAAGAAGTTTGCATGCAAATAAAAGAAAACATTTCAAGGCCAAAGTATTTTCTCTGTATATGCCTTTTGTCTTGAACTCTTGAAAATCACTTCTATTTATCTCTCATTGGTGCTATGCTGAAATGAATCAAATTATAAATACTATAGATTTTACATTGACAATTGAAAGTTGGAGTGGATCTCCATTTACATTCCTACTCAGAATAAAAATTCCTACTCAGTTATTTATTTTGTCATAACTTCAGTAAATAAGCATTGAGACATTGTGGCATGTCTCGTTTGTTATCAAAGTTGATCTATTAATTTCTAGTTATCTTCGAAATGCAAAAAAATGGTTTGGCTTGGTTTTTAAAATGAAATGAAATGGTTTGGTTTGGTTTGAAAAAATGTCAAACCGGTTAAAATGGTTTGATTTGAAAATATGTCAAAAATCGTCTAAACCAGACCGTATTCACCCCTACTTAGCACTATGTTCACGCATATAAATCAAAACTCTTAAAATATTCATATGTAGTTTATTACTTAGTTTAATTTCATTTTACAAACTCTCAAAGTTGATTCTAGTTGTTTTGGTTAAGGGTAGGAACTTAGAAAACAATTTATCTCAATCTCTGCGAGTATGATACTTGGACTCGACATCCACTTTATTACTTATTAGATCCGTACAATTACGGTAGGAAAAAGTCGCAATAATGAAAGAAGATATTCAAATGAAAAATGAAGAATGTTGCAAAGTGATTGGCAAGTGGGGTTCCTTTGAAAAAAAAATAAGGAAATATGTATTTGAGTCAAGTAAAATTGTACTAACTCAAAATGGTTATTTGTTGGTAAATGATATTCAAGTGATGGAATGGCCAAACATTATAATCTTGAGATATATGACAATAAAAACAAATATTTTATTTATATGACTGATTATTTACTTTATTGAATAGTAGATTAGCACATATAAGTATTAGTACTATGAAAAGATCTAATAATAAAATGTGGATTGTTATCATGTGAGTTTGATATGTTTGATATATGTGAAATATGTATTAAACAAAAAATGATTAAGAAGAAATTTACAGTATTGAAAGAACATCTCATTTACTTGAACTAGTTCATTATGATATTTGTAAATTAAATGAAATACTAACTAGAGGAGGCAATAGATATTTTGTAACATTCATTGATGATTACTTTAGGTATACTTATGTATATTAGTTTAAACATAAATATGAAGCTTTTAATATGTTTAAAGTATATAATGCTGAGATTGAAAATCAAGTAGGAAGAAAAATAATTTTTATAGAAGTGATAGAGGTAGATAATATTTTTCAACTGAATTCAACATATTTTGTGAACAAAATGATATTTTACACCAATGTCATGCATCATGTACACGGCTAGGCTAAAAGAAAGAATAAAAATCTCTTAAAAATGATTAATGCCATATTATTATTGAATGTCGAATTACCTTTTAATTTGTGGGGGGTGAAACTTTACTTAATGCAAGTCACATAATTAGTTGGATTCTTACGAACATGAACAATATTTCTCCATATGAAATGTGAAAGGGAAGGGAACCAAACGTGAGATATTTTAAACTGTGGGGATGTCTTATTTATTACAAGAATACAAATCCAAAAAAGAACCAAATAGGCCATAGATATATAAAATGTGCATTTGTAGGATATGCATCAAGTAATAAGGTCTATTGGTTATTAAATTTGAAATTCAATTTTATAATAGAATCATGGGATGTAGACTTCTTTCTAAATGTATTGGAAACAAGATACTCTCAAGTGTCTAATGAAACTCAAGAAGACATTCTTGTTTTTAGATGATCATCACACGCAGACAAATCTTCTTGTCGAGCAATCTGGTGAACCTCAAAGATGCAAAAGAGTAAGAAAAGAAAATATTTTAGGATCAGAAGAAATAAACTCACAACCCTGTCTCTACAATTGGAAGTAATGTAAAGAGTTTTAGATTTATTTTCTCGAGCAACAACCATGGATTCCTTCGTGACTTTCCAAGATCCAACACTGAACATCACATTATGACCTTCATCATCGAGTTGTCCAAATGAGATCAAATATGCACCATTTTAGATACATGCTTCACCTTATGAATTCTCCATACAAACTCGTTTGGCATCTTTAAACAGACATCGTCAATACCAACAATATCCAAAGGTTATAACCTTACGTTGTGAAGTGGTATGAAAAGAAACCCCTGAATCCATCATCCAAGAATCAATAAAACGTAAAGCATCTTGTACATCTTAAATCACGACATTAGGACTTTCGTCTCATTGTGAGAAAAACAATCAAGAAAAACAAGATTTATAGATTTTCGTCTCGTTGTGAGATTACGTCCCATTCTGCCGTTGTAGGAATTTACTATAATAAAAAAATGTTTTACGAGAAAGAACGTATACTTATCTTCTCTAACCTTGCTTTATTTTGATGGATGACAAAGGCCTAAGTATTGCACTATATTTATAAGACTGAGGGGGCAAATCCGAATTATACAAGAACTTCAATTCTGTAATAATTTTTTACAAAAACACAATCTTCTAAACAACACTTAACTAGGATTTTCGTTCAAGGCTCCCCCCTCCCTTAGAATCATATACTGCTCCACGAAGTTGTAATAATTAGGGCTGACATTAATTAGACTCGACTAATAATTAAACTACTCCACAACTTAAAAATTAGTGGCCACCATGATTTTTTAAAAAAAATTCAAGAGGCCAATGAAAATTCGTCCAAGATCACGACTATAAAGATAATAGTCAATGTTGGAAAGCAGTTACCGTACCACAGTCTGATAAGCCAAGTTAACCAAACTCACGCGAGTAGTGAATACAATAAAGTCTAGTTTACGACTATTTAAATAGAACAATGTTTTCAAAGGCAACTATATCTCACTTGTATATAATATAATTCTATTCCCATGATTAGTGACGATAAAAAAAATTCGATCTGAAGATCGATCCGAAAATATTGAGAGCGAATTTGGATAAAGGGTGATCTGATCCGTTCAGAGATCCAAAAAAAATATAAAAACAATTGTATAAAAATATAATTACTTAATCCAAAATATTTCATCTTTTTTGAATTTGACATAATGTCTAATTCTCTATATATGTATTACATAACTTTTAGTTTCGAATTTAATTGACATGTCATTAAAAACCTAATTACTTGTCTTGTATGAACTATATCTTGTATGCATATTATTTTATTAAATCAACTTGTATGTGAGATGAATTATGTTGGTCTCAGTTAACACTCAATGAAGTTTTTATTTAGAGAAAATAAAAAATTGAGTGTCATATAAATGAACTACTAAATGGACAACTTAAGAAATCTTAGCTAGTGTTCGGTAAAAGAAACCCATTTGAATTATAAACCATGCACTCGAATCGATAAAGCATCTTCCATATTTTTTGCAAGAACATTGGATGATACACTAGGTCAACAAAAATCTTTTCACCCAAAATAAATTGTATGTTGACACATATTAATTATGATCGTTAAAAGTAGACATCGAAGGTAGTAGAGTTCTGTGCACATGTTCCATAACTGCATTTTGATACCTTCAAGTGATCAGAATTACACCTGTTTACATGATGAACCGAAAAAATTGTGAAACAAACAAAGGCTAAAAGTAAATTAGCAACCGATCATGTAAAATCACAATGACATTGTAATTTTTCCCTTGGGAGTTAAAATAGTCTCATAATCAATAATTAAAAACAAACAAAAAGGATCATTAGACAGATTTGATTCCGATTCACCCCACCTCGAACCGAACCCGATCCACCCAAAAATTGACAAAACACGAGACAAATATAGATCAAAGCAAATTTTAAGGTAAATAAATCCCCTCAAATCTTGAAATATTCTACATGTTTAAAAATTTCTCCAATTTTCAATCACATTCTGTATAAATCACTATTTAAAACACCAATTTCTCTTTCAAATCAACATCAAGGGACACGTTTTGACATGCATGTACAGCAATTCTATTATTACAATGGAGAAATGTTTTTTTTTTAATTATATTTTGCTTTTTCTTTTGACATTTATTATCATTAATTAAAATTTTATTTCGTCTCTAATCAGTTATATTCATTGAACTTCTTCACAAAGCCTTGAAAAAAAAAAAAAAAGGGTCATAAACAAGAGACATGGACTGAGCATGACTAAAATGGTGTCTTGCTATTTGTTTGTCATCAATAATAATAGGGTGCAACTCAGGTCACGGAACGGACAAATGGGACAGCACATCCCAACTCTTCCTAGACATTGGATGAGTTTTTTTTACAACGCGCATTTTCAAAATGTAATCTACTACTACTTTGCATTTGTCCAAAACATCAAAATCTCCAGACTCTGGTGAAAACTTTATATACCCTGAAAGAAAATAATTTTAAGGGGTACTGTAATACACTAGTCCCAAGCACTGGTCACCCCAGAACCATATCCCCCACCACTATAATTGCCATAATTTCCACCACCACCACCGTAATAATCCATGCTTCCCCCACTCCGATTGTAAGAGTTCTCTCTTCTAAAATCACGACCACCAAAACGACCACCACCACGCCTACTTTTACCTCCATATGAACCTCGACTTGCAAACCGAATCAGCCAATCGGGTACCTCCTGATTGGCTTCCTTCATCAGATCAGCTAGTGGCTTTGCTAGAGACGAATTGTTCTCGTTAAAGAAAGCTGTAGCCAATCCTGTTTTTCCAGCACGACCCGTACGTCCAATCCTGTGTACATAATCATCAATATCATTGGGAATATCAAAGTTGATAACGTGAGCAACATGAGGAATATCAAGACCACGAGCTGCCACATCAGTCGCAACCAAAATCGGTGTGTTTCCACTCTTAAATGATCTCAATGCTAGTTCTCTTTCCTGGAACAATAGGTCAATCGAAGTCAGATAAAGTAATAATCAATGTAGGCGTGATGAAACAACAATTATACAACTAAGGAATAAAAGGACTAAAAAAAGGGGATGCACCACCTTTCAAGTTGCCAACTTATATAAATTGTCTAGTAGGTCAAGATTCATTCTTTAATTAAGGGTACTGTAGTTAAAAAAAATAGCAAGACCATAGTTCCTGTTTAGTATCCATTTTTTAAGCTTATTTCAACTACACATTTCACTGGATTGACAGCTTCAATTAATTTTTCAACCACACATTTCATTAACTTTTATCAAAATATACAAAAAACCTCATTTTTAGCTAAACCAAACAGGGACATAATGGACAAAGGGTCCACACAGAAACACATGCAAATACTATGCCAATCGTGAGAGTTGTATTGCTCCATGAGAATGCCATTTTAATGAATTTCGTTCAATCTGTAAGGTTATGAGTGCATATTATAAGATGCATTTTTGTCTAGAAATTCTGAAATCAAAGCGTAAAGATCAATAATGGGACTCACGTGCAATCACAAAATAGAGTAAAGCATACTGTGAAGAATTTCACTGTAATCAAATTACCAAGAGTGCAGCTCTCTAAGTCCCAGGGCATATCAAAGAACAAGCAAATTTGCATCTAATGAGCAATTTGTTCAAAGGCATAGCATGGATCAAGTGATTTTCTACTTGGAATTTTAATGATCATGGAACACAGCATAACCACATCATGAATCGTCTAATCTCATTACAAGGCAACTAAAATCAATTCTTCAAGTTTAATTTTAAAGCATGTGTTGAGATTAATAAATTTTCCCTTTAAGTGAGTTGCTACTTTAAAATCTACAATTTTTATAGGCACCTACTCATTCAATTTATGCACTTTTTCTTAACAAAAAGATGCAGGAATTGTTAGAAGTGGGCTGAAAAGTGTTTACTGCAGACGTTCTTTAGGATATATGTCAGCTCCTACACATGTCGTAGTCTCTCTTAAGTTAATTACTTGAATTTCAACATAAAATATAATTCATATTTAAAAGCCATTCTTCAATTCACAATTCCAAAAGCAAAATAGATGTCCAGTGTCCAGATAATGCATCTGGTGCATAAAAAAACTATTGAATGTGATCACCAAATTACAAAGTTTCATACTTGGAGGGCCAAATTTGGCAACCGGTTGAAGCTCAAGGACCGCGGTGCAATTATGTTTTAAATGCTTCTAATCTAGAACCTTGATTTGCATCCCACAGCTGGAAATGATGATGGCTGGCTATATGTCTTTGGGCTGAATCAGAATATATAGACTTCCTCTCTCTCCATTTCACGCACAGCACTCAGACCCCTCTCTTGCGCGCGATTCTGCCCTATTTCTCTCTCGGTTTTCTTTGTGATTTTGCACCAGATTTTGCATAATATTTGTAGCATAAATTGGGCCATTGTGTAGGCTAATTTGATAGTGCTATTAGTGTATTTTTTTGGTGCGGTATTTGTTGAGAATAGGGGCTGTTCTTGGGGTTCCTTCAAAAGGAACGTGTGCACAGGTTCTTGGACGGTTTGGCTAAATTTAGGTTGTTTCGTTCTTTTATTTACTTTTATTTTCGATTCTTGTTTGTTTGTATGTTATCCGTGTTAGTATCGATCACTTAAGTACGTTAAATCCGAATGACGGGTATCAGAGTCTTGTTTTGGGTTCTCCGTCATTTTTTCGAGTTCTGTCCTAAAATCATATTTTAGGGGTTTTTTCGTTTTTTGTGTTTCTTGAATTGATATTGCACTGATTTTATGTTATCGTGTGTTCCAGAAGTTGCTGTGCAGTGACCGGAAATTCCTAGTAGTTTTCATTCTTGATCAGTTATTGTCTCGAATACCTGGTGAGATTGTTTCAATTCATCCTCTTAAGAATCAAATTCTTCGTATTAGTTGGTATTAGGAGATATTGTAATTGTTTTCTTGGCATGCTATAATTTGTGTTTTTTTTATTAGTTCATAAATTTGTGATTTGTGAATTGTGCATGTTATAATATCTATTACGTAGCTGCCCCGTTTTGATAAGTGTTGGATTGTTGTTTAAAATTGAAAAGTATTTGTGAACCTTGAAAATTTTCTTGAAAAACTTTTTTGTTGATTTGTGAATTTGAATTGTAAATTCACGAATGACATCTAGTAGCGTTTGCCAAACCCATTATAGTATCGAGGATCAAATTATCACAATTTGACAGTAAGGGTGACTACTCGACATGGAAACAGAAAATGAAGGTCATTTTGGGCCAACAAAGAATAGCTAAGGCTATTGAAGATCCCGATAATTTTTCCAATGAACTAAAAGCTAAACTTGATCTTATTGCTGATATGAATAAGATTGTTTATAGTTCTATTATCTTGCACTTATCTGATAATATCGTTAGAGAAGTAGATGAATATAAGACGAATAGAGACTTGTGGAAAGCTCTTGACACCATGTTCCTAATTAAGACCATGCCTAACAAGATCTACTAACTAAAGAAATTGTTTAGTTTTAGAAAAGATCCCGAAAAGGAACTAGAATCGAACTTAAGTGATTTTAGCATCATAGTGAAGAATCTGACTCATAATGATAAGAAATTTGATGATGAAGACGTAGCAATTATTTTAATGAATTCGTTACTCGAATCTTATAACGATATAAAAAATGTCATAAAATACTCTAGGGACAAATGGACACAAGCTATTGTGACAGATGCTATGTAACACCCCAGGCCAAGAAAGCTTAAAATATTTGATAGGTACTACTCATACCAATAAGGTGCACCTTCTTTTCCGGAAGTTCGTCGTAAGAAACTTCACAGTTAAGCGTGCTTGACTTGGAGTAATTCTAGGTAAACTCCTGGGAAGTATTTTCGGGGAGTGTGCGAGTGAGGATAAAGCATACTGAAAAGACTCGTATTTGTACATTGGGGACAGTACCCCGTCATCTAACGGTCGGGACAGCCTGTTAAGTGGGACCCGGGTTGTTACATGCTGTGAAATCGAAAGAATTTGAAATTAAGAACAAAAGGCTAGCCATAGAGATATGGACATGTTTGTGAGAGGTAGATCGGCAAAAGAGATAAAACCCTTCACTTTAAGAAAGTGAGAGGTAGGTCTAATGGTAGATCTAAGTCAGGAGAGAAGTTTAATAGAAAGTGTAACCATTGTGGGAAAGAGGGGCACTTTCGAAAAGATTGCTTTGATTTAAAACGAAAGCAACAAAGAGACCAAAGTAATGAAGAAGTAGGTAATACTGCTGTTGGTCTATACTTTGATAGTCTACATGTCATGACCATGTCAGGTAATGACATGAGTGAGGAGTGGCTACTTGATTCAGGATGCATATTCCATTTGTGTCCTGTTAGGTATTGGTTTTATAACTATAAAAATATTGAACCTAAGAAAGTGTACATGGGGGTTAATAATACCCAAACTGTTGTTGGCATTGGTGACATTGCTGTTAGGATTCATGATGGCATTGTCAAGACACTGCACAATGTCAGATATGTTCCACATCTTAAGAGGAACCTCATTTCATTGGGTGTTCTTGAAGATGAAGGACATGTTTTTAAGTACGACAGGAACACTTTGAAAGTGATGAGGGGTTCAATGGTTGTTATGAAGGGACCTAAGATAAATGGGTTATATTACCTTGTAGGTGAAGTTGTGTCTTCGCAGAACTGCAATTCCTTCACAAAGACTGAGAGTAAGTCTGAGTTGTGGCATAATCGGATGGGACATATAGGAAGCAAAGGGTTGAAGTTCTTAAGTGAAGAAAAATTACTTGGCAAAGAAGTAATTGAACTCATAGACTTTTGCGAGACATGTGTTCTAGGAAAATCACATAGAGAATCATTCAAAGTAAGTTCACACCGTTCTAAGAGACCTTAGACTATGTCCATGCAGATTTATGGGGGCCTGAAATACATCCTACATTCGGTGAGAACAAATATTTTCTATGCCTAGTTGATGACTACTCTAGGAAAGTATGAGTGTTCCCATTGAAGGCTAAATATGAAACATTTTTCAAATTTACAGCCTGGTTAAAAGTTGTGGAACATAGATTGGATAGAAAGTTAAAAACTCTAAGAACGGATAATGGGCTTGAGTTTTGTAACTTTGAATTTGACAACTTTTGTAAGGAAAAGGGGATAGAGAGACACAAATCTACTAAATATACACCGCAGCAGAATGGGGTGGCTGAGAGATTGAATAGAACCTTGATGAATAAGGTTAGGTGTATGTTGATTAGTTTAGGCCTTGCTAAAGGTTTCTGAGCTGAAGTTGTCAGTACTGTAGCTTATCTTATCAATAGATCCTCATGGAGTTCTATCGATATTAAGACTCCACAAGAGTTGTGGACTGGTAAATCCCTTGATTTGACCCACATTAGAGTATTTGGATGTGCTGCATATGCACATAAGAGCGAGGATAAGTTAGAGCCGAGGGCTACTAAGTGTGTGATGTTGGGTATCCTAACGAGGTAAAAGGATAAAGAGTGGATGATTGGAGTTCAGGGTATAAAAATTATTATTAGTCGAGATGTAATGTTCAATGAATCTAAGATGCCTTGTTTGAAGAAGAATGCTAAGGCGAATGAACCTGAGGCTAGTAATGGGATTATGAATGTAGTAGAGTTGACCGGGTTGACTGACACCCATAGTGAGACTCCCGAGCCTGTAGTTCCTCCAATTGAAGAGGATGAAGTTGAACTTGCTGAACATGCAGGTAATGGGAATGTTGAACCCCATGTTGAGGTTGAACCTGTGATACCTAACGCCACAAATATTGATACCACCATACAAGACTACCAATTGGTTAGAGATAGGGAAAAAAGACAAGTGAGACCTAACCCCAGGTACGAAATTCAAAATTTGATTGATTTTGCCTTAGTTTCAGGTGAAGCAATTGAGAATGTAGAACTTACTTCCTTTGAGGAAGTAATGACTGGGCCTAAATCTGAAAACTGGTTAGAGGCAATGAGAGAAGCAATGAAATCTCTAAGTGAAAATAAAACTTGGAATTTGGTCAAGGTACCGGAGAAATAGAAGATAATCCAATGCAAATGGATTAACAAGTTAAAGGAAGGATTAAGTCTCAATGATTCTTTGAGGTATAAGGCTAGGTTAGTAGCTAAAGGATTCACCCAAAGGTAAGGCATTGATTATAATGAAATATTTTCTCCTGTAATCAAGTATAAGACAATCAGATTGGTGCTTGCCTTAGTTGTTAAATTCAATTGGAGATTAGAACTAGATGTTAAGATAGCGTTCCTACATGAAGAGTTGGAGGAGGAGATCTACATCAATCAACCTCAAGGCTTTGAGGTGAAGGGAAAATCGGATTACGTTTGCAAACTTAAGAAATCATTATATGGTTTGAATCAAAGTTCGAGGCAATGGTAGAAACGGTTTGATACTTGTGCCATTAAGATAAGTTTTAAAATGAGTATGACTCATACTTTTACTACAATAATAGCAAATATGGAAGTGAAGTGTACCTACTTCTGTATGTAGATGTATCTGCTATTAGCTAGCCCGAGTAAAGGTAAGCTCATGAAAATGAAAAACCTTATAAAATCTGAGTTTGACATGAAGGACTTAGGAAATGCAAAAAAAAACCTAAGAATGGTCCTTAAGAGAGATAGAGCTGAGAATAGGCTATCTATTATACAGGAAGGTTACTTGAAAAAGGTAGTAACCAAGATTGGCATGATAGATGCCAAGTCTGTCTCTGTTCCTCTTGCTGCACATATTAACTTGTCCTCGCTTCAGTTTCCTAAGACTGAAACGGAGTTCAAAGAGATGAAAAACATTCCTTATGCTAACGCAATAGGGCCTGTCATGTTTTCCATGATCACTACACGACCGGACTTGGTCTATGCCATTAGTTTTTTAAGCAGATTTATGTCTAACCCTGGGAAGCCTTATTGGGCTCGATTAAAGTGGTTGTTGAGGTACATAGCTGGTACTACGAGTGTTGGGTTAGCTTATGAAAAAGGGGTAGATAGATTGACTTTGAAAGGGTACATGGATCTTGATTTCACTGTAGATAAAGACCAAAGAAAGTCTACTACCGCTTATTTCTTTATATTAGGAGACAATTGTATTACCTGGAAATCCCAACAGCAGCCCGTAGTTACCCTGTCTAGTACAGAAGCTGAGTATGTGGCTATCACCGAAGCTGTCAAGGAATGTATATGGTTAACTGACATTTTAAATGAACTCAATTTCCTGCATGATACTCCGGTGATATATACTGATAGTCAGAATGCCCTTTTATTTTATTAAGTAAAAATCATGTCTATCACGAGCGGTCTAAACACATAGAGGTGAAGTATCATTTTGTTAGAGAGAAAATTGCTTTGAGTGATTTAAAACTTAATAAAATACATATTGATTGTAACCCATTTGACATGGGAACAAAGATTATATCTATTTGTAAGCTAAAAACTTGTTTATTAATTCTGAAAAATTTATTATGGCTGAATTTTGTGTGCAGGTACCAGGCGATGATGGTAATGATCGAGCCCACCCACTTGGCCTATAGCAACCATGAGAGTAAGAGATTGAATTTTGGAGATCAAGGTAAAGTTTATTGAATGTGATCACAAATTACAAAGTTTCATACTTGGAGGACCAAATTTGACAACCGATTGAAGCTTAAGGACCGCAGTGCAATTATGTTTTAAAGGCTTCTAATCTGGACCCTTGATTTGCATCCCACGGCTAGAAATGATGATGGCTAGTTATATGATTTGTCTTTGCGTAAATTCTTGTAATCTTTTTAACTCTCATTGGACAGTTTGGCTAGTGAAACAGATTCGATCCTGAGCCCTCAAATGTAGGTGAATTTCACTGAACTGGGTCACCAAATTGAGGTTTTTTCGTTCTTTGATTTACTTTTATTTTCGATTCTTGTTTGTTTGTATGTTATCCGTGTTAGTATCAATCAATTAAGCACTTTAAATCCAAACAAAACCACAAAGCATAATGTCCACAAAAATGTTCCAGAAGAATCAAACAAAAAAATCCAGGTAGTAACTACTAAAGCATTAACATCATTGCTGCTTACTTGTTGTGTTCGGTCACCGTGAATTGTTGTAGCAGGAAAACCATTACCACACAACCAATGTTCCAATGAATCAGCTCCTTTTTTTGTTTCCACGAACACTAAAGTAAGAGCTTGCTGCACACATCAATAAAAGTCAGGGAATTAATTTTCTTCTTGACATAAATAGCATAACAGATAAATCAGAATAGAAATTTGAGGATTTAGAAAGCTTAAAACCAATAAATAAAGAGCAGTAGAGCAAATTTAATGGTTAAAGAAGAGGATTTACTGAATTCCTATTCAAGCTCTACACTACAGAAATTTACAGGACGCTCAAAGTCTTAACATTATGCGTACTGTACAGGGAGTGGAAGGGAAGGGAAGGGAAGAGGGAGAGGGGGAAGGTGAAATGATTGAATAGTAAACAAAAGCTGTCACAAATCTCAATTATTGTCAAGTCATACAACCAAAAATATATCATAATCAAACAAAAGTATATTGACATGCATCCAGTGGAATATCATTAAATACCTTTCCATGAACTCCATCAGCCCTCTGTGCATGAAGAAGATCCATCAAATAGCTTCTCTTATCATTCTCGTGAACAAATTCAACTCTTTGAACGATTAAGTCCGTACTTGAACCAACCCGTCCAACAGTCAAAAATATGTAATTGGAAAGAAAATCAGAAGCCAGCCTCTACATGCGAACAATCAGAAGTTCAGAAGATTATGGCTAACAATATAACAATCTTCAGCAAGAATGTAACATTCCTGCCAATAGCATAACCTCAATTGCTTCATAATGTATGCACCGAGCAAGTAAAGAATTCACGGCACTTACAAAACCACGCTCCAGAATCGAATAAATTTTTCATTTTAGTTTTAAAAAATCTCAAATTTATGCTCACTTTCCTTTTTAGGCAACTTTTTTTTTAATACCTCTTTCCAAACCAACATTAGCTTCATACTCAAAACAACAAAATTAAAAATGCAGAATCCTCGTGAATCACATGATGTCACAAAACAAGGAATCAAATTGTCACAGTTCAGAGAGACAATCAGCATTTAATTACTGCACAAGACAGCCAATAAGAACTGCATTGGTAAACGTGAGTTCTTCATTGAAAAATTCTAAGGGCAGGTTTCAACGACTTAGATCTTATGGTACATCAGGAAAAATGTGTGGGGAAAGAAATGACGATCCGAAAGACCTTTAGAAATAGATGACAGCAAATCCAAAATATAGCAACAAAGAGAATCATCTACAGTAAGGACCTGTATCTCTTTTGGAAAGGTGGCACTAAACAGCATTGTCTGCCTTTCGCCACGAGGCGGCATATCCATTTGTTCCACTATCTTTCTAATTTGAGGCTCAAAACCCATGTCCAGCATTCGATCTGCTTCATCAAGAGCCAAATATCTAATCATTTGTAATGAAACTTTCGCTCTCTCAAGCAAATCAACCAATCTTCCAGGAGTTGCCACCAGAATATCAACTCCTTTCTCGAGTTCACGCAGCTGCACACATATTAATTAGCTGCAGGACCAATTTATAAATATATATCTACAACATACCAAGAATCCAATAAAATCAACTGAACAATCTAATAGGACATATAAAAGGTGTCTGACTTTATGGGATACAATTAAATCTCACCGACAATAATTTTGTATTTGAGGGTAACTAGAAAACAAATCTTTTTACATATGCAAGCCCGGACCTAGGCCAAAGCTATAGCTACCTAGGGCATCAAAAATAGTGGAAACTATTTCAATTGCTCTTCAACCTCTTTGATTTCAGCTTTTTCCTCAAGCAATCTTTTCCTTTTACTGATCTTGTTTCCGTCACCATTTTGTTTACTGAGACAACTAAAAATATTTTTATGATCTAATGTAGATGACATTTTCTTGTAAGATGGTCATTCGAGATCACTTGGTTTCTAAACTAAAATAATAGTGTATAAAAACACAGAATTTGCAGCAACTTATTTCAGGATTACTACAGAATTTGCAGCAACTTATTTCAGGATTACTAAAGAATATGAAATGTCTATTTCAAAATAAAAAAAGAATATAACATGTCAGAGTAAGTAAATTCTCACCTGTAATGCTGATTTAAATTTTATGGTTTTCTTTTATAACATAGTTCTAAATCGTAAAACTAAGGCTGTGTTCTCTTTGTGTTTCAGTTTCCTGTTTTCATTTTCGAAAATGTTTTCTGTTTTCCATTTTCTGTGACTTTTTTCGAAATTGCTGAAAACGCGTTTGGTTTGTTATTTTTGAAAATTGTTTTCGAAAATGAAAAGCTGGAAAACGCGTTCTGTTTAAAATTTTGAAGAAAATTATTTCATATTATTTATGAATATAAATGAAATAAAGATATCATATTTTGAGTTACACAACAAAAATAAATGAAATAACCCCCTATCACGCAATTTGGTTATACCAAAAAAGTTCAAAAATTCATGTTGCCCTTCTAAAGTAATCGTTCAACATTTGAGTAGTAATTTTCCCTTCTAAAGTAATCGTTCCATTTAATACTTTATATAGATACATCCTTCTAGTAAGTACTCATAACGTTTAAAATTTAAGTTTCAATAAAATTTGCAAAAATCAATTTACGTTAATTAATTATGCCCTTACAAAATAAGTGTCTACAATACAAAAGTAAAAAAGAAATGTTTAATAATTAAGCACATGATACATCATCAGAAAGATGGTTGAATTTGGAGTTCTACGCAAAAAACAGAGTGCAATTCGGAGTTGTACATCAAAAGTTATACATGTTTGAAGACAATGACCTATAAAGCAAATACGAAAATGACTAAATTGAAAGAAAAGTAAAATTTGTGAACTAATGTACAACAAAATCTGAAGTTGAGGGACTTAAGTTGCAAATAAATTAGAATATTTTCGAAAGAAATTTCAAATTTTGAGGATTAAAATGACAAGTTTTGAAAATCAGATAAATTTTGACAAATTTCAAATTTTTTTGATTATTTTAAATTTTTTTTTTTTAAGTGGAAAACGCGCGTTTTCCACTTACAAGGCAAAAATTTCGGAAAACGCGGAAAACGTGATTTTCACGTTTTCCATTTCCTTTACAAATTTTGAAAACGTTTTCGAAATTTTTTTCCGAAAACGGCGCAAGAGAACGCGTTTTCCGCATTTTCGGAAATGGAAAACGGAAAACGGCTGGAAAACGCCAAAGAGAAAGCAGCCTAAGCCTCCGTTTGAAAATAACATTTTTTCTACGGTACTCAATTTTAACAACACATTATAACAATAAAATATTCTACACATAAACTCAAAACTCTTTTTTTTTTTTTTTTTTTCAACCACACTATCACATCAATCACTTTTCAAAACTATTTTTTCTCAAATAATGTACATCAAACAGAGGCTAAGAAGAAGATATGTATATTAACAGTTCTGGAAAAACTCTTCCAATTTCTTGAGACAGTGCCTACCTATGCAAACATTAATTATAAGGAGATCAGTGTCAAAGAATAGACGATATAAGGTTTTACTAGAGGAAACTGGAAGACTAATGGCAAGAACGGACAGATCTATTGACATCACAGAATTCAGATATCGTAACTTGGAGATAGTCAATCACATCAATGAGAAAATTCTAACTGAAGCTGTAAAGCTACAAAAGTTCTCTCCTTGCCTTGCCTTGAGGGAGGAGTATTTAGGTACAGATAGATAAAATTTAACTTTCCCAAATCCAAAGAGCTCATTTAAGAAATAAGATGGTTAAGTGCTGCTACCAGAGGAGAGGGATGGTGTATCATCTATTTTCGAGTTACAATTACAAACTAAAATTAACATTTACGAAAAACCATAGTAAATTTTATAATAATAATACAGTTCAAGAGTTTATTCCAATGGAATATATGTGAATATACAATATTTTGTCTTTTTATACTAGTCTAGAGTAACCTTAGAACTGTCGAACCAAAGTTGTATGAAGGATCACTGTAATTTACTAGGAAAACTCGTTAATATAGAAGTAAAACTTCTTTCTGTTGACTTTTCTATTTACATAATAATATAGTTAAGAGACGCAAATGCCAAGCTTCTCGATTTTTTTTCATATCACAGGTTTTTCCATTACAGAAAATTAAAGTCCGTACTATCAGATATTATACCAGCACAAAACCATGTCCAAACTATGGTGTAGAAGTATCTCAAGTTTACAAGTTGAAAATGCATTGTCGTCACATTAACCTTAACTAGTGCGTAACCACCTTCGACTTTGAAACATGATTGATCACAAAATAGAAATTGAAAAACGAACAGGAAATAATTCTGGAAAGGAGAAGATTCAATTTGGGCAAAGGAGGACATGACAAGTTCAAACAATATTATGTGAACGTGTCTTGGTGCTTTATGAAGAAAACCTGCTGATTTATTGGCGCCCCTCCATAAACCACGACCACTCTGACACCAGTTTGATAAGAAAACTTTCTAGCTTCATCATGTATCTGCATGTCAACACATCGATTGTGAATGCCAACTCAAAATGCACAGGTATTGGGGTACAACATTAATATCCTTAGCTAGCAGACCACCTGCATTGAGAGTTCTCTCGTCGGTGAAAGAACAAGAGCAAGTGGAAAAACAGTTCTCACTCCACGAGGTCTTTGTGGAAAACGGCCTCGCATAATTCCACTAATAATTGGGAAGCAAAAGGCAGCTGTCTTACCAGACCCTGTCTGAGCACAAGCCATCAAGTCCCGTCCTGCTACAGAAATGGGTATTGTGTATCGCTGAACAGGAGTTGGCTTGACATACCTACACCTTCGAATATTCAAATTCAGTGCATCCCCCAAATCTATCTCAGCAAATGCATTCACAGGCGGAGGCACATTATCTCCACTTGTCTCCACAGGAATATCCTCATAAGCATCGAAGTTGATACCTGAATTCTCCTGTTCCTCAAATGCACGTTCTGCGTCAGCATCCACATCGTCATTACCAAAAGGATTTACCTCGTGTTCCCTGCCACCCCAGCCACTTCTGCCACCCCAACCACCACTGCTATGGCCTCTGCCTTGTCCCTGACGCCCATGATCAGACCTTGGACCCCATCGAGACCCACTTGTGGGTGTGGCGTACTTAGACCTATCGTTACCAGATGGTGGACCACTAAGTGATACAGCAGGAGGTTCCGAAGATGGAGGCCTGTTCCGAAGGTGAGGTGGAACATAGGTCGGCTTGGTGGGAGCAGATGCCCCTTTGTCCCCAGCACTAGTGCCAGTGTTATCAGAAGATCCAGTCTCAACAGCGTCTGCCCATGAAGTCATTTTCCAGAGTGAAATCTTTGATATCTCTTGCCCCGGCCTAAGTTTCAGCAATACGAAATTTATTTATCCAATTTGAAGAGCGTTTCAAATATAACACGGTTCAAACCCCTGATTGGAAAACAATAAACAAAAAAGCAGGTTAATCCATCAAAACAGCTATTTCTTATCAATCTATTGCCTGAGCAAATACGAATAAAAAATTAAAAAAATTAACACCAGCTCCAGTTAAATGCAATAAATAAAGATGTAATACTGGATGAACTGTATCAGAAGTTCAAAATATCGGGCACTCCAGATGCATACGATTGTTTACAATAAAAGATAAGATCGGTTTTAGCACTTCAGTGTTCAACAATTCTTTCACATAATTGCACTTATACAATGCGTGTAAATAAATTCATACAAACATCCAAGAGTTTGAGTGTGTAGATATGGAAAGAGAAATGAACCTGAGAAGAGAGAGATCAGGATGAGTGTACTGAAAGTCTGAAACGGTGTAACAAGTATTTGAAAACCCTAGCTTTTGAGCGAGATGGAATCAAAATGCAGACAAGAAAGCTGAAAAATCGGCTGTCCAAATTTTTTTCCCCCGTTTTTGCAGAAACGGTCCCTAACGTTTTCCCTGTTGCGGGTTCAGTACCTATACTTCCTATTTCACATTGACCAGTGATGGCAACTGGGCGAATCGGTGTCGATCCAAATCCGCTCAACATATTGGTTCGAATCGGATCAAATAGTAAAAATTTTGGATCGAATTGGGTTCAAATTGAATCGAAACAAACGTTAAGAAATTCTCGTTATCTATTTAGATAAAGACAAGTAAGTCAATACATAATTCATAAAATAACTAATATAATATCTAAATTCATACAACAAAACAATAGATATATAGAGAATTAGTGATTTTATGTCAAATCCAATAAAACATTATATATTTAAAATTTAATAATTAAATTTTTACAAAGTTTTTTAATTTTTAAAAAATAAATCGGATCGCGTATCGGATCACCCTCGATCCATGGATCAAGAGTTTTTTCTTGAATCAGATCTTCGTATCGACGAATTTGATCGGATATTTTTTTTTTTTGCCATCTTTAACATTGACATCTCTATTTCAACATTTCATGATGTAAATGGTCATTTCCGTCCAAACCCATGTTTCGATGTTGTGCTAACGGAGAATTTTTAAGGTGGCGTTCTGTTTGTATTTTATTTTGTATTTTCATTTTCGAAAATGTTTTGCCCCTGTTCTCTTTACTGTTTTGAGGTCGTTTTCTGTTTTTATTTTCGAAAACGCTAAAAACGTGTTCTCTTTACCATTTTCGAAAACGCATTTTGGAAAACAAAAAAAAAATTTGTACACAAAACGGAAAACGCCTGAAACATCGTTTTGGGCGTTTTGTGTGTATTTCGACAAAAAAATGTCCAAAACGCGGAAAACGCGTTTTGGGAATTTTTTTTTTTTTTAGAATTATCTTAACTTAGAATTAAGTTTAATATAAAGTTTTTATTTTTTTTATTTTTTTTAGAATTATCCTAGCTTGGAACTAAGCCTAAATAAAGATTTTTTTTTTTTTTTTTTTTTTTTTGAGAATTATCCTAACTTGGAACTTAGTTTAAATAAAGTTTTATTAAATTCAATATCAACATTACAAAAAAAAAAATTAAATGAGAATTCTTGTTGTTATATTTCAAAAAATGCAATGATAAATGGATTCTGGTGGTTTTGAAAGAACTTGCATTTTCTGGATTTTAATAGAAATAGAGCTTTCTCAAGTCCCGAACCCGACCAAGCTGTGTTAATATAGACTCTTAATGCTCACATTAGTGTGTTGCATGTAACCATATTTTTAGTGCATTATGAAAGGAAATTTGAGTTGGAGTTAATAGTATTCTGCAAGCAAATTAATTAAAAATAGTTTAAATAGTGTTCTGCAAAATTTCAAACAGAACGTGTTTTCCAGCTTTTTATTTTCAAAAACAGTTTTCAGAAATGACAAACCAAACGCGTTTTCAGCAAATTTGAAAACAAAAATGAAAACACAAAATACAAAACATTTTCGAAAATGAAAATACAAAATAAAATACAAACAGAACGCCACCTTTGTATTTCCTGTTTTCATTTTTATTTTCAAATTTGCTGAAAACGCGTTTGGTTTGTCATTTCTGAAAACTGTTTTTGAAAATGAAAAACTGAAAAATACGTTCTGTTTGAAATTTTGCAGAATACTACTTAAACTATTTTTAATTAATTTGCTTGCAGAATACTACTGACTCAAACTCAAATTTTCTTTCACAATACACTGAAAACATGGTTACATGCAACACACTAATGTGAGCATTAAGAGTCTATATTAACACAGCTTAGTCATGTTCGAGATTTGAGAAAATTCTAGTTCTATTAAAATCCAGAAAATGCAAGTTCTTTCAAAACCATCAGAGTCCATTTATCAAGGCATTTTTTGAAATATAACAACAAGAATTCTCACTTAATTTTTTTTGTAATGTTGATATTGAATTCAATAAAACTTTATTTAAACTTAGTTTCAAGTTAGGATAATTCTCCAAATATATATGTATATATATCTTTATTTAGGCTTAATTCCAAATTAAGATAATTCTTAATATAAAAAAAAATCTCAAAACGCATTTTCGCGTTTTGGACATTTTTTTTCGAAATACACACAAAACGCCCAAAACAAGGTTTTGGAATTTTTTTTTTGTTTTTCAAAATGCGTTTTCGAAAATGGTAAAGAGCACGCGTTTTTAGCATTTTCGAAAATTAAAATAGAAAACGACCTCAATACAGGAAATAGAACATGACCTAATATTTGAACATGTCAAAACATTGATGACAGTATTTACACTCCATCTACGTAACAATCAACAAAATTCCTATTATACCCTAACTCATAGTCAACCGAAAAAAGGCTAAGAAATTTTAAATTAGTAGCCAACAAGTCATCAAAGGGTAGTCTCGTCCATTAATGTAAAGCACAGTAGCAATTTACAGTTGACTAAGCAAGAGGCAGTACTTTTTGCATACTTTTTCTCTTAGCAAACGGACTCTAAATTTTGCCGTTAATGGTGGGGGTACCTTTTTTTATGAAAAAAAAAGGATTAAATTCACACGTGGTTAATAAATGTACACGTATTGAACTATAAAATTAAATAGTTATTTTGTGATTTTATAAATTTTATAATTAATGTGTTGTAAATTATGTTTTATTTCAGTTTTGGACCCAACTTGAAATAGTTTGAAGGATTTTAGGTTGCTTTGAAAATGTGGGACTAGTTTGCAATTCATTTTTTAAACCAAATAAACCAGTTTATAAATCATATAATTTCTCAAACTAATTTTTAACAACACATTTTCTCTCTCCACTTTTCAACCACACATTTTACATCAAAATCATAAATTAATCATTTTATAAATCGCTACAACATTTCCAAACAGAAGCTTAAACATTAAGAGGAGGTATCAAACGTATTTAAAGAGGGTACTCTAAATTGTAATGGAGATGTGAAGTAATCGATCAAACATCGGAAGCTCAAAGAAGCACAACAAGAAATCTATTTGCGGAATGTGAAGTAATCGATCAAACATCGGAAGCTCAAAGAAGCAAAACAAGAAATCTATTTGCGGACCATATGAACAAATCAATACATAACTTTTAGGATGTGTTATGGATAGGGTGAAATTGAAAATATTTTCCTCCCAAATTTTCCTACTTTGACTTTTGATTTGAAGATGGAAATGGAATTTAATTTTCATTGTACAATCACTTAAAGCACAATTTTGTGCAATTACATGGAAATTTGATTTCTTACGACGGGTGATGATTTTTATTTTATAACTTACATGGAAAGCAAATCCAGTTCCCACTTTCCTAATCGAACAAACCATTTGTATAGAGATCTTCATGGAGCCGGCTCATAATATATCATTGAAAATATAATTGAATTGGTAGTTCAACGCAAAAATGGTTCATAGTTTGCAGTTATAGATCAAAAGTTATGTGCGTTTGGAAAATATTGTGTAACTACGTGAACCATGTGATCGCACAGAATAAAATTTAGGCCGCCGCCTGGTGGTCTAAAACTCAAATAGAGATTGAAAGCTAAACTTGGATGGGCTCCTGACTTTGTATTAGGCAGCCGCCTAGGAAAAAATATCCTAGGCAGAATCCCTCTTTTTGACTTTGGAGAGGCATATAAATTAAGGAATGGACTCTACATTGAAAAGAGGTCTAATAATCTATACCATTTTTAAAAGTCTCTTAAAGAAAGAAACATTTTTAGATTATTTTACTCTAGCATCTTTTTAATAATTAATGAGCATTTTTTAGTATTTTATTTCTTTTCACTTCATATTGTGAATAAAAATATTTTTCATACATTTACAATCTAAACTATTCACTTTCTCACTAAAAAACTTTTAAATAAAACCAATAACTCTCATATAATTTATAGTTTCTAATACATCCTTCAATTAATATGAGAAAAAGAAAAATGTGTATTTCTTAAATTAATTTTTTTACATACATATAATAAGATTAAAAAAAATAAAAAAAAAACTAATTCTAAAAGCCCTTAGAGGGAGAGACTTTTTTATTATTTTACCCTCAAACTTTTTAATATCATATTTACCGTTAATTTTAATTAATGTACAATTTTTTAACATTTTATTTTATTTTATAATCATATTGTCGATAAAAAAATATTTTTCATTTATTTACAATATAAATTCTTCACTTTCCCACTAAAAATCTTTTAAATAAAACTAATAATTCTCAGATAATTTAAAGATCATAAAAACCTTCAACTAATATGTGAAAAAAAAAACAAAAACAAAAACAAAACAAAAAACAGTGTGTATTCCTTGAATTAATGTTTTTACTTGTATACAAAAGGAAAAAAGAAAAAAAGAAAAAAAAAAAAAAGAGCATCATTTTCACCTTCTATGTTAAACGTTTTATTCTCTATTAGTTATATTCCAATTTTAAGTTTTTTTTGTCAAATATTAATTTGATGCTGATCATATTCTCACCACATCCATAAAAACAGAGTGCTGTAAAGATTCACTTCTTTGTTCAGAAAGCCAATTATTAAAGTATGATGCATGAAAATTTGTTTTCTAAAATATTAATTGTACGAAAAATTGATTAAGTTTTGTTTTCTAATCAATTTAAATTCTTATTGTATCAAATTTTTATGTTGAAATTCTGAAGTGCAAATTTCTTGAGAAGATCATTTGTTTATATTTTAAGTTGGTTTATATGTATATATTTTTATCTTGTATTCCAATTTTAAAGTAAAATTTCAATTTTTACAGTTAACAAAAATGTCACGAGGTATGCATAACAAATAAGATAATATTCTATAAATATGTATTATATTTTGTTCACCTCAACTCCTTTTACTATGTTTCTGAACTCATTTTATTTTCATGTGTTTACTATGTCAAACGATGAAAAGAAATCACGAGAGTGTGTTGTTATTCTTTTTGTTCCATTAAATCAATAAACACGTCTCATTAGGGTGTAGCAAAATTTGAGATGATGGTTTGTGGTGGTTCTATCAATTTAAAGAAATGTGTATCCTACTTTTGGATTTATAGTACTATGAATCAATTTGTTGTGCCAAAAATTTGAAGGCACCGATTTCAAAACAATTTTTCTGATCAAATATTATTCTAATTAAATATAATATCTTATGTGTCTTGAATAATCATACCTTAGTAGGGAACCTAGATTAGATACATCTTATTCTGTTTGGCAAAATATGTTTTTTTATGTTTTTAAACAACACAATTCCCCAAATTACTTTTTAACCACACACATTTTCTCTCTCCATTCTTCAACCACATATTCTACATCAAAAACATAAAAAAAAAATGTTTTTAAACATACAACTTTTAACAAACAGAGGCTTAGTTTTTCTCAGACATTTATTATCAAATGTTGTTCTGAGTTCTAACTTCACATGCATGATAAGCATTTTTTACGTCAGATTACAATTGGTTTTTTTTTTATCCTGATTCTAAAATCTGGATAAATTGTCCAATGATGTTTATCATTCTTTTTTCACTGCAGAAATAGATTGATTATGAACTATATACACACATAGAAGTAGAAATCCTCCCAACCCTAGTTTCTTCAAATAAGGTAGCCTAAGAATACAGTTTAGGTGATACAAAATTTTAAGAAGTTAGCAATCAATAATTAGAAGAAAGATGATGGTATTATTGATAATGGTATTGTGTACTTAGAAATTTGAATAATATTTAGGGTAAATTGAGTTCGATTTTGAGATTGTTTAAATCAACACTTTGAATATTTTTTAGAATAAAACATGTAGGGAAATTTGGACATTTCTTCAATTTCAAAAGCATATATACTTGAATAAAAATATCATAATATCGTTACAATATCATGTGCATAGGACGCGTTATATACTAGGAATTAATAAAAGTGGAAGAAAACAAGAAAATTCACATCAAGATTTCATCCGAAAATTATTGAAACGAAGATTCAATTCAAGATTCAATTTTTCTGGGTAATGAATTCAACTTCTTATTTTTTTTCCCTTTCTATTAACATGCTAGGCTAAATTCCAAATTGTGAAATGGCATGATAAAACTTTTGTTATTTTCTTATTATTCTCTGTTTTGAATTATCATTGAAAATGATTTCTTGATTTTTTTGAGTAATTAATATTATTTTAATATTTTACAATTGTATGATCGATAATTGTTATGAACTACTGTGGCTTCTTTTTTAGAATCGAGAGACTTAAAACTAGTTAGACATATATCAATTTCAATAAAGTTTGATAGAGAATAGAGATATACTACTATGCTTTATGTGATCTTTAATTGTTCATGAATCCATTAATGATTTCTTATATATTTACATTCGTCATAAAAATAGATTATTTCTACTCAAATTGTTAAACAAATTAAGGAACATTGATCTTCATTTTTGAGTAATTGTTGTCAGTTTAATAACTCGAAAGTAATGAGAAATAATAAAAGTGGGTGTTAGGTCATAGTACTACTTTTTCATATATAATTAAATTACAACTTTCTTTCAAAATGATTAACAATTGTTCTGAGTTTCATAAAGAGCAATTTTATTTACTTAGTTTAATTTTATTTTTATAAAAACAAATATTGAATTAACGTGTTTCGCTAAGGCTAGATTCCTAAAAATAATTTATTACAATCTCTGTGGGAATGATACTTTGACTCATAATCCACTTTATTACTTATTCGATCTGTCCACTCACGATTGGATAAATACACAACAAAGTTTTTGTGTTGTTGTTGGAGAATGTATTTTATTCTATATTTTGCGCTATCTAGCACTAATTTGATCTTTATTTAGTTTTTTTTTTTCAATTCCTTTCGCATTTTCTATTGCTTCTTTTCAAATATTTGTACGTGAAGTTTCGGATTGAACGCATATTTCATCATTATAGGTGAGTTCATGACACACCAAATCATTCAAAGCCATTTAGCATTGCTTACCTGTCATTTGGTCAATCAAACTTCCAATTAAAGACCAATGACATTCACCTATTTCATAATGGACATAAATTATATGGCAGAGCCGATGAAAGTCCTCGTACACTTCTCTATATTTCTAGATATGTGTCAGTACTTCTAATATCAAATAGTATTAGACGATGTCCTCTGACTCCGTTTATTCCTAACATACCCTTCGTAATAGATCGTTGGACTGGTTGGATTCCCAACAAATTGCAAGTATAACCACCTGGAATGATCTAGTGCAAAGGTTCTGCACAAGTTCTTCCTACCAGTCAAAATTGCAAAGCTAAAACATGAGTATAAATATTCATGCAATTTGACTTTGAATCATTTGATGCGGCACGGAACATGTTAAAAAATATGCGTAGAAAATTCTCTCATCGTGGAATCAGCAAGAGACTTAGGGTGCAATATTTTTTACATAAGTCTACTCCATCCTTGCAAAAATATGGTTGACTCATCTAATGGTTCTTTATCTACCAAAACTATTGTAGGAACTTTGGAATTGTTTGAGAGGATAGCCAATACAACTACTATATGAGCATCTGATAGAGTTAATCAAAAGAAATCTATAGGAGTCTATGATGTAGACACTTTCACAATATTATCTACAAAAATACACTCCTTGGTAAATAAGGCGAATAGTATGTCTCAATCCAATACAGTAAAAATTCGAGATTGAGCTGTGAGAATATCAAAACAATTCAGGTTGTCTTGATTTATCACAATAGCTAAACAAGCATATTTCATTCAAGGAGTACAACGTCAACAAATCAGTCCATACTTAATAATGTGGGTTAGCGTAGTCATCCTAACTTCTCATGGATGGGACAAATTGAAAAATACAAGGCCACATGGATTGATGTGATCCCGGGAGGGGGTCACGACGGACACGCGGAATGAACGCCGGGAAAGTTCCGAATTCAGGTTGGAACGGACGGTGACACTACGACCCGAGCCTCACGACGCAAGAACCAGGGGCATATCAAACCCGAGACCCGTTACGATGCGGAAACAAGAACCGTAATGGGGGAACGCCACAAGGAATGTCCAGATCCTTGATAAGTTCGATTTGGTGAATGCCACAAATATCTCACAATATTTGATAAGTTCGGAAGTGTTCAATTCAGAACAATATATGAGGGAAAACCACTCAACACAATTTTCATTAATCAAAGTCTTTTTCTGTATTACAATGAAGACGCCTTTATATAGGCAACCAGAATAAAGATCCTAATCTACTTAGGAAACTAAATAAAATCTAATCTAATTAGGGAATAGATAAAACTTATCAAAATAGACTCCTAAAATACTAAAATAGGAAAAAGGAATTAAAATATAAAAAAGGAAACAAAAATCCGCATGATTTTACGCTAATCTGTATTTATGGCCGTGACAACATTCCTTACGGCCGTAACTGTACTTCTGCTTAAGGATTACGGCCGTGACCATAAACTTACGGCCGTAACTGTTAAAATCTTGGAATCTTTAATTTCCACTCGTGGCTGACTTACGGCCGTGACCAGATAGCTTACGGTCGTAAATACGAATCTGATCCATTTTGACTTGATTTGATCTTTGAATCTCTCCGAACCTGTTTGAATTCTTGTTTTAGCTTGAATTGTAGTTCTTTCCGTCAAGCCCGCCATGATTCTCATCATGGATCTTAGTATCATCAAGTAGAGAAGAAACCTGCACTTGTAGATATGTTCTATCATTTCATGGAAAAGACTGGAGAGAGCTGATCAATTCGTAAGGAAGATATAAGCAACTTTTCAAAATCAACAAGTCCCAATTAAAAATCTGGAGACTTGTACTATTTCCGACCGCAAGTGTACGCGTCGCAAAAGTAATAAATTGGACTTTGAGTGTTTGTATCGTTCCCACGAGGATTGAATAAATTTATTATTTTACACAAATTAACTTAACCTGTAACGCCCCGAGTTCCGAGAAACGCGGGAGCGTCACTTTTCTAAATTTTTGAATAAACATTATTGCGAAAAAATGATTAAATATAAAATATCACATTTATTGGATAAAAGTTTAGCGATAATTCAGATTTAAAAAAAATAATTCATACAAACTTAATAAAAATGAGAATTCTTGATAAAATGAAATCATTGTTTCGAAATTCACGATTTTCAAAAATAATATCAAATTTATATTTGTCTCCATTGCCCATCACTCACCACCGTCACCGAAATCTGCAAAAATTGTTAAAACAACGGGGTGAGCATTTCAAAATGAAATACTCAGTAGACTCAACTCCAATAATTCATCTTCAAGATAATTGGACAAGTAACTATGCAAATAATGTAGTGATATTCTTTTCTTATTCATAAGCATCATAAAACGAGTGCAAATGAACACATTCTTTTCTTGTCTCATGCTAGCAGATAAGTTATGACGTGCATAACATAAATTCTCAAATTTATCTCATACGAGATATTCTTCTCTTTTCTCATGCAATTAAGCATATAAAATCACACAAATCCACATAATCATGTGCAATTATAGTCTAAATCAATTAGTGGGGGCGAGTCTATCTTTAACCTTACGAGTTCTCAAAAATCGGAGCGGGAATAGTACGTCAGCTTCTCAAATCACCAACTACTTCGTCTAGCCAAAAAGTAAATTAATGAAATTAGTATTTTAGAAATTTAATGATTTAAACGTGACAAAATAAAGTTTGAGGGCTAGATAGAAATTTTGAGAAAACTGAATTTTAAAAGTTCTGGGATTGAAATAGTATTTTCGAAAATAATAGGGCTGATTGAAAGAGTTCATGACTGCATGGACCAATTGGTTACGTATTAACATCTTTGAAACAGAATTAAAACATTTCAAATAACAAGGGCTGAAATTTCACACGTTTTAAAAACGAAAGGGATTGAATTACAACTTTTTAAAAATTTGGGATTTATAAGAAATTAACAATATCATTAAAACCCAAATCAATACTCCTTCTCTCTGTATTCACGTTTCAGAGGATGGAGTTGGCGACGGGGCGTCGTCGGTCACGCCCACCGGTGTCCTTACGCCGCCTTGCAGGCGGCGGCAGTGCCGCCATTACTTGGCGACAACGGATATGGGTAGGGCATTGCAAAATAGAAGATTTATTGGGATGATTTTGGTGCGAAGGACAGAGGCAAGCGGGGTTGGGAGATCGTACGTTTTTGAGTTTTCCGGCGAAGAAATACCGGCAACGAAGGGGCGGAGTTCAAGGTAAGGCTCTTGGGTAAATTGATTCTTGGTTTTGGGTTTTGGTTTTGGGGGAAATGGTGTGGATTGAGGTTGGGTAGTGGTTGGTGGTGATATGGTCGTGCGAGTGGGGTGTGCGGTTGTGGGATTGGATGTTGAAGGTGGGATGGTGTTTTTTGGGAAATTGGTGGCAGCTTGAAATTGAATTGGTGGTGTTGTGGAGGTGTGGGTTAAGGAGTGTTGGCAGCCGTGGGGTGTTGCAGGTATTGGGGTTCGACTGGGAGGAAAGGAGGTGGCGGTTTGTGGTGGTGCTGTGAATTAATTTCAGTAGAGTAGGAGGAAAGAAAAATTACCAGAATGATTGTTTGTTTAGCTTGAGTGAGTTTCGTGTGGGATGAAAATGGGATATATGCTACGGTTGGTTTTGCTGAATATTGGTAAGTTGCGGATTGTTTGCTGATTGAGGATGGATTGCAGGGAGGTGAAATCAGTTGGATGCAGAATTGAGGGCTGAAAGAGGGGATGCAGATTTGGACAGCTGCAAGAATAATCTCTTGATTGAGGCTGAGTTGCAGGATGTTGCAGTAAGATAGCCATTGTTATTAGGGAAAAGAGGGAGAGATTTTGGGAGTGCAGATGGAATTACGTGTGTTTTGTTAGAATTTTTGGAAAGCAGAATCATTCCTTGAGAGGCTTTTTTTTTTTTTTTTTTGAAAGTGGAAAAATTTGGAAATTCAGAATTATTCCATGTAGGCCTAGAGCTTGAAATTTTGGATTTAAAATCATTAAAATTTGAATTAGGATTTTAAAATGGTGACATTTGGAATATATTTTAAATAAAGTTCGGAAATTTAATTACGATGAAAATTAATTTAATTTCATTGATAATTTGGCTAGACGAATACTCTTTTAAATTAAATGGGAAAAAGTCGTAGCGACGCGCATTTAAAGTTCTAAAAATATTTTATTTAGAAAGAAATGAAAATTCCCGGTCGCTACATAACCTGAACTATAAAAATTAATTTGTGTTTTGATGAATTAGACTAAAGACAAAATGTCACACCCCTTTTTAATAGACAATTTTTTGCAAATTTTAATAATGGCTGAAAATAATTACTCGATCTAAATATGCGATCAATTTTTTTTTATATTTAAATATGGAGTAAGAATTCTCACAATATAACAGTAGTATATCGAGAGAAAAGAATACTATATATACTTACTGAAAACATTTTACATTGAGGTTACAAAAGTATAAACAACCCCATTTATAAGTCATATATACATGCATTACAAGATTCCAAAATACAGTACAAAAGACTTTAGAACCAAAATATAGTGTAACGACCGGCTCCCTCGTTGGGGCCTCTTCCGAGTCGTACTCAAGGTCTTTCCATTCCCCCTGGCTCCCTCGCCCAACCTTCTCCAGAAGTGGATTTTTGCCTTCTGCAGGATTCGAACCATGTACCTAGAGGTTTAGTATAATGATTCTTAGGGGCCGGGTCGTCACAAAAAAGGCCCCTGGCTCCCTCACCCCTAGCCTTCTCCATAAGTGGATTTTTGCCTTCTGCAGAATTCGAACCATGTACCTAGGGGTTTAATTCAATGATTCTTAGGAGCCGGGTCGTCAAAAAAAGGTGCCTTTTTTGTAATGACCCGGCTCCCTCGTTCGGGTCTTTTCCGTGTCGTACTCATGGTCTTTCCACTCCCCCTGGCTCCCTCGCTGGGGCCTTCTCCGAGTCGTACTTATGGTATGGTAGCCCCAAACATCCTCCTATTTCCAAGTTCAATGCAGGTAAAACACATTTATTTGGATCAATAATGACCTAACACTCATTCAAATCAAATTTCCAAGCTTTAGAGGTGAATGGTAAACATGCAAGGGTGAAACTATGCAAAATCTGAAAATGGACAGATTCTGATTTTAAATTTCAGCTGCGGCGCAGGTTGGTTCATTCCTATTTTCACACCCTTAATTATATCCATTCATACCAAAACTCTTACCATACATTTATGACATGTATGTGAAGGTAATCACGCCCCAAAATCACACAAATTCTAGGACTTAAAGCCTCATAAACTATTCATTTCACAGTACATCAAACTAAGAATTTCACAAAGGCTGTTTTGAGTTCCACTCTAATTATCATGCTTCAAATCAGGTTCTACCCTCCGAACTCATTTTAAAACCTTTAAAATCATATATAAACACATTCAAATCGATAAATACGTTATTCCTCAAGATATAATTCAAAACCAATGGCTAAATCATCAAAGATCATCAATTCCAGATTCTGCCTTTATGGTTGTACTCACTTTCTTTCAATAACTAATCGTTCTCTTTTCATCATAAATTCACCAAAAAATACCAACATCACTTAAATCAAGTTCAGATATTAAATAGGTCATAAAACACCCAAAATAAATGGATTAAAACCTCAAAACCGTGACACTTACTTGTGTAGGACTTCAATGCCCAGATTCTCTTTCTTACTTCTATTCAGCTTTCTAGTGTTCTCTCTTACTTGGAAGCATTCGAGGACGTATTTAGGGATTTGTTTTGTGTCTTAAGGTAGAGATAAGGTTTAAATTTGATGGAGTCATGATAAATTCCTTAGGGGTTAACTAACAAACTATCAAAGCACAAGTGGACATAAGCAAGCATGAGGTGGCAGCTCCTTTTTAATTCAGATTTTTTACCAACCTTCTTAAGTCCAAATCACGTGTCCTTAAAATATTTCAAGAGTTTTAACATGTGATTTAATAACCATAGGATCCTAATTTTGATGATAAAGTAATTTCCTCGACCGTTGATTCAAATCCGTTCCCGATTGACACCCGATCCTCGACCGATTTCTATAATTCCCACTTCAGTACTTATCATTTCACTTGAGCCTAATAATATAAAATTGTGATCATACCATCTTATACCTAATCTCCAAATTGTTTTAACTACTTACCTAGGTCTAGGATTGCCTTAATCAATCTGAAATAAAAGCGTAAGATTTCACCGATTAAAAGTACGATGCTTTCCAAATTATTGTCCAGTCACAATCCATCATCCACCACTTGATCAACCTAATAAATTATCAATGTAAATGCAAATGGAAATGTCAACAATAGGTGATGCATGAATGATATTGGCCAAGTTTTAATTTGAAGTTCGGGGTATTACACAAAAAATAAACAATTTTGAAATAATGAAATATATGAGAAAACCATGCTAGATTCGAGAATCCACTTTATTTCCATCATTCGTGATTTGTTTTAAATGCTTAACTACAATTCATGGGATTTTGAATATCAATGTTCCTAATATGTTAAAAACCCTTTTTAAAATGGTGAATTAACTCCTATTTCTACGCGTGACCCGACTCTATTTCTATGATAAATACGAACATCAAGAAAAATATTAACGTTTTGTGACACTAAGAAAGATAACATAGCATAACGGTATATTTTTATCCATTATTGAACGTTACGACAGTTAAAACATGTATAAATAATGTGATCATAATAATTCGAACTTACGACAACTCCACAACAATCATATATTTACTGTACAGATAATTATAGATGCATGAAAACTTGGTAATAATTGCTCAAACCCATAAATTTTATTAAATTAAACAAATACTAAAACAAAAAATCATGAAAATAAAAATTTAATCACGATTCTAACATAAACGTCTAACCTAGAAACATAATTGAAGATGGATAATAACAAGAATTATTGGAGTTCATCACCCAAAAATGATCTTGTTGTAGAAATCTTCAATCTTGCTCTTGACTTTTATTAGTTTATGATGATTCAACAGCGTTTTGGTATAATACAGTATGATTGGGAACCCCCAAAATCATGCTCAAGGTTGGCTATATATAGGTATGGACGAACTCTAAGTAATTTGGGAGAAGAATGGAAAAAATTCGCATGTAAAAAGCCCAGCTGCAGCCCAGTCCCAAGTGATCACGTGGTAGAAAGTCCACGGATTGTGTGGTTACTCGGTTTCGCGACTACTTATTTTGGTGACGTTCGAGCGATCGCCCAGGTTAGATGCCGACGATCACTTGGTGTTATGTTTTGGCTGCAATTTTCATCTTTCATTCTTTGGTACATGGTCCTCATTCTTTAATTGCATTCCAGGTCCTTCATCTTTCGATTAGATCAATTTAATACCCAAACTTTTGAATTCTTCCAATTATATGACTTTTGACCTTAATTGGTTTCATCGAATTCTCCAGGTGTACAATTTAGCTTCATTTATCCTCCAATTTCTATTTATTCGCCTCAATTGCTTCATTCTTTCGAATTTGGTAAAATTTCTAAAATATAAATAAATAATAACAAATTAGGTAGAATTATTCTAAAACAAAAATATAAAACTCTAACATTAGAATATTTTTTTCATCCTAGAACAAAGTAGAACTAAACAATAAAACAAAAATTCAAACAACAAGTATTTTTGTCAATTGCCAAATCACTTGCTATATGCCTCAGGTTTAGATCCAAAAATTACACTTTAAAAAAGAAAGTTGAACAACATTGCAAAAAATATTTTTACTTATCCAATGCTTGACTTCCCATTTTTATGTGAATAATCGAAATCAAACGCATACTCGTACAAAAATATACTCAATGTAGTATGGCTTATAATGCAATAAAAACCCAAATCCATTGTGGTTAAACAACGATTTTCTTTTAATTTTTCTCGTATCTCTCATGTGTGATCACAACCTTATGCTTTTATCTGCAATCTCAAGGTTTACTCTATTTATGTGGTCTCTAAATATCAACACATTGCATTTTTATACACAAAGCAGTCGAATTAGACAAGTATGCATAAAAGATCGATGGTAATCAGTTCCCTATTCCACACCCTCAGTTTCGAAAGTTCCAATCTCAAAGTTTATACCAAACACTTTATTGTTCATTTTTTTCCTTTCTTTTTTCTCATCTTTTGGGCAATACTTTTCTTCTTTGCTTTCTAAGTGACTGCTTTAGCAAGTTTTAGGCCAGTGACTCCCAAGTCAGATGACTTTAAAGGGGGTAAGGTTGTAGCGACCAAGAATTTTTACGCATTTAATAATTATTTTAACATCGTTGTCGCTGCTATCTCACCCATTTTTATTAAGTTAACTCCGCGACGCGTTCGTCTATCCAAGTCGAGAAATGTTAAATCCATTCGATTTTAATTAAATTTTCCGAATTTCTAAAATTATATTATTTTAATTATTTATTCAAAGTATTATTTTCAAAATCATTTTAAATTCCAAATTTATTAAAATATCTCAATTTTCCTTATTAAATTATTTTAAGTCCAAAATACGTAATTCAATTTTATCTCAAAATTTATTTATTTTCAGTCCAAAATATATCAGTTTTAACACATTTCCTAATCGAGGTTAGTCTAATTTTTAGTTAATTATACCTAAACTAATTCTTTCTAATTAAAACTAATTACATCCCACGTTTTCTTCTTTTCCACCCATTTCATCATCATCAATCACCATATTTTACACCATTTTTCCATTTCATATTCCACCTAATTCTCCACCATTCTCTCTTATATTCCATATGATCCTCCAATTTCGTACACCTCTCTACCTCTATTGCTGAATCGAACCTCTACACAACACCGATTTCCAACCAATCCAAGATGCCAGTGTCACACCAAATCACAACTCCATTTTTTCACCTTCACCATCACCCCGCTACAATACACAAATCACCATTTCCCCCAACACCAACACCACCATCACCGCAGACCACAACTATCTCACCTCCAAACCAGCATCACCGGCCACCACCTCCACTGTCTCATCACCACCAAGAATCCCCACCCAATGCAGGCCACAAATCATCATCGTCACCATGCTGAACCACCTGCACCCAAGCCATCGAACACCAAACCGGCCACTGCCTTCTATCATCATCATTATCACCTTGACCAACCAGACCTCAAAACCATTTTCATCTCCACCTCAATCACCACAATCCACCAAACCAGCAGTCAACATCCGCCACTTTCACCACCAATTCGCCGACCTTCAGCCATGTCACAACCAACCACTACATTGGAATCACCCAAATCACTACCTCAAACAAATCCACAACCCAAATCCATCAAGCCTGGCCAGCATCACGGCAGCCACCACCGACTGCCGCCATCTGCAACACCGGATTTACGAACCACAACACTGCAAGAACCATGGCTCAGACGAAACCGACTGCTCCATCACCAACCACCACGTACATCCATCAACGACAACCAAAAATTCAGATTTCAAATCATCCAGACTACACTCCACACCAACATCACCGTAAATTCACTGTAAACCCATTCCACCACATCACCACCGAGTTCACCAGAACCACTGCCATCGCAGAATCCTCCATTTAAATTCGAATCACCACCCCCAAACCCAAATCAAACCCAAAACTCACGAAGATCAAGAAATAGATCAGTTACCTACCTCAACCGTCGATTCACCATCGGAAAGTATAATTTTCAGCCTCGGTTCCAGCCCCAAATCGCTTCAAAATCGCCCAAAAAGTCCTCTCCCTAACCACACACTCTCACCATCGCCTCGTGCCGCCGGCGCCTCGCCGGCTGAAGCGCCGGCAGCAGCTGGACGGAGGAAGGGGCGTCGCCCCCTTCTTCTTCGCTGATCTATCTCTCTCTCTAACGATAGAGAGAGAGAGAGAGATATGAGGGATATATACATATATATTAATATATTTTTTTTAAAAAAAATTTACATTTCAGCCCTTATGTTTCAAAATCTTTTATTTCAGTCCCCCAACTTTTAAAGTTATTCAATTCAATCCCTCTTTAGTTTTAAACTTATCATTTCAGCCCTTAAGTTTTAAATGAGTTTAATCAGCCCTTCATTTTAAAATCTATTATTTTCAGCCCTATTGTTTAATATTCGTTTTGAGTTTCAACTCAACTTTTGAAAATTTACATTTTAGTCCCTCAACTTTCAAAGTATTCATTTTAGTCCCTCAACTTTCAAAGTATTTATTCTAGTCCATTAACTTTCAAATCATCAATTCTAGTCCTCAAATTGTAATTTATCATTTTTAAACTATAAATTTCTAAAAGACTAATTTAACTTATTGGCTAGATGAGGCGTACGGAGATTTGAAAGATTGAAGTCATTCCCGCTCAACCACACTCGTTAAGTTTAAGGTAGACTCTCCCCCACTAATTGATTTATATTATAATTGCATGTGTTATGTGGATTTGTGTGATTTTATGCTTAATTGCATGAGAAAAGAATATCTCTTTTGAGATAAAGAATTATGTTATGCTGGGCATAACTTATCTGCTAGCCAAGAAAAGAAAAGAATGTGTTCATTTGCGTTCACTATGTGATGCCTATGAATAAGAAAAGAATGTCACTACATTATTTGCATAATCACTTGTCCAATTATCTTGTAGATTAATTATTGGCGATGAGTCTACTGAGTATTTCATTTTGAAATGCTCAACCCGTTGTTTTAACAATTTTTGCAGATTTCGGAGACGGTGGCGAGTGATGGGCAAAGACGGCAAATTACAAATTGATATTTTTTTTGAAAGTCGTGAACTTTGAAATAATTATTTCATTTTATCAAGAATTGTCACTTTTTTTATAAATTTATACGAATTACCTTATTCCATCTGAATTATCGCTAAACTTTTATTCAATAAATGTGATATTAAATATTTAGTCATTTTTCCGCAACAAAATTTTACTCAAGAATTTAGAAAAGTGACGTTCCGGGTTTCACGGAACTCGGGGCGTTACACATAAAACAAGATGTTGAGGCATTGTCCTTTGTTTTGACCATATGTTCACAACTTTCTTCACCCCATGCCGTGATTCAAACTCTATTTTGGAGTTGTTTTCAAGAAATGGATCTTGATTTTCTATTTGAGTCATATGGAATGTCACCTGCTCATCATCTTCCTTAGATTTTACCTCTCCCTTCTCTACATCAATTAATGCTCTTTCTGTGGCATGAAAAGTTTGGCCTAAGATCAAAGGCATCCCACTGTCCTCCTCTATGTCCAGGAACACAAAGTCAACTGGGAATATAAATTTGTTCACTTATATTAAAAACATCCTCAGTGTCCCCATATGGATGTCAGATTGAGCTATCGGCCAGTTGTAATATGAGTGACGTGGGTTTGGGATCTCTCAATCCTAGTTTCCTATTGACAGATAAGAGCATCAAGTTTATACTTACACTAAGATCACATAAAATTTTTATACTTACACTAAGATCACATAAAATTTAATTCTCTCTTAAATCACCAATAATGCAAGGTATGGAAAAATCCCTGGATCCTTAAGTTTGGTTGGTAACTTCTTGTGCAAGATTGCACTACACTCTTTAGTTAAGGACACTATCTCGAACTCTTCAAGCTTCCTCATTTTGGATTTCACCTCTTTCAAAAACTTAGAGTATATTGGAATTTGCCTAATTACGTTGATGAAATGATTGTTAATATGCAGTTTTTTGAGCATTTCTAAGAATTTATTGAACTGCTGATCTTCATTACTTTTCTTCAATCGTTTTGGTAATGAGATAGGTGGATCGTAAGGCGTAGTTGTTGATTTCACCTTAGTTGTTTCTTCTACTATTTCAAACACCTCAACCTAGTTTTCCTCCTTTTGAGCCTCTTTTTCTTGGACATCAGTTGATCCCTTTAGATGGATTTCAGATAGTTGAACATCACTACATGTTGTAATCACATTTACCCTTTGTTTCTTTATATAACCTTTTAATCTTTAGGGAAAAGGAGTGGAAGGTATATACACCCTTTCACATGGAGAAAATGGATTCTTCCTGGAATAAAATTCACCTCTTTCTATAGAGCTTCAATAGCTAATACCTGCTAATTGGATTAATTTCAATATTGATGGGAAATGCTCTATGTACTTTATTTATCAATACTTGTGCCATCCAATCCACTTGTGTTTCCAAATTTCTGATCGATGTTTGGTGATTTTGCATAATGGTTTTTGTCCTTCTCATAAACTGATCAATTTTACCCATGAATTGCTCAATCTTATCCATAAACTGCTCAATCTTCTTCATGAGCATACCAAACATCTATTCAAGTGTGGACTTATTCTCTTCATTTTAAATATTGAGGTACATGTTGGCTTGCACTGTTTTGATTGTCCCACCACGACAAGTTGAGGTGATTTTTCCAAATCAGAATGTATGTATTTGAATATGGATTATTGTGTTGATGTTTTCCCCCTGTATGAAATCAACTTGGCATGCCAAACTGGGACATTCTATAGTCAAATGGTTTGCTCTACATTCTTCAAAGCCCATCGTTGCCTTCTTCGTCGATTGGCTAGATTGTGCAATGCTCTCTACTTTGTTTACCAACGAGTCTATTTTTTTAGACAATGATGTAATAGTGTCCACCTCATAGACCCCAGCTGGTTTCCTTTGAATTGATCTGTCAAATGCCCACATGGCATTTGTATTGGCTATCCTTTGAAACAATTTGAATAGCCTATCAATAGTTTGAGTAGTCAATGATCCACTCGAAGAGGAGTCAACCAGGCTTTTGTATTGAGGGAATAGACCAGTGCAAAAGTATTGTATCCAATCATTCTTAGGAATTCCACGTTGAGGACATTTCCTATGCATGTTTTTGAACCTACTCCACACTTCATCAAATGATTCTAAGTCCTATTGCTGGAATACTGTTATATCGTGTCTGAGCTTAGCAACCTTGACTTGTGGAAAGAATTTTGTGCAGAATTTCTGGATCAAGTCATTCCAAGTAGTGATGCTTACAGCGGGACGAGAATCTAACCAATCCAGTGCTCTGTCTTACATGGTTTGTGGGAATAGACGAAGTTTGATGGCTTATCTAATACACCATGATATTTTACATGTTGGCACATCTCCAAGAATATAGAGATATGAGTGTGTGGATTCTCATTAGGTTTGCTAAAAATTGTTGCTCGTTTTGAAACACGTTTATAACATTAGTTTTCAACTTAAAATTTGTTGGACCAAAAGGTGGGTAAACAATGCTTGACTGGGTATGAACAATTTGTGGAGTCATAAAATCACCAACATGCTTATTTCCCTCATCAACCAAATCAATAACCTGTACCACCCGATTATTATCTGCCACAACTTGCCGTTTTTGATGTTTTGGCTTCTTTTGCCTCTCTTAATTTGCGAAGAAGAGTACATTCTATTTTCAGACCAGCTTATGCAAAATTAGTGTGTCTCGAATTTTGCACACAAAGTTGAGAAGAACAAAAGAAAAGTGAATGAATTGAATTTAAAAAAAAAAATTATTATCCTAAAAATAAAATAAAGCAGTAAAAATTTCGAATTTATTGAAAGTAATCTAAAAATAAATTTAAACTGTAATACATGGCAACTGTGTCAAAACCTTGTTGTGCTATTCTTGACTGCAAGTGTAAGAATCGAAAAGTAATAAAGTGGACTATGAGTCCGTATATCATGCCCATGAGGATTAAGTAAATTTATTATTTTAGACTAATTATCTTAACCAAAAATATAAATTTTTTTTTTTTTTGAATTTCAATTAAATTAAAGACTAAAAATAACCAATTTTGAAATAATAAAATATATGAGAAAAACATGCTAGAAATGAGAATCCACTCTACTTCCATCATTCATGCTTTTATTTAAACACTTAACCACACTTCATGGAATTTTGAATATCAATATTTCCAATGTGTTTAAAAAACCCTTTCGAATGGTGAATTAACTCCTATTTTTATGCATGACCCGACTATATTTCTATAACGAATAATATAAGATAGTATAAAGTATAGCGGTATATTTCCATTCCCTATCGAAATTTATGGTAATTAAAACATGTATGATGTGATCCTAATCTTTTGAACTTAAGAAAATGATACAACAATCATATAATTACCGTGCACAATAATTATAGATTCATGAAAAGTCGATAATAATTGCTCAAACCCATAAATTGCATTAAATTAAACAAGTATCAAAACATAAAATCCTAAAAGTAAAATCTCGTCATGATTCTGATGTAAACGCTTAGCCTAGAAATATAATTGAAGATAAATAACAACAAGAATTATTGGAGTTCATCACCTGGATAATGTTGTTGTAGAAATCTGTAAAAAGCCTAGCTACGGCCCAGTTGAACTGTTATGCAATCATGTGGTAGAAAGTCCAGCGATCGCGCGGTGTTATGTTCTGGATGCAATTTCTATCTTTCATTCTCTACAACTTAGTCTTCATTCTTTAAATGCATTCCAGATCCTTCATCTTTTGATTAGATCAATTTAGTACCCAAACTTCTGAATTCTTCAAATTAGCTCCTTTTTTTTTTTTTACTTTAGTTGGCTTCATCGACTTCTCCATGTGTATAATTTAGATTCATTTATCCTCCAATTTCTTTTTATTTGCCTCAATTACTTCATTTTTTTTGACTTTGGGAGAAATTTTGAAATATAAATAAATAATAACAAATTAGGTAGCTTTTTATTGTAAAACAACAATATAATATCCCAATTTTAGCACATTATTTGTAAATACACTTTCAATAAAGTTTTGTGCGATCTTGGAGCTAGTATAAAATTAATTTCTCTTTCTTTCTACAAAAAACTTGGATTGGGCGAGCCTAAACCCACCACTGTCACATTGTTGTTAGCTGATCGATTGATTAAGACATCCATATGGAATCATACAAAATATTTAGCAAAAGTGGAAAAGCTTATCTTTCTAGCCAACTTTGTGATTTTGGATATTGAAGAGGATAACAGGTTACCACTCATACTTTGTCGACCATTTCTTACCATAGGATGAGCTTTGATTGATGTAGAGAATGGAGAGGTCAATTTAAGAGTGCAGGATGAACATGTATATTTTAGGATTAATTAATAGCCAGATCAACACCCTCAGTTAAAATTTGCTTTAAGATAGAAGACAAGTCACACAATATTATAAAAACTCTCGAGCACAAAATATAACAAAGAGAAGAGTATAGAGATCAACCAGATAATTGCGGGTTCATAAAAGTTCAAAAGAAGGAGATTTGCAAATGTGAAAATTGCAAGCAATGTAAGGCCTCAACAACCTATTGGCCATTTTAATACAGGCTGCAAAAAGTCAAGGTGAAGATTGTAAATATAGTTAAAAGGCAACCAAATTTTCTAACCCCTTTATTTATGCATCTTTATTTATTGTGTTATATGTAGTTTTAGAAAATGTATTAGTTTTTAGGCATACAATTTTGAAAATTTTCATCTTGTTTTTATCCCATTTTAACGAGGATCCAAGTTCATCATATACATTCAAGCACACATTTTCTTTGATTATCTGTTGCACTAATATTCTCTATTTACTTACGTTTTTATAGGTACAATTCAATCAAAGAAAGAGTACAAGAATCATCTACCATGTCATCCAATCAATCTAATCAGCGTGATCCTTCTTCAAACAACCACTGGGGAGTTTCTGATCTTTTAGTCACATTGAGGATAATGTAATGTTTTAATTTGGGAGTGGGTAAATATTGGGATGCTCATTGCTTTTCTTTAAATTTTTCTATATATATGTAAAAAAAATATTTAGGCTAACTTTATTGACACGCTTGTTGCTAATGATATTATGTTCGAATAAAATATTGCTTTAGGTAGAATACATGACACTACTTGAACTAGTGCTTACTTGATTACCCATGGGTAATTCACATTGTTAGATTTCCTTGTGGCTTACAACTTTGGTGAAATCCATGAGTTCATTCCGGAGGATGAACACAAACTGATTGTAGCTATCCTTGTGATTCAGAAACTGAGAGAGAGAGAGAGAGAGAGAGAGAGAGAGAGAGAGAGAGAGAGAGAGAGAGAGAGAGAGAGAGAGAGAGAGAGAGAGAGAGTTCTTGCATTCTAGAAGTGATTCTCAGTTGTGTGGCACCACCTACTCTTGTTGATAAGCCTCATCCCCTCCCTCATGTCCCTGCCATTGAAAAAGGCAAGGGAACCGTTTCGCTTGTGCTAATAATTAAAAGGAATCAAACAAAAGTGTAAGGGATAAACCTCTTAAGACAGTGCCAAAAAGAGGCGTTTGTACTAAGAAACACTTAATGTAAAATATGCCTCCAAGGGCTCACGAACACTACAAAGGGCACAAGAATACTAATTAACTAAGGAAAATTCTAATAAAATCTAAGATAAGAAAATTATATCTCTGTTTGAGAGTTTGATTTGGTCTATTTTCATAAATGTCTAAATTTCTAGATTATATACAATTACTGCCTTAGGTCCCTTAACTACTTCATTTGATTCGTAATCGATTTGGAGTAACTTCCATCTACTTCCTTGCGTTGATTAACTTCCTTCACTAACTTCTCATGAGATCAAACTTTTGTCTCCCTCGTTCTCACCAATTTCCTTGCACTAACTTCCCAAGATCTCACCAACTGTTCACGTTATTATAACCACTCACAATGGAAAACTACCTCTTGTATATTGTTCAACACTTGATCGCCCAAATCTTGCTTCACTCGCCCAATTGCTTAATCGCCTAGACTCCTTAACATCATCCTGATTTTTAGCCTTTGTATTGGGCTTTTATGTTGGTCATTTACTCCCAAAATGGATTAGTTAATGTGTAATCATAATAATTTCCATATTCAAAATACTTGCATGTATTTACAGTCCCAGGTTTCCAAAAACCATGAAACTTCTAGCGTTCCTTCTAGTGTTCAACTCCAACGTATGTCCTGTTTTAGTGATTTCAGTTTTCTAAAACTTAACGCTTTAATTTCTATTACTCCATGTATACGTGACTTTTCACATTCCATCTCTTTACTATCCGACCTCCTATAAGTAGAGTTGAATCCTTGAATGTCTTTTCTACTACAACTTTTATATCCCATTGCCTTCACTCTACCTGGCAAACACTATCCTAATGATAACCATAACAATGGCTAGCCCTTAAGAGTCCAGTAAAACAAATATTGTATCGTCTTCACAAAATCTTCCATTTGCCTTAATGTATGGGGGATATAGAAAATATTTTAGAAATAGAGTCCTCAAAGGGGATTCTGGTGGAGAGGCCAATTGCTTGCTGAGGAAGCTTCTCAGTCTATGGACAAGCCATTTTTGGCTTCCAAAATGACTCCTATGGTGAAACCAAGGGGAGTGTTCCTTCCAGTGACACTTCTAGGGAGAAATTGAAGAACGATTTCTTTAGCAGAAGACGTAATAGTTAGTAGGAAGACTTTAGTAGCATGTTCTTTGTATAGATTTTTTGAGATTGCGACCTATTGGGCATTTGTATCAATTTATAAGGAATTATTCCATTAATAAAATCCTTTGTTTGAACATTTTTTGCTCTGTCCTTGCTTGGATGTTTTCACTCTATCTTCCTTTCTTCACTTTCAAAAGAAATGGAAGGAACAATTTTGTTGATCATCTTGACTGGCTTTAGCTTAGAGAGCAAATGCAAAACTGTTGTAAAGAGGATATGATAAAATTATATGATATTCATCCTTTATTTTGTAAAGGATAAAGACTAGGATAGGACAATGTCGTCCATTATTTGCAAGCACATTGAAAGTGACCCAATGTGTCTTTTGCTCATTAATGGTAGTATTTATTTCATTCTATTAACACGTACTTTTATTTGTATTTATTATCAGTACTTAGTGGTTCACTTTCTCATACGAAAGGAACACATTTTTCCAAGTACTTTCCATTAATAGATCCTACGTGTTTTGTTTCGTCTAAATCTTCTAAGTCTTAGGCTCCATTAGGTAACACACTTTTGACTCTAAATGGACCTTCCCAATTGGATGACCAATTTTCATACTTCAGATCCTTACTATCCAAATGGAGTGCTGTTTTCCAAGCTGACTCACCCAAAGTAAAAGGCTTGGTTATAACTTTCTTGTTATAAAACTTAGCTATTTTTTGTTTCTAAACTTGTTACTTGTCTAAGATGTCCAATTTCAATTCATGCAATTCTAACAAGTTTTGGGCTGTGGCTTTTGCATATTGTTCATGGCCCAAATTATTTTGCAAAACCACTCTAATTGATTGCACATTAGTCTCTATAGGCAACACTGTCTCTTGCCTATACGTGGGTCGAAATGGAGTAACTTTAGTTCTTGAACTTGGAGATGTCCTGTAAGCTACAAAGCTTTAATTAAACATTTATGCCAATTACTTTCGTTCTCATCTATCATCTTATATTTTTTTTGATAATTTTTTTGGAAGATTTGGCCTGTGTATTTGATTGGGCATAATAAAGTGTTGAGGTTACTAACTTAATACCAAACTCACCCAAGAATTGCTTGACTTGATCTCCATTCAAAGAAGTCCCGTGATCCGTCATCAAGGTCCGAGGTATCCAAACTTATAGATTATATGATCTTTAATGAACTTTATGATGTTTCCTTGAGATATTTATTTTAAAGGAATGACCTCATCCCACATAGTGAAAAACCAGTGGCTATTATGATGAATGTGTGTTGTTTTGAAGAGGGAGGATAGATCTTTCCTATCAAGTATAATGTCCATCCTCTGAATGGCCAATGCTTAATGATATGAGTTATTTCACTTGTTGGCATTCTTTGAATTGGTCTATGTTTTTGACATACTAAACAATCCTTAGCATATTAGACACATAATTTGCCCATTTTAGGCTAGAGATACCCACTTTTCATGATCAACCATCTCATCTTCTAACCAGCTTGGCGAGCTCTACATATTCCCTCATGCACTTCTGGCATAATTGTTTTAGCATCAGAAAAGGGGATAATTATACAAAATACAACCAATATTTACCAAAAATTTTAAATCTATCACTAACATTTCAAAATAACGTAAATTACCACTTATGTTTAAAATTCTTACACCATATACCATTCTCTTAACTTTCTAGCCTAGTTGGAAGTAAAATGATGATGTGGCGATGACGTGACCTTACCTTTTAGAAAGTTGGCACCACATAAGCATTTTTTAATTTTTTTAAAGGAGGTGGTGTGCACACATAGTTTTTTTTTTATTATTATTATTATTATGAAAAATTAAAATTCAAAAATTCAAAATACTAGAAAATAAATAACACGCAAAAAAAAAAAAAAAAAAAAAAACTTTTTTACTCACACACATCGAAAAATAAAAAATATATATAAAAATTTAGATTTGAAAATCCTGACAAAAAATTATTATTTATATTCTATTTGTCTATTTAATATTTTCTTAGAATTTTTATGTAAATACACTTCTGTTCTTTAATGCAATCATTACAATTTATAAATTCATTTAGTCTTTGTTTGACGGCTACATTATAATTAATTTATAATTTAGCCACACATTTATTATGTTTTCATAATAATAATAAACTATGTGTACACCTCTTTTAAAAATAAAAAATAAAAAAATCATGTCAATGCTCATGTGACGCCAACATGCTAGAACGTAATGCCACGTCATCGTCACGTCATCAATTTACATCCAACTATGCTAGAAAGTTAAGAGAATGGTACATGGTGTAAGAATTTTAAACATAAGTGGTAGTTTACGTCATTTTGAAACGTTAGTGATATATTTGAAATTTTTTATAAACATGGGTGGTATTTTGTGTAATAAACCCTAAGAAAAATCAACACACTTTAGCATGATTCCATTTGAACGTTTCTTGTATAACTCTTCGTCTACTAACACGTAGTTTAGGGCACACAATTTCTCTTTCTAATCCTCCTTTTGGTCAGGTGTCTCTAAAAACATTCTTCAAATGATTCATTTTTAATTTGTATTGCCTCATTTGCTCAAAGGGTAATTATAATGACACCACTAAATTTGTTAACCACACCACATTATATATACACATTTATTAGAATACAAATTTTATAAATACACCACATTTAATTTTATAAAAATAACCTTTAATAAAATAAATGAAAATAAAATCCTACACCACAGATCTTCCAACATACCAATATATTTTCTCTCTCTACAATTGAATACCAATTCATTTGTATTTCTCTCCACCAGCATCTTCAATCTCTCTTTACAATTGAATACCCATTCATCTGCATTTCTCTACACCGGCATCTTCCAAGCTCAACAGACCAATAGATTTTCTCACTCCACAATTGAATACCCATCATTTGGTTCTCTCCACCGGCGTCCTAAGTTCAGCTGAGGCCAATAGATTTTCTCTCCACCCGATGTCTTCCAAGCTCAGTTGCTGGCACCTGCCCTGGTCGGATCTTCGTAGATCTCTGCTGGTCATTTCACATTTCCTCACACCCAGCTGCTCCAAGCTCTATTCGACTACTATTACGTCTGTTTTCTTCTCCAACTTCCAGCAGCCCCGGTAATATTCTTCTTAGTTAGTTCCCTTTTAACTCTACCAGCACCCCAATAATCTGCAAATTCCGACATGACTACTTTATTTACAATTTTCATTGTTTCCAAACTCAAGGTCAATGTCTTAAGAATTGCTCGAGTGTATCCCCTTCGAAAAGAAATTGACAAAAGCAACAACTAAATTTCCACCAAGCACACGCAGCTCTCTCGGAATGAACTGAGCTAGGCCCCTATTTTGGCGAGAAGCAGAGACCAGAAGAGGAAATAATGCGATGGGATCTGAGGCAGCACTGTCAAAATGGACATCGATGAAGCCAGTCATGGGATTTGATATTTCAGTTGCTAGTGAAATAATGGTAGTGTTGGCTCTCACAACTTCCCTATCTGACATGAGAGAGAGGCTTGAGAAAATGGTAGTCGAAAATAGGAAAGCTGGTGATCCCATTGCGGCAGATGATCTCGGAGTCGGAGGTGCTCTGACAGTGTTGATGAAAGATGCCATTAATCATACATTGATGCAGACTCTCGAGGTCACACCTGTCGTTGTTCACGTTGGTCCTTTTGCAAATATTGCTCATGGGAACTCATCAATTGTTGCAGATAAAATAATACTGAAGCTGGTGGGACCTGATGGCTTTGTAGTTACTGAAGCAGGCTTTGGGGTTGATATTGGTACTGAGAAGTTTATGAATATTAAGTGTCGATATAGAGGTTTAAATCCTCAGTGTGCTATTATTGTAGCAACCATTAGGGCCCTCAAAATGCATGACGGAGGGCCTCAGGTCGTGGCTGGTAAGCCTCTTGACCGTACCTATACGAATGAGAATGTGTCTCTTGTTGAAGCTGGTAGCATTAATCTGGCAAGGCATATCTCAAATACAAAGGCTTATGGTGTTAATGTTGTGGTGGTTGTCCACAAATTTTCAACTAATTCTGAAGTTGAACTAAGTGCAGTCAGGAATGCGACTTTCACAGTAGGGGGTTTTGATGCTGTTATTTGTTCTCACCATGCTCATGGATGGAAAGGAACGATTAGTTTCTAAATTTAGTGTTTGATTTTAGGGGTTATCAATTTTACAAAGGAGTATTGCCTCACTAAACTTCAAACCTTTAATCATTGCCTTTCTGTTCCTGAAATATAGTAAAGTTGAGGATGAAACTTTAAGTCATGTTTAATAGAAATGGACACAATATTTTGTTTATATTGCTTCAAATCTAGTGGTTGTGGTTGATTTCCCCTGATTCATATTTCGTTAATTTAATGATTTCATATAAGTTGCCAATCCCGAAATATACTAGTTAGCCAAGAACATCCTGTATGGGATACAAGGATTTTGTGGTTTCAAATGCTATGATATGTCGTTAATTGGATGATTTCATATATTTCATTGATTATTGGTATGCAGGCTTCCTTTATTACAAATAAAACTTGCTTCCACATTGAAAGGTCTCTATCAGTATTTCATTGAAACACATTGTTGATTTTGTTGATTATGTGAAAGAAAATAGAAAAGACCACAAAAGGGCTTTTGAATATAGTCTATATTAGTCAATCATTAATCTATCACCACCATAAGATGAGACACTACTTATTGCGAGCTTAGACAAATAGTCTCTTGCGTAGCAACATTCATACCAACCATATCTTTGAATGTCTCTATTCATGTTGTGTATGGATTCTCCCACCCACTCGTAATATCATCTCGGTGCTTGTACCAATTGCATGCCACGAGTGGAATTGGACAACTAGGCCTCAAGTTAACCTGCACCGGTGATAAATCATATTAACAATAGTAAAACAGCATAGGCTTCAGTCAATTGGCCGAACAAGAAACTACTCAAATAAAGGGTAGGTTCAACTTCATTATGTAAATGAGGATAAAACAAATACCTGAACAAAATTATTGCCATTCACAAAACCAACTGAAATAATCTTATGACTTAATGGTATAGGAGATGGAGAGTGTAGTGGTAAAAATGTTAAACATTGTTCAGATAATAGAAGGACGAGTACGACCCCATATGGAGATGCTATCAAATGACCCATATCAGGCATTTTCATCCATCGATCAAACGGGGCACTGATGTCAAAGTAATCTAAATTATATAATAACTCCTTCACCCATTCATTGCAACCATATAGTTTGACATGGAGATCAAAATTAGAGTTCAATTCAGATATAAGGTCATGTGGAATCTGAGACCATGCTGCTTCTTCCAATCCAAGTGAACTAGCCACAGCCCTAAAACCACAATGACCATCAGATTCAACATTAACAATGTTAAATATGCACTCCTTCACTTTGACGTGGAAACAAGTCAAATAATGATCAAGACCATACGACTGCGTGCATCAAACTTTATACTTTCTCTTTTTCGAAACTTTGATGGAGATACTTGTACTTAGAGAATGAATTTGATTGTTGGACTCAACAATTTCAAAATGTGAAGGATTCCTTTTGGTTAAAGTATCAACCTTCGATGATGATCGACCCTTAGTTTTACATTTTTCAGTTGGCGGCACTAAAGAAGTAATCGAGGGTTCATACATTTCTCGTAACTTCATTTTAAACATTAATTTACCTGCATCATCACATGCATTAAAATAGTTTTGAATTTTCTCCAACTCAACCACAATATTCAACTCGGAAGAAGCCTCATGCGATGGAACCAAAATGTCTAATTTCCTCCAGTGTGTGCACGGATGACAAAGGAATCGGTCGACTTGATAATAGGTATTCTGAGATTCCACATGCACATGGAAAACCATGTGTGGATCTAATAATGCAATGACAAGCACTTTTGTCGAAACCAATCCGTTCTGCTTGCTTTGCCTCAACTGAAATAAAATTCATTGCATTTTTTTACACCAAACCTCGCAATTCTCTGAAAATGCTATGCTTGAAGTGATGTTGAACCAATTTCATGCTTTGCTTGAACAAATCCCTTATCTAAGTTAATAACAATTCCAAAAGATAATGCATAACTTTCCATGAAGTTTCAAAATCACATTGTGATGATCCGAGGAGTTTCTTTAATCTAGAATGTGCATTCTCAACCCTGCATAAACGAGTAATTTATTTGGCTTGCATACATATATAATATTTTATTCATCTAATCTATAAAGCAAAGAATATTTCAAATATTAATAAATTAGCAAACACATTACCTATTTGTCGTGACATTACCAAAGTGCATAATTTTATTTGTCCATGCAGCAACAAATTTCTACTTATACTTACTCAACCAAGATCCTTGGAAAATTTTCCAAATTTCAGAAACAAATTTTTGGTCAAGTTTTCATATATATATATATATCATTCGAAGTAGAGGCCACAAGTTCGCTCCAATTTCTATAGAAAGTATCCCAATCTTCTTTCAGTTCGAAATACTTCTTTGTATTAGCAGCAACATTTTTTGATATGTGCCAAGTGCACAATAAATGTTTGACATTAAGAAAAATCCTTTCAATTGCTTGAATAAGTGCCAACTTCCTATCTGTTACAATGACAAGAGGCAGCGCATTTCGATTCATCAGTGTTTTCAAATTTTCCATCGCCCAAATATAATTTGCTTCTCGTTCAGATTCTATGAAAACAAAAGCAACCGAAAAAATCATTTGAGTCGAAGTAACCCCAACAATCTCAAAAAGAGGATGCTTGTACCTATTTGTCTTATCAATCCATGACAAGGACACATGGAAATGCTTGTAACTTATCCACACATGTTGGATGTGCAAAGAATAGATCTCTAACTTCATCGGTTTTAGTATCATACCTATGCCACTCGATATAATTATGTTCTCATAACTTACCATTTACTGTTGCATTTGAGTCTTTCCTGCCTTCTCAACCAATCATTGTCTTCCACGAGCATTGTAAATTGTCCTTATTGTGCTAACATTGTTTAGATTCCTGTCTTTTAAGTCATCAATTTATTCCTCGGCTTTACCAAGCTTCTTGAAATGTTTGCTAAAATCTTCTCCTCTTCACTTGTTAATCTTCTCACATAAGGATGTCCTTCCAAATGTAGTGCTACAGGATGATTATGAACTCCACATATTACCTTCACCATCCAATCATCATCATTCACTAATTTAACACCACTTAGATCAAATGGACACTCACACTTACGTGAGCCTACAGATCTCTTTTTCTTTGGTTCATGGTTATGGTTACTTTTATGCTTTCTATATTTTCCTCCACCCTCACATCCAAATCATATTCGAGCCTTGTGTCCACATCTACCAATCTCAAAATGAGTCACAACAATAACCATACCAAGCTCCTTCCCAGTCGCATGAACCCAATTACATAATAAATCTTGACTATGAAAAAACTACATTATCAATGCAAAACAAGATATTGCATGACAGTAGTAAGAGTTGGATATTTATGATATATTTATGCTTTGCATTTAAATATACCTATCCTGTGATAAAATATTATGTATAATCAAATATATTGAGGTCCTCTTCATTATCCTGAAGTGTAAAGGTGCAAATATATTGATGAAATAAGAGGGAAAAAAATCACACATATAAAACGAACATACCTCTAATCAAAGTTCATTACCTCTTGATATGTTATAACATCGTTGTCGTTTTCATGTACATGTTTTATATCACACTCCGAAGTCCACATTTTCTTTTTGGGATGACAAGCTTGACAACTATGTATTCAGTACTAAAGATCTTCCTTTCTTTGTATGCTAGTCTTGCAATTTGCTTATACTGGTAATTCTTATTATTAGGGTAATCAAGAAAAGTAAAATTAAATGAAGATGTTCCTAAGATATATAACTTGAATATATTTTACCAAATGGACGCTTAATTTGATGGACAAGTAAGTTTTAGGAAAATGAATTTGTAAAAATTATTATCATTTACTTAAGGTAGTCATTGTGCCAGAAGGATGATCTTTGTTTGGATTATGGATGGTGTATAGAGCGATATAGGTACATGAGAGAGTCGACTCTCTCCAGGGTGAAGGGGGGGGGGGGGAATCAGCCATCCTTCTCTCCAGTTATGAAATTTGAAAGCACCTATTTTGAAAAACTCTCACGAACCTTATTGATATGAGGTTTCCTATTCATAAATTTTCCAACTAGTGTGAACTTGTATGGCGCAGCTAGAAATTTCTCATCCACATCATCAAAACTAACAGCAGGCTCATTCAAGTGTAATGAGGGGGTCTTAGTAGCGAACCTATGGAGAAAAGAATCCGGGGGTGCCTGCGTAACTGATACAAAGGACTTATTTTGGCTCTACTCAGTCTGAGTAATAGTTGGGTTTTCAGCCAAGGAAACTGCATAAGATATCTTCCCAGGAATTGTAGCAGATGTCTCAATAGTATGAGGTGGAGCTGTATTACCTCGCGGGGCAGTACTTTGTGGTGGGGGTTGCACATGCTCAGGTGGCCTCCGTGTATCCCTGGGTGGAGAAAACTGACTCAAAGGGGCATTACTCTTCACCAAAGAATCGATGGGGGTCTTTTCAAATGTTTTAGAAGGTGCTAAAGTGGTTGGAAAAGATCTGGAGTTTTGGTTTGAGGCTGTAGCATCTGAATTTACCACCTCATTTTGCGTGCTCAGAGGTACGCTTCCCAATGCAATAGATCCAGGAGTTCCAGAAACAAAGGGAGTGACCCCAACCTTTTTTTGGTGTTCTGGAGCAAATGGAGCAGGTCTCTTGATTAGATTCGTAGCAGAAAGCACAGAAATTGCTGCCTTGATATGCGTGCTTATTGGCTCAATTCCCAGTGTACCATGATTCAAAACATTTTTCGAGATGGATGACAAATCCAAGGTGTTCAGATGTTCTAGAGCTGCTGGTGAAGGTTTCATGGCCAAATTCGCATCAGAAGTTGCTGCCTCGAAATTCGTGCCAAAATGAGCATTTTTGAATGTAGAATTCAACTCACAATTGACAGAATTAACTAGATTTGATAACATTTCCATGGATTTCACGTGCTCTGGAGCCAATGGTGATTATTGCAGACCCAAATTTGCAGCAGAACCTGTTGCCTTGAAATGCGTGCCAAATGGCACATTTCCCAATGTTGAACATCACTCGTGAGAAATGGAATCCAGGACTACCCTGAGGTAAATTGGGGCCTCTGAAACCAATAGCGTAGGTCCCATAACCATATTCTAATCAAAACAGTACAAAATCGATGGGACAGCTGTGGTCACGCTTCCTAATGTGGGACTTTCGGATGAATGTTGATGGACGGAGGCTACCCCAGGGGTTTTTGGGTGTTCTAAAACCAATGGAATCAATCCCTGGACCAGAATCAAAGCAAAACACCCTGCACTTGAATGCCCTAAAATTGAGCCTAGGGTTTTCAGATGAGTCCTATGCGCGACGAACGCTAAAGGGGGTAGTTGGGGGATTGTTTGTGGATGATTCGCGGAGGAGGTTCAGGAGGTTTGGAAAGGATAGGGAGATGGTGTTAGTCTGCGACCGATGGGGTCAACGCCTGCGACGTTGGAGGGGGATAAAGGGTTCGGTTGAGAAGCCAAGAAATTGTGGTTTTCTGGTTTAATATGAGTACTTAGGGTGGTTGTTTGTGGATTTTGCAATGATGGATGGATGGGGGGATGGAAGCCGCCGGAGTGGGGATGAAGCACCGGTGATAAATCCGGTGAGGAGGCCGGATTCATGGATGACGGCGACGAAGAGAAAAAATCCCCCAAATAGCCTAGGGCTAGAGAGAAAGTGACAGTTTTGGTTTAGGGTTTTATTGATTGGTGAACTTAAGATGTGGTTGAACAGGTAAATTTGTAATATGTTCATAACATGGAAAAGTTCATTCAAAATGAAAGAATACATTATGACAATATGGCCAAGGAAAAAAGAACTTTACATGACACCATGAATAAGTTAACAAGCTAAGTCTGTCGATCAACTTTTCCAAACATAGGACATCACTTTTAGGTGAGAACGATTGTGGAAGAAATGAGGACATGGGGACATTACAGTTATCCTAGTTTTGTTCCCAGTTTCCAACCCGACGGGGGATGAGGTATGTTATCATTTAGAAAGACGCCTTTTGAAAAGTAGGTCAAGCCGATGAACAACAGGAGGACGTTCAGACCACAACCTCATCAGCCAAATGTATGACATTCATTCCAGTATAATGCAGGAAGGGTTGTGCCTTTCAATGAGATGACCATGACACAACAAAAGCTTTTTCAGAGAAACTATGGGAGGATGATGAGACAACAACAGGGATCATCACATCTTGAGGCACCTAAATTACTCAAAATGGTTAACAAGAATGTCCTTTATGACAGTAAGGAAAAAAGTATAGGGGAATCAGTAGAAAAAGCACCAGAAAGTTCTTTTGGGAAGTTAAAATTTGAACGCAGCAAGCAAAATGAAGATGAGGAGGATCCAGAGCAACCCCTTCCCGTTCAATTCGGCACTATACCCCTGGTCATGGCTAACAATTGCTTGGTGGCCAATGAATTTAGAAGTAAGGAAAACAATGAAGGAGAAAGAGAAGAAGATGAGGAAGAAGCATGTGTGTTAGTATGCCAAGAAGGCCAAACATCTCAGGAGGTATGTTATGAGGAGGAGGACGATGACATGACAGACATCTAAGAAGATTTTAATTTAGAAGTAGAAGTGAAGAAGCAAGGGGTATCGCGCAACAAATTGTTGAAGAAACTATATCAAGAAGGTGTCCGTGAAGTAGATCTATTAGGCAAACCGTCTGGACGTTCTTTCAACTTTTATTTGCTATATAAAATGCCCAAAAGGAAAGTGAGAGTACCACGCTCTGAAAAGTATGGATCACCTCCTAGAATACTTCCTCCTCCTACTAGATGGTTCACAGATGAGGAAGTCCGGAATAAAAGTAAAGAGAAAAACCAAGATGCAGAAAGTCCAAATGAAATCCTTATGGCTGATATGACAAGAGAAGTTAGTTTAATGGAAAACAAGTAAAAAGTAGAGATAGATTTAGCAGAAAAGGCTATCTTCAGAAACCGAATCAAACCAAACCATTTGTTGCGGTTTGATTCGGTTTAGCGGGTTGACGGTTTATTTGTTCACCCCTATTATCAACTATTATAGAGGGAGTAAGCCAGTCTTCATTGCACCCCCTATTATCAAATAACGCTTTTAGGATAACATTCTACATGATACAAGTCAATTTTTCCATTGTATTTTGTTGCAAAATTCTTCACCATAACTTGTGGTTGAGTTCCTCTACCATATCCCATTATTTTTAACAATCTAAGAGTGTTATCTTGATATGGCATCCAAGAGTGAAACAACAATGAAAACTATCAAATTCTAGGCCATAAGTCATTGGATTTTCATGAGGACGGAATGCATGCCAAGTATTCACATTTTCTGGTAATTGCTAATTTGAGGATGAAATTTCTTTTAGAGAGTAAGAAATTGTAATACCACATTTTTCTTTTACGTGTTTTCTTGAAGTTCATGTAATGTTTATGTTATTGCCATTAAAAATTATTTAATTGGTAATTATTATTGTTAATAAATTTATTTCTTTGATAGTGGAAGTACTTTGACGTCGTCTCGATCAATGTGCCAATTAGAATGTTTATAAGTTGTTTAAGTGCAATTCTATGTGTTTTTATTTATTTAGCCCATGTTTGGTGCGATTTAAAAAATATTTTAATCCAAATCAAAGTCAACAATTAGTTTTAACCACAACTTCATGGGACCTACAACTTTTCAACCAAATATTTCATCAACTTCTATTAAAATCTTCTAAAAATCAAATTTCAATCCCTACCAAATAGGGGCTTAACTAACTAAGATTGTTAATTTCTATTTAATTAAGTTGTCGATAAGTGTATTTTATACACTTGTTTATTTGCCAAAAGTAGGATTTTATATGTTTGTTTAATAATATTCACTATTCATTTCGTTTATATTTCAGAAAATAACTCAAAATTGAGAAATTGATGCAAATGAAGCAAACATTGAAGAATTGGATGATTATTTGAGCCAATTGTAGACATGAAGAAGTGTAAGGAGTCAATTGAGAAGAATAAGGAAGAAATGAGAAGAAATCGGAAGTATGGGGACCAAATTGCCACAATTGGAAGTTGGACAACTTGGGATGCAAATAAAGAAGGAGGCCTAACTTAAACAAGAATCAAAGTTGGAAATTGCACACTGGACGGTGTACTGCGCGGCCACGAGACCTCTAATTGTGTGATCACACGAGGGAGCTGAAATTAACAGAACCATATTTCATATAACTGTGCGGCCACGTGAATTACTACTGCGCGACCGCGCACCTTACCTACTGGGTTGAACACTGGTCTTTTTATGCTGAATTCAACCTCTTTCACCCTTTTCTTCATAGGTTTACCTAAACCAATAAATACCAATTGTTATGCACGAAATAAGGGTTCCCAATTGTTCCCACAACTTGTGTGTTTTCATGCCAAATTGCTGCTCAATTGCCGAGGGATCCAAGCGAAGCCAAGGACAAGATTGTAGATATAAGAACTAGGAGATGAACCGGGTGACCTCTTTTCATTATTCTTGTAAGTTATTTTCAATTATGTACTTATGCTAAACGTTTAGTGTTGGATGTTGCGATGAAGCTTTAACTGATTGATTCTATGTTTTGTTTTGACTTTAGTTTAATTTATATAATTCATGAGTTTGAGTAATTAAATTGTGCTTTTTTATCTTATACAAATTTTTGGCCAATATTTGTATAACCGTGTGACGTTTTCTTGTATCGAGAGAGTAGGAGATCGTTAGACTTATTTAATTATCACAAAGTCCTATAGGGGATAGAGATATATCACCTATGCCTTGTGTTATCCTTAAAAAGTGTTCACAAAATCAAAATGCTTTTTTAATGTTCAATTCTTCATAGAAATATAGTCGAATTACATTTTAGAAAAATGTTTTTAATGCATTTCCGAGAGAGGATTTAAATAACATTAGGAATACTGATTTTTGAAACCCGATGAATTTTAGTTAAACACTTAAGTCAAAATATAGGTGGTATAGTTGAAGTGAATTCTCAACTTCCAACACGCTTGCTTTCATTTATTTTAAATCAATTGTTCATTGCTTTCTAGTTTAATTCTTAGTTTACATTCAATCATACAGCTCTCAATTGAATTCTTCGTTCCGGTTAATTTGACCAAAAATATAATTTGTTCAATCCCTGTGGGTACGATATCAGGACTCCAAAGTCTACTATATTACTTGTGCGATCCATAAACTTGCGGTTTCACAATAGTTGTAAGTGGCCTAAATCACATTAAATTGAAATTGGGAAAAAGTTTAGTAGCATTTCGAGATTTAATGGAGATTTTGGGGCTAATTTTCACAATAACCTAAAGTAAGGGCTAAACTACAATTTTAAAAAACTGAAATACAAGATCCAAACTCCCATCCCCAAACTCGTAGCTCCCTCTCTCAACACTCTCCCCCACCAAAATCGTCACTTCTCACTACTCTTTTGCTTCCCTCCACCTCTCTCTTCCTGCCGACACAAATGCCCCCAACCCCAATTATCACACCTTCTCCGCCACCTCTCTCTTCCTACCGACACAAATGCCCACAACCCCAATTATCACACCTTCCCCTCTTCCTCCACGCATAAAACACACACCGTACCACACACGATTTTCCCAATGCCTCACCCAACCACACAAACTCTCTCTCTCTCTCTCTCTCACACACACACACGAATGTTATTTTGTGTGTGTGTGTGTGTGAAATTTCAGATTTTGAATTTTGGGAATGTTAGTTTGAACTTTATTCTTTATATGGTTGATTTTGAGTTAATTATGGGAATTTTAAATGAAATTCTCAGATTATGAAGTTACAATGTTAGTTAGTTTAATTGATTTTTTTGTTAGCTTAGTGTTAGTTCAATTTGAGATTTTCGGATTTTGGAATCTTAAAAAATTTAGTTAGCATAGTTGAATTTAATTCCTTATTTCAAATATGGTGTTATATGTGTTTTACACAGCTTAAAACCCCATTTTAGTTTAATTGTGAATCATGTAGAAGTTTTGACCTCGGTTATGAGTTTTGTTAGTACTAAAAGAATAGTGAAATTATGTTTTCAATTTGAACGTTACTTATGAATGAAAATATTAGGATTTTTTAGCACATTGATGTCGCTTGAAACTGAGACACTTCTAGCTCTGATATGAGAAAATAATAAATACCAAGGACTTCGGTAAGTAAACTCCTCCTATTATCATTAAAGTTGAATGGTTATTGTGAGTATAATGCGTTGAATGATTGTCTTGCAAATTATCTATTTTTAATGCTTTTCGTTTACCTTATACAAGTACCTATTTATTTAAGGAAATGTTCAAGCATGCATTGTCATCATATTTAAAAGGTTAAATGTGGAAAAGTGTAAGAGTTTCTCTCAAAAGATATCCATCCCAAACTTTAAGAAAGAATTGCGTATACTTCTATGTCATGAAAAATGTGAGTGTGAAATGGGGTATGGGGGACTGGCATACCCGAAAGTTAATGAACTGCATTACGGTGGAATGAAAGTAAATGAGCTGCTTTGTAGTGGAATAAAAGTAAATGTTAACAACTCTTTTGTTTTATAGGTAAAAGTGATATGGTTCCACATAAGAATTTTCCACTACAATCTGATTGGCTAGAAGATACACCAAGTGAGCTTACGATAATAATGAAAATGAAATTTTGAAAAGCTAAAGTGAAAGTTTTGAAAAGTTTAAAGTAAATGGGGATACATATTTTGAAGTATTAAAGCATTTCATATCATAAGCATACATCGCATGCATGAAATTTACTTACTGAGCTTTAGCTCACCCGTTAATTTTTGCCATTTCAGGTAATGAGTACTAGATGCTTTGTGGAGATTACTTAGGGCAGACTCACTCAGTACAATATACATTTTGACAATAAATTTCTTTTTTAACTATGAGTCTATTATTGAATTTAAATTGTTGTTCATTATTTCTCTATCTTTAAGTTGAACTAGGAATTTACCTAGGTTCTCATTCGTTAATTATTCATTCGTCCATTCTTTAAATTAACTAATTAAATTTAGTTTTAAATAAGTTATGGTATTCCATTAGTGGTTAGTTTATATCCTATTTCACTAGTTAGTTTATAGTTTGAACTTGTTATGTTGTGGAGTTGGGAGTTGAGTTTGGTTGAATTGATGCTTTGCTAGAGTTTTAATTGAGGTTTATAAGTTTTTATAGTGGTTGTGATGTCCCTCTACAGGTTGACTAAGTCCTATTTATAGGGAAGACTTTGTCGAAATTTTTGTAGAATTTTACAATAGAAAATTCAAATTTTAATATTTAATTTGATTTATTTCCTCATTTAAAATGAAGGAAAGTTAACACTTATAAGTTTACAATTTTAAACTTAGGGTGTTAAGCAAGTTTAGTGGCAAGAGGATATAGGAAAGAATGAAGGAATTACTTTGACACTTATGGGCCCGTTGCAAGAACTTCATCCATTAGGATTTTATTGACATTAGTATCCATTTATAACTTGTATGATCATTAAATGAAATGTAAAATATACATTTTTGAATGCAAACTTAGATGAAGAGGTTTAATGGAACAAGGTTTCATATTACTCAGAAATGAGAACAAAGTATGTAGATTAGTTAGGTCTCTATATGGCTTAAAATAAAAAATAAAAATGGCATAAGAAATTTGATAATGCCATCAGTTCTTTTGACTTTGTGCATAACACGGTTGATAAATACTTGTATCCTAAAACTTGTGATAGATCTTCATTTCCATGTACAAAAATTTAATCCATAACTTCAAATTGATCTAATCAAATTGAATTCATTCGTACAAATCCAAACCTCTTGTTTCTCTCAAATTCTTGAGGATTTCACTTTTTTTGATTTAAGCAATTCTTATTAAAGGCTTGATAAATCCTTCAAACTATTTACTGGTGATTCTTTTAAGCACTCAAATACCAAGAGGAAGCAAATATTATTTGAGTAAAATGTTCAAACATGTTCAAGTCTTGATTCTAATTTTGTATCCATCTATTTTGTGTTCTTGTTCTCTATTTTGAAAATATCGTTTGAGATTGTTGAGAAACTATGGCGATAATTAAACTGATGAATCAAGACTTATGGAGGCTAAAGCTAAAGAAGAAGAAGAAGAAAAAGAAGAAGATGGAACAAAGAGTTCTTAGAAAATATACCCCTTTTGCCTCAAGTACACAAAATTCAAATTATTGTGAATAAGTTGAAGGCGGTGAAATCAAACTTCCATAAACCATTTCAAGTTGATGCAATCATTGCAAAGTTTCCACCAACTTGGAAGGGTTATAGGAAGAAAATTCTTCATAACTCTGATAATTTCTCTTTGGAACATATTCAAAATCATTTTTCATATTGAGGAATAATCAAGGGTACGAGATTGGAACGAAAGTTCTTATGATTGCATTTCTAAAAACAATGTCGTGGATATCTTCGATAACTCCAACAAAGTTCAAAAGCAAAGGAAACCTGATCAAGAGAAGTTCAAAAATAAGTCTAAGAGACCATGCCATGTTTGTGAAAAACCAAGAAATTTTGGTAGAGATTGCAGATACAAAAAGCAATTCTAAAAAGAAAGAAGTAGAAATTTCGTTGAAGATATTGCTGCTAGAATGAGCAAAACATTTAATTCAAATTAATGTCCCGAGATGGTGGTATGACACATGTGCAACTATCCATGTGTGCTATGATAACTAACTCTTCAATACATTTGACGAAATCATTGATGGACAAGAGATACAAATAGGAAATTAAGGACGGTCAAAATTATTGGACAAAGGTAATGTTGAACTTATCTTCACTTCTAGGAAGATGATAACTTTGAAAAATGTATTTTATGTTCTTGATATAAATAGAAACTTAGCAAATGGTGTTCTTTTAGGAAAGTCTAGGATCAACTTTGTATTTGAGTTAGGGAAACTTGTATTAACTCGAAATGAGTATTTTTGTTGGAAAGGGATATTCAAATAATGAAATGGTAAGAAATAAATCTTTTTTTATATTGTTGATTCATTTTCAATATGGCATCGGAGATTTGCACTTGTAAGAACTAGTACCATGAAAAGAATGATAAAATGTAGATTTTTAGCATGTGAATTTGATAAACTCGATAAATGTGAAGCATATATCAAATCAAAGATGATTAAAAAATAATTTCAAAATGTTGAAAGATCATCTCAATGACTTGCACTTGTGCACTCCGACATTTGTGAAGTTAATGACATGCTAACTAGAGAAGGAAATAGATACTTTATAACTTTCATTGATGATTTTTCTAGATACACTTATGTTTCCTTGTTAAAACATTAAGATGACGCCTTAAATGTATTTAAAACTTACAAAGCTAAAGTTGAAAATCAATTATGAAGAAAGCTAAAAACTCTAAAAGGTGATAGAGGAGGAGAATATTTCTCTATTGAATTCAATGTATTTTTGTGAGCAACATGAAATTATCCTCTAAAATTCTGCACCATGGACACCTCAACAAAATTGATTTGTAGAAAGGCAGAATAGAACTTAAAAATGATAAATGCTATGTTATTTAATTCTGAACTTCCTTATAATTTATGGGGTGAAGATTTACTTTGTGCTTGTAAAAGTCAATAGAATCCATATGGGAAAGAATTAGGTTTCTACATATGAAAAATGGAAATGAAGGAGACCAAACATAGGAGGCGGAGTGAACCTTCTTCAATGTTGTTGTACTCCTGAATAATTTGTGGACAAAAAGGGACCTAAACTCCCCTCACGTATGTCTTCATGTAGTGCTTGCTTTCCTTGTTCAAGATATCAGCATTAAAATTGCACATAAACTCCCTCACAACTGCTGTGTAGACTTTGTGTGGTTTGGCACATAGTTTGGTCCACCCCCTCTCCTTTATTATATTTGGAATTGTGGAAAACTCCAATCCATTTAATCGAATTTCTCTTTCCATGAGGGAGGCTCTGTGCCAAAAAAATTCTACACGCTTCTCAACATCGTCTGAACAAGGGTTTCATAAGATTTAGACTCAATTCTAGTGCGCTTTCCAGTATTTGAAGATTCTGCAACTCCTTTTCCTTTACTAGCACGAGGTTAGGGCACTCTAGGAGGGTGAGTATATCTACATAAAGAATATCCAGTATTAGATCAAGTAGACTACTTAATGCAAAAATGGGTTAACATTATAGTGAGATGAAAGCTTTGCATGATGTCAAGAAGTTTTGAATGCACTTATGTTCCCTAACTTGAATGAAAATCGCATGAACTAAGTTTGGAGCATATAATAGAAACTTTCTTAGTGAAGTATTTGATGCAAATATAATAATTGCATTAGAAAGTTCTATGTAACAATCAATTTTTATTCAATGTTCATGGTTGCACATGGAATAATGATGCCTAAAATTGAAGTCCAATTCTAGTGACAAATTGTACTAAGCACATTGTGAGCAAACTCAAGCAATATTCTCTATCAACTCCTACACATTCACACTTTGCCCAACTATTTGCGTCAATAAATATTCTAGGAATCTCAAAAAATTAAGGATTTAGGTTATTAACACAATGTATGCATGAAGGTTAACTCGATCCCACAAACTCATATATAGCCTAGACACCCACAACTCTTCCAACAATGTCACAAATTCAATTTAGGGCTTTAAACAAACATTTTGTATGCTAGCACTCACAAAACCAATGTTGTCTTAGTAACTCATAATATGCATTAACTAAGAGACTAAGTTAAGTAAGAGCTTGAAACAAACACTTTGTATGCATAAAGAGATTTACCCTAAGTTCATTTAAATACTCATGAAATTCCAACTTCTAAGAAAACAATTCAATTGGGTCCTTTTATCAAACACATTGTGCACATACCCAAATTTTAACCAATTCCAAACAATAGAAATAACTCTAAAATGCCCAAACATCAATGCTCAAAGAAATCACATTCTACAAAATCTTCAATCAAATTTCAATAACAATAACAACTTATCATACCCATTCTGTCCCAAGGTCACTTCTGGCAATTAATATGTCATCAATATATAGAACCAAAAATGCAAACTTACTCCCACTGATCTTCAGGTATATACATTGATCAAACATGTTTTCAGTAAACCTAAAGAACTAATGGTATTTTGAAACTTAATATACCATTGTTGTGAAGCTTGTTTTAGTCTAAATATTGACTTCTTTAACAAACATATCATGTTTTCCTTTCCATCTATAATGAAGCCTTCTGGTTGTGCCATGTAGACTTCTTCTTCTTCTAAACTCCCATTAAAAAAAGTTGTTTTCACATCCATTTGATGTAGCTCTATATCAAAATGAGCAACTAACGCCATAATGATTCGTAATGAATCCTTTTTAGAAACTGGAGAGAAGGTTTCATTGAAATCGATGTCTTCTTCCTGATTAAACCCTTTGGCTACTAGTCAGGCTTTATATCGTTCGATATTACCATGAGAGTCACTTTTGGTTTTAAAAATCCATTTACAACTAACTTTCTCGTGCCCTTCTGGTAACTCAACCAAATCCCAGACTTTATTAGCAGCCATAGATTTCATCTCCTCAAACATTGCATCGATCCATTTTTCAGATTCTTCACATTTAATGGCTTGTGTATACGTAACCGGATCTTTTCTCATCCCTATGTTAAATTCAGATTCTTGTAAGTACAACATGTAATCATCCGAAATAGTTGATTTCTTGGGTCTTTGTGACCTCCTTAATTCTACTTCTGCTGTTGCATTTACATTTGGTTCAATGACGATAGTCTCATTATGGAGTTCAGGATTATTGACATTTTGTTCTATATTGTTGATTGGATCAACAAAAAACATTAGGCAGAACTATGTTATTAGAAATTTGTGATAAGGGAATTGGTACCTGAATTTCTTGAATAATCACTTCTTTAACTTTATCACTCCCACTGACTTCGCCATTCTCAATGAATTTAGCATTACCGATTTCTACAATTCTCGTACTATGATTAGGACAATAAAACCCATGCCCTTTTGATTTTTCTGGATATCCAATAAAATAACCACTAATGGTTTTTGGATCCAGTTTCTTTTCTTGTAGATTATAAATGTGTGCCTCCGCTGGGCAGCCCCATACATGCAAATGTCTTAAACTTGGTTTCCATCCTTTCAACATTTCAAAAGGTGTCTTAGGAACAGCTTTGCTGGAAACCTAATTTAAGATATACACAGTGGTTTCATACATGCAAATGTCTTAAACTTGGTTTCCATCCTTTCAACATTTCGAAAGGTGTCTTAGGAACAACTTTGCTGGGAACCTGATTTAAGAAATACACAGTGGTCCTAAGGGCATCCATCTACAATGATATGGGTAAATTAGCATTACTCATCATACTCCTAACCATTTCCATAAGTGTACGATTGCATCTTTCAGCTACACCATTCCGCCAAGGAGAACCCAGCATTGTGTATTAAGCACAAATTCCTAAGTCTTCTTTAGCAAAAGGACTAGGACGTAGTCCAGATTTATCATATTTTCCATAATATTCACTATCCCTATCAAATCTAATAATTTTCACCTTTTTACCTAATTTTTTCTCAACTTTAGTAATGTAAAAATTCTATAGAATTTACTAATTGAGATTTGTCATGCAAAAGGTAAATATAGCAATAACATGAAAATTTGTCAATAAAGGTGATGAAATATTTTTCTCCACTAATTGATGGAGCATTAAAAGGTCCACAAATGTTTGTATGTATTATCTCAAGTAAATCGTTACTTCTTGTGGCTCCTTTATTGGTATTATTTTTGGTTTGTTTACCCTTAATACAATCCACACAAACACCAAAATCAGTAAAATCAAGATTTGAAAGAATGTCGTTTTCTAGTAATAAATCAATTCTTTCCTTTTATGCCACAAGAAAGAAGAACTTTTATTTGTCATGTTATGTTTCAAACCAACATTCGAATGCAAGGTAACAAGAAGAAATTCACAAAATGAAGAATCAAGATTAATTTGATATAAGCCATTGACCAAAATTTCCGAACCAACATAATCATTATTCTTGTATAAGATAAAACAAACACCATCTATTTTAAAGGAGAAACCCTCCTTATCAAGTTTCGACAAGGAGATTAGATTAAGAGAAACGGAGGAACATAAAGAGTTTGTTCTAAATCTAAGAAAAAACCAGAGTCCAATACTAAACGAAATGTGCCATGCCTTGAGCTGGGGCTTTGACTCTATTTCACATGTAAATGTAGTTTTCATTTGGATTTGTGGTTTGGGTTGTAAGGAATCCCTGCATCGAGTTTGAAACATGAACATTAGAACCAGAATAAATCCACCAAGTATTAGAAGGTGCTTCAACAAAATTTGATTCGAAACATACAAAGCCAAAGGCTTACCCTTCTTTTCGAACCAAGCCTTACATTTAAAGTAATCCTTTTGAATGTGTCCACCCTTTTTACAAAAGTGGCACTTATCATCCTTCTTAGCTTTCTTTAGTACAGGTCGATCTGATTCATTGGATGGGCCCCTCTTAATGCCCTTCCCTGTTCACTTTTCGAATTTGTTCTTCCCATTATTATGAACCATGTAATTTGTTTGAGCAACATGACCACCCTACTGCTTAATTCGAGCATCTTCCTGAACCATCTTGTTGGTCAATTCATTCACATTCCATGTATCCTTAATCATGTTATAATGAATTTGAACAGGACCATACTGTTGAGGCAACGAGTTTAGGATAAATTGGACTTGGAACGAGTCAACCACTGTCATCCCCAATTTGCCTAATTTTACAGCCAGATTAGTCATGTCAAGTACATGTTGTTGCTTAGTTTTGGAGCTATCAAAACGAGTTGTGGTGAGTTCAGCTATAAGTTTTCCAGCAATTGCTTTATCAGCAGTCTTAAAGCGTTCAATTATGGTAGATAAGTATTCCTTAGCTATCTCGGTTTCTTTGATGGAAGATTTAATATTGGAAGCAGTAGTGTAAAACCGCTTTTCATTTTATGGGCAATTCTGAAATCCTACGTGATATTTATGTTAATGTTTTTATAAATTATAAATTTATAATTTTTAATGTCTATGATTTGAATTATTTTGCAGTGGAAGGATTTCGACGCCGTCTCGATCAATGTGCCAATTAGAAAACTTATAAATTGGTTACGTGAAATTTTATGTGATTAATTGTTTTATTACCTAAGCATGCTATAATTTTTAATTGATTAAGTTGTAAGTGACCTAAATTGTGTTAAATTAAAGTTGGGGGAAAGTTCAGTGGCAATTGGAGAATAAATTAGAACTTATGACTTAACTATGCACGTGGAGAGAAGCGAGGGACTAAATTGCAAATTCCTAAAATTAAAAACCTAACCTCATTTCTCATCCCTCACTCACGACACTCAACTCTCGCCTTACTCCCTCGTCTCTCGGCTCTCTCTCTCTCGCGAACTCTCCCTTACGCCGTCGACCGCCGCCACCCTCCCTTCCGGTGCCGACCGCCTCTCCAACACTGGTAAGGACCCCATTTCCCTTTTTTTTTTCCGCCCCTGCCACACCCGACACACACCCACCGTCACACAGATCGTGCGGCCACACCACGAACCCGCACATAACAGTTCACACACACGCATTTGGGGATAAAGATGTGTATATATATATTGATTTTCGTGCATATATGTTTGTATATATCAGTATGTATAAGCATTTACATAGGCAAATTTCAGATTTTTGATGTGGGTGAAATTTTCGATTCAGAACTTTTAATTGAATGTTATAAATATGTAGATATATATTGAATTCATGTATAGGATCTATGTATAAATTTAAATATATGATTGTATGTGTCTGTATATAGATGCATAATATATATATATATATATATATATATATATATATATATATATATATATATATATATATATATATATATATATATATACATACTTTATGTATATGTGTGCAAGAAATTTTCAGATTTGGGTAATATGTATATTTGTATGTATCTATATAATGACGCGAATAATTGACAAAAATGGGTAAATGAATTGTTTGTATGTGTGTATACAAGTAATTTTCAAAATCCCAGAAATTGTGTACTAGTTTGATTAATTGATATTTTAAGATTGATTTCGGATTATAATGGTCAATTTTTCATAAGTGAGATTTGTAAGAGTTTAAGTTACTTTGATTGAATTTTTAGTGTAGATTTTGAATTCAAAATTTGTTAATTTCAGATTTAAGAATTTGGTTATTTTTGGTTAATTTTAAAAAATTTAATTTCAATATTTTTGAGAAATTCAGATTTTATAATGATTAAAATGGTAAATTGATATTTTGTAAAGTTTGAGTTAAGTTTAACAATTTAGTTTGAGTTGGTTTTAGAAGATGGGAAGACCTTCTAATGTGCATTGAGATTCATCATTTGTCTTGAATAGGGCTCTTATGTGTTTTTGTCATACCATAAAGTCACATTGAAGTTTTAAAATTGGTTAAGAGTTTAAATGTGAATTGGAACTAAAAGTAAATTTTATTTAATGAATGGATATAAATTAGGATTATTGGGCACATTGACATCGTGGGCAGTCGAAGCTCCTCCACTTGCAAATTCAGATAACGGTAAATGCTAAGGACGTCAGGTAAGTAAACTTCTCCTATTTTCATAGAAGTTAAATGTAAATGTGAAATGTGTAAATGACTGTTTGCAACTTACTTGCTTGATGAACTTCATTTACTTTATGAAAGTATATGTGTATTTAAGGAAATGTTCAAGCATGCACGTTATCATGTCATTGCATCATTAAGCATGCATTGGCATCGAAATGGGGAAGTAAAAATGTTTTAATGAAAGGAATGTGTCAAAGTGCAAGTTTTGTCAAAAGTTATGTATCCCAAGTTTTTCAAGAAAGAATGGGTGTACTTCTATGTCATGAAAGATGCGAGTGGGAAATGGGGCGCGGGGGACCGGCGTACCCGAAGTGAATGAGCCGCTTTGCGGTGGAATGAAATGAATGAGCCGCTTTGCGGTGGAATGAATGTTAAACCGCTTTGCGGTGGAAATGTGAATGTGAATCTGGTTCCAAATAAGAATTGCCCACTGTTATCTGATTGACTAGAAGATACACCAAGTGAGCTCACGATGGAAATGAAGTGAAAGTTTTGAAATGTAAAGTGAAAGTCTTGAAATGTTAAATGAAAGTTCGAAATGTTGAAAGTTTTGAAAGGTTAAAGTGAATGGGGATACATATTTCAAAGTTAAAGCATTCATGTCATAAGCATGCATTCATGCATAAAGTTTACTTACTGAGCTTTAGCTCACCCCAATCCCTCCCCATATTTCAGGTGATGAAAGTTGATGATCAGAGGAGAACACTTGGCGGTTGACTCCGACAGTACCCATCACCGCCTTAACTAATAAAGTTAAAATTATTCAAGTTATCGTTTAAATTATTTCCTTCATTCATTATTATTGATAATGGTTTGGTTGAAGTTAATTTTGATTAAGTATGGGTGACGCATTTGAGGTTAAATTTCCTCTTAATTTATTTATCAATGTCGTTTGATATTTTTGGAAAATCTTATGCTTGAGGAGTTGGGGATTGAATGAATTGGTTTTGGAAATGATGAATGTGGTTGAGATGTGATTGATGCTTTAAATCTTTTAAAATGGTTTTGGTGTCCCTCTACAGGTTGGCTATGTCCAATTTATAGAGGAGACTCTGTCGAGATTTCTGTAAAACTTATAATAGTTAATTGAATATTTTAATTGTGTAAACGATTTAAATTCCGCATTTAATGTGAATGGAAGTTAACACGCCTAGGTTTAAGGTTTTGAACTTGGGGTGTTACATTTTTGGTATCAGAGCTAAGAGTTTTAAAAGCGATTCTGTAGACTTTTAAAATTTATTTGGAAGTGGTTCGGGTACTGAGTCACACCTCAAGTGCTTCTCCCTCGATCATCTGGTAAGTTAATTTTTGTTTAAATTATGAAATGTTAATTGATATTACAACTATTGCAAATTCTTGCATGTTAATGTGTAATGTCGTAAAGTGAAAGGTTAAGAATGTTGTCAGTGAATATGACGAGTATATCTTGGTTATTAAAAAAATTCGGGTGTCGTTTAGTAGATCTTTTTGTGAAATAAGAAATTGATATGAATGGTATATCGGCATGAGAGTATACAATGTCCAAACGAGAAGTTGAGAAGTCATCGAACTTAGTATTAAGCACTTATCGTGTTTGATATCGGGACTACCCGCTCATTTGATAGTCCCACAATTATAGGTATTAAGTTGAGCAGGATGTGGAACTGCATTATAGAAACAAGCTCACTACATTTATTCTTTGAGTTATAAACACAATAAACATATATGACTAAGATTTATTCATAAGTGAGTGATCAAGACTAACAATCAAACAAGTATGGTATATGTTGATATCCTACACTTGCTCAATTGCAGAAATAAATCAACACCGTAATGTTTATTCTACTACTAATGCATGGTATACCTGTGGGTAACGCATGATGCAAGTAAATAAACTAACAGTGATATTACTTAGTCTAACATTCATTAACATAATATGAGTTCACTGTGGTGAACACCAACCAATAATATGAATGTCATACAGGATAACAATACGCATGTACTAAACTAAAACCATTGTGGGGATTATCAATTCAGAATAATATGTATATTGTAATTCAAATCGTATGCATAACTAAATATAAGCATACAACATATCATTAATATTAACAAAACAATAATATTTGCCAAAACAATAAGGGGCCATTCTCTTTGTGTTTCGATTTTGGATTTTGAGTTCTGGATTTTGTTTTGAATTTTGGTTGTTTGTTTTGGGATTGCTGAAAACATGTTCTCTATTTTATTTTGGAAAACTGTTTTCAAAAATAGAAAACTGAAAAATGCGTTTACTTTGTAATTTTTTTATATATTTATTTTGTGATATTTTATATGTAAAAAATGATTGATTTGTTGAATTACATTAATTTTAATGTTAATAAATCAGTTAGTTATCTATGTTAATAAATTCATCATTAATATTGTTTCAGCTAAACAAAAATTTAACCACATACCAACAAAATATTAACATGGATCTATATATAATGACAAAATAATATAAGAATTTCAAGTGAAGGAAGTGTTTCACATTTACAAAAAAAAAAAAAAATAATAATAATAATAATAATAATAAATAAAAAATTACAAAAAAAATAAAAAAATTTAACATGGATCTATATAATGGCAAAATAATATAAGAACTTCAAGTGAAGGAAGTGTCTCACTTTTACAAAAATAAAAAAATAAAAAAATCTTAAAATAGATCTATATATAATAGCAAAATAATATAAGAACTTCAAGTGAATGAAGTGTCTCACTTTTACAAAAAAAAAAAAAAAAAAAAAAAAATCTTAACATGAATTTGTATATAATGACAAAATAAAATAAGAACTTCAAGTGAAGGAAGTGTCTCACTTTTACAAAAAAATAAAAATAAAAATAATTTACAAAAAAAAAAAAAAATCTTAACATGGATTTATATATAATGGCAAAATAATATAAGAATTTCAAATGAAAGAAGTGTCTTACATTTAAAATAATAATAAATAAAAAAATTACCAAAAAAAAAAAAAAAAATTTCTTAACATGGATCTATATATAATGACAAAATAACATAAGAATTTCAAGTGAAGGAAGTGTCTCACATTTACCAAAAAAATAATTCAAAACCCGCGTTTTGGACTTTTTAACACAAAATATCAAAAACGCAATAAACTCGTTTTGAGTTTTCTTTGTATTTTTTTGGTGTTTTGGAAAACGCGTTTCTGAAAATGGGCAAAGTGAACGCGTTTTCGATATTTCCAAAAATCGAAAACTCAAAACGGGCTCAAAACAGTAAAGAGAACGGGGCCTAAGATTTTCAAACCTTAAGGATTGAATAATCATTAAGTTGGAGGGTTAAATTGCAATTTGATTAAACTTGATTGACCAATTATGAAAGATTTTAAACTTTAAGGATTAAATTGCAACTTTCCCCAAACTTTAGTGGTCAATTTATTATAATTTCAAACTTTAGGGACTTAATTATAAAATTCTCAAACTTTATGAATTGAATTAAAAATCCAGAACTTTAAAAGGCCCAACTTAAATAATTTTATAACTCCATGGTTTGAACATTAATATAGAACAAACATGAGGTCTTGAGGTGCAAATAATTCAAAATATCCAAAATTGCACAAAAAACCCCTGAAGACTTCTAATTTCCAGCTTAAGTCTCTTCTCCAAAATCGCAGCAGCTAGGGTTTAAAACCCAGCTGCCGCCAATGAACTCGGGAACATGGCTTCAAAACCAGCGTCTCCCTACTACTAGCGGCCCCCTCTGCGATGCAGCTCCATCCCGACGCTGCTCGCCTTCAGTGCTGTGCGCAGCGACCTTTGCCGACAACCGTGAAGGTTGTGGTCGTCGGCTTAATACATTATCAAATCATCCGAAATTATATCAACCATACCTGATTTCATCCAGAAATTCAACACGGAACTTCATAAATTCATAACTCAAACTTACGCATATATAAATAAAATTTCACAAAACTAGATCTGAAACCCAGTTTCGAAAAAGCAATCTGAATCCTTTACAAAAAATTGAATTCCAAATTCGAAAAATGTAAAATCAGATCCTAAAAAATCAATTTACAGATTCAAAATCCAATTTTCTCAAAGAATTTATACATACAAAAACTTAGGCAATATACACAAGAATCGATTTCCTCATAGACTTTAAAATCGACTGAATTCATAATGATGAAAATCGACACAATTCGAAGATATGCCTATATATCTGTAACATAAATTCATCCGTATTAATCATACACACACAGATCAGATAATCCAACATAATTATTGATCTGATTTATTTATACACAGAACTAATTATTATAGTCCAAAAACTTGCTCTGATACCACATGTAAACTATAATCATAATGCGGAACATATAGATTTAAAAATGATTCTATTCAGGATCTTTACCATAAAAATTAATTACTGTAAATCATAAGACATACCAGAATCCATAGCAATAATGCGGAAAATTATGAGATCCTGTCACAGCTTTAAATTGAATCCCGAACAAATATTGATCTGAAATTCGTCTTCTCTCTTTTAACCTAAACCTTTAATTTTGTTTCATAAGATTGAACTGCAATGATGAAATTTACGTTCAGTATATATAGGTAGAGAGAGGGGCCGAATTTCCTATTGTTTTTTAATCTCAACCGTCCATCAAAGTTGTAGTATTAATAGGAATACTTCTAATTAAATCAGGTTTCTATTAATTCAGCAGTTTACCTAATTAAACCAGGATATGCAATATGGACGACATAATGAGAAGATATTAATTTCTAACACTCGGTATTGAAGAGCAAAGTCTGATTTTCAAAAAAAAAAAAAAAAAAAAATTATTTCGGAGTTGATCGCGGTTGGACTGTGGTGGCACAATTTTTTTATGTGTGATGATGATGATGAACCTTATAAAGTAAAAATAACACTACTAAAATAAAAATCAAACTTGGGAAACGTGTCATAATATCTATTGCAATGTCAAAGGCAAACTAAATGCAATTAAATAACGAGTTTAAGGGTTAGAAAAACTTGTCCTAATATCTAGTGCAATGTCAAAAGCAAACTAAATGAAATTAAATAATTAGTTTAAAGGTTAGAAATCAAGATACCACCCTATAGTTCTTAATTTATAGTATAAAGCTGGACTGTATGTCGTGTTAGTGTGGCACTTCAACGTCAAGTGTCTCTTTTGCAATACGAAAGCCCTCCGTGTATTGTTTCCCTCATTTTCCATTCACTTTAAAATTCCCCATGATTGGATAACATAGCTAAATAGTCCCATATGAACATACCTGAGTTATAGTGAAAGGTCCCGACTACCTTGACTTCAGCTTTCCTGGAAATAGTTTCAGTCTAGAGTTGTATAATAGGACTTGATCTCCAATCTTGAATGTTCTTATCATGCTACTATTTTGTTTTTCCTTGTAAATGACTGCATTCTCATAAGCCTTCTATCTGAATTCTTCCAATTCATGCATCTGAAGTATTCTTGTTTCTCTAGCTTTCTCAAGGTCCATGTTCAGCTACACTAATTCTCAGTATGCTTTATGCTCATATTCCATTGGCAAGTGACATGCTTTCCTAAACACTATTCGGTATGGTGACATTCCAATTGGTGTTTTGAAAGTAGTCCTGTATGCCCAAAGTGCATCATCTAATTTCTTGGACCAATCATTTCTTGAAACATTCACAGTCAATTCGAAAATTCACTTGAGTTGTTTGTTTGAAGTTTCAACTTGCCCACTTGTTTGAGGATGATAAGGTATGGCTACTCGATGTTGAACTCCATATTTATGAAGTATTGCTTTGAAGAGTCTGTTGCAAAAGTGAGATCCCCCATCACTTATAATAGCCTGAGGTGCTCCATATCTAATGAATATATTCTTCCTTATGAATTCCACTACCACCTTCTAATCGTTGGTAGGAAGGGATTTTGCTTCTACCCACTTTGATACATAGTCTACATCTATGAGAATGTAAAAATGGTTGAATTATGGTGGAAAGGGTCCCATGAAATCAATGCCCCAAATGTAAAAAATTTCAACTTCCATTATATTGTTGAGTGGCATCTCATGTCTAGCAGAAATGTTACCTGTTCTTTGGCATCGGTCACATGACCTACAAAAGATGTGACACTCTTTAAACAATGTAGGCTAATAAAAACCTCATTGAAACACCTTCATTGTAGTTTTTGTAGGACCAAAGTGTCCTCCATATGCTGATGCATGCACCCGAGCCAATATTGGATTCATCTCCTCTTCTGGTATACACCTCATGATAATCTGATCTGCCCCTCTTCTATACAAGTGTGGTTCATCCTAATTATAAAATTTTGACTCATGAATCAGTTTCTTCTGTTGTTGGTAGGTGGATTTGTAACGCCCCGGATTCTGAACACCCGGAACGCCACTTCATCGTCTCAATTTAACTTTGAAAATAATGATTTAGCGGAAAATAAAACAATAATAGAAATTTCATTTCACATAATTTTATAAAGTTTGACCCAAAAGGTCAACAATTCGAATATTGAAATGATTTGGAAATAACTTTGGAACAATCATGAAATAAGTATCAATTTCAAATAAAACATTTCTAAAATCTCAATAATGGCCAACATCGCACGCCTTGCCGCCAACTCCGTCATTTGCAAAATTTGTTTTGGAAAACGAGAGTATTTCATAGAAATACTCAGTAGACTCGTGCACAATAATCATTTAACATCATAAATTAAAAACACATAATCATGATATTCAAGTCTCAGGTGTCTAACGATCACCAGTATTCTCATGAACAAGTAAATAAATACAAGTCCAAGTCTCATACATTTAAGCAAGTAAATTCTCGTAACATAGTCCCATGATTAGAAAGCAAGAAATTCTCATGAACACAATCATACATGCTAAACTTATAATTCAAATAATTATTGATGCGCACTTTTGAAAATTGTAAATAAGAGTCTACCTTAATTTCTCGAGTATTGAGCAAACGGGAATAATACTTCTAATTCTCTAACGCCTCGTCTAGCCCTATAAATAAATGACTAATATTAGACTCTTAGATAAAGAAAGCTTGAAAAGTAGATTTGTGTAAAAGAAAATAGAGTTTTAAGAACTTTAGGGACTAAATCGTGAAAATTGGAAAAACTAGGGATTGTTCGTGCAAAATATGAAATTTTGGAATTAGGGACTGAAATAAAGAGGTTTTTAAAATGAAAGGATTGAAATGACTTAATTTAAAATAGGGGCTGAAATAAGATAATTTAAAAATTCAGGGGCTAATATAATAACTTTTGAAAACTTGGGACTAAAATGCAAAATCTCAAAATCAAAATATAACATCAAACCACTATCTCTCTCTTCATTTTTCGTAAACAGAGAGAGAGGCGTGAGAGGGAGAAACGGATGGGAACCAAACGACCTATCTCCGTTGTGGGTTGTCGGTATTTCAGCTGGCGATGGCGCGACCGGAGCATGGCGACGATGGGTGTGGTGCGAGTGTGAGGAAAAGGGATGGTTTTTGGGCGATTTGGGCCTGGAACCGAGGCTCAATTTCGAACTAGGGGTGATACTCTTCGGCGATATTCCGGTCCATACGAGGCAGCGGTCGAAGGTAAAGTATTTGGAGGGTTTATTCTTTGACTTTTGGGTGGTTTAAGTGTTAAGTTGATGGCGGATTTGGAGGTGGGCAGTGTCGGGTCTCGTGTGGTTGCGGTGGCGGCGGTAGGTTAGATATTTGGGTTCCGTTTGTTTATCGATCTTGGGTATTTTGGGTGTCGATTTGGTTGAGATTGGAGCTTGGTGCAGGCGGTGGATGGCGGCGGTTTGGAAGTTTTTGGGGTCGGCAGCAGGGGGTGGAGGTGATGTGTAGCCATCCGAATGGGGTTGCAGGTAGTGAATTGGGGACTTGCAGTCAACATTGGGGTTCTGAGATTGGTTTCGAGATTGGATAGTGTTGTGGAAATTGATTGAGTTCTTGGCAGTGAGGATTGTTTTTTCTGTATACTCGATGGTGAAGGGCGGTGATTGGAATTTGGGTAGTAGGTAGTAGAGAGCTTACCCAGAATTTGTCTGCTCGTATGGTTGGTCGGCTACGTGAGGGATTGGAGATGGATATATGTGTTGATTTCTTTGATTTAGAGAATGTGGCGTTGATTATGGAATTTCTTATCTGCTATTGAAGGAAGAATTTAGGTTTGTGGGGAGAACTTACCAAGAATTCTGTAGAATTGTTTTGAATAATTTTATGTCTTGAGTTTGTGAAGAGGAAGCAAGACTTATTCTGTTGATTGGGAATTAACTTTGGTAAATTTGCAAAGAACTGAAAGTTGAGAGGAATTTGGGATTAATTCAAATTGAAAGGCTAACTGAGAGGGATTAAGGAGTGATGATGGGCAAGGGAAATTGTGTGAATTTGGGAGGCTTTGAAGAGTGATCATGGGAATAGGATGAATGTACTGAATATACAAAAATGGGAGTTGGGGAAGAACTTTAGGAAATTTGGATGAAATCTTGCTGTGCTTTAGGAATTGTGGCTGATTTGCTAACTATTTAGGGATAATTTAGAGGCTGGAGTTATGCATCGTGTAAAAAAAATGGGAGGGGAGAATGTCTGGGGTTGATTGTGATTAATGTATGGTATATAAAATGGTGTTTTGGGTTTATTGTAGAATGGCTGGATCGAGGGAAGAGATTGAGGGAAATGGGAAATTGCTAGCGAATTGGTTTTCGAGATTGAGCCAAGATAATTGTGATTGGTTTTGATAGAAATCTGAAATGAAAAAGAATAATACTAATTTTTAGGAGTTCGGATTTAAAACATTTTGGACTTAAATAATTTGAATCCAATATTTGAAAATCGGAAAAATAATAATGGACTTGGGACATCATTTAATAAAATTCGGACATTGTAATATGATAAAATTTAAAATAAATTTAATTTCACTTCACTGGTTAAGACGATCACGTTTTAAAAATAAATTGACAAAGTCGTAGCGACACGTAAAAAAAGAAAATAATGTTTATTTAAATAAGTCATGGTAAATTCTCGGTCGCTACAGGATTCTAGAGGGATTGTCTGACTTACCAAGTAGTTGAGAATATCTACATATCAAGGTGTTTGTGCAATAGCTAGTATCTGGTCATCCAGGAACACTTCATTGATGTCAACTTTATCAACTTCTTTTTCCCTTTTGTAGCCTTGATAAATGATCTACAACTTGGTTTTTAGTACCCTTTCTATCTTTAATCTCAATGTTGAATTCCTGAAGGAGAAGTACTCATTGAATCAACCTCGGCCTTGCATCCTTCTTCTCAAAGAGATATTTCACGGCTGAGTGATCAGTATAGACAATCACTTTTCATCCAATGAGATAAGATCGAAATTTGTCAAATGCAAAAACTATTGCAAGCATCTCTTTTTCTATTGTCGTGTAGTTGATCTGACCATCCATCAAAGTTTTGCTAGCATAGTATATTGCATGTAATGGTTTCTCCTTACACTGTCCCAACATGGCTCCAATGCATAGTCACTAGCATCATACATTAGCTCAAATGGAAGACTCCAATCAGGTGTGACTATAACAGGTGCAATGATCAATTTCTCCTTCAAAGTGTTAAAAGAATTTAAGCACTCTTTAGAGAAGTGGAATAGTGTGTCCTTCTCTAATAGATTTTTAAGTGGCTTCGTGATCTTTGAGAGGTCCTTTATAGACCTCTGATAAAATCCTGTGTGTCCCAAAAAAATTCTAATTCCTTTAACTGAGTTGGGAGGCTGTAGTTTCTCAATCACCTAAATCTTTACCTTGTCAACCTCTATCCTCTTTGATGAAATTCGATGCCCTAAGACTATCCCTTCTTTCACCATGAAGTGGCATTTTTTTTCCAATTAAGAACAAGATTTGTTTCTTCACACAGCTTCAATACTTGAGCCAGATTTTTCTAACATTCATCAAGCGAATCTCCAAAGATAGAAAAATCATCCATAAATACCTCTATGTAGCGTCCCACCATGTCTGAAAAGATTACCATCATAAAGCGTTGGAAAGTGGCAGGTGCATTGCATAACTCAAATGGCATTCTCCTAAAAGCAAAAGTCCTAAAAGGACAATTGAAAGTGGTCTTCTCTTGATCCTCATGTGCAATTGGATTTTGGTTACAACTAGAGTAGCGATCCAAATAGCAATAGTGTGAGTGACATGATAATCTCTCCAACATCCTCCATCCATTAATAAGCCGAGTTGGAATGAGCTCATTATCTTCATTTATCTAAACAGTTATTCCTCCCTTCTTTGGCACAACATGAACTGGACTCACCCACGAGCTATCTGGAATGGGATATATTATACCATCATCGAGTAATTTAAGTACCTATGCCCTAACATCCTCTTGTAGAGTAGGATTCAATCTGCGCCGATGCTCCACTGATGGTTTGCAATTTTCTTCCATGAGTATTTTGTACATACGAAGACTCAAGCTAATTCCATGAATATCTGCAATTGTAAATCCAATCTTTGCCTTGTACTCCTTCAATACTCTCAACAGTTTCTCTTCTTCCTCACCTGCAATATCATTAGCAATAATAAGTGGAAGGTAGAAGAGTCACCAAGATAAGCATACCTCAGGTGAGAAGGTAATTATTTGAGCTCTAAAGTTGGAGCTTTCTCAATTGATGGTGTAGACCTAGCTAAACTTTCACCTAGAGGAGTGTAGAACTTGTTCTTTTGCAAAGTCACTGGTGCTGCTGCTTCCAATTCTTTTGCCCAATATTGCAAATCTGAATGTTCTACTTTTGTTGTTTCTAATTTCATGAGGCAAACTGCGAGATCATCTGCTGTATGTTATATTTCTATTTCCTTAGCAACCAGTTTGTCAACCACATCCACTTGAAAGCAAGAATCCGCTGTAGTAGGATATTTAATAGCTTTGAAAACATTGAAGGTAACCTCTTCATCATTCACTTGTAGAATCATCTTGCCTTCACAAATATCAATCAATGCCCTCCCAGTCACCAAGAATGGTCTCCCAAGAATGATAGGTATGTTGCTATCCTCTTCCATGTCTAGTATGACAAAATTATCTTGGAAGATGAATTTATCGACTTTGACCAATACGTCTTCTATCATGCTCCCTGGGTCTTTTAGTTTTGGTGGAAGTTTATTTTGTAGAATAGTACTGCACTCTTCTGTTAGGCAGACTATCTCATAATCCTCCAACTTCCTCTTGTTTGACAAAATCTCTTTAATGAATTTTGCATAAGTTAGCATTTGAGCAGTTGCATTTGAGCAATTGCATTTGCAAACGGAATGTCGATCTGTAGCTTCTAAAACACCTCCATAAATTTTGAAAACTGCTTATCAAATTTGTGTTTCTACAACTATTGAGGAAAAGGGATTGGTGGCACATAAACTTTTACAGGAGCAGATGCTTTCACTTCAGATTCTTCATTCTTTTCTTCATATGCTTATGCTGATGTTGTAATGTTTTTGTCATCCTTTTCTTCCTAAACATCCACTAGCTTGGTCACTTTTTCAGGTCATTTCACATGAATCTCTGGTAGCTGCACCCCACTTCTAGTTGTTATGGCTTGAACATGCTCCCTAGGATTTTTAATTGTATCACTCGGCAGAGATCCAGGTGTCTTTCTGAGATTTGATGAATCGGTTGCCCCATTTGAGTTTCCAATTTCTTAATGGATGCCTATATATTCTTGGATACCTTATCCATTTTCTACATGTATTGCTAAAACATCTCCCCAAATTCGGTCTCTTCTCTTGCTGTTTTGAAAATTGTTAGCATTGTTCTGATTGTCCAGCCATCTAAAGTTTGGATGTTGCCTCCAACTTGGATTATAAGTCTGAGAGTATAATAGTACTGTTTTCTATTGGTATTCTGAACAAAGTTAACTTGTTAGTCAGCAGAAGCTACCAAAAAGCACTCCTCAGTAGGATGGTTTGCCACAATTTTCACATGCTGAGGTGATGGGACATTGATGAATGGCATGTACTACTTGTATCTATTAACTAAGAGTTCTACTTGTTTTTTCAAAGAAGCAATCTATGATGCAGTAGTCTGAGTATCTGAGTTCTGTACCCCTGGTGCTTTGCGTTGAACTACCCCATAAGATGGGAACATCATGTGTGTCTTTGCTATCAATTCAACCAACTTCCAAGCTTGGTTGACTTTTTTATTAGTAATGAATCTGTTTGCAGTTGAATCCACTATTGATTTGAATTGAGGAGCTAAACCAGAGTAGAGAAATTGTACCTGAAGCTCCTTTTCGAACCCATGATTGGGACATCTTCTAAGCAATTCCTTGAACCTAACCCAAGCTGCATGAAAATTTTCCCCATCATATTTTTGGAACTTGGAGATCACCAGCTTCAACATTGCTACTTAGGCTGGTGAAAAATATTTGTTGCAGAATTTCATAGCCAGATCATTCCATGTAGTGATGCTCAATTCTGGTTCTGAATCCAGCCATTGCAAAGCAGCATTCCTTAAACTGAAAGAGAATAACCTCAATTTAATAGCATCCTCATTTACCCCATCCAACGGGACATTGTTGCACAATCTCTGAAAGCTGGCCACATAAGGGTTCGGGTCTTCATGTGCTTTTCCATAAAACTGCATGTTATTGTTGAAGAGATTTATCAAGTCTGCTCGAATTTGGAAATTTTTTCTTCCAAATGGTGGGTAAACATTAATGGAGCGACTAGGAGTTGCAACGGGTGTCAGAAATTGAGCCATAGGAAGATTTCCTTCATCCTCCTCTTCGATTTGATCACATGGCTGAATGTTTATAGTAGCAAAATTAGCATCCCAAGCAGCTACCCTGGCAACCTCTTGTTCATTCTCTATGCAAGCTTGATTGTCAGCCAGTGGTTTTTTTGCAAATTTTTCTATTTTCGGTTGTGTTCTTTGCATCTTCGTGTGAAAGTGCATTCAATCTCGGGATCTACGAGTTCAAGATTTTGGCCTTGTGAACGGAGCATACAATGAACACTATTTTCTGTAAAAAGGAATAAATAAAATCAAACTAACAATAAAAGTAATAGATGCTAATTAAATTAAAAAATAACAAATTAAAGAAATTAATCTAAACTAGCAACAAATAAAAAATTAATCCCCGACAACGACGTTAAAAACTCGTTGTGAAAATTATTGCAAGTGCACAATATCGAAAAAAGTAGTAAAAGTGGACTCTTTGAGTCCGGAATGTCGATCCCACGAAGACTAATTTACTTATTACTAGCTTTGATTAATCAATTCCTAACCTACAAATAAATGCCAAGATTGTGAATTTTGAAAAATTAAACTAGTGAAAGTAATGAAATGTGAAAATAAAACAATTGAAAAGATTTGATTTTTGTTTTTCGTATGAATGGAAAGTGTTGGGACTCACTATAGTAACTTTGTTATCCTATTCAATTTCTCATCTCAATTTCTTATTTTAAAGTAGTGTTCAATCGAATTCACAATTTTATCCAAAATTTCCCTCTCGAGTTTAAATTGGTTCTATCTAAATAGGTCAATCACATATCTCTATGATTGGTCAGAATAAACCCTAACTAGATGCCCTTAACAAGAAGAATTCAAAATGATCACGACAACCACATCTATATATCTCTACCCTTTTGTCAATTTCCAGATTTTATAACTTGGTCTAGGTGTTAACTCACTTCTTGGATTATGAAAACAACCCACAATTCATCAAATTGGTGATCAAGAAATTCATGCGTTAAAACGCAATAATAAAACCAACACATCAAACAATTTGTCCAAAAAAAAAAGAATTGAAATTAATATTCAAACAAAGTCACATCGTTTGTCCCAACGAATTGTTTAGCTACTCATACTAAAATCTAAAACAATAAAATTGCAAAATAGAAAATTAAACATGTCTAACAATTATCAAGAAAGAGTTGAGAATTTCCAGGAAAGCTTAAAAGATTTGATAGGTACTATTCATACTACAAGGTGCACCTTCTTTTCTGAAAATCCATCATTAGAAAATCCACAATTAAGTGTGCTTAGCTTGGAGCAATTCTATGATGGGGGACTCCTTGGGAAGTTTTCTAGGGAAGCGTGCAAGGAAAAAGTATGCTAAAAGACTCATGTTGCTACAATGGGGATAGTACGTCGTCAATCTAACAGCCGGGACTGCTTGTTAAGTGGGATCCAAGTCGTTAAAAATGTTATAAAAGCCGGCCGCCGGCATAAAAGCGGGAACTAAGTGCTATACGGGGATAAAGTTCTATGCCATAGGGCAGGAGCCACCTCTTGAAGCCATAGGAGCCACTAATAGAATCTCAACGCCTGACAACAGATTCTTAGATGGTTTAAGCACGAAGAGGACATCGCGAGTCTAACGGGGGGTGATTGTAATACCCAAGCCAGGAAAGCTTAAAAGATTTGATAGGTACTACTCATACTAACAAGGTGGACCTTCTTTTTCGAAATTCATCGTTAGAAACTCTACAGTTAAGCGTGCTTGACTTAGAGCAATTCTATGATGGATGACCCCCTGGAAGTTTCCTCGAGAAGCGTGCGAGTGAGGACAAAGTATGCTGAAAAGATTCATGTTGGTACAGTGGGGACAGATGGCCAGGACATATTTCAAGTTTTAATCAAAAGGAACAACCCTCTTCAAATCGTGATTAAAGCATATGTGTTTCTTCTGTTTAATTCTTCAAATTCATGTGTGATAATATGTGGATTATCATATTTAGTGAGTAGAAAAATCTGGAATTTGAATTTTGAGGATTTTAGTATCTAGAGAAGTAATTGGGAATTTTGTTACGGATTGTGATGCATAAGTTTTTAGAAATTGAGCTCTTCATTTTGAATATGCTATTATAAGGAATTTAAATTTTATATGAGAATGAGGACTGATTTTAGAAGCTGGAAAATGGATATGAACCGTGTACAAGTAGTATAAATGTGTAGAAATATTGCATGTGTGAAAGGTGTAGGTAACATGGAAATTTTTATATGAAATAATCTGAAAATAAGAAAAAGGAAATGTACGTGGATGGTTTAAGAAAATTTGATGTTGGATAAGTGTTGAATTAAGTGACTTATACCATATTGAACTTGTATTGTTTAAAATGATGAAGTCTCTTGTGAAAATGTAATTGCAATAGTAACTTTTATGATATGTTGATAATGGTTGTCATGTTGAGAAATTGATAAAGGAGAAAATTTGATAATGTGATGATTTGATTGAATTACTTCTTTATTTTGCTAACTCCTATATGTCAAATTAGAAGTCTTATAAAGAAAAGATTAAGGCTTGAAGTTTTAGAATGGAACTAAAGGTAAGAACTCCACGGGTTGTAGTAGGCATTTTATATTTTGATAGTTAATGCTATTGATAACCCGTATGCATTATGAAGAATAGCGATGGAATCAAATCTTACGAGTAGAGCGGGTATGTGATATGGAAGAATGTAAAACTATAAAGATGAGAAATTCACATGGGGCTTAAAGTGCTAATTTTGTTATAATGAAATGGAATCTTAAACTTCATGATATGTATTAGTGTCTCAATGATCTATTTCTATGAGCTAGTAAGGTATGTAATTAACGTGAATGGAGACATGGCTATATGAACAATATTACCTTGATGATTATAATCCATCACTTGCATCATATCATTTTATACATTCATGGTCGTTAAGCATAATGAAAAGAGAATGTGTCTTTAAGTAATGATCATGAAAAGATTAAGAATGTCCCCATTTATTTAGATTATACACCAAGGGAGCAAGTCCCTAATTGAATTGGAGGTCACGGACACTAATAGTCCATAAGGTCTTATGTACCTTTCAAGGTCGATGCATCACGGCCATGGGGACAAGCCTCTATCGAGCTAGATGGCTCAAATGAATGGAGCTTCAACTCATAACGAGTTAACTCGGGAGTGTAAATACTCTTGTGATCTCGTGCTTAGCAAAGCGCGCGCGCACACACACACACACACACACACATATATATATATATATATATATATGGCACGCGGTATGTAATCCAAATAGTGGAAGGGCCAAAAATGTAAAAAGAATGAAAGTGAAGAGAATGACAATAATTATTGCAGGTCACTTGCCAAGAAAATGATGAAAATGAAAGGAACGAAAAGGGCATTCCTTTACATGCATACCATGTCATTCATCTTATATATTGATGATTGAAATCATTGTATGAGTTTATTTGGTGACTAATTTGGCCATATGAAGTATTTTAATCACTTAGATGCTAATGAGTGGCTTTATGATCATTGTATGAGTTATTTGGTGACTAAATTGGCCTTATGAAGTGTTTCACTTACTTAGATGTCAATGTGAAGTTACATGTTACAATTAAATATTGTTACGAGTTTAAATTGTTATGGAAGGACAATTACGTAAGTTAATCCAACCTTTGTTGTACCTAGTTTGGTACTTGGGTTTGAATATTATGACTCTAAGTGATGTGATGAATAGTATGATCGGGAATTAATTCAATGTGAAGCATATGTATCACTTGAATAAATATATAATTGAGGTTAGTGGTATCACGAAGTTGATGAAAAGTAATCCAAAGCAAGGTCTTGGGTTGCTTTGTACACACATGTGAATTGAGTTGCCTTCTTGAATAGTTTCATCCAACTATAAGGTATGTATATGTTTATTCAATGAATGCATTCTATATGATTTTATGTAACTATGTGACACTTTGCTCACATTTTTAATGACCCAGGTCCCACTTAATAGGTTGTCCCGACCATTAGATTGACGATGTACTATCTTCACTGCAGAAACACGAGTCTTTTCAGCATGCTTTGTCATCACTCACACGCTTCCCAAGAAAACTTTCCAGGAGGTCACCCATATTAGAATTTCTCCAAGCCAAGCATGCTTAACTGTGGAGTTTCTGAAAATGGACTTCCGGAAAAGGTGCACCTTCGTTTCTGGAAATCCATCGTTAGAAACTCCACAGCTAAGCGTGCTTGGCTTGGTACAATTCTATAATGGGTGACCCCTGGGAAGTTTTCTCAGTGAGCGTGCGAGTGAGGACAAAGCATGCTGAAAAGACCCATGTTGATATAGTGGGGACAGTACGTGATCGATCTAACTGTCGGGACAGCTCGTTAAGTGGGATCTGAGTCGTTACAAATGGTGTCAAAGCTGGTTGCCAGCTGAAAATCGGGAACTAAGTGCTATACGGGACAAAGTTCTATGCCATCGGGAGAGAGCCACCTCTTGAACCTGTAGGAGCCACCAATAGAATCCCAACGCCTGGCAAGGGATCCTCGAATGGACCCTCGATGGTTTAAGTGCAACGAGGACCTCGCGAGTCTAACGGGAGGTGATTGTAACACCCAAGCTAGGAAAGCTTAAAAGATTTAGTAGGTACCACTCATATTAACAAGGTGCGCCTTTTTCTGAAAATCCATCGCTAGAAACTCTACAGTTAAGCGTGGTTGACTTGGAGCAATTTTATGATGGATGACTCCCTGGGAAGTTTTCTCGGGAGCGTGCGAGTGAGGACAAAGCATGCTGAAAAGACCCATGTTGGTACAGTGGGGACAGTACGTTGTTGATTTAACGGTTTGGACAGCCTGTTAAGCTGGCCCGAATCGTTACAGTCTTGTACCATGAAAATCAATACAAAGCTTAAGCGATATAAAACCCTTGATTTTGCATCCTTTTTGCCTCTTGCTTTCTACCTCCCTCTTGTGAATTGAAGAACCCCTAAAAATGTCTAGTTTAGGTCTTCATATAGGGTAGAATAGGTCCAAAATGAAATTTCCAAGTTGGGACCATAAAAAAAATGAAAAATTGGGAAAAAAAATACAGCCGAACCGCGGTCTGACCACGGCATACATGGTTAAACCAAACTGCGGCGCACCTGCAGTTGCTCAATTTCAAGATTTTGCAATTCAGTCCCTTTTGTATTGCATGCCTAGTCCTCCAAGTTTTTGAAATCTTCAATTTAGTCCTCATACTTTCACTTTTGTTACAATTGAGTCCTCCCAAAATTGCATCTCAAGTCCTCCTTCTTTTTGCAGTTTACATATTGGTCCCCATACTTTCATTTTTGTACAATTTGGTCCCTTTTTCTCATTTGTGCCCAAACGCATCACAATTCGACTTATTCGTGAAACAATTGAGATAAACACACAATTTAACAATACCATATTTTAAAATACTCACAATAGTATAAATTTACGGTTAAAAATAAGTGCAAAATCGCACTTATCAGTAGCAAGATAGTATACCACATATCTTCTTCATTTGTCTAGCTATTGTGGAGGTATGATGACAAATAAAGTTGAGGAGTCAAATAAAAAATGGGTAAAGATGCCAAACATGAATGACACTTTATGCGGCCTCTCTAGCAACACCACCACATATACCCTGGGTTAGATTGCATGCTTGATGTGGGCTATTTTTGGGGGAAAATAAATATAGTAATGCACAAATTAGGAAATTGGGAAGCAAGTGTAATCGCTACCAATGGTAACGTCTTGTAGGAATGGATGACCAAGGTGCAGAAGCCATCTAAGTCTGAATGTGGTGTTGGATGATAAATGGAAACCTCCTACATGGGAAGACTCAAACTGAATACAAATGCTGCTATTAAGGTGGGTTGTTGAACTATTTCTGACCATTATGTGTACGGGTCGCAAAAGTAATATAGTGGACTTTGAGTCCAAGTATCGTACCTATTAGTATTTAGCAAATTTATTATCCTAGATTATTAACATTAACTGAAACAAATAAAATCAGTTTGTTTTTGTGAATTATCTAAACTAGCAACTACATTACCATCTGAACTTATCGAATTAAAACAAACAAACAAACAAACTAAGCAAAGGAAAGATTCATTTATTAAATGTATGTGAATTTAGTGCTAATATCTAGAATCCATCTTATTCTCAATATTTCACACAAAGGTTTTAATAAATAATGACAAGGTATATTTATGAAGATCAATGTACCTATAACGTTTAAGACTCTCTTTCGAACAAGAATTAAACATTTTCCTATATATGACCCAACTACATTTCTATGGTGAATGCGAACATGTAGAAAAGCATTAAACATTCATGAACAATTTAAGATCACATAAAGCATAGTAGTATATTTCTATTCCTATCATAAATCACTTTATGGAAATTAACTCAAGTTTAATGATTTCCTATTTCGAACATAGAATAATGCCACAAGCATCATATAATCCATGTATCCATAATTATAAATGAAAAACAATATGAATTAATTGCTCAAATACCAATTGTCATTAAATTAAACAAACCAAAGCATAAAATAAGAATTTAAGACTTCATCATGATCCTAACACTATTAAAGGTTTATCATAGATATGTAATAGATGATAAATAATCATATAACATGACATTCATCACCTAGAACACAAAGAAATATGATCTTCAATAGAAATATTCAATCTTCTTTCCTCGTTGCTCCATGAATTGATGAATGAAGAGTAGTTGTGTATAGAGGCTTGTAAGAATGGAGAAGATAGCCAAATTTTGTGCACACTAATGTATATATATTTAGGGTTACATCCTTGCATGGAGTTGGAAAGATATCACAAGTTGAGTTGCAAAAGGGAACCAGGTTTCTATCTCGAACAAAGGCGCAATCGTGCAGAAGGAATTTCCAAGATCGCGTAGTTATGGCAATTCGAAATTATTAATTTTTAATTGTAGGCGCAATCGTGTGGTTATCCGATTTCTTGTAATTTCCAACTTTCGATTCCGTTTAAGTTGGTCCCTATCGTTTATTTGTGTGACACGTCGTTCAACTTTTGATTAGATCACTTTGGTCCTCAAACTTCTGAAACTCTTCAATTTTGTCCATTATTCCTTCAATATCTTCAATTCAATTCTTGATTCTTGGATTTCTTTATATTCAGGTCTTCCTTTATCCATTATTTGCATTTGTAACTATTGTTTTGCCCACTTTGGTCCAAATTGCTATATTTTTCCCATTATTTTCTTTGATTGCTTCTTTTTCTCGATTTTAGGATAAAACTGAAATATATAAAAATAATAGTAAATTAGTAGCATTTATTCTCAAACAAATATATAAAATCCTAATTTTAGCATATAAATAAGTGTATAAAATGCACTTATAATGTGTATGGATTACTACACGGGATGGATGATCATCAAGGACGGCCAAGGTGCTGTGACGACAGGTGTATAGGGAAATTTTTGGGGCAGCTAGTATCTAAATTGGAAAAGGTAATGACTTTATGGGAAGGATTGTTATTAGCAAAGAAGATTGGAATAGCTTTTGATTCGATGGAAGTAGATTCATCGCATGTGGAAAATAGCCTCAAAGAGGACATCCCCTTTCTCTTTATGATCCTATTTTGTTCGACATTGAAAGCTTATGCTTGATGTTCATTGTAGGGCATGCAACTTTTTGCCTCATTCGAAGAATAAGGTTTTGGTAGTGTTTTTGGACCTGTTGTATTATATTATTTATCTCGGATGTGATTCATGCCGAGTTGATTGAGTAATAAAAATCCTATTCATCAAAAAAATATACTTAAGATAACTTAATAATCAGACATCTCTATCGACTTTGATGCATGTACAAGTCCAAAATTTGTATCAATCATATTGAATTTCAAGGAATAATAAAAAACTCATTAAATCAATTGTTAAAAAATGATAAGTTTCCAAATTATATTTTATTCTCTGGTTGCTCTTCATTAAAATGTTGTTCTTCAAATGGTGTTCCAATTGTTGTATGAGAACTGCTTACTATATAGATGCATTTGCAGATGATTTTACAGAACAAACAGTTTACATAAATACATATTTTCCAAACTTAATATCATCTTCAAAATCAATGCGCACACACTTCCACATAAGCATTTGTAAACCCAGGTGTATACTTTCATCTGTACAAATAGCATTTCTCTTAACATAATTAGTTAAAAGTCATTCAGTCGAAAGATACCACATGTCATGTTAGGCACAAAAACAAACAATATTAAGATTAAACTCAATGAACCAAAACCAATAAAAAATAATTGTAGAAAATTAAAAAAGAACATGACATACTTTTTAGACCAAAACCCCTAGGTTCGGTAACCACTTCTAACACCTAATCCTCTATTGAGCATCCACAGATGTACATAAAACCTGATTTGTACTAATGATGGCCAGAATGGAAACCAAAGCTATAAAGTTCAAAATACAACATGATCAGCCACAGAGACTTATCTTTCAAACACATATCCACTGTTAAAGTTATTGTTAATCAAGAACAAGAACAATCACACCACTCCTAGAAATTGATGAATTACAACATCATAGAAATCATACTCCTTTGGTCTCATAAAGAATCAAAATAAGCAGAAAGAAATTAGAAGAAAAATCTGAATGAGATTTTCGAGATGAAGAAACCCTAGAAGTTTGTCTCTCACAACTAAAAAGTCAGATGAAGTGGTGTTGTGAGAATGATATTTCAAACCCAATTTAGGGTTATTTATCAACATAGTCTAGAAAGCCACATCCAATGGTCCACCAAGTTTCCATGCATCCTCATCAGATCAAGCCAATCCAATAACATATTCGAACTTCACAAACATGTTTTTGTCAATTTTGTAGCACACGAATCACATGTGCATATACTTAACAATCTCCATCTTGCTACTAAGAATTGGTCATCTTACATTGCAAATCAAGCTTCACTAAATGCTCTATTTCACAAGCTCTATGTAAATGTACAAGTAATCAAAAAGTATAAATAGATAACAATTTACGGCAGTTTTTAAATTTAGTTAAATGTATTATTTTTGTTCCCATATTGAAGGATTATACTGAGTAATAATCTTTCCTATGTTAAGTGTTCCTTTCATATAATATCTCAAATGAAGTAGTATTTAACATCAATATGCTTAGTTTTATTAGGAAACATATGATTTTTACTTAGATGTATGACACATTGATTTGATTGTCGAAATTTAAAACAACATTCTCATAAACAAAGCAAAGTTCATTAAGTAATCAACACAACCTTATTCATCTTTTATAGCATCAGTGATAGCCATGTATTCAGCTTCCGTGGAGGATAAGGCAGCCTTTATTTATTGAGATTTCCAAATTAGTACATAATTATACAATATAAAAATATGCAAATGTAGATCTTCTATTATTATTTTTTCAGCAAAGTAAGAGATAGTGTAACCTTTTAAAGTTATCTATCCCTTATCCCTTTTAAACATTATGCCTAAATCAGAAGTACCTTTTTGATAGTTCTCTAACCACTTTAATGTTCCCAATGCTCCTCTCGAGGATTATCCATAAATCTACTAAGTATAATTTTACAATGTACAAAGCCATGTCTAGTACATATCATTAAGTACATAATAGAGAAAATTACATTAGCATAGAGAATTTTAGACATTCTTTCAAGTTCTTCTTTAGTTTTTGGATAGCAGTCGAATGATAATTTGAAATGGTTAGCAAGTGATAATGAATCAGGTTTACATTCATACATTCCAATTGTTTTTTTAAAATCTTAATTATATAGCTATGCTGATTCAATAACAATAAATTACTATTCTTGTCTCTCAAAATCCGCATACCAAAAATCTTCTTAGCTGGACCAAGATCTTTCATTTCAGCTTTCAGATTTGAATTTTTTTCTTATTATCAATGATTTAAATTTTTTTTTTACTGGAAAGGTGTATATCATCAACATACAATAACAAATATAAGGTATCTATACTACCATATCTTTTAAAATATAAGAAATTATCATATTTGCTTCCATCAAAACTATGCTGCAAACTAATGAATAAAATTTTTGTACAATTTCTTGGAACTTGTTTCAAGTCATGCAATGATCATTTTATCAGGACCTCCTTTTACAAAGTCTAAAGATTGTTTCATATAAATCTGCTCATCTAAATCCCCATACAAGAAGGAAATTTTGACATCTAATTGGTCAAGTTGTAAAAAAAAATTGAGCGACCAAGGCTAAAATGGTTCTAATGGGGGTGTATTTAACCATTGGGAAAGAGAGATCATTGTAATTAAACACTCTTTTTTAGTAAAGCCTTTGGCTACAAGCGTAGCTTTATATCTCACACTTTCTAGCCTCTCTCCCCTTCTTTTATTTAATAGATCTATTTATAGTCAACAAATTTCTTATCTTTAGGTTTGTTTAGAAACACCAAGTGTTATTCTTTTGTAAAGAAGTCATTTTATCTTCCATAGGATCTATCCACTTTGCATCATCATAGGAGTTTACTTCAATTTCAGCTTCTTCTCGATAAGTAAATAGTGAGACAGAGTCATTATTGTCAAGTAACTCAGGGAGTCTGATTTTCCTTCTATGTATGTCTCTAGTGAGTTGATACTCATCAAGGGGTAGAGAGATAAATACAGTCAAGTCATTAGGTGCAGTTTCTATTGAATATGATCACCAAATTAATAGTTTTATGCTTGAAAGGCCAATATGGCAACCAGCTAAAACATCAAGGATGGCGATGCAATTTCTTGCTTTAAAGAAATTGATCTGGACCGCATATTACTATCTAATGGCTGGGATGATTTTGACTTGGGTATTTTTTTTCTCTCTTTGCCTTGATTTTGGACAGAATTATAGCGACTCAGAATTTTTATACAATAAATAATTATTTTAATATTTAGAAAATTGTGTCGCTACTATTTCATTTATTATTTTGAAGTTAACGCCGCGACGGATTCGTCTAGCCAAGTCAAGAAATATCGAATTCGTTCGATTTTAAATTAAAATCCGAATTTCTAAAATTATATTATTTTAACTATTTATTCAAAGTATTATTTTCAAAATGTATTTTTCAGTCAAAAATATATCTGTTTTAAAAACGTTTCTTGATCAAAGATAGTTAAATTTTTAGTTGATTTCATCCCCCATGTTTTCTCCTCCTTTCTTTTCTCTTTACACCAAATCCATATCATATTAAACCAAATTATAATTATTCCATTCAATGATTTTATTCCCCACTAACTCCACCACCCGTATGTATTCATTATGTTGCAAGAACATAATGATTATATTCTCCATTATCATCTATTTCACCACCACTCCATTATACATGACACCACTCCATTATACATGATGAAAGCTGCAACCACCAGCCTGCCTTTCCAATTCGCCATCCTCAAATCCGCCATAGCCGAATCTCCAAACCAGTCTCTGAATCATCATCTTCATCACCATTCGAAATCATCAAAACCAACCACCTGCCACAGATTAAATCACCATCATCTCCATCAATTTAACCCCAATATGCAAACCATGAGCACAGATCCATCATCACCAGTTAGCCAAACCAGCCATGCCAAGCCACCACCATAACCATCATCCTCAATTCACCAAACAGCGCTACTGCAATTCTCATCTGCACCAACATCAATCTGCCTCATCACACCACCTCCGTTAATCAGTCCTCATCACCAACCACTGTTTCATCACTACCACAACCGGCACCATTTCAACCACCAAACCATTCTCAGTAAAAGCACCACAGCCACTGCAGTCCCCTTCCGCAGCCAGAACCGAACAACCACCAACACCGAGCTTCAAATCGCCACTGCCCATTTCACCTTCACCCAAATCAAACTCCCCAAAACCCAAAATATTACCAAGAACTCTAACCCAGTTACCTACCTCTACCGTCGACCATTTATGGTCGGATTCTCCACCGGAAGTCCCGACCTGCAGCCCCGGTTTCACCTCGAATCAGCACCCAAGCCCTAAAATCAGAAACCTTGCTTTGGCCACCACTTACCGCAACCTGCGCCGGCTACTTCGCCGGCGAATCACCGACAGTGTCACTCGTTCGTTCCTCGCCTGATTTCACTGATTAAATCGCAGAGAGAGTGCTGAGTGAAGAGAGAAGTGAGAATGGTAGAGAGAGAGAGTAAATCTGAGTATATAATTAATTTCGGAAATTTGCATTTTGGTCCCTGAAGTTTTAAAGTTATTTCAAATCAGTCCCTATGTTTTAAAAAAGGTTTTATTTCAGTCCTTTCATCTTTTAAACTTATCAATTTCAGCCCTTAAGTTTTAAATGATTTTAATCAGCCCTTTCATTTTAAAATTCTGATCAATTCAGTCCCTGCTGATTTACTTTATTTGATTTTAAGCTCAACTTTCAAAGTATCCATTTGAGTCTTTCAACTATCAAAAGTATCCATTTAAGTCCCTCAACTTTCAAAAGTATTCAATTTAGTCCCTGAACTTTCAAAACATCAATTTTAGTCCTCAAATTATAATTTATCATTTTGAACTATATATTCGATAGACTAAAATGACTTATTGGCTAAGACGAAGCGTACGGAGAATTTAAAGAAATTGAAGTCATTCCCGCTCAACTTTGCACTCGTCGGATTTGAGGTAGACTCGCACTTATTAATTGATTTAAATTATGATTTCATATAAATGTCATGTGACTTGTGAAAGTAAATTTTCAAGAAAATTAAGTATGTTTTATGAAAGGTAAATATACCTTATGTTTTTATGAAAAGTAAGTATACCCTATGTTTTTACGATAATGTTTTATATGTTTTGGATCATTGCTATGCACATAAGAATTCTTACCACCTAAGTTCGGTAGAATTCTGTGTCTCCATAAGTTTATGAGGATTTACCACCTAAGTTCGGTAAAATTCCTGCCTTTCCATATGTTTATGAGGATTTACCACCTAAGTTCGGTAAAATTCCTGTCGCGTATGTTTATGAGGATTTCGATCCTATCTTATGTTATGATGGAAATGATCCCTATGAATTTCATGAATTATGTTTTGGTATACTTACTGTTATTATGATCTTACTGTTATTATGATCTTACTGTTATTATGATCTTACTGTTATTATGACTTACTACATAAGAATTCTTACCACCTAAGTTCGGTAAAATTCTTATGTTTATGAGGATTTCGATTTTATCCTATGTTATGATGAAAACTTACTGTTATTATGATTTTACTACATAAGAATTCTTACCACCTAAGTTCGGTAAAATTCTTATGTTTATGAGGATTTCAATCCTATCTTATGTTATGCTTTCAAAAGAAATTATGCTTGGCATAATTAAAATGTTTTTATAAGTATATGGTTTTCAAAGAACTGTTTTCAAAGAGAGGTTTTCAAAGAGCATATGATTTGCAAAATATGTCCCGTGCTGTAATGCACATTATGAGTTTTATCAAGAGCTGTTTTATAAAGAAGCTCTATCAATGCCCGTTTTATAAAGAGCCGGGATTTATGTGTTTAATCATCTTATAAATTAAATTAATTTGCGATGAGTCTACTGAGTATTTCCCCCATGAAATACTCACCCTACTTTTTAACAGTTTTGCAGATTTCGGAGACGGTGGCGAGCGATGAATGATGGTGGCAATAATCGTTGAACGGTTGAAAGTTTGACGTTAATGATTTCCGTATTTTCCAAACAATCGAATAATTTAGAGAAGTTCATTTATTTGAGAAATTATGATATTGGCAATTTCTTTACAATATTAATGGTTCGATTTACTATTTCAAATGGTTTCATAAATGTTTTCAATTTTAGCGGCCATTACAGTTTATTTAATGTTGCCAAAAATGAATTTCAATTATTTCTTCCGCAAAAATATTATTCGAAAAATTTAGACAGAAAATGACGTAGTGAATCGGGTATACGGAACTCGGGGCGCTACAAGAATGCTGCTCTCTCTCTCTCTCTCTCTCTCTCTCTCTCTCTCAGCTTCCTTGCGCAATCTGCTCATCTTTCTCCACTCGATTCTTTGAGTTTTTGGCCCCAAATTTTTTTAAATATTTGTAGTGTAAATTGGGCCATAGTGTAGGCTAATTTAATAGTGCTATTGTAGATTATTTGGTGCGGTTTATTGGTGATAATAAAGGCTGTATAGTTCAGGTTCTTTAGAATTGGGCAAACGATTTTGTTGCATGATTTCTTGTATCTTTGACTCTCTTTGGAAGGTTTTGGTTAGTGGAAAGGGTTTGATCCTGAGCCCCCAGATGTAGGTGAATTTCACAGAACTGGGTCAACAAATTGAGGTTGTTTCGTTCTTTGATTTACTTTTATTTTTCTATTCTTGTTTGATTGTATGTTATCCACGTTAATATCAATCTATTAGCACGTTAAATTCTGAACAACAGGTATTAGAGCCCGATTTTGGGTTCTCTCTCAATTTTTGTATTCTTCCCTAAAAATTAGATTTAGGAGTTTTTTTTTTTTTTTTGGTATTTTGTGTTTCTTGAATTAATATTGCACTGATTTTATGTCATTGTGAATTTTTTCAAAAAAAATCGAGTCCAATTATGATAAGGCAGTGACTTGTTCTGGGTAGTATTCATTCTTGGCGTGTTCTTCTTGTCTCGGTTGCTTGGTGAGATCATTTCAACTCACCTTTAATTTCAAGAATCGGATTCTTGTGTTTTGGGAATTTTTCTTTGTAATTGAATTTGCATGCTGTGATTTTGATTTTACTCTTACTGCTTTTTTTTAATAAAATCGTGAATAGTGCATGCTATAATTCTGAAATTTAGAATATCCCTATTTTTGATAAGTGTTGGATTGTTGTTAAATTGAAAATTATTTGTGAATCTTGAAAATTTTCTTGAAAAACTTTTTTCTCTTGATTTTTGAATTTGAATTGTAAATTCACGAATGGCATCTAGTAGCTATCCCAAGTTTTCCGACCCCAGGGTCAAATTATCACAATTCGACGGTAAGGGTGACTACTCGATATGGAAAGTTTAAGGGTAGGTCGAAGTCAAGAGAAAAGTTTAATAAAAAGTATTACCATTGTGGGAAAGAAGGACACTTTCGGAAAGATTGCTTTGAATTGAAAAAGAAGAAAAAAAGAGACCATAGTAATGAAGAAGTAGGGAATTTTGCTGTTGGTCTAGACTTAGAAAGTCTAAATATCATGACAGTGTTGGGTAATGACATGAGTGAGGAATGGATACTTGATTCAGGATGCACTTTTCATATGTTTCCTATATTTTGATGAGCGTATGCAGCACAACCAAACATTTTGAGGTGAGAATAATCAACAGACGTTTCAAAATGTTTTTTAAGGTGAGAATAATATTTTGAAAGTTTTTCATCACAGTTGCCTAGATTTTGCAATTTTGTATCTTTTTAAACTTACCTCTAAATCAACAGAAGGATCCATTTTGAAAGAAAAGAATGGTTTAGAAAATAACATTTGTTGGGGATCAGTTTTAGTTACATACTGAGCTTGAAGTTTGGTCTATAATTTAGAAGCATTTTTAGTTTCACCAATAGTCTTCATAACAGTTTCAGAAGAGTACAAAAAATAATACTTCAGGCAATTTCTTCAAGTTCAGTTCTCTTACCAGCAATCATAACAGTATACCAACATTATCTAATGCTCTATGACATTTCACCTGCATCAAAAGTCATCACAAAAAAGACACTTATGAAGAGTTGAGTAAAAAAAAATTGGGAGTCACGACCAATTGGTACAGAAGAATCACACACAATGCAATCAAAGATTATAAAATCTTGAAAAATAATAAATAGACACATAGTAGAGTTATTTAAAATTCAAGATTTCTAATTAGTATAGTAATACATAGGTTGTACTATACAATGCTTAATTTTCTAGCAAGTATGTATGCAGAGGTAAAAATTCAGAAGTAAAAAATAAAAAAGAATAAAAAGAGAAAAGAATAGAGATCACATAAGTGTTCCAAGTTTTCTCCTCTAAGATTCTCCTTACACACCCATACTAAATTATACCATATTCTCAAGACCTCATAGGAACCCTTGGAAAAGAATTAACCTCCAAGTAATTTTAGTGTATGAAAAATCAAGGAAAACAACATGAGATCACAAACAATATAAAGTAAGAATTACTTAGAGAAACTCAAGCCCGGCACACCATTTTGCCACTTTGAAGTGCTCCAGCCGAACACCATTTTGCTCGGCAAAATGGTGCCCTGCTACAGTGCAGCGCCATTTGTAGCTTTGTCAAATGTTCTGGAAAATGGGTTTTATCCCCTTTTTTCGTTCCCTACAATTTTGTTTTTGTTGTTTTTTGTCCATATTTCATTTATTTATTGTCTATTTTGGTCCCTACAATTTTGTTTAGCTTGTTTAAAATGTGTTATGTAAAGTTGAAATTGTCCATAATTTGTGTAGTCAAATAAATTTTAATGTTTATTTTTATTCAATTGTGGTTAATGATTTTTTCCGTAATAAAGAAGTATTAAATAGAAATTGATTACAAGATGTAACACATTAAAATAAATTTGATTGAAAAATGCGACAGTTGTGGAATAACTGGACGACACCAAATTTTAATTAAAACACAACAAACACAGAAAGTTTCGAAAAAGTGTTGAACACCATGCAAGAGATGTTTTTAGTAATCAGGCAAATTTCCTCCGGAGCCACTTAGATCATCGAATAGCAGACTGAATGAGCTTGAGTCAGATTGACTTTCATTTAGTTGTTGTTGGGTCCTCTTTCGAATAATGCGTTGTTGTTCACCCCTTTTGAACTCACATGTCATTGGATCTGATATTGAATCCAAGTTTGTCAATAATATTTTGTTATCCTCTTTATACATTTGCAACTAATAAAAGTTCTGTCTATCAGCCGCTCCCTTTCTTAACAACTCCATGAGTTCTTTATTCTCAACCTTCATCTCGTCTAATTCCTTTCTAGTATCATCTTCAAGTTTTTTTATTTTTATTTTTAGCCTTCATCACACCAATTGGCCGTTCAAGCGAGGTACACCCAGCAGCCACGTCCTCCATGTTCAGAGAAAATGATGAAAGTCCAAGGGACAAGGGAGAGCCGCCTAGTGGGCACTCTGGTTTATAAGATCCAAAAGCATTTGTGGAGGTTTGAAAATCTTGGCATGACACACTTGGCGTCGAAGAGAACTTTTCAATATCCTTAAGTAGGGTCCACAAATGATCAAATTTGAACATGCCCTTGTTAGAAGGGTCTTGTGTGCATAGAATTTTGGCTCTGTCCATCTACAAGACATGTTACAAGAAAGTTATTCAGTAAAATTTGAAATAAAAGTAAATATGTAAATTAAATATGAATGCTTGCAATGTCTTGCTCCGATGCCCCACTCGGATGTAAATTCTCAACTTGACGAACACAACCTCACAATTTTGAGACGGCCTTCGTAATTTCACCCATGCATGTTGAGATGGACCTTTCTTTTTGAGGATTCATGTGGGGGTGATTTAGTGCTATTGTATGCCTCGGTCACACATTGCCTTAGCTTCGAACCTTTTGGCGAATACCGATTATGGAATCTTGAGAGATATCTAAGTACACATGAGTCAAGTGGATGTCCTCATCAACTGTGTAACTAGCAGTTCATTTGCTTCAAGACATTTTTATTTTGTAAAAACAGTCTGTGATTTTTCAAAATTTGAGTTGTGAATTGGAACTTGTTAGCCTAGCATTTATAGCCAAATGGGGAGTATCAATTTGGCACTTGTACAGAAACAACCAAATTTTCAGTAAAACATTGAATTATGACTTACAACTATCACATTTTCAACAAAGCCTATATTATTTCCTAAAAGTGTAGATTCTCTACAGAGAATCAATAAAATTTTTCAACAAAGTAGGCTTTGTTTTCCAAAAGTATTGATTCTCTGCTGAGAATCAATACATTTTTTCAACAAATACTGCGTTTTACAAAAAAAATTATTGATTCTCTGCAGATATTCAATACAATTTTTCAAGAAATATGGCTTTTTACAGAAAATTATTGATTCTCTGCAGAGAATCAATATAATTTTCCAAGACATATTGCTTTTTACAAAGAAATTATTGATTACAATTTTCCAAGAAATATTGCTTTTTATAGAGAAATTATTGATTCTCTGTAGAGTATCAATACATTTTTCCAAGAAATATTGTTTTTTACAGATAAATTATTGATTCTCTACAATTTTTCAACAAAGTAGAAGTTACGTTAAACCAAGTGTCATAAAATCACAGTATAAATAGGCCGTTGTTAATCATCAAGACACCAAGTTCAAAACAAACATTTAATAAACGTGAGTTTTAATTTAGGCGCATCCTCATAATCCATGTCTGATTACGACGGTAACGAAGATTTCTGATGAGAATCATGGCGGGCTTGACGGAAAGAACTACAATTCAAGCCAAAACAAGAATTCAAACAGGTTAAGAGAGCTTCAAATATCAAATCAAGTCAAAATGGATCAGATTCGTATTTACGGCCGTAAGCTAGCTGGTCACGGTCGTAAGTCAGCCACGGGTGGAAATTAAAGATTCCAAGATTTTAACAGTTACGGCCGTAAGTTTAAGGTCACGGCCGTAATCCTTAACCAGAAGTACAGTTACGGCCGTAAGGAATGTTGTCACGGCCGTAATTCCAAGATTTGCGGATTTTTATTTCCTTAATTATAGGATTAGATTTACTTTGTTTTGGACATTTTGTTTCCAATTAAATTAGGACTCTATTTTGATAGATTTTATCTATTCCCTAATTAGATTAGATTTTATTTAGTTTCCTAAGTAGACTAGGGTTTTTGTTCTTGTTGCCTATATAAAGGCGTCTTCATTGTAATAAAAAAGGAGGAGACTTTGATTATTGAATGAAATATGTTGAGTGTTTTTACTCTCTAAAGGTGAGGATTCCCTTTAATTCGAACTTATCAAATATTGTGAGATATTTGTGGCGTTCACCAAATCGAACTTATCAAAGGCGTGGGCATCCTTTGTGGCGTTCAAACCATTACGGTTCTTGTTTCCGCATCGTAATGGGTCTCGGGTTTAATATGCCCCTGGTTCTTGCGTCGTGAGGCTCGGGTCGTAGTGTTATCGTCCGTTCCGACCTGAATTCGGAACTTTCCCGGCGTTATTTCCGCGTGTCTGTCGTGACCCCCTCCCGGGTTCCAGACTAGCTGAGTTGCAAGAGAAAGAAAGGGGAAGAGAGGAGGTAGTTAAATTACCAGAAAAGCCTTTGGATATGATTGTTAAGAAGGAGGGAGACTTGAGGAACGAGTTAGAAGAGGAGGTGTCTAATCATGTTGATAAAATTATTTATGAGGTGGTGCTTGAGCAAAAGCATGAGAAATTAGAAGAGGTGATTGAGCCCAGAAATTTAGAAGTGGAGGTTGAGTGTGCGAAAAAAGAAATTGAAGTTGTTGATCAAACTCCGAGTCTTGAAGTACAGAATAAAATTGTGGAAGAGGAGATTGAAAATAACATTGTTGACAATGATAGGAATGAATTGGAAGTTGGGGTGGAAGTTCAACATTTGAATGTTGAATTTTTCAATAAAAATATTGAAGAGGTGGTTGAATGTGAAAAATTAGAAGAAGTGGTTGAGAAAAAAGAAGAGAATGAACAAGAAAGTATTTGACTTTTGGAGGCGACGAGAAGGGCCTTGTGGTGGGAAAAAAAGTTGTGGAGGTTTTTTTTATCATGAGTACAAGGATCCATACCTTGTGCATGAAGACGCTAACATTTCCCTCCCCATTTTTTTTAAATTTTCTTGCAGGTTTATTGTGCATTGAATTTTGATTTACATCAACCTTGGTCAATTCCCCTCGTGTTTCAATACCTTCTTGTCTACAAATTGGAGGAGCATCATTTATTGTATACATGTCAGGGAATCGACAATTTTCCGTTTGATCCAGGAGGTACAGTTTGACTTTTTAAGAACAACACCATGATTCGGGACGAATCACCCTAAAGAAAGAGGGAATGGTACGAATCAGGGTGGGCTTGACGGGAAAATCTATAATTCAAGCTAAAACAAGAAGTCAAGCAGGTTCAGAGAACGTCAAAGATCAAACATTGCTTATACGAAGAAGGTTTGAGGCTAAACCAAGTGAGCAAGCCAAGAACAGCTTTATGATTCGGGACGAATCATCTTAAAGGAAGAGGGGATGATGTGATCCGGAAAAGAAGCTAAGAACAATGTTATGATTCGGGACGAATCATCTTAAAGGAAGAGGGGATGATGTGATCCGGAAAAGACGTCAAAAATGAGAAATCAAGATACGGGCAATTCAACAATATTCTACATGGAAAAATGAAAAAGTTTCGTGTTGGGCTCGAGTCGAGATTCAAATCACGTCAACAGATCAGAAAATCAGAAAATTGGGCAGAAGATGCGTTACGGCCGTAACATTGTTTCTCATGGCCGTAACTTATGGATTTCACGGCCGCATCACATTCCTCACGGCCGTAAATGAAAATTGGTATTTTTGTTCAGAAGGAGATTTACGGCCGTAAAATCAATCTTCACGGCCGTAACTAATATAGTGACATTTTGATCAGAGAAGGACTTACGGCCATAAGTCCGACTTTTACGGCTGTAAGCGGTGCAAATCAAATTTTTCGGGATTTTAGTATTTCAGTTGATTTGTATTTCCTTTATTGGTTTTTAATTCTTTTTCTGATTTTGATAATTTTGGTTATTTTGGTTATTTTAGTTATTTTAGGTATTTTAGCCTAATTAGAATTCTATTCAGAGTCAGTTAGCGAATAGGGTTTATTTTGCCTATTTATATGCTTTTCCATTCAATGTAAAAATAGAATACTTTTGATGAATAAAATTATTGAGTGTTTTTACTCTCTCTAAAGGTGAGAATTTTCCCTTTAAACATCGAACTTATCAAGATTCAAATCTTGTGGCGTTCAACAAATCGAACTTATCAAGGATCTGGACATTCCTTATGGCGTTCCCCCTTTGTAGTTCTTATCTCCGCATCGTAACGGGTCTCGAGTTTAATATACCCCTGGTTCTTGCGTCGTGAGGTCGGGGTTGCATTGTTATCGTCCTTTCCAACCTGGATTTGGAACTTTCCAAGCGTTATTCCGTGAGTTACGACGAGGACCCCCTCCCGGGATCGCATCATCGGCGTTTCTCTGATACCAGATGATGCAAACCACGTAGCAATTGTAGCTACGCAACCCACAAATTATTGGAATCGACCCAAGAACGCCAAGAAACCACGATTTATGGATCCAATTAAAATTAATTGAACCAAGCAACCAATACAATCACTGGGATATATTGACCTCTTGATCACAAGCAATAATAATTCTCACCGAGATTTGAACAAACAAGAATAACTCGCAAGTTCGAATTTTATTCAATAAAGAATAAGACTGTGAAAGCAAAATAGCCTCTCAATTATAATATCAAAGTTGTCTATTGAATAATGAAAATTACATCCCTATAAATAGGGTCAAAATCTAGGTTAAGAGTTCTAATTAAACTAGAAAACAAATACCTAAAAATAAGGAAATAAATAAACTCTAAAATTCACGCGTATTCGATTTTACGGCCGTGACTAATTTACTTACGGCCGTAAGACTCATTCTGTTTCACCGTTACGGCCGTGAGACTCCTTTTACGGCCGTAAGTCTTAATTCTGAAATTTCTGTTTTTGATCCGAGGCTGCGTTACGGCCGGAATTAATATTAGTTACGGCCGTAAGTCCAATTTCTTCAAAATTCTCTGTTTTCTTCAGTGGTATGGTTACGGCCGTGAGCTCCCATATGTTACGGTCGTAATTCTTGAAATTTCACAATTTTCTTTGACGGCTTGAATGAGGTTGATCCACTCGTCGTCTCGACTAGCTTCCAACATGGAGATTGTTCATTTTCCTATGTCGAATGTTGTTGCGTCGTCCGTGACTTGACTTCTCCTTTGAGCTCCTATCTCGGATCACATCATTCTCCCCTTCTTCAAGATGATTCGTCCCGAATCATAGCTTGGTTCTTGGTGTTTCAGCGCACCGCCTGGATAAAAAGGAAAATTCTTGCCTCCATTACGTAGGATCAACCAGTAATATTCTAATACTTGAATTGGATGGAAGAGTCGAAATATGAACTTCCTTGGCCATATGTGGAGTGGCTCAAATCTCCAAGTATATTCAACCTGCAAGAAAGATTTAAGCAAAATAGGGTGGGGAATGTTAGTTTCACCAAGTACAAGATAGGGATCCTTGTACTCATGGTATATCATCTCCAAATCCTCTTCCCTAACAACGAGGTCCTTCTCTTCACCTCCTTCCTTTGTTGCAACTTCTTCTACATTTTTAGTCTCAACTACCTCTTCCACATTTTTATTTTCAACCGCACTTTCATCCTCAATCACCTCTTCCACAATTTTATTTCCTTGTTCATTCACCTCCTTACTACCCAATTTTTCATCTTCTACTTCAAATTTTGGAATTTGATCAACAGTTTCCAGTTTCAGCTTTCCCTCCTTCTTCTCAACATCCCTATCTCGAGGATCCTCTTGCAATCTCACTACAACTTTCCTCTCACTCTCTTTTTTTTACCTTCCTCGAATCGTCTAGTGCTTCCTCGAGTGTTAATCCATACAGTGTGAATGTTTCCCCTCTCGTAAGAATCCTATATATGTGCATACTCTTATAATATATTGCTTCTCTCATACGACTCCACGATTTTCCCAATAAAATATGACAAGACTTTAAAGGCACTACATCACAAAATACGTCATCAATATATTTTCCACGGGTGATAGTCAATAGGACTTGCTTGGTTACATGGAACTCTCCAAATTCCCTCATCCACGTCACACAATAAGGTCTACTGTGCGGTATTAGAGATAATCCCAATTTTTCAACCATGTTGATATTAGCAAAATTAGTGAAGCACTCTCTATCAATTGCCAAACTGCACACCTTTTGACCCACATAACATCTAGTTTGGAACAACGAACCCGGATCATAATCCATCCCTTATGATGTAGCTTTCAAAAATTTGAGAGACTCAAAATAAGATGGTCCAGATATTGACAAATATCAAGAAGGAATCTAATGTTGACTCGAAAAGGAAAAACAATATTAAGAATTTTAAAGAAATTCAAGAAAGTGGTTCTTGAATTTGACTCGAAAGGAAAGAATATCAAGAACATTGTAGAAATTCAAGAAAGTGGTTCTTGAATAATTTTTTTTTTTTTTTTTGAATTTTGGGTGAATTTTCGGAATAAATAAAATAAAAAAAAAATAATAATTTTTTTTTTATAAATCCGAAAATTCGACAACGAACACGACAAAACAAACGAAACTTAATTCGGATAAGAATTAAGCAAAACAAACACCTTTGAAATTTTTTGGAACGATTTTCTGGATTAAAGATTCAACAAACTCAAGAACAAGAAGAACGCAAAAAACTGAAAAACAAAACACTCAACAAGATATGGATGATTTTTATGGGACTCGATGAGAATCATAAAAATTAAACTGGATAGAAAACTCAAGAAAACAAAATAAAGATATAACCTTGATTTTTGGAGCCTAATCTCTGATACCAGATGATGGATGATGTTTAAAGGGAAAATCCTCACCTTTAGAGAGAGTAAAAATACTCAATAATTTTATTCATCAAAAATATTCTATTTTTACATTGAATGGAAAAGCATATAAATAGGCGAAATAAACCCTAGTCGCTAACTGACTCTGAATAGAATTCTAATTAGGCTAAAATACCTAAAATAACTAAAATAACCAAAATAACCAAAATTATCAAAATCAGAAAAAGAATTAAAAACCAATAAAGGAAATACAAATCAACCGAAATACTAAAATCCCGAAAAATCTGATTTGCACCGCTTACGGCCGTAAAAGTCGGACTTACGGCCGTAAGTCCTTCTCTGATCAAAATGTCACTATATTAGTTACGGCCGTAAATCTCCTTCTGAACAAAAATACCAATTTTCATTTACGGCTGTGAGGAATGTGATGCGGCCGTGAAATCCATAAGTTACGGCCATGAGAAACAATGTACGGCCGTAACGCATCTTCTGCCCAATTTTCTGATTTTCTGATCCGTTGACGTGATTTGAATCTCGACTCGAGCCCAACACGAAACTTGTTCATTTTTCCATGTAGAATATTGTTGAATTTCCCGTATCTTGATTTCTCATTTTTGACGCCTTTTCCGGATCACATCATCCCCTCTTCCTTTAAGATGATTCGTCCCGAATCATAACATTGTTCTTAGCTTCTTTTCCGGATCACATCATCCCATCTTCCTTTAAGATGATTCGTCCCGAATCATAAAGCTGTTCTTGGCTTGCTCACTTGGTTTAGCCTCAGACCTTCTTCGTATAAGCAATGTTTGATCTTTGACGTTCTCTGAACCTGCTTGACTTCTTGTTTTGGCTTGAATTATAGATTTTCCCGTCAAGCCCACCCTGATTCGTACCATTCCCTCCTTCTTTAGGGTGATTTGTCCCGAATCATGGTGTTGTTCTTAAAAAATCAAACTGTACCTCTGGATCAAACGAAAAATTGTCGATTCCCTGACATGTATACAATAAATGATGCTCCTCCAATTTGTAGACAAGAAGGTATTGAAACACGAGGGGAATTGACCAAGGTTGATGTAAATCAAAATTCAATGCACAATAAACCTGCAAACTTATTCCCTTTTTCTTGAACTTATCAAAGATCCGATCTTTGTGGCGTTCTTCCAGCAAACTTATCAAATATTCGCAAGAATATTTGTGGCGTTTCCAAATTCGATACTTATCAAGGAAATTGACAAGTCCTTGTGGCGTTCACCAATCTTGGTTCTTCAATCCGCATCGCCATAAATTGCGTCGTGATTGTCGGGTCAAGGCTTTACCGTCGTTCCATCCTTGTTTTTCGTTGTTTTTCTTGTGTCGATCTGATCTAGATCTATCCTAGGGTTTCAAATATCGTTATTCCGCGTGTTCGACGAGATTCCCCTACCGGGATCTCATCATCTGGTATCAGAGCTTGGATCTATTTCAGATTCTAGCGTTTCTTGATTTTTTTCGTGTTCTTCGCGTTCTTCGTGTCAGTCATAAATTTTTCCAGTTTGGTCCATAAGAGTCAGTCCCAAAAATTCAAAAGTGTTTTTCTTCTTCGTTTTTTGTCCAAATTCATTTCCGTTTTTTCTGTCATACTCGTAGTCCAATTCTCTTGCAGATTTAAAAAAAAATCTGAAAATTCCCAAATATTCCCCAAATATTCCGAATTTCCTTGTTCGTGTCTTAAAAATGTCTGATAGAGAGGCTTCTACATCTTCATCTTCTGTTGGAGACAGGAAACAGCCCAGGGGCGTGAATAGAAAGGATGAACAGGGTAATGGTGATATTGCAGCAATAAGGGCACAATTTGAGAGATTTATGGCACAGATGGTGAATAGAGGTGCAGGGCGTGAACAGAGACCTCGGGATCAGTCTCATGATGGTTCTCGGGTTAGGAGAGGTAATAGACGTGAGGTTGGTGTGGATAATGAAGACATGGGCAGTGAAAGTAGAAGTATATCTTTAGGTAGTATACGAAGGAGGGATAGAGGAGATAGGAATGAAAGGAGGCATGATAGGGAGCGTCGTGATGCTAGGAGGCATCGTGGGGGTACAGATGTTGTTGATGACGACCTTGGAAAAATTAAAGTGAAATTACCATCGTTCCAGGGTAGGAGTGATCCTGAGGCGTACTTGGATTGGGAGACAAAGATCGAACGGATTTTTGATTGTAATAATTATTCGGAGAAGAAGAAGGTGAAATTAGTCGTGATCGAATTCACCGACTACGCAAATATTTGGTGGGATCAACTAGTTACGGGTAGGAGGAGGAACCTTGAGGAGCCGGTGGAGAGTTGGGGTGAATTAAAAACCATAATGAGGAAGCGGTTTGTGCCGACTCATTATTATAGGGATATTTATCAGAGGCTGCAGGGTATGACCCAGGGGTCGAGGAGTTTAGAAGATTATCATAAGGATATGGAAGTGGCGATGATTCGGGCTAACGTGGTGGAGGATCGGGAAGCTATGATGGCTAGGTTTCTGAGTGGGCTGAATAGAGATATTGCCAATGTCATTGAGCTGCAACATTATGTGGAGCTGGAAGATATGGTGCATATGGCCATGAAGGTGGAAAGACAACTAAGGCGAAAGGGGCAGCAAGACACTCGCCATCTTATCCTACATCACAACCTAAGCAGGAATCCAACGTTGAACATAACCCGAAAGGGAAGGAGGAGCCTACAACGAAAGGTAAAAATATTTCCGATTCTCAAACTACTCGGGATAGAAATATTAAGTGTTTTAAGTGCTTGGGTATGGGTCATATAGCATCCCAGTGTCCAAATAGGAAGCTAATGATCTTGCGTGATAATGGTGAAATTAGTTCCGAGGATGAATTTAAGGGAATGCCTAAGTTAGTGGAAGCTGGAGCTAGTAGTAGTGATGAGGAAGGATTGACCTATCCTGAAAAAGAATCACTTGTTAATCGGTGTGTCCTTAGTGCTAGGGCTAGGGTGGATGAAATTGGTGAGCAAAGGGATAATCTTTTTCATACTATATGCTTGGTGGGCAAAAAGGCTTGTGGTATGGTGATTGACGGGGGAAGTTGTACTAATGTGGTTAGTACAATGTTGATTAATAAATTGGGCTTAAGCTTGATGAAACATCCAAACCCTTATAAATTACAATGGCTGACCGAGTCAGGGGAAATTAAGGTAAATAAGCAGGCTATGGTCAATTTTGCCATCGGGGGTTATAAGGATGAGGTGGTCTGTGACGTGGTACCTATGCATGTTGGTCATATATTGTTGGGGCGACCCTGGCAACATGACAGGAGGGTAGTGCATGATGGGTTTAAGAATCAATATTCATTTGTGAAGGGTGGGAAGAAATTTACACTTGTACCGTTATCTCCAAAAGAAGCTCAAAATGATCAATTGAAAATCAAAAGTGAGTTTGAAAAAAGAAATAAGAGTGTTGAGGCCACGACCTCAGAAAAAGGAGAGGGTGTGAAAAGAAAAGAGAGTCCACCCCCAAATTGAGTTTATTTGCACATAGGTTGGTGTACGGGGATCCACACCTTGCACTTAACCGAGCTAACAATTCCCTCCCCAGTTCTTTAAAATCTGTTTTGCAGAGACATAAATCAAGCTTTGGATTTAAGACGGGGCAGAAATTTATTGGCCAGAATAAGCATCCCAAGAGTCTAAAGGACTGCACGAAGCTTAAAAATGATCGTCGAGCCCAGGAAAGCAGGAGGAGCTTGAAAAGCCGACCAAAAATGGATTCGAGGTCGAATCCTTTTCAAGAGAGGGAGTATGATGTGATCCGGACCAGGCATCGAAGGGCGAAGTCAAGACATCGGCAGTATAACGGTGATCTACATGGAAAACGGAGCAAGTTCCATGTTGGAATCGAGCCGAGAAGACGAAAGAACCAAGCCGAGCCGAGTACACAAAATTGTTTATGCAGAAAGGTCTCACGGCCGTAAAGTCCAGTCTTACGGCCGTAACATTCAAACCGGAGGAAATTCACGGCCGTAATCATTGTGTCACGGCCGTAACCAATAAATCAGTTTTTGATCAGAAGGGCCTTTACGGCCGTAAAAGGAGTCCTCACGGCAGTAAATGAGCAACGCCAGATTTTCCGGAATTTTGCCAATTATTTTGTTTCCTTTTATTATTTTAGGTTATTTTCCTATTTTAGAATTTTAGTCTAATTAGAATTCTATTTTGAGTAAATTAGATGCTAGGTTATTTTGCTTATTTATACGCTTTTTCAATTCATTGTAAACAGACAAGTTTGAGTTGATTAATAAAATTTGTGAGAGGATTCTCCAAAATTGAGAGGTTGAGTTTATTCCCTTTTTCTTGAACTTATCAAAGATCCGATCTTTGTGGCGTTCTTCCGGCAAACTTATCAAATATTCGTAAGAATATTTGTGGCGTTTCCAAATTCGATACTTATCAAGGAAATTGACAAGTCCTTGTGGCGTTCACCAATCTTGGTTCTTCAATCCGCATCGCCATAAATTGCGTCGTGATTGTCGGGTCAAGGCTTTACCGTCGTTCTATCCTTATTTTTCGTTGTTTGTCTTGTGTCGATCTGATCTAGATCTATCCTAGGGTTTTAAATATCGTTATTCCGCGTGTTCGACGAGATTCCCCGACCGGGATCTCATCAGGAAAGCTCTAAAATCCAAGATAGTAGACGGTAACAATGCAACCCCGACATCACGACGCAAGAACTATGGGTATATTAAACCCAAAACCCGTTACGATGCGGAGATAAGAACCACAAAGGGGGAACGCCACAAAGGTTGTCAAATCCTTTGATAAGTTCAATTTGTTCGACGAGAACATGAAGAAAATTAAGGGAATATCTCACCTTCAATATCATTAATCTCAAGAATAAAAGTTGTGTTTTACAATGCTGAATAAAGCCATATATATAGGCTTAACAAAATAAAGCAACTAAAAATAAACTAGAATTCAACCTAAACTAAAAAGCCCAAAACGCCTAACATTATCTTAAAACACGGAACCTAAGAAGAACAAGAAAAATTGAAAACAAAGACTCAAATAACAAAAATAGGATATGGATGATTTTTATGGGACTCGATGATAAAGATAAAAATCAAACTGGATAGAAAAATAACGCCTGGTAAGTTCCGAATTCAGGTTGGAACGGACGATAACACTACGACCCGAGCCTCACGACGCAAGAACCAGGGGCATATTAAACCCGAGACCCGTTACGATGCGGAAACAAGAACCGTAATGGTTTGAACGCCACAAAGGATGCCCACGCCTTTGATAAGTTCGATTGGTGAACGCCACAAATATCTCACAATATTTGATAAGTTCGAAGGTGTTCAATTCAGAACAATATATGAGGGAAAACCACTAAACACAATTTTCATTAATCAAAGTCTTCTTTTTTTGTATTACACTGAAGACGCCTTTATATAGGCGAATAAAAAATCCTAGTCTACTAGGGAACTAAATAAAATCTAATCTAATTAGGGAATCGATAAAATCTATCAAAATAGAGTCCTAATTTAATTGGAAACAATAACAAAAACAAAGTAAATCTAATCCTATAATTAAGGAAATAAAAATCCGCAAATCTTGGAATTACGGCCATGACAACATTCCTTACGGCCGTAACTGTACTTCTGCTTAAGAATTACGGCCGTGACCATAAACTTACGGCTGTAACTGTTAAAATCTTGGAATCTTTAATTTCCACCCGTGGCTGACTTACGGCCGTAAATACGAATCTGATCCATTTTGACTTGATTTGATCTTTGAAGCTCTCCGAACCTGTTTGAATTCTTGTTTTGGCTTGAATTGTAGTTCTTTCCGTCAAGCCCGCCATGATTCTCATCATTCTCCCCTTCTTTAGGATGATTCGTCCCGAATCATAGCTTTGTTAATGATGTTTCAGTGCACCCCCTGGATCAAATGGAAATCCTTTGCTTTCATGCCATAGGACCAACCGATAGATCCCCATTACTTGAATTATATGGATTGATCAAAATGTGAGCTTCCTTGGCCATATGTGGTGGGGCTCAAACTTCTGGTTATTTCAAACCTGCAAGAAGGATTTAAAAAAAATGGGGAGGGAATTATTAGTTTCATAAGGTACAAGGTATGGATCCCTGTACTCATGAGGAATCATCACCACCTCCTCTCTTCCCATAACGAGGTTATTTTTTTCCCCTCGTTCAATCTTTTCACTCTCTTGCTCAATATCTTTACTCTCAGGCCCAACCACACATTTATTTTCAAAATTCTCAAGCTCAAAAACCTCCACCACACTTTTATCCTCTACTTCAAAATTCAGAGTTTGATCAACTACTTCAATTTTCAACTCTTCAGATTTAATATTCTTAACATGAGGTTCTACTATAATCTCACACTCACTTCCCCTATGTAATTCAGGTTCAGCCTCCCTTTCACTTTCCCGTTGCAAATTGGCTAATTTTTCCCTTGCTCTCTTTGCAATCATCTCCTCCTTTAACTACTTTAATATAATTCTCACCTCATCAATTTCATCCCTCATTTCCGAGACACCATCCCCTATTTTTGAGGCACCATCTTCCAATACTTTCAACTTATCCCCAATTCCAACTCTAGGTTTATGATCAATCATATCTCCCTCCTAACTCTAGGAATTGTTTGAGGTTTTTCCTTGAATTTAGACATTGTGGAGTCGGATGTGAAATGGAATGGAAAGATTCGATAACAAGGAGTTATGAAACTCAAGGAAGTGGTCCTTGAATTTTGGAATTGACTCTTTTTTTTTTTTTTTTTTGAATTATGGATGAAATTTTGGATTAAATAATTTTTTTTTTTTATAAATCCGAAATTCGACAACAAACGCGACAAAACAAACGGGACATGATTTGGACAAGAATCGAATAAATTAAACAAGATTGAATTTTTGTTGAATTTTTATATGAATTAAAAACTGAAAAAAATTTCAGGCAAGAAGAACACGAAGAAAAAGTAAACTCAAGAAAAAAGGACTCAATAACAAGATATGGGTGATTTTGTGCAGACTCTATGATAAAAACACAAAATCAAACTGGATAGAATAGAAAAACAAAACCTGAATCCAGAGTCCAGCTCTGATACCAGATGATGTGATCCCGGGAGGGGGTCACTGTAGCGACCAAGATTTTTATGAAATAAATAATTATTTTAATATTTAGAAAATTGTGTCGCTATTGTTTTGAAATTAATGCCGCGACGGATTCGTCTAGCCAAGTCAAGAAATATCGAATTTGTTCGATTTTAAATTAAAATCTGAATTTCTAAAATTATGTTATTTTAATTATTTATTCAAAGTATTATTTTCAAAATCATTTTGAATTCCAAATTTATTAAAATATCCCAATGATCCTTATTCAAATTATTTCAAGTCCAAATACGTATTTCAATTTTATTTCAAAATTTGTTTATTCTCAAATGTATTTTTCAGTCCAAAATATATCAGTTTTAAATACATTTTCAAATCAAAGTAGTCAAATTTTTAGTTAATTATCCTAAACCTAATTTCATCCATGTTTTCTTCTTTACACCAAAACATCATCATTTTATAAAGAATCTTACACAATTGTTCATTTCATATTCCATCTAATTTTCCACTAACTTATTCTATAATACCTAATCAATTATCATATCTTTATCACCATTTCCATCAAGAATTCGGCCAACCTCAAGTTTCTTTCTATTCTCTCCACAAGTTTTATCATAATTATGTCTCAAAGACATAATGATTCACATACCAATTTTTCCACTTTATTCCAACTCATCAACCAGCTGCAATCATTGTTGAACCAACCACCTTCACGGCCGTATTCAAATACCATCTCTACTGCCTGCGAGCTCCAACTCACAAATTTGCCAACCAGTAGCCAATCACCAATGATCCACACTGCACCCATCATCCTCATCAGTACGCTGCCTCCACGATCACCAAACTCATCCCTGCAATCACCGTCACCATCCCTGTAACCTCCACCCTCTCACAGCCACTATCTCCATTGCCAAACCCAGACATAATTATAGAATTCAAAACCAATACCAAGCAAACAACAAACCAATTTGCAGTTCCATTTCCTCATCAACCTCTTCCTTCACGCAGCCAACCTCACTGTAACCGCCAACCACCACCAATCTGTCAACTAGCATCAACCCCAAACTCACCATCACCACAGTACATCATCACCCATCATCATCATCATCAGTTATCACCACCACTGCTCAAACCCGTCATCAATCGACCTCCAAACCAAAATCCCCAAATCACCTCGACCGCCTTTATGTTCGCCGGAAAAAAAAAACCACAGCCCAAATTTAACTCCAGCCACCACAATACAAACCCAAATCAAACTTCAAACCCAGAACAAAACTAGTATTTACCTTCATCACCGGCCATCTAGACGGATATTCGCCGGAAAAATCGCGAACCCAGCTCCGCGTTTGACTTCGGTTTCGCACCAAAATCATCACCAAATCCCTCAAAATTTTTAACCAATTCTTGGCCGCCGCTCATCGCCACTCTGCGGCGGTGTTTTGCTGGTAGATCGCCGGCTGAGGACCAGATTTTGCGAGGGTTCCAGTCACAATTTCCCTCTGTCTCCACCATCTGCACTCTCTCTCTCTCTAACACTGGATAATGGAAACCGAAAGAGAAAATGTTTTGTTTTATTAATTGATTTTTCAGAATTTACAAATTAGTTCTCAAGTTTGTAAATGATCTAAATTAGTCCTTTTAGCTTTAAACTTATCATTTCAGCCCATTTAGTTTTAAATAAGTCTTAATCAGCCCCTTTCATTTTTAAAATCTATTATTTCAGTCCCTGCTGATTTACTTTATTAAATTCTAAGCCCAAGTTTTAAAAGTATTCATTTTAATCCCTCAACTTTCAAAGTATCTATTTTAGTCCCTGAACTTTCAAAAATATTCATTTTAGTTCCTCAACTTTCAAAACATCAATTTTAGTCCTCAAATTATAATTTATCATTTTGAGCTATATATTCGATAGACTAAAGTGACTTATTGGCTAAGACGAAACGTACGGAGAATTCAAAGAAATTGAAGTCATTCCCGCTCAACTTTGCACTCGTCGGATTTGAGGTAGACTCGCACTTATTAATTGATTTAAATTATGATTTCATATGAATGTCATGTGACTTGTGAAAGCCAATTTTTAAGAAAAGCAAGTATGTTGTTATGAAAGGTAAATATACCTTATGTTGTTATGAAAAGTAAGTATGTTTTTATGAAAAGAAAATATACTTTATGTTTTTACGAAAAGTAAGTATACCCTATGCTTCACGAAAATATTTTTTTGGATCATTGCTATGAAATCAATCTACCAAGATTGTTTTGGGTCCCATATGATAAGTTATGATATGTTAAGGGGACCGGAGTTTTAGTAGCGCTACACATAAGAATTCTTGCCACGAAGTTCGGTAACATTCTTGTGTCTCCTATGTTTATGAGGATTTGCCACGAAGTTCGGTAAAATTCCTGTGTTTCCATATGTTTATGAGGATTTACCACCTAAGTTCGGTAAAATTCCTGTCGCATATGTTTATGAGGATTTCGATCCTATCTTATGTTATGATGCAATTGATCCCTATGAATTTCAAAAATTATGCTTGGTATACTTACTGTGATTTTACTGTTATTATGATTTTACTGCATAAGAATTCTTGCCACCTAAGTTCGGTAAAGTTCTTGTATGTTTATGAGGATTTAAATCCTATCTTATGTTATGCTTTCAAAAGAAATTATGCTTGGCATAATTAAAATGTTTTTATAAGTATATGGTTTTCAAAGAGCTGTTTTCAAAGAGCTATTTTCAAAGAGCCTATGATTTGTAAAATATGTCCCGTGCTGTAATGCACAATATGAGTTTTATCAAGAGCAGTTTTATAAAGAAGCTCTATCAATGCCCGTTTTATAAAGAGCCGGGATTTGTGTGTTTAATCATCTTATAAATTAAATTAATTTGCGATGAGTCTACTGAGTATTTCCCCCATGAAATACTCACCCTACTTTTTAACAGTTTTGCAGATTTAGGAGACGGTGGCGAGCGATGAATGATGGTGGCAATAATCGTTAAACGGTTGAAAGTTTGACGTTAATGATTTCCGTATTTTTCCAAACAGTCGAATAATTTAGAGAAGTTCATTTATTTGAGAAATTATGACATTGTCAATTTCTTTACAAAATTAATGGTTTGATTTACTATTTCAAATGGTTTCATAAATGTTTCAATTTTATCGGCCATTACAGTTTATTTAATGTTGCCAAAAATGAATTTCAATTATTTCTTCCGCAAAAATATTATTCGAAAAATTTAGACAGAAAATGACGTAGTGAATCGGGTATACGGAACTCGGGGCGCTACAAATACTCACCCTACTTTTTAACAGTTTTGCAGATTTCGGAGACGGTGGCGAGCGATGAATGATGGTGGCAATAATCGTTAAACGGTTGAAAATTTGACGTTAATGATTTCCGTATTTTTCCAAACAGTCGAATAATTTAGAGAAGTTCATTTATTTGAGAAATTATGACATTGTCAATTTCTTTACAAAATTAATGGTTTGATTTACTATTTCAAATGGTTTCATAAATGTTTCAATTTTATCGGCCATTACAGTTTATTTAATGTTGCCAAAAATGAATTTCAATTATTTCTTTCGAAAAAATATTATTCGAAAAATTTAGACAGAAAATGACGTAGTGAATCGGGTATACGGAACTCGGGGCGCTACAGTCACGACGGACACGCGGAATGAACGCCGGGAAAGTTCCGAATTCAGGTTGGAATGGACGATAACACTACGACCCGAGCCTCACGACGCAAGAACCAGGGGCATATTAAACCCGAGACCCGTTACGATGCGGAAACAAGAACCGTAATGGTTTGAACGCCACAAAGGATGCCCACGCCTTTGATAAGTTCGATTTGGTGAACGCCACAAATATCTCACAATATTTGATAAGTTCGAATTAAAGGGAATCCTCACCTTTAGAGAGTAAAAACACTCAATATATTTCATTCAATAATCAAAGTCTCCTCCTTTTTTATTACAATGAAGATGCCTTTATATATGGAACAAGAACAAAAACCCTAGTCTACTTAGGAAACTAAATAAAATCTAATCTAATTAGGGAATAGATAAAATCTATCAAAATAGAGTCCTAATTTAATTGGAAACAAAATGTTCAAAACAAAGTAAATCCAATCCTATAATTAAGGAAATAAAAATCCGCAAATCTTGGAATTACGGCCGTGACAACATTCCTTACGGCCGTAACTGTACTTCTGCTTAAGGATTACGGCCGTGACCATAAACTTACGGCCGTAACTGTTAAAATCTTGGAATCTTTAATTTCCACCCGTGGTTGACTTACGACCGTGACCAGCTAGCTTACGGCCGTAAATACGAATCTGATCCATTTTGACTTGATTTGATCTTTAAAGCTCTCCGAACCTGTTTGAATTCTTGAATTGTAGTTCTTTCCGTCAAGCTCACCATGATTCTCATCAATTTCGTAGAACATATTAAAAAGATTGACAAGCAAGAGGAGATTGTGCTTCGCATTAGACAAAACAACATCCGTCGTCAGGCTCGTCTGCTTGAGAAAAAAATGGATGATGCACCTCGTAGAGGTTCAATTGTTGGCCATCTTTTGGTCAAATGTGATCATGAAGCGGCAGATCAACGCTTGTGGAATGATTACTTCTCTGTAAATCCACAATTCGATGAACGAAAGTTCTGTCAACACTATCGCATGTCCATAAATTTATTCATGAATATACTTCAGGCAGTGCAAAGTCATGATGAGTATTTCATACGAAAACGCGACAATCTTGGAAGGCTAGGTCTGTCTCCTTTTCAGAAAATCACGACTGCAATGAGGATGTTAGCATATGGAATTGCAGCAAACGCTACTGAAGAGTACATAAATATAGGTGAGTCAATGGCATTGGAGAGTTTGCAATGGTTTTGTTGAGCTATCGTGGAGGTATTTTCACCACGATACCTGTGGGCACCAAATGCCGAAGACATTGTGAGATTATTGTACATTAAGCAACAACGTGGATTTTTAAGTATATTAGGAAGCCTTGATTGCATGCATTGGAAATGGAAGAATTGCCCCACTACATGGGATGGACAACATACAAGCAGTAGTATGTACCCTATAATAATTCTAGTTGTGTCCGATTATTATCTTTGGATATGGCATGCTCACTTTGGATTGCCAGGGTTAAATAACGATATTAATGTGTTGGAGTTGTCTCATCTATTTTCCAACTTGGCAGACGGCATAGCTCCATCAGCAAACTATGTCATACAAGGAAAATAGTCCACAATGGGATATTATTTAGCTGATGGAATGTACCCAAAGTGGTCAACACTGGTACAAATGATCCATGATCCTCAAACTCCGAAGAAAAAATATTTTGCAATGAAGCAAGAAAGTTGTAGAAAGGACGTCGAACGCTCGTTTAGGGTGCTTCAAACAAGATTTAAAATTGTCAGCGACCGGCTCGGTGTTGGAAGAAAAATGTGTTGCATGACATAATGACGGCATGCATTATCATGCATAACATGATAGTGGAGGATGAACGAGACCTCAGTGCACCAATTGGCGCTTATATGGAAGCGACGAGTCCAACAACTGAGGTCGCCGTAGACGAGAATCAACGTTTTCGAGAGTTTCTTGCTCGACATTGAAAGATTAAGATAGGGAAGCACACATCGTGCTACGAAATGCGTTGATTGAGTACTTGTGGGAGGAATATAGCAACTCCCAAAACTAAATTTTCTATGTTAGGTCGAGTTGTGTCATTACTACATATTTCATATCCCGTGTTTCAGATTTTCATGTTTGTTTTCCAAATTTTCAGTTAATAAAAAGTTTAATTTTAATTAGTTTACAACAAAATAACTTTTTTTTTTTTTTTTGAAAGTCAACAAAATTAATTTTTAAGTGTTCAAAATAATTAATTATTAAGTAAATTAATTTTATAAAATATTAATTATTACAAATATAAATACATTTTTGTATTTAATTATCCATATAATTTGATGTAATGAAATTATATTTTTTTAAAAATAGAAAATAAGGAAAATAATGAATAGTGTACATTTGGTGTAAAACTTAATGTTACTAGGTTGGAGTAGAAAGACTGGAATAGTGTAACTGTAATTCAAATTTAGTGTAAAAGTGAGAATTTAGTGTAAACTTTAGTGTGTGTTGGTTGGAGATGGTCTTAATCAAAGAGATCTCACACAGTGAGTTTTATAAAAAAAAAAAAAAAAAAAAAAATCAGTTTCTTCAATATCAAATCTCAAGTTTAAAGATCCAATTCAAATATTCAGTTTTCTTCAAAAGCTTGATATCATAATCCATAGATCCAGTTTCTAATCGAGTGTTATGCCCAGATTCTAACAAGATTAAGATTAAATCATAAAGAATCGAAAATAATCAAAATAATTGTGGAAAATTAAAAAAGTACACAAGAGACTTTTCTGACCGAAGCCCAGTGATCACGTTCAACATCTTATCTCCGATTGAGCATCCATAGATGATACATAAAGCTTGATTTTCACTAATAGTGGTGAAAAGGAAACCAAAGATACAAAAGTATAGAATACACAAGACCAAGCCACAGAGACTTATCTCTCAAGCATGAAGATGCCTATAGGTTACTGTTCATCAAGAAGACGAACAATCACACTACTCCAAGCTCATGAATTACAACATCAAAGAGACCATATTCCTTTGATATTACAAAGAATCAAAATTAACTGAAATGGAGTAGAAAAAACAAAATCTCGAAAGAGATTTTCGAGATGATGAAACCCTAGAACTTTTTCCCCACAACTTAGAAGCCAAATGAAGTGCAGTTGACAGAATAACATTTCAAACCCAATTTAAGGTTAAATATCAGAATTGTCTAGAAATCAAAATCTAATGATCCACCAAGCTACCATGTGAGATCATCATATCATAATAATCTATTAACAAATTTGCACTTCACAAACACGTGTTTGTGCATTTTGGTAGCACACGACTCGCACATGCACGTACTTAGCATGTCACGAGCACAATGGACCCATTTACCTTAAAATTCTGAATAAAAATCTATAAATAGACGTGTTTGGATGAAGAAGGAAGTCAAATAGATATAGGGAATGACCTGGTCTATTTGTCAACAATGTCAAGTAGGGCTTTTTCCACATATACCTTACCTAGATAAAATGCTAAATTTAAAATAGCTTCCTCTCAAACAAGTTTCTTTTCTTGCTCCTCATCGAGCAACAAAATAGTGAGGTTTAAGAAGGGAAAACCCTTGCTACGCGAAAAAAAATTTAGGATCTTGCTAGATGCACAATTAGGATAACAAACAGTATGACAATTCCGCTAGAAGACAAAAAATTTAAAATAAATAATTACTATGTTATCCTTTTATTTTTAAATCTTTAGTTTAAATCATCAAGTAAGGTGTCTAGGTGTTTTAACTATATGTTGTATTACAAAAAAATGTACAAAATCTACTATTATATTCTAAAGTCTTTTCTTATATAATTATATCTAATTCTTCAATTTTTTCTCTATCTATGATAATTCCTTCAAGTACTGAAAAATCTGTGTCTTGAAAATTTTTAATTTTTGAATCTAATAATTTATAATGTCTTCTTAAATCTTCTTTTATGTATTTTAATTGTATATTTGTTTCTCTATTTAGATCTTTAAATTCGTCAAGGATCACAGGACATAAACTAATCAAAGGAGGTATTGAATTCATAAATCATGAGACTTAAATAGTTAATTATAATTACTAATCTTATTTCTTAAATTCTAAAGTCTGGATTCTAATAATTCTATTCTCTCTAAGACTTCTTATTTCTTCTGCATATATTCTATTATTTATAATTATAAGAATTATTTCTTCTATTCTTCTTCTAATAATTTCAATTTCAATTTCCCTTTCAATAATTAATCTAGGCATGATAAAAGCATGTTATCAACATATGTAAAAACATGTAAGAAATATTAAAAACAATACGATAAATTTAACAATATAATTCTGATAACAAGATTTAAACAAAATCAACGATAAAGGCGATATATAATCTACCATAAATAATTAACAATGCTTCTTTCTATCTATGGGTCAATCACGCTTCTTTGTAAATGTGTTTTTAAAAGATTTTTGACCAAATACTTTTCAGTTATTTATCTAAGTTTCAAACACAACCCTACAGGAGTTCGTTGTTTCATGAAAGACTCACGCATTAATAGATGCTTGAAAGACTTACTCTAATAATTTTTGTTTAACACTTAAACAAATACTTCAAAGAGGTTCAGCACAATCCAGTTTCATTTTCTACCTCTGGATGTACTATTTTAACAAAAGTTTTATAAAGAATAAACTTATGGACTCATGAATAAATAGATTACTACTAATTATTTAATGGCTTCATATATATATCTGGGTGGAATTTAGTTACTCGTACCTTTTGTCAGTTGTTTCTAGATTGATTTGATGAAAGAAAATTTAAACTAAGAATGAGAAGAAAGACAATAGATGGAGAGAACATAGATTTCTATTGCTGAAAACCAATATGATTTTCAGATGTTTACAATAAGGAGAGACTGGTTCTTTTATAATTGATAAAAGCTAATTTGAGGGACAAGATAAGATTCCCTAACTTTTACATATATGGATTACAAATAAAGTAGATAAAGTAGAGATAAGATTACAATAATTTCTGCTACTTTTCTAAAGTTTTACATGGGTTTGGACCCCCCGTGCCTTGAATAATTGATATCAAATAAGATAAGTCTCGTCTTCATTGTAGTTGAGTAGGTCCCCACAGCTTTACATTTGTCTATTTCTACCTCCATCAATTGATGTAGATAATCATAGGCTTCTTGACTTAAACCAAATTGTTGATAAGTACATTCTCAGCATATTCTCTTAGTCTCCATAATTTACTGTTAACTTGTTTAACTCTTGCAATGTTGGAGATTAATAATTTATCATCATTAGATTTGTATACCTAACCATTAGTATGTGTAAGGGTATCTCTTAATTCCGTGTACATGGCTCTAAATCCCAAAGCCCTTTTCTGGATTTGCTTGAATTTGTTCTTCCATGTTAAATGGCTTAATTTCTGGTTCTGAAAGGATAACCTTGCTAGTCACTCCAAGTTTTACAGTATGTTCTGCCTTTAGATAGTCCTCATCAAAGAATTTTAGGGTGGCTGAGTAGATCCTAACATAAATCTTCTAAGCTTTGGTTATACCAAAGTATGTTTTAACTGTTGTTTTGATAGAATTAGGTAATAATAGTATTTCCTTCATATCCCTATTAGGGTAGATGTACTGAATAAGTCCTTGATCAAACAGTCATCCAACTGTTCTTAGTTCTGCTCCAGGTAAAATAATTGCTTTATTGATTTTTTGATGGCTAATTGCCCTTAGCCACTCCTTCTTTTGTCCTCTTGTTTAGATACTCCACATACTTCAAGAATGTTTTTAGTTTCTTTATAGTTTTCTCCCTTTCTGATAGTTCTTTTGTTACAACTATTGGCTTCTTCAATGCTTCCCAAAAAGTCTCTTTAGATTATTCAATAGATTTTCCAATGGCATTGGAAAATGAATTTCCAATGGCATTGGAAAATGAATTTCCAATAATTAAAAAATTCAATACTTCTTCCTCATTGGGCAGTTCTAAAGATAAATTCTTCATTGAAGAGGATTGGGATCCTCCTTTGTACATTTCCTCTAGAGAATTAACCCTTGATTTGTAAAAGATAGTTCATTGATTTGTACGATCTGTGTAGCGATCGAGAAATTTTCAACCTTAAAAGACATGTTTTACCAAACTTATCGCTACGACTCTCCAGTCTTAACGGTCATTATTTTCAAAACCAGCGCTCTCGTCTAGTCATATTGTTATTTTAAGATTTTAAGAAAGAAATTTAAATTCGTTTAAATCTTTAAGTCCAAATTTCGACTTTAAACTTGTCCCAGTTTCATTCTTTATTTTAAAGTTCAATGGGGTAGACATGGTAGTGATGAAGCTACCTGGTTTAAGAAAGAAGTAATTTTGATCAAGTATCCAATTATTTTAAATCAAGAAAATTTTAAATTTCGAGGACGAAATTATTTTAAGGTGGTAGGGTTGTAGCGACCAAGAATTTTCCATGACTTATTTAAATAAATATTATTTAAAATGTGTCGCTATGACTTTACCTATTTATTTTAAACACATTTTCGTCTAGCCATTTAAGTTAAAATTTAAATCATTTAAATTTATTGTAGTTCGATTTCAATTTTTATGAAAGTATCTTATTTCCATTATTTATTTATTATGTATTTTAATCCAAATTTTTATTATTTAAATCCAAAATATTTTATCTCCAATTTAAATTCATTCGCAAATTTTTATTTATTTTTAAAAATCCCCAATTCACATTCATTTTAATCCCAAAATTTCCTCTCCAACTTCTATTTTCATATTCAAGCACATTTTCCCCATTATCTCTACCCAATCCCTCACAATTAGTCATTCAACCTAATTACATCCCACGTTTTCTTCTTTTCCACCCATTTCATCATCATCAATCACCATACTTTACACCACTTTCCATTTCATTTTCCACCTAATCCTCCACCACAAATCTCCATTTATGAATCCACCAACCACAATTCCAATTCAGCATCACCATTAAATCTCCACCCAAACATTTCAAACTTCACAACTCCACTTCCATCACCTCCTTCGTGATCAACACTGAATCACCACCATCATCCAACTCCAGATTCTGCCCTTGTCCACTGCCTTCTTGTTAACCATCATCCAACCCCAATTTGCAATCAACCAACATCGATCGAACCATCGGTCCACCACCGAACCTGATACCAATCAACCACTGCCCAACCACCCCAGCACGCCACAGTCAAACCACCGCCTCGGCCACAGCCCTTTCACCCAACCAACATGAATTTTCAACACACCACAAATCACTACTGCCACTTCCATAGCCAAGACCTCAACCTCAACACCAAAACCACCACATCCGTCGCCAACCATCCACAACCAAATCACCATAAACCACAGCCAATGCATTCAATCAATCCACCATCCAATCTCCTGCAGCACCAAGTATACCGTCACCACCTCAACCTGCAAGAACCACCCTTTCAGCCACCGCCTGGGAATTCCATTCCACGGCCAACACCACCTCAATCGAGAACCCAAACCACCATCACCATCGCACACGGCCACAACCTTCTCCAATTCACCTCCATCTTCAACGCCAATCATCATCATCATCATCATCATCACCTCTATCGCCACCGCCTGCACCCAACACCACCCCTTTCCCAAATCGCCACCATCAACGGTCGTCCTCTAATGTCGCCTCCAAATCCTCACCAAATAAGCCAAAAATCAAAACCAAAAGCCTAATAATAGATGAACCCAGTTACCTACCTCAACTACAGAACCCTTTTCAACCGGATTATCGTCGGAAACCGCAACCTCCAGACTCATTTTTGGCCTCGGTTTTGCACCCAACCTCGCACCTAAAACCCAAACCTGAACCTCCTTCCTGAACCACCTCTCACCGCCACCTAGGTCGACGTTTCGACGTCCAGTCGTCGGCTGAGGACCCGTTGCGCACCAATCGCACCTCCTCCTCACACTCGCACCTCTCCTCTTCTCTGGCTCGATAATGAGGGGAGGGAGAGATGATTTATTTTTATTATTATTATAATTAAAAGTTTGATTTTTGATATATGTATATATTTTATTTTATTTTTGAGAATTTACATTTTGTGCCCAATTTTGAAAGTAATAAGTTTGAGTCCCTGTTAGTTTAAAATGTTTTAGTTCAAGCCATAAGGTTTTAAATTATTTTAAGTCAACCCCAAGTTTTGAAAATGTTTATTTCAGTCCCTATTGAGTTTTTGAAAAATTATTATTTTAAGCCCCTGCAGTTTTAAAATATTTTAATTCAGCCCTTTAGTTTTTAAAAGTATTATTTCGATCCTTTAATTTTTGTAATATTTTATTCAGCTCTTAAACTTTGCAAATAATTTATCTCAACCCCAACTATGTTTGATTTTAATTTTAATCCCTAAACTTTTATTTTTAAAAATCTTTCAATTGAAACATTTGATTTCCAAATACCACTTTAAGGTTTATTTGTTATTGGCTAGACGAGGCGCTTGGACATTTAGAAGAACAACGTGAACTTTCTTGCTCAACTTTCAAACTCGTGATTTGAGGTAGACTTGCTCCCACTAATTAGTTTAAATTATAATTTACATGTCTTATGTGAAATTACGTGATTTATATGCTTTGATGCATGAGACGAGAAAAGAATATCTCTTATGAGATAAGATGAGAAATGATGATGTTATGCATAACTTATGTGCCTTAAGTGCACGAGACGAGACTACCCAAACCCTATGATTTTAACAGCCTTGATTTTGAAAATACAAGAGCCCAAGAATATGATGATGATGTCACTGTATGATTGTATAATTACGTGTTCAATTATTCTATAAATTAATTATTGGCGATGAGTCTACTGATTATTTTTCGAAATACTCATTCCATTATTTTAACAGTTTTTGCAGATCTCGGAGAAGGCGGCGAATGAAATGACAACTCTGGAAAATTTAATAAATGATGAAAATTTTTAGTCAATTTTACGAATATTACTGATTGGATTATTTATCGTTAATTTTATTTAAACAATTGAGACCTAAGTTTTATGTATTGTTCTATATTTCAATTAATTAAGTTTCCGCTGATGTTTCAAATAATGAATGTGAGGTTTAGAATTAAATTGATTTTCCACAATAAAATCATATTTGAAGGACGACGTGGCGTCCCGGGCTCCGCGGAATTCGGGGCGTTACAGCGTGTGGTCTAATGGTAGCAGGATTTTAAGAATCATTGTACTAAGCTCCTAGGTGCATGGTTCGAATCCTGCGGAAGGCAAAAATTCACTTCCTGGAAACGAGGCTGCCACCTTTGAGGAGCAGGACGATCAGGGGGGAGTGGAAAGACTATGAGTAGACGGCCGGCAGCCCTTGAGGACCGGGTACACTACAATCTGCGCCATGCAAGTGTTCATGTGGTTGAATAGATTTGTATGGTTGATATTCATTTGACTCGTGGCCAAATTATATTCTACTTTCTATGTAGTGCATCCATGTCTGAATATATAATCTACAATAACATTGTTAGTACCTTTAATATGAATAATTTCAAAATCATAATGACCAAGTTCTACTTGCCGTCTAATTAATCTTTTATTGGCAATAGTTGGATCGATCTCCTTAGTTAACCAATATTTAACTTGAGTATTATCAGTCCTAGTTTTAAATTTTGAAGTAAAAATAAAAAAATCGAACTTTTTAATAGAAAATTTCATTGCTAATAGTTCTTTTTCATTAATATGATAATTAGTTTGGGATTGAGTAAAACTACCACTAGTGTATTGTGCAATTCTTTCCTCATCCTCTTTTTGATAAATATATTTAAGTACCCCCATATTGTCTCAAACACATCAATTTCTATAATTTGTTCACATTTTGTTTTGGGTAATTCTTATTCAGATAAATCTGTTTAAAGATCTTTAATTTTTTGCACTTCTTCTTCTTCATCTTTGGACCATACAGTCCATCTAGTTTTTCCTTTTAACCTTTTTTGTAAGGGAATTAAATGTTTTGCTAAGGTATATACTTTCTAGTCTGATTAACAAGTCATAAAAAGTTTTGTAATTGTGTTTTACTTTAATATAATTGTAAAACTCTTGTATTTTTATTCCTATGTGTTTATGAAGTTTAATTCCTTCTTGACTAATTATAGATCCTAAAATTCTACTTTCTCTCTAGCTATTTCCATTTTTGTAGCTGATAATATTATTCCATTACATCTAACAATATCTATAAAAATATTAAGATGTTTTATATGGTCTTTTCTAGTTTTTGAGTAAATAAGAACATCATTAATATGTACTGTAATAAAATGGTAAAAGTCTTTAAATATTTTATCCATGTATCTTTGAAATTCTCCTAGACTATTTTTAAATCCAAATGGTAAAACATTCCATTCATAAAATCCTCGTGGTATTGTAAAAACTATTAAATGTCTAGATTTTTCAGTTAACATAGTATGGTAAAATCCTAATTTTAGATAAAACTTAGAGAAATTCTTCTTTTCCCTAATTTGGTTAAATAATACTTGTTAGTTTGGTATTGGAAAACTTAATTCTTTTGTATAAATATTTAATATTTTATAATTAATTACCACACTAGATTTTCCCTTTTTTCTGAATGTTTTACTACAAAAATGCTGGACTACTATGTTTGCTATTAGATTCTCTAATAATTTTTTTTTCTAACATTTCTTTTATATGCAGTTCAAATTCAGGTAATTCTTTTGGTATATGTTAATTAGTTTTACACTAATAATCTTAGTATCGTCTTCTAATATTATTTCTATCGTAGGTTTATTTATGTGTCATTTTTCTAAAGGGTTGTCTCCATTTTAATAATTCTCCTGTAATATTATTTATTGCTATCTGGTCAAAATGTTCTTGTATTAAATTTATCCTATTTTTATTACAATAATGCTACAAGTACCGCGAAACTGTACCGCGAATTGTGCCGCATACTCACACATGGAGGGAAGGGTGAACTAGTCATTTCACTTTTATGTGTCTGTGCGGTACACTTTGCGGTACGTTTTCGCGGTAACTTTAGCATTTTTCTTTTTATTATGCATAAATTGTGTTGTTTATGTTCATTTTTGTCTATCATCACCATGTCGATCTGCTATACGAGGCATTTTTTCTCTACAATAAGGATTATTAATTCTAATTTCTATTGCTATATGTGACAAGTGGTATATATATAAAAGTATAATCTTTTCGTCAATAGTTATATAATAATATTGTTTTATGAAGTTATTTCCTAATAATATATACTCTGGCATATCATCAAATTGATATACATAAGGCATTTGTAATTCATATTTTCCTATTTGAATTTTATAATTCCTTACTATTTTAGTTATTAGATTTGTACTTCCATCAAATCCTACTAAAATAATTTTTTCTTCATTATCTTTTTTTATTACTCCACATTTAAGGGGGTAACATGCTCCTGTGTCAAACAATGTATGATAATTTCTACTGAGATATCCATTATAATTCATTTTAATTAATATATAAATATGCTCTCTTCCTCTTTGTACTCTATTCATAATGACATTGGGATTGCTAGATTCTCATTTTGTATTGTTAATAACATTCTATCATCTTTAATATAATAAAATATTGTTTTACTTGTTCTAAGAAATTGGTTCCTACTAATAATTTTGTATTTACCTTAATTCCTGTATATTCTACATACATATTTATAATTATTTCATTTCTTTTATTTATTCTTATTGGTAATTCCACATAGATATTCATGGGATGAATATTTTTAAAATAATCTTGTATTTAGGTTAGATTATTTGTCACTTTGAGTTCTAAATATCCTATTATATTTTTTTTTATATGGGATACAGTTGTTCCAATATCTATTAATACTTTTTGCTTTCTCGATTCTCCATTTATTATAATTTCTATCATAACTTCAAATTGTTTTATATCATTTTTTTTAGATAGATTCATTCTAGGTATTTTCTTAGTATTTTTGTCATTATTTGTTTTTTGAATCATTTCTATTTTCTATTTCAGGTAATCTTGTACTATTATTTCTTCTTAGGCTAATTGATCTTCTTCCAAATTCTATTTGTGATTTATCCATATTTACTAATTCTCTAACCTGCTTAAAATTTATTTCTATATCTTCTGGTATAGTCATTCTTTGATTTTCTTTAGCTTGTTTATACTCTATTATATGTGTTTTTCTAGCATTCTCAATTTTTACTTCATGTTTGCTAGTAAAAACATATATTGTTCTAATAATTAAACTTATAGTTTTACTTCTTGGTTCCATATCAATTCCTTTTAATTTGTAGTATAATGTGAAAGATTTATTTGTATATCATGTTCTTATTGTAAGTGTTATGCCCTAGGTCCAATCGTTTGACCAAACACTTACTAATATATTTGATGCATTTAATATATGGAAGATCTGTTATTTAATTGATTTATAATAATAATAATAATATTATTATTATTATTATTATTATTATTATTATTATTATTATTACAAATTAAATCAACAGAGTCCGTAGATTCAAATCTTGATAACTTGTTAATCACAAGGAGTTGTGATCGTGAGATATAAGTTACAATTGAATCTTAAATATCCTTGGTCGTAAAGTAATACCGAGATGCAGATATCATTATTACAGATAGATCAACATGTGTGTCATCGCCCACTTTAGAAGTGAGTAGCTGATCTCGCAAGCTAAGACGTAGAGACATATAAATGAACACGTGGATGTTTTGTAAAGAGAACAAAACATTGGAGACCCACAACGGAGATTCCACATGGATAACTATCTGAGTGTCAGTTGTAACGCCTCGAATTTCGCGGATCCCGGGGCGCCACGTCGTCCTTTAAATCTGATTTTATTGCGGAAAATAAATTTAATTCAAAGCATCACATTAATCATTTGAAAACTTTAGCGAAAACTTAATTAATTGGAATATCGAAAAATTCATAAAAATTTAATCTCAATTGTTCAGATGGAAGTAACGATAAGTAATTTAAACTAGTAACATTCATAAAATTGACTGAAATATCATCATTTATTAAATTTTCCAACGCTGCCCTTTCATTCGTCGCCATCTCCTAGATCTGCAAAAGCTGTTAAAAATGGAATGAGTATTTCGAAAGAAATACTCAGTAGACTCATCGTCAATAATTAATTTACAAAATAATTTAACACGTAATTATGCAATCATACAGTGACATCATCATCATATTCTTGGGCTCTTGTATTTTCAAAATCAAGGCTGTTAAAATCATAGGGTGTGGGTAGTCTCGTCTCGTGCACTTAAGACACATAAGTTATGCATAACATCATCATTTCTCATCTTATCTCATAAGAGATATTCTTTTCTCGTCTCATGCATCAAAGCATGTAAATCACGTAATTTCACATAAGACATGCAATTATAATTTAAACTAATTAGTGGGGGCGAGTCTACCTTATTTCTCGAGTATTGAGCAAATGGGATAAATACTTCTAATTCTCTCGCGCCTCGTCTAGCATAACTTAAAATAATAAGTCCAACTGAATACTTTAAAACTGATTTAAATGACTTTGAACTTTAGGGACTGAAATTATTATTTTAAAACTTGGGGGACTAAAATGAATACTTTGAAAGTTGAGTTGAAACTCAAAACGAATATTAAACTATAGGGCTGAAATAATATTTTAAAACTTTGAGGAATTGAAATAGATAACTTGTAAAACTTGGGCTTAAAATCAAATGAATTTAATCTACAGGGACTGAAATAAAATGGGTTTGATACTTAGGGGCTAAAATAATAACTTTTGAAACTTAAGGTAAGATTTAAAACATTTAAAGCTGTAGGGACTGATCTGAAACCTTTTAAAAGAACTGGGGGTAAAAGGGCAATTTGCAACAAATCAAAAAATAATTTTCCTTTTATAAAAAAAAGTCACACTCTCTCTCTCATTTTCACAACAGAGAGAGAGAGCGCAGAGAGGGAGAGAGGCGGACGATGCCTCTCGCCCATTCGCCAGGCGTCAAACGCCGGAGCTCAACCGGCAGTGGTGTCGCCATCGTGTGGCGAGGGCTGTGTTGGTTAAGAGTGGCAAAAAGGACGAGGTTTGAGCAGATTTTTGGGTGAAAAACCGAGTTGCTGGGTCATGATTTGGGGTTGCGATTCCAGCAACAATCCGATCGAAATGGGTCGGTTATTAAGGTAAGTGTTTGGGCTCGTTTAATTTTGGTTTTTTTTTCTTGGTTCGTTTGGGTAAAGTTTCAGACTTGGGCAATGACATTGGACGGTGGTGCGTGTGTGGTGGTCGCGGCTGAAGTCGTGGTTCGTGTGTGGATTTTGAGGTTGGAATTCTGGTGATGGGGCTGTGGTGGTGTTGCATTGATATAGTGAAGTTGGTGATGTTTGGGTTGTGATGTTGAAGATGGGTTGAGGTCAAATCCGAAGTTGGCTGTTAGAGATAGGTTTTGTGGTTCAGCCGCTGGTGGTGTTTAGGTGGTGGAGGCAACGATGATGTTTTGCTTGTAAAATTATGGTTGAATTGTTTTCGTGTGGTGAGTAGTGGTGTTGATGATGGAATTGTGGTAGTAACTTGATTGGGCAGTGATGGATTCTGGTGGTGGTGATGATATACTTGGTGCTGCAAGTGATTGGGTGGTGGATCGATGATGATGATTCAAATGATGGTGACATGGAGGATTGGAATTGTGGTTGCTTGGCTATGGTTCAGGTTTGGCAGCAGGGTGAACAAACTCGAAATGTGTAAATTTTGGTTGGGTGATGAAAGTGGAGGATCATATGAAATATAAGAGAGAATGGTGGAGAATTAGGTGGAAATGAAATGGAAAGTGGTGTAAAGTATGGTGATTGATTGGAACAAAATGATGAAGAATTTGGTGGAGAATAGTTGTCTTGGTGGAAATAAAAAGGAAAAAGGGCAAATTTGGTGGATTAGTTAGGTAGGATTAGTTTAGGAAAAATTTGAGGAAGTTGGTCGTGGAAATTTTGCAAGATTGGGGAAGAATGTTGATTGAGGGGAAGTGGATGAAGGAAGTTGGCAATTGAAATGTACAAAATTGAGGGAGACATGTGAAGATTTCTGGGAGAGGATTGTGGGATTGGAGAAGATGAATTGACTCTGATTAAATTCTGTAATTTAGGTTGAATGGCTAATTAAGAGGGATTGGGTAGGGATAATGGGGAAAATGTGTTTTATATGAAAATGGAAGTTGGTGAGGAAATTTTGGGATAAAATGAATGTGAATTGGTGATTTAAAATATTTTGAACTTAATTAATTAAAATTTGGATTAAAATACATAAATAAATAAATAATGAAAATAAGATACTTTCATAAAAATTTAAATTGAACTACGATAAATTTAAATAATTTAAATTTTAACTTAAATGGCTAGACGAAAATGTGTTTAAAATAAATAGGTCAAAGTCGTAGCGATACATCTTTTAAAAATAAAAATATTTATTCAAAATTAGTCACGAAAATTCTTGATCGCTACATCAGTGGTTAATCTCCAATGTTCGTTAGTGGAATTGATCCTTTGACTTGAGGTCATCATAGTACCTTATATGAGGGCAGTCATACTTTGGTGATGTCGGATGTTGCTTTGAAAGGAGTCGCTAATACGATATCGTTCAGGTATGTCAAGAATCACATGAAGGTTTTGAACGATCAATATAGGATTCGTCACTCTTAGATAGTAAGAGATTATAATCTATGTTTTATTTGATTAAGTCGATATCGAAATCCTTGGCCAAGGTGAATTAATAAAGTCAAAAATAGTTTCAACGTTTATTGACTTAAGAGCGAAATAAAAAATATTATCAATAAACGAGATTGACACATTTCCATATCTCGTAATTGATCGGATCATATTGACGAAGGAATTAAAGTTTTATGATAAACGAACTAGTTTGGTTTTGTTACACCACATGACATTTCCCATCATATGTATAGCCCTGACACATTGCTAGATGTCAATCTGGGACAACTAATGTGAATTAATTAATCTAGGAGAATTAATGATTAATTTAAAAGAGTTTTAATTAATCTTATTTTGATTAGATCAAAATAATATTTCACGTAGTTCGACATCGTGGTTGGGAATCTAAAGGGTCACACACAAAGGGAGAACTAGAAGAATGTGATTGGAATTAATTAATTAAAAAGTGTTCGACATTTGTAGAATTAATTAATTATATTGTTTATTAATATGCTCGAGTCAATTAATTGGATTGATTCACTAATGTCCCATGTTTAATTAATTGGATTAATTAAACCAAATGGACCGGGTCGATATTTAAGTTATGGGCTAAGCCCACTCTTACTTATGTTAATGAACAACTAGGGTTTGAAAAAGTTAACCCTAATTGATTATTCTATTGCTAGCATAAGAAGAGAGAAACCCTAACCTCTAGTTCTTGTTCTCTCGTGTGGATCACCTTTGGACACTGGACAATTGAACAGTTGTGGTGTGCAAGTAGATTGAAGAAAGAATCAAGATTCTCAAAGTAGTCTGCAAGAACATCAAGTGGTAATATTCTTTATCACGATTTCTATCTAAACACAAAGCAGATCCTCGCTTGGGAATTGAAAATATTTTATATTCCGCTGTGTGTTCACCTGATATCTCGCCCCGCAAGTGCACGGGTCGTGAGAAGTAATAAAGTGGTCCTAAGAGTCCGGATTATCGTCCCACGAGGACTGCTATTAAGTACCAAAATGTGTTAGTTCCTAACTCTATGTGAACGGGCGAATTTGTTTGAGATTGTTAACTACAACTAAAGAATTAAACTAAAGAAATAAAATTGCGAAATTGCTTTTGTTATTAAATGCGATTGTAAAGTAGTTGGGAATCCCGATTTCACCTAACCAATTAAATTAACTCCAATTCCATGTTTTATTTCCTAATTATGCATTCGGTCGAATTCACTAATTTAACTTGAAATTCCTCTCTCGAGTTTAAATAATTCTACATAAATAAGTCAACCATGTATCTCTACAGAGGGTCCGAATATTCCTTATCTAGATGCATAACACACAAGAATTCACACACGACCGCAATAATAACACGAGTATATCTCTATCTCTTGTTCAATTACTGGACTTATTACCACGTTCTAAATTATTAACTCACCTCTCGGATTATGGAAATAACTCAATAAATCATGAATTGGTGATCAAGCAATTCAAGCATTACGAACAATAATAAATCAATACATGCAACAAAGCGTTAAAACAAGGAATATGACATTAAAATAATTAACTAGGCTACATCGTTCATCCCAACGTTAAAATTAGTTACACATCATCATGAAATAACAAAAACAGTAAAAATAAACGTTCATTGAAAAACAATATAAAGAATGGAAAGATTGCACCAATCATCAATTCTTCAATTGTTTTCAATTCACGCCCCTCTGCGATGTTGGAATCTTCAAGGATTTGATGTTGAATTCTCAGTTGTGGCTCGTTCTTTGGAGAGGCAAAGGTCTGAATTTCGTGCCTCTTATGTTGTATATATAGGTTTTGGAGAAAACCTAGGTCAAAAAGCCCAAAGCCTGTCAAAAATCGCGAGAAAAATTTGATCTGCGTCCCAGTCGGACAAGCGAGCGATCGCGCAAGCATAATGCCGGCGATCGCGTGGAAGACCTTATAACTCTCAGGTTATAATTTACAACCATATCGCGATCGCTTGGTGTGTAACCAGCGATCGCGACTTCATCTTTCTTCCGGTTGTGCAAGTTAGTCCCTGACTTTTAATTGCACCTTTGGTCCTCAACTTTCAATTGTTGCAATTTAGTCCCCAAACTTTATCTTCTTCTCGGTTTGACCATTCAAGCTCTTAATTCATTCAATTAGGTCCTCCAACCTCTGATTTAGTCACTTTGGCACCAAGCATGTTTCCCGGTTGTTGTCACAAACTCCTCACTTGTCCAATTTAGCTCCAATTAACATCCAATCGTGTCATTTTTCCATTAATTGCTTCATTCTTCTTCAATTGGGACATTTTCTGAAAAGTAAACAAATAAACATAAATTACATAGAAAATATTCTCACACGACAATAATTAATCCTAATTTAGACATACAAATAAGTGTATAAAATAAGCTTATCACTGTGCATGATTAAGTCAATTCCCAACAGTGGTATCAAAGCGTACTTTGTGTTTGTCAGAAGTTGTTCTATTAATATTGTAACAATTAATTGTTAATTGTTGATGTTTCTTGTTTCTAGCAAATTGTAAAATTGATTTTCCCAATTTTAAAATCGTTTTAATTGAAAATTAATTTTATTTTTGGGTTGATGAATTGGATTTGAGAGAGGGAAGTCGCCAGCGGGTTTTATAGTACAGCAGTTACCGTCTACAAGGGATGGCAGCAATCTGGCGGCACTAGTAGCCGGCGGCGGTAGCCCAGGCATAGAGGAGCAACGCGCGACCGTCGCGCTCTGCTCTGCACCATGCTGGGCGCGATGGTCGAGCGCTGCAGATGAGAGCACACTGCGACACTGCACTACTGTTTCAGCGGCGCTACTGCCGTTGCATATCGAAAGTAGGAAGCGCCCCTGCAACACTGGTAGCAAGGTGACTGTTGAGAAATTTCCTTTCTCAATTAAATATGCTATAATGAAGTTGACACAAAAAATTTGCAACAAAGAATCAAGAAGAAAACAAAAATTGCAAAATGACTTGAATCGCAAAGAATGCTGTCCTAAAAGCGAAATTTGCGCCCTCTCGAAATGAGAATGCTAAAGGGCTTCCAAACAAATTGCTTTAGCGGATTTCAAGCCTCAAACCAAGTATCAAATAGCACAATTGATAAACTTGGAGAATAGGAACAACAAGAACAAATTTGAAGATTCTAAGTATAAAATTTTGGAACTTTTGGATGATAATCACTATTGAAGGTTAGATAATCAAAAGTTGTTCAAAACATGAATTCTATACCTATTTATAGAATTCTATCATCCCTATTCGTTGTTCATGCAACTCTTCACGAAAGAGTGCCAAAATTGGTTGAAAAGGTGCTTGAGAAATTCTGAAAAATTTCTCCAACGGTCGAATTTTAACTCCACGCGATCGCGCGATGCCTCGAAAATTTCTGCAGTGAATAAATCACTTAACCACGTGATCGCCGGACCATCAACCACGCGATCGCGTGGTTCTTCATTCTGGCCGGACCTTTAGGTCCGGTCCGGACCATTTGGTCCGTCCATTTGTATTTGGTCCGGTTTTTGCACTTTTAGGACTGGTTCCTTATATATTGGACCGGTTCTCGCACTTTTCAACTTTTATTTATATATTTGAACAACATTTTCATAACAATCCCCCACTTGTTCAAATATATGAACACAACTTAGAATCATAAACGATACCACGCATAAAATAAGGTATCTTTCGATTTTAACCTTATATTAGTGCTAATATTGCAAAGTAATATCGAGATCCCAGGTAGCCTTGGCTTTGAACCAGTTATCCCTTATGACATTACCGGTGATATCGCACACGTGAACATTCTTGCTCAATACGTTCCACACGATTTACTTTGACGCGTTAATGGCCTTGCGTCCATCCGAGTTCATGAACTTTTCAGAAAGTAACTCCAAAACTTTCCTTGAAGCGGCACCACTTCTAAGTTCATATAGGAGAAATTCTTACAGTGTCTTGGTAACTTTTAAAGACACTTGTACTAATTACTGAATTTCTTTAAGATTTGTTCAACCCTCCAAACAGTTACCCCAGCACTTGTATCCTTAGGATAGGGCCTTAAAATAATTTTTTAAGTGCTGCAACAATTCACTTATCGAATGACTTGTTGTTACCCTTTGAACCCGTAAATTACTCATTTCGTAATGACAGGTAGGGTTGCCGTCATTGGTGAATTTATGATAGGAGTTTTAGCCCCATCCTACTCGATGTTTGTCTTACCAACTCTTTGGTAAGTGGTTTTGTGAATGGATCAGCCAAATTTTCACTTGACCTCACATAGGTAAGTGATATTATTCCATCCTTTATTATTTTTCTTATATAATCATGTCTAAGACTCATATGTCTTGACTTTCCATTGTAGACTTCATTATATACCCTTGCTAGAGTAGCTTGACTATCACATAGTATAGATATTAAAGATTCCTTCTTCGTATCCAATGGAACTTCATAAAGAAGATCCTTAAGCCATTCTGCTTCTTTTCCAGTTTCGGCTAATGCAACAAACTCGGATTCCATAGTGGAATGTGTTATAATTGTTTGTTTCTTTGATCTCCAAGAAATAGCACCACCTCCAAGTGTAAACAACCATCCCGAGGTTGATTTATTTTCTCCAGCATTTGATATCCAACTTGCGTCGGTATATCCTTCTAATATTGCTGGAAACTTGGAATATTGAAGTCCAAGGTTTTTGGTTCTCTTTAGATAACCAAGAACTCTTCCAATCGCTTTCCAATGTTCAACACTTGGATTGCTAGTAAACCTACTAAGTTTACTCACGAAAAATGCAATATCCGGTCTCGTGCATTGAACTGCATACATTAGACTTCCAATTGCACTCGCATATTCGAGTTGTCCAATAGCCCTTTCAACATTCTTTACAAGTTTAATACTTGAATCAAATGGGGTATTTGCCTCTTTAATGTTCAAATGTTTGAACTTTTCAATCACATTCTCAATATAATGTGATTGGGTTAATGCATACCCCAACTCATTCTTGATCACTTTTATACCCAATATGGTATCCACTTGACCAAGATCTTTCATATTGAATGTTGACGATAGAAACCTCTTCGTTTCTTTTATGCCATTCATGTGATTACTTATAATCAACATGTCATCCACATACAAACACACAAATGTACAAGTTTATCACAACTTTTAATAAATAAACATTTATCTACCACATTATGTGAAAAACCAAAAGACATAATTGCATTATCAAATTTCTCGTGCCATTTTTTAGGAGCTTGTTTTAAACCATATAGCGATTTAATAAGTTTACAAACTTTATTTTCATTACCCGGAAGAACAAAACCTTCCGGTTGTTCCATGTAAACTTCTTCATCTAATTCTCCATTTAAAAATGCAGTCTTCACATCCATTTGATGTACATGCAAATCAAATATAGAAGATAGTGCAAATAGTATTCTAATAGTAGTGATCCTAGCCACCGGTGCATAAGTGTCAAAATAATCAATTCCTTCATTTTTTCGAAAACCTTTAGCAACTAATCTTGCTTTATAGGTTTGGATCGAACCATCGGTATTGTATTTCCTTCGAAATACCCACTCGCAACCAATGGCTTTTGATCCAGCCGGTAAATCAACAATCTTCCAAGTATTGTTAGACGTTATAGAATCCATTTCATCATTGATAGCATCCTTCCAAAATGTGCTATCTCTAGAAGTCATTGCTTCTTTATAGGTTTTAGGATCACTATCAATTTGAAGAACATATGGAATTGTTCTTACTATATCTTCCTTACTTGCTTCAACCAAGTAAAAGGAGATCCTTTGAGAATCAATATCATCATGTCCTAATACCTTCTCTTTACGAGAACGCTTGCTTCTTCGAGTTTCACTAGTCTCAATTACATCTTGGGTAGATGTTTCTAGTGATTTAGAAGCCGGAAATTCATTTTGAATTTCTATTGAATTTTGAGGAATATCATCAACGCTTAATGAATTCTCAAAAAATTCCACATCTCGTGATTCTATAATCACATTGGATATTAGATCAAGTAGCCTATATACTTTACTATTTATAGCATATCCAACAAAGGCACTCTTGATCCCTCTAGGTCCTAGTTTTGTCCTACTAGGATTGATGTTTTTATAATAAGCCAAACACCCCCACACTTTAAAATATCCAATGTTAGGCTTCCGACCTTTCCACAATTCGTAAGGTGAAACTTTAAGTTTCTTAGAAGGAATTCTATTATGTATATGACACGCGGTAAGTAATGCCTCACCCCATAAGTTATTAGGCAATTTAGACCTTGTTAGCATAGTATTTATCATCTCAACTAAGGTTCTATTTTTCCTTTCCGCCAAGCCATTTTGTTCCGGTGTTCTAGGTGCACTACATTGGTGTAAAATACCATGTTCTTCACAAAAGATATCAAATTCTTTAGAAAAGTATTCACCGCCTCTATCACTTCTAAGAATTTTAATCCTTTTATCCTTTTGATTTTCTACTTCATTTTTATATGCTTTAAACATATGAAAATCCTCATTTTTATGTTTCATTAGATAAACATAACAAAATCTAGAATAATCATCAATGAAAGTGATAAAATATTTATTACCACCCCTAGTTAACATGCCATTAAGGTCACAAATATCGGTATGAACTAAGTCAAGAATATTAGATGATCTTCCTATACTTTGAAAAGGTTTTTTAATCATTTTGGACTTAGTGCAAATTTCACATTTTTCATACTTTGTAAAAACACAAGATAGCATGCCATTTCTAATCATTTTATGCAAAGTAGAATATCCAACATGTCCTAATCTATCATGCCATAAATCTAAAGAACACACAAAGTAAGAAGAATTTATTTTATTAATTGCATTGTCAATAGTACACAATTTGACCATTCCATTAGTAGAATAGCCTTTACCAACAAAGAAACCATTTCGGGACAATACAAGTTTTCCCGACTCAAAAATACATTTCACGCCCGGTTTTCCCAACAAATCACCACTTACAAGGTTTCTATTCATATCCGGCACATGTAAGACATTTGTAAGAGTTACAACCTTTCCGGATGTGAATTGAAGATCAACATTCCCTTTGCCTATGACTTTTGAACAATGTTCATTTCCCATTTGAGTTTATTGACCATCATCAATCTCTTGATAGGTCTTGTATAGGGACTTGTCATAGCAAACATGAACGGTGGCGCGGCGCATGTATCATAGGGGAACATTTTCCAAAAATTTAAAATCGAAGTACCTTGTTATAAGGAATTTTGTAGTTCCTTCCTCTTCGGCCTTGTACTTGTTTTCAAGTGCATTCCAAATCTCTTTTGCAGATTTAGTGTTGGTGTACAAGTCGTAGAGACGATCCGAAAGTGCATTCAAGATATGACCACGACAAATAAGTTCGTCTTCTTCTCGCTTCTTTCGATCAATCCTTGCTTGTTCGGTATCTTTCTCGGAAGGTTCGGGCAAGTCTTCCAAATTGGGATCAAGGATGTAGAAGATTTTTAGTGCCGTTAGTAGAAATTTGATTTTGTCTTGCCACCTTGTGAAGTTGGTACCATCAAAATGATCCAAGCGAACCAAGTCTTGATTCATCAATTTGATTGTTGCCATGGTTGTGTCTCCTGCGGTTGCCATCGCAGAAAATTTCGCTTTTAGAGTCTTGAGAAATTTCCTTTCTCAATTAAATATGCTATAATGAAGTTGACACAAAAAACTTGCAACAAAGAATCAAGAAGAAAAAAAAAATTGCAAAATGACTTGAATCGCAAAGAATGCTGTCCTAAAAGCGAAATTTGCGCCCTCTCGAAATGAGAATGCTAAAGGGCTTCCAAACAAATTGCTTTAGCGGATTTCAAGCCTCAAACCAAGTATCAAATAGCACAATTGATAAACTTGGAGAATAGGAACAAGAAGAGCAAATTTGAAGATTCTAAGTGATGTGATCCGGACCAGGCATCGAAGGGCGAAGTCGAGCCATCGACAATATGATAGTGATCTACGTGTAAAACGGAGCAAGTTCCATGTTGGGGTCGAGCCGAGAAGGCGAAAGGATCGAGCCGAGGCAGGAAATCAAACAATAAGGCAGAAACTGATTCACGGCCGTAAAGATATTCCTCACGGCCGTAAAAATGGAATTGAAATTGATCACGGCCGTAACATATTGATCACGACCGTAACATCTGATTTAGAATTTGAGGCAGAATATTAGTTACGACCGTAAACGAGATATTCACGGCCGTAATTCAAGATTTTCCAGATTTTCCGAATTTATCAATTAATTTATTTCCTTTTATTATTTTAGGTTATTTTCCTATTTTAGAATTTTAGCATAATTAGAATTCTATTTTGAGTAAATTAGATGCTAGGTTTTCTTGCTTATTTATACGCTTTTTCATCATTTTAAACATTAGACAAGTTTGAATTGGTTAATAAAATTTGTGAGAGGATTCTCCAAAATTGAGAGGTTGAGTTTATTCCCTTTTTCTTGAACTTATCAAAGATCCGTTCTTTGTGGCGTTCTTCCAGCAAACTTATCAAATATTCGCAAGAATATTTGTGGCGTTTCCAAATTCGATACTTATCAAGGAAATTGACAAGTCCTTGTGGCGTTCACCAATCTTGGATCTTCAATCCGCATCGTCATAAATTGCGTCGTGATTGTCGGGTCAAGGCTTTACCGTCGTTCTATCCTTATTTTTTGTTGTTTGTCTGGTGTCGATCTGATTTAGATCTTTCCTAGGTTTTAATTATCGTTATTCCGCGTGTTCGACAAGATTCCCCGACCTGGATCGCGTCACTAAGTATAAAATTTTGGAACTTTTGGATGATAATCACTATTGAAGGTTAGATAATCAAAAGTTGTTCAAAACATGAATTCTATACCTATTTATAGAATTCTATCATCCCTATTCGTTGTTCATGCAACTCTTCACGAAAGAGTGCCAAAATTGGTTGAAAAGGTGCTTGAGAAATTCTGAAAAATTTCTCCAACGGTCGGATTTTAACTCCACGCGATCGCCGGTATGAATCTCGCGCGATGCCTCGAAAATTTCTGCAGTGAATAAATCACTTAACCACGCGATCGCCTGACCATCAACCATGCGATCGCGTGGTTCTTCATTCTGGCCGGACCATTTGGTCCGTCCATTTGTATTTGGTTCGTTTTTGCACTTTTTGGACCGGTTCCTTATATATTGGACCGGTTCTCACACTTTTCAACTTTTATTTATATATTTGAACAACATTTTCATAACAGTGACGTGATCGCCGCTTTGTGAAAGCGGTGACATGTCGCCATGCCCTAACGAGGCGGCGCCGGAGTGCGCCGCCACAAATTTTGGGGTTTTCCGGTTAATGGAGAAGTGGAGACGGGGGCCTCGAATGTAATTTCAAGATTTTCAGGCCCACCAACTGCAATATTAATCAGGGGTCAAAGTTCAATATTTGAATAAGGGGCTTCTTTGCAATATGATTGATACAAAGGGCTCTGTTTGTAATTTTAGATGGGCCAGATTGCAAAATTCTTTAGTATTGATCTAAAGGTTTATTTTAAATTATTTTCCAAATTGATTTTAATTGGTTTGACCAAAATTTCCATTTTGACCGGATTTTCAATCTTGACTCGATTAAAATTTATTATTTAATTTCATGATTTTAAATTGTCGTTAAAATATGATTTTAACCAATGTAGTAACTTTGACCTAAATTGAATTTTATTTTATTTAGGAGTGTTATCCTAAATTTAAATATTAATTTCAATTTACCAGCTGATATTATAATTAGAGTTGGACTCTAATTTAATGTTTAATTAAAATTTGATTTTGATTAAATTAATTTGATAATTGATTAATTGATTATTAAATTAAAATTCAATTGCCCTGAAAATTTTGATATTGGAGTTGGACTCCAATATGTATTTAATTAAAATTTGATTTTAATTAAATTTTGATAATTGATTAATTTGATTATTAAATTATTAAATTAAAACTCAATTGCCCTGAAAACCTTGATATTGGAGTTAGGCTCCAATATGCATTTAATTAAAATTTGATTTTAATTAAATTTGATAGTTGATTAATTTGATTAATTAATTATTGAATTGAATTTTATTTTATTTTATTTTGGAGATTTATCCTAAATCAAAGTAGTAATTCTCCTTATAATTAGAGTTTTACTCTAATTCGATATTTAATTAAAATTTGATTTTGATTAAATATATCCCTCTAATTAAATAAGTTGATTAATTTGATTAATTATTTATTTATTTATTTAATTGTTCCAGTCCTCTTTGTCTAAAATGTTTAGATGACATTTATTTGCTAGAAACTTGAAATATATCTATATATAATATTTGATATTATATAGGGTTGCATTTATTTGACGAATGTTATACTAGTGGATGATTATGGACTCGACCATATGGATGTGTTGAATGGTTAATTTTATTTATTGTAATAATTGGGTCTGCGAGCCTATTATAATCATTATGGACCTACGAGTCCGTTGTTGTTTTATTATTTGAGCCTACGTACTTAATTCAATTAGGCCTGCGTGCCAACTAGTATAGGATATAGGTTGTAGCTGGATTGGTTGAAGATACAAGATGGAGGATATCGTGGAGATGGAGCATTGTATGATCAATGCCACGTCCCCCTAGGAATTGACCAACTAGTCTTCCTTTTGGCTCAAGAAGACCAGATAGAATAAAGTCCATAATCGTCCACACTATATTTATTATGTGTACGTTTATTAGCATGCTAGATGTATGATAAATTATATATACATAATTTGACGAGACCTTTGCATGATTAAATCCCTCAATTAATATTAAGTCAATTCTATTTGCCTTCCATCATTATAGTGAAAAACGAGAGTTTCGTATTGACCTTAGCTTGTTGAGTACACTCAAGGCGGGTTTATTAGGAATATGTTTAACACTATGAAATATTAGATATTTCTGAATGATAGGTTTGACTTAACTAAAATCTATCTTTTGTTGAGTACACTCAAGGAGATAAATTTTAGAGGCATATTAAGTTAACACATAAGATGTGTGTGGACAAACAGTTGTCGACTTAATGATATGGGAGTTGTATAGAGATACAATTGATAAGAGTATCTACCCAAATATTTTATTAAGGCTTGTTGAGTACCCTCAAGGTCTTGATATAACAAATGGGATCCTACCCCACTGGGAATTAAAGTATGGATTCCATTAATTTGTGTAAGAGGGTCATAAATTTATTTTAAACAGTGGGAGCATAATTAATTTAATTCAAGTCCATGTTAAATTAATTGATGCATCTTTATTAATTCTTTCTTTTTCGTCATTTATTATTTTGAATATCGAGTAATCATATAATCTTGAGAGGCATACTGGATGCCTATTATCTAATTCAACCAAAAGTTTTCGAATCGCACGATAATCTGAGAATTGTTCTATAGAATGATTAATTGGATAGGTCCTTGAGTAGTCCTTTCCTGAAGCTTAAGTTGAGAACTCAGTTTCAGAAGAGGTGACTGCTTGACACAGTATTAACTTATTGTATTGCAACATACGTGATGCTTGCAACTATTTCAACTGTGTTACAAAAGCAAACATGAGAGTATAGATGCTAATATTGTGATTATTCATAGTTGTATGATAACCAATCACCTATTGAAATATATGATATTTCTAAGCAACTATATTGTGCAAAATGGCAGAGCAATCTTCAATTAGTATGATATACTGAAGATGATTGGCTATATTGAGAAGTTGTCTTGATTGAGTTCAGTTGTGGACAATGAACTAAGTAGTGACTTGGTTATGCAATCTCTGCCAAACAACTATTCAAAGTTCATTACGAATCTTAACATGAATGAGCTCGAATGCACACCTCTTGAGTTGCTGAATATGCTTAAGACTATTGAGCCCAATACCAGGTTTGATAATGGGACATGTCTTGGCCAATGACTCCTCTGAAATGGAAGTCTAAAGGAAACTTTGAGAAGTATCCAATGAGGCTAAGATAAACAATAGTCAAAGAAATGAAGGACAATCCAAATTTCAATGACCCTTATTTTCATTTGGAATGAAAGGTTGTTGGAATAAGAAATGCAAGGCTGACCTCGCAAGCTTATAAGTAAAGAAGTTTTCTGAAACTTCTATTACAAGTAATTTTGTTGAGGTAGATTTAGCTATTTCTTTGGTCTCTCAGGTATTAGATGCTAGATGTGGATCTCATATTTGAATAAATATGCGCAGACTATAGAATAGCATACTACTGCAGAATGAAGAAGTTAACCTACACGATGGAAATGAGCAAGGGTTGCTTAACTGATGGAATAAACCCCATAAGTTGTAAATGTGTTTACAAGAAAGTCAAGATAGATGGAAACATCCACACATACAGAGCAAGGCTGATAGTAAAATGTTACAAACAAAGCCAAATAGTTGACTTTGACCTTTTCACCTACAGCCTTCATTAGTGCTAACTTCCAGTTAGACTAGAAAGATGGCAAATCTCAATATGTTTACTCTCAATAGACCGAATAGTTGGAAATGTTTCAAACAAGAAACAATCATTGATTCAATAAATGAGGCCTAATACATTGCTGTTTCAGAAGCAGGAAAGATTGTGGTCTGGATCAATAAGTTCATTAATGAACTTAGAGTAGTTTCTAACATTGTTATAGTGATAACAATGGAGCCATCATGTAAAGTGAAGAAACTAAGGTCTCATCAATGACCCAAACATGTATTAAGACAATATTATCTCACTAGAAAAGTAATACAAATAAATGACAAAAGGAAAGAACAATTTCCCACAAATGTAAGACATTGCAGATCCGCTGACAAAGAGTTGTCACAGAATAAACATGATCGTCATGTGGACTTTTATGATATTCAATACATAAGTGATTGGATCTAGTGTAAGTTGGAGTTTGTAAGTGTTATGCCCTAGGTCCAATCGTTTGACCAAACACTTACTAATATAATTGATGCATTTAATATATGGCATATCTGTTATTTAATTGATTTATAACATTATTATTATTGTTATTATTATTATTATCAAATCTTGATAACTTGTTAATCACAAGGAGTTGTGATCGTGAGATATAAGTTACAATTGAATCTTAAATATTCTTGGTCGTAAAGTAATATCGAGATACGGATATCTTTATTACGGATAGACCAACACGTGTGTCATCGTCCACTTTAGAAGTGAGTAACTGATCTCGCAAGCTAAGATGTAGAGACATCTAAATGAACACATGGATGTTTTGTAAAGAGAACAAAACATTGGAGACCCACAACGGAGATTCCACATGGATAACTATCTGAGTGTCAGTGGTTAATCTCCAACGTTCGTTAGTGGAAATGATCCTTTGACTTGAGGTCATCATAGTACCTTATATGAGGGTAGTCATACTTTGGTGATGTCGGATGTTGCTTTGAAAGGAGTCGCTAATATGATATCGTTCGGGTATGTCAAGAATCATATGAAGGTTGTGAATGATCAATATAGGATTCTTCACTCTTAGATAGTAAGAGATTATGATCTGTGTTTTATTTGATTAAGTCGATATCGAAATCCTTGGCCAAGGTGAATTAATAAAGTCAAAAATAGTTTCGACGTTTATTGACTTAAGAGGAAGATAAAAGATATGATCAATAAACGAGATTGACACATTTCCATATCTCGTAATTGATCGGGTCATATTGACGAAGGGATTAAAGTTTCATGATAAACGAACTAGTTTGGTTTTGTCACACCGCGTGACATTTCTCATCACATGTATTTCCCGACACATTGCTAGATGTCAATCTAGGACAACGAATGTGAATTTATTAATCTAGGAAAATTAATGATAAATTTAAAAGAGTTTTGATTAATCTTATTTTGATTAGATCAAAATAATAATTCACGTAATTCAACATCGTGGTTGGGAACCTAAAGGGTCACACACAAAGGGAGAACTAGAAGAATGTGATTGGAATTAATAAATTAACAAGTATTCGACATTTGTAGAATTAATTAATTATATTGTTTATTAATATGCTCGAATTAATTAATTGGATTGATTAACTAATGTCCCATGTTTAATTAATTGGATTAATTAAACCACATGGACCAGGTCGATATTTAAGTTATGGGCTAAGTCCACTCTTACTTATATTAATGAACAACTAGGATTTGGAAAAGTTAACCCTAATTGATTATTCTTTTGCTAGCACAAGAGAGAAACCCTAGCCTCTCATTATTGTTCTCTCGTGTGGATCACATTTGGACGCTGGACAATTGGACAGCTATGGTGTACAAATAGATTGGAGAAAGAATCAAGATTCTCAAAATAGTCGGCAAGAACTTCAAGAGGTAATGTTCTTTATCACGATTTCTATCTAAACACAAAGTAGATCCTCGCTTGGGAATTGAAAATATTTTATATTCCTCTGTGTATGATTAAGTCAATTCCCAACACTTATAATTCATAAATTTTTTCTTCTTTAGAAATTTTTTTCCCATTCTTCTTCTTGCTCTATAGGTAATAAGTTGTAATTTTATTTTTCTATTAAGGAAATATACATTATATTTTTCTTTTTATCTTTCTTAGTACATTCTAGAGATATAACATTTACATTTCTTTGGATTTTTCGGATATGTTATAGTTTTGTTTTGTTTTTTTCTTAGATATCTTTTGTAAGGTATTCTATACCTTTTAAATGTTTTATTATATTTTTTTTATATTTATTAAATTTCTTGAATTTATCTCTAAATTTATATTTTCTGTAATATTTCTTTTTCTTATGTTTTCTTTTTAGATGGCATTCCCATTGGGTTGGTTTATATTATAATTTATTACAGCATAATGATTTTTTCCTTGCTTTGTAATTTTAACATATTATTTGCTTCCATACATTTTTATTTTTGTTTTATTTCTATAAATTGTATTGTTGCTCATAAACTATTATTACTTAATGGTATATCTAATTTCTCTCATTCTTTAAATAGTTCTAAATTCCCTGGGCTTGGTAGTTTAAAGAATATTTGGTTCATAATTTTCATAACATATTCTTCCTGATTATATTCTGTTTTTTCATAATATTCTCTAAATTCACATGCAAACTGTTTAAAGTAATACATGTCACTTATTGATAAGTTTTCTAATAAATATCTATTTCTTAGTTTTGAGCTAATTTTAGCGTCTCTGTCTATTATTAATGTATATTCTCTTTTTAATGCATCTTCATATCTACTAAGTATTGTTCCTATTTCATCTTGATCATTTCATCTAACTTGGGCTGTATAAGTTTCTATTAAATTTCCCCACCATCTTGCAGTGATTCCTATAAATGTATTTCTAACATTAATTGAAATTGTTTATTAATGCCCCGAATTCTGTAAACCCGAAACTCCATGTTATTCTTTAAAATTGACTTTCAAATAATAATTTGTGCGAAAAATAACTGAGATTCAAGTTGCATAATTTTATATAAGAAGAATCCAAACGGTAAAGAAAATTCAAAGTTTAACATCAAATTGATAAAATAAATAAGCTTTTCAAAATCCTAAGACGAAAACATATTTTGAACTTCTGCTTAGTAACCACCACCACACGCTCTATTGCCAACTCCAAAATTTGCAATTTGTATGTTTGAAATAGGGGTGAGCATTATATAAAAATACTTAGTAGATTCAGCGCAGATTAAATAAACTATATAGTAAATAACACATATAATAATGCAATTTAAGTCATAAATTCTCATTCAATAAGCAAGTACTCTCATGCCCGAAGGCAAGTGGATCTCATGCTGGAAGGTGGGTGGCTGGCTCATGCCCGAAGACATGTGTATCTCATGTCCAAAGGCAAGTGGGTCATGCCCCGAAGAGGGGAGAGTGTGCGACTAGGTGCAAGTCTACCAACGCCCTTTGCCGGGGCAGTGTCGTCGTCACGTGGCAGGGCTGGAGTGTGTGTGAGTCTATGAGAGGGAGATGAATTTGACTAGGTTTGGTGCTAAAGCCCGAGGTACACTGGGGCTGGGATTTGAATCTTGGTTGTTATTTTCTGGCTATAATCCGGCCAATACATGACGGCGATAGAGGTAAGGTCTTGGGTTTCTTGGTTTTCAGGTTGTACGGGTGTTGGTGGTTGACGATTTGAATTTGGGAAGTGGCGGCTTTGAAGTGGGCATTGGCGGTCGGTGGCGGTGTTTTGAACGACGGTTGCGGGTTTGTTGGTTGTCTAATTCTCAATTTTTCTGATAGGTTGGGTTCAGGTATTGGACAGTGACCTCGATGGTGCTAGGTTGTTAGATTGAGGTTTGATCAATGGGAAGTGGTGATTGAGGTAGTGTTGGTTGGCTGTGGTGTTGGTGATGTTTGTTTATGATTGTTGGTGGATTAGTTATAAAAGGTTTGAGGCTCAGTTGATGGTTTCGATAGTTTGTTTGAATATGAAGGTTCGAGTATTGTTGCTGAATTTTCTTGGTCTCTTTCGAATTCATAGGTTGGATTGAAGAGACGACCTCCAATTCTTCCTAATTCCATTTATTGGATTGGAGAATGTTGAAGGTGCATGAAGTTCTTGTGAAGGGCAGCCATGGTGATAGGGAGTGAAACTCTATCTTGTGGATTGTAGGGATTTACAGAAAGTTGGTTGTGGGAATTCTTTCTTACATGAATGAAGGTTAGAAATTGATATTCTAATATCAATACGTGAGTTTCAAATCTTCAAGTTAGCCAATTTGAAAGATGAATTCTTACCAAGAATGATTTTGAGCTACTGTAAGTTTACAATCCATGGGTGCCTTGAATGATGATGAAGGGGGAGGTATATATATTGATTGGGATTCAATAAGGTTGAATCTTTGATTGGGGAAGATTAGTTAGAATTTTGGAAGTGTGAATAGGTAGTGTAAAGAAAGACGTGTGAAGGGAAAAATTTCCAAGTTGGAGGGGAAAACCTCCATAATTGGATTAAGGAAATGATTAATTAATTTAAATTGAATAGAATAATAAAATTTTGAATTTTGAACTAGAAGATAAATAAATAAAATTGAGCTAACATTAACTTGGTTTTAAATTGGTAAGTTAGGGGAAATCGTGAGTGAAGGTAATTGGGGAGAATTTTGGGAAAATGGAAATATTTCATGAAATGGAAAATGTGAGAAGATGACGCTATCAAATTGATTGGGCTTCCAAAATTTGTGCCAAAGAATTGAATTTTGATTGGATTAACTTAAAATTAGACAAGAGAGAAATTTACTTGATTGACTTTAAATTGGATAATAATAAGGATAAGATTAAGGGCAAAATACACAAGTAAGGAATTTTAGAGAGAATATTTAATATTTAAGAAACTTGTTGTTTTAGGTCAAAAATCAGGTTTATATATATTGGTAATTAAATAATTAAGGTCACAACTATACAATTTATGGTCACAAGTCACAAATTTTAAAGGTCGAAAATTATCAAATTAATTAGTCATGATTTATTTCTCGATCACAAATTACAAGTTTTATAGGTCACGACTTAATTTTTGATAATAAAAAATTATCAAATTAATCGGTCATGACTCTTATCGGTCACAAGTCAAAAAATTTATAGGTCACAACATCCCTCTAGGTCACAAATTCTGAAAATTTATGTCACAACTTATTTATCGATCACAAATCTCGAATTTTGTAGGTCACAACTTTTCTTGATCACAAATCTCGATTCTATGAGTCAAGCCACGAGGATTTACCATTACTTACACCAAAGTTGATCCAAATGAGGTTAATAAGCCCGGTACTCCTGACCTAGGACCAAAGCCCTCCAATTTGGGTGGTTCCACCAACTATTCTGATTCCGTGAATAAAAGGAGACATGAGGACTGAATCGCTCACTTGGAGAAACTGGGGTATCAAGTGAAGAAATAACAGACTAAGGAAAAATTGCACAAATAGAAGACATGCTTTATCTATATAAAATATGCTGAATAACAAATCAAAGATTCACCTTCACTGCATGACGCAAATATGTTGAAGCTATCACTGAATTTTGGCATCTGCAGAGCATCACACACACACACACACACAAAGAGAGAGAGAGAGAGAGAGAGAGAGAGAGAGAGAGAGAGAGAGAGAGAGAGAGAGAGAGAGAGAGAGAGAGAGAGAGAGAGAGAGGAAGAAGAAGAAGAAGAAGAAGAAGAAGAAGAAGAAGAAGAAATCTTGTTATGCAGTGTGTAAATATTCTATATATATTCCTTTGTAGTTTTATAAATACTTGGGTTCTCAGTTGTACATGCATTGAGCAAAATATTATTCAATACAAGTTATTCACTTTCTTTATTTGGTATCAGAGCCATCTCACCACTATGTCTACCTCTCTAGAACAAACCAACTCTACAAATTCAAATCCCTCTAATCAATCTGCAGCTCCATTAAATCAACCTCCAGTAACAATTCATAACCTCACTCAAAATATCTCTGTCAAGCTAGACCGAGATAATTATTTGCTTTGGAAAAATATGATAATGCCATTGGTTAAAGGGCATGATCTCAAAGGATTTCTTCTTAGAACCAAGTCGTGTCCTGAAGAAACTATAACCAGTCAAGAGACAGTAGTGGAAGGAACAACAGTTGAAGTTACTGTGAATCAAGAATTCAAAAAATGGGTATCAACTGATCAATTACTGATGGGCTGGATCTATGCTTCTATGACACCTAAGATTGCTATACGTGTTATGGGAATTACTAGTTCTGTTAAGCTATGGGTAGCTATCCAAGAAAGTTTTGGAGTGATGAATAAATCAAGGCTTACCTTTCTTACATCAGAATTGCAGAGAATCAGGAAGGGGTCTCTCAGTATGGATTAGTATCTAACAGCAGTGAAGAAACTAGCTAATAATTTGCAAATTGCAGGCAAGGAAATTAATCAATCAGATCTAATCACCCAAGTACTTACTACATTGGATTAAAAATACACTCCAGTGGTTGTGAAGCTAAATAGCCGAGATAATCTCAGTTGGCATGAAATGACATCAGTCCTACCAACATATGAGAGCAGACTAGAGCATCAGAATCAGTTCAGAATTGGTATGGGATCAATTAATTTGAGTCACAGAGGAAACAAAGGACGTTTCAGTGGTGAAAGAAACTTTAGAGGAAGTCCAAATGCAAGATCCAATGAAACTAGAGGAAGAAACAAATCAAGAGGCAGAGGAATCAGGTAAAAAGAATTTAAATCACCTTGTCAAAATATGTGGATTGAAGAACCATCAAGCTGGATGGTACTTCAAAAGGTTTTATCAGAATTATGTGGCAAATAGATCAGAGGAAAACAGTAACCATTTTGGCAGTAGCAACCACACAGCATATTATGCATCCCCGGAACTTTGGAGGATCCTGCTTGGTTTGTAGACTCGGGTGCAAGTAACCATGTAACCAACAACAGAGGCAATATGGATGAAGCTAAGGAGTACAGTAGTAAGGAACGAATACAAGTAGGTAATGGTAATCTACTGTCCATTACTCATGTTGGTAAGAAGTGCCTGAACTCTCATAATAATAAGACTCTGCAGCTCAACAATTTATTACTTGTGCCTAAAATTCAGAAAAATCTATTAAATGTGTCTAAATTCACATTTGATAATGGAGTGCCTATTGAACTTTTTCCTACTTGCTGTATTGTGAAGGACTTGCAAACGAGGAAGGTGCTGGTTCAAGGAATTCTTAAAGATGGTCTCTATCAGCTCAGCACAAGATCCATTCATCAAGAATCAACTCATCTCAGTGATAAATCCTATATTTGTGAAGCTTTTCAACTTGGTAAATCACATAAATTGCCATTCAAACCATCTTTATCTCACTCTCAAAAACCTTTAGATCTCATTCATATTGATGTGTGGGTTGCCTCACCAGTGAGATCTACTACAAGTTTTAGATATTACATATTATTCCTAGACTATTTCATTAGGCATTCATGGATTTATCCTATGAAATCTAATGGTGATGCCTTGCATATATTTGTACAATTCAAAGAGTTGGTTGAAACTAAGTTTGAAATAAGAATTAAAACATTACAGAGTGATTTTTGGGGAGAGTATAGAACCTTTGAAAGTTTCACCAAAGAGAAGGGAATTGAACTAAGGTTTTCATGTCCTTGTACCTCAGCCAAAAATGGAAGGGCTGAAAGAAAACACCGACACCTTACAGAAGTTGGGCTGTCCTTACTTGCTCAAGCTAAAATACCTTTACACTATTGGGTTGAAGCGTTCCAAACTGCCAACTATTTGATTAACAGATTACCCACACCCACACTTCAACTTAAAACACCATTTGAAACACTATTTCAAAAATCAGTGGACTATGACCAGATTAGAGTCTTTGGCTGCACCTGTTATCCCTATCTCAGACATTATAACAAACATAAATTTTCTTTCCATTCTCAGAAATGTGTGAACCTGGGCTTTAGTGGATCTTACAAGGGTTATAAGTGTCTCAATTCTAACGGTAGAATATTCATTTCAAGACATGTAATCTTTAATGAGAAAGAATTCCATTCACTACAGGCTTTCTTGACAGACAGATCACTTCTTCAAATCCAAACTCCACAATAATCTCCTATCCATTACCTCAAGATATCGAGTCTTCTCTTACTGGAAATCCATATTCATCATGCAGGTCATATTACAATTCACATAACCATTCTGATATTCCTGATCATATTCAGTCCTCACCTCACAGAGTTGATAGAGACAATCCACAAAATTCCCTATAACCAACATCATCCATTAGCAATCCTGAATAGTCAGAAGAAGTTGAGAGGAATGACAATTTAGAAGGTATTGATTTGAATGATGAAAATGTTGTTGAAGGAATCAATGATCTTGCTGCTCAGGAGTTTCCTAATGAACAAAATACAGGACATCCTATGGTTACTAGGGCTAAAAGTGGAGTCTTTAGACCAAAGGTTTAAAATATTGAATTAACAGAACCAACAATAGTCAAGGAAGCAATAAGTAATGAAAATTGGAGGATGGCTATGAAAGATGAGTTTGAAGCCTTGCAAATGAATGATACATGGGTTTTGGTTCCACCAGACTTAGTTGCTAAAGTCATAGGCTGTAAGTGGGTATTTAACATCAAATATAATGAAAATGGTGAGATTGAAAGACACAATGCTAGACTTGTGGCAAAAGGATTTCTACAAACACCAGGAGTTGATTTCACAGAAAACTTCAGTCCAGTGATTAAAGCTTCAACGCTGAAAATCATATTGACTTTGGCAGTAATAAAGCTTGGGATATTAGACAAGTTATTGTGAATAACACTTTTCTGAATGGGAAACTTGAAGAAGAGTATGTATCAACCAGGGGGATTTGAAGACAGAACGAAACCGAATTATGTCTGCAAGTTACAAAGGGCTTTGTATGGACTAAGGAAAGCTCCAAGAGCATGGCATGATCGACTGAAGACTACACTTCTAGAATGGGGTTTCTCTCAGTCCCAAGCTGAAAACTCACTATTTTTCAAGCATAATGAAAAGTATATCATCTACACACTTGTCTATGTAGATGATATAATTATTACTGGTAGTGATAGTAGTCAGTTACAAGAGTTCATCAGTAAGCTCAATGACTCATTTTCATTGAAGGACATGGGAAAGCTAAAGAGATTCCTAGGAATGGAAGTGATTAGAGATGATCAAATGTTGTTTATAAACCAAAAAAGGTATGTGTGTGATCTGCTAAAAAATTTGGCTTTGCTGGTCTTAAGCCTATACCTACACCAATGTCTCTTGGGAAATTGGTTTCAAGGTATAAAGGAAATAAGCTCAACAATCATACACTATATAGAGTTTATGTATGTGCTTTGCAGTATCTTTCACTCACAAGACATGATCTCAACTTCTGTGTAAATAGACACAGTCAGTACTTCTAGGAACCAACAGATGCCCACTAGAGATTACTAAAGAGAGTGTGCAGGTATCTAAAAGGGACAACAAATTTTGGGATAATGATTTAGAACAATGAAGACCTCAGCATCAACGGATACTATGATGCTGATTGGGCTTCTTGCCGGATGATAGACGTTCTATTGCTGGATACTTTGTATACCTAGGTAAGAACTTAGTGTCCTGAAGTTTGAAGAAGCAAAGTGTAGTGGCCAGATCTAGCACAGAGGCTGAATACAGACCTTTAGCACAAGTTACTGCTGAAATTACATGGATCCAGTCACTAATGAAAGAGTTGAACATTACTCAAACTAACCCTCCTACTGTGTGGTGCAACAACGTGGGTGCAAGTGCCTTACCTTCGAATCCTGTGTTCCACGCCAGAACGAAGCATATCGACCTGGATGTACACTTTATACGGGACAAAGTGTTGAACAACGAAATGATCGTGAAGGCAGACCAGAAAACTGATCTATTAACAAAGGCACTGCCATTATCGTGGTTCTTGTTTCTTAGAGACAAGGTCGGACAGATATCAAATCTTCCACCTTGAGTGGGGGAGTAAAAAGAGCCATGAGGACTAAATCGATCACTTGGAGAAACTGAGGTATCAAGTGAAGAAATAATAGACTATGGAAAAATCGCACAAATAGAAGACACGCTTTATTTATATAAAATATGCTGAATAACAAATCGAAGATTCACCTTCACTGCATGATGCAAATATGTTGAAACCATCACTGAATTTTGGCATCTGCACAGCATGACTCTGAGAGAGAGAGAGAGAGAGAGAGAGAGAGAGAGAGTAAATCTCATTATGGAGTGTGTAAATATTCTATATATATTCATTTGTAGTTTCATAAGTAGTTGGGTTCTCAGTTGTAAATGTATTGAGCAAAATATTATTTAATACAAGCTATTCACTAGGGATGGCAGTAATACCCACGGACCCGATACCCGTTGGGGACCCGATATAAACGGGCGGGGATTACCCGACGAAATGGGTTTGTGGGTCGGGTATGGAGGTTAGTTTAAACATCCGACATGGGTATGGGTCGGGTGTGGGTTTTGCTACAAGACCCGCACCCGATCCGTATACCCGTTAATTCACCAAAAAAAAAAAACTTTAGAACCCATTTTAGGTCAAGAGACGTCTCACGTCTAGTGCCAATTTGCTAATTAATCTCAAATTACTCAAAATGTCCCTTGCTCTTATTATATTAATATTAATATTAAATGGAAAAAGGTCAATACAATATTTATTATTTACTTTACTTACACTGCACAACAGCACAAGACAACAGAAGCTGCAGAACTTGAGAACCGGCTCTCATCAGTCATCACTCACACTTTCTATCAAAAGTTAGAAACACTGAACTAACACATGCTCTCTCAAGTCTCAACCTTTACTCTCTCTCGGACTCTCGATCAAAGGCAGAACCCTAGCCGCTCCTTCTCTCCCGCAGCTCCGCTCGACTATCCTTCTTCTTCTTCTTCCTTAAGGCGATGAACTACACGTAACAAGACCATAAATAGAGATTGATTCGTGGATTTTCAGCTGAGATAATGAGGTTAGTTCAAATTATTTTCCCCTTTACGTTTTTCCTCACAGAATCTTCCACGTTAACCTGCCGGAAAACACAAACTTTGATCTGTATTATTATATCTTACGCTTACCGGACTTGGGCGGTCTCCGGCTAGATTTGTCTTGTTTGCTAAATGCACTGCAAAACCCACATGCAGAAACCTTTGGAGACGGTGGCTCTATAGCTAGAGACACCCTTCCGGTTCGGTATCCCCGTCCTCCGCCGATGGATCGGTTTCTCTCTCTCGAATTTTTAATTTTATTTTCTCTAGAGATTTCTTGAATGAGAATTGTGAATATATGTATATAGAGAGAGAGTCAGAGAGACCACATTTGCAATGGTTTGGTTTGAACTTTGAATTTAGGGTCGTTTGCTAGAATGCAATTTTTGGTGGAAAGAGATTGAATTCTAATGAATTAAATAAACATAATTTTGGTTAGAAAATTTTGTGGTGGTCCTAGCTTGAGGTAGTTAGTAGCCAAGTAGGAAGCCTCGGTCCAGACTCCATATTGTCCAGTGCCAGTGGTCTAAAAGGAACCGGTAGTACCCATTTCCAAATGGGTTTGCAGCCTCGTGACTTGTCGTTGATGGTTATACAACTTAAGCTTGATGGGTTTCTTTTTCTAATTCAGTTTTTTGTCTTTTAATTTTAGTAGAGAAGTAATGATTGTTTGAAGATGTCTACTGCACCGATATCTCAGTCAGTTGAACCGCTTGAACAAGATTTTGAAGCTTCACCAGTTGGTAACTCTCCTCCAAACTTGACTCCAGTTACAATTGATTTGTGCGGTGATGAAGTAGGTAATAAACAAGAACATGTGAAAAGGAGATGTTATTCTGAGGTTTGGAATCATTTTAAAAAACAAAAAATTGGAGATTTAGATAAGGCTACATGTAATTACTGTAAAAAACATTTGTCGGGTGCGAGCAAACATGGGACAAGTCATTTAGTGATCATGTGAAGATATGTCCACATCGAAATCAACCTAAGCTTAATCAATTTATGTTGAATCCTGTAAAAGAAGGTGGAAATGTGTCTCTAGGAAATTATTGTTTTGATCAAGATAAGGCACGTAAAGAATTGGGCAATATGATTATTTTGCATGAGTACCCCCTTTCTATGGTTGAACATGTTGGTTTTAGACGGTTTACGAGTACAATTCAACCATTATTCAAACATGTTTCTCGTAATACCATAAAAAAAAGACATTTTCAAGATCTATGATTACGAGAAATGTAAGATAATGCAAGTGTTGGAGAAGAACAAAAGTAGAATTTCCATTACCACTGACTTGTGGACTTCTAATAAAAAAAAAGGATTCATGGTTGTCACTGCACATTTCATAGACAGCGCTTGGAGACTTCAAAGCCGAGTAATCAGGTAATTGCTAAAAATATCAAGCTTCACTTATGATTGGTTCTTGATCATTTTGTTATTAATCGATTTATTTCTTTTTATTACAGGTTCATATATGTTCCTTGCCCGCACACGGCCGATATGCTTTCAACAACATTGATGGATTGCTTTCTAGATTGGAATCTCGATCGTAAGCTTTGTACTTTGACTGTTGATAACTGTACTACTAATGATGCGATGATCTGCTATATGCTAGATAAGCTACCTAATCAGGAAATGTTGTTAGGTGGGAAATATTTTCATATGCGTTGTTGTGCCCACATTTTAAACTTGATAGTGAAAGATGGCTTAGATATCATTAGCTCAAGTGTACAAAAAATCCGTGATAGTATTGCTTTCTGGAGTGCAACACCAAAAAGAGTAGAGACTTTTGAAACTTGTGCACGTCAATTGAATCACTTTAATGGTAAAAAGCTAATACTTGATTGCAAGACTCGATGAAATTCAACATACTTGATGCTTCACACTGCTTTAGTGTATAAAGATGTTTTTCCTCGCCTCAATCAAAGATTATCCAACTATAGATGTGTGCCTAGTGAGGAGGATTGGGTATTGGCAAAAGAGATATGTGAGAGGTTGGAGGTGTTTTATGATGTGACTCAAATTTTTTCTGGAACTAAATACCCTACCGCCAATCTTTTTTTCCCAAATGTTTGTGATATAAAATTGTCAATATATGAATGGCTTGAATCTTCTTGTGCTCAAATCAAATTAATAGCTGCAAGCATTATAGGAAAATTTGAGAAATATTGGGATGTGATTCATGGTATGTTGGTTGTTGCGACGGTGTTGGATCCTAGGTATAAAATGAAGCTTGTTGAGTTCTATTTTCCTAAAATTTTTGAGGGTGAAGCTTGTCTCATTGAGATTGAGAATGTTAGATAAATTTGTCATAACTTGGTAAAGGAATACAAAACACCAAAACATGGAAATGTTCCTACTTTTTCAGCTTCATCTACCTACGATGAGCCATTAGTGGATACAAGAAAGAAGTCCCGAATGGTCAGTTTTGATGCATTTGTAAGCACCACCACTAATGTTGATAGTGCAAAAACAGATTTTGATCTTTTCTTATAGGAGCCTGTGTTGCCTAGATCGGATGATTTTGATATTTTAGCATGGTGGAAGTTAAATGGACTCAAATACCCTACTTTGCAAAAAGTAGCAAGAGACATTTTAGCTATTCCAGTATCAACTGTTGCTTCAGAATCAGCATTTAGTACTGGTGGCAGATTTGTAAGTCCACATCGGAATAGACTTCACCCAAACACTCTAGAGGCATTGATGTGTGCACAAGATTGGTTATGGGCTGACATTCATGGTATGATAATTATCTATGTTCTATATTTTTAATTTCATATTTAATTTAATTCATTAGAATCGCTACTGAATAATTTTATTTTATTGTCACTTATTAGAAAAATCTTCACCGTCTTCATACTTTGAAAGTTGTCACAGATTCAGTGAAGAAGAAGTTGAGGGAGAGATAATTCATTTTATCATTTACTTAAATGAAAGTTCACTCCAAAATGGGTTTATTGTTTCATTTTTACTTACTAATTTTATAAATTATAATATGCATTTTTCTCACTCATTAAACAGGAAGGATGCAATGAAGGCAGTATATAATTTTTGAACATCGAGACACTTGAATGCTTGTTTTTTGAGGAATCTATGATATCATGGTTCATGGATTCATGGCAGTATGCTTATTTTTGGACAATTGAAGCTGTCATGTTGCTATACTTCTGTATTTCATTTTGAAACTTTTTGTTGAGTAGCAGGCCATTCATTGTCAAGTTGTATAGTTCATGAAAAGCTTACAATTTGATACTTCAATTGTATTTTATTAATGTTGATCAGGCTGCAATGGAAGCAAGTTCTTACTAGTTTTTATATATTATATATACATACCATGCCATTTTTACGCACAGCAACATCAACATGTGTTTCAAAAAAAAATTAATTAATCAATTAAATAAAAATAGGTAATGGGTTTGAAATGGGTATTGAAGTATACCCGCCCCGACCCGTCCCCGACCCGCCATTCTTGAATGGGTATATGGGTAGGGTATGGATATTGTAAATTTTTAGTGGGTAGGGTATGAGTTTGGCAAATCCGACCCATTGCCATCACTACTATTCACTTTCTTTATTTTGTGAAATGGTGCAGTTCCAGTGATGGGATAACACAGCGTTATTGGGAAGTCTCATGACACACATCTTGATCATCGCTTCATTTTTGAATGTCCATTTGCCTGAAGGGTGGATTGAGATTGTGGTAGGGATGGGCTGAGAGAAGTGAACTCGCGATTCTGTGGTGTACAAATAAGAATTTTTTTTTTTTTCTTTTAAAGAATTAGATTAGGGATGTTAATAATACTCACGGACCCAATACCCGTTGGAGACTCTACATAAATGGGTGGGGATTACTCAAATAATGGGTTCATGGGTAGGGTATGGAGGTAAATTTTATTTAAAACCCGACATGGATATGGTCGGGTGTGGGTTTTACTACAATACTCATACCCAACCCGCATACCCATTAATTTCTTTAAAAAATTATAGAATTTAAAATAAAAGTGATTGTGTAAAAAAATAAAAAAATAGAACTCAAATATCTATTGACATTGTTAACGTCTAAATCATAATATGTTTAAACTAATACTTGTTAACTTTCAAAAAAAATTGTTCAAATTCGTTTGTTAGTTTCAACTTATAACAAGCTTTTTTAAGCCAAATTAAAGTGAAGTTCAATATTTAACTGATTCAAGTTAATCTGGAGCACCTCTAACCTATAACTTATTTACAGCCCAAAAACTCATTAAAAAAAATAAACAATTAGTAATGGGTTTCAAATGGGTATAAAAGTATACCCGTCTCCAACCCGCCCCCAACTCGCAATTCTTAATTGGGTATATGGGTTGAGTATGGAAGTTGTAAATCTTTAATAGATATGGTATGGGATTTGACAAATCCGATCCGTTGACATCTCTAAATTAGATAAGGGATATAGTTATATTTGTATTGTGGTGTATTTATAAAAAATATATTTTATTAGTGATGGTAGTAATATAATGTGGTGTATTGAGTAAATTTTGTGGGGATAATATATTTTGCCATTGCTATTTATTTGAAGTCTGTTTTGATTGGGTTGTGCTATACTATTTGAATTTAAATAAAAATTGTTAATGGTTTCTCTTCCCCAATGGGACAGACGAGTAACAAAATTTGTCTTGTGTTGAATAAAACAATCAAACTAACATTTTTCGCATTTAAAAAAAAAAAAAATCCTAGAAATATATATTTACCATAAAACACCCCCACTTTACACGGCCTTTCCCACGTTGCTATTGCTATCTCTTTTTCATATTGCTTTCTTTTCAATCTCAATGCTGCATTTACTCAATCCACAAATTTGTTGTTTGATGAAGATTTTCTCCTCGTTTTGATTCATATTATAGTAAGGAAGGAAGGATGGTATAAAAAATAATAAGTTATTGCTGTCATTATAAATCTCTTGAATATTGTTTGATCAAATGTTTTTTTTTTTTTCTCTCCTAATAAAGTTGAACATTCTTTAAATGTTTTCGATACTTGTACATATCGGCATTTGTAATTAAAAAACGCATTGCAGATTGGAGATAGGATACCTTTGTTTTTTGGAGTGGAATAAGAATGGCATTAGCCAATTTTGATGATTTCGATAGCCAGTTCAATTCTTACCTATCAACAAGTTTTGAAGATGATGATGATGTAAGGATTTCTCGTTCTACCTGTCCAGATTCTAAACCTGCAATATTCAAGTCTAAAACGACGATCCTTGAAGGCCCCCTCGGATTTAAAGGGCCTATATCCGAGGAAAATGTTGATAACAAAGAGTTTGGTAAAAAGAGAAATCTGGCTGCCTTGAAGGTGCAGAAGACATATAAGAGTTTTAGAACCCGAAGACAACTAGCAGATTGTGCAGTCTTAGTCGAGCAGAGATGGTAAGCTTTAACGGCCTCGTTGTTTTTTTTCTTTTAATATAGATTTTGAATATTTTTCTGCAATGTTCAGGTGGAAGCTCTTAGATTTCGCAGAGCTAAAACGTAGTTCTGTCTCTTTCTTTGCAATTGAAAAACCTGAAACTGCGATTTCGCGTTGGTCAAGAGCAAGAACCCGAGCTGCTAAGGTAACTTTAGCACATTTAGTAGGGCATTATGTATGTTGAATTCCCCAAGATTTAAGTATTAGTCTTTCAATAACAGGTGGGGAAAGGTTTGTCCAAGGATGATAAGGCACGTAAACTTGCTTTGCAGCATTGGCTCGAGGCTGTAAGTTAAACTTCTAGAGAAAGTTGAGATGATGACATATTCTACGAGCCAGCCCTCGTTGACATTTTTTTCTTATTTTTATGCAGATTGATCCTCGACACCGCTATGGCCACAACCTGCAATTTTATTACGTCAATTGGCTCCAATGTGACAGTAAACAGCCTTTCTTTTACTGGTAATATTTATTTGAACCAGGAAACTACTTAAGTAAGTATATTAACTTCTCTTCATTATTAAAGATCTATTTGAATTGTAGGTTGGACATTGGAGAAGGTAAAGAAGTAAATCTTGAGAGATGCCCTCGATCAAAGCTTCACCATCAATGCATAAAGTATCTTGGTCCGGTAAGCTTCATTTCCCCACCTAGATGGGATTGTGTCTTAGATTCATGTCACAAACTGGCGAATCTACCTCGTGGCAAGGTAGGTCCGCCGCCTGTCTGGACGATCGCCTTAGCTGAACAAAGTTCCTAGATCCGCTCAATATTGTAGGAATTTGAATCCTATTTACTTGTGTCTCTTCACAATGCAGAAGACATGTACCTGTGAATTGATCAAATTAATTATAAATGTTTCTGCAGACAGAGAGGAAGATCTATGAAGTTGTGATTGAGGGTGGAAAGTTTATCTATGCACAGAGTGGGAAGCTTCTCAATACAAGGGAAGGACCGGAAGACGTCAAGTGGATCTTCGTACTGAGTGTGTCCAAAACTTTATATGTTGGGCAGAAGAAAAAAGGAAAATTTCAGCATTCAAGTTTCTTGGCTGGTGGTGCCACTTTGTCTGCCGGAAGATTAGTAGTCGAAGAAGGTGTTCTTAAGGTACAGACACGTCAATTCTTTTGAGCTAATATAAATGTTTGAATTGATTGTTGGAGACTGATGATGTATGAACCTAATAGGCGGTTTGGCCTCACAGTGGGCACTACCTCCCAACAGAAGAAAATTTCGAGGAATTCATGTCATTTCTTAAGCAGCACAATGTCAATCTAAGCGTTGTCCAGGTACGATGATGCACCTTGCTTGCGAATTATCTAAAGTTTAGTTGTTGGTAAAAACATTTACTTTCTGGTGTTCAGAAAGCATCAAATGATGAAGAAGTTAGTGCGTTTGGCCTTCGTAATAGCATATCAGCACGAGATTTCAGTCAAGCTCTCGGCGAAGGCAATAACGCGAAAGAGGAAGATGGAGAGATAAGCGATTCATATTCCCAGGATGCTGAAAATGTAAATCCACACATATCAAGATGGTCCCGGAAATTAAACTCAAAAATTGCCATTCTTCAAATTCCAAGGAGGGAGTACGGGTACGAGTTGTTCAAGACACCACACCAAGGGCCTAACTACGAGAATAGTCTACATTTCGATAGTGACTCAGATGGTTATGAAACACCAGAGGAATTTTTATCAGATTCAGAATTTTCTGTCTCCAAGCAAAACTTATTTGATGATGATGAAAATGAAGAAGAGTATGAAGAATCCATACCCAATGACAAGATTATCAAAAGAATAAACTCGCATAAAGGAATGAGATCATATCAGTTGGGGAATCAACTTTCGTGCAGATGGACAACAGGAGCTGGTCCACGAATAGGATGTGTGAGAGATTATCCTTCGGAGCTCCAGTTCCTTGTTCTAGAGGAGGTACACTTATCTCCTAGAAAACCATTTTCATCTCCTCGTAAAACCGCTAGATCATTTCTGAGGATTCCTCCTCTTAGTCCTACCAGCTTATGTACATAAATTAACAATTTGGTATGAGTATTAGGTGGATGACTCGAGAAGAAATCACATAGAGTTGTTAATGTCTTGAAGGAAATCGACTTTTCCTATTTTTTCTTTTATTTTTCAACAGGGAAAATTGTTTGACATTTCTTAACTGTAATATTTGTCGCTATACATTACTTCTGTAGATAATATAGAGAAGAATCCAATAAAAACTTGTTAGAATTTCTTTCTGCCTTTCTGAATCTACTCTTAACTTTTGTTAATTACAATTATGTATTGGAAGTTGCATTGTGTTTTCCAATGTATAAAGCTTTTGTCCGATGTACAAAACTATTGTATAAATTATTTTAGCTGACTGATTGATCTGTTCCTAAATCTAGAGATGATCTTGCTTGTGTAAATAGATTAGGCGTGCGTGACTAATGCTTTCCTAGCTGCTTGAAACGGACCTGCCGAACTACACCAGCGATGCCCACAAGTATATATACGGGTCAGCTTATCCTCACAATCGGGATAGCTTGCGGGATAGCAAGCTATAGTACAAGCTGCAAGCATACATAACTTTGTGAATGGGGTTATTGATATGTACCCCCCAGTACGAGACATCGGTGCACATTCCGAATAATCCCGATATTTAGTCTTCCTCTTCAAATCTTTCACTTTATAGGACTTACTAAATTTTCCTTTACTTGCGGTATCAGCCAAACATCGTTATCGGCCGAGAGTCTACACTGCCCCCGCACCTCGTCTTGTATTACCCCGTACTCACTGCCTTCGACACCAACCTTGACCCCATGCCCCTTTTACTAGTTCCTCGATTGGATGACTCTCCTCTTGGTCACGACTTCTCGCACTTATCGAGTCATCCCACATTATGCCCCACATTGTGGATTCCCCTTCAACACTTTTCCACGCTCAGCAAAACAAACATGCAGCACGACTGCAACTAACATGCTTTCTTTCTTCACCCGACTCAGAGTTTTCCTTCACATTTTGGAACATTGACTTTGCGGTCATCCAAGACATCTCCATGTGCTATATAAGAAACAATATTAAATAGTAAGGACTATCATGTTAGTAAATTTCCCTTATTTTCATCAAAGTTGAAAGATAATGTGGAATTAATGTGCTTACGTGACTGTTTTGTAATTTACCTACTTTGATATTTTTCGTTACTTTATACAAGTACGTATTATCAACTAAAATGTTCGAGCATCTATATATAGCATGTCATTGCATCGACAAGCATGCATTATAATCAAAATTGAAAATTCAAATGTTTTCAATTGAAAAATGTTGAAATGTGCAAGTTTCTCTCAAACGATATGTATCCCAAGTTTTTTAAGAAAGAAATGAATGGGAAAGGGGGGTGCGGAGGACTGGTGTACTCGATTGAAAGTAAAAGTGAATGTACCACTTGTGGGGAATGTAAAGGATTTTTATTGCTTTGCAGTGAATTGAATGTACCACATTGCGGCGGAATGAATATGGTTTCAAATAAAAATTACCCTCTGATTGGGTAGAAGATGCACCAAGTGAACTCACGAAAGTAATGAAATGAAGTTTTTGAAATGTTAAAGTGAAAGATTTGAAAGGTGAAAATTTTTGAAAAGTTAAAATAAATGTGGATACATATTTCAAAGTATTAAGACATTTCATGTCATAATCATGCATCATGTGCACAACTGAGCTTTAGCTCACCCCTTCGTTTTTCTCCCATTTTAGGTGATGAAAATTAGGTTATCTGAGGAGAGCACTTATAGCAAACTCAGACAGTACCTGTAATTATTATTTTTAAATTGATATTTTGAGTAATTGATGATGTTGAAGTTTAATTTTGAATTGTGGAATGAATGTTGGACGTTATTGGAGTTGTGATTGATAGTTAAATTATTTTCTGGCATTTTGATGCTCTCTACAAGTTGCTAAGTTTAATTTATAGAGGAGACTTTCTCGAAATTTCTGTAAAATTTTACAATAGAAAAATGAAAATTTAAATGTTGAAAATGATTATTTTTGCATTTAAAGTGAATGGAAGTAAACAAGTTTAGGTTTAGGATTTTAAACTTGAGGTGCTACAATTAATGATATCAGAGCTAGGTTTTAAAAACGATTTTGTAGACTTAAAAAAAAGGATTTATACATAATTAATGGTGTCAATTGTGCCCCGTTTTTCCCTTGTGTTGTGAATTTATTGGTACTTTGGTAGTAGTATGGTGAATATTGAATTTACATCATAGACTTTCGAGTTTTTTGATTTGTGAATTTCCCCGTTTTTCCCTTGTGTTGTGAATTTATTGGTACTTTGGTGTAGTAGTATGGTGAATATTGAATTTACATCATAGACTTTCGAGTTTTTTGATTTGTGAATTTTGATATATATATATATATATATATATATATATATATATATATATATAATGCATGTATATTGATTTAGAATAGTTTTTTCACCCTATATGAAAGTTTCAACCTAACAGGGTGATTGAGTTTTGAGTTGGTGCACATATACTAGTGCCCGACATATTACATGATAACTACGTTTTATTACATTTATATATTGATTCAAGAATTTTAATATTATTTAATTAAACATAAACGACATCGACATTGCGATCGTTGACAGCATCGATCTCCAGTCAACGACAGCTCTAGCTGGACTAAATTCATGTACATGTCCCTAGTAACATTTTTTTTCCACTGGCTCACTTAAAAAATATTTGACGATTTTATATTTTCAAAAATTCAGATCTTCTACAATGAAAGAGCTACAAAACCACTAGTTTACTTTGCAATAAATGACCAAAGTGGTAAACCAAATAGATACATGTGCATATTAGGGTGAAAGCAACAAGTTATTATTGCTATCTTATCAATCCCAATAGGTGTCGAGCACCATTGATCGAGCTAGCTGGATCCGTCGGCCAATCTATTTTTCAGTCCATTATCCATATCCATTCACTATACAACCCAAAGTCCAAATATTTCAAACCATGTTCCTTACAGCCTTACTCACTGCCTCATCTTTTTACCTTCCCGCCTCGTCTTCCTTAGATCTTTTGGTTCCTCCTCGACTCAAGACTTCCTCCTCACTTCAGAGACTCACAATCACATAGCAATCATCTGCAGTCTTCTCTTAGGCCAATGGACAGTTATCCCTTTATTAATTGCTTTTAGTTTTATTAATAGTAAATTTTTTTAGATTCACTTTTGAGCCCCATGCCTCATGTTCCCCTTAATTGCTTTTGAATTTTTCCCATTTAGTATATAATGTGTTCTAATTTTGGGTGAATTTTGATATTCACTTGTGAGCTCCCATATTCCCTCTTATTTTTGTTGGTCTTTCAGCATTTTTTTTATTTACATTTGGCACTGAGCTTTGTGAGTTGTGATTTTGGTAATGGGCAGAATTGTGATTTATTGATTATTGGATTTGTAATTTGTGAATTGTGATTTATATAATTACTATTTATTGATTTACAATTTTTTGTATTATAGAAGTGAGTGGATAATAGAACCAATCAGAAGAATGGCCACAAGTTAGAGTTTGCTAAAACTTGTCTCCAACTATAAAGAAAAATACAAAATACATATTATTGAAGACTTGGAGCAAGAAAGTGAAGCTAAATAACACAATACATACTCATACACGATACAAACGGACTTCAAGAAATTAAGTTAACTCAATGCATAAGAAGACTTAAACAAATGAGATTTTTTTAATATTATTTAATTAAATAATAATACACAATTTTGTTATTGCGACCGTTGACAATCAAAAGTCAACGGTCAACAACTGCTCTAACTGAACTATAATCTTAGATTCGTCACTGTAGAGTAGTTGACATTTTTCAAAATCACTTATTAATTAGTTCATGTAAAATAATTGTTAGGAAGATCAAATATTAAACTTAATTTATCCTTTTTTTTTTTTTGGAAATGGCAAAAAATGAAAAGAAAAATGTGAAACGGATGTTGATGTGCCTTTATTAAAATGTGTAGGGTGTAAGTGTATTTTGTTCTAATAAATAAATAGACAATAATTTAAAACTCTTGTGCATTTATATGGGTGGAGTAATATTAATCGCTGGCCAACCACTTTTAAGAGCAACTCCAATCATGCTGTAATTTACATCTCTCAAAAATTACTTTTTCATCTCATTATACATCTCGGTGAATCTATATTAAAGTTTTGCTCCAATGGTGAGATACAAATTAAAACTTATAAATTTCATTACTTCATTTCATTTTTTTAATTTGCACTTACTCGTAAATTTCTTAATACAACTTATTTTCGATTTTTCTATTTGTATTTATATGTATATCACGAACTGTAGCGACCAAGAATTTTTCAATTATTAAATAATTATTTAAATTATTAAAAAGCACGTTGCTACAATCTCACCTATTTTAAATTAAAATTGAAATGTATTCGTCTAGCCAAGTATTTTGAGCCAAGATATAAAATCGAGCCCAATTCGATTTTAAGTCAAATCCGAGTCTCTAAAATTATTTAAATCCAAAAATCATTTTTTATTCCAAAATTTAATTATTTTAACTCCCATAATTATTTTAAATCAAATTTCAATTTATTTGTGATTGTTATTCAAAATTATCTTTTAATATAATTGTTGTCCCGTTAGAAGCCATAAATTATATGGTATCATAATCGAGTCCAACTTTTCACAATTCTTTTTTCAACTACAATACCCTCTATACCAATCTATATACACACTTCCCCTCTCGTTATTCAAGACATCAATTCAAGAACTCAAGAAAAGATATAGATTCTCACAATTTCTACTTCGCTCTTCCTTCCATAGTCGAACATTGCAGCATCGCAAAAACTCATAACCTTTTTCACCGATTTCTGCTTCCCACCGAAACACTGTCGTTGCACACGAAAACTCACTGCAAACTCTTCCCATAGCAAAACTGATGAGATTCGAAGCGCGGAAGAAACGCCGGAAAGTTCCGAACCCAGGTTGTGGTTGGACGGATGAATCATGACCCGATATTCACGACGCGATGACTCGACGATGCGGAATAAAGAACCACGACTTTCGAAACGCCAAAAGGAATTGCCCAATCTCCTTGATAAGTCTCTGATTTGAACGCCACAAAGATAGTTAATCTTTGATAAGTTCGGGTTTTGAACGCCACAAGAATTGAAATCTTGATAAGTTCTTGGAGAATAAAAGGAATCCACCTTTTAACGAGTAAAACACCCAAAATATTTATTCAATAATCAAAGTCTGAATTACAATGAATGGAAAAAACTTATAAATAAGCAAAATAAAACCCTGGTCGCTAATCTACTCAAAATAGAATTCTAATTAGACTAAAATTCTAAAATAGGCAAACAAATAATTAAAAAACGGAAAAATAATCAAAATCCCCGAAAATCCGGAAAATTAAATTTACGACCGTGATGAACTCATTTACGGCCGTAAATGACTTTTTGTTTAAGACTTACAGCCGTGATCATATTCTTTACAGCCGTAATGAAGGTTCTGCTCAAATTTGCGATAACTGTGTTACGGCCGTAATTCCAAATGTTACGGCCGTAAAAGGCCTGCTGCTTAATTTTCTGGTTCTTTTCGACACAGTTTGATCTTCAAAGCTCGTCGAACCTGTTGAATTCTTGTTTTGGCTTGAATATTTAAATTTTCCCGTCAAGCCTGTTATGACTCCGATTGTCGAGGGTCCCGGATCATATCATACCCTCCTTCTTTAGGATGATTTGTCTCGAATCATATCTTTGTTCCTGTTGCTTCACTTCACCTCCTGAATCAAACGGGAAATTATTGCTTCCATGCCATGAGTTCAATAAATTGGGATTCTTTGATTGGCAAACATGGAAGGGATGGAGCTTGAACTTCCTTTGCCATATGTAGTGTGGTTGAAGCTCCCAAACGTAATTAACCTGGAAAAAAGATTTAAACAAAATGGGGAGGGACATGTTAGCTTCATCATGAGGTACAAGGTATGGATCCTTGTATTCATGAATTATCACCGTCAATGCCTCATTTGGAACCACGAGTCCCTTCTCTTCACCTCGTTCCCCTTTTGCAACTTCTTGCTCGCCCCCCTATCTCTTTTCTCTCAAGCTCGGTTACTCTTCTAACTCAAGATTCTCTATCTCATCTACCTCTTCAAATTTTTTTCTCTCAAATTCAACCACATCTTCTACCTCCACATTCGTATCACCATGTTCGCACACTACCTCATCACTATCCAAATGTGGATCTACCAATTCAAAACCCAAATTTTGAACTTCTACCCCAACTTCCAATTCATCATCAAATTTTGGAGTTTGTTCACCTAACTCCACATTTTCAACTCCTACCACAAAATTCGGGGTCTCTTCAACTACTTCTAATCCATGTTCCAAGCCTCCCTCCTTCTTTTCAACATTCATATCCCGAGGCTCAACTATAACATGTATTTCACTCTCTTCTAGCCATTTAATCACCGCCTTTCGTTTCTCCTCCTTCTTTCACAATTTAGCCAAATATTTTTTTCTGCCTCCCGTTCATACCTCAATCTTTCTTCATAAATTTCTTTTTGGATCAATTTCGGCTCCTCTCTTAACCCCAATTCCATCCCTAGGTTTAGGATCACGCCTATAATGACTCTCATCACTACGATTTCCTTGAGATCGCCCCTTTTTCAATTTCCCTTCCCTTTCATCTAGTTTATTCAACCTCATCAAAGCATCATTCAAAAATCTCCACATACGATCTTTATCTTTATCATTCCCCCTTCTAGATGGATATTTTTCTTGAAAATTAGACATTATAGAATTTATGTAGAACGGAATGGAAAAGAACAATAAACAAAGGATCAAGAAATTCAAGAAAGTGGTTCTTGAATGGATTTTTTTTTTTTTTTTTTTTTTTTGAATTTTCGGAATAAATAAAAAAAAATTATAAATCCGAAAATTCGACAACGAACACGACAAAACAAACGGAACTTAATTCGGATAAGAATTAAGCAAAACAAATACTTTTGAAATTTTTTTTTGGAACGATTTTCTTGATTAAAAACTCAACAAACTGAAGAACAAGAAGAACGCAAAAAAACCGAAAACAAAATATTCAACAAGATATGGATGATTTTTATGGGACTCGATGATAAACATAAAAATCAAACTAGATAAAAAAACCTAAATTCAGAGTCCAGCTCTGATACCAAATGATAAGATTCGAAGCGCGAAAGAAACACCTGAAAGTTCCGAACCCAGGTTGTGGATGGACGGTGGAATCATGACCCGATATTTATGACGCGATGGCTCGACGATGCGGAATAAAGAACCACGATTTTCGAGACGCCATAAGGATTTGCCCAATCAACACTATATGCAGGCCACCAGGAGGGACAAAGATGTATTGTGATTTACGCAATACTTTTTGGTAGAGAAACATGAAGGGTTGTATTGCAAGGTTTATCTCTCGATGCATGACCTGTCAGCAAGTTAAGGCTGAACATCAGAGACCATCAGGATTGTTGAATCATTTAGATATACCAGAGTGGAAATGGGAGAAAATTTCTATGGATTTTGTAACAGGGTTACCAAAATCACTAAGATGGCATGACACTATTTGGGTCATTATAGATCGACTTACAAAGTCAGCTCATTTCCTACCGGTCAGAATAACTCTCAATGTGGATAAGTTAGCCCAGTTGTATGTCAGAGAGATTGTTCGACTTCATAGAGCACCGATTCTGTTGGTAAAGAAAAAGGATGGAAGCATGAGGATGTGTATCGAATACAGTGAACTTAACAAGCTGACAATAAAGAATAAGTATCCCTTCCTAGGATTGAAGAATCATTCGATCAATTGAAAAGTACAACTATTTTCTGATAAATTGACTTGAGATCCGGTTACCATGAGCTAAAGATTAAGCAAGCTGACATACCAAAGATAGCGTTCAGGACGCGTTGTGGGTATTATGAGTTCACAATAATGTCATTTGGTCTCACAAATACACCTACAGTATTTATGGACTTGATGAACTGAGTTTTTCATCAATATCTTGAAAAAATCATTATTATTTTTATCGATGACTTATTGATCTACTCCAAGGATTCTGAGCAGCATGAAGAACATTTGAGAATTGTATTGGAAATATTGAGGGCGGAAAAGTTGTATGCCAAATTCAAGAAATGTGAATTTTAGCTTAAGAGATTTAACTTCTTAGGTCACGTTCTTATAGCTAAAGGCATCGAGGTTGATCCTTCTAAGGTTGAGACTGTAACGAATTGGCCAACACCTGCAAATGTTGGAGATGTGAGAAGTTTTCTTGGATTAGTTGGGTATTATCGACGATTCATAGAGGGCTTCTCCAAAATAGCACGTCATATGACTCGGTTGACTTGGAAAGAAGTTAAGTTTCGGTGGACAGAAAAATGTGAACAGAGTTTCTAGGAACTAAAGAACAGACTTGTCTCAACACCATTGCTGACTATACCAGATGGGTCTGATGGTTTCGTTATTTACAACGATGCTTCCAAAAAATGGATTAGGTTGTGTATTGATGCAAAATGGGAATGGGAAAGTGATAGCATATACTTCAAGACGGTTGAAGTTATATGAAAAGAATTACCTAACACATGATCTAGAGTTCGCAGCTGTAGTGCACACTCTAAAAGTTTGGAGACACTCTCTGTATGGGAGTAAATGTGAAATTAACACCGATCACAAGAGTCTCAAGTATTACGACTGCTCCATTCTTCACATCCAGGTAAAGCAAATAAGGTTGCAGATGCTTTGAGCGGGAAGAATGTTGGACAGTTATGAGTTTTGGGAACAACTCAAGATCAGTTGATTCGAGATTTCCAAAATCTGAGAATCGAAGTACTAGATTGGCAAATCTGACCATTAAACCAGATTTGAAAGGTCGGATTGTAACAGCTCAGGAAGGTGATAAATTTTTAGAGAAGATCAGATCCGAAGTTGGGACTAACAAGAGAGTAGGTTTCGAGATTGCTCTGATAAAGAACTCATGTTTAGAGGGCACCTCTGTGTGCCGAAGGATGAACAAATCAGGAATGAGATTTTGACAGAAGCTCATTCAACACTATATGCAAGCCACCAAGGAGGGACAAAGATGTATTGTGATTTACGCAATACTTTTTGGTAGAGAAACATGAAGGGTTGTATTGCAAGGTTTATCTCTCGATGCATGACCTGTCAGGAAGTTAAGGCTGAACATCAGAGACCATCAGGATTGTTGAATCATTTAGATATACCAGAGTGGAAATGAGAGAAAATTTCTATGGATTTTGTAACAGGGTTACCAAAATCACTAAGATGGCATGACACTATTTGGGTCATTATAGATCGACTTACAAATTCAGCTCATTTCTACCGGTCAGAATAACTCTCAATGTGGATAAGTTAGCCCAGTTGTATGTCAGAGAGATTGTTCAAGTTCATAGAGTACCAGTTTCCATCGTCTCAGATAGAGATCTAAGGTTTACTTCAAGATTTTGGAAGAGTTTACATGTTGCTATGGGTACTAAATTAAATTTTAGTACTGTATACCATCCCCAAACAGATGGACAGCCTGAACGCACTATTCGAACACTGGAGGATATGCTTAGAGCCTGTGTACTAGACTTGAGTGGTAGTTGGGAGACTTATCTACCATTGGTGGAGTTTTCCTACAATAACAGTTTTCATGCTACTATTGCTATGACACCATATGAAGCACTATTTAGACGACAATGTCGATCACCACTCTATTAGGATGAAGTTGATGAGAAGAATTTATTGGGTTCAGAATTAATTGAAAGAACAATTGAGGCTATTAAGAAGATCAAATTGCGAATTAAGACTGCGCAAGACGACGGAAGAGTTATGCAGACCAATGTTTTCGACTTAGAATTTCAGATTGGAGAGAGAGTATTTTTGAAAGTAACTCCAATGAAAGGCATTTTTCGTTTTGGAAAAAGAGGAAAGTTAAGACCACGTTTTATCAGACAGTTTGAGATATTAGATCAAGTAGGGAACGTGGCTTATCGTTTGGCTTTACCACCTGAATTAGCAATTGTTCACAATGTTTTCCATGTTTCCCTATTGAGAAAATATGTTCATGATCTTAGTCATGTGGTGAATTATCAGTCTATTACAGTTCGAAATGATTTATCTTGTAAAGAGGCACATATGTGTACAGTAGAGAGAAAATTCCATATCTTAAGAAACAAAGAGATTCCTTTAGTCAAAGTCAAGTGTGATAGACACAGTAATGATGAGCTTACTTGGGAAAAGGAAGAAGAGATCATAGTCAAGTATCCAGACATCATTGATCAAGTAAGTCTAATTTCGAGAATGAAACTATTTTAAGGAAGTAAGGTTGTAGCGATCAAGAAATTTTCAATTATTAAATAATTATTTAAATTATTAAAAAACGCATTGCTACGATCTCACTTATTTTAAATTAAAGTTGAAATGTGTTCGTCTAGCTATGGATTTCGAGCCAAAATATAAAATCGAGCCCAATTCGATTTTAAGCCAAATTCGAGTCTCTAAAATTATTTAAATCCAAAAATCGTTTTTTATTTCAAAATTTAATTATTTTAATTCCCATAATAATTATTTTAAATCAAATTTCAATTTATTTATGATTATTATTCAAAATTATCTTTGAATATAATTCTTGTCCCGTTAGAAGCCATAAATTATATGGTACGCTAATCGAATTCAACTTTTCACAATTCTTTTTCAACTATAGGACCCTCTATGCTAATCTATAAATACACTCCCCTCTCATTATTCACAACATCAATTCAAGAACTCCAAAAAATGTATAGTTTCTCACAATTTCTACTTCTCTCTTCCTTACATAGTCGAACACTACACCATTGCAAAAACTCAGAACCTTTTTCACCGATTTCTGCTTCACACCAAAACACTGTCGTTGCACACGAAAACTCACTGCAAACTCTTCCTATAGCAGAACACACAAACCCTCCATAATCTGCAAAAATCAACAAGACAACCATCATTCAACCACCACACAAAAAAAAAAAAAAACCCATCTCACTGCCCACACGGACCATGAGCATCACCACCGGAAACCCAAACTACAATCAAATTCATAATCAAACCGAATCTAGATTAAGCAATCATTAACCCACGAAACGTTTACCACCAAGCCACCTGCCATCGTCGATCAAACTGCCCAACAACTCAAAGCCCCAAATCAACCCCACGCTGCTCTACACAACTCAACCATTCACACAAGAAAATCACCGACTACAAGCCTTCAATCTGTCTTCACAACGAAACCATAACCAAATTGAATCAACTTCACTGACTGCCTTTCATCCATACAACCACCAGTAGCCACCATTACCAACCGAACCACCACTACTGACCCAAGAACCGAGCTTCCAACCCCCAAAACCACCTACTGCCGAGCTCCTCAAGGCTGCAATCAAACCCAAACAAATCAAAGAAAACCAATAAAACCAAACTTAACACGACCGCCGGATTCTTCGTCGGAAAACAGTAAAAAATCGAACCCAGCCTCGGTACTTTGCGCCAGATGAACCCAAAACTGTCCTCCTTGCCCTATCTCATCGTCGACGCTCACCGTCGCCACTCGATGGTGGCTTCCCGCCGGTCGAACGTCGGCAACTGCCTAGAATCGGCAGGGGTGATGCCCCCTGTGTCGCTGCACATATCTTCCCTCTCTCTCTCTCTCTCTTCTCTCTCTCTCGGTTTGCTTTGAGTGAGAAAAGAAATAGTTTTATTCTAAAATCTGATTTTTAAGTTTTGCCCTTTAGTCTTCAGCTTTTCAAAGTATTTATTTCGGTCCCCTAGTTTTTAAATAAAAAGCGTTTATTTTAGCCCAGCAATGTTTTAAAGGCGTTAAAGTTCAGCCCTTTTGTTTTAAACTCGTTATTCCAGTCCCCAAATTATTTTTAAGTAGTGTTTAATTTTAGTCCCTGAACTTTTGGAAATAAACTTGTCAGCCCTTTTCATTTCAGAAAATTCTAATTTAGCCCCAAAACTTTTCAAATCAATTATTTTAGATTTTCAAGTTAATCCTCAAACTTCTATTTTCTTTTAAAAACTTTAAATTTCAAAACACTAATTTAGGATTAATTTTCTTTTGGAGATTTAGAAGAATAAAGTGATTATTCCCGCTCAACTTTCAAACGTGTGAAATTAAGGTAGACTTGCCTCCACTAATTAGTTTAAATTATAATTGCATGTGTTATATACCGATATGAGGTGGAAAATAAATCAAGCAGTCAAAATAGTCAATGGCCAAACAGCTACCACAAATTGATGAAACGGTCAATGATGTTTGAATCACAATATCAATGCCCTTTATCATGACCGATGTGGTATACCAAGACCGAGGTGTTTTCATTTTCGAGGTGATTTTTTGAATACGGGATGAAATGTCGTGACTGAGGTGATTTGTGTAATCCGAGGTGAATTTTGGACCGAGGTGATTCATGACAGCGAGGTGAATTCGTGAAACCGATGTGATTTGTTCGACCGAGGTGAATTATGCGAACCGACCTCAATGATGCGGAAGACGAAGGCGATGTGGGAGTAGGTAGTATTGTAAAATCAGCTGTATTATGTGTCATAATCATCATTATTTGTAATATGTCAGAATAATCATTTGATGTATGTCTGTCAGAAGGGTCAATCACCCTTTTCAGTCACTCCCTGCAGAAGTGATATGTTGTAATGATTATGTTTAAACTCCTCAACTACTATAAATAGGAGGAGTAAATGCTCATTAAGAGGATGATATATGAGAAAACCTCTCCCAACTCTTGTTATTTGATTTCGTTGATTCGACCTGGATTTCAGATCGGTATCGAACTGGACGTGAATTTATGCAACTTTAGTCCCAGTTCGCTTTCGATCTGTTTCTTTTACTATCTTGTGTAATCTTTAGAACTTTATCACAACGTCAATCATTTCATTCGAGAGCTGCATACTTAGACAAATTAATCAAAAAAAGTTATACAATTCATCTACTAATTTGAGAGATTATACAACTTTTATTTGTTGACAAAAAGGGACGTCAACAAATTGGCGCTAGAAGGAGGGCCCGTATCCTTGTATTCAGCAATCACATATTTGCTCTTGCATCATAATGAGTAACAGGCAAAGTTCGGGGAGTCACCGGGCACATCGTGGTGAGGATTCGCAGGGGAATTCCCGTATGTCAAGGAGGTTTGCCGTTTCACGACCCCCGGTGGAGGCCAACATGGGAATGGTCCTAGATCGGCTCGATAGGATGCAAAGAGAAATGGAAGAGATGAGGAGAAATCAAGATCGGGGTCGTCACCAAGAGGAGCACGAAGTGCAATCACAACTACAAAGGTCCAATGGAAGCTCACATTTCAAGGAATAACAAACTGGACGCTCTAACAACACGAGGAGTGCGGTAGGCGAAAGCACACCTTATGTACAGAGTCAAAAGTCACTGAGTTGGGTGGAACCAAATCAAGCGAGAAGGGATGAAAAAGGAGAGGAGAGTAAGGCTGTACGGACTAAAGGACATGGGGACAGATCTCCGATGAAGAAAGTGAACCCAGAAAACCAGCCGGCTGGCAGCTCGACTCTTCACTTGGGTCAGCCACCGACTTTTTCGTCAAGCAAACCAGATCAAACTGAAGTTGAACAATTGAAGAAAAGACTGTATGACTTGGAGGCAAAACAAGAAGGGTTGGGATCAACAGAACCATCTACCAAGAGGACATCACCTTTCACAGAGATTATATTGTCACAACCCCTGCCAAGCAAAATGAAGATGCCTCATCTCGCCGGGTACAATGGGGAGACTAACCCGGTTTCACATCTGGATCAGTACATGTCATGGATGGAGCTTCAAGGGGCGAGCGACGCAATAATGTGCAGGGCTTTTCCTTTAACTCTCGGGGACCGGGCTCAACGGTGGTTCCGCAATATATCTCAGCACTCCATATCGAGTTGGTCTCAACTAAGTAGCCAGTTCTTGAAGCAATTCATGGGTTCAAAAATTCCGACCACTCCGAAGGAGAGCTTGGTGACCATTAGGCAGGAGAAGAAAGAATCACTAAAGAGTTATCTGGGCCGCTTTAATAAACAAATCATGGGAATGGAAAGAATATCACACAACGCACTTCTCATGGCTGTTCTGTCAGGCTTACAAACGTGGACTCGTTTCTGGTGGTCAGTGCATGAGGATGGACCTCGCACGTACCAGGAGTTTCTTAACAGGGCGGAGAAGTTTATTAATGCCGAGGAGGCTTCAGGGTCCAAAGAAGGTCATCATAATACAGCTGTGGTGTCAGACAAAAAAGAAAGCAAGGATGATAAGAAAGAATTTAAAAGGAATACTTTTGGGAAAAAGAGAGACTACAAACCAGCGGATAGGTTCCGTCCATATAATCCTGAACAAAGAAGTGAGCTCACCCCATTGAATGCATCAACTGAGGTGATTTTCATGAATGAGAAAGACAAGGGGATAATTCCGCCAGCCCGGCCGATAAAGCAGAACCCAAATAACTTGGACTCCTCCCGGTATTGCAAATACCACAGGTCAGTGGGACACACCACGGACGAATGCCGAAATTTGAGATTCAAAATCGACAGGTTAATAAAGAGGGGAAGCTTGCAAGAATACGCTCCTGAACCACGGGATTCAGGAAAGCAATTCAAACAACATGAGAAGTATGCCGTCCATCAGGGGATTGAGCCTCGCGACAAAGACCGTCCTGATGAAATCCGTACAATTGTGAGCGGAAATCAAGTGCAGGTCGGGTCAAACAGGAAAAGGCGAGAGTTCGCTCGAGAAGCCCGAAATAGCTATCAGGTGTGTAGTCATGCAATGACGCCGGACGATTCGGAGTCTTTCAGTTTCTCTGAGGAAGACGCCAGGGGAGTACTCCAACCACATTCAGATGCTTTGATGATCACGATGCCGGTGAGCGATATAAAGATCCACAGAACTCTGGTGGATGACGGTAGTGCTGTGAATGTGTTATACTGGAAGACCTTTGAAAAAATGAGAATTGACCCGCGTAGCTTACGGACAAGGAGAACAAGGATTCAGGGTTTCACTGGTGACTACATCTATCCAAAAGGTGAAATATCTTTACTGGTGGAACTGGGGACAGGATCTTGTCAGAGGCGTGTGATCGCTGATTTTGTGGTAGTAGACGTCATAACAAACTACAATGCCATATTGGGAAGACTGATCCTCCACGAGCTTAAGGCTGCAGCTTCAATTTATCACTATTGTCTGAAATTTCCTACGCCACACGGGGTGGCTACCATAAAGGGGGATCAGAGGGTTGCGCGGGAGTGCAATTTAGGCTTCGCTTCCAACAATGTCCAAATGGAGGAAGAAGAAAGTCCCATTGTGGAACCAAGTGGAGAAGACGAGCCGATAACAGAGCTGCAAACGCTGGATCCAAGAGGTACGCAGGATAGGGGTCAGTCAGGTCCTGTGGAAGAGTTGGATACTGTTAACGTTGACGATGCAAGAATTCGGATGTGTTTGCATGGACTCACTCGGACATGGAAGGGATTGATCCTAAACATGCATGCCACCACCTCCAAGTTAATCCTGATTTCAAACCTAAGGTACAAAAAAGGAGGTCACTTAATCCTGAACGGTATGAAGCGCTGGCAAGGGAGGTGGTGAAATTACTTCTATCCTGCGTGGGTAGCGAACCCAGTGCTGGTAAAGAAGAGCAATGGGACATGGAGGCTGTGCATCGATTTCTCTGACCTAAACAAAGCATACCCCAAGGATAGTTTCCCCCTCCCCAAGATAGATCAAATGGTGGATGCTACGGCCGGACATCAGCTCTCAGCTTCATGGACGCTTACTCGGGGTATAACCAAATACCGATGAATGAAGCCGATGAGGAGCATACCTCGTTTATGACCGATCGAGGACTTTATTGTTATAAGATGATGTCATTCGTCTTAAAGAACGCTGGAGCAATGTATCAACGCTTGGTGAACGAAATGTTCAAAGATCTCATCGGAAAGATAATGGAGGTATATGTCGATGACATGCTCGTAAAGAGTATCCGAGCTAAAGACCACGTTCAGCACCTTGATGAGATGTTCCGAATACTGCGAACTTACAGGATGAAGCTGAATCCCAAGAAATGTTCCTTCGGGGTAGGATCAGGGAAATTTTTGGGTTACCTGGTAAACCAAAGGGGTATCGAAGTCAACCCTGATAAAATACAGGCACTGATGCAGATGAGGGAACCAAGGAAACTTAAAGAGGTGCAAAGTTTGACGGGAAGGATAGCAGCTTTGAGCCGTTTCGTGTCAAGATCTACGGATAAGTGCCGGCCATTCTTCGATGTTATCAGGAAGAATAAGGATTTTGAGTGGACGAAAGAATGCCAGGCGGCCTTCGAAGAATTGAAGAAGCAATTGGCGTCCCCTCCTATCCTTTCCAAACCAATATCGGGAGAAGTGCTCTCTATATACTTGGTCGTTTCAGAACTAGCAATGAGTGCAGTCCTTGTGAGAACTGAGTAGGGAGTTCAACGACCAGTCTACTATGTCAGCCAGGCCCTGCACGATGACGAACTTCGATATTCTGAAATGGAAAAACTAGCCTATGCTTTGATAATGTCGACTCGGAAATTGAGGCCTTACTTTTTGGAGCATCAGGTTGAAGTGTTGACAAATTACCCCCTGAGGCAGGTGCTACAAAAACCCGAGATTTCTGGACGGTTATTAAAATGGGCAGTAGAGTTGGGACAATTCGACCTTGTTTACAAAGTGAGAGCCACCATCAAAGGGCAAGCCTTGGCTGATTTCATGGTGGAGCTCACACCGACTCACTTCAATTGTTGTGCGGAGGTAGATGCAACATGGAGGTTGTATGTTGACGGTTCATTAGCAGGAAACCGGGCAGGGGCCGGGGTCGTCCTAATCAGCCCTGATAATCAATTCTTCTGCAGCTCCTACCGTTTTGAATTCGAGGCAACCAACAATGACGCTGAATATGAGGCTCTAATTGTGGGAATGGACATGGCTCAAGCGATGGGTGTTGATAGCCTTATCCTGCATAGCGATTCACAACTGATAATCAATCAAATCCGGGGAACGTATGAAGCCAGGAGTGAAAAGATGAAGACCTACAAAGCATGGGTTTTAGAGGAGCTGAAGAAGTTTAGGCATGCAGAGTTTCCAGATCCCTCGATCCAGAAATAGTCAAGCTGATGCTTTAGCTCGCTCAGCGACAAGTGAAGGAACGTCTTAATTGGAAAGCATATCAATCGAAACCTTGTCACAATCCGCATTAAAACCGTCACCTTCAGTCATCCTGCAAACCTCTCTGAAGAGGACATGGAAGGACGAAATTATCCAATACTTACGAGAAGGGACGACGCCACTTGATCAAGTGAAAGCCAGGAGTTTGAGAATCAGATCTGCGAGGTACACTTTAATTGGGGATGATTTGTACAAGCGAGGTTTCTCCCTACTACTGTTAAAATGCTTAGACAATGAAGAGGCCGAATATGTGATGAGAGAAATCCATGAGGGCATTTGCGGGAACCATACAGGGGGACAAGCTATGGTGTTCAAAATTATTAGGCAGGGGTACTTTTGGCCTACCTTGAAGAAGGACGCGATTGAGTTTGTAAAGATGATAAGTGTATTTTATACACTTATTTGTACGTCTAAATTAGAATAAATTATTATCGTTTTAGAATATATGCTATTTAATTTGTGTTTATTTGTTTACTTTGCAGAAAATATCTCAAAAGATGAAGAATGACTTAATTGATGAGAAAAATGCATAATTGGATGTTAATTGGAGCTAAAATGAGCAATTGACAAGTTTGTGACGTCAACCGGAAAGATGCAATGTGGCAAAGTAAATAAATCAGAGGTTGAAGGACCCAGTTGAAGGAATTGAGAGTTGAAACGAGCGAATTGAGAAGATTCCAAAGTATGGGGACTATATTGTTGCAATTGGAAGTTGAAGGACTGAAAAGCAAATTAAACATGAGGTACCAACTTGCAAATATCCAATGATTGATTTGGATAATAAGAAGATATTTTTAGGATTTTTAGGAGTTAATTGGATGCAAGTAAGTCAAAAAGGAATGGAATATGATAAGAATATTACCATAAAATTGATTCCAATCCTAGAAGATTCTGGACAGAATTCTAGTCGGACTTTGAGACCAAATTTTGGGGCAGTAAACGTTCGAATTAGGAAAATTCTATTTCAAAAATAATTGTAGTCCTTTAAGTTATCTTTCTAACTAAATTTGAATCATCGTAATCGAATAAGGAAATAGAAATATATGGTCGAAATACTGAATGCTGTGCAGATACCAAAAAAGACTCGCGCGCGGATTTGATGAATTTCTTTCCTTCTTCAACTTTATCTCTTCACCAACTATAAATACAACCTCTTTGCACGAAAATCAGACCTTTGCCTCTCCAAAGAACGAGCCACAACTGAGAATTCAACATCAAATCCTTGGAGATTCCAACATCGCAGAGGGGCATGAATTGAAAACAGTTGAAGAATTGATAATTGGTGCAATCTTTCCATTCTTTATATTGTTTTTCAATGAACGTTTATTTTTATTGTTATTGTTCTTTATTGATGATGTGTAACTAAATTCTATGTTGGGATGAACGATGTAACCTAGTTATATTATTTTAATTCCAAATTCCGTTGTTTTAATGTTTAGTTGCACGTATTGATTTATTATTGTTCTTAATGCTTGAATTGCTTGATCACCAGTTCATGATATATTGAATTATTTCCATAATCCGAGAGGTGAGTTAATAATTTAGAACATGGTAATAAATCCGATAATTGAACGAGAGATAGAGATATACTCTTGTTATTATTGCGGTCGTGTGTGAATTCCTGTATTTATTGCATCTAGATAAGGAATATTCAGATCCGCTGTAGAGATACATGGTTGACTTGTGTAGGTAGAATTGATTTAAACTCGAGAGAGGAATTTCAATATAAATTAGTGAATTCGACCGAGTACATAATTAGGAAATAAAACATGAAATTGGAGTTAATTTAATTGGTTAGGTGAAATCGTGAATCCCAACTATTTTACAATCGTTTTTAAAAAAACAAAACAAATTCTCCAATTTTAAATTCTTTAGTTTAATTCTTTAGTTTTAGTTTAAAACATCAAATTCTTTTGTTCGTTCAAATAAAGTGTAGAACTAAAATATTTCGATAATTAATAGCAGTCCTCGTGGGACGATAATCCGGACTCCTAGGTCCACTTTATTACTTCTCACGACCCGTGCACTTGCGGGGGTATTTCGCATCGCGAGATATCAGTGAACAAGTTTTTGGCGCCGTTACCGGGGACTGTTAATTAATATCGATACCAATTAGTTCTTGTTTTAGTTTGAACTTTATTTTAGTTTTTATTTTTATTTTTATTTCTTAGTTTTTGTTTAGGAAATATTTTTAAAAGCTGTGTATTGTTTCCTATTCAGGTATTGAATGAATTTTCAGACAGTTGGAGGCAACACAGCAAGATGGCAGCAAACAATAATCAATGGCTCTTTGATCGAACTGCAGTTCAGACGTATCTGATGTGTGATTTCTGTTGGAAAAATCATGTTGTATTCGATTGCCCTATTGCACCCAAGGATGCTAAATGGAAGGCTGATTGTTGTGGGAATTATTATATGGTAGAGCAGGAGTGTCCACCAATACATGCAGTTCAAGTTGAAACTGAAGATTTTGACAATGAAGATTTGATAAACCAGGAATTGCAAAAACAACAAGCTAAAATTAAGAAGTTGATGGAGCAGTGGACAGTAAGCATGACAGAGATTCAGCCATTGCCATTACCAGAAATTCAGGTGCAGAGATCAGAGGAGCCAGACAAATTGGTTGAACCAGTTGAAGAAAAAGAAGAAAAACTTGAAAGAGTGGATCAACCAGAAGAAAATAGCTATCATGAAGATATCCTTGTCCAGTTGTCAACAATGCAGAATCAGGACATCGAGCTTGAGGAGATTTCAATCAAAGAGGAAGAACAATTGAAGAAAGAGGAGTTGATCACAGAAAAGCAGACACTTAAGGGTGTCGAAGTTGCAATGCAATCCTCCAAATTCAATGATTGGGCAAGAATTGATTTCATCATTGGTGATGAAGAAATAATTGAAGTCTGCGTTTTGAAAGTTGAATCGAGTGGTGATGTTAACACTTATGACATGGGCAAGGTACATTTTTTGAGCTTAAATGCACTTTGGAACAAATTTGACCTTCACAAACAAAGAAGGTCATCAAAAGCTCTATTTAAAGTTCCTTGAACAGCCAGGTAAAAAGTCGGGCTTTAGACTTAAAACGGAGCGCTTGTTGGGAGGCAACCCAACCTTTCTTCCCTTTTACTTATTACGCTTTTATTATTTATTTTAGTATTAAAATTTTAGATATATGCATGGTAGGAAATGTGTTTGAGTGTTCTGCATGTTTCATGTTTAGAACACTTGTGCATAATGGTCTATTATTGCATATTTAGGTATGTTTTTAATTTTGCATGTTTGTATTAGGCTAGGTTTTTATCGTCATTCCAAACTCACACACACACTAGTTTGAATCATGACGATAAGGGTTAAAAAATCATTGCATCGATCATGAAGTGATTAGGGGGATAAAAATGATTTTGGAAATAAAAAATAGGACAAATTTTCATTACAGCCGGGAACTAAGCGATCGCGGGCCTATAGGCTTTAGCGATTGCGAATTTGCATTAAAAAATCAACAGATTTTTAAACCTTGAACCACGCGATCGCTGGCACTCCAGCCAGGCGATCGCGTGGCTACACTGGGATCAAATTCGGCAGTTTAAGTGTTGTTCCTCATGTTTTCAATTTCACACATTGTAAACTTGTTTTCTCTCCCCTAATCACCTCATTTTTGACCTTACATTTTGTGTGCATGTCATCAACACTTAGTTGCATCAATATCATTGCTATTTCCCGCATCCAAATCAATCAAAGGTATGTAATTCTTCACTTGAAACATACTTTACTCAAATTTATGAAATTTTCTTTTAGATTTTGAATAATTGGAATTGTGAATTGTGAAGAAGGGGCTTAAGTTAGTTGTTGGAGTTTGTGATTTGTGATTCAGTAGACAAAATTTTTGGTTCATTCATGCCTCCAAACCTATGCATATCCGTTGATTTTTGCAATGCACACCATGTATTTGATGAAATGCCACAAAGAGAGTTTTGTGCTAATTTTTTAAATCCATCCGAGCATTAATCTTCATGAAATGTGTAACAATGTTTATGTGTGTGTAGTGCATGAGTTAGTTCACATCTTGACATTAAAACCATTAAAACCACGTTGGCATCATGACAGCCCCATTGCAAGGACACTGCAAAAGACATGCGACAAATGTCAAAGGTTCACCCCGATCATGAGGAACCCTCCCGAAGAGCTGACTTCAGTGATGATCCCGTGGCCGTTTGCTAAATGGGGGGTAGATCTGATCGGGCCATTACCAACGGCGAAAGGGGGAAACAGGTTTGCTATTGTTGCAGTGGATTATTTTACAAAATGGGCAGAAGCTGAACCGCTGGTCAAAATTACGGAGCAAAAAACTACAGACTTTATATGGAAGTCGATCATTTGTAGGTTCGGGATCCCTTAATCCATTGTGACAGACAACGGGAAACAGTTTGACAAAGAAAGGTTTAAATCTTTTTGTGAAGGGCTGGGCATTAGGAAGCATTTCTCCACTCTGAACCATCCTCAGTCCAACGGGCAAGTCGAAGCGATGAACAAAATTATCAAGCATAATCTGAAAACCCGACTCGAAAACCTGAAAGGAACGTGGGCGAAAGAACTACCAGGGGTATTGTGGTCCTACCGGACAACCCACAGGACATCAACAAGAGAGACCCCGTTCACTTTGGCCTTCGGGACAGAAGCTGTAATCCCGATAGAGGTGGGAATACCATCGTTTCGGGTCACTCACTTTAATGAGAAAGATAATAATGATGCCCTCACTGCTGAATTGGACCTTACAAAGGAGAAGCGATTACAAGCACAGGTTAGGAATGCAGTATACAAGCAAAGAAGTGCAAGGTATTACAATGCCCGGGTGAGGCCGAGAAAGTTCCAAATGGGGGATCTGGTGTTAAGAAAGACGACCACGACGCGTGAGCCTCTGGGACCAAACTGGGGAGGCCATTATCGAATCAAGAAGGCTGTGAGCAATGGATCTTACGAACTAGAGACACTTGACGGAATTCAACTTCAACACCCCTGGAACGCAGAACACTTGAAGAAATATTTCCAGTAGGACAGGATGTGAAATGGAATGTGAATATTCTTTTGATGTCAACCAAAATGTAATCATATGAATGAAAAAGATTAATGTTTCGAAGTATGCAAATCTGAATGGATGTTTATAAAACAAAGACCTTAGTTGATGATCCGTAAGTACCTATAAGGCAGGATATCATCAACATTACAAGGCAATCCGTCTAAAAGACGAGAAAGACCTCCCTGAGAGGCAGAACAAAGACCTTAGTTGATGATCCGTAAGTACCTATAAGGCAGGATATCATCAACGTTACAAGGCAATCCGTCTAAAAGACGAGAAAGACCTCCTTGAGAGGCAGAACAAAGACCTTAGTTGATGATCCGTAAGTACCTATAAGGCAAGATATCATCAACGTTACAAGGCAATCCGTCTAAAAGACGAGAAAGACCTCCCTGAGAGGCAGGACAAAGACATTAATTGATGATCCGTAAGTACCTATAAGGCAGGATATCATCAACATTACAAGGAAATCCGTCTTAAAGGTGAGAAAGACCTCCTTGAGAGGCAAAACAAAGACCTTAGTCGATGATCTGCAAGCGCTTGTAAGGCAGGACATCACCGACATGACAAGGCAATCTCTGAAGATGAAGTAGGTCCCCACGAGAGACCGAGGTGAAAAATGACCGACTTCCATTCCCCAAACGAGCTTTTTTGGTGAATAAATACCGAGGTGACAAATGACCGACCTCCATTCCACAAACGAGGTGTATTGGTGAATAAATACCGAGGTGACAAATGACCGACCTCCATTCTACAGACGAGGTGTTTCGGTGAGAATGTACCGATCTGAATATTTACCAACTTATAATTCACCTCTGCATTTTATTTGGAGTGAATTAACGTTTGAAAATTGCTTAAGTATTCACTTCGTATATAATTCACCTCTGCATTTTATTTGGAGTGAATTAACGTTTGAAAATTGCTTAAGTGTTCACTTCATTTATAATTCACCTATGCATTTTATTTGGAGTGAATTAACGTTTGAAAATTACTTAAGTGTTCACTTCGTGTATAATTCACCTCTGAATTTTATTTGGAGTGAATTAACGTTTAAAAATTGCTTAAGTGTTCACTTCGTGTATAATTCACCTCTGCATTTTATTTGGAGTGAATTAACGTTTGAAAATTGCTTAAGTATTCACTTCGTTTATAATTCACCTCTACATTTTATTTGGAGTGAATTGACGTTTGAAACTTGCTTAAGTGTTCACTTCGTTTATAATTCACCTCTGCATATTATTTGGAGTGAATTGACAATAATAATTTTCTTCATTAAAAATCAGAAAACTACAAAGGCCGAAATAAAATAAAAAATAAAGAAAGAAGGAAAAGCTGCAAACATAGAATTCATTCTAATCCACCACATTGACGGCCTCGTCAACTTCCGGAGGTTGGAGCTCTGGCGCAGGAGAAAAAAGATCCACTTCTTCGTCGTTAAGCTCGGTTGGCATTAGCTCAAGATATTTCTTGTAAATCAGATCGAGCTTCTCCTTGAGGAACGTGATGTCAACCTCAGGTCGTTTCTTTTCCAGGTCTTCAACTATCTCCTTGAAGGTGAGATAGTAGGTCTCATCAACGTCGTGCTCGTACTCGGTGGAGTCTTTGAACTTTTTCACGGCCTCCTTGTAAGCGAGCTGAGCTGCTACCTCCAATTCTGATTTCTCTTTTTTAAGGTCGGCCTCGATGCAGTTGGCGACCTCTAACTCCTTCAGCAGCCCCTCCTTCGACCTTTTCAGTTCGACCACCTCATCCTTCAAGTCTTTTAACTCCTCCTTCAGTGGAATCACCTCCTCCTTAAACAGTTGAAGTTCCTTGTTGGCTTCCTTCAACCTTTCCACCTCCGCCAAAGCCTCCTTCAGTTTATCCTTGGCCTCGTTCCTAGCCTTCACCTCGTTTTCAAACATCCCTCTGGCTTCGGTGGCTAGTTTCTTGAACTTGTTGGTGTCATTAGCAACCTTGGACAGCCTAGATTGTGTTCGGGTGAGGTAATTCATAGCTTGGCCGAGGTGCGCCATGCTGGTAGCCACCAAGTCGTCAACTGGCATATCCTCGCAATATTTTTCATGCCGAGGTGTCCAAGTTTTGGCCGGAATGTCCATTGCCACCTTGGTCCGATCTGGGAGCCTCATCAACCCAATTGAGGTCAAGTTGGCAGCAGAGACGAAGTCCCGGTAAATCTTTGGGCGACTCCCCTTCAGCGAGCTCACCAAATCGGCTCGAACTCTGTCGGTGCCAAGGTAGGAACCTTCAGCAGCATGAATCCCTCGTGAAGATTCCGCCTCGTTGAAAGCTGAAGGAGGAGGAGGAGGAGGAGGAATGACTGTGTCAGGTCTGCCCTTTGGAATTTCAGCCCGTTTATGCTTCTTCTGAGGAGATGGAGGAGGAATCTGCCCCTCCTTACGAGGCGGTGAACCCTTGGACGCTCTCTTTTGGGCAGCCCGTTTGCGTGCTTCAGCTTTGGCATGAGCCTCTTTCTTTGCCTTCATGGATTCCATCCCTTTTCTGCCTTTTCGAGCTGAAAAACCAAAAGTAAAAATCTTTTATAAGTATCCAGTTCGTAAATTACGTGGAATATAAACCTGCCTGATGAATGCTCACATTTCCGAAGTGGAGGATAATAATCTGATGGATCAATGTGAGTCAGACCTGCTTCAAACAAATGCTCCTCGGTCAATAACTCTTTTACCGACCTATCTGGCTCCGGTATGTCTTTTAAACTCACTATCCTTCCAATTATGCATTCCTCCAGCTCCGGTTCCTTCACCTCTGCAAAAAATGGAGTGATTAATATTAGCCCTTTTAAGTTTGAAGTTATCACGAAATATAACTTACTGATTTTTTCCCTATAATGACGGGTACGATGTGGCTCATGCCCTCACTTCGGTAGGGACTCATCCAATTCCCTCCAACGAAGAACCACTTCTCCTTCCACCAGCGGACTGAATCAAGCAGGTTTACTAGAAGTTTTTTCCCTTCAAAGACCGACCTCTGCATAGCATAGAACCACCCCGTCCGTTTACCATCAGCCCGGAATTGGTAGGCAAAATGGAATTTGTCAATGGAGGGGTCGCCATATCCCATTTGATTGTAAAGGGATATAAAACCTAAGATATATCTCCACCCGTTGGGGTGGATCTGAGTTGGCACGACCCCCCAAATGCGGAGGAAGTCGGTAATTATGAAGGGAAGAGGAAAGCGTAGACCGGCCTCTAGGATCTGATAGTTTGCGGTCACGCAGCCGCAAGGTGGTTGGTCGGCTCGTTCGAAACTCTCAGGGAGGAAGAAATGCACATAGCCCGGGATTCTATATTTGTTCTTCCACATGGCCAGTTCGTTTTCAGTGACACTAGAACGGAAGTGTTTACAAGTGAAGTCCGAACTGTAGCTAGTACCAGGTTCAAGTCGGGTGAAGGAGGTGCAAGAAGGGTGTCAGAACGAACTAGGTGAAATAGTTCGAGAAGCGGGGACTATTGTTAACGGGAGAGGTTGAGCGGTTTCCCCTTCCTCCACATCATCTCGAAATAAACACTGAGTTTCCACGCTTTCGTTCCAAGACACGGTAGGTCCCCCAGTACTACCTACACCCGCCGACCTCACGCCACTTTCGCTAGAGCTCAAGTCCCCACTCATTTTTTTATATAGGTATATAAAAGCAAAGAAATGTTAAATGATAAATAAATGATCCTCACCTCGGATTTTAAAACGAACAGAAACGGAGGAGGAACAGAAAACGATCTCGCAGGAATTTTGAGAGAGTCAAAGAAGAATAGTGGAAATAGTGGCAAATGAACCCTTATATAGGGAAGGAAGAGAGAGAAATTGGGCGGCAGTAATTATGACAAGACGCGTTGTCATAATGATGGCGGCTACATATGATCCGAGACCTGACATTCCAATCAGATAATGACGCGTGGCTAGGGTTACACAATTAACGGAACGAACGCCGATGTTAAAATTTTCGACAACGGATTGAATTTCTAGATCCGATCTCATAATTTCGAACCGATCTAGAGGGGACATTTGTTATATACCGATATGAGGTGGAAAATAAATCAAGCAGTCAAAATAGTCAATGGCCAAGCAGTTACCACAAATTGATGAAACGGTCAATGATGTTTGAATCACAATCTCAATGCCCTTTATCACGACCGATGTGGTATACCACGACCGAGGTGATTTTTTGAATACGGGATGAAATGTCGTGACCGAGGTGATTTGTGTAATCCGAGGTGAATTTTGGACCGAGGTGATTCATGACAGCGAGGTGAATTCGTGAGACCGATGTGATTTGTTCGACCGAGGTGAATTATGCGAACCGACCTCAATGATGCGGAAGACGAAGGCGATGTGGGAGTAGGTAGTATTGTCAAATTAGCCGTATTATGTGTCAGTAATCATCATTATTTGTAATATGTCAGAATAATCATTTGATGTATGTCTGTCAGAAGGGTCAATCACCCTTTTCAGTCACTCCCTGCAGAAGTGATATGTTGTAATGATTATATTTAAACTCCTCAACTACTATAAATAGGAGGAGTAAATGCTCATTAAGAGGATGATATATGAGAAAACCTCTCTAAACTCTTGCTATTTGATTTCGTTGATTCGACCTGGATTTCAGATCGGTATCGAACTGGACGTGAATTTATGCAACTTTAGTCCCAGTTCTCTTTCGATCTGTTTCTTTTACTATCTCGTGTAATCTTTAGAACTTTATCACAACGTCAATCATTTCATTCGAGAGCTGCATACTTAGACAAATTAATCAAAAAAAGTTATACAATTCATTTACTAATTTGAGAGATTATACAACTTTTATTTGTTGACAAAAAGGGACATCAACAGCATGTATCATGTGGCTTTACGTAATTTATATGCATTTATTGCATGAGACGAGATTATGATATTGTTATGCTTATAATAATTTATATACTTTAATGCATGAGACGAGACTATCTATTATGAGATTAAATGATTTTGTTATGCATAACTTACGTACTTTAATGCATGAGACACTACCCACACTCTATATTTTTAAAGAGCCTATAATTATGATTATGATGATGATGTCACTGTATAAATTACATAATTATTTGTTCAATTGTTCTGTAAATTAATTATTAGTTATGAGTTTACTGAGTATTTCTATAAAACGTTCATTCATTTTTAACAAATATTTGCAGATGTAAAGATGAAGGCGAGTGATTAATATGGTGGCAATAATAATTATAAATAATATAAAATTTATTTTATTTATGTTTAATTTTAGAATGCTAGCAAATTTTATATCTTTGTTAAAAGATTTCTTTTAAATTGTTATTTCAAGAAATTCCAAGTTATTAAATTTTATTTACCATTTGGTTTTTGTTTAAATGTTGCCAAGTATGAAAAAAATTTATTATTCTTCATCTTAATCGTTGTTTTAAAAGTTAGAAAAGATGATGACGTATCGAACTGAATATTTAGAACTCGGAGCATCACACGAACAAATTGTCCTTCATTTCTTAATTTCTTACTTTAACTTAATTTTCTTCCTTCATTTCATATGTTAATATATATAAGTAGGGGTAAACACGGTTTGGTTTGGGCGGTTTGTAGCGAAATCTCAAACCAAACCGTTTGAAACGGTTTGAAAAATTTTCAAACCAAACCAAACCATGTTTTGCGGTTTGGTGCGGTTTAAAACCGCGGGTTGCAATCAAATAAATTTGTAGATCCTAAATCAAGACACATTCTTTTACGATAATGCAAGAATGAATGAATGATTAATATACTAATAACAAAGATCACAAATTTCACAATTGATACATAACATTGAGTAAATGATCAATACCAACTTTATGGTCAATAACTAAGAAAGACCAACTGGCCATTACGTAGGCTACGTCAAAATGTGTTCTTGAATTTTTTTCGTGATGCAACTCACATTGGTAAGATGATTACTTCGACAGGTTGTAACTACAATGAGATTTATTTTTCAAAACTATTCACATAAATAAAAAATAACACATTATATTATCGCAAGAGTATTTCTTCTATTTAGTATACTATAAATATGTGTCTTAATGAATTCACTTTTAATTTGTTTATAAATTTCTTCAATGGAAATTGTAAGCCTCATTGTAAATTTTTTGCGGCATTCAATAGTTATAGTTGAGACAGAAATGATATGTTCCCCACAGTGGGGAATATATTCCATTCCCACAAGCAATTTAATTGGTTGGTGAGGTGTGCCCCACTGCCCACCCCCTAATAGGAGGCTTGTGGGAATGGAATATGTTCCCCACTGTGGGGAACATATCATTTTCGATAGTTGGGAATGAAGTTGGACTTTTTTAGAAGGGATCAAACATGCATAGATTAGAATATAGTTTTATTCCTGAAAAATTTTCACATTTTTTGCAATTGACAAATGCTAGAAATCTTTCAAGAATTCGTCCAAATTTTGATAAAAGTTATTCTATAACTCATTTCTACTAGAAAAGAAATCAAAACAACACTCAAAATAACTTAAAAATTTCAATGACAATTTGAATTTGATAAACTATTTTTGCACTTCAATGACAATTTGAATTTGAATTAGCGGGTTGCGATTTGAAACCGGGGGTTCGACAATTGAAACATAAACCAAATCGTTTAAAACGATTTGGAATTTTTCTAATCCAGACCAAACAATTTCACATTTGAAACCGAACCAAACCAAGTCATTTGTTGCAATTTGATTTAATTTAACGAATTGACGATTTATTTATTCACCCTCTATATAAGTAGTAAAAGATCGTACGTCGCACGAATTCAAAACTAGTTAACTCCAAAATCGACAGACCTAGCAAATTCGGTGCAACTTTAGTCCAACAATTTAGGTTCCATTAGCATTTGTTATTTTCCATAAAATAAATAAAGAGACCGACAAGGATAAGGAAGCAAAATGGGCACAGTTAAAGCGGTGGCCATAATCTCCGGCGATAACAATGTCAAAGGCACCGTTCAATTTCTTCAACAACACACCACTGGTCAGTACTTTAATTTCTCTTTCAGCTGATGATCATTTCAATTAAAATACCAGATGATATGTAATGAATAATTGTAATTCGTATGGTGGTGTACAGGAGCCACCCATGTCAAAGGAAGAATTAGTGGACTCAGTCCTGGCCTTCATGGTTTCCATATTCACGCTCTTGGCGACACCACTAATGGATGCAATTCAACTGGTGACACTATCGTACCCTCCATTTTCTATAATTAACACTCTTGGGAACACACATTAAACAATCCAGCGCACTGAACATGTTGTGGGATTATTGCGTGCCAAATTAATTATGTCTGGATTGGGAAGATATTATATAAGTTTTGGAATGATTAAAATTCGAGAAAGAGAAACGATTATATGGAAATACTTAAGAAGTTATGCGGCATCATGACTGAAGAGGACCGATCTTCTCCTATCATCTTTCGTTTGTTCAAGGAATTTCTGATGCAAATATTCAATTAATTTGGGTAACTGGGAGAATATAAGGAAGTAAAGCCACTTGAGGTCCCTCTAAAATTGTGACAAATTCAAACTTGCAAAGAATCTTTTCAATTATCGAAGAATGAGGGGCAAGGATTCCAGGGCCCGATCCTAGGTGATATGCATCTCCATATGTCACTAACGGAATTTAAGATTTCTTTAGCGTCTTGTTTTCAGAAGAATCTTATTAGCATAGGTCAACTGACCTTTCCCTGAAAGATAGTTAACATTTTTTTTTTTTTACTTCCATTAGTGGTTTTCAGGGATTAGGCTTTCATAGGAGTGAATAACAGAATAAGATCTGAATGTTTAATACTTGTGATCATTGCAATTTTTAGGACCCCACTATAATCCCTTGAAGAGGAATCACGGAGCTCCAATTGATGAAGAACGTCACGCCGGGGATCTGGGAAATATAGTGGCTGGTCCCGATGGTTTGTTACGTATTCAATTCCATATTTTAAGAACTCAATGGATCAAATAATTAATAGATAGATTTAGTATACTATTTTTTATTGCAGGTATTGCTGAGATTTCAATTACAGACATGCAGGTATGTCAGATTGAATAATTTTATTGTCATTTAAAAATTTAGCATTGTAAAATATAAATTAATTTTGGTACACAGTTGGTGATGTCAAAATATTGGTCATAATTATATAGAAACAACCTTATTCAACAAAGATAGGATTTTGAATAAAAGCATGGTAACTTCATGGCATAAATATTGGCTCCATGCATGTTTGTTGAAGCATGCAGTAGTATAGAATAGCTGGATGTGCAAAGCATCACTTTGGTCACTGCCCCGGTGAGTACTGATTTTGTGTGGTTGTGATTAAAGTGTTTCAGTATGAAATCGATACTACCGACTTAATACCATGCCTAGTTTGGTAGCTGACCCCTCCATTAGAGTTACTTCCTTGAGGAGGCAAACTGTGTTCTAGACCTTGATAACACTGGTGTGAAATGTGTTTCAAATGGTTCTTCCTGTGATATGAGAGTGAGATTATAGATATTCTGGATAGTAGATACTGTTAAATGATGCACAAGAACATCCTAATGTTGATGGTTCATATTATTTTTACATATTATTTTTACATGATTCTGGCATTACTTCAAACATTTGTTATGTATAGATTCCACTGACTGGTCAGCATTCGATTTTGGGAAGAGCTGTGGTTGTGCATGCTGATTCTGATGACCTAGGAAGAGGTATCTTTCTAGAAATGCTTAAAGTGTATCAATTTAATGATGTTCTTTCTTTTGGTCTCTATGTAGACCTGCACGATGACGTTGGGGATAATCATGTGTAAGACTACTAGACGAAAGAAAATTATGATTTTTGAATCGGTTCTGTGCAGTCAATTTTTATTTAAATCTCAGTTCCAAAAAACGTACTTTTGCATCCAAAAAACGTATTTGTAAAAATATTTTGAAAAGGAAGGGATATGGGACAGCGTTATGCATTTGTCTTGCATCTATACTTTTCCATTTGTTGGTTATCTAGTGTCTGCTGATTGATTGGGCTGTGCAACAGGTGGGCATGAACTTAGCAAGACCACAGGGAACGCTGGTGCCAGAGTTGGATGTGGTAATTCATTTTACTTGTGTAATAAGTTCTCTCTCCTTGCATTTGGTTTAGGGGATCTCTGTTTGCTTGTAAAAATTGACATGGGAAATAAATATGGATCGATGATGGAAAGGACTAGTTTCTAAAGATTCAGCAATGAGGTTTGCTACATCAATGTAGCCTATAGATTACTTATTGAGCAATTTAGTAAATTCCATCATGTCACGTAATGGATAGATTGTTATTCTCAGTGAAGACAGAAAAGGAAAGTGGGGTAGATAGGAGGAAAGAAGGGGGGAGGAAGAACGTAAGTTTAATGGGTAAATAACACAAAAAATCCCTAACGTTTGCCTATCTAGCTGAAATCATCCATATCTTTTCTATTTTGGCATTTACATTTTACACCCTCAAAATTACCTTTCTTAGCGAAAATCAGCCTTTCCGTCCAAAAGTGTTAAATTCCTCTGTAAAAAATGCAGTTGCACTCCAATTCCACATTTTAACGGGTATTTTGGTCCAGCCACTCCAAATTGATTTATTCATTCGCTCCGATGCTGCTATTTAAATATTCTTCTTGTCATGCATATATTTCTAGTTTGTGTAAGAAAATAAGTCTATCTATCGTCATTATCCAACCAAACCACCACCTCAGCCGCCCATCTCCTTCCATTCCAATCACCGGAACAACCAGTCAGTGCCACATGTGGAAGTTCCCATCTCCTCCATTCCAATCACCAAAACAACCAGTCAGTCAGTGCCAAGATATAGAAACAGATATTTGATCCAAACTAATGCATCAAGCATGAGGCCCACAATTTAAGCCCCTGTTTGTAGCAATTATAATCCAGATTTTAATATAAGTTGCAGTAAACAATTAATTTCAACCGTATATTCATGTGTTTATGTGATCCACAACTTTTCAACCACACTTTAATCAATTTTTATCAAAATTTACTAAAATCTTATTTTAATCTCTATCAAACAGGGGCTAAATTTTAATTGCAAAACAAATAATGATAATAATCTTGTTTCAAAGAAATTTCGAAATCAAGTTTATCATGTTTAAAAGTATCAACAAAAAGCAGCTGACTTTTTAGCAGGGTCAAACTTGCTATTTAGATCCAGTGGTATACCATCTTCGTTGCCAAGAGGATTTAGAAGCAAATCTACTCATTCCTCCACTTTTGTATATATAGGGCTGGGCAAAAATCGATCCAACCCGTCGAACCCGCCCAAATCGACCCAACTCGATCGGTTTGGGTCAGTTTTTCATGAAAATTGGGTTGGGTTGGATTTTTTAAAAAAAAAAATTCGGGTTGGGTCGGGTTGCGGGTTGGGTCCCAACCCGACCCAACAAAAAAAAAATAGTAATGAAACTTGACTTATTTAAATATTGATTGAATATATTTTAATTTTATTAGCAAATGTTCAATTTATTGAATTTTTGGTTATTGTAGTGTACATAATTGATTTGAATTAAAAATAGATTCATGAGTTTTTTTTTTGTTTTTTTCAAAAATTTTGCTAATTGGGCCAAAGCCCAAACCGACCAACCCGACCGAAATTTGGTGGGTTGGATTGGGTTGGGTTGGATTGATTTTTTATCAACCCGACCGTGGTGGGTTGGGTTCGGGTTGGGCAAAAAACCGACCCAACCCAATATGATTAAAGATCAAATAAACTATGGAGGTCTAGAGTATTTGGAAAGGCCTATAGGGTGAAATGAAAGTTGGACGAGGAATTAAACTGCACTCTAAATACTTTTTGTTACTGTGTAAAACTAGTCTTAAACAATATAAAAAAAGTGGATTTGCATCAGACGAAGGGGAAAATATTTTGATGGAATAGTTTGAAGAGAAGCTTGATTAGGAGATAAAATACTATGACATTGACTGCAAGTGCATGTGCTGTAAATTTCTGTGCGAATATTTATTCCTTCAACTGTTTCCATGCCATTTAAAGCTTCTTGTAATTTTCTTCCTTTTGGGGTTTTTTTTTTTTTTTTTTTTTTTTTTTTTAATAGAAGCAAAACGTGCAGCTGGAGATATTCCACCATTGGTAAAATTTTCTTGAAAAAATGAGTAGCAAGACGTCAAGGTCAGAGCCACAGCTAAATTCATTGACACGTTCCACTTATAACCCTTAATTAATCATCATTTATCCTTTCCAATAAAATTACCAGAATTCCTTTCTCTCTTCACCGAAATTATTGTCCATCGAAAAAGTTCGAGCTTGGCAATAGGCGAAGCCATAGCTCCAGTCAAAAGCTGAGAGAAATAGAAGGGACTTTGCTCAGAGAAGAAGCTAGAAAACAGAAATCCCTTCTTGCTAATGGGTTCCGTTTGCTTTGCGAGAAGTGAAAATTGAAAGATGAAGAGTGTCCATCTGTGTGTGGTTTGGTTTGTATAGGTGACTCGAGCAAAATACCCCTATTAAAATCTAATTTTGGAGTGCAACTGCTGAACTGCATTTTTAACAGAGGAATTTAACAATTTTGGATAGAGATGATGATTTCCACAAAGAAAAGTGATTTTGAGGGTGTTAATGTCAAAATGGAAAGGATAGGGACGATTTACGCAAGGTAGGCAAACTTTAGGGATTTCTTGTGCTATTTACCCTACATTTAAATGAATTCTGAATGGAATTTTACTCGTGCTCACTGATTCTGCAGTTCATTTTATAGAACGGGACGATGTGTACTCTGTGGTGGCTTCTTGATTTAGCAGAAATTACCAGTTACCATTCATGCTTGTATTGCCAATTGCCACAGAATGGATTTTACATAATATGTCCTGTTCAAGCGTATCGAGATTTCTTCAACTGCATTGGCTAAAACTTTTATTTATTTGCACTTTTGGCAGGTATAATTGGACTTCAATCATCCATTTAGCAGATGTTTTCTCAAGATAATGGTTTCAGTAAAAAATAGGCTAAGTTACAAGGTGCTTAAACTTAAGCCGAACATGCTATATAGTCTTATCCAATGTTGGGATATCGAAGTTCTCTTAACGCGTAAAATGTTTCTGAATCTGTCTTATGATAAAAGAATATTGGGTTTCCTTTGTCTAGGTAGTCATTTATTTATTTATTTATTTTGGCACGTACAGATATTCAGTTTTACCATTCCTATTAGCAAGTGCGAAAATCACAAAAAAACAGTGAGGATAAAGCCATACTGACAAGGAAAACAATTTCCAGTGCAGAAATTCTAAAAATTTGAGTGAATTCTTAGAAGAAGAATATCTGACCCTTCCCTGGCTATAGATCCACGATTAACTGTGTTGTCATTCTCTGCAGATTGGCTGGCTATAGCACGAGAGTCTGTTCATGATTTTCTATCCTCAGCCAAGTGTTTCTGTATGATGATTTATCACGTAGTGACTTCGTATTCCATTACATTGTTACGGGGAAGCTTGAGGTGTCGCTTGATAGCCTCCCTCAGTGCCATAACACAAACCAAACTCAGCTTATTCAAGGAGACACGAACAGGCATGGTTTGAATGACTAACTAAATACTACTTACATGATTATCAGATGCATTGCGGTTCCACGCGCCAGCCCAATATATCCACGTTAAAACGGATGTTTGAAATATCTTAACACCCACTAATAAGTAGGAATATATTGAATCATGCCTGTTGACCACAAAATTTGGTAGGACCTTGGGTCAACACGTCTCAACTCTTTCCCCTTGAACACGTGGATCTCCTGTACACTATGAAAAACAATCAGCTTGCAAAGGGGGTCGAGGTGGCTCCCGTTTGCACTCCGATAGCAAAGTCAATACTCATTTTAAGCAAATACAGATTGGTGCGGGAAATGTAAGTGTGTAAAAGAGAGAAAAGGGAGTGAGAATAAAATATTGAGTTTGTGTCTTGAGTCACCAACCTTATCTTTGGAGCCAAATGTGCTCTATTTATAGGAGAAGTTATGATTTTTAGATGGCGACACGTGGTGGACTTTACACGTGTCTTCACCTTAGCCGTTAGAGGGGTAATCCAATTTTTTGGAAGTAATCATTGCTACTTCCAGTAGAGGATGGGCGCCTGTCATATCTTCCATAAAGGCAACGTCTTGTAAAGCCACAGTCAACTGGGGAAAGTTACATATTTCAGACACTATCCGTTGTCCCATCACAGTCAACTGGGGAAAGTTACATATTTCAGACACTATCCGTTGTCCCATCACATATTCGAGGCTTTACCATAGGGCACCTCGGCTTGCTATAAACCAGTTCGGATAGAGAGGGTTCATGCGATGTTCCACCTCGACAGTCGACCTAAAGTAAAACCCTAAGTTCCAACCATAGGCTAGGGCCCATTGGGCCTTTATTGGGCCGCTATCGGTGATCCATTGGCCTCATTTTGGATGTGATTTAAACACTAGTCCCTCAAATTCGATGTGATCATTTATGGGCGGATCGAATTTGCCATAGGTTCGAAGTCATGGTTTTGTTCTGGAGACTTTCCGTAAGTGAACAACCACAGGATCATAGTTTTATCCTAATTTTGTTATTTCCATTGTTTTATAATTAATTCGCAACCAATTGGCAGGGGATCATTGCATAGCCTACGCACTTACGGGTGGGATGCAATTCTTAACGAGGCGCAGACTCAAGGTAACGTCGACCTACTATTCCTATTTTCCCTTCCAGATGAATGTTGGGATATGTTAGCATGCCCTTTAGGTGGCACATTTATGGGAAGAGATTTCTGGCATCTGTTTCCAAGAAATATGAAGGAGAGGGGGCACCTTACTGCGCGTGGAGTACATTTTGGTAGTTGAATGGTTTCTCTCCTTCCCTCTACAGTTGGCGCTTTAATTAACCCTTCCCCCAAGATATGTGGGTTATATAAATCAATCATGCGGCTCAAAGACCAAGGATTTTGGGACTATTGGGTTCCTTATAAAACCTCATTCATCCCAACTTTTCTCCTTTACCATTTTCTTAAAATTTTCATAAAAAACTCCTCTATGAAGAATCGTATAATTCTCCCTTTTCTTGCAAGTTTTTCAACACTTCTCAAGGATTTTTAACCCAGCGAATCGTCTCAATCATCCAACACCTTCCATTGGCGCGTTCTTCTTTCGAGTACACAACCTCGAATGCTCATTTTTTGCAGGTAAATTTCTTTTCCTCTGCATGTACGAAACTTTTTTTATTTCTAATCTTTGAATGTTGGTTTGAAAACTTCGTTTTGCATTTTTGTCTTCCTCTTTGTAAGTCTGGACTATTTTTAAGAAAAAATGAAAAGAGTTGGGAGAACGGGTTCACAGGAACTATTGGCAATGACGATTCCTGTCAAAGGTTTCTGTCCATTGTTTTTATCGATTTTTAGTTCTTGGTTCTTTAGGGAACATATTAAGAGGAGGAATAGAAAATAAGGCAGTATAATTAATTTGGATGATTCTGACAGTGAAGAAGAAAAGAACTAAACCTACATGGCTCATCTATCATCCGACGAGGAGGCCTCTTTGCGGGAACTCCAAAGCAAGCGAGATAGAGATTTGAGAAGAGAAGAGGCAGTGGGCTCTTCTTCTGGTCATCAAGACCCGAGTCTGACTATTAGGGCTCCATTTAGGGCGCATAGGGAAGAATTAGGATTATCTGAGGAGGAAATAGCCCAGGTCGAGGGTTGGGTGGACCTTGTGAACAAAGTATCAGGGTATCACGTGGATCCTAATCCGAACCCAGAGTTTTGGGAAAGCAGCGAAATTGCTTTAGAAATTCGAGGCGTTGATTTGGAAAGTGCTTCAACGAAGTTCAGGATACCAAAAGGGGCCCGATTGGTGCACCCCACACCTTCTTGCCGACTTTGCACTCCTCCCCCAGGCCAGGTGGAGGTTTGCTATGATGCTTTATCCTGTGGGATGAGGCTGCCCCTACACCCTTTTTTCAGGGCGCTACTTAGGAGTTACAACCTGTGTCCTTACCAATTAGCTCCGAACTTCTGGACTCAGGCCGTTGGCACTTGGCTGGTGTGGCAAGAGGTCAACCCCGACTACCCCATCTCGTTGCATATCATCCATACCTTATACACCCTGAAGAAATCTGTTAGAAGGGATAAGGATGTGAGGTCGGACGTTAAGGACTAGTACTACCTATCACCCTGAGCCTCTTACCCCCTATTATCAATGGGCATCCTACTTATATAAAGAATTGGAGAAACCAGCAGTTCTGCATTGTGGGGGAGTGGCAAAGCTCACCTGTGGACCCCACTCCGAAAATCACCATTCCCCGAACTCTTTCCTCCCCTCGTGAGTCTTATTTTTGCTTCACGTCTTCAAGTGTTGTGTGTTATTAACTTCCCATTTTTGCTCATCGCTTTTAATTTATTTTCTTACTTTGTTGGCTTATGACATGGTCCACTTTCGCCTATCTCCTCTCCGACACAGATTTATCAGCGGTGAGGCGCCTATTTGCCTTCCGAAGCACTTTTCAGAAGGTCATTCAACAAAACAAACTTTTTGTCAAGCATGGCCTTATGAGAGCTATGAGTGAGTAGAGTTTTCTTATTGTGTTTATAACTTCTGTCTCGACATTCAGAGTCTCGTCTTTCTTTCTTTTCTGCTAGGTTCCAACGACTTTCCTAAGTTCTCTCTGAAGGGCCTTATGTCCAAGAAGATCCCTCCTGCCTTTCGCCACGGCAGCGAAGTCGATAGGAAACATAAAACAGTACTTCCATGGAGCTCACCTATTAGTTCGATTGAGCTTTTGATTATTTGGCATTTGCAGCTTTCCTTTGTCCGGGGTGAAATCGCCTCTTTCTTCCGTTTGCCTTTTGGTCTGCCAACATGTTGATTTCTCTACAATCCTCCATTGAATGGCCGTAATATTTATAGTACGCGCAGTAGGCCCCAATCATAGGTTGTTTTCCACTTCGGCTACCCTCCATTCTTCCAAGGGCGAGGAGGGGATTTGGTGCAAGCACAGTGGAGTGTAAGTTGGGAATAGCCTCAGTGATCTCAGCCACATAACTGGATCCAATCCCCGGAAACGGACGTGGCGCAAACCCACGATTACTGCCGAACATATCCTTATTGCCTCCCTTCCTCTGGTTCGTTTCGTTGGGGTACCTCGTATTGTATCTCCATTGAGGATAATTGTCCCTGGCCCTAGCCATTTCTTCCGAGACGATCTCCTCCTTTATCAAGTCTACCAAGGCGTTGTAATCCCTCGGCTTTCTGCTTCGGACATCCCTCCAAAACATGTTTGTCATGTCTAGGCCTCCTTTTAATGCAGAAAACATCTCCACCTCGGTGATGTTTTCACAGATGTGCATTTCTTCTGTAAACCGAGCTAGGTAGCTCTTCAAAGACTCCTCCCTTCCTTGCCTTAAATCCTGAAGGCGTTGAAGTGTGAGTTGGCCGGGCCTGGAGGAAATAAAACCATTTTTGAAAGTTGCATTCAAATTTCTCCAACTGTGGATGCTACCAGGAGGGAGTTTTTTATACCACCGTATTGCACTTCCCTCAAGTGTTAAAGAGAAGGCTTTGCACTTCAGCGCAGGGGGTGGCTCCGGCTATTTCCATACTGTCGCGATAATTTAACAGGTGATCATCAGGGTCACCTCTGCCAGAGTACTTTGTTATTTCTGGCATTTCAAAGTCAAGGGGTACCGGGTACTTTCGGATGCCCTCCGTAAAGGGGCTTATTTCCTCTTCATCATCCAGCTCGTATGACGGTAATTCACTGTTCTCAACATGGTCGAAATTCATCGCATCATGATATTGGTCATATGGCGGCTGAAGGTAATCCTGCCCCCGTGGTGGCAAAACTCGGTCGTAATTTGGTTTTTGAAAGGTCGGAAGGCCACCCTGAGTTAGGGTCCGGGCTGCTTCTGCTCTTCTCTCCCGCCTATTTCTAGGCTCGTGCGTGGGGTTCCATTTTTCCACCCCTACATCATATCTGTCCTTAGGCATTTGGCTCCGTGAAAGGGTTTCTTCAGCCCGTCCCTCCCGTCTATTTCTAAGTTCAGCCGCATTATGCTGACCTTGGTCAGTTTGGCCTCCTCGTTTGTCCCTAAATAGTCCCCCTATTCGGCTAAAAATGCTGCCAGACTTTGAGGGCGAAGCCTCCCTATGGTTAATAGGTGATTGACCTTGTTCTCTTGGTGCTTCATGCACCTGGTCTTCTTTGTCGCAAGGAACAGATTCCACCTCGACATATGCCTGCAGATCCTGGTAATAATACGAGGCAGTGGCCGCATCAGATGGTGAGTAATGTGGCTGCGAGTACTACGGGGGCATCATGGGATCGTTTACAATGTATCCCCTAACCATATAGGAATTCATTGTAGCGGTTTATTCTATTTGCTGTTTTTGCATTTCCAACATCTGGGCTGCCATGTGCATCATATCTCGCAGCATGCGACGATTCCGGTGCCGGGGTGAACGGTTAGGTTGGGCCATCCCCTCATTTATGTCCTCAAGAGGTCTCTTGGGAGCCTCCTCCTCACTGTGTTATTCCCCTCTGTTTCTTCGAGGGTTGACATCGTTATCACTTTCATTCATGTCTATAACATTTCGTGAACTTATATTTCAAAGGTTTGAGCATTTTTCAAGGTTAACAAACTTATATTTCAAAGTTTTAAGCCTTCAAGGTTAACAAATTTATGTTTCAAAGTTTTAAGCATTTTTTCAGGTTTTTGTGGTTCTTCACTCTTTTCCAAGAGGTTATCCGCCATTTTTCAAGGTTTTGCGTAGCTTTTTACCACATGATTTCGTGGTTAGAAGTGTGGTTTCCCACAGACAGCACCAAAATGTTGACCACAAAATCTGGTAGGACCTTGGGTTAACACGTCTCAGCTCCTCCCTCTTGAACACGTGGATCTCCTGCGCACTATGACAAACAATCAGCTTGCAAAGGGGTCGAGGTGGCTCCCGTTTGCACTCCGATGCCAAAGTCAGTACTCATTTTAAGCATATACAGATTGGGTGCGGGAAATGTAAGTGTGTAAAAGAGAGAAAAGGGAGTGAGAATAAAATATTGAGTTTGTGTCTTGAGTTACCAACCTTCTCTTTGGAGGAAAGTGTGCTCTATTTATAGGAGAAGTTATGATCTTTAGATGGCGACACGTGGTGGACTTTACAGGTGTCTTCACCCTAGCCGTTGGAGGGGTAAACCAATTTCTTGGAAGTAATCATTGCTACTTCCGGTAGGGGATGGGCCCTGTCAAATCTTCCATAAAGGTAACGTCTTGTCAAGCCACGGTCAACTAGGGAAAGTTACATATTTCAGACACTATTCGTTGTCCCACCACATATCCGAGGCGTTTCCACAGGCCACCTCGGCTTGCTATAAACCAGTTCGGATAGAGAGGGTTTGATACGAATTGAGACGTGAGGAATTAAACGCCGGAAAGTTCCGAACCCAGGTTGTTACGGACGGTGGAATCTTGACCCGACAATCACGACGCGAAGATCGCGATGCGGATTGAAAAACCAAGATTTGTGAAACACCACAAGGATCTGTCCAACTTCCTTGATAAGTTCAGGATGAACGCCACAAGATGATAATCTTGATAAGTTCTATGAAATATAGATCCACCTATAACTTTTATTGAATCCTCAATAAAGCTGTTTTTAATCAAATCAAATCTGAATGTTACATTGAATGAAAGAGCGTATAAATAATGAAAAAAAATATCTAACAAAACCCTAGTCGCTAATTGACTCAAAATAGAATCCTAATTAAACTAAAATAGCTAAAATAACTAAAATTGGAAAAAGGAAATAAAATAAACAAGATCCTGCGAAATCTAATCAGCTCCTCGATCACGGCCGTGAAAGCTCCAATTACGGTCGTAAGCCGCTCGCTGATGAAGAGTTACGACTGTTGACCACAAAATCTGGCTGGATCTTGGACCAACACGTCTCAGCTCCTCCCTCTTGAACACGTGGATCTCCTGCGCACTGTGACAAATAATCAGTTTGCAAAGGGGGTCGAGGTGGCTCTCATTTTCACTCCGATGCCAAAGTCAGTGCTCATTTCAAGCAGATATAAATTGGGTGCGGGAAATATAAGTGTGTAAAAAAGAGAAAATGGAGTGAGAGTAAAATATTCAGATAAGAGAGTGAAAATGCTAACCCTTTACTAGGCAGGAGGAGTGCTCTATTTATAGAGGAACTAGTTGTTTCGGATCATGACACGTGGCGTACTTTACACTTGTCTTTACCCTAACTTCTAAAAAGGAGATCTTGCCTTTTAATATTAATCATTACTATACTTCGTAGGGGATGGGCGCCTGTCACTTCATGGTAAAGGTGGTGTCACATCTCTGGGGTAGAGCAATTGCCTCATACCATTCTTGGGTCCAGATCTGCCAGATCTTCTTCCAGCGTCATTGTAATATCCTCATTTCCTGAGGGTCCTCCACCCAGTCTTTAAGGGTCTGGAGCAGCCTCGACCATTGCTACATCACTAATCATGTTCAAGCTCCGGTCTTGAAATTTTCGGATTGCGTTTGTGTAACAGGCTCGCTATTCAGTTTGGCTCCCCCTTACAGTTGCAACACCATGCTCCATGGGGAATTTCATGCAAATGTATTTGGTATGAGTTGCAGCTCCCAAGTCAATGAGGCCTGGCCTCCCAATTGAGCCATGATAGGAGGAGATTTTGTCCACAACCAAGAATTTCATGGGGATTCTGGAAAGAGTTGATGCTTGCCCTACCTCATTCATAAGGGTTATGGATCCTCTGGGAGTTATGTTGTCCCCAGTGAATCCATATATTGGATCCGGGACTAGAATGAGTGGAGTGCTGATCCCCATCTTATCAAAAATTACCTCGTAAATCACATTTACCGAGGCACCATCATCCACCATCATTCGTGACAACCCATTCCGAGCCACTACTACCCTAATAATCAATGCATCATTGTGTGGAAAGTGTAATCCAATAGCATCGTCTTGGGTAAAGGTGATATATTCTGTCCGAGGCATCCCAACATGATGTGAATGGATATGGTAATTCGCGTTGGCGGGCTACTTGGCTTCTCTGATATATCTCTTTTGGGAGTTGTTTGTGCTCCCACCTGGGTGGGGGCCTCCCAATATTGTGTCGATTCCACGAATAGGAGGGTCGGCCACAGGCATAGGTAGTTCTCTTGTATCTTTAGCATGCGCCGAGGAGGTATCCTGGCCCTTATTCCTGTCTCTCTGACGATTGTTAATCCTCTCTTTGGTCGAGCTCTTCCACGGAGCTCTCCTGTCAGCTCGGTTGAACTTCTGGCCACCTGGTTTTTGAGTTCTCCCCTTGTCATGGGAGAAATCATTTACCCTTCTTCCATACGCCTTTTGTTCCTCTAACATATGGATTTCCCTGCAATCTTCTGTTGCGTGACCGTAATACCTGTGGTAGGCAGTAAGCCCCAATCATGGGTTATTTTCCACTTCGACTACTTTCCATTCTTCCTTGAGCCATGGGAGGATTCTGAGAAGGAGCGTTGGAGTGCAAGTTGGGGATAGCTTTCGTGATCTCTGCTGCATAGCTGAACCTTGTCCCCGAAAATGGACGCGGCGCTCCACTTCGGTTACTGCCGAACCTATCCTTGTTACCTCCTTTCTTGAGGTTTGCTTCATTAAAATACCCAAGATTGTATCTCCCTTGAGGATGGTTATCTATGGCCCTAGTAATTTCATCTGATACGATCTCCTCCTTCATCAGGTCTACTAGGGCGTTGTAATCCCTTGGTTTCCTGCTTCGGACAACCCTCCAAAACATGCTCTTCATTTCTAGCCCTCCTTTCAATGCGGAAAACATCTCCGCCTCGGTGATGTTTTCACAAATGTGCATCTCTTTAGTAAACCGAGCTAGGTAACTTTTCAGATATTCATCCCTTCTTGCTTTAGATCTTGAGGGCGTTGGAGTGGGAGCTGGCCAGGCCTGGAGGAAATAAAGTCATTTTTAAAGGCTGTTTTCAGATCTCTCCAACTGTGGATGCTACCAGGAGGGAGCTTTTTGTATCATCGTATCACACTTCCCTCAAGGGTCAAAGCAAAAGATTTGCACTTCAGTGCCAGAGTAGCTCCAGCTATTTCCATGTTAGCGCGGTAGTTTAGCAGGTGATCGTCAGAGTCACCTCGGCCAGAATACTTTTTTATTTCTGGCATTTCGAAGTCAGGAGGCACTGGGCACCTACGGATGCCCTCCGTGAATGGGCTTATTTGCTCTTCATCATCCAGCTCGTATGAGGATAGTTCACCGTTCTCGTCATGATCGGAATACATCGGGTCATGGTATTGGTCGTAGGGCGGTGGAGCGTATTCCTGCCTTTGTGGTGGCAAAACTCGACCGTATTTTGGCCTTTCATGGGTCGGTAAGTCATTACGAGATTTGGTCCGAGCTGCTTCGGATCTCCTTTCCTGCCTATTCCTAAGCTCATACGTGGGGGCCAATTTTTTTGCCCCTGTGGCATGTCAGTCCCTATGTATTTGGCTATGCGACAGGGCTTCTTCAGCGTGTCGCTCCAGCCTGCTTCTAGGCTCGTCTGTATTGCGTCGACCTTGATTAGTTCGCCCCCTCGCTTGCCTCTGAATAACCCTCCTATTCGATTGAAGACACTGACAGATTTTGCGGGCGAAGCCTCCCTGTGTCTAATTGGGGGCTGGTCTTGTTCTTCAGGTGCTTCATGCTCCGAGCCTTCTTCGTAGAGAGGCACAAATTCCACTTCGGCATATGCCTGCAAATTTTGATAATAATAGGAGGCAGTAGCCGCATCATACGTTGAGTAATGTGGCTGTGAATATTACTGGGGCATCATGGGCTCATTCATAACATACACTCTAGCCATGTAGGCGTTCATCGCAACAGTTTGTTCAATCTGCTGTTTCTGCATTTCCAGCATTTGGGCTGCCATGCGAGTCATGTCCCGCAGCATGCGGCGATTATGGTGCCGGCGCGGGGGGTTAGGTTGAGCCATTTCCTCGTGTGCGTTCTCATGAGGCCTCTGAGGAGCCTCCTCCTCGCTGTGCTGGTCATTTCTACTCCTACAAGGGTTAATATCACTGCCGCTTTCATTCATGTTCAGAGCAATTTCTTGGTATTATCTTTTCTTTCAAAGATAAGTGAACTTCTATCTCAAAGCTCCAAGCCTTTTTCAAGGTTATTAAACTTATATTTCAAAGTTCTACGCCCTTTTCAGGGTTAATAAACTTATGTTTCAAAGTTCTTGCCTTTTTCAAGGTTAATAAACTTATGTTTCAAAGTTCTTGCCTTTTTGAAGGTTAATAAACTTATATTTCAAAGTTCTTATGGTCCTTTACCCTTTTGCAAGAGGTCGCTCGCCCCTTTTTCAAAGTTTCCTTTTGCTCGTGTAGCTTTTCACCATAAGTTTTCGAGGTTAGCAGTATGGCTTCCCACAGACGGCGCCAAAATGTTGACCACAAAATCCGACTGGAACTTGGATCAACACGTCTCAGCTCCTACCTCTTGAACACGTGTATCTCCTGCGCACTGTGACAAACAATCAGTTTGCAAAAGGGGGCCGAGGTGGCTCCCATTTGCACTCCGATGCCAAAGTCAGTGCTCATTTCAAGCAGATATAAATTGGGTGCGGGAAATATAAGTGTGTAAAAAGGATAAAAGGGAGTGAGAGTAAAATATTCAGTTAAGAGAGTGAAATGCTAACCCTTTACTCGGCGGGAGGAGTGCTCTATTTATAGAGGAACTCGTTGTTTCGGATCATGACACATGACGTACTTTACACTTGTATTTACCCTAGCTTCTAAAAAGGAGATCTTTCCTTTTGATATTAATCATTACTATACTTTGTAGGGGATGGGCGTCTGTCACTTCATGGTAAAGGTGGTGTCACATCTCTGACTCCATCCCTTGTAACATCCCTCTTCTGTATTTTAACCCGAGACTGGATTACGGCAATGAAAAACTGGGCATTACGGCCGTAAGGATGAATCTGACCCTTTTTTCTTTGTTTGGCTTGAATATTTGAATTTTCCCGTCAAGCATGCTATGATTCGTATTATCGCGGTTCTGGATCACATCATACCCTCTTTCTTTAGAATGATTCATCCCGAATCATAACTTTGTTCATGAATGCAACTGCTCCCCCTAGATCAAACGGAAAATTTCTGCTTCCATGCCATGAGTTCAATAAATTATGCTCCTTTGATTGGAAAACATGGAAGAGATGGAGCTTGAACTCCCTTTGCCATACGTAGTGTGGTTGAAGCTTCCAAACGTAATTAACCTGCAAAAAAGATTTAAACAAAATGGGGAGGGACATGTTAGGTATGGATCCTTGTATTCATGATAAACCACCACCAACTCCACTTCTTGAACCACGAGGCTCTTCTCTTCGCCTCTTTTCTCTTTTGCAACTTCTTGTTCAAATTTTTCATCTTCAAACTCAACCACATCTCCTAACTCCACACTTTTACCACCATGCTCGTGCACTACCTCATCACTACCCAAATGTGAATCTTCCAATTCAAAGCTCAAAATTTGAACTTCTACCCCAACTTCCAATTTTTCTTCATCAAATTTTGGAATTTGATCACCTCACTCCACCTTTTCCTCATCAAGTTTTGGAGTTTGATTATCCGTTTTTAATTTAAACTCGCCCTCCTTCTTTTCAATATCTTTATCACCACGATGCCTCCTATTACAACACTTTTCACTCTCCTTCCTTACCCTCCGTGAATCTTCTAGTGCTTCCTCTAATGTCAACCCATATAGTGCCCATGTTTTCCCTTTCTTAAGGAATTTGTATATGTGCATACTCTTATCATAAACAGCCCCTCTCTTACGCCTCCAAGATTTTCCCAATAAAATATGATAAGATTTCAATGGCACTACATCACACCATACATCCTCACTATACATTCCCTGGGTGATAGGCACTAGAACTTGTTTGGTTACTTTGAAATTCCCAAACTCCCTCATTCATGTCATCCTATAAGGTTTATAGTGTGGTTCTAAGGGCAATCCTAATTTTTCAATCACGGTGCTACTAACGAAATTAGTAAAATACTTTCCATCAATCGCCAAACTGCACCCCTTATGATCCATATAATATCTAGTTTGGAATAAAGAGCCCGGATCATAATCTATTCCTTATGTGGCGTTAAACAAAATTCAAGAATGAAGAGGATTTAGACATCAAATAGTAAGAACAACGTTTATTGACTTGGAAGGAAATGAATAACAAGAATTTTAAAGAAACTCAAGAAAGTGGTTCTTGAATTTTGGAGTAACCTTCTTTTTTTTTTTTTTTTTTTTTGAATAATTAATCTTATAAATTAAATAATAATTTTTTTTAAATAAATCCGATAATTTGACACGAACACAACAAAACAAACGGAACAGGATTTGAATAAGAATCGAACAAAATAAACACTTTTGAATTTTTGTTGAATTTTTATATGGATCAAAACGGAAGAAATTTACTGGCACGAAAAACACTCAAGAAAAGGACTCAACAATAAGATATGCATAATTCTTATGGCAGACTCGATGATAAACATAAGAATTAAACTGGATAGAATAAAAACATGAATCCAGAGTCCAGCTCTGATATCAAATGATGAGATTCGAAGCGCGGAAGAAACGCCGAAAAGTTCCGAACCTAGGTTGTTACGAACGGTGGAATCTTGACCCAACAATCACGACGCGAAGATCGACGACGCGGATAGAAGAACCAAGATTTGTGAAACGCCACAAGGATCTGTCCAGCTTCCTTGATAAGTTTCTGGTTTTGAACGCCACAAATATTCTCGCGAATATTTGATAAGTTCGAGATGAATGCCACAAAATGATAATCTTGATAAGTTCTATGTAATATAGGAATCCACCTATAACTTTTATTGAATCCTCAATAAAACTGTTTTTAATCAAATCAAATCTGAATGTTACATTGAATGAAAGAGCGTATAAATAATGAAAAAAAAAAAAAAGACCTAACAAAACCCTAGTCGCTAATTGACTCAAAATAGAATCCTAATTAAATTAAAATAGCTAAAATAACTAAAATTGGGAAAAGGAAATAAACTAAACAAGATCCTGCGAAATCTAATCCGCTCCTCGGTTACGGCCGTGAAAGCTCCAATTACGGTCGTAAGCCGCTCGCTGATGAAGAGTTACGGTCGTGACTTCATTATTTACGGCCGTAAGTGTAACAACTTGAAATTCTGCATTTTAACCCGAGACTGGATTATGGCCGTGACAAACTGGACATTATGGCCGTAAGGATGAATCTGACCCCTTTTTCTTTGTTTAGATTGAATATTTGAATTTTCCCGTCAAGCATGCTATGATTCGTATTATCGGGGTTCTGGATCACATGAGGGTTCATGCGATGTTCCACCTCAGCATTCGACCCAAAGTAAAACCCTAAGTTCCGGTCATAGGCTAGGGCCCATTGGGCCTCTATTGGACCCTACCGGTGATCCATTGACCTCATTTTGGATGTGGTTTAAACAATGCCCATTTGAGGCAAAGTCGGACATTTTTTATCGAGAAAATTACATGTAGCCCTACTTTTTAAGATCACTTTATAAGAATAAGCTGATGAATTTTTACATTTCTAAAAATCAGGTGTTAATTACCCAATTAATATTTATTAATTAAATAGTTTATAATTAATAATAATCATCCATAATTCTTTATTTTCCACCAAAATTCCCTTCCCACGAATCTCACCTGGTGACCTCTCTCTCTCTCTCTCTCTCTCTCTCTCTCTCTCTCTCGTATAGACGTTCCTACCGACAACCTCAGATTCGATCTCCAGCGGCAAGATTATTGCTAGGAATGGCGAGCCTCTCCACTACAACAAAGCAATTAGTGGAAGTTCACATGCAGCAAGGCTCCAAGTCCGGTTCCACTATGAAGGCGACAAGCGGACGTATCTTTGACTCCTTCGCAGTGTGGGTATAAGTGCGGTGCTTTGTGGTACAAGCGATGGTGCAAGGCGGTGGTTTGTGCTGCAAGTCTTAATGCTATTCAAAAATTTGAAATTTTCCCGCTCGATTGATGTGAAGATCTAAAATTTTAACTTGTGAATATTTGGTTAATTATGATTTGATTTGGTGGTGGTGGTGATGGTGGTGGTGGTGGTGTTAAATTTACAATTTGTATGTATGAGTTTTACTGCTGGTGTTGGTGGTGGTGATATTGGCGGTCGCGGTGGCGAAGGTGTCAATAGAGTGGACTATGGATTTTTACTGTTTGGTGGTGGTGGTTGTGTTGGTGGTTGCAGTGAGGTGAGCTAAGGTCGAGGGGGGGGGGGTGTGTTTTGAATATTTATTGTGACCCATTATATGTAATTGTGATCAAAATGTAGAGTAAATATGACTTTATACGACTTGTGATGAGTACTGAATAACCAATTTTTTGGTAATTGTACATAAAATATTGATTAACAATGACCAAGAAAACGAGTAAATTGTGACTAATAAATAAATAATATGTGACCAATTATGAATGATTGTAACCAATTATTAGGTGATTGTGATTGTGATTAAAAAAAATATATATTGACTAATTGTGACTTTGTACGGCTAGAGACAAGCACGGGACATGACCAATTTATTATGTAATTGTGATCAAATATTGACTAATTGTAACTTTGTGGGGCTTGTAACGAGTACGGAATGTGACTATTTGAGTTGTGTCAACTATGACTTTATGTGACCCTTCTAATCACAAATGTGACCAATTTTTTTGGTAATTGTAACCAAAATATTGACTAATTGTGACTTTGTATGACTTTTGATGACTGATGAGTACGAAATGTGACCGTTTGATTTGCCTCAACTGTGACCTTGTATGACCTTTCTAGTAAAAAAAAAATATGACCAATTATATAGGTGATTGTAACCAATTGTAACTTTATATGACCATTTGATTTGATGTAGCTCGTTTAAATAATTTATATGTTACAAAATTTTATTGATCATAAAATGTGATCAATTATTATGTAATTGTGATCAAAATATTGACAATTATAATAAAAAATTCGAGTAAGTTAGGACTAATAAATAATATGTGGCAAGATGGATGGTGGGGCTGTGGTGGAACGAACCGGTTGTTATGGTGTTTGAATTTTTTATTTAATCTTATATCAATTTTAATTTAATATATAAGTATAATATTTTTTATTAATTACTATTTAACACCTGAATTTCTTAAAAAAAAACACTTAAGTTCGTTAATTTTAAATAATTAAACTACTATACTCTTCCTTTTCTTTTTTTTCTTTTTTATTTCGACCAATAGAAAGAGTGCCAATCAAAAAGAAAGAAGCAAGCTTCTGAGTGTTGGGAAGAGTATTAGAGAAACAAATAGATAGAAATTTAAGTCATATATATATTTATTTATTTCATAAAAGAAAATTAAAAAAAAAGTACTTAAAATGTTGTTGATCTTTTATCTTAAACCGTTTTATCGAGTTTTGTTACAGATTTAATGTTAAAAAGGCAAAAAGCCTCTAATTTTAGCGTGCTTTCGTGTTATCAAATTTAAAGGGGTTCAATTTGGTGGACAACTTTTCATGCCCATTTTGTCTGTCTATAAAAATCATATCTTCTCGTGTTATTTGCAAACATCAAGACATATCTGTAAAGCAAGTAGACTCTTAACAATAAAGCCCTATATCACCGCCCATTTTCCCTAATTGTCTGCATCAAAAAAAGAAACAATAGTTCTATGTAAACATTTTTTTTTAGGACATTGACGACATAACGTCTTTTCATTGGATTATGAAGAAGGTAGATATCCATGTGATGAAAAACATGGCCCGCTTCTAGATATCCATGTGATGAAGAACATGGCCCGCTTCTTCATCACCACACCACATCGACATGTCCCAAATAATATTCACTTAGAAGAACTGGAAAATAAATAATCATAAAATACTAATGCTGCAATCTGCATCTAGCATCTCACATAAGTAATGACTATTCAAGATGCATCATACGTTTGAATTAGTGGATCAAAAAAAGAACTCAAATTACTTGAGTCGAAAGCACTTAGCAAATTCTTAACACAATCATTATAATTTATAAATCAATTTATAAAAAACAAAATTTCTCAAATCACTTTTTAACCACATACATTTTCTATCTCCACTTTTCAACCACATATGTTACCTCAAAAAATGAATAAATCAAATTATAATTGCTACAGTATTACCAAACAGAGTAACATATACATTCATCGAAAAGAAAAAAAAAAAAAAAAAGGAGTGAGTACAAATGCAAGTGTGTGTAAAATCAAAATCAAAACACAATTAGCTGAATTTAGAGAGCAAGAAATTACCGGGATAAAATATCACAACAGCTAACTCCATTCTTCAATACATTCGTAAACTTCCATGGAGGAACAAATTACAAGTCATTGTGAAGGAAAGTTAGATAGGTATTACCTTTTCATTGATGCCAGCCAGCTTCAATTTATAAGCACAGTGAATATCGGAACCAGCTTTCTTTACTCTGATACAGAAAACTTAATTTGATTTGTTATTCCATACTGAACAGAGTCCAACTAGTTTGGCTACCAAAATTTCTTCTGCCCTATATACAAGCAATTTTGCACCGGCTATTTGCATTTTAACCCCTCTACAGAATAAAAAACTCATGTGTGAATCATTTATCAGAAGAAAGTTGGTTTCTATAAATTGTCCCAATCACTCGATAGATAAACCTCTGGAAATGATCCCAGGCACAAACCTTTCAAATCTGTGGGCAGCTGTAATCTCATACAGAGAAGGGCGAGAAAGAAAAATGATGCCTTCAGGTTGTATCATGTTAAACATTCTTCAGTTATTTAGAATTGAATGCAATGCAGTATTATTTAAGTTTATGATCACCTAAAACAATGGCCTGCAGGCTGCAAAATGAGCACGAATCTTGTTTCAATCTATAATAACAAATTATAATGTATGTGCATCATTGTTAACTGGAAAGTGGTGATGAGGTAGAACATGAGCATTGGGGTAAAAGGGAAAACAGAGGAAAGGCAACTAACCAAATTAACAAACTTTATACCCAAAATATCAATTCCCAAAACCAATAATTGTTAAATTTATCTAAATCTCGATGAGAAAAATGAAGAATACAAGTTCGCGTGATTTTTAACTAATGAAGGTAAAAATTGTCCTAACAATGCTGCTTATTGAAGAAACTAAAAGGTGAAAGGTCATTCGTTTAGGTCAATTCATTCCAAATCCAATTCCGATTGACAACGAAATTGATGATAAAGAAGACATCTCAAATCTGATATTTATGCCCTAGTTTCAGCCAACAATAACACTCTCTTTAGAAAGAATTCATGGGGCAATCATTACAAATACCAAATGATTCAACAACCAAAAAAAAAAAACGCACAATCAACACTAATCCAAAAAACCTTGACAAAAAAAGAGAAAAGATCATCATATCATATCATATAAATAAAGGCCGACATCAAATATTCAAATACTATACACAGGTATTCGCGTGAAGATCAATCAATCAGAGTGCAAGTCTTCGAGATCATAAATGTCCGATTCGGAAGAAAATGAAGAAGAGGAGGAAGAGGAAAGATACGGATTTGATGGAGGAAAGCAAAAGAAGGTCCAAAGGCAAAGCGCGAGACGGCGGAGTTGTTGAAAGGGGAATACGAAGAGGAGGCGGAGGACTTGGTCGCTGCTTAGACGCTCAGGATTGCACGCTATGTATTGGAACGCATCAGCCGACACGTTAGCCACGCCCACCATCAGTGCACCATTGAACACCATCTCTGTCGATTAATTTTGTTGATTTTTCTGTGTTTGATCTTTGTTTTTGTGTATCGTATACAAATGTATGTTATGAAATTGTGTAGCTTCGCCTTTCGGACCTGAGATTCGATTGCGATGAGTTTGTCAATTGACTAAAATATCCTCCACAATTAGAAAAGCATAATTGACACAGAAGTCCATATCATTCGCCTGTTCCTTAAATTCATCCATATCCTTTTAATTTGACGTATTTCACCCTTTATCAAGTAAACACTGTGAAAAATTAAAATGGTCTCCTCCAGTCAATTTTCTCCTACAATAAAATATACAAAAAGAATAAATAAAAAATAGTTATAATCATCGTCCCAAATTTTCAAAACATACAACGAATCTTAATTTAAATAAAAGAAAATTTACAAAATCAAAATAAATATTTAGGCAAAACTTGGACACTTGGATTATAAAAAAAATATAAAGCTCATGTTTGGATGGATTAAAATCGATTTTTAGTAGAAATTGATATTCAATACTAATTGAATGTGTTAAAAAGTTGTGAATCACATGAATGAAATGTATATTTGAAATTAATTATTAACTTTCACTTAAATAATGTTTGATTCCATCAAATATGGGTTAAAATTCAAATACCCATTATACAAATCATGCTTTAGTATTCTGTTATCAGTATATATATAAACTAAAGAGGATTAGTGGCGATCTTAGTTACCTATTAGCGGACATTCAAAATTACCAAATCATATATGAATTCGAGACTCACTAGTAAGCCCTAATAACAGCGAGGTGAACAGAAACGACGAGTCAAGCATAATTTTATCGTTATTAATAAATAAAGAACAAATTTACTAGTAAATAAAACATGAACAATTGACAATTAAGCCATGTTTGATGACAGTTTTAAAGAGAAATTAATCTTTGCAATAATTATTTTTTAGAGTATGAGGGGGAAAAAATAGAGAAAAGGGGAGGCAACCTGCTAAGTTAGAAATGAACTAATTAAATGATGTCATGTGTCCTCAAGAGGAAAGGACATTGCCTCCATGACCTCATCAGAAATTTATAAACCAGTGTTTAAAAATTGAAAATCGATTCGAACTTAAAAAAGGCAAAGAGTTAAGGATCAAAAGATTCGAGCGAGTTGAACCGAAATTGAATGGTTTCAATTAAAATATAAAAAATTGTTCCAAAAATTACAAAATTTTCTAAAAAACAAGTTGTTTTACAAATAAACAAATACTTACTCATTTAAAAATATAAAATTATATACAAATGTAGCTTAAAACAACTAGAAAAAAACCAAAAAATTGGGTCAAAAAAACTGTCGGTTCTCGGTTGAACTGGTCGAAAATCGTGTCAACCAGCCGATTTTTTTACTGGTCGATTTTTGGGGTGAACCAGACCGATTTTTCGACCATTTCCCGATTTTTCCAATCGAATTGGTCGGTCCGATTTTCTAAACACTGCTATAATCAGAGAAAGTCGATAACAAAGAAAGGCATGCCAATCTAAATATCATCCTTTCAAATCATCATTTCTCATTTTGCTCTTGCTTGATCATAGAACCAATGAGTTTAGGAATTGTTTCGGTAATTTTTCTGATCTTGACGTGGCAAGATCAAAGGCTGATATTTTGTTGGAGATGATGATCCACGCTTCCAAGAAACCTGCAAAAAAGGCAACGAGGGATGCCCTCGTCGCCCCTCCGGTGTGAGAATTAGTATTCTGGAGAGAAGCGGAAAATATATAACTGGAATATATGTAAAGAATTATGAATGAATAATATGCGATCAAAAGAGACGTATTTATAGGGCTGAAAAGCTCATAGCCTGTTTTAACTAAAGAAGGAGTCCTTTTGGTATAAACTTACCTTTTAAGAGGAGTTTTAATCTTATAAGAATTGTACTTCCTCTTTTTTAGGACGTTTCCTTATAGGATACGTCTTGTTATGGAGGCCCAAGAAGGAGGTCCATGAATGAAGTCCATTAATGAAGAAGGTTCGAAGTCCTATCTGTGCTGGGCTTCTAAGCGTGATGTGACCGGGACAGGCCGACCATATATCTTATCATCAATGAGATTTTTGATAAGGTCGGGAGTGACCGACCTATGTAGTGATAGGATAAGCCCGGGCAAATATGTTGAATTGTACATGAACGAATTTCGTAACCTAATAAGGTCGGGCATAAATCCCGATCTATGCATGGCCGGGGCATTCTTGCCCGACCATGTGCTTATTTGGTTGTTGGTCCTGGATGTGATCGACCCATTGATCAAGGTAATCCCGACCTATTATAAACCGAACCCCTAAATTATTGTAAGACGTCGTGAATCTGTATCGATCAGGCAAGATAAAAGGCCGGCCCAAAGCATGACCTTGGGCCTCACGTATAAAGGTAAAAAGTAATATTTTAATAATGGAATGACCAAAAATATACCGATCATCAGCCCCCGTGCGTCAGAGGTCGAGCTCCGGCCTCTAGACGTATGTCATATCAAGTTTATTTATTGCTATAGTAAGGTTAAGGTAGTGCTATGAAACATGGATCTTACTTCTAGCAAAAGACTTTCACTTACCAAATCTTGAGAACAACTGAGAGTGTTCTTACATTTAGTCCCATCTCATGAGTTTCACTAATTCACACGTAGAGGTCTTGTCCTTTATGAACCGAACAGTGGTTGAAGACCCTGTATTTATGGAGGAAGTAGCACATTCCAGGTAGAATTAGGTCATTCGGATGGTTTGGAGACGTTGGAGTCTTGGACTCTTGATGGCAGTATTTGGATAAGGTTATATAATCTCCAGTTGCCATATCGAAGTAGGATTTTTCAGCTCCCCATGCAAGACAGAATTTGGACTAATTGTAAGCCCCCGTGCATCCCTTATCAACCTCGGGGAAAGATGGATATGAAATAATGAGACATCGTGGTTTTGGTAGGATGTGATGCGATGGTTATGTTGTGGGGAAATAACAAGAGCGTATGTTAGGTAAGGATTGAGTCCGAACTTATGTTTAAGGAATAAAAAGCTGAACTCATGTTAAGTAATGAGCTCGAGCTTATGTCATGCAAGAATAAGCCGAGGTTATGTTAAGGAATGAGCTTTGGTTTATGTTGGAAAGAAATAAGCACGAGCTTATGTCAAGTAATGAGCTCGAGCTTTTGTTAAGCAAGAATAAGCCGAGCTTATATCAAGGAATAAGCTTGGACTTATGTTAAGTAATGAGCTCAAGCATATGTTAGCAAGAATTAAGCATGAGTTTATGTTATGTAATAAACCCGAGCATTATGCAGAATGTAAATAAGTCCGAGCATGTAAAGTAATAAACCTGAGCTTATGTAGATCCGAGGACTTCATTATGTGATTTGATTACTTGACTGCTTGAGAATGACCATGTGTACTTGCATGAGCAAGTATCTAATTGTTTACTCGTGATTTAAGGCTTTGAGCGCTTGCGCGTGTGCAAGAAACAACTTAGCTAGGTAGTGTCACCAATAACTTGTGAAGGTCGTGCTATGTGACCGACCCTGTAAATTATTTTTAATAAAGAAAGGGTCAAGCCTTTCACTTTGTGATTTTTGGGAATTTATTTTTAAGGTCGGGTATTGTGGCCGACCTTGTAAATTTCCGCACAGAGAATGGGCCAAGTCCTTGATTTTGTGTAATTTACAAGAATGGTTGATAAGTTGGGTTTTTTGAATATGGCAGTGAGCCCGTGCTTTAAACTAGAAACCCTTTATAATTTTGAAGTATAGTTATACAGGTCGATCATGGCCAACCTTATGGACTTTAGCGCAAAGGAGGGGTCAAGCCCTGCCCTTTCGTGAGATAATTTGTAACGTCGATCAAGACCGACCTTGTAAATAATTTACACAAAGAAGTGATCAAGCTGTTGAATTTGTGAATTCATGGAAAACAATTTGTAAGGTCGATCAAGGCCGATCTGGAATAGGATTTACACAAAGAAATGGTCAGGTCCTCGACTTCGTGTTTTTGAGGAAATAGTTTATAAATTCGTGCCATATGACCCACCTTGTAAATTATCTGACTTTGTGTAGTTTTAAAGGAATGGTTAGACAGGTCGAGCATTTAAGACGACCTTGTAAACCCTTTGCACAAAGAAGGGTCAAGCCCTTGACTTTGCGTAATTTAAGGAAATAGGTCGGGCAGGTAGGTCGACCTTATAGACTTTTCATACAAAAAAGGGATCAAACCCTAGAGTTTGTGTAAAAAAGAGATAGTTTGATAGGTCGGGCATATGGGCTGACCTTATAAACTCTTCATAGGGAAGCAATCTGTGAGGCCGGGCATGATGGTTGATCCCGTACATTATTCGTGCTGAGATAATTCGTCAGGTCGCATTTTGGTCGACCTTATAATTTATTTATGAGGAAATAATTTTTAACGCCTTGCCATATGAGACATTGTAAATTATTTGCGAGGAAATAATTTGTAACGCCTTGCCATATGAGACATTGTAAATTATTTGTAGGGAAATAATTTGTAACGCCTTGCCATATAAGACATTGTAAATTATTTGTAGGGAAATAATTTGTAACGTCTTGCCATATGAGACATTGTAAATTATTTGTAGGGAAATAATTTGTAACGCCTTGTCATATGAGACATTGTAAATTATTTTACCTTGTATTTTTGGGAGATAATTTGTAAAGTCGTGCTTTGTGGTCGACATTGTAAATCATTCCCAATGTGGTATGGTAGGTTTTCTTTAATTATCACAGTTGTTTTCGTTCGATGACTGGAGGGCATAAAAGCTAAGCTCAGATTGACAAGGGATTATAGCTTGCATTGATAATAGAGCTTATTGATATGTTTAAGTAAGGAGTAAGCCGAGATTATATTAATTAATAATATTTATTTCACGTCGAGAAACAATAAGCTAAGGTTATGTTAAGAAATAATAAGCTTGAGCTTATGTTAAGAAGTAATAAGCCAAGCTTATGTTAAGTAATGAGCTCGAGTTTATGTTTAGGCAAAGAATAAGTCGAGCTTATGTTGAGTAATAAGCCTAAGCTTGTTTTAGCGGGAGTTATAGGCCGAGCTCATGTTAGCACATAAGACCGTGCTTGTGTTAGGAAATAATAGGTCGAGCTCATGTTTAAATAATGAGCTCAAGTTAATGTTAAGGAATGATAAGTTGAGCTCATGCTAATTAATGAGCTCGAGCTTATGTTAGGCAAGGACTAAGCCGAGCTTATGTTAAGTAATAAGCCCGGGCTTATTTTAGCGGGAATTTAATTGATCTAAAGCGAACATTTTTTCAATTAATATGATTAGTTATTGAAGAAAGCGGTTGGAGGGTTTTAATCAATGTAGATTGTACCCAGGAAGGTCATGCTAAAATATATTAAGTGTTTCTATTGGTGATCACATAGAAATATGATGTTTTATATAATTGGTCATTGTGTGAGTCTTTATATGTCGCTACTTAACTCAGCCAATTTCCAAGTTATACAAACTTTAGATCACAAAAAATAGCATGAATCATCATGGGAATGAATCAAATAACTCCAAACTTAGCAAGCAATTGAATTCAACTAGTGTGTTATTAATCTGATCATATTTGTAAATAACGTGACCAAAATTACAATTGGATTTCATTAAATTAGCACATTAATGGATTATGAGGCTTTCAAAGATCAATAATTAATTGATTGTAATCATTTAGGCACATTGCTCATAGATCATAATGGGTTTGTCATAATTGTACCAAGAACATTCCATTTTGAGTCTCGGTCGCAACTCTCGACTTGTAATAAGAATTAAATATCTTATGATCGAAAAGCATATTTCTTGAATCACATATCACAAGCTATTGCAGATCTAATAAATTAACCTTAACTTACCGATTAGATTAGCAATTTGAGCAAAGATAAGTAATCCTATTTAGAGTTGATTAGCTCATTATTTAGTAGTAGCAACAGATAACATGGAATTGTTAATTTTTTGAGCTCTAACATATGATCAACATTATGCAATGATTTTTGAATTAAAGAGTGTTAGAGTACACCTCGTTTTTGCAATTCCTCGGGTAGATACATAAATGACCTAGAACTTGAGGAAATCCTTACTCATCGTTAAGCAGTAGTTGCTTCGACGGCTTTGATCAAAAGGCTCAGAAATTACAATTGGAGGACATATTGCACCACAATTGATAGGAGATCCCGTTGAGGTGCTTTATCCAAATCTCGCATAAGGAACATAAACTGAAGTTAAATTGAGGTTAATACAACTTTATCAATAAAATGTCCAGTAACTAATGATATGACTTTAAAAGCTTTCCATTCTTTGATGGAAGCAAATGAATGAAAATATCTCAATATCTCCTTTGTTTACTAATGTCAGCAAGGAAGTAATAAAAGAGTGACTAGAGGTTCAACCAGGTAAGTCTCAAGTGCAAAATTTTACAAAATGAGATGAACAAGTCGAGTGAATGACACAAAAATGGTACTTAGTAGAAGTGCAGCATGTGGCACAAAGTCTTTGTATTCGGAGTCATCTTGCACCCATCCTAGCTAAATTATAGATCGGAATTATGATAGTGAAATGTATGCTAATGCCAATGATATTGACTCGAATGGAAATAAAAGAAAACAAATTTCGGTGCTTGATGGGTTCCTATCTATGGAAGGTGTGAATTAAAATAAAGAAAACAAGGCTGATGACCTGTGTTCTAAATTTACTAAGTCAAAGCCATCAAGCAAAATAATCAAATTGGGCTTTTTCATATATTACTCATCCACCCTTTTTGTTCATATATACAGCGCCAAGGATATATCATGAAAATTAAATCATATGGTAATGTATAACATTTGCACATCATTATTCTAAATTTGTTAAATTCAATTTAACTTATCAATAATAACTTCGGTAATCAACCTATATTTTCTTTATATTTGAAATTTTTTAATTGAGAACATTGTAGTGACTGACAGGAGATGAAGTGAGTCACAAGCGAGAAACTTTGCAAATGTAATGAGCAACAGCAGTTGATAGAAGAGAATTGCAGCTATGTAAATAAGAATAGGAAGGAAGATGGAATAGGTAAAATGGTTACTTCCTTTTCTGCTCGTTTCGACTACTCTAGATTGTACCTTGGCAATAGATTTGGGATTCAATTTTGTCCACTTTGACAGTCTTCGCAACTGGTGCTGTCAACTGGCCACGGAATGAGAAGGGACTTGTCTCAAATATTTGCAAAAATCCTGCTGATAGGAACACAGTGGTTTCATGTATGCCTTATTTCAGTAGTCGTAGGAGAGGTGGGACCCGAGCTACTTGCACCCTGGACACAAGCCAATGTCTGGTGTGATTGATATGCCCAGGACGACCCCAAGCACGATCATTATTCATATATTCAAATAGGTTATCTTCCTGATGTGACTCGCCCCAATGGAAGAGACAACGTACTTTGACTTTGTCAATTTTATCTGCTAGAGTTTTGGCCGATTTAATTAGAGGCTTAAAACTTAATCACCATGCGTCCACCGTAAGGGCACACCCAGTTTCCATTAGCAACGTGTGCCATGCAAGGTTCACAAATCAGATGAGTGAACTGGCCTTTAGTTTTTCCAATTTTCAGCATATAGAGTTTTTTCAAGTATAACTCACAAGGTGCCAAAATCAGTTAGCATATACGTAGGTCTTCCAGTTCCAAACACACAAAGCACTACTGTGGTGTGAACAGAACTTTCTGCTTTTGCAAGCGCACATATAAATAACCAACCTCAATGTTTCGCTAACACATTAATCTAGCCCAAGAATTTTTGTGGTTCAATAAACCCACCAGCCCTTCTTCTTTGGAACGTTCAACCAAATTCATGGGGACGGAGTCATGCACATCCCGACAGAGTTGAGAATTTGCATTGGCTTTGACGCTGGTGCTAAAACTTACTTCGAGCTCAAAGCTTCAATTGAACATAGGGGTTGTTGGATTAATTTAACAGTGACAGTTGGAGGTTTACGCCATGATGATGGCGTTCATAATTCATAAAGTCATTGGAAATTTCCTCGTTTCCAATTCAAATAACCAACGAAATCGAAGGAATGAGGTGTTCTTCAAAATTTTGAGCCACAGCCTTGACGGTGGTCGTCAGGGTGAGCTCTGCTAGCCATTTTGACGGCGGTCATCGAAAGTTATGACAAGGTGAATCCCCGCCGAGGTCTTGACTACGTTGGTCGGGTTGAGTCTCTTTTTTTTTGCGGCGGTTGTGAGATGAGTCCTTGTTGCTGCGTTCATCAAGGATTTACAGATTTATGGCAGCTGGTATTAAGTCATCTTCTTTGGCAGTATGACTTTGGGGAAAAAATAGCAGCTCACGGTTTTCTCCTGTTCACTTGGAAATTTGGAGAGGACGGCTGGAAGACTTTAATTTTTTGAGATTTTATTTATTTTGAAATCGATCTTTGGACAACATGGTTTTTAGATCGAATTCCCACAGAAGGTGCCAATTGTTTCGGTAATTTTTCTGACCTTGACGTGGCAAGATCAAAGGTTGATATTTTGTTGGAGATGATGATCCACGCTTCCAAGAAACCTGCAAAAAAGGCAACGAGGGATGCCCTCGTCGCCCCTCCGGTGTGAGAATTAGTATTCTGGAGAGAAGCAGAAAATATTTAACTGGAATATATGTAAAGAATTATGAATGAATAATATGCGATCAAAAGAGACGTATTTATAGGGCTGAAAAGCTCATAGCCTGTTTTAACTAAAGAAGGAGTCCTTTTGGTATAAACTTACCTTTTAAGAGGAGTTTTAATCTTATAAGAATCGTACTTCCTCTTTTTTAGGACGTTTCCTTATAGGATACGTCTTGTTATGGAGGCCCAAGAAGGAGGTCCATGAATGAAGTCCATTAATGAAGAAGGTTCGAAGTCCTATCTGAGCTGGGCTTCTAAGCGTGATGTGACCGGGACAGGCCGACCATATATCTTATCATCAATGAGATTTTTGATAAGGTCGGGAGTGACCGACCTATGTAGTGATAGGATAAGCCCGGGAAAATATGTTGAATTGTACATGAACGAATTTCGTAACCTAATAAGGTCGGGCATAAATCTCGATCTATGCATGGCAGGGGCATTCTTGCCCGACCATGTGCTTATTTGGTTGTTGGTCCTAGATGTGATCGACCCATTGATCAAGGTAATCCCGACCTATTATAAACCGAACCCCTAAATTATTGTAAGACGTCGTGAATCTGTATCGGTCAGGCAAGATAGAAGGCCGGCCCAAAGCATGACCTTGGGCCTCACGTATAAAGGTGAAAAGTAATATTTTAATAATGGAATGACCAAAAATATACCGATCAGGAATAAAATTCATGTCTAAGTAAAAGGAATTTGTTGATCACTATGTAGAGATAAACATATTGGCATCGTCTGTAAAAAAAGAGAATAATAACAACTACAATAACGTCATTTTTAGCTTAAATTGGAAAATTTGTCTAAGGATGAGCCATGCAGAAGCTAACTTTATCAAAATTGAAACACTGAAAATTAAAATTGAACTTCTCATTGATTATCACAAAGATAATGGTGATGATCCAAATAGACAATGAGAAGAGTTCGAAAAAGACATCAATGTCATTGTTATCTGATGTTGTACGAAAAAGAGGATAGTAAAATAAAAAAGGAAAGATATACAAGCTATTTCGCGTAGGTGCTGTTTCGATCGAACTAACAATTAAAATGAATTAGATGAAAATGTAAGGAACAAACCGCTTGAGAAAAAGTTTCAAAAAGTGGCGCTTGCACTAAGAAAAGTTTGATTTACAGGACGCCTCCAAGGGGCCCAAGCACGCAAATTAAACTAGGATATTTCTAAAATTTAAAATAAGAAAATTACATCTATGTTTTGAGAATTTTGATTTTTGTCCTTCTAAATATCTAAATTTCTACAATATAGACAATCTACTATTAATTGTTTCCTCTACCACTTTGTAAGTGGCTTGGAGTAACTGTTCTCCACTTCCTTGCATAACCGTTGATAAGTGTATTTTATACACTTATTTCTATCCTAAAAGTATGATTTTATATGTTCGTTTTAGAATATTTACTATTTATTTTGTGTTATTTGTTTATATTTCAGAAATAATTTCAAAGTCGAGAAAATGATGGAATTGGAGCAAAAACAAGCAAATTGGATGATAAAAGAATCAAAGTATCCAAATCAAGAATGGATGAAGTAGATCAAGGGCTAAATTGAAAGAAAAGTCAAAGAAAGAACCAAATTGGAAGAAATTAGAAGTTCAAGAACTAAATTATATAAATTAAATGAAGAAGGACCAAGTTGCAAATATTCAATATTTGATTCGGATCAAGATAAGATACTTGAGGACTTTTAGGAGTCAATTGGATGCAATTAGAAGTCAAAAAGGAATGAAATATGGTAAGAATATTACCATAAATTCATTCCAATCAAACAAGATTTTTGGCAGATTTTTAGTCAGACTTTAAGAGCTAATTTCGGGGAAGTAAACATTCGAATCTGGAAAGTCCTATTTAAGGTTGAATTGTTGACCTTTAAGTTATATTTCTAAAGGACTTTGAATCACCTCAATTGGATAAGTGAATAGAAAGATATGATCAAAATACTAAATGTTGTGCAATAAAAGGATGATGACCAAATTGCTGAAATTTAAAGAAGAAAACTGTTGTCGCCGGTATAACCGTGCGGCCGCACTGTTGAAAAGTCATGCGGTCGCATGGAAAAAAAAATTAGCGACTGAATGTTGGCTTTTCGAGGCTGCGATCGCGCACTTTTGAACCGTGCGGTCACACGGTAGTCCCGACTGGGCCGCAGCTGGGCTTTTTGCGCGGATTTTAGCCAAATTCTCATATTTTTGACTTAGACTTGATGAACATCTATAAATAAGAGACTTGGGTCACGAAATTAGGGGTTCCCAACTTTCTAAATTCATGCCAAAACGCTGTCGAAGTGCCGAGGGATCCAAACCACGCCAAGATCAAGATTGAAGATATAATTGCAAGGAGATGAATTGAGTTACATCTTTTTATATCTCTTGTTATTTATTTTCTATTATGTTTTTAGGCTAGGTTAATTGTGTTGGAATTGTGATGAAGTTTTGATTTCCTGACTCCATATTTTAATCTATTATTTAATTTATGCAATTCATGATTTTGAACAATTGAATTATGCTTTTTTCTATTATGCAATTACTTGATCACTAGTTGTATGATTTTAGGTTGTGATTTCTTAAGTTCGAAATATTAGAATTTCATTAGACTTGTTTCGATTGCCACAAAGTCCGATAGAGGATAGAAATATACACATATGCTTTGTGTTATCTGCTATAATATTCATAGTTCTTTTAATGCTTTCTTACACATTCGTATTCAACATAGAAATATAGTTGGGTTGTGTGTAGGAATAGACGTTATTGCTTGTCCGAAAGGAAGTTTTAACAACATTAGAAATATGGATTTTTAAAACCCGTGAATTGTATTTAAATAATTGGTTAAGATATGGATGATAGAGTCAAAATGGATTCATAATTCTAACGCATTTATTTTCATTCGTTTAAAATCAAATTTGTCAATTTTTTAGTTTAATCTTTATTTTAGTTTTCAAAATCAAAATTCTCAAATCAAAACAAATCTGATGAGATCCCAGTCTGGGAATCTCGTCGAAAACGCGGAATAACGAAATTTAAATCCTAGGAAAGATCTAAATCAGATCTGACACGAAAAATAACAAGAACACGAATAAATAAACGGGAATTAAAAGATAGATTTGACGGTAAAACCTTGACCCAACAATCACGACGCAATTAATGACGATGCGAATTGAAGAACCAAGATTGGTGAACGCCACAAGGATTGTCAATTCCTTGATAAGTTCGTTGGGTGAACGCCACAAAGAACGGATCTTTGATAAGTTGGAAAACTCAACCTTTAACAAGAGAATCCTCTCTCAATTTAATTCATAAACTCAAACTTGTTTTTTTACAATGAATGGAAAGGAATATAAATAAGCAAAATAACCTAACCACTAATTTACTCAAAATAGAATTCTAATTAAACTAAAACACTAAATTAGGAAAATAACCTAAAAACCAAAAAGGAAATAAAATAATTATAAAATCCGGAAAATCTGGCCGCTACTCATTTACGGCCGTGAATAATTCTTTTACGGCCGTAAAGGCCTTTCTGATCAAAACTGTGTTTATTATTTACGGTCGTGACGAATTTCTTACGGCCGTGAAATTCCCCTTTTTTGAATGTTACGGCCCTAATTTCCAAGCTTACGGCCGTAAGCCTCGTTCTGTTGAAATTCTCCTTTTTTCTTCGCTAATTGATTACGGCCATGATAACATGATTTACGGCCGTGAATATATGGGTTACGGCCGTGAAGGTCCTCTTTTACGGCCGTAATGGAATTTCTGCCCAAATTACTTCGTTTTCTTGATTCGGCTCGATCCGTCCCTCTTCTCGGCTCGACCCCAACACGGAACTTGCTCCGTTTTGCACGTAGATCACTGTCATATTGCCGATCGATCGACTTCGCCCTTCGATGCCTGGTTCGGATCACATCATACTCCCTCTCTTGAAAAGGATTCGACCTCGAATCCATTTTTGGTTGGCTTTTCGGACTCCTCCTGTTTTTCTGAGCTCGATGATCATGTTTAAGCTTTGTAAGATCCTTTAGACTTTTGGCATGCTCATTTTGGCCAATCAATTTCTTTTCCGCTTTAAGTTCATGGCTTGATTTATGTCCCTGCAAAACAGATTTAATAGAACTGGGGAGGGATGTGTTAGCAAATGCAAATAAACTCATTTTTGTGGTGGACTCTCTATTCTTTTTCTTTTCACTCTCAAGCTCACCTTTTTCTGAGGTCGTAGCCTCAACTCTCTTATTTTCAATTTTCACACCCTCTCCTTTTTCTGAGGTCGTGGCCTCAACACTCTTATTTTTCCCCTCAAACTCCCTCTTTATTTTCAATTGGTCCTCTTGGACCTCTTTAGGTGATAGCGGAGCAAGAGTGATCCTTTTTCCACCCTTCACGAAAGAATATCGATTTTTAAACCCATCGTGTACTACCCTCCTATCATGCTGCCAGGGTCTCCCCAACAAAATATGACCAACATGCATAGGTACTACGTCACAAACCACCTCATCCTTATAACCCCCGATGGCAAAATTGACCCTAGCCTGCTTATTCACCTTAATTTCTCCCGACTCGGTCAACCATTGCAATTTATAAGGGTTCGGATGTTTTATCAAGCTCAAACCCAATTTCTCAACCAACATGGTACTAACCACATTAGTACAACTCCCCCCGTCAATCACCATACCACAAACCTTTTTACCCACTAAGCACCTAGTATGGAAGAGATTGTCCTTTTGCTCACCAATTTCATCCACCCTGACCCTAGCACTAAGGACACGCCGATTAACAAGTGAATCTTTAACAGCATAGGTCAGCCCTTCATCATCACTACTACTACTAGCCCCAACATCCACTAACTTAGGCATTCCCTTAAATTCATCCTCGGAACTAATTTCACCATTATCACGTAAGATCATTAGCTTCCTATTTGGACATTGGGATGCTATATGACCCGTACCCAAGCACTTAAAACATTTAATATTTCTATCCCGAGTAGTTTGAGAATCAGAAATATTTTTACCTTTCGTTGTAGGCTCCTCCTTCCCTTTCGGGTTATGTTCAACGTTGGATTCCTGCTTCGGTTGTGATGTAGGATAAGATGGTGAGTGTCTTGCTGCCCCCTTTCGCCTTAGCTGTCTTTCCACCTTCATGGCCATATGCACCATATCCTCTAGCTCTACATAGTGTTGCAGCTCAATGACATTGGAAATGTCTCTATTCAGCCCACTCAGAAACCTAGCCATCGTAGCTTCCCGATCCTCCACCACGTTAGCCCGAATCATCGCCACCTCCATATCCTTGTGATAATCCTCTACACTCCTTGATCCCTAAGTCATACCCTACAGCCTCTGGTAAATATCCCTATAATAATGAGTCGGCACAAACCGCTTCCTCATTATGGTTTTTAATTCACCCCAAGTCTCCACCGGCTCCTCAAGGTTCCTCCTCTTACCCGTAACTAGTTGATCCCACCAAATATTTGCTTAGTCGATGAATTCAATCACGGCTAATTTCACCTTCTTCTTTTCCGAATAATTATTACAATCAAAAAGTCGTTCAACCTTTGTCTCCCAATCCAAGTACGCTTCCGGATCACTCCTACCTTGGAACTACGGTATTTTCACTTTAATTTTTCCAAGGTGACTCAACATCATCTCTACCCCCACGATGCCTCCTAGCATCACGACGCTCCCTATCATGCCTCCTCTCATATCTATCTCCTCTATCCCTCCTTCGCATACTTCCCAAAGATATACTTCCACTTTCACTTCCCATGCCCTCATCATTCATACTAACCTCACGCCTATTACCTCCCCTAACCCGAGAACCATCATGAGATTAATCACGAGGTCTTTGTTCACGTTCTGCACCTCGATTCTCCATCTGTGCCATAAACATCTCAAATTGTGCCCTCATTGCTGCAATATCATTGTTACCCTGTTCATTCCTTCTATTTACATCCCCGAGCTGTTTTCTGTCTCCAATAGAAGATGAAGATGTGGAAACCTCTCTATCAGACATTTTTAAGACACGAACAAGGAAATTCGGAATATTTGGGGAATATTTGGGAATTTTCTGAATTTTTTTAATCTGCCAGAGAATTGGACTACGAGTATGGCAGAAAAAATGGAACTGGTTTTGGACGAAAAACGAACAAGAAAAACACTTTTGAATTTTTTGGGACTGACTCTTATGGATCAAACTAAAGAAAATTATGATTGACACGAAGAACGCGAAGAACACAAAAAAAAATCAAGAAAATTCAAGAAACGCAAGAATCTGAAATATATCCAAACTCTGATACCAGATGATGAGATCCCAGTCGGGGAATCTCGTCGAAAATGCGGAATAACGAAATTTAAATCCTAGGAAAGATCTAAATCAGATCTGACACAAAAAATAACAAGAACACGAATAAATAAACTGGAATTAAAAGATAGATTCGACGGTAAAACATTGACCCAACAATCACGACGCAATTAATGACGATGCGGATTGAAGAACCAAGATTGGTGAACGCCACAAGGGTTGTCAATTCCTTGATAAGTTCGTTGGGTGAACGCTACAAAGAACGGATCTTTGATAAGTTGGAAAAACTCAACCTTTAACAAGAGAATCCTCTCTCAATTTAATTCATAAACTCAAACTTGTTTTTTTACAATGAATGGAAAGGAATATAAATAAGCAAAATAACATAACCGCTAATTTACTCAAAATAGAATTCTAATTAAACTAAAACACTAAATTAGGAAAATAACCTAAAAACCAAAAAGGAAATAAAATAATTATAAAATCCGGAAAATCTGGCCGCTACTCATTTACGGCCGTGAATAATTCTTTTACGGCCGTAAAGGCTTTTCTGATCAAAACCGTGTTTATTATTTACGGCCGTAACGAATTTCTTACGGCCGTGAAATTCCCCTTTTTTGAATGTTACTGATGTAACTTCCAAGCTTACGGCTGTAAGCCTCGTTCTGTTGAAATTCTCATTTTTTCTTCGCTAATTGATTACGGCCATGATAACATGATTTACGACCGTGAATATATGGGTTACGGCCGTGAATGTCCTCTTTTACGGCCGTAATAGAATTTCTGCCCAAATTACTTCGTTTTCTTGATTCGGCTCGATCCGTCCCTCTTCTCGGCTCGACCCCAACACGGAACTTGCTCCGTTTTGCACGTAGATCACTGTCATATTACCGATGGATCGACTTCGCCCTTCAATGCCTGGTCCGGATCACATCAAAATCTCTTGTTCCGGTTAAGGTAGTAATCTAAAATACAATTTAACACAATTTCTGTGGGATCGATACTTGGACTCACGTCCACTTTATTACTTGCGCGACCCGTGCACTTGCAGAGCGTTATCAACCGTCATCCACTTCTTTGTACTAATTAACTTCCATGATCTCACCAATTGTCTACAAGGTAATTTGGACCACATTTTACAGTCCATTAGTCAAGTTTTTATTCAATGGAAAGTATGATGACTAGCTCCAGTAGTCATTCTTCTGCGTTGGATTCTCCTTTAGAAACTTCTTTTTCAAACCTCTAGGCTAGGCGTGAGCTCGTGCTAAATTTTTCCCATTTCACTTATGAGAATGTGATTTTGGCTTCCTCCAGTAAGAGCCTCTCCCAACTCCAAGTGCTTAATCATAAACTACAGGGGATATTGGCTGATCCTGCTATCTAGTCTTCGTAATGCCAAGATCACCCTAAGAGAGGCTCATAGTGAAATCCAGGAGGTTCTTAATCAATCAGCCAACCTTCATGAACAAAAAGGGAAATTTTTTAGTATTGTTCTGGACAAGTCATATTTAGCTTCAGACTTCTCCAAGGCCAAGAAAACTAGGGAAGGGCTAACTGTCGAAGCGACGAAGGTAGCCTCTTCTTAGGAGGATTCCCATGCAAGGCTCAAAGAAATGGGATTTATCTCAAGAAGTAGAACGTATCAAGGCTCTTAATGCTCAATTTACTGAAATAGAGAGCACTTTCTCAGAGAAAGAACCAACCGTTATTTAAAGGGAAGAAGTGCAGCTTCGTGTAAGATGTGATATAATTAGGAGTTCGTTCTCTATTGAAGCAAGTTGACTCATAAGTGTATTTTATACACTTATTTATATGCTAAAATTTGGATATTATAGTGTCATTCAAGAGTAAAATCTACCTAATGTGCTGTTAGTTATTATTATTTCAGAAAATATCCCAAAAGTAAGTGAGTAAAGCAATTGAGACAAATAAAGGTCAATGTGAAGATAATTGGAGATAAAATACACAAGTTGAAAGTTGGAAAGGTCAATTAAGAGTCAAATTGGTGATAACTTGGATGAAGTCAAAAGATCGAGGCCTTAATTAAAGATATTGAGAGAAAAAGGTCTTAATTGAGGAAATTCAAAAGTTCAGGGGTTCAGATGATCAAATCAAAAGTTGAGGAAGTGTCGCGCAATTATGAGAGGGGACCAACTAAAACGGACATTAAAAGTTGAAAATTGGACAGCAAGCGACAACCATGCGGCCGCACGAACTAGAACCGAGTGATCGCTACACACTTCATTGAATGGTTAAAACGCAAAAAACATAACCACGCAGCCGCACATTTATCTACCGCACGATTGTTCGGGCAGTGAATTGCTTCTTCCTATTATTAAACCCTAATTTGACCACAATCAAGGGGGCAATACATAGCAGTTATAAACGAATTCTATGCACTTTTTCTCTCTCAAATACTTATACAATTCATCTATCCATTGAAAATGTGAGAAGGAGATGAAATAAAAAGACAATGTTAAAGATTGATTACAATGGAGAACTAACATTTTGGTGTAAGATTTGCTTTCTCCTATGTTAATTTCATGAACTCAAATATGTTTTCTTACTTTTATTGTGTATATTATTCTTTCGTGATGTGTAACTAAATTCATAGCTGGGATGAACAATGTAGCCTAATTTTATTTTATTAATTTCAAACTTCAAGTTTTGCGCATTGTTGCAAGTATTGATTTATTTATTGTGTTTAATGCTTGAATTAATTGGCCACCAATTCATAAATCTTGTGGGTTATTTCATAATTCGAGAGGTGAGTTAACAACTTAGACAATGGTAATAAATCCGAAAATTACAACAAATGATAGAGATATGAATTTATGGTTGCATGATAATAATTGTGAATTCCTAGGAGATTTTATACATTTAGCTAAGGAATAATTATGACCCTCTATATAGATATATGGTTGACTTAGTTAGATAGTGTTGATTTGAACTCGGGAGATGAATTTCAATATACATTCGTGAATTCCAGGGGCACATGATGAGAATCGTAGCGGGCTTGAAACAAATTAATTATTCAAGCCAAAAGAAAATCAAACATCGATACTGTTAAGTGCATTTTTATACACTTTTTATACCTTTAAATTAGCATGTTTTGGAACATCTTGAGCAAATATCTACTAATTTATGCATATTTTGTGTTAGATAGGTTAATATCTAAGTTTGAGGCCAAAAACCACAAAAGGAGTGAAGATTCTGCTGAAATTCCAAGTTCGGGGACCATTTTGCCACTTCCGGGAAGTTTTGGACAAGCCGTGCAATCAACCAAAGGACCAAATTGAAAGAAATCAAAAGTTTGAGGACTTAATTGCAACATTCCAAAAAGTTGAGGACCAAGGCCTACTACTCAGATTCAAGGATAAAACCACAAGAGAAAACAAAATAATTGCTTAATTTATGAATATGAGTGAAAATGGATCAATCTCATACAAAAATATGAAGCTGGGGACCAAAGTGCACAATTGCCAAATGTTGAGGACTTGGGCTGCAAAATAAAAATGACATGCGCTGGAAATAACAAGAAAACATGGGCAGCTTGGTGGGAACGTGCACTAGTGCTGGAGAAGGACAAGGAAGCATGGGCTGTGAGCTGGAAGATGAAAAAGTGGGAGACAAGGAGCTCGAAAGTGATGGAAGGCAGCTGTAAAGGAGAGCACATGGAGAGCTGAACCAGGGATGCTGCTGAAGAGGGATATATACATACACGCAGAGGGCGGCCAGGGAAAGAAAAAAACCGGGGGGAGTTGCTAGAGGCTGGTGACAGCAGCCTAATATTGTTGGTGACAGCAGCAATAACTATCACTGCCGGAGGTTAACAGATAGATAGAGAGATAGCAGAAAGAGGGAGATTGGGGGTTGAACTCAGGCTGGTGACAGCAGCTTGGAGATCAAATTCTTGCTGGTGACAGCAGCTTGAACCTAAGCTCACTTACTGATTCTATATTAATGCCGGAAAGAGAATATACAGATACATTTATACAGACAAGAAGGTGCATACGTGGGTAGCTGAAAACTCTGCAAGTTTGAGTGCTGGTGCTGCCATTTTAAGTTGCTGCTGGTTTTAATTCTATTGCTGGTTTCATTGCTGTGTTGGAGGAATGTGCTGCTGATTACTAGAAACTGCTGGTTGCTGTTTTGCTGTTGCTGAGTTGCTGGAATTGCTGTTGCTGCCATTGCTGGTGCTGGTGCTGCTGGAAGTCTGCTGTTGCTGATTTGCTGGAATTGCTGAATTGCTGTGCTGCTGGTGCTGGAGAAGGCTGCTGCTGCTGGTGCTGCTGGACTGATTTGCAAAAAGCTGGAAGATAAGGGACTGAAATGCAACAGCTTGATAGTTGGAGGACCAAAATGCAATTTCCACAATTTTCAAATCCTGGTTTTATTTTAATGCTTAATGTTATTTTTAATTTCAAAACGCATGTGTAGCTAAGTTTTACATGTTGGGATGATTGACGTAGTTTAAATTGCACTTAGTTAATTTAAAGTTATTTACGTATTTTGCTATTTAATTTCATGCATTTTTATTATTGTCATTTAATTTCAAGCACTTTAATTTACGTAATTTAATTTTGCACATTTAAATTTAAGTTTAATGTCATGCATTTATTTTGAGTCGTTAGTTTTATTTACAAAACTTGAAAATTAATTAAGTGTCGTTTAAATGAAATCATGAATCCCAACTATTTTAATTTATCATTTTCCGCATTATCTTTAGAGTTTAGAATTTACTTGTTTAAATTTCGCATTCAAAACCAAAATCAAAAACTTTATTTTGCGACTCTTTTGTTAAAATTAAATTAACTAGCATGTGTAATTGAAGTATACATTCCTCGTGGGATCGACAACTCGGACTCAAAAAGTCCACTTTATTACTTGAACGCGACCCGTGCGCTTGCGGTACACGATTTTAGCGAACAAGTTTTTGGTGCCGTTGCCGGGGAATGTTTTTACTTTGATTATACTCTAGTTAATTTATTTTTAACAATTTTTATTTTTATTTTGTTACCTTTGATTTACCTTCACAATTCTAATCTTTCTTGTGTTTGGATTTCTTTGTATGCATATCTGATTTTAGTATTGGCAAAATAGGACAAGAATTGCAATGTACAATCTCAACATGGGTGATGAATACCAGCTTGAAGAATATTCGAGTTGTGAAATTTGTTATCAGATACATAGTAATGGACCATGTTTGTTTTCGGGCAATAATATGTTTCAGTCGAAGCTTCTTAAGTTTAGACTCTATTTGAATTATCGAAAAGAAGCAATTGACACTTCTGATCCAAATTACTTGTTCATGTTGGATAGTGTATCGGAAGATTGGGATGCGGACATTACTCTTATGGGAAATGGTCCGCCATTTTTGAATGAAAAGGTACTTGCAAAATATTACTATGAACTTGCCAAGCTGGATGAGGATGATATGCCTATAGGAGATACCGTATTCTGGGAAGCATTTCAAATGTGGGGGTATGATCCACTCGTGGGAATAAATAGGAAAAACTTGTCATTGCCAATGGATTCATGTTTTGAATTGATCATTCAATCCGAGGAAACATCAACTGATGTAGATGAGCTTGAAGAGAATGACACTTTAATCACACTAGAATCACATGAAGAAGTGACAATTAATGAGGAAGAGAGCAAATCAAATTCTCTCAACTTCATTGATTGTCCAATAATCAATTTCGTGATTAAGCCACCGGAGGAAGTGCAAGTCTATTTAGTTGAGATCGAATTGGATGAATCAGGCAATTTCCATAACTGTGGAAAAGGCAAAGTGCAAGTATTTCGAATAAGCGAGGAGTGGAGCAAAGCCAGAATAAGCAAAATGGGCAGGAAATCGAAAGCTATGTTCAAAGTACCATGAAATGCTTATGCGGGGTAGTCGAGCTTATGACTTTAACCAAGCGCTTTTTGGGAGGCAACCCAAAATTTCTTCTCTTTTGATTTACTTGTATTTATTTACTGTATTTCTTTACTTTCTTTTTAATTATTTGTCAAACTTTTGTAGGTAACAAATATTTTTGAAAATCCTAAGCGACATTGTACTCAACAAGTTTGGGGGTGAACTACATTCGACGAAAACTTAGGTCAAAATTCAACATCACAAACAAGCATCGAATCAGGGAAGTTTCACTACCTCTTTTCTTCTTTACATATTGTGTCTATTTTCACATTGAGGACAATGTGTAATTCAAGTTTGGGGGTGGTCGACCGAAAATGTTAGATGAGACCCATGATAAAATTCAAGGCCAAGAATGTCCAAGAATTGATGGCGATACTCACTTACGAGCTATAAAATTGAGTCCAAGTGAAAGGCGAGAAGATGCATCAAGTTCGGGATTAAATTAAAATTTTTACAGAGATAAAGACTGAATTTGAGCTTCACTATTTTTTGAATAACTTTAGCCCTTTCGTCTAGTTTCAAATCATTTTGAATCACCTCAATCGGACACCCGGATCAAAAGTCATGACCGAAATATTGAAGATAGCATGATCAGTCAGTTTTAGTCGACCGAGGGTTTTAGATTGACCGAAAGTCAAGAAATTTCAATCAGCTTCAGTTCATTTCGGTCGACCGAAAATGACTTTGGTTGATCATTTGGTCGATCAAAATTTACCGAAATTTCAAAATCACACATTTTCTTATTTTTATATTTTTGTACTATAAATACCTAACTTGTCTCAAACCTTAATAACTTGGATGTTCATTGTTCTTGGTCTTGTGAGACTCATTTGGATGAGGTAAATCTCATCTCTTTTATCTTGTAATCTTTAGAAGATAATCAACTACATTTTGAATATATTATTATCGTGTTGTTGATTATTTTGACCACCTTGAAATTTGTTTAATCTTCACCAATTGGGTTAGGTACTTTAACCTTTGAATTTTAGTTAGATTTAAACTTGGGTTAGGGTGTTATTTTACATTTCTTGTTGTTGTTCTTGTTGTTTAGGTATCAAAAAAAAAATGTTGTTTTTGAGTCATTGTTGATTTGCACATCTTGGGTATTGTTATTGTTATCATACTTAAGATTGTTGATGTTTACAATTAATCAAACACTCATAATTCTATGTTATTCAAACTTTGCATACCAAGTGTTTTAAATTGCCCCAAAGAAAAATTCCATGTTAGAAATTAATCTTCTCAACACCAAACATTTTCCTTAATGATTACTTGTCTTTCATCAATTCCCTTGTGAAATTGAACTTTTAAAACATTGTCACATAAGTCCAAGATTCTCCTTCTTTGTTATACAACAAACCATAAATTTCCACTTGCTATTTATTCAATTAATTCCTATATCCCTTCTTTTATTGTGGTTTCATACTTCACAAGATTTAATTTTCTCGATATAGTTGATTGCATTTCTTGGAGAGTTTGAGTAAGAAAAATTGGAGTATAAAAATGCAAGAGTTGTGAACTCATTAGAGGATAAAATCCTAAAATTGAGTGTAAACACAAGTGAGTCATCTTGTGATGACACTTTCACACTTGCACACCATGTCCAATGCTAATGCTTCAAGTGGGCAAGATTCTAACACTCAAACTCAAGAATTGAGAGACATGATACTAGCTCTCATGGTTACAATGGCGAGGCGAATGGATGAAATGGAAGGAAGGTTGGAGGGAAGATTAGAAAGATTGGAAACTGTGAGAGAAATCCTACCACCAAGGGATAATGTTAATAGGAGGGGAAATAGAGGAAGAGTTGGGAATGAATTTGATAATGTTTTGAGAAATGATGGGAGTATGAACCGAAAGAGGAACATAGGTAGGAATAGAGGAGTGCAGTGTGATAGGGGATATGTGAAAGAGAATGATCTCATGTGGGACTTTAAGAACCAAATGAAAATTTTAGAAGAACGGTTCATTGAATGAGATTGTAAATATAATGTTGACTTGAAAAAAGGGAGTGAAGGAGAGGTGACAGTGGAATTGAATGAAGAGCCCCTAGATAAGGAAATTGAGAAGAAGGAGGGGATTTAAAATTAAGGATAATTGATGGAACTCCAAATTCTCATGTAGATGATAAAAGTGTAGAAGGTGTTGTTGAAATTGAAAGTGTGGAAGGAGTGGTTGAGCATGAAAATTTTATAGTGTTGAATGAGCGAAAGGTTGAAGGGATTAATGGCGGTGAAGTGAAGAGTCTCGTTGTGTGGGAAAATGAGTTAGAGGTTATAAATCACAAGTATGAGGATCCATATCTCGTACGTTGTGAAACTAATATTCCCACCCTATTTTGCTTAACTTTAATTTGCAGGTTAATAGCACTTGGTACTTTAAACTACGTCACTTATGCTCAAAGGAGTTCATAGTTCGACCCCTCCATATAGCCCAAGTGATGGAGTATTATTAGTTGATCATTAGACATGGAGGACTTAATTTTCCATTTAATCTAGGGGGTTCAGTGAAACATTATGAACAAATCTATTATTCAGGACGAATCATCTTGAAGAAGGAGGGTCTGATGAGAATCATAGCGGGCTTGACGAAGCAAATTAATTATTCAATCCAAAACAAATTAAAACCTCAATCCACGTGCCGATGGGACCCATGACGAAATCCAAGGCCAAGAAGGTCCAAGAATTGATGGTGATACTCACTTATGAGCTATGAAATCGAGTCTGATTGAAAGGCGAGAAGATGCATCAAATTTGGGATTCAATTAAATTTTTGACAGAGATAAAGTCTGAATTTGAGTTTACTATTCTTGAAGAATTGTAGCCCTTTCGTTTAGTTTCTAAATCATTTTGAATCACCTCAATCGGATATCGGGACCAAAAGTTATGACCGAAATATTGAAGATGGCAGGATCAGTCATTTTCAATCGACCGAAAGTCCAGAAATTTCAATCAGCCTCAGCTTTGGTCAACCATCTGGTGGTCGACCAAAATTTTCTGAAATTTCAAAATCGCATTTTTTTGTTTTTTTTTTTGGATTTTCTTTATTTTTGTACTATAGATACCTAACTTATCTAAAACCCTAATAACTTGGATATTCGTTCTTTGTCTTGTGAGACTCCTTTGGGTGAGGAAAATCACATCTCTTTTATCTTGTAATCTTTGAAAGATAATCAACTACATTTTGAATATATTATTCTTGTTTTGTAGATTATTTCCACCACCTTGAAATTTGTTTAATCTTCACCCATTGGGCTAGGTTCTTTAACCTTTGAATTTTGGATTAGATTTAAACTTGAGTTAGGATATTATTTTGCCATTTTAGCTTTCTTGAGTTAGTATTAAATTGTTGTGGAGATTTTTGGACCAAACACTAAAGGGGTTCACATGAGCACATCTTTAGGAATAACACTTGAGGTATGAAATTAATATTATAGGCTATGGTGAAATTGTAAATCCAACACTTTACAATCACTTTAGAAAAACATCTTGTCATTAGTGTTTTCGTCTTATTGCATTTTTTTAGTTTAATTTCTTATTTTAATTTTAAAATACCAAAAATCATTTGTTTGTTTTCAATAGAGTGTAGAATTAATACATTTCGGTGTTTAATTAAAATCCACGTGGGAACGATAATCCGAAATTTTTGGTCCACTTTATTACTTTTCACGACCTGTACACCTGCGATACTAAGCAAAATAATTGAACACTGACCAGCCCTAAACGTGTTAACCTAAGAATGACTAACCAAGAGGGGGTGATTTGGTTTTTGATACATTTTTGATAATTAATCTCAAAACAAAAACAATATACTAGATATAAGTGCAAAGTGAAATAAGTGAATTTAATATGCAAATTTGATAACTTAAATCAAGTATTGTCTCTTAGACAAATATAGCACAATGTAGATAACAATTTAAAGTAAAGTGCAATAATGTAAAGATGACAAACAAACTTAATGGGGTTCGATACACAATGTGTTCTACATCCCCATTACTAAGCTCTCCGTCACGAGCAATGCCAAATTCACCATTGTGGTAACCTACAACAATGTGCACTTATCCATTAGTGAATTACAATAAGGAGCACTTATACTTAATGACAATCGAATTTTCACAAGGCTCTCGAAATCATTGAAATACAAATGGTAAATTTACAATTGAAAAAACTGTCTTAACAAATGATATAATTAAGTCAAGTATTTAGAAATTTAGGATAACATTTCAATAGGTACCAAATAGTAAAATTCAAGTGTCTATGTTGTAAACTTTGATGAATGGTAGATAATGTAATAGTTGGTATATTTATTTCAAAGCTTTCAACCAATAATCTCTCTTAATAAATAATACAAATTAAGTATTAAAAGAGATTTACACTTCAATATAAGTATTGGCAAATAAAACTCTTATCAAGAATCAAGACTATATGAGATTGAGAAGCTTTTTTGCCATGGGATTGAGAAGCTTTCTTGCAAAGTAGAATATTTGATGAAATATATAGAAATAGTTTGATCAATCAATAGAATATTTGTAATAAATGAAATATAATTTTTAACCAAGTAAACTCAACGATTTTCAAATATACTTTCTTAATTTCTTTTGTAAGTTGTTAAAATTGAATGTAAAAGAGATGACTATTTATAGATCAAGAAATTGAAAATCGGATAGTTTCGGTCGATAAATTTAGTTGACCAAAAGTTCAAATATAGCCATTATAATATCTAAACCGCTAGAGTTTGGCTGAATAAAAACAGGTTTCGGTCAAACAGAGTTTCGGTTGATCGATATATTTCGATTGACCGAATATATATATTTTTTAAAATTGTTTTTATATCGAAAAGTGTCTTCTTCCAAAATCTATTTAATATGTAGAGTCAAGAATATTTTTATGCAAGTGATGAATGATAAATATAATTTGAGCTTTACATACTTGTCAATATGGACGAGTCAATGCCTTTGTATATTAATTGAAGATTCGTTTAAGAACTTATAAATTATAATTTCAATGTTCTTGAATTCTTCGTGTATTTTTAAATCACTTCTTCAATGAATAACAATTTGAGTGCTTGAATACTTTAAGAAGATTTGTACATGAAATACTTGTTAGAAACAAAAGTATATTATTTATTATAATCAAAATAATGGAGTTATAATCAACCATAGGTCAACAAAACAAACCTTTTTTTTTTTTTTTCCCATACAAGTTATAAGAACTCCCCTTTTCCTGCAAATTGGAAGAAATCTTTGCACAAATCAGATAGTTGAGGCTATGAAATTAGAGATTGACGGAAAGGCACCAGAGACGAATCTATACCTTTAGATATGAGAGATTTTGATGCTATATTAGGTATGGACTGGTTGGGACTTAATCACGCTACCATTTCATATCAATAGAAAGAAATGTTACTTCATCGACCAGGAGAGGAAGAGTTCCATTTCTTTAGGGGAAAAGTTCAAGTCTCATCCTTGCCTTGTATTTACATTGTAAGTAGAGAAGATATTGAGAAAAAAGTCATGCCAGGAATTCCTAGTTAATATTGTCAATTCCCCACAAATAGAAATAATTGTTAATGATATAAATGTTGTATGAGATTTTGTAAATATTTTTCTAGAAGATATACATGGCATCTTGCCAGACAGACAAGTAGAATTTACGATTGACTTAATCTCCGGAGCAGCACCATTATCTAAGGCCCCGTACAGAATGGCTTACTGACTTTTCATACCACTTGAACTCGCAGCATTGCATAGTGTGTTCCATATTTCTATGCTCAGAAAATATGTTCATGATCCTGTGCACGTGGTGAGTTATCAGACGTTGGAGGTACAAAAAGACTTGTCATACGAAGAAGTTTCGACTATGATCTTGGATAGAAAGATGCACAAATTGAGAAATAGAGAGGTTCCATTGGTCAAGGTTCAATGGAGAAATCATGGATTCAAGGAAGCAACTTGGGAAAAAAGAAGATAAGCTTATGACCAAGTATATCCATAACTCTTCATTTAGCTAATGTAATTTTCGAGATCAAAAATATATTTTTAGGAGGGAGAGTTGTAGAGTAGTGATGACAATGTGGCAGATTGAATATCGATACCGATCCAAATCCACCCCGCAGGATTTCGAATCAAATCTGATCGAAACAAACAGTAAAACATCTGGATCGGGTCAGGTTTGGATCTGATCGGGTCAGAACAAATATTAAGAAATTTTCATTAACGACAAACAAATCAATAGATAATTCAATAATTGATACAACAACTAATATAATATCCAATTCATACAACAAACAATACATATATAGTGAATTAGAGATTTTGTGTCAAATTCAATAAAAGATTATATATATTTTAGATTTAGTATTTAAATTTTTTAAAACGTTTTTTAATATTTTAAAAATAAATCGGATCACTCTGATCCAAATCCGATTCTTTAATCCACGAATCGACGGATTAGATCATATTTTTTTGCCATCCATATTATAGAGCCCCAAAAATTTTATTAAGCATAATGTTAAATGATTTTTGTTAAGTTAATTTCCTTCTTTCCAACTTTTATAAACTCCAAATTAAATTATTATATCAGAGATATAAATAATATAAATACATATTTGCATGTGTTCGGAAAATGTACTATATCAACACATTTTCCAAAACTTCTTTTCAATCACACACATTTTTCGAAATCATTTTTTATAGTGTGTTTGATTTTAGTTAAAATGAGTTTTTTTTTAAAAAAAATAAATAGTGATTTTTAGGAGAATGAATGGTTAAAATTTGGTTGAAAAGTCAAATATTGTGAACTTAATTTTTAATAGATAGTCAATATTGAATACTATAGATAACTTAAAGTGAATCCATCCTAACCATAAACAAATTTTATCACAAATATTCCCCACTTTTCTGTCACATTCGCACTATCATTTTAAGCACCTCACTTTATCCATCACTCACGTATCTCTTTGTGCATCTATCCTATTTCTTTATTTCTTTTTACATGTTTCATGTAAACTAGAACACAAGTAAAAGTACTTTCAATGTTCTACATCTTTTAGGAATAAAGGAATTTTATTATTAAAATTTGGGGCAGATTCAAGAAGTACAAAATCCAGAATTTTGTCAGCATCAAATCAGGTTTTTCAAAGGTTTAAGATAAAATAACAACGTGCAATTTTATCCCGTTTAAATTTATTACTTCCTGATGAAAGTGCTAACAAAGTAACTTAATAGTAAGTTGGACCACTGGGGCATAAATGTCATTAACAAATAAGCATTAGTCTTCGTTTAGTAATACTGTAGTGGTTTATAAACTGATTTATCTATGATGTTGGGGTAAAAAGTTTGGTTGAAAAATGAAGAGAGAAAATATGTGTAGTTAAAAAGTGATTTGAGAAATCTTGTGGTTTATAAATTTGTTTATAAACTATTAAAGAAATGGAGGATAATATTTAGAACAAAACTATTATTAAAAAAAAAAAAACTAAAATTTACACAATATTTTTTACTTTCTGAAAACTTTTCTTACGATTTTTAAAAATTCCCTTAATTTTAAAAGTATTTTTGAAATTGCTCGTAAATTATTATTATTATTATTATTATTATTATTATTATTATTATTATTATTATTAAATGATTACATAAGGACACATAACATCTATATATATATATATATATATATATATATCTAATGATAACTTGAATTCTGACCAAATTATTTTAACCAAATTCTCATTTGTCAAAGATTCCTCAATTAAAATAGTTTATCTTCTGTTTTACCATTTAGTATGTGCAATTTCCGAATTTATGGTTGTTTCTGAACGTGGTTAGTGACATTTGTTAAACATAATTATTATTATTATTATTTTTTTTTTTTTGCATCATTTCTATATAACCACCCATTAATCTGCAATACTCCGCATCCTCCGCCTGACTGCCTCCATCATGCGCCACCTCTGGCCAGATTCACCCGCCACCTCCGCCTAAATATAAATTGAAAATCAAGGGAAAGCTTCAATATCTTTTGAAATTTGGCTCACGTATTAAACAAAAGGGGAGCTTTACATGTTCTGCATTCATCCATTTCGTATCTTAATTGTTTTGAAATTTTACTGTGTTTCTGGGTATTCCTTTTTTTTTTTTTGGTTCCTTTTCTTTTTACAGTATAAAGTTGTGGCGTATTTTCAATGAAAACATCAGTCTAAGAATTATTTAATCAAGATTATGTCCATTCTTATATTCATTTGTTCAAAAAGGGGCATAAGTTAAAAGAAATTTGTGTGGTTGTTAGTTGGGAGTATGTAGTTATGGGGGTTGAGAAATCAAATTAAGATGGTTTAGTTGTGAGTAATGACGGTTTAATATAATGATTCGATAATATTTTGAAATTAATTTTCTGAATACAACGGAAATATAATTGTTTGGCGGGTATGGAGTCATGCTGTTACTTTTTTCTTCCTTTTATTTGATCGGTGTGCTTTTTCTTTACTTCAGAGCTTTGTTTATATGTTGTTTTACTGAATAAACTGAGATATTTGAAATTGATTATACCGACAAGGTTGATAACTTCTTCATTTCCGAAGTTTTCTGCATACTGAGTTCATTATAAGACTCAAAACCTGCTTGGACTGGTACTAAACTATTTTTGTGGATTGATACTAATCTATTAATTATAACCTGCTGGCTTTAGTTTATACTAAGGGTGGACAAAATAACTGAACCAAACCAGAACCAAACCAAACCAAGCGATTTGGTTCGGTTCTACATAAAAAAAATTATGGTTTGGTTCTTAGAATTAAGAACCATTTGGTTCCGGTTCCGGTTCTCTTTCCAGAACCAGAACCAGAAGCAAGAACCAAACTCAATATATATATATATATATATATATATATATATATATATATATATATATATATATATATTACAAATTAGTGGATATTCATCTCACCAAAAAATTCAAATCTGAAATTATAAATGTGAAATGTACAAAAATGTTATTTACCATACATTTTATCTCATTTCCTATTATACAAAGATTTTAAATCATAAATCTAAATTCTAATTTTAATTTATTTTTCTTCTTTTCAATTATAGACAAGCATTCACACTGCTTTACTTACATTCCTATAATACAGCAATCGTTGCACTCCTTAGTCACCATCGACGAAATTGATGTTTATTTTCTAAATTTATGTATATATAAACCTCGGCTCAATTAGTCAATTCTCAAGAGTTAACTCAAACTCAAATTCCATCTCTAACTCACACGGCACCACCGTAGAATGGGACTCAGAATTTCATCGTAACCTATAACTATAAGTCTAAACGGTCTTTATGTTCGATTCTCTAAGTTTCAATTGGTCGGCGAGCTTCATTCAAGTGAGTTTCTTCTTCTTTGACTTAGAATAACATGTTATTTTTTCTAAATTTTTGTTTTATTTACTAAAAATTTCACTTTCTATTTAGTAATGATGTAGATGGATTCTAATGAAGAAGATGATATAAAAAAATTTTAATTTGCATTTATTATTTAAAAATTCAAGCAATGGTCTCAGAACCAAACCAAACCAGATGCGAGTGGTTTGGTTCCGGTTTGGTTCCATATCTTTAAAAAAACCATGGGTTTATGATTTGGTTTGGTTCTACTGGAACCAGAACCAAATTGAACCACGTCCACCCCTAGTTTATACCATATTTATTTATCCAGAAAGAAGCCAGGCATGTTGAGGGTTTTAGTCCAGAATTAGGGCTTGTTCATCAGAGGAAGGAAGGTGCTTGAAAAAAAGCTTGTGTTAACTATACTTGTCAGTCTGATCTACTTATGCTCTTCATTCATTTGCACTGTGTATTTATTATAGAATCTTTCGTTTTGTGGTTATTTGTAACCTATAAATTTTGTTTTATAAAAATTTTCATGTTCATTTCCAGTTTATAGTTCATGACATGTATAATCGTTTTTTCTCTCAATTGCTAGCTTCTAATTTTTAAAGTAGTCTCTGTTTGGCAAACATGTTTTTTATAACATAATTCTCCAAATCATTTTTTAACCACACACATTTTCTTTCTCTACTTTTCAACCACACATTTTACTTAAAAACACATAAAAAACTCTTAACAAACAGAGCTTTATTAAATTGGAGTTCTAGGTGCTTTAGAATGTGGGAAATTTGAAGAGTGGTTTAATTAAATACTGTTTAGAGCAGCCCTTGAGACATTCAAAATTCCTTGGAACCTTTATAGCAGATAATAATGGCTCAACCTATATATATATATATAAAACAGTGAGAAATGGCTTGTCTAGAAATTTGAGGTACTTATTGTATTGGCCAATTTAATGAACTTGCTATTTTCCAGTTTCACAGAAGATTTATTCAAAATTTCTTTGAGTTCACAATGTCAAGTCTTGCATGGTGCGTAAGGCTCATTTCTTGAGATGAAATTTGCGAAAATGCAAACAAACATTATTGTCGTACATTTGGCCATACTCTATGTATCGTTATACTATTCGAATACTAGATGTAGTTATCATTGAGTAACAAAGTTGAATTAAGAGGTAAGTTCTACTTTATGCTTCATTAATAAATATGAAAGGAGTTGGAAGTAAGTAGCAATGACACAAAAGCGTAATGTAGAAGTGGAACAAAAAAAGAAAGCAAAAGATGTTACAGGCTGTAATTTTATCAGGGGGTTTGCTTTGTTCTTTTGATTATTTGCTTTTCGAATTGGATGGATATAATATTTTAATGCTTTTGGAGTACATTTACTTCATGACACCTAAAGGAATTCTTTGTGAAAATAATATATATCTAAGAGGTAACCATTGAATCTGTTCTCATGACCTAATAATAGTTTGTGGATAGTATAGTGTCTTATTTAATCATGATGCAGTTGTTCTTTCTATATTTTTTTCATATTTATGTTCTTTCCATTTTGTTGATACTATTCTTGCAATCCATTTTTCAAGCACGCTTTAGTTGAAGTAATATTTTATTTATGTTGTGCTTATTTCAATTTCAATTTTTATGTTGTAGTAGTTAATTGGACGATGCTTGATATGTGAATACAATGAACAAGTGATCTTCCCTTCTGGAGAGAAATTTTGGTAGACATTGTCTATTTTTACTTATGTGGCACTTTTTTAATGCAATCTACCCTAGCATTGGAAATGCTTTAAATGCAAAAGTATCTACTGAGTGTTGCTCTTAATATATTATGTTATCCTCCGTTCATCACTTCTTTGACTTCTTATTAATGGTGTCCCTTACTATCTTGCATTTAAAGTTAGTTGAGCATCCCAAAAAGTTTTGAAAGAGAGGAAGTAGGAAGTGCCAAGTGTTTTTGAGCTAGAGGACATCCTGACTCTGACTACTATTATGAAGATGCAAGATATGCACCAGATCTTGTGAAAGCATTTGAATTATCTGAGTGGGCTTGATAATTGGAGTACAAACCCCTTGCTTATTCAGAAGTGAGCACCAAGTTCATTTGTGATATTATTGATGTACAGTTGTCCAAATTATTTGATTTCAACCTATTTTGGCTTAGTTGACAACTGTCAAATAGAATAGTGATGCAAAGAAGCAAACCATGTAAGTGACGCTTAGGGGATTCGTCAACCTCCCTTTTTGTCCCCTTTTTTTGGGAACGCAACCCCATTATTATCTAAGCTGAAGTTAAACAAATAACTTAAAATGATCATTTAGTTCTCTGTCATTTCGCGATGACAGTGTAATATATAGTTTTGCTATAACTATTATATTTTTCTTTTATATCGTGGTCAAAAAAGCCATTTATCATTTTGTTTTGTTAATCTTTATAGGCGAGGGCATAATGTGAAAGGTAAAGGAGTTTCTAATGGAAGCAGCTGTGCCTATTTTCTTTATTTTCATGATTGTTCTCGATGTTTAGTGTGTAATATTTCTTGTCTGAGTCTACCTTTTTTCCTTTTTCACACCATCACATTTTTCTATGTTTGAACTCATTCTTGCTTATTTGTGCAGGTAAACAAGGCTCAGAATGCTCAGAAATGATTAAATTATTCAAGATCAATGGATAAAAAGGTATCAGTCGATATAATAGACTAATTTTGACGCTACATTAGTTTTTTTAAATCTTATGATTCTCCTCTTGGTTACTGATCCAATTTAATGAGTCTTAGGGTAAAGTTATTAGTAACTTTTGAGGAAAAAAAGTATTTGAACCTAAGAAATGTGTTGTTAATTAATGGGTAGTAGTTGTGAATGTGTCATTCAAATTAATGTCTGAATTTGACTTATGTGATAAGTCCTTTTTTTTATTAAAAAAAAAAAATAGCTTTCAATGTTTGGAAAATAGAGGCTTAGTGAAATAAATGTTAGGCGAACCAAAGCAAGTATATCTCGAGCATTGCCACTCTTTGGCATGGTTGTACTGAGTGGTATAAATTAATTGATTTTTGAATATTTGGTTGGATTCATTTGTTAATTCAACCTAACTCGTGTTTGCACAGTTTATTAGTTACAACAGTTTTATTTACATCCTTATAATTGTGGTATCTGGGGGGTTTATGGCATTTTCACTGGACTTATAATCGGGGTTTCACTATTTTGGACTTTGCACCTATTTTCATCTTATCTATGATCTCTATTTTTCTTCAGGTTTGATCAATTTCATCTTACATTTTGTTGATAGCCTAAGATCATGTTACAAAGTGAAGTATCTTGATTAGGTAGGCAAAATACGTTTTATAATCTAATTGACCTCTGGACTGTCACCAAGAACGTCTTTAGATTTTGTTTCACTTTTAGTAGTTTTCTTAAAATATTGCATTCTAAAGTTCTTTTTTTGTGATTTAATGTAGGAGAACAATGGAAACTGAAACTATAAGGAGGTTTTCCAAAATTTGTAATATTCTTGACAACAAAATTTTTATTCTATATTAATATATTATACTTTGTCAATAGAATATGTTCATGCATCGTACAGATGTAAAATTAGTTTCCAATTAAAAATGCTAGTTTTGCTACACACAAGGTCCATACCATGTGATGAAATGCACACCTAGAGGTACAAGTAATATCCTAAAATTATTATATTTCAAAAAATTTCTTCCACATTTTAACCAACAATATTCACTATAGGTCGTTGATACTTTTGATTAGTCATCGTTTCTTTTCCCTCGAATTAGTGGAATTAATGAATGTTAAGACGAGATAAATACTTGACTTCTTTGACAAAGGGAAATGCAACATATTGAATTAAATTTAAAAAAATAAAACATATATATATATTCCTAATTTTTGTTGATTATAATAATGATAATTTCTAAATAATCTTCAAGCACAAACCATAGAGAACAGATCTAAAAGGAAGAAATAAAAGTTACGGTCTCGAACCTGTTAGAGGATTCTCGACTGAAAATGTCCAAAATTCCACTTTTAATTTCAAAGTTCTCTGGGGGAAGTAAAAGCAACGGCAAAATTATGTCCTTCACAGACTGTAGATAGAATAATCCACAAGTCAATTGCATAAAATTAGAGTACAATGGCAGCTTCCACCAAAACCACGGAGGCTTAACAGTAGCTGCAAATTCAAAATACATAGGTTGGTTCCCTCGGCAAGCTCATGCCCACTTTAGGTCACAAGTTTGGTAACTTTTGTAACGTACTGCTAGACGACATTTTTTTTCCCACGACATTTTCCCCCCCACCATTTTACAGAAGCTAAATAGGTAGATTTTACAGTGATAACAAAACATAATTGGAATGGAAATAGAGCCAATTTTGCCCAATGGAAAATTTCATCCAAGCCAGACAATACCAAGTTCAAAATTAAATCTCCGTCACTTCAACAGAAACAGAAACACCTGCTTCAGCATACAGTGCGACCATAACAAATTGACGCGATGTAGAGATTTTTGGACCATTTCTCCTGCATATAGAATAGTTGGTCTGTAAGCATTCATTCAAACTTATGGAAACGGGGGAATGCAGAAGAAAAGATGAGGAATACTAACTAGAATAAGCATCCTAACATAAATCGACCATTAATTCAGTTTTGATATGCACATATATATCAGCCTGAAACATATCTTACAAGCAAAGCACAAATCTTGTCTGAACAAGAAGGCGATGAATAGGATTAGAAAATTTCGAGCAATAAAAGTTGCATTTTTTGCTCCAATTGATCGTATTATTTTTAGTTATAAAAGATTGCCTCCCATCACCAAAAACTGCATATGAATAAGTAAATTTGATAGAAACTACATACCTTTACATGTGTACTAGGGAAGGCAGATGTACGGAGAGTCTCTTGAGTCTCATCCATCATTTTACGTCTTGGTATACTCAGTATGAAGGCTGCTTGATCAGCAGTGGCAGCCATGGACGTTATTCTGTATCCACTTTCCCATCGACGATGTATTCCCTCGCTTGGATACAGAAAATCAAGCTCTACAACCTAAAGATCGAGGAGCCTTATAGTGAGTATTGACTATACTGAAAACATGTGCAAAATTGGTAAGATAGGGTTTTGCATTGACATTGACTAGAACTCTACGACATAATGAAGCCTTACTTGCTCAGAGTACCCGGCATTTCTAGACATTACAACACCCCAGCGACTGCCAGCAGTAGTCATTGACGTGACATGGAAACCTTCCTTCCACTTTTTATTAATCCACTTGAAAGGAAAAGATTCACTAACTTTATATGACTGCTGGGTGTAAGGAGTTCCTAAATAATTGTGGAAACCACAGAAAAAAATACATAATCACACAAAAAATATAGAAACTATTTCAACAATAGAGTGACACGATCGATCTGCATTCAACACACTCTAGCATAGGTAAACCAATGAAAAGTATCTGACCAGATAAAACACAAACAGAAACACAGGCAGAACTTTCAACAAACCTTTAGACATAATAACTAGTGAACTTCCATTAGCTGCACCAGCAATTGAACTGATGTAATAGCTTTTTTCCCATTGTTCCATGATCCAATCCTGATAAAAAAAAATATATATATATATATATATATATATATATATATATATATATATATATATATAATAATTATAATAGTAAAATAAATAAATAAAGAGGATACCATTAGGATAGAAATCCTTCCATGGGAAGAACAAGAAGAAATGGAGATGTTGATTAGTAGGAAAAGCAACCTTATGAAGGAAGACAGGTGAAAGCTCATACACCTGCGAAGTGAAACCTGTCCCAGCATCCATGATTAAGGCCCACAGACTTGCAGCCGATGCAACACAGCTAATATACAAACCATCTTCATTACCCTTCTCCACATGTTGTCGGAGCCTTGAGTCCGCAACATTGTAGTGATATCTGGGAATAATTATAACCAAAAATAGAAAATTAAATTTCTTTTGAAACATTCTTTCGTTAGTCAAGATTTATAACCCAAAGTTGCCATTTGTTTTCAAGATAGAAATTTCCTCTATTTTTTATCCTTTTGCTCACAACCAGATATCCTGTGACAATATAAACGAATTTGGACTGGAGTGAAGTAAGACATAGATTTATCAACTCAGCTTGTGTTAATCTAAGTTGAGTAGGCTTTCTATAATAATAGTACACTTGATACACTTATTAACATAAATTAAAACAAGGCACTTTTTTATTTCAAAGTTCCGTCTTTAATTAGATTGACCAGTCTTAACTTAAAACCAGGCAGCTCCACCCTAGGTACTTGATGTGAAAAATAAAGTTTGAAATTTGTAGCACATATATAATTTCATATGCATTATCATAGCAGCACATATATCACAAATCCCATGCACATAAAAAGCAAGAAAAACATGTAGAAGCAGCTACCCACCTCTGTTTCATTGGGCGGCGTGCATTGTATGCTGAAATCCATTGGGTAGCAGGACTACCTAATCGTACTTTCTTCTTTGGTTGCTCCTCCTCTTCCAAATTAATGAGCAACCTCCCACGCTTCTGACCAACCTGCTTGTGCAATACAATTCAATGTGTAAATGTGTAGTCCAGAGCATACCCTATATAATGAGTACTATGATGTATACTGTGTACGCATAACCTTGAGAGCTCCATCAATTCTGATTGGCCTCAGTGATATGCACGGTTCAATAAGACTTTCAAAAAAGGATATCAGCTTCGGATAATTTGGCTCCTCGTCAAACTTCATATTTGTAACTGCCTCAAGAAACTGTTTGAATGGAGCTGGGCAAAAGCAACACATCAACTCTGGCGAAGTAGCCATTTTCTTTTTACAGACCAGAAAACTCTTGTTGTCCCCCTGTCATCACCCAATTAAGAATGGTGAAACAATAAAATAAATTTCCCTGAGACAAAATACAAACAAGTTGTTAACTCAGTGAAACTGCCTTACCTGGTATCCTTGCCAAGGTAACCTTCCTTTAATGAGAAATATAAGTGTGTAGGCCAGTGACTCGAGATCATCCCTCCTACTACCTGTACGACCCAAATGTGCATGCACACTTGCATACCTTATTGTGCCTCTGCAGATAGAGTTTATTAGTGTATATTCAACAGCTTCATCCAGTACAAAAGTTAATTCCACAAACCTGAATATATCTGGCCTCTGGTCATACTCAACATGCTGACCAGATGATGCATCTTTCCATCTAGATGCTGCAGTAACAGTATATTAATAAAAGAAAAAACAAACAAGGAAACAAACTGGGGAAAAGAAAAAAGTGAATTGCAGAAAGGGGCAAGAGCTATAGCAGGAAAAGAATAAAACTTTCTACGGTTAGCTTTTCAACATGGCCAGAAGTTTATAGTTCGAGTATGGAGTATGGCGTAGTGACATGAAAGAGAGTCAGAAAAACATCATCATACCCAAACCAAGATCAATGAGGTATAGCTTCTTCTCATCAGCAGTTCCAGGTTGACCGAGTAAAAAGTTCTCTGGCTTTACATCTCCATGCACAAACCTAGATGAGCAATACAGCGACATAATGGTAATCATTGATTCAAGTGAAAGGTACAAGATGAAGAATTAAGATTCTAGAGATTATGATATATAGGGAAATCAAGGATATGTTAGAGAAGCTACCCCTTCATGTGAAGCTTTTCAAGAATTGATATAGCCTCCACAGCAATGCAAGCAACCATATTCGGAGACATCCTATTTCAAAAGCTCATAATTTAAAAAAAAATATATGTGTGTGTGTTTGTGTGTGTGTAAAGCATAACAAAAACAAGATGTGATGGGGATTCCGTAGAGTTATAAATGTGTGTAAAGATCGTTTTCATAAATGCAAATGTGCACACATACACACGTGACAAGCACAAACAGATACATGCATATATAAAGAAAACCGTATGCACATGCATCCACACCTCCAAATGTACACAAAGGTGTGTTGTGACTTGTGTACATACAAATATAAGAGGGAGGGAGATAGCTTACGACTGGCCAAGGGAGTTCCAAACATCCCAAAGACTGGGTCCAAGTATGTCCATGACCTGAAACAATTATTAATTAGACACAGCAATGAAAATTCCGATGCAAAGGTCAAAAATCAAAACTCACCAGGATGTAAAAATCTCCTTGACGGCCCTTGTAGTGAACCCATGGGATCCCATAACATCCGTTCAAGGTGCTTTTTCAATCAAACAACAAAATAAGATGCATACACAGACATCAAGATTTTAAAAATATAAAAGAAATAGATAACCTTCTCAAATGAAGAAGACTGTGCTTACTTGTACACCTGCCACTCATATGGAGGGCCATAATTGCAACCTTTACTATTTCGATGCTCAAACTTCAATGCTACCTATAAATGATAATCTTTTGTCTCAGATGCAGGAAAAGATAATTGTTCCCAATACCCAAATGCCATGACAATATACTGTACCTCAATTGCATCTGGCCCTGCTCTTTCAGAGCCACCACTGACTCTTCTGCCAACATAAACTTGGCCAAAACCACCTTTACCCAACTTCCTTTCTGTCTTATACACAGGAGAATTACCCACTTGTACCTGCACGAACAACATAAAGAGCGCAATTATAGGAACTCAAAGATTATTGAAGTGTATCAAATTGAATCAAACAAATGGGGAATATTCAGAAATCTCATTAAATTAATTGTCCATCCATCCATGAGTGTACTTAAGGCATATCCAAAAAGAGATATATTATAATGGGGTGGAAGAATGAATAACAAGATACCCTCTCAGGCACGGGAGTTGTACTTGCTTCTTCTTCAACTCCCACTATTTTGTCTGCGCTCCCACCTTCCATGGCAATTTCCTTATCTGGAACGCCCTCTACTCTGTTAAAAGCTGGTTCCCCGGCCCCAATGGCAACTGCTTGAGGAAGAACCTCACAAGGCGGTTCAGGGTCTAGCTCTATCGGACGAATTCCTCTGCCTCTACCGGCTACAGTAGGCCTTGTGGGTGTAGCTGCAGAAGGCCCTTTTGCTACAGCTGCTGCATTTCCTCTGCCTCTTCCTCTCCTCCTGGTTCTATTCTGAGCAGGTGCAACAAAATTTTCTTCTTGATTAATGGGTTGAGGGGCAGGCTGGAGATCACCAAGCCGTTTTGATCTCCGTGCTCCGCTACGCAACTCTGGCATCGTCACCCATGCAAATCACATCCCACTCACTTCAAAGCCTTCCATTCAGAATCTTCAATAACTATATTAAGGACAAAGAATACAGAATAACAAAGGAAAAATTGATATTTGAAGTAGATACGCATAAAAGCCCATAAAAAGTTGTTCAAGAATCAAAAACTGGAAGAATAGAAACTTAAAGCAGCCACTGGAAAAGAGTTCAAATTATCAAGAACATTGAGCTAATAAAGCTCACAGTTTGCATGGAAGATAAATTAGTTCTTATGATTAACCTAGAAAACTCATGAATTCCCAAAAAGAACAATAACCGCAATGTAAAGCAATAAATACATAACAGATACAAATACTATTTTTAACAGAATTCAATAGCTTATGGGTGTTCGCACATAGATTCAATATTGTGTGGCTAAAAATCAGAAATTTTCCAATAAGTAACATGAAAATCGTAATGTAGCTTAACCAACACGACCATTAAATCCATAAACAGCGAGGGGAAGGTGGAAGAGAGGGATAAAGACAGAGAGGCTGCAATACCCCTACTTAATCTTAACATGAATCAATTTGTTTCCAGACAAGTAAATTAGAAAAGAACAAGTTTAACGAGGTCATTAATTGAAGAAAAAACTAAAGAATCTAATATCATGCAATCATCTCATCATAAGTATTTTAATTAATCATCTGAAGAGATTCAAAGTTTTAATAATCCTTTCAAAAAAAAAATGCACAAAAAATGAGTAGCCACAGATCGTACCTCAAAACAGCAAAAAACAGAAGGATCGGATATAAAACCCAGAAAGAAATCAACTTAAAATTAAACTGGATCGAACCATCAAACACAGATCTCCAGAGATTTCCCTATTACATTTTCCACCTCAAAAAGATAATAAATATCTTATCTGAATTTGTGTTCACGGTTTTTTTCGTAACAGATGCTGGAAAACGGAGATGAAGTATTGATAAAGGGAAATAAATGTTAGCCCTTTAGGTCAAGTTTGGGAAGAGATTTTTATTTTATTTTATTTTTTTGTGGGGAGTGGTGTTGTGATGTATCGGTGTGTTTCAATTTCTTTGTTTCTCTCTTTAGAGAATGTAGGTGTTTTTAATTTTTGAAGTTATATATGGATGTTAAAAAAAAGGTTGAACACCAAGAATTGATTCATGATGTAAATCCCAGATTGTATCATCGGTTAGGGTCAGGATACCCCATTCAATGTATTGACAAAGTGTATAGCAAATCTAAACTTGTGATCTCACGCTATCCACGTTTATGAATTCTCATCATTTGTCAGTTAGAATGTGTCATGGATATATGGATGTGTGTGCATGTATAGTAGTGTTGCGTACGTCTTTTTTTCTTTTCCATTTTTTTTTTAATTTTTTGTGAAAAAAATAAAGCCCTTGATGGTCATATATTTGGCCTCTTATAAGAGCAGCTACAATGCTACACTTTTCGCATTGAATAAATTTTACCATATAATAGTCATCAATGTATGGAATTTCTTTTCACATAAGATGAATGTTTAATGGAAAGAAAGAAAATTGTCAAAAGTTATCTCTAATGCATTATTTCTACATCTTGTTATAAATTAGAGAGAAGAAATAAAGAGGCGGATGAACTAGTGTGTTTTATTATGAATCAAAACCACATATATTTAGGGGAGAATAGTGATATACAAATAATGTCTAGGGTTATAGGGATATAGTTGTCATTCATCAATACAATATAATATTTACAACACTCTTCTACCTCGAATGACATATTACAAATATTTGCCTCGTTAAAACCATATTTGATAAAAACTTAAAGGGACAAATATATCAAATAAAGAAAAAAATAGTACAATTATTCTTGGAGTATTAAGATAAATGTTGTCTCGTTAATACCTCGAAAAACCCAATGGGACAAAATATCGACTAAGGAAAAAGAGTACAGCTGAGTCACTTGATATTGATCACTGTAAATCATTGAGTCGCCGCATCCCAATCTTGTGAACCAGTGTCTTGAATGTAGATGTTGACAGTGCTTTTGTGGATAAATCAAGTACATTATCATTTGAGTGAATTTGTTGAAAAATTTTGAGTACTTTGATGCTATCTCCTTAAAATCTTGTCAGAAAAATCCAGTGGAACAAAACTTGAACGAAGAAAAAAAAGTATAGATACTCCCCTTGATTCAATTTGTATTGAATCATCCATTTAGGTACTCCCCCTAATTTCAATCTGCATTGAATCATTGATATCTTGATCTCTTCAGGAGTCTCATATAGGAAAGTATATCAATAGATATATGGGAATGTATGAAATATACGTTATGGTGATCATAAAAATATTCTTCATGTAATATCATTGTACAAATAATATGCCTAATTATTTACTTGAGATTTGTATATCATGTTTATCAATTTCTCAAATATCTTTGAAATCTCTTCAAGACATCCAACCATATTTAGCCCCTGTTTGGTATTAATAAAAATTATTTTTTTGCAGATTTTGATAAAAATCAATGAGATGTATGGTTGAAAAGTTGTGGGTCCCATAAAATGTATGATTAAAATTAAATGTTGACTTTAAATTTGATTAAAATCAAAATTTTAAGTACTACTAAATCGGGGCTTAAATTATCAATGATGATAATAACAAATACAAACATTGATCTTTGTATCATATAGGCATTATTAACCCCTATTTGGCCCCCATTTTTTTCAAACTAAGTTTATTCAATATTCAATCTCAATCATCAATTTTAGTAAAGCCTATCATTTTTTATTTTTCAAACATTTTGTAACCACACATTCTCCCAAAAATACTATTCAAAATCATAGTTTTTTCCCAAAAATGGGGGCCAAACGAACACTTAGTCATTCTTCATCAATATGTCATAACAGCTACCTCATTAAAAACATTGTTAGGAAAATCATTTGGGGATAAAACCTCAGATAAGAAAAAAATAGTGTAGCGTATATTAGTTCCCCCTCATAGGAACATCTCAATTATATTGATATTACATATAATTATTTTAATTGTTAATCGGTGTAATATCGAATATGTTCACCAAACATATATAAATTACACATATCTCATATTATTTGTTCTTCGAATATAAATTCAATTATTTCTTTGAACTTGGAGAACTATAAAATATTCATCAATGCATTTAATGCAGTTCTCAAACCTGTAAGTGACTTATTCGATTCAGTGAACTTATTCACTTCAGGTGAATAATTAACCATGAATTTGCATATTTATTGAAAATCAACTTTCACAATTTTCAAATATTTGGTACATCCCAATTTCAACACTTTTTCATATAGAGTCATCTGTACCATTCTTCATGCAATCTAATTTTATACAATCAATCACATTCAATTACAAACTGAATCCATTCTATGCATATTAAATATTCGGATCGCAAAGTATCTGTATACTATGATCAAACAAGTTTCTTAAAAACTTGAATTATATGTTTCAAACATATTTAATCAATGATTATATTGTGTGTTTCAGACATAGTATGTGTTTCGCATTGTAAATTTCAAATTGTTACTACCAAATTTAGTCATGAAAGTTTACATGTGTAACGATTCCTATAGTTCAAATAGAATTTTTTAATCATTTACTGCAATCACAAAGTACCGAGATATTGATTACCCTTTTTAATCTCATTCGTTAGTACTTCAAAGAATACTCCGAACGTCCAAGTTGATGATCATACATTTTGATATCACTCATTAGTAAATCAAAGAGCGCAAATTAGTAATTAGAGTCAACCATCTTTCAGTATTTACATTGCTAATAACCACATATTGTCACTTATTATGTATTGTCTGGCAACTAAAATATTACATGTATTGCCTATTGTTTCATATGCAGTGCCAAATCATTGAAACATTTGTTGCCCAACAACCGTGTATTACGACTATATAATTTTGTTTTCTATTTACAAATACTTATAGGTATTCCAATGGCTTTATTCTTTTAAATGTTTGGACTTCACATCTCAAGCTTTAGGTTTTGTAGTAAATTCAATTTAGCATGAATGCATACTTTTGCCAACTATTTTTTATGTCAATTTTTTTGACATGTTTTCTTTTATTATCCTCACCATCATTCATTTTATGATGCGGTCAGCTTTGCAGTTTGCTTTTGCACAAGTTTTTCTAAAGTGTGTCAACATAATTATCATCTCAATTCGATTTCTTTCCCAAAAAAAAGTAACTATTGATGTCTCAATTTTCAATATTTCAAGTACTTGAACATCTTCTTGATATTAACAATTATTTATGTCTATATATATATATTCTTTCACAAGTATTTGCCTCTTTAATGAGACTATCTTTGCTAATTACTCCATTTTCATTTGAAGATTAAAATTGAATATCATTACGCTTCATGTGTACCATCAAATATCATATTAACTAATTGTCATTTAGGACATTAATTCGAGATGGGGCATTTGAAGTTAATGTGTGATATATTATTAATCATTTTGATTAATAAATGCATCTAAATAAATTATATTTCGAACTGTTGGTTCGAGTGATCTTTTGCGAGGATTTAGATAAAGATGCATTTGTACATTATTTTTAGCTTCTTGATATGCTCCCCAGTGCTCAGAGAATTGTCCCATCATATTGAAAATCATTTTTTAGCATTATAAAATCACACCCATTTGTGATATGGGTTCAAAGTTCAAACTACTCATTTATACTCAGTATTCTTTGTTTTCCATCCCAGTGCATTGTAGTGGATAAAATTTACATAGAGGGGATCATAAGTTTCAAGGAAGTCAACCCTCGATTCGCGTGTCGATGGGGCCCATGACAAGGTCCAAGGCCAAAGAGTTTCAAGAGTCGATGGTGGGACTCGTCGACAAATTATGGAATCAAGCTCAATTAGAAGATTGCCTCAACTCCAACGTCACTTGCATCACAATTGAAGAAGGGAGTTCCGGCCGAAGCCTACGCGGTCAGGCAGTATAAAATTCAAGCGACCACGCGGGCTAGCTTGGCAGAAAATGGGTTAAAAATTCTCGCGACCACGCGATGATGAACCACGTGGCCGTGTGGTAGTACTAAACACAGAAACGCGCGTTTTGCCATGTAATTCCGTTTTTCAATTTAACCCCAATATTTTGTACTATATATACTTAATACACCTCAAACCCTAGTTGGAACTTGAAGCTTGATATTTGAAGTCTCATTGAGAGCATTTGGGAGAGGTAATCACCTTTCTTATCTTGTAACAATTCTTGGAACTTATTGAACTTTATTTGAGAATATTATTCTTGTGTATTGTTGTTTTTTGTTTCCACAATATCTTGGAATTTGCTTTATTTTCTTTATTGGGCTAGGGTTTACTTCCTTAGAATTTTGGTTAGGGTGATCTTGGATCAAGATTTATTACTTTCTTACTATTTTAGCTTTCTTTGTTCGATTTCAAATTGTTGTGAGAATTTTTTATCCAAACACCAAAGTGGTTCCCATCATTTGGTATCATAGCTTGACTCTAAAATAGGTAAACTTATCATTACATTCTTATTCTTGTTGTTCTTCATTCAAAAAAAAAAAAAAAAAAAAGAAGAAGAAGAAGAAGAAAGAAAATTTAAAAAAAAAAATGGAAAATTTATATGTCCATGAGTATTTCTTGATTTCCTACCCATTGGGTATTGTTATTATTATCATATTTGAGTTGTTGATGATTACATTTGAACAAACATTTGTGTAATAGTGCAAATTCAAATGAGCCTACTAAGGTCCTGTTCTCTTTGCTGTTTTGAGGTCGTTTTCTGTTTTTATTTTCGAAAACACTAAAAACGTGTTTTCTTTACCATTTTTGAAAACGCATTTTGGAAAACAAAAAAAAAAATTATACACAAAAAGCAAAACGTCCAAAACTTCATTTTGGGAGTTTTGTATGTATTTCAACAAAAAATGCTCAAAATGCTCAAAACGCGGAACGCGTTTTGGATTTTTTTTTTTTTTTTTTAGAATTATCCTAACTTGGAACTAAACCTAAATAAAGATTTTTTTTTTTTTTGAGAATTATCCTAAAAGTTTTATTGAATTCAATATCAACATTTCAAAAAAAAAAAAAAAATTAAGAGAAAATTTTTGTTATATTTCAAAAAATACCTTGATAAATGGACTCTGATGGTTTTGAAAGAACTTGCATTTTCTGGATTTTATTAGAACTAGAGTTTCCTCAAATCTCGAATTTGACCAAAATGTGTTAATATAGACCCTTAATACTCACATTAGTGTGTTGTATGTAACTATGTTTTCAGTGTATTATGAAAGAAAATTTAAGTTTGAGCCAGTAATTTTCTGCAAGCAAATTAATTAAAAATAGTTTAAGTAGTATTCTGTAAAATTTCAAACAAAACGTGTTTTCCAGTTTTTCATTTTAAAAAACAGTTTTCAGAAATGACAAACCAAACGCGTTTTTAGCAAATTTGAAAATAAAAATATAAATAAGAAATATAAAACATTTTCGAAAATAAAAATACAAAATAAAATACAAACAGAACGTCACCTAAGTGTTTGACAAAATGCCTCAAGGAGAACTTTCATATTAATTCCTACCCTTCAAATACCAAACACGTTCCTAGTTGAATATTTGTTCCTTTTATCTAACTTATTGTGATCATACCCTTGAAAAAACATTGTTTCATAAATTCAAATCTCATTTTCTTGTATAATAGAAAGCAAAGAAATTCTACTTGTTATTGTGTCAATCTTTCCTTACTTCCTTATTTTGTTTGTGGAATTTTGCTACACAAAAATTGGTTTCTCACTTAGTTGATTACATTCCTTGTAGAGTTTGAGTAAGAAAAATCGGAGTGAAAAAAGGCAAAAATGGTGAGATCATTAGAGGGAAAAAACCTAAATTGAGTGAAAACACGAATGACGTATCTTGTGAGGACACTTTCATACTTGCACACCATGTCCAATACTAATACTTCTAGTGGGCAAGATTCTAATACACAAACTCAAGAATTGAGGGACATGATACAAGCTCTCACGGTTACAATGACAAGGCAAATGGTGGATATAGGAGGAAGGTTGGAGGAGAGGTTGGCAAGGTTGGAGACTAGGGGGGAAGTCCCACCACCAAGGGATAATAATGATGAGAGAGGCGTTAGAAGAAGAGCTAGAGATGAATATGATGATGATGGTGGTGGTGGTGGTGGTGGTGGTGGTGGTGGTGAATTGGAGAGTGAAGGGGATAGTGACCAAAATTGGAATATGGGTAGAAATAGAGGAGGTAGGAATGTTAGAGGTCATGGTCGAGGTCATGGGAGGAACCATAGAGGTAGAGATGGGGTGGATAGTAATCTTGAAAGCATAAAAATGAGGATTTCTTCTTTCTATGGGAAAAGTGATCCGAATGCTTACTTAGAGTGGGAAAAGAAGATGAAATTAATCTTTGAGTGCCATCGATACTCTGAAGATAAAAAGGTCAAGTTAGCGGTAATAGGTTTGCCAACTATGCCTTAGCTTGGTGGGATAATTTATTGCTCATTAGGAGGAGGAATTTGGAGGGTAGTGTTGATACTTGGGATGAGTTGAAGAGTCTCATAAGAAATAGATTTTTTCCTAATAATCGGGACTCTATCAAAGATTACAAACTCTTACTCAAGGTTCTAGAGTGGTGGAGGATTATTACAAGAAGTTGGAAGAAGACCTTGATGAGGGCTAATATAGAGGAGGATAGAGAGGCCATCATAGCTCGATTTATGAGTGGATTGGATAGGGAGATAGTCAATGTGTTGGAGTTACACCATTATGTGGACATGGAGGAGTTGCACCATTATGTGGACATTGAGGAGTTGGTGCACATGGGTATCAAAGTGGAGGATCAATTGAAAAAGAAGGAGCAATTTAAGAAGAAAGGACAAGAAAAATATTTGGGAGGTCCTAGTTCCACTTGGAAGTCTAAGTGGGGGAATGATAAGGTTGATAAAATGCACTTAAGGACAAAGTTGGAACATCCAAGGGGAAGGAAGTTGGCTTCATTGAGGATAAGCCCAAGGTTGTTCGTATTACTTCTAGGAGTAGGGATATTGAGTGTTTCAAATGTAGGGGTCGGGGGCATTATTCTTGAGAGTGCCCTAACAATAGAGTGATGTTCATTAAGAATGGGGAGTGGTACTCGGGAGATGAAGAGGAGGAAGAGAAGGTGCAAGGGGGAGATGATAGTGAGAGTGAGGAAGAAGAGGTGGAGGGAGTTGTTAGTCCACCAAAGTCCTTGGTTACCATAAGATCTCTCAATACCCTAGCTAAAGTTGATGAAACGGCTAAGTAAAGAGAAAATATTTTTCACACTAGGTGTCTTGTGAGAGACAAAGTTTGTAGCATCATTATTTATTGGGGAAGTTGCACTAATGTGGATAGCACTAGCATGGTGGAGAAGTTGGGATTACCGTTAATGCTACATTCTAGTTCTTATAAGTTGCAATGGTTGAGTGATTATGGAGAACTGAGGGTAAGTAAGCAAGTACTTCTTACTTTCAACATTGAGACATATGATGATCAAGTACTTTATGATGTGGTTCCCATACAAGATACACATATACTTTTGGGTAAGCCTTGACAATATGATAGGAAGGTGGTGTATGATGGAAGGAAAAATAGATATAGCTTCCAAATGAATGGGAAACCCGTTGAGTCCGGAAGAAGTTTATAAGGATAAATTGAAGCTCAAAAAAGAGGAGAAAGAGAAAAAGGAAAGAAGAAAGAAAAGAGTGGATGTGAGTGGGGAGCAAAAAGAGAGTGGAAAAAAAAAAGGTGAGAAGAGTGGTGAGGGTAAAAGTGAGGAGGAGAAGGAGAAGAGAAAGAGGGCAAAAGAGGTTTAGAAGAAAAATGAGTTTTTATGCTAATAAGGGTGATGTAGAGAGGGCTTTAAAGGAGAATCAACAAATACTTTTGATAGTGTATAAGGAGTCCCTCCTTACACTTGATGAATCTCACACTTCCCTCCCCAATGTAGCGCCCCGAGTTCCGTATACCCGATTCACTACGTCATTTTCTGGTCTAAATTTTTCGAATAATATTTTTGCGGAAGAAATAATTGAAATTCATTTTTGGCAACATTAAATAAACTGTGATGGCCGATAAAATTTAAAACATTTATGAAACCATTTGAAATAGTAAATCGAACCATTAATTTTGTAAAGAAATTGCCAATGTCATAATTTCTCAAATAAATGAACTTCTCTAAATTATTCGATATTTGGAAAATACGGAAATCATTAGTGTCAAACTTTCAACAGTTTAACGATTATTGCCACCATCATTCATCGCTCGCCACCGTCTCCGAAATCTGCAAAACTGTTAAAAAGTAGGGTGAGTATTTCATGGGGGAAATACTCAGTAGACTCATTGCAAATTAATTAATTTATAAGATGATTAAACACATAAATCTCGGCTCTTTATAAAACGGGTATTGATAGAGCTTCTTTATAAAACTGTTCTTGATAAAACTCATATTGTGCATTACAGCACGGGACATATTTTGAAAATCATAGGCTCTTTGAAAATAGCTCTTTTGAAAACAGCTCTTTGAAAATAGCTCTTTTGAAAACAGCTCTTTGAAAATAGCTCTTTGAAAACAGCTCTTTGAAAACAGCTCTTTGAAAATCATATACTTATAAAAACATTTTAATTATGCCAAGCATAATTTTCTTTTGAAAGCATAGGGATCATTTTCATCATAACATAGGATATGATCGAAATCCTCATAAACATAAGAATTTTACCGAACTTCGGTGGCAAGAATTCTTATGCAGTAAGTATACCAAGCATAATTTTTGAAATTCATAGGGATCAATTGCATCATAACATAGGATAGGATCGAAATCCTCATAAACATATGGAGACAAGAATTTTACCGAACTTAGGTGGCAAATCCTCATAAACATATGGAACATAGGAATTTTACCGAACTTAGGTGGCAAATCCTCATAAACATATGGAGACACAAGAATTCTACCGAACTTAGGTGGCAAGAATTCTTATGTGTAGCGCTACTAAAACTCCGGTCCCCTTAACATCATCATAAACTTATCATATGAGACCCATAGCAATCTTGGTAGATTGATTTCATAGCAATGATCCAAAAAAAACATTTTCGTGAAACATAGGGTATACTTACTTTTCGTAAAAATATAAAGTATATTTCTTTTCATAAAAACATACTTACTTTTCTTAAAACATAAGGTATATTTACCTTTCATAAAACATACTTACTTTTCATAAAAATTGACTTTCACAAGTCACATGACATTTATATGAAATCATAATTTAAATCAATTAATAAGTGCGAGTCTACCTTAAACTTGACGAGTGTGGTTGAGCAGGAATGACTTCAATTTCTTTAAATTCTCCGTACGCTTCGTCTTAGCCAATAAGTCACTTTAGTCTATCGAATATATAGTTCAAAATGATAAATTATAATTTGAAGACTAAAATTGATGTTTTGAAAGTTGAGGGACTAAAATGAATATTTTCAAAAGCTGGGTAGAAGCTCAAATAAATATTACTATAAGGCTGAAATAATAGATTTTGAAAATGAAAGGGCTGATTAAAACTTATTTAAAACTTAAGGCTGAAATTGTAGCGCCCCGAGTTCCGTATACCCGATTCACTACGTCATTTTCTGTCTAAATTTTTTCGAATAATATTTTTGCGGAAGAAATAGTTGAAATTCATTTTTTGGCAACATTAAATAAACTGTAATGGCCGATAAAATTGAAAACATTTATGAAACCATTTGAAATAGTAAATCGAACCATTAATTTTGTAAAGAAATTGACAATGTCATAATTTCTCAAATAAATGAACTTCTCTAAATTATTCGATTGTTTGGAAAAAAAATACGGAAATCATTAACGTCAAACTTTCAACCGTTTAACGATTATTGCCACCATCATTCATCGCTCGCCACCTTCTCCGAAATCTGCAAAACTGTTAAAAAGTAGGGTGAGTATTTCATGGGGGAAATACTCAGTAGACTCATCGCAAATTAATTTAATTTATAAGATGATTAAACACATAAATCCCGGCTCTTTATAAAACGGGCATTGATAGAGCTTCTTTATAAAACTGCTCTTGATAAAACTCATATTGTGCATTACAGCACGGGACATATTTTACAAATCATAGGCTATTTGAAAATAGCTCTTTGAAAACCATATACTTATAAAAACATTTTAATTATGCCAAGCATAATTTCTTTTGAAAGCATAACATAAGATAGGATTGAAATCCTCATAAACATAAATAGACACAAGAACTTTACCGAACTTAGGTGGCAAGAATTCTTATGCAGTAAAATCATAATAACAGTAAGTTTTCATCATAACATAGGATAAAATCGAAATCCTCATAAACATAAGAATTTTACCGAACTTAGGTGGTAAGAATTCTTATGTAGTAAGTATACCAAGCATAATTTTCTGAAATTCATAGGGATCAATTGCATCATAACATAAGATAGGATCGAAATCCTCATAAACATATGCGACAGGAATTTTACCGAACTTAGGTGGCAAATCCTCATAAACATATGGAAACATAGGAATTTTACCGAACTTCGTGGCAAATCCTCATAAACATAGGAGACACAAGAATGTTACCGAACTTAGGTGGCAAGAATTCTTATGTGTAGCGCTACTAAAACTCCGGTCCCCTTAACATATCATAACTTATCATATGGGACCCAAAACAATCTTGGTAGATTGATTTCATAGCAATGATCCAAAAAAAACATTTTCGTGAAGCATAGGGTATACTTACTTTTCGTAAAAACATAAAGTATATTTTCTTTTCATAAAAACATACTTGTTTTTCTTAAAAATTGATTTTCACAAGTCACATGACATTCATATGAAATCATAATTTAAATCAATTAATAAGTGCGAGTCTACCTCAAATCCAACGAGTGCAAAGTTGAGCGGGAATGACTTCTTTAAATTCTCCGTACGCTTCGTCTTAGCCAATAAGTCACTTTAGTCTATCGAATATATAGCTCAAAATGATAAATTATAATTTGAGGACTAAAATTTATGTTTTGAAAGTTGAGGGACTAAAATGAATACTTTTGAAAGTTCAGGGATTAAAATAGATATTTTGAAAATGAAAGGGCTGATTAAAACTCATTTAAAACTTGGAGACTGAAATGAATTGTTTTAAAACTATAGGGACTGAATTGGATGACTATTCAAACTTGAGGGCTTAAGTGAAATTTCTGAAAAATAAAAATTATATTCAGATCTTATCTCTCATCTCTCATTATTCAGACAGAGTGAGACAGGCGAGAGGAAAACGAGAGGCGGAAGTGCGAGGGTTGCGAGAGAAAATCGTGATTTCCGGCAACGGTGTGCCGGCGCAACATCGCCGGAAGGTAGCGGTGAACGACGGCAAGAGAGTGGTTAAGGTTTATGAGAGGATTGGGTGCGAGTTTGTGTGCGAACCAAGTCAAATAACGAGGCTTAAATTCGCGGTTCTTCCGGTGGAAATCAGGCCAGAGCTAGGTCGAATCAAGGTAAGGTTCTAGGCTTCGATTCTTCTCAGTTTTGGGTTTTGATTTGAATTAAAAATGGAAGTTGATTTAGGACTGGGCAGTTTGGGGAAAAGCTGAAATGGATGTAATTGGGATTTGCAATTAGCTTTGATATTAGTCGTGTGATGATTGCAGAGGAATTGATACTGGAGTTGCTGAAACTATGGTTTGGTAGAGAGGTCAACTTGGGTTGATGGAGATGGTGCAGTGTAGCGGTTGAACTGTGGTTTTATGAATTGGCTGTGAATTAATTTCTTGGAAGTGTGACAGAGTCATGTGATGATGATGATTGGTGGTGCTGCAGGGGTGGTGACGGTTGTGTAGTGATGGTGGCTGCAATTTGGGTGTAACTGCTGGAATTTTGGATGTCTATGGTTAGGATGATGTTGCAGATTGGTTTGCTTAGGATTTGAGGATTGTTGGTTGACAGTGGTGACTGCATTGATGAAACAGTGGTGGCTTACTGGTTGTGCTTGATAATTTTGGTGGTGCAGTTTGTGGTGGCTGAAATGGTTTGAAGAGTGCTGGTTGCAGGTTTGTGATCTGTGTGATGGTTGTATTGTTATAAGGATGGAAAAGACTGATTGGGTGAAGGTAGTATACTGAAAGCTATAGCTTTCGGCGTTAAGATGCTGAGGATAATTGTTTAATTAGTGTTGTGGGTGATTAATGAGGTGGAAAGGAGATGGTGTTGGGACAAAATGATGATGGAGGAGTGGAAAAGAAAAGTAGAAAGGGGAAGCTATCATGGGGAATAATTTTGTTTAAATGATGAATTTGGTGTAAAGATGAAAACGTGGATGAAATTAGGTTTAGGATAATTAACTAAAAATTTGACTACTTTGATTTGAAAATGTATTTAAAACAGATATATTTTGAACTGAAAATATGATTTTGAAATAATACTTTGAATAAATAATTAAAGTAATATAATTTTAGAAATTCGAATATTAAATTTAAAATCGAACAAATTCGATATTTCTTGACTTGGCTAGACGAATTCGTCGCGGCATAAATTTCAAAACAATAGCGACTCAATTTTCTAAATATTAAAATAATTATTTATTGCATAAAAAATTCTGGGTCGCTATAGAAATGATAGGTTTTAAAGCAGTAGGGCCGATTTGAAACTTTTAAAACTTGGGGACTGAAATGATCACTTTTCAAACTTGGGGCTAATTTGCAAAAATCCAAAATATTAAAATTAAAACTTTACTCCTCTCTCTCTCATTTCAACTCTGAAAATCGGTAAAGAGAGGACAAGCGAGAGACAGGGCGATCTGAGGTGGAGGTGGAGGTGGAGAAATTGATGCTACAGCCGGTGGTTCGCCGGCGCAAGGAGGCGGGGAGTAGCGTCAAGGCAGGGTTCCAATTTTGGGTTTCAGTTGCGAGGTTGGATGCGAGAAACAGAAAGGAAACCGCGGCTTAGATCGCGATTTGAGTTGGGTCTTAACTGCGAAATCCGGTGGCAAAGTGATCTGCAGCTGAGGTAAGGTTCTGGGTTTCGATTTGGGTTTTGATTTTTGAGTTTGAGCTGAACTTGGAGATTCGATTGAATTGAGTGTTGGATGATGGCAGCTTGGCAGTGAATTTCAATGGGGTGGTTTGGGTGTTTGCAGTTTAAATGTTGAATTGAAAACTTTGTTTTGGTGGCTTGACAATGGTGGACTTGATGATGGAGATGGTCATGGTTGCTGTTTGATTCGGTGATGATGGTGCAGGTTGACATTGTGGTGATTCAGTGGCTTGGTGGTTGGAAATCGTGATGAGGCAGTGGGGTTGCTCGAATGGTTCAGCAGTTAGGTGGTGGATTGATGATGTTGGATAAATGGAGTAGGAATGAAATGTGTATTGCAGGGAATGACTTGGGTTGATAGAGATTCATTGATGGTGGTGGTTGAATCAGAGGTGAATTGATCAGTGGTGATTGAGGTTATTGATACTGAGAATGATTTCTGATAGCTCTTGGCTGCGTGAGGGAGAGCAGTGATTGCAGATTTATGGTATGGGGTGATGATGAGGATGATAATGGTGATATAGTGGGTTGAATTTGATTTCTGAATGGTGATGAAGATGTATGCTTTCGGCTATTAAGGTGATGAAAATGATGATGTTGGAGAATATTAGATGTAAAGGTGGAATAAAATATGGGTTGCCATGTGTGTGATGAATGATGAAGATTCTAATGGTATAAAGAGAGAATTGTGGTGGTGTGCAACCGAGATGGTAGTGATGATGAATGGAGAAGGAAAATAATTTAAAAAGAAAAAGAAAGAATAAAAATAATTAATGGGATACTAGCATAATTAGGCTAATGTTTAATTTAAGATAATTAATTAGATATCTTTAATAATTTGGAATTTAAAATGATTTTGAAATAATACTTTGAATAAATAATTAAAATAACATAATTTTAGAAATTCGGATTTTAATTTAAAATCGAACAAATTCGATATTTCTTGACTTGGCTAGACGAATCCGTCGCGGCGTTAACTTCAAAACAATGGGTGAAATAGTAGCGACAAAATTTTCTAAATATTAAAATAATTATTAATTGCGTAAAAATTCTGGGTCGCTACACCCAATTTAGCCGCCTCTTTGTTGTAGGAATTCGAAGATGTTTTCCCGGATGAGATGTCTAGTGGACTTCCACCCATCAGGGGCATTGAATACCACATTGACTTCATTCCCAGATCCGTCATTCCAAATAAACCGGCCTACCGAAGTAACCCGAAAGAGACCAAAGAACTCTAAAAGCAAGTCGAGGAGTTGATGAGCAAATAATATGATCGTGAGAGCATGAGTCCTTGTACAGTGCCCATGTTACTAGTGCCCAAGAAGGATGAAACTTATAAGATGTGTGTTGATTGCCGAGCCATCAACAACATAACGGTAAAGTATCGACATCCAATTCCTAGGTTAGATGATATGCTAGATGAATTGCATGGTTCTTGTATTTTTAGTAAGATTGATTTGAGAAGTGGATACCACTAAATTAGGATGAGGGAAGGAGATGAATGGAAAACTGCATTTAAAACTAAGTATGATTTATATGAATGGTTGGTTATGCCGGTCTCATTAATGCATCGAGCACTTTCATGAGATTAATGAACTATGTTTTACGTGCTTTCATTGGAAAATTTGTGATAGTTTACTTTGATGATATTTTAATCTATACCAAGATTTTAGATGAGCATGTTGAACACTTGAGATGTGTGCTTTGGGTTTTGAGGGAAGAAAAATTATATGCCAATCTCAAAAAGTGTAATTTTTGCATGGAGAGTGTTGTGTTTCTTGGTTTTGTTGTTAGTAATAAAGGCATTGAGGTTGACAATGAAAAGATCAAGGCCATCAAGGAGTGGCCAACACCAAAAAGAGTCATCGAAGTAAGAAGTTTTCATGGATTAGCTAATTTTTATCGTCGTTTTGTCAAGGACTTTATTACACTAGCTTCAACACTTACCTAGGTAGTTAAAAAGCATGTAGGGTTTAAATGGGGAAAAGAACAAGAAAAAGCTTTTCATGAAATAAAAGAAAGATTGTGCACCGCACCTATTTTAGCCTTACCTAATTTTGACAAAACTTTCGAGATTGAATGTAATGCTTCATGGATAGGTATTGGAGCGGTGCTAATGCAAGAAAAGGACCCATAGCCTAGTTTAGCGAAAAACTCAATAGGGCCACATTGAACTATCCAACATTTGATAACAAACTCTTTGCCTTGGTAAGGGCATTGGAGACATGGCATCACTACTTATGGCCATGGGAGTTCGTCATTCATATCGATCACGAGTCATTGAAGCACTTGAAAGGGCAAGGAAAGTTGTACAAGAGGCATGCCAAATTGGTGGAGTATGTGGAGGCATTCTCCTACGTCATCAAATACAAGCAAAGTAAGGAGAATGTGGTAGCAGATGCATTATCTAAGAGGTATGCTCTTATCACTACTTTGGGTGCAAAATTGTTGGGCTTTGAGTGTATTAAAGTTTTTTATGTGAATGATGTAAATTTTGCAAGTATATTTGTGCCTTGTGAAAAGGTTGCATGTGACAAGTATTATAGGCATGAGGGGTTTTTGTTTTTTGAAAATAAACTTTGCATGCTTAATTACTCTTTGAGAGAGCTGTTCATGAGGGAGGCTCGTGGGGGGAGATTTGATGGGTCACTTTGGGGTGAAAAGGACTTCGAAAATCTTCCAAGAACATTTATTTTGGCCTAAAATAAAGAGGGATGTAGAAATGATTAGTTCTAGGTGCATCACTTGTAAGAAATCCAAATCAAAGGTAGCAACTCATGGATTATATACGCCCCTATCGGTTCCTAGCGAACCTTGGACCAAGATTTCTATGGATTTTATTTTAGGTCTACCTAGGTGTAAGAAGGGGAGTGATTCCATTTTTGTTGTCGTTGATAGATTTAGTAAGATGGTACATTTCATTTCTTGTCATAAAAGAGATGATGTCCATTACATATCCGACCTATTATTTAAGGAGATAGTGCGATTTCACGGAGTCCCTAGGAGTATTGTATCGGATAGGGATGTAAAATTTCTTAACTACTTTTGGAAGGTTTTGTGAGGAAAATTGGGAACCAAACTTTTATTTTCAACTACTTGTCAACCCCAAACCGATGGACAAACCGAGGTGGTTAATAGAACCTTAGGGAAACTACTTCACACTATCCTTAAGAGCAATCTAAAGAATTGAGAAGAGAGTCTACCTTTTGTTGAATTTTCTTATAATCGAAGTGTTCATTCTACTACTTCTTTTTCTCCATTTGAGATTGTTTATGGCTTTAACCCACTGACTCCTTTGGATTTAATTCCTTTACCTATTGATGAAAGAGGTAACTTAGATGGGAAGATGACGGATTTGATTAAATCCCTTCATGAAAAAGTCAAGTTCCAAATTGAGAAGAAGAATGAATAATATGCATCTAATGCCAACAAGGAAGTCAACCCTCGAATCACTTGCCGGTGGGGCCCATGATGAGGTCCAAGACCAAAGAGTTTCAAGAGTCGATGGTGGGACTCGTCGACAAATTATGGAATCAAACCCAATTAGAAGATCGCCTTGACACAAACGTCACTTGCATCACAATTGAAGAAAGGAGTTCTAGCAGAAGCCCGCGCGGTCGCGCAGGCCAGCTTGGTAGAAAGTGGGGTAAAAATTATCACGACCACACGATGGTGAACCACGCGGACCTGTAGTGCTGAACACAGAAACTTGCGTTTTACTGTGTAATTCAGTTTCAATTTAACACCAATATTTTGTATTATATACTTAATACACCTCAAACCCTAGTTGGAACTTGAAGCTTGATATTTGAAGTCTCACTGAGAGCATTTGGGAGAGGTAATCACCTTTCTTATCTTGTAACAATTCTTGGAACTTCTTCAACTTTATTTGGGAATATTATTCTTGTGTATTGTTATTGTTTGTTTCCACGATATATTGAAATTTGCTTTATTCTCTCCATAGGCTAGGGTTTACTTCCTTAGAATTTTGGTTAGAGTGAGTTTGGGTCAAAATTTATCACTTTATTACCATTTTAGCTTTTTTGGGTTTGGTTTCAAATTGTTGTGGAATTTTTTTGTCCAAACACCAAAGGAGTTCGCATCAATTGCACTATCGAGAAATCAGATGGAAACTATGCTCTAACCATAAGCCAATAATGTTAAACCATTTATCGACATCTCAACTAACACTTATTAAAATGTTGATATTCATGTCCACTAGCATTATAAAGATACATTCTTGAATGTATAATCTGAAAATGACGCTCATAATTTAAAATTTGATCAATAATTTCCCAAACTTCAGGTTTGCGAACACCATGCAATCATCTAGTAAATGTATTAAATATATGAGAAACAAATAATATTTAGATGATCAATGTGAAGAATGATGTGGCCCCATTTATTACCCTAATTAATTTTAAAAAATAAAGGGAATTTAATCTCTATTTTATCTAGTAATATTCAATGAAACATTTCTTGAAATATAAGAAATATCATATATGATTGAATTGAAAAATCTTCTAGTTCTTCATTGAGTATCCATTCTAATTTCGCATCATTATTGATCCAGTGATGGTCCAACTGGTCATGCCAAATAATAAAATTAAATTGAACTTCTAATTCAATATAAAATATAATTCAATTATTTAATTTCGAATAATATGATTAAACATAATATATTCATATATCATTAAAGTTGTCAAATTAATTAATGTCCTTATGATATTAGTTATATGTTTTCCTTCACGGATAAATATAAACTCAAAATGATATAATAGTCGAAACATGTGCTACTTTAAAAGCACGTTTTATTTTGTTATTACTTCTTCAAAAACAACAAGTCAACTATTATTTTTAAATATTGACAATTATAATGTATGTTCTTTAAGAGCAAATAATATTCTTCTAAATATTACATTGTGTTATTTGAGAAGCAACAACAAATTATTATTAAAGATTATAGATATTTACTCTCCGGAAACAATTGAATAATAAATTTTTAAAAATTATGCTCTTCGGGAACAATTAATATTCTATAAGAATATTATTATAATAAAAATTGTGATATTTCAAGAGCAACCACAATTATTCTTCCGAATTATAATGTTGTGCTACTCCAGGAACAATAACAAATATTTGAAATAGATCAAACTATGATTAATATTCTTCTGGAATATTAATACTCCCTCCGCCCCATTTATATAGACTAGTTTGACTTTTCACAAAGATTAAGAAAACATATTTAATGTTATTGAAAATGTAATTTTTGTAAAGAAATTTCTCAAATTACCCTTATTTAAGAATCAAACATATTATTATTGGAAGTAATAAATAGGGGTATATTAGTAAACAAACAAAGTAAATAGTTCCAAATAAACAAAAATTCCTATATAATTGGGGCAAGAGAAAAAAAGGAAATGTAACCTATATAAATGGGACGAATGGAGTATACTGTTGTGCTACTTCATGAGCAACAACATAATAAATCAATAATATCAATAAATTTGTAATTAATAAATTTATGATTATTATTTTTATGGAATATTAATATATACTGTTATGCTACTTTATGAACAACAATATAATGAATTATTAATTTAAAGATAAAAAGATTCAACAACAACAACAATATATATATATATATATATATATATATATATATATATATATATATATATATATATATATATATATATATATATCAAACACACATAAATATGTATACAGATGAGATTTTGCATGTTCACCACAATAACAACCATAAAAAATTGTTTTGCACAATAAACAACAACATCATACTCCAAATCTTAAATTAATACATGTATAGACAGAGGTTGAATTGGTTTATGCTATGTAATAGTAATTCGATAGCAGTTGATCAAAATTGCAAATTGAAAAGTCAAAATTTGGAAACAATTTTCAATTGAAATGCATAATTGCAAACTGAAAAGTAAGATTTGAATTGGAGTAAAAAATAAATAAAAAAAAATCAGTTTCCAATTCTGTAATTGACATTAAATCTGGATTTGAATTTGGAAGAAAAACAACATTCGACATCATTATGATGAACATGTATATAAAAAAATTACGTATCACCAAATTAATTTTGATACACATAGCAGATGAAAATATTTTTAACCAATATTTTGATATATGAGATTTTGCGGAATTTTTTCTAACTCTATTTGGTAGAAACTCGTACTAATAACGTGTTATAAATGAGAGAGAATAGAGAGAAGAAACAAAGAGGTGACTGAACTTGTGTGGTTTATGATGAACTAGCGCCCTAAATATAGGGAGAATAAGTATATACAAAGTAATAATGTCTAGGGTTACAGAGATACAATTGTCATTCATCAATACAATATAATATTTACAACATATCCTAATCCTAACTTCCTAACTACTATATACTTATAATGTATATATATACACACACACACACTTATACTTACTATATATATCTCTTCTACAATATTAAAAGAGGAAAGTGTCATTTCACTGTTTCCCCCACTCTTCTTATGAATAGTGAATCAGCTGCTTGGTCTTTTTTTTTTTTCCCTTCCTATTTGGGCCATTTACGTTGAAGCCCACTGTAGAGGTTAGACTCTCTCCTTCAGCCCAAAAATGCCATAATTTTCACTTAACCTTAGAAACTTTCATGTTCTTGTTTCGTCTTCTAAGTTCTCTCCGACTTATTCTAGCCTCCTATTTTCTCTATAAGTTCATCTTCCTTGTTCGTCTTCTGGCCGACTTTCTAGCCTTCCATTCTCATCGTAGGTGATTTCGCACAGGTTGCATTCTAGCTTGTATGTCATGGGTCGTCTTTCTCTTGTATCCGAAATCGATTGAATTCTGATTCTCGCAGATCTGTGCAATAGCTTGAGAGTTTTGGTTCGAAAGTGGTCCCTTTTTTTGAAACTTATTTTTCTAGCTAAAGTTCTTCGATTCTAATTTGGTATTTATTTTTTCGTCCCTTTTTTTTTCAAATAACCGTTTGGCCTCCATGTCTTGTATATTTGTGGAGTTCTAAAGTTGTCAGTCTTGTGTTTTGGGGTTCGAGGTTGCTTGATTAATGTTCTTGTGATTTCTTCCACTTACGAGCAGATTTGAAGCATTGTCTCTGGAGGGCTTAACAATTTGTTAAATGTATAAGTTTGAATCTTATGGTGTATAATTTTGTTAGTTTAATGATTTTAGTTGAGGGTGGGTTCTATCATTTTTTAAATTTTTTTCGGACATCTAGGTTTATTGTTTGAATTGTTATTGTATATTTGATTTTACTTTTCTTGGAATTTTTTTCTCTCATAATAAATGACAGAAGTTACATGTAGTTGTGAATATACAGTTGTTTTGTCCATTTTTTTCCTGGTAGTTTTATTTGCTCCATATCAATTGTTTAAGAAATGTGATTTTGACATTGTAAAACTAAGTTAGTCGAGGTTTGCGCGTCATTAACGATTATTATGCAGTTTTTTGTTTTCTAATTGTAGCTTAAAACAGCGTTCATGTCGAGAACAACTTCAAATTAGATGAATTTAACGTTATATAAATTTTATTATATATTGACTCTTAAATTTTAGCCCTTGCTATGCTAGATTTGTCCCTGATTTTGGGTTTGCATGTTCAATTTATGAATGCTTTTTTTTCTTTAGTTTCAGTTTTTTGGTTTCTCCAAGTTCATTATCCTGTTTTATGGGCTTTATGTTTTTAAATGTATAATGCTATATGTTGCAATTGTAATGGGCATCATAATAATTGTTACAATTGCAACTGTGATTATATGTCCACAATTAATTCACTTGAACATTATTGTTGTTTTTCCAGATACAAACCATTTTGTGGACTTTTTTTAGAGTATAATTGAATTTTTTAAAATTTTTTTTTGAACTTTTTATTTCGTACTTGGAGCTAATTGTTTACTGTAATTGTTAATTTTTTTTAGTAGTTATATATATGGGTATCTTATACCACTATATTTAGTAGAAGCTTACTATTCAAGATTCATTTGAAGATCTAATTTGAATGACCCCTCTACCTCTTCGATCCAAAATGCAATTTGAATGACCCCTCTACCTAGCAATTATGGTTTGTACTCGCTTAAAAAAATTAGTTTTCTTCCATTTGTTTTTTGTTTACAGCAAATTTGACATTTTTTGTTTGTTTATGCAGTGGCTAAGGCTTTGAATATCTGCATGATCTTAATCTTGAATTGGTGAAGGAGCTTGGTGTTGGGAAAAAAATAGTGCAACGGGATATCTAATCACAAAAATTAATTTCATGTGATTTAGATCATTCCATATTAGGAATTCGCTGTTTTATGTATTTGACTAGATCAAATAATTTTGAATAGATAATAGTTTAGTAATCGTTACCCTTGTAGCGTGATTTGACAATTATCTGTGTTGTTCTTGATTCCACCAATCTCCAAACCTTCAAGTTTTCATTGATGTTCTCCCACAGAGACTATGCAAGTGTGCGGTCACTATTTTCTAGGTTTTGGTTACACTAGGGTTAGAGTTTTAATCAAGAGAAGAAAACATGCACTTCACACTTTAGTGTGTGTCCCGCCCACAAGTGAATTAGGTTAAAAAAAATAGTCTTAGAAAACTATTTATAACTTCTTTACCCTCTAAAATCCTACCAATCCTAATACTATAACCTAGGCCCATTTCTGCACGGCCCAATACAAGTTATAAGTCTGTATATGCTTGTTATATTGAAGCCACCAAGGGAACCTGATCGGACCCAATTAAACTAAGCTCCAATAAATTAATTCTGATCCAGTCAACTCTTGACCAATCAAAATAATTTATTAATCACGTTCTATTCCACTAAAAGAACTAGATTGCACTCTTAGTAAAATTGTAATTACTGAATCAATAACCAATAATTATATCCTCTGACTTACAGCTCTTACATGTTACCCCCATCGATCAACTGGAATATTCGAAGTAATATTCATAAATTCTCGACTCCCATCTTCTATCTGACAGTTCTATGTGATTACATCACATCATAGAATTCAACAATCACTGTCGAATTACTGAGCTCATATTTAACTGTCTACTAGAAGAACCAGTGAGATCATGATCATACCTAAATGTGACGGATTCCATAACACGAATATATGTTCCTCGTTAGTTTACTTTAATTCCCAAAGTACTGAGATATTGACCAACAATTTGATCTCACCCATTGATACCTCAAAGAACTTCAAGTTAGTAATCGAAGTTCATTATCCGATTAGGATTAAGATTCCATGTACGATAGTCAAGTGAAATTAAATTTGCACGGTCAATGTCACAAATTAATTTCACGTGGTCCCGTTCAATACATATCAAATGTACTCTCAATTTCATTTTCAAAATCAAAGATAGATTTTAATGAAATCGAGATGATCAAAGTAAATTATCCATATTTATTTTACCGATCGTGAACAATAATTTTAGATCGAATTACAAATTGAATCTTTCTGTGTTTAACAACTTAAACAATCAATTAGTAATATCGAATCGATCTGTGGACTAATGCAAGCTCAAAATAATATAATCAAATATTTAAAATAATATTTTATTCCAAAAATGTCACGAGTACAAATAAATTAACTCGACGGGCATACACTATCCAACAATTCTCCCCCTTGCCCTAGAGTAAATGAGACATGTTAAGTAAACTCATATTTTCAATATGACTCTCAAAACTTTTAGCTGGTAAGCTTTTGGTAAAAGGGTCTGCAAGATTTTCTACTGATGCTATCTTGCACACTGTCCTCGTTGAACGATTTCTCTAACCAAGTGGTATTTATGCTCAATGTGTTTTCCACGCTGATGGTTGCGGGGCTCTTTTGCATTCGCCACTGCTCCACTGTTATCACAGTATAGAGTAATGGCCTGAGATGCAGATGGAACCACCTCAAGGTCCAGTAAGAGTTTCTTCAACCATACTGCCTCTTTGGCTGCTTCACAAGCTGCCACATATTCTGCCTCCATGGTGGAATCAACAATGCGTGATTGTTTGACACTCCTCCAAACAACGGCACCACCACCCAATGTGAACACTGATCCAGATGTGGATTTTCGGGAGTCCTTATCAGCTTGAAAATCAGAATCAGTGTAACCCGTTGGCACCAAATCTGGAGCTGAATAAATCAGCATATAATCTCGAGTTCTGCGAAGATACTTGAGTATATGCTTTACAGCGGTCCAATGCTCTGGTCCAGGATTTGACTGATATCTACTGACAATCCCAACAGCATAACAGATATCTGGGCGAGTACATAGCATAGCATACATGAGACTTCCTACAGCCGAAGCATAAGGGACCTGTTTCATGTGTTCCACTTCACTAGGAGTCTTAGGACAATGCTCCCGTGACAAGTGAATTCCATGTCTGAAAGGCGTTTGACCTTTCTTGGAATTTTGCATAGCGAACCTCACCACAATCTTGTCTATATATGAAGCTTGAGATAGCGCAATTCTCCTGTTCTTCCTATCCCGAAGGATCTGGATTCCTAGAACATAATTGGCTCCCAAGTCCTTCATATCAAACTGTTGCGCCAACCAGTTTTTAACTGATGTTAATGCTCCTACATCATTCCCAATGAGCAGGATGTCATCTACATACAGTATGAGAAAAATTACCTTGTTGTCTTTAATTTTCTTATAAACACAAGGCTCATCAAGATTCTGATCAAAACCATAACCTTTTACAGCTTGATCAAATCTGATATTCCAGGACTTAGACGCCTGCTTAAGTCCATAAATAGACCTACGCAGTTTGCATACTTTATGCTCTTGACCCTTTTGGATATAACCGTCTGGTTGCATCATATAGATAGTTTCGTCGAGATTTCCATTAAGGAATGCTGTCTTAACGTCCATTTGCCACACCTCATAATCAAAATGAGCTGCAATGGATAAGAGGATCCGAATAGACTTAAGCATGGCCACAGGTGAGAAGGTTTCCTCATAATCGATACCTTCTCTTTGGGTGAAACCCTTAGCGACCAGTCTAGCTTTAAAGGTCTCTACCTTTCCGTCTACCCCTCTTTTTCTCTTGTAGACCCATTTGCATCCTATTGGTTTTACCCCATTAGGTGTATCTACAAGATCCCAGACAGAGTTAGTGTACATGGATTTCATTTCTGAGTCCATGGCACTCCTCCAATGGTTAGCGTCTACATCCTCCACAGCTTCTTTATACGAAGTAGGATCCTCCTCTTGTTCAGTGGAGACTGCCTCGAAAGACTCTCCATAGAGCAAGTATCTGGAGGGTGGTCTAATGATTCTCTCACTTCGTCTATGCTGAGGAGGCTCCTGGTTGATTGGAATTTGTATTTGTTCTACCACCGGCTCTCTGGTATCAAGTCCCTCGTTTCCAACTTCAACACCAAATGGTGATGCAATGGGGACTTGTTCCTCCTCCATGTTACGTGTCAGTGATCCAGAAGACATGGAAGGTATAACCTCCACTTGTCTCCCACTGAATTCAGGTACCGTAACTGGTGGGGACGTGAATTCTTCCTGAGTAGGTTCAATGCGGATTACTGAGGTTGATGAACTGGGACCTTTTCCCTTCATCTCTTCCAAAAGAACATTGCTCTTTGATTCACGTTCTTCTATATACTTGTCCTCTAAGAAAGTTGCATTTGTACTCACAAAAACTTTCTTATCTTGAGGGCCATAGAAGTAATATCCTCTTGTTCCCTTTGGATATCCTACAAAAATGCATACTTGTGATCTTGATTCCATCTTTCCACCTTTCCCTTAAGCACGTGTGCAGGACATCCCCATATCCGTATATGTGCCAGATTAGGCTTTCGCCCATTCCACAATTCCAGGGGTGTCTTAGAGACAGATTTAGATGGAATCATGTTAAGCAAGTATATTGCAGTTTGTAGAGCATATCCCCAAAAGGATGTTGTGAGAGTTGAGAAGCCTAGCATTGATCTGACCATGTCCAACAAGGTCCTGTTTCTCCTTTCAGATACACCATTCTGTTGGGGAGTACCTGGTGCACTTAATTGGGATACAATCCCATTTTCTGATAAATATGATCTAAAGTCATGGGATAGATACTCTCCACCTCGATCTGATCGAAGTGTTTTAATGTTCTTACCTAATTGCTTCTCCGCTTCAGTCCTGAATTCTTTGAACTTTTCAAAAGCTTCAGACTTGCGTGCCATTAGGTAAACTTAACCATAGCTAGAGTAATCACCAGTGAAGGTGACGAAGTACTCATACCCACCTCTAGCTTGGACATTAATGGCTCCACATACATCAGAGTGTACTAATTCCAAGACTTCTTTGGCCCTATACCCCTTTGAAGTAAAAGGTCTCTTGGTCATTTTTCCTTCCAGGCAGGATTCGCAAATTGGTAGGGATTCCACCTTTAAGTCACTCAAAGGACCATCCCTTAAAAGTCTTTGAATCCTATTTATGTTAATATGACCAAGTCTCAGGTGCCATAAATAAGTCTCATTAGTAGGAGATAACTTAATGCGTTTGTGAGATGCAACGTGATATAGAGAGCTATCAGCAGGTTTCAAAGTATACAAATTGTTAAGCATATGTCCCTCACAAATTAAAATTTTATTCATAACAATTTTCACCATCAAACAAGTGAAATAAACAGAATAACCATGTTTAAAAAGTAATGCAACCGAAATCAAATTTCGGGTAATATCCGGGACATAATAACAATTACTCAAAACCAAATGTTTATTATTAAAATAAAGATAAACTACTCCAACAGCTCTCGCAGAAACCACTGCTCCTGTGCCAACCCTTAAAGTATGCTCCCCTTCACTGAGTTGCTTGGTTACTTGGAACCCCTGCAATGAACTGCAAACATGATTAGTGGCTCCAGAATCTACTATCCAAGTATATGTAGAATCAACCACTAAACAAGACTCAATATAAGATAACTCACCATTACCTTGCCTTTTGGAAGCTAGGTATCCCTAGCAGTTCCTCTTCCAGTGACCTTTCTGTCCACAATGAAAGCATTTCCCCTTTGGCTTGCCTTCTGTCTTTGCTTTCTTAACCTGCTGCTGTGGTCCCTTCTTGTTAGACTTCTTCCTCTTGTTGCCTCCTTTGCCTTTCGGCTTGGAAGAGGATGGTCCAGCAGAAGCAACAGCCAGCACATCATTGGCCCTGGTCTTAAGAACAGCCTCAGCATTCTGAAGCTCCTGCATCAACTCGGTCAGTGACATATCCAGCTTGTTCATGTTATAACTAACTTTGAACTGAGAGAACATCTCTGGGAGAGTCTCCAAAGCCATGTCAACCTGCGTCTCCGAATTGATTTCAGCCCCCAAAACCTCAGCCACGTTAAACTGACCAATCAATGCAAGCATATGATCTCTAACGGGTGTACCAGGTTTCATGTGCATGTTCATAATGGACCTAATAGCATCTTGACGGGCCTGACGACCTTGATGTTCAAACATTTGCTGAAGGCTCTCCATAACCAGAGCAGCAGTTTCCATATTCTGATGTTTCTGCTGCAACACATTTGAGATAGAACCCAAAATGTAGCAGTGGGCCATCTCATCAGAATAGATCCACTTCTCATATGCGGCCTTCTGTTCGGGTGTGGAAGTCCGAGTCGGTGCATTGGGAAGGGGTTCAATTAGCACAAATTTATGCTTCTCGGCGGTGAGAATAATCATCAAATTACGTTTCCAATCAATGAAATTTTCTCCAACCAGTTGATTTTTAGTTAAGATAATGGACAGTAAATTTCCAGACATTTTTCTGAAATAAAATAAAATAAAGAAAATGAGCTATGCATTCAATTATTTCATATATGATGCATGAATACAAAATTATGCACAAGTAGACCCAAAACTACTATAATATGACGACATCCTAAAACCCCAAAATCTTAAACACATTTCTCTATAGGAGAAATAAATGAGATTTATGGTTAGGCTGAGACCCTCCCACTAAAATTAATATATCTAGCATCTCATGCAATATTAATTCTATTGTCGTTAAAATTTGGCCATCATTGACATCGTTTGGATATTCTATAGGAAGTCCTCACGATGTCTTTGATTTAAGTGTTCAACCCTTATATTGATGATTTTTCAAGTACCAAATTAATTATGTTACCTATAGGGTAATCATGATCAATTCACACTTAAAGAAATCATCACCTAATTGGGCCCAAACCAATAACCAAAACAGTGCAGCCCTCCTATAGGGAGACTAAATAAATTAGCACGAGGCATGCACAAATTTTTACCAATGGGATAACAAGGGAGGCCATGGGTTCAAGGATTTGCACCCTCACTCACTTAATATTTTTAAATTATTGGGTTTTCATTTAATAATTAAATAATCAATTTTAACTTTTTAAAATCAATTTAATAATTATCAAAATTATTTTCTAATCTAACATTTAGAAAAGAAAATAAAATATAAAACCATGCATGACAGTATGGTTCCTAGAGCGGTGTTAATGTGATCTACATGACATGTTATCAAATGACATTCATCCATAATTCAAATAAAGCAATAAATAAATGCAATAATAAAATAAACTAGAACATGATTTATGGTCAAAACCTAGACACAAAATTACAAATTAATTAAAGATTACATTGAGCCACAGCCCGGCCCAATTCTTCAATTTCCATTTGCAAGTGTCCAACCCATTACTGGAACTCTTCAAATAATAATTATCTGGCCCAACTTCAAAATGGTCGAATCTGCAATTTTTAATTCAGTCCATCCGGCCCAATAAGAAGTCACAGCCCAATACTGAATCTCTGCTCTCTGTTTCTTCACAGCGGGAATCCATTTCCTTCGATCTGAACTCAACCGCTACTGGAGACCACGCCACCGTCGGAAGAGACCGCAGCCGCCAGAAGGGAGTCAACCTGAGCCATCGTGACACCATTCCAGCGCAGCGCAGCCACGCCACGCACAGCTGCGCCACGCATGGCGCGCGACAACGAAACGCAGCGGCGCTGCAGCCCGATGCCTCCGCTTCAAGTTGAGATCGCGTCAATGAAGGTGTTTCCATCGATAGCCGATAGCAGGGCAGCATCCACAGTGCCGTTGCTTCCGCTTCCATGCTTCCAGATGCGTTTTGTGTGATTTTTGGTGAAATTGCAGAGAAGGTCCCTCGGTAAATGAAGAAGATGAAGTCTGGTCCTTATTTCGAAATTGCTGCAGAAGTCCTCCATGTTCCAGTTGTGATGGATTCGGTCCTCATGATTTTGATTACAACAAAATATAATAGAAAAACTAATTCTAATTCTATTTTACAATAAATCAAAATCAAAGGGGAAACATGGAGTCGTAATCCACCCCCTTTGTTACAAGACTCGATAAAACAAATACATAATTCACAACAAACAATCTAAGGCCATAAATCAGTTCATTAAAATATCATTCAACCAATAACAAATCAAATCACATAAAACCTACACCGCTCCACTAACACATGCATAACAAATTATTTAATCCTAAATACATAAAATAGTATCAAAAACCTCGCTCTGATACCATTGTTGGGAAAAAAATAGTGCAACGGGATATCTAATCACAAAAATTAATTTCATGTGATTTAGATCATCCCATATTAGGAATTCGCTGTTTTATGTATTTGACTAGATCAAATAATTTTGAACAGATAATAGTTTAGTAATCATTACCCTTGTAGCGTGATTTGACAATTATCTGTGTTGTTCTTGATTCCACCAATCTCCAAACCTTCATGTTTTCCTTGGTGTTCTCCAACAGAGGCTATGCAAGTGTGTGATCACTTTTTTCTGAGTTTTGGTTACACTAGGGTTAGGGTTTTAATCAAGAGAAGAAAACACACACTTCACACTTTAGTGTGTGTCCCGCCCACAAGTGAATTAGGTTAAAAAAAATAGTCTTAGAAAACTATTTATAACTTCTTTACCCTCTAAAACCCTACCAACCCTAATACTATAACCCAGGCCCATTTCTGTACGGCCCAATACAAGTTATAAGCCTGTATATGCCTGTTATATTGAAGCCACCAAGGGAACCTGATCGGACCCAATTAAACTAAGCTCCAATAAATTAATTCTGATCCAGTCAACTCTTGATCAATCAAAATAATTTATTAATCACGTTCTATTCCACTAAAAGAACGAGATTGCACTCTTATTAAAATTGTAATTACTGAATCAATAACCAATAATTATATCCTCTGATTTACCGCTCTTACATGTTACCCCCGTCGATCAACTGGAATATTCGAAGTAAGGTTAAAAGACCAAAATACCCTTATCTGAATATTCATAAATTCTCGACTCCCATCTTCTATCTGACAGTTCTATGTGATCACATCACATCATAGAATTCAACAATCACTGTCGAATTACTGAGCTCAGATTTAACTGTCTACTAGAAGAACCAGTGAGATCATGATCATACCTAAAGGTGACGGATTCCATAATACGAATATATGTTCCTCGTTAGTTTACTTTAATTCCCAAAGTACCGAGATATTGACCAACAATTTGATCTCACCCATTGATACCTCAAAGAACTTCAAGTTAGTAATCGAAGTTCATTATCCGATTAGGATTAAGGTCCCATGTTCGTCAAGTGAAATTAAATTTGCACGGTCAATGTCACAAATTAATTTCACGTGGTCCTGTTCAATACATATCAAATGTACTCTCAATTTCATTTTCAAAATCAAAGATAGATTTTAATGAAATCGAGACGATCAAAATAAATTATCCATATTTATTTTACCGATTGTGAACAATAATTTTAGATCGAATTACAAATTGAATCTTTCTGTGTTTAACAACTTAAACACTCAATTAGTAATATCAAATCGATCTGTGGACTAATGCAAGCTCAAAATAATATAATCAAATATTTAAAATAATATTTTATTCCAAAAATGTCACGAGTACAAATAAATTAACTCGACGGGCATACACTATCCAACACTTGGTCCGAAAAGATATTTTATACAACAGTGTAATTAGAAGTTGATAGTAAGCTGTACTCACGTTGTAATGTTAGAATGTTTATCTCGCCACATCCCTTATTATTTTCCATACATTCATTGGTTTCTACATTTTGGCCTTGCTTTAAATATAATCATAAATGAATCTAGGACCAATTATAATGCATATAAGAAAGAATGTATTCTCTACATGGTTGTACTTATATCTGCATGTGTAAAGGCTCCTTCCTTTTGAGACCACTTCTCTCCAAATGGAATAATTAATTTAATATCTAAATGTGTAAAATTATAACTGACAACAAATTTTGAAATTTACCGATAAGGTAACTCCATTTATGTAATCAAATGTTAAATTTTACCAACAATTCTCAACGTTTAGGCTAGCCGTTTATGAAAAGGTAAGTCTCTGCTTACCAACCATTTTGAGAGAAAGAACTTCTAACTTCTCTCAACAAACCAAACTAAAAACTGTTTAATATATGAGTACCCTTATTTCATTCATTATTAAGTGAAATGTTAAGAGAATGAACTCTCTCAGAGAGAGAGAGAGAGAGAGAGAGAGAGAGAGAGAGAGAGAGAGAGAGAGAGAGAGAGAGAGAGAGAGAGAGAGAGGTTTAATTATAACACTAAAATTATGACAATATATTAACTTACATAATGAAACAATTTTGTCAAACTCATATTTTTTGTTTTTAATTTTTTATTATCGCACTTAATTTAATGAAGGGAATTATTTTGAAATTATTATAATATAGTCAATTTCAAATAACTCAAAAAAATTTCATGCTCGATTGAAGTTGTTGTAAGGAGAGAATGGAAGAAAATTTTGAGTCACAAAATTGCACTACTTTTCATCTATCATTTGCTCGAAATAGGTTTTTTCATCAAACGAATGGATTACCTATGTTCAGAGGTCTCATGGTGTCACTGGCTAACAATTTCAATTTGTTAATTATGTTGATTAATTGCTTTTCCATCTTTTAGTTTTACATCTTTGGAGTTCGTCATTTTTTAAATTTTTTTGGGGTGGGGGTGGGGGTGGGTTTTCAACAGAAGAGAGGCCGAATCAGAATGTTGACCAGTTGTGTGGAATAAAAATGACAAACTAAATAATAAATATTGTTCTTAAAAATTCATCTTGTTGGGAACCCGGGTTGCTCTACTCACAAAAATTGATTTCTTGTGATAGATCATCCCGTTACAGGATTTTCTGTTCTATGTATTTAACTTGGAATAAATAATTTTGCACACAAAAATGATTTTGAGAAGATTACCTTTGTAGCGTACTTTACAATAATCTCTTTTCGCTGCTTCTTGATTTCACCAAAGCTTCAAACCCTCAAGCTTTCCTCGGTGTTCTCCAATGGCAGCTGTGCAGGTGCGTGGTCACCTTTCTCAAGATCTAGGTTAAACTAGGATTAGGGTTTCTTTGTAAAGAGGAAACACACACTACACACTTTAGTGTGTGTCTCGCCACTTTTTCAATTAGGTTAAGAAAAATAGTCTTAGGAGACTATTTGTAATATCTTTACATTCCAAAACCCTACCAGGCCTAGTACCATAACCCAGGCCCATTTCTGCACAACCCAATACAGGTAATAAGCCTGTATAAACCCATTATAGTGAAGCCACCGAGGGAACCTGATCGGACCCAATTAAACTAAGCTCCAATAAATTAATTATGACCCGATCAACTCTTGATCAGTCAAAATTAATTTATTAATCACGTTCTATTCCACTAAAAGAACGAGACTGGACTCTTTTAGTAAAATTGAAATTACTGAAACAATTAATCAATAATTATATCCTCTGACTTATCGTTCTTACATGTTACCCCCGTCGATCAACTCGAATATTCGGAGCAAGTTAAAATGACCAAAATGCCCTTCTTCGAATATTCATAAATTCTCAACTCTCATCTTCTGTCTGACAGTTCGATGTGATCCCATCACATCATAGAATTCAACAGTCACTGTCGAATTACTGAGCTCAGATTCAGCTGTCCACTAGAAGAACCAGTGAGATTATGATCATACCTAAAAGGTGACGGATTCCATAATACGAATATATGTTCCTCGTTAGTTTACTTTAATTCCCAAAGTACCGAGATATTGATCAGCAATTTGATCTCACCCATTGATACCTCAAAGAACTTCAAGTTAGTAATCGAAGTCCATTATCCTATTAGGATTAAGGTCCCACGTACAATAATCAAGTGAAATTAAATTTGTATGGTCAATGTCACAAATTAATTTCACGTGGTCCCGTCCAATACGTTCCAAACGTACTCTCAATTCTATTACCAAAGTCAAAGACAGACTTTAATAAAATCGAGACGATCTTATCAAAATAAATCGTCCATATTTATTTACTGATCGTGAACGTTAATTTTAGATCGAATCACAAATTGAGTCTTTCTGTGTTTAACAACTTAAACACTCAATTTGTAATAAAAAATCGACCCGTGGACAAACACAACATCATATTAATACAATCAATTAATATTTTATTTTAAATGTCGTGAATTATACTCTTTGGGCATATATAATTCCAACAATCTCCCACTTGCCCTTAGAGTATACATGAAGCATTGAATCATCCATCTTGTCAACATCATCATTACACTAATGATTATGTTCTCAACCAAGATAGTAACTCTTTTCGATGTAAGTCCCGGTTGTATAACAAACAATCCAAGATTGTGTTATACCCAACCAATTAACCACATTATCTCCCAGTTATATTCCAATTTTGACGACTCTCGAGAATCCTAGTCAAATCGGATCTTAATTAGTTTTAATCCATCAGATCACCAACTGAATAGATAAGCAAATATTTACTCGTTTTCCAAAAACGCTTCAGTACGTGCTTTACCTCTATTCAATGATCTGATCCTGGATCAAACTAATAATCACCAACAATATCCCCAGCATAAGATATGACCTATCTAGTGCAAAGTAAGGCTTCCTATAGCCGGAGCATAAGGAACCTTCTCTATCTTACCATGAGGCTTAGGAGAATACTCATAAGATAGATAAAGTCCACAAAGAACATTATTCCTTTCAAGACTTCAATATTGCAAATGTAGATAGTATCTTATTATTACATGAAACTTGAGACTTTCTATTTCATTTTTCTCCCACTCCGAAAAGTACGGATGCCTAGAAAAATAGACAGTCATCTACAAGTCCTTCAAGTCTAATTGCTGGTACCAACTACTATTTAATGAAAATACTCTCACACATAAGTAGAGTGTCATTCAAATAAATAGTCGCGAAAACTGACTCATCTTTCTGTATACTCAAGTATACTTAAGATATATCAAGATTTTGATCAAGAACATGTATCACAATCATTCGATCAAATTCTGTATTCCATATGTTGAACAAATACCCAAATCCAAAGTTGGAAACTTGTAAGTCATGAATTTTACTTTCATGGTTTTTAATATGAACTCATCAGATTACACTTTGTAAATGATTTCCTCAAGATGCATTCAAGAAACAACTTCTTGACATCCATATGTCGTACCTCATTTTCACAATGAACGACAATGGATAAAAGATCCAGGTAAATATTCGCATGGCAATTGGCAAGAAGGGTTTCACAAACCCACAGCCATAAGCCTTGCGCTGAAGGCATCAACCTTCTCATCTACCATTCTCCTATCATCTTAAAAATCATCACACCCTATAGGTTTGACCCCATTAGGTGTGTCTACAAATATCCAAACCCTAGTGTAGTACAAGGAATCCAATTCCGAGTTCTCGTTCACCTTCCATGATTTCAATTCCATAACTTCCACCACTTCCCTAAATGAGGAGTCCTTCTCTTATTTCAGTAGAGACTGTCTAAAAAGACTCTCCGTAGAATAAGCGTCAAGAAGGTGGTCTTACAACCCTCCCACTTCAATTAGTCGCTGGAAGTGTATTTCCATTATGTCCAAACAGAGTCCCTTCCTCTCCTCCCACTACTTGGTTATATCCCTAATTGGGATCAACCTCTTCACTACCTCTTTATGAACATAAAGAAGAGGCAGAACAGTGAGAACAACTTTGACTACAACCTTTGGTTTTTCCCTGTCCATTGGGTTCACCGGGCAAAATTAGTGGTTGAACCACTTGCCTATTTCTCCCACTAGGATCAGCAACCATCGGTTCCGTAGGAAGTCCCAAATCATCAAGATTAATTCTATGCGGAAACCTGGAATCAAGTTGTTTGAATCACGTTCTAACATCTTATCCAATAGAATTTTACTTGTGGATTTGTATTCTTCTATATGCCTTATCCTCTAAGAAAGTTACATTTGTACTGAACAAATACTTTCTTGACCAGAGGACTATAAAAGAAATAATTTCTAGTTTCGCTGCATACCTTATAATCAAACCTTCATTGTTGCCTCCATCTCGTCAATCCTGGCTTTCAGCTTGTGTGCCAAAAGTCCCCAAATCTGAATGTGGTGTAAGCTGAGCTTGCACCCATGCCACAACTCTAGGGGTATTTCAGGAAACGAATCAATGGTACTAGACTATGAAGGAACCTGACTATCTCCGGTATACATTCCCAAATGAAACTAGTAACGAGGATAACTCATCATTGATTTGGTATTACCTTGTTCTCCTTTTCCGATAAATGGTTCCTAAACTCATATGAGAGATACACAAACCTCGATCAAATCGAAGTATTTCGATTCTCTTAATTACTTCTCAACTTCTATCCAAAATTCTAGAATTTCTTCAACATTTCGGATTAATGAGATATTAAGTATATAATCGAGATCTGGAGTGATCATCAATAAAAGTGATGAATTACTCGTACTCTCTCGTATCTTGAGCACAAAAGAATCCATTCATATCGAAGTGTATTAATCCTCAAACTCTTAAGTCCATATAATGTATAAGGACTCTTGGTTATATAATCTTCTAAACAAGATTCAGAAAAATAGTATAGATTCCACCTCAGATCCTTTTGAGGTCCATCCCTTACTAGTATTAGAATCGAGTTTTGGATAAGTATAACCAAGCCTAAAATCTTAATCATTTTACCCTCTAAATAAAATTCAAAAGCCCACATAGATTCCACCTCCAAAATACTTAGAGGTTATCTTTACTAGTCTTTCAATCTTATTTAGATAAATATGATTATCTTAAGATCTTATCAAAGAGTTCATTAATACAAGGAGTCATCTATCCCTTATCACTTGTAGTAATATTACACTTAGAACCATTTACAAGGCTTTGAGATTGTTAACCATTTGTCTCGCAACAATAAGAGCATTATTTAACTTAATTCCAACTAATAACTGGAGATTAAGCGCTAAATAATTCCGCTCAAATAATAAAGAGACAAAATAACAATCAAATTGTTTCGCAAACATAAAATCCCAACGACTCTTTCCATATTACCGTACCCGTGCTTATCCTTATAGTATACTCTATCTCATTGTGTCATTTGGTCACCTAGGACCATATTGCAACAACTTGCAATAGTGATTAGTTACTCTATAATCTATAATCAAGATAGACTCAATTACTAACCATAACACAATGAATAGAGTCTTACTCCATTATAGAGTTTTCAGGAAAGGCTACTTCCTCATTAATCCTATCTTTGCTCAAAAGCAAAAAATTTAGAGGGCCTACCATACTATCCGTTGCTTTAAAATAATCTCTTCTTTATGAATAGCTTACATTGAAACTTTCAAGGACACGTTCATCCTGGTGAATATAGTCCACACTGAACCGCAAGAGATCATCTTAAAAGATTTCTCAAGCATTATGTCACATGAATCAATGTTTACAAGTGGAACCTCCACCACGTTAAAGTGACCAATCATGTTTTACCAAATGGTCTCTTGTAAAAATCGTGATCGGTTCATAAGTAGAGATATATTATAGCTGGATAGCATATTTTGTATAACTCCATAATTAAAATGTTCAAATTATCATAAATACCCTTCCATCGAGAAAATAAATATGGTATCCTATTTTGATGTTTTTATTGTGAAGTACTTGATGTGAGAATCAAAATTATGCAATAAACCATCTCATCAAAATAAAACCATTTTCATTGGAAGATTTATAATTATTTTTGAACAAGGATCTTCTAGCACGAACAAATGTCATAAGTGGAAAAGAATTATAACAAGACATGTTACAGTTTTCGCAAATTAGTTGGTTATGTCTAAACATATACCTAGTTGTGGAAATACGACATTCAAATAAAATAAATGTATTAAACACGAGTTGCATAAATGATGAATACTTTCATATATGATGCATGAATAAAAAATTATGCACAAGTAGACCCAAAACTACTATAATATGACGACAACCTAAAACCCCAAAATCTTAAACACATTTCTCTATAGGAGAAATAAATGTGATTTATGGCTAGGCTGGGACCCTCCCACTAAATTAAATATATCTAGCATCTCATGCAATATTTAATTTATAGTCGTTAAAATTTGGCCATCATTGACATCGTTTGGATATTCTATAGGAAGTCCCCACGATGTCATTGATTTAAGTGTCTAACCCCTATATTAATAATATTTTAAGTACCAAATTAATTATGTCACCTATAGGGTAATCATGATTAATTCACACTTAAAAAAAAAAATTATCACCTAATTGGGCCCAATCCAGTAACCAAAACAGTGCAGCCCTCCTATAGGGAGACTAATTAGATTAGCACGAGGCATACACAAATTTTTACTAATGGACTAATAGGGGAGGCCGTGGGTTCAAAAATTGCACCCTCGCTCACTTAATATTTTGAACTCTTGGGTTTTAATTAATAATTGCCCAATCAATTTTAACTCTTAAAATCAATTTAATTATTAAAAAATATATTTATTTTCTAATCTAACATTTAGAAAAGAAAATAAAATATAAAACAATGAATGACAGTATAGTACCTAGAGCGGTGTATATGCGATCTACATGACATGTTATTTAATGACATTCATTCACAATTTATTAAAGCAATAAATAAATGCGATAATAAAATAAATATGAACATAATTTATGGCCCAAACCTAGACACAAAATTACAAATTAATTAAAGAGTCTATTGAGCCACAAGCCGGCCCAATTCTTCAATTTCCATTTGCAAGTGTCCAGCCCGTTATTTGAACTCTTCAAATAATATTTCTCAACCCATCATCAAACTGGTCCAATCTGCAAAGTTATAATCTTCAGCCCAAATGCCAAATTCCAAACGCAGTGATCCAATTAAATATTCCAGTCCATTGTAAAATTTAGTCAACATTGCATTGACCCAGCTAAACGATTTAGCCCACATTGCAATTAATTAAAATAGACCAATTTTACAATTTCAGGGCCATATTTAATTTCACCCAAATCTGGTCCAACTGATATAAAACCGGTCCAAGTGCCCAATCTTTAATTATGACCCAAAAGCAAAATCTGGCCCAATTGGATTAAGAGCCCAAGTCTGAAAAAACCCTGCATGTACTCAGATTTCCATCAAGATGAAGAAAATCCAGCCGCTGTTCTTTCCACCTTGCCATCGCCGGAAATGGAGCCGCCAACTGAAACCATTCTCATCGCCGGAGAATGCCAAGGAATCCGTACATTGCGTGGACACCATAATCGCGCAGCACAGCCGCTGCAAGCACAGCCACGCCACGAACCGGCGCAACCCTGAGACCAAAGCAGCGCTGTGGCTTCGCTACCGCCTGCTTCGCCAATCACCGGAGATAAGATAGAGAAACAGGAGAGATTGGAGACACCCATGGCGCCGCCGCTGCAGCCAACCGCGAATCAACAGTGCGTGTAGCACTGCCGCACCACGCGGAGGCGACAGTGACACCTGTGGGTGTCGCGCTTCTCGGTCGGGGTTGCATTTTGCCGTTGCCACTGCATACGAGACGGGACAGCCAGCGTCGTCGATCGCAGCGGCAGCACCCACGATGCTGCTGCCCAATTTCTTGTGATATTGCACTGTAGGTCCTTATTATATGGAGATGATGAAGTTTAGTCCAGTCATTGAAATTTGCAAGCCAGGTCCTCCGAATTTGCCAATGCAGTCCCGTAATCAGAAAATGCAGAATTCGTCCCCTTTCAAAGTGAAAATACAGATCTGGTCCTTCCAATTTTACAATTACAATAGAAATAATACAAACCCTAATTCTATTGCAAAAATAAAAAATCAAAAGGGAAAACATGGAATCGTAATCCACCCCTTTTGTTACAAGACTCGATAATACAAATACAAGAATTTCACGACAAAAATCTAAGGCCATAAATTTGTTCAATAAAAAATATCATTCATCCAATAACAATCAAATCACATAATCCTAACACCGCTCAACTAACACATGCATAACAAAATTATTTATTCTTAAATACACAAAACAGTATCAAAAACCTGACGCTCTGATACCAATTGTTGGGAACCCGGGTTGCTCTACTCACAAAAATTGATTTCTTGTGATAGATCATCCCGTTACAGGATTTTCTGTTCTATGTATTTAACTTGGAATAAATAATTTTGCACACAAAAATGATTTTGAGAAGATTACCTTTGTAGCGTACTTTACAATAATCTCTTTTCGCTGCTTCTTGATTTCACCAAAGCTTCAAACCCTCAAGCTTTCCTCGGTGTTCTCCAATGGCAGCTGTGCAGGTGCGTGGTCACCTTTCTCAAGATCTAGGTTAAACTAGGATTAGGGTTTCTTTGTAAAGAGGAAACACACACTACACACTTTAGTGTGTGTCTCGCCACTTTTTCAATTAGGTTAAGAAAAATAGTCTTAGGAGACTATTTGTAATATCTTTACATTCCAAAACCCTACCAGGCCTAGTACCATAACCCAGGCCCATTTCTGCACAACCCAATACAGGTAATAAGCCTGTATAAACCCATTATAGTGAAGCCACCGAGGGAACCTGATCGGACCCAATTAAACTAAGCTCCAATAAATTAATTATGACCCGATCAACTCTTGATCAGTCAAAATTAATTTATTAATCACGTTCTATTCCACTAAAAGAACGAGACTGGACTCTTAGTAAAATTGAAATTACTGAAACAATTAATCAATAATTATATCCTCTGACTTATCGTTCTTACATGTTACCCCCGTCGATCAACTCGAATATTCGGAGCAAGTTAAAATGACCAAAATGCCCTTCTTCGAATATTCATAAATTCTCAACTCTCATCTTCTGTCTGACAGTTCGATGTGATCCCATCACATCATAGAATTCAACAGTCACTGTCGAATTACTGAGCTCAGATTCAGCTGTCCACTAGAAGAACCAGTGAGATTATGATCATACCTAAAAGGTGACGGATTCCATAATACGAATATATGTTCCTCGTTAGTTTACTTTAATTCCCAAAGTACCGAGATATTGATCAGCAATTTGATCTCACCCATTGATACCTCAAAGAACTTCAAGTTAGTAATCGAAGTCCATTATCCTATTAGGATTAAGGTCCCACGTACAATAATCAAGTGAAATTAAATTTGTATGGTCAATGTCACAAATTAATTTCACGTGGTCCCGTCCAATACGTTCCAAACGTACTCTCAATTCTATTACCAAAGTCAAAGACAGACTTTAATAAAATCGAGACGATCTTATCAAAATAAATCGTCCATATTTATTTACTGATCGTGAACGTTAATTTTAGATCGAATCACAAATTGAGTCTTTCTGTGTTTAACAACTTAAACACTCAATTTGTAATAAAAAATCGACCCGTGGACAAACACAACATCATATTAATACAATCAATTAATATTTTATTTTAAATGTCGTGAATTATACTCTTTGGGCATATATAATTCCAACACATCTAACATGTCTACTTATTGAAAAATGCCCTTCATGCATTTCATGTATATATTGTTATTGCCACCTTATATTTTTATGGTTGATTGTCTTTTTCAGAGTACATAAAAGCCCTCAAAATTGAGGCAAATTATTGAAATCCCCATCTGTATATAAAAACTAATCCATCACTGCTTTATCATTGAAATTCTACAACAGGCGGACACTCATTAATATTTAGAAGTACAATGTTATTAACTTGGTCTTCACGTATTCATTTAAACCTTGAAATATGTTATTCTATTTTTAATTTTTCTACGACTATCACAAGTGCAACCAATTGTTTTTTAAAGTCATGGCTTGGTTTTATCTTCATTTACACATGACTACTTGGACAAGTATCACATGATCGTGCAACGCACGATTACTCACTAGTACTATACTATACTTATATTATTATTATTATTATTATTATTATTATTATTATTATTATATATATATATATATATATATATATATATATATATATAATCAAGTTTCAAAGTTACTATTCATTGGACGAAAATCAGCACTTATAGGTCAAATGGAAACACGCTTCTTCCTATTTCCAAGTCTAACGCTTTCTCGTTACTTTACCTACTATTTAATGAAAAAAAAAATTGTCATTTGTATCGGTTTCATCTCTCTCTCTTCCATACCACCGCATTTCTAGATAGTTCGCAACTAGGGTTACTGTATTTCTTGTCTTTCGTCGTCGCCAATTAGTTTTTTTTGTTGCTTCCCTTTTTTTTGGTTTTTTTAGTAGTTTATGTTGTGTAGATCCATTATTTTTCTCGCTTTTGAGTTGGGGATCGAAAGGGGTTTCTACGATTCTTCGCTGTAGTTTTTTTTTTTAATGTTGAACTTCGTTTTGTAGGATGTTCTCTTTTCCTTTCGTTAGTGCGTTAGTGATTTAGCTGAAGTTCTATGCACCGGTATTTCCAAGTGATTTAGGCAGACTAAACTTAGGTTTGTGGTAGATAGATTTTAGGGCTTCATATAGATAAATTGATCCCTAAAAAACTAAATTACTATTTTTGATGACGACATTCTATGGTTTTATCGAAATTCACCATAGTCGAATTTCTGTCGATCTTTTTTCCCCCCTGTAAATTCGTGTTTCCTTTTTGTTGTTTTTTTATTTTGTTGGGTGTTCAATTAGGGTTTCTTGGGTAGAATTTTCTTTACCTTAAATGATGCCAATTTCTTGTTGGGTTTGTTGTGTTAAAGCTTCGAAGATATTTTATTTATTGGCTTCTTGATCATCCACTAAACACAACCAACATTAATTAAAATACAGGCTCTTATAAAAAATTCTCTCAAGAAAGTTAAGTATTTACTTAAAAATAATGCCAATAGCTTGCTGGGTTTGGTGTGTGAGTGTGTATGTAAATGTTATTGAAATCTGAATCTTTTATAATTTATATATCAATTGGGTTTGTCTATTTTTGACTTTTAGTTTAGAGAGGATTAAGGCATTAATGGGATACACTCTTACTTTGCAAGGCGTTTGAATCGCTAATAGCTAGCCCTGTAAGGTAATCTATTAATTCAATTTTTATTGATTCTATTGGCCGGTTTATGTAATTTTATTTATGTTCAGGTTCTTGTTTGCTTGAATTGAGATAAGTTCTTAACTTGTTTGACTTGAGATGGGTTGATATGGAGAAGGCTAATATCTGGCCTGTGAGGTAATCTATTAACATATTTATTCATCAAAATTCTTATTTAGTTCGATCGATTTAAATCTTTGTCATCATATTTGTAAAAAAATTTATATATATATTGCACATTCGAGGGCCCAATTTAGAAGTTTGTCTTTGGTCCTCGTGGCCACAGGTATGGCCCTGTATAACTTTTTTTTGGTCATTCTTTTTCTAAAGATTCGTGAGTGATCATTAATCATAGAAAGGTTGTTATAGTCTAGATGTATTTATGAATGATTTATAAAATATTATTAATTAGCACATGTGCATAATTTCTATGTTTGGGTATGAATAGTCTCTGCTGCTTGTACCTGGATCTTGCCAATGTTGATTTACATTGCAGAATATAGCAATTTCATTTCTATTTGGGTTATTCTACCAAACTCTGCCTTTTATTGTTAGAATGCTTAGACAAGTAATATTAGAATAAAACACAAAAACATACCAATAGCAACTGTTTTGGAAAATAGAATCTCGGAATAGCAATTGGGCATTCCATTTGTGTAATGTAATATAATATTTTCAAGCATCCACTATCCTCTCTGGATAGCAGAGAGAATTCCAAATCTTGATTGTCATTTGTCAGAAACTTGAAAATCTTAATGTTATACTTTAAAAGGTTGTGTACATGATGGGGGAAATTGAAGCGATCCCCATAATTTTTTGGACAATCAATAAATATGGGAATTTGTGATAAAGTAATTAATAGCTTATCTACTTTGCTGCGATGGGAATCGGAATTCTTGGTCACAACTGAAACTAGATAGGATATTTATTGTATTCTATCTATAAAAATTCCATATATCTATAAAAATTCCATATCAACCTCATTTTTGGGTTTATGTTTGGGAAAAGAAGACCAGGTATCAGAAACTTATCATTCTCATGGTACATGGTCCAACATAAAGTGGGATCCTTTTGCCATTTTCTTCTGTCCGGTTCTATTTAGTGTCTTAATTGGGTGTTATTGTTACATCTTTCCTCTTGTTCTTTTACTTTTCATTGGTTTCCCTTGCTAAAAAGTATTAATTTTGGTTTCTAGATTTTCCTTATTGAATGATTTTTAAACTAATTGATTCTGGCTTCTGTAAAAATATTTAGCTAAAAGGGGTGTAATTAGGGAAACTAAACTTAGGTTTGTGGTAGATAGATTTTAGGGCTTGATATAGATAAATTGATCCCTAAAAAACTAAATTACTATTTTTGATGACGACATTCTATGGTTTTATCGAAATTCTATGCATCAATGATTACAAATAATTCATACAGAATGGAAACTGCACCAGTAATCAAACATTTTTAAAAATATTTTGGTCCATTATTTTTTGCGATGAATGATGTTAATTAGATGTAATTCCGTTTGAGGTATTTATGGTGGTGATGCTATAAGTTAATAAAGTTTCTTCATTTAAAGTAAGTTGTCTATATATTAAAAAATATATATTTTTTGGTTGTTTCATTTACTTTATTTAAGCATTATTTGGGAGTGTAAGAATATGCCTTATAAAGTACATTTTTCTAGGTGGCTTATAAATGCTTTCTACTTTTTTTTACGTATAGTTACGATAATATATTAATTATATGGCTAATATGATATTATTCTATTGATCGACTAATTTGTGCATTAGTGTTTTAAACTTTCTTCTTACATTTATATTTTCCACTTTTTGCTTTTCCTTTTTTCCCCCTTTTTCCAACTTATATTTCTTTTAGTTGTTTTAATGAAAGATCGTTTCAAAAAATATGGAGCAGATGTTGGGATTAGGTGTTTGTAGTTCATTCGTTGGTTCTTCGTATGCTAGAATACGTTTTTTCCAATCATTCTTGTGTTCTTGGTAGAAATTATTGTTTGATTTTGCTAATATAGTGGAAACCATTTTTTTTTTAATTTCTTTGATTTGCTGACGTTTTCAAATCTGTTTATTCTTAATTATCATATTTATTTTATTATTAAGACAAAATAGTGATCTATTAATTTATGTGTTGAAAAAATACTGATGAGAAATGATTAGAAAATATTCTGTTCCATTTATACAGTTTCTTTATTAAAATTAAGTTATTTATATATTAAAATACCTCTTGTTATTTCGTTTATATATTAATTGATTTTTTTAACTGCTCTTTTTCTTTGTTAAAAGCTTTTGTGTTTACTTTTATATTAAAATATCAATTTTTTATTGTATTAATTCTTCCTGTGCATATATTCTTTCAAATAATTACTAGGTTAGACAAGAGGTCAACATACATAGAAGAGTTATTATGTTGTAAATTAATCATCTCCTGAATTTATGTGTGCTTTAATTAAAACTCTATATTGCAGCTTATGAGACCATATCGAAATTGACATCGATGGAAGAAGAGGTGCTTCTATGAATGCAGTGCAGAATTGTTGGTGAATCCAGTGTGTCAAACATGTAAGAGGTATTTTTTCCATGGAAAGGTAAAATCGGCTGCTAAGAAATTTTATTACTCAAAATTTTTTAGACTTCTTGGTATATCCTGGTATTGGATTCAGACAATGTTGCCCATATTGTTGATCTAGGTATCCTCATTACTCGCTTCCAATCATTCTTGTGTTTTATTCTTGTGAGTTCTTATTTGGGGCTGATGAGTTTTTGTGAGTGATTTAAATTATTTTTGATGTGTTTTATTCTTCGCGTGCTTGTTCTTTTGAAAATTTTGTCATTGTTGTTTGGATTTTGCTCTAAACTCCGTTTGAAAAGTATTAGATTTTTCTAAGGTTAATTTGTAAAGTTAGCCAGAGATGTAATGCGCTTTACATAAAAGAATAAATAAAAAAGAAATTAAGAGAATCTGAAACTTTTTCCTTCGAAAAATTCTTATGTGCTTGTATAATTTCATATTCAGGAATGTAACTCTTTTAATTACATGAAATCTTGATATTTTAGTTCCATTTAAACTGCAGGTGAAAACAACTTTCAAATTTGTTTGCTTGTTATTCTCATAAAGCTGTATTACAACAGTGTAACATCAAAATCAAAACAAGGTATAAAATTTATTAGCAAGACTTCTTATTAAAGATGTGTGTTTAGCTTTTAATTTTCCTTAAATATATAAACATTATTTTATCAATTTTTTTTTGTTCTGATCACATTTCAGATTCATGATGTTGAAAACCATTATTGCAATTTCAATTCTTCATAAAACATGATTTGTTCAACAAAGACAAAATAAATTAATAAATAAACAGTTATCACTAATAATACATTCATTTCACCAATAAAACAAGCCAAAAATTTATTTTCACACTTCAATGCACTTGCAAGGCTTTATATTAAAAAAAAAATCTTAATCTTTTTTTGCTGTATAAAAATCTGATTTTTATGAAAAACCCCAAATTTGTTTCTACCAAACTATCAGGGAAAATACTTCATTCTGAAATCTGGAACATGGGATTTCCTGATGAATTATATGAAATTTTTGGAGAGCTTGAAGAACTGGGAACTTGCTTGAATTATATATAGCTATATATCTATCTATTTAGTAACTTAATATAATAGCATAAATTTTTTGATAAACAACTCTCTATCGATTTTGAATTTTTTTAATTGCTTGTTCCTATTCTACTTGAAGTTTCAATCTGTTTACTTTACCCTTTCAGGAATTAAAGATGACAAGTATTCTTTCAATCTAAAGCAAAGTAATTGATGTTTTAAGGGATACTTAAGTCAGAATGAAGACTAGAACATATAAAGGAGATCTTGCAGAGGTATTTATTTCCTCATTGAATCCTGTCCCTTTTTATTTTCTTATTGACACCTATTTATTTATTTTCTTATTGACACCTATTTATTTTCTTATTGCAAACAAATCAAGTTTATCGTTAAATTTTAAATGGCCATTGTCCATTTTGACCTTGATTTTATGAAGCACGTCTTAAACTTATTTAATTATGTTCTTCTTGGCCTTTGTTCATGTTAAAGATAATTGAGTTGCTTCTGAAGGCATGTAATTATGTTGGAGGACATGCTAAAAAACCGAGGTAAAAAAATTTCTGATTGACCATGCTAATATAATGCATGATCATGGAAGTCCATTTTGGTTTTCATTTCTATTAAACGAAGCTGTTTGGTGACACAGTCTGTGTTAGCCCTAGCTTGGGGGAGATCTGAAACATTGGAGGGAACTGAAGTTATATAAAAAGCCCACCGTTTCTATATGTCTTTATTTAATTTGCTTTTGGGGATATCTGATAACTTACTTTTCTGAATGGTCATGGCCACAAAATCAAGAATTTGAGACTATTGTTTTGGAAATTGTACAACAAAACTAATGGTTGATCTGTGGCTAGAAATACACTGGTATTATTCCAACCCCTTATTTCTTCATTGTCAAGTGTTCAACTGTGAAAGTAATTTTTTTTGTTTAAAGTGAAATGGTTTCCAAGTAATTTCTTCATTTTTGGGAGAATTCATAATAGTTAGTTCATGAGTTCAGCAGGACAAATTGTGTGTTAGAGTATCATTAAATTACTTGAAGTTCAAGTACCAAATGTGTCTACAGTGACAAATAATCTGTATAATTGACCTTTTAAGTATTTGGAATAATTCTTGGCTTGTTATTAAGATGTTAGTTGACATTAAAGTGCGTCATTGTAGTATCAATAACTTATCAATGATGATTGATTCTCAACTTTAAATCACATCAAATTGATACCATAAATTATATTCCAATCTTAATGTTAATGTGTACTCACAAATAACTATTTCTTCATTACCAATTCCACGCGAATAAATACAAATATAAAATGCTTCGTGCAACGGACGTATATTTTACTAGTTATATATATATATATAAAATAAGAGGGAGTTTCCCTAACCACTATTCACAATTTCGTCCACTAGAGAACCAATTACGTAGTGACGGGTTTTTGTGTTACAATACCTTTTCTGTTTTCCCTCGGGCACCGTTTAAAATTCTATATAAAACTTGTAGGGTTCCAGACTCTTCCTCTTGCTTTCGTTTCTCTGCTTTCTTCGAGAACTCTGATTCTCTCTAGCCTCCAACCATTCGACTTTAGTTTAGCGATAATGCTATACTCCCCCCCAACCTCACCGCACAACTCACCTCAATGAAGGAAAATGACAAACATGCCCTCATATTAAAAACTCACCTCTATTATTGTTTCTTCTCGCTGGCTCCCCCAAACTCACCGCACATTCTCTCTAGAAATTGGGTCCAATATTGTTTCTTCTCCGTACCGAGGTTCGTCGTCCTTCAACCTCGCTGTCTCCCCTAAACACGTTCCACATTATCTCTGGGTACGAAGGTCGCGCAGTCCATTTCCCCCCACCCCAGTGGTGAGCAATTTTGACGACGGACATAGTCTGGGCGCAGCCCATTTCCCCAGCCCCGGCCCTGAGAAATTTTGACCGTAACCACCTCTATTGCACATTTTGCGGCGAATTCGTTCCAAATCCGTATTCCACTTCGCATTGGGTATTTTTGTTTGACGATTTTGTTCAATGTTGATTTTTTGCTTTCAAACTCTCAATTTGTGTAAAAATAATTGTTTTCCTATTTGACTGAGTTTTGTGTTTTTATTTGGAATTTAATATGATTGTTTTCCTTAAAATTCTTTGTTTCCAATATTTATTAGCTAGCTTCGCTTTGTTATCTACAAGCTTTGTGATTTTTTATTTGGTAGATAAAGGATTAAAGATCGTTCTAAGAAAGCAAAATCTGAAATTTTATTTATGGATCCTTGTCAATGAGTCATGATTGGATATTTCCTGTTTATGGGGATGCTTTTTATTATATTTTTATTTTTATTTTTTGGCTAGATTTTATTTTGGATGAATTGTAATTATGTATGTACTGCAATTCAAATTGATTTACTAATTTTAAAATGAGAAAATTGAAATCATATATGTTTGAAGCATTAGAGATAATGAGTTCAGGTTTCCTGTATTTATTACTTTTGAAATTTTAGGGTTTTCTTTCTTTTGAATTGTACAGAAAATTTTGAATTTGTAATGGGGATTTCAATTCTGAAATTCTTTGCTAGTTGATCGTACAAGTCCGAGAAATGAGTTTTAATGAGTAGTTTGTGAAATTTTGGCTGATGATCATCAAATGATCACTCTGTTTTTTTTATGCATGTTTCTGAAAAGGAATTTTGTGGATCATCATTTTATCTTTTCATATAGTTTTCCATTTTATTTATTTATTTATTTTTATCAATAACAAGCTCTTTGAGTTATGAGTTGGAGCATTGTTGCCATTTTCATCTTGTCTTCACTGCGAGCTTGTTTTGCTAAAAACTAATGTTTTATTTTGGAATTTATTATTTTGATTGGGGTAGTTGAATATGAAAATATGGTGATTTATCATTCCGTTACTATTTTCCCTATTCTTGTTTCCTTGTTTAGATCTTATACTTGTTGGTCATAGATACGGCTTTTTTCTTATCGATAGGAAGAGAAGAAGAAGAAAGCCATCTTCATTTTCTTCTTCAATGTTGCTCTACCTGTGTATATATGTGAATTTATTGTACATTTTTATAGTGATTATCTTCACAACTTGTGTTAATATGATCTGATAATAGAAGTATCATGAATTGCATTCTATTTTTTCTGTGACTTATGTAGGATTTTCAAATGTTGCTGAAGAATAATGAAGTGTGCCATAGCTGTCGAAAGCTGAGGCATTGGATGAAAGACTGCGATATGAAGCGACGTTGCCCAATTTTTCAACGCGGATACGTAAGATGGCTAAGGGTGGAAGACCCTGCAAAAAAATCCAAAGGGAAACTGTTTTTTCAATTGTACTAACACTGGGTGCCATGATGTAGGCAGTTCGAGTATGGTCCATGATGCAGGTGAAGCCTCCTTGGTTGAAGAGGAAAGTGAATCTCTAGCCCCCACGTTTTCACTTTTTACGCGTTTAGCGGAGCAGAGGAATGTGAACATATCAATGACGGTGGAATTTAGCAAGGGAAAAAAATGATTAGTTCTCCTTTTGTAGAACCTAATGTACTTATTTCAATTGCAATTAGCATATGTAATTTGGAATGATATTGTTTAGTCGTTTTGGACTTATAGAAATGGTTTTGATGTTGTTTGGGAATGAATGAAGTTGAGAAATTGTGTTTGAAAATGTTTTGATGTTTCACTACAGGTTGGCTATGTCCAATTTACAGAGGAGACTCTGGAGAATTTTGCATAAAATTATATAATAGAAAATGCCAAAATTGAGGTTTTAAACGAAATGCTTCCACATTTACATGAAGGAAAGTAAACATCAAAAGGTTCTATCCTCCTGTTTTAACCTGTTGGATCTTTTCAACAATAACATGATACACACGAAAAAGCTAAAAAATTATTCCTGCTACAGAAGAAACAACATAAAACCATGATCTTCATTCCAAACAAAATATTCTTGATACAAATTAAACCTATCTTAGGCAGAAAAATAAGCTTCATTAGTACAAAGGAAACAACATAAAACCATTGTCTTCATTCCAAACAAAATATTATTGCTACAAATGAGACAATATACAAATGTTAACAAATATCATTCATTCAGCTCTCTCAGTAGTTTCCATTCCACCTGATGATCCAACAAACTCCTCTTCAAAGGGTCGGACATGCGGTTGAAAGATTGAGCTCCATGAATTTCCCATATCAAAAGTGGGCAAGGAATATCCTCCACCTACTTGAAACCAAGACTGTGTTTGTGCACCCTTCAAATTACAAAACATATCAGCATATCGAATCCCAATTCCCATAAAACCATAAGTTGGAAGTTAGCAAATATTACCATTAACTGTGGCGTGTATGAGAGTGGATTGATCAACACGTACTGAGCTTCCCCTGATGCTTGACCTACAGTATGAATAGGATTTGGAGTAGCTTGTACGATGGTCTTGCTTCTGTATGATGTGGATCGTACCTGAAACAGTATATACGAATAAGAACATTTCAATGAAGCCATTTTAACAATTAGAATATTAGTAATGGTAAGATGGAAATTAAATGATACTTTCTTGCGACTTCTTCGAATTAGATTCCAATGGCCCTTTCTTCCGAAGCTTTTTGGGAGTGCCCTTAGATTTTGTGCATTTTGGATCTAAAATCATAGTAGTTTCCACACATTTTTCCTAAGTATCATGCACCAGGTCTTTCCCCCATCGTACTTTGCCCTTGCACTAATTTTGATACTGAGAGATCATTGTACTTCTCTTCCAACCAGGAAAGCAGCTCATTAGTTTGTTTTTCATCATTAACAGCCAAGTTTGCAACATTCGTGAATGCACGGCATACTTGGTCATATCTTAACTGGGCCGGTGTGATTTTCCAACCTGCATAATTAACCTTCACCCGTTGGTACAATCTGCCCACATCTTTCCTCCATCTCCGCAAGATGTACCTATCAGGAACTGAAGTCACACCATTTAACTTTAACACCAGGAGTGTTTGTCTACAAAGAATTCCTTTAAATTCAAATAAGTGACAACTGCAACCAATTTCACATTGTACCGCCATAAATGACACTATGAATTTCTTCATCTTCGAACCTACATCATAGAAATGGTCTTCCTGCACATCATATATCTTTTCAATACCAGTAGTTAGATGTACTTACAACCTAACAATACACCATTCCTGTGAGCTCTTCCTGAAATTCTTTGAATTTAGCTATTGTGTAAACCGACTGAAACTGTTTTTCCAGTTCGTACCTAGTAGCACATGGGACACCTTGTGTGAAGCACTTACAATCTGCTTGAAATTCTTTCTCAGCTTTACTCCTCAATGCTCGCTCGTACTGTTCTACAAACTGCTTTAACGATGTTTTCGATTTCACATAACCATCGAAAAAAGCATTAACGCTCTCACTCCTTTGAGTCGTTGACATCCCTGCCCAGAAGCTCGTTCTTAGGTAACAAGGTACCCAACGCCTTCTTTCTCTGTAAAGTCCATCTAACCAATCATTCTCATGTAGTATATACTCATCGAGCATCCTAGTCCACCCCTCTTCAAATTCAGAATCATGTTACGATTCGTAAACCAACTCATGTATCGTTGACATTATCGAGGCTTTGTGATTGTGATACCCAAACTTTTCAGGCAGCTTCTTCAGTATATGCCAAAGACACCACCTATGCCTCGTGGCAGGGAACACTACTCCAATTGCATTCTGCATAGCTCTATCTTGGTCTGTTACTATCCCATTGGGAGCCTGTCCATCCATACACTGAATCCAAGTGCTAAAAATCCAAACAAAAGTGTCTGTGTCCTCGCTAGAAACCAAACCACAGCCCAATAATGTTGAATGACCGTGGTGATTCACGCCTACAAATGGGGCAAATGACATATCGTACTTGTTAGTCAAGTACGTAGTATCAAACGTGATAACATCGCCAAATTCCTTATACGCTTCTCTACATCTGTTATCGGCCCAAAAAACATTCCTCAAACGACCCTTGTCATCCAAATCTAGTGAAAAATAGAATCCCGGGCAAGCCGATTGCATTTTACAAAAGTAGGCTTGAATAGCTGCAGCATCTCCATCCCCAAGTCTTAAACGCCTTGCCTTCTCAATGTAGTTTCTACAATCCCTTTCGTTAAATGTCACTTGCTCATATCCACCAACCTCAACAACAGTGGAGTTAAAGCTTTTATGTAAGGGTATTCCAGCAATATCATTCACTTCAAGTTGTCGTTTCACGTGTGCACTAAGCCTTCAATTACATCGAAATGATCTAGACTTTGTAGGACTACATAAATGATTATGCTCTAGATGAACCTTCGTAATTCGTCATATTCCATTAACGTCTGAAGAAGCTGTCAACTTAGCTTTACACCCTGTTTGCATGGTTGGTTGCGGCTTCAAAGAATTGCTAGTAGTACACATTTTTTTCCCTTCTCGTGAACATGCAATTGCCACATTTCGTAATAACCCATCCTCACCCTTCCTCGAATTTCTTTTTCTAACTGGAAATCCCACGCGGTAAGCATACTTTGCATAAAAGTCATACAATACTTCGACGTCATTAAATTTCATGCCAACTGCAGGCACAACATCACTGTCCTCATCCGCATTCAACCCACGGTCTTCTCCCATCCCTTCTTCATTATCTTGTGAACTCACATCATCCTCAATCACTAGGTTCGTGTTTGCCATCTCTTCATCTAAGTACAAAAATTGAGTTTCTGTTGATATTAAAGGCTATAAATTAAAATAATTAAACTCTTATTTGATAAAAATTTACAATTATTTGATAGGATCCATGTACAAGTTGCCAAAATCAAGGATGATCTCAAGGAATGTTCATTTTTTTTGAGTTTATTCACAGAAACAGCAGTTTTGTTAATATGAGTGTGAATTTTATGAATTTCGGCTAAAAATCCTGCTTTTCAATATTAAAGTTGCCAAAATGCTAGAAAACTGTGATGATGTACTTGAGTTACCTTATTAAGAAAGATAATTCCCCTTTTATCAGCTAATCGTGAATTGTAAAAAGGGTCCAAACCTTAAAGTTTCCCAGTCCCCTCCCCTCCCCTGTCATTCTAAACTTTTCACAGTAGCCAAGAATTAAAAATTTATGTACAATTCAAAAGAAAGCAAACCAAAAAAATGTATTACCTGATTACAAATTCACTAAATAAGGCAGACGAAAGCAAACCAAAAAAACTTTTCACAGATAAGGCAGACGAAAGCAAACCAAAAAAATGTATTACCCGATTCAATGTTAACCTCGCTGCCTAATAATCGGGACGGGCGGGAGACGGCCGGAGAAGCTGTGGAAATTGACTCTAGAGCGGCAAGAAATTCTGAGAGGGAGCGACTGAATCCCAATTTCGTCTGAGAAGGAGAGAAATATTGGAAGGGCTCTGAAAATTTGAAATTTTTTTAGCGATTTATTGTTTCTATTCCGACGATATATCGTCACTTAAGCACGATATTTTGATGAGGTGAGTTGTGCGGTGAGGTTGGGGGGGAGTATAGCATTATCGTTAGTTTAGTGTGGCGTCCCCAAAAATGTCAGGCCTGAATTTCTTATAGATTTTTCAAGGGGAATAGACCACAGATAGAGCTACACAGTATACTGGAGCTGCCAAAGGTCGCGTACATAGTAAAACTTAAGGGTAAGATATACTGGAGCCGCCAGAGGTCGTGTACATAGTAAAACTTAAGGGCAAGGTATAATACGAATCCTGGTTCTTTGAGTGAACTGTAGGTTAGGATTTATTTTTATGTATATATTTTTTGTTGTCTAGGATTTGCTTTTTTTATTTTTTTCCAGGTACTAATTTCGATTTTCTCGCATTATGTGTCTCGTTTGGTTTTGATTCCTTTAAGAAAATCACATGTAGTAGAACTGTCTATTTTTGTGTGTGTTTGGTGTCTATGTTCTATCTTTCAAGGTGTTTATCTGAGTATTTTAAGACTGGACTGAACAAAAGATCTGGGTTGATCTTGTTTGCTATATATAGGTTTCATCCATGGTTTTGTTATAATTGATATCTTCATGTGAGTGTTTCTCTGTATGCGTTCATTGTTATTTTTTACTTGTGGTGGGCTCACATTCTACGGTTTTTTTTTCAATTCTGATTCATTTAGGTTTACTTGCTCTAGGGTCGTTCTTTTTTCCTTGTTTTCGCACATACTTATTCATTATTTTTTCCTTCTGTCATTGTTGCTTTTCTGTATTCTATTTGGCCAGAAATGGATCTCCGATGTCGTGTTCGTGAGTGAAACTTATAGGTGAGACCAGTTTGTTCGTTTTTCGTTCTTTATTTGTTTATACTGTCATTGGGAGTGGAACATTGAGTGAACTATATTTGCTTGAGTTTCAATTATGCTACAGTTTAGGCTTGGCTATTAACTATTTTCTGGGATAAGTAAATTAACCAGAGTTCCTTGCAATATATGTGCCTTAGGCTGGTCTTGAGTTTTGCTTTTCAGCTTCTCTATTCAAAAATCATTGTCCATGCTCTATGATTCTTACTCTACAATTACACTGGAGTTGTGTGGATTTCATATAAAGCAAATCAATTCTTTTAATTCCAGCATTTTTTTGGTCTGTTAAGATGAACTTAAGTTCACTTAAAATTTGGCTAGCCATGTTCATGACTTATTTATGAATTGTGTCGTCCAGTCATTGAAGCGGACGAATGATGCAGCAGCCTGTGTAGCAGAATCTGCTACCTTGCTACTTTCGATGAGGGTCATCTTCGGACACCAGTATCAGGAAAAGTGGCAAAGACCCAAAAAAGTTTCAGGACGCCAAAGGCCAATAAAGCTGAAACTCAAGCCTCTTGCAAATATTGGTGAGTATTAATGATTTAAATCTTTAATTCCATACATTAGTTAATTATTACTTCATTTTGCTTTCACAGTAATGGGGGTACTATGTAATGAATTTGTTCATCTTTGTATTTTGTTCTTCCCTTGTCTTTCAATACCTCTTCATAACACTGGCATCTTATCCTTCTTATTTATGATAGTAAAATCTTTATATTTTTTATCATCTCTTTTTAGTTTTTCCTTTGTTGAATCTGATTATTTCATTGACTTTAATATGCATTCATAATGATTTTTTTCTCTCACTGTTTTGGTTGAGGTTTTTACTTTCATTTAATTGGATAATAATTGATTTTCCTCTTTGTAGTTTGATCAAATTTCTTAAACACAGGGGACTTTTATAGCCACTCCATGAGTTGATACTCACATCTCTTAGGTAAAATTTCCTCTTTATTCGCTCAAAGCTTAGTATATGTCTCCTCTTGGTATTATGGATGGTTCTTTTCCTTTTCTATTTTTTTGAACAACTAATCATATGAATGTATTCATTTTATTTCAAGATCATGAACCCCCCCCTTCCCCTTTACCTACCTAGAATTTGAACCTTTTTTTTTCCATGTGCTTCTTACGGTTTTCAAATAGGTTACCCGTATTTTCTTACATTAATTGACTAATGTGAATTAATTATTATTTTTCCAAGACAACAAAGAAATTGTGCTGCCTTTTGTTTCCTAAGTTTTCATCAAAACACGCACACAAAAAAGGTTCTTTGAATTGCAAATAATATATGTTTTGCCTTAATCATGAAATCAATGTTACTATGGCAGGCTGACGTGGAATGGTTCTCATTGCATGAGTTCTAACAATTATATTTGTCACAGGGGATTCTAGGTGATTACAACTTATTTACATGTCCCTAGGAGAATTACTAATAAGTATGTCAAACTTCATTTTCATCATTCCTTGGCAATCAAATTAATCAAATTCTAGAAACCTAATTTCAACTCTTTTACCCATTTTTGTTTAATAGTTTGTTTGAGATTTGAACTCTTTTGTATGTTACTATACATAAACATTTTACAGGTTCATATTTATTAAATTCTCAACAATAGTTTATAACTATAATTAGCATCTTTAAGGTGAGCACTAGCCTCTAAAATCTGCTTTTCTTCTTTCGCATGTCCACTTCTAAATATATAAAATGAGATTTCTTTCTCTACTTTTTTATTTTTTATTTTTTGGATTTCTTAGTCATAGAATCATAATTTGTCTATTACTACGAAAAATTATTTTCTCTTTAAAACGTCAAAAGTGAATGTAATGACTTGTCTTGTCTTGCATCTAGCTTCTCTACTTTTAAAAATTAGTATTTTTAAGAGAGAGCCTGAAGTTTGAAACTACATGCATTTTGGCTTTTATTTTCTTCTTTATTCTATCTTTTAAACTCTTACTAAAAATTTATATAACGTTCTATGCAATCTATTTTACTGGGGATGAATATAGATGATCTGATAACAATTTTTCCTTCAATTTGATGAAATCAAACTTCTTAAAATTGTTCACAAATCTTTGCCTTCTCCATCATGCCATTTCCGTTCACTGTTTCAAGATTCCAGTGCTGACCTTATTAGTTTCTGAATCTTCCTGTAGTTCTTTACCTCCAATAATTGAAACTTCTTTATTGTTTCTGTGAAGAACTTCCATTTGCAAGTTCGATCTTTTTTGAGATCTCGAACTTGCACACCATAAATCTTCAGATTTGAAAGTTCCACATTTCATCATCTCCTTTTTAGATGAAGAATTATGTATAAGGATTCATTTTCACGTTTTGGAGTCTCATTATCTTTTATGTTAATTGAAAATATCTATAAATAATATTTTAGTTAAACCATTTAGAGATTGATTGAAAAACCTGATAACAATTGATATTTATGCAGGTTCATTTCATTGTTTCTGCTTGTGAGAAAAAGATAAGTGGAACACACATGAAGCTTGGAGATATTGTCATTGCATCAAATGAAAAGACAATTGCAGTAAATTCTTCATTTTTCTATACGATAATCCTGACTCTTTAAATTCTTTGTTAATTTTTTTAATAAGAAATTTTAACCAAATCAGCATATATGGGAAACCAGGCTTAAAAAAAATGATAAAAGATAAAGTGAAATACACTAATAACACCACTTGAAAAACAAAATTCGTGCAACGCACGAGCCGAAACTAGTCTATAAATAAATGGAACTTAAGACTTCACACTATTCATAAGGACAATAGAATCGTTATTGGTTGTGGAGCACGCAAGCTAAAATAATATACGTCTTTTTCCCAACAGATAAAGACTACGCTCCTCTTCACGTCCTAGAAACTTCTTTCCTTCTCTCTGGCTGTTCGTCTTTACTCTCTAGCCTTCAGCTTCCTTTCTCCGTTCCCCATTATCTCTTAGTCCGTCAAATCTACTGTTCCCTATCGTTGCTGTTGACTTATTTTTCTCGTGGATTACATCTGCGTTTTTTTGTTACAAGTGGTATGATTTTCTTCTAGGGGTTTTCTTACATTTTTCACTATGAAAATGCTTCTAAAAGTTGCACCGAATTTGAGTCATTGAGTTCCCATGGCAATAATCTGAAGTCTATGTTTTCCTCTAACTCTTCTTCGAATTTTGTGGCAAGAGGGGAAGTGGGTATTTGTTGTGTTGGAGACGAAACACACGAACAACAAGCCTTTAACCAACGTCGCTTTTTTTCCCTTTGAAGAGTTGAAGGAGGAGCCGCTGTTAATAAACAAATCATAGTGGGCTTGCTTCGATTTTAATCTTCTGTTTAGTTTATTTTATATTTTGGAAATCTGTAGATTTAAATTCTTATTTTGTTGTTTTTGATAAATATTCTCTCTGTTATTGTTTTTTGTATATGGATTTCAATTTTATGGATTTTTTCCCTCTTGAATCTTGAGGTAGATGGCTATCCTCACATGTGTAAATACTTCTCTGCATATGTTTTCTGTAGAAACCGAAAAGAGTAAAAAGTGTCATGTTGTTTCCTATTTCTTCAACCTATTCAGCTCTAGATTTAGGGAAATTGAATATAAATACATAACATGCATCATTTCCTTTCTTGACGACATAATTAGTCGGTCCTCCTTTTGTGATTGTAACTGATAGTCCAGACTATTGGCTTTGTCAAAGATGCTAAATCTCAGGTCACAACCAACATCTACAATTTAATCCTAGGTAATATATACTGTGAATACTTTGGAACAATGCACATACAAGGTAATTGCCAGTACTTGTGCAAACTCAAATTCAAGGAGAAGTCTATTCTCTTGAACGCAATCCTCATCAGGTTTATTTGAATTCATTTGCACAAAATTCTAGATGAGATCAACACATTCACGCGACTATTTGTTTTCATTCAATACATATATTTTCTTAACTATTCTGCTGGAACAGTTTCATGGATTTGTTGGAGATGTGATTAGGTAAAATACCAGAAGAAAGAGAAGAGAACTGAAATGCTTATTACATAATACTTGTGGGTTTACAGATATAAAGGAGAAAACATGTTACATTTTTTGAACTCGTTAAAAGGGAAATTACGTTTTCTTTCCTTCAATAAACATGTTGTCACCTTCAAACCAGAATCAGGTTCAGCACGTGTAAATGATGATCCGTAGCTTCTAGAATAGAGAATAACAAACTTCTGTTAAGATTACTTGATGTATGCATAGTATATGTATTGATTCGTGCTCTATAAAAGCACCATTACTGTAAACTATTTGGTAACTTTGAAATATAGAAGAAATCCATTTCTTCAACTTGGTATCAGAGCTACTGCAATGTCTACTCTCCCTTCAGATAGCCAAAATGCTTCTTCCAATGTCATCCCAATCACCTCCATTTTCCAAAATCAGAACCCTGCTACCGAGTTCAATCTAACTTAGTCTCTATCTGTCAAATTAGACAGAGACAACTATTTGTTGTGGAGAAACATGGTGCTACCTATCATCAAAGGGCACAAACTGCATGGATATCTGTTTGGAACGAAGGAATGTCCAGAAGAACTGCTGACTAAAGAAATCACCACTCGAGAAACTGTGACAGTGGAAAGAGTTCCCAATCCTGAATATGAAAAGTGGGTTGCTATAGATCAGTTGCTCATTGGATGGTTGTATTCCTCAATGACTGCAAACGTAGCTATGAGAGTAATGGGAAGTACAAGCTCAGCCAAGCTGTGGAATGCTATTGAAGACAGCTATGGTGTTCTAAACAAGTCCAGACTAACATTTCTTACATTAGAGCTGCAGAGGATAAGGAAAGGGTCCCTTTCCATGGACCAATACTTGACCATAGTTAAAAGGTTAGCAGATAACCTGGAAATTGCTGGTAAAGCAATGGATCAAGATGATCTTATAGTAAAGGTACTCGCAGGGTTAGATGAAGAGTACACTCCTGTGGTAGTACAACTCAACAGCAGAGACCAGTTGAGCTGGTATGAGCTAACATCTATTCTGCTTACTTTTGAAAGCAGGCTAGAATATCTGAATCAGATCAGAATTGGAGATGGATCCATTAACATCAGCCAAGGAGGAAACAGGGGAACATTCTCTGGTGGAAGAAACTACAGAGGCAATGCAAATCTAAGAATGAATGGCTCAAGGGGAAGAAGAAGAGGAAGAGGAGGTAGATAAATCGAGTATAAGACACTTTGTCAAATCTGTGCGCTGAAAAACCACCAAGCAGGATGGTGCTTCAAGAGGTTTGATGAGAATTATGTAGTGAAGAAACCTGAAGGAACATAAGCACACAACCAGAATTTCTCAGCATTTACTGCAACTCCCTACACTTTGGAGGATCCTGCCTGGTTTGCTGACTCAGGAGCCAACAATCACGTCACTTATGATAAAAGTATTCTGGAGGAGATGGAGTACACTAGTAAGGAACACATCAAAGTTGGGAATGGTAATCTTCTAACTATTTCCCATGTTGGTAAAACTACTATGAAATCTAGTGAAAATGAGTGTTTGAAATTGAACAATTTGTTACTGGTGCCAAAAATAAAGGAGAATTTACTGAGTGTGCCACAATCACTTTGGACAATGGTGTGTTTATTGAATTTTATCCTTTCTGTTGTATTGTGAAGGATCTGCAGACCAAGAGGGAGCTGTTCAGAGGAGTGCTTAAAGATGGACTCTATCAACTCAACCTCATCAAAAACTCTTCCAGACACTGGGGTTCTCAAAACTCTAGCTATCCAGTATTTTGTTTGACATCTTCTTCTAGTTGTAATAATCCTAACACTCAGTCAAGTCTAGAACTCTGGCATAGAAGGCTCGAACACCCTTCCTTTCATACTTTAGTTCATGTATTGAAACACAATGTCAAAAATTTCAAAATCAATGAAACTTCATTGTTTTGTGAAGCTTGTCAACTAGGAAAATCTCATAAACTTCCTTACACATTATCTAAGTCACATGCCACTAATCCACTGGACCTCGTACACTCAGATGTCTGGTGACCATCTCCAGTCAGCTCAACCAATGGCTATAAGTTTTATATTCTTTTTCTAGATGACTACAGCAGACACTCGTGGATTTACCCCATGAAACAAAATCAGAGTCTTTACAAATGTTTATCCAATTATTTAGCTTGTAGAAACAAAATTTGAGAGAAAAATAAAAATATTTCAAAGTGACTATGGAGGAGAGTATAGAAGCTTTGAAAAATTAGCTAAAGAAAATGGCATTGAATTTAGATTTTCATGTCCCCATACCTACACACAAAATGGGAAAGCTGAAAGAAAACTCCGACATATCACAGAAGTTGGACTCTCCTTACTTGCTCAAGCACTAATGCCCTTACAATATTGGGTAGAAGCCTTCCAAAAAGCAAATTTTCTGATCAACAGATAGCCTACTCCTGTACTTGGTCTAAAAACACCCTTCCAAACCTTATTCTAGAAAGAAGTCAACTATGATCAACTTAGAATTTTTGGATGTGCCTGCTACCCGTATCTTAGACCCTATAACAAGCATAAACTCTCTTTCCACTCTCAGAAATGTGTCAACCTAGGTTTTAGTGGAGCTCACAAAGGATACAAATGTCTTAGTCAAACTGGAAGAATCTTCATTTCTACACATGTGATATTCAATGAAAATGTTTTTTCGTTTAGATAAAGCTTCCTAAATAAACACACTGAACCAGTTCAGAACTCTGTGATTATCACTTATCCTTTACCTATTGAACCTAATAGCTCTTCTACTCCTCTTTCATCAGCTACCTCCTCTGACCACAATACTGCACTTTCAAACAACTATCACAACAATTCCTCAACAAATCCTTCTGATAGAGTTGATCATTTAACCACTCCACTACCATCACTCTCAGGGAGCAGCTCTTAGCAATATGACAGAGAAGGATCTGTTGGTTACATAAGAGATCAAATACTGACTGAAAGAGAAGAAGTAAATGCAGCTGATGGAAATAATAACATAGTAATTGAAGATGTCACTCATAATGTGGGACATCATATGGTCACATCACAAGAGGTAAGGTTGGAATTTTTAAACCGAAAGTTTTCAATGTTGAATTTTGTGAGCCTAGAAGTGTGAAGGAAGCTATGTCAGATTCAAACTGGAGAGAAGCTATGAAAAGTGAATTTGAGGCAATATAGAGGAACAATACTTGGGTCAATGTTCATCCAAGTGCAGCCACAAAGATAATAGGATCTAAGTGGGTGTTTAAGCTCAAATATAGTGAAAATGGTGAAGTTGAAAGGTATAAAGCAAAGTTAGTTGCTAAAGGGTATCTGCAGACACCCGGGGTTGATTTTTCAGAGACAATTAGTCTTGTGGTGAAGTCTTCTACTCTGAAAGTTATCCTAGATGTTACAGTACATAAAGGCTGGGATATTAGACAAGTCGATGTTAACAACGCATTTCTAAATGGGAAGTTGACTGAAGAAGTTTTTATGTACCAGCCTGAAGGGTCTAAGGATACAAACAAGCTAAACTATGTCTGTTAACTACAAAAGGCAGAAATTTGTTGATGACCTCAACACTAAATTTGCTCTAAAAGATATGGGGCAACTTAGAAGGTTTTTAGGGATGGAAGTTATCAGAAATCAAGATGGATTGTTTATAATCCAACGGAGGTATGCTCTTGATTTACTGAAAAGGTTTGGTTTTGATTCTCTTAAGGAGATTTCTACGCCTATGTCTGCTGGGAAATTGACATCAAAGCTTGAAGGGAACAAACTCAATAATCCTACACTATACAGGAGTTGTGTTGGTGCTCTTCAATACTCACATACACGACCAGACCTAAACTTTTGTGTAAACAGGCTTAGTCAATTCTTGCAAGAACCTACATATGTACACTGGAGGCTTATGAAGAAGGTGTGTAGGTATGTCAAAGGCACAACAAAGCTTGGAGTAACAATCCAGAATAATGGTGATTTGAACATTAATGGATACTATGATTCAGACTGGGCGTCTTTCCCGTCTTGCCCAGATGACAGAAGGTCAGTAGCTGGATATTATGTGTATATTAGAGAAAGTCTTGTGTCATGGAGCTCAAAGAAACAATCCGTTGTGGCAAGGTCCAACACGGAAGCTGAATACCTTGCCCTAGCTCATATAACATCAGAAATCAGCTGGATCCAGTCATTGTTAAATGAATTGAACATTCAACAGACAAGACCACCTATCATCTGGTGTGATAACCTAAATGCATGTTCCCTAGCATCTAATCCGGTCTATCATGCAAGAACCAAGCATATTGAGCTTGATTTGCACTTTGGGAGATATAGAGTCCTAATGTAGCGACAGAGAATTTTTCATTACTTTTAAGTAAAATATTATAAAGGCGTGTCGCTGTGACTCATCCCATTTATTTTAAAAGAATATTCGTTTAGCCAAATTCTCAAGTGATTTAATTTATTTTTAATCATAGCCTAATTTTCAAATTTTATTTAAAATAGTTTAATATCAATATTTATGCTTTAACCCAAATTTAATCATTTTCTTTGGGTCAAACACTTAAACCTAAATTCAAGCTTCAAGCCTAAATTACAATCCTGTTCATGCTTCTCCCTCATGTTGCTTTGTTTCATAATTCAGCAAGATTATGTCAAATCTCCTAAATCAAGCCAATCAATTTGTTTGGGAAACTAAATCACAGATTCTCCTTCCAACTTCACCTTCTCCTTCCATGCAGCTTGGGTAACAAAGTCTTTCCATAAACCGCAAATTTTGCCCTAATCTACAAAAATTAAGCAAGCAACCTAAGCTTATTTCTTCCAATCCCTCACACAACCGAGAAACCACACAAAGCTTCAGCTTCTGGGTAAGTTCTCGACCCTCTCAATTGCTGCACACAAATTCCACAATTTCAAACCACTGAACCCCCATTGTGATACCTCTGTTGCCTTCAACCACCATGAGCCAAACACAAAATAACCACCACCGGCATCCAACCCGCCAACCTCGAGCCACCACCAATTTCCCAAAAACACCATCACCAATCCTCAATCAATCTGCAGCCACCACCACCAACTCCACGGCCACACAACCGCTGACCAAACTCTGCCTCGTCCGAAACCTTCACCATCGAGCACAACCGCATCTGTCCAACTCCAAAATCCTCTCAATCAACACCCAAGAACAGAAATACACCAAGAAAATCAAACCATGAGACCATCACTTACCTTCGTTGTCGGTTTTTCGCCGGAGGAGCCCCCAAATTGCGACCTTCCAACCTCTATTTGGCCCTGTTTTTGCATCACAACCGCACCTTCGCTCACTCACCGGAGCCACCACGCAGCGGTGGCACTGCCGCCTGACCTGGCCGGTTGTCGGGGCGGAGGAAGGAGAGCCTTGTCGCCTTTCTCTCTTTACTCTATCGATTGTAGAGAGATATATATAAGATATATATGTATTTTTAGGTTTTGAAAAATTATCCTTTAGTCCCTAGTTTTGAAGAGTAACTTAGTTCAATCCTTTTAGTTTTAAAGGTTGTTATTTCAGCCCTTTGCAATTTCAAATATTTTAGTTTCAAAGATTTCAATATGTAACAAATTGATCGTTGCAGTTCTTAACTCTTTCAATCAGCCCTATTATTTTCGAAAAGCTTAATTCAGTCCCTAAACTTTTAAATTTCAGTTTTCCTTAAATTTTCATTTAAATCCCTATATTTTATTTTTCTTCGTCACTTTAATTTTTATTATTTCGAAAATACTAATTAAATAAATTTTTCTTGGCTAGACGAATCATTGGGAGAATTAAGAGATTGATGTATTTTCCCGCTCCACTTTTGTGAACTCGTTAAGTTTGAGGTAGACTCGCTCCCGCTAATTAGTTTAGATTATAATTGCATGTTTTTATGTGAATTTACGTGATTATATGCCTAATTGCATGAGAATAGACAAGAATACCTCTTATGAGATAAATTGAGAATTTTGTCATGATTTATATACTTTATTGCATGAGACGAGAATATAATCATTTGCACTCCTTATGTATCAGCTTATGACGAGAATTTGAGAATATCACTGTAATATTTACATGATTACATGTTCAATTATTCTGTAGATTAATTATTGGAGATGAGTCTAATGAGTATTTCTTTTAGAAATGCTCACCCGTTTTTTAATTTTTTTGCAGATTTCGGAGACGGAGGAGAATGATGAGCAATTGGCAAACCATAAATAGAAATTATTTTAAAGTCATGTTTTATTTATGAACTCCATTATTTAAATGGTGTTGAAATTTTAGAATTTCGTCAAATTATTTATTTTAATTAAATTTTGTCGCAAAAATTACAATCGATAAATGTGATGTTGAGATTTTAATTATTTTTCGCAAATAATTTTTATTCGATAGTTAGGCTTTAAAGAAAGGAGTGGAGTTCCGGATATCACGGAACTCGGGCGTCACACTTAAAGAAAGAGCTACAAATAATTTACGTGCTTTCATCAGACCAGATTGCTGATCTAATGACGAAGCCACTGCCATTAATGAAGTTCCTGTGTTTGAGGGACAAGGTGTGCGTGAATCAGAGTCACTACACCTTGAGCGTGGCAGTTTAAATACCAGAAGAAAGAGAAGAGGACTGAAAAGCTTATTGCATAATACTTGTGTGTTTACAGATATAAAGGAGAAAAAACGTTATATTTTTTGAACTTATTAAAAGGGAAATCACGTTTTCTTTCCTTCAATAAACATTCCTTCAAACCAGAATCAGGTTCAGAACGTGTAAATGATGATCCGTAGCTTCTAGAATAGAGAATAACAAACTTCTGTTAAGATTACATGTATTCATAGTGTATGTATTGATTCGTGATTCGTGCTCTATAAAAGCACCATTACTGTAAACTATTTGGTAACTTTGAAATATATAAGAAATCCATTTCTTCAACTTTGCTTGGAAAAAAAAAATGAATTTATTGAGAAAGTGGGATGAAAGCATGTATTTTGTGAATGGAGATGGGAAGGGCAAAGGCAAGGGCAAGGGCAAGGCCAAGGTGAAAGATAAATCTGATGAATTTTTATTGTGGAAGAGGAATGAGCCACCTCTAAATTTCCCTCGCTAAACTTAACTTCTTTTGCGATTACTCTAAATGAGTTAACTGTTCACTTTATTTTGCACGTTGCAAAAGATCACTATTATTACTCTCACTATCACCAATATATAACAGTATGAATGTGGGAGAAACTTTTAATTGACAATAATGTCACCACATCTAATTTTTTTTTGTCTATAATACCCATAATTAAAAAGGGAATCCATATAAATAAATGTTGAGTGACTTTTCAAATCACTTTAATTTAGTTAAACAATAAAATAAATTTCTAAGTAAGATTCTTATTTCAATGATATAACTTATAAAACATGTTTATTGATAACTTTTTTGAATATTCTACCACATTATAATTCAACATATATGTTTATACAATTTTTCAAATTCAATCATTACGACATTAAATTAACTCAAATTTACATGATTAATCATATTTAATGCTTAAGAACAAGATATAACTTTTCAAATGATAAATTGGCTGTTTATATACCTAGTTTATCTAACTTTATTTTTTTAATTGACTCAATAACTCATTTAAGTATAGACATTATAATTTTATCTAATACTAGATTTTGGTAATATTATAGTTGAATTAAGATAATCTCACAAACTAATAACATTTCGAATAATAAAAAAAAAAAAAATAAAGTGATTTATTTATTTGGACGCTAACATGAAAGCTACTTTGAAGAAAGATAAATTCTTAAATTAATAAAATATAGTTACAAATAAATATGTATTCAATCTTCACTTATATGATGAACGTAGTTAAAATGTCCTTATGTACAAGTAGTTAATTAGGAAAAATCGAAAAAATATCGATTATAAATTTACTCAAAAATTAATAAATATATAAGTAAATGAGTAATTTTCATATAAATAATTATTTCACTATTAAAATTAAAATTACTAATATTACTTAATTTGACACAAACATGAGAGTTAAATAATTTTAATAATTTTCCTTTTATAATTTCATTATATAGAAAGTAAAAGTATAAGTTATTTTATCGTGTAAATAAGACGTGCGAAGCACGTGGAGAAAACTAGGACCCGCAAGTATACGGATTGTAAAAAGTAATAAAGTAAATTTTTTGAGTCTGAGTTGTCTGTTAAGTGCATTTTTATACACTTTTTATACCTTTAAACTAGCATATTTGGGAATATATTGAGCAAATATCTACTAATTCATGCATATTTTGTGTTTAAATAGGTTAATGTCCAAGTTCGAGGCTAAAAATCATAAAAGGAGTGAAGATTCTGCTGAAATTCCAAGTTTGTGGACCATTTTGTCACTTCCAGGAAGTCTTGAACGAGCTGTACAATTAAACGAGGGACCAAATTGAAAGATTTCAAAAGTTGAATGGCCAAAAGTGCAATTTTAGAAGGACCTACTTGATAGAAATATGAAAATTTGGGGACTAAATTGCTCAAGATTAAAAGATGGAGGACTTAGTGGCAATTACGGAAGGGACTTAGTTGCAAAATCATCCTCCAGCTGAGCCATGCGAACTCGTGGCTTGAATCGAGCCGCGCGCGCGAACCACAGCTCGAAACGGACCTGAGGCCAAAGTTGGCCTCGGATTTGAACCGCGCAATCGTGTGCGGTTTACCGTGAGCGATCGCGCGGTTATGAAATTTTATTTTTTTTTTGCCAGACCGGGTCAACCTGGCCGACCCTATTCGGCCCAGAATGCTGAAATACGCGGATCCTTGCAATTTTTGGGATTTTTGGATCATTTTGGAAATAGTATAAATAGGTTTCATCTTCATTTTGCTAGGGTTATGTTTTCTTCTTACCCCTTTCCACTTTTCTTGTATTTTTCTTTTGATTATTGCTCTTTAATTCTTGTTGTTTAATGTTTTAAGTTAAGAAATTATTGTGTTTTACTTGTTTTCCTTATTTCCAAGTTTGTTATTGTTGTTGTTTTTACCTTTCATCTAAGAACCCATTACATTTATGATACATTTATGGCATTATGAGTTGAGTTGTTGAGAATATTAATGTATATGGTAGAGGAATTTAATTCAAAGTAAAGAAATACTTGAGCATTTATTCCAAAATTCTACTAAAAGGGGAATTTTCTTTATTACCTTGTTTTTAATCTTTATTTAGAGTATTGTTGATGTGTTTATGTGATTTGTTAAATGTTGTTGTTGTTTTATTATGGGTAAATGTTATTGTGTAGGAATGTTTGATTAGTCTAATTTTATTTAAGCTTTTAAGTAGTTTTTAGATCTTGGGTATTTATGTTTATGTTTTGTGATTAGGAATGTTGATTTATGTTTATGTAATCTTAAAATGTTGTCAATATTTTGTATTGTATTTGCAAGTTAGTATACATGTTACGTTTAATTTATAGTTTCCCATATAATTTGGTTAATTGATTGACTACCACTACTTGATTTGTGAAAGAAGAAATTAGCGTAGTTATAAAAACTTAATTCACCTTGTCTCATGTTTTTCTAGTTTAGTTTAGTCACTAAGTTCTTGTTGTTATTAGTTTACTTTGGATAGTTAGTTTTAATTCTAGCTTTTACATATTGTTGTCTAGTTGCTTTAATTAATTAGTTTTTCATGTCGCCATGTTTTAATTTTATGATAGTTAGTATTCACCATCAAACCAACTTTTTATGTTACTTGACTTTTCTCTTAAAATGAAATCAATAATTTTAGTTATAAATCACTCAATCCTCGTGGATACGATAACCCGGACTTCTCTAGTTCACTGTACTACTTGAACGCGAATCGTGCACTTACGGTATACGATTTTAGCGAACATTGTCGTTCCCACGAGGATTGTAATTAAGTACCGAAATTGTTTTAGTTCTCGCCTTATTTGAACGGTAAAATAGTGATGAATTATCTAAATTACAATAGAAAATTAAACTAAATAAAAACAAAAGAAAAGATTATAACTATGGATTTTCTAAATTAATGTTTGTAAGTGTTTGGACGTCCGATTTCACATTAGTCAATACTTTTAATTTCATTTATCTAGTTTTATTCCTATTAATGTGCTCAATCGAATTCACTTATACATATGAAATCTCTCTCTCTCTCTAGTTTAAATCAATTCTACCTAATTAGTCAACCGTATTTTTAGACAGCAGGTCATAATAATTAGGTGCATGGAACACAAGAATTCATGTATCAATCGCAACAATAATAAAAGTATATCTCTATCTTTTATCTAATTACCGGATTTTATTCCTACATCTAGGTTGCTAGCTTACCTCTCGGACTATAAAAATAACCCATTAAATCAATGAATTAATTGCGAATGAATTCATTATTTAAACACAAAATAAAATCAATACATTCAATGCAAGTGCAAAACTAGAATTATAGAATTAAAAGCGTAAAACTAAGCTACATCATTTGTCCCAACTAAAAGATTAGTTATTCATCAATAAATAAATAAAACGTAGAAATAATAATAACTACACATGTAGAGTTTATCACATTAGCAAGAGTATTGCACCAAGTTTTTTGCTCTTTGTTGATAATCTTTAATTCCCCTGCCTTTGTCTTGATTTGCCTCCAAGAAGTGAAAGATAGAAGTATAAATTATGTGTTTTAGAGGCTATGTAAAGGTCTTCAAAGGCTCCCCTTTTTGTGCAAAAAGGTTGTATTTATAGTTGGAGAAGAAAAACTAGTGAAGTAAGGAAAGAAATCAAGGTAAAATTTTGCATATGGGCCTGACTTGCTGGGCCGAATGACCCTGCACGGCCCTGCAGGTTAAAAGTTGGTGGCCTAATATGGATCTATCAATTTCAATTGTTGACGTTCAGCCACTCAATTGGGTAGGCATGGCCGTACAGGCTGAAGTCTTCAGCACAATTTCTAACTTCATTAGAAGTAGGTCATCGATCTTTAATTGCCATGAGTCCTTGAACTTTTTATTTAATCTAATTGGTCTTCATACTTCCAAATCTTTTCAATTTACTTGATTCAACAATCAACTTCTTCAATAGAGCCCTTGAACATTGATTTCTTGCAATTTGCTCCTCTTGACTTTCCTAGTTGACATCATCAACTTCTATTTTGTCCAATTTGGCTCCAATTATAATTCAAAAGCTCATATTTTTCATTATACTAGTACAAAAAGAATCATTTCCGTCGGTTGTTATAGATAAAAGGCGTCGATTGTACAAGCAACGCGTTTGGCTGTGACGCGTAAAGTTTAGAGTTTATGCGTTATTTGTAAAACATCGCCTAAAGTCGGTTGTTGGTCAACAACCGATGCCTAAAGTAATAAAAAAAATTTGACTTTAGACGACCAACAACTGATGCATAAAGTCGATTTTAGGTGCCATTTTTTGGTCAACAACTGACGCCTAAAGTAAAAAAAAAAAAAAAAAAAAAATCCCCACCAATAAATTGGGTGAAACCCCAATTAAATTCAAATCATGAAAATCAAATACTATACTTGAAAAATATATGCAAATCAAATCCAAATGTCTATCAATAAATAAAAAAACTCAAAAATACATACATTCAGAATTGGAATTGACCAAATATTCTCAAATTCACTTTCCGCATAAACTTTTCTTAAAAAAAAAAAAAAATCTACCAAACAGGGGTTAATAGTCATCACTACAACAGACTGGTGTAATCTTTCCGCTAAACTCCCTTTCAAATAATTCACTGTGTCCAATTGTATTCGTAGTAGAAGTTTGTAGTTCAGTAGCAGATTCCATTGCCTCTTCGAGTATATCAAACCCCTCCCTCAATGCCACCAGCTATACTATTGATAAACTTAAGTATCAACATGCCAAAATTTGAGCCAACGAAGGAAAGTTTGAAAATGTTTACGCTGTATTATCTTCGAATTTCTCTAAGATGAAGATATTCCCTTTGTCATCCCTCCCTATTCGCAAAGAATCGTCCACATATTTGAAATCCTCAAATCAAGAAAGAAACAATTTACTCCAGCATTTAAGAGTAGTTCAAAATAGCAAATACCAACTTAATTTGCTACAATTTTACAACATAATTCAGAATCTGTTGTACCTTTTCTAAGCATGAAGTGGGTTCAGGACTAGGATTTTGTTATCATTTTGGAAGTTCTTGATTTCATTTCATGCATTGTTTTTCCTTTTATGCTGGTGTGAGTTTATTAGGATAGTTTTCTAGTACGAATCAGGGTGAGCTTGACGGGAAAATCTATAATTCAAGCTAAAACAAGAAATCAATCAGGTACGGAGAACGTCAAAGATCAAACATTGCTTGTACGAAGAAGGTTCGAGGCCAAACCAAGTGAGCAAGCCAAGAGCTGCTTTATGATTCGGGACGAATCATCTTAAAGGAAGAGGGGATGATGTGATCCGGAAAAGGCGTCAAAAATGAGAAATCAAGATACGGGCAATTCAACAATATTCTACATAGGAAAATGAACAAGTTTCATGTTGGGCTCGAGTCGAGATTCAAATCAGATCAATTAATGTCAAAGGATCAGAAAATCGGGCAGAAGCTGACTTACGGCGGTAACACCCATTTTTACGGCCGTAACATCAACATCACGAAATTGGGCAGAAAGGCAATTACGGACATAACGCATGATCTCACGGCCGTAAATGAAGTGAAAGTATTCATGGCCGTAATCCAAATACTCACGGCCGGAAATAGAGTTTTGTAACTTTTATTATTTTGTTCAGAATGTCACTTACGGCCGTAAATAAAATTGTCACGGCCGTAACATATGTTTTTAATTTTTAATCCGTAGCTTACTTACGTCCGTAAACTCATAAGTCACGACCGTAACATAGGCGCCGCAGTTTTGAATTAATTAGGCGGTTAGGGTTTTGTTTAGTTCTAGTTTATTTTGGTTATTTTAGTTATTTTAGCTTAATTAGAATTCTATTCAGAGTCAGTTAGCGACTAGGGTTTATTTTGCCTATTTATATGCTTTTCCATTCAATGTAAAAACAGAATACTTTTGATGAATAAAATTATTGAGTGTTTTTACTCTCTCTAAAGGTGAGGTTTTCCCTTTAAACAATGAACTTATCAAGATTCAAATCTTGTGGCGTTCAAAACAATTGAACTTATCAAGGATCCGGACATTCCTTGTGGCGTTCCCCCTTTGTGGTTCTTATCTCCGCATCGTAACGGGTCTCGGGTTTAATATACCCCTGGTTCTTGCGTCGTGAGGTCGGGGTTGCATTGTTATCGTCCGTTCCAACCTAGATTCGGAACTTTCCAAGCGTTATTCCGCGAGCTACGACGAGGACCCCCTCCCGAGTTCTCATCATCTGGTATCAGAGCTGGACTCTGAATTCAGGTTCTTGTGTTTTTCTATCCAGTTTGATTTTTATGTTTATCATCGAGTCCCATAAAAATCGTCCATATCCTATTTTTGTTATTTGAGTCTTTATTTTCAATTTTTCTTGTTCTTCTTGCCAGTAAATTTTTTTCCAGTTTGATCCATAAGAGTCGTCCTAAAAAAATCAAAAGTGTTTTTCTTATTCGATTGTTTTCCAAATCATGTCCCGTTTGTTTTGTTGAGTTCGTGTCGAATTTTCGAATTTCTAGTCAAAATTCAAGAACCACTTTCTTGAATTTGTTCAATATTCTCGATTTTCTTTCCTCTCGAGTCAAATTCAAGAACAACTTTCTTGAATTTCTTTAAAATTCTTGATATTGTTTTCATTTTCGAGTCAACATTAAATTCCTTCTTGATATTTGTCAATATCTGGACCCTCTTATTTTGAGTCTCTCAAATTTTTGGAAGCTACATAAATGGATGAATTATGAGTTCGATCCTACCTTCCAGACTAGGTGTCATGTGGGCAGTAAAGTGTGCAATATTATTATTGATAAGGAGTATTATTGTGATCTGGCTAGTACCACCATGGTTGAGGAGTTGGGCTTACCTTTACTACCACATCCCAATCCTTATAGACTGACGTGGTTAAAGGAGTGTGGGCAGGTAAATGTAACCCATGGGGTTATGGTGAAATTGTCACTTGGAAGATATAGCGATGAACTGTGGTGTGATGTGGTGCCTCTAGAATCTTGTGACATCTTGTTGAGTAGATCGTGGAAGTGTAAGAGGAAAGCAGTCTACGATAAGCGTAGGAATATATATAAATTTGTTAAGGATGGGAAAATTATTAAGCTTATGCCGTTAACCCCGGAACAAATACTTGAAGAGAAAGTATTGCGAGAAATGAGGGATAAGCAAAGAAAATTCAGAGATGATGAATGGAGTATGAAGGATGAATTCAGGGAGATGGCCAAGAAATTAATACAGTTAGATAAAGAGATGAAGGCACAAGAGGCTAGAAAAAAGTTGGCCGAGTTGCAAGAGAGAGAAAGGGGAAGAGAGGAGGTAGTTAAATCACAAGAAAAGCCTTCGGATATGATTCTTAAGAAGAAGGAGGGAGACTTGAGGAATGTGTTAGAAGAGGAGGTGCCTAATCATGTCGATAAAATTATTTATGAGGTGGTGCATGAGCAAAAGCATGAGAAATTAGGAAAGGTGATTGAGCCCATAAATTTAGAAGTGGAGGTTGAGTGTGCGAAAAAAGAAATTGAAGTAGTTGATCAAACTCCGAGTCTTAAAGTACAGAATAAAATTGTGGAAGAGGAGATTGAAAATAACATTGTTGACAATGATAGGAATGAATTGGAAGTTAGGGTAGAAGTTCAACATTTGAATGTTGGAATTGTCAATAAAAATATTGAAGAGGTGGTTGAATGTGAAAAATTAGAAGTGGTTGAGAAAAAAGAAGAGAATGAGCAAGAAAGTATATTGACCTTTGGAGGCGACGAGAAGGGCTTCGTGGTGGGAAAAAAAGTTGTGGAGGTTTTATATCATGAATACAAGGATCCATACCTTGTGCATGGAGACGCTAACATTTCCCTCCCCATTTTTTTAAATCTTTCTTCCAGGTTTATTGTGCATGGAAGTTTGATTTCCATCAACCTTGGTCAATTCCCCTCGTGTTTCAATATCTTCTTGTCTAAAAATTGGAGCATCATTTATTGAATGCATGTCAGGGAATCAACAATTTTCCGTTTGATCCAGGAGTTACAATTTGATTTTTCAAGAACAACACCATGATTCGGGACGAATCATCCTAAATAAGGAGGGAATGGTACGAATCAGGGTGGGCTTGACGGGAAAATCTATAATTCAAGCCAAAACAAGAAATCAATCAGGTATGGAGAACGTCAAAGATCAAACATTGCTTGTACAAAGAAGGTTCGAGGCTAAACCAAGTGAGCAAGCCAAGAACAGCTTTATGATTCGGGACGAATCATCTTAAAGGAAGAGGGGATGATGTGATCCGGAAAAGGCGTCAAAAATGAGAAATCAAGATACGGGCAATTCAACAATATTCTACATAGGAAAATGAACAAGTTTCATGTTGGGCTCGAGTCGAGATTCAAATCAGATCAATTAATGTCAAAGGATCAGAAAATTGGGCAGAAGCTGACTTACGGCGGTAACACCCATTTTTATGGCCGTAACATCAACATCACGAAATTGGGCAGAAAGGCAATTACGGACGTAACGCATGATCTCACGGCCGTAAATGAAGTGAAAGTATTCACGGCCGTAATCCAAATGCTCACGGCCGGAAACAGAGTTTTGTAACTTTTGTTATTTTGTTCAGAATGTCACTTACGGCCGTAAATAAAATTGTCACGGCGGTAACATATGTTTTTAATTTTTAATCCGTAGCTTACTTACGTCCGTAAACTCATAAGTCACGGCCGTAACATAGGCGCCGCAGTTTTGAATTAATTAGGCGGTTAGGGTTTTGTTTAGTTCTAATTTATTTTGGTTATTTTAGTTATTTTAGCTTAATTAGAATTCTATTCAGAGTCAGTTAGCGACTAGGGTTTATTTTGACTATTTATATGCTTTTCCATTCAATGTAAAAACAGAATACTTTTGATGAATAAAATTATTGAGTGTTTTTACTCTCTCTAAAGGTGAGGATTTTCCCTTTAAACAACGAACTTATCAAGATTCAAATCTTGTGGCGTTCAAAACAATTGAACTTCTCAAGGATCCGGACATTCCTTGTGGCGTTCCCCCTTTGTCGTTCTTATCTCCGCATCGTAACGGGTCTCGGGCTTAATATACCCCTAGTTCTTGCGTCGTGAGGTCGGGGTTGCATTGTTATCGTCCGTTCCAACCTGGATTCGGAATTTTCCAAGCGTTATTCCGCGAGCTATGACGAGGACCCCCTCCCGGGTTCTCATCATTTTCCCTGTGAATGAGAAACTATTTTAAATATCTTGTAGAGGTACTCCGGGGTTGATATGCTTGGTGTCACTAAAAAGGTTACAGATATGCCTCACAGTCACAACTGTAAGATATTCTTATTTATTTCTTTATCTCTCATGTCTAAAAGTATTTAAATTTCCCGTTGACTCTTTGGAGATAAATGCTCATATGTTTGCAGCTTGAGCAATTCAATTGTGGAGAGGCTTGATCGTTCGCAACGGCTTGTTTCCTTTTTTATCATTTGACATTATTTTTGGAGCATAAAAGCGTGTTTGGTAGGTGATTATAAACCGTTTAAATTTTAAAAAGTAGGTTTGACCAAGAGTGTATATAAATTGAACAACTACCAAACAAGGGCTAAGTTACTGATCATGTTATTAATCAACTCTTTTCCACAATTTTCAAACTCTCTGCCCTCATAGGGTTAAGGTGTATTAACACTTGATCTCATAATTACTGCTCCAAATTTATATGTTTACATAAATTTTGGCTTAATATCACTATGTTCTACATCTTCTCAAGAAAATAAAAAATAAAATAAAAAATTAAAGATCTACAACAATAAATGAAATACGAAATCGAACCTGAGCGGGAGGCAAGGATAAAACCCAATGTGATACATGTGTTGGAAGAAGACCCAACGTATTAAGCTGCCAACAACAGACAAAATTTGGTAAGCTTTAGAGCAATTCTATGCTAAACTTCAATATGACTTGCACAATGTCAAAAAAGAACCAACCTTCCAAATGCCCATTCCTAAACCAACCAAATTAAGGGCAATAAATACTAATTTAGGCGCTAGGAGATCCACTCTATTGTCCTTATAAGGCTCAAAAACTGTCAATCGAAGTAATGATAGTTAGCATAGTTTAATCACCGTTGAAACATAAACATTAGAAGCCAACAAAAATGTCAAATATTGAAACTTCATTAAATACAAAACTTTACAAGACATTTCGAATTTCGATATCTAAGCATGATCGTGATCTATAATTCACCATATGATAATGCTTGCCCTGTATCTTACATCCAAATGGGTTACACTGAAATAAGGGCGCGTTTGATTAAAAAGATGGAAAATAGGTGATAAGAAAATATTTTCCAAGGAATTGATTTGCTTGAAAAATATTTTCCTGGGAAAATACATTTGATTGTATTTGATTGGTTTAAAATGAAAGGTAGAAAATGTGAAAATTTTCCAACTTTTACTGTTTGATTGGGGTTATTTGCTTGGGTAAAGTTCATGTTGTCTTCTTGCATTATATTTATTTAATTGCAATTTTCACATTTATTAAAGAAATCAAAATCAACATCATGTTGTTGGAACGCTGATTTCCTTAACCATTTCAAAATTACCAGTCATGGTTTTTGGAGCAAGTTCACAGTTTTAATGGTGACAAAAATAACACAGCTTCTAAATGAATAATACACTTTTGTACGGTTAGAAGTTCAATATTCAATACTTGTAGAGGAGCTTCTGGCCAGACCCACCTCTAATGCACCAGCATCCTCTATGATGAAATAAAAAAGGGGAAACTTGCAAAAATTCCATGTAAACAAATCTTTGGGGGATTCATAAACAAATGGAATAAATGAGGAAACCATACATTTTCATGTACATGTTACAATGGTGGGTCGGTAGAGACGATCGGGAAGTTCCTTGTTCAGCCGGAGTTATTGCAGCCTTCCAATTGTTGTCATTCCTGTGTCGGTGGCGAGTTAGGTGAGGAAGAGGATAGTGTGCTTTGGAGAGAGATGATTTGCCCTGGAAATTATTTTTTTAGCTATACCCACAGAAATCATTTACCAGACATTTCGTGCAAATATGGTCACGTGAGTGAAAGTAGGAAAATATTTGACCAGGAAAAATTGGTTCATCAAAAACCTCAGAAGATGGAAAATGGATTAAAATTTGCCTAGTTCCAGACTAAATAATGGCAATCAAACATGGCCTAATAGGCTAGCAACTAAGTAAAAAAGCATATATAATCAAAGAACAAAAATAAAAGAACAAAGAAGCACATAAAATCAAAGAACTTTAACACTATGTTTCATTGTTTTTCCTTATCAAGCAAGCAAGAGATTTCATCCAACCAAAAGTCTTCCCATATAAATTTTCAATATGTATCCCCACATATAGGTTTCTTTGTTTTGACCATAATCATAAATGGAACATTATTGAAGCCAGCACATAAGCAACAAGATTTCAGAAGTGGTAACCCTGTAAACTGTTAAAAAGCCTCATACATTTCACAATCACTCCAAAATGATCTAAAAATATGGGGGAGGCAGAGATTAGGATGCACAACCACTTCACATTATACAATACCTAAATACAAAATCATAATTTTCTTTGCACCCATCGAAAAAGATATTCACAATAATCTCAATCTTGATTCCAATTTACTAAAAGCAAAAAGTTGATGAAAGTCTCACTGAAACGTTTTAGCAAACACCCAGTGTGTCCAAAACAAAACAAGTAGAAATATAGAGTTTGAATCTTGAAGTCATCCAAGAATTTAACCTGAGTTTGACAATCAATTCAACACAAAATTCTAGCCTAATCAACAACTCAATCATTTACCAAACCAAAATTCCCATAAAAGTAAGAAAACTTTCAAAAATTACAATTTTCCAAAGAAGTGTAGAGAGTCATACCTTGGGGAAGTTATGATTTGTGAAAAACACAATCATATGTTTAAAAACTGTAGATCTTGAGCTCAGGTCAACTGAGCGACCGCGCAGAACAAAGTCTGGTGGCCCCATGGTTGAAATATAAGCGCTTTGTTTAATTACTGTTCAACACGCAGCCACCTGGTTAGCAAGGTGGTGGCCAATCAGTACTCCGGCTGAAACCAAGAAATTTTTTACTTTTGAATTTCAAACTCGATTTTCGACCCCAAGATACCTCGTGATCCATTTACTCGACCACCTATACTTCGTTCATGTCTTGAACTACATGTAATGCTAATTTTTATGATTTAACACTTTTCAATAAGAATGCAAGTAGGGTAAACATTTTCAAATAAATGAACATACTATTGAAAGTCATAATGCTCCAAGTTTTGCTTCCACAATTTTAGACCAGAATTCAACGATGATTATGATGCTAAAAGCTCTATCAAGGAACATGCACTTATCAACTACTCAATATGGTGCAACAAATGTCATGCCAACATTATAACTCAAACATGCAAAAACTAAATATGCAAATGCAAATAAATTCTAAAACTAAACATAAAGTAAAATAAATAAAAGAGTAGAAAATTAGGTTGTCTCCCAACAAGTGCTTCGTTTATAGTCTAAAACCCGACTTTTACCTGTATTGTTCAAGGAATTCTAAATAGAGCTTTTGATGACATTCTATGTTTGTGACGGTCGAATTTGATCCCATGTGCATTCAAGCTCCAAAATTCCAGTTTGCCCATGTTAGTTTTACTTCTCCACTCAGTTTGAACTTCAATATATGTATATTTCAATCATTTCTTCATTGCCAGTGATGAAATCCATTTTTGCCTAATTATTGAAGTTAGAGGATTGCATTGTACCATCGGCATCTTTACGTGTCTACTTTTCTGTGATCAACTCCTCTTTCTCCAATTGATCTTCCTCTTTAATTGAAGTCTCCTCGAGCTTGATGTCATGACTTTGCACTATTCACAATGGGACTATGACCTTTTCATGGCAGCTATTTTCTTTTGGTTGATCCAAAATTTCTGGTTCTTCTTCTTTTTCTTCAGTTGTTTCAACTAATTTTTTGAAATCATCTAATCTTTGCACCTGGGCTTCTGGAAACTGTTCTGGTGGTCTTTCTATCTTGCTAACTGCCAACTGCTCCATCTGATCTCTACATTCCTTCAATTAAGCCAGTTGATCTTGCAATAGCTGTTGTAGCAAATCTTCTTCTGATATAGTATCTTCGACCTGTTGTTTCCCAACTTGCTGATATTGAGAATCTGCATGTTACTGCTGTTGGAAGACTTGCAGGTGTTGGATACTCTGATTATTTGACTACGAGTAATTTGGATGCTCATTCCAGTAAGGGTCATAAGCTTGAGAATATGAACTCCTATGTTGCAATTGATTCGTTCCCCAATAATCATCCTGATCCATAGATGGCTGAGCCTGATATGAAAAAGGACAATTATGTGTGGAGTGATTTACAATGCAGAAATCACACATCAGTCGAGTCTGAATTGTATGCACAAGCTGTACACCCCAACTATCTTATTTTTCGGACAAAGCATCTAACGTTGCAAAGTCTTTCATACAGTGATGTTGTCTCATCCACCTCAGGTGTTGTTCAATCAAAGTACTATTGGTAATTGTTTACTGCTATCTTATCTTTCAGCTGTGATGCTTCCAACTGTCTTAAAATTTGTTCAAATCCTGAAAAAAAAAAACAATTCACTGCTTTTAAATGTTCTAAAAAACAAAACAAAATAAAAATAAAAATAAAGAAAAGAAAAAGAAAAAGTTCAAAGTAAAGCAAAAACTAATTAGTATCGATATTAATTAACAAGTATCGGCAATAGCGCCAAAAACTTGATGTACTAAATCGCAAGTGTACGATGCCGCATCCAAGTAATAAAGTGGACATTTTGAATCCGAATATCGATCCCATAGAGATTGCAATTAAGTACCCAAGTTGTTAGTTGTCACCCTATTTGAACGGTATTATAATGATGAATTAATTAAACTAAAATATTAAACTAAAAGGCAAAATAAAAGAAAAGACGTATGGATTGTCTAAATTGATGTTCATAAGTGTTGGGACATCTAATTTCACATAGTCAATACTTTTAATTCCAATTGTCCAGTTTTATTCCCATTATAGTGCTCGATCGAATTCACTTATACATATGAAATTCCCCTCTCGGATTTAAGTCAACTCTACCTAATTAGTCAATCATGTTAACGAACAATAGGTTGTAATGACTAGGTGTATGGGACATAATAATTCATATAATGGTAGCAATAACAACAACCGTATATCTCTATCGTTGTTGAATTACTGGATTTTATTCCTAGATTTATGTTTTAGCTCACCTCTTAAATTATGAACACACCCATTAAATCATGAACATGTGATCAAGTCATTCACGTATTAAACACAGAATAAAATCATTACATGCAATCATAAACGCAAAACTAGATTTACAAAATTAAAAGCGTACAACTAAGCTACATCGAGTATCCCAACTATTAAATTAATTGTAATAAAGAGATAAAAATGCAGTAAAAATATATACTACGCGTATTGAGTTAATGAAATTAACAAAAAAAGGAAATATTGCACCAAGTATTTCGCTCCCCGTTTATAATCTTCAATTCCAGTGTCTTTTCCTTCAATTTCCTCCAAAGACTTCATATTAAGTAGGGGTGGGCGTCGAATGGTTCGGTTCGGGTATCTCAAGAACCAAAACCGAAACATACTTTTCAATTCTTGTAAAATGGAACCATTCGATTTCATTGAATCGCAAGAACCAAACCATTCGATTTTGGTTCGGTTTCGGTTATAATTTGGTTCTACAATAATAATTATTTTTAGGGGGCCTTATCGAGGAGTATCAGGCCTCGAGAAGCGAGCCAATAATCTGAAATAAACTTCTACCTAATGTACCAAGATCAAGGATTTCGAAAATTCTTTCACCCCGAAGAAAGTATATAATTCTCCATGAAACAGAAGATATTCATAAACCATAATAAGAAACAAATGACCTAGAAGGTTTTTCGAGTATGGAAAGACTTGAATAGTAACTTTGTGGGCTAAATCATAAGTTTTTAAATGATTATTATTAATTATTTTATATTTGTATTTAAATATTTAATTAACTCCATCGTGGTTATTTACAACTTTACTTATTAATAAGTTACTCTTATCCTATTTTCATTACTAAGATTTTCAGTTCAAGTGTGAAGTTAAATGTTACAATGAAGTAGAGATGCAACAAATTTCATAAAATAAAATTAATCATTTTCACTTTACCCAAAAAAATTACAAATTCTTTTGATTTTTAATTTTAGGACAACCAATTAAGACCATAAAAAAATAAACAAGGATTAAAGACCGGTTCTAACTTCGATTTTTCGGTTCTAAAAGCGAAACCGAGAACCAATCGGTCCTTGGTTCCAAAACCGATTTCCTATTTTATTTTTTTAAAATCATACGGTTCCCTTTTTTGGGTTCGGTTCCGGTTTGGTCATATCGGTTCCCCTTCTTTTGCCCACCCCTAATATTAAGAATGTGGAATTATGATGTTTTAAGGCTCAACAAAGGTCCTCTAATTCGTGTAGAAGTTTGTATTTATAGAAGAGGGGAAAACCTAGTTGAACAAGGAAACAAATCAGGTTAAAATCGACGCAAGGGCCAAGGCCAGACAACTGGGCGACAGCGCAGGTTAAAGTGCGGTGGCCGCTCAGTTGTGCTAAAATCGATTTTGTAAATTCTTACTTCAATGCGCGGCCACCAACTATGAAATCCATGGCCGCATAGGCCAACTACACCAGGGAAGTTTCATCTTTCAGACGTGTTTAAGTAGGCCCCTGATCTTTAATTACCCTCGAGTCCTTCATCTTCCAATTACTACAAATCAGCCCCCAATACTTTCAAATCTCTTCAAAACATTCTTCTAACTTCTCTTCATCTTCAATTGATCCATCCACTCTGATTTTTGACACTTTGCACCTCAAGTAAATCCCGGTTGACATGATTATCATCCATTTCTTCTTTCTAGCTCCAATTAGCTTACAAATGTGCATTATTCCACTTTATTGCTTCATTTTTCCATATTTGGGAAAAGTCCTACACTGTAAACAAATATAAATAATTTATATTTAGATATATAAGTAATTGTATAAAATGTACTTATCAGCTATGTGCTCAGATTTAGAAAAAACTAACATGGATAAGCGATATAGAAGACATTTACGTTCATATGCCATCCAAAATTTCATCTAAAGCACAAATTCAATACGAACTATATCATAGACAATAAATAAATCAACAAATTTCTTTTTATATATCCCATAGAAGTTGAATGAAATTTAAACAAAATCAAATTTATGTAAACAAAAAGCAAATGAAGAACACTGAATTCCACCCCCAAACTACAGTAATACATTTCTCTCAATATATGTCAAATAGATATAAAGATAATACATAAGAGAGGGTTTAGGTACTTCCCAAGTTTGGAGAGAAGATGTAATCTTTTGAAGTTTTTCTTTAATGTTACTTGGATGATTTTGACCATTTCATGCATTTTCTCAGCTTGGTTTGAGGTGTTTTTAGTGTTCTATTCCTAGTAAATAAGAGATGAACAATATTAGAAGACATAAACACCATAAAGAAACTGAGAAAGTCCAATACCAATGATCAATATGAATTCCCAATCACATCATCTAAGAGTAGGACTATGGGCCATGGGCTTGAATATTACAGGTCTTCCCTGTCATGAGCTATAGGTCGGGCATATTGCCCGACCTCACTGGACCCTCTCGTTCACATGTCCATAGGTCGGTCCTCATGCCCGGGCACATTCCAAAAGTAAGTAAGGTCGGGTATTTCCCGATCACATTCCTATCTTGCTTTACCATGGGTTTTCAGGTCGGCCCATCCCGACCTCGTAACACCAAAAGCCCATACGAGCAAGCCTCTAGTCATTCCTTGTCCATGGGATTCATGAACGGGCCACATTCGTGGGCCCTAAGATAAGGTTCTCCCCATAAGGAAAGATCCCAAAAAGGGGAAATTCAATCCTTATAAAGGTTCTTCTCTTAAAAGGTAAGCTTACGCAAAGATGACTTCTTCTCATGATAGGAGAAGGTTACGAGCTTTTGAGCCCTATAAATACATCTCCTCTGATCGAATATGATTCATTCATCATTAATATAGTTTTCTAGTTATATATTTTTCTTTCTACTTTTCTCTCCAGAAAACTATTTTTCATACCGGAGAGGCGACAGAGAGAATCCTCCTCGCCTTTTTTGTAGGTCATCCAAGGAGAAACCATTCATCTTTTCCAATGATCAAGCAACTCTAGATCTTGCCACGTTAAGGTTAGGAATTTTTACAACATCAATTGGTGCCGTCTGCAAAATAGCCCTTCCACATCCACGAGACAACCTCTTCCGGCCCCTGCATTGGCAGAAGGAGATAATCCCCCACCTCTTGAAGATATTGAGGAAGAACAACATCCAGAAGTTATATCAAATTACGAGCCAGTTAGTAGAGAAGCTTTCAATGAAATCCAGTAGTAGTTCCATGACCTCTGTCAAATTCTTCAACAGCGAGCTAGACGACAAGCAGTGCCCGACATAAACACTCCTAGAATGATTCCCAGGAAAGATAACAGGCTAGTCAATCATGTGGATATCAATTTCCCAGGAATCGGGGGGGGGGGGGGGGTTCAATTCCATAACTGAAGGCTTCGCCAACTTGACACAGCGAGAGATCTCCAGAATCATTCAAGAGGGAATAGCGGACGGGATAAGATAGAATACACAAGATTGAGCCTCTTTCACGAGAAGAGCCCTTTCACTGTTGAAATAACATCATTCCCCTTGCCTAAAAGATTCAAATATCCTCCAATAAAGGAATACGACGGAACTACAGATGACAACAAAATACCTTCACCAATGTCATGGACATGCAAAATACTCCTGACCAAATATTATGCAAGGCCTTTCTGCAGACCTTAACCAATGCAGCTCGAGATTGGTTTTCCACAATATCGTCAGGGTCAATTTCTTCATTCCCAGATCTTGCTGAGAAATTCACTGCCTTCTTTGCAAGCAGCAAAAGGATAAAGAAGATAGCCGCTTCCCTCATGTATTTGAGATAAGGGCCCAGTGAGACACTATGAGAGTTCATGACCCGCTTCAACGGTGAGAGGCTTCAGATTCCAAATATTCATATCACATTAGCGGCTTCTCCTCTAACCCATCCATACGGGATCATGAATTCAGAATGTCATTGTCTAAGAATCTGCCTGCAAATGTTACTGAACTCCTCAGAAAGGCAGAAAAATACATGAACATAGAAGAAACCTTATTTTCAGTAAAGGCACAGGATCAAATCCATTGATCAACTACAGCATAATCCTTGGAACCCATCAGGCAGGTGAACAAAAGGTCAAGACAAGAAGATGGACGAAACTCTTCCCGGACTAGCACAAAGAGGAACACATACGGGCATCAGCATTCCACTCCATTGAATGCACCTCGGTATCACATTCTAATGGAAATCAAAGGTCGGGAAGACTTGCACTGGCCAATACCCACAGGGGAAAATCGAAAAACAAAATCGAAATAAATACTGCTATTTTCATAAGAGCTTGGGTCATACCACAGATGAATGCAGAGTATTCAAATAGGAAATAGAAGCCCTCATCACAAGGGACTTCCTAGGGCTTTACATGAAAAAAAGAAGATAAGGGTCCTCAAGATAAAAAAAGGGAGAAGAACGTACCTTTTGGTACAATAAACTTTATTGTCGGAGGTATGGTTTCAGGGAGTGATTCAAATAATGCTAGGAAGAACTATGCTTGAGCATTGGGAAGTCAAGAGGTAGGGTTGGCCAGTCATGGCCACGAACTCTCAGACAACATCAGTTTCAACAGCTCTAACATGGAAGGAATTTCGTACCCTCATGATGATGTAGTAGTGATCAGTGCCATGATTTCCAATTTTGATGTAAGGAGAATACTCGTTGACAATGGAAGCCCAACCAATGTTCTTTCTTTAGAAGCTTTTGAAAAGATGATGCTTCCAAAGGATCGGCTTCAACAGATCATTACTCCATTGACATGTTTTGGTGGAGGTACAGTAAAACTAGAAGGTTTGATATATCTCCCCACTTCTCTGGGATTGGGAGAAAGACACGTTACGAGGATGACTCCATTTCAAATTGTGAAAACTTCGATATCTTACAATGCCATCCTAGGAAGACCATTCTTGAATAGCATCAGAGCAATTGTGTCAACATATCACTTGGCAGTAAAGTTCTCCATTCCTGCAGGCATTGATAAGTACGTTTTTTTGTACTTATCTTGGTTTTAAATTTAGACAATTGTAATTATTTTAGGATGTGATATTGCTAAATTATTTGTTTATTTTAGGAAAAACTCAAATTTGGATGCAATTGAAGATAAAACAAAGAAAGTGGACTAAAGTCTTGCAAAATGTCAAAATTACAAACAATCCACAACCTATGTTTAATTAGGCCTTAAAACTAATTCACATTGGATTCTTTTGGCCCAAGTCCAAGAGGGCGCGGCTGGTGATAAAAGTGGAAAATAAATACACGTATGAAAGAGGATCGACCTCTCTATTGTCTGAGGTCACCCATTTGGGACGATTTGTTCATAGAAGCATTGTAGTCTTATTATGGGCCAACCCTAGCCCCAAAACATGTTAATGGGCTATGTCTTTAGCCTTACATCCTAGAAAATCAAGTGATCGGTACAAATTCATGATGCCCTAAAATAAGCTAGGGATTTGGAGTATAAAGGTCGAGCAATAATGCCCGGCCATGTATAGATCGGGATTATTTCCCAGCCTCGCTAGGTTACTCTCCGTTTATTCGACATATTTGCCCGGGCTTATCCTGTCACTACATAGGTCGGTCACTCCTGACCTTATCAAAAATCTCATTGATGATAAGATATATGGTCGGCCTGTCCCGGTCACATCACGCTTAGAAGCCCAACACAGATAGGACTTGGAACCTTCTTCATTAATGGGCTTCATTCATGGACCTCCTTCTTGGGCCTCCATAACAAGACGTATCTTATAAGGAAACCTCCTAAAAAAGGGGAACTCTATTCTTGTAAAGATAGAATTCCTCTTAAAAGGTAAGTTTATATCAAAGAGACTCCTTCTTCAATTAAAGAAGGTTATGAGCTTTTTTCAGCCCTATAAATACAGCTCTTTTGATCACAATATTCATTCAATATTCTCTCTATTTTCCAGAATACTAATTCTCACACCGGAGGGGCAACGGGGAGATTCCTCCTCGCCTTTTTGCAGGTTATACAAGGCGAATTCGTTCATCTTTTCCAGTGATCAAGAAGTCCCAGATCTTGCCACGTCAAGGTTAGGATTTTTTTATAGCATCATCATTTAAATTGGAGAAAGCTGGGAGCATTATTCTGTTGGCGGGTGAGGGGATTAAAGTGGTTGACTTTGGTTTTGGAGTTGTGGTTGGGAAGAATACATTGCTGAGTAGAGGAGAGAGGTTGGATTGGAGGAGAAGAGAGAGATACATATACACAAAAAGCAAGATTACTTCTTGCTGCAACACAGGTGCTGGACCTGGACGGTGGTGGAATTAAGGTGGTCGGCAGGCTATTGGAGGAATATTTAAGGGGACTCGGCTGCAACTCGGCTGCAGGATTAATTCAATAGTGGTGCTGGTCGGCGGCTTCTTCCAGGAAGAAATAAAAGGAAATTTTCAAATTGCCTTTATTGATTAATTCGGTGATGACTTTCTGTCATTTTTCTAAAATTTCTTACATTAATATGTTCGGTTAATCTCCTCTATGTATTGGATGAAGATGAAATTCGTTATTAATTTATTTTAATTCGATAACTAGTAGTTTAATAATTTTTTGTGTTATCTTGATTGATCCTGCATGCTTTATTGTTATTATTATTTGATTGATTGACCACCAATTGAATATATCGTTGCTTGTTGTAGTCTTGGAAAAGTCACAATAAGTTGGAACATTGCATGATCAACACATGAACATTAGATGTTAGGAATAACACTATGACATGTGCAATATAATTGATAATTGTGTGATTTAATGCATTCTAAACATTCGTATTCGGACTAGAAATAGATTCGTTTCATGTTTATGATAGATTTAATTTATCTTGAAAAAGAAAATTAATTGCATGTAAATTATCGATTGTCAAGCAACATATGAACGATTTAAACTACAAAATTATTGAATTGAGATAGATGGTAACAAGTGGATTCGAATTCCAATACATGCTCCTCATTTGTATTTATTCCCCAACATTTTTATTTTCTTTGTTATTTATTATTTTGCAATTTCTTAGTTAGAAAGCCAAACAAAACATTCTTTCTTTTTTATTGTTCAATTAATTGAATTGGTGATAGACTGATAATTAGGACTAAACATTATTCCTCGTGGGAACAATACTCTCAACTCATCACAATTATTACTTGTCAACGATCCCGTGCACTTGCGGGGTTTACTCGAACAGGCATCACAACAGTACAGAGTAATCAAGCAATGGCAAGAAGCTATTATATTAGTTGCATCGAAAAGGAGAAGACAGAGCAAACGTTGATTGAACTTTCGATGGAAGAACATGTCGCCGATAGAAGAATTGGAGGAAGTCCTGGTCTCTAAAGGAAAAACATTCACCATTGGGAAGAAACTCCCTAAAATAGCCAAAGAAGAGCTAGAACAGTGTTTGAAGAGAAATCTTGATATCTTCACTTGGAGCGTCGAGGATAATCCTGGGATAGACCCCTCACTTGTTGTACACAGGATTAATGTTCATCCTGATAAGAAGCCCGTGAAGCAGCGAAGGAGACAATTTGGTACCGAAAGAAGGTAGATTATCAAAGAAGAAGTCGATAATTTTCTCAAAGCCGGATTCATTAGAGAAGTAAAATATCCGAAGTGGTTGGCCAATGTGGTCTTAGTTAAGAAGGCAAATGGCAAATAGCGCATTTGCATTGATTTCACAGATCTAAGCAAGGCATGCCCGAAGGACAGTTTTCCCCTTCCTCGAATCGATAGATTGGTTGATTCAACATCAAGCTTTGAATTATACAGCTTCCTTGATGCATTCGCTGGTTATCACCAAATTAGAATAACTGAGGAAGATCAAGAAAAAATATATTTTCTTGCCTATGAGGGGACATACTGCTACAAGGTCATGCCATTCGGGGTTGAAGAATGCAGGAGCCACCTATCAAAGAATTTTAAACATGGTTTTCTCCAAACACATTGGATAGAATATAGAAGTATATATTGATGACATGGTGGTGAAGAGCTCGAGAAAGAAAGACCATATGACCAACCTTGAAGATATATTCTCCAAGTTAAATCTTTCAAAGTGTGCTTTTGGGGTAAGCTTGGGTAAATTTCTGGAATTCATGATCACCCAGGGAGGCATAGAGGTCAATCCCAATAAAACCATGGCCATCCTGATGATGGAGCCTCCCAAAAGCATCAGGGAAGTACAAAAACTTACAGGAAGAGTTGCAGCACTGGGCCGCTTCATGTCTAGGGCATCAGATAAATACTTTCCATTCTTCAAATCTCTCAGGGGAGTAAGGAGTTCAAATGTGATGAAGAGTGTGAGACTTCCTTTAGAAGACTCAAAGAATATTTGGGAATGCTCCCAATACTGGTTAAACCGAATCCGAGAGATGGTCTTCATCTATATCTAGCAGTTTTAGATCATGCAGTAAGCACCGTTTTGGTCAAGGAGGAAGGGAAGATTCAAAAACTGGTCTACTATGTTAGCAATATGTTATTAGGTGCAGAGACTCAATATACATTGACAGAACAACTTGCTCTTGCATTAATCACAACAGCCAGAAAATTAAAGCCTTACTTCCAAGCTCATGCCATAACAATCCTCACAAACCAGCCGCAGAAGCAGATCTTGCAAAGGCTGAACGTCTTTGGTTGCCTTCTCAAGTGGTCAATCAAACTCGGGGAGTATGACATTGAGTTTAAACCCCGACCTTCCATAAAGGCACAAGTCTGGTAGATTTCGTTATCAAACTCGCCCCAAGACCTTGGGGGCTGAAAGGTCATGACAGGAAAGATATCAGTTGGACTTTACAAGTAGATGGAGCATCGAATGCTGCATGCTCGAGAGCGGTAATCATACTGAGAAAAGATGATGGTACAATGGAAATTCAGTGTGCAATTAGATTTGACTTCCTGGCCACTAACAATGATGCAGAATACGAAGCTGTCATCATCGGGCTTCAGGCCACGCAACCTCTTGGGGTCGAGCATATCAAGGTCATGAGTGATTCACAGTTGGTTGTAGAACAAGTTAATGGAACTTTCGAAGCAAAAGACGAGAAGTTGTCATCTTACAGAACGGTGGTTCTATACTTGCAAAGGAAGTTCAAATCTTGCATCATAGATAAAATACCAAGGTCCGCCAATCACAAAGCTGTTGCTCTGTCAAGACTCACTTTTTCCAACTTGGATAACTTGGAATGAATTGTGTTTGTACGAACACTACATGAGCCCAACATCACACAACAACTCGATATTATGGATATCTCGGAGCAAGAGCCCTGTTGAATGGATCTGATAATTGAATACTTGACGTTGGGGAAATTTCCAAATGATAAAGCAGAATCCAGAAGGATCAAATCAAGAGCTCCAAGGTACACCATCTTGCAGAACACTTTGTTCTGTAGGAGTTTCACACTTCCCTACCTTCGATGTCTAACCCCATGAGAAGAAACCCTTGCAATGGCCGAGGTTAGAATTTGTGGAAGACACCAAGGAGCTAGAGCTCTGGTAATAAAATTGGTAAGATACGGTTATTACTAGCCAAGCATGAGGAAAGATACCCTCAACTATGTGAAGACTTGTGATAAGTACAATAGGTTTGCATCCCGACTCCATCAACCAGCAGAAGAGCTCTCTTCAATTATGTGCTCATACCCATTTGCACAATGGGGAATTGACATACTTGGGCCTTTTCCAATAGCTTGTGGCCAAGTCAAGTTCTTAGTAGTGGCTTTGGAATACTTCACGAAATGGGTAGAGACAGAACCTCTCGTCGTAATCTCAGAAAAAAAGTTGGAGTCATTTGTTTGGAAGTCAATCATCTGTCGTTTGGTCTTCCCAAGACATTGATTACTGAAATTGGGCGACAGTTCGAGTGCCAAGCCTTGAAGCAATTCTATAGGAATTTGGGGATTCAACACAGGTTAACTTCAGTTTCACACCCGCAAAGTAATGATTGGCAGAGGTAACAAACAGACTTATATTGCAATACCTGGGAACTCGCCTTGACAGTGCCAGGTGATTGCCCCGATCTCCTTCCTGAAATTCTATGGATGAATCGAACAACATTCAAGACAGCAATAGGGGAGACTCAATTCATGGTAGCCTTTGGAATGGAAGTCGCCATTCCAGTAGAAGTGACGGTACCCAGTTTTTGCGTAATGTCTGCAGAATCACTCGATCATATTGAGGGACAAAGGGAAAGTCTAGATCTCTTGGAAGAAGTCAAGGAGGATGCTGCCCTAAGAATAGCTGCTTATCAATAGGCCATGTCCAAGAAGTTTAACCTCCAAGTAAAAAAGAGAGACTTCAGAATGGGGGATCTTGTCTTGCGTCGAAGTGAAGCCGCCAATCACCAACCTGGAAAGCTCGGACCTATTTGGGAAGGGCTATACGAAGTCATTTGAAAGGTTGGGAAGGGCTCATACAGTCTGAGAACCATGAACTCCCAACCCCTTCCTCGACCATGGAACATCGAAAACCTTAAGCCCTACTACAAATAGGCACCATTCTCCCACAAGTTCTTCTTATTAATCACTAAGTCATCTAGTTATAGAAGAGTCGGGTCTACAAATCCATTGCTTTAATTTTTACTATAGACTTGCACGTTCATTTATATTTTTGTCGGTAAGGTTGGGGGCCTGCGCAACCAGTTTATCTGCTTTCAGAGTCGGGGACGGGTACTCTTTTTCCTTATCTAAATTTTTTTCCAATGAGTTTTTTCTGGATAAGGTTTTAACGAGGCTCATAGTCCAGTCCCCCTTCAATAAAAGTGATTCTTCTAAAGAATGAGAGCGAAAAGATCTTGGCAGACGTTACAAATTATTTCCTTACAAATAATTTACAATGTCTGTCGCATGGTATGACGTTACAAATTATTTCTTCACAAACAATTTACAAGGTCGACTACTACACCCGACCTCACAAATATTCTCCTAAAAAATTACAAAGTCATGACCCCTTCTTTGTACAAAAATTTACAAGGTCGGCCACTACGCCCGACCTCACAAATATTCTCCTAAAAAATTACGAAGTCAAGGGCTTGAGCCCTTCTTTATACAAAAAATTACAAGGTCGGCCACTACGCCCGACCATTCCCCTAAAAAATTACAAAGTCAAGGGCTTGACCCCTTCTTTGTACAAAAATTTACAAGGTCAGCCACTACACCTAACCTCACAAATATTCTCCGAAAAAATTACAAAGTCAAGGGCCTGACCCCTTCTTTGTACAAAAATTTACAAGGTTGGCCACTACGCCCGACCTCACAAATAGTCTCCTAAAAAAATTATAAAGTCAAGGGCTTGACCCCTTTGTAAAAAAAATTATAAGGTTGGCTTACATGCCCGATCTTTCAAAAATTTACGAATAACAAGTAAAAAGCACGTACTTAACAAAAAGTCCAGAAATTCCATTCACATTATTCAAAAGTACAGGCAGTCCATGAGGCATACCCCGGGTAAAAGCATTATAATTTTTTTAAAAAATTTTAAGCCTCGGCTCACTGTCGTCTTCATCGTCCTCGACCACTTCACAATCATCCTCCTTCTCAAAGGGAGTCAAGTCGAGATCATCAGTACCCAAAGGAAACTCATCCATCGGGCTAGTATCAAGCTTGGGAGCCGTAAGAAGACACCATGCTCGGGCTTGCTTGATGGCCTGAGTATAAGACTCTGAGGCATAATTGTCAAGGGCCATCTTGTAGCTCCTCTGACCCATTGAAAGCCTCAACTGCAGATGCCCGAGCTTGAACTTCTTCTTCTTGGGCTTGGAAAACTTCCTCAGTGAGCTTGGCGACCTCTTCTCGAGATGAGTCATACTCCTTTACAGTGACGTCAAGATTGGCCAGAGCCTTCCTTAGCTTCTCCTCTGCAGCATTGGCCCTTGTGGCCTCATATTGCACAGAATGAACCAACTGGTTGGCCGTCTCATCCTGTTCAACGCTTTGCAAGGAAAATCCTCGAGTAATGCTGAGCATCTATGAGTCGGGAAATTAAGCTCGAGAATTTTTCTACCAAAAACATATATACATGGAATGTATTCTGGAACACCCGAGCTTTACCTGAAAAGTCGCACTCATGATGTGCTCCACCCCTTGCTCGAGGCCAACCTCATACTGGTACTTCTTCACTAAGTCTGGATACAGGGAGTCCTGCATCCTTCTCCTACAGTCAGCCAGAGTAGGATTCTCAGCATCTTGTTTAGAATCAGATGGTGGTGGAGCCCATACCTTTGCTGACTATCGATCCTCGGGCGAGGAGCATCCTCGTTGGATTGAAAGGTCTGCCCGGGGCCAAAAGGCGCTATTTTTGTCCTTTTCTGAGGATGTTTCTGGGTTATTCCGTCCTTAGCACGCTTATCCCGTGCAACTCGGGCCCTTTCTGTGGCCGCATTCTTCAATGTTTCAGAATCAAATGGTAAGAAATAAAGTCAAGACAGTTAGGTCTCAAAAAAAAGAAAAGAGAGGGGCACGTGCTAATAGGAAAGTAAAAAAAAATAATTAATCTTTTATTATGTTATTTGAGAGGCCGGGGCCTACCATCCTAGAGGTCAAGGCGGGCCTGATATAGAATGATTTACAAGATCGTTGGCCTCCTCGGCCAATAAGCCAAAATCACAAACCTGAACAGTGTTAGACAAAAGCTCGGTTATGACCTCCACACTCAAGTTACCCATCCTATTAAATTTATACACATCGGGCCTCCGAAAGGTCGGCCAAAATAATTTCTCGCCCTCCCTCAGTTTTATGAAAAAAGATTTTTCTTTCCAATACTTTATGGAAGATGGAACCCACGGAACCTCAAACCTACCCTTCTCGCACAAATAAATGAAACAGTTACATCGGGGCAAATACTTGAGCTCTAGGAGACACTTACAAAGGTTAACGGTGGGCTCTATTCCTAGACTCCTATACAAAATAAAAAATATACAAGAATCTTCCACCCATTAGGAGCGAGCTGACCAGGCAATATGCCTGCTGTTAGCAAGAAATCGAAAAAGAAGTGGTGCAAAGGAAATCTAAGTCTGGCCATTAAAGAGTCATGGGACACCACCATTTCCCCTTCCCGGCAATGATAAGATAGCTTGTCCTTTCCAGGGACCCCTAGATGTATACCCCTCAAACAACCTATACCTCCTCATGTCCACCTCAACCATATGTTCTTTCATTTTGTTGTAATAGGTTGGGAGCTCTAGATCAGCTTGTCTCTATTCCCTATTGACCCGGGGATTATCCTCAATCTCTTCCCCATTATCAGATTAATCCTCTTGAGGGCTAGGCGGGGGCTGGAAGAAACCTAAGGGCTCGACCTCTAGAGGCTCATCTAAGTTCTCTAGCTCTCTAAGGTCGTCCATAGAAACTTGCCTCACCATATCTTCATGAAATAAATAATGAAAGTAATGAAGGTCGGGATAGGTTGAGCTTACCAATAATGCTAAGATATTTTTTGTTGTTGTTGAGAATGTGGTCGTGCTACTTGGCTGTGGACTTCTCTGATTTCTCACAAATTCGCAAAAAGAATGAGATTATGGGGATCACATATATATAAACAAAAATTGACGGGAAATAATTCAAAATCTCCACCCTCCCCCCTACCATCTGTCATGCATCTAAAGAGAGACTATTCATTGCATCAAAGCATTAAAAACACGTGATAGCTATCAAATACGCATGAGCCCAGAGATCTTGTCCCGATATTTGGGGAACGGGGGCCAATGATCAACATGAATTCCTGATCAAATCATCTAAGAGTAGGACTATGGGCCATGGGATTGAATATTAAAGGTCTTCCCTGTCATGAGCTATAGGCCGGGAATATTGCCTGACCTCACTAGATCCTCCCCTTCACATGTCCATAGGTAGGCCCTCATGCCCAGGCACATTCCAAGAGTAAGGTCGGGTAACCCGACCACATTCTTATCTTGCTTTACCGTGGGTTTTCAAGTCCGCCCATCTCGATCTCATCACACCAAAAGCACATACGAGCAGGCCTCGAATCATTCCTTGTCCATGGGATTCATGAATGGGCCACATTCGTTGGCCCTAAGATAAGGTTCTCCCCATATGGAAAGATCCCAAAAAAGGAAAGTTCAATCCTTATAAGGATTCTTCTCTTAAAAGGTAAGGTTACGCAAAGAGGACTTCTTCTCATGATAGGATAAGGTTACGGGCTTTTGAGCCCTATAAATATAGCTCATCTGATCGAATATGATTCATTCATCATTAATATAGTTTTTCAGTTATATATTTTTCTTTCCACTTTTCTCTCTATAAAACTAATTCTCACACCAGAGGGGCGACGGGAAGAATCTTCCTCTCCTTTTTTGATGTTCATCTAAGGCAAAACCATTCATCTTTTCCAATGATCAAGCAACTCTAGATCTTTCCACGTCAAGGTTAGGAATTTTTACAGCATCAACCAGCACCCCCAAACTAAAGATAAAGCAAAATTCTAAGTTTTCAAACATGGTTGACCATCCATATTCAGCCCTGACAACACCTCAAAAAATAGAAAATTTTCCAAGCCATCTTTGGGCATGTTGAAGTATATAACATGTTCTACAATATATTAAGAATTTAGAGCATTTAGAGTTCATCAGGATCATGAAACAGTGAGGTGAAGTAATGACTTGAAGTAGATTTTAGGTGCAACTGGTGCTCTGATGCCTTCAGTGAGTGCCGTATGATGCAATGTTGCTCAACTTTGAATTTTATGCTTTAATTCAATTGAAACCATGAATGAATGATACACAAATGATGTAAAACATGTATTTAATTTAATCATCCAAAGAAAATTGCAAAAACTCAAAGAACAATTCACTGTAACATTTCATCGAACAAGTGGCGTGTATGGTGAAAAATCAAGTAAATATAGAGTTGGATACATGGAATTTCTCAAAAAAATTCACCATGTAAAACCACAATTCAATAACCCAAATTATTTCCTATGCCAAACACCATTGTTTCACAATATCATATTTTATCAAAATCATGAGGAACTTCAAACTTCAGATGCAATCCCATAGAAGTTGGAAAAAAATTTATATCGTATGAATGTTTTTTATGTGATACAAACCATAAATTTGATTCAATATGATGTGCAAACATAAGAGAACTAGTGGGGGTTCAATTGTAGATGATTTGGGGATAGGAAAATGAGTTAGAATTGTAAACCCGTTTTTACCTATATTCTAGGCATTCCGCCCAAAATATAAGTGTGATGCCGTAAGGTTATACTGCAGTGCGGCCTCACGCAATTTGGGGCAGAATGCCCAGAATTGTCCATGTTGATTCCTCTTCTTTTTTCTCTCCAAATGCACCGTGGTGCGTGCAACTAACTTCCAAACTATGTTATTATTTCCTAGACTCATGTGTGTGTATAGGATGATGATGATAGCCTAGTTTCTTAACTGAAATTGCTAAAATAAAAAAACATACCTAAACATTCAAAATTGTGGAACATGCAAAGTGGTCCTAAAATGTTAACAAGCTAAACAACTTAAACGTGTAATCAAACATGCCCTCATCTAAAATCAAATATGAAATAAAAAATGAAAGCATAATAAGTAAAAAGGGAAGAAAATTGGGTTGCCTCCCAAATAGTGCTCCGTTTATAGTTTAAAACTCGACTTTTTGAACTTCTTCATTATCGAGGCATGAACAATGCTCTTAATGCCTTGCATCGCTTGCAAGTACCTGCTTTGCGCTTCTTAGCTTTATTTTTTACATTTGTGAACTTGATGAAGTTATTGTTGGCGTAGTTAGTCTTTTTTTCCTTCTTCAAGTTATGTCTAGTCTATTGCACAGCTACTTCCACTTTGTACCGACTTTCAACTTGAACTTTAAGTTCCTTTCATGGAGTGATATTGAAAGTTACTAGTTCATTTTCCACCCTGCGAATAATTTCCCCCATTTCAATGTCAATCAGGGCTCATCCAGTAGTAAGAAATGGTCTCCTAAATATTAGAGGCGCCTTGGCTTTCCTCTTCCATACCTAGGATCGTAAAATCAGCTGGGAAGAAAAATTTACCCATTTTTACAATGATGTTTTCAAGAATTCCATGTGGATATTGTATTGATCTATTTGTTAGGTTTAGCGTGATGTTTGTTTGTTTAAGCTCCTCCAAACCAAGCTTCCTGTAAACAAAAAGATGCATCAAATTAACACTTGCTCCTAAATCACACAAAACAATTTCAAAACTCAAATTACTAATAGTACAAGAAATAGAGAAACTCCCTGGATCTTTCAGGTTTTTTGGCAATTTGTTTTTGTAGAATTGCACTGTATTCCTCACTCAAGTCTACTGTCTCAAAGTCTTCCAGCTTTCTCTTATTTGACAACATCTCCTTCATAAATTTCATGTAAAGAAACATTTGATCCAAATCCTCAACAAATGTGATGTTGATGTGAAGTTGTTTGAAAATTTCCAGAAAATCCTAGATTGCTACTCGAACTTATACTTTATATCTCGTTGAGGATATGGAATTGGTGGAACATAAGCTTTGACTGTAGGTCAAACTCAAAATGTTCCTTCAATATTTTCTTGAACTTTTGTAGTTGACCCTCCTGCTTTTCCTCAATCTTCTGCTCCTAGGCCACATTTTGTTTCCTTTCATTTTCATACTCTTCAATAGTTATTTTAGGAAATTGAACCCCGCTACTAGTTTTTATTTCGTTTACATGCTTAAGTGGGTTAGTTTCAATGTTACTTGGTAGTTGTCCTATCTGTCTCTCTAATATGCTCACTGCCAACTGACCAATCTGATTTCTCAAACCCTTGATTTTAGCTTGTTGATTTTGTAACATCTCATGTTAACTTTTAACCACCTGAATCATCATATCCATGTTTATTTTAGAGTTGTTTGGAGTTGTTGTTGCTATTGGAAATCTCTAGTCGTTGAACATTCTGATTGTTCGACCACGAGAAGTTGGGATGTTTCTTCCACTCTGCATTATAAGTTTGTGAATAAGGACCACTATGTTGCCTATTTTCCATAAAATTTACTTGCTACAGATTTGGTTGAATTTGATGAGCTACTATACAATCTTTTAAAGAGTGATTATCGAAGCAGAAATCACAAACAAAAGCTATTTGCACTGCGTGTACTGGAGATTCAAATTGACAAATTTGTTCGTTAGTGCATCCAATTTAGCATTTAGTGTTATAATTTTGTTAATTGCAACTATTCCTCTAGATTTTGGTATAGAGCGATTCGAGTACCACTGATATAGGGATGGAAAAAAAACCCGGAGGACCCGAATTGACCCGCCCCGAAAATTACCAGCCCCGCCGGGTCCACTTTCGGGGCGGACCCACCCCGCCCCGCCCCGTGACCCGGTAAATTTTTTTTTTTTTTAAATAATGAAATGAGAAATTAAAATAAATTTGATGAAGTTCAGAAGAATTGAATATTGGTGGAATTTAGGGATATGAGAATATACAACCACTATACCATTATATTGTTTATTGATTTTTTTTCTTCAAGTATATACATATTATTTTTAAAGTTCAAACTTAAAAACTCTAACTAGTTTAACGCCTAAATTTTTCACATAAAATTTCATTACCAATTTATTTATTTATTTATTTATAATAATAATAATAATATTAAAAAAAAACCGGGTCCTTAGCGGGGCGGGAGGTCGCCCCGCCCCGCCCCTACCCGCCTCGCCCTGCGACTTCGCCGGTCACGGGGCGGGGCGGGGCGGGACGGGGGCGTTTTCGGGTCCGGGGCTGGGCGGGGCGGCCCCGACCCGCCCCGAACCCGCCCCATTGCCATCCATACACTGATAACTATTTGTAGGCATTTTTTTAATATTCCTGAAACCGCTTCATAGGTCATGTCCATTACTAATCCACTTACTACAGAATTTGCGTGCCTTTTGTTGTCATAAGGATATCCGTTATAAAATGTTTGCACCAAGATTCAGTCTACTATTCCATTTGTTGGACACTATCGTATGAGCTTATTAAACCTTAAAACAAGCCTCAAAAATTGATTCCCCTAGCTATTAACTAAAAGATAGGATTTCACGCCTAAGTTTTGACGTGCATCCAGGTGGAAAAAATTTGTTCACAAACTTCTGACTGAGAATCATACATGATGAAATTAAGTGTGCAAGCAAGGCATAGTACGAAAGCTTTGCTTTATCGTCTAGTGAGAAGGAAAATAACTTCATTTTTACTATCTCAGCTGGAACCCCGTTCGTGCATTACATATCACGTATTTCTTGAAAAGCTCGAAGATGTGCATGTCGGTCTTCAACAGGTAACCCTTGAAATAATGTCAAGTTTTGGATCAATGAAATCAACAAAGTCTTGATCTCATAATTATTTGCTGGTATGGTCGGCGGTACCGCATAAGTTCCAATGTTTCATATAGGAGGAACCATGTAGTCTCTTATAGGATGTCCCCACGATTTTAGTTGCTATTCAATAACAGCTGCTAGCAGGTTATTTGGATTTACCAGATTAATTGGAACTTTGTTGTCTTCCATGTGAAGATTTGTTTGTTGAACCTCTTCCAAATGTTGTATGCGCCTCTGTCGAAGGGTGCATTTAATCTCTAGATCAAAAGGAAGCAAATCACAAGATTCAGACCTTCTTAATATAAATTAAAATAAAAGCAAAAAGTAAACTGAAAAAAATTAATGCATATAAAAATGCAAACTAAAGTAAGAACTAAGTAGTATTGATATTAATGAAAACAGTCCCCGGAAATGGTGCCCAAAACTTGACCACTCTTAGTCCAGTGTGCAAAAATACTCCGCAAGTGTACAGATCATGAAAAGTAATAAAGTGGACAAGAGAGTTCGAATTATCGTTCTTACGAGGACTGCTATCAAGTATCGAAATTGTTAGTTCCTAACCTTATTTGAACAACGGAAAGTGTTTTTAAGAATATAAAACTAAAAATTATACTTTGAACTTAAGTATGAAATTATTTTGTTTTTAAACGATTTTGAAAGTGTTGAGATTCATGATTGTTCGCTAACTGCAAGTGTACGAACCGCACAAGTGATAAAGTGGTTTAAGTCCAGATATTGTACACACAGGGATTGTGTAAATTGTATTTTAGACTACGAACCTTAACCGAAACTAGAAAAAGCTTTGATTTTGAGAATTTTGAATTAAAACTAAACTAATAATTAAACTAAAAATGACAAAAGTTTTAATTTATGAAAACGATGAATTAAACATGTTAGAATTATGAATCCATTTTAATCCTATCATCCACATTTTGACTTCGATAATTAACAACAAATTATGGGGTATTGAAAATTCGTGTTCCTAAAGTTATATATGTCCCCTTTAGAGCGATAGCATAAAACACTTTTTCCTACATGCAAATTGACTATAATTCTATAACAATTTAAACAAATAGAAAAATATTAAAAGATTTGTGAATACTTTCAAGGATAACACAAAGCATATGGATATATTTTCATCCCCTATCGGACTTTGTGGCATCAATTCAAGTATAATGTATTCCTACTTTTTCGAACATAAAAAAGAATATCGCAAACATCAATAGCCATGCATCCACAATTATATATGAAAATAATTCACAATTAATTGCATCAAACTCATAATTTGCATAATGTAAATATCAAGTCAAAACATAGATTCAAAAGATTAAAACTTCATCAAAATTCTAACCATTAAAACCTAGCCTAGATACACGATTGAATCTAAATCACAAGAAAAATGAAGTCACCCGGTTCATCTTGGGTGATTCATCTTCTTAATCCTCAGTCTTCAATCTTGTTCTCGGTATTGCATGGATTCTTCAACAATTGGACAGTGTTTTGGCATGAATTTCACAAGTTTGGAACCCCTAATGTGTTTTTGTTGTTCCTCCTTTGTAGGATCCTAAATTGTTTTGAAAATCACATCCAAATTGGTTTCCAAAAGAGTTCCAACCGAACAAGGAAAGTTACATTCACGGGAGATCTTTTTGTCTCTACACAGTATTCAGTATTTCGATCCTATCTTTCTATTCCCTTATCTGATTGAGGTGATTCAAAGTGCATTATAAATATAACTTATAGGGATACAATTATTCATGAAATAGGATTTCCCAATTATAACGTTTACTGCCCCGAAATCAGATCTCAAAGTTCAACTAAAAATCAGTCCAGAATCTTGTGCTATTGGAATTAATTTATGGTAATATTCTTATCATATTCCAACCTTTTTGAATTATACTTGCATGCAATTGACTCCTAAAAATCCTCAAGTATCTTATCGTGGTCCAAATCAACCACTGAATATTTGCAATTTGGTCCTTCTTTGTTTGATTCGTACACTTTAGTCCTTGAGCTTCTAATTTTCTTCAATTTATTTTCCAACTTTCAACAATCTTCAATTGAGTCCTTGAATTTATGATTTCTTCTACTTTTGATCAACGTTAATGGTTGATTGACCTCTTCAACCTCTAGCTTGCACAATTTAGCTCCATTTATCTTCCAATTATTACTTATTTGCTTCAGCTGCATCATTTTCTCGACTTTGAGGTTATTTCTGAAATACAAACAAATAATAACCAAACCAATAGAAAATATTTTAAAGCGATGACAATAAATCCTAATTTTGACAGTAAATTATTATTATATGAAACTCCACTTCTTCTTCTCTCGGCTTCCAAGTCAATTTCCTATTCAACGTCAGCCATACCACAGTCTTCTTCTCCATCACATACCTCTTGAGATGTTTGGCCTTCTTTGTATTCCAGCATGTATGCTTCCTCTGCATTATCTTCCCTTTCCTCCTCTTCATTTTCTTTACTTTTGAATTCATTGGATAATAAATAATTATTGGTCATGACAGGAAGTAGAGTACCAAATTGAATAGTAAGAGATCACTCTGGATCCTCTTCATCTTCATCCTTTTTACTACGCTCAAATTTTGACCTACCAAAAGAACTTTTCAGTCTTGCTTCCATTGATTCACCCACACTAGCCTCTTTATTATCTTTGAGAACATTTTTGAAAGAATAATAAGAAAATGAGATATAAAGAGAAAGTATTTCATCCAAAAAGCAATTGGAGTTTTATCAGGGACATTTATTATCATCAACTCGTAATGTAAGTGAAATTCTTTGTACACCATTTAATTGTGCCTTCATGAGCCAAAAGATGTTATTCTCATGCCAAACCATGCTACTCAAGAAGCATTTACGAATTTTTTTACTTTCCAATATGCTATTGTCTAGATTATTCCAGTTCCGCAAATTGTAAATAAATAACAGTATCTATTAATAAAAAAATAAACTTTTTTTGACAACTTTAGTCAACGATATAGTATTTGTAACTGAAATTTGAAAATAGTATGGATTTGTCAAATTCTCTTGCTCCTAGACAGAAAAAATATGATACTGCCAGTTTATCCGATCAAAAGTACTCAGAATGGACTAAAACTAATACATACAATTTTCCTAGTAAATGAACAATCTAAAGGAATGACTTTTTTTGTAGTAAAATCTAGACTCGGATCATGGAATTAAGAAAAGAACAATAAACGTATACAGAATTGTAAGGTTGAATTTTATGAAATCTTATGAGGGTGATTTAGTACCCCAGGGCTCGCTCGTCTACTGGAAGTTGTATTAAGGTAATCCACAACAGATTGGCTTCCCAAAAAACTGCAAAATATGGACCATGTTTCGAAAATACTTCAAACCCAGAAATATAAATCCAAATCTCAAACAAAGCAAATCTGAGAGGGATATAGACCTGATAAGATTCATTTTATGGGTCTCTTCATCAAGAAACACATAGTTTGAAAGCGAAGAGGAGATCTCGAAGGTGATGAAGACGTCGAGGAGGCCGTTGTGAAGGTGACCGTTCAGTGAAGTTTGAGATTCGGGTGGAGAAGTTCGATTGGTTTGGTCGATAAGTGTATTTCATACACTTATGTATATGTCAAAATTAGGATACTATATATTGTCATTCAAGAATAAATTCTACTTAATTATGTTTATTTGTTTACATTTCAAAAAACATCCCAAAAGATAGAGAATTAAGCATTTGAAGTGAATTAAAGGCAAAAAGAGGATAAATGGAGCTTACTTGTGCACATGATGAATCGAGGGAGTAAATAGAGGCCAAAATGGAGTTAATCAGAAGAAATCAAATGTATGGGGACCAAAATGCTCTAATTTAAAGTCGAGGACTTAAGGTGCAAATAAAGAAGGACCTACTTAAATGGAATTGAAAAGAAGAAAATTGCGCCAAATGGGACAACTGCGCGGCCTAACCTATCAAAGATACGAGGCCGCATGAACCACACAAAAGAAGGCAGAACTAATTTTGTTCAACCGCACGGCCACATGATTTAAGCTTGCACGACCAAGTAGGCTTCCGACTGGGCCTACTGTGGTCTTTTTGCGAGCAAATTCAACATGTTTTCTCCCTCCACAATCAGGTTTCTCTACAAAGTATATATACAACATAAGAGGCACAAAAAATCTGGACCTCTGCCTAACCTAAGAACAGCTTAAAACTCATAATTGAACATCAAACTCTAGGGAGAACGTAGAAAAGCAAAGAGCAAAACTTGAAGATCACTTGAAGAATTGATTCATGGTGCAAGAATTCCTTTCTTTTATGTTAATGTCAATGAATGCCAATTATAATTTTTTTTGTTATTTAATTACAAGGTGTGACTAAATTCTCATGTTGGGATGAACGACGTAGCCTAGTTTAATTATTTTAATTCCAAACTTCATAGTTTTAATTATTCGTTGCATGTATTGATTTTATTTTGTGTTTTATACTTGAATTAATTGGTCACTAATTCATGATGTTGTGGGTTGTTTTCATAATCCAAGATGTGAGTTAACAATCTAGTCTTAGGAATAAAATCGAGTAATTGAATAAAAGATAGAGATATGTTTTTGTTATTACTGGAATAATCTAGACAATAGCATATTGGAAATTAAAAAAATTCGTAAATGCTTCTTGAGTAGCATGGTTTGGCATGAGAATAACATCTTTTGGCTCGTGAAGGCACAATTAAATGGTGTACAAAGAATTTCACTTACATTACGAGTTGATGCTAATAAATGTCCCTGATAAAACTCCAATTGCTTTTTGGATGAAATACTTTCTCTTTATATCTCATTTTCTTATTATTCTTTCAAAAATGTTCTCAAAGATAATAAAGAGGCTAGTGTGGGTGAATCAAAGGAAGCAGGACCGAAAAGTTCTTTTGGTAGGTCAAGATTTGAGCGTAGTAAAAAGGATGAAGATGAAGAGGATCCAGAGTGATCTCTTACTATTCAATTTGGTACTCTACTTCCTGTCATGACCAATAATTATTTATTATCCAACGAATTCAAAAGTAAAGAAAATGAAGAGGAGGAAAGGGAAGATAATGCAGAGGAAGCATACATGCTGGAATACAAAGAAGGCCAAACATCTCAAGAGGTATGTGATGGAGAAGAAGACTGTGGTATGGTTGACGTTGAATAGGAAATTGACTTGGAAGCAAAGAGGAGAAGAAGGGGAGTTTCATATAATAATTTACTGAAACGGCTATATCGGAAGGTGTCCGCGAGGTGGATTTGTTGGGAGAACCATCTGAGCATTCTTTTGACTAGTACGTATGATATGGGATGCCCAAGAGAAAGGTGAGGGTACCTTGCTCTAAGAAGTATGGGTCACCTCCAAGGATATTGCCGCCCCCTACAGGTTGGATAGTTGAAGAAGAAGCGTTAGAGGAAAGCAAGAAGGAAGTCCAAAATATAGAAACTCCAAATGAAATATTGTACATAGACTCGTCACAAGAAGTTGATTTGTAGAAGATAGGCAAGAAGTGGAAATTGATGCAGCTGAAAAGGTTTTTTAAGAGACCCACCATGAAGTTAACTAAACATCTAAGGTCATTGTATGTTAAAGATTCAGTCAATGGCATTCTTGTTGCCAAGGTACTCATTGACCACGGTGCAGCCATAAACACTATCCCATCCAGGATGATGAGAAAATCTGTAAAGACAAAGAGCAATCTGATCCCAACAAAAGTCATTCTCACGAGTTTCAATGGAGGAGCAACTTCAACCAAAGGAGTGATGTCATTAGACATAACGGTGGGAACTACTTGATGAGTTCCGGAGTGGCTCGACGAGCGTTGACCCGTTGCACGTGCCCACAGGACCAATAATGAGGCAAAGAGCCAAAAGAATCAAGCAGGCAATGCAAGGATTCATGCAAGCGTGGGTGGATGAGTGTTCGAGTGCAAAGACATCATTTACATCGCATAACAAAGTGGAAGAGGAGCCAAAGTTGTTACAATGCATTTGAATCAAAGAACAACAAGAAATTGGGGCAGAAGCTTTCTCACGGCCGTAACACCCATTTTTACGGCCGTAAAATCATCTTGGCTAAATTTGTGCAGAAAGGCAGTCACGGTCGTAAACCATGATCTCACGGCCGTAACATTATCAAGACAAAATTATGCAGAAGAGGACTCACGGCCGTAAAGGACATCCCCACGGCCGTAAATAAAGTTTAATAGTTTTTATATTTTTTTATTCAGAGAGTCGATTACGGCCGTATATAAATTTGTCACGGCCGTAACATATGTTTTGCTTTTTAGTCCGTAAGTCACTTACGGCCGTAAACTTAAAAGTTACGACCGTAAATTAGGCAGCGTATTTTTAACCTAGTTTCAACGTTTAGTTTATTTGCAATTCTAGTTTATTTAGGTTTCTTTATTTTGTTAGCCTATATATATGGCTTTATTCAGCATTGTAAAACACAACTATTATTTTTGAGATTAATGATATTGAGGTGAGATATTCCTTTAATTTCTTCGTGTTCTCGTCGAACAAATTGAACTTATCAAAGGATTTGACAACCTTTGTGGCGTTCCCCCTTTGTGGTTCTTATCTCCGCATCGTAACAGGTTTTGGGTTTAATATACCCATAGTTCTTGCGTCGTGAGGTCGGGGTTGCATTGTTACCGTCTACTATCTTGGATTTTAGAGCTTTCCGACGTTTAATCCGCGTGTTCTTGGTGATCCCCGTATCGGATCACATCATCTGGTATCAGAGCCAGGTTCTAAATCCAATTATTTAGTATTCAAGTTCTTTTTCTTTTATTTCCAGTTATTAATCATTCAAAAAAAAATTCATTTCAATTCTTGTTTCTTGAAATTCGTCAGAAATTCAAGATTTACCAATTTCTGTTTCTTGTTCTTAATTATTTTTGTTGAGTAGAAAAAAAAGAAAAAATCGAAATTTACAAAAAAAAAAATAGAAAAGAAGTGTTGTTGATTTGAACAAGAAATCAAGAAAATATTATTTGGCAAATCTTTCCAACAATTCTTGTTTCCATTAAATTCCTTATTCTTGTTTCCATAAAACTTCTACTTGAACTAGAATTCTTGTTTCCATAATTTCCTTCTTAAACTGCCTAATTCCAATTTTTCCATCAACTTTCCTTATTTTCACTTCGGGGTTTATTCCACAAGGACCAAATCCGTGACTAGTTTGGTGGGTTCTTGGAGAACGTGGGAAAAAGGGAATAGAGAGGGAAAAGACAGAGTGGTGAGATTAATAGTTGGAAAAAGCCAAAATCGAGTGATACACAAGTGATAAAACACGTGAGGATCTTTATTTAATTTTTTTTTCTCTTTTCTTTATTACTAACCATGTCACAGAAGGAAGTTTCGTCGACGGAAAGGGATCTTCAAGATTTTAAAATGCTTGCAATGGTGGAGGAACGTTTTGCAAAATTGGAGGCGATGTTGGATGCCAAGTTGGAAGCAAAATTTGGTACACAATCCGGCGTAAATGTGGAAAAACCTAATAATTCGGGGGAGACACGTGGTGCGGGAATTGTTCAACCACGTCAGGAACAACCGCGCAATTTCCCTAATTTACGGAGGCCACTAAGGTATGACTTCAACCCACAAATTAGAGCTAGGAATGAACGTGTTGAGGTTGTTGATAGTGATGAGGATAGTGGTGAATTGTCTATTACTAGTGTTGGTAGGAGACGAGATCGTGGAGAAAGACGTGATAGGGGATATAGGCGTGATCGTAGGGATGATGTAGATGGACATGTTGGTAACATTAAGATGTCCATTCCCTCGTTTCAGGGTAAGAGTAATACGGACGTTTATTTTGAATGGGAAAAGAGGGTAGAATTAATTTTTGATTGTCATAATTATTCTGAAGCTAAAAAGGTTAACTTGGCAGTCGTAGAATTTACCGATTATGCTATATGGTGGGATCAATTGGTTACTAGTAAAAGGAGGAATGGGGAGAGGCCTATTGAAACTTGGGATGAGTTGAAGGCCCTTATGAGAAAAAGATTTGTGCCTGGACATTACTATAGGGATCTCTACCAAAAACTACAAACCCTTTTCCCAAGGTAGTAAGAGTGTGGAGGATTACCATAGGGAGATGGAGGTTGCCATGATTAGGGCAGATATAGAGGAAGACCCGGAGGCGACCATGGCTAGGTTTTTAAATGGTTTAAATCGAGATATTGCTAATGTTATTGAATTTCAGCATTATATCGATTTGGAGGAGATGCTTCACATGGCCATGAAAGTGGAGCAACAATTAAAAAGGAAGGGAACTTCAAAATTCTCTACAAGTTCCAATTCTTTTGGTAAGTCTACATGGAGCAGGACTTCTAAAAATGATGGGGTTGTGTAGAAAAATAAATTTGAGGCACCGAAGGGAAAAATAGAGCCACCCAACAAAGGTAAAATTGCTTTTGATTCTCAAACTCCTAGGACTAGAGATATTCGTTGTTTTAAATGTTCCGGCTTAGGACATATTTCTTCACAATGTCCAAATAAACGAGTATTGGTTATGCGTGACGGGGTATTAAGTTCGGAGGATGAGAAAGAGGGAGAAGTGGAGGATGAGTATAAGGATATGCCAGCTCTAGAGGATGTTAGTGAAAATGATGATGGGGACTATGCAGTAGCTAAATCACTTGTCACTAGGAGAGCCCTTAGTACTCAAGTTAAGGTGGAAGAGTCGGGTGAGCAGCGAGAAAATATATTTCATACTAGGTGCTTTGTGAATAACAAGGTGTGTAGTTTGATAATAGATGGTGGTAGTTGTGCGAACGTTGCTAGCACTACTCTAGTGGAGAAATTATGCCTACCTATACTAAAACACCCTAGGCCATATAAGCTACATGGTTAAATGAATCGGGTGAGATTAAGGTGAATAAAAAAGTGGTAGTTGATTTGGCAATTGGGAAGTATGAAGATAGTGTGGTTTGTGATGTGGTACCAATGCATGCGGGGCACATTTTGTTGGGCAGGCCATGGCAATTCGATAGGAAGGTTATTCATGATGGTTTTAAAAATAGGTATACCTTCACTAAGGATGGGAAAGATATCAAACTAATGCCTTTGTCACCTCAACAGGTCTATGAAGACCAACTGAAATTAAAAAGTGAGGAAGAGAGAAAGAGGGTCGGGACCACGATCCCGAAAAAAGGAGAGTTTAGTGAACAGAAGAGGGTCGGGACCACGATCCCGGAAAAAGGAGAGTTGTGTGAAAAACCGAGAGTTGGGACCACGATCCCAGAAAAAGGAGAGGGTGTGAAGAGTGCCAGTAAAAATAAAAGAGAGAAAACAAAGGTGAGCTTCTACGCAAAACAGAGTGATATCACCAAAGCTATTTCTACAAATAAACCAGTGATTTTACTCATGTATAAGGAATCTCTCCTTGTACTTGATGAAGCTAACCACTCCCTCCCCAGTTTAGCTGTGTCTCTTTTGCAGGAATTTGCAGATTTATTTCTCGAGGAGATTCCTAGTGGGCTACCGCCGATTCGTGGGATTGAACACCAGATTGACTTTGTGCCAGGAGCAGTCATCCCAAACAGGACAGCTTATAGGAGCAATCCCGAAGAGACCAAAGACCTACAAAAGCAGGTTGAAGAGCTGTTGAAAAAGGGCTATGTTAGGGAAAGCATGAGCCCATGTGCAGTACCGGTTTTGTTGGTGCCAAAAAAAGATGTGACTTGGAGGATGTGCGTGGATTGTAGAGCAGTCAACAATATTACGGTAAAGTATCGACATCCCATACCTAGACTTGATGACATACTTGATGAACTATATGGTGCTTGTATGTTTAGCAAAATAGACCTTAAGAGTGGTTATCACCAAATTCGAATGAAAGAAGGTGATGAATGGAAAACCGCCTTCAAAATCAAATATGGTTTATATATTCGGATGGTTATGCCATTCGGCCTCTCAAATGCACCTAGCACTTTTATGAGACTAATGAACCATGTTTTACGTGCTTACATTGGTAAATTTGTGGTGGTATACTTTGACGACATTTTGGTATATAGTAAGAACTTAGGTGATCACATTGAGCATTTAAGATCTGTTTTGGAAGTTTTGAAAACTGAAAAACTATATGCTAATTTTAATAAGTGTACTTTTTGCATGAAAAAGGTAATTTTTATTGGGTTTGTTGTTAGTGCTAATGGTGTAGAGGTAGATGAGGAGAAAATCCGTGCTATTAAAGAATGGCCAACTCCCAAAAGTATTACGGAGGTTAGGAGCTTCCACGGGTTGGCTGGGTTTTATAGGAGATTTGTTAAAGACTTTAGCACACTTGCAGCACCACTCACAGAAATAGTCAAGAAAAGTGTAGGATTCCATTGGGGGGAAGCACAAGAAAATGCTTTTAAAGTACTTAAGGATAGGTTATGTTCTGCACCGGTTTTGGCTTTACCTAACTTTAACCAAACCTTTGAGATTGAATGTGATGCATCAGGAATAGGTATTG